>CM044548.2:4819965-7469965 GCA_024416835.2 Perccottus glenii
ACTTCGAATAGGACTGGGATTTTGAGAAAATCAATGTCGTCATCAAGCAAAAAACATAACAAAAGCATAACATAAACATAACATACCAAAACATTAACATAAATTAAATTAAATTTGCCTGTGTGACAGACGGGTTACACATTTTCTTCAGGTGATTGTTTATAAAATTGCCAGTTTTAATACAGTTACATCTAATCTGTACAAACCCACATCCCAGACTAGTTCATCTAACCAGAGCCACCTATTTGTGAGCTTTGGCCTCAAATTGATCTGTACAGCTCTAAAATGCTATTTAAAATGTGAAAATATGTTTAAAAAGGGGCCTTTATTTTCCTCCAAAAATGTTTGTCACACCAAATAAATGTTATGAAGTGTATACTATATAATCTACAACTGGTTTAGGAATCTCTTAAATTTCTACAGTAAATTGATTGTGTTTTACATTTAGCTGATGCTTTTTTACAAAGCGACTCACATTAAGCCTGTAATTACCAGTGTCTTGGCCAAGGACACAACGCCAGTATGAACTATGGGAGAGGGAATCGAACCGCCTACCGTCTACCAGAGAATGACCGCTCTACCACTGAGCCAGTGTTTTGACTTTTTTAGGTACATTTAAGTTCATTTAAGTTCATTATGATGATAATGATAAATTACAACAACACCCACACAAAGAAGATACTTCAGCAAGTCGGCCTCTAGGAGATTAAAATCAAACAAAACCAAAAAAAGCAATATGTAGACTGCATATTACAAATATGAATGTCTTTGAACGTCCAGCCGAGTTTGGGTGCAGTTCGCTCCTCCCGCCGCTGAAGGTCGCTGCTGAGCCAAACGGCGTGTGGCGTCTATAAACTTCCGCCTGTCAAAACCACTGGTTCTCTTCCACCGCGGTCCGAGTTCAACATGGTGGGTACCCCGTGAATATTCTCCTACTGCCCCACAATCCCGTCCCATCCTCTCTCTGTGTTTGTCGGACAGGAGTTAACGAGTAACAGGTCACTCCCTAAAGCCACGGAGACGGATTAATGTGAAGTTTGGACGTACAGCGTTAAAAACAACAATTAAAACCCAGGCTGAGAGTGAGCGTAGTCAGCTCCACTGGTCACAAAACAATTTTCTGATTGTTGGTACTTACCCCAAGTCTCTCTCTCTCTTTTTTTATTTTATCTAACCAGCTTACTACCCTTTGCGATGTCGTTTTGTAACGCGTCTGTTCTCTGTACCTTGTAAAAAATATCCCAAAACACTAGTATGTTTACTTAAATGTAGCGCTGGTTTCTTGTCGGTGGATGCCTTGCTTTTGTAGAAGATGTTAAACCACATTACTTTTAGCGCATATTTTCTGTTATGGTCGACACTTTATTTGCTAAAATGTTGGACGTTGTACATATTCATACTTGAATTAAAGCTGCTGAATAATGACCACCTGGGGTTGAAGTAACTGCTGTCAAACTTCCTCCTGTGTGAAGTTAAAGCATGTATTTCCATTAAGTCCCACTAAACCTGACCTTTAGTAACTCATTGTTTTGCATTACGTTGTAAAGTAGGAATGCACAATATTAAGTAGTAACTTTGTCGAATATTACAAGAACTTGCAGAAATAGTCACTAACCTTTATTTGGATGCACGACGTTCATGTAAAATTCTGATTAGACTTGTTTGTGAAATGGATATGACAATTGCAAAGGGTCAGCCATGTTCAAACATTTTCATCTTGTTTGTTGTATATTAAGTTTTGTCTACTGTACTTCTACCCTTCTACTTGTACTTATGTATATTGTGTGTATATTTATCTGTCAGGGTCGAGTCAGGACCAAGACGGTAAAGAAGGCCGCCAGGGTCATCATTGAGAAGTACTACACCCGTCTGGGCAATGATTTCCACACCAACAAGAGGGTGTGTGAGGAGATCGCCATCATCCCCAGCAAGCCTCTCCGCAACAAAATCGCAGGGTGAGGACATAATTCTTCTACTCCAGGGTCTGGCACATCTGTCCTGACGCTGAATGTTGTTATTGTGAGGCTTTTGTCAGTGACTATCAGCTTTGTGTCATGAGGCAAGGGTTGTTGGTGAGATGCTTTGAGGTCACATGAAGCACGCAGTAAGGTTTTTAAATCTATGATCTGTTTTTTATATTCTCCATTCAGCCTTTTGTTAAAGTACTAAACCTGACAGGTGTGTAGTTTAAGAAATCATTAAACCGTAAAACAAAATGGAGTCAATCATAAATGGCAAAATTAATCTACAACTTCAGAGTTGAAAACACATAAATACAACAAAGTAGGAAAAAAATTGAAACACTAATTGTACAGGAGAGGCCTGGTGCTCACTCAACAAACCTCCAAACATCTACTTGTTGTGATGAAAGACAAAAACAATGGACAAAGTAAGCCTGCAGCTGGGAGGTGTAAATTTCTGTCAAACCTAAACCATGTATTTTCCGTGTCACAGATGTGGCTCACATATCAGCATCAAGTCTGGAGAGTGATTGTACTTACTAATTTAAAGCATCATGTTTGTGTGGAAATGGGGCTGTAAACTGGTAGCTAAAATCATTTCATCTTATATGTCTAGTGAAAAATAGGCTGTCTACAAAGTCTTAAACATAACTCCTCCTCGAGTTGTGCTTTTCAATTATTAAGCCAGTAATTTGTCCTTTTGTTTACTGCCTTTTTAAAAAAAAAATGTATTAAGCAGGCAGATCTGTTGTGTTTAGTTAAATTCAACTTTGTTAATCACCAAGGTGAAATTCAGTTATTAGGTCTCTTCAAATGAACTGATTCAGACTTTATTTTCCACAGACTGATTCATTGTACAGTCTTATAGCACAGAACTGTCCTAAAGCTCACTGATCTAACGTGTACTCGCTGCTCTGTTGTTCAAAAGCCCATTGCAGGGGATGGTCCATGTTGTTCAGTATAGCATCCGTCCTGTTATGTCCGTTGCTCCACTGCTTTAGGATCTCCAAACTAATCCCTATAGTTGAACCAGCTCTAATAATGCATCACTTTTTTTTTTTTTGATAGGCATATTTTTTTCTCTAAGAATTCAAGTTTTGAGAAGTGAGCCCAACGTAAAGCCTTGCTCTGTCCAACTTGCTTTGTTGTAAAATTGTGTATCACTCTAAGGCAGTGGCAACCATTTGTCTTTTTCTTACAATGTGCTGGTGTATCCGTGTCGGTGCCTGTCTGGCTTTGTGAAGTATGTGTTGATTAGTCCGACCTTAGCTCTTATGTTAGCTTGAACGTTAGAAAAGTGTATTACTGCCATTCCAGTCAAACGTTTACATGCATAGGCTTACTCGTTCTGAGTCTACGAATACTGAAGCTGTTGGTGTTTCAGGTACGTGACTCACCTGATGAAACGTATTCAGCGCGGGCCAGTTAGAGGCATTTCCATCAAACTACAGGAGGAGGAACGAGAGAGGAGGGACAACTACGTCCCAGAGGTTCGTTGACTCTTTCAGCCACAACTCAATATATACAACTTAAATATCAGTGACAGAATAGTTAGAGCCTACTCTTTTTCTTTAGATCTCAGCTCTGGACCTGGAGCTCATCGAGGTGGATCCAGACACAAAGGAAATGCTCAAAATGATGGTAAGTGCATAGCAGGAACACTTGTAAGGAATTTGTAAAAATAAAACTTGTCAACCTGCATCTTTTTTACTTTAGGACTATGGCGGCCTTTCCAACCTCCAAGTCACACAGCCAACAATCGGCATGAACTTCAAAACGCCAAGAGGACTGTAAATCATGTTGAGAATTGCTCTAATAAAGGTGTTGTAAGAAACATTGTGTCCGAAATCGTTAGCTTCTGTGAAACAAGGAATTTGGGTTTTCTATCCGAGCTGTGCAAGATTTGCTCTTGAAGTTAAGTTTTGGGGTGAACAAGGTGCACTAAATAAAAGGTCTAAACTGAAACTTCCTAGTGCCAGCAACTAAATTTGTTGATGCATTAACATAGGACTGGTGACTTGGTAGTTTTCTTTGCAGCAGTCTAAACCAACTGAGCTAAAATCTGAACCAAAGGTTTTCCTACCACAGAGGTGTAAAGAGTACCTGAAAGCCATACTTGAGTAAAAGTACAGATACCTTACTGTAAAAATTACTCCACTACAAGTTACAAGTCACCAATTTAAATACAACTTGAATAAAAGTCTTAAAGTATCTTAAAGTACTGAAGTATTTTACTCATACTGAATGTTGGCTCAAAGATGCACTAGACCTCAACACAAAGAGATATTGTAGGTCAGTTAGAAAGAAAGTTTGAGGTTTTACTTCCTAATATAGAAAAGAAATTGAACCTTAATATTTTGAAATGTAACGCTAAGTGTCAGTTCAAATGTAGTGGAGTAAAGAGTACAAGTATTCAATCAAAAATGTAGTTGAGTAGAGAGTAAAAGTTATATTTTTGATACTCAGTACAAGACAAAAAAATACTTAAGTAAATGTACTTCATTACTGTACTTAAGTACTTTACACCTGTCCTACCCAGACCATCAACTGTTTCAAAACCTTAAACTTAAAAATATGTCAGTATCATGAACTATTGCCTCAAAGTGCTAAAGACATCCACTGTCCTTACACGGACTCAGTGGTAGAGCAGTCGTCCTTCAACCGGTAGGTAGGTGGTTCGAATCTTAATGTAAGTCGCTTTGGATAAAAGCGTCAGCTAAATGACTAAATGTAAATGTAGACCCTCCATCAGTGTCAGGAAAAAAAAACCTTGGAGAACCACAGAAGTATTCAGTCCCAGGATGGGCAGGCATTGTGCAATAGATGTGTCCTGGACATGACTTGGGGCGGCAGTGGCTCAGTGATAGAGCGGCCGTCCTTCAACTGGAAGATGGTAAGTTCGATTCCCGTTCTCCCCACAGTTCATACTGTCATGTCCTTGGGCAAGACACTTAACCCACCTTGCTTTGTACGATTGTGAGAATGTGAATGTGGTGGTATGTAAAGCGTCTTTGCGTCCCCAAAAAAGCACTATATAAAATTGAATAAAATGACTTGAGTTGGTTCACTCTGAGTTCATATATTGTAAACATGGATGTGTTCCGCCCATTGGTCCCCTATTCATGATAGTCATTACAATAGGGCAATAAAATGGCCATTACATCCTGACTTTTCAGCTTTTACTGCATAGTTAAATAGTTTTCAGATAGCTAAACGGTCATAAAAAAGGCATCATTCATGTTCCGCTTTTGGAGCCTGCCCTCTGGTGGACGGTGGTATATTGCTGGATGGCGGCACCCTTACTCGAGGACCTTTTAAGAGGTTCCATGAGAGCGCCTTGGTTCATATTTAAAGATGATTCAACATGGGTTAATTCATGTGACTGGACAGACAACTAAATAGGTTTTGTACATTGGTAGCTACACAGGATAACTCTTGAATAAACTTAACTTCAAATCTTTTATTACATTTGCCATTGACTGCACACTGCCTTGTAGGTAATTTTAATTAGTTTAACTCAGCTTAAATCTTACCAAATGTTGTACTGCACGTGAAACCTTACATTCAGTTACATATCCAATGTAAGAATCAATTTTAAAAGTAAATTAGGACTGGCAGTACATTCTGGAGATAGATGCCAAGTCAACAGAAATATCTTAGACTTGGCATCTATCTGCAATGCTGAGGCTTATGTTGCACACAAGTCAAAATGCAATGCACAAGTTTTATCAACTTTACAATTTCAAACAAACACGGTTTTTACACTCAAGTCTCTTTAAGCTTGAATTTTAGTCAAGTCTCAAGAAAATAAGTCCACACATGGCAGGGTAATGCTTAAACACCTTTATTGTGCCCAATCTGAACATACTCCACAACTGTTAAGTAGCAGCAAACTTGGCAGACCACAATGAGGTAGACTTTCAAAACTCTAAAAGCAGCTGGGCTTTGAGACAACAAGCTCAGCATGACAAACCCAATTGACAAAAGACATTAGTCTTTGGCACAGCTCAATACCAGAACAAGGCAATATGGAGTTTAGTAGCATGGAATCATTTAGTGAGGTCTACACAAGCTCTGAATAGATCGATTAATTTATCAGCAGAGTGGAAGTTCTTACATTCAGCAGGAAACAGCAGTGGTTTTACGAGGCATGTCCCACTGCTGATGTACAAAAGTGATTAAAAACCACAGCCACCTTTCCAAGTGCAAATTAAAAAGTGCAATAAACTATGTACAATCAAAACATGAATTCACTCCAGTCTCAACAAGATCCCTCAGTTGATTTAAAATGATGTCAACCAGTTTAAATGTATTTAGTTCTAAGCTTACACATTTAATATAACTGGACCAACAAAGTCATAGTACTCCAACACTTAGTGCCCATTCAGTTGAAAATTTAGGGCAAATTAAAATGTAAATCACAAAAAAAAAAAAAATTTGATTCAAAATGAAAACTAAGAGGGTGTTCCCATAAACAGCCGCCTGGTAGAATCCGGTTCAAAATTTTCATGTCTTGACTTAAAACCTTGTGTACAATTAGTAAAAAACTGCGTAAAAATGTCTGAAATGCGACTAGTTAAATGAAGGCCAACATTCAACTCCCAAAAAGTAAGAAACACCAGTTGGCTTGCAGGGAAAAAACTCAAACCAACTGGGGAAGGGGAGGGAAAAATAAAATTTTTATAAAGGCACTGTATGGCATTTGCCAATGAACGGCAATGAGACTCGCGTGATTGCTCTTCACTATGCAACACAAGTAAAAAGAAAAAAAAAAAAAGGCATATTCATTCACCCAACTTTAGGCTGACTCCCATCTTTCTGTCTGGCCACAAGTCAGGAAAAATAAAAGTATATAAATGTGAAGGGCCCCTTGTCTTTCCCAACAAGGTCACTGTGCATAGTGCCACTGTGAACAGCAAAAATGTAGCAAGTGCAAAAGTGAACGTTTTCTACAGTGATATCCCCAGTGCCTGGTGCAGTGCCCCGCTGCCCTCAGTCCGAGGGGCAGGACACGCGTGCTCTCCTTGGCAGAGAAGCTTCACCCCATACAGAGGCACTCTTCCTCAGGCCCTTCTGCGTGACTGGATTCCTCTGCTCTAGTTTGAATCCCGGTTCTTCTGGTTGCGCATCAGGGGCCGGTGGTTGCTCAGGATGTCCATGGAGTGTTGCCAGTGCCAGCAGGAGCGGCAGTAGTATTTGAAGCAGGCCTGAAAGCACACAGTATAGTTAGTTCAACTAAAACAAGTCTATAAAACAACTTCAGAATTTTCCTTAAACACGGACCAGCCATGACCCCAACAAACAATTCTATTATGTTGTGATGGTTTTTAGTGTCACATTTTAGAGCCTGCTGCTTTGACCTTGGGCAGTGAGTATTAGACTTTAATGTCTCTGAGAAGGGCTCAGTGCAGACTCTGTAGCAGCTGCTGAGTTCTCAGAAAGACCCCAACCCAGTGACACTTATTTAGCCTTGCTTTAGAACCAACAAAGTTTTTAATAGCTGTAGTCATTATAACTTTCCAGTGAAAATGAGCAGTTGATACAAGCACACGGAGCTTTTAAAAGATTAGCAAAGTCACTCTTCACAACAGCTTCACATCAAATAAGCATAATGAATCAGAACTATGATACTCATTTTTTTTTTAATGGATTTTAATAGATAATTTTCAGTCTGACAGCATGATCTGGCTAATCACATGCTCATAAGGGCTTGTGCTCAGATGCCCCACAGGCGGTTTGTCTGCATGGCTTGCCAACAGTCACTCAGGTGTAAAGATCATACTGGAAAAAGTGGCTATTCCAGCACTGGCTACATTCATTAAAACAGAATGACATGAAGGAAAGCGGAGTGAGATGTTCATGATAAGCAATGCATTCACCAGACAATCAGTCACAACACTGAGCTCTTGACTGAGTTTGTAATCTCTTAACTTTGGTTCAGTATAACTTTAAATAAAAAGCAGGGATTGGGTGAGCTGAATATTTTAAATACTGCAACATTAACTCAAAGAATCTTGGCTGTTGTAAGCACAGCTCTTTCACTGACCTGGTCTCTGCAGAAGAATGGCCCAGGTTGGCGAAGGCAGACTTGACACATTGAGTCTTCCAGATAAGGGTCAATCTGGACCTGAAATTCAAAGCAATAACCATTAGGTCCAGTACTGTAGTGTGCTTCAGTAACATTTGACAAGAGCCATCACTTCAGACTAACCTTTTTGGTAAACTTGGGGGTCTTAATTTCCACAAAAGCTGCACAAACAGCCTTCAGATAACTCTGCTGATTGTTAAAAGTGACACGTCCAGAGCCTGTAGCAAAGACGACAACTTTTAGCATCTATTAATAATCATAAGCCAAGAACGTGAACGCAAACCAGTAATGGAGTCACCTATGGGATACTTGTGCTTGTCCGTGTCAATGCCAGCATACATAACGCCTCCAAACAGGTCGTTCATAATACTGGCCAAAGCCTCGGCGTTCAGCATGCCATGAAGTGCACCAACAAACACGGTCTTGCTTGGGTCCAAACGCTGAGCTGGGCAGCGCACGTAGTTGCTGTCTGAGATCACCCAGGGAATCACCTGCACCTGAAGCCCGCATCAGAAACGGGAACATTTCTACGGTTTCCTCACGTCCTGACAAAATGTTGCATGTACTTACATCTTTGCATCTCATCCTACGACTGGACATCTTGAAGTAGTACTCCCGGCTATCTTCAGGGTGGAAGGGGTCCTGGGAGCAGGCACGGAGCAATGCCCTCACAGACTTCTCATTCTCAAAAATCAAGTAAACATAGCCTAAAAACAAAAAAATCACTTTAGAACAAGTGTCACAAGAGTCTAAATGTCTGCAATGTTTGAGCAGATTCTACAAAAAAAAAAAAAAAAAACAAACATTCATACCAACTTCTTAATCCTCATTCTGTCCCATATTTTAAATTTAAATAGATCATGGTGAAGAGTGCACAATTCGAAAACTCAATTCTCTTGGTTTAAAAATAGTGTTCCATCCCCAAACCAGAAAAGTGCATTAGTAATCTGTGTAAAGTACCCATCAAACCAGATGCAGTGCATTTATCCTGTGACACTACAGTGCACACCAGACAGAACTCACCAGTGCTCCCAACACCAGTAAAAACTTTTAAAAAAGCCTACCAGCTTGTCGTTACCTTTGGCCACATTACCTTTGGGAGGGCAGCGGGGGTGTTTTCCATCCTTACCCGGCCACTCCACAGTTAGTGGACCATATCCGCTGAATGTGGCAATCAGACCAGCTGAAAGAATCACAATTAACATTTATTAAAGTTATACTTCAAACAAACAGGGACAGTGTTTAAGGTGCAATAATGTAATGGTTTATACTGTGGCAAATCTATTTAACACCTTTATAAAAATAAAAATAAAAAAAAGTCAGTCCAAGCACAGCCTGTAACCTCTCAAACAAAGCCAAAGCATAATTACACTGGTGCTTTTAGTTTCAAGTTAAAACAGCACTGCAACAGTCATGATGGATCTCTGCCCCCTGCTGGCTAGTGTTGTCACGATACAATAAAATGTACCAACAATACATCCGCCTGAAACATCTAACGAGAAAAAAAACAAAAAACTTTTGTCCTGCTCCTGCCAGGCTTTTGAGCTCTGTAATATGCAACGTTTTACTTCAGTCAGTGATATCACAATATAGACACCTCACCAATTCACTAAACTCCCATTTACATTTTTGGCTTTTTCTGAACAAACTTCCTGTAAAGTTTCATTTGTCTAATCAATGCTCTCTTGAGGAGCTGGGGTTTGGTTACAGTTCTGTCAGACACCAATACAGTCCTGGTTTGTAACTTTCCAGTGGTAGGCTACAGCTCGTCTGTGCGCGCCTCTGCTGCTATTGACCACTAATTGTCATTATCAAAATACAGACTTGTAACACACTTGTGTAAATAATAGGCCGTCAAGCAATAAATACAAGACTTGTTTTGTGTCAAAAAACGAAACATGTCCTCAGAGACATGAACAGGACACAGCTCGCACTAAACTCAAGCTTCCATCACACTCACTCCTTTCCATCAGCTCCAGTGAGGCATGACACAACAGAACCTACAAGTTAAGTAATATGGAATAGCAGCCGTTTGATTAGTTGTTTAAACAAATACATTTTTAGAGCATCTCTGGTTTGCCCCGTCTCGGTTCAGGATGAACTGGCTGCAGTGCAGCAGCAGAACGGTGCACTACTCATTTAACACAGCACATGGGTATTTAAAAAGTATTGATACCTAAAAAAAATAAAAAATTAAATTCAAGCACCATGGTATTGCGATACCTTTCAAGTATTGCTACACCAGGCAACACTACTGCTGGCTAAAGGTTACAGTGCTGCTTTAAGCTTGGTACTCCATAAAGTGTTAAGTTCCCTGCTGTACCGTCATATTCTCTACACACAAGCTGTGCTTCTTAAAGCTTTACAGACCAGCTCAGGCCAGGCTTGTGGCAGTGCAGGCCAGTGGGGACAGACATGCATTGGATCAACTGGCCCTAGTGAGCGTGCAGCTTGTATTATGATTGAATAATTAAAATCTTACATTCTGTGATGTCCCAAGGCACACCACCAAGGAAGACCTTGCAGGAGTACAGTGGATCCTTGTTGTTTCTGGGAGGCAGCTGACCACTCCATGTGAACGTGGCCTCGTTTACAGCTGAGACAGAAATAAAGTCAGCACCAGTTCTGGTTTATTGTATGTTTTGACTGTGTTACCTGCAGCTTGTCGGTGCAGACGGGCCTCTCGCTCGATGCTGAATGTGTCAGATTGGTCCAGAACATCTGCACCGGGCCAAGGCGAGCCTGAGCGCCAGCGACGGGAGATGGCTGAGGAAGCAGGACTAGCACTGGGGGGAGGGGTTAGCGGAGTGCTCATGTCCTGTGGATCCAGACGGGAGCTGAGTCTCAGCAAATCCTTCTGCATGTTTGATGTAAGGTAAGGCAGGGGGGGGGAAATCCGGAGAGTCGACTGGAGACCAGATAAATTACATGACCCATTACATGAAGGTTGAATAAATTTGTAAAAAAAGAATTACAAAAAGAGAAATGAAGGACAGTGTAGTTGCGTACCAGCATGTCACAGAGGTGGTCTGAGCCAGAGCTGAAGCCACTGGTCTCAGAGTCTTCAGGGCTGCTTGAACGGGAATCTAAAAAGGAACTCGAGTCCAGTCGGTTAGCCATGCGAGCCATGCCAGGGAACTTCTCCAGGAAGTCTGCAGTCATGCCCATGGACTCAGGTCCCAGGTAGCCAGGGGGCTTCCCGAGGAGCCCACTGAAGGGACTGTTCAGCATACCTAGCACTCAAACAAAAAACAGTTGCAGCATTAACAGGCTTTCAGATGACTCAGGCAGTTTCACAGGGATCTCAGCACGTCGTCATGGAGACAAACTGTTTGTCATTCGTTTTCGCTCGATTAGCAAACTGATGAAACTGGGGTGTGTGCTGAATCCAGAGCTACATTGATTTTTACAGAGGCCTACTATACTCCAAGTGTTCCTTAAGTGAACATTTAGCCTCATTTTAAATCTTGTATTAAAAATTGCCACAAGCATCTTGTGTGCAAGCTGCCAGACAAAAAGATAAAATTCACTTTGAAGGTGAACCATTCTTTCATAGCCATAAGCAACAAGTCATGAGTCATTTGCCATTTCTTCCTGATGACACGCAACATCCACTTTAGCTCCTTTAACTGTAGTTAACACAAGGCTCTTGGGGGATCATTCAGCTTTTAACTGTGTCCCATTTGTTAAACCCAGTTTCAAGGACCCTGGGTTAGGTTAGTTATTTAAGCAGGACAATAGACACCACGAATGCAGCCATTCTTGAAGATGTTTTTCAAGATATTTTTCCAAAAGTTGTGGATTCTTTGCAACAGTTGTTTGTCATTTCATTAATTCTAACAGATAAGACCTGGCCTGATCTAATGAGTCAAAGAAGCTGTTCTGAAAGCCTGAGACACTAAACAGAAAATGCCACATCATTGTCCCTTGTGATGCTACACTCTGATCCTGCACAGTCACCCGGTTAATAACACTTCAATGTAATAAACAGTACAGCACATTAAAATATCCCACAGCCACAACTCAACTAGGCTGACCCAAAACTCGAGCCTGGTAGCAGAGGGGTTACTTACTAGAGGGAGAGCTGGTCTGAACCTGGGAGGGGGAGGGGTGTGCATCAGTTTCCTGGCTGCTCCAGGGTCTGTCCCAGCCAGACAGGCGTAGAGACTGAAGGCCCAGGCCCAGGTCTGTGACACCCAGTTGGCCCCTGGAGGACGCCATATCCTGGGAGACACTGCTGTTTGGAAAAAGCATCCTCCTGCTGCCCACCGCTGCCAGCTCCGACTCTAGCCAAAGCAGAGGAAGAAAGAATTGGGCTGTTACAGAAAGGCTAGCTGTTAGTTTGCTCTGCGTTATCCTACACAGCACATATTTGTACAAAAACAAAACTTCTAAAACAGTCTAAATGCGTGGCCACATCTCCCCGCTGGCTAAGGGTGCTAACCTGCTGCCTCTGTGCCTGGTACAACTGCCATGCATTTCCGTGCGCATCACTGACCCACCTAGCAGCATGTGACATGGCTGCCGATGCACTCGCACACCCCTGCTAATGACATCAGCTCTCCCACCTCCCTGCCTTCTCTCCCGACAACTGTGTAATGAAAAATTCCAGCCAGAGCTGTTTGCTTGTTGATAGAAGCGTTCCCTCGCTGGTAGCCACAGCACGTCGTTGAGCTGCAGAAGACAGCTGCTCAGGCTGCTGCTGCTTTCACTGTGTCTCGCCCCGTTTCCAGAGCCAGCTGACAGAAGCAGGGGAGAGGGAGGGGAGTCGGGGCACAGCTACAGCAGCACGGGAAAGCACATGACTCAGCAAACTAGACAAGCGCAAACTTTAAGTGCACTAGACAACCCAACTGGTTAGTTTATTAAATGTATTAAAAAAAAAAAAAGCACAAAAAACAAGCACTGTAGCAAAAGCAGCTGACTGATCAGATGTTGAGAAGTGACTGATTTTCACCCACTGCTCATCCCTGCCCTCTGGACCACTTCCAGCTGCAGCCTGATTCAGCAACAGCACACTGGGAAGAGGTTAGAGAGGCCAAACCACACATCTCAATCCAAAGCCACTTCAACTGTTCACCGATTGCTTACTCGCGTTTTAAAAACCACTGAAATACTATTAGTTTAAATGGCATGCCTTTGACAGTCAGGAGCGAACACA
Organism: Perccottus glenii; assembly: GCA_024416835.2. Taxonomy (NCBI): domain Eukaryota; kingdom Metazoa; phylum Chordata; class Actinopteri; order Gobiiformes; family Odontobutidae; genus Perccottus; species Perccottus glenii. The sequence continues at coordinate 4,833,176 of CM044548.2, forward strand.
TGAGCAGGTCTCAGATTTAAAGTTGGTTGGGTTTTAATTTGAGTACTGCAGTGCTGATGGAGCAGTGCAGCATGAATCAGCTTCTGGCACAAAAAGACAAGGTTAAAAAGTGTTCTTTAAAAACCTCAAACTTTTCACTAACGCAAGTCATTACACATGTCACATTTACTAATAGTACTTTGAAACATTACCTTTTCAACTACCGATTTAAAAAAAAAAAACTGCCATGGGTTTATAGTTTTTGGTCCAAATGTCAGTTTGAGTGAAGTGGAGAAAGTGGACTATTTAATAAAGGTCATAAACATACTTGTGCATAAAGTGCAACAAACCTTAATAAATGACCAAATCTGCAGTGATGGATAAGAAAGTTTTTAGTTGTCCTTAAGCCACATTTGCCATTGATAAAGTGAAATTTATGCCAGTTGAGCTTGTACATAGCTCAAGAAGCTATAATGTGATGCAAGCTCAGACTTTTTTTTTTCCTAAATAAAAAAATATATACAAACTGGCAAGAGGATATAGTTGGCCCTTGTGCAGAAGCCTAATGTAAAGTATGGTTTGTTTTCTTCATGTGTCTTTTTGCTTTGGACCCTTACACTATAGACTAGGCCTTGCAGATGTATATTTTTTGCCCACTTACCACAATGCAAGTCAGGCTTTCCCTTGACGTTGTTAGGAGTCGTGCAGACCCCAGTGAAGTCCAGCGCGTTGCCCAGCATAGTGTTCATTCTCCGGAAGATGTTTGCGTTGCTGCAGGTGGATAATGCCGGAGACTCAGAGTCCGGGGTCTCGGGCCTGTGGGAGTCGTTTCTCTGCAAAACAAGAAAACGACGAGTTTTTAAGCTACATAGCAAGAATTAGCAAAACAATTTGGTTAAATTAATCTGATGAGAAATTAAGTGGTGGCTCATTTATTTGGTTAAAATCAGTGGGCCCAAAACGAGTACAGTTTTTTGTTTTTAGACTCACCAGTGAAAACGCCATGTTCTGGACAATTAAGACAAAAGCGACAATAACACCCTGCAAAATGCAACCATATTTATGAACTCATGCTAGCAGCTCATTAGTCTCAATTTCGTGAACGTGTGCTCGGCCAATGGCTGCACCGCGAGGGCCTCTGCATGTTCACGTGCTCCACATCAAAAGGACGCGCCGAGAGGAAAATATCCAATTGGCGAAAGCACGTGTCTTGTTGTTGGCTAGTGTTTGTGCGTGTTGTTGTCCAATGTCCAGGCATCAGTAGTTCCACAGACCCATTTCTAATGACAGCCTAGTATTAGAAATAAGTTTGGTTTATGGACTATAGTAAAATTGATCTAAATAAATAAATCAAATTTCTACAGACAAACCAGCAGAAAGCAGCATTTAGGGCAGTTTTTGTAATTTTGGACAGAGGCTGAATATATTTATGACTTGGAAGGTGCAAAAGATCTAAAAAGAAAATGTATAAAAAAATAATAAAATAAAACTAATAAAGAATAAATACAAGAATATACTTGTCTACTTGAGGGTTTACATTTTTCTGGTTGTCTTTAAACATATTAATTAACAGTAATGAAGGGATGGAAGGTAGACTTATGCAGACTCAAGTATCTTGGGAAAGTTACAGTTTTTTTACTTACCTACCAGTTTTTTTACTTACCTTTTTACTTGGAAGTCAATATCTTATGTTTCTCCATTTGGCTTTGTGCTTACTACAAGTGCTGGTCAAACAATTAGAATATCATCAAAAAGTTGTTTTATTTCACTAATTCCATTCAGAAAGTGAAACTTTTATATTATATTTATTCATTACACACAGACCAGGATAGTCCCACTGAGATTACAAATCTCTTTTGCAGGGGAGTCCTGGTCCCATGTGTTTTTGGGGGGGACTGTTGTACATGTCTTTAGTGGTGGGAATAGAACCCAGGACCTTCTTGCTGTGAGGCAGGAATGCTAACCACTCTGCCACTGTGCCGCCACAAATATAATTTAAAAAGGTTCTTTTCTTTAATTTGGAGGATTATAACTGACAACTAAGGAAAATTCCCAAATTCAGTATCTCAAAAAATTACAATATTATTTATGACCAATATTATTTATTATTTATGACCAATACAAAGAAAGGATTTTTGGCCAATCTTGGCCAACTGAAAAGTATGAATACATGTACATGGGCATGTACAGGGCTCAATACTTAGTTGAGGCTTCTACTGCAGCAATGCTGCGTGGCATGGAGTCGATCAGTCTGTGGCACTGCTCAGGTGTCATGAGAGCCCAGGTTGCTCTAATAGTGGCCTTCAGCTCTTCTGCATTGATGGGTCTGGCAGATCGCATCATCCTCTTTACAATACCCCATAGATTTTCTATGGGGTTATGGTCAGGCGAGTTTGCTGGCCAATTAAGAACAGGGCTACCATGGTCCTTAAACCAGGTACTGGTGGCTTTGGCACCGTGTGCAGGTGCCAAGTCCTGTTGAAAAATGTATTTGGTCAGCAGCAGGAAGCATGAACAGCTCTAAAACTTCCTGGTATACAGCTGCGTTGACCTTGGACCTCAGAAAACAATGTTTTCTGCAGCAGCAGCAGATGAAATGCCCCCCCCAAACCATCACTGACTGTGGAAACTTTACACTGGACCTCAAGCAACATGGATTGTGTGTCTCTCCTCTCTTCCTCCAGACTCTGGGACCCTGATTTCCAAAGGAAATGCAAAATTTACTTTCATCAAAGAACATAACTTTGGACCACTCAGCAGTAGTTCCAGGCGAGACGCTTCTGAACATCTGTTATTCAAGAGTGGCTTGACACAAGGAATGCAGCTGAAACCCATGTCTTGCATACGTCTGTGTGTAGTGGTTCTTGAAGCACTGACTCCAGCTGCAGTCCACTCTTTCTGAATCTCCCTCACACATTTGATTAGTTTTGTTTCATAAATCCTCTCCAGGGAGCAGTTATCCCTATTGCTTGTACATTGCTTGTGTCTTGCCCTCCTTGTGCAAGGTGTCAATGGTCGTCTTTTGGACAACTGTCAAGTCAGCAGTGTTCCCCATGATTGTGTAACCTACAGAACTAGACTGAGAGACAATTTAAAGACCTTTGCAGGTGTTTTGAGTTTACATTTACATTTAGTCATTTAGTTGACGCTTTTATCCAAAGCGACTTACATTAAGGTTCCATTCACCAGTGTTACAGCTGGAACACCACTGTAGGCAAGGTGGGTTAAGTGTCTTGCCCAAGGACACAACGACAGTATGAACTGTGGAAAGCGGGAATCGAACCACCCTACCATTGAGCCATTGCGCCCCACGAGTTAATTAGCTGATTGGAGTGTGGCACCAGGGGTCTTCAATATTAAATATTCAAATTTTCTGAGATACTGAATTTAGGATTTTCCTTAGTTGTCAGTTACTGTATAATCATCAAAATTAATGAATAAATATAATATACAAGTTTCACTTTTTGAATGGAATGAGTGAAATAAATCAATTTTTTGATGATATTCTAATTGTATGACAAGCACCTGTAAGTGCATATTAAGACTAGTCTGTGTGAAATGTTTAGATTTGGTCCTTTTAAGTTTACAATCCTAGCCTTGTATACCAGACCGTTTTCCTTCGTATAGAATAGAAAAAGAGTTAGTTGTGGCTGGCTAGTCTATTACAATCTATGTAGGCTACTGTAGATGAATGCTACCTTTAAAACAGTTCAACTTCTGCCTCCTTTTTCCTTTTCAGTTACTTGTTCTTTTTATTGTTTAGGTATCCATGGATATTCCACATTTCATCGCACAAGGTTATTGCATTCCCTGATACAGGCTAGTATTAAAAACAATTTTGTGCATTATTTTGATCAAACACAAGAGATCAGCAATTCACCATTAACTGTACTAACTGTAATATCTCCTTTTTTGTAGGAAATGAAGTCAACTAAGGCTTCAACTCTCTCAGCTAAATTATTATTAAAAAATCCAAAACAAATGTTTCTACACTGTAGGTTGGCCATCGGTTAGGGTTATGTGATATTCAGAAAACATGTGATATGCCACAACTATGTCGAGCACAGTTCAACAGCATGGCAATAATTACATAATTATGACCTTCAATTTTAATATCTCTATTTGGCATTGAACGCAGCAGTTACACAGCCATTGCCAACTAAATTAACAGTGGACTTTGTATTCCCTCACAGTAAAATGTCATACTGAAACAATCCTCAGAATTACAAGAGATTTTCTCATTGCAATCAATCAATATCAGACCCTGTAAACTATTATATAGTCTACATCCAATATATAGTCTGTACAAATATTTATGTACAGACAGATTTTGATAAGTGTTATATTTTGCCTGGTTATGCTTAAACCATGTAAAGATTGTTATAAGTTGTGGAAACATTTATTAATAGCTTAGTTATTTTTGTAATTAAAATAATTGTATTTACTATTAACTATTGTACTTGCACATAAGTCAACATATCAAGAATAAGACATACTAAACATACTAACTCTACAGAAATCTTACCTAAATTTTAAGAGAAACGCCCTTTTTATTTAACAATTGAGCCAAAGACAGAGAAAAATAAAAACCGCAACATATGTTGACAATGTAAATACCCTCAATTTAAAGCTAAAAGTCTGCAGTTACAGCACATCTTGTTCGTTTCATTTCAAATCCATTGTGGTGGTGTATAGAGCCAAAAGATTAGAATTGTGTCGATGTCCCAATATTTATGGACCTAACTGTAAATACAGTATATTGTGCATTACACGTTGACATCCACAACACATGGGGGCGCTGTTGTAACATTGCATACTCCAAGCGCGCTACGTGGCTAACTACTTCCGGGTTTCTTTTATCAATGATTTTGTCACTGGTGTGAGACTAAAAACACTAGTCTGGTGTTTGTCTTTTATTCGTGTTAAGATGTCGTACAACTACGTGGTCACGGCCCAGAAGCCTACGGCAGTAAACGCCTGCATCACAGGTAAAGGTGGCACGGTTGTTGGTTTATGTGGAGATAAAACCTTGTCCACCTGCGTTGAGCTGCTCTCCCGCGCCTCTGCTCCTCAGGCCTGCAGCAGCCGCTAGCTTTTTCTGTTGCTAAGTGTTTATTTACTTTGCACAGTTTGACGACAAGACGCGTGTTTTTTTTTTAAATATATACATTATTCTGCCAACCTTTCCCTGCCAAACGCCCTACATTTAACCATAACATGCTTGAATTAAATCCTCTTCGTAATATCTTTAGCTCAGAAAGATTAGTAGAGATTTATTTGATATAAGCTAAGCATATTTCATAACAGTCAGCGGCAGGTGTAAAACCTAGGGACGACAGGGGGACATGACCCCAGTTATCAAGCAATGGTCCTTTCAGCATTAAATACTTCTTTACATTTCTATAAATTGTAAATGCGAATGTAATATTTTGCAATGACACACAGGTTATGCAAATTAGCAGTGCACGACAGTCTCGGAACTTTTATTTCGCAGTTCATCCATAATATAAAGTCAACACCGAGTAAAGTAACGGTTTAAAATGTGTCAGTTAAGTTTAAGGAACTACAGATTCGTGTTATTTGCATCCTTCAAATAACATCCTATATTTTTCCTAAATGCCTTTTAAACCCTTCATTACAGAAGCTAATATTACATAGGATTTATATGACACTACATAAGACAATAGTCAATAGTACCTTTGCTAAAGAGTGCTGTGGGAGACACTTTATATAATTTAGTTGCAATTCACACTGCCCTTTGTCTTGTTTAAGTTATATTTAACTACTTAATATGTTCTGTTAAGAGTTGTCCACAACTTTGAGAACATGCAGTAAATGACACTGTGGTTACATGTTTTATTTTTTTGTTTCCCTCTCATCATTGCTCTTGGGATTAAAATGACAAATGATGGATCCGCTCCAGGAAATAGTTCTCACATAAACAAAGTTTGGTTAAAGTATGCTTAATTAAGATATAAAGATACACAGTGTATACAAATGTCTCTGCAGAATGTATTTTATTAACTTTTAAAATTTAAAGCAAAAATTTGGTTCATTTTCATATGCTGCATACATGCAAGTCTTTTGAACTGCACGGTTTATATCTTTTTTTGACAAATAAAGCACTACACAAACTACAAAAATGCAACCTGTTTTCTCATTTATCAAAGGTATATTTTATGTAACACTATCACTTTTTATTTAAAAATATAGAAATGTAAGCATGTGGCTCTGTCGTAACTTACCAGATCCTATCACTTCAACAATGTACACCACAATGTAAAATCTATTAAATATATTTACTGAGAGGTAACAGTCCTGTATAAACTGTCTACTTTACTCACTTTTTTATTTCATGCATGTACCTTTGCACTAAACTGTTACTAAGCTGATGCTCATGTGTCACTTGACAGGCCACTTCACCTCAGCAGAGGATCTGAACCTGCTCATAGCTAAAAATACACGTCTGGAAATCTATGTGGTGACGGCGGAGGGGCTGCGGCCCGTCAAAGAAGTGGGCATGTACGGCAAGATCGCTGTCATGGAACTGTTCAGGCCTAAGGTGAGCACAGAGACAATCATTCTTTACAAACTGTGGGCTGTGACTGTATCAAAGTAGGAATGAGATTTTTGGACTGGAGCTTGTTGGATAGACAACATGTAGAGAGGCTCACACCTGTTGTGGATGGGAGTCAACAAATAGCCCCATCTTTTGATTTGTTTTGCTCACGTATGTGATTTGTAATATTAAATATTGTTTGATCCCAAAAAACATTTACTGTATTTGATGCAACATACAAAGAAGTAATGGTATGCAATAGGAAGATATTAGATCGGCAGTAGCTCAGTGGGTAGAGCGGTCATCCTTCGACCGGAAGGTAGGCGGTTCGATTCCCACTCTCCCCACAGTTCATACTGTCGTTGTGTCCTTGGGCAAGACACTTAACCCACCTTGCCTCCAGTGGCTGTAACACTGGTAATTACATTAGAACAATGTAAGTCGCTTTGGATAAAAGCGTCAGCTAAATGAACAAATGTAAATGTAAATGTAGATCCTTTATTGCTTTGTAGTGTTTTCTTTTGGTAGAGTTCTCTGAGTGGGAGGGGAAAAAGCAAACTGTACCTGTGTCTGAGCAAACTATTTGTTTCACATCTCGTTTGTAAAGACCCTCTCTCAACCAGTAAAAATTATACTTTATTCCACACACACATTTTCATAGCACAAATTCTGTTGTTTCAAATATTTGGGGTGCCACAAGATCTTGCGAGATCAAAACGTAACTAGATTTCTGGTGGAGGTGAAGAGCTGTCTTGTGATATCAGCTGATGGAGTGTGGGTGAAATTAGTATCACCTAATGTGTCTGTGTGGCAAGACTTTGGTTTTCTGGTTAAAATAAAAAAACAGCACAATAAAGATTGTAAGAAAACAATGCCGTCCACTGCGGCTAACACCAGCTCTATGCAAAGACACAGAACAGCCACAACTGGAAATAGTGAAAAAATCTCATCTAGTGAACTCTTATCTCATGTCTTGTTTTGTAGGACACACTATTTAATTTTATTTATATGTAATCTAGAGTTTATTGACAGTAAAATAATCATTAAATGGCTGTCTGTTTTACTGAAGCAATAGAACTAAACTACTAAAATCAGCCGAAAAATCGGTCTGCTTAGTTAACTTTCCTCACCGTGAGGGGTCCGGAAAATTTAAACTAAAGGATATGTGTTTGAATATAATTCTTTAAAATAAAGTCTCATTTATTCCACACCTACAGCCACTTAAACAATATGGAGATGAATGTAGGTAATCCGCTCTTTTCTGTATTTTTTCCTTTGTTTACATGAGGAGGATGTTTGAGTGCTTTCACCAAACACAGCTCACAGACAGAAGGAAAATACTACAAAATCAAGAGACTCAGGACCTGGTTGTTTTTTGACAACATCCTGGAATCCTGCATATTATGCTTTAATACCCCTTTATAAATGTGTGAGAACATTTAAAACACTTTTTCAATTCAGTCCAAAACATATTTGTTAAACAAATATGACAAAGATGCAGTCATAATTCATCTTTCTATTGTCATTCCTCTGAAAACGGCAAGGAAAAATGCACTGAAGACTGCGGACTTAACCTGTGTCACTCATCTTCAAACCCTCCTTTCACACCTTTTCTGTTTTTAATCACACAAATAAACATATTAGATTCAAATGAACGCAAATAGCATGAGTTAATTACTCGCATTGTTTGTAAATGAGGTCAAATATGCGACAAACGAGTCAAGTACCTAACTTACAACAGAATTAGACTTACTAACATTATTAGACGTCCTCACTTCCCTCTGACCTGAGTCTTTTTAATCCAAACATGATAACTGTCCAGTCCGGGTTCAGTTCTGGATTCATTCTGTGATTATCACAGCAGCCCGGACTGGAGGATAAAGTGCTGTTGTTCAGCTGTTGACACTGACACGGAACTTAGGAGCTGTATTTTCTGATTTAAAAAAATAAAAGTTCCCTCTCCGTCCATAACCTCAGTGAATTTAATGTTTTGGGTCAATTTTTAGATTTTAGTCGTTTCTAACTCATTATCAGGCTACGCTAAACATGTTGAATTTTCCGCTGCTCTGTTTGTAACCATAGTAACCTGAGGACCCTTGCATGCTAGCTAGTCCTAGAAGTGCCGGTTCAAAGAAATATTTTACATAACGCGCTTGTAATTATGAATAAGGTCTTGCGGTCCAGATCAAAGCCGCTCAAGGTCCGGATCTGCCTGTTGAGGACCCCTGCAATAGAACATAGTCATAGTTCTCTGTAATAGTACAACATCAACAAAACAACAGTACCACTATATTTGTTTGAAATAGGTGAATTATGATCTTGGCATTGGAAAAAAATTGTGAACAATGGCATTTTACAGAGTGTGATTACACAAAATCAAGGCTATGTTGCCGTCTTGTTTTATCAAATATTCTACATGTGTGAAAATGACAGCATTACATAAAGGAAGTCAAAAATGTTTCCCTTTTTTATATTTATTTCTTTAAAAATATTTCCTCTTGGGGACCCACGCAGTTTCTGTCCCACAAACTTAGTGGTTTAAATGTTGTTGATTATTGTTGATTATTGTTTCCAGATGAAATAAAATTTGATTCCTTCAGATTATTGAAGAATTCTGCCCTTTCTTTCTTGTCTTCAGGGCGAGAGCAAGGACCTGCTGTTCATCCTAACGTCCAAGTACAACGCCTGCATCCTGGAATACAAACAGAACGGGGAGAGCATTGACATCATCACTCGAGCCCATGGCAACGTGCAGGTGAGTGAGTATAGCAGTGAGGTGACCAAATCTGCAAAATAAGATGAAAAGACCAGTAAATGTGTGAGTGCCACTGTAGATATATTGATAATTAACAATATAGTCCCATTTTTTTGTATACTGATATCTTTATATCTCTCATGCTCCATCTGTTGTTTAAAAACCTTATATATTGCACTGAACTGTTTATTAGCTTCATGTCTGCAACTTACAACTTTCCAATCAAATATATTTTGGCAGGATCGTATTGGACGTCCCTCAGAGACTGGCATAATTGGAATTGTTGACCCCGAATGCCGGATGATTGGTCTGCGGCTGTACGACGGGCTCTTTAAAGTCATCCCACTGGACCGGGACAACCGAGAACTCAAGGCCTTCAACATTCGACTGGAGGAGCTGCAAGTCATCGACGTTCACTTCTTGTACGGCTGCCAGGCTCCGACCGTCTGCTTCATCTACCAGGTATCTAGCAGTAATAAAATGGCTTAGTTTGAGTTGGCAGATCTTCCCTTTGATTTTTACCTCGGCTGAAAGGAGGTAGAAGGTAGTTGATGGATTTAATGCACTGTGCTGTGTGTAGGATCCCCAGGGACGCCATGTCAAGACCTATGAAGTTTCCCTGAGGGAGAAGGAGTTCAACAAAGGACCCTGGAAACAGGAAAATGTCGAGGCCGAAGCGTCAATGGTCATCCCAGGTGAGCTACTATTATACCAGTCCTCAATTATTCCTTTATTTTTTTTATCCTAGTTTTGGATGGACAGTGTTTGTTATAATCATTATTGCACCTGCATGTGGTGTTTTTATACATAAATTATTGTGGTTGAGATTAAATGTGTGTAACTATATGCTTGTATTTCAGTCCCAGAGCCATTTGGTGGTGCTATAATCATAGGACAAGAATCCATCACATACCACAACGGAGACAAATACTTGGCCATTGCCCCACCCACCATTAAGGTAGGAATATCCAGTAGCTATTGGTCAGAATAAAGGAATTTGGAGAGTAGTTCTACAGACATGGAATTGACCAGTATACTTATTTAATGTATAACCAACATCTCTTTTAAGTGTTCATCCTGTATCAAATAACACCTCAGCTCGGCATAAAACAGTGCTGTCAGTGTTCGAGTCCAAGTGGCAGCCTCTACTGTTCTCATATTTAACGAAGCTCTGGCCCCAAGGAGCAGCTCAATTAGGGCATTCTGGTTCAATAATTAGAGAACCATACAATGTCTCGTCCTCCTTCATTTTAGAAAAAGCTTGCACATTATTCAGACGAAGTAGCCTCTGAACTGGAGTCATCTCAGTTTTGTCTTTGTGGATTTAATTAGACCGCGGCATGTGTGAGTTAATTGTGTTTTTCTTCCCAACTAAGCTTTTGCTGAATGTCTCACACAAATTGCCATTTCTGCATCTACATGTTACTCACCCCTGATGTTCCCACAGTATGGAGACAAGAATAATGACATAGGAACTGTGCAGTACCACAATACATCGAACAGTCAAACCTACCTACCCTAAAGTACAATTGATGCAATACAATCTAAGTTCCTATGCGTAGTTCTTAATGTTCACACTTTTGATTATTTTACCATTGTTTAAGAAGTTTAATAAACAAAACTAAAGTGGGGCTACCTCTTATTACTGTTAGCAGGATGTTCCAACATGTGCAGCCTTTAATAAGGAGGGCGTTTTGTGCAAAAGTAGCGGTAGAGTGCATACCATATACGCAGGAGAACCCTCCTCTCTTTCACCTTGTTTTCTGTTTACACTGTCTATCCAATAAAGTAAAAAAGTAGTCTTAAAAAAATGATCCCTCCTCATTTTTTCTAAATATATGTAACCTTGATATGCTGCATTTCTTGACAAAACTCTTTGGAAATGTTGTGACTTATCAGATTTACACCTCACGTGTGAACGGCACGTTTCGTCATCTCCACATCTCTGCTCTACTTTTGCAAGCATTAATTTACACTGAAAAAGTTTATGGAGCTCCACTTTTAGTACTGAATGTTTTCTTTTTTTTCTTCTTTTTTTTCACCTCCCAAAAACAACTGTGAGTGATGAGCCTCTCTGTGAATGTGACAGTCCCGTATATGCTGTAAATCCAGCGTGTTGGCCTTTTATATATCACATCTATATTTTAATTATGAAAAACAAACAACTGTTCTTGTGTCCTTAACAGAGAGTATTGCGATAGAAATGATTTGTGAAAAAAAACAAGAGCACAATGCGTCAAAGTCAAATAGACTTTTTTTTATGGCTTTTAATAGATGAAAATGTTCACTACCTAGCAAGCTTTGGCTCCACTTTGGAAATACATTTATTGTGCTAGTATATTTGTGGTGGAAAATTGATAGGGTTTGAACTTTTTTTTTTTTTTTTTAATAAAAGAAAAGCAGAAAAGATTCCATGGCTGCTGTTTAGGGTGAAATTGTTAAATCTGGTAGTGCAGCTTTTAGCAAAACACAATAGAATAGATGTTGCCTCAATTAAATTTGATTCCCTAGTTCTCTGTCCTAAAAGGTTTTTATTTTATTTTTTTATATATACTGTCAATGGACAAACTGCTGCTGCAAAAAAGATTTTGTTTTCAGCTCTATCCCTTTTCTTCCTATGTTTGGCCTTCACCACAGTCTTTAGTTTATAGCTGTAAATAGTAATGTAATAGTAATGTCCACAGGAGGTTCTTCTATTTGCTCTCAGGAAATTTAAACAAAACCAAATTGCTGCTATGCAAGCTCTTTATGCTTTAGCTATCTTCTCTTTCTTTCCTTTTGTTCATGCTTCGGTTGGACGTATGCCACTCTGTTTATGCTCTAACTAATGAAAATTTAAAGTTTCAATTATTATTTAAGGCATTAGTATTCAGCCGAGACGCTCTTCTTTAAGCCCTGTCAAAAAATGTACAACAATGTTTTCAGCCTCTTATTAATAAATTGTCACTTTCGAGCACAGGGAGGAAAGATAAATTTGAAATCCCTGCCTCTGAAATGACTTCATACATATTTTACGTCTTTGGTCTTTTTTTTTTCATGGAGAAAGAATATAACAAGTTAATTACCTGCCATTCAGACAAGAGAGTTTCAAGGGGGGAAAGCCTTATAAATACGTAAAACAGAGGTTTGACAAAAGATGTAAGCAATACAACTGGCAAGAGGGATTGTGAAAATGAGTTCTGGGGAAAAAGTTCAATCAAGTGAGAAATTGGCTCGGCGCTTACAGTAGACAATGAGAACAATGGTGGCGTCTGTCAGAGGAAAAGTGGCACAGGCTCAGTCATGCTTCGTGAGTTTAATGCTACTTCCAATCACGGCTATTATTCAATTGAGTTTATCCCGAGGTGTGGAAGAAGATTGGAGACATCAACAATTCAAGAAACTCCGCTCAGAAAGGGTTTTGTGAAGTCTGTACCAATGGCTTATGGTAGTCTAATATTCAGCTGTATTATTGTTTGTCCTGTTGGTGGCACTAGAGGACTGTAAGGGATTTGATCAGCTGTGCCATTTTGCAGAAGGAAATTACAGATGAAGTTATTGCAGTTTTTTTTGTCCAATTTAGTTTAACTGTTGCGTGGTTATTCATTTTACAGATATTCGCAACACTTGCCAAACTTGCATGACAACACATATTTGATTTTCTCTTGGGCATAATATATTGTTTAATACAGAACTTAAGACTTATTTTCTGACTTAAACCCCATTAAATCTGTGTAGAGTGAGCAGATCTAATGTGGGCCTAATGCAAGGTAGGAATGTGAGTCCTGGCTCAGGATTTAATTTTACCTGGAACAAATCCTCCCAGGTGTCTGTTATGTGATTGGCTGTAGCTTTGGCACTGTTACTTGTGTCACTTTTGGTTTGAATCCACTCTAAATTTGATTGTGTGTGTGTCTTAGCTCTGTGAAATATAAAAGAAACAAGCAGCTAGTGTGGCGACTAGCTGCAGTAGCTACTGTTTGGTGACAGAGCAGCTACTAAACTCAGAAAGCGGTGCAGTATAAGGTAGCGTTCGGCGGCCGAGTGGTTAGTTAACCCTATGAACAGTTAAGCTGGCCCGTTTACCACATTCACCATCTGAGAGTAAGCTTCTGGGAGCGAGAAGGGTTTTAGACTGAGGTGGTGACGTGACGCAGTGCTCTTATAGCAGGAGGAAGTCCCCCCTCTGGGGAGCTGGCGTCACATCTGTCTGCCAGTCAAGGCTTCTGGGGGACAGCGTGGAGAGCGTGTCCCATAGTGAGATACCAAAACGAATGTTGAAAGAGAACAGTAGTTTTATTTATTTTTTGTAAACAATAAACCAAAAATCCTTTTTGTGTCTTATGCAGCCACACCTTTTAGAAACAAATGTTTTTTCCACAAATATTTCTAGATTGTGTAATTTTTTAAAGTTATCAAAAACCTTTTTCCACGACTGTAGTTACCTTGCTAATCTCTTAATCCAGCTTCGTAGTACAGGTCTCCGGACAGAACTAGTGACGCTCTATATGCGTTTTGTTCAGGTGTTCAACAAACTTCATACCCCACATTTATTCTTACCTATTTTTTCCCCAAAAATGACTTTTACGAATGCACTCTTATTATTACAAAGGTGATTTCTCACAAATAAGCTTTTACTTTTCGAAAGTTTATTGCATTTGACTTAAGCATTATGTTTGTGTCTCACTTTAGCAAAGCACCATTGTATGTCACAACCGCGTAGACCCGAACGGTTCACGTTATCTGCTGGGAGACATGGAGGGGCGTCTGTTCATGCTGCTGTTGGAGAAGGAGGAACTCATGGACGGCAGTGTGGCGCTCAAGGACCTGCACGTGGAGCTTCTCGGAGAGGTTTTTATAACTCCACTTTTTCTATTATTCCATGTTGATAAATGTGTGTTTATCTATTGTCTCTGTGTGTTTAACATCAGTTGCTACCTTAATGCTTTTATCATTTTTATTTATTTTTTTCCTTCTGTCTTTGTGTTGATTCTCTCTCGGTGCTTTATTGCCTTGACGGGTAAAAATGGATTACAGCATTCTTGTACAGAAGAGGAGAAAATGGTTCTTTGGTGCTTAACTGTCAAAGTGCCACCTCTGTCTGTAAAGTTGAATACAGCACAGGTCAGGTCGAACAACACAAGTTTTAAACAAGTTGGGTTTCTATCTTAAGAAATACTTGAAGCTCACTTTTAAACTGTAGATACATTACCATTAACAAAATAAAACAAGGGAGTAAATCTTCTTGCGAAGCAGCGCAATAGGCTGGGATTTATAGCCTGCTGCAAATGGAAGAAAATGTAAGTCACTCTTGCATGTTTAAATTTCTGCTCTTGTTTAATACGATGTAAACTGTAAGCATGGGATGGTATAACGTCAAAAGTCTTTTAGATGAGAAACAGATTTGTACATGTATGCGTTCAAGATTAAAGGAACTTAAAGCTGCACTACTTAATTTTGTTTTTGCCATCCCTCCCTCAGTGCCAACACTCTCCGTCAACAGTGACCTTTTCTGCTTCTATTATTTAAAAAAACACTAATACAGTACATTAAACCAAAGTTTAGAGATTTTCTTTAGCTTTGAGTGTACCGTTGGAATATAGTGATCTTATAATTATCTCTGTCTTGTTAAACATTGTGTTGAAGCATTGCCAACATGTATATGTGATTTATTGGCGTCCCTTTTCTTAGTTTTTTTCTTTTTTGTGCTGTTTAATAAGACATCTTAAGACATCTTAAGATCAAACTATATGCGAAAGAGAGTAAAAACATCAAGTAATCCCGTTAAAGTATTAAGTACAGCAGATCCTACTTTCTAGTAGTGATATAGGAGTGAAAAGTTGAAAAAACAAAAGCTAATTTGAACTGAAAAAGCTGTATTGTTATTGTGTTGGTAAGGATAGGTGTTATTAGAATAGTATCCAGCTGAGTTGGTTCTTTAGTTGATTGCCTTGAAGAAAACAATCACGATTCTTTAAAGTTCATTTCCATTATGTTCTTATGAGTGCACTATTAAAATGTAATTTTCATCATAACCACTTAATCCACTCATTGTATTAAAAATTAAGTTTGGAAAAGGTAGAATGATTTTAATCTGTACTGGCAGTTAAAGCAACACTATGTAACTTTTTTTTCTTCAAAGTACAGAACATTAAAGTCATTAAAGTAGTAACCTCACGTAATTTTTGATGGCTTTTTGACGTAAAATATAGAACGCAACCCCTCTTTCCTGTGACCAGGCATGCTACCATTCTGTAATAAAAATCAACATTGCAACTTTTATATACAAGTTATATAGAGATAATCTGAGTTTGCAGCAGTGTTTGCCTCCTTTAGTTTGTAAAACAACAAAATCCTTGCACTCAAGCAGTACTGCCTAACGTAACTGAGTTTGTAATTTATGTTATGTTGTATTGTATTTATTTGGTCCACTGCCCTTTTCCCCTAATACTTAATACATTTATTATTGACTCAAATCTGTATTTTTGTTATCTCATCATTCATACCCTTGAGGCTCTAAAGAACAAGTCTTCTGAATTCTATCCATGCGTACAATGAATATACCATCTAATAATAGCCCAAAGTAGTCGCTACAGAAGCAAAAGCTATAGAGCGTTTGTTTATGGGGCTTTAGATACGTTTATACAATAGTGCGTTTTGCCAAAACCGCAATGATTCTAAATTTAGATGAGGCCGGCGTTCTCTTTTTACAAAACTTTTAATCTAGTAGAGAAGGTATTTTTGTCTTGTTGCTGCTCATGTGTAGGCACAACAAGCAAGCACAACCAAAGTCTCTACAGAAGAGGAGGTAGCAGAAAAGGCAAAAAGAAAACCCACCCCCTTCTGGTCTGGCATATGTACTACATGGTTTTGGGTGGTTCTTTGTGAACGCGGATTGGAACCTAACATTGTCGTGCAAATGCAAATCAGCAGCAGCAACACTTTTGCGTTTCCCTGACCAGTGTTCTTGTATAAACGGTCCCTAAATGGGTTTGTCTCTCAAACAGGGCCACCTGTTTTCTAAATACTTTAGAGAGTGTACTAAAGATTTTCCTTTGGTAGTTACTCAAGCGAGGGCTGTAACATATACTGTATAAGAGGAGCATATGAAGACTGTTTAACTTTGGAAATATGAGCCCTGTTTTACAACATTAAACTGCATTAGCTGGTGGCGGGCACAGATGAGAGGATGAGCACAGAAATCCATATGGGTCTAACATTACATTATAGTTTTTTATAGGATAGAACCTGACCTGAAGGGACATAATCATGTTGACTGTGGTTGATTCTGTTTCAGTTGAGACGTTACGCAATTGCGAAACAATAAAGTGCCTTATCTAAATTAAGAAGGAAAATCTGATGCCATTGTATTGTCTATGAGCAGATCTTTAAAACCATTAAAACAAGGGTATATTGTTTAAACACCACACATCCCAGTTTGCACAATGTGTTTGATGTGTTTTTTCTGTCTCCCTTTTATAAACAGACATCCATTGCCGAGTGTTTGACCTACCTGGATAACGGAGTGATCTTCGTGGGCTCCAGACTGGGGGACTCGCAGTTAGTCAAGGTAAGAGCTTAAGTTACAAAGCAGTGCCACGATGTCTGATGGGGCAGTGTGTAGATCTCACTCTCTGTCAGCGAACACTTAAAGTAGCTCTGCAGGGACCTTCTGTTGTCCCATAGAAATGGGTCAGATGAAAAATTTGCTTTAGAAATTTCGATTAGTAATTTTCACATTTTTTCTGTTGTGTAGCTCAACGTGGACAGCAACGACCAGGGCTCCTATGTGACTGTGATGGAGACCTTCACTAACCTAGGGCCCATTGTGGACATGTGTGTGGTCGACTTGGAGCGGCAGGGCCAGGGCCAGGTACAACTCGTCCAACAAACAAACTCATATTTCGACATTGACAGGAGCATGTTTCAGGAAGTCATTCAGAAATATAATTATTTTACACAAAACAAGTGGCAACAAACATCACAAAGAGAATAATTGAATTGTTTTTTAGTGCGTCTGCTTCCTGATATAATAAAGCCAATAATCTTTTAGTTGTTCCAATGTTAACACAGAATTTTGCACAGTATTAACACAAACCCGCCATAACAAAATTGAGATTAATCTTCGCCCGTCTAGTTTTAAACCTGTGGAGTATGCCGCTTTGACTGTCCATGCTTTCCCACTTTAAAAACATTTGACACTGACACACTCGTGGACCATTAATGAGATAATAAAGTGCTTTTATAATGTAAGCATGCTTATATGTCTGATTATAGACTTAAGCCTCACTCTATAGTATTAATACTTAATGACAAAGTATATTGAGTCATAAATCAGATCAGGTAAATTGAGACAAGATCAAATATTACATGGTTTATAAATATACAATTGTAATTTTTTGTAAGTCTAGGTTTTCATTATCCACTTTTGCTCATGTTATGAACGTACCATATTTATATATTACCACAAATGCAACATTCTTGTCTTGTTTCATTCCACTAAACTGAAATGGCAGAGCATGTTGTCATAGTAAATAAATTCAATCTTTGTTTTAGACACACAAAGGTTGGACCATAACATACTAAGGATAAAAAAAATACTATTTAGTCCATTACATTATATGAAGTTAAAATTAAGCCTCTTAATCCAGTGTCTTCTAAGTTCAGATGCACTCCTTAATTTAAAAATAAATTGTCTTAGCTGTGCCTCGCATGTGGGTATTTGAGAGTTCACAAACATTTGGCTGGCACTGTGCCATCTCGGGACCTTAAGCAACAATCAGTAATATCTGCACACTTTTTTTTATTACTTCTTAGAATTTCTTTCTTTTGAGAAAGCTAATCAGCAGAGTTCAAAATGAGGGATTCTGTTGAAACCAAACTAAGGTCAGGTAGACCAACTACTATTTCAGCCACAACTGCCAGGAAAATTGTTTGGGATGCAAAGAAAAACCCACAGATGACTTCAGCTGAAATACAGGACTCTCTAGTAGTAGTGTGGCTGTTTCAAGATTTTCAAAATTTATCTTTTTGGCCATAACTAGTCAACAAGGCCTATGACTTTTAAAAATCTCTTTTCCAAGAGTGACCTGGCCAAGACGACAACATATACAATGATAAAAGATACACCATTCCTACTGTGAAACAGTAGGAAACAGGATTGCTAATATTCTGGGGATGTGTGAGCTACAAAGGCACAGGAAACTTGAGAAAGATTAATGCAGCATGTTATCAGAAAATACTGGAGGAAAATTTGCACCCATCAGCCCGGAAGCTGTCCATGGGACGTACTTGGACGTTCCAAAATGACAACGATCCAAAGCACAAGGCCAGTCGACCTGTCATTGCCTACAGCAGCATAAAATGAAGGTTCTGGACTGGCCATCTCAGTCTTCTGACCTCATTATCATTGAGCTACTCTGGGGAGATCTCAAACGTGCAGTTCAGTGAGGTGCAGGGAAGATGGATTAGGAGTGGCAAAGTTATGGATAGATTTGAAAATGAGAAGAAGGATGTTGTTGTCAATACGTTTAATGAGGAGCCAGTGAAGTTGCTGGAGGACGGGGGCGATGTGATGAATGGAGAAGTTTGTATAGAGTTTTGGACCAAATAAGAGAGAGTCGCACTAATTGAAGCGAGAAGTGACGAGACTATGGACCAGGATGGTAGCGCTGTTGGGAGTGAGGAAAGGGTGGAGTCGGTTGGTGTTGCGCAAGTATGCAGACTGGGTAACATTATTGAGTTTGAAAGACCAGTGTGCTGTCGAGAATGTCACCCAGACTCACCTGTGGGGAGTGGGGGGTAGTGGAGTGAGGTGTAGTTGTTTGATTCCATTCCACATGCACAACTTAAGTAAATTAAATCTGTTGTTCTGGCTTTGAAGCTGTGTAGCCCTCTGCCTGTTTTGGTTCCATGCAAGTTTATTTTGAGATGTTCACACCTAGGCCTTAAATGGAAGACAGCATCTCTACAGCTGTTCCTCTAAAGTCCTCAGTCATTTCATTGGGCTTCTTGATGCAGTGGTTGTTAACCATGCATTAGTTCACAAGATTTTCCTCCTCCCTCCTGTACACAGACTCTTTACGGTGAGATATTAGTTCCACCACTGCCTGCAAACTTAACAAGATGATTGCTCGGCACAACAATCATATACATATCCCTGCGGAAAACCAGTGTTGATTGTGACGATGGTGGATAGGACGCCATATACTTCATACTTCATACACAATAACATTAGTTCATGTTTGTCCTCTTCGTGTTTAACTGTAACGGGGAGAGATGTGGTACAGAAGGTGTTTGTTGGCAGGGCTGGACACCAAGCCTCGGGGTATTTGTAGTGGATCCAAAAGAAAGTGGTCCACTAGGAAACCAAGCCTGTCTCTGGATACAGACCAACACACTACCTTCTGTCATACATTGGCACAAGGGATAGAATTATTCTTACGGTTTGGTGCCTTTGGTGTCTTCAACATATTTGTCCATTGATATGATTATGTTTTGTTGAGTTTCATCAGTTTGAGTGACGTGACTGTTGTAGCTTCTTTTTAACTGTGTGCAATCCAGAGCTGCACCCAATCAGAGTTTTAATTCGCCAATTTCTGTGAATCCACTGAGAATTTGACCTGGTTAATTGGCTCTGACACATTCTAAGACACTTGGGAAAACAAGGGACTAAACGGACCAGCTGCTGGATGACACACAATGAGGGAACATGACAAAACCTGCAGAGGTGGCAGATGTGCAAAATCCACCCTCATTTACTGCCGCGAGATAACACTTATTATATTTTGTGCACATTAGCATGATGCAGGCTCTGGAGGCTGGGCTGGAAGTGTGAGGGCTGACAAGAACAGGCTTGAGGTGGTAGGTTTATCTGTTGGGCGGGAGATGGTTCATATTATGCTCTGGTATTCTTTTTTGAGCAAACATGACTTTCATATATTACAATCTGATGCTCCCTTTTCAAAATGTAGAGACAACAACATCACTTGCCTTTGGGCTGTTGGACTCTGAGCGACGTTGTCAGGTTTGTAGTCTGTAACAGATGTTTTACTAATATTTGAGACAGGCATGATTTCAAAAAGCAGTTAAACAGACTGATATTTTTTTTCCTTTAGTTGGGAAGAAAAAAAGCACTTCGATTGTTCCGGCCGAATAAGTAAAAAGGCGAATAAATTTTGCGAACAATGGCGTTTTTAATGAAGCAATCAAATAACCAGCGTAGAGTGAGAGCGCGGGCTTTATGCAGCAAACATGTCAGCAGTGTCAGAGAAAGAGGCAAAAACGGCTGTTTGCAGACATTGTTCTGCTGAATTGTCCAGAGGGGATGCATCTGCAAAAACGTACTTCAAGTGAAACAGACCACGGAGTGAAAACTACTAAAAGTGCGCTCTTAGAAGCTGTCAGCACACGATTTAGTCAGGCGGACTCAGAACCCCTGTACAGCATCGCGACTGTGCTTGATCCAGGATATAAAGATCATTACTTGGATGTGGGGAAAAAGATGCGCACACGAGAAATAATCCAGGCCGAGTTGGATTTGGGAAAGCCGTCAGGTGATGCACAGCGCAGGAGATGAAAACAGCGCAGAGAGTAAACGGGCTCGTACACATGAGCCGTATGGCAAGCCTAAAGGGCCAAAATACGTAGAGCCGCGCACAGTCTCGCTGTCTGACATGCCGCTTTCCCAACCTGGCGCAGATGGCACGCAGGTAGGCTACTTGTATGGGAAATTAATTTAAGATTTTAGTTATATTTTGGATTATGGTAACACTTTATAAATAGTTTCTATTTTTTAACATTAACTAACAATGAAAAACCCTTATTAAAAGCATTTATTAATCTTAATGTTAACATTTACTAATACAGTATTAAAATTAAGTATCACATTTGTAATTTTTGAATTAAAAAGTATCAAAAGTGGTAGGCCTATTTGTTAAAATTGTGAATGCACTCATACTAACATGAACTAAATACTTTTTTATTATCTTACATTAAGGAAGATTAATAAATACCATAACAAATGTATTGCTCATTGTTAGTTAAATAAATATTTTGAAATTTTATTTTTGTTTGATTTTTTTATCTGAAAAGCAACACAAAATAGTAAAAAGCAAATTTTTACTATTTAATTATTGTAATGTTGAAAAAATTGGCAAAATAAATGGAAAAAATGTGAAACACCACATTCGGTATTCGGCCTTCGGCCAAGCATTTCATTATTATTCGGCTTGTCAAATAACGTTTCAGGAGGTTTTTGGCTGCCAATAAAAAAAGAAAGTGTAGGCGTAGGCATAGGCAACATGAAACAGAGATAACTATGGGCAATTCAATCGAGGAATGTTAACGAGGCAGAGCTAGGCTTAAAGCTTTTGGTCAACTCCTTCAGTTTGGTTTTACGCATTAGTATTCTTTTGGTGGATTTTACTTAAAAAAGAAAAAGCAGGAGAGGTCCCTTGGCTTTTGGTGGTAAGTGGTATCTGACACGTGGATGGCAAAAAGAAAATCAGGTAGTGGAGCTCTAAGTCCAAACTAGTTAAACCTGGAAATAGGGAAACTCTTGGGTTTCAGTTTCACAGAAGAAGTAAATCTGAACCCTTAGTCAGTTTCTGAGAGAACTCTTTGGAACCAATAATAAGCACTTCTGTTGTCAGAAACAAGCTGTAAAGCTGTAAAAAAAAACATTTGTGACATCCAGGCTTTAATCTAAACAGTAAAAAAAATAAATAAATAAAAAGAGTCCTGAGATCCAGTGTCATCAGGAGACAGGGCCACGTAGAGCTGGGTGTCGTCAGCAAAGTTTTCTTTGCAAATTGTCATAAAAAACATAACAAAAAACACACCTTTTAGCTACTTTTGTGTGTAACACACCTTCCATTTACCTTTGCTATTTTTAGTTGGTGACATGCTCCGGTGCATTTAAAGAAGGCTCCCTACGGATCATCCGCAATGGCATCGGGATTCATGAACACGCCAGTATTGACCTGCCTGGAATCAAAGGTTTGTGTCGCCGTACCCCCCTTCTTTTTTAAAGAATGGGGTTGTAGCCAAATTTACGTTGAGAGATTTGTTTTCATTTTCATGGGAGCAGCAGGTTGTCTTATTCCAAAATGTTAAGTGTTTCATTGGGTGTTATTCATGCCAGACACAAAAATTAGGTTTCTCTCCAACGATTGGTGTCATGATGCTTAAATGAGACACTGGGACAAGTTAAGGTGCTTGCTCTTGTTATGCCTCAGCAGTTTATTGACCATGTCTGCCCTAAAGGTGTCCGCCAGCATCTTCGGCCACTAGCCTCTTGATGAGATTCAATTATTCACTTACCCAATCAACTGAACCCTCCTCAGAGATATCCAACAAATTTCCACCTGACAGATGAAACAGTTAAAGATCTCGGATACTTCTCTGCCTAGTGGCATGGAAAGTAACTTATCTCCTATTTTCTTCTCCCTCTTGCTTAAGGTTTGTGGCCACTCCGCTCCGAGGCAGGCAAAGAGACAGATGACATGCTGGTGCTATCTTTCGTCGGTCAAACGCGGTGAGTGTTTGCTGTGCAGCGGGCCAGATAAGTGAAGAGTCATTGTGTACTGTGTTATCTTATCGTAAGAGTCTATTTTTTTCCCCCTAGTGTGTTGATGCTGAGTGGGGAAGAAGTAGAGGAGACTGAACTTCCAGGATTTGTAGACAACCAGCAAACGTTTTACTGCGGCAACGTAGCACACCAACAGCTTATTCAGGTTTGTAAATACACACTCGGACACTCTCTGTCTCTAAGCAGACAACAAAGAGAAAATACAGCTTTATAAACTCCCATCTGTTTGTAGCAATAGTAGTACTCTGACTACACTTTAACTCTGTAGCTGTGCTTTCCCGTGAGCACAACGCATCATTGGCAACAATAGTCAAAGTTAATTTCTTTAGCACAATTAAAATGATCAGTCCTGCCAGGCTTCAAGTACAGGCTTCAGGTTTTAACATAGTCAAGTGGAAGACATTGAATAAGACTGGAAAAAAGACAAATTATATAAAAAAAGCAGATTAAAATAAATAGATAAATGAATAAATAACTAGTGTACAAAGAGATGGGTTTTGAGTGAATATTTTAAAAGTTTGAGGGACGACACAGTTCTAATATCAAGAGGAAGACCACAGTATAGGGATTTTTTTTAACCTTAATCTGGAAGGTTCGAGGGAGGTGTTCCGGGCAGTGTCCCACCGGGAGGAGAAGACCTAGGACACGCTGGAGGCACTGTGTCTCTAGGCTGGCCTGGGAACTGTCCCTACGACCCTGCCCCATGGATGGATGGATGGAAAACCAAAGTCATCTTGCATACACAAAAAAAGACTAAAAGCTAAATTCATTCAGCTTTTTTTCCTCCTCAATACCAAGACAAAAGCAAAATTGGACTCTTTAGTTTAAGCCCTTTAGTATGATTCCGATTTAATCAACATTTAGCCAAATCCATAGTAATGATTCTGTCCTATTCCACAACTAAAAAAAAATCAATTCTTCAGTATTGACTGTTCTCTGTTTAATATTGTCTCTATTGACATTGCTGGTATTTCATTGGACTTCACTAGAAGGGTCAGATTTGCAAATGGAGAGCAATAAGACTTTTAAGTTTGTTTTTGTTTTTTTATTTTTTTTTATTGAGGTGGAGCAAATAAGATTTATGATAACTCTATCATAAATCTTTATGTTATGACATGTTCTCTGCTTGAGTTTTAAGGCTGGTAATATTTTACTAACTTTTTCCTATAGTTAGATTAGATGGGAAAAGTATTCATTAAGATGAATACTTGCCACGGCCTTGTGTTCATTAAAAAGTGACCTCAAATGATAAATGCTGCTAAGAGAGTAAAATAAATGTTCCAAAAGCCACACCAGCTGCATGGGTTTCCTGCTGCACTCTGTAATTTCATACTTATATTTTTGCAAGGCTTAACATTCTTTAAAAAAAAGCTTTAAGCGGTATATTAAATATTAATAATAAATCAAATGATTCTCTGTAATATGAAATTGTTGCTTAACCATTTTTCTGCAGGACATTATTTTGGATCCCATGCCTCCTGTGTCCAGACTGTGGCAAACATATCTGCTTTAATTAACCACCCCAAAAGTCTGAAGGCAGCAGTTTTCTTGAACAACAATACCAAACACAAACCGACAAAACAAAAGGAGCTTCTTGGGTAAAACAAACTTCCCCGTTCTAGACATCCCAACCTGCAAAAAGTCATTTCAGGGAGGTATCCCGAAGCATACTTACAAAGGGTTTAAAGGACGTTATACACTTTGGCTGTATTGTTTTGATGTCCTTTTTAGTTACTGTAACAACTCATTTACTGCTTTGTAATGTAATTTGTTATTTCTTAAGATTCAATATTAATACTCTTAACTTTCTAACCTACCTGACAGTTATGTGTTAGACAATGTAGCTTTTCTAACAAGCTCAATTAAACATGTGTAATTAATACAAAGACTGCAGGTAACATGTCCTTTTGATGTAAGCAGTACTTCCACCACCTCCTAAATCAGGACCGGGACCTACACTACCAGTCAAAAGTTTGGACCGGATATGGCACTTAAAGTCAAAGTAACATGGCCTGTTTTTACACCTTTTTAAGTCTGGTTTATAACTCTTGTAGAAACGGACCATTAGTTTTTCAAAATGACTATATTTAAACATTTAAAAAGTTATTATCCAGTTTTCATAACAACTGTTCCTTTACCTTTTTTTCCTTCTTGATGCTCGACGTAAATATTCTCTCTGTGTTCCTTTTACAAATTAAGCACTGGTAAGCACAAGCAAATTAATGAAAAAACATGGACTGCAACAAGTGTTATAGTTATAGAAGTAATGAGAGCAGACATGAGGGTTTTATATATAAACAAAAAACCTGTGGGTCTGTCTGCAGAAATAGAGGGAAGGCTGGTTGCCCAGGAAATATAGGTCACAGCGGTGAGTGTAAAAGGGATAAAGCACCAATCATTCATATCCAGTCAGTGCAACCCCATATTGGTTAAAGTTATCTCTGTACTTTGCACTGAGCGCTATTATATTTACCTATAATTTACTGTATGTTGTAGTAATCCATGCAGGTATAAAACCTCCATTTGTGCTTTTCTTCTCTTGAATTTGCATTTCTTACAACCTAAGGGCGTTACTGGGTGTTGGTTGATAAGAAACAAACAAGCAAATATAACACCCATGTTTAAAGTTTAATTACTTAATTTTCTTCAGCAGGATTTCCATAAGCATTCGCTGAACCAAAGTGAATTACAATTGCTTATAGTTCAAGTGTTATTATTCCATCAAAAGCATATTGTCAACACAAGATTATTTATTTAAAATCAAATTAAAAGAAAACCTGTTGTTGCATATCAAAATGTTACTCATAATTATATATTTTCTCCAAAGTTAAATAAATTATGCAGAATTATCTTCAGGCACAGAAGCAGATATATACACAGTACGCTCTGTTTCATGTTGTTTATCTTCCTGTCACCTGGTGAGTATTGAGAGTATGCAGAAACTAAAAGAAACCCTGTGCTTGCAGATCACATCGGGCTCAGTGCGGCTGGTGCTCCAGGACAGTAAAGCGTTAGTGAGCGAATGGAAAGAGCCCCAGGGACGAAACATCAGTGTTGCCGCCTGCAACCAGACCCAGGTGGTCCTCGCTGTGGGACGGGCCCTGTACTATCTCCAGATCCTGGCTGGAGAGCTCAAACAAATCGGGTAGGGTGCAGCGAGTCTTAGATTAGCCGTTTTTTTCTTCAACAGATTTTTGTATAGGTCAGTTACTTGATGCAGAGCCGACTTTGCACTGAACTGTTGGTTTGAATAAATATGTTGGTCTTTTAAGTTAAAAAAATACTATGTTGTGCAAAATAATAGTTTAATGAGAGACTGGACCCTGACTGCGAACACAGACTATAAAAAAGTTAAACACGTTAGATAAATAATACAATACTACATTTGAAGTAGCTCTAAACCTAAGTAGCATTGAACCCATGTCGCTCAAGTATGTGGTTTGTGCTGGACCAGGTGAGCCACTGTGTTCTGTGTGCATTAGTGCTCTGTTGCCAGAACACCATTTTTCTTTCTTTATTTTTTTAATGCAGGAGCTCAGGATTAACAACTTCAAAACAGCTGGCACTTATGTGTTTTCTATTTTTGTTTGCATTGTTTTTAGGACTTTAACTTTTTTTTGACATTGCAACCTTATACTTCTTGTTTATTTCAACACCTGCTTAAAATCCCCGTCAGAACCACTGTTTAATTATTCAAGCATTAATTAAATCCATTCCCAGTGGTGCCTGTCATCCTGTGTTTTCCACATTCAGGTTTGCACTGTTGACTCGTTACCAGGGATTCTTCTGTTCCTTCACATTTCAATGATGTTGCTGCTGTAGTTTACCCTGGTGGCTCTCTACTCCTTTCAACAGTTTTCTCAACACTAAGTACAGCTTTAATGAATGTGTTTTTCCAGAGAAAGCTTGTGGAGTGGCTTTTGTTTTTTTTACAGCCTTGAGGCAGTTAGTGATGAAAAGATTATGTGACAGAGTGGCACTTGAGCTGGGAAACAACTGGTACATCTGCTCAAAGTCTTCGTAGGTAATGATTAAGAAAAGAGTTGGATTTCAAGCTACAGCTTAAGTTTCTCCCTTTAAAAAAAAAAAATAAATAAATAAAATATTTGGTTGGGTCCGTACATTGCTCTCTTATAGCACAGTTTTAAATACTTAACCTCAGATATATATATATATATATATATATATATATATATATAGATATAGATATAGATATAGATATAGATATAGATATTTTTAAATGCACCTGTGTGTGTGTATATAGTAAATAAAAGCTTGGCAGGAAAGTCTGTCAGTCGTATAGTGTGTGAATTCACAACTCAAACCTAAAATGAGATGTGCCATCACTCATCTGACTCATCTGACTAATTTGTAACGTAACCATATGCCCCTGACTTCTTATTATATTTGTTTGCTTCTTCACGTCATTACAATTCACAATTACACACCCACTCTGTTGTTTTCTCTAACTCTTCTGTCTTTAGCACCACTGAAATGGAGCATGAAGTGGCCTGTCTGGACATCACACCCCTGGGGGAAGCCGGTGGTGAGTCACCTCTGTGCGCCGTGGGACTGTGGACCGACATCTCGGCCCGAGTGCTCAAACTGCCCTGCTTCACGGCCCTGCACAAGGAGATGCTGGGCGGAGGTGAGAGGAAAGAAACACGCTTTATGCAACCAACATGAAGCCACACTCTTTCATCCCTGCATCAGGAAAAATGGAACACAATTTGGTAGCTATGAAACAACTCAAAAAAGGGCTCTAACAAAATACAAAATCATAATAGCAAGTATTAAATCATTAGCAGGTTTTTGCAGTCAGTTGCTAATTAAATACCAAGTGATTCTATGAGAAATAGCAAATTAAAAAATATTAAAAAGTATTATAATGTGTCCCTGGGCTAAGTCTCACTAAAAGAAAAGTACAGAAATATGATTTATTCTAGCCTAATGTTTAAATAATTATTTACTAACGTATTAACTTCACCATAAAGAGCGTCTGACTCCAAAACATTTCATTCAAAGTACTGTGCACATGTTTTAAGCAGATGTATAAAAGTTTTATAAAGTATGTTTTTTTTATTAGTTTACAAATATAAAGTGAAAGAACAGAAGACAATTCTAAATAAACCTTATATTTGCCTCAAAACAGCAAAAGTTTTTGTTGTTCCACTGTTTCAGGGCAGCTTCTGTTCAAACATTTGGCTAAAACCAGACCAAATCTCAGACGGAACTTAGGTTAAACCCAAGCCTCTCCCATGGAACCTCTAAAATGGTCCTCGTGTAAGGGCGCCGCCATAAGGTGATTTTACAGCGAAATACAGCGATATACCTCCATCCACCAGAGGGCAGGCTCCAAAAGCGGAAATATAAGGAGAAACCCAATGGCGACTTTACAAGAGTAAAACTCATGTTTACAGCCTGGTACAAAAGATGGCTCCGGTCTCTAGAGCTAAGTTTTTACTACATGACAACTCTGGGGGGGGGGGTGAATTTTTGATTAATATGTTTGTTTATGCTATATAAAAACTATTGATTTACTATGGAAAAGCCCGGATGTAACGGCCATTTTATTGCCCATTCGTAATGACAATATTGGTGAATAGGGGACCAATGGGCGGATATCATCCATATTTATACTATCTATGGTTAAACCAGATAATGCCCTTAGGTTGTGATCCCAGACAGATCCAGGCCAGACTCCATGATGGTGGATCCGGGTTACACTATCACGTCAGGAGGACTCTTTGTTCAGGGAAAACTCTCAATAATAAAGTTTTTCTGTTCACTCTGCCTTTTGTAAATTCTTATTTTACTGCATATTTGCCTAAATCTTTCACACAGTGCTGTATATTACCATAGCGAATATATTTACCATTGAATTTACAATTACCTAAATTACAACTTTGAGATAATATAACAATGATTTTTTAAAGCCCCCCCTGGGATTTACGCTTATGCCCCACATAGCTCTCTACCAATTGTCAAATCTCTCAATTATTTTGTGTTGTCCTTCAAAACATTTACAAATCATACTAGTTGGATCTTTTCTAATGGCAGAAATTCATAACTTTTAATTTTGCAATTGGTTTGAGAAATAAGTATTAACACTTAAAGCAAGAGGAGACAAGTATTTTGTTTAAGGGAATTTATAAAATATATTTATAAAACATAGTCTTTGTACTTAATTTTTTTCTCTTGCATTTAAAGAAAACACTTTAATCACCTTGTACAATATTGCACACAAGCTATTTAGCAGTTCTTCTGTAAAATGACTCATTTATACAAATACCTGAACGTATTATTATTCATAAATGTCATAAACCACAGGTGTATTGTGCTGGAACATGAACCTATGTCAGATTTTTTGGGTCAAATATCAGTGTGGAGGTTTAAAATGCAGTGAGTGGGACCCTGCCTAGATTCATTCCTGGCAGATTGTTTCATCCTGTGAGAACATCTCCAAACTTTTCTCCAAAGTGTCACATGTTATTTTTTTCAAGCGAGTTTGATTGACAGCTGCTCTCCTTCTAACAAGGACAGAAAGTTGTTACTAGAGTGTTCCAGCAGGTCACCCTGCAATTCATTTACACGTAGGAAACCTTTTTTTTAGACTCTTGTAATGGATATTGGATGGAGATATTTTTAATTCTTGTCACTGGTAACAGACCACACTTAAGTTTATGTTTACTGATTTATCTAGAACTTTTCTTAGACCACTGTTAATATATTTGCCCTACAGTCAAAGAGCTAGACACTTGTGAAGTTAGAACATTTTATTTATTGTGCGTCCATTACTTTTGTAAGTTATTTGGAGATGCCTGCCAGACTGGCCCAATTACTCATTGATTTTTTTTCTGACGAAGGCATAGACTGACATTTATCACTCGGCTGCTCATACAGTACAGAAAGGAATAAATCATTTGACTGTGTCCCTCTAGAAATCATCCCTCGCTCCATCCTGATGACGACCTTTGAAGGCAGCTACTACCTGCTCTGCGCCCTCGGAGACGGCGCG
The DNA here is from genome assembly GCA_024416835.2 of Perccottus glenii. NCBI lineage: Eukaryota > Metazoa > Chordata > Actinopteri > Gobiiformes > Odontobutidae > Perccottus > Perccottus glenii. Next base: position 4,863,057 of record CM044548.2, read on the forward strand.
CTCTTTTACTTCGGTCTGGACTTGCAGACAGGTTGGTCCTTCACGCCGCAATCACTACAACGGTTAAATAAGAGGCTTTAAAGTCCTGAAAGTGCTGGTGCACCCTGAGCCGAGCCACAGGCAAGCGTCTGGGAAAAATATTCATTTTTTAGAATAGTACACCATATAACCTATAACTATAGTTGTTGGAACTGGTGGAGAGACTTGGCTGCTGAACAGATGATACAAGTGAGTTTATGGAGAAAAGGAGGAAAAAAAAGACTACAGTGTTATTAACCAGCTACACAAACATTTTAACAAGCAGAGATTAGATTTGTCAGTGATTAAGACTATGTCAGTAGTATCTCATTTCCTTTCCATAGTCTCAATGTAATAAAACAAAAGATAAGGTAAATCTTTATAGTCTCTCTCAAACGGAGACAGAAATTTGCCTTTGATTGTCACTTCCTATTCAGTTGTCATCATGTTAACATGTGCTTATACGTTATGCAGATAATTATCAACCGCAAGAAAAATGGGTTGTAGCAGGATTGTCCAACAATTCTGACACTCTCCAATATTTTTGCAAGCTATTTTTCATCATCTGATTGTGAGATTGGCATAGAGCTCTGGAAGTCACGTTACATGAACCTTGCCATTGAAGATCTCAAACAAACTGACTTCATTTAGCTTTAATTCCGCAGTTCTTGAGCTGAACTTCATAAAATCCATTTCCCTGAGCCTTATTCTGCACCAGGCCCACGTCTAAACGGATCACACAAACCTACAGCTCACAGACATGAACTATTAGCTTTGTCCTGCTCTTTACCTGCAGCTGCTTCCCTTTAGAGTCACTAAAGCAATAAGACATGTACACATTTCTGAGGCTGTAGGTCTGTTAATGTATGTATGTGAAGGTTCTCAGTCATCCAGGACGTCTTGAAAAAGTTTGAAGTAGAATTGATAAAGTCTCTTGGAATTAGAGATGAAACGTTTTCACCTTGAAAAAAAAAGTAAGAACAAGTCCAGATGCTTTTACTTCAAACTTTTTTTAGTCTGTAAATGTAAAATAACAAGATAAGGACAAAAGGAGTTGTATTTTCTAACGTTACCTTGAGTCTGAAGTGGTTACACAGCAGTCTTTGATTTCAAAGTGCTGTTTTTTGTTTGTCTTCACTATATCGAGACCTTGTGTGGCATTTATATTATACACAGAATGTAGACATTAATCTCTTACCACAACTCTACTAAAAACTGTGCAGAAATGTGTCTACATTTGGGTTGGGGCGATGTCATCTCTTGGCGCTCTATAATCTTGTCACTCACACCAATTTAAAACTAATCAGACGTTCATGGGACATTGCAAAAAATTGTACAGTGTGGCAGGGGCTTTAGTTCTCAAATTATCATCCCAGTTCTTTAGTGTTTTGAACCTATTACTTCATAATTAAATAATGGAATATGATTAAATGCTTAATAAATGAGTGGAAAATACATATTGGCAGACAGACACCAGATGAGACACCAGAAACATAGAGATATGAATATATAAATGTGGTGCTCATTTGATTTTCTTGTAAACAACACCATGTCATGGTTTTAATGAGGACAGATCAAGACTCACAAGCAGGATATTACTGAGCACATGATAGCAGTCTTTAATTTTGCACGTATTAGTCTCACTCTGGTGGAGTGCAGAGGTTGGTCAGACAGTATACATGTAGACAATAGTGGCTTAGCTTCACACTTCTTTTTTGTACAAGCTCCTTAGCAGATTTTCTTCTCACCTAAACAACTCTATAGTCGCCTCCCTTAGTTGGGCCACACTGGTATTAAACTTATTGTATTCTCTCCTGCAGGTGTACTGAGCGAGCGTAAAAAGGTGACTCTTGGCACCCAGCCCACTGTCCTCAGGACTTTCCGATCCCTCTCCACCTCCAACGTGTTCGCCTGCTCAGACCGGCCCACAGTCATCTACTCGTCCAATCACAAGCTGGTCTTCTCCAACGTCAACCTGAAGGAGGTCAACTACATGTGTCCCCTCAACTCCGAGGGCTATCCCGACAGGTCAGTACCATAGATTGTAAATAAACATGGATGTTATCCGCCCATTGGTCCCCTATTCACCAATATTGTTGTTATGACAGAGCAATAAAATGGCAGTTACATCCCGGCTTTTCGGCTTCTACTCCATAGTAAAACAATAGTAATATTAATCAATGACCAGAGTTGTCACGTAGTAAAAACGTAGCTCTAGAGACCGGAGCCATCTTTTGTATCAGGCTGTAAACATGATTTTTACACTTTTCTGTAACTAGTCGAAATTGGGTTTCTCCTAATATTTCCGCTTTTGGAGCCTGCCCTCTGGTGGACAGCAGTATGTCGCTGTATATCGCTGTAAAATCGCCGTATGGCGGCGCCCTTACACAAGGACCATTTAAGAGGTTCCATTGGAGAGGCTTGGTCAGTACCAACACACATTTATATATCTCAAGTGTTATTCTTTTCCAAATCCAGACAGAGCGATCCACTCTCATGTGGCCAGCCTTAAAACATGCTGTGAACAGGCTAAATGTGTCCTTTCAGAGGTGGTCTGGGTTAGGTGTATTTGGATCTCTCTAGACGTAGTTTCCAGGCCCGTATTAAGTGACCATCAACATCAGTGACGTGCTTTTCTGCTGCACAAGAGGCATCTAGAGTAGTGATAAAAATAGAGCCATACAAAACATACAACAAAGAAAGAATCTGTGTCTTGTGTATTTTTTAAACCGGACTGATATCCACATTTCTGTTATCCTTTTGCTCTTCTTCATGTGTTTTATTGTCACTTGCATTGTGTCTGAAAGGCCGAACTATTGCCAAAACAGGCTTTTACACAAACAAACCAGATCTTGGTTCAGACACCAAAGAACAGCTGACAACTTAGTTCGGACCAAACAGCACACACTCTTTATACAGTAAAGATGGTGGAAGGAAACGATCAAAAAACTGGTATAGTTTTGTATAATAAGTGAGAATTTATCCAGTGTGCTCTCAGGAGGATACGTGTTTTTGTTTTTTGTCTTCTTTGCCTTTATTAGATAGTGTTGACAGGAAACAGGGTAAGAGAGGGGAATGACGTTGAACAAATGAGCTGGCCACAGGTGTCCAGAGAGTCGAGACTGATCGAATCTCAAGGTCTTAGTGTGGTTACTTGTGAAGTTACTTGGTTACCTCAGTTAGATCACAATCAGGGAGGCCTCTATGTGACGGGCTTACTGTATTTTATATCAGAGTTCATACAAAAAAGTCCTACACTAACAAACGGTCACAAACATGTGATGCATTGTTATTATTTTGTCACTGGCACACAGCTGATTGACACTGTCCGGATCTGGTAGTATCATGGTTTAACAATATAGTTTTTGTGTAACAACTGCTTTATTGTGAGATAAAGCAGGATATATTTGTTTTGTGCACCAACTGAACAGTTAGTTGGATAGACAAATAAGTAAAGTAATAAAAATATGTATGCTAAACAAAAAATGTTAACTCTAAGCCTGTGGTCTTCATCTAATACTTTTATTTTTAATTGTGAAGTTTTATCTTTTGTTGAGAAAGTCTAAGCGTTTTTAAACATGCACAGTTCATTTCTTTTGTTTTTATCCCCAGGCACAAATCTGGCTCAGGAGCACTGTTTGTTGATTACTGAATATTTTAGTGTGGGCATGCTTCCCATTGTCTTCTTTGTTAATTCTGTGTATATCTTTATTTATTTTTTTGCAGTCTGGCTCTTGCCAACAACAGCACTCTGACCATTGGTACCATCGACGAGATCCAGAAACTGCACATTCGCACCGTTCCACTCTACGAGTCTCCCAGGTTTGAGCTCACATCAAATATTGAGTCAGAACTGATCCCCAGAAGAGTATTTCACACCATTCTTTTGTACAAATATACTTTGTAGTCAGTCTCCAAACATTCCTAGGTTTTCAACTGCTGCTCTTTAAATCTGAAACTGCACAGATTTGTTTTCATATTGTAGTAAGAGCAAGATTTAATTAAAAGGGTTAGTGTTTCTTTACAGGAGAAGGAGCACAAAGCTGATTTTGATTAGATGCCTTAATAAATATGTAAAATGGGGCGTTTTTCTCCAGAGTGATCCAAATAGAAGACAGAAAAAATGCAAATGTTTTGATTTCGCAGCCTCCATCTACTTTATAAAGGCTGCATGATGTAAAAGTGAGTCGAGGAAAAATGTGACGCAATAATTTGTTAATTTGAAGCGTGTGACAACAAAGAGCCACACTTTACCTACAACACTTTTCCCTTGTGTCGGTCTCATTTTCAAGTGAAGTGTGGCTTTTGCAGAGTCTCTCAAAGAGTGTTTTCATCTCTGTACCTCTAAAATGGGCGGCTGTCAATATGTAGCACTCTGAACTGCGTAACAACACTGTCCAGTTTCAACACTGTTGTATCACTTAAATAAAAGCAAATAAAAGACTGCCCTCTCGTTACACTCACGCGGGTTACAGCTTAAAGCGTAGCCCGTCAGTGAGTCTCAGAGAGTATCTGGTTTATTTATCCATTCATTTGGTGCTGCTGTTTATCCATCTGGACTCTGGGTATGCTTACTGGCAACAACTTGTCTGTGCACAAGTTGTTCCCACAGACCCAGAACATAGGAATGTAAAATCATCAAAATGGTGCAACATGTCAAAATCCCACTTCGGCTCTGACACATGCCACTTTTGCAATAATTAAAGCAGTTTAATAAAACAATTACATCAACACAATGCACTATTTAAAACTGCTCTCGTAATAAAGCACCTACTGTCGGAGCTCTTTGTAGATCAGGCACTAAGAGTGGAAGTTCAGGCGCCTTTTTGGGACCGTTTTCTTTTTTCTTATGTTGTCTGCATTTCAGTTTTCCTTCTTTTTTCTTTCTTTTTTTTCTCTGTGTATCCTCTTGTGGCCGGTGTTTACCGTACACCAGGAGGATCTGTTATCAGGAAGTGTCTCAGTGTTTCGGCGTGCTGTCCAGCCGAGTAGAGATCCAGGATGTGAGTGGGAACACATCAGCAGTACGCCCCAGTGCAAGCACTCAGGTACTGTTACATCAACCTAACAGGACACTGCACACACACAAACTAGGGTCTGTCTTTATAACAGTTTGCTGCACAACACTGATAATAGGTAATGTTGCAAGTTGACACAGTTGACGTATACATCCGCCTCATTAAATATAAGTTGTGCATATTCTCCAGGAACTCAAGCTCTGCATTGATCCTGGGTGCTAACACCCAAGGGCTTGTTTGTTTTGCTCTGTTATTTGAGAATGCATGCTGACTAACAAAACTTATTTATAGCTTGAGACCAGGAGCTTGTCGAGACCATAGATGTCCATTTCTGTTTGCACAGTTTGAAACAGTCAGCAAGTACATCAGTTCTATTCTGGGTTCAGGGTTGTCATGGCTTTGTGAAATCTGAAAAGACGTTTGCTTAAAAGTACTTGTATTTTGGAATAAGCTTTGTAAGTTCTTAGTTTGGTAATTAATGCAGCAACTGCTAAAACTTGGTGCAGTGGTAGAGCGGTCGTTCTATAACCGGAAGGTTGGTGGTTTGATTCCCACCACAGCTCTGGATTGTGTGTGACTGTAGAGTTTGGTGGTGGTTGTAGAAGGCTGTGAGCGCTGTGTGTATGGCATCCCCTCTCTCTGTCTGCCCCAGGTGTGAATGTGTGTGAATGGGTTAAATTGAAGCATGATGTAAAGCGCTTTGGTTTCCTGAGAAGGGTACAAAAAAAGCACTATATAAATGCACACCATTTACCATTTATTAGACCACTGGTTCCCAAAGTGGGGGTCGCGGAGTGGTGGGCGGGGGGTCGCGGATCGTCAGCAGTCTAATATAAGGGGTCGCGGTCTGAAAAGTTTGGGAACCCCTGTATTAGAATAAAAGTAAGTTTCAGTATACAGAATGTTTGTCTGTATAAATATATCCTTTAACACAACTGTTGATCTACTTGGTCAACAATTGTTAAAGATGTGTAACTAGTGACAAATTAGAATAAAATCTCAAGGCACAATATATCAACCAATCCATCTTGGAGCAAGCACTTGGCAAATTGAAAAGACAGGTATTATGAGGTTCTGACCCTCTGAGGCTGCTGTAGCTTTAGTGGAGATTAAACCAAAGCACTGAGAAAAGAGTTGTAACCCTCTTAATTCACGTCTCTCTCCAAATATACTGTACATTTACCACACACAAGTACTATTTGGTATATTTCCAACGTTATTACCACAGTTACAAAATATTTTGGGCTTGAATACTAATCATAATGCCTAATGTGCTCTGAAACAGACTTACAGCTTGTGCAATGTAGGCTCAGTTTGACTCTGTAGCTTCCCCAAAGGGACAGGTGTGTGCATTAATTGGGTCTGTATTTAATGCTGCAACTCATAGAGCTTACATAGATCAAGTTGAAAAATTTGTTTACCTCATTCTTACTGCTGTACATTTGAGGTACCTTTCAAAAACAGACTTTTTTCAATAGCTATGTGCCTCACATTTGGCTTCTCTGAGGTCATGGTCATTGTGTCCTGAAAAATATCAGGAAATATGTTTGATCTGAGTAGTCTTGATAATTGGCAAATAGTAAACTGAGTACATCTTGTAAAAAGCAATGCATATGCTGCTGCACTAATTCCCTGCTTACTAAACTTTTAACTCACTCTTTCATTTATCCTCTGCTTCTGTTTAATGCAATGTGGACAAAGGATGCAGAGTTTTTGTGTAAAAGCCACAAGATGCCAACTCTGTTGAACTTGACTGGAGCATTCATCACAAGACAAGCTTGACCTGAGAAATAGGGCTGCAGGATATAGGGAAAATATGAAATATACATTCTATAATTTAAATATTGTGGTAACGATATTTTACGTAGGAAAAAGGAATCTCTCTCGACTAATTTCTTCTCATCAAAGCAGGAGCTAAATATAATATTAAAAGGACAAAACCAGGACTACCTTTTTAATTTGAACGCACAACAGTTTGATTTGAAGTTTTGTTTGAACAATTTTAGATGAGTTTAACAAAAAATATAAAAAGTTTTAAAAATAAAATGGATGCACTGACTGCACTGTTTGAACCAGAGCAAAGAAAATGGTACACTTTCTTTTGGGGATGCGTTGTACCCCCGTCCTGCCGTATCATCCTGTACAGTACCACAGTGAAAACCTCATTAAAGATTATTTCAGTACTTTTTCTTTTCTATTGCATTGCATTTCTATTGCAATTTTTTTTTAAACTCCATGTTTTTAACGCAGGCCCTGTCCAGCAGCGTCAGCTCAAGCAAGCTCTTCCCCAGCAGCACCTCTCCCCACGAGACGTCCTTTGGAGAAGAGGTGGAGGTTCACAGCCTGCTGGTGGTGGATCAGCACACCTTTGAAGGTAAGACACAGCCGTCTGATCTCACACGGCTTTCTAATGATGCACTCTGCTTCCACAAAAGTCAACACTAGAATCATGTCAGAGAATTCCCACAACCCTTACAAAAAATGTAAATCTTTGTACCCTCATATTTGATCAGAGGAAGAAATTCTCATAATTTTCCACTTTAATCACATGTTCCGCTTCTGTACTTGAACTCTAAACTTGGCATTAATGGTGTGGCATAAAAAGCATATTAATCATGAATTGGTAAATGCCAAAAGCGGAAACAGGCTCAGATTGAGGTCATTTAGGGAATGATTACACTCTCGGCGTGTCATGTATGACATTTCTATGGTGAAGGCAACTGAATATGGTACCCTTTATTATCTATACTGCTTTGCAAGGCAGATTTTGCTGCGTCAAGTTTTTTCTTTCATATATTTGAACTACCACACACGGATAAATTAGGCTTTATCATATGTTAATAAAATGTAAATCAGACTGCAGTTTATCCATAGACTACTATCTAAACAGGTGCATCATTCATCATATTTTTATGATTAGTTGCCTGCAGGGCACACATTTTCCTTCCCTTAATCGCTGGAGCTCACTCTGACCAGGTTAAGCCTGTATGCCCAGCATGAATAATGAGCATAACCAGTGATGAAGGTGAGTGATGTCTTTCCTCGAGGCTGCTATAAAATTTAAAGCAGAGGGACCTGATGAATAAAGAATGAAATCTGTACAGTATTTGATCTAATGTGGGGTAAAACAGAATATATGAGTCACCCAGTTGGTAAAGGGTTTTTAAGTATAGAATCAGAATTTTCATACTTAAATACTGGGGCATTTATTTTTAATGTACAGTTGCTTAAATTACCACACTGCATATTTTAGGTATCCTTTTAGCAACTTTACAGATTTTATTACAGATAAATTAAGGTCCTTTAGAAGTATTAGAAAATACTATTTATACATTATATATCATTTTATTTAAATGTTAGAAAAGGAACACATTTATGTAGCTGTTGATGAGGATAAATGGGAGTGAATTTGGAACCTAACAAAAAAAATATCTGTAAGTAACCGTACCAAATGTCACATGTGTTTGAAATGTAAGTCAGGTTAAGAACCTTTTACTGACTGCGCTTGGGCCCCATACCTCCGCTTTGAGGCGGTGCTAGCAGCACATTGGTGGATTAAAAGTGGACATTTTATTTTTATTTTTTTACCCTTGTTTTCTTGTACTTTGCTGGGCTATGATTAATTAATTTGTTCTTTGTGGTTTTTCCTATTTAAAAATAAATAAATAAATAAAAATCAGCGTGATCTAAGCCAAGCTAAATTCTTTATCTTTGTGAATCAGAGGAACTGCTACTGAGTACTCACCTTATCACTGATTCTTCTGATTCTGATGAGTAAACCTTTTTTTACATAATGTCACATTTCCATCTTTTATATATTCTTTATCTGAACTGAACTAAAAGTATAACCAAATATTAAAAAATAATGACTACATAAGGCCTGATATTCTGACTCTATCATGCGCTTGTTCTCACCAGCCTGCCTTTGTCTTGTGTTCTCTCTCAGTTCTCCACGCTCATCAGTTCCTGCCCAGCGAGTACGCCCTCAGCATGGTGTCGTCCCGTCTGGGAAAAGACCCCTCCGTCTACTTCATCGTCGGCACGGCCATGGTGTATCCAGAGGAGGCCGAGCCTAAGCAGGGCCGCATCATAGTCTTCCACTACACTGATGGTTTGTCCATTGACCAATAAATGAGTCAGAGAATATACTAACATTTATGTCTCATACTACTTTTATATCAGTAATTGTCAGCAACAAGTTAATCAATTGTGTTATTGTGTTATTTTGTTAAGTCATGGATGACATAAATCATCTGCATGAATGTATGCTCTAAAAAGGTGATAGTGCTTCTCTTACTGCAGTGCTCAATTTGTCCTTTCTAGGAGGCTGACAACTTGTGCAAACCACGAAATACAAGGCTCTGGACTAACTTCCACTTTGCTAAATCAATATTAAAGACCGAACCAGGACTAAACGGTCTAAACTAGGACTAAATGTAGTAATGAACCAGGACTTTTTTATTTAGACGCACCACAGTTTACTTTAAGGCCTTGTTTGGACAAAAAGTAAATATCCATCACATAGAAGACCATAACGGTATAGCAGTACAAGTCATCCTTTGCATCACAAAGACAATAAGGAAATTGTGTAATATTGTGCAACCCTAGTCTAAAGGATTGAAAATAAAATTGCCAAGGCCTAGATTAACTAGAGTCTTTAATAAGTTGCTTTTTAATTGCCTGGAAATTGCCGAGCTAAAAGTGATTCCTAATAAAGACAGATTAAATGGGGATGTTGACTGTTTTCAGCGTCTATAGTGGAGTAAAATACTATTTTCATCAATGCTGTCATGGCAAACATTTTAAAGGGTTTGTCTACATTGTTCACATTTAGACGGTCCCTTTTTAGTGATTGTTCGGGTATCTGTCTGTTTTTTGTCACAGAAAGTAGAGCATTACCAATATTGTGAAAACAATCCGGAAAAATAATGCATTTTGACTGATATTCTATTCTTGTCACACCTTGCTGTTTTTTTTCCCCCTTACGGACACTTTGTCCTACCGCACTCTCCTCTCACTTAATCATTTTCTCATCACTTTTTATCAGTCTATTCTCTGCTCTGCGCTCGTGATCCCCTCATTCTCTTTCATACGCTGCTTGTCTCAAGGTGTTCTACTCTATTTTTTATTTATCCTCTTTTGAGCTTTACATTCCGTCGTCATCCTTATCGCAAAAGCTTGCCTGTTTCTTTTTCACTTCCCTCACATCTCTCTCACAGTTGTCAGGCTGCATGTCGTTTTCTTCATTAATGCGTTCTTGTGGGTGTTAGGGCGGTATTGAGGAAGGTATACCGAAGCTCTGTGAATGTAACTGACAGACTCTGCCCTTTTCCTCCAGGTAAGCTGCAGACTATTGCTGAGAAGGAGGTGAAAGGAGCTGTTTATTCCATGGTGGAGTTTAATGGCAAACTGCTGGCCAGCATCAATAGCACGGTAAGAGGTGTAGAGGAATGAAACATGCACAGCGCTGATTTTTTTTTCGGTCACTTCTGTTTCTTGGACATGGTTTTAATGCAGTTTTAAAGTTTGAGTAATTCTCCTGCCTTTAAAAACAATAATATACAAACCCGATTTAAAAAAAAGTTGGGACACTGTACAAATTGTGAATAAAAACAGAATGCAATGATGTGAAAGTTTCAAATTTCAATATTTTATTCAGAATACAACATGGATAACATATCAAATGTTGAAAGTGAGACATTTTAAAATGTCATGCCAAATATTGGCTAATTTTGGCTTTCATGAGAGCTACACATTCCAAAAAAGTTGGGACAGGGAGCAGAAAGGTGCATGCATCTGCATGATCAAGATACATAATGCACCTTGTTCAGCAAAAAAAAAAATTTAATCACTCATGTCCTGGGACAGAAGCACAAAGCTTTGGAAGACAAACCGAGGACCTGAAAAAAAAAGACTATTCTGGTTCAGGTATCTACGAGCCTGCAGAAGGATGCAGACCAACTTATAATAATAATAATAATAATAATAATAATAATAATAATAATAATGGATTGGCTTTATATTGCGCTTTTCTCCCGAGGGACCAAGGGACTCAAAGCGCTTTACAGGCCGTCCATTATTCATTCATACACAGTCATACTGGTGATGGTAAGCTACAACTGTAGCCACAGCTGCCCTGGGGCAGACTGACAGAGACGTGGCAGCCATTTTGCGCCTACGGCCTCTCCGACCATCACCACATACATTCACATTCATACGAGGCAAGGTGGATTAAGTGTCTTGCCCAAGGACACAACGACAGTATGGACTGTGGGGAGAGCGGGAATCGAACCGCCTACCTTCCGGTTGAAAGACGACTGCTCTACCACTGAGCCACTGCCGCTCCTGAAACTTGCAGAAGAAGCTGAAGGAAAAGCTGGCACGTTGATAGCTGGCACGTTGATAGCTCATTACAAAATCCAACACGCTAAGGAAGCGATATAAAGAAAAAACAAACAAATTGCAGCAAATTGAGACAGAGTTGGATACAAAGGGCAAAGAACTGAGATCTATAAAGTAGAAACCCAATGTTCAGGTTATTGGCGTGCAGTGTACATGCCACGTGTTACTGTTGTGCAGTGTTTGTTTGAAATTTTAGTAGACTGTCAATGTTCTACCTAATGATAAGTCCATTCAAAAACTATTTTGCAATTTATTTCAGTATGTCAATAAACAATGTGTGGTAACGATTGTAATTAGTGGTTTTGTTTGCTGTTTGCAATGTTTTTACTATGAAATTGGTCTTAAATTTATTTTTGATGGTATTAAAAAGGTATTAAAAAGTCTTAAATCTAAATCTCTAAAACCTGCAGATACCCTGGTTAGTACAATGTTTTAAAACAAAGCAAAAGTGTTCTACAGTATTTTATATAGTCATTCATGGCTATATATTTTGAGACTACATCATCTTGCCCTACTTTGCATTAAAGTAACTGGTGGGTCAAAGTTACGAAAACCAAATACAAAAGTACAAAGTACTTGATTTTTAACACAATTTTCTTTAGACCTTTCCACAAGTAATGTCATAAAAAACATACACATGGGGAAACAAATGCAGGAGTATTTATTAATGTGAGAGCACAGAAAATATATTTTGAATAGTATCTTTAGAAACAGAAAAAAAAAACTTAAGACTAACTTAATATTAAACTGATTCTACTGATATTTCTGCTCATGTTTGTTGTTGGCCATTAGCAGAGGAGGCATGTTAACAAGCTATTGCCTTTGTGTACTTTTGCATTGCTCCTGGGCCCTGTGTGTTTGTTACTTAATATGCATACTAATGTCTATATGGCTATAATGGCAACATGCACCTCTAGGTAGTTTTAGTGGCTTGTTAACTACCCCTGCACGGGTACTAAAACAATCAGTGCATAACTGGTGCGTTCATCAGGTGTGATTTATTGTTCTGGACAGGTCCAGCATAACTTAGTCCTAAGCCTCCAGTGACTTGTATCCTGTAGTCTTTAGCTGCTGTTACCTCAATGTTTGTATAAATAGAGCAGCTAAGTATTGAGCAAATCACTTATGTTTTCTATACACTCACTGACAGCACACACAACCATTTGCTCAAATCATTCAAATATCATCTTTTCATATAGTCATCGCTCTAATCAAAAATAAATGGCCATTTTTTAAATCTTCCTTCTTAATATAGTTGTTTTTACCCCCAAATTAGACCTCATGCTGTTAGTACCTTTAGGCACCAATTTATATTTTATTTATGAATCAGACTAAAGCATGCTCTTCTCTTTTCTTCTGTCTTTTGCCTATAATTAGGTGTTTTAGTAAAAATCTCAAAACTCAAACAAAACGACAATAACTCTATTTTATTGTTATTTATTTTGATTCATTCTGGAAGTGAATTTGTTGCCCATTATTCAGATGTGTGAATGCATTTCTCAGAATAGTCCAACAGTACTGCACCAGTGGTAAACAATGTTGTGTAATTAGCCATAATCAGTTGATTTATAATGGCAGCTGACAATTGCTCATCTTCATTACATCCGCTCGGCTGCAGGGACACATCAAAAGTAATGTGATGACAATGTTGAACTTAAATGTCATGTGTATCAATTTTCTGCCCGGCTGTAATTGCCATGGCTCTTGTGTGGCAGCCTTTATGACAACAATCCCTCCTGACACTTCTGTTGCAGGTCCGTCTGTACGAGTGGACAGCCGAGAAAGAGCTGAGAACAGAGTGCAACCACTACAACAACATCATGGCCCTTTACCTAAAGACTAAAGGGGACTTCATCCTAGTGGGGGATCTGATGAGGTCTGTCCTGCTGCTGGCGTACAAACCCATGGAGGGCAACTTTGAGGAGGTGAGGGGTAAAACAGGATTACAAACAGAACTGAATACAGGACTCCAAAGTAGGGGTGCGCCAAAATATCGATATGGCGATATCTCGCAATATTTACTCCCGCAATCGATCTTCGATGCGTTTTTGCCAAGTATAGATCTTAAAAGCCGTTCTAAAACGCTCTATTCATTATCCCTTAATGAGACTGTTCTTCGGAGGTAGATAGGGGGGCGCGCATTGCGAGTTTGGCTGTTGTGGGCGGAAGAAGAACACGTACTGTACGTCTTCTGAGTCATGCGAGGATTTTATAGCTGTTAGGACGGGGCAAAACTAGAAAAAGATTACGCAATATGCAAAAACTGCTTTGCAAAAGGCCGCCACACGGGAAACACGACCAACATGCACAGCCACCTCACGCGGCATCACCCGGAGCTCTGTGAGAAATCCGTGGTTGATGCTGGCTCAAAGCCGACACAGCCTGGCACAAGCAAGCTCATAACGGAAATGCCAGTTCGTTGAAATAGTGCCTATGAGGTGGTCTCCAGGTTTCTTGAGCAACAGCCAACTTTCTGTGCTGCCCTCTTATCATCAGAGGTAAGAAATTTTTGCAATGTAGAAGATGTAATCTAATAATTAGGTGTAATAATTGTGAATAATTTATTGTATACAATTAATAAGTTTGTAAATAAATACTAAGACATCTGATATAAACATACTTGATACAATAAATAAACAATGAATAAATACTTAATACATACTAAAAAAGATGCAGTCAGTTTTTACTGTAAACTCCAAATAAAAACATTAGATTACATCGTAGAAACTGTTCATGTTTAATTTGCTATATAATATAGAATAATTATATACATTTTATTAATAAATTGTATTTTGACCTTTTTTGACATCTCAAGCGCTGAAGAGATGGTGGAAGCACTTAGACCAATGCTTGTGGCAATAAACATATTTTCATCATTTCAACATTATTTTGTTGCAGCTAATAAGTCACAAGTTTTTTTTTTGTTATTTTGTTTAGCAAAAAAAATAAATTAAGAATAAATTTTCCTAATTAAAAAAAATATATTTTTATTTCTTAAAACATGATATATCATGAGTTATTATTAATAATATATCGATTATTGCAGTATGGCTATATCGTGATATTATCGGTATCGTGAACAATGTATTGCATATCGTATTGTATCGTGAGGTACCCAGTGATTCCCAGCCCTACTCCAAAGTATAGTTTTCCACCAAGCATTACAGTTAGGTTCAGTTCAGTTTACTGGGTTTTTCAAAAGGCCACAAGGGACTATAACAGTACAACATTAATGCACCTGGAGTACATAATTTGAAACACCAGAAAGACTCGGGGGTTAGATTCTTCTAAAGATAAAGTCTAAAGATTAAGATTTGGCAGCTACTACTGTAATAAACAGTTGAAGCAGTTTTTCGTCTCTGTACACAGATTGCCTCAGCGACAGGGGATTAGATGGGTTAATTGCAGAGATGGAATTTTCCTACGGGGATAAATAAAGTGTAACATAAAACCAGAAGGTGCAGATCCCTCTCTGTGCAACCAATGGATAGGGGTCGCCATCTTTATTTACAAGTAGAGAGGCAGGTTTGAAATAAAGAACATGTCATTTTAGTGTATTTTCTTTATTAGATGCTTTGTGTGGCACAGCCTCACTCACTTATCTCTCGCTGTATGCCACCGTCCCGGGACATGAAAGTTATAGAAGGTTTGTGTCCAGCTGAAGGGACTGTGTCAGTGTGAGAGACATAATTTTACAGATCTCACAATTAAGATCCATCAAAAATATTTTGACATTTTGACATTTCTAACACTGAAGGTTAAACAGGTTGGCTTTAATTCACAGAAAAACTCTACATTTTAGGAAACTTACTCGGTATTGTAGGCTTACTGCCAAAGATGAGTGACAGCAGATTATAAAGCAGTATTTGATGTTTATTTAGTATATTTATTATAATTGAGTAAGCTTTTTTATCAGGTTTATATGCAACACATTAGGTTTTTTAGGCATTCTTATATGTATACATGTGTATTTAGTGGCTGGCTGTTCTTGTGTAGTATAATTACTAGGAAAAATAATAAGAAAATATATTGCGAATGAAATACAATATAGTGCCACCACTAGATTTGTTCTTATAGCCATATTATAATACCACAAACAATGCATCCAGTACATGCAAGATGATCCATCTTGCCCAGCCCTCTGTCTAATGGCACCTTTTATATATCCTTCCATTATTTTTCATACCCTAAAGCCAGTGGTTATGTACACTACTTAACTTTTGAGAATTCCAACGGTAATCTAAACTGAGGGTTGGGTGCTGCTCGGTGGAAACTATGCTTTAGATCCTTAAGAGAGGGGGGCAGAAGAACGAAGGAAGAGGTGCACGCTGGTGGTAATATAAACAAGTTACTTTCTTTTCAAGTTTGTTATGCTGATTTAGCTCATTAAACAGCACAGTCAGCATTTGCGGCAGCAGGAGCGGATGTGACACAGCTTATGCATGAAATGGAGGTGCTTAGCTTGGCTGCTGCTATATTTCTGTTTGAAATCCCAGTAAAAAGTCAATAAGATCTGAAGACACATCATACATATACTTCAGAGTCTGTGCTTGTAAATCCTTGTACTTACAGTATATTGAAAAACCCAAGTCAGAAACACTTTGCTGCTGGATGTTTAATAAAAAACTGCACGCTTAAATAAAAATAGCAAAAAGTCTTTGCTCTGGTTTAAATTTATGAATAGATTTATTATACTGCAAAATAAGTCTCCTAGAGTCAAAAGAATTGTCTAAAGAGCGCACAAACATGAAACACACTGTGCTGCTTGGCTCAGCCTAACATCTGAAAAGCCATAGGGCTCTAATTAATTCCAAACTAATGCACTCCTGCTGCGTCCAGTCGCACCATGAGACTTCAGTTAAGAGCTTTTGTTTTATAAGATATTCAAGTCTAGTTCAAAATGTTATTTTTCACATTCATTTATTTTTTATTCAAAGGACGCAGGTCAGGCACGTCAATTTTCCAAATCTGCATCAAATTACTCAACTTTTTAAATATATCCAGTAGGTTACATATACAGTATACACAAAAGGTGAGACTTAATACAGATATGTTCAAATCTAAAAACAAGAAGTGCAGGGTGGGTCTACAAAGATAATGCAACAAAGAGGTTTAGCTGCTGTAGAGTGCTGTGGTATTGTATTTTGTGGTTTGAGAACATTTTTCAAGGGCATTTAAAAAATTAATCTGCCCTTGTACTTGGGGTAAAAAATATCAACTGTTTGTAATTCAGCACCTGCTTGGAGTCAGCATTTCTTGACTCATAGATAATGCAGTGTTTACTCAGAGACCAGAAAGCACATAGCACTGTGTTTTTTCTCTTGGTTATCTGTTGTGTGGCTGCAATTTAAAGACAACAAATCATGTGCTAATTAAAAGGGTATTTTAAAAAGCTGGTATTACTTTGAAGTCCATGGACAGAGTTAAAGTATAAATCAAAAATTCTTCTGCAGGTCCGTCTGTACGAGTGGATAGCCGAGAAAGAGCTTCTTTGTGTATAACCAATTCTTCTTTGTGTATAACCAGTTTCTAAACTGGTGTGCTGGGACACAAAAGTGAGTCGCAGACAGGTTTTGGATGGTGTGGCTGAATAAATTTTTGCAATGTTTTCCCCCACCATCAAGCAAAAAGCACAAAAGCAGCAATATGTCCCACCCTTTTGTATTTGGCCATAACCTTAAGCCATAATATGTGTGTTAAGTAAAAAGTATTTGTGTAATGTCCAACTAAAATTGCAACATTCATTTAAAAAAAATGTTTTTACCTGAGTGTTATTGTTTGTTGTCAGATTGCTCGTGATTTCAACCCAAACTGGATGAGTGCTGTAGAAATCCTAGACGACGACAACTTCCTGGGAGCGGAAAATGCCTTCAACCTGTTTGTCTGTCAGAAGGACAGGTGAGAGAAGCCTCCACTCTGCACCTGTAAAATATAATATAAAATGTCTCTTTTGACTGAGTTTTAATATGTTAGTTATTTATGATTAAATCTAACTAAGAATTGGTTATTTATAGTTTCTTATTGACAGTAACTTAAATAGCTGTATTTGTTTGAAACTACAGCTTTAAATCCTTCATGTATTTGTAGCCGCAGTAAGAAACTAAAGTGATCCAATTGTGGGGCAAGATACTATTGATATACTGTAAGTCAAATGTTGATTTAGGGAAAAAGAAAAGAGATGAGCTCTGACCAGAAGAGTGTTGTGTGAACGTCTCTCGTGATTATATGCCTCATGTATCACTCAATGCTTTTGACCTTTACTTTTATATCACATCTTTCTCTTAGTGGCCCTGTTTCCACTGTTCCTCCTCCTTTTATCATTACCTCTCTATCATTCTCTGACCTTTTCCAGCATCTCTCAAATCCCTGTCCCACTGGTTTCCTTTTGCTTAATTGATCAATATATTTTTTCCTTTTAAGACTTTATTCGGTTCTTGTAATGTTTGGCTCTTGTGTTCCAGTTCTCCACCTAAGTCCACATTTTACACCTTAAGTCAAACAGCATTAGAGAAGAGTCTAAATAAAATACAGGTTTCACAAGCTTCTGCACACCAGTCAGTGCAAGCTGTTGAAAAACACAGACTACACTTGTTTAAAGCACAGAGGTCACAGGGGCTATGCAGGAAGTCGAGAGAAAGAACAGGCTCACTTCATGCTGTCTCACTGTCTGTGCTGCGTTGCATTTGATCGGCTACTTTTTAGATAAGTGCTGTAAATTATACATTTCCTTTTACAGAAGGCAACTATGATTTACTGAAACTGACAGCATCAATAAACTAATTTGTTTGCAGACAGTAATATACTATATTGCATAATTTGCAGAAAATTCCCCTAAAACTAACTAAATGAATTCACTGTAATGGTATGGTTTCAATAAAGAAGCCACTCATAGAACATCCAGATGCTTTCTTCTTTTATTCTTTAACCTTTTATTGGATTATAACCTGGGTGACTGTGAACCTGGACAAACAAATGCTATAGCGCTGTGTTTTAGAACAAGAACAGTTTTCTGTGTAAACAACACCTTGATGTTTGCTGTGCTTTTCTTCACATGCTCTGTTTTTTTCTCTTGTATTTTCTCAGTGCGGCCACCACAGACGAGGAGCGGCAGCACCTGCAGGAGGTGGGGGTCTTCCACCTCGGGGAGTTTGTCAATGTCTTCTGCCACGGCTCATTGGTGCTGCAAAACCTCGGGGAGAGCTCCACGCCCACCCAGGGCTCGGTGCTCTTCGGGACTGTTAACGGCATGATTGGTAGCGCACACACACTGGGACTAACCTGCTGCTTTAAAAACACACCAAAAGCTCCTTTCTTTTTCTTACTTGCCATTGGTTGAGGTAGAGTTCATACGTTCAAGGTTGATTACCTTTAGAGTTAAAACTGTTGACGGATAATGGCACAATATTCAGAAAAAGAGCAACTTTGAAAATATGAATTAACAATGTAATTTGAATCCACTTTTTGTTCTGTTCAGTTGTTAGTCACTACATTTGGCCTTTAATGAAAAGCTCATTTGTTCATTGTGATTTGCAAATGCATGGGCTGTGAGTGGAACAACA
This sequence comes from Perccottus glenii, assembly GCA_024416835.2. NCBI lineage: Eukaryota > Metazoa > Chordata > Actinopteri > Gobiiformes > Odontobutidae > Perccottus > Perccottus glenii. Next base: position 4,882,054 of record CM044548.2, read on the forward strand.
TGTTGACTAAAGTAAAACAAAAATGCATCTAGGGGTTTAATTAATGAACATAAGTACCATTGATTTAATCTTTTGTTCACTGACAAACTCATGAATAGGTAACCACTGTTTGGCAGCTGGACTGTGCTGCACCGCACTGTATTTCCAAATATCCACTTGAGCTGGGACTAATTAGTGAGTGAGCAAACTTCTGTTAAAGCCATTTATTCTGAACTAATGTTTCCCTTTCACAAAGACAAGAGAAAGGGAGAAATCATTGTTTTACACCTCATTACTCCGATAAACTATGAACACTCTGGCCTTAATGATGGCAGTGATGGAAAAACTAGGACAAAGGCACAGTTTCTCTGTGTTCTACCACAGAATCTACACACAGTGCAAGAAATATTCAGTCCTAGACAGTAACAAGAAATGGCATGTCTTTCTATATGTTCTGATAAAGATGCCCTGCAGTATTCCCAAAACTCAAATGAACTAGCGTCTGTTTCAAAGAATAGTGCACTAATGTTGGCACTGAGCACATAGTGTGATGTATCAGTTGCCTCCAGCTGCAAGTCACAGCGAGAGAACAGCTTCAGGAGGATATCTTCTTGGTTTGATACCTGCCTGAGAAGTGTAAATCTTATAAAAATAGAGGCTTATTATTCAAATTTAAATGCTTGTTAAGAACCATTTTGAATACAATTAAAACACAAGGAGCGTTAATACACCATTTTAATGTTACAACTTCTGCAATATGTTTTTATTTATTTGTCCTGTGTATGTATTGTTGTATGTATGAATGTATATACAGTAGATGTCCCATGATTTTTTGTTCTTACTTTTGTTCTTGTATGACAAAGAAAAAGCCCCCTTTTTGACATCAGTTTTTTTTTTTTTTACAAGGCTGCTTTATTTTCACCTGTTTTTTTGTTTTTGTCTGTATGTATAATTAGAGAATTGCACCACTCCAGTCTTAGGGGCGGTCTGCTGCTCCCTTAAGGCCCAGATTTAGCAGAAAATCTCTCTCACTAAAACATTTTGGAGTGCTCTTGAATTATTGAAGTCTAGAAATTACACTGCTTTACTCTCAAACCTATTCCCAGCACACTCAGAAGCCACACTTCTTCTCATCTTTGGGCTTACTTATTCCTTTTTGAGTCCATTTTAAAACCTCTTCCTATCCTCTGTGACTTAGTACTACTGTGTGGGTTTGTTAAATTGTCATTGATTGTATAACTAACTGTGTTTTAGGCCTGGTGACCTCCTTGTCCGAGGGCTGGTACAGTCTGCTGCTTGACCTGCAGACTCGTCTCAACAAGGTTATCAAGAGCGTGGGCAAGATTGAGCACAGCTTATATCCTTTTTTACTGTTTACAATCACCATATGTCACATACTGTTTCTCCGAGATGACTATAGAGACCACCATAAACCAATTATAGTAGCAGAAGTTTGTAGTAATTTAATTCAAAAGTTAATTATTTCCCAGTGAAATGTTTGAATAATTGGTGAAGATTAGTATTTACGCAGTAACTTTTATAATTGTCAGTGAGATAGCCATGATTCTACTGATTTCTTTTCCAAGAACCATTATATGAATAATGCTCTAAATCTGTAAATTCAAAGCTCCAAAATGCTGCTACTATCTACTAAATTCCTGTGGGAAACACTGTTCTTTATAAACAGTATTTTGCCTGCAGTTGTGCACACGTAGTTTGGAAGTGTTCAGGCTCAGAAGCAGTGAACGGATCTCGAATAAAAAAATGCATGGCCTTGAAATTATTCAAATAAATCGTCTCATGGTCTTTTAAATTAAACTAGATCAATAACTAGGGATATAACGATTCCACTCACGATTCTATGTTGTCACTATTTTCTTTTATGAAATGATGTGAGGCAAATTAGAAGTGAACAAGTGCCCTTTAATTATTTAACAAATCAGGGCTCCAGACTAACTTTTTTTCACCAGCCCATAAGCCTGTTCTAACCGTCTCTAAGCAAATGTCAAATGTTTACATATATATTTAAAATATAGGGATATTAAAGTTAGTAAAAATCTAAATAAGTGGATATTAAAGTGATTTAAAATTCCCAATAAATCTTCCTCTGATGGATTTAGACCTTGTTAATTACCTTGTCTTTGATAATTAGTTCTTATTAACTTTAGCTCAAATCCAATAATAAACACTGGTCTCATGTGTTTCCCTTAAAAAGTAGAACTTTGTCAAAGCAACTCTTATTTGTTTAACTGTTACTGTTTATGCATTTTCACCTGATACTTATCAATAATAGCAAGAATGCATAACGGTAATAATTAATGTGAGGACCAGAAGTATTTCACAAAGATTCACTAGATTTTGTCCGTGGACCTTAAGTTGGAGACTCCTGGTCTTTACTCAGTGGCTGCAGCAGAGACTCACAGAAGGCAGCACATGATCCAGAACATTATTAATCTCTCTGACAAAGGCCTCAAACAGATGAACACTTATTTTATGAAATAATAACTTATTGCTGAGATGGTTCTGACTCAGGACAGCAGCCTCCTGTTTACAGTTTAGCCTCTTTGCTAACACAGATTACTGCTCACATTCTCACTTCAACACGGGTGACGGAACATTTACTTGATTCAATTGTCCATTTTGAAAAGAATAAAGCTCAGCCTCAGACAGACTTGTTTTTGTTGTGCGCTTGTTCAGTCCGCGCAGAGCCGACTCGGCCCGGGACTGTGCAGCAGCGAAGAGACACAGTGAGCAAGTAAATACCGAGGATGAGGAACAAGGATGAGACTTCCTGAATATCAACATCCACACTCTCGTTGCCATGCTAGAAACTGTTTGCAACAACTTGTTGTAAGCGAGTTTGCAGTAAACTGCACCTGTTCAAAACATGAATTGCGATTGAATTAACATCTTAACCGACCGGAAAAGTCACATGTGAATCGATTTTCAACCGGCTCACGGTTAACAGTTACATCCGTATTTTAACACATCTGAATATATTAGACTAAATATTGAGACTTGCCCTGAGATTCCTTATGGTAGGTTGCAAATATTAAAAAATGACGTACCGCGGCTTAAATATATTTTGACTATCTACTCAGAGGAGTACGTTATTTTTTCAGTGAGACGGACATTATTTTGGGAACAAAAATTACGCATCATTCCAGTGGCTCTCTCAGCTGATTGGAGCAGGGATCCATGCTGCTTTTCTGACGTTTTCTCTGCTTCTCGGATCTTATACAATCAAAATGGTTCCAATCTCAAATCCTGATATAGCTCCCACTGAGCCCCTGACTTCCTTTTTAAAATAATAATGAATGGGATTACACGCAGTAGATGTCCAAATATATAATATCTGCAAAGCTGTATGATGTTGAAAAGATTTATAATGAAGACAAATTCCACAGCAGCACTGTCCGTTAAATAAAAAAATGTGCCGCTTCAAAGTGACATTTATCTTTATATTAGCCGGCTGTAATTTGCTCAAACCTACAAACTGAGACTTGGTTTAAAACAAGGAGTGACTCGCCTCCCTGTGCTGCACATTCCCAAAGGCACGATTAAAAGTGTTATTCTATTATATCCTTGGCCCGCTAATGTAGAGCGCTGGCTGAGTGTTGGAGCAGCGCCAGATGCTCCTGTTCATTTGCAGCGTTGATAATAAATATATGCTGACTTGCCCGGGTAGGGAATGAGTGTGTACTGTATCTAAAAATGTGAAGCGAGGAGGCAGCGGGGGTTGTGGTGGTGGTGGATCGATTGTTTTTCCTTGACTGTGCAGCACTTGGAGGTCTTTCCACACTGAGCGGAAGACGGAGCAGGCCACGGGATTTATCGATGGCGACCTCATCGAGAGTTTCTTGGACCTTGGACGAGCCAAGATGCAGGAGGTGGTGAGCACTCTACAGGTGGGTGCTCTATAGTCACACAATACACACTTATAGAAATGAAAATGGGACTCCCAGCAGAGCTTGTGGAGGGAAACAATGAAGCTGCATAATACTTGTCTTCAATATTTACTCAGCCGGAGAATACAATAGTTTTCTTATCAATTCAGATTTGAACAGCTATGCCCTGCTCGAGTTGTGGGAGAATAAATATTTTAGCCTTTTTTTTCACTAACCCTCAGGCCTGTTGCCATTTGTTACTTATGCGAGTAGATATAGGACAGAGGAGTCCAAACTTTATGCAAAGAGGTCTACATTTGCAGAGGAAGATTTCCTAGGGCAGACAGTCTCTAGAAGTTTAAGTTTTAGTCAGATTTAAACAAGTTTTAGTTGGATTTGAACAGGTTTTACTTAGATTTAAACAGGTTCTAGTTGAATTTCAACAAGTTTTAGTTGGATTTGAACAGGTTTTACTTAGATTTAAACAGGTTCTAGTTGAATTTGAACAAGTTTTAGTTGGATTTAAACAGGTTTTAGTTGGATTTGTACTTATATGTATAAAGCTGCTGCTGTTGGGACAATACATTTTATCTCTGAAGCTGAGGACCACATAAAATCTCATCTTGGGCCTTAATTTGCCCCCAGGCCAGACTTTAGACAAGCCTGATATAGGAGTATGTTTGGCCTCTGTGCTTCTTGATAAATATCAGTAGAAACACTTAAATATACTTTTTTGTCTCTTGAGTTTCAACACAATTTTAAATGTGCTAAACTATCAAAGGTAATACAGAGGGTGTTGTTAATGTTACATTTTTACAATATAATCTAAAACTGCTTTAACAGACATATAACCAACTGTTAAAATTAGTGGAACAAAAAAAAAATCAACCAATAATTGTCAATAGACTACCATTTTCTATTGGCCCTCTGGCTTGTCAATCCTTGTTACTATGTGCGTAGCGTCATTCATGAGCGTTCCAGTTGCTGCGCATGCATAGACATTGTGTTTATGCAGCTCCAGTGCTATCTCCGGCTTTCATGCGTTGTTGCTCCGCCAGTCTGACCGTGACGTTGCAAAATGGCTGAGGAACAACGTGAATGCTTTTCTCTGGAGTAGCAGACCAGGGACCTCCTGCTTTTCTTTATTAAAAAATAATAAACAGTAGATGGCATCATAAAATCATTTTTTACAGTATACTATTTGGGGATTAAACCATTTTTCCCAATTAGAAGAAAAACATATCAGGTACAGTCTAAATGTCTATTCTTAATATACAATAATATACTCTTGTGATATTTTTTGACAGTAGCTCTTGACTCCATCTAGTGGTAAAAAGTGAAATCACAGGAACATTTCTAAATGTGTCTGTATTTCACAGAGAGGGGAACATGGTCAATTTTGTAAAGTGGCTCTAAAATAAAGGCAATTATTGACAATTGATAAACAGGAAGTGAGAAAACATGAACCGAGCGATGATGTGAGAGTGTTGTCACGTCTAGCTGCAAAAATGACTAAATTTCCATTCTAATCAGTTCAACTTTATTAATCGCTAAAGGGAAATTTAATTATTTGGTCTCTTCAAATAAATTAAAAAGCAAATTATTAAGTAAAGTGTTTATTAAAGGTGGAAACTATTTCAATGTCTTCTCCACACATAGCCACAGTTTGAAGTGTGGCTCCCATAAATATGTTAGAGAAAAAAGTTTGCAGGATATTAATTAAAGCCAAGTCTGCATAATATTTAACCTTTTTTGATTGATTAATTTGAAATCCAATGTTGTGGTGATGAATAGAGGCAATAAACAAATTTACGTCTAAGCACAGTTTATCTGCAGTGCCCTGAATTTAACTGTAACCCCCTTAACTGCATATTGCCCTGAGAGAACAAACATGTGGTCCTTATTCTTTTTATTTAGAAAAATCATCAATGAATAAATCTTGTGAATGTCAGTTTGTACACAAGTATGTGAGTTTAAAATGGAAATGTACTGGTATCTTAATTCTAATGTGAAATAAAGACACACAAAATGATAAACTCCACTGAACCAGTGCTGACGATGTCTACAGAGTGCATTAGAGCGTTGTTCTGTCTTCTCTTTTTGCAGATCGACGACGGCAGTGGGATGAAGCGTGAAGCCACCGTGGACGAGGTCATTAAGATTGTGGAGGAGCTGACGAGGATCCACTAGCCCCGACCTCCCAGACACTCGAGGAGGATCAATGCCAGAGGAAGAGCTGCAGAATTGTACATAATTATAAAAATGTATGGTCATCCCTCAAGCTTCATTAATGTGTCAGCTGTTGAGGCCCAGAGGTGTTGAGGGAGCGGTCTGTACTGAGGGCAAATTTAAGACCAAAGTAAAGGTCTGAGAGTGTGTGCGAGTGTGTGTGTGTTTGTGGGGAATAATGTTTGACAATACATAAGAAGACCACTAGAGATTTCATCAGAACAAGCCCATTTGTGAGCGTATAGAGGACTATTCACACGTGACGATCTACACATTCAAGTTTATTATCCCCGTTTGGAGTAAGTGAACTGTTTAAAAAAAAAAAAAGGAAAAGATAGATTTATAGCTATTTTGTCTTTGTGATGTTTTCTTTGTTTATTCTAATAAACCCTGCTTTAGTACTGTTATCAGTCTATGGTTTTCTCTAAAGTTGTCAAAGTAATTTTTAGTAATGCCACATACATTTATAACTCTTTTGTTTAATTTTTTAGGTTATTCACTTTGGGTGTGTTCACTCTTAAATGGCATGTTTTATGTAGTGCTTACCTGTACTCTTCTTGGGTTCTCAAAGCACTTTATATCAAGCTTTCACTCACACATTCACACTGTGGAGGTGGTAAGCTGCAGAGTTGCCCTGGGGCAGACTGACAGATGCCCTACCAATAGTATCTCTGAACCACCAACACACAATCATACACCAGTGCCACTGAGGGTAAGGTGTGTGAACCCTATGCAGATCACAGAAAAGAACCACGTCAAAAACATCTCATCCAATCTTTCAAATGAGTTCTTATCCCTTTAATAATCCTTCAGTTATTGCCCCAGTAGTTCCACTTATGCACAATGGGAGCTCCTCTGCAAAAACAATCTCCATATTGCTCTAAAAGCTGATTCAAAGTTGACTTGTGGAGACTGATTATTGTTACTGTATTGCAACTGTGGCAAAGTATTCAAACACAATTTCTTCAGATTTAAAAGGCTGCCGAACCATGGGAGTTGTTTCTGGGAAAATCTGAAAAGTGAAGTAATATCTAATGATAAAAATAATGCACATTGTTTTCTGCCGCAGTATTAAACTAGTCTTAGTCCATAGTTTGTCCACTGCAGCTGTTGTTGTTGCTGTTATGCAAATGAGGAAAGCCTGTGTGAATATAAATGAGTCAGCTGTGTACAGTAAAGCCCCCTGTCTGCAGTTAAATTACTTCTACTTATTTAAGTTGTGTGATCTGGTGGGAACTTGTATCATGATGTGGTGCAGTGTTGTTGCCACATCATGACAACGGTCTGTCACTTTCACTAAACCGGACTAAACTGAGCACAGTGTGTCAAAACTGCTGAACTCAAGCGCCTCATTAGCTTCTGTCTGGATATTCTTTTAATCTGCAGTAAATGGTTAAGAAGTGGCAGAGTTGGAAATTTATCAAAAGTCTTCACTGCTGTTTGTGAAGATGATGAATTTGGCCCAAACTGATGAGTAGCTGGAAATAGCTATTTCTGTCGTCCTGCCACTGTCCTCGGGCTCGCAGGTGTTTATCTTCAGCGGCCAAGAAGCTTTTAATGAACCACAGAGGACTCCACTGAAATACAAGATAGTAAAAGACACAAGTGGTTGAATATATTATTTTAAGCTGCAAAAGTGTTGTGGTTTAGGTTCAATGTTTAAGTTCTTTATAAATGAAACAATGGAGACACTTGTTGTGGATCTTGTCCAACATCGTGTGGTGTAGGCATGAGTTAGACTACCCCTTTGGAAGCTCTAGTGTATTCTTGCTTATGCCCCCTCTCAGAAGCCTCCCCCTCAGCGTGAACTAAAAACTGTCACACGGTGCGTAACTTCCAGTGCTTGGAGGAGTCGAGGTATTAAGGTATGGGCTTTAAGACGTACCCACAGGCTCCCAGCTGAAAGCCCATGACCAACGCCTGTTAATCAAGCCCATGACCTTCTGAGTAATTGAAAGAAGCTCAGTTTAATGGTCTGGAAACTGTTATTGTCGACTGTCTCTGATGATTGTCTCATTCTTCTTCAGTGACTTCTGAGTCATATATTTGAAAGGGCCAGATTAAAAATAAATAAAAAATAATGTGAAAATGTCCAAGAGCCAGTGTGTCTTGTGTTTTCTGAACTCAAGGAACATACACATAAGTAAACAAAACTACATGAACACATCAACAAAATAGCATCTTTCTTTGGTTTTCTCTATTTGTTCTTCAAAGACTTTGCTACTAGAAGTATTAGTTTGGAGACTCTGGTTAAAGCAGAGCAGCCAGTGGACGTCTGAGATCCGTGAGCTGCAGGAAGTGCTTCCACGACACCAATAAGACTACCAATCAATCAGTTTGTGGAAGATGAATTAGCTGTAATTTCACATTTAGTGCTTAAAAAGAATGAAAACACTTAAACTCAAATCTAATATCTGAGCTCATAGTTTACCATTTCTAGAAGAAGAAAAGATTTAAATCCCTGCATTCTGTGGCACCATGAACTAGCCTTTCCTTATTTAAGATGGCTTCTCTGAGCTACACAACCATTTTCTTGATGAAGGTCTAGTTCTTAAACGTTGCATAGTCCGGTCTTTGAATAAAGTTCACTGTTTGCAAGTTAGACAGTGGGCAGGAGTCTTTTCATCTTTGTTTTGTGAGTCGCACACGCGCTCTCGTACGTTACAACTGCTCACATCATTCACCAGGTGACTATGTACCTGCCCTCCTTGGACATGTTACCATCTCCCAAAGGTGCAAAAGATTGTATCTGGCAGCCATTTTGAGTTTGCCTTGACAATCCATCCATCTTCTACCGCTTATCCGGGGCCGGGTCGCAGGGGCAGCAGTCTAAGCAGAGACGCCCAGACTTCCCCCTTCCCAGACACTTCCTCCAGCTCTTCCGGGGGGATACCGAGGCGTTCCCAGGCCAGCCGAGAGACATAGTCCCTCCAGCGTGTCCTAGGTCTTCCCCGGGGTCTCCTCCCGGTGGGACATGCACGGAACACCTCCCTAGGGAGGCGTCCAGGAGGCATCCGAAACAGATGCCCGAGCCACCTCAGCTGGCTCCTCTCGATGTGGAGGAGCAGCGGCTCTACTTTGAGCTCCTCCCGAGTGGCCGAGCTCCTCACCTTATCTCTAAGGGAGCGCCCCGCCGCCCTGCGGAGAAAGCTCATTTCGGCCGCTTGTATCCGGGATCTTGTTCTTTCGGTCATGACCCAAAGCTCATGTCTATAGGTGAGAGTAGGAACGTAGATTGACCAGTAAATCGAGAGCTTTGCCTTACAGCTCAGCTCCTTCTTCACATCGACCGCATCACTGCAGAAGCTGCACCGATCCGTCTGTCAATCTCACGCTCTCTCCTTCCCTCACTCGTGAAAAAGACCCCAAGATACTTGAACTCCTCCACTTGAGGCATGAGCTCTCCACCAACCTAAAGGGGACAAGCCACCCTTTTCCAACTGAGAACCATGGTCTCAGACTTGGAGGTGCTGATCCTCATCCCAGCTGCTTCACACTCGGCTGCAAACCGTCCCAGTGCACACTGAAGGTTCTGGCTTGATGGAGCCAACAGGACAACATCATCTGCAAAAAGCAGAGACGAGATCCTGTGGTCACCAAACCAGACTCCCTCCGGCCCCTGGCTGCGCCTAGAAATCCTGTCAATAAAGGTAATGAACAGGACCGGTGACAAAGGGCAGCCCTTAAAGACGTTGGCAATTTTTAAACAAACAGCCATGTTTTTAAAAGGCTTTTTAATGATGTCACATTCATGAGTCCCTCAGTGTTCTTCTTTTTACATCACAATATCTTTCTGTAAATAACAGTAAGTGCCTTTTGGCCTATACACTCAGGATAGGCAATGTTTTTTAACCTTCTTGATTCAACCTTCTCCATTTACTCGGGCTTGGGACCGGCACAGACTGGGACTATGGCTGGAATTGTTCCTCGGGGGATTTGAACCCCCAGTTTCCTGCAGCGGATGCACTAACCTCTCGACCACAGAGGAGCACAGTACACACACAGAGTGTTTTAGTTACAACTTAAAGTGTTTTTTATCTGCACTCTTCTTTTAAATTGTTTTCATTTTCCTCATGTTTCTTGTTCTAAATCTTGTAAATTTTCTTTTATTCCTGTAAAGCACTTTAAGATATTTGAATTAATAAGATAATTTGAATTGTGCTATATAAATAAAATTGCCTTGCCACTGTGGAAAATCATTTCGGATCTAGAAAAATACATACTATGCTCACTAAACTACAAACTATTGTAACTTTTTCAATTTGAACAAGCTTTCCATCCTGGCATCAACATCAAAACTGGAACTGGAAAGAAGGACACTTAAAGTTGAACAATTCCATCAGAAGCAGCTTTATACGGAGTGGATCACAGACGTTCCCCTCAGACGCCGCGGGACACGACTGGCAGCGGTTCAGTACGAGCCACAAAGCCAGGGCCCAGTGCCAGGCCTGAATGCATTCACCACGCTGAGCAGACTCCGTAAAGTAGTCCAGTGCTGTCCTCGAGCAGAGAGAGGCCGGTTCAGCCCAGGACACTGTGAGTTTAGATTGTGTGAAGGAGCTACAAAGAGTCTGGTGGTCTTCAGGGAGTGGACGCTCGAGCACTCTGCTGGAGCACTCACCCCTGGTCGATGACAAGAGTGGATTATACAGAGAGAACATTTGTAGAGTGGAGTGCTTTCTGGTGCAGCGTTCAGCGTGAGATAAAGTGTAGGGAGATGATTAATGAAATAATCTAGTATGGTCTGCTCATTGTCAGAGCATTACAATGTTACTGTCACAAGCTTAAGGGATATGTAGTAATTATTTAAAACATTTATTTAGCAATACGAGGGGCTATGCAAGAATAGTTTCAGGATTTCAGACCAAGTTCAAGATATTATAAGAAAATAATAATAGATCCTGCAGCAAAAAAAAAAAAAAACTCCCACTTGAGCAATATTTCCCAGACTTTGTGTCATATTTTAAAAGATGTTTGTATTTATTTGGCATTTAGTTAAGCATTTATTTTAGCCCTATTTATTTCCTGGATTTTTCTTGAGTTTTTCACAGAGCTACAGTGTGACCCGGCTCACTACTCCATCTAGTGGTACCATTTTATATAAACAAGTCATCAACAATTGCACTTTCTGAGTCTTTTGGTACAAGACAGCAAGAGGTGTTAGAGGCTGTTGTTTAAACCTCAGCAATAGTCGATGCTGGTGTAAAGATTGTGCACATATATCTCCCTGGGTGTTGCTAAACTTTAAAAAAACAAATGCTCAATTCTCCATCTAGTGGTGCAACGCATAAAACATGTATTTGACGCTGACACAACACAATGCATTTAATTAGTCTGGCTTTTATGAAGGGTTTTTTTATATTTTAAAAGAAGACAGATTACTGTTTTATCGCACTATATTTTTTTTATAAAGTTGTTTTATGCTATTTACTGAGTGAAATAGAGTTAAACAAAGCCACCAAAGTTCTTAAACTGTTGTGAATGTTGATGTGTTTAAGGATTTTAAGTTGTCAAGCACTTTGAGCTGCATTGTGTTGAAAAGTCCTACATAAATAACTGACTGGCTTTACAGAATTAACATTTGCAAGCATGACATTACAATGATATTCGGGGGTATTTTAGAAATGATAAAGTAAAAATGGAAACAAATGACAGAGCACGGTGAAAGGTGTTGAGGTATAAGATTTCGTTGTTTGTCTATTACAATCATTGTAGTTACTGCTCAACAATATGGACAGTGTAGAGCGATGCATACACTTTGAATTAGTGTTGTACTGTAGTCGAGTCACCAGTTTCAAGTCCTCAGTGTTCAAGTCCAACTCACCAAAGACTAGTCCAAGTCAGGTCATCATCACTGAAAGTACATCTGAGTCATTATAGAAAGGTCCAAGTCGAGTCCAAGTCACCAAAGTGAGTTACAATTCCGAAAACTGTGGGGGAAAATGTTTTGTATTAACCTTTTTCATTAAACATATTTAATGGAGTTTTGATTGTGGCAGATCAATTAAGGTTGTAGACTATATAGGCCTAGATTTTTTTAATGTATTTATTTAGGCTCAACTTCTGGGTCACATTTAGGGGCTGGAGTTAAATGAGAGCAGCTCGTCCCGCTCTGAACACATGCAACAGACACAGAGTGTTGTCGCTGAGCGTGACCTGTGAGTACTTTGTGCTCAAGTCTGGGTCTAAGTCCATGTCATCAGTTCTCAAGTCTGAGTCGAGTAACGGGTCCTTGTGTCTGAGAATAAACGAGTCCAAGTTCAAGTCCGAACCAAAAAAGCAAGTCCAAGTCGATTGATGTTTCCCCTTGAATCGAGTCACGAGTCACAAAAATGAGTCCAGGACTCGAGTACTCCATCTCTGCTTTGAATTATACCAGAAGTTTCGGCCTTTTACACTGATGAAGACATTCTAATAAATATAGAAGCGTGTAGCAGCTCACTAAATCATTTAGTCATATCAATAGAATGGTTTTGGAGGAGCTCCTGTTTGCGTAGTCACAACAACGGTCACAAGGACCCTCAGCTTTCTGAAGAACCGCTTGTTTCATGCATGACCGCAAGTGCCAGAGTCCGACTCCACGTCCGAGTTATTAAGCACAAGTCTAGGTCCGAGGCACAAGTCCGAGTGGAGTCAAAAGCCCTTGTGTCTGAGAACAAACAGAGTACTGCATCTCTGTCTGGGATAGCCTCCAGTCGCCCTCAACCTGTAAAGAATTAAACAGTAGAAAAAGAATGAATAAATTAAAAACAAAAGAATGTGTTTATTCTGGAGAGAAATATGCACAGATCTGATGTTCTGTGGCTTGGTTTTAATATTCATGTTGTTCTCTAGTTTGTTTATTGGAGTGGTTTCCAAAAGATTGTTTGGGCAGGACGCCAACACCAACTGTTGGCTCAAGAGACCAGGCCCCTGTTTATATAGAAAATATTAATTATATATGCTCTGTGCAGATGATAATACTCAAACACTTCATCTACAGGAAGTCAAAAGAGAGAAATGTCAGAGTAGAAACCAGTGAATAAAACAATGGACAAAGAACACTAGTGACCTTTTTCTTTTCTGTACTTGTGCCCATCATCCATGACCCGTCAAAAGACCTTTTGAGTCAGTTTGAGTCTCTGTGGGCCAGCTGTTTAGAAAAAAGGCTCTGTCACCTACAGCTGGGAATGGCTCGGGACTTAAAAGATGTAAAACATGGCTGGGAGCTAAACGGGGTTGGGGTGCCTCAAATGTTTAGGTCAAAAAACATCCACAAAACAGAGCTGGATTTTAGTAACACCAGCTCAGACCAAGCCCAGAACAACTGTGGGATACGTATACTATACACACACGTATACTACCAATATAATTATGCAGATGACACACTCACAGTAAGGCAATATGGACAATCAAAAGAAGATACCAAACAAACTTCTCCAACTAAGCAGAGAAGACAGTGATTGTCTTTAGGCCACAAAGTCAGACATATACAGTATATCACAACCAGAGCAGTTTCTGCTCCAGACATGGCTAACACAAGTTTACACAGGTGGGTAAGAATGACTTTCCCAAGGAACCAGCCAAGGTTATCCCAGATTTGAACTCGGTAACCTCTTTGTATTACAAAGCAATATTGATGACCACACTGGCAGATAAATGCATTGATGATGGCTCATTTCTGTCCCAGAAGAGTGTCGGGTCCAGTCACTTCTGGGTGTATCTGCTCAAATATACACCGGTGAAATAAGAAACATTCAGTGAGTTGTTATTCCCATGCATTATTCACAGATCCATTGCACTGTTTACTAAAAATGCAGCTCATTATTGACACTGTTGCAGCAGAGACAACTCAAATCATCTCTGGCAAAGAGACAGCACTCCGGAGATACAGCCCTGAGTGCAGAAAACCTGAGTGGAGGGAAAATAGCCTTCATATGGGATTTTAAAAGAGAAACATTAAAGCTCGGCAATAAAAAAAAAAAAAAAAAAGCATATTTTTCTACCATCATAAACTGCAATATCAGTCTTTCTTGTGCTCTTTTAGCTTCTGTTGACAAGTTTACATCAGATTTTCTGAAGTATTACCAAAAAACCCATACTAGACTAGCGTACCACAAAGCCAGGACTCGCTTTGGACCGTCAAGTCCCCAAAGTGGCACTTGGGGACACTTTTGGTAATGAAATAAGCCGTAACTGTCCCAGTGGAAACTAGGCTATTGAGTCCACAGAGCTCCACTCAGACTAATGCTGCGGTAATGCACAAGGAAAATGTAATCATTGAGTTACTTGTGAATAGCCACAGTTGAAGAGAGGGTCTGTTGTCAGGATGTGGAGCTGTTGGCAGTGGAACTGGGACCATACTATGTCCCAAGAGAGTTTTTTGTAGGTGTAGAACTGCACCTTTTATAGAGCATCTCAAGTTACATTAGACTTTTCCTTGTCCCTGTTTGTTTACTTCAGTGGCGAACAGAGCCTGTCTGAACTGGGCCCTCAATGTCAAAATTGTAAGTGTATCCGGCAACTTCTCGACAACAACTTACAAATAATCTGATTAGTGAAGACGGCACAGATACATTTTAATATTATCAGACATTGATAAGCGTTTTTATTTTACGTAAAAAATGTCTGTGGAGGTTCTCAGTCATCCAGGTCATCTTGAAGAAAAGTTTAAAGCAAAAACATCTGGACTTGAGATGTTTTTGCTTTAAACTTTTCTTACACCTTATAAATGTTTAACTGTTGTAGCCAAACAGAGGAAAACAACGATTTCCACAGACTCCATAGAGACTACACTAATAATGACTGTTTAGCATTAAAAAAAAAAAGAAATGGCCTCCTATATTTTCTGTGTTTTGAATACTGCAGTTGTAGACTGGTGTTTGTTAAAATGCCAAAGCTTGCAAAAAGGTTGGCAACATCATATTTCTCTGTCTCAGCCATTATCAGAAGTGACACCTGACAGAAGAGCGCCAGCGTGCGTCTGGGTGAGGTCAGTCACAAAAGAAAAGGGCCGACGTGTGACAATGAGCAGACAGTGGCAGAAGAAGACAAAATCCCACAAAAGAACGATATTGACAGTGCAACAGAGACATGTGTTAAAGGGCTGCTCCACAACAGCCACTCACTTTGGCGTTATGTGACGAAAGATCTGCTCTGAAAGGGGCCCAAGTGACTCACTAAGATATATTCTTACAATTCAAAAGCACATGTTAGCTAATGGCACCGAGCTCCGAGACATGACATCACACCAACATACGGTATATAGTAATATTATATCTGTACAAAAGCAGAGAGCCTTTTTTCACAATTTCCAGTAGATTTGTGTAACGTGTCCCATTTAAACAGAAAGGAGCCATAAGACCTTCAGACGTCATCTTGTTTTTATTATCTTTATTATACGGACACATCCATTGGTCTACTCCGCTTGTCAGCAAGGAGGTAATGGCTACCAATGATACAGAGATCAGAGACACAGCACAAAAATGGAAACTAGAAAACAGAGATTGTTTGTGTTTGTGTGAAACATAAAGCTAAAGAGGCTAATGTTTTTTGCCTCCTGTGACATTGTGGATGGTATCTGTGCCAGAACTAGTGCAGAGAAGTGAAAAACATGCTATTTTTACCGTGTTCCTATTAACAAACCCCAAAGAAAATAGAGCCACTAGATCATACCGTCACTCTGCTGTAGTGACTACTGCAGACCAGGTGACATTACAGAATACTCTGTAAACTATCCTGCTCCTTGGCACTTCACTTATCGTGTTGAAGTGTGCCTGTATGTGAACTGAGGAACGGTCTGGATCTCCAACACAAGCAATTCAAAATATTTACAAATTTAAGTCACTTAAACAGATGCTCTAGTTACAGTACAGGGAGGGCGGGGCTTAAATACTATTATGTTGTATTACAGTCATGGATCTTTCCTCGCTGTTGTTGGTGTGGTAATGTCACTTGTTGCCACTAGGTGGAGTTGTGCGCTCCTGCTATAACTATATAAATGAATGGGATGCATTGATTGAAGTTGCACATCAAAAACACACCTAGCTTTGTTAGGCAACCCAGGCCACTCTGCAGCTGCTGTTAGCAAAGCATTTTTATTTATTTTTTACTTTTATTTTGTTTGTTGTTGTCCTTGTATGTTCTTGTGTGACCCCACAGTAAAACAAACACCAGTCATGAGTAATATGTGGTTTTACAGATTCATGTGTTGTGTATAATGTTTCTTACAGTTTCCAGCTGAGCCATTGTTAAAGCATTAGTTTTATCTGGGCTCTTTTTTTTACTTGTCTTCATCTAACAGTTCTTAAACATAAATTTGGAAGGAGCTAATCACAAACAGCAGACTGTCAATACATCTGCCACAGGTTGGATGATAAAAAATACTTTATTGACTTGGAGAGTCAATTATGAGAGACTTGGAGTTAGCATGGCTGGACTTAGCAGGGTTGGTGGCATGCACAAGATTGAGGAACTGCAACAAACACAAAGTGAGCTAGAGCCAAGAAAAAGGCGTTTTTGAAGCAAAAGTTGGACAATGTTTTCTACCACTGCATAGACGAGTGGAGGACCACCTGGAGCTTTAGCACTGGTCTTGTTAAAGCTTGGACCTGCCCGGAGACCACACCCATCAGAAAGACAACAAAGGCCAAGAAACACTGGAGAACACTCCTCTTAGGGGAGGCAGACTGAACAGTCTCCTGAAAATAATTGCTTTAGCTCATTATCCTTTATACATGTTGTTGAGAAATGGTAGCACACAGGCCTCAGTCAGACGCTTGTACAGAAGAGTTTATAGTTTTCAAAGTTGTAGAAGAAGCCTTGTTAGACTAAAACTTTCTTGAGACTTTTCCCGCTGTCTGAAAATGTTGTCCTTACAATGGTGCCAGCATTAGACAAGACACTGTGTTGAATAAAGAAGGCCTACAAAACAACATGAACATTGTACTCGGCAGTGCGTCCTTGGGAAAGTGTTGGTGCAGAGTGAATGAACACAAGAACAGAGCGTTCATTCAAATCTAACCTTCAACACATTTAACAGAATATAAAGACAAGCTGGCGTCACGAGAAGACGCACAGCTCACTGATTAAGACCTAAGTACTGGGCCCCTTTGAGAGTTTAGATCCAGAAGACTCTCTCTGTATTTTGAACCTAGATCATGATATACTGTATTTGGAATTTGGTTTTAAGGCAATGCCTTGTTGTAACCCTGGCAGGGAGTGTCCAGTGTTTGGAGGTGAGCTGACACCCATTTCAATATCTCTGAGTCATGCTACATTTAATTCATTTATTTATTTTTTTATTTTTATATAGTGCTTTTACACCTACTGTAGTAGGCACTCAAAGCACTTTACATACATTAAGCTATTTACCAGTGTTACAGAACACTCACTGGAGGCAATGTAGGTTCCAGCCTGAGTTCATCCAGCTGCTGCCTCGATGTTTTACCCACTAGATTTCTCAGTACTAAGCAGTTTGTTACCACAACTCACTGATATAGTCAGAACAAGATCCCGGATACAAGCGGCCGAAATGAGCTTTCTCCGCAGGGTGGCGGGGCGCTCCCTTAGAGATAAGGTGAGGAGCTTGGTCACTCGGGAGGAGCTCAAAGTAGAGCCGCTGCTCCTCCACATCGAGAGGAGCCAGATGAGGAGGCTCGGGCATCTGTTTCAGATGCCTCCTGGACGCCTCATGTTCTGGGCATGTCCCACCGGGAGGAGACCCCGAAGAAGACCTAGGACACGCTGGAGGGACTATGTCTCTCGGCTGGCCTGGGAACGCTTCGGTATCCCCTCGGAAGAGCTGGAGGAAGTGTCTGGGGAGAGGGAAGTCTGGGCGTCTCTGCTTAGACTGCTGCCCCCGCGACCCGGCCCCGGATAAGCGGTAGAAGATGGATGGATGGTCATTGTAAAAGTTGTATATCAGCAACTTAATGACTTTCTATTACTTAACAACTGCTTTGATCCTTTTCAGTCAGGATTCAGGCCCCATCACAGACTGAGACTGCACTTATCAAAGTCACAAATGACATCCGCCTGAACACTGACGCAGGCAAAGTCTCTGTCTTAGTTCTGTTGGACTTGAGTGCTGCGTTTGATACAGTGGACCATGGAATCCTGTCACAAAGATTAGAGGAATGGATAGGTATCACTGGAACTGCCCTTAAATGGTTTCAGTCCACTGGGGCGGCAGTGGCTCAGTGGTAGAGCGGTCGTCCTTCAACCGGAAGGTAGGCGGTTCGAATCTCGCTCTCCCCCACAGTTCATACTGTCGTTGTGTCCTTGGGCAAGACACTTTGCCTCAAGTGGTGTTCCAGCTGTGACACTGGTGAATGGAATCTTAATGTAAGTCACTTTGAATGAAAGCGTCAACTAAAAATGTTAAATGTTGAAGGACGACCGCTCTACCCACTGAGCTACTGCCGCTCTAAGCAGAACCTGTGCCTCATTCACTGTGTCACTGCATCGAACAGATTGACATGTGGATACAAAATAATTTTCTCCAACTGAACAGAGATAAGACTGAACTAATCATCTTTGGGCCGCAGAAACAAAGAGAAAGTGTCAGCAGCCACCTCGAGTTTCTTTCTCTAAAATGTAAAAATCAGGTTAGAAATCTAGGGGTCATCATGGACTCAGACTTGAATTTCCACAGTCACATTAAGTCAATTACATCATCTGCATTTTATCACCTTAAAAACATTTCCAAAGTCTTGCCCAAGAACACAACGACAGTATGTGGGGGAGAGCGGGATGTTATAATGTTTTTTTTTGGGATGATGGGATCGAACCACCCACCCGCTGGTCGAAGGACGGCCGCTCTACCCACCGAGCTACAGCGGTCGCTTTAAGCATGGAGACAACACATGCCATGTTTCCTCTTTAGTAAATCTGTCCCATAATCACAATGGAGTAAAGACTGCCTCCACTCCAAAATATGTCCTGGCATTTGTTGTTATTATATGGCACAAACAGTGAAACAAAATCTTTTTCTCACAGTTCCCTGTTTGCCAAATTGAAGGACCAAGCAGAAGTCTGTAAGCCCAGGCTACGTGACGTGAAGATGTGAGGCTAAAAGTGCAGGACGGTCCATGGTCTGTGTCTGAGCGATAAGAGGAACAACATCCTTTTGAAAAATGAGCCTGATGTGACTATTTTCCTCCATGAAACCACACTTCATACTGAGATAACAGCTGATAGAGACGTGCTGCTCACTGAAAACACTCTAATTGTGTTGAAAATGTGGCGTCTCTAATCAGGTTATCTTGGACGTAAAATGGGATTGGTTTTGATGCTTGGGCATACTGCATTAAAAATTCAGACGGAGGTGTCCTACATTAGGCAGAGGATCTATTTTTCAGAGCACACTGGAGGCAAATGTCTGCTTAAGCACATTTATCCAATGGCCTTGTTCAGATGCTAATCGGAGTAGTACCAGCATGTAATTACACAGCAGCCTGAGTGTGCCATTGTTGGATTACAAATAAGAACATAAAATACACAGCCGATAGCACTGTTTGGTTTGGACAGATGCATTAATTTAAGACAATAAACCCGTATCATATCCTATTTATACATACATATCCTTTAGTGTACACTGGGTCAGGGTTTAGAAATCTGTGTGTGTGTCCAGAATATTTGTGAGTATAAACCTGAGTGTCTTATTCAGGTAAAAGTGGGTAAAAAAGCCGTATTTCCACTGGGACAGGACAGTGTGAGTCAGGTTGGTTCTGGTGCATTTCCATCACCAAAAGGCACATTGTACCACTTGAGGGATGTCTCAGCTAGTTGTTTCAAGCAGGTCTGGCTTTGTGTTTCACTTTTGAAAAGTCGTAGTTAAACACTGCGCTCAGATGACTGGACGATAGATAATCCTCAGAAGGAAAAACATTAAATGAGGTGTACTTTTTGCTGACGACAATGCTAGTGTTTATTAGCAACAGTTGTAAGTGGTTTTAAGTGTCGTCCGGCTCTGGCTTCATGAATTTAAACATTGTATTTATCGTTTCCACAACGTTAAACACAAGCAGAACCTGTGCCTCAAATATTACGTTTCTATGAATGAAATGTTCAGAAAGATGGGAATAAACAGAAACAGATGAATGTTTCCTGCAGCAGCTGTTCCTCCATCTTCTCGCTGCTACAACACGATTTAATCTGATTTAGATTCAGTATTAATACTGTTTTTTTTATGACGTCCTTGTTTCAGCGGCAGACGTTTCTTAACCTGTACCATTTCAGCAGTGGAAACAAGTGGAGATCGGGATCATCACAACTGCAGACCACAGATAAAGGCATGTATGTATGGTTTTATGAATCTGGATGTTTTATTGTGTGTGCTCCTTTTGTTGGGCGTATGCACCTGTTTAGTAGAGATCCTATGCACTCTTTCATAAATGAGGCCTCTAACCTCTCAGAATAAATTTATGACGCTCTTAGCACCTTGCATTAATGCTTAATGCTGGTTCATTAGATCTCATCACATTTGAAGTCTGATGGTGACCACACATACAACTAGAACCCTGCAGTTTTCTGGTTCTTATATCTTAACTACTGAGCTTTGTTATAAGAAAAACACAAATAATATGAATCCAAAGGCCCAATGAGTAATGTTTTCCATTATTTTGCCGTCTATATTTTCCAAAAGTTGCCCTCTCTACAAAGACTCTGATCAATATTAGCTTCAAACTCAGCACAAAAAGACAATTAAAGCTTTCGGATGGTAAATCGAAGGCTCCACGTAAGCCATTTTGTGGAGAAAGCAATTGTGGGCTTATAAAAACAGCCATTGTGCTCTTAGCTTTTGCTGTGTGTGATGATTATAAATATCAGAGGAATGACCTGAGAAGTTCATTTGTGCCGCTAACAAATTGTAGTGTAATTAGTTTTGTCAGATGGCTGAACCTTTGATGGATGTCTGCCGCAGAGGCATTTTTTACATGTGAGGACATACTTCATCGGCCCGTTTGAAATGATTTGCAGGCGCCCCAACCTCCAGATTTGCAATAAGCGAAGAGTGCTTTGATGATCAAATAGGCTCCATAAAAAGGAACCCACGGAGGCTGTTCACCTGTGAGTTGAAAGATCCTGTGTGTGAATGCTTGGGCTGTTCTGGCTCTGAGCCTCACAGAATCATGTTTGGGATTTTAGCTGATTATGTTTTCATTAAGTTTAAAAAAGAGAAAAAAAAGTAATGTTAAACCTGGCTTGTTCTTAGTGTTAAATGTTAATATGTCTTGATCTCTTTTTAAACCCCAAGTGGAGCAATAAAAGTATACCTTACCTTAAGTATTAATAAACCCGGGCTGATTTGTTCAGTAATCGTTAATAAATGTCAACAATAACACACTGTCTTTACGAGTTAAAAAGATGTGAACACAACAATGTAAGAACAACGTGTTTATTACTGTTTCGTCTGAAAGCACATGAACACATCACAGGCCTTTTCTGTTTACATGTGTTACTCTGTGTCTCTGTCCAACTCTGGAGCATGCTCAGTGTGTGTGTGACCTGGGCAGGCTGTTCGACGTACACATGCGGCAGTAATCCAACAATTGTCCAGGTGTGTGTGAAATTTGAATGACTGCCCAGCCAATCGGAGTAAGATGTTTAAATGTGTGTTCAAATTCTTCTGCTGCAGGAACCCAGATCTGTCTCGTAGGTGTCACTTTTCAGGATTTTAGAGAAAGAAAACTTGACAAATACAGTGACTGCTCCTCACCTTTAGCATTAGTCGGATCAGTCAAACCGGGAGAAGGCGTCCTGATGTGCAGTCACTCTCTGACAGTTTGAAGAGGCCATCCACCAATTCTGTTTTATCATCTCGGGAGGAGGGCCCCGGCAGCAGCAAGAGGAACAGAACCGGAGAATGGAGAGGTGAGGGGAGCAAGTGCACAGGTATGTTTTATTGATCAAACACAAGACGGCAGAAAGCCCCGCGAACACGAGAATGAATAATGTATGAGCTGAGGGCAAAGGAAACCGTGATGTGAGACACGGAGGCCGGTCGGAGCAGCTGCAGACGAGACGCCGGGCTTTGGACAAGGTTTGAGATGTTGTAAGGAACTAATGGAGTCGAGGCGCCGTCTCATCTCTGGATTTGGACAGGAGCAGACACCTGAGCAGGCACGGGCTTTATACACGCTGAAATATATTACTGCTAAACAAATACAGTGTCTTTAACTGTCCTCTGCTCTCAGATGCTCCCTTTTTACTTTTAATATCTTATTAACAGGACAGTGTGTGCTTGTGCTCAGTAAATGACTTGTGCTGTTTGTTTGAAGCTCAAAGCATTGTGTTGTATTAATAACATCCTGTATCTAACATACACTCACATTATCCAAACTATGGCTAAAAGTGCATTAGTAGGTGCGGTCAACCCAATAAAACAGATAAACCCAGGTGAGGGAGCCATTTTACATCCAATACTTCTTGTGTCTACTTCCTCCCAGAGAGGACAAACTGAGCACTGCTGCAAGAGAAACACACAACACCCAATCTTGCTTTCCAATCATCCATATTGTTGCTCTTAATAAAGACAGGGAGGTCTAAACACATTGGTATGTCTCCAATATTGTAACAGGCTACATTACAATTCTCTAATTCTATTGTTATTCAAACTGGATTTTCCATGTGTTTCTAGATTAGACCAGGATCCTGAATAAATAATGACCGCTGTTCATTTTTAAAAGACAAATGCTCATCTGCTTTTTCTATTACGTGGCCCATAAAGCACACTAAACCCTCGTCGCCATGTTCCACTTAAAACTCTTGTAGTTCAAACGAGGTCTAAAAAAAATCATTCCCATGTCAAGTCAACTCACCTTTTAGCATTAGACAAAGTTATTTTTGTGGTTTAAATCTACTTGGTTTATGAATTCTGTTTTATGTATTCTGGCGTTAAACTGATGCACAATGAATAGTGTCACACATGGACTGTTCTTTTTTCATGTTTAAATCATGTCTAAACTTTTTAACATCTAATGAATTCAGTTTTGTTGCACCTGTTGGCAATAATCAAAGGTGTATTTTGTACAGCTTTAAACTGAAATGTTGTTATAATTATGCTTCTCTTTTTAAGAAAAGTCTCTAAGCTCAGTCAGAGCGCATGACAAATACGTGGGAGACATTTTCCTACTGTCCACTGTCAAAAAAAGTCAAAAAATATCAGTCACAATCCTAACTCAGAAGAACAGAGTCAGACATAACACCAGCATTGTCTGAGCACGGTTAAACCATTATTCTAGTGTTTAACATAATGAGCTCAAGAGTCATTTCCAGACAACAATCATTATATATTTACAGTCACAAGTAACTCCAAGTCTTCAAAACCCATTATCTCACAAAAATGGGGTAAAAAACACTTCACAAAAGAGCAGGTTCAGTGGACTATTGTTGTGCTTAGAGTTAAGTACATTTATGGTAAATAATATTGTACTTTTTTTTTTTTTTTTTTTACTCGGGGCGTTAAAGTAATATGACAACTTCCAAAATGTCTGAAAGTCAAATCTTTCCATTATAGAGCTCACATTTACAGGTCCAGCATTTTTATTCAGCCTCTTTCCTGAAACCATTATGTGAAAAGCCAGTCTGATTTAGGGGAGAAATAGTTTACAAAATGCTCAAAATACTCAGCACCTTTCGTGACATTTTCCATCTCCTCGTGGGGAATGTGCTGTAAGTGGCAGGATTTCTAAAATAACCTTTCACTGTCGGGCCCAGGGCTATCACCGGTGGGATGTGTGAGAAACCAGAACCTAACCCGCTGTGGTCTGACACAAATAGAGGCAGCACATATTCCTAAACGTTTTGGAACATTTACAAGTATGATGTAATTTCAGAATCATCAACACGTCTCGCTCGGCTGAATTGAGAGCGATGCTGTGGAAATATGCTGAGGGTTATGTTCGGCAGGAGAGCGTAGGTGAGTGTCTGCCAGCGAACGCCTCTGTGATAAAGTGACAGGCTCTTAATGGTGTCTTCCCCAGAATGCATGCTGGGATACACTCCCACAACCCCAATATGCGTTTTACAAAATGAATAGAGGTCGGCCTGAGAGAGTGCGCTGTGGAAAGTAATGACACGTTGACTTTAAACATGAGTGACTTTGTTGAGGCTGTAGATGACTTCATGAATGAGAACGGAGTGGTTTACTCTGGTTCAAATATTCATAATATATAAAAGATGTCAGAGCTGAAAGAGATGCAGCGTAAACTTGAAGTAACACTGTAACTTTTACCATTATTAACATAGCCATGAAATCATTTTTATACTACTCTGACATAAAAACACAATCCCTCTTTCATAAACCCAGTATGTCCAGTATGTATCTCCTTTATGTAAAGCACTGCAGGAAACAGGTGAGGCTGACAGATTATTGGAGGCAGATTTATAAATAAAATATACCAGCCAAAGTCAACATGATCCATGAGAAGGCAGAGCAAATCTGGATATATTTTCAGTGAATGTGACGGTAATGTTCCTGGTTTCATTCACACTACAGCCTTTTTCTTGTAATGTTTTCTGGTAAAATGCAGGCACATTGCTGGGTAAGTGTGTGGAAGTAAGTGATGGAGACACATATCTTGTCACGACCATGTACTCTGAAGCTGGATTAAAGGGTTTGGTTTTCAGAAATCACAAACCTGGTTCGCTTTCAATCGAGGTAGATCGCTGGCTAAATTGTCCCGGAGCAGGTTAAGGTTTAGGTAGAGGACAGAAACACGGACCACTGACCAATCAGGGACGAGGTATTAGCTGCGGGTTTAAAAAAGGAGGGAACTACAAGGTCTGCACAAGCGACAGCTGACTGGAGGACAAACCTACAGCAGGCATTAACTTTGGCTGGTGACAGTGTAAAGCGATATCATATTGAGTCGTATACATGTTTATGGGTTTAATTGTCTGTGTGATTTTGAGATCCATGATTAATAGAGTCTGTGATAATAATTCTAATGCAACATGTAATTTTTTTGTCATTTCCGTACTCAGATCCAAGCCAATGTGTGTGTGCATGTATCTTTAAGTCAACCCTGTATTACCATTTCTACCTGTACATGAAAAGCCTGGGAACCCCTAGGAGCTGGAGGAAGTGTCTGGGGAGGTGGGAAGTCTGGGCGTCTCCGCTTAGACTGCTGTCCCGGCTCCGGATAAGCAGAAGAAGATGAGATATTGTACAAATAAAAAGCTTGTATTTTTCACAAATGGGAGTCATATTTGTCCGTTCTGGGAGTGGATCCTGGGAGGGTTCTCTTTTTTCCCCACGGCTATTTTTTTTTCTTTTCTGACCCTTATAGATGTGTTGTCTTGTACAGTTGCTGCCTTTTCTCTTTGTGAGAAATAATTATTCAACAATAACATTGACTAAAGCAGTGTAGTGTTGACTCCAAAAAAAGGCCTTATTCTGGTCTAAATGGTTTAATTTGACTTTCGATTAAGTACATGACCTTTTTGCAAATAACTCTGTTGAGACGTGGTATTTGCCGTCTAGACATTGACTGACTGAGAAACATTCTCAGAGTTTTTCGATGCTCAGGTCCAACTCAGTCAAATATATCTGCACATTGCTTTTGTTTCTTTTGGATGGTGAGGCTTTTCTCGAGTGTGCACATGTCTTTCCATCTTTATACATGAATTAAATAAGAAAGAAATATCTGACTCTTTAATAAAATGACAACCAACATGACCCATTACATTTAAATCCCATACAGAGCATCGTCTGAAGTGTCTGAATAAGGCTTAAATCACTGACGACTGACGACACATACCTTTTCTGCATCTACCACACACTGTTACAGTTTGTATTATAGATGCCTGTCTTCCGGTTTGTTGTCATGCAGTATTTTAAAACTGTGTGTTTGTCGGCGTTGGACTTTAAGGTGAGGTATGAAGCACTCCTGTTTGTTCTGGGACTGGCGTTCTCAGGCCCACATTGTTGGAGACACACACAGAGACAGTGAAAAGACAGTGGTAAGAAATGCAAAGGCCCTGGAGCGTCTGCAGTGGCACACTCCTGTTTAGGCGCAGCTCCTCTGGGGCCGTTTAATCACACCCTGTCTCTTACAGCCTGGATTAGATTTGGCAGCCCAAGGTAGGAGAAGAAAAAAAAGGAATTTAAAGAGTCACAAAAGAGCCAAAGGAGGATTCAAAGATTTGAGATAAATCTTGTCGTTGGAGCGATGATTGGAGCTGGGAGGTAAAAAGCCTCGGGCCAGTCTGAAGGATTAGGTCTCTGCTTCAGCATTAAAATTCCACTGACAGCTGTTACTTATTGTGAAGTCCACTTGGAGAAAGCTTCCTACTGTAGGGCGTCACATCCAGGAGCTAATCTTTGAGGCGTCAATAGAGACACATCGGACTTGAGCCTGCTGTGATATATAGTTCTCTCTCTAAGTGCAGGAGTTGGAGTGGAAATGGGAAGTGGTTTGTTTCAGAAAGGCCCATAGACTTCAGCACCGGCGAGTCTCCGTCAGTGCGTTGGGACGAGCTGGTCTATGGTTGCCCTGAGGTGAAGCCTAATATTTAAAAAAATGTCTCATCTCACATCTCAAACATCTCTCAAATAAATACAAAGAAGCCATGTCTCAATTTTAAAAGCATAAAATATTGCTCAAAATAAAAAAGAAACAAAAACAAAAACAAACAAAATAAGACACCCGACAAAGAATAACATTCTTCAATTTAAATAAAATTCATTTAAAATTAAAGCCACACTGCTCAAAAACATATTCTGCCTCAATTTTAAAAGCCGACAGCTAATGTGGCTAATGCTAAGGATATGCTTTTTAAATTGAGCAATATCTTTACGTTGTCTTGAATCCTTTTTTGATGTTGAGAGATGGGTTTCTTTTTTTTTTAGACAACATAAAAAAAAAAGTATTTCTGCTTTAATTTTTCTAGTAGACAATAAAAATTTTGATGCACCTCAGGGCCACCGTACTATGGTCTGAGCTGGGTCTAAACACAAAAGACAAAACCAAAACAATCCCGGTGTGGACCTGGAAGTGGGTTATAAACTCCGACTTTGTATGACTCGGACTCATATGGACTAAGATGACTTATGCTACAAGTGCTTTCTTAAATGTCCATTATTTTACTGTATTCTTCCACAGCACAGGGGTCCTTAACAGTTTATAACAGAATTTGTGATACATTGAAGGCACCCTTTAATTGGGAGCACTGTTGAATCCACAAGCCTGTATCATGCATCTATTTCCTTCACTTTCTCATTATTCCATATTTTTAGCTGGTACAATGTGTTTAATAATGCAAATCTCCAGGGAGGGCTGACTGCGCCGATGGGACATGCTGTTTCCTGGCAGACGTCCGTTGTTGTTCTTGTACATCCAGGTTTTGAGGCGTAAAGACTCCAGATTACACCGTGAGAAGCCTGTAGCAATTCCTGTTGAGGGATGACACAACGACACACACTGTTCTCATCGAGCCAAACATTTATTACGCACCATTGCACACATGCTGCACTAAAACAGTGCACTTTCCTCCCATTCTGAAAACACAAACAAAATAACTTAAAATGCAAGGAAAAAACGGTTGTAACACCGTTCGTCAGAACAGATCATGAATGCAGTAAACCACAAACTGAATACAAATCTGCAGCTTTTATTGAATTAGTGTATCAACAAATAAACAAGCAGTGAGTGAAATATTCCAGACTTTCTTGGGTTAAAATAGAAGCTGACTGAACTCTCTAAAACATGTCGGTTCACAAACAGACTGGGATCTGTGTTTTAGACTTCTGTGTCCTTCTGCTGCAGTGAAACAACACCTCTGCTTCACAGTCTGCGCTGTTCCAATGTCCTTTAAACGCTCTTCTTCACTTCACTGACTGCTCTCAGGGCAGACACTGAGGCCACAC
Source organism: Perccottus glenii (assembly GCA_024416835.2). Classification (NCBI taxonomy): domain Eukaryota; kingdom Metazoa; phylum Chordata; class Actinopteri; order Gobiiformes; family Odontobutidae; genus Perccottus; species Perccottus glenii. The sequence goes on from CM044548.2 coordinate 4,910,002, forward strand.
TGCCCCCAGCACTTCCTGTAGCACAGGCTGTTCATAAATGGATGTTAAATGTGTTCAATACAGGGTCATATACACCGCAGTGACACATAGGATTTAAATTGTGTGGTAAAGCTGCAGATTTGTATTACATTTGTGGCTGAATTATTCCATGGGCTGTTATTACATTGGCAGGTGTTACAGGGTTACACTCGAGTTATACATGTTTATAATACTGCTTCATAAAAATGTATCACAAAATTAGCATTTGACACAGAGCAAATAAGGGGAAGCAACTCAGGCTTTACACGGACACTGTGCTTGTCGATGGTTGGGTTTGGGGGAAAGCGGTGACACCCGAGGAGGAATGTCACCTTCTGAGGGGGCGAAGAGGGAAACAAGAGTCTCTCTGTGGGAGGAAACGGGACGAGAGCGAGGAGGCTGTGCTCTATACGGGTCTCTCTTCACTCTACACTCTTCGATGTGTTGAAGGGCACCAGGGCTGAGCGCTAGGCGTAGAAGGTCTCCACTTTGACCGCCTGGCAGAACATGGTCATAGAGAAGACCAGGCCTAGGATCTGCAAACAAACACATCAGACACATTCAGACTGCTATGCATGCTTCAGACATGTAAACCTGCTCAACAGTAACATCCGTTTCACCTTTGACTGCTCGTACTGCTTTTATTACACCAACACATATGGCTGTTATGTAATATTTATGGCTTTGAATATTTGTGTGCATCGTTATTGCATACAGCAGATTGATATCACATATGCTATGAATCCACACATAAGCTGCTGAACAGACATGTTAAAATTGATTAAATTGAATTATATTGATCAAATACCACAGAGAATTCAAAATGCCAGCGTCCAAATGGCATTACTGTGTCAGTCTGCCCCAGCATCTGTGGCTACAGTTGTAGCTTACCATAACCAGTGTGTGACTGTGGAGTGAATAAATAATGGACGGCCTGTAAGTGCTTTGAGTCCCTTGGTCCCTCGGGAGAAAAGCGCAATATAAATCCAATCCATCATCATCATCAAAAAGGACTCTGGACATTTGAGTAAAAGCTACTGTAGAGTGAAGAGGATATACATACTTCATTTTGTCTTACAAATTAAAACGGATGTGGAAATAAAAGAGTAGATGTTGCGTTTATGTGATGCAACCATAACTGGAAGTGGAGATAGCATTAGCTTTAACTTTGGACTCAAATCAAGGCTCCTTGTGAAAGACTCTGAATGAAGTTTCTTTCTGCAGCATAAAACTGTCACATGAGAAAAGGCTAAAACCTTCCGACTGAGCGAGAGCCTTTAATCAGGTTTCCACTATTTCAAATCAATCTGACCTGAGCCCCCTTTTTTCTTTTGAAGTCCTCTCTACTTATGAGAGGCACCTGGTTTAGCTGTGCAGCTCACGGACATGCACTCGGATTTACATAATGGTTCAGAGGTTACAATTTATTCAAGCGGTAGCACCTCACAATTCTTTACTGACATAATTTTTCATTTTTGCAATAACAGTACACAACTTTAAAGATGCTCTGAGTGAGGAGAGAGGAGAGTTCTGTCCTGTTGTGGTTAATTGATCAGCACCAGCACATTCTGTAAACTTTTTAATGCATTTTTAATACTAGCTTCCATCCTCTGGGCAGTGTGAGAAGTATGTATTATTTAATTCAAGATCACACACAAAAAAGGTGCTTTTGTGAGTCCCAAAGATGGAAAAATTTAATTAAACTGAATGGAAGTCAATGGGGAGCAACACACTATCTTTTCATTCCCTTCGTGTTTATCTTGTTAATCTCCTCTAAAGATAACATTTAATTTAAGAAAGGCCACTGTTTTTGCAAAAACAGTTGAACAGTGTCACACATGGATCTCTGCTTTTCAATGCACTCACACCCATTGTCCTTTATTTAATTGGACAGTGAGGAAGCTATCTATTAACTAACTCAAAGCTATGTTCAGGAAATTGAAGGCAGAAAATTAAAGATGATTCAGGGTTTTTTGTTTGTGTTGTTTGTATAAAATACCCAAAAACATATATATATATAGTTCAAGAACCATCTCTTTTCTGTCGATGTCACGTATGTCTCGGTATCATTCACTGACTCAACAATGGCCTGTCAAAAATGTAACACTGCTGAAGAGTTACACAGTTAACACAAGCTAAACTGAGAATGACACACTTTTAACGGTTAAAACGGTTGATTTTGCCAAGTACCTCCTCTTTTTAATCAACAGAAACAAATGCCTGAGTGTTCTTTTCTAGTTTAAAAAGCATATCAGTAAAATAAAACATTTCTATTGGAAACAGTCTCACAGACACATTGGAAGCATCAATAATGTATTAAAATGTCACAATCATGCCACGTGTTGAGCATAAATGGGGCACCAACATTAGGAATAGACATCTAAAAGTGTCTAATGATGATGACTTTTGAAAGGGGCCTGATCTAAACTCTTAAGTAAAAGTGATATAAATGTTAAAATGTTCATGTGACTTTCCAGGCTTTTCAAAGACGTATGACTGTGTAGCTCAGTGTTGCTGCAGACAACAGCTGATGTCTTTACAAGCTGCTCCTGGAGCATTTAAAAAGCACAGGACAAAGGAGGTATTGGGCTTGATTATCACACGTATAACACTTCCGTTTGAAAAGGGCAGGTTAATGACATCGGGAACAATAAAATGCTTTGGAGCTGTAGTAATTACCTGTGTAAGTGCTGTGCATAGAGCAAAAATCCACAGAGCTACCAGGTTCTCATTTAGCCAATCTTTCACTCGCTCGTAGCACGGCTGTGGACACAAAAGAAGAAAGAAGTTAGTCATTTCTCAACAAAAAGCACATTTACAATTGATGGTTCTTTATACTTTATGCTGCAGGTAGTCATTTATTTTTAAATAGGAGTTATATTTCTTATGACTTCATATATAATTGGACTGTCAGAGGTAAGATTGAAATGTTAATAGTGACTACAGAGTGTTGCAGATGACAGAGCCTGAGTATTACAGACTGGCATCAGAGAAGTCAAGAAACATGAAAAAACTGTTTTGTAAGTTGACAGTTTGGAGAAGATGCTGCTTAGACAGGCTGAGGTCATGTGGTGAAAATGTTTGTATGGTTAGAGAGCAAAAAAAGATTCGAGTGTGGCCTATTCGAGCAGAAGCTAAAGTGAGAAGCTAAGTGCCACGCCAAATTCAAGGCAGCACTCAGTTCACTCGGCTCCTCTCTCGTTGACGAGAATGCTAAGCTAAAGATTAATGTTTCAAAATCCTGACTCAATGAGGACAAGGAAGTGACTTTACAAATGCAGTCTGAAACCTACAAGGCTTATGTTCTTGCATTATGTTTTTCAATTCTTACAATAATCATGCTGCAGAATAACTCAGCTGTCATCTCAGCTATGTTCGGTCTAAAAATAAAAATACAAGACAGTCAAGGCTGCTCAATCTAAATTCCATTGCACTAATTATAATTTCTTCACCTGACACGAACACAAAAAGAGCCTCTGGATGAAGATCAAACTCAATTTATGAAGTGTCTTTGGGATAAATGTAATTTCACAGGAGGCTAAATGATGGAGCTCAGTAGGATCCTGTGGGGAAAGCAGTGTTTGCTGAAAAGGACAAATCAGAAAAGCTTTCATCTATGTTGCTGTCATCATCACACTTTAAATCAAAGCTTTATGAAAAAGTTGGTTGTCACATGAGTCCCCGGCGCAGATCAGTGATACACCAGGGAGTCATCTTTTCTTCCGCAAAGACTTGAAACACAAACAGTAAACTGTTTCCCTCACGAAAAAAAGAGAGCAACACAGGACACCTCCAAATGTGTCCCAGATCTGATCTCTCCGGATGCTTTTAACGCATTTACAACTTGTTTTAAAGTTGTTTCCTTGCACAGCATCAACATTTTGCTCAGACAAACAAACTCACTGTTTCGTCTCATGTCCCAAAGAAGCTGATGCTAATTCTCCCGATCTGCTGCTAACTGGGAACAATAGTGTAGCTATAGAGTTATCAGCGGGTTTACGGTTTGACAATCAAGAAAAGATCGAGTTAAACTGAGTTCGAGACAGAGACGAGATCGAGTTAAACTGAGATCGAGACCGAGACGAGACCGGGTTAAACTGAGTTCGAGACAGAGACAAGATTGGGTTAAACTAAGTTCCAGACCGAGACGAGACCGGGTTAAACTGAGATCGAGACAGAGACAAGATTGGGTTAAACTAAGTTCCAGACCGAGACGAGACCGAGTTAAACTGAGTTCGAGACAGATACAAGATTGGGTTAAACTGAGTTCCAGACCGAGACAAGACCGGGTTAAACTGAGTTCCAGACCGAGACAAGACCGGGTTAAACTGAGATCGAGACAGAGACAAGATTGGGTTAAACTGAGTTTGAGACAGAGACGAGACCAGGTTAAACTGAGATCGAGACAGAGACAAGACCGGGTTAAACTGAGATCGAGTTTCAAAATCAAAACTGCGTTTGCCCAAAGTAGGATCAGAATAAAATAGACTTAAAAATGGCAAACGTTTTTACAATTAGTTGTTGATCAGACACTGAGAGTGAAATTGACAAAGAAAGAAAATAGAAGGTTTCTTTATTTTTAGTTAAATCATAATTTATTCAACCCTCAGACTGTGTACATTCTCCTGAGGCAACATTCAGCAGATTTCAGTTTAAGGCTCGGCACATATGGCACCTGTATGAGTCTCATGTAGCTCATCCAGTTGGGCCCCGTCAGAACCCAGTTAGAACCTGTCTGAAGCCCATATGAACCAACACAGGTGGGTCACCATGGAAACTGTGGACAAACTCACTTAGCACCTCCATTTGCAGCCCAAATATATCCCATATGGGGCCCACATGGACATGCTGGCTGTGTGTGTGCTAAAATATTCATCACTGCCCTCAGCTGAAATGTGTGAAAACACTCCTGAAAAAAGGCTCTGCCACTGCACAGGTAACACAAGAATGATGAGAAAAAAGGAACACTACATTCTCAGCCGGTCTCATTTAGAAATGTTCGACACTGCCTCGGTCCATTCTGAACTGGACAAGAAGAAACAGTTTTAACCCGAGAGTAAATTCTTCTGGATTCACAGAGATTGAATCATAGAGGGATATTTTCCACGGTCAAGTGGTTTCCCCCAAACTTGTGTTATGTAATAATGTTGTATGCAGGGTATAAGAGTAATTATAGAGTTCCATCACACCAGTTTAAAGCATGTTCCGTTTGTTCTGTTTCAATTATTCATTTGTGCAGACATGCCGATTGTGCTGCTTTTTCGAAGCTGGGTCAGAGCCAGAATTTACTGTGTATTCCACCGCTGCTTGAAATGTCAGTGAAACCCCACAAATACATTTTCTCCCACACAAGGTGAAACAAGTCCTGCTGGATCGATACAGAAAGTGAAGCCAAACTTAGGATAGCCTTGGGATTATTTATCAGAGGGCGGACTTACCATAAACCTCCTGGAACACAGAGTCACTTCTGACAGCGTGTAAATTCATTTTTATAGTCTTGACATTTCATTTTGTCTCCCATAAAACCAGCCAAAAATAAGGCATAAGGACTAGAGCGAGCCAACTCAGAGACAACACAAAATGTTCTTCAGTTGGTGCGATGAGCTGTGGAAGAGAAATCAAGTGTCTTGTGTTTTTGATTTGAAAATTAATCAAAACACAAGGTGATAATCTATGCAGGTATATTCTTATCTGTGTTTGGGGCATTTCAAAACTACAACATGCATCAACACAGCTGCTTTGTTTTCATCTAAACCACAAATACAAACTGCATAATTATACTAGATTGGGCTGTGAGAACGTTTTCAGCCGGTCTATCGCCACCATAATGTGTAAATACATCCAGAAGCCAAAAAACGTTTTGCCGGATGTGACATTGATAGGGTGACCATATTTTTTAAACCTCATTTTTACCGTAAGTTCAACTACAGCACCTTCGCAAATAAAAAATAATGTCCTAAAGAAGAACAGCTCAGTAATAGCCTCGCGCTTAAACATCTTTAAAAAAACATCTTTATTGAGCCACAACATCGGGGACAGGAACATTTTAATGCTAATGGAACATGGAATAAAGGGGTGAAAATTGGGAATGTGCCCAGTAAACCAAGATGTATGGTCACACTAAACATTGAGAATCAGGGTAAATAAATTCACAAATTTCTGATTTCTCTGAATTATGTTTAAAAATCACATAATCACATGTGGTTATCCTCTTTTAGGGATGTTTAAAAGTTCCACATCTAGATTTTAAGATGTCAAAAGTCAAATTAGTGATGATGGAAGTAGCACTGGAACTAGAGTCTAAACCTTTAAAGACCATTTAAATCAACCTTTAGCCACTTTATCAATAATGTTGTCAACACATCAGTCAGAAGCCTTGATCTTCCATCAACTGTACCATTGAGGCTAGTACAGATAAGTCATACAGTTGTACTGACATGGATAAGCTTTGCCTCTAATCGAGTAAAAAAAGAGGGTCCAGCCTGTGTATCCATGCCCTCTGGTTTTAGCACCTCATGATTCAAAATAACCTGTTCTGCTGTGTGTGGAGACAGCTCAGGGTCCTGCAAGAATGAGATGCAATTAAAAGTTCTGAAAGTATAAATGACAATCCCAGGGCACTAGCAAAAAGTTTTACTCACTTTCAAACCATGAAGGTCATGCACTGCCGATTCAAAAGGTTGTCAGATGCCGTATGTTGTATATTCATTTTATATAGGTTTAGGAAATGACTGTTAATATTGACATTTTGATTACGTGAACTAAATGACACAGCGGCACAGTCTGTCCAAATTCCCTAGTAACGTTCTTTACACCCTTAAGCACCCTAGCACCCTTCCAGCACGTGTTGATCAGACCAGACTTTGCTGAAGGGTGTTACCCAAATGTTTTTTGTTGTAAGAACATAAAAACATTGATTTGTCAGATTGCTTCACATTCAACAACAGACCGGGTTAATGTGGCCTACTACTTTGTGTCTCCAAATCAAAGATGGCGCACTTTCATTGGCTGTTGCCTCCTGCATTGATTGTGCACCAAATGTGTTCAACCACATTGTTTCAGAGTTCATACTGTACACAGACATTGCTCATGAGCAAGTGTTGAGTTTATTCTTTGCTTTAAATGGTGTAGTTAAAAAGAGCACTAGTGTGAGAGAGCATAGATAATGGAACCAGGTTCAAATAGAAGATTAGGAGGTCCTTTTAACATGCTTTTCATTCTACAAACACCTACATTACATTTTGGAAAAATACATTTTATGTATTTTTTTTTTTTAAATAAAATTACTTTTGTGTGACTCCTGACACAGATATGCACTTTTTAGTGGCCTTTTAGTTTTTAGTTGTATTCATAACCAAACCATTTACTGGACACGTATGTGGTATTTGCAAATGTTTATGTGTAAAAGGAAATCTTCCTCAAAACACTTGCGCAACACTAACCTTTAGGAGCCTTGAATGGCCTCTTTGCCTTTTCATTAGAGCTTAGAGGAGAAATGTACAATTACATTCAAATCACTTTATGATCAATCTGGGCCTGAACATAAGCTGCAGGAGAGGCATTCGTCCAAACACACACACAAGGCACATTCATTTGTATTCTGTCCTGAGATACTTTTGTGCTGAAAGGTCCAGTGGATGGTGGAGGTCTATGTGAAGGCCACTTGAAGAGGTAAATATGCATAATTATGATAAACCTTCCCACAGGTGCTGTGGAATCGTTTTTGTGTACCGCGGGCCTTTTTCAAAGGTTATATCTTTTATTTCAATGATTGAAAAGCACAACAGTTTGACCAGGGCTTGGCATTTCCATGCTGAAAGGACAAATTAAATTCCATTGGAAACAACAGAAATAAATGGGTTATGTGCTTACAGACTGCTCCAAGACGACGCCAGTGAATATCCATTATTTGCAACATGTGCCCTTCTCCATTACAACTGGAAATTCACTGACAAATGTGTTACTGTGTTCCTCCAACAAACGATGAAAGACTTCAAACTGGTGAACATATTAACTTCTTTTCCACTTTTGTTTGTAACACTAAATTGTAATTGTTGAGACTTCTGCCTTCTGTTATTATTGTTTTTAGTCAGTTGTATCATTTAGTTTGATTACGTTATTGCCTCGTCTTCTTCTTTTTTCTATTAATATGTTTTTCGCAGTTTTGCAGTAGAGCATGTTAGTGTTAGGTGGTATGAATCATAAAAGCGCATGGCCCAGAGAATATATATCCCTGATGACGCCAAATGATCAGCTGTTAACATTTTGTGACACTGCTGATATTTCCAGGAGCTGAGGCGGAGGAGGAGACAGATGTGAAGATGTTGACTGCGTTGTCTCGTGAGGCTGAAAAACAGGGCCAGGACCAGTATTTTTAATGACCAGCCAGACACGTTCCCTTCACTCTTTCTTTGCAACAACATGAAGTGGGTCTGGAACCTTTCCCATTTACCAAAGTTTCCCTCGAGTTCAACACAACAGACCAATCACAACTTGTTTTTTGATTGATTGAATGTTTTTAAAATTTTGTTGGTCCCTGTAAATGTTGGTACTGCCCCTTGAATTCTAATTGGTTGCATGCCTATTTGTCATGTCTGCTCGAAATCAAGGTGAAACGGAGAGAGACCAGAGAAACGAGAATTAGGAAAAAAAATTAGGATGGCTGGTCAGTGGTTTCCAGAAACTCTTGGACTTTCCGAGATGCGCTTGAGTCAGAAAACCCAATCACAAACGTGAGTTAAACCATCCCTTGTCAACTTGACAGAACACAGATGTTTTTTTAAGATTGTTTAATTAAATAATAGACAGCATAAACTTGATGTTACGTGGCACAAATCAAGACACAGATGTGTTTGGTGTCTTACGGCTGGGGCAGGAAGTGTTGGGGAATGTTAAGCTTAATATCCTTAGACTAACTCACTCTGGATGTCTGAAGCAGGAGAGGTTTATTCACCATCAATACGGTACAAAGAGACAGTTCAATGCTCAACACAGTGTAACAGTTTTGAACATTTAAGTCTAAAGTCTCCTCCACAGGGAAAGCGTTTAGGCTTGTATTGCGTCAAATGTAACAAACAGTAGAAACGGCAGATATCTAGCCTCGAGGAAAGGCTTGGAGTTGAGTTATCTGTGCAAGGATGTCTACGGTCGAGGTAAAAGTGCATCGAGCAACGTTACAGCCTTAGTAGCAAATCTAAGGAAGGTAAAGGCACAACTAAGTAAGAATATAAGTACAGCAACAGTACACCAACAATCCTCTAACAGGTATCAGCTTCTCATCTGCGATTCCAGCCGGGTTGTGGGGGTATAAAAAGGAGCCGTGGTGTGACTCGTTTGGTACTTTCTGGGAAACTTGCTTGCTTTTCCGCTCTTATGTCCTCACATGATTTGAGAGTTTTGATTGTTTAAAATAAGGTCCTAAATCCCATTCTGTAAATAATATGGTCATGAGAATATTTACTGAAGTCAAAACCTTAATGTTTACATTATTTACTCATTTTGCAAAATATAAACACAAAAAATATGGCTTAAGCTTGTCCTGTATGTAGTTTGTGAGTATGTGATAGTATCTCTTTATTTTAAAATATTATTCAAACTGTATTCTATATTCTTTGCATTTTTGCATAATCAATAGTATTTTAATGTCATTATAGTTAAGCCTCATTTAACTGTGTTGGGTCAAACTTACTGAATGATACCTGCTGTCTGTTTTTAACTGCTCTGTAGCTTTTGCTCAGCTAGCTGACCTATTTGTTCATTCATTTAATTTTCACAATTATTGTGTAAAAGTGTGTGTGTGTGTGTGTGTGTGTGTGTGTGTGTGTGTGTGTGTGTGTGTGTGTGTGCTGTGTGTGTGTGTCACTTGTGTGTGTATTTATTTATTTATTTTTTAACCTTTATTTAACCACGAAAGTCCCAATGAGATTACAAATCTCTTTTGCAGGAGAGTCCTGACCCCCCCCAATGTGTGTATTGTAGTGTCTTGCTCTGTAAAAAAAAGGACTAAAAACAACCTATTTGTTCATTCAGTATGTGAAAAATGTTATGTTGTTTTGGGATGAATATGTATTTACAAAAACAAACATAATAATAATAATTTATTCAATCCGCATTTATATCATTAAGAATAACAGTGGCTGTGCGTTTCAACAATTAGCACTGTAATACTCTCACAACTAATAAAATCATAGCTGGTATTTATTTTAAAGGTGCAACACAGACGGTGGGAGTGCGTTTTACTCTGAGCACGTTGTTTGGTAGATGATCTAAACATGTTCAAATGGCGAGTAGGAGACAGTTAACGAGTGTTCCTGCCCCAGAATCGTTCTGTCTTGTGTGTGTGGACGCAGCCAGAGGAGAGCGTAATGTGAAGCATCAGCTGCCAACAACACATCATTAGCAGATACAGCTGATTCTAACTGATGGAGGCTTTCTGAAACTACGCCGACATATTCTCGAACACCACACAGAGCTGTGAAAACTGCTTCGTCAAGGAATTTAGAAAAGACCTTTGAAGACAGTTAAGGTTTTCCTTCGGCGGGAGCAGGACTGTTCCTCTCAAATAACAGGCTGCTAATCCGTGGTTAATGAAGGCTAACGTGTGGCTAATGATACGTTGATATGAGTGGAATCAAGGGGCCAGACGGAGCCGCTCAAATGGAGGTGGTCTGTTTTGAGTTTTAGGTTAAACTGTAATTAATAAGAGCTGTTAATGTTAATGATCTTAGTACTTAAGCGGCAAAAACCTGCCAGGCGTGCTGCATGTGTATTTTTGCATTTTAGGAATATGACTAGAAACAGCATGCGTTAAATATTTATAAAGAGCAACCTGCAGAAAGGCTTGTATTTCTCTGATGCAATCCTCGAACTGTACCCACTGCAGCTTTTACCTGAGCGATAACACTTCCCCGGAGACACTGAGACTGTTCGAGATGGGAGAGCAGTGGCAGCAGGTACTTACACACAGCACAAAGACTTGCTCATGAGCAGATGTGTGACAGTCTAATGGTCTGAGAGCTATAACCGACAGAACTCAACCCGACTCCTGTTCAGATGGATTATATTTCAGAACAAAACGTGTGATACGGTATTGTAGGAGTGCAGGATATTAAGAAGATTTATCATGTACGAGTAATGAAGTTAGTAGAAAGACAGCTTGAAATGCAATAATGTCAGGGTTCTTTGAGTGCTTGACATTTCTACTTCGCTGGAGATGTGCAGTGAAATCAGTGAAAAGGATCAACATAAACATACTGTGCAACTGTAGTTTTTAGAACAAGTCATTTGTATTAATTTATGTACTTAATATAAACGTTTTTCAAATGAGCCACCCTAGACAGGTGGCCCATATAGACCTCTTCAAATGTGCTTCCAATTGTGATCTTTATTGTCTTTTTATTGTCTTTTATTATCTTTTATTTGTTGGGTATTTTAAATAAATGTAAATGAATACGTCATGTTCCAGAGACATATTGATCAGATCTGGTAAAGCAAAGGTGCAGCAGGAAATGGACCCTGCATCCTGATGCCTTGTTGATAATATCAGTGTATACAAAACAACATGGACCATCCCCTGCTTTGGGCTTTTTAAGACCACAGATCCGCCAGTGGACGTCTGATATCAGTGAACTGCAGGACAGAACACGGTCTTAAATAACTGAGACACTATTCATTAATATGTGACACCAGAGCTACCTGAATGACACTTTGTTGTGTTGAAAGGATCAAATGTGTTATAATTCAGGTTAATTCTAAATGTCACATCTCTCCAGGGTCATTGTGATGCCGGTACTCACTGCTGTCCACCACGTGCCGGGGTTGTCCAGGCCGCAGTTGTCGCTGTACTCCAGGCAGCAGGAGTCAGGGACCCGCGAGGCGTTGTACACCTCGAACCAGTCGGTGTGGTTTGTGACTCCGCAGCAGCGAAACTGCACCAGAAAAAAAACACAAAAAGACAATGAGCTGGAGATTCTCACATTGAATTATCAGAACACCTCAACTCTAATACATAAGAGACAAACATCTTTCTCTGATGGGAAAGTCAAATTATTTATCTGTCTGGAATGAGATTCAGTGGGCGAGGTAATTCATGTGCAGTCCATGGAAAACAATTCATCTCTGGGATAGTGCATCGCTGCCCCTCGTACAATCCACATCTCATTTGTCTCAAAGGTCTAAAATCATTTTCTGCTTCTCTTTATCTACAGCTCCTCCCTCTGTGATTGCTATAGATTTTGGCCTCCAGGATGATGACAATCCCTATAATTCAATTCATCAGCGCACTGGAGAAAACAGATAAAGAGCCTGTGATGTTGCGTTCAACAAGCGAACTTTAATTTCGCTCTGGAATAACGTAGTGCTGTGCTTGGAATAAAAGACATGGGGAGGACATTTCATCACGTCTGCTGTTTATTTGAAGCTGAATTCAAAGGATATGTGCTGTATGAGACGAGAAAACAGAGAGATGAAGACAGCAGGAAGAGAAATGTGGTGGATTTTAAATATTGTTGTGCTGTTTCCTCAAGAAGGCTGTTTTGGGTTCATTTGCTAAGATACGCTTATAAAATTTCAGTTTAACATGAGGTTTATTAAAAGTATAAATTGAAGCTTGAAGTATAACATTTGGCGCTTTGACCCTGGCAAGAGAGACGTTGTGTAATGATGATGATTAGGAGCAGAGTAGATGGTGATGAGATGAAGAGGCGAGAGCTGCTACTGATGACGAGTGTGCTCCCCAGCTACGATGGTGATGGGGTGGATGACGTAGCAGTGAGGGTGCTTTAAAAATAGGTGGCTTAGCAATGATTGGCTGAGACAGGCATGTGAGGAAGCAGTGGTGGGAGGCAAAGTAAAAGAGTCTTTCAGCCCAAAGTGTAACAATCCCAATCTTGTGTTTTGTTGTACCTGTTTTTGTATTTGATTTCCTGTTTTTATTGTGAAGTGTCTGTGTTTCTGATTGACTTCCTGTCTTGTGTCTTTCCCTCCTGTGTGATTACCGGCTCCGCCCTGATGTGTTTCACTTGTTCCTCGTTGTGTGTCTTTATAACCTGTGTGTTTTCCCCTGTTCAGTGCCAGGTCGTGGCACGGTGGCAGAGTGGTTAGCACTCCGGCCTCACAGCAAGAAGGTCCTGGGTTCAATTCCCTTCCAGGGCATTTCCCTGGGTACTCCGGATTCCCTACCACCAAAAACATGTACAATATAAGACTACAGATGGAAATTAGCTGTTAAGCTATAATCTGGTACAAGCATCTCTGCTCTGGCTTAATGTACATTGTACGCTGTCCTAAAGAAATAAACAAATTCTTCTTCATCCCTACCATGAGTCTGTTGTTCTGTGTTTCTTTGTGTTTCGTCTGGTGTACTCTGTGTTTTCAGTGGCTGTTTATTCCTAGTGTTTTGTGGCCTGGTGTTTTCCTTTTGAGACATGTATTGGAATGTTTGCTCAGACCCTGGCCTTGTTCTACCTGATTTTCTGGATTTTGATTTATACCTTTTTCCGGCTAAATAAACCTTTTTGACCCTTCTACCTGTGTTTGGGGTTTTGCATTGGAGTCTTCCACGTTCCGGGCAGTGTGCCCATGAGACAAAGCTCCCTTTTTGCAAGCAACAGAAGTGTTTACCAATGTCGTCATTTAGAGTGAATTAACACCGGACTGTGACGCTCTGAGTGACATGTTCTTTATGTTTCTTTTGTGTCTTCCTCTCCATTATCAGGCTGAAACTGCTGGGAACACCAGTAACTCCACCGTCGATGTGACTGAGGTCCACTGCAACTGTCTCACAACTGTTAGAGTTAGAGTTCACACCAGAAGCGACAAAATCCCTCGTCTCAGCTCTCTCTTCGTGACGCCAGCCGGCAGGGGGTTTGCTCAACTGAAATCTATGCTCGTATTACTTTATTTGTGTCGTGAATTTACCCATAGACCATGACACGGATAGAATTAGGAGGAGTTGGTGGGAAATAGTCAACTGTTTGCTGTGGATTCTTAGGATATTTGCAAAGTAAGACATTCATTTAAAACCTTCAGTACATATCCCTGCGTTTGTGTTAAGTTTAGTATCTGTGACAACGCGACTGTTCACTTCAATCACGAAGGACAATCTCAGTTTGTAAGGTGTACTCTAAATGGCCACGCAAACAAAATGTGCTGTGCTTTTTCTAAACACAGCTATTAGATGGAGAATAAAGGCTTGCTTTTCCAAAAAGTTTATTAATACTGACTGAGGTTTTCCCACCTCAGGTAACACTGTTTACACAGTTTATATTAAAGTTTGTGTGGGATTTTTACACTGACGAATGAAAAATCATGAGAGAACAGCATGTAAAGGTTAGCACTGGGAGAGTCAGTGTGTTCCTGACAAATACACCCAGCACATTCAGCTGAAGCTCAATCAAGTGTTCATGCCACAAGAAGAGTTCTCAAGAAGGATGTATTAACCACAGACATAAGTGAAGCTGTGTTTTATATATATATATATAAATATTGTGGAAGTTTAAAGTGTTCACCAAACTTCCTTCAAACTTTTAACGCCCTACACGCTGTGATTTCTGTAATCTTATACTATTACAAGTCACACTCTGGTCCCCCTCAAACCTGGCCCTGAAGTGATTGGATCCTGTGTGATCAGTCTTATAGCAGAGTCTGAATGCCCTCAATATGTCCCAATGTGTGCTGGGAGATTGTAATATGTAGCTGGATGTATTTAGTGGAGGTAGGTCACACTGACAGACCTCATACATCAAGGATGCTTTGTGTTCTGAATGAAGCTGGGATTTATTAACGAAGGTGTCAGTGAAACATTAGAGAAAAAGTCCTGCGACTTGTTGGTTTAACTTTTATTTTAAAAGCAAATATTCTCTCTCGCAAGATGGAGTGAGGCTGATTTTGTTTATTAAAGTTAGTTTTATTTGTGGACTAAGCCAGGCTACAGGTGGAGAATAATGATGCTCTGTGGATGTTGTTGAGGAGACCTAGCAGAATCATTTATACATTTATGTGCAGATTAAATATATCCAGGTGAACTCAGCGAAGATGGACTGAAATGAGGGTGGTCCGTGTTCGAGTTTGTAAACAACATTGTGACCTGTAGTGAGAACAGGGCGCAGGTGGAGGAAAGATCTGGAGAGGCTGAGGTGTGCTCTGAAAAGAAGAGGAAGAAGGAAGGTGGGGTTACAGGGAGACAGGAGCAGTCCAGAGCAATGGGGAGTGTGGAAAAGAGGTGACGAAAGGTGTCCTCAGGTCAACTCCTGTCTACTCCTTCCTGCCCGTCTGTCCCACGTCTTCAGACCGGCCTTTTCTTCTAATTAACTCTTTTTTATCTTGTTGTCTATTGCAGCTGTTATAATACTATGTCGCTTTTATACTAACTTTGTTTTATTGTGTATTTATTTGACTGTTTTTATTCTGTATGTGTGTCAGGTGACTTTGAGATCTCTAAAAAACGCTAAGAAATAAAATGCATTATTATTATTATTATTATTATTAGACAATGTTGTATGGTTTAGAGACAGTAGCTCTGAAGAAACGAACTGAAGAGAACAGAGCTAAAGATGATGAGAGTGACGAGGATGGATAGGATCAGGAATAAGTCCAGGTGAGATGTTTAAGAAAGAACGTTAGTGAGGCCAGACTGAGATGGTTTGGACATGTTCAGAGGAGACAAAGCAGGCAGGAGGCCATAGTGAAGATTTATTGATGTAGTGAAGGAGACATGAAGGTAGTGTGATAAAAGAGGATGTAAAAGATTGAAAAAGATTTGCTGTGGTGACCCCTGAAGGATGTAGCCCAAAAGATTAAACCAGTTGTAAAAGATTTCTCTGTTTTTTTACCAGTCAGATATTTGTGGCAGGCTCTGGTCACATGACCACAGATTCTATCATTTTAGATCCTCTGATTTAGTAAGTGCTACATATGTTCATTTTTGTATTTTCCACTCTTAGTACTTACACTATCGCTCTGCAGTTGGAAAAAGAGATAAAAATACCCGACTTCCCTCACTATTGATCAAACGTGAACAGCTACAGCTTCAGTGTAAAGGGTTGAACTCCATCAAACAGCATGTGTGCCTCTATAGCACATTCTTCTCTGCATTCACAAGAAGCAGTCTGTGGCAAAAACATTATTAATAACAATCCGGATGAACTTTGTTGCCGGGACATCAGCTGTTTTGATGACACAGAATCTGAAGGAGGCTTTAGAGAGAGTCAAGTGACAGACTGAGTACTGCTTTTAATGCTTCTCATCTCGGCCACACTCTCTTGAGTTTAAGGAGACAGCATCAGTAAAATAATGAGGACAAAAGTGCACCATCATGCTCGTATGCAACATTCATTAGCTGCTTTTATGCTCCTTTACATAATATTGTGGGAGTTTCTCTCAACAGTTCCCAAACTAGTCGGCCTTGCAATACATTTATCCTCCACACAACAATTAGACACGCCCCTTTTATGAGTCCTGTAAAATGTGATGATATAATGTGACGTATGTACTGTACTATGCCACACAAGCTTTACTTACTTACACAAGCTCACTTCTTATTTCTGGTAAGTACAACGACTTTTACTAAGGAGACTAGTTTATTTATTTGATAGTCTTTGTTGCTGCGGTAGTTTTCCTCACAATAATCCCTAACTTTATACTGACAACACCATCTATTTTAATATTCAAACTGATTTTAGGACATGTACCCATGCCTTTGAGTTCATCTAATTTACCTCCTTAATACCTGCACTCACACTACGTAGAGTCTAAAGTCTGATGACAGTTATCCCATCTGTGCTTCCAGGCCTTCAGCTCAGTTGGAGGTGGTGCCACTGTTTGTCTCACAGTCCTTTTAATAATGCCACTGTTTGTCTCAGAGTCCTTTTAATAATTTTTATAATTACAAAATATGAGAATGTATGCAATATGACTTGTCTTGTCTTTGTCTTAATTTGTCTGTTTTATTGTATAAATGTACATATTTGAATATTGCATTACCTGCCTTGTGTTTTATGTTTGTTTCATTGTCATTTGTCAGGTTTATTTCTATAATTGTTATGAATAAAATAAAAATAAAAATATCGATTCAGTCAATAGTGATTTCATGCTTCACGTAAACAAAGCGGGGCATAAACCATAGAGCGTTTATAATTTAGACAGAATTAAGACAGGCATAGACATATGCTGCCTGCCGTCATCTGACCTGATGGTGTAACTGCCCCAGACACAGATTGTTGATGAACATGTGAGTGCATGGGTACGGAATAGTTCAAATGACATTATTTTTATGTCATTATATTTTTTGACATTGTACATTAATAAATTAGCTTGAACCGTTTTAACCCGTCTCAGCTTTGTGATGCCTATAATACGACCTCCTGTTGGAATATACACTAAAGACACACTGGATCTTTTAGAATGACGTGATGCAACAAAAAGTGAACATAAACATAAAAGGGGCTACATTATCTGTCCTGTATTCACCCCCACACACGACACACATTTGCATGAATTAAGAGCATCGGAACACATTGTATTATTATTTATGCCCTTTTAGACACACACTTAAACACATGCCGCCCAGACAGAACAAATGCACAGACGCTAATGGAATAGCAGCACAATGCAAAACAACTACATGTCTGATGTGGAAAAAGGTCCAACGAGCCCTTGAGTCTGCGATCTATAATTTGATATCTCCCAGAGGCAGACACTCTCAGCGCCATCCGTCCTCTACAATCCCCAATCTCTCCTTCTCACATTGTGTTTTCTATGCAAGGGATTTCTTTAAAAAAAAATACAAAGGGAAAAGCACATCAAAGTGAGCGCTGGGAACTAAGATTACCTCGGAGAGTCTGTGATGTTTGCATTAATCTGCCAGCGCTAAAAGTGGAGGAGCTTAAGCTGTTTGTTTCTGTGGCAGTTCTTTCTGATGCCTCTCACTGATTGCCTTCATGTTGAATATTCCACTTATAAACATTCACCTCCCATTAACCATCACAATGATTTGTTGAAAACTTTTTGCACAAATTAGAAGAAGGTGTGTAACTATTTAACATTTTTATGGAGGCAGGTCATTGTAAAGGATCCAAAAGCCATGATAGATAATAGATAATTAGTGACTCAAAGTGGGTAGCCTTCAACACCTTTTGCCAGTGGTCACAGCACACACAAGTATTGTCCAAATTTGTTTTTCTCTGATTTCAATCATCCTCTTACATTTGACACTTTTGTGTCACTGGGAACTCACTAGAAACTTTAGTTGGTTTTTCAATTTAATTGTTTGGAGCAACTGTAAACCTCACAAAACACCATCATGTTTACATTTTACCCAGAGGCTTCTTCAGATGAATCACTGCCCTCGATCTAAAGACTCCAGGAAGTAACGTCAAATGTGCACAAGCTATGAAGATTTACAAAAAAACATCATTCTCTATCCTTCGACCGATGTATTCACTCTCCCTCCTCCGCTGAGCAAGAGAACTTGAAATCCCCAAGGATCTGAGGAGGGACAGGAGGAGCTGCAGAGCCGAGATGGTGTTTTGAAGCTGGACTTACGTCGGTCTGTACGATCATCCAGGCGTTGGTGAGGCCCACGTTGCCTTCGGTGCCGAAGAGCTGCAGACCTTTCTTCAAATCCCGCTGAGCGTACTGGTCAATCTGGAATCACAAGACGAGAGACAGGATTTTGAAGTTAGAGGGATTTAGATTATGGTGGAAAAATTTACTCCTGAAAATTTAAAAGGGATTGTAGTGCTCCATTACTCTTCACCAGAGAATACATAATACTGTATATGTTTTCAGTAATTGGTTAAAAGTGAAAGTAATGTTAGAGAAGACCACTCATAATAAAAAGAAATTAAATGTTTAATGACACTCGGAACATTTCTAGAGTGTCATTTTTTTTATGTATGCATTTACAACAAGTGAACATGAGAATTTACAATGGAACAAACAAGCTGTGCAGACATGTCCCTTAGATAAAGGATAACTTTTTCAGCCTGAAACTGTCTAGATGCATTCTTTGTAACATTTCTGTAAAATATGACAACGTGAATCTCTGAGGATCTCCGCGGATAAACTTTTTCTTTCAATAAACATTTTCTGGACCAAAGTAAACTTTATTATTGTCCAACTTTGGCTCATGGTACCCACAGACCTGCTCTTCTAAATGTAGTGTACAGAAATATGCAAACATTTACTACAGTACAGTATATACCTTTTAAAATCTAAATCTAAAATTCAACTGATATGTTTTTGGTGAAGGAACCTTTTAAACTTGCTCTGACAACAGGAAGTTCCAACCTTTCCCAGTCTCTACATGGGTCTACAGTAGAATCCCACTACAGCATTTCCAAAATCCTGTCAGACCAATCATAACTCTTTCTCTAAAATGGGACGGGCTTTATGTGATGCTGATTGTTTATATGTTTATCCAATTGGCTCAGAGGCAGTTTAATCTGCATTAGTTGTTGTTACTGTTCTCTGGAAATCCTGTTCAAATCCACAAAGACCAGGACATCCCAACCTAGGTTTTATCATGTGAATATGGCTAGTGCATATCCACATTCCTTAAATTAAAAGCAATATTTGAATATATTTGAAGGCCATCAAATTTGATTGTGATTTTTAACAACACAGATTTTCATACAATCCTTTTGGTCACTCAAAGTCCCTCTGGCTGTTTGATTCGTAGTGTCAATAAATACTGTTTAAAGCCTTAAGTTTTAATGAATGTGAATTTATTTACTTTTCTAACACATTTTGACGAGGCATCCAAATGGTAATGTGGATGAAGAGGGTATTTGTTTTATTCTGGATCACTCTGTGCTGAATCTATTTCCAATGTGAGCAGACAGTATCATTTCTCTGCCACAGGACAGTTCATCCAATGGTGCTGAGATATCAAGATTTAGAATCCATATCACTCCGATGACCGCGGCACTAACAGTAAAATCCCCAGTGTCCTTATATCAAGTCTACTTTGCAATGTACTGTAACTGCTGGCAGAAAATCAACTCCTGGGTTAACATCACTGAAAAGCCAAGACAAGAGGCGGGCTAGGGATAGAAATGAAGCCGCACGACCTTTGTTACGGGTACAATCTCACATGACTTCCATCTGGCACAGCTTTCTGTTACATTTAGTGAACATGGCACGGAACATGTACATCTCTTTGTTCAGCAAATAGTCTCAGTCTGCGCCATGGAACTAAATCCATCCATTAGCTATGTTTATTCAACTGTTTCAAACCAGCCACAGCACAAACAATATACAGTGAGACCGTAGATTGGGTATTAATAATAAAGTGATATTCATGGTTGTCTGACAAAGTGAAATGAAATTGACTCTTTCCAGTTGTATTTATATATATTTTTTAGAAACATATGGTTTACAAAAGATAATTGTACTTATTGCAGTGCTGCTACCTGCAAACTTTTCATTATTATTCACATTATCACATATTATTTTCTGTGCAAAAACTGTCACACACAAGGATCAACAGAGGTTAGATCATTTAAACCACATCAACTGGGCTTTGATGAGTGTTCCATAATCATGCTACATCCTTTGGGCATTCTTCCATCAACACATTTTACATTTGAGGCAGGGCTTTGGGGGCAGCACTCTCTGGCATTCTCATGAGTATTACTGCAGATGTTTGACACAGTCGTGGAACAGGGCTACAAGAATTATCTGTGACACATGCGTAACCTGTAAGAATATCACTAAAAGCATATGTGACAAATACAGCAACATGAGAGTGCCATCATCAGTCAAAGATTTATGGAAATGTAAATAGTTAAAGCAGGTAAATAGGTTGTTCTGGCGGCACAGTGGCAAAGTGGTTAGCGCTCCTGCCTCACAGCAAGAAGGTCCTGGGTTCAATTCCCATCCAGGGCAGGGCCTTTCTGTGTGGAGTTTGCATGTTCTTCCTGTGACTGCGTAGGTTTCCTCCGGGTACTCCGGTTTCCCCTACCACCAAAAACATGTACAACAGTCCCCCCCAAACACACATGGGGCCAGGACTCCCCTGCAAAAGAGATTTGTAATCTCAGTGGGACTATCCTGGTTAAATAAAGGTTAAATAAAAATAAAATAAAAGGTACTGAGAGACTCTCCAGTCCAGAAGGTATCTGGGACATAG
Organism: Perccottus glenii; assembly: GCA_024416835.2. Taxonomy (NCBI): domain Eukaryota; kingdom Metazoa; phylum Chordata; class Actinopteri; order Gobiiformes; family Odontobutidae; genus Perccottus; species Perccottus glenii. The sequence continues at coordinate 4,931,150 of CM044548.2, forward strand.
ACTTGAGTGTCCGCTGGTTCCTCTCAATGTGGAGGAGCAGTGGCTGTACTCCTCATCCTGTCCCTAAGGGGGCGCCCAGTTATCCTGCAAAGGAAACTAGAGAGTAGGATCGTAGATTGAGCGGTAAATCAAGAGAGTTACTACAATACAACCATATATCAGCTGCACCAAACAATATTTTAATCTCCCTCAAACAAGACCCTGAGATACTTCTCCCCTCACGTCTATAAAGCAGGCAACTTTAAGTTTATACAATATAATATAATGAAATGAAAACCATACATTACTTCAAGGTTATTTTCATAACTGCAAAACTACTCCAGGTTTTCTGAGACGCACAGGGACATAGTATGAACATGATGTGTGACTGGCAGGAAATCAGTAGCAGATGGATTCTGGGGTGAGTAGGGCTTTTACAAACAGAAAGTAGGATAATGGTTTTGTATTTACTCCTATGTCCTGACACTTTACACAGGCCTTGGTCCATTGTGTCTGGGTCTTGGCTCTGTTAATGTTGTTTAATTGGTTGTTCTGCTCTTCTCTATTGACCGTATGTCACTATTTATTCCAGCGTAGATTCTCAAACAGGTCTTTGACAAATGTGTTTCATGTGCTGCTTCAGACCAAACGGAGAGGCAGACCTTGGAGCACAGAGCAAGGTCAGTTCAGATCAATGTTGTGGATGTCTGATGGGATTGACCATCGCAGGAGTAAACAAGCAGAGCGGCTGTTGGTGGTGTTTGTTTGCTGACCGTACAAAGCTCAAAGGACTCTGGCTTTAGTCTTTATTTCCAATTATTTATCTAGCCATCCATTTGGATTTGAATCTGTTCGATAGTCTTAGTTTGTTTGCTCGGGTTCGCGCTGCTGATCCATCGGTGTGTAGTGTGTTTATTGAATGTTTGGTTAAAATCAGACTGTTTTTAACTTAGCAGTGGATCGTCTGGACTGTTAACCCCAGCTGGAAATGGATCAAGAAACACATTAACACTTGAAAAAATCAAAAGGCCAAACAAATTTATAAACATTGTGGACAAATTCACAATGTTTAAAGTGTATCTGTTTGAGTTGATTCATTTTTAATTAATAATCATGCATCAGATGTACACTTTATAGATATAGGTAAATAGAGTAAAGTTAAACCCTTCTATCTAGATTGACGCACTGACGTCAGCTTATTATTTTTTTTTATATGATCATTGCATATTCAAAATCAAAAGATGCTTATAATCTGTAAATGTTCAAATTGAGCCTTTCACATAAAGTTAAAAGAGAATTGTAAATGAAAGGACACATGACTCTGAATATAATTTCTCACAACAATGGAGCCGCTGTGATTTCCGTTTTGAAGAAAGTGAGCGTCAGCTGCCTCCACTCAAGAATGTACCCTGATAACCATGATGTAACTCCACTGTGAGAGCCCTTACGTCTTATTTGCGTTCAATGAGCAGGCCTGGGCTTAACTTCTACCGAAATGAGAAGAGAAATGTGAAAGAAAAGAGACTTTATTCCAGCCTAAGTAGGTCATTATTGAGGAGCAAGCAGCAGACTGTGCGTAAGCAACGACGTACTTTCTGCACCGTATTGATGTTGTCCCCGGGACTTCTGAGGCCCTTTAACTACATCAGCCCAGTCAAAGAAGAGGGCCATCTATTATTAATGTGGCAGAGATCTGTGGCGAGAGGATGGGAGTTGTATATGGAGAGCAGCGGCCAGACGGAAACATGGATTTAAAAGACACGAAGATGGAGGAAGAGGCCACTCAGGAGAGCGTCAAAAGGATGAGGTGGAAGTAATATAGAGCAGAATATGTTAGAGTTATATACTGAAGGTTACGGGAGGGGCAGTTTCAAAGATCTGCTTCATATTCATAAATAAAATAGTAGCATGTAATGAAAGCTAGCTCATCTCTAACATGGATACAAAACATGACATTCCAATGTACATTTTGAATCTTTAAAGGTGCACCTTTGCTGAGCTTGTGCCTCCGTGTTCACACAAAACTCTTTATTACATTCACGACATACAAGCAGCCAATTATTGAATCTCTGTAGCTGTACATGTAAAACTGGACCAAATAACTGGACCCATTGTGACTCATTTTTATGGTGCGTTTTAACTGTGGGGTGTTGTTGCAAAAAGCTAATCAAAGAATTATTTAGCATTAGTTTGTTTTATCCTTTTCCTCGGAGTTGAGTCAGGGGCTGTTCAAAAGGACACACTGAGGTGACCCGGGAGAATACAAGGGAGCAGCCATAAGCAAGGGAAAACTTCCTTCTAACGCATCCTGTCGAGTAGATGAAGGTGTCCGGAACGAGGAAGACTCCTTTACTGTCTGATTTCCTGCGGCTCTCTTCTGGACTCTCCATTTGATTACTACACCAAACAGCAGAAAGCATGCCTCGGACGGCTCTGGGAAAAAGCAGGTCTGGCCATTACTCATTCATTCTGTATGTTCGGCCTTGAAGTGTGGCCTCGCAGCTCCAGGGGCGCGTCATGCACAGGATCCCACCAGCTCAGGGTTGGATTAAAAGACGGATTTGAAAAGTCATGTTTGACTCTTTTCAAATGTGTGTGATTTGGAAAACCAGACATCTACATACATTCTGAAATTCCCATCTATTCCTGCTTTTTCGACTAATACTTTTAACATTATATCTGTCCTCCAAGAGAGCCAGAAACCAAATTAGATTTCTCCGGACCCTCAACTCAATTTGGAGCAGGTTTTTTAAGAACATTTAGTTATTTGGACTGTGGACTTTCTTCTCCAGTCTAACTCTCTGTGCTGTATTTCCATATATGCTCCTATCTCACTTGTGAAGCGTTCACATTTGTTATGCACATGCCCCAGGAAAAGATCAGTCAATACTTGTGAACTTAGACTTTTCTAAACTACTGTAGAATCTCAAGAACTCGGCTTTAAATTTGTAATGTGGAAAGGGAATACTCCTCTGATAATAAATGGGACATCAGCTCTCCAAAGTTGCTTTGTCGCTAACACTTTTCCTGAGGCAGTAATAAAGGTGCATTATAAATATGTATACGTTCCCCTTCAAGTGACTAATCTCATTCTTTGCTGAGCCAAATCAATTACAATCTCTCTTCTTACTCCTTTCTGTCCCTTGTTTCTAATCAAGACCTGATTAACACTTGGCAAACCATGTGAGTAGACGATCAATGGCCAAACGGGGACGACTGAAGTGGATCCAGGCTATAAGGCGCCACGTTAATTAAAGTCCAGATGCTGAAGGATTTTAGACAAGGTCATTATGTCAGCCATCTGGACACTTTTTATTTATTTACTGCTCTTTACATTCAACTTAGCGCCTCCTTTTCATTCTGCACAGTGGCCCATTTTGATGTTGGGGATGATTTATGAGGTAAAGCGTTTGAAACTTTTTGAAGCACGCGCAGATGCTTTTAAAGCACTTTGCCCGCAGCCACTGACAACAAGCAAGTGCATTTTTCTGGAGCTGACGTGTGATGCCTTGAATCTGTCCTCAGACTGCCTTACCTGTCAGACATTGCTGTTATATAGTGCTACTTTTCCACAGTTTTTTACTTTTTTGTTATAAGTCAAGCAAGTCCTCAAAGAGATCACCTTTCAAAAGTCTCATTAGTGCTTTTGTCCTGCTGCTTTTAGGAGTGTTATGGCAAGTCTTCACTGAGGGGTACAGTCCCGGGTCTGGTCCGGTCGGTACAGCATGGTTTGATAGGGATAAGCTTGTGTTTCCTCTGGGCTTTGGCATATATAAACCATTATAATATAAACCACAGCACACAGACATGAACTATTAGCATTGTCCAGCACTTTACCTTGTACTATAGCCATTACGCTCCAGAGTCACCAAAGCAGCAAGGTTTGTAAGGTTTTTACACAAAGAGTATGTGAGTATGTGAGGAAAACTGTTTAATCCTCTAATGGCATAATGTAATCACCTAAAGAAAAAACTGTCATCTTCTAGGTTTTATTATCAAGGATTTTAATAAAGGAGTATTAAACCCTTTAATAATGTAGTGCTGGTCATACAAAACAACTGGACTTGGCGACAGGACAGAGCAGGTCCTAGATTCAGTTCTTCATATCCATCTTTTCCCTGAACATTTGTGTGGCTCTGACCTCATGGTGTCATTAGCTGCAGCAAACAGAGACTGGAACACAGCTAAACGGACAAACGAATGTCAAACTTATCCAAATGGCTGCCTCTGCGAGCCAGAACAAGTACAAGCCAAATTACCAGGAGAGAACGGCTGCTTGGCAAACGCCTCCATTGTTGGCTTTGGGTTTTACTGTTGGAAGGTTATGGCTATTCATTTTTTATTTTTTGTGAAAAGATTGAGCCTATGTTTACAAAGTCAGTTTATCTCCAGAGTGCAGTGACTGATAATGATTCACACTGTATTATGTCCCACAGAAGCATTATAGATTTACCTGAGGCTAACGAATGCTTGATTAAATGTAAAACTTTTATAAAGAAGCAGAAGCTTTCTCCTGCTTCTCTGTTAAACTCATATATTTAAAATCACAGTCAGTCATGACTTCTTCAGGACTCTGCTTGACTTAACATGACAAAAGTGATGCACCTGAGTCCTTATTGGGATCTTTGCAAAACTGGTGAATGTTTAAAGACATATTGTAGACATGCCTTACATCAGACCTTTATTTTGAGTTTTTTGGTGTCTTGTGTGTGGATGCTTTAATGTCTCATGCAGCAGCGTGGACTCAGGAGTTGTTTCATCTCTCTGTATTTTTATGTTTGAAATCACAAGAGATAGGGCTCTGAATGTGTGCAGAAGCAAAACATATTTTCACTATAAACAAGGTAGAGCCTGTCAGGGTTAATGTACATTTGTATTCTTTTTTGCTGAAGATTAAAAGCAAAGAGCATATGTGTATATTTGTCAGCCTTGGTGTTCCTTTGTTTTCAGATGTATTTAGTGAAGGCAGCATCTATTCCCCCCCCACACAAGCTTTCCTGAGTCTGTTACTGTTATTAGATGATAGACTATGTCTTGTGGTACATATAAAGGTTAACAGCAAGTTGGGGCTCAGGGGCCTCATTCATAAAAGACTGTGTAGGATCTCTACTAAGCCAATAAATATCCTGATTTATAAAACTGTGCGTCCGCTCACCTACACACAAACTTCTGCTTCATAAATCCCACCTGAAGCAGAAGGTGGGAAGGGGTCGAGTGTGTGAGTGGCGTGCAGAGTCACATTGAGCTTTGACACAGTGCTTCTTAAAAACAAAACAGCGCTGAATGGACTGTTTGTAGGAGCTGCTCAGGGTCATGTCCGATAGTTATTACATAATTGCAGCCTCTGATTCATCAGGATTGTCCCTGCGTTCTACAACAGGACGAACGTGCAGGGGCTTCAATGCTTGTGCATCGCTTCACTTTGATAAATATTGAGCATAATTATTTAAAAAAGAAACATTTAAAACAATACATTTGCTTAATGATTATATCAAAACAAAATTCATATGTATTTGAGAGAAATAAAGTGAAATAAAATTATAATTGCACAGTTTTAATTTTGAGCGTACATAAGTTTTAGGAATGTGGCCCCTGGTCTGTATGTCACAAGCATACAGTTTAAATCTGACTGTGAAAAAGTCTGTGCCACTTAAGAAGAGGGCACTAACGTCGGACTAAAGGGCCTGGGCTTGTTGTTATAGCTGCAGAGACTGATATTTGATCAAACATTTTTAAAGGACAACAAGAGGCAATGTAAGGGCCCTGCCACTGTTGTCGGACTCTCTCTGCTTCATGTAAACCCAGTGCATATCCTGTTTGAGATTTCTTACCTAGATGGACAGTGTTATTACTCATAATCATCACCTTTTTCCAGTTGTTATGACAGCTCTTACACTCCACAGTCCCCTGTCACATTATTTCTGAGACTTCACAAACAAACGTGCCTCTTCTCAATCTGTCTTTCTTAGTAACGGCAGTCCGACGTGGGTGTATTTTGTTAATGTGATTAGCCAGGGGCAGTTATGTATAATTGCATTTCTCCTGTCAACATAAAATGGAAATGTGCTCAGGCTTGAAACGTGGAGCTGTGTTGTGATGCCTTCACAAAATGAAATGTTTGATGCAGATGCTGGAACAGTAAGATGAGGGAAAAGAGAAAATAGTAGTTTCAATGTGCCTTTGCATTTTGCAGGCAGGTGTAAATAGAGATACAGCAGAACATTAGAAATGTACAGAAGGCAGGACCTACTGTAAATCGTACATGCTATTGATGCAACAACACAAGGGATTCCTTCATTAGTCACAACATAAACATAAAGGAAGTGCATTTGTCTGTCTTGTAAAAAATAGACAACCAAGCGCTGCTGTACACATTCTTTCTCGTCTCAGTGACTCTCCAACAACACAACATGGAAGTGCAGTGAGACTGATATTAGCCACTCAGCTCTAATCTACAGAACAAATGCAGCACTGACTTAAAATAACGAGTGGCTGTCCCGCTGCGGTAGTGCGCTGATATCTTAGCCCCTAAACAAGTGTTATTATTCTTTGTTTTTTATTAAATAATTTATAGCTTAAACAACCTTAAGCAAAGTCTATTTACAACAAAGAGTCGGAGAGTTATTAAAATATTAAATTTTTAGCCTACACTACAAACTCATCAATGCTAGATTTATGTTTCAAATACAGGCAAATATTTTGCTACATATCATTTACTTAGTTTAACATCTCAGTGATTTGAAGCACCACTCACCCTTTTCAAGGCTTTCTTTTATAAAAAAAAAATTAAACCAGACCAATTTCCACCACAAAATACAATATTAAAGTTTAGATTAAGTGTATTTTCCACACTGAAAGTGTCTTTTAACAGACAGACAGCTCAAAAATAGAAAATATCAACAGAGAAAAGGGAGGCAACACAAAACACAGACAAATACTGTCAGTTCAATCACGTAATGTTTATCGAGGCGGAGATAACTGTCCTGGTGCTGAAGTCGCAGCTAAGCTAATGCTAAGTGCTAAACTTCTGTATAGTGTAATGTCTTAGTATTTTGGGGAGGAAAAATGGGTCTGGTTAATTTTTTAATAAAAGAAAAGCAGGTGAGGTCCCTAGGCTGGATTTGGGGGGTGAGTCTGAGACAGGGACGGCAACACAATATCAGGAGCTTTAACTCCACCTCGTTAAACATCTCAATAAATATCTGCCTTGATTTGCTAAAGTCTTGTTTTTTTCACAGACCATTCCTGTTACTATAGTGACTATTTACCAATAAATGACAATTTTTCTCACATAAAAAAATTGCATTTTTACATTCAACCAATTTGTATCTTAGTAGTTACAAACTTGTTTGCTATTTGGCTTTTTCCAACCAAGATGCCACCAACAAAAAAGTGATGTGATTAACAGTCTTTAGACAACATTATGTTCTTGTAGGGCTACCGTAACTGTTCATTCATCTGCTTCCGCTTAGCCCTATCCTTAGTCCAGTTACTTTAACACTCACATTTATTTTTAGGGATAATTCAACCAGGATAGATTTGAACAGACACAAATAATGCGGTGCAATACATTTTTTGTTAGAGAATGGTTTTGGTGCTTAGACCCCAGCAGGAAGAGACATCATGCAATGTGATGAAGGCTGAAGATCAAGTAGGTTATTAGGGAACATCCCCCCGGGCCTACACACTGGTGGTGCTGGAAAAGTAAACAAAGGCGGGGCTGCTGCTGATGAGTATAGACTGAAGATGATCTGCTGCTGAGGAGGTGATGGGCCCGTAGCTGTAAAACTGAGAGGTCGAGACAGAGCTTGACTATGAACAGGTGAGCGATGATTGGCTGAGGTGAAGAGGGAGGTTATTTTTTATTCACCAGTTTACCTACACATGCAGTTCTTTAGACGGCGGGAGGAGGCCAAAGTATTAAAAGCCTAATTTGATAAAAGCTATTACCTTAAAGATATTATGCTCAAACTGCTTTGTTTTTTGGCTGCAATTCACTTTTATTTCAACTTATTCTCCAGATAAACACCTTTTTAACCATCACTTTCTCCTGTCTTTCGTTAAAACAGCAGCGGGATGGAGCAGAACGAGCAGGCTGTGACACTAGAGTGAGGCTGACAGCAGAATAAAAAACGCCTGCCCCTAAAGAGAAACGATACATGTCAACAGAATTTACCATGAGACATCCTCTCCACAGAAAAGCTACATTTGACTTTCAATCCCGTTCACAATGACTTACGCTGCAGCTACACGTGGAGTAAACACACCTCACATGAAGATGGAAGAATGGGAAATGGCTTTGAAGTTTCTACCAGAGGCATTTGGACAACAAATCCAATTAAAGTAAAAACAAAACAGAAGCAAACTATAGTCATTGAGCTTTTCTTACTTCCACTGAATCGAAACATATCTAGAATTTAGTTTGTTGAGAAATTCCATCAAATCACCGTCTTTAAAAAGTAATGGATAATGTCGTTGTTGCTTTCTGTTACAGTGACGTGAAACATTTTAAACAAAACCTTTAAAATGAAACTGTGTTGCAATTGGGATTAATGACTAGGATAAAGAAGTGATTAAAACCCTCTTTAAGTGTGGGAAAAGGTTAAAGGTGAAGCCATATACTGCAGGAATAAACAAAAGATTGTTACCAGTTAAGTGATCTTTATATTCAGAGACTGTACAGAATAAGTCAAATCTGAATGTTTTATTTAAAATTCCAACGACGTAAATAGAGCATAAAATGTGCTTATATTGTGTTGTTGATGTTTTACACAGCAAATAATGTCTACCATAGCTTTAAAAAGATCATACCTTTACCTCAAACCCCTGAGTGACGTGACATCTGTCAACATTGTATCTCAGCTCTGTCAGAGCAACAGGGCCCTCAGGTGTCATTGGTGCAGGTGGGAATATGAAGTGTTGATAATAAGAATGATTCATATTTCCGGCTGCACGTCCCTTTGGAGGTTGGTGGATGAGATCGTAACGTTTCCAGCCTGACCGTAGCTCTTCATGACTTCATCTTTATTGCAGCATTAGCTCACCTTGACTTCCGCACAGACTGGAAATCACCCTCTGACAGACTCATAGGTCATGAGCACAGGCTGTAGCTCCTTGTCTTGACCTGGAGACTTACAGCAGAGGTGAGGCCTGGGATGGTTATAGATGGTAAAGCTTTAATGAGTGTCAAGACACTTTCTTACACAAAATGTTCATCATCAAATGTTCTTCATCTTTCTATAAAATCTGTGAATTACTTGAAAATACTTGAAAATAACAAGGTTGCTTTAGGCTCATTTTGCAACATTGGAACCCAGTCTTCTTTGTTTTTTTTTTTACCACAAACATGTCTAGACTCTATTCAGAAATACCAATCAAGTTGACATTTGCTGCCCACAGTTTGAGGCCTTTGACAGACTTGGCTTTTCCAAAACCACATTCTTTAAATCTTATTACAAGCAGCCTACAAAGCCACAGAGGGTGCGATGGCCTGTCTTATGCACATTGTCTTTCAACATCTGGACTCTCCAGGTAACTTTGTCAGGATCCTTTTTGTGGACAGCTCTGATTTCAACACAATATAAAAGCACCAAGTCAGTCCATTTCTTTAGACCCTCTACACCAATGACTGTACCAGTTCCTCACCCACTACCACATACCTAAAATACTCAGATGACACTCTGGAATGGACCACTGCACACCTCCCTCAGTGGTGTGTGGACAACCATCTCCATCTCAACATCACCAAAACACAAGAATAAATAGTTAGTCCCCCCTCACCTCAGTACCAGACCAATGTTTTTAGGTGTTTACCGTGACATGTTTCGACTGCTAAACTTCCTGCAGTCTTCCTCAGAGTCACGTGATGTTTTTGTGACGTGTCTTGTCAGCTGATTTATACAGGTTTTGTTGTCCTACCTGAAGCAGAAGAACAACGCCCCCTGTAGTCAGACTTCCTAAGCACAGCCCAGGTGTGAGACAGCATATATGATGAAATAAATCAGCATCAAACAAATACCATGTCATTCATGTAATAACAAGTACATCGGAGAAACAGGAACATCATTCAACACTCCAAAAAAAGAACATCAAACAGAGTGAAAGTGTGAAAATGAAACAAGAGCATGCACTCGAGCAACCAAACATAAGGCAGAACAGAACCGGAAGTCTGCAATCTCAGACCACTGCAAGAGAGAAAACCATCTAATGAACTGGGACAAAGCCAGGATTATGACAACAGAGGAGAACAAACACGAAAGGTGGATTTAGGAGGCGATCGAGATTCGGAGATTCAGATACGAACCCCGAGGACGATGAACCGGGGGGGGCGTATATGCTGTCTCACACTGGGGACACCGTCCTAAGAAAGTTGGACTACAGAGTGTGTCATCCTTCTGCTTCAGGTAGGACAACAAAACCTGTATAAATCAGCTGACAAGACACGCAACAAAAACATGACTCTGAGGAAGACTGCAGGAAGTTTGTCAAAATATGTCAAGGTAAACACCTTAAAAACATTGGTCTGAAAAAAATGTCCTCAAGTTGTTTGGAGTCTGTTCTGTTTGGTGTCATATGATGTTGTGTTATTGTCTGTGGATGCAGCTGATGTTGTGAAAATAATTTCTCATGGGGACAATAAAGTCTAAAGTCTAGTCTAAAATCTAAAATTGTTAGATTAAAAAAAAAAATTCATTGTGTGACAAGGGTTTAAATAGATAACCAATACTTTAATGGCAATGGCCTTTTTAATTACAAAACTATTACAACTTCATTCTTGAAAATATAATGGCTTCAGAGTTTAGAGTTTCTACAAAGCTTTAAATGTCTATTTTCCAATAATAGACAAATACAAAGTGTCATTCTGATGTGATTATACACTTTTTAGCCACTGAAAACCTAATAGTGGCTGATGTGTTCCTGAAAGCCTATCTCAGGTTAGAGGAAATGAACACAGTTTAGACTCTGAGAGCATAGTTTTAATCGATCAAAATGACACGCCACAATCACACTATGCAGTGATGTACCACTGCTGTGTCAGATGGATCCCACTTCACAGACTATTCAGATTTCACAGATATGGGTTTGACTGGTGTCTTCGCAGCTGCAGATGAGCCGAGCGCCGGTCTGTGTCTTCCCCATGAGCAAACTGATATTTAGCCAAGCAGAAAAGCTGGGGAATCATCCGACTTTACGACACAAAGGAGCTCTTTTTACAGTTTTTATCTGCTGCATGGTAAAGCACTCGGACATAATGGAGCTGTTAAATCAGTGTGCACAAACCCACTGTTTTCCCATTTATCGATCTGCTTCAGACTCATTAATATAACGGAATGCCAGCGTAGTTACGTAAAGACTGGAGACGCATCTCAAGGGGAAAATCTATCACTCACTTCACAAAGAATGGCCGGTCATCTCTATCATCCTATTGACCTTTCACTGCCGATGACTAATCTGTTCTCCCGTACATGCAGCCCTCGTTCACACTGAATAGTTTATTGATTTGATTATTTTTGTCAGATTTGTACCTAGCAACCATATTTTACAGCAGAATTACCCAAAAAGACTGATAATGTAGCCAAACAACAGGCGTCTGACGCACAGACAGTCTCAGACCTAGTCATTACTACACAAATGCAAAGTACTTCTTAGAAAATGTTGCAATGACACACATAACGTTATTTTGGGTTGGTATTTGGTAACACATAGTTGACCACACACTCTAACTGACTGCTTCTGGTTTACTTTTTGCATTTTTCTTATTAATAATAATAAAATATACAGTAGACATCAGTGTTTTACAAACTTGTGTTGTGGGGACCCATATTTTTAAATGCCCAAACTTTTTCTGTCATAAACTTTATGATGCTTTTTGGTTAAAATTTTTCTATAGCTTAGCTTCTTTTTACGATAAATTTAATGGTTTCCAATCTTGACTTGTCTTACTTAGAGTTGTTATGCTGGTTTTGTGATTTAAAGTATTATCAAAAATAAATTAATTGTATTTCAATAAACTACTTCCCACAATGAAGCTAAGATAAAGTGTAAACTTAATCAGAAATATCTCATTTTCCACTGTGTCTGTCCATATTCAGCCGTCCCTCATTCTTAGGGACTTTTCCCACAATGTAAGAAAAAAAAAAGAAGCATACACTGGCCAGTAGTGTAATCTAAACTGCTTTCACACAGACAGCTTGAGAATGCTGTCCTAAGTTTGCCAGGCCAGTAGGGGCACTGTGTAAACCTTTTTTTAAATTGTGATACTATAACGCTAATTAAAGTATCAGTATGGATTTATATATATATATTCAAACCATGCATCTTCTATTGTTCTTCTCTCTGCAGGTTAGCCAATAGCCACAATAAAACACAAATACCTCCTTGGCCAGATTCTTAAGTTTGCGTTTACATGGAGAGGGAACACTGTCTTTAAAGGATCAACTAAACCGCAACAGAATGGTTGTTGTGTAAATGTTGTAAATTAGCCAATAACAAGCAGACATTTTCTGAGGGGAATGCAGACTACTAGTGACCTGAACAGTCCGTAACATCTTCAGCAACAATGATAATTACCCACAGTAACTCAATATTCAACACAATACTCCTGGAGGAGCTGAAAGAAGAGGGTGGGGAGTCTGGAAGTCTCTGTGTTAGCGACTTGGATCTGGATAAGAGGAAGAAAAATAATGGATGTAACTCAGAAAACTCAATGGACTTCAACATTATGACACATAATAACCTCAGCCTAAATTAGAATAATTTCTTTTAAGAGTTGCCCTTTTCCAACAGAAGAACTTTGCAATCATAAATCTGAAAAGACTAATAAGGTAGGGATATGTGTCGACTAACTCTCATACAATTAGTTCAGATGGAAGGAACGCCTTTCTCCATTCGTTAGTGGTAATTGTCCTCAGGAGCTCAGAACAGAGCAAGAAATGAAAAAGTTCATTCTCCTTTTGGTGTGGATTAAATGCAGCACACACTTGCCACTTAAATTAATAAAACAAGTCAAATTTACCCAGTACCGTTGTCTCAAAGGATGATTTACTACAGTTACAGTTAATGTAGCAACTAAATTAATAAAGTGCACTATTTTTCCTGAAAGAAACTTTTATTTTGGTCAATAGAGCTACAGAGCTTATCTTATTGGGTCTGTTTACAAATGTTTGCCCGATAGAGAACCTGTGATAAATGGTCACAAACAAAAACAAAGTATGCTAAATGCATGATTCAGACACATTCAAAAGTTAGTCTTGAAGCTTAACGTGCCACTACTTTTCTTTTTTGCCATCTTAATCTCCAACAACCTTCCCACACCAACAGCTTAGGCACTTTCAGCTTTTATTTCAAATAGTGACACCAGACCAAGCTTTTCTTCACACAACACTAAGGCCACATCAATGGGGCGGCAGTAGCTCAGTGGTAGAGCGGCCGTCCTTCAACCGGAAGGTAGTAGGTTCGATTCCCGCTCGCCCTACAGTTCATACTGTCGTTGTGTCCTTGGGCAAGACACTTAACTCACCTTGCCTCGTATGAATGTGTTAGAATGTTTATGGTGTTGGTCGGAGAGGCCGTAGGCGTGGAATGGCTGCCACGTCTCTGTCAGTCTGCCCCAGGGCAGCTGTGGCTACAGATGTAGCTTACTACCACCAGTGTGTGACTGTGGAGTGAATGAATAATTGATATGTAAAGCGTCCTTGAGCTCTGGAAAGGTGCTATATAAATAAACTAATTATTAATTATTATCAAATACTGACCATAGATGCACTTCCTCCTTCTTTACAAACACTAATCTTGGGCTGCTTCAGTGGTTCACTTGGTAAAGCAAATTTCTTTAAACTGTCCCCCATGTTTTTAATTCTGCGTACATTTAATTAATAAAATTTGGCAAATATAAGCTTTTTGTCCTTTGCCTTAATCGAGCAGTAAAAGCAGTGCTTTTATAGTTGGAGTGTGAAAAAGAGGTGAGGAGAACCGTGCTGCAGGTGAAAATGGTGGAGGAAATGTTATAAAAGGATGGAAAGGATTAAAAATGAGTGCATCTTAGGAACAGCTCAGTTAGATCTATTGTTTTGGTGTAAGTAGAGTTGACAGGATTTCTACGAAGAGAAAATTCCCGATGCATCATGAAGAGAATGAGTTAGGCTGACCATTACATCAACTTATAAAGCACTAAAGAACTTTAAAACATGGGGACCAGCACCCCTAATATTGGGGGTCGCGGTCTGAAAAGTTTGGGAACCCCTGCTCTACTGTATGTGAGCAAAGGTTAAAAACTCTAATATTAATACTTTAGACTGGTTCATGTGTTCAACAGTCAAGATATGGATGCATTACAGTCGTTACAGCTGTGTTTGTGTTACCTATAGTGCTTATGAACATTTAACCTATAAGGTAAGTTTTCCAGCTTAATGTATAACACTGGTCGTAAAACCATTGGTGCATAAGCCAAGCTTGACAATAAGGTGTTACTTGGCTTTATGTACAAGTCTAGTATAAGTAAAGTCCTAAGCAGCCAGTGATGTAGCCTAAATATTATTTGAAACAGAACAGTTCAAAATACAGAGTTCATTAGAGAACTCTAATGTTCTCTACCCACTCACTGACAGCGCACATTGAATGTAGTTTCCATCTTATTTTTGCAGACTTTGATATTTTTGCTGGGCTATGTCCTTCCGTCTTAGGCAGATATTGTGGTGTGTTTAACTACTCCTGCAAAAATGTTCATGCAGCTCATGTTGCTCAACAATAAAAGACTAGTTACAAGTTTTCCCAAAGCATAACCACACAAATGAAAATTTTTATTTGTTCAAGATAACCACGTCTCTTCTCTAATAAAAAAAACAACAACAACTCTTTATGTCTCAAACTTAAAAGCAACATTGTTGTCAGACACACTTGGGTATCCCATGGGAACGTCCTAGTTTTAAAGTGCCATCCAAACTTGTTTTTTACCTTTTGAGAAATAAGGAGCTTACATAATCCCACTTCTTTGTGAAGCACTCCAGTCAGAAAGGACAAAACATGCTGATGTTCTATAACCAGTCATTGCACTTCAACAAGCACTATAAGGCCAATACACAATTAAAGTTTCCTGTTTCAAAGTACAACAGACATATATAACTTATTTCTCTTCGAGCCAGCTGCTAAAACTGTACCAAAACCACTGAAGAGAATCATCAGATGCTTTCTTAAACAGAAACATATGTAATGTGTTTGCAAAGTAAAAGTTCTGAAGGTGATTGGATGAACAGTAATTTTATCCAATCAGCTCATGTCACAGAGATGACTTTCTCGATAAGGGTCAATGTGAACAATGTCAATCAACAAGTTAAACTGTTTCTTGCATTAATGTTAATGTTATTAGTCTAACTAATTAAATTTGGGAAGTGAAAGACCTTGTGTTATAACAACACCATGATTTTCAAATGTTTTCTGTTCTGTAATACCAGAAGGCTTGAGGCACAGACAGGAAGTGTTTCAGAATAAAGGCCCCTTAGGGAGTCTGTCACAGTATTTTCACCTGACAGTCAGGTAATTAGACCACAGAAATAAGGCAGTGTGTTGCTTCTTTGCTTTCAAATAGGTTTCATTTAAGTCTGAGTTGGCATTGTTAAATTAAGAAATATGCCTGCAGTTCTCAGACACTAGATTTTTTCAGTGTAATTTAATCACTAATTTCAATGAACACAATCCAAAAACTGATAATACAGGGCATAGTGTTAGTGTCTACTGCTGTTATTACTGTTTCCATCTGTCTGGCACAGTAGTATTCCCTTGTGCTTACAATAAAACCAAGCTGTCAGGGCATTAAACCCACACAGAGATAGCATAAAACAGCCATACATCAATTTTTAATATCACGCGGCTGACTCTGACGTGGTTTTATTCACTTTGACCTGTTTGACATGCAAAGGAAGCTCTGAAATGAAACAAGCGGTGATCACCGGGAGCGTGGAAGATGTGTGAGCTTTTTGAAGTGGCCTCCAGCTGCGACGCACAGCTCTTTATCACGGCTAAAGCAGCGGTAATAACCCGGACCAGTGAGTGTGACTGTCCCCACAGCAGCAGCGACTTTATCAAGATGCACCTACCGCTGCTCGCTGTTTAACTTCTGCTACGTGCAAGGCTTAGCCACCACCAGCGTGACACAAGAAGTATTTCATGAAGTGAATGTGAAGTCAAATCTCGATTTATTTTTAATACAATCTGCTTTTGTACGTGTTAAATGCTGTTGCATGGCTGTTGCTTTCTGTCCTATTTTGTTTTCTGTGTTGGGGTATTTAAGGAGGCAGTTGTGATACTAGTATTTGATACTGGCACTGAAACAGACACTGAGATGGGAGATTGGGTAATGATGGTGCCAATTAGGGTTGGGTGCTGAGTCATGCATCAGCAGCAGACTCAGCACTCTGACACTTTACTTTACAGACTTCCACACGCTGAACATGAATCAAAGTATCAGTGGTGTGGAAATATTTCAGCACTTCTATAAGCCCTAGTAAACCAGTGCTGTCCTATTTTTCACCTCTGCGCAGCTACAGAGCAGCTAGACAGCACAGAGATGCTTGGGGATTAGCAAAACATCAGCAAGTCTCTTTCTCTGCACCAGCCTGATACTTTTAGCAGCAGATACAGCTCAAGATGAAGCCCCCTGTAATAATTACAAGTTTTTTTACTGAGAAGTTTGTTCCTGCAGTCCGTCGTCCTGTGTGTACAACCTCTAAGACCAAAGTTTGGTGTTCAGATGATTTATAAGGGTGTGTTCTTTAGTTTGCACCAAAACAGAAAACAATCTATTTAGTTCAGTTTGTCAGCTAAAAGCCCCGGTCCGCCGAGCATTCACAGCTAGCATTTTAAACTGCAGACCAAACGGAAAAACATGCATTTTTTTAAGAAACACACTGGATGATGCTGTTAGCCTAAATGCTAATAAGGCATGTTACTACAACATTTTATCTTCTCAGTGCTTCACATTTGAAATCTTCCAGAGTCCACCAGTTTGAACAGGACCAAACACGGCAAGTGTGAACGCACCCCAAGTGAACACCATCCCAATTTCTGCTCCACCGGTCACTGTTTCTATATTTTTAGGCCCGAGCCGGTGATGACCGGGAGGGCCTATTATTTTTGCTCGGATTTTTTTTTTTTTTTTTTTTTTTTTTTCTTCCGACCCAATGATCCTAAATTTGACCCAGTGAACATGCACGAAAAGTCATTTTTATTGGTCCCAGACTTCAAGCTCGGCGAAAAATTTATGTATTTGAAGTCAAAAAAATACGAAAAATGACTCAGTGGCGACCCTACAAAATCAAAATACATTGGGCCTATGGAAAGTGAAAGTAACTTTTTTCCAACGTAGAAAAATGAAACTTGGTATATCCATAGGACACCTCAGGGCAAACAGAAAAGTCAATGACAGTCACACCCTAAACTTAACAAGAAGTCCGCCATGTGGGGTGAAACGCGCCACTAAAATCGCACTTGCGCAGAAAGATGCAAATCATTGTGTTTTAATCTAAATGGCCCCAAATTTGGTGAGTATCATCTAGACACGTGTGCCAACCAAAGTTGTAACTTTGTTGTTGATATCTTATCGGGTATGGGTGTGGCAAGCCTGTAACGAGGTGACCATTTTTGTGAAAATAAAATGTCTCTTAACTCTCAAACGCCTTCTCGGATCGAGTTGGACCCAAAAGGCGTTTGTGCACATTCATGACCTGAACAAAAAATATGTAAATAAAAGGGTTATCTTTAGAAATGGCTCTCCAGCGCCCCTACAAACTTATAATGGGACCCAAGAATTTAGTTTGTTATAGAGACATAAAATTTGGTACACACATCTCTTATGTCATGACGAGCATAAAAGCCAATGACAACCACCCCTATCTATAAATGTGTTGCCATAGCAACGTCCCAAAAATGTGAAAAAGTCAATGGGAAGTGAAATTTTTAGTTTGTTGTAGGCAAATAAAACTTGGTACACACATCCATCATGGGCTTATGAACAAAAAGCCAATGGGGACCACACCCTATCACACACAGGAAGGCGGCCATTTTGAATTGAAAATGTGAACCGACTTAAAATACACCTCTTTTTAAAAGTACACAGAAAAAGCTGCTTCATTCCACAGACACCAAACTTGGGCAAAATAAGCTAAACACATGTATGTAAAAGAGACAAGTGTTTTTCTAGACTTTTTGCTCGAGTTATATTTTTATTATAATTCATATATTTTTTATTATAATTTTTCTGCAAAATGATCCTCAATTTAACCCAGTAAACGAACAACTAAAAGTCATTTTTATTGGTCCCAGACTTCAAGCCCGGCAAAAATGTATGTATTTGAAGTCCCGAAAAAAAATACGAAAAATGACTCAGTGGCGGCCCCTAGAAAAGTCAAAATACATTGGGCCTATGGAAAGTGAAAGTAACTTTTTTCCAACGTAGAAAAATGAAACTTGGTTTATCCATAGGACACCTCAGGGCAAACAGAAAAGTCAATGACAGTCACACCCTAAACTTAACAGGAAGTCCGCCATGTGGGGTGAAAGGCGCGCCACTAAATTCGCACTTGCGCAGAAAGATGCAAATCATTGTGTTTTAATCTAAATGGCCCCAAATTTGGTGAGTATCATCTAGACACATGTGCCAACCAAAGTTGTGACTTTGTTGTTGATATCTTATCGGGTATGGGTGTGGCAAGGCTATAACGAGGTGGCCATTTTTGTGAAAATAAAATGTCTCTTAACTCTCAAACGCCTTCTCGGATCGAGTTGGACCCAAAAAGGCGTTTGTGCACATTCATGACCTGAACACAAAGATATGTAAATAAAAGGGTTATCTTTAGAAATGGCTCTCCAGCGCCCCCTACAAACTTATAATGGGACCCAAGAATTTAGTTTGTCATAGAGACATGAAATTTGGTACACACATCTCCTATGTCATGACGAGCATAAAAGCCAATGACAACCACCCCCTATCTATAAATGTGTTGCCATAGCAACGTCCCAAATATGTGGAAAAAGTCAATGGGAAGTAAAAATTTTAGTTTGTCGTAGGCAAATGAAACTTGGTACACACATCCAGTATGGGCTTATGAACAAAAAAGCCAAAAGGGACCACACCTTATCACACACGGGAAGGCGGCCATTTTAAATTGAAGATGTGAACCGACTTAGAATACAACCTCTTTTAAAAAACAACAGAAAATAGCTGATTCATTCCACAGACACCAAACTTGGGCAAAATGAGCTAAACACATGTGTGTAAAATAGACAGGCGTTTTTCTTGTCGTTTTTGCTCGAGTTATATATTTTTTTATTATAATTTGGTATATATTTTTTAATTATAATTTTTCTGAAAATGATTTTCAATTTGACCCAGTAAACGTGCAACTAAAAGTCATTTTTATTGGTCCCAGACTTCAAGCCCGGCAAAAATTTATGTATTTGAAGTCCCCGAAAAAAAAATATGAAAATGATTCAGTGGCGACCCCTAGAAAAGTCAAAATAATTGGTTCTATGGAAAATGAAAGTGAATTTTTCCAATGTAGAAATACAAAGCTTGGTACATCCATAGGACACCTTAGGGCAAACAGAAAAGTTTATTACAGCCATACCGTAAACTCAACAGAAAATCTACTATGTTGGGTGGAATACATGACCACCTAAATCGTACACTTTGTGCTAAAGGGTTTTCATCTAAACAGCTCCAAATTTGCTTTAAAGCACGACATGCAATCCTCCGAATATATGTGTCCCGCGTCTCAAGGGAGGCGAGGGCCTTTATCGCCGCTATGCTTTAATTAGGCCCGAGCCGGTGATGCCGGAGGGCCTATTGTTTTTGCTCGGATTTTTTTTTTTTTTTTTTTTTTTTAAATTTTTAGGCCCGAGCCGGTGATAGCCGGGAGGGCCTATTGTTTTTGCTCGGATTTTTTTTTTTTTTTTTTTTTTTTTATCTTTATTGTGACCAAATGATCCTAAATTTGACCCAGTGAACATGCACAAAAAGTCACTTTTATTGGTCCCAGACTTCAAGTTCGGCAAAAATGGTATGTTTTTGAAGTCGCCGGAAAAAAAAAACGAAAAATGACTCAGTGGCGACCCCTACAAAATCAAAATACATTGGGCCTATGGAAAGTGAAAGTAAGTTTTTTTCAACACAGAAAAATGAAACTTGGTATATCCATGGGACACCTCAGGGCAAACAGAAAAGTCAATGACAGTCACACCTAAACTCAACAGGAAGTCCGCCATGTGGGGTGAAACGCTGCCACTAAAATCGCACTTGCGCAGAAAGATGCAAATCATTGTGTTTTAATCTAAATGGCCCCAAATTTGGTGAGTATCATCTAGACACGTGTGCCAACCAAAGTTGTAACTTTGTTGTTGATATCTTATCGGGTATGGGTGTAGCAAGCCTGTAACGAGGTGGCCATTTTTGTGAAAATAAAACGTCTCTTAACTCTCAAACGCCTTCTCGGATCGAGTTGGAACCAAAAAGGCGTTTGTGCACATTCATGACCTGAACACAAAGATATGTAAATAAAAGGGTTATCTTTAGAAATGGCTCTCCAGCGCCCCCTACAAACTTATAATGGGACCCAAGAATTTAGTTTGTCATAGACACATAAAATTTGGTACACACATCTCTTATGTCATGACGAGCATAAAAGCCAATGACAACCACCCCCTATCTATAAATGTGTTGCCATAGCAACGTCCCAAAAATGTGAAAAAAGTCAATGGGAAGTGAAATTTTTAGTTTGTTGTAGGCAAATGAAACTTGGTACACATATCCACCATGGGCTTATGAACAAAAAAAGCCAATGGGGACCACACCCTATCACACACGGGAAGGCGGCCATTTTGAATTGAAAATTTGGTCCGACTTAGAATACACCTCTTTTTAAAAACAACAAAAATAGCTGCTTCATTCCACAGACACCAAACTTGGGCAAAATGAGCTAAACACATGTATGTAAATGAGACAAGTGTTTTTCTAGACTTTTTGCTCGAGTTATATTTTTTTATTATAATTCGGTATATATTTTTTATTATAATTTTTCTGCAAAATGATTCTCAATTTGACCCAGTAAACCAACAACTAAAAGTCATTTTTATTGGTCCCAGACTTCAAGCCCGGCGAAAAATATATGTATTTGAAGTCCCCGAAAAAAAAAAAAAGAAAAATGACTCAGTGGCGACCCTAGAAAAGTCAAAATACATTGGGCCTATGGAAAGTGAAAGTAACTTTTTCCAACGTAGAAAAATGAAACTTAGTACATCAATAGGACACCTCAGGGCAAACAGAAAAGTCTAGGACAGCCACACCCTAAACTAAACAGGAAGTCCGCCATGTGGGGTGAAACGCATGGCCACTAAAATCGCACTTGCGCAAGAAGATGCAAATCATTGTGTTTTAATTTAAATGGCCCCAAATTTGGTGAGTATCATCTAGACACGTGTGCCAACCAAATTTGTGACTTTGTTGTTGATATCTTATCGGGTATGGGTGTAGCAAG
Organism: Perccottus glenii; assembly: GCA_024416835.2. Classification (NCBI taxonomy): domain Eukaryota; kingdom Metazoa; phylum Chordata; class Actinopteri; order Gobiiformes; family Odontobutidae; genus Perccottus; species Perccottus glenii. The sequence goes on from CM044548.2 coordinate 4,952,653, forward strand.
CCTGTAACGAGGTGGCCATTTTTGTGAAAATAAAACGTCTCTTAACTCTCAAACGCCTTCTCGGATCGAGTTGGAACCAAAAAGGCGTTTGTGCACATTCATGACCTGAACACAAAGATATGTAAATAAAAGGGTTATCTTTAGAAATGGCTCTCCAGCGCCCCCTACAAACTTATAATGGGACCCAAGAATTTAGTTTGTCATAGAAACATGACATTTGGTACACACATCTCTTATGTCATGACGAGCATAAAAGCCAATGACAACCACCCCCTATCTATAAATGTGTTGCCATAGCAACGTTCCAAATATGTGGAAAAAGTCAATGGGAAGTGAAATTTTTAGTTTGTTGTAGGCAAATGAAACTTGGTACACATATCCACCATGGGCTTATGAACAAAAAGCCAATGGGGACCACACCCTATCACACACGGAAGGCGGCCATTTTGAATTGAAAATTTGGTCCGACTTAGAATACACCTCTTTTTAAAAAACAACAAAAATAGCTGCTTCATTCCACAGACACCAAACTTGGGCAAAATGAGCTAAACACATGTATGTAAAAGAGACAAGTGTTTTTCTAGACTTTTTTGCTCGAGTTATATTTTTTATTATAATTCGGTATATATTTTTTTATTATAATTTTTGCAAAATGATTCTCAATTTGACCCAGTAAACCAACAACTAAAAGTCATTTTTATTGGTCCCAGACTTCAAGCCCGGCGAAAAATTTATGTATTTGAAGTCCCCGAAAAAAAAAAAAAGAAAAATGACTCAGTGGTGACCCCTAGAAAAGTCAAAATACATTGGGCCTATGGAAAGTGAAAGTAACTTTTTTCCAACGTAGAAATACAAAACTTGGTACATCAATAGGACACCTCAGGGCAAACAGAAAAGTTTATTACAGCCATATCGTAATTTCAACAGGAAATCTACTATGTTGGGTGGAATGCGTGACCACCTAAATCGCACCCCTTGTGCTAAAGGCTTTTCATCTAAACAGCTCCAAATTTGGTGAGTTTCATCTAGACACGTGTGCCAAAAAAGTTATCAATTTGTTTTTGTTACATTTGTGGCTGTGGTCATAATGAGTCTGTGAAGAGGCAGCCATTTCTTTGGGAAATAAATGCCATTTCCCAATTGCCAGGATCCTTCCTTTGGAGGAGGCCCTCCAGAGCCAAGACTAGAGTCTTAGAAAACTCCTCAGAATCATTTGGAACTTGTAACCTTGTACTTTTAGACAAGTAATATTTACATTTTGCCTTTTAAACAGGGGTGCAGCGATTCCTGAGTCATCTCAAATCTCCAGCCAGTACTTTGTTTTTCTCGCCTTAGCCCAAGCACAATCTATTATTTTAAAGGTTCAGACAGCTCCCAGGAAAACCAGGGATTGTGGAGACCTTTAACTCTAAATTACAAGGTGGTGTAGCAGGCCCCAGCAGTAGCACAGGCCCGGTTATTTGACATTACCGTGAAGTTTACGCTTTAAAGTACGAAATGCAATCCTCCGAGTGCATGTGTCCCCGCGGTCTCAAGGGAGGCGAGGGCCTTTATCGCCGCTTGCGGCTTTAATTTACTTTGTGATTTGTTCAGTGAAAGTTCTTGCGACCATCACACTCTTCACAAACCATTTCTAATACTAAGTAAACAAGTTGAATAAAACCCATTGATGAAAACACACACACTGGCTTCTATTTCAAGAACAGAGCGGCTTCCAGAGAGTTGCCATGGCGATGGAGCAGACACACAGCATGTTCCGTTTTTTTTTTTTCGTTTTTTTACTTTTACAGATAAATCTCAAGGACACTTTTGGGAGATAGCATCAAAGTGCAGCTTTAAAGGTTGTCTCAATATTTGTCTCCTCAAATACGTGTGTGCGTGACGAGATGAGAGTGTACGCTCTCACTCACTACCACAGCACATCTGAGAAATAATCCAAACGACCTTTCAAGAAAACTTTCCTTTCTATCTACTTTTTACAAAGATCCTTTTCTCTGTCCGACCAAAGGTAATGTGAGGTACCCTAAAGCAGTGGCTCTCATACTATTTCCACCAATCATGATATAGTATGGGATAAGCTGCCATATGCGTATCTGTCTAACCCACAAGATTAATGCTAGGATCACATTCGTGGGTGAACTACATTTGAGAGGTTTCAGAGACATCCAAACTCTCCAATATTATAACTAGACTTTTTAGACTTAAGTTTTCATCCATGTCTGGCTCTGTGTACGATCCACTGAAGTCTAGGAAAACATCTGAAAATGCACCAGTTTGATAGTTCATAGATTATAGATAGTTTGATAGATTAGTCATCAACATAGAACTCTGCAGGGTTCCTTCGGTGTCAGGACATGGTGGACATTGATTGACTGTAAATTTCTCCTCGGATGATGTATTGTTCCAAAAGTTCATTTTTGGAAACGGTAAAAAATGAGCTAGAGTAGGCCTGAGCCTCTCCAGAGTTACAGCTCGAGTTGGCTGTTCTGAGCGATGGCACATGGTGACCAGGAATTATTCATAGCATCTGGATGGTAAATGAGATTCCAGAGTTTCTCACTGGAACAACTGAGGAGTGTGATTGACAGCTGCAAAGACACAGAGATAAAAAAATGTAACTTTAGTTGTCTCTCCTACAACAATATTAGGCTTTAGGTTCATGTTTGGAGTTACGTGCAAAAGCCCTTTCTTTTCAACATATAAATGTGAACATTTTGTTACATTTTCTTTGAACAAGCATTGCTCAGTTCTCCTGCTGTTATGCACTTTCCAAGGCAGAAAGGATCTCACAGCACTGTCACAGCTCCTGCAGGTTTTAAAACAACTTCAGTGGTGCAGCCGCTAATGGCCACCCATTCTTTACTGTCAGAGATGTCCCTCGGTGCAGCGCCAACAACTCCACCATCCCTAACTTTTCTTTACTAATGGCCTCCTGGGTAGAGCTGGCTGAATAATTTAGATGCTGAATAATGGGTGCACTCAATATCAGGGGACATAGATATTAGAGAAAGGTGCGCCGTGACATGATAGAACATTCATTAGACCCCAAACAGAGCATTGTCCACCAGCTAAAAGTCAGGGATAAAACCGCACTGATGCTATAGTCTTTATTTCATTTTATTGTCAAGATGAAAGCCAAAAATGGACCAAGGTCTGTGGAAGAAAGGAGCCAAATATCAAAGCAGGTGGTTATTTACTGAGCACACAAAAGCTTAACAAAAATGGCTGGCCCTGGCCAATCAACCCACAGGGATCGGGTTAGGCCAACAACAGGAATAATGTAAGGCTAGAGTAATAGGCAGTGATTTATGACGGAGCTAAACACCAGCGTCCAGTGAACCTGGCCCACGCACAGTTAACCCAAGATAAAGTTGTCAAATAAAGTAAATTACACATCGTTTGAGTGCGTTAGTTAGACAATCTTTTAAAGTATGGCCTTGTTTTGTTTATAACCTACAGCCTCATGCTTAAAAAAACATTACCATGATGCAATATGGTTCAGCCAGAACTATTTGTGTTTAATATTAACACACACTGTACAAGTTCTATATTATTGATCATTTAGCTCTGACACAAGTCCTACCGTATGAACATCTCACATGCACAAATGTTAGCTGAGGGTTAACTTGTTCTTACCATCTTTAATGTAATAACTCTGTCTGCCATAAGCCTGACCTGGGGCTGAGCACAGCCATCTTTCATATTCATCATGATTATTGTCCCTAAATTTCTCAGTGGTTTAGTAGAAGGGCCGTGTCACAGAAAACAACATTGTACAAGGCTTATTTTTACATTGAAAACTGGTGTCTGTCAAATATTTAAGAATAAAATTGACAAAAAACTTTTTTACTGCTAGCTTTTTAGAGACTAGCTTTTATCTTGCGTAAATCTTGTGCATTATGTGCTGTTCCCACAGTAGATGAAGTTATTAAGTAAGCAGTCACATTGATTATACCCCACCTGTATATGTCATGTATGACATGTTGTCCTCAAGCGTGCTGTACTTGGGCCACTTTTTTTGACGCTTAAAAGGTGAAATACAAGGTAAAAATATCAGCAGAACTATGAGCCTCATTGATCAAGCTTGTATATATAGAGCCTTAATAAACTGACAGAACCCTTTACACCTGGCTTTACCCTGAGGACACCTGCTTGTCCTGTCAGATCCTCACAACATAAAGACCTGAGTTGAGTCAATGCAGTGCTTGCAGTTTTCTGGAGTTTGCAAGACATTTCTAATTTAGACCCAGACGTATTGTGTGTTATTTTGGACTGTAATCCCCCCAGCGCATCAATAATCTGTCTGATTAATGTCATGTGTAGAGACGATGTTACAGTCAGTGCGATGACTGAAGTGGCTATTAGAAGTGCAAAACCAGGCTGAGTCCATTGTTAAACAACAAATGTGAAATCCAGCCCGCCGCGCGCTAATTAAGATTAAGAAGGATAGGATTTAATACAGCCCTTCAATGTATTATTAAAACCTGGGCTTAGACTGTGAAAGGATTACAAAAGCAAATAATAATCAGAAGAATTAGGGAAAGACTGCTTAGTGCTGCCGAGCTGCTTTATTTACTGTTCCAAAACGTTCAATCAATAAAGTCATATTATTCTTTTCTTCAGCGAATGTGTCAGTGAACTCATAACCAAACTGTGACCATGGATCAATGGTGGATCATAGGATTGAATGAAGAATTAAGAACTTTTGTCTGACTCAAATGTAACTGAGGGTTTATTGGTGACATTATGATTGTGAAAGTAGAGACTGACGAGGAGCTGGGCTGGTTTACTGCAGGCAGCGAGGATCATACCACAGCAGCAGAACCCACACATCTCTGAAACAGTTTCTTCGATATTGTTATTATACTTATGTCTGATTTTCAGCAGAGGAAGTGTCGTCTTGTATTTCCAGACATTACTCTTCAAAACCGGAAACAGCTGCCTGTGTAAGTTTGATATTTACTACATTTGCTTGTTTATTGCACTCTTTAAAAAAAAGACAAAAGACCACTTCAAGCCGGTGAAAAAAAATATTTTGACAATTTGGGAAAGCAACACTGGCTTGAATAAAAAAAAAGAATGACGAAACATTTAATGGAGTTTGGATTATGGCATATTAATTAAGGCTGTAGCCTATTTAAATTTTTTTATTTAGGCTTATCCTCTGGGACATCCTCCAGGGGCTGGAGGTTCGCTCGTTGCATGATTACATGCATCAGACAACGCTTGAGCATGACTTGTGAGTCCTTTGTGCTCAAGTCCAAGTCTAAGTCCGAGTCATTAGTCTTGAAGTCTGAATCGAGTCACGAGTCCTTGTGTCTGGGAATAAACAAGTCCAAGTTCAAGTCCGAATCATTAAAAGGGTCCGAGTCAAGTCATTGAGTCTTTCTTTCCATAAGTCGAGTCACGAGTCACAGAAATGAGCCTGATAACTCCGAGTCCAGGACTCGAGTACTCCATCTTTGCTTTGACCATATTTTGAATCCCAGCAATTAAACATTCAACATGTCAAGATGCTTTTAAATTCCAACTTGTCTGAACAGGAAAATACATTTTTCAGCTTCTGGTCGACATGTGTAACTTAACTGAGAAGGTGACAGGATCAAAAAGAAATGGAGCTGGTCTTACCTTGTCCTGGTAAATGAAGAACAGCAGGATGGACAAGATTTCCAGAAAAAAGATGAGCAGCAGCAGGATGAAGAACTGCAGATCAAAAAAACAAACAAAAACATAACCATCACAAGGCAAGTCCACCGGTTAACTTTTTCATGGTAAGAACAAGGAAACACATTTGTTTTTGATTTATTTCCAGCTTTCGAAACTTGAAATGCAGTGAGCTTTGGGAGTTTACTACATTTAAAGGCCTCGCTACTGGCAACATTATGTAACTTAACTTTTCATCAATATCAATATATATTGTTGTAACGTATATATTTGCAAAATGTAACAAAACTGTCTACAACTGTGTTCTCACAAGATGTGTCTCTGTCAAACCAAGCACAATTTGTGATTAGAAGAGGGTTAGGTTTTTGTCCAAAATAAATTCTAGATTATGACCTTGATGATTTTCAGACCCCATACTGGTTACATAGTGTAGCTTTAATGACACGAGTTGCTTTTGACATTTACATTACATTTAGCCATTTAGCTGACGCTTTTATCCAAAGGGACTTATACATTAAGATTCCATTCACCAGTGTTACAGCTGGAACACCACTGGAGGCAAGGTGGATTAAGTGTCTTAAGCGCCCAGTGAAGAACATTTAATCTGTTTTCTACCTTTCCTTTCTTTCTCTCTTTTTGGTCAAATATTGAGTAATATTTAGTCATTTTTTTATTTTTGAGGAATTTTTCAACTCAGAAAATCCACGTTAATGTATTTTTTTCCACGTGAAGGATTTCTGTGAGGGATATCCTATCCATTTTGTTGTTCTTCTGGATCTTGCCGGTGTTTTCTGGAGTTCTGTACAGCATAACATAAACTAATCTTTATTGCCCCTTTGTCCATTGGAAATGTATTGCACTTTTTTCTTACGAACAGTAAAATGGGTATATAGTAAATGATCCAAATATGAACATTTCTTTTGTACATTCAAATGGCGACACTGTTTTGCACATGAACAATATATTTTAGCAGAATGGGTAAAAGTTTTGGGTTTAAATTCCAATAAAGGCATCGTTACAGAGGCTTGTTGGAACTCATATTTCTCAGTGACAGGTCAGGATCCGAGCGAGGCTGCTGTGTGGAGCAGATACAGTTTCCTGAATTTGGTGGAGAGAAGCCATATTTTATGAGCGGCCCTCCTTTTCGCTCAGGGCCCAACGAGATGAGCTGCCCGATCACCCATACATCTTCCTGTGACCAGTGTGAACGCTTAAACCAGTTACAAGCTCATCAATCAAGCCCTCCATGTGCTGTCTCATGGCCCTTCTCACAGACAGGGCCTGGTATGGGTTTAGACCAAAAATGACCCAAATCATGATAGAAACTGAAAAAGCCAGGAACAGTGCAGTCGTGGTTTTAATGTTGTTGATGCTTCTGTCTTCCTAAAAGGGTTACTGCTGTAATTTCTAAATGTTCTATTAGGTGTTTGTTAATGCATTGTTGCCAGCACAGTCTCAGTTTGCACAAGCCAGTTTTAGAGCCATGACACAAAAACAAAACTATATGCATGGTATATTAAGTAGAACTTGAACATATGAACAGTGAGTTCCGGGGTTGTAATATTAAACCATAAATAATTGATAAAGCTGTAGTGAAGAAGAGAAGTGCTTTTACTGCCCCCATGAGCAGCCCCCACATTCAGCACTGACTAAAGCTGCTTGATATAAAGAAATTAAATGAAAAACTTTCCCTGGATTGTGACCTTTCTGACAGTGAAAGTGCAAATGTGTAAGAATGAACTTAATATTTTCTAACTGACTTGGTAATGTGACTGGACAACAGATGTGGGCTCCCACACAACGCTTTTGCAAATGGCAGGTACTTTAGAGGAATACCATGTTGATTAATTAAAGAATCACTTTTACAGTAGGGATCAAAAGTTTGGGCATCCCAGGTAAAATTCTTTATTAATGTGCATAAAGACGCCAAGAAAAGATGGAAAAATCTCCAAAAGGCATCAAATGACAGATTAGACATCCTTATAATGGGCACCCTGCAGAGTGAATACCTTGTACTGCTCCCTTTGGCAAGCTAGGACCTGACAGTGTCATGGATTGTTCTCAATCATCGTCTGGATAGACCAGGTGATGTCAATCTCAAAGGTTTTAAATGCCCAGACTCATCTGACCTTGCCCCAACAATCAGCACCATGGGTTCTTCTAAGCAGTTGTCTAGAAAACTGAAACTGAAACTGAAAATAGTTGACGCTCACAAAGCAGGAGAAGGCTATAAAAAGATAGCAAAGCGTTTTCAGATGCCAATATCCTCTGTCCGGAATGTAATTAAGAAATGGCAGTCATCAGGAACACTGGAAGTTAAAGCAAGATCTGGAAGACCAAGAAAAATATCAGACAGAACGGCTCGCAGGATTGTGAGAAAAGTAAGTCAAAACCCACGTTTGACTGCACGATCCCTCCAGAAAGATCTGGCACACACTGGAGTTGTGGTACACTATTCCACTATAAAGAGATACTTGTACAAATATGGACTTCATGGAAGAGTCATCAGAAGAAAACCTCTTCTATGTCCTCAACACAAAAATCAGCATTTGAAGTTTGCAAATGAACATATAGACAAGCCTGATGCATTTTGGAAACAAGTTCTGTGGACCGATGAGGTTAAAATAGAACTTTTTGGCCGGAATGAGCAAAGGTATGTTTGGAGAAGAAAGGGCACAGAATTTAATGAAAAGAACCTCTGTCCAACTGTTAAGTATGGGGGTGGATCGATCATGTTTTGGGGTTGTATTGCAGCCAGTGGCACAGGGAACATTTCACGAGTAGAAGGAAAAATGGATTCAATAAAATTCCAGCAAATTTTGGATGCTAACTTGATGCCATCTGTGAAAAAGCAGAAGTTAAAGAGAGGATGGCTTCTACAAATGGATAATGATCCTAAACACACCTTAAAATCCACGGTGGATTATATCAAGAGGCATAAACTAAACGTTTTGCCATGGCCTTCACAATCTCCTGACCTCAAAATAATTGAAAATCTATGGATAGACCTTAAAAGAGCAGTGCGTGACAGACAGCCCAGAAATCTCAAAGAACTGGAAGACTTTTGTAAGGACGAATGGGCAAAGATACCTCAAACAAGAATTAAAAGACTCTTGGCTAATTACAAAAAGCGTTTACAAGCTGTGATACTTGCCAAAGGGGGCAGTACAAGGTATTAACTCTGCAGGGTGCCCAGACTTTTGCTCTGGTGGACGGCGGTATATCGTGTCCTTTTGTTTTTTTGTTTTTTTTCTGGTTTTCTGGTTTAAAACTTGGTTTGTTTTTTAAATTTACTTACAGTTTAATTCTGCTGAATCCCCTGTTAATTAATTAATTCATTCATTTTATTTGATTGGGACAGTGCATGTAATGAACATACATGAGACACAACCACATGAATGTAAACATGCCAGATTGTAGCCTTAGGCTAATTTCCATTGTTGTCCCAACATTCTTACACATTCATACACCAGAGCTGTGTCACTGGAGCCAAGGAGGGTTAAGTGTCTTGCCAAAGGACACAACGACAGTTGTATGGGGAGAGAGGGAATTGAACCACCAACCTTCCGGTTATAGGAAGGCCTTACCACTGAGCCACTGTGGCTTAGTTCTGGTTTGGTCTAGGTTTAGTCCTGGATCTGTCCTGGTCTACTGGTCCTGGGTTTAGTTCTTGTCAGGTGTAGTTCTAAAGATGTGTTGTTGCAGAGGGATGTCAGACCAAAGTTCCTGTTGTATCTGAGGAGCTGCTCTGTTTATGTAAGAAGTAGACTCCTCTTCCTGTTCCGTGTCAGTGACCTGTTAGACTTATTTAGAAGCTTTTGTTCTAAGGTCTACAGTTTTCTTTAGGCCGTCCCTCTGCAGATGCTTGGTATGTAACAGAACAAAAGCTGACTAAACAATGGGAACTGATTTAAGCCTGTTATTTTGGGGACCAACCAGTGTAAGTCTGACTCAAACAGGCCGTGGGCTGTGTGCTGCTCTGGGACTGTTCAAGCTTCACCACAGACCTGGCCCGTCTTTAAATACTTTACCTTTTACTCCCTTTGAGTTTGGAGTATAACACTATTTGAATATATTCTCAACACAACAATAACATTTAGAAAACCCAGTGCATTAGGGGTCCACTTGCAGGGTTACAATGGGATCCATCCAACTCTGTTATGGATACTGATGCACATGGGTAGTTTATCCTCAGCCCAAGCCTCGTTTGGAATAGATAAAAGAAGCAATGACACATGTCCATGGTCCTAAAGGCAGCAGGGGCATCAGAGCCCTATCCCTGTAGTTCTTTATAATTACTAGAGAGGCATGAGGGCCCCTATAGGACACTTCTGACTGTCATGCCAATATTTACTCCCTTCATACTTTCCGTCTAAGGGCTTAGTCTGTGTGGCCCTATTGGCAGTTGTTGAACATGGAGGACTGTTAAGGAGGAATCAGAGGGCATGTCAATAAGACTGAGTGCATTGTTGCGATCCATACCTCGCCTCAGGCTTATTCTTATACTAATATGAATATACACATGAATTTATCTTGAGCCAGAAAGTATCTTTGACACTTAAAGACATAGATTTTAATGACTTGGTACATAACAAATGACCCTCTCCACTGTAACCCTGCAGCTGCGGCACTATGGCCCCGTTTCCTCTGAGTGGTACAGTACGGGTTGGGTCAGTACGGACAGTTTGCGAGGCTCATATTTATGCTGTGCTGGGTGCAGAGAGCGGCGCCTGCAATATATACTGTATTTAAAGTGAACTTTCAAAACTTAGATGCATTGCCAATAACTAAAATAAAGAAGTGAATAAATCGTGGTGTGGAGCAGTACCAAAGGCTGGTGGTGTACATTTACATTTACATTTAGCAGTGGCTTCCATTCAACAGTGTTACATTTAACATTTTTAGTTGACGCTTCATTCAAAGCGACTTCCATTAAGGTTCCATTCACCAGTGTTACAGCTGGAACACCACTGAAGGCAAGGTGGGTTAAGTGTCTTGCCCAAGGACACAACGACTGTTTGAACTGTGGGGAGAGCGGGAATCGAACCCCCTACCTTCCGGTTGAAGGATGACCGCTCTACCACTGAGCCACTACTACTTATACGACAAACACACATATTATATTATATATATATATTACCATATTATTACCATACCGAGAATGTAAATGAATATCTATTGTTCAGTCAAAAGATCGGTCTTTAGCTCCACCTTTTTGAAACCTTTTTGAACCACACACTTGGGACCAGGGGCTAAAGCAACCCCAAAGTAGTACGGTATAGTTTGACATTTGGTGACATTTCTGACCGTTTTTGATAATGGAAACTTACCCGTACAGACCCAATGGAAACAAGGCTTTTGACACAAATACATAACATGCTACTATACTAACTTGCATCATAGCACCCAACGTGTCTTTAGAAGCTACATAAAAGTGTTACATTGAGAAATATTCTTTGTTTGATGAAGCCTTTAACAACTCACTGTCACAAACCACCGCAGCTGCAGTCGATCGATTTTATTAATAGCTACAAAAGTCACCTTTGAGTTTGGTGATATTCCTGACCTGCTATTGATCCTGACAAAATCTCTTCTCTCTGCCGTTTTAACAATGTGAAGGGTCGAGAAAAAAACTGCTCTGACAGAATATTCACATTCACTTCTCTCTCTGGTTCCCACAGGCAGACTGAGCTGGTGTCCACTGATCATCTGACGGTATTCACGCCTCAAATACAAACGGATATGTAGAGAGAACTGAAAAGACTTTGTGACCTCTCCTTGTTTTGTATTATTGCCATCACTCTTTATAATAACAATTTAGTGTTGTTTTTTGTCTTGCTCTTCCTGTTAGATGTCTGAGGGTAGTGTGGAGTTGGTGAATCACACAGTAAAAGAAAGTTAAAATGGCTGAATGGTTGTCTGTCAGTGCCCGGCCATTGTCCAGAGATTACCTTGCCTCAGGCCCAAAGCTAGGCTTGGGATACTTTAGCAGCCCACAACCCTGCATCAGCGGTAGAAAATGGATAAATAAACATGGACCTGTAGAAATGTAGGCTTTAAAAACAACTCAAGGAATGATTAAAATGTGAATAATGTGTTTCTATGACATAATGATCCTTGTAAAGTATTAACTGGTGTAATCAAGTCGAATCATTAAAAGAACAATTCAGATATAAATATCTGAACTGACAATAAACATTTACAGAACTTATGTTAAACTTATGTTACTGGGAATTCAGTAAATGTAATATTCATTTAAATTGTGGTGTAGCCTCTTAATTGTCCAGGACATATGTATATGTCATATGACATATGTATGATTTTTCACTCCTCATTTAAAGAGTCCTTCAGGTTAATGTGTTCCACAGAGATTTCCCCAGGAGTCCCTCATGTGCCTAATTTGCCCATTTGGTCTGAATGTCCGAACTATCAGCAAACAGGCTTTCACAAACAAACCTGGCCTTAATTCAGTTTGTAAACCAAACAGTGCAGCTGTAAAGGCGCCCTGAACAGACATCCATCCATCCAACAGCCTTTTATGATGTTAGATTTATGACCAAGAGAAGAGCAGGACTCTCAGGTGAAACCTTGATGAGCCTACATGGGACACTTTAAACCAAGGAAAGTCAACAAGCCTCCTCTGTTTTAGGCTAAAGAACAGCTCCTATTAATATTATTGGTGTATAGTTGTTATGATGCCCTATATCTGAGTATAGGGATGTAGTTTAGCAAGCCTCAGAGTGCAGTATTTAGAGTAACAACTGTGAACCTCCATTAGTTTCAGTCCTGGCCATGCTTTTTGTTATTGCCAAGATTTTTTTAGTGATTAGATTTGACCCCAGCAGCTCATTAAGATTAAAGCCACACACTTTCTTTATATCAGCTGAACATAAAGGTAGCCTCTGGTGAGTGTCTGTTTTTCATATTACCATGTTATAAAAGGAAAATGCCTCGACTGCCCTCCGCTCACGAGATACTGGCTGTTGGTGGCAGCAGCCGCAGCAGAGAGCAAAGCATTGTTAAGAACGTAAAAGTGATTCTCAGAGGCACGTGGAAAACTAACTGAGCCTCCCCTGTGGCTTTGCACATAGTCCTCCATTAATCTGGCCTTAATAAGAATCCTCAGACCTGCGCTGTGTTGGTTTTTCGAGAGCTCCATTCAGTGGCTTATAGTGCTGCTGAATTAAGGATGAATAAAGAAAATCCATCTGTGCATTGTGTACAAAGGCTAATAGACGAGTTGTGCTCTAATGGAAGGTTAGTGTTTACAGGCACAGGGCTATTCTTGAATAAAAATCTGTTAAAGTTAAAGTTTTTTTAATCATTTTACACAATGATGTAGAAAAATAAACCCATCGTAATTATGGGACGGTCTTTATTAGAAATCACGAGACCTATATGTCCACAGCCAAAAAAAAAATAAGTTTGAGTTTGAGGTGAGACTCTCAGTTTTGCAGTGTCTGCAGGAATTATTAGAAAAAAACATATAAAAAAGATATCCTTTATATGGAATTTCTTTTATGTGGCCACAGATATGTTTTTTAACGATGACTTACTGTTGGAGATTAAACATGTACATAACATTTATTAATATGCCTTAAATTCAGTATGTCCCATAGACAATGGGAACGGAGAATTTCTTCTGAAATAGCTCACAAAAGTGTATATGTTCATCTTTTTATTCCATTTTGCACCTGTTGTTTTTATTATTGGTCTTTAGTGATTTCCATTTCTGATCCTGCCTTTGGGTTGTCTATGTGTATTGTTATGTTGTATGTTTTGAGAGCATTTGCCACAAAACTAATTTCCCCATGTGGGACTATAAAGAAACTTTGAAGCGACTGAGAGAATCCTTGGACTGGCCTTACTCATCAAAAGTCTTTTCTCAGTCCTTACTGTAGAAGCATCTCCTTTTTCAGACAGATTTTTTATGTTTTATCCATATAAAAGAAATTCTGTTCACCCTTTTGTGGCTTTGCATCATGGTCGAGGCTTGAACCGCTGATGGACAGCTCTGGGATGACGGAAGCTGGACCTTTCTCTGCAGCCAATCAAAATGCGGGACATAGACATAGAGTTTGTAGGACGGTTAAATTATGTAGGAAATACTGCCGGACATTCGGTCAACCTCGGTCCGGGGCCCCAAGCCAAGCCACTGGCAAGAAGGGCCTCTGGGAACAATGTATGAATAAATAAAGGACAGTGTATTGCTATATGTCCATGATGTGTGCATCACTATTTCAACAAGATCATCACTATGTGACAATTTTTACAATGGACGGAGTGTTATGTTGGCATTCAGATTCAGGGGTGTATTCTCTTTAAATGAATGGTCAAATGCTGAAAGGTTATACAGTTGTCAGTGAAACAAATGCAGATGCAAAAATAAAGGTGTGATTGAGATACGACCAGAAAAGGGCCTGATGATTCTCTCTAACAAGCCGGTAATGACAGTAAGTGGTTATGTGACAGAGGTGCTCACTTCACATTTTCCATCTGCTTTTCCATCTCTGCACTTCAGCAAAGCTTCCAGGAAAAAAATTAAGTTTTCAGTATAACTGCTCTTCTGTTCGGGCTCCATTTTGTTCTGCGGCGCGCTCGGTGCCTCGCTGTGATAGATTATTATAAACAAAGACGGGTATACTATTACAAAAAGACCAAAACAAGCCCAATGTTTTGTTTTATTTTCCCCCAAGTAGCCATTTTTCACAGTGAGATACATAATTCAGGATTCAGAGGTGGTTCTCTACAGGGAAGATTTATATTATCACAAGATCACAATAAAAACAAACACAGGGCTCGGTTGATGATGAAAGTTAAAGTGTTCCAAAGTGGCTTTAAAAAAGAATATCATAATGTTTTGAGATATTTTTCTTATACATATACGTCACAATGGAGGTTCTGAGAGAGTTGTTTTCATGTTTTAAATTCATAACAAAACCATATGTAACCGTTGTACTTCTGCGTTGTGTTATTTGAGCGATGTGGTGCGTTAGGGATCACGAGACACGGTGGGAACTTTGGAGACTTTCTCCGTTTAATCTGGATGAAAATAATGAATTACTGATCAACATGTGCTTTTTACTCGGTCCAGCCCCAAACTGTAGAAGACAGTGGACGAGTTAGCTAACCCTTGTAACTTCCTTCTCACAATAAACTAAACATTGGACCAACATCGATGCTCAATATAAACTAAACATTACAACAATAATAAATTAGAACAAAATAATAACAGAATGACATTTAAAACTGAGGATTACCCCGGCTAACTTACCTCTTCCACCACGGAATTTACAAAAGGGAAGAGGAAGTTGCGAATCCCGCTTTTATACTGGTGCACACAAGGAACAAACGTAGAAGAATAAAACTAAAATACAGAAAAAGTAGGTGAAGGACCAAAACAGCACAAAAGTCTAATACCAGGTATGAACCACCACACAATACAAAAAGACAATTTTGTGTAATTATACTATTATTAATGAACCTGTTACACATAGAGTAAGAGGTCCATAGACTAATGATGCTGTGCTTTATTTCAGTTCCTCTGAAATAAAGCTTAAGGAATAAACAACAGATACTCTTGTTGTATCTTTCTCAAATTATCTACAGCCACTCACAATGATAGACAAAGAATCTATTTGTGGGACGTTTGATTTATGTTAAAAATGCTGTTTGAAGTGAGACCCTAACAGTGCAGTTTAAATTTACTTTGTTATTGTGAGCATTTATTTGAGTTTTCATTGCTAAAAGGGGTAGAACCTAAAGTACCAGCATAGTTCACTGTGCACTAAAAAGTGGCGCTAAAACAGAGCTGCTCAATAACAGTGTAACAAACGACACAAAAAAGAAAAGTTGATTTCTTTGAGCGCTTTAAAATCCACAGTTCACCCCAGATCTTTCCTGTCATCATCATCTTGTCTCTGTGTTGAGCGTTAGAGTCCTATGCTACACGTAACACCAACTCCACAACCTGCACTTGTTTTTCATAATCTGTTTTGTTATTTTATGTGTGTGCAAAAAAACAAAACAAAAAAACATGTCTGTGAAGGTTCTCTGTCATCCAGGTCATCTCGAAGAAAAGGTTAAAGCAAGAGTAGAGCAGAGTAAGTTCCAGGTCAAACCCCTCCCACTAGAAAGCTCAGCTGTCGTATTTTAAAAAGTATTTTGGTTATAAGAGACAAAATGTCTTTATTTTGAAAACTAAGTCCAGATTTCTTTGCTTTAACTTTTTCTAAAAGGTAAACTATGTGTATGATACAAGCTTGTGGTCTGATATATTATCCACAGCACACAAGCTCATACATTTACATTACATTTACATTTATTCATTTAGCTGACGCTTTTATCCAAAGCGACTTACATTGTTCTAATGTAATTACCAGTGTTACAGTCACTGGGGGCAAGGAGGGTTAAGTGTCTTGCCCAAGGACACAACGACAGTATGAACTGTGGGGAGAGCGGGAATCGAACCACCTACCTTCCGGCTGAAGGACGACCGCTCTACCCACTGAGCTACTGCTGCCCCATACAAGAAGTTACAGTATAAAATGTGTTGGAAAAAACAAGTATAGGCTACAAAATATGTGCATTTTGAGGGTATTTATTATAATACAAGGTTAGAGGTGTTGTGCAAATCAAAAATATGCTTGCTGTGCAATTAAACAGATTTCCAGACTAGTAAGTCATTTTAAGCTAAGACACGGTGACTGATGGAAGAGTGGTTAGCTCTCAGAGTGAATAAAACTGAGAGTAAAGAAATGTCTGGGAGTTATTAATAAACACCTGAAAATCAGTGGTGGATACAATTATGCTGGGACCCATTTGTCAACTCAAACAATATCCAGTTACAATAAAAAGGTCTTCCTATTATTCACATAACACTTAGTATTAAGGTCAGTGTCTTGCTCGTTGCATTAAGAGTCTATAGGTTTCATCTCATAGCGACAGGGGAAATGGTGCAGAATAATCGGTGCTCTATAAAAGGGCAGATAACACTGAGGAAATTGCTCCTTTAAGAGCTCTCAAGCCTTGTAGTAGTAGAGTCCTACAGCTTTCTGTTAGGCTCCAGGAGAGTTAATGAGCCACAGCGGGTCCTGTTCAGAGCAATGTCTTTCGGGAGGAACGAAACCCTGCAGGACACCGAGGGGCTGGCAGTAAACACAGCTTGTTTTATTGCACTCAAACAACTGAAAACTGCTTAGAGTAGTCATCAGAGGGAGGGCTCAGTGATATATCCCGACTTTAATCATGTTAGTGGAAAGCTACTGTAAAAATGTACATGTTTTTGCCATTTTACACTTTGTAATTTAATATGACAACAGAAAACCAATTAGTCAACATCTGCACTGGTTTTGATCATTGATGGTAAGAACTCAATTATATAATAATTCATTAAAGGTGACTGGAGCCTATCCCAGCAGCTTTAGTCGGTAGGCGGGACCAAAGAGCGACGTTTGTTATTGAAATAGTGACATTACAAGTTCCACAATTGGTGTTTCTACATAAGAGTTCAATCACATTCAAGTGGATTTTCAAGAGAAGCTGGAGGTAAAGCTGTAAACCCTGCAGCAGAGTAAACGGCTTCTGGCTTATTT
Source organism: Perccottus glenii (assembly GCA_024416835.2). Classification (NCBI taxonomy): domain Eukaryota; kingdom Metazoa; phylum Chordata; class Actinopteri; order Gobiiformes; family Odontobutidae; genus Perccottus; species Perccottus glenii. Next base: position 4,969,911 of record CM044548.2, read on the forward strand.
ACAGCTTTCATGAAAATTGAATAGCTAGAGCTGTGCCAGTTTTCCACATTTTAGGGACTCACTTTAATGTCAGGTTGTGCTTGTGTTGATGCAATGTAGACAATAAATGGAACGTTTCAAATCATAAAGTGAGAGCCACATGACCCCGATATAAAACTGGAAAAAGCCTGCACAACGTCCAATCAGCACACGGCAACTCTACACTTTGGGAAACGGACCAATGGCCAAAAGTTTCCCAAAGTTTTAGGGAACAAGTCCTGATATGCTACCTGCTGCTATAAAAAATATTGGCTTTTGATTGGTCTGGTTTGTTAAAGCTCATGTGTGAATGGTTGGAATGGGCAGAAGTGGCTGTTGAGGGAAGAACCAAAGCGAACAGGAAATTCAGACTATTAAGAACAGATGTATAGAGGGATATTTGATGGAAAGTAAGGTCCATGTAAAGTTAAAAACAAATCTAAATGTTAATAATTAATCGTCCATCTGCAAAATTATCTTGGCTATAGATGCGCCACTCTTATCTCTTGCTTTTAGGCAGAACATAGGAGCCTTTAGGGAACAAGTCTCTGCACAACTGAGTTAGCTCCAGGGTGAGGTCATGGATAATTAAAGCCATGTTTTGCACCAGTGAGTGTGGGCCGTCAATACGAGGGTGAGTCAAAGGCCATCGAGGACGAATGCTTCCACGACTCCGTCTGACTACAAATGAGAACCAGATTGTTTCCAGTGAGTGGTTGCCGTTGACCGTCGTCCAGACACACACTCGTGCACCAGGTCCAGAGCCAGTGAAGATTACACAACGTATGAAGAGCACGCAGCTGTTTCCTCCTGTTCAAACAGCCAGCTCCTGGAGTCTATTGATTTGGGGAGGCGCTGATAGACTGCCAGAGGCGCTGGGCAACTGTGGATTTTATATGTCCAGCGTCTGGATTGTTATTATAGTTTTGTTCCCGAGCTCCGCAACAACATCGGTCTCTTTTTCCTGGGAAACAGTGCTGCTGGGAACAAGGTTATAAGAGAAAACACTGCCAAGGTCCTACTCCCAGGGCCTGTAGGACAAGTTCTCCTGGGTAGACCTAGGTACCGAGGGTTATTCAGAACCAATAATGTTATGTTTCAGGAGTTTTGGTGTTAAACACATACCTGGATGTATAATATTTCAATACTAGGACTCAAAGGCTTCCGCTAATGTGTACATATGTTTTTATCAAAGTTGTTCAAATTACCTGTGGTTCTTCTTTTATTTCACGGGACACTAAAAAAGACAGCAGAATGAAAATCAAGACTGAAATAAAAAGTACTGCTGAATTTAAATTTCATAAAGATTACACATAAAAATACAAATAAAATTATTTGTAATACACTCAATTAAATAATACATGTGAGTTTTACTTAAAAATTCCTAACTATTGTCAACAAATCCTGGGCCACACATATCCTTGGTCTTTTAAAGAATGGAGAGCTCTTTCTGGCTTCGTCAGTCGAGTGCTAATGTAGAGACGCATGGTCATTAAGTGCTTTGTAGACTGTTCATGAAGCAGTCAGACGTTGCGTAGTAAAAATCAAACATGTTTAATGAGGATTAAAAATGTGTGAAATAAAAACAGCGAGTGGAGTTAACCTCAAAAAGTAATGTGAGCAAAATACTCCAAACTCCAAACAAGATTAACTGTGTTGTTGAGTGCTGCTAATCACAAGGCACACATTTTCCAGTGATAGCACAGCAGTCATTTCTCACTGCTGCGCCGCTCTCCAGTCATCAGCATGCTAATTGGCTCTGAACAGTGAACGGAGACTCTTGTCTAATCTCCATAAAGGCGCTCTGTCACTCATTAGGCCGCTTCATACGTATCCTCTCATTTTTCAGACACTGTTGCATGGTTTGCTGTGGTCACTGTTGGGAAATGTCATTGAGCGCGCTAATGACAGACACTAAGCCTCGTTCCCACCGAGATCATAATTGTTCTTTCCTGCTGTGCCTTTTTTTTCAATATATGAGTTCCTTCTGTTTGTAAGTATGGCAACATGTACAATTATACATATTATATACATTAATTCCATAGCCTTGAAATTATGTTGTATCAGACATACAATACAGCAAAATATTTTAAATTGTAAAATATGTTTTCTAGAGTTTTTAAGTGTTTTTGCCTCCGAAGCTTGACAGTGGGGACTCTGAGGCAAATGAGGGTAGTTGATGCCAGTCCAGTTAACAACCAGCCAATCAACATGCAACCATGGCAACCATCTTTAAAACATGCAATCAAGAGAATTAATGCACATCCTTTTGTTTCCATGGCGCCTGTTGATTGGCACACTTTACAGAAATGTTTTTTAACCATTGTGCCACAGTGCCTTCAAGTGAGCTAAGCTTTATTTCCTTTTTTTGAACTAAGTTTAGGACTTGAGTGTTGATTACTAAGTCAACATCAAAAACATGCTAGGTGCCCCTGGTGTGGTTGCCAATTTCCCCATGGAGATAATAAAGGGATAATAAAAAACTAAACCTGGAAATGCATAATCCGTGAGAGCTGCTCTTGACTGCATGTGACAAAGATCAACTACTCGGGTTATTACATAATAAAACATCAGGGCACAATACCCCTGATTACACTGCTATAGGGGGATTATTACATTCTTATCACTAAGTTTTTTTTTGTTAAATATCAAAACAGTATCTTATATATGTCTAATTATTCTTAATATTTAACTTCATGAACTCTCTGATACATGCTACAATGCTACTCTGGAGACACTCAGACAATGCATGATGCTAGCTATAAATAATTCAAACCATATATTTTATTTACAGACATAAACCTCAGCCCGTCCATTAGTTTGACTGACCTTATATAAAACAAACATTGTCTGTTGTTATTATGCCGCTGCAGTCAACATTTTGACATATCTGACAGCAGCTGTAAAAAGCCTAAACAAACACATCGGCTGTTCTTCTGAGATTAGTCAAGCAACTAAAAATATCTCCAAACAAAAAACTGATAAAAGAGTCGGATGTCGGGTTTAGTCTGTGAGTTGAAAGAGCAGTCTCCCTGAAGCCCAGTTCAGACCAGGTTCGGCTCATAGTGACGTAAACGGGTCGACTCTTAAGACAGAACAGCTCTGGGAGTGTATGAGATAATCAGACAAAAGAAGGTATGTTCCGCCCAAAGCCGAGAACATAAAAGTGTCTTTGGTGTGTTGCACTTAAATCTGTGTGAAACTTTTTTCTTTTCCTTCAAATTATCAGAAACTATCATTTCAAGCAAGCTTTTTCCAATCGCAGTCTCACATTCACAGGGACACTCTCATTGGCTGTTGGTCAAAAACTGAATGGCTACATGAAGTAACTATTCCAGCTGGCTACATTTGCTCACACAAAGAGGCAGTGCAAAAGAGACAAAAAAAATAAGATAAAAAATAGACAAAAGGGATTGAAAAAATATTCTGACAATAAATTTACAGGGGATTAACAAAACAACAATTGCAAGATGCTGAACTTGGCCAGCAGTTCATCTTATACATACACATATGTATGTATAGTATGTAGTGCATTATAAAATACAATTAATCAATACAAAAAAGAAGTTTAACAACTAGCGTTCAGTTTTTTTGGGAAATGTGGAAATATAACACATAAAATCAAATTCTAGTAGACTGGGTATAAACCAGATCCCACCAGCTACTCTGCCAAAGGTGTATAATCTTGTGAATGTCTGAAGGTGTCCTGAGAGATCAGTACTGAGGAGTATCTGGATTTATATCTGGATGTATTCAGATCTCTTTGAAGGTGTGAAGGGGTATGAGTGAGGCACCACTCATCGAAGCAGAAGGCTTTTTATTTAAGACTATAATTGCGTTGGTAGTACAAATAGGAGCGACTCAGTCGGTATGTTATAATATGTAATCGTTAATGAAGCCTTTATACGTCAGAGAGAGTTATCAGAGGTGGACTAGACACCCTGCGACTTAGCCCTGCGACTAACTGGCCACTGTCCAGGGTGTACCCCGCCTCAGGACCAAAGCTGCTGGGATAGGCTCCAGTCACCCGCGACCCCTAACGGGACAAAGCGGTAGAAAATGAATGAATGAATGAATGAATGAAAGGACTAGACACCATAAAGAACTAATTTGCAGATAAGATAAAAGCAGTAGAAGTGAAGATTCAGAAAAGTGTTTTTCAGAAATGTAGTGTTTCATATAAATGACCGCTCTAATGTGGACTCAGGAGGGACAGTGTAAACCCCAGGTATGAATAGAATGAGTAAAGTAGGCTACATACTGTATGTCCACAATGCTGGAGGGTAGACAGTTGACAGAGGAAGAGATTATATAGTCACAGATTTATATTTGTCATCTTAGAAATAGACGTACGGTAGGATTTTAAGTTCTTACTGTTATTCTTATAGATCAAATTTCTGCCATAACACCAACACGTATCAGGCAGTGTTGGCTCCCATCTTTGGGAGAGTGGTACTTTTTCCCAAAGTGGCACTTACTAAAACAAAGAGTAGGTCTGAAAGTGAATCAGAAGAAGAGACCTTTGAGGTATATCTTACAGTGAGCAGCAGAGGCCGGCTCTCTTTGACAGCTCCCACGCATCCCAGGCAGCCGATCACCATGATGATGGTTCCCACGGCGATGAGCAGGTTGGCGGCTGACAAGGTCGGCAGCGATGAAGACAGAGTGGCGAAGCTGCCCTGGGTCACTGACAGCCACACTCCCACCCCCAGGATACCACAGCCCCCCAACTGTAGAGGAAGACAAGACGAGCAGAGTCAACATCTGATGCACTGACATTTTCTAACTGTCTCAAACCTTTTACAATCGCATATGGTCATTACATTTCACAACTTGTGTCACAAAGACGCTCCGAGCAGTCTCTGATGAATGTCACACTGCAAAGAATCTTTTGGGTTATGCTTTAATGCAACACTTTAGTATCAGTGAGTGTTAACTTGAAAGGTGTTTGTGTGCATAAAAAAGAGAAAACATACCAAAGCAATAGAATGTGCTCAAGATTATAGTCCAGAAAAAAGGACCGACATGTATCAGAGTGTTGCAAAAATAGCTTCTGGTAAGTCACATTGTTTACATATCCATCTATATAACCTCTACGTAAAATGGTACTATTGATATAGTATAGTATAGTATCTCTGACGGAAATGGCAGCAAATTTCTCTATGATTGTTCTTAATTTCTCGCAGGCATTTTTTGATTGTACAATGGCACTGCACTCTGTGCTCACCCACCTGGACAATAAGAACTCTTATGCACGTATGCTGTTTGTTGACTTCAGCTCAGCATTCAACACTATCATCCCGACCAAGTTAATAGCCAAACTTGAAGACTTGGGCATCAATACCTCACTCTGCAACTGGATTCTGGACTTCCTGACCAACAGACCCCAGAATGTCCGATCTGGATCCACCTGCTCCACATCCATCACACTTAACACTGGTGTACCACAGGGCTGTGTGCTAAGCCCATTTCTCTACTCCCTCTTCACCTCTGACTGCAAGCCTGTGTTTGGATCCAACGCCATCGTCAAGTTTGCAGACGACACTACAGTGATTGGTCTCATCAGCAACAACGATGAGACTGCCTACAGGGAAGAGATCCAGCACCTGTCCACATGGTGCAACGAAAATAACCTGCTCCTCAACACCACCAAAACGAAGGAGCTCATCGTGGACTTCAGGAAAGAGTCTAGAGGCACACACGACACCATCCACATCAATGGAATGGACGCCGAGCGTGTCTCCAGCTTCAAGTTCCTGGGGACCCACATCTCGGCTGACATGACCTGGACAACCAACACCTCCAGCCTGGTCAAGAAGGCTCACCAGCGCCTCTTCTTCCTGAGGACACTGAGGAAGAACCAGCTCTCCTCGGCCATCCTGGTGAACTTCTACCGCTGCGCGATAGAAAGCATCCTGACGAACTGTGTCACAGTGTGGTATGGGTGCTGCTCTGTCGCGGAGCGCAAGGCATTGCAGCGGGTGGTGAAAACTGCCCAACGCATCACAGGGACTCCACTTCCTGCCATCGAAAACATCCAGAGGAAACGCTGTCTGCGTCGAGCTCGCAGCATCCTTAAGGACTCCTCCCACCCAGCCCACAGACTGTTCTCCCTCCTCCCCTCCGGCAGGCGTTTCAGGAGCCTCCGGACTAGAACCAGCAGACTAAAGAACAGTTTCTTCCCCAGAGCTGTGTCTTTACTGAACTCTAACCCTTGCTGACCCCATACCTCTCACAGACTCCTCTCTCACCCCCCACCATGCCACTCCCTCACAGACTCTCCTCTCACCCCCACCATCCCACTACCCTCATAGACTCTTCTACCCCCCCACCACCATCCCACTCCCCTCACAGACTCTCCTCTCATCCCCCACCATCCCACCATCCCCTGCACTACTGCACCTTTGCTACCAACTGTTTACATTTCACTGTTTGCACTACCTTAAATCTACTGCTTACCTTAAGCTAACATACAATTGTATACACCTACCTGTAAAATTCTGTTCATAGTCAGAGACATCTGTATATCACGTGTGTGTGTGTGTGTGTGTGTGTGTGTGTGTGTGCGTGTATGAGTATGTATGTGTGTATGTGTGTGTGAGTGCGTGTATGTGAGTGTGTGTGAGTGTACGTGTGCATGTGAGTATGTGTGCATGTGAGTGTGTGTGTGTGTGTTTGTGTGTGTGAGTGTGTGTGTGAGTATGCGAGCGTATGTGTGTATGTGAGTGAGTGTGTGTGTGTATGTGAGTGTCTGTGTGTATAGCTCTCCCGGTTTAATTCCCCTGTGAGTATGTGTGTATGGTGGTGTGTGTATGTGAGTGTGTGTATGTGTGTGTGTGTGTATGTGTGTGTGTGTGAATGAGTGTGTGCATAGCTCTCCCGGTCTAATTCCCCTGCGTGTATGTGTGTATGGTTGTGTGTGTATGTGTGTATGGTTGTGTGTGTATGTGTGTATGTGTGTATGGTTGTGTGTGTATGTGTGTGTGTATGTGAGTGAGTGTGTGTATGTGTGCGGCGCGATGCGTGTGTATCACATTACATTTAGAGTACATATTCAACTGTAAATGCTGTTTATAGAAAAGAGACACCTGTAATTATATTTATGGCACACACTCACCTTTTTATAGTAATAACCATCTGTATATTTATATTCATTGTACATATTACCTGTAAATCCTGTACATCTCCATATCCTGCACGTACGCAACCATTGTATATATCCTGCACTTTACTGCTATTGCACTTCTGGTTAGACCTAAACTGCATTTCGTTGCCTTGTACCTGTACTTGTGTAATGACAATAAAGTTGAATCTAATCTAATCTAATCTAATCTAAATTGAGAGATGAGTTGTCTTTGGTACTGTCAAACTGGGCAATTGTCAAAGATGGCATTGAAACAAAGCTAAAGGTGAATTCACACTAGAAGCATCAAAATCTATTCTCACTCTATTGGCGCCACTAGCCCTTATTCATGTCACTGACAGGGGAGAGAGCCACCAGGATTTTGCCTGAAACGATTCCTCTTAGGTGTCCATCAAATTAGTGCTGCCACGACACATGCGTGAAATGCGTCGACGCGTCACACTGTTTACGTTTATCTTGCGTAATGGTGGCTTGTGCTCCTGGGAATGGAGAAAGTTCCATTTTATCACAAAAACCCAGACTAGAATTATCAAAAGAATGGGAATACTTTAAACAGAGGCCAAATAAAATGGTCCTTAATGGTCCTGCAAAACCGAAATGGCAGCACTACTACGACACACAAGCACCTCAGAAGAAAACATCCTGGTGCTCTCTGACCTCAAACTGACGAGCCATCTGTTTAACTATTTATTATTACAATTAGTTTTAGGAGTAATTGTTGTGTTCTTACCTGATGTGTTTTGTTTCAAGAATTAATTGATATATGCTAGATAATAATGGTAATGCTAATCGCTAACGGTATAACATTGAACTGTAAACGTATATTACTGTATAGGTTACTTTGGAAAAAAATAAGTTAACTTTTAACTTTTAATTAACATTTACTGTTTGTTATAAGTAGTTTATGCACACATAGACATAAATATAACTACTAGATTTACATGAACAGTATGCTGTAATCTAGTAGTGTACGTGAACATATAATTAGGCTACTTGTGCAATTTTGTTTACATTTTGCACAAGCAAATTAAATAAAACATAATCATAAGTATGTGATTAATAACAAATTATCTCCTTAGTTAAAAAGAGTTTAAAATGCTTTTTGTTTTTTTATAATAAAATGACAAATTCATTACACTCTCTGAAATACAATTAAGATTGTAATCAAAGTAATCATATTAAACATTGTAATTAATCACATTCAGTTTATTTAAAAATATGCATATTTACTAACCTCTTTACATTCATGACAGTTTATTAATCTAGTGTTCCTTTTTATACAGTTTGTAAACAAGAACACTAGATTTAAAAAAAAATAAAAATAATCGTTAGATTAGTCGACAGAAAAATATATTGTTAGTTGCCGCTCTACATCAAATCATGTTCTGTGATGTTGTTCTTCATTTTCATAAAGTAGGATTGTGCAACTTAAATCTACGCTCATATTGCTGGGTTGTAGTTGCTAGCCTTGCTTGCGTGACTCCAGGAAATGAACGGTTGCCTGTTGCCACACTGCAGTTTTTCAGCTGACATTAAATATTGACAGCAAAAAAGATACGTTTTTGGAGCCATAAATTTCTATATTTAAGTTCACAACCTACGTATGTCTAGGGTGACCATATTTTTAAACCTAAAAACCGTACACTTTGATTTTACCGCAAATTCAACAACAGCATCCATAACAAATTAAAAATAATGTCACAAAAAATCAGTACATTGTCAGTAAACAATTAAAACCATGAACTGATTCCATTGATTAGTGTTAAGTCAGTTTTACAAAATGCAGCATATTCATTACCATGTACTTTTCTCAGACAGTGTTGGTCCTGGAGCTCGTTTGTAAATCACAACTTTACTTTTGTGCTGGTGGTCAAACAATGAATGCTGGGGAAGGACAGATTTGCACTTAAGAACCAATCATCGTTGAGCTACAGACCCGAGGAACACTCTTTTGCAATTGATTAATATTTCCATTGCCATGGTAACTTTATGAATGATACAGACAGCTGCTTTGGCTCTAGCAATGGTTAAAAATATGAAAATTTGGGACTGTGAGAGGACAAAACCAGGACCATTTTGGTGTTTTTGTGGGACACGGGACAAGGGGCTTAAAATCAAGACTGTCCCGTGTACTTTGGGACGTATTGTCACCCTACTTTTGTCAGAAAAATTGGGCTAAAGGGCCTTATATAAAGCCAAGGGTAACATGAACTGACTTGTTCTTCACTTTAACTTTAAATAAAAATAGTGAGAGTCAAATGTCGTGGTAATAAACACAAACAAATAATCCTTCAGAGATAAATAGCTACCATGAAGATTTTGTGACACTTTCTGCACATTTACACCTACGGCTAACCATTGGGCACATAATATTACACAAATTCTCAACAGATGGCACGTAAATAGCAAGAAAATTAGCATTAACAACATTAAACCAGACAGTTATTAAGCCATACAGTGTACTTGGTATAACTGCAACAGTTATATTCACCTATTTCCTCAGACTTAAATATAGATGAGCCTGCATTTATGACTCAGTTCAGAATTTGCATGTGATAAAAAATGAATGATAAAAAATATTGTAACCTTTTTTTTTCACTCTGTTGCTGCTGTATGAGCTCATGTAAAATTATCAGGAGATACCATACAATCCATTCCCCGTTAAAAATCCAACTCTTCAGCACATCCCCTAAACGACCTAAGTATGCATGGAATAAATCTGGATAACTTTGATTGATTTCATTAAAAAAAAAAAAAGACTTCAACCGCAAAGAAGATGGTCAATATCTAATAAAGCTCTCCAATAGAATCAAGCTTGTAGCTCTCATTTATAATATTCATTAACCTCAAATTCCTGTTTCATTAGTGAAAACAGTGCATGTGAATTGATCCTATTCACATTTCAAAGAAGGTCTTTATCAAATAAAAGAGATTAAAATGCTGTACTGGACCTATTATCGTCTCTGTAAGGATATTAATAAAGCTGATCAATTACAGGGAGTTGTGGACAGAGCCTAAAGAACAACTCAATTTGGAATACACTTTGTTCTTTTTATGGTGTTTTTTTCTCTTTTAGATAAGAAATCCCATCAGGTTTACAACATCCAAGTCTTCTTTAAACATATTTTACATTTATGGCAGTCCCTCCAATGTTTTGAAAGGCTTTACCGTTAACATTTCCAAACAGTATACAACTATTTACAAAGGATACTTTTTTTAATTTATTGTGTCTGGTCTGAGGGTTTAAAAACTTTGTATGGAATTATATTTGTGCCAAAAAGCAGCATTAGGTGCATTTACATCAGCTCTTTATGGTCTGCTTTTATCAGCCTCTAGGTTTTCTCTTCTTTTTATTTTAAAGAAGTCTGAATTTAATTAAAACAAACATTCCCCCAATGCTTCAGGGAAAAATAGTGGAGCAATATCAGAAAGAGGTTTCTCAGAGAAAAATTGCAAAGAGTTTGAAGTTATCATCATCTACAGTGCATAATATCATCCAAAGATTCAGAGAATCTGGAACAATCTCTGTGCGTAAGGCCAGAAAACCAGACTGGATGCCATGGATCTTCGTGCCCTTAGACGACACTGCATCACAAACAGGAATGTTACTGTAATGAAAATCACAACATGGGCTCAGGAATACTTCCAGAAAACAATGTTGGTGAACAAAATCCACCGGGCCATTCGCCGTTGCCAACTAAAACTCTATAGGTCAAAAAAGAAGCCATATCTAAACATGATCTAGAAGCACAGGTCTTTTCTCCAAGGCTCATTTAAAATGGACTGTGGCAAAGTGGAAAACTGTTCTGTGGTTACTGGGACGCCATGTCAACCGGACTAAAGAGGACAAGGACAACCCAAGTTTTCATCAGCGCTCAGTTCAGAAGCCTGCATCTCTGATGGGATGGGGGGGCTGCATGAGTGCGTGTGGCATGGGCAGCTACACATCTGGAAAGGTACCATCAAGGCTGAAAGGTATATCCAAGTTCTAGAACAACATATGCTTCCATCCAGACATCGTCTCTTTCAGGGAACACCTTGCATTTTCCAACATGACAATGACCACATCCTGCATCAATTACAACATCATGGCTGCGTAGAAGAAGGATCCGGTTCTGAAATGGCCAGATCTTTCACCCATAAAAAACATGTGGTGCATCATAAAGAGGAAGAGGCGACAAAGAAGACCTAAGACAGATGAGCAACTAAAAGCCTGTATTAGACAAGAATGGGACAACATTCCTAAACTTGAGCACTTGTCTCCTCAGTCCTCAGACGTTTGCAGACTGTTATAAAAAGAAGAGGAGATGCCACACACTGGTAAACATGGCCTTGTCCCAACTTTTTTGAGATGTGTTGATGCCATGAAATTTAAAATCAACTTTTACAAATTTTCCCTTAAGATTATACATTTTCTCAGTTTAAACCTTGTGATATGTTATCTATGTTGTATTCTGAATAATATATTGAAATTTGAAACTTCCACATTGCATTCTGTTTTTATTCACAATTTGTCCAGTGTCCCACCTTTTTGGGAATCAGGTTTGTAATAACATGTGCTTAAAATGCTGAGTTTTCAGCGTTGATGGACTATTACTTTCAGATAATTAAATGTCCTGTAGTGTAGTCCAGTAGTCTCACTTTACAGAACACACTGCCAATGTAAAATAGACAGAGACCAGTGATGCACAGCCAGTGTTTGTGTGGAATCGACTGCAGCTACACCACGTGTTTGGAATGCTCTTGTGACACCTTTTGTTTAGTTTTGTGTTTTAACTAAAGAGGATGTAAGCCAGCATTAAGTGTCAGTAATGGTGGTGTTCAGTGCTGCTAAAAGACTTGCTCATTTGATGCATGCAACACGTTTATCCAAAGCTGTTTCATGTCCATCACACCTCGAGCACAATAAACTTTAAACAGTCTGAGGCTATGTCCACACGAAGCCAGTGCATCCCCTATCCGATCTTGAGACGGCGTCGTCTTAAGAAAATATCTGCGTACACACGACCGGCTGAAAACGATGTAGTATATATGCCAGACCAGTATGGGGCGCTGGAATTCTGCCACAGATATACACTATACACGGAGAAGAAGACTTTGAGCATGCGCATAACCTTGCGCGCTGCAGAAGAAGACGGAGACCTAAATATTTATTTTCTAATAAAAACAAGTTCTCAAATTGTTGCAGTCATATATTTAGACTGTAGTAATTGGTGCCCTCATGTTTGTTGTTTGCTCTTCAATATACGGACTGAGTTCTGAGTGCTTTGGACATGCGGAAATTCTCTCTCCATTCATTTTCTCCAGGTTGCTCTCCTGGTTCTCTTTCATGTGGATCTAAGAGCATGTGGCGTATGGTGTTGTCCATTATCGCTTGTTGCTCACCACAACTGCATAGAAGCAATAGATTTTGCTGTAATAAAGCTTAGTAGCTTCTGCAGCACGAACTCAATCATGTAGTCCGCCATTATTGTTGTTGCTGTTACGCAGACGAGGCCGACACGTGATGCGATGACATCATCGTTTTCACAAAATATACGGATTGGCTGTACACACGACACCGCAAGGGTGTCGCAAAGGTGTTGTCGAAAGATTTATCCACTTTAGAACCCTGTTTCAAAAAATAGCGGATTCAGTCTCCCAAAACACCGGATCCGTGTGGACGAAAGGCCAATACGATACAAAATGTATATGGATACAGTGATTTGTGTCTCCGTGTGGACAGCCCCTGAATGAGAGGTGCAGATAGAGGACATCAAATCCATTCAGAGCATGGGCTGGTCTACTGACTGTAGACAGAGCAAAAAGCTCCCGGCAAAAACAAAAAACCTTAACATGGAACATTATCAGCCAATGAAATGTTAGTCAACAGTAGACATTAATTATTTATGAAAAAAAAATATTGACCACATAACAGTGTTACTCTAAAGACAAAATAACAAAGTTTGTCTGAAGTTGAGTTTTTCTGGCATTTGAAAGAACACCAAAGTTGGAGAAAACATTTTTTCCTCAAAACCTTTAACCACGCCATGCATTCACCAATGTTCTTTCCTAAAGGTTTTTCTCACAATTACTCAACAACAACAGACTGTTTATTTGTTCATCCCAGAGACATAAGACTAAAAAACTCTTTCACATTGCTTGTATGTTCCTAGATCTTAGTAAAAATTTTGTTCATCCATGACAATAATTACCTTGAATCCAACAACATACCCCTCTGCTAAAAAGAAGCGCACTTTCAGAGTATTGATATTATCCAACTCTTCTCCTTTGGAGCACTGATGTTGTACACATTCACATTTCTGCTAATCCTACATAGATTAATCTGATTTGGGAGGCAGGGCTGCTTCTCTTTCTCCCAGAGGTAATAAGCCTTTCACGGCTAAATACACCATTATTGTTTCCCCTGCACTTCCTCTTTCTATTTCCAGCTTAAACACCAGATTTTACTTAATGAGCTCTTGAGCTAGAAGTAGGGCAGAGTGAGAATAAAAGGCTCTTGTGTGGAGCTCCTTTTACCGAGACGAGCCTCAGTTTACCAGCACCCTCTCTCACACGACTGGCACATCTCAGTGGCTTTTTAAATAAAGGGTTGTTGGGTCACTGTCACTCAGCACAGGGCCTTATTGCACCCCAGAGCGAGTCGTAAAATGAAAACTGGTCACACCGAGTGGGCCGAGCGTTTTTAAAGGAGCGGTGGGAAGTGTGGCTGATGAACATTTTGAGGTCAGATGGATATTTTTGTCAAAGGAGAGCCTAGAACATTGTGTGCACTTCACAATCCACCAGAGGTTTTGTACTTGTCACATTGACACTAAGCCAGGCGACCACTACACAATATGTTTGCTAAAAGAAAGGGTAGAACACAGAATAACATTACACACAAAGCAGAACCAGATTATGCAAGAAGCCATGTCCACACCAATCGTTTTTCATTTCTGCTCGCCGATGCTAAAACAAGAAGGTGTGGGCAGTTGTATTTTGTGCAGTGTGTTCTCTGTATATTTTTTGATGCAGTGATTCTTCCCTTTTGGTTTGGGTGCCTCCTGGATGCATCCTTATTTTTTGTTGCGTCATTTCTATGTGGAGCAAACTTTTGTGTTTTTACTTTTCTGTTTAAGCGAGAAAATGCTTTACTGTGGGTGCTTCTTGTTTAGAAAACTGAAGTAAGTTATTGGTTAGAGAAACTTCTAGACATAGACAGGAGAAGCAAAAGAATGGTTATTTTGATCTTAATTGAATTTGATCATCATTTTTCTTGGCTTTTACTGTAGTCAATGTGGTGTCTCTGCAGAGGTTTATTTTACAGTTGAACTGGAGAAATTCAATAATTGGAAAAAAAAAGTTGAAAGAGTGCAAGTGTAAAAAAAAAAACCTGTAGGTGACGAACTAAACCGATAAGCTACAAATGTTTATTCTAAACTCTTATTTGCTGTGGTTAAAGGAGTAGCTCTGAGCAGTGCCTGGATTATTATGATACATGTTCAGTTTTTTGTTTTCTGGCTTGTGATGGGAATGCACTTGTTCATGCTTTGTACACCAGATTAAGGCTAAATGAAATGCTAGCACAATGTTAAAAACACACTCTGATCTTATATCAGTCTGTAAATATTCAGAGTTAATCAGTCTAGAAAGCTGTTCAATCAATGCTTCAAGAGGGAAAATGTCAAATAAGTAAGGTAATGTTTAGGATAAGCAAAAAGCTATTGCTTCTGCCTATTCTTTTTGTTTTTTGTTTTATTATTTAATTGTAATGTGTAGCTGTATAGGTTTATTTTTATGATACAAGCTGATGCCCAAAAAAAAAATATCTTTAAATTAATGTTTAAATAAAATGAACCCACAGCCTACAGCAAAGACATCTTACAGGCATAAAAAACAGGCCAAGTCAAGAAACAAACCTAACTCAACATAAACCAGAGAAAGAACATGGCAGACCAAAAACAACACCACAATTCAATCACCATAGTCATGATCCCAAAAAGCATTTCACACTGGTCTAATTTACTTTATGTGTCTCGGACAAAGTCTCATCTCCACAACGTTTGGATTCTGCAGAGAAGCAAAGGAAGAGGAGGAATTACATGCACTGATACTGAATACAGATATGAGTGCATACTATTTATAAATCACACATAGATTTTAGAGCCATGTTGATTTTTCAGATTTTTTATCAATGACTTGTTTTGTGTTGACTTAAACCGAGCATCATTCATCCACATTTATCTCTTTAAAAACAAAAGTGGAACCGGGGGGGAATCTGAGGAGGTCAAGTGAGAGGCCAGTGGCCAGTTAGTCACAGGGCTGACATTTAGACATAGACAGTGACAGACAACCATTCACTCTCACATTCATTCACTAGGGACACTTTAGAGTTGCCAATTAACCTATACATGCATGTCTTTGGACGATGGGAGGAAGCTGGAGTACCCGGAGAGAACCCACGGTAACACGTGGAGGACATACAGACTCCTCACAGAAAGACCGGAGTCGGCCGAGAATGTTTTGAGTCGGCCGGGTTTTGAACTCACAACCTTCTTGCTGTGAGGCAGGAGTGCTAACCACTCTGCCACGTGCACCCGGTTGCATCCATGAACCCACAATGACAAATAACTGTTTCTACAGACATTTCCACAAACACATGGTTAAAGCTTATGGGCTATATTTTATTTGCAGTTTTATTAAGTGCCAGAGATGTATTGTCTTTATTGGTGGTGCATTCTGGTCTCAGTTTGTTGCTTCAGTTTCTTCTGGTTCTTGTTTAAATCATAACCACAAGTCCAAACAACATGACAACGACGATGGCAAAAACGGCGACTCCAGCGAAGATGCCGATGATTTTCAGTACTTCCTTCAGTTTCTTTGACTTGTCTGGTTTCTCCTCAGCGTGTTTGCCAATGTGAGCTTTATCCGTCTTACACTCAGCCTCCTGTGCGTTGTCTTCCTCTTCGGTGAGGTCCAGTATGGCGTCGCTCTTGCACACATGCTCCGTCTTATCAACGTAGCCGACGATCCTTCTCCGATCAAAGTCGAACAGGAAAATCGGAGTATGCTGCTGTGTATTCGGAAGCTCTGGTGCCACTTTTTCTCCAAAGACACACTCTCTGACGCTCCTTTTCAAGCGCTTCCTCGGCTCTTTCTCTGCTCTGTCTTTTCTGAACAGACACTTCCAGCTGAACTTGTTTGGACGGCTTGGCTGCTCGTCTTCCACCGTCTTCTCTGGAGGCCCGTCAACGTAGACCGAGGGTATAATCGGCAAATCCAACTCAGAGTTTTGGGACACAGCCCGGGTCAGTCTGGAGGATGGTGCCTTCTCATCCTGTTTGAAGATTAAGCAGGAGAAGAGACATTAGAACTTTTACAATTGCTTATCATTATATCATTTGTATCCCTGGTATTTCTTTGTGATATTACCTTGAAGCATAAGATTAATATTTATGATCCGTGAAGAGATTTACACTTTAAGTTCAACCATGAAGACTACTTTTACCTGAGTAATGTCTTTTTTCTTCACAGACTATTCTACTCTCAACCAAAAAATATTTCTCCTTAATTTGAGGCTTAAGTATAGCAACATTTGATAATGAAAAAAGCAGTTGAATGTGTCTCAACTCAAATCTCCCACAAATCCATCTCTATTTTTTCCTCTTTCTGCATAAAATCCATAAAACCTTGACTTTAACATCTCATCGTGTTTATTTGCTTCTCAATAATAACAAAAAATAACATATTTTGCATTTTTCTTATTACAACTTTTTAAAATTTCAAACTTCTCTTGTACCTGTTCCTCCATTTTGCCAGTGTCTCCACAAGATGAAGGATGACCTCTTCCTTTCTTGTCCTTTTTCAGAGTTTTCCAAAAGGAACTCATTGTGTTTCCTCAGTTTCTCAAACCTCACCTTAGTTTCTTCTCAATGTGTGCCTCTTCGACGAATGTCTCAAATAAAACGAGTCTCAGTGGAAGCCTGAATGTCTTTGACAAAATGGAACGAAATCTACCGGTCGGTCGCCATGGTTACGCTTTCAAACACAATATACACACATAATAAAGCAGAAATGTAACTCAATGTACTATTAAGACAATTAAGAGTTTTAAAAATGAAAATAACTTTGAATAAGTTTGGGCTGCTGCCTTCTGATGAGGAATAAAATATTAATAATTACACAAAATTTTTTATTTGGTTTCATTGATGTTCGTTCTGACTTTAGGTCAGCCAGCTCCACTTATTTTTTTTTTGTTTGTCCCCAAAATGTCCTGTCCCACTGTGATCTGTCGTCATCCTTTTATTTGTTGTGTTCATATGTTTGTTTTTATCTTCTCTGTATAAACGATGAATGTTAATACACTTGTACTTGAATTGTTAAAATTCTGTTCTATAACGCTGTTGTGGTTTCTGGCAGCTATTACTTAGCTTTGTTTCGACAACGATGCATGCTAACATGCTAATATGATGTAGACCTACCGCTGGAGATCAGGTGACACATACTATGGGTTAGTTGGGTCCATGTGTCAGGTATAGTGTTTAACTGTCATTTAGCCATTTTGGGTTTGTTCCACCGGGAAGAGTTTGGGCTTGAGATCCACTGGCACATGTTGGAAGCAGGATGTGCTTTGTTCCCGTTTGTCAGGTGTAATAAACTGAGCGCGCCTCCAAAAGGACAACACATGCACAAGTAAACCACAATGTAAAAGTCTACCAGTAACAACTGCATTATGTTTTTTATACTTTATCATGTTTAAGGTTGTTCATTTTTGCCTTTGGGTTGATTTTGTTGGTTTTGGTCTTACTGTAGCAGATATTTAGTGCAAATGCAAGGCTTTTTTTTTGTTTACAAGAAATAAAGATATGAATCCATCCAAAATAGAAATTAATTTTGTTTGTGAAAAAGCACATCTCTTCTCTCTTTCTTGGAATATGACTGGTTTGACAAGGACAACACGGTTTTCATTTAAAAACAAATGTCTTTGGCTTTATATTCTCATTTTGAGTCATTTTGAATTTGAATAGAGTTTTTTTTGGTTAAAAATCCTTAAATTCTTTAAAAAAATGACTTCACTAACCTGTTCTTATAATACATCCATGGCCAAGAGATTATGTACAATCTTTCACGTTGTTCATTCTTCCTGACTTTACCACTTCAATGCAACATGTATTTAGGCTCAATCAAAGCTTCATGAGAGGGTTTGACAAAACAGAAAAGAGACACGTAATAATTTATCCCTAAAACATTTGCCAAAGTTTGACTTGTTTTGCAGTTTGCATCTGGACCCTCTCCAGTTGTGCATCTACAAGCACTCATTGATTAAACCAGTTCAGTTTAGAGCCTCAGACACAATCAGCAGCCTCAGTCTTTCCAGCCTCTGTGATTGCCGTGTGTAACTGTTCGAAGCCATCTGGATCTCTGTCCTTCTGCAGAAGGTTTGAATGTGAAGCAGAGCCAGTGAAAGTCTCGCCTGATTAGAGCTGAGCCTGTGCCACTCTGCGTGATAACTGCAGTCTGAAAGAAATATCTATTAACTAAGTGCCTTGTGCTTTGGAAACATTAGAGGCTGTCACAGATATACTCGAGATGACATTTCACAAATCCCCCCAAGTGTGACATTTGGAGGTGTGTAACAAAGCATTTCCTTCTTATTGCAGGAATATCTCATCCTCTACTGACAACAAATGAGCCCTATAGCATCCTCTTTTTACTGTAGACCATGTGCACTCTGTCTTTTGTCTACTACACTCGCTAATAAGTAAGTAAGGAAGGTCCACAAAAGGGTTCAGGATAAAATACTCAACAACAGTGATGCAGTGTACAATAAATAACCCACACCACAAATTCTGGAGGTGTTCTGACCGTTATTTTAGATGTTGTATGACAGACATATACTACATACTAGAGCTTTAAAATAGGTGGTTATGAACAGTTTATTTTGCCTGGTTTCTGTAAAACTTGAGTCGCAACAAAACAATTAAAGAACATGTAAGATCCCAAGACAAGACTAGTTGAAAACCACTGCTTTAGGGCGGCGTCAGTGCCAGATGAAGAAAAGGCTGATCTGTGCAGTGACCATATGAGCTGACACATACATGGCCTCAGTGGCATTTCAAATCTAGATGTGTGACATTTGGAGCTGATTAAAACAAATGTGTGTTTTAATGAGTTTTATAAATACCAGTGATATCCCTGCAGCTGTACTCACACACCCAGAGCCGAGGACACGGACATGGATTACTTTACATTAGGATGTGAATAACTGTGGAGATCTCAAGGCCAGCGTACAGTGCAGAGAGAGACAAGCGTAACGTTGAAGACTGCTGGACTGAAATTACAGACCTCATGTATTATTTCTGCTTCTGACACTTTGATGAATGCAGTCTTTGTTGGTTTTGTCTCTCAAGACTGAATTATGGCCATCTGCCCCATGACTACAGTCTCGAGCTGTACTTTACACTGCACTGCTTTCATATCATGTCTCACTTTAAAATATATACCACTAATCTGATTAATGGAGATGTCTGTGTTTGGTTTGATGTGACTAATTTACTGAAGGGTGCACGTGGCAGAGTGGTTAGCACTCCTGGCTCACAGCAAGAAGGTCATGAGTTCAAAACCCGGCCAACTTACCGTGGGTTCTCTTCAGGTACTCCGGCTTCCTCCCACCGTCCAAACACATGCATGTATAGGTTAATTGACAACTCTAAAGTGTCCCTAGTGAATGAATGTGAGAGTGAATGGTTGTATGTCACTGTCTGTCTCTAAATGTTAGCCCTGCGACTAACTGGCCACTGTCCAGGGTGTACCGCCAGGCCCAAAGCTGCTGGGATAGGCTCCAGTCACCCGCGACCCCTAACGGGACAAAGCGGTAGAAAATGAATGAATTTACTGAAGGTTTGGGTGTACTAACTTTGATTTTACAGCTGAGATTCCACAAATAGGTATTTGGTTAATAATTGTTTCATTGTATATGTTTGGTTTGATGACTTTTAAGTAGATGCTAAATATGTTTTGCTTTAAGCCAGTAAACAACTTTTCAAACAAATATTATTTTTGGTGTGAATAAGTTTGTTCAAAATTAGATTCCACAACCTTTTAAGGTAAATGTTTTGGCCTTTCTGAGGTTGAGAGAGAGAAGAATGACAGCAGGTAAACGCCCTGAGCAGAAATCAAACACGGTTCTCCTGAGCACACGGTATGTTCTCCAACAGGTGAGCCACTGAACCACCGAGAGTTTGTCTTATTTTGAATGAAACATTGGTATAATAAAGACTTGGAAAAAGCAGGTAGTTTTTTGTGAGCTCTGTCAGAGTAAATTCTCTGTTTCTGCTGCCTGTGGGACAATTGTCTTTGTCACATCAGTTAGGTGTCCTGCATTGTCTCTCTTTGCATAAACAGACTTGTCCCAAATGTGTAATATTCTTATATATTTACAGATTTCTGCCCATCTGTCCTCCTCCCAACACTTGCCCTCGTTCACTGACAGCTGCCATGGCAACCAGATAATCAATGTGATTCACTTCAACAGTGACGGCTGGTCCCAAACCAGTCTTTCAGAATTTTTATGATGTTTCCTGTAATCCCTGAAGCATAGAAAAAACACCACAGTACGATTGAAAACATGTGGACCAGAAAATTAGCTACAGCCTGTTCATTATGTCTTACAGCGGAGTTACATTTTACTCCTGAATGAGTTAATTTCTTAATAGTTCTTGTTAATAAATCACATAAAGGTTTGACAACAGAAGCAGACCTAAATACATTTGCAAAAAAATAAAAATAAAATAAAAAACTGATTACACGCGTGTGCAGACCTGATTAAATATCCAGCTGTGCCATATACTGTATACAAGCTACACCAGCTGGAAGCTACAAGTCACTGGATACTTAGGACTATGTTATGATAGACTTATTTGTCAGAACATCAAATGACCACATTGCTTTAAAACCATTGCTTCCTCATCAAAGACTATTAAACTGAGTCCAGTGAGATTAACATTTGCATCACTAAAGCCACAAAACCTAAATTAAGGTCAAAAGTACATCACCGCTTAACATAATGGGTCTAAAGACTGATGGCAATGCATAAACATCTCCTAAAAGCATCTGCTAATGGTGAACAACACAGTCAAAAATATTTAAATGGAGGTTTACAAGTGTAATATTGACTCTCAAAAACATAAATGCTGAGTTTTTTCACTACTTTTAAATGTTTAATTTGTTGCTCATATAAACACATTACTGTTGCTTTATTACAGTAGGGGGTGTGTTACTTTTCAATAACGTTGCTTATATGTGTGTCTATTGGATCCAAATAGAAGCTGGATTTACATATTGTTTTTTTTCAAGGCCAAATACATAGAATTTCATGGAACAGGCTCGAAAATAATACGATGACTGTGGTTCAAAAACAAGCCTGAGGGACGGCTGTGATATTTTGCTGGGTCACATGTATCAGTTGGTTAATATTTACATGTGATATTTTGTATTTATATCTGTCCTGAGCCCACATGCTGCTCGAGCCATTGGGAACAGCTTCAACACGAGGCCGAGCTGCCAACACTGAAGTGTGTGCCATGTGTTTGCAGATCTACAAGAATTTAATTTATGTTCAAGAATAAGTATATACACAGAAACCAGAAACTGCTCTAATGTATATCAATGCAATATGAAATTACAACCAGAGACTATCCTTCTATACTATCTTCCAGCACAAAACTGCATATACAATTTGAAGATTGGGGTATTTGAACAGTGACCATAAAAAAATATTAAATTTATACATACAAGTTTTACTACATTCAAAGAATATAGGCCTTGGAAAACCGAACTCTTTCATTTCAAGTCTGAATCGAAAAAGTCATAAACAAAATACCACAGAAACAACCTTAAAAGCAGATAGAGCACCTTCTAAACAGTGGGTCAGACCTTTCAGATGGTGTCACCCTTTTTCGGTCATGGAGACTCTCAGCCTGTGATGGGAACATATAGAGTGGAGCCGACAAATGAAAAACACATTCAAAAGCTTTATACGTCTTTAGTCTGTCTCTTTATCTGCACTATATCTTTGACACAAACACTTAAAATAGTTCACAGAGAAGTTTGGGGATCAGTAACAAAGACTTTATGGAGTGCTACAACAAGGATCAAACACTGTCTCCTGCACCGCTCAGAGCCTATAAGCGCTCCATTTCTTTATTTATGAAGTCACTATGAATAAATAATAAACCAGTATGGTGCTCATTTATCTGTGACATTTATGTTGTCCCAAACTGGATGCTCTGCATATTGTGTTGTGTCTTGTTACTTGTTAACAATGCAACCACAAACACAAGAAAAATGCAGAATGTTTTATAATTATATATATGTATTTTTTTTTTTAACTGAGAATCATAAAGGACACACATATGGCCTTAGAGCTATGCATTCTTGCTCCATCTGTTAATGGTAAACAACACAGTGCTGAATATTGACTCTTAAACACACTTTAAATTACATTTGTGCCGCCTGTTTTATTGACAGAATTTAAAATACTGCTGCTTTTGTTGCTGCTGTGTATCTTTTTGATGATGATGCTTGTGGAAAAGTCTGTTGGGATCTTTTCTTTTTCATCCTGTCGCCATATACAAGAGCAAGAGATGCAACTCAATACACTCAGCAGCGCGTAAAGGTCATATTTGTTATCGCTGATGTTCACTGGGTGCACATGAAAAGCCATATACAACTAATCCATACTTGTATTTTTTTGTTATTCTGACATACAGACCTTATCGATCTTTGTCAAGACAAGATCATGTTGCTGCTACAAATGAAAGTAACACTATTTATATTAGCAAGCAATCTTCACTTAGGCCAGTGCATGGGTTTGTTATATATTAAAGAAGTTGCTATTACCATTACCAGGCTGGTTGCTATTACTATTACCAGCCTCCACTTCCATAAGGGTTGTGTTTTCTGTCGTTTTCTCTGCGACAGAAAGACGACAGCACAGATTGTCTTAAATTACAAAGGCTTCTGAAGTGTAAGAAGATAGAAGAAACTCAAATGCTTCCCTTAACCTTGGTTTACAAATAACAAAGTCTCCTCATGAACCCTTTAGAAATGGTGTTTTTCATTCAAATAGACTTCATGTTTCATGAAACGTGTGATGTTGCACTGTTTTCAGGGGAAACAAGACTTGTTTTAAACTACTACTGAAACATTCAAGGCAGTCTTCAGAACTCTCTGTTTCAGTGTTCATGGAAAGACACACTGCTTTTCATTAGGGAGCTATCTTAAATGGTTTTGATCTGGTAGAGAAAAACACCCAGAGGAACAGCTCACAGTGCACTCACTCCCATCATGCTCGTAATATACAGAGAGGAAGTGACCTCATTGGTTTATAACTTATTTAAACACTGTAGCTAGAGTACCTTTGTGTATATTTCTTATAATCTTATACAAGTAGATTTAGTTTTGTATCTTATTATATAGAACTTATTCTCAATGTAATGTGTATCACTGTTGTTTGTCGTCTTGTGTTTTCACCATCATGACTAAACAAAGTCCTTGTATACTGTTTAAACCCTTTTCACTTAACCTGGCAATAAAACAGATTCTGTCATTTACAGTTGATTAAGAACATTTTCCATTACATTGTGTAAAGCTCATCATGTAAATCTCTCTGTTCAAGAAACGTTTGTAGAAATATTTATGCTTGTTTCAGTCTGACCATACTCAAAGAAACAGAGTCACACATGACGCCAGCATCGTCTCAACACATCCTTCTTTAGAAATGTAAAACCACTTTTCTGTAACAATAGTATTTCTCATCAGAATTACATTTGCAGAGCCTCAGACTGAAATCTCCTAAAAGAGCCTCAGAAGAATCTAAAACCAAACTAGACAAAGTGTAAGGCAACACAAAACTGGATATTTGATCATTTTTACAAAGGGTTTAGGACAACTATTACTAAAATGCCGTCAGGATTGATAATACAGAGTGCAGAGATAATTGAAGGGAAAAGAAAGGGCTCGGCTCTGTGTAATCTTAAAGGCTAATGTCATCCTTGAAGCTTTTATTAAGAGTTCAAAGGTTTGGCATTTATGAAAAGATGAAGCAGCTTGAGCTTTTTGAGCATCTGCATCATCTTGAACCCGTGGGCTGCTGCAGGGGCTGATGTGGATCCTGTGTTTTGTGCCTCTCCTTATCAAGTGTTCTTTTTTATCTGACGATGACACAGCGCAGCTTTGTAAATGCTGTAACCTCAAAAGTATCGTTCTCTAAATAAAGGTGGAAATGTCAAGCAAATAGTGATTATGTACGCAATACACATAAAATTAAAAGTTGGTCGCCAAATTCGAATCCATTGTTCAGACTGAAGCCGCTGTTGATGAACATTTTTTTCTGGAGATCATGGATAATGTACTGTGTTTTTTGTTTCCATTAATATTAGTACACTAAACCATACCAGGAAATTACACTGACTGCTAAATTTCACAATTCCAATAAGACAATATGCAACATATAGAGAAACACTATGTAACTTTTTCCGGATTTGCACCCAGAGTCTGTTAGCAACCCACATGGCACTGTTTTGTCTTTATAAGTCTCTACAGATATGGAAGTGTTAACTCTTTCACATCGACCAGGCTCCATGACGTTCTGGCTCCAAAATCTAACTATTAACAGAATGGAATTAACACCAAAAAGATTCCAGATAAAACTAAAACTATTTGGTTTCTTTTTGCCAAGCTTTAAAGTTTAGTTATTTACTGTTTATGTTCACATAGCTACCGTTAATATTGTCTCTTATACTATAGCGTTAGACCATTGTCCTTTTCCAGAAAAATCGGTAGTAAATACTTGGTCCAAACAAAATATACTTATTCTAAAATTTGCTGTGCCATGTTTCATCTGTTGTTTTTTTGTTGATGACCTTCCATTAAAGGAACTTTGGCTTCAATTAAACTGGTCTGAACACAGGCCAGTTCAAGAGAGATCACAAAGATCAACAGTCTCTGTAATCCAAACCAGAATTAGAACCAGAACTGGCCCTCAGTTTGGCCGCTGTGACAGGGCTATATCAAAGTAAGATATGAGAAATACATAGTACAATGTGTCTATAATCTTGTGGAAATGTAATCAGTTTTCAGTATTGTTCAATCCTGATGATAGTGCTGTAATAACAAAAACAAAAATAATATAAACTCACTAAAGCCAAATCACACATATTTCCTGGAATTGTGTGAAAGCTGTTGGACAAACACAGTGCTGTGCTTCACCTGCGGTTGTTTGCTGCCTTCATTTTGGGAGTTGATCCACATGAAACCTCCTGCCTCATGTTGCCAAGGAGAGACAACCCCTGAAATTTCCCTCTGGCGCTTTCACGTCTGGCTTTCCCGAGCGTGGGCAGACACCGCCACACAGCAGCACGTGATGTACACAGCTCGTCAGATCCAGCGCTCATTAGGACCGCTTATTAGACGATGACAAACAACAATCTTTAAGCCAATGCAGATGAACATATGCTGCTCAAATCAAATGTATAATTGAAATCACAGCATGTTTAACCAGAAAGCATGACGTGCCGAGATCTTGCACCAATTAAGTTTCTCCCTCACAGCTCACTTAGAGCAAATCAATTCATTTCAACTAATGGCACTTTACCCTCCTCTAACATTTTTTCCCCAATGTCTTCATTTTGCTGTTGAACACTTGTTTCCGAAAAGTAACATCAGAAGGGTTTGTTTTTTCTGGATTTAGGGTTGTATGTGGTAGATTTTTGTGAGCGTGTGCAATCTGGAGCTGTCCCAGTTCATCAGAGAAGCTGTGTACTGAAAAAGCATCCTTAAACTAAGAAATCTTTACCACAAATCCAATTTTCAAAAAAGTTGGGACACCTAAACAATGTCCCAACGTTTTTGTAACCTTCATTAAAAAAAATACAAAGAACGTAAAACAGTTCTCCACACCACAAGATGACGGTAAACACTCCAGAAACCAAGGTCCAGACCGGTTTATTATTGATTCATCAAGATCCTCGAAAAGTGGAAAATACAAAAATGTCATAGAAGAATATATATATAAAAAAGAAAGGCAACATATGATATCTGCTCATTTTACAATTAAGACATAACTTGGAATTAAACTGACCAGCCGGACCCACCGACTTTCGAAGCCTAGTCCAGGGGTCGGCAATCTTTATCACTTAAAGAGCCATTTGGACCCGTTTCCAACAATAAAGAAAACACTGGGAGCCACAAAAACCTTTTGACATCGAAAATGAAATAACACTGCAAATAACGGGTTTTTCTTTTGCCTTTATGCTATGTATAAACAAACTATAATGTGTTGCATTTATGAAATCAATAATTGTCTGCAGAGATTACAAAATTACATTTCTGCATGCAACAAAAACATTTTGAACTCCGAAAAAAAGACGTTGGGTTGAAGGTTACTTTTAAGTAAAATACGCAATGTCTATTTGAGTCCTTCTTGTATTTAAAAAAAAAAAAAAAAAAAAAACGCCAAAATTAAATAATCCACCAGCAGCAAACCAAAACCGCCGTCCTCTCTCTATGTGCCGTCATCTACTTCTATTTCACTTAACAATGAAAAAATATGAATATATGCAAAATAATAAGCAATTAAAATATTTATCATACTTGGTTACTGTGATTTCTGCTCCTGAACCTTTGAACTCTCTCAAATTGGGGAAGTATGACAATGTATCTTTCAGTAAATCTCTGGCAAGCACTGTCAACTTGTGTTTGAATACCACAACCTCCTCCAACATGTGCAGGGCTGTGCTTTCCCCTGAAAAGCTGTGCTCAGCGTGTTCAGGTGCGCTGTCATGTCTACCATGAAGTGTAGCTTTTCCAGCCACTCTGGCTGTTCCAGCTCAGGAAATATGAGCCCAATGCTCCCCAGGAATGTTTTCACTTCTTCCAGACACACAGTAAAGCGTTTTAGCACCTCCCCTCTGGACAGCCACCGGACTTTGTTGTGCAGCTGGAGATCAGAATATGTGCTTTCCAGTTTGTCCAGTAACAAACGGAACTGACGGTGATTTAAACCTTTTTCCTCAGGCAACCTTGAGTGTCCAAAAAGTCGCGTTATAAATAAAATGTAATATTATTATTATTTTGCCATTATTTTATTGACAATCTGAATGACAACATTCATTACTTCTGTGCAGAAGAACAACGAACTAAACAAACAAATTAAAATTAAATACATTTTAATTAAAGACTCATTAATTATTTTCAAAAGCCACAGGGAGCCGCATCAAAGGGATAAAAGAGCCGCGGGTCGCCGACCCCTGGCCTAGTCCATTGGGTCTTGAACTCCACTCATTGAGCTTGTCTTCCATCAACCAATTATTATCATTTGTCTAAATTTGAACAGGCTTTATGCAATGACTAAAGTGTCAATTCTCAGGATAAAATTTATTTTAACCTGCAATAGTGTGCTGTTTATTTGTGAATCCTAGTCAATTAACACTGTAAAAAGTGCATCCATGTTTATGTACTTTTCATCAAAACAAACACCACAGAAAGCATGAAAAATAGGCCATATACAATAGCACACCATGTATTTTGAATCCATTTAATAGTTTTTTATTTATTCTTTTTTCTTCTATGCACATGCCCCAAAAGTGTTACAAACAATAAATTATTTTTTGGGGCATTTGTATTGTTTTGTGGGCTTACCCCTGACACTTGATGAGTCATTCTCACTTGACTGAGGCCTAAATGAGAGTGCCAATAATGTGGTGCTCAAATGTATTCAAGACACATTGATCTGGTTTTGCAGCAGGTGGCGGCCCATTATGTTCGCCGTCAGAGTTGTGAGCGGTTCATAGTATTTGAAAACAGGATGAATTTACTTGATTTGCATGATCCAATTTACTCCCCTTTTCAACATTTTGTCAGCCAGCACCAACAGAGCGCCGAGGTGTGAGTGAACTCTGTAAAGCTCACGAACCCAAGACACACAAGTCTACATTTGGAAATCTTTGAAGTCGTGGGAGACGTTCTGGAGATTTACATAAACCTTTTTGAATTCCACCGTAATCTCATGGCTGTAAACAAACATATTTAAATGCAAAAGCAAAGCACACAGCTTTAAAAGAAGGAAGTCGACGGACTGAGCCACTTACAGCAGCACAGAGTTCCATTCAATCAAAGACAAATGATCTCATCTCATTTTTATTTTGTTATTTATTATGGTAAATGTGTTTTGAATTTACAGTATCTGTATGCTCAGGTCTAGGTATCAGATCTAAGTGTAAGTGGCTGATGCTAACAATCTCATTGCAAACTGCTTATCTATAGAAAGAGTAATACCCCTTCCATAAGACCCCCATCAGACACCAAGGACACAACGACAGTATGTGGGGGAGAGCGGGGTGTTATGATGTTTTGGGATGTTTCGAGGGGGGATCGAACTGTAGGGCCCGCTTTAACAGACAGCCGACTTTAACGAAGCTGTTGTTTCAATCAAGACACAACAAGTGAGGCATAAAAGTGGAATGGAACATTAAATAAAAAACAAAACCATTAGATTTTGTCTGTGAAATGATTTGTGAAGCCTGCTGTATTAATACGGAGCATCCCGTTGTGATTGTAATGGACTTTAAGCAGAAAGCCCCAAACAAATGTCAACAACAACAACAAACTAAAGTTTGCTCGTTTTCAATTTGTAAATCTGACAGCCGTGTTTTTTGCAGCACTTTAATATTTTATTACAAAAGCTCTCTGGTGGATAAATTCCCTCAGTCTGTTCTCAAATGTCAAAACCTGTTTGATGTGAGTTTCCTTCTTTGAAGTCTTGATCTTTCAGCGTAAACAAAGCCCATGCAGCGTTTCATCTGAGACACTGACTGCTCCTTGTGACTTCATATGAAGACATTACTAAAGCGTCTATTCACATGAGTCCCAGTAAGAGCAACAGGTTACTGACACTTAATATCTCTGTCAAAGGTTTATTATGTCTTTAAGTAATTTGAGTTACCAAGCAATTGCACGGGTGTACCTAATAAAGTGGTTGATGTACGTGTGTGTGTGTGTGTGTGTGTGTGTGTTTAGTTTAGTTTAGTTTAGTTTATTGATTTATTATTACGTGGACAGTCCCTTTTTTTAAAAAAAGAGCAGCTTTAGCCTCTTAATTTCCAGCTGTAGTCCCGGCCCGTTGTTAATAGGCATACATCTGGTAAAATAAAATAAATTACAATTATTTTTACAACAGGGCTAAACAAGAACACACATTTGAGCAAGCACAAACAAACAAGCATCAATTGCAAAGACATAAAAACAGTTCATGCATTAAAAAAGTACAAATTTCGAAAGGCAGCAACATGACCATGTCACATCACAAATACATCGCATCTGTCTGGTTAATGTGTACAGTTATAATTGTCGGACAGCCAGCTTTTAAGGTGTGTAGTAAAGGAGGAATATGTATGTATGTCTTTTAGTTTAATTGGCAGTGAGTTCCAATTTCGTATTGCTATAACAGAAAATGATAATTGACCAAATGTGCTTTTCCTGAATGGGATAAAAAGGTCACCTCTTGTAATGCTTCTGGTACTCTGACTACTATTATTACGTTGAATTATGAATGAATTTAAAGGAGCAGGAGCAGTATTATGCAAGATTTTATAGACCAGACATATATTTTTATATTTGATTACATCTTCCCAGCTTAGCAGTTTGTAGTTCTTAAGGATAATACAATGATGTGAACTGTTAGGCTTCTGGTCAAGATTTTAGGTTTTTTTTATAAAGAATCGCCAATGGTTTTAGTGATAATTTGTTAATTTGTCCCCAGCTTGTCAGACAGTATGTTAGATGTGACATAATTATGGCATCCATAAAGAATTTGGCAGCATTAAAAGTAAGTGCATTTCTAATATGTCTAAAATTAGCTAAGTTAAACTTGACCCTGTTACACACTTTCTTAATATGTGCTTTAAAAGAGAGAGTCAATAATAATTACGCCCAAGTATTTAAATTGTGGCACAATACTAATGTTTTGGCCCAAAATTGTTATATTTGACACAAGGTTACATTGCCGCTTTGTGAAAAACATTCCCACAGTTTTATCTACGTTTAATTGGAGACACGAACGATTTAGCCAATTAGTGATCTGATCCATAGCTATGGTCAGTTTGGCAGCAGCCAGATGTTTTGTTTTGGCATGCACATAAATGACAGTGTCGTCCGCATACATTAGTGTGTGTGTACGGTGACAATTTTCTAAGATTTACGTCACTAGGAGCGTCTTAACCACAGGGACCGGATTTATATTATTGTGTTGTGCCACTGCAGAACCTCTTTTTCTGCAAGGTGCTGTTTGGAGCATGAAATGTCTGGATGTGGGTGAGTTTGCAACTGTTCTGAGTTTTTGCATTACTGCGACTCAAACAAAGTAAAAAAGTCACAAAAGTCAAAATTCTCAAAATATTGTTCTGAAAAACAGCAACAATTAAATTACATTAGGGAAAAAGTTATTTTTTTTTTCAAATAATGCTGTGTTTATTTAAAATAATCCATTGAAAGATTAAATAATTTCCAACTCAAACACTAGTATCATGCTTTGTGGCTCTGAGAGAGTGACAAAGGCAGATACAGCAGAAGATAGATTGGATGTGTGTGGGTGAATTAGAGGCAGAAGTTGGAAGTCCCAAAATGCAAATGAACTGCAGAGAAGAAACTGTACTCCCCTGGTGCAGAGGCTGGAGGTATATATACATGCACTAAATGTGCTGCTGGCATAAACAGAGCAGAAGAAGACTGGTGCTGCCCAACTGTGAAATCTGGCAAAAAAACAAACAAACATTCTCCATATTTCAGTTCAGTAAAGCATTTCTGATTCCATTTGTGTTCTTCTCCATCTTAAAATACAACATTTAAGAAAGCCCTTGTTTTAAAAACCCATGTGTAGTCACACTGCAAATACTTGTACGTGGTAAGAAAAGATGAACCTTTGTCTAAAACAAGGTGAGACACAGACACAAAAGACGAGAACAATGAAAGGATGAAACCTGATGATATTTATAGGACTATGACGGGAAGAGGCAGGTTTGAGGTGTGTGGTCCTCCTCCCTAACTTAAGATAACTTATAGGAAAGAAACTAACCATGTGTAAAAGAATATAGTGTATTTGTATGAGATAAAGACATTTTGGCCTGAACTGCCTCTCATACAAGTAACATCTCGTTCAGTCATCCAAACAAAACCTACTTTCCACTTAGCGTCATTTAATTCCTGTGCTTTTTTTTAGTATCAATTTAAATTTTTGCTCCAACCTCGCTGTACATTTAATCAAAACAAAAGTATTACATCAACATTAGTTTTTGCGGTCTATACTCTTCCGATACCACACACACTATGCCTAAGACGCCTCTATCCTCAGACTCAGACCTGAGCAGAAGCTGAAGCCGTTGAGCTCTCATCTCTCGTCTGATACGATCCTCACCTGCAGAAAGGCCACGCTCAGCAGTTGAAGCCTGACCTACTTTCTACAGTAGAGGCCCGGACATCACAGCTCTCCTGAGGCAGCGGGACGCTTTAAGGTGCCACATGTCTGGTCAGCAGAACAGTGTCATGTGGATTAGACAGTAGTCAGTAGAAGTGAGGCAGGGCGAGATAGAAGTCACTCCAATGCCTTTGTACCTGCTTTTTACCCAGTCCTGTACCAACGGCACGTTTCCACTGAAGCGGTATCAAACAAGTTTTTAGAGACATTTAGAGACATTTCCACTGACAAAAATAAACACTACCTATGAGTTGAATAAAAAAATGATTCAGGGTTTTTCCTTCATTATGAATTACCCCTGTGCCGTGGGGTTTACCTGGGGTATATAACACTTACTTGGGAAGCTCACCTTTAAAAGTGTGTTGCCTCGATCTGAACTATTCTCAAAGCTCCACTGGAAGCATGCCTTATTTAGTTAAGTTGGGTCTTGGATTGTTTTAGCTGTTGGTACTATTTTAGATAAGCTGTTTAATTTGTAATTTATTCACTTTATTACTGATAATATAGTATTTTATATCAATCACCTTTCTTTGATTAAAACAGCATTACCCATTTACTATAGGTTTTCTTCTAACTCAGACACTTTTTAGGACTCTGTGTGTAGTACCTTAAAGTGTAACTTTTCACCAGTAGAGGGCGCAGATTCCTCTCTGTGCAACTATACTTTCAGCAGCGCAGTTTATTTAGAGAGTAGAAACTCTCTAAGATGGCAAGTTTGAAAGAAAGAACATGTCATCTTAATATTAGTTTGTACAAATACAAGTCTGCGAGGGTCAAGTGCAGGAGTGGGCAAACTAAGGCCCGGGGGCCACATGCGGACCATTGGGCTGTTTAATCCGGCCCCTCAAGAATTTACAAAAAATTATTGATAATTTAACACTGCACATATTTTTCCTTTTCCTTCAATATTTTGCAGTGATCTGTTGATTCCACTACAACATGCTCTAAATCCAAATGGTAAACTTTTCCTAGAGTTGTTATCTCTATTCTCAGCGAGAGGTAGTTTTCACTGGTTTTAGAGCAAACTGTAAAGAGTGTTCTAAAACTGAGGAGGAGCAGCTCTGACTGGTGTTGATTATACAGTGTTAATTCATTTAGTTTAGTTTATTATTTATTTGACAGGGACCATGTGCAAACACATTAATCTTACAAAAGAAAAGATACTTTACACCAGATTTAGCTAAAGCTAATTTCCATCTGCAGTCCTCGGGCAGCTGCACATATTGTTTAGCCTACAGTTCAAACTTTAAAATTTTATTGAGCATAAGTGCGCTCACCGTGTTGGCCCGGCCCTCCACAAGAGTCCCATGTTCAAATGTGGCCCTTGGGGAAAAATTATTTCCCACCCTTGGTTCTAGTGTACTGGCCTTTTTGATTCCCTCACTCATGTAATCTCTCACGATGAGTTCTTGCCCTGACCAGGCCAGTGACTTGTAACTAAACCGGAGAAGCTGGTGTGGCCTAATGCTGAGCTAATCGCTAATGTTCTACACTCACTGACCGCACACACAGTCAACCAGTTGTCACTTGTCAAAATCATATGGTTAAACCAGATTTTGAACATTTCTGCGGCTAATGTAATTTGTAGATAATAAATGCATTGCACAAGTGGGCTATTTATTATTGTTTTTGAAAGATTTCTAAATTCCTCTAATGTTATACAGCTGTCATTTCTTTTGCATAGACATAACTCTTGATTCAGACAAAGACACATTACATTTACTTTCCTGTCATCTTTCTGCGTTATCTCCATTGAAGAGACAAAACGCCCTGTTCAGCCTCTGGAAGTAAAAGACACTGGCTCCGAGGCATCTTCTGTAAGAAATCTCTGTTATGAGTGTTAAATGTTTAACTTTAAATCACTCCTGACAGCCTCAACATCAAAGCACAATGCCTCCAGAAATGTCTGTATATGCTCAATTTATACTCAATACCCTTTTAACAAGAGACAGGTCAGAGCTGTGCTATTGTTAACAAGCACCACAGACATACATGTTTAAAGTATATTTATTTAAAGCAATAGCAGAGACTTAAATGCCTTCCAAAAGTCAGTGGATAGATTTCCATAATCCCATTTTAAAAAATATTCCATTAAACAATTACTTGTGGAACGAGTAATATTTGTAAAATGCTCACTTGCCTTTTCGTGTATGAATGAAAACACTTTAATAAAAGGAATTCTGTGTGAGCTGTTTCCAATTTCAGAGACAAATGTCTGGGAACACTTATTTGTACAGGACGACAAGGACTAAATAACTCTACAGAATGTGACACGAGGGTATAATAACATTTGTTGAAAAGCGGTTACATTCCATATAGAGATCTATGGGCCGTCCACTTCTGTGTTTCTGGGGGGCATTAATCACATTCCCTTAACCCTGATGTTGCTTGAAGTTTATTTACTATATTCCTAGGCCTATATGCAGCTAAGATTATAATTTAAAGGATTTTATTTTTTATCTTCATCATGTAACAGCATATCGATAAGACTTTTTCAGTTCTGAACGGAAGCTTTGGCAAATTACAGCTTGCTTCCGGAAAACTAACAGATACCATTGATCGACGTTAATAAGAAAGTTGATAAAAGAGAAAGTGTACATTCATTGCTAAATATGTCACAAAAAATAGAAACAAAGAAAAGCGATGTAATGACTAAGGCAGAGATAATTGCCATTTTAGGTTAAGCTCTAAACTTTATTTTTTTAATAAAAGAAAAGCAGGAGAGGTCCCTAGGCTGCTTTTGGGGCTTTGAGTGGAGTCTAAGAACATGTAGTGCCTCTTTCATTTTCATTTTAAAAAGGTTGCAGTTTTATTAATAAATCTCTGCCTTGTAGTATTGATGGGCTCAAGAGAAAACAATGGCAGTTTTTTGTTGCCAGCTCGTCTTGTGATTGTCAGCATATGTACAAAAACTCAGACTATTATTCTTACAGCCGGTGGAAACCAATGCAGTATCCTTGACAACAACTTGGAAAATAACTTAAAATTGGTGCTCAAACTTTCCAACTTTGTGTTAATGCATCAACAGCATAGAGGAAGTACTTATTTTATTCATTTACACACAAGGCATTGACTTTTAGTCTAATCATTTATCACGTTAAGAGTGACATGGTTGGAAAAACTATTACCAGACAAAGAATTTCCTCCTGCAACAGATTTGTTGTGCTTTTTTGAAATCCCCTCCACTTTCACCTGTCAGTTTATCACATGTACTTTTATTACATCTTCCTGTCCTTCATCAGTTGGTTCTACAGTGCCATAAAGAAATAAAAAGGCATTAGTCTGCATGTAGGATTTACCTGGACATAGCCTAAGCACCAGAGATCTATGGCTTTCAAATCTGGACTTTCTATTGTTCTAAGCCAGATTTGCAGAATGGAAATCTCCAGCGGACCATTGTTCAAATCCAACAGTCTTTATTTTGTAGCTACATTCAGCACTTGTGCAGCCAGCGATTATCTGATCACCATTAAAACAAATTTAAACAAGTGTTTTACAGTCCATTTAAGGTTACTGCTCTTTGTAGTATTTTTTATCAATATTAATAGTTCTGTAGTAAAATGTGCTGCTGAATTAAACACACACTGGCCACAGCCTTGGTCGTGTTCCAGAGATACTCCTCTTGTCCTGACAGAGCATCAGGGAAAGTCCATTGGTACAGTTTTAAAAGGTGTGAAAGCAATAATCGAACTGAGCTGATTCTCGGTGCAGAACTTTTAAGATATGAAAATGAACCCTTGTGGTAATAATGCCATGGACAAGGACCCACTCTTGAACATAAAAGGATCACACACTTGTGTCACGCTGTGATAATGTTATATTTCCATTTTGCAGTAGACTCCACTAAATCTCCTTCACCTTTAAACGGATCACATAGGCGCTTTCCAATCCCTCCACTCCATTTTCTCAATTACAATGTTTAACCTCGCTGGTATTCTGCTCCCCAGGTGCTGCATGTTTATCAGCCCAACACATCCTGTTTATGAGCCAAATGGAATCAGAAACCGCATTAGGACTTCCATTACCCAAAGCACACTGGGCCCAGCCTGGTAAATATAAGATCAGCTTTCCTTGTCTACAATCCATACTAACACATTTGTCATGCATCAGACTGCGGAGTGTATCACTCAAGTATATTCTATTTAATTAAGTGCATGGATTTTTAAACATGGATGCTCTAATGGGGCTCACAACATCTCCAGTAAATTATCTTTTAGCTGAATATGAATTGCAAAAAAAAAAAAAAATGAAAAAGAAATTATTCTGGTGCTTAATATCTTCCAATCTATTACGGAAGCGTGCTGAGTTAAAGGAAATACTCTTCCTTCAGGCATGGTAATATTCTCTGATAGATTCAGTCGACGGCACTGCTGACACGTTAGAGGGTAGGTATATTGCTGCAGCACACTCTATAGGTGTGGGACACATGCGCTGCACGTATTGTTTTAATTTGAAGGCAGTTGCCAAGATGGAGAAGAGAAAAACCAGTGGGAGAGAGAAAAAAGAAGAAAGCAATGACATTATATTAACTTACGTAGTGTTACATTTAACAACAGTGAAAAATGAAAAAAAAAAAAAGGTAGCCCTCCTGAGGTGTTAACATTATCTCTAGTATCTTAGAGATAATGTTAACACCTCAGGAGGACTACCTTTTTATTTTTTCATTTTTCATTGAGCGAGTGAGTAGATGAGAAACCATTAGTGAGAGAAAAAGGAAGGAACAGAAACACTTCAGGAGATCCACCTCACCTGAGATCCTGATGAGAAATATTTGTATTACATTGATGAAGTACATAGAATGACATAAATACACTCCCTGCTCTGTCACTTTTGCCTCAGCCTCCAACTACGAGAGCCAGTGGTTGAACTTAGTATTGGCACATTCACTTTGCTTTAAACAATGCACACTGAATTAAAATTGGCACATTTTCAACAGTTTAGTGTTTAATCATAGGTTTTTGTCTAACGACCCCATGTCAATCCCACTTAATCATGACTTTACATGTAATTTGTCCAACAGTTTTGTGAACGGGCAGGACGTGGTTTAAAGTGAGTGCATTGTACAAACATTATCTACATACAAACTATTTAGACGATCAAGACCAGAGTAAACAAGACAAGCTCAATCAGTTTACTCATTTACCTATTTTACAAGAAATGGTTGGCTAATGAACAGAAACAGTAACTGGCCCATTAGCTTCTCAACAGTTAAAAGAAAATTTCAAGGAAACTACAAACTAAATAAAAGCACTATGAGACAAAGCACAGTTGCCAGAGTCCATGTCGTACTGTTGTAATGTTGGTGTGTCTCTGTGGAACCAGCCACATATTTGGATACACAAAGCCCCCAGTCTCAAGCACACCGAAATACAAAGTGCTATGTCAAGAGCTCAGCCGCCTCCGCAATGTGTCAGCCCCTCGCTCCTTATTCTTATTCTGAACACTGGCATTGTTAAATACACACAGCCGCAGCACAGTCACCAACATGTCTACACACTACTCTTTTTTTCATCACAACATTAGAGCGCCGGGCTCAGGCTTATGTGACCCTGTGGAGGAGCACTTACATTTAAATGTTGAGTAAAGTGCTACTGAGCCAGGCCTCATTTGTAAAGACTGTAAGAAACCAACTGTTATACTAGTCTTTTTTTTTTTAGATATATGGATGTGTATATAATATAATAACCTTAAGAAAAAATACATCTAGAAAAGTATTTTTCATACAGATCTATGTTGTATCCAAATGCTTGTATTTAACAAACTTAGTTGAAACGGTCTGTGCTGTTTTAAAACCCTCTGTACACAGAGTTTGTACCATTTTCTCTCGCCTAGATCATTTTGACAAAAAAAGCTTCTGTACAGTTTTTTACAGCTTAACCTTGGCTAACAGAAAAAATGTGCTTTGCTAAACACCACATTAATTATGATGTGTGAAGATGATGTGTGAAGAAATGTTTTGCAAATGTTACAAATGCATCAAAGGGATTTGGTACTTTGGTGTCTGCTCACTCTAGACAGTTTGATTTACCAGGAAGGCACATACCTTTCAGCCAATGAGCACTCATGAGGGTAGCAGCTTGAGACTGGAGATACAGTAGTTACATCAGTTCACAAAGCACTGGGAACAGGACCGACTCACCTGGAGCTGTGTCGGAGTTAAAGCAACACTATGTAAATGTTATACTTACTGAAAGACAAAAAGAAGATACATGCTGTGGGAAAACTAAAGTTGGGACAGTTAGTCATAAATACCCTACAAATATCTTTGGTACTGCATTCTGTATACAGTATTGTTCAAAATAATAGCAGTACAATGTGACTAACCAGAATAATCCAGGTTTTTTAGTTTATTTTTAATTGCTAAGTGCACACATGTACAAGTTACCAGTAGGTGCAGTAGATTCTCAGAAAATAAAATTGAACAATACTGTATATGTTGTAATGTTGGTGACTAGAAGGTGGAGAACATGTGGGGCGGCAGTAGCTCAGTGGTTAGAGCGGTCGTCCTTCAACCGGAAGGTAGGCGGTTCGATTCCCGCTCTCCCCACAGTTCATCCTGTCGTTATGTCCTTGGGCAACACACTTAACCCACTTGCCTCCAGGGGCTGTAACACTGGTAATTACATTAGAATAGATAAAAGCGTCAGCTAAATTAATAAATGTAAATGTAGGCTAATTAGCATGGGCTCCAGGAAAGTCTTACAGATAAACTAAAACCATACAAAGCCAGAGATTTGTGGAGCATATTGTTTTACAAGGTCCACATTGTCAGGACTGGAAGAAGAACTCATTAACTCCTGCAAAGTGGTAAAGGAAGCTTTTGAACACTCACTGAAGGAAAGGTTATTCCTTGTTTTGTTTTTTTTCAACCGCTCAAATTTGATGTGTGGGAAATGAGAGTTTTAAAATGGGACAGTCCCCACCAAATCTGGACTACAGTAATATATTGGCTCTATTGCAGTTCTTTGGCAGGTCCTAGCATTTCTAACCAAATGTTAGCTCGAGTCTCCAGACCTCATATATTGAGACTAAAAAAGAGGAGCTCAGTGTGGATCCAGCTTTGTGTTCCTCCCTCGTAAAAACTCGATCTGGCTGGAATGAGGAATGATCTTTTCAAAGAAAGGCAGGTCACTGGGAGTCTGTAACACAGCGCGGTGCCAAACACACAAGCCACTATAAATAAACTGGACAACAGGAGCGTGATCGAGGCTGGGAGGAGAGGGCGCTGCAAAAGGCTAATCAATAAATCTCTAATCTCTGGAGGATTATGGAGTCCTCCCTCCAGCTGCTCGTCGGGACACATACAAACACACAAGCACACGTTCACCTGCAGGTCGCCTCATTCTTTCGATCGGGATGAGACTGATTTGTCGCCATGGCGATTTGTCAGGCCTTGATCAAGTCCCAGGGCAAAGTCAGACAGCACACAACTCATAGGACGCTGTAAAACTGACGCATCCATCACGTCGACACACATCTGCAAACGCATCAGGACACATGGATATGCATCAACATCAGCATATTCACATAACATACAGCACATATACTAGGACAGCTGCATCTGTCAGAAATTATATTCATATAGGTTCAGGCTTTGGCAGCAGGGGGAGGAACACAACTGGTTTATTGGGTTATTGTCATCTACAAAGCATAACTACGTACATTAATAATGACTATTAACTTGAAATGGCATTTAAATAAAAATAACCTGAAATCTTTTGGGTGACTTGGACTTGAACACTGAGAACTTGAATGTGATTTGAACAAGTATAAAACACTGGTGTTAACACAAAAATAAAAGTCACACTCACCTATGATTTATGTGTCACAATTAATGCTGACAACAAATTATTTTTTCTTGCAAGCTGCTGTGAAATATGTTAATATGCCCAGTGTGTGAGAACAGTTCACACTAACAGTTTACCTTCTTTAGGAGCAGTTCTTTTAGGAGGACGTTGCAAGTTTTAGTTACTATATGTAATATACGGCCAGAGTGATGTAAATTTTCAGCTCAGGAGGTTTATGAGTGCGTTCACACTTGTAGTCTGCTTCATTTTCTTTCATCAATCCCTTTAGATCAGTCCCCAGTCCATAACTGTAATTTTAAACTGCACCAAAGGCATTCTTAAGAAACACACTAGATTGACAGAGCAACTGCACCAGTGTTTATCTGAACCTCACAAAACACAGCAAGTGTGCAACACATCCTCTTTCTTACAAAAGTGTTTATCCAACCATTAAATGGAGATAGATTTTTGGCAGAGGAATGGAAATTGATAAGATTTATACAAAGAAACTACAGTGAATAAATATTTTGGATGGTGCCATTTTCTTGTCAATAATGTAACAAAGAACATTGGCATTTAAGCCAATGTACAATATACAAATGACTAAAACATTTTGCTGCCTTGTTGTTGATTTATATTATTTCAAGTCAGAATGTTGGACAACTAATTTCCGACTTACACAAGCGTGATGTGCGTGGGTGAGAATGTAAAGGCTTTTGATTTAAGTGTGACATTGTGCATGTAATACAAAAATAAAACCATGTCAGATTAATTTACAAGTAGTGATATAAAACATGTCTCACTTACATGTGGCATAATGTAAGGTTTTCAGAATATTATGACTTTTTACATTTTTAATCGTAGTGAGATTGTGTGAAAGCTCCTATTTTCATATCTTTGTTTAATTTCTAGGAAGACCTTTTTGAGTACATCATAGTAGAAATGGTATTATCGTAAATGACCTCGCTTCTCCAGTCCCTTCGAGTGTTGTCTAAACCCGTGGACTCATTTGAACAGGTGCACGTATACACACAACGGCCTCCAGCAGGATTGAGTCAGATAATTAAAATAACGGCCACAAAGAGCAGAAGTTGGAGGATGTTATGAAGATCATCAAATAACCTTCACTGCAAAAATCTTCATAATTCTCCATTCTCGCTCACAGATCTGATCGGCACATTGACAAGCAACAAACCAACCATCTGCGTTATGTAATTTAATAACATACTGCAATCTGTCATCACAAAAGTACACAGCCATTATGGTAATGAGAGAAGCTTCTCATTCATTAATATGTGCAAGCAGGGCATAAAAACATAGCATATACAGTCTAGAGTTAGTGTGTGAATGTAATCTAATGGGACAAAAAAAAAAGAGAATAGAGGTGGATTTACATAGAGCTAAGGTTCAGATACTGTTCTAACAGTGTAACAACTCCACATTTAGGATGTTGAGAAACTAAAATCTCAAAACTGTTTAGAGCAAGAGTTGATGACTATTTGAGCCAAATGGAGTTTTCAGGTGAATTGAGGATATTAGCAGCTGGGCTCTACAATTGACTCTAGTCTAAATGTTGGTATCAATTACATAATCTGTCCTGATATCTCATAAACTACACCTAAAAAACTCAAGATATCATCAAGCCTAATGTGCAAGCAAGTTAAAAACATTTAAGAAACAGAAAAAAACAAGCTCCTGATGATTTCAGTTGCTTCCTTGATCAACTGTGGATCAGTCCATTATATAGACACTTACAAAGTACTGTCATGTGACTATTCTGAAGAAGACTGCAGGAAGAAGCATCAAAACATGTTATGGGATAATGATCCGAATCATTTGTCAGTTTTATCAGTTATCAGTTTTGTATTTTTTTCTAATTGCAATGTTGGGTGTAGTGTGTACCTTAGACAGATGGAAGAACGGTAAAAATAAAAAGAACCTTTATGTGCTTTGCCTCAAGCCATTGTTACTTCAACATGTGTTAATATAATGTCTATAATGTAAAATGTGATTTGACTTTAATGAAAACTCATTATGTGGTGAGAAGAAGAAGAAGCAGCATGTGTTAAAACTTGTTAAAGGTGAAAATGTTACGTCAATGTTCATTATTACAGCTTTTCAATAACTTCAGGACTGTGCACAAGTCTTAGCCAAGTGTGGATATAAAAAGTAAACTATGAAGTATGTTTATCTTTATTAATTAAAAATCAGTGAAAGAACAGAAAACAATTCTAAATCAAATCAATATCTTGTCTGACTTTGCCTCAAAACAGTAACAGTTCTGATGATAGAGTCTTGAAGTCTGTTGAAGGAAGGAGAGGTAGAACATGGACCAGCCATTTCTGCAAAAGCTGGACGTAAAAAAAACAAGGACATGGCAATAGATATTTTAGAAAGAATCCCATTCCAACAGTGAAGGGCACAGTCGAGTCCTATGAATACTTTTATTCATAACAATCTCAACCATGACTACAACACATCCCAAATCTGCAAAAAGGGCACTCAAAGACTATACTTTTATTCCGACTGAAAGAAATTCAATTGTGACTGAGGCCACTAAAATAATTGGCAAACATTAGCTTTGTCTGACAAACATTTATGAACGACACATTTTAAATAAGGGTCATTTAGTTCTGTTGAGCTCTGACCAGCCTCTGTTTCAAGAATTTTCTCTTCTTCCTTCCAGAACAAAAAACTGATTTAAACCTTCTTTTGTGCCATGTGCAATCAATACAACTTAAATTGCTCCCAACTCCTGAGTTTGATGCGCTTTAACTGACATGTGTTGATTTATTGATGGACTCAATATCATAATTTTTATATTAATTTCTACTGGTGGTCTTCTTAATCAGGTTGTGTTATATTTTCTTTATGTTGTCTTTCACTATGTTTTATTGTGTTTAAATCGTGTCTGTGCTGCCTACTGCAAACTGCTATAGGGAAAATAAAGAGGAACTGAACTGTTCTTGTTCCACTGGATCTGGGCAAGTTCTGTTCAAACATTTGGAGAATCCCAGACAGAACCAGACCAAACAGGACTAAACCAGACCATTAGATCTCAGAAAGAACTTAAACCAGAACCAGGCCAGATTCCATAATAATGTTGGATCAGGGTTCCACCATCACGTCAGGAGAACTCCTTGTTTTAAGATCACTCTCAGTATTGAATTTTTTTGTCTCTTTACTTTTTTTGAAAATTTATAAAAAAGAAAAAAAACTTTTAAATTGTACATTGTTGACAGCATTCTTACTTTATTTATCTGCCTAAAATCTTATTTATCCACAATAATGTGCTTGAAATTATGTTGATGATTACCACTGGTCAAAAAGTCGAGCATTATTAATAAACACAACTTTCTGATCTCTTTTTCTGCTTGAGTAAGTCTTCATTTTTTCAACTCAAAACATCAGAACATTCTTACAAGAGAACTACATTTATGGAGCATTAGTTTTAATGTTAGTGTTTCAACCAAAAAGGCACAGACTGCTATTGGTTTCACATGAACCGAACCCACAGGTGATGAGAAACCTTTGCTACCATGGCAACAGTCAAACTAACCAGTAGGAAGAGATCTGTTTAAATGCATCATAACAAAGCGTATGTTGTGTCTTAAGGGTCTTGTTTCAGGTGAGATGAAGCTAAATTTGCAGAATGAGTTTAATACTTGTTTTTCAAACAGCAACAATCATTTTCTGATTTTCTAAAACTAAAATATTTTTCTAAATCAGTTACTGGTGCCATCAGAGGACCACACAGGTATAGCATTAATTCACTGGCATTATTTCAAAAACACTAATGAAGACTGAAAGTACGCTGAATGCTTTTAGATTGAAAAGCCATTATGTGGACATGACATTTAAACGGACCGACCCAGAGGGAGGGTGAAAACAATGGGCCAGGTTAAACCACACAAACAGTCTTGGAGCCCCACAGACTGGCTGCTTATTCTGTTATTCTGCACACTCCTCAGTCACACCTTATTCAAAACAATATATCACTTTAATGTACCCTTAATGAATTTTACCCAAGAATATTTGTGAGGTTGCACAGTGGTCACCTAAAAATGAATGGATTTTGGGGTTTTGAACCGATAATGGCTTAGATTCAAGTGATTAATTCAAAACGAATGGACGGTTAGTGGAGCATTTTTCATTTGAAAACAGTAATAGACATTCTTAAACTTCAAATAATACACCTTAGGTAATAGAAAATACTTTTAAAGGCATGCTATTTTTCCTTTTCTTTTATTAATGGTTAAAAAGAACATTAGGCTAGAGTCCTCACAAAACCACACTTAAATGTAATTGTTCAACATAAAAACGTTGAGTGTTGACATATTTGGGATGAGAGGACCACTGAGAAGCAATAAAAAGGTCTCAAATCCCCTGCCTTTTTACGAGCACACGGCACTATCATCAGAGCTAATGACTCCCCCGTGGCAGCCCTGACCTAATACAACAGACTCTTTTAATACATTTAACTGGATCTTACACAATCTTGCCACATACTGTATAATCTCCCATTATTAAGTACCATGGTTTAGCAACACTGTCAAATAGGTTCCTAGCATTACGTATTAAACATGAATAATATTAAAAAGATGTGCTGAATGTCATGGCCAGATTATTTAGCTCAATTATAAGA
Organism: Perccottus glenii; assembly: GCA_024416835.2. NCBI lineage: Eukaryota > Metazoa > Chordata > Actinopteri > Gobiiformes > Odontobutidae > Perccottus > Perccottus glenii. Next base: position 5,014,016 of record CM044548.2, read on the forward strand.
AGACAGTGTGGGTAGATTTGGATTTATTAGAAGTAAGCTGTAAAGTTACTTAAAAGGCCTCTGGTTCTTGATAAATGTCCCTCATGGTCTCTGATGAATGTTGCAATAGTACCGCAACATTTTTTTAGTGAAAAAAAGAGCATTAACCACCAAAAACATGTCTGTGACTGAAGGAGTAAAAGGAGGGAGTAAAGGACAGTAGTATTAGTGATTTACCCGGGATGTATCTAGATTTGACTGACAAGATTAGCATACACACTGTATTACTAATTATTATCAAAAATATTGAACTTGAAGGTAAGTGTTGAAAGGGATCAATTGGGTGGCACTGAAGTATTTTGGTTTAATATTCCTGTATTTTTATTATTATCATTCCAATGTAGCGTCACTATAAGCTACTTCTAGTTTCCGGTTTTGGCAGGCAAACAGAGCTCCATGAGCAGTACAGTGACATACTAACATTAGCCAGTCTACCTCCATCTATGGTGAAGCACTATATACAGTAGGGAATGATGAAGGTTCATTTATGGAGCATTTACAGAAGCCCTGCTGTTGTTTATGTAGAAACCCAGAGGAGGTAAGTCTAAAAAAGGCTTAAAAAGTTGGTCAATAATGATGTATTTGTAGAAATGAAGTGGCAGAAGTGTATGTGTGGTTGGTGATGTTTGGAGGAAGGTGAGGTAAAGGAGAGTCTAATGAATAGGAGGTGACAGAGGGAAGGCGTCTGGAGAGTAGAGTGACAAATGAAGATGGAAATGAGACACTGTGGGGTCAGAACTGAGGGGTTTGAAAAGTCAGGTCTCCAGCAAAAGAAGCACACTCCAAATAACTGATCATCCATCGTACAACAACATAATAATCCTGTGGCTTATTGCTTATGGCTGTGGTGTCTTCACATGTTTTCATGGTCCAGTTTCCAATGATTTATAGACTTTTTTGCAAAAGGCAAGGAACAAGCTGGGGTAAGATGAGTTCTGATGAGCACGGTCCACCACTAACATTACATTATCCCCCACAGGGCAGCCGGTAGAGAACAGAATACACAGGTGGTGTAATTGTGCACTTTGAGAATTTAAAACCGCATTGACAAACGAAACAACCATATCTTCAAAAATGCACTTGGTCTCAGAAAGTTCTATGTAGTCCTCATTTTAACTGGAGCTCTAAAACGCCGGAAGCTTTTATCCTATTATGTTCGCAGGTCACTACATCGTCCTACACACACCTGCAGGCCTTTGCTTTCAAACAGATATTCAGCAGAAATAAAAATATTATACTTTTTCAGCGCCAGTATCAATAATGTATCTTAAATTATTAAACGCCTGGTAATGTTTTCTTTCAAAAGAGACTAAGCTCATGTCTGTTCTGCGGACAGTTTAAGAACAGCTTTCAAGAAAAAGAGTCGATGCACATAAAGTTCTTTTGAATAAACACCTTCAGCTGTTTCCAAGAGCAACACTGGCTATGCGACGGAAAACAAGATTATTATTTTTCTGAACATGATATAGGTATTATAAAAAAAATGGCAGAAATACAGCAGTGAAAATGCACCAGTACTTTATAAAGAGATGTTTGTGTCCTGCTGCTCCTTGCTGCTTGCAGTAAAATGACCACATATTGTCTTTTTGTCTCTAAGGAAAGTTTCTGATGCCACTAGCTTCTCAACAGTTCATGGGAATGCATCTACAATCTGATTATGTTTAAGAAAAGGTTTGATTTCTGAGTTAAAGGTAACGTTACAGGCTGCCTCCCACATCACGTGAAACGGGTCAGGACCATCTGTTGTGTTACTTTATCATGTCACATTACACTGTAGGGATTACAACAGGTCCAACCAGCACCTTAGCATTTAGCAGCAGTAGTTTGTATTTTGCCAGCTTCGACTTTGTGACCCCAATAAACAAAACAGAGTCAAACAAAAGAGCAAAATAACTTCTTCGCTCAACTTTCACACATTTCCCATTCTCACATCGAGGCCAGGGCTGCAGCCTACATTTTTAGACAAGGTTTTTCAGTGAGAGAACGTAGGTGGGAGTCAGTGCTGTTGTACAGAGCTGCGGTTTTGTCTCCCACACCAAAATCACTTCCTTTGTTAATTTGCTACAACCTTATAGAGCCAACGTAAAGCTGACGAAATCACATCAAAATTATGAAAGACTGGCTGTGTAGGTTTTGATTTATTTTGGGCAGATGTGGTGGCGTAAGTGCAGATTGCTATTCCACCACATTTTGGAGCATGTGAACAGCTATGGTAGGGTTTTCCTTCTGTTAAAACACATTAGAAAACTAACGTGTGTTATTAAAAATGAGAATCTTGTTGTGCAGACTGCAGCAGATGGACACTTCACAGATATTTAAACTTTAATGCTTTTAAACCCTGCACAGTGTGAACGGGAGTTTAACACATACATACAATATAAAATGCTCACAAGTAGCTTTCTCTAATTGAACGGCAATGGAAAAGTTTGCAAAAAATAAAGAACAGTAATGTCACAGTTTGCACAATTGCTCCCAACTCCTGAGTTTGCTGCACTTTAACTGACATCTGTGTTGATTTATTGATGGATTAAATATCTATCATGAAACTTTTATTAATTTATACTGGTGGTCTTAATGGTCTTCTTTATCAGGTTGTGTTATATTTTCTTTATGTTGTCTTAGACTATGTTTTATTGTGTTTAAATTGTGTCAACTGTATGTGCTGCCTACTGCAAACTGCTATAAGGAAAATAAAGAGGAACAACACAGTAATGTCACAGTTTGTCCAACAAACAACAAACAGAGCTAGTCTCCACCCACCTGCTTTGGTCAGAGGCTCTGATGAAAACAACAGGCTGGAATAATGTGCCAAAAACATGAACATTACCCATTCACTCCATTTAAAGATGAGATGGCGTCAAAAAAACCTCTGTTCTGTTTTCTGTGTTCTGTTTTTTTTTTTTTGGTAGTTACCAAAACACAGTGTCTGCCAAAATTTCAAACACAGGCACAAGCAACAGAGCCTGCATTTCCTGTCATGTGACCAACTTAAAGTGAATTATTGACCAGCATCTTCTTGCTGAATTCCAAAAACACTGGATGGCATGTACGAGTAGACGTTACAATGTAAATTCTAAATATAGAAATATAGAATCAGTAACTAAATGTCCAAAACCTCAGCAAGATTTCATAAAGAAACATCTCTGGGAACCTACAGAAACAGGAAGAAAAACTGAACTGGTGACTTCTATTCTTTGATGATTTACAGAATAGACAAATGCAAAGAGTGTTATTTTAAGGTGATTACTCATGACTGAAAACCTTTCTACATCACTCTGTAGCCCACAACCTTTTACACAATACGCTGTTAAATACCAAAAGAATAATAATTTTATTGTCAAACAATGCAAGTTTAATAATAAAGCTGCACAAAATGAAACATTGCCTGGGCTCTTTGGCAGCAGTTTTGTCTTTTTATCTGGTTAATGAAAAAGTAAGCGAGTGCAATGAGCTGCTGCCGCTTCACTGTGCTTTTAATGAATAGTTTTTGCTCTAAACACATCTTTATTATTCATCATTTGTGCAGTTTTATAAGCAGAGAGCATACTACACAGACCCCCATTGTCCTAGTATCAGCTCAACACTGTGTTGTTGTCAGAGACGCCTGCAGAGACACAGTCAAGTCCTGTGTTTACTCCTCAGTGTGCAGCCATTGTCGGCGCTGAGGTCACAGTTCATAAAACCTAATGACCTTCTACATGCTAGGATTAATATTTGATAAAGTTGGCTGACCTGGTTTTCCAGTGTGTCACCATGTGCTCAAAACAAAAGATCCACAACTGTCTGGGCTGTATAAATAAAACTGAATTGTATCAATAGAAATTGGTTTCAGAAGAAAAAAAAAAAAAAAAATGGTGGCTTGATATAGCCAATGTCAAAGGAGAAAAGAGATATATTATATGATGTTCCTGGAAATGCCTGCTACAGTCAAACCAGAGGACATCCCAATCACAAAATCACATAATTAATTGATTACTTATGACTATTTACTGATAGCATATTATTGTTTTGAGGTACAGACTGGTTGTGCGTGTTTATGTGGGCAAAGGGGTTTACACCCAAACCGAATACAGACATTTTATGAAACGCTTTATAATTAGGCCGTAGTTCATAATGTCATACAGATAATTAACATGTACCTTTTCACATCGACAGGGCTGTATGGATAAAAGTGCAGTGGCAGTGGTAAAAACCGTTTGCTTGGACACAGTTAAACTCGGCTGCCACGGACTGCTGTGACCTGATGTGACTTTGTGTTCCATTCACAGATGAACAAGGCTTTTGGAACGTGCTCTTAACACCAACAGTGCACCAGGTCTGGAAAAGTAAATGGATTTTTAGAATAATTGCTCTATTTGTACACTTCTCTGTGCTTTCTGTCATTGTGTGTGTGACAAAACTGTCAAAATTATCACTTTGCATGTACAGTAATTATGGTTAATATGTCTTGCCTTTTTTGATTGTTGGGGCCCAGATACTGTCTGCCTGGGACCCGTTAAGTGCCTAAAAATGCCTCTGAAAATCCCACCACTTCCCGTGAATCATTTTAGTTCAAAGTATTTTTTACATAAATTCTACATTACAAAGATTTATTAAGTATGGTATTAGAAATAAACTCTACGTCATTTCCTCTGAACACAGGGGTTTGCTGTAAAATTGCTAAAGGTCTATTCACCCTGCGGCCGTTAGTTATTACCGACAACTTTTGCCAACCCTTCTGCCACTTACTGCTGTGACCTGACATGACTCGTGGCTTTATAAGGACAGCATAGGACAGCTCTTTCAGCTGTGGGAGATTACTTGTCAGCAAAGTATATGAAAGTCTATGAAGTGTGGACAAACAAGCGCCGCAGGCATTTTGCTGAAGGACAGTTATAGTCTGTGTCAGAGAGACTACTTTACTGTGGAGTTTACAAACCGTCCTCTCAATCTGTTCAGTGTCACTGAGCATGTGGAGGCAGGGAATGGCTTTTTCTGTTTGTACAAAACTAATTAGTCTTTTTATAGCCCTTTTAGCTCAAACATTACAGAGATGATGTTACAGGCCTTTTGAAGTTCTCATTTACATGTGGTTGGATCTGATCTGCCGTTTTGTCTCAATTTACCTCAAAGTTATTTCTGTTTTGGTGTAGTTTCTCCAAACTCTCATTTGATACTTTCTCAAATGAACACACACATTCAGAAGCAGAAAGGCAGTATTTCACAGAGCAAGTCTTGTCTGTTTTCCAATAATGGTCCAGTCTTCCTATTCCTGTGCACTCAGGTGATACTAATGAAATGGAAATGACGATACCTACATGGCTCTGACTGAACCACTCTGAATGGAAACATGATACAGTCCAAAGAGTGCCTTACCATCAACTGCATATTACAGAATGGATAGACTCTGTGACAGTAATGTTGTAGCCATTTTTTTTTTTTACAATTGATTAGAGGGGGACAGCCTGAACTGATCCAGCTGTCTTTATAGAGAGTGTGGACAGACAGGCAACAGTGTGAAAGAGAGGGGCCCCGAGCTGGAATCAGCGTGTATTACTGACAGTTTGGTCAGTAATACATGCTGCAGTACCATTTTCTTTTTTTATCCTTAAAGTGTTCCCCGCCTGCTGTACACATGCACAAGCCCATGCTTCATGTGATTTTTGTCATTTTCCCAGATGTTCACTTTGGCATTTATCTCGAAAACATGGTTTGACAATGGTTTCCAATTTTTATTCAAATGGATGTAAGCGTTTTAGAGCACCAGTGTTGAAGATTAGAGGCGGTACAGGATTCAATCAGACGACTGGAAATCACATAACGCCTCTGTGCCTCAATTACACTTCCATTTTTGGCACCAAACAATATCACGTCTGGGAAATAATAGGGGCAAAAATGGCATAATTTCAAAGCAGAAAAGAAGTCTCAATGTAAGGATTTAGCTTTAGTTATATATATTAGTTTTGTCATAACATTCAGTTTGTTTTTTGGGTTTGGGAGTCCTTTAACCAGGACACAAAACAAACCCACATCCCAGGACATGTGACAGTCAGTTTAGGTATATGCAATTACTGCCTTAGTCTTTAGTCTGTTGCTGAATGTATACGAGAAAAATGGCATGCATTGATAAGCTTTTCTACCTTCTACCTACAACATGCTCTACCTCATGAACCACATTGTATCTTTGTGGAATATTACAATCTATCACAAGAACTAGACATGCTTCTGCATATATACACTGCAGTTTTATTTTTATCTTTTCACCCAAGTTAAGGTTTTCCATCGTCCAATCAACAGACTGCAGTGTATAGCTCCACCTTTTAGTAACTGTATCTCACTGTTGGAACCAAAAGCCAAGCACTGACCACAACTGTACACTTATTTGGGATTCCGCGTGTCATGTTTGACAACGTAGACTGACCTGCTGTGCTCCACTGAAAATGAGGCAGTTTGTTTTTGCCTCAGAGTGCTGTAAAGCCACTGTGTTGTGTGTTGTTAAGGCACTGCAGATGAAAAAAACTCCAGGACGGATCACACTTATGGCAGAGAAAGTATGTGGAGGAGGTGAAGAGAAAGCCTGGTAATAGAAAGCTCAGCGGACAGTGACCAATGAGTCGTGTTGGAAGGTAAGGCAGCTGCGTAACAAATCAGAGGTATAGGAGAGAGGACGGAGCGCAGCCCGATCGAAAGAGTGGCATAACAAATTATTAATGGAGAGGGAAAGAGCCGAGCAGCAGGAACAGGCCCCGGTGAAAGACTAACAAAGTGCGTCCCGCGAGAACGACGTGACCAAACACAGTGGCAGCCGGCGTTAGCGACCGGGAGGCCAAAGACGTATAGAGGGGATAATCAGAGCGGGACACAGGCAGGAGGCAGAGGTGACAAATCGACTGCAGGGCCGGGGATGTCAGCGTTATTAAGCAGTGGACGTGCTTTGTGAGGCTGCATTGCCTGGGCGTTCGCGCAGTAAAGAACACTCGGCAGCTGATGTGACAGATCATTATCGGTGGAGACAGACAGCGCAGCAGGCATTGTGTCCTGTATGTTGAAAGGTGGTAACAATAGTGTAGCAGCTGTGGTCACACTGGTGGATATGTGTAGAGCTATTTTTGAACATAGATTGCAGAAAAACCTAATAATATAACAAAACATAACATATATTTTGACATATATACAGTTGGATAAAATGAACCAGATACTGTATGTCAGTGTTTTTTATATAATCACACTAAAATGAAACTCTTGTCTTTCCATCTTGGAAAATAGGCACTGCTTATTGACACATTCTTGCTGAAGGTTTATGACATTTATGAACCGTTTCCACTTGCATGTGCCTGCAGGGCTACCATAGCTGTTCACATGCACTAAAAAGAAGGAGTGTAATTACAACAGGACTTACCACCAGATGTTGCCAAAACCTATTTACTTATCCTACCTTTAAACATGCACATACATTTTGTCTGTTTGATCTCCTAAAAACACATTATTACAAGAATGATGATGAAAAATCTATACATAATACTCATCAATGAGATTTATCATCATGTTCAGCCCATGATGTAAAGCTTTGGTCCACAGAGCTGGTCAACACTAAAACAACGTCAGAGAAAAATCCTACTTAATAAAAGTCAATTCATTAACTTGCCGTTGTTTTTGAATGTTTGGTTTTATCCTGGAAATTGTCTTGTGTCTGGTGTGTTTTTGTAACTGACACTTGTGACGCTGATGTCTTGGCCAGGACTCCCTTAAAAAAGAGATTAATAATCTCAATGGGACCTTCCTGGTCAAACAACATGGTGGAATTATGCCTATTTCAGACACTGTGTCCTCAGCTGGACAGAAAATTCTGATTTAAATGATTTAAAATTCCATCCAGACCTCTCCTGACTCAGCTCAAACAGAGGTTGATACAATGGACCCTAACAGAGTTTAAATTGAACAAAATGCACTAAAATGATTATTTTGTTTCAGAAGACATGTTTTAGTTACTTCAGCTTTAAGTGAACTTTCTAATGCAAAGTATTTATGTTTCACATGTATTTGGACGTAAGTGGTAAGTCTTTATGTCCTCCACGTGTTACTGTGGGTTCTCTCCGGGTACTCCAGCTTCCTCCCACCACTCAAAGACATGCATGTATAGGTTAATTGGCAAATCTAAAGTGTCTTTAGTGAATAAATGGTTGTTTGTTTTTAAGTGTCAGCCCTGTGACTAACTGTCCAGGGTGTACCTCGCCTCAGGCCCAAAGCTGCTGGGATAGGCTCCAGTGACTAAAGTGAATGAATGAGGGCTTATACTGTAACTAAAAGAGTGGAAGTGACATTATACTACAGGCAGAGCAAAGCAACACCATTTTATGATCTGCCTTTGTGTAAAGATTAAGCCCTGGGTAACAACATATACATACACACAAAAGTCAAAACAATTATTTAAAATTAGTAATAATAATTTTAAGAAAAAGTCACATACTTTTTGGCTACAATGTTTTATACCATTTATAAATCGAAAGCATTAAGGACAAAATGCCTTCTACTTTCAAAACTATGTCCAAAAGCTTTTTTTATTAAGACACTCGAAACACTTCTACTTTAAGTAAAACACAAAAAGCTTCTTAAGATGAGACTTCTTTTTACGAGGGAAGTGGGATAAACAGTAAATGCACTTCTAACCCTTAACAGGGGTTGCTCTATAGATAGCTGTTATTTGGAAAAACAATATTTAATACACAATCCATTTATGCTTTACACTGTATTTACTGGCTATAAGTTATTACTGTTTATGAAGAAGCATTACTGCAAAGTGGTATTGATCACTGAATGTTCAGTGTGTATCTGAACTGTCGAAGCAAAAGCCTTAGTTATATCTTTCCAAAGAAACATTAAACTGATGAGACCTTTTAAATACAATCTGTTTATGTTTTACAATGAAATACAAGTGATTCTAGTAAATTATACATTTGCTTTCTGGTTGGTAGTATTTGTGTTCTGATTTGTGAACACATATTAAACTGGTAAACAAAGAGACAATACATTAACATCCGATCTGCCATAAAGTGGAATTATGCTGCAAGACTTTTTATTACAACAAACAATTAGTCTGGAATTCCTCCTGGTGTATTTTGGCTTTGGACAAAACAGGCTATATTTTTGTGTCGACACATTTTTCTTCACTGGAGCGTGATGTGTTTGTTAATTCATCTGTTGACATTTCATAAACTAAACTAATGAGCGTTTAATTGTAAAACCGCTCTAGTGTAATCCATTAAGACAATAAATTTGGATTCCAGCTTCTCGCTGTCGCAGAAGTGGAAGCTTGTGTTTGTGTTGTTTGCATTAGTTAGTGTATTTGTGAGTTATCCATGAAGCTCTTAAGACTCTGTTTTAGACTCTCTCAGACAACTTCTTGGACATTTTAATTCATAAATGTCCTGCTTTCTACTTGTTTTTCCACTTCTCCCCTGTGCTTTTATTAACCACTATGTCACTGACGGATACTGCACAGTTTGGTACAGGCTGAAGAGACAAGAACAACACAAGTTGTGTTTTAATAATGGAATAATGAATTGTTTCGTACTTTAATTAAGTAGTGTGTTTAGTGGAATAAAAAAGGAGTAAAAGGTTTGAGCTGCAAATGACAGCAGGGAGCTGTGAACAGCAGAAGTTTGTTTTTGGTTTATTACCAGCTTTATAAACTTTAAATTGAGCTGTAGAAGTTTCTTGTTTGTGTTGAATGCAACAGTGAATAAATTAGATTCAGTTTATGAAATGTGAGACTTTAAAACCAGAATCTCTTGTTGCTAAAAGTTTACTCAGAAAAGAGGCAACATTTAGCAATCTTTACACGCCAACGCGTATTGACTCAATGAGTCTTCATCAGGGCAGTGAACAAGACATTCTAAGGCATGTATGACCTTAATCATGTAACAAAAATGAAATTTAAAATTCACCTTGCTAATTCAACATTAAGTTATCTATTCGAGCACTCCCAGTATCTTCTCATCATTTAGCATTCTTTATTCTTGCAATTAGACTGTTTATCACAAGGACAAGACAAGCTTCATTTGAGAACACAAGGCATGTTTTTTGTTTTATTTTCAGCAGAGGGGGGTTCCCTACCTTGTAATCACTGGGTAACTTTGAGTTAGTGTATGAATTGTGCTATATAAATAAAATTGCCTTGTCTTGTCAAATCATCAATCAATACATTTTTTGCCTTGTCCTCCTTTTGACAATAAGATCTCCTCTAAGGGTGCACTCACACTGAGACGGTTGATCAGTGACACGTCTGAGCTCAGTTTTAAAACTTCTGTTAACAGGAAAAGTCCAGAGATTATGAAAACTAGCTCACATCCTCTACATTGTCCACTGACCTTCAATGTAAACAATAAATGGACAAAGAATAAATGTAGAAAATAAATAAGCTGCAGCATTGATTAGACTGGTGCCGCGGCTGGGCCCACCTCCTCCAAACAATGTCCAGGAAGTGTGCTGTGCCTGGAACACTCACATTAGTCAAACATGCTTTAGACGTGTGAGTGAATCTGAGAAGTCTGCCTTACTGACTCACCTTTCCACCTGTCTACCAAATCTCTCGTCATAATTATCACCTCGCCACTGCTCCAACTTTGTCACACCTCACCTCTGCGTCTATCTTCTTCTCTTTCTGATCACATCTGACCTCTCTGTGCCCTTGCTTTTCATCCACCTCTGCCTCTGTTACTGCTCACATTTGACCACATCAGCCTCTGACGCCTCTTCAATACTGCAAATCCGCTGGGGGGCGAGGGGGTTAGCACACCCGAGCTCACAAACAAGGCCATGTCAAGAAGAGGATTAATTCAATAGAAAAGGTTCTGAGCTTTTCCCACTCTCAGCTGCATAGCGGGATTCCTTCTGCTGCGGCATATCCCATCGGATACGCAGGTAATAAAATGGAAGGGTTTGCACTGAATATTTCAAAAGAGGCTGCATCACTAGAAAGGGGGGAGGAGTGGGGTGTTAGACTTGAGGAAATCAAAACGCTTTGGATTGGATGCAGCAGGGAATAGATGACAGAGAAGGAAAAGGACGGTGATGAAACGGCGGAGTGGGATAAGGTCACGACAGGAGGGCATAAGAGAAATATCACCTCATCTATTCTCTGTCAGATGGGACACACTAGCATCATAATTATTTTGTATGCCATGAAATATTCTGCCTAGGATGGTGTATGTGCCCCTCTGGCCCAGCTCATGTGGTGCAATATCATTTTCTGGGAGCCGTCAGAATAATAGCTACTCAAAGCAGCGCAGTGTAACTGGGACACAATGCTTTCTGGTGCTACAGTGGGTTTTGTGAGTTAGACTTAGAGTGTGAATGACTTGTGCAGGTTGTATCCCACCTTCACACCAAGCAGCTGGGACAGGGGCCAGTCCCACCCATAAAGGATAAAGAACACAATATGAACAAATGTGCTGTTTAATGAACAACGCCCAGTTCAGGCTCCTAAGTACAATGATAGATCCCCAGAAAATGTTATCCAGTTAGCAACAAAGGCACACAGTTTTCATTTTTTTAAATGCCCAGACGCTGTAGGAAGCAACAAGTTATGAAACGATTGGCTGCTGGCGACACACAGCAAACAGAACAACAAGCCGTATGGACAACACTAGGTTTGGTTTAAGAAAGAAAGTTTCATTCTCATAAACAGAGTAATAAAGAGTTTGATGAAGTCTGCAGGACATAATGTCTGATTAATGCACTTCAGAAGCCATCTTGGTTAAATGGCCACTGCTGCAGTGGTCTGTTGAGGTCTAGACACAATTATCAATGGCTAATTTGTCTCAAGAGAAGTTGGTCTGTACAATGACTTTAGACTCATTATGACATACGCAGTCTCAGTGTAATTTTATTCCTAATTGTCAGAGTGACATAAGTGCAGATGGATGAATGTCAAGAGGCCAGTCAGAAGTGCTTCATTTAGAGAAATACTAGACCTTACTGCATCATTTAACAGCCCAAAGTGATTCACAATCCTCTCAAAGAATCTCTCTAAATAGTGGTCAATTTAAACTTATATTAATTAAGATCGAATCATAACCAAAGTCTGTGATTTAAAGCATTGTCTCTTTATGTCCAATACAGTAGACTCCAACTCCCCATTTTGTAAGGAACAGATCTATTAAAGCGTTGCACCATCGTAAAAACTGGCCACAATTTAAAGAAAGAACCTGTATTTAAACCAGTTGTCTTTTAAAAATATATCAGTCTTTTATGTCTACATCTAAACAAAGACAAATGGAAGTTGCATACCAGTCAGTACTGATGTCTCAGGTATCAGGAGTCACTTCTGAGCTGAGTGTCATTTGTTCTGGGCTTTACAGCACAAATAAGACATCTGCAGGGGGCTGCCGCTGATCGATACTGTCCAAATTACTTTTTCTTGCTATCAACACTTTGCTCAATTTTCTTTTTTTTCCATAAACAAGGGGATCCACTGAGAAAGAAGCAAATAAATTCAAGTCAAATCTCAGTAACACACAAAGAAACACAACTGAGTAAAGATTGTAAGTGAAAAATAAAAGTGTGCTGAAAACAAAATACAGTAGGATTAGCCCTAAAAAAATGGCAGATGGAAATCTACTCAGAAATATCAGATTTCATATTTTACTCATTCTGGTTTTCACCTTTATTTGTGTTTACTTCTCGAAAAAGATAAAAGGCCTTTCACAAGACTTTTTTTGGGAGGTTTTTTTAATGTTACTCAAAGTAAAGCTGCTAAAAATGGGCCTCATTTATGAATATGTGCTGTCTTGATTAACATAGTACATAGCACCAAATGTCCAGTCAAGGCCAGTATATGGCCATAAATGTAATATAAAATCTTCATAATGGGACTTAAAAATAAAAACCTTAATTTTAGTTCAAATATGAATGTTAAGGCATCTTGCATTATGAGTTTTGACAAAATGTAAAACCGTGCAGATATGTATCGGATTAAGGACTTTTGAATCCTGAGGCATAACACTAGATCCCAGCCTCCAGCCAGCAGTCACATTTTCAGAAGTACATTAAATACATTAGAGTCAAATATAGCCAATTTATTTTCAACCTTTTTTAAAAAGAATTTATGAGTGTCAGACTAACACGATCACGATCTGCAAGTCGCTAATGTCCGTAACGACGTCTCTCCCGGTGCGCAAGAAAAACACAATATCAATCATCAACACTGCTTAAATTTTGCTCTTCTTTCTTTCTGTTTTGCAAATTGATTGACTGATTCTTCTCGGTCGGACCATTAATTAGAAAATATAATTCTGGGAAATAAAATCCATCCATTGAGCAGTTCTAAGATATTGAGCTTTAAAGTTTGACAAACTAATGAGCAACAATGTGGTAGTGAGAAAATGCATAAAACTTTGAAATACAACTTATAAAATGTTAATAGGTTTTATAAGATTAACACTCATTTTTTACACAAATATAATTCTAAAGCAATGAATTAACAACAGTAACACTGCAAATGAAAGCAGCTGGTGTCAATTACTTTTAGTCTGTGTAAACCTCTACCACTAAAGGTCTTAGTCTTCTGTGTTATTTCTGTAAAGCACATTGAGTTACTTACTTACGTACAAAATGTGCTCTATAAATACATTTTCTTGTTGTTGTTGTTTTCATTGAAAGCTCCTGAATACATACATCTAAAAACAAATTACAATCTAAAGCAGTTCCTGGCTTCATCTCTTCTAGATCAATAACAGTTGGTAATTATCTTTCATAATAGCTCGGTGCAGAATCCTGCCGGGAGATATTTACGCTCATCCATCAGCAGCACAAGTGTCTGAAGTCCAATAAGAACTGTGCCCATGAAGACGCTTCCTGATAATAACCCATCGAGCTCCGGGAAGACCACAGCGCACCACATGCATTTGTTTAGAAAAAAATATGCAGGATAATTCAAAGTGTTGAAATGAGGCTGCTGGTCCACATGAGAGTATGATCAACATGACAGATGGTAAGGAGTTAATTGGGTTGATGTTTCTGTGTGCTCTGACTGCATAACTGTTTGCCTAATTATATATTTTAAAAAAAGGTTTTATTTGTTTACCTGAGCTACCTGTGGTATATAACTCATTGTTTTATCACAGAACTCCAGCAGTTTGCACAAAAGAGCATAAAACAACAGTTATTATTAACACTTATTATTGCAGTCTTTTTTGGCCCAGTTACAACCGCTAAAGGTAAACTCAAGCTGCACCAGAGACGACACAATGGACACATATACAATACACATAAACATATATTAATAATTATTTTTCTGTAATTAGTGCATCATAGTGTTTCAAAGTCGATATAGACTTACAGGCGTTTTAATGGAGTTGAACTTCATACAGGGCTACAACATTAGATGGTCACACTGGACATTTTAACTAACTTGTATGACTGAGGATTTTAAATCTACTTTAACCTTTTTAACTGTAGGCTATATTGTCCTTAACCTCAATTAGGACCTGTCTATTAAGTCACAAGTTTTTTTTTCCTGAAACAATTCATGCAGGTCAGAACGCTCTGTGAGGCCGTCCTTCAGGACCAAGGCTGTAGCTGTAGTGTCTTGTGTCAAGTCTAGACTCTCGGTAAAACACTACAGCATTTAATAAACATTGACACAATACAAAGCTACAGTATATATAGTCTTATTACTCTGGAAGCATGCCACACTTATATATTCGATACTACACTGTGAAAACGGTTCATTCTCTGGGTCCTGTATTTGAAGGTAAATAAGCTTCTGTCTAAGATCATCCAGAGTCTCCAGTCTGTCTTTCTTGTGTGACTCCTCTTTGCGCCACAGGACGCTCAGATATTCTCTGATAACTACGACCGTGTCACGTGGTGTACCGGTGTGTAGTCTCAGCTGTTAGCGGGCTAGTTTCGTGAGTTCTTTGTGTGTGTAGAGGCGGGACCAACGCCAGCTTCGCTCCCCTACATAACTCCGTGATTAATCGAAGTTACTAGGAGAAGCAACTTTGCAGCAGAAGCCTACAGAACTGTGTGAGTGTATGTAATTCTTGTCTCTTTGAGCTTATTGTGCCGTGTTACTGCTGAGAAACCGCAGAGTGTGTTTACTACGACCGTGTCACGTGGTGTACCGGTGTGTAGTCTCAGCTGTTAGCGGGCTAGTTTCGTGTGAGTTCTTTGTGTGTGTGTAGAGGCGGGACCTGCTGAATTCAATTACTCGAATAGAAGGGTATTTAAGTGGGAGTAGCCACGCGGCAGCTGTCGCGCAGACGCCATCGCGTGAAGACCGAAGAGAGTAAAGACCATCGACTCTACCGGCACGCGACTCCACCGAGCAGCCACACACCCACATAGGACCTGAGTATTGCACCTTTTTTAGTACTACTTGTTTGCACTTATATTCCATTATTTCTACTATTACTTTCTTCTTCTATACTTTTTCCTTCGGCTCTTAAATGTGTTTCCAAATTACTACTGTCATTTCACCACGGAAATCATCATCCGTTTCACGCAAAAGGCGACGCAACCATAGTAATCTGCATGTTATATCACTGTCAAAAACCACCCCTTCTACTTTCCCAATAGGCTTGTGGAACTGCCAGTCTGCTGTGAACAAAGCTGATTTCATTACAGCTTTTGTTCAACATTCTGGTCTCTCAGTTGTAGCACTTACAGAAACATGGATCAAACCAGAGGACTCTGCCACTCCCGCCGCCCTCTCCCATAATCACACTTTCTCCCACAGTCCCCGCCTCACTGGAAGGGGCGGAGGGTCCGGACTACTTATTCCTACTGACTGGAAGTTCAAACAGCTATCACCCTTGTGTGACAACAGCTCCTTCGAGTTCCATGCTGTTACCATCACCCACCCTGTTAAAAGTCATTTTGTAGTTATCTATCGCCCCAGGTCAGCTTGGACATTTCTTGGAGGAGTTGGATGCGCTTCTTTCATCCTTCCCTGACGATGGTACCCCTCTGGTGGTATTAGGAGACTTCAACATCCACCTTGAAAAGCCACAGGCTGCTAACTTCATTAACCTAACTGCATCATTTGACCTCAAGCAGGTTTCCACATCGGCAACCCACAAGTCTGGTAACCAACTAGATCTTATCTACATAAGATACTGCTCCACCCTCCACACTCAGGTCACGCCACTGCACACTTCCGATCATTTCTTCATTACTCTCGACCTTGACCTAAATTCCCAGACACTGCAATTGTTTTACCGCTGGTCACTTTCCGACGCAAACTGCGTACACTCAGTCCCTCCCGTTTTCCGCTGCTGTCTCTTCTGCGCTCCTCCTCTGAGGAGCTCTCTCTTTAAACACTAACACTGCCACCGACACTCTGTGCTCCACGCTTACATCCTGCTTGGACAACTTATGCCCTCACATCTAGACCAGCCCGTACATCCTCGGCTGCCCCTGGTTATCCGATGTTCTACGCGAGCACCGCGCCAGCCTCCGGTCAGCTGAGAGAAAATGGCGCAAGTCTAAAGATCCTGCTAACCTCTCTATCTACCAGTCTCTCCTCTCTACTTTCTCCGCTGATGTCACCTCTGCAAAAACTGTCTACTACCATTCTAGGTTAATCAACTCACCTGACTCGACTCTCTTTAGAACCTTTTCCGCCTCTCCTTTGTCCGCCTGCTCCCCACCTTCATCGGATCTAACAGCTGATGATTTCGCGTCTTTCTTTGTAAAGAAAACGACCGCCATCAGCAGTCAGTTCTCTGCGCCACCACCTGTCGAGCTCATTCAGACCCCTGATATGTGTTTGCTCACTTCCTTCTCTCCTCTAACTGAAGCAGACGTTTCCAAGGTCATTAGTTCTAACCACCCTACTACCTGCCCGCTGGATCCCATCCCCACACATCTCCTTCAGGCCATCTCTCCATCTGTCGTGCCTGCTCTCACCCACATCATCAACTCATCTCTTTCCACTGGGTCCTTCCCACAGCTTTCAAAGAGGCCCGCATCACACCACTACTGAAGAAACCCACTCTTAACCCTACTCTGCTTGAAAACTACAGACCGGTTTCCCTCCTTCCCTTCATTGCCAAAGCTCTGGAGCGGGTTGTGTTTACTCAGCTCTCATCCTTTCTCACACGGAACAACCTCCTGGACCAGAACCAGTCTGGGTTCAAGAGCGGTCATTCCACGAAACTGCCCTGCTCTCAGTCATCGAAGCTCTGAGACTGGCAAAGGCAACATCCAAGTCATCTGTACTCATCTTACTGGATCTGTCTGCTGCTTTTGACACTGTTAATCATCACATCCTCCTGTCCTCTCTCAGGGCGATGGGTGTCTCTGGAATGGCGTTGCAATGGTTCAAGTCTTACCTCTCGGATAGGTCATTCAGAGTATCCTGGAGAAATGAGGTCTCTGAGTCCCAACATCTCAATACAGGGGTGCCACAGGGCTCAGTGCTCGGACCGCTACTCTTTCCATATACATGACATCCCTTGGCTCTGTCATCCAGAAGCATGGCTTTTCCTATCACTGCTATGCAGATGACACTCAACTCCACCTGTCATTTCATCCTGACGATCCGACGGTCTCTGCTCGCGTCCTCGGCATGTCTGAGCGACATCTCACTTTGGATGAAGGAGCATCACCTGCAGCTGAACCTTGCAAAAACAGAACTGCTTGTGATTCCGGCCCATCCAAAGACCCACCACAACCTCTCCATTCAACTAGGCCCATCAACCATTACACCGTCTAGCACTGCCAGAAATCTGGGAGTGGTAATTGATGATCAGCTAGACTTCACAAGTCATGTCACCAGCACCACCCGGTCCTGTAGATTCATCCTCTACAACATTAGAAAAATTAGACCTTTCCTATCAGAGCACTCCACGCAAATTCTAGTCCAGGCTCTTGTCTTGTCCAAACTGGACTATTGCAATGCCCTACTGGCTGGACTCCCGCCTGCACTACCAAACCTCTGCAGCTGATCCAGAATGCAGCAGCAAGAGTGGTCTTTAATGAACCGAAGAGAGCACATGTATCTCCTCTATTCATTAGGTTACACTGGCTCCCGGTTGACGCCCGCATCAAGTTCAAAGCTATGCTCTTGGCCTACAAAACCACCTCTGGTTCTGCACCCCATACCTCCACTCACTAATACAGACCTACGTTCCTACCAGATCCCTGCACTCTGCAAATGAACAACGTCTGGTGGTACCGTCCCAAAAGGTACAAAATCACTCTCACGTACCTTCTCTGGATCTGTTCCACATTGGTGGAATGATCTACCCGCTGCTACAAGATCAGCAGACTCTGTAGCCATCTTTAAAAAACACCTGAAAGCACATCTCTTCCGTCAACACCTGACTGACAAACACTGAGCCCTACTTCCTTTCTATCGATTCCTTTCAAAAAAACAAAAAAAAAAAAATTCTCTTATCCTTAGCATCGTATACTGCGCTGGGTTTAAACTGACTAGTTTTTGTGCACTTATGCTTTTTGTACCTTGTGTTGTTAAAGTTGCTTCCATTGTTATCCTCACTTGTAAGTCGCTTTGGATAAAAGCGTCTGCTAAATGACTAAATGTAAATGTAAATGTACACTGTGAAAACGGTTCATGTATTTGATGGTAAATAAGCTTCTGTCTAAGATCATCCAGAGTCTCCAGCCTGTCTTTCTTGTGTGACTCCTCTTTGCGCCACAGGACGCTCAGATATTCTCTGATAATGACTCATGAAAAAACATGACCCTAAAATATTGTGTAGGGTTTATGATCAAAGATTTGAGTAGAAAAGAATGTTCAGTCATAATGATTTTGCTTTGGCCACTCACTCTCATGTGTTTGTACACATTAAGTGTAAGGGAGGCTACCATTGGCTGTTCATCTCCGTATAATAAAACAATGTTTGCCAAAAAAGAAAAATCCTACTGGGAAACAAACTGATTCCAGTGCTTCATGAAAAAAATTACATAGAGAAAAGGAAAGCAAAGTGAAATGAGGGTAAAGTCTAAAACAAAACCAAGTCTAAGGTAAGCTCTAAACAGTTTTGAGATGAGACAGTGCGAATTCTCTTTCAGAGATCACATTATTTTGTAAAGCTGAACCCTGTTGTTTGAAAAAAATGCCTTCAAATTGAATCAAACTGCAGCCAGAGGATAAGCCGTAGCCGTTCTTTATCCAATTTGATTAAATATAAAAATAAACATTGGTCTTATAGATCAAAGGTAACAGTAAACACAAAACTGTACCTTCAATTCAAGTTTGCCACATGTTGAAGACAGATTAATAAGACCTATGCACTATAACCCTGGAAAAGTGGAAACAATAAATCACTTTAAACTGAATCAGACAGATGTAGCTATTTATTGAATAGAGATGTGAGAGCATCTGTCTGTTTATGTGACAAGGGTCTTTCAGGGCATTCAATCTCAAACAATCTCCAGAGGGTCATCTTTGAAACGCCACAAGATAAAACCAAACATGTACCACCAGCACTTTACTTTTTGCAGAAAATGTGAAAAAAGTATTGGAATTAAAATGAAAGAAAACAAGTTGATGCGGCGTGTTAACAACCTGCTACAACAGACGTCCTTGGGTGAGTTTTTCACACTGAGATCTGTTTATGCTCTAACAAATTAAATGTGAAGGGGAGCATGTTGTGACACTCGTGAATCTTTGTTGCTGTTTATTGAGTCGACAGTACATTCAGCTCGTCTCAGCTGTGGTCGGGATTCTATTTTTTCTGACCAAGAATGAAACTGGAAATGGTAAAACATAGACTTCTGTCATTCATTTTGACCGAGACGACCTTAATGTAGCCAGCCACAGAAGACAAAGTTTTAAATTGAATTCTGCTCGCACCTTGTTAAAACAGATGTGTCTCTCGGTTCATGGAAGGAGGTTATGGAAGAGATTGTACAAAGATAAAATACTGCTTTGTTGTGAAAAGGATGAATAGAATTAAGTTTATGTAAGATACGTTAAAAATGTAATGTGGAAAAGGTCTGGGCTCATGATTTATTTATTATTGATTATTTTCAGTTCCTATTCCTTTTTGTTTATGATAATTGGGATGCTGTCAACTATGTTTGTTTATTATTTAATTTTGTGGAAAGACCAACAAACTAGGGACCAGGACGGGAGCCCGGTTCAAGACCAGTGCATCACGAGAGAAAAAGATCCCAGGGCACTGTTGTAAAACAGCCTCAGCCCAGTGAGGGTGTTGCTAGTACATGGTAAAGGATGATGTTGCACAAAAAGACCAGAAGTATGACCAAACAAAGCAGCTGGGATCTTGGTTAGAGTCAAAATGAGTTCAAGAATGAGACGAACCTGAGACCTCAAGAGTAAGATCAGGCCTATCCACTGTAAACTTTGGAGCAGGGCTAACTGGAAAATAAAATTAGTTAGATTCATTGAAGTTTTGAACAAAGCAAAACCATATTACAAAATCAAAGCCAATGATAAGTAATAATACCCAGATAAATTCAATCACATGACCTTGGTGAAGGTTTGGTTTTGTGAAGTGCCAGTAAATAAACGTCTGTGTGGACTCTGATTTAACAGAGCGGCTTTTAAATCTTTGCTACAAGACTTTTTAAGGTGTCCATGTTACACTCTGCACAGTCAGAAACCAGTCGATACCAAATGTCCATAAATCAGACAGAGGCAGCTCCAGTCCATTGAAAGCCCCACTCACAGCCCTGAACAGAAAACAGCCCCATTTTACAACAAGAGGGTTATACTTTCACACCAACAAGCTGTAAGTACGTCTGCTGCTGCTGTGTGCTTATTGCACATGAAAAGCAAGAGAACTTTTGAACTGCCTTTTGTCAGAGGTCACTAAGCAAAAGGAAAAAAAAAAAACTATTGCTTACCCACCCATAATTTGAAATACAATCTCTTAGACCTATTTTATTTGGTTTTGTGCATGACTATTAAGCTTTCTCCTGAAACACATTGAGGGGCACGTCACATCAACAACTTTTGCACACCCATTTAAGCAACAAATGGTTCAGTAACACTGTTGATTATTCTTTTCAGAAACACATATCTGTCTTGTAAACAGGGCCGTATGGTAACGACCGTTTGAAACAGTCTTAATAAAGCATAAAGTATTCTGACACCGCTGGAGTGTACCAAGCCACAGGGAGCTCTAAAGGCTGCCAGCATCAACAGAAGAAATTGCTGAAGTCAACAAGCCTTATGCAATGAACATTTAGCTTTGTCATCACTGTTTGTTTTATATACATAGAGAAAATAAAGGTCACTAGTGAGTTACCATGTTGTGACACTGGCTGTATCCAGACTAAACATGCCCTGTGTCCCTTTGGAAAGATGCATATTTCATGGAGAGTGGGTTGGGGGCGCTATGTTTGTCTTAACAAAGCTGTCTAAAAGGCTACTTCACCCTCAGGAATAACTGCACAGCCCTTTGTGTGCTTGAATTGTTTCGGTGAAAGGCCACCCAAAGAGCAATAAGAACGGACGTCTTTCATTCTTCTTTAAACGATGGTGCGACTGGCCTTTGATCAGTAAAAGGCTCCAGAGGCTTTCACTGTGGCAGACACAAAGTAGGACAGCCCAGGGGGGTGGCTGTCGGAAATATAGTTCCGCGCTACAGCAGCTGCTCCGTCGTTAGATTGATTGGGTGGATTGGTCGTGTTTGAGAGTCAATTTCTCTCCCCTGTTTCAGAGTGTTATTACATCTAAGGGTTAGTCGCTCTGCCTCTTTGACAGACCTGACCCGAGATGAGGTCGCCGATAACACAGGCACGAAGGGGAGACACCTGAATACTAAGTCGACAGAGGAAGAGCTGAATGCACTGGCATGTTCCCATCAAGAAGCAAATTACATGCTGTCAGACTCGGTTTCCTTCAGGGCCACAGCAGTGAGTTTAAGACATATGTTTTAATCTGCAATCAAGAAGGACAGATTTGTGTTGTGTTTCCAAAATAATTATCACTATTATTCGTTTTACAAGCTTAAAGCGTAAAGTGTTTGAAAAAGAACAGGTACTTTGAATGGATGACTGCAGTTCTATCCACTCAGAGCAGTGCCGTGTTGTTTATGTTGGTCACTTTAAAACGGTTGCTACATCTTAAAACCTAAAACACAGCCAGATCTGTCAGAGCTGCCACATCATCCGTCACACCGGCAAAGTTTAGCCACGGTTTAGCCACAAATACTTTGCTTGGAGCAGTTTAAGAAGGATTTTTTTAATTTGTAAACTCCCAAATCTTAAAAGAATCCAGCTGCAGCACACGGTTAGTTTGAATATACTATTAGATAGGACAGATTTTTTTTTTTTTTTTTTGCCTTTTTTGATTGTAGACTGTAGTTCGACAGGAAATGGGGTGATAGAGAGGGGAATGACACTGGCAAACAACCCAAGTGAGACACAAACCGGGTCATGTGCATTTCCCACTGAGCTAGGGGCCAGTTTTTAAAAGCAGTATGGTAGGAAGCGCTGACTGAACGTAAGGACTGGGAGAGAAGTTGCACTCACACAAACTTAGTGAGGAAACTTGAGTAATCTGAAGAGAAAAAGACAGAAGATTTTGATCTCATTACGTTAGTATCGGTCTGACGCTGATACTAACTTTGACATCGATACTATTGATACTTAGATCAATCCGCCTACTCTTGTTTCTCTGAGTGAGCAGACTTAACCAACACTGGAATAGCCGTGTTTTCTTAAATCAATGCTTACAATGTAGACCAACCAGTGTTCCTTATTTCAGCAAATTAGAGAATGTGATTGGCCAAAGCCTCTTGTGTGCACTTAACAGTATAATCTATTAAAATCTATTAAAATATGTTGCATGTTGATTTTGAGCTAAGCAGAAAACACACTCACATTTGGGTCATTACCGCATCATCATCATCATCATCATCATCATCCAGGAGCTTTTGTTATTCTCGCTGCCTGGGTCGTCTCTATGTCATTTCTTTTTTCTTTTCTTTTTCTCCCCTTTACACACCACCTGCTGTTTCCCCACCTGTTCCCGCAACCTCCCCGTGTCCCTGGATCCCTGCTCATCTCTCACTCATCCCTCACTCTGCCCCTCCCCTGACCCCAACCCCCTTCCCTTCTCCCTGATCCTACCTCGCTCTGCAGCAGTCCACCTGCATTCAGCACAGGTCCCATGGTGCACCAGCCAAGCTCGGGCTCTCCGCACGGCACCACGCTGCAGTTTGTTTTACTCTCCAACCTATCCTACATTACAGGAACCAGGGCTCCTCAGCTGCTCCCATTCACTCCATCTGTCTTCATGCGGGTCTCTAACTCTCTCCGGTAGTTAGTCTTCCTCTCCGTACTTGTCCATCTGCTGCTCAAATTGTCCAGATTCATTGCTTTTCTGTTTGGCTTTACTTAAAGGCGTCACAATCTAAAGGTTTTGTAATGTTGTAAGAAACACATGGCAATGATAAATTACAGATGTGTATTTAGTATATCAGTGTATCTGTTGTAGGAACAATAAACAATGTCTAGATCTTTTATTGAAGAACAGAGCCTTTTCTGAGTTGGAACTTAAGACAACGTTCAATTGTAAATATTATAATGAAAATTTTGTTTAGTTTATTAATTTTCCGGTCAACAAAAGAAAGAATACAATATTTTTTTCCCAAAAATAAAAAATAAAAATAAAACAGTACAATAACCAAAAGGGTGTAGGCTGAAATCAAGACTTATTTATGCCTACGCCTTATAACATTGAAAACAAAACACAATATAATACAATAAAACAATTAAAAAAATATATTTATTGCTTTTATTTAAATAATCTTTCAATCTAATTATTCTGATAATTCATATTAATATTAATTATTACATATTAATTATTTTACTTTAACATATTTCTTAAATATTATTGTTTAAATTGTAACAATGTTGTTGCCCTTTTATATATTTTTGTCTAGTCTGTTGCATAAAGTCACTCCACTTTGGGTGAAACACTGCCTTTTTTGGGTTGTACAAACACACTGTACTTTAAAATTATTATTATTTTCTTTCTTAATTTATACCCCTTTTCTAACCCTAACCCATTAGCAAACATTTTTTGGATGCTGCGAGGGAGTTGGTTGTTTTTAGCTTTATTTACTATCAACAATGTCTTTTAATATGATTAGGTCAAGTTTTAGTCTATATGGTTTTAACAACAGTGTGTTTGTATGATCTCTCCCACATTTCTGGAGTCTGTATAATATCTCTAAATGTCTCTTTCTCAAAGTTTTTCCCAAACTTCAGTGCAATAATTAATATATGGTAGGATGAGCGGACAATATAAGATGGAGAGAGCGTTCTGATTTATAAACAAAATAGATGTATTATAAGAAATGGCTGTTGGACTGCCCCCTCTAACATGTTTCTACCATTGGCTATTCTTGGTATTGCAGCAAAATAATCCCACGTGGCTCAGAAAGTATTAGCTCAAGAGACAATAATGTAAGAAGAGAAACCTGGTGCTGACCTGACAGGAAGCATACAGTATTTTCACTCACAGTGTTGTTTATGGGTCACATAACACGGAAATAAACCCCGATCCAAGTCCCATTCATGTGGAATCCATGTTGGTGTGTGTTAGTGATAATACCATATTGTGTTACAATATTAACCTTGTGTGTATCTTGAGGCTAATTTCTTGTGATACACTGTTGTTTGATCGTGTTAATGTTACATGGCAATCTGTTAACATCAAAAGCATCTGTGAAATATGACAAATGATAATATAATGAGTATTTACAGTGTGTCCACCTCACATTCATGTATTCACTGCATAAAGATGCTGCACCAATAACTATTCATTTTTTACAGAAGAAAGAAGTTAAATTCTCCTTTTTTGTAATATTATGTTATTTCCAGATTTCTGTTTCCCCTCTTCTTTACTCTGTACTCAGTGGCATCTTTATTCTGGAGAGCAAAGCAGCAATTCTCTGTCACGCTCATCAATTATAAGATTCCAATCAGGATTAATTAAAGCATCTATTTTTGCAGTGAGTCGAAAGAGCAGGGTGTCATCTTTGCTTCCACTGGCTGTTGTGGATGTGCAGGGGGTGAGAAATGCTTTATGGATGCACAGAGGTGTCAAAGGACAGGAGACAGAGGATGGACAGTCAGTATAGCACAGGACTTTATAGTCGTGCCTGGAATGAATAAAGTGCCATTCTGCTCAATAAAGCTGCAATATGAGTTTCTTTCAACTCAGAGAAGCATTTACTGTTATAGCTATTAAAGAAACTGGGTTATATAGATTTTAAAACCAAAACACAGACTTTAATTTGGAAATAAAAATGTATTTTATAACCCTTAGAAAGCCTCTCAGTCCACCAGTGAGCTTTAAACATTGTTAGCTAAATCATTGCACACTTTAGTTAAATTAATAATACTTCATCTTATAAATATATGTACAGTATAGATGTGGATTATATTATAAGACAGAGTAGGCTATGTCTTAAATAAAAAAGTTTGATAGAATATTCTATGCCATTTATATTTGCTACATGATATTTCCCAGTTTTCTACTTGACTGACCCTGAGTGAGACCAAACCTCCTCTGGTTTAGCCTCCTCTGAGTGAGTGAGTTATTGGTTGATTGATTGATTGATTGATTGATTGATTGATTGTGGACAGACGCAGAGTGGGGCAACCTTAGCACCAGATACTGATCTCATAAAGTGGTTCATTTCCAAGAGTTGTGTTTTGCCAATTTCTGCATAGAATAAAGAAGCACTGTAAGATAAGATAAGATAAGCCTTCACTGTTTCCAATTTGGGTAAAACAATCATGGACCAGCATTACTCAGTCAATTAATCCACACTGTTCATTCACAAAACTGTCACTAAAACAAAATACAAAACAAAATAAAAAGAATTCAATACAATTTATACTTTATTACTAAAAAATCAACAGCGATATACATATCATACACATTAATTTGACTTTGGCCTGCTCTGAGAAATATTGCACAAATCCATAAAAAACATTCACACCCAGTAGTTCACATAAACAATAAAAACTCAATAGTTATTTTTCCCACTTTTAAAAAACACATTTCACACCACGCATTGAATAAACATATTAATTGTGTTTAAGTAATGGTGTTAGTGTAAAATATTGTAGTAAATCATTAAACAAAATCAGTCAAAATGTTGCTTCCAATAGTGTTTAATCAGATCAAAAATAACACTAGTCTAAATAGACCTTACACAATCCAACTTAATGAAAGAAATAGTTCAACAAGTTCCTCTCTCGGTTGTTGCTGCTAGCAGCTATTAATTAAAATCCCACAATAACACAGCACCTTTTCACAAAGTTTATCCGAGAACAAACTATGTAAAAGACTTTAGGCCAAACAATACAAAAGTTAAAATCAAGTCAAGTTGTTGTATTAATTACCATTATATATTGTTTTACTTTCTCAGTTCCTTTAGCAACTTAAATGTGTTTTTGGAGTAAAAGCACATATGTAGCTCTTTTCTTATTTAAATAAAAGCTTGCGGTGTCTGGTTACGGTTGTTACCATATGACCAGCACGTTTTTTTACCAAACCTACTGATGTGTTTTCTAGTGACAGTCTACTATGCAGCTGTTGGGACCAAAGTGATACATGCATGCAAATGAGATGGATCACGTCGCAGTAATCTCCGAGAGCGTGGCTGTGGCAGGCAGGTGTCAACGGTAATTA
This sequence comes from Perccottus glenii, assembly GCA_024416835.2. Classification (NCBI taxonomy): domain Eukaryota; kingdom Metazoa; phylum Chordata; class Actinopteri; order Gobiiformes; family Odontobutidae; genus Perccottus; species Perccottus glenii. Next base: position 5,040,687 of record CM044548.2, read on the forward strand.
CCAACTCAACACTGATGGCATAATTTAATTACAGTGACGCGTGCTCTTGACAACAGCAGGAGCTTTCTTCACCACTGACAAGTAAAGCTTCGCTGGAACATGTGATTAACCATGGGGGGCCAGCCACAGGGGCTTTATTGAGAGGGTGAAGGAAATGTGATTTAGTTTCACCGGTGAGACTAGAACTGATCTGGGGGCGCGGGTCGAAACTTTGACAAACTTTCTTATGTTGCCAACAAACAACGACTCTTACTTGATTTTTTCTTATCTTTGACCTTTTCGGGAATATTCAGTTATAAGAGGTGTGGGAGTAGAATTGTAACATTGATTCTACCTGATATTCTCTGTTTTACACAATCTCTGTATATTAAATATGTTCTCAACAGGGCAGGGCCAAAATTATATATTGTACTTAAGGAACGTGAAGCCCTTTTACACCAAGAGGTACATTTTTACTCAGCTCAAACTGGTTTTACCTTACGCTACAGCTGTATTCTCTTGAAATGCTCCAAGCAAAGTATTTGTGTCCGAACCATGGCCTGTTTGTGTCAAATGATGTGTCAGAACCCACGGGTCTGGGTGTGTTTTGTGTTTTAAGATGTAGCGACCGCTTTGCTGTTACTGTAAACTGCGCTGCTCTGATTGGATAAAACTGCAGTTGCAAAATCCAATCACCAACCAGGTATTCATTTAAGGTACCTGCCCTTTTGCAAATGCTTTCAACAGGAGCCCTCCCGTATATGTGCTGTGGAGCAGGTATCTGGAAGTGTAAGGTTAACTCTGGTGTTGTTTGGAACTGAAATGCTTTGACCAGAAGTAAAATTAAACTAGTATAATGAGTTTAGTGAGTCCAGATTTTTGATGTAGTTCATTATAAATCTAACACTAGAGTCACCAGGGGTCATTTTTACCATGTTTGCTTTACATCTCCCATGTTGTGACTTTTTCCAAATGGATTTATTATCAATTTATCCTGAGCTTATTAGAAAAAAAACATTATGATTAAACTGTCAGGGGGTGAGTGTATTCCTATTTAGAAAAAAAAGTTTTGTAATTACTTTTATAATAAACAAGCTGTTAATATCTCACACCCAAAGCACAAGTATTATAAGCATATTAGCCCACTCTTAGCTCAATCAATACAAAGAGTATTGTATTGTATTAAGAATAAGCCTTGCCATCAGCCTACACCCTTTTCAGTTCATATAAGTGTTTTACATAAAAATATAGTATTGTTTCTTTTTGTTTTTTGTATAACCTTACCTTAATGTAGGCTCAGGTGCAGCTTTGGCAATGTACGGTCTTTAATGAGGAAGCAATAGCCCCTAAGAGCTTTTGGGTGTTTTTGGTGTTCTGGAAGTCTAGCTGAACATGGCTTGAAGACTCCAGTCTCTGGTGACACTTTAGAGTAGGGGCCCATTTTATCATGAGTTCATGCATGCACAGGGTTACGGTTAGATGAAAATATGAAGAAAACATGATCATTCCTGATGCTTCATGAGATTTTAATGCATGTACTAATTCATGAGTCATGCAAGAATTTATGTATTAATTCATAATAAAATGTGCCCCTAATCTAAAGTGTTACCAGTCACTGGATTCTTCTAGCCATGCATTACTTTTAGCTTGTAGCCCTTAGCTCCTGTAGCTGTAACTGATCACACACAGTCAGGCTGCTGCCATTTGCCCAAATCATCTTCTTTATACAAAAATTGCTATTTTGGTGGCAATTTTTGTGGTCTGTTACACTTCATTTGCACAGAAAGAGTTTATACAACATACTTGTTTAGGCAAAATAACTCTTAGGACGGCTTTAGGGAGAGATAGAGCTTTGTGTTCAGTCAGAGAAATTGTTAAGCTAACTTAATATTTTTTTTTTTAACTAAAACCCTTTATTTTGCTAAATAAAACCATGTTTTCTTATAACCATAAACACTTTTAATACCTGACAAACCGCCTAAGGACTAAGTCTATAAGAAGTGCAGTGTTTCTTTGTCATATCCTCCACCCTATATTCACTCCTGTCCAGAGACATCTTGTAAAGCTGATGTGCCTCATGCCCCAAATTAAGGACACCATATTCCGCCTTAGTGGAAGAAACTATGGGAAAGTAACTCAGTGTCATTGGAACAGTTTGTACTGTCGGTGAGAACGGGTAATGTGTGAATGTGAATCATTAACACACTGTCACTGATCTGCTCGTTACACCAGACCTTAACCTTGCTTTTCCTTTTGCAGCTCAGCAAAGGAGACCAATTATTCAGACTTCTTACCATTAATCATCAAATCAACTACTGTACTGAGATTTGAAGTGAGAATACTACATTATATTACATGGTAAAAAAGAAGGTTACGGAATTTAATAAATCATTTCGTATATCTGAGACACTTCAAAAGAGCGTATATACAACTATTGCCATGTGGGATTTTGAAAGGGAAAAAAGTGATTTAAATTATTTTTTTTTCTAAACCAGTTTTCCCTAATGCATAAATTTTATGTCAAATTTATCTTTTCACATGAATCACAAGGGCGTTATTTTTTTTTTTACCAATTTTACAACAAAAGGATAAATGATCAGAAAAGGATTTTACCTCATTCAGAAAACAATGGAAATTTGCAGTTGCCTATAGCAACAGAAACCCTGAATTACCAACTGCTATGTTACGCCAGAAACACAGATATTTTAGGAAATAGCAAACCCTTAGCTCAAGCCAGTGTTCCTTTTTTTTATATAATATGTAGAAAAAAAACATATGCAAGTAAAAACCTTTTCCAAAAGCAAAGGAAAGCCAAGAATTTCCCTCGCCAACATCCCTTCACATCAAAAAGTGAGAATAAAAGGGGCTACCAGTTTGTGAGCTCTTAGTGACAATTGTCATTTCTTTAAAATCTCAGTCAGTCAGATGACGCTCTCCCTGAGGTTTATCTTTTTCTCCGACTGGGAGTTATTTCTGACTGTGATTTGTGACAGGGCAGTGGATGTTATCTAGTACAGCCGGTCTTTTGAGGCGATTGTTATTGTGACACTGGGCCTTATTGTAAATAAAATGTAATAAAAGTGAATGTCAGTAAAGCTCTACAGTTTTTTTGAGCTTTAAATGTCATCACGTGAAAAGAGTTCTGAGAAAAGAAGCTAATTTAGACTAAATGTATTCAATCTCTAATATGTGTATAAACAAAGCTAGATTGTACTGCAGCTCTCAGTAGAAACCAGCTTTAGCGACGACACGTATTCACCGACTCATTTGCAGCAGATGTCGCTCATATTTTCCCGGAGATGTCTGTGAGAAAAGAGAATGTCCTCAGAAGTAATCACACAACTGACAGACAGAATATAAAGACCCTTTTTGGTTTTCAAATGTGAAGTTCCATCGGCATCTTTTACCATTTGTTCTGTTCTCGGAGCGATCTCAGTGATTAACGCTCTCTTGTTTTGATATCTGCCACAGAACAAGACATTTTTGTATCTCTTCACTCTCGCTTTGATCTGCAGAAGAGAAATGGATTCGCTCTGCTCTGATCAGCGACACAGGGCTTTTTAGGGATTCCATCGGGACATCTCTGCAGCCTAAACTAACTCTTTTCATGACATCCCATTGTCAATTAGGTAGACATTGAACGGCTCCTTTTTCCTGCATCAGCAGAGTGGAGCGGCGTTTCTGCTGCGTACTTCCATCAGCTCTCCATCAGGAGCACTAGACACATTTTCACTTGAGTGGGACAGACCAGGCTGCGTTGGTACATCACAATTTAATGGTCTTTTCATTGCCCGAGGGGATAAAAAAGCATAACAAGTACTTAGCTTTGAACAAGAATAAAAATGTAAACCATACAATTACATGAACAGTTTAGTAGGACTGTGCTTAAGCTTAAAGAAGTCGTCTAACATGACTTATGTCAAGTGCAACCAAGCAATTGTTGATTGGCTTTCACTTCAGAAATCCTTCACAAAAGGATTATAGACGAGTGATTACTTGGGTCACTTACTTTTCCATAACTCAAATTTAAACACTTTTTGAACAAAAAGTAATATCAGTAGTTTCTATTTTTTAATAATATATTTTTATAATGGTTCTTAGAAATGAGATTGGTAGAATCTTCTCTGTTTTCTTTTTTATTATTATTATTATTATTTACTGTATATAGCACTTTTGCACCTAGTAAGCACTCAGCGTAGTAGCCTAGTAAGCGCTTTGAGACATAGTCCCCTCAGTTGGACAGAAACCTTTCCAGTTCCAGGACGAGGACTTAGAGATTAGTGAGTGACGCGTAGAAATTGGCCAATGCACTGGACACTTTGTACAAAATACACTAAAATGACCCTTCTGTTTTAGAGACCTGTTTTTGCCGCTTGGATAGTCTCTACTAAAACTTACACAGGGTGACTTTGAATAAAGTAATAATTTGTAAAATATCACTCTTAATGCTTGTGGTTTTTTTCAAGAGACAAAAAAAGGCCTTTAAGACCACTTCATGAAGAGGTTCTAGGAGATTCATAAATATTTATTAATGCTTTATTATAAGTTAAAGGTTCACATCCAAAACCCAATTAGACCTGGAAAAAAGAAGTGTCCGAATTCATTAACTGACCTCTCAGGAGTGTTTGGGTCTGTGCTGGTTTCACACTGCACTGCACATCCCTCTGATACATCCCCCAGTGTCCTTCATCAATATTCAAGACCTGATTCTGACACACATCTGTCAACCGCCATCACACATAACTTCACATTAGCATTCATTTTAGCCCCAGAACAGCTTTTTGAAGTGCTGAGTGTAATTTTGTCTGCATTGGTGAGCAAATTTGCTTTTCTGTTCTTTTTCTGATGTCATCTAAATACAAGTTCCTCTGTGTACGGACCGACCCACTGCAGTCACGCCCCATTGATGCAGCGGAGGAAATATGCCACTGTCAGAATACTGACAAAACAGAGAGTGCAGCACACAGTTCATCTGTGGGCCAAAGGGGAATGTAGAGAAGGCTCTTCATTGTGCGTTCAGAGGAGATGTACGGTGTACGCCAGTGAGGAGAATGGAGGAAGGCTGCACACATATAGAGCTGTGTGCAGAGAACGGGAGAAAGGAAGATGTTTTTATGGTGCATTTATACATGTCTTTAATGCACAAACCTGATGAAAATTGGTCTGCTGGTGAACTGACCTTCAGCCAGAATGTGTGCTTTTCCTCTAGCAGTGCTCAGTTTGTCCTCTCTGGCTCACTGTAGCAACAGGACAAAGAGCTCTAAACTAAAATGGTTGATTGTACTTTGCAGCAGTACAAATAGACCCCAGAGGAAAAGTAGACCACCAGCTAAATCCCAAATATTTCCCTGTTGATGACACGTTTGTTTGATTGGTTTAATCTGATAATTTAAAGCTACACTTAAACCAAACTGAGCCGATCAGAACTGAGCTACTACACATCGGTTACTAAGGAGTGTTATTTGTTCAAATTTACGCCACAGCCTGTTACACAGTGCACCTTTAAATAGTGACAATACAGTTTATAGCAGAACTTGATCTTGTATTGTCAAACAAAAGAAATGCAAAAAGTGCTATTTTATTGTGATTATTTAATGTTGAAAATATATTGTGTCTCGCGAGAATCCAGCTACTGCACAAGTGTTCCCTCAAAATCAAAGAAAAGAACTAGGCCTTAAACAAAGTCCAAAGTGTGTTAAACTACAGCAGATTGTCAATAAAGCATCCAAGATTATAGGAAAACCACTGCCTTCAGTAGATTCCCTCTATAAATGTCGGACTGTAAAGCGGGCTAAGAAAATCATCTCTGACCCCCTACATCCAGCGAACCACCTTTTTCAGCTTCTTCCCTCACGTAGGCGCTACAGGTCACTCTCTACCAAGACCAAACGCCTCACGGACAGCTTTTTCCCCACAGCTATCAGGACTCTGAACTACTCTCTTATAGTCTAGTTTTTCCTCTTATATACTATGCATGGTCATGTAACCACTGTATCTTGTATTGCTGCATGTCTGCGACGTATATTGTCTAATTGTTGTTTGTAAATGTACGATGATGCAGAGCTTGAACATACTGTACCGAAAACAAATTCCACCAGTCATGTTACCGAAGTCAGAGGAACTATTTACATATTTGCAGTAGATTTATGTATATTTGCAGTAAGTAAAAAAAAAAAACTTTAAAAAGTGTTGAGGAAAACACACTTAAGGGTTTAGGGTCACATAAATATATACTAAAATGGCTCAAAAAGGTTGGTAAACACTGCTGTAGACAATTAAAAACATGCAAAAACGTTTCCATCCCAGGGGCTTTATCGGGTCGTGCATCATTTTTGAGAAACTATTGTTCTTATCCACTGTTTTTTGGACACAGTGATGTGCTCCTACACTACTGCAGTTTACCATGAACGTCTGGCATCACTAGAACATTCACTTCTCTGATTTTCAACTTGCATCATTTTAACTCTGTCAAGTGTCTAGATGTTGGACTTCACAATTGTGATCCTGAGAATAATGTCATATTGGGGTCAGGCATATGGATTGTTGCTTATCAAATACTCCTGCCATTTCACTTTTGAGCTGATTGCTTTGAACCCAACAGTGACAGTTCCACATTTACGCTGTTGACAAGAGAATAATGTTTCTGTTTCATCAAGCAGAGCTGCAGAGCCTGGTAAGATATGGCAACTTGTCTGCACAGCTTAAATCTAAACTGTCTGATTGACACCTCAATCACTTTATGATGAGTTTTTGCTCAGACAGGCTCCGGGGAAACTGGCAGATCCGGCTCATATTCTTCATTCAGAGGATGTTCTTTTGCCCTCGAGAAGAAGGTACAGAGTTTCCATGTGCAAACTCAACCGGTTAAAAATTTACTATCAGATTCTGAAAACTTTATTCATCCCATTAACGGCAATTCAATTTGTATTCATTATTCACTGTGAGACAAACACTTATCAACAATCATCATCCTCCTTCAACCTCCTGTCAGTGCAGCAGGTCAGACTTTTAAGAACACATACACCACATACCTGCCTTGAACTCAGCTCACCTTAAAGTGCAAGTAATATATTTTGTTCCAATTTCCATAAAACTAAAATGTTGCTAAAAACCTGCTGGGACTGTACAGTTGCAATGTTTACTCGATTATCTGTGTACAATAGGAATAAACGCAATGTGTGGTTGTCTGTTTTCGAAGTTATGTGGCTTGCATTTGTCTGACATCTCTGTGTTTTTACTTTAAGGCACTTTGGAGAACACCATGAGTTAAGTCCCTTAATCAAACACTCCTCAATAGGAGTTAATGCATTGAAATATAGAGCATTTTTATAAATACATTAGGCCATGTGAGTTATTGTAATGTATTTCAGAAACACCTGTAAAATAAAGCTTTGTTTTGTTACAGTTTTAAAAGATGCATGAGTTTGTATTTTTCCAGACATTACTTTGTTGAAAGCTGACGAGTGCTCAAAGTAGGTCAGTCTTATGGTATTGCCAAATATTGGACGTCTACAAAAAAAAAGCTCAGACTGAAATCAAAGGGGTCCCAATGTGTGAAATTCAGCAGCGCTGATAAATCCGGGCTCCAATCCTAAGCCTTTCAGAGCCAGACAAACCCCAGCGAGCTTTATTAGAGGATATTTGGAACTGAAGCTTGTCAGAGAGCAGGTGAATATGGAATGTAACTGCAACTAATTTAACTAAATCATAAAATAATCAGTGTAGCAGCTGTGCCCGAACACACAGAGCGGTTAGAGCTAAAACGCAATCTTCCACGTATCCATCCATGTATCCACAGCTTCTTTTTGCAGCTGGGTTTTCTGACTTCTTACCTCTCCACAAAAGTTAAAAAAGAAAAGAATGATTTCGTTCACAGAGGGAGGCATTAACAGACAAAAGAGGAAAACGGTTTCACAAAAAAGCCACAAAGAATCAAAAACAGGAAGAGCTTGGTTAAAGCAATGTGTTCATCAAAGGGCATTTTCACACTTTCAAAGTTCACACTAAGAAGTCACACAGTATTTGTTATGATCTGAATTATTATCTGACTTTCCCTGATGCAGTAGATGGTAGATGGATTTTAATGTTCATTTTACAGAAATACAATAATCAGACTGGAGTAAAGCCTGTAAAGAGTTTGTTATTAATATAGAACTAACACAAACAGATGAAACTTAAAAAGACAAGATTTAAACCATGATAATGCTCTTTAGGAAAGAGTTGGCTTCGCAGGAGGCAAGAAAAATGAGTCATACAAAATGTTTAAAAAAAACGACATAATGTGTCTGTGTTTTATGTGTTTTTAAATCTGACATTTTCCCTCGTTTTTTTCCTCTGTTTGCTTTTTATGAGTGTTTATTTAGCCGTGTCTTTGGCTGGGTCCAAGTCTGATCAATGGGCAAAAGTGCTTTAATACTATAAACGGACTGGACCTTGGTTCAGTTTGGGGCTGTGACATGAGTTTTCTAACTGCTCTGAAGAGCTCGGTGCAGACTCTGTAGCAGCTGCTGCAGGAGAGTTATAAGTGAGAAGAGAAGAGATGGTTTCTTTTGACACAAACCAAGCAACACAGTTAGTCCCCACAGAAAGTCTGGATAAGTTTGGTAAATGCTACTGCCTTGTCTTTTGTTTCTCTGCAGGAGTGTGAGCAACGAGCAGTGGATACACACTGAGACAGAGAGGATTACCAAAGTCCTTAAAGTTACTTTCTTTACAGCAGCAGCAACTTTTATCTAATTCAGCTCCAGTTTCATAATATCTGCATCATTTATATGCAGTCTATTGATACAATCATCCTGTTTCTCTTCAAGCTATTAAAGTGTTATAAAACTTCCAACTCTGCTGGTCACACTTCTGCAACACAACCTCAATTCAATGCAGATATATTCTACAGAAAAATATATTTTCAAATACAGATATCTCACAGAAAGTTGAAAGAGTTGTTGAATTAAAAGTCTTGGCTTTGTTTCTCTCTCTGTCTGCTGTGGGCTTATTACACAAACATAACCACCTCAGCAAATACAGAGTGCACGTTTTTATCTCCATGCTCCCCCCCCCCCTTCCTTCCTTCCTGCTGCGAATCGATGGACTGTGCGGCAGGCGGAGCCGGGTGGAGCGGCGCTGACAGATCTCAAATCTGTACAAAGGCAATTTCTATTGATCTGTCCAAACCAGCCGAGACTGACGCCACCGTTCAGCACTTCTACAATCTCCATGTGCTCCCGGGCTCTGACCTACATTACACTGACAAGTAAACATCTCGAGTCGGTCGCATTTGTTCAACGTGCTCTCGTCTCCTCACACCCCCGCGGCGCCCAAAGCCATGTTTGCGCTAACTGGATTAATTAAAAAATGTCTGTAAATGAGAGTTTTATTTTGGGTGTTTTGAAGCTGCGGGGCATTTTTGCAGCTCTTATGGTTTCCGTGGAAAAAAACGATTAGTGTAGTGCATCCGTGCATATTTCTGACACGCACTTTTATGATGAAGTCATTGCTGCTACATTTACGGAATAATCAGCTTGTCCCGCAGCACTGGCATAAATGTCCAGTTTAATTTTTTAGATATACCTTCCCGGGACACTTTACAGTATTATGTCAGTGTTACAGTAATCAGCATGAGTAAGAGACTGTAGCAGTGGCTTAGTCCACAGTCTCTGTATTGAACTGTGAGTGATGTGTTTTGAGCTCATTTAACACTCACTACTGATTATTTACTCTCTCATGGGCCTTGTTTCTATGACAATCTAATACATGCTATTCCAACAAGTTCCTGTCACACCCTGCAATTATTTTTTTCAATCCTATACTTATTACAGGCCACACTGTGCTGAGACTTTAATGGCTTGATTGATTATGGGTTAAGAACGATGTTTAAATGCTGATGGTCTTATGTTGAATAATCTGAAATAGTCTGTTTGAATGTCATTATTTTACATCATTAGGACCTTTCCTTTTTTTTTTTTTATTAATCTTCTTCCTCTTTTTCCCTTTAGGGGTCGTAGGTGACTGGAGCATATCCCAGCAGCACTGGGTCTTAAGCACACCCCAGACAAAGGCCAGTTAGTTGAAGAAAAGGTTAAAGCAACAGCACTGGACTCAGTTTTACCAGATGCTTTTGCTTGAACCTTTTCTTCAACATGACCTGGATGACTGAGAACCTTCACTGACTGAAGTTTTTAAGTAACTAAAAGAGTGCTGTAAACAGGAGAGGGCCTCATTGAGAGACAGCTGTGGAGGAAACAGGAAGGGACAAACCATCAGGGGTTTTTCTGCTCAGAAAGTTAACTCGCAGTCAGGCCACTAGGGGGCAGAGTCAAAGTAGTGTCACTGTGGGCGTATAGCAAACCAAATTGGACATGTTCAAGAGAGAGCTGCATTGCTGGATTTTAGAACAGAACAGTATAAAAGCTTAATGCACCGGTCAAAGTCTTCGGCTGTTTTTGGACCGGGAGATGGCCTCAGTTTGTTTTTTTGCCACAGACTTTTCTCATCATCTGTTGTTTTTCCTTGTTTCTGAAGACTACAAATGGAACTGAACTTAATAGTGTAACATTTCTGGAAGATTTTTTGATGAAATAACTTTTTAACTCAGCAATGTCTTTGTTTTAATAGCTGTCTGATGCAACAATTCCCAATAATATTGAACCATATGCTACAGTCTTTGTCGCTCAATACGCACATGTCATTTTTGGATTTGAGCACAATTTAATTACTTCTCTGCACATATATTAGTGAGTGTGTCTGTCACCAAACTCTAGAAAATGGAAATCCATTCACAGTGCAGCTGCTAATGTCAGCTTTGAAACAATTATTTAACACCACAAGTGAAGCAAAAGAGGACTTCTTGAGGACTTTCTGGATTGGCTGTTCAGGAAAATGGTGAAGAAAATTAAAAGCAATGCATGCAGAATGTGTTCACTGAGGATCATGGAATGAGTGCTTCCATCGATGAAGTACAAACAGTAATGTCTGTTTCTAAATCACTAGGAGACATCACTCTGTTTTTAGAGTCAAAAGCACAAAAGATGAAAATCTGGAGTGGCTACAAAAAGTATCTGTTGGAACTAATGGATCAATTTTGTTGAATGTGGGGCGTCTTTTGCTGCTCTGTTGATGAGTCAAATATGAATACAAGCTTATGAATAAATAAGAAGATGGTCGTTTTGGTCTTTCCAGCCAAACATAATAGGTCCTTTTTTTATTTATAAACTCATGAATGAGTGTAGACAACAAACCGGCTAAAACCAAAAGATTTGAGTTCCCCTTAAAAACACTGTGGGTTTTGATTTATGTTTAAAAAGTGTATTTCTGCGTGTGTATAAATGTTACATGTTTGCCAGAGGCATACAGCACTAGAAAACCATTTATAATAGTTATTAAAAATTCACTTGTTGCCCTTTTTTTTGTTGTTGCCATGACAGCTTAATATAGTAAACTACTAAAAATCCAGACTCCTGTGTCATGACTGTATTTTATTGGAAATATTCTTATTAGTATTCAGCATCAAATAGTAATTTGTGGCTTAAACAGCGCTCAGGAAACAATACAAAATGTGTTAATTTTTCTTTGTTTATTTTTGCACTGGTTATGTGCCAGAGAGGATTCTAAAAATGGGTCTAATATTTGATGCTTCAGTGAGAATAGAGAGGATTAATCAGTCAAAGTGAAGAAAGTTGTTAACAGTGAGAGTCAAACAAAGGAAAATGATCTTCAGTCTATTTGTAAATGAATCAGACAATCTCTCAGAAATAATGTCAGAATGGACATAATTTAGAATAATCATAGATGTTTAAAGAGGAGCCACTGATGTATGAAGAACACCAGTGTTGTTTTTGTTTGCTTTTTGGATTTTCATGATGATGTAGGGTTAGGGAGGGCTTGTGCGGCTGAAGGGATGATAAAATGGTGGCCGCTGCTGAGGTAGAGATGGATTAGAGGAGGGTTGTGGTGTGTCACAGAGCTTATGTGACAGCTTTATGACACTAGAGCCACATATTGACAGCTGTGCAGGGATTGGCTTGGAGCTGGACATGTGAGTTTGTGTTTGGCTGGAAATGAGGGACTGAAGACAAGGGACAGTAAGAAAATAAGTAAAGGACAGTCTTTCTGACAGGAAAATGACTAAAGTACATTGAACATGAAGCATTTTAAGTTTTCTGCTTTTAGTTTTAGTGCTGCCACAGGAGCAAACAATAGACCAGAGCGACTACTCACAACACACTCTTCTCCTCACGTCTTGCATATTTATATTTTTGGCATCACTCTCCCTGTCTCTGTGTAATAAACTTGCAACAAGAAGGACTTAAATTAAAGCACATGTGTAATTAGCATAAATCAACATATCACTATGTTATTTGTGTTAATGTTGTTCTTGAGACACTTTGCAAAACAATAGATTTCTCCCTAAAGCCAAAATACAATCTCATTAGTAGTAGCTTACGAAGCCAGCATGTCCGTGTGGGCCTCATATGGGCTATACTATGGGTCTCAAGTGGGTTTGTCAACAGTTTCTTTGAGGGCCCCACCTGTGTTAGCACATATAAGCTTCGAGCAGGTTTAGAAGTAAGCCAGATATAAACAGGACTATTTAGTTAGATTTTGTCGTTGATCAGAGTCGTCCACAGAGATGGCAGAAGAAATAAACCTGGATCTGACTTTTACTGAAGAACACTAAAAGATGTCGGCTGCCTTTTATGCCATGATGGTAAATAACAATAATTAGAAACAAATGTAATCACTAAAAAGGTAGTTAAAAAAAGTACTTGCATCATTTTTGCACAGCCACTCTGCTCAGTCTAATCTAGGTGATGTCCCCAAAGGCACTGATAAATTAATGAGGAAACTGTGGCTAATTATAAATCCTGAAAAGTTAATTCATTCTTTTTTTTTTAATAAGGAGACAATGCACCAAAAGGCACCGTGACCTTTTCCAAGCAGCTGGTCCAACCACATGGCTCTCTGACAGTTCACAGACCACCCCCGGTGACTGCACAGAGCCAGGCTGGAGCAGAACACAGCCTTGTGACCTCCAAACGCTCCTCTGGGACACAGCACCGGGTGACACTCTGCACCCAGGTCCCTGTGCCTTTAGCTTCTGACTGACATTTAACACTGTGCCAAATGTGCCACTATGTTTCCTTCAAGACACAACAAAATCAGAAATGCTTTTTCAAATCGATCTGACCACGAGATGAGAAACCAAGACCGTTTATTGTTTTTTTTATAAAGTGTTCGCCTGTTTGTTTTAATTATAGCAATAGCAGGAGTTTTGATTTTTGGTTTTGGAGAATCTTTATAGTGCTGTAGTATTTAATAGTCTAGTTTTACTGTCATAAAGATGCTACGGTGGTCCTGGAGGAAATAATGTGTGCTGCACTAAAAAAAAAAGTCAATGAAGAGCAAGTGTTTTTGGATTTAATTTCATTCTGTCGCCATCACATATGCCTAGTGTCGACCAAGATAACATTTAATACCAAGGCAAATATTCTCACACTTGATTTTGTGGAATCACACTCTTGGAACTGCAATTGTCACAAATAAATTCTTCAGAAAAATTATGGTCAGTTTGTACAGAACAGAATTAAAGGCAGAGATTTATTTTTTTCTGCAAATATCTGGCAGGATTTTTAACAGTTACTTCTTTTTACATTCACTTCAATAAAAAGTTGTACACACTTTTATGGTTGCATTTTGCAGTTGCTGTACCGTGAAAGACCACTGGATAATTTACAGATATTCATCAGAAGATGGTGTTTAAGGTTAATGTGTGGCCTCTAACCAGTCAATTTAAGGTCTATGGGTCACATTCAAAGGATTTCAATCAATGAAAGTATGCACATAATTATCTACAAAGGGGACATTTCACTATTAAAATGGTTTTGTCAAACTGCATTTTTGTAGAAACCTTCAGATGAAGGCTGATACAAGGCCAACATTGGATTAAATTAACTCGCATAGTTGTATTTGAGGAAAGAATGAAAATATGTAGCCCCAAAATGTGCACAATGTCTGTCCATCTCCCTACTCACTATACAGACCCAAGAAGAATATCTGTAATATTCAACTCTTTTTGTCTTTTTGTGAAGTGTTACTGTTTAATTTTGGTTAAAATTGGTTGCATAAATCTACATGGAAACCAGCGCTTACTGCTTTGCACCTTCGAGTGTACAGTGTGTGTTTTGTCGGTGTGTGTAACCTCGTTGTGATGTGCAAACTGACAATTGCCTGTAGTTTGTCTCTTGGCAAATGGAGTGATTCTGCTCCTGATTATTTTTGTCACTGACGCTGCTCCCTTCTGTGCAGCTTACTCCCAATACAGAGATGTTCAAGATGTTTACTCAGTGTTCGTTGGTAACAGATAAATAATGGCCCTTTCTAGGAGAACCCAAGGTAAAATGGAAGTTATTGGGGACACACAACAAAAGAACACCTGCTGTAATTGACGATTGATTGATGTCACAAAGCAGCACGTTAGTATATGTTAGTGTTAAATAAAGTCGTCTCTTAGATGAATGGAGGTCACAGCCCTAAATGCAGACAAAATTCTGGTGTGGCTCCTCTGTTAGTGCAGTTTAAGAAAGTAAAAACTAAAGGGCCGCACTACGAAATCACAAATTGTTACACAGTATTTGTTAGCTCTTGGTTTTACACAAAAGTTTTTAAAAAAAGACAAACTTTTTATGACGCTGTACACTGTTGTCATGACAACGGGGCGTACCTCCTGAATGTGTCTCTGCAGAGGCTCATTTTACAGTTGAACTGGAGAAATACATTCATCAGACTGGAGTAGGACCTATAGAGTCATTTTGTTATAAATATAGAATTAATACAGACAGCTTTGAATTCACTCTTAAAGACATGATTTAAATCTGTATAACAGTCTTAAGGTAATGGTGGGCTTCATCTGTCGTAGAGGAGCAAGAAAAACAGAGCTTTGTGTTTTATGTGTTTTTAAACCAATATCTGTTTTCTCTGTTAACTTCCTCTCTTTTCTCTTCTTTGTGTGTTTGGTCGAAACTTCCTGCATTTGGTCCGAAAGTCAGAATAGGAAGAATGTGACAAGATTCAAAATCACTAAAATCATCTGGCTTTGTTTCTTCTCATGAGCAGAAAAAGCTAAGTCTGTTGAAATAAATCAAAACTCTCAAAGGCCAAATGTGGATCATTTAGAGCAGGGGTCTCAAACTCAAATTACTTGGGGGCCGCAGGAGGCAGAGTCTGGGTGAGGCTGGGCCGGATCAGGTATTCCACAAAAAAAACTTTGTTAAATCCTCTCAAACATCATTACTAACAATTCTTTAACTTCAATGGGTTCTGCTGAACCTGAGCTATCCTAAACTTAAATGGAATATTGAAGAACATGAATGAGCTGGCTGAGTGGCCCCATTGGATGTCCACTCCCCTCAGTGATATTGTCAACAGAACATTTTTTTACTGATTGCATTTTTGTATTAGAAGCTTTTTCCGATGAAGGCTGATCCAAGGCCATGTGAGATTAAACTAACTCACCAAGTGCTGTTTAATCTACCTACTCATTATTCAGACCCAAAAGCAACATTTGTAATATTCAACTCACTATTGTCGAGTTTAATTGCCAAAGCATACATCCATCTGTCACATGTTTGCAAAGAAGTGCATAAATCAACATGGAAATCAGCTCTTTGCACCTTTGAGTGTGTGTGATTTGTCGCTGTGTAACGCAGTTTCACTTTGTCCCATGCTGTCATTTTAACATTTTTCTTTTATCAAGCAGTTAGATCAAAGAAACAAAACCATGCTGAGACTGGGCTTCCATGTGAAGTATGGAGCCGTAAGACATCATTTACATTTTTGACATTGATCCGGAGTGCACTGAAACTATTGAATTTATCTAAATATATTTTGTGCCTACATAATTATTTTATGTTCTGTGGCACAACATGATCCTGTAGAACATACACTGAAGTGGGTCAGGAAACACATCACGCAGAAATAATAGAGAAAGAGGCAGTTTCACTTTCAGCATTTACTTGCACTTTCTGTCTCTCATGAGATTGTGTTGCTGCAGTACCTTGAGTGGCCACTAGATTTACAGACTCAAAAGCAGACCTTCATCCTGTAGGTCAGTGAAGTGGACTCTTAGATGTACTAATATCTGTGAGCTACAAACAATTCAATCAGTTAAATTATGCATGTATCTAGAAAATTAAAAAGAAAATAAACAATACTACTTACTTCTTACTAACTGACCTCATTTGTGTATTTGTAGTCCTTCAGATAAAGGCTGATCCAGGGCCAGTAAATCCTGAATAGAGCCTGTAGTTTGTTGTGTTGTTTTTCATTTTTGTCACAGATGCTGCTCCTCGTTGTGCAGCTTACATCCAATACAGAGATGTTTGTTGTCTCACTGCACAGTTCAACCGGTGATCTGTATTTATTATTTATGTGCTGTTACAGTGTTTTTACTTTTATTCTACAACTCCAACTCTGTGCTGTTTTTAAGCTCGGTCCTTCACTGAACACTAGCTTCTGTTTTTAGCTGTGTCAGCACTTTGGGTTTGAACTATTTTTATTTTTTGTCAAAACAATCTCTGCTTTCTTTTGTTGAAACAGTTTAGATAGGTCCATTTTCTGGACTCTGGAGCATTTTCTTTCACATTTTACAGAAACACTTTTTGCGAAGGCTGTGGAACATTGTGGTTGTGTATTGTAGTCTCTCCTGTAAATGTAATGTGAAAATGTGTCTCTACAAGAACAACCTGTGTAAAGAGGAATTCCAAAACAGTCAATAGTAATATAAAGTACAGATATCAAAAAGTCTGCAAACAGAACTATATCAGGCAGTGACCATTAAATGAAGTGCTGTTGCATAACTGAATTGAATAAACATCATATTAATCATACTTCTCCTTCCAATCTTTCAACATTTTATTATTACAAACTGATCTCCTTTTGCTTAACATCTGTCACTTTTCCACACTTTCACATTAGACGCATCCACTTTGCATTTTCACCTCAGTTGAACCACAGCAGGGTTCACTTGGAGACAGGCCCAGACCTGTATGTTTTTAGGAGGAGCAGAGTTCACTTGTTTGGTCAGCACCAGAGTTCGATTTTTAGGGAAATGAACAAGGGCGACACTAAAGTGGACAAACAAGGCTAGTGCTGTTAGTTTGATAGTTAACAGTTAGCAGTTTTTATAGTGGCAGGGCATGTAAACCAACCAATCAATGGGGGCTCCCACATTAAAATGGAAGCACCCCCCAATATTTAGTGTGTGTGTGTATTTTATTTTTTCCTCACCCTGATTCAGGATCTAAGGACACAAGTTGTTGTACAGTCTGTAAAGCCCTTTGAAGCAATTGTTGTTGTAATATCATAGTCTACAGTTGAACAAAATGAAACACAGCAGTCCATATAATATATTTTAGCCAAAGGTGTAGTAATTAGGTCAAAATGCATTTTGAAGCACTTATATCTCCTTCAAACCCAGTGGAAGGAGATATTAGTTGTCATTTCCACTTCTGCCCTGTGAGAACAAACTGAGCACAGCTGAAAGAAAAGCACAGTGTTTCTTAAACATTTAAATTGTTTTCAATTTGTCTGTAACTACCATTAGCCCTATTTCTATTGGGTTTGTTATTGGACAAAAGCATGTCCCTGCTGGGCTACCATAGCTGTTCACATGCGCATAAAAACGAGGAGTATGTGATCCTTTCTAGGTCTTATTGATAATGATAATCAAAAACACAGGATTCTTTCTTTAAACATTTTTTCATAAAGCATGTTACAGTGGAATTTGTGCGGCGTTCTCGTCGTGTATCTCAAAGTCTGAGGGAAGCAAATATTGCTGAGGCCTAGCACATGTATAATTTATCAGTATGGATATGAGTGATGAGTGACAGGGCGCCTCTGATACAGCTCACTGTGCAGAGGCAGGACTCCTGAAATCTGAATTATATCGTTTTATCCTATTAAAAACCCACATCTCCAAGTGCCACTGTATCTCAGAAATATCTCCTGAGCTCACCAAACCTGCTCAAAGTACCAGAGAGAGGTCTGCTTCCTTGTGCAAATACAAAGCACTGTAAGCCTTGACTGAAGCCATTTTTTTAAACAGGCTGGCGCTTTGTCTTAGATTTAGTCCAGTTTTAGACCTGGTTTAGTCTTAGGGAGCACTTGCACTAGTTAAACCCAATCACAGCTGACACCTAAAGCACATTTGACAAGTATGGGTGCTCTGATTGTGCAAGGACAGCACACTTCCAGGGGTCTGGTAAATTAAATTTTAAATTAAAGAGGTGGAGGTATAGCACGAGCACATGTACGTGGCATGCATATGATGTGAAAATGATCCAGCCATTTATTTATTTTATGTACAAGGTAGGTTCATTTCTACAACATTAGTCTGATTCTGAGTTTCAACTCAAATAATCACACCAGAAATAAGCTGACTCATCATCTGTAATAAATAATACATGTTGTAGGCCTCTGGAATATTTGCTTTTCTCAGACTGCTACACATGGAACCACAATACAAATCACTTGAACATGGTATATGGTAAAATGTTTGATCATTTATTTTGGATCGTCACTCAGGTTACTCACATTGTGCCGACAAAGGCTTGTCGCTACCTGGTCACATTTGTTGCTTGTGTCGCTGGTGTAAATCAGTTCGGCAGATGCTGGTATAAAGGGACTGTACTGTACTGTCTTGCTCGCTGCACAGACATACAGATACTGTGCTTCTCATTAAGAAAAGAGTGCTTGCCATAAATCAAGCTACAAGAGGTGCTCAGGCCCAGGGGCAGGGGCAGGGGCTGGTGGAAATGCTTTGACAAGACAGCTGGGCCCAGTGTGAGTGTGCCCATAGTTTATTCTTGAAGAAAAGCATTTGTAAAGACACTACATATACATAACACCATTTCTTGATCGTTTTATGGACGATGAGAGGCTAATGTCCAGGATTCATGATGGAGATGGAAATGTACAACATGTATTATGACTCATGATGACAACTTACCCTTTCCACAAGTGCAAATATTTAAATGTAAAAAGGCTTATTAATAATCATTTTGATAAAGGTTTTATGATAATGTGTTCTGACAGTGTTGTGTTTTTCTTGGCCTCACTTTGACCTTGTTTTGCTCATTGAAATGATAGCGGTGTAAAATGGGCTAAATAAATGGCGACTTCACAGAGCGGCAACTTTAATGTGGAATCAATAGATCACAAACAAGAATGATCACTGTCCATTACAAAATAGGCACCTGATAGCTCTCTGTGGGCCCTTTTCATTCTTGAGAGGCTTTTATTATGGCGAGATCAATGTCTTCACTGATAGAATTACAGACTTTTACAGTTTACAGTCAAAAGGAGACCCATTCTGTGGAAATTAGGTGGTGAGGCTATTAGCAAGTGGAGCCCAACACTCACCTATACAACATGAAATAAAGCTTTTTCTGTAACTGTTGGGGATAATGTGAAATGTCTCAACTTTAAAAAGTGCTCCTTGCTCACACACTTTTTTAAACATAACCATTTACAAAAGAAAAACTACCTCGAATGTGCATACTGTATCTACATCATTAAGTTGCAGGATTTTCGTTAAGACTGGAAGAACCCTAAAAGGAGCTGATATATATATTTTATAGAGAAGATTAATGAAGCCTGTAAACCTAGCTTTTTCTGTAACTGTTGGGGATAATGTGAAATGCCTGTCATTACTATTAAAATAGTCTGTCACAGTCACATTCGGGCCTGACACAGAGGAGCTCATTATTTTACTGCACTGGAGTTTTATATTAAGAAAAACACTTCTGCAATGGTATACTGTATCTACATCATTAATTGCAGGATTTTCAAATAAGAGCTGTGAAGAACATAAGAGCTGATATATATATTTTATAGAGAAGATTAACATAGAGCTGTAGGAACATAGATTGTATTGGACTTTATTAGAGCTTTTTGGTTTGTGTGAACATAGAGCCTATGTCATTACTATGTGTGAACATAGAGCTGTCAACAGTCAACATGGAGCCTGAACATAGAGCTGTAGCTCATTATTTTACTGCAACATAGAGTTTGTGAACATAGAGCTGTAGGAACATAGAGCTGGAAACATAGAGCTGTCATAAAGGAACATAGAGCTGTAGCTGTGAACATAGAGCTGTGTGGAACATAGAGCTGTGTGAACATAGAGCTGTGGGAACATAGAGCTGTAGGAACATAGAGCGGTGTGAACATAGAGCTGTGTGAACATAGGGCTGTGAGAACATAGAGCTGTGGGAACATAGAGCTGTAGGAACATAGAGCTGTGGGAACATAGAGCTGTGGGAACATAGAGCTGTAGGAACATAGAGCTGTGGGAACATAGAGCTGTAGGAACATAGAGCTGTGGGAACATAGAGCTGTGGGAACATAGAGCTGTGTGAACATAGAGCTGTAGGAACATAGAGCTGTGGGAACATAGAGCTGTAGGAACATAGAGCTGTGGGAACATAGAGCTGTAGGAACATAGAGCGGTGTGAACATAGAGCTGTGAGAACATAGAGCTGTAGGAACATAGAGCTGTAGGAACATAGAGCTGTGAGAACATAGAGCTGTAGGAACATAGAGCTGTAGGAACATAGAGCTGTGAGAACATAGAGCTGTAGGAACATAGAGCTGTGGGAACATAGAGCTGTAGGAACATAGAGCTGTGGGAACATAGAGCTGTGTGAACATAGAGCTGTGTGAACATAGAGCTGTGAGAACATAGAGCTGTAGGAACATAGAGCTGTAGGAACATAGAGCTGTGTGAACATAGAGCTGTGTGAACATAGAGCTGTGTGAACATAGAGCTGTGTGAACATAGAGCTGTAGGAACATAGAGCTGTAGGAACATAGAGCTGTGTGAACATAGAGCTGTGTGAACATAGAGCTGTGTGAACATAGAGCTGTAGGAACATAGAGCTGTAGGAACATAGAGCTGTGTGAACATAGAGCTGTGTGAACATAGAGCTGTAGGAACATAGAGCTGTAGGAACATAGAGCTGTAGGAACATAGAGCTGTGTGAACATAGAGCTGTAGGAACATAGAGCTGTGTGAACATAGAGCTGTGTGAACATAGAGCTGTAGGAACATAGAGCTGTGTGAACATAGAGCTGTGTGAACATAGAGCTGTGGGAACATAGAGCTGTGTGAACATAGAGCTGTGTGAACATAGAGCTGTGTGAACATAGAGCTGTGTGAACATAGAGCTGTGTGAACATAGAGCTGTGTGAACATAGAGCGGTGTGAACATAGAGCTGTGGGAACATAGAGCGGTGTGAACATAGAGCTGTGTGAACATAGAGCTGTGTGAACATAGAGCTGTGTGAACATAGAGCTGTGTGAACATAGAGCTGTGGGAACATAGAGCTGTAGGAACATAGAGCTGTAGGAACATAGAGCTGTGTGAACATAGAGCTGTGTGAACATAGAGCTGTAGGAACATAGAGCTGTGTGAACATAGAGCTGTGTGAACATAGAGCTGTGTGAACATAGAGCTGTGTAATTAATGATATGACATCAAAACAGACTTAAATAATGTTATCTGCAGAAAGTCACTGCATTTTTCTAATTTTATCTCTGCTGGGGAACTATTCAAGTCCCACTGTCACTTAGTTATTTGGTTTCACAGTAGACACTTCATTAGTCGACACACATTAAATGCTACCAGTCGTGTTTTCTCACTGTATGAGGATATGAGTAAGACAGGTCTCTTGTTCTCTAAGGGCAGAAACATCAGTCACATCTCCTCACAAGAGCACTTCTGCCCAATCACTCACTTCTGCAACATGTCCCACCCCAATTAGGACTCTTCCTCACTGAGGCAGCCCTCATTCATCTGACCTCCTCTGAGCCTTGTACAACTCTGCACAGCTCATCTGCCCTTTCCCCACTACACTGCCTGCAGCAAACATGGCTTTAGTGAAGAGTGTTCACTTGTTTTAGATTTTATAGGGTTTGTTATGTATCTTAGATCCTCACACAAAACCTTGTACAGATTCTGACCATAACAGTATCCTACATTTGCTGCATCAGGTGGTTGTTAGTATGTGGTAAGTCGTCTCAATTAAAAGGTCTCTCCCTCGTCCCACGTGTTATTTGCAAGAGCATATGCATTAGATGTTAGCACTGCCAACATATCCATGTTACTGGGGCAGAGATCTCTGTCACTCACCAGTTTGCCATATTCATCCAGCAACACCACTTGGACAAGCATTATTTGAATCAATCTATTTTGCACTTACAAGGATTTAAAGTTACTGTTAGATAAAAAAATGTTAATATTTGTTTTTACGCTTCTCTTTAAAGAATGACATTCATAAAATAGTGCTGCATTAGCTTCATCTGCTTTTAACAGCTGCAAGTAGCTGCAACAAAGTGGAACCGGTTAAACAATTTGTATTTGTTTGATTTGGATAACGGACAAGCTTAACTGACCCAAACTGTGAACGTGATGTGAATCAGGGAGTGGAGGCACATTGCCTTAGAGGAAGAATGTCCTGAGTTTGACTCCAGGGCTATGCACTCAGGTGTGTTTTCTCCAGGTACTTAAATTTGGTGGTCAAAGTAGCTCTTGGGCTCCTTAAAGTAAAAGAAACATCAAAGCTTAAAGATCAAAAGCCAGGTGCGATATGACAACCAAATGAATATGCATCTCTAAACAGCAAAGTGAACAAAAATTAAATAAATTACTGCTTGCACCTAATAAATGAACTGCAACCAAAATAATACATTTTTGATCCAGCTCTAGTAATACTTATATAATATCATACATATAGTATCATACATCACAAAGGAATTATCATTACGTACATAGTCTCTGGTTCTGTCACTCTGTCTGAGATGTTCCATTGGAACGTGCACTTGGCTGACTGCAGAGTAATTTCTTCTACATTTCAATAAAATCCATTATATTAGTGGGATATTGCTGAAGAGCTGTTGCAACCATCCGCTGTGGCTCAGGCGTGTTATTAATAACGACACGCTTGATATTGGTTGATGCTCCAGTGCTCTTACCTGCGCCGTGTGAACAGTGATTGGCTCTTCAGAGCACAACAATTGCCTGACTGGTCAAGTGGTCATTATTTATCCCCGGCAGCTGCACACACATACACATACTGAGTGCGCTAATAACAAATAGCACGACCCTTTAACAGTACTTTACAGCTGCCAGAAGATGTGGAGGTCAACAGGTCACTCAATCCCTGCGGGGCATTGCATCTCAGTGCCAAGATTGCATTTCAGCATCCAAGGCCTTATCTCATTCCATGACCAGCCACAGCACACACAGCGTTTTGACAGATGAAACTAATCCGAGCAGGTAACCACAGAGAATAGCAAGCTGCATTCTCACACTGATTAGAGCAGGGTGCAGAAAAAAAGAGTATTGATAGAGCAAACAGAGGTTTAGATGATGTGATGGAAAAAGTGCAATAGGCTTCAAAGAGTGAATGAAAGAGATCTATAGGATTGACGTTAAGGATTGACATTTGTAAGCACACCGGAGCACACAAACATCCCCAAGGCAAACAGATACAATCATCCAAATTGAGCGCTGCTGCTGTAAAGGTCTGAGGTTCGCTGCAGGAACGGGGCTCGACGGGACGTATAGGTGAAGAAATACAGCAATACGCTATATTGCTGCAATTTACTCAATGCGAGCTCTAAATATGTCTTCATCTAAACACAGCATACAAAGCAGAGTACACCCACACCTACAGAACTGTATAGGAGAACACAAACAGCTCGGCTCACCCACTCAGTAGGCTTTGTACACACAATCTAAATGTAGGATCTGTCTATTCATCTCACACACTTTCCCCTCCCTTTCTTCATTCCTCTCTGCTCTCTCCAGAGTTATCCTTAGACAAGACAAATACCAGCAATAGAGCGCTACACACAATCTGCTCTTAACATAAGACCTGAGTGATTGAATCTCAGGAGGCCAGCATCATTAGCAGGTGTGAAAACATACATTGCATACCCACATCCAATCACTCAGGAAGGATTCAGACGCATGGGACACTTTCGATTTGATCTGTATGAGTGAGAATGAACTGTGGCTTGAATTGAAAATGCTCAAATCACAGATTGTTACACATAGCTTATTTATTTCTGAGTTATTGCCTCCCCTCTGGGACAAAAAATTAGAAAGTTGTCTTGTGAACATTTTTATGCTATACCAGTTGATTTATTTAAATTTACATTTACATTTACATTCAGTCATTTAGCTGACGCTTTTATCCAAGGACACAACGACAGTATGAACTGTAGGGAGAGCGGGAATCGAACCACCTACCTTCCGGTTGAAGGGCGACCGCTCTACCACTGAGCTACTGCGCCAATTTATTCATTTAGCTGACGCTTTTATCCAAAGCGACTTAAATTAAGTTTCTGATTACCAGTGTTACAGCTGGAACACCACCGGGGGCAAGGTGGGTTAAGTGTCTTGTCCAAGGACACAACGACAGTATGAACTGTGGGGAGAGCGGGAATCGAACCACCCATCTTCCGGTTAAGGGACAACCGCTCTACCACTGAGCCATTTCTGTACTTAAGTAGAAGTACAGAGACCTGAGTTAAAAGCAACTCATAAACAAAAGTATTGTCTCTGAAATGTATTTAAGTAAAAAGGTAATATTGCTGTCAATAAAACAAACCGTTAGCTATCAAAACCATGTTCTCCCATAGCATTGCTCATGTAAACTGATTTACAGAAATGCAAAATAAACTATGCCATGTATCATTCTTGGAACCAACAAACTATAAAAGTTCTCTTAAAGACAATCATGGATAACTAATGTCTTTCTATCTTCATCCATATCCCTGCTGAAAACCCTACACTGGTCAGACACCTCTTATTTTGCCACTTGACTACTTCTCGAATCGTGTTAGTTACATCTTTTACGTCATGTCGTCATCCACAGAGGTTGTAAAAGTAACATGGCTGTTTTGACAATGTAAGAAGATACAGATATTTATGTTGAAGTAAAAGTAAAAAGTTGCCAGATAAATTAATAATGCAAAGTACCGATACCTGAAAAAGTACAAATACTTTGTTACTTCCCACCTTTCTTTTAATAGTTTTATGGACTTAGACATGAATTCAACACATTTAAGAAACAAAATGAATAAGAAAATACAGAAAAATATATGATCCAACAACTATCAACAACTATCTGCCCATATCAAACCTGTCATTTTTAGGTAAAGTCATTGAAAAGGTTGTATATCAGCAACTTAATGACTTTCTATTACTTAACAACTGCTTTGATCCTTTTCAATCAGGATTCAGGCCCCATCACAGACTGAGACTGCACTTATCAAAGTCACAAATGACATCCGTATGAACACTGACGCGGGCAAAGTCTCTGTCTTAGTTCTGTTGGACTTGAGTGCTGCGTTTGATACAGTGGACCATGAAATCCTGTCACTAAGATTAGAGGAATGGATAGGTATCACTGGAACTGCCTTTAAATGGTTTCAGTCCTATCTTGAAGACAGGAAGTACTTCGGTCTGTTTCGGTTGGTAACTGTGTATCAGACCAAATGGCACTGACATGTGGGGTTCCACAGGGGTCTATCTTGGGACCTCTATTATTCAATCTCTACATGCTTCCTTTAGGCCAGTTAATATGCAGCTGTGGCGTATCATACCATAATTATGCAGATGAACCTCAGATTTACATTTCACTCACAGCAGGTGAAAATGGACCAATCCATTCACTGTGTCACTGCAATGAACAGATTGATGTGTGGATGCAAAATAATTTTCTCCAACTGAACAGAGATAAGACTGAACTAATCATCTTTGGGCCACAGAAACAAAGAGAAAGTGTCAGCAGCCATCGAGTCTCTTTCTCTAAAAATCAGGTTAGAAATCTAGGGGTCATCATGGACTCAGACCTAAATTTCCACAGTCACATAAAGTCCTAAATACATCATCTGCATTTTATCACCTTAAAAAAATTTCAAAGTGATGTCAAAGAGATGATGTCTCAACCAGACTTAAAGAAACTTATCCATGCTTTTATCTCCAGCAGGTTAGATTACTGTAACGGCCTGCTCACTGGTCTCTCAAAACGAGGGTTAAGACAGCTGCAGCTTATTCAGAACACGGCTGCTCGGGTTCTCACCAAAACCAGGAAGTACAACCACATCACACCAGTTTTAAAGTCTCTGTCCCTGTTGCTCAGAGAATAGACTTTAAAACCGCACTGCTGGTTTACAAGTCTCTTAATGGTTTAGCACCAGAATATATTTCTGACATGCTAGTTGCTTATGAACCTCCTCGGACTCTGAGAACATCTGGGACAGGCCTTCTGCTCGTGCCCAGAGTTAGAACTAAACAGGGTGAAGCAGCGTTTAAAGTTTCATGCAGCAAAAACCTGGAACAGCCTCAACTTTAACAATGTTCAAGGGGAGGTTAAAAACCTTCCTCTTTAGCTCCGCCTACACTACAATTTAAAGTGTTTTTTATCTGCACTCTTCTTTTAAAATGTTTTTAATTTTTCTAATGTTTCTTAATCTAAATCTTGTAAATTGTCTTTTATTTCTGTAAAGCACTTTAAGTTACCCAGTGTATGAATTGTGCTATATAAATAAAATGTCCTTGCCTTGCCTTGCCTAATAGATCCCAATTCTTTTGACTTTGCATTGGAAAGCATTAGAAATTAGACCCTTGATACTTCCTAAACACAGAAAGACACATTCTGGCAAAACCAGAGTGGCAAACTTGAAAGCGCTTCACACTGCAATGTAAATAAGTGCATCAGTAGAAAGCCCAACCCCACACAGCACCAGAAGTAGAAGAAGCTTGTGCACTCACCCAGAAGAGGAGGTTGAAGAAGACCATCCCGTATCGCAGGGCCATCATGCAGCCTTCAGCCATCTTGCAGCGCCGCAATTCTAGAAGAAATATGAAGGAGAGGTCCAGATAAAACACCACGTACTTCTTGCCCTGTGCGTTTTGCCCCTTGGACGACTGCGGCCCTTTGTTGTGGTGAATCCAAAAGCGAAGGGCGGCCTCTTGTACTCAAACTCTCCACTGAACCGGTGAAAGCCCGACGTAAACGGTGGTGTGTCCGGCTTACTGTCCAATGACGGACTTCGCCGGTACGGAGTCTCATCTGTACTTGAACGTCTCATCGTAGAATCTTTGTGAGTTTTTGATAGTCTTTTTGTCCACTATGACTGACCCAAAGTTATCTCCACAAGAGCAGGGAATTCTGCCTTGATCTCATAAAAAAGCCGCTCCAAAAGTGTAATTAATATGATCTGAGATAAGCTGGCATTCACTTGACTTTCCCTCCTGTTTTTAATCCTAAAGTGTCACCAAAGTCACTGCACGTAATCCCGCCGCAACACCTGTATAATTCTGTGCACTCAGACCTTAATCCCACCACACATGCACACATCTGCGTACCACAGTAATCCCTCAAACACAGGTGTCATGCTCACAGAGAGATAAGCCCCTGCACCGTTTCATCTCACATCGCCACAATCAGACAAATGAACCGAGGGTTAGACAGTTCCAGCAGCTCGTCTCCTGAGAGGAAACTCTGAGCCGCAACCACAAACAGCAAACAGAACTACTTTATTAGATAAAATCACTTGTCACATTACAAATTCCTTCACGATTACATCCAGCCTGTCTTGCATTAATTGGAGTGTCCCTATATCTCTCTCCATCCTTTGGTAATTCAGATATTAGAGGAACTCATTCCTGCCCCGATGATGATGAAGTGCTTTTGCTCACATGCAAAGATGAAATACAATAATTGTGAGAGTGAAAGGCAAGTAACATGCAAAGTGGTTCATTCATTCTTTGGCTTAAACAAATTCTCATGCCCTAACTTGTCCGTTTTGTTCCTGAAAAGTCTCTAGAGGATGTAGTGCGAGTCTCCACAGCCCAGCGTTTATTTCCGTGCATGTATCTCACTGCTCTACACCCCTTCTCTGCCCTGATGCTGCTTAATTAATTCCCAGTTTCTCATCAGAAGTACGCGCGGTCCGCTCTCCTCTTGTCTCTTCTGCCTTATGTCCTCTTATCTACGTGGGAATGGATGGGAAAGGAAAGTCTGGTAGGGTCATGGCCAAAAGTGGAAGGAGGGCAAAAAGATAACCAAGCAAGCAGAGAGAAGACGGAGAATCCGTTTCCTCCGAGAAGCCAAAGAAAGACTGCAGTGTTTGAGCGCTAGGAAGGTAGTCCACTCTCGCAGCCTCAAGCTCCCAAGCTCCTCCTGTTCGCACTCTCTCTCTCTCTCCCCAGTCCCCCCTCCTTTTTTCTTTCCTGCTTTCTCTCAAGCCCCAATGTTCGGTCCCTTCTGCAGACTCCCAATCTCTCTGCCGTAACTGTCCCCAAAAGCTGCTGAAGCCAGGGCGGCAGTCATTCATATTCTGGCCACACCTCACGAGGAAGACCGTCCAATCCGTGGCTCCCAGCCCCCGTTCATATGCCAATCATGCCCCACCATCTGCCAGATAACGCGCTGTCCCAGCATGTATGCACACACCGAAGGGGAACATATATCTCTATCTCATTCCTTATGCAGAGCTTGTTCAAGTGCGCAAACCGTGCAGCTCACTGCATGGTCGTCTTTGTCCCTCCAGACCACGACCAGGGCAATTCATTTTCCTGAAGAACCACATTTGTGTCGTCATGAGTAAAAGGGTTTAGTACTATTGGTATCAACTGAGATCTGTTCCAAAATGAAAAAGAAAGTCAAAATAGTCGTCATGCCCTAAAGCCTCATAACTTAAATGGGCAATGTCCATATGAAATTTTGCAACTTTTGTTTGTCAAGTCAGTAAGAGCTAAACATTGTACTTAATAATAATCTTTAATGAATTACCAATACAATCAGATATTGTCTGATTAAATAAAATAGGGGTAAAGGCAATGTCTGCTTTTGCACTTTGTAATATAGTTGCAGTTTAGCATTGAAACAGTCAGGTTTTACAGTTGTTATTATTTTGATTGGCAGAAGATGTCATAGTAATTGTATATTATATATTATGCTTTCACTCCTGCTCCAGTTTATATGCTTATCCACATACAAGTATGACTTATTGTCTTTAGCTGTATCTCCTATTGGAGATACAGATATTATATGCTAATCCAAACAAGACAAAGACATCCCTTTGCTCTACATCTAATCATTGTTCAGGGACACTCTGTCCTGTACACTTAGTGACATGTACACGTAAACTTATTCAAATCTATGACTGACACAGCTCAATACACGTCCATCCATGACCCTGGAGCTGAGAGGTGGGCATAATGCACATCTATAAAAGCTTCATGTGTTGTAAACATGTGAAGCAAATCACCATGTACCATTGTTGCATGTTGTTTCATTCTTGCAAGAATTAAACTGATCTTCCATTCCTAAATTTACCATACCGAACCTAATAATTACAGAAGATTTAGTTGGTCTTATTGCAATGTTACAATGAAGCCATGTTTGACGTTTTTAGAGCTGTTTTTCAGCTGCTTTTGTGCTGCTGCTAGAGTTGGGGTACAACTAATCGCAGGGCTAACATTTCAAGACAAACATTGATTGACAACCATTAGAATAACCATTTTACCTATATATGTCTTTGAACAATGTGAGGGAGGTGGAGTTAGCACAGGGAGGACACGGAGACTTGATAAGGAAAAACAATTGTCGGCCAGCACAGGAATCAATCCCACAATCGAAGATAGCTCAACCGTGGAATTGAATGCATTTGAAATCACAGTAACTGTTGCTATTTTGTCCACTACAGTAGCGTTACATGCTCCCAGTCCATGCTTTCTCTATATGTTTTTCAACAAGGGCACAGTGGCTCAGTGGTTCCCGCTCTCCCCACAGTTCATGCTCTCGTTGTGTCTTTGGGTAAGACACTTTGCCTCCAGCAGTGTTCCAGGTGTAACACTGGTGAATGAAAGCTTCATGTAAGTCGCTTTGGATAAATGCGTCTACTAAATGTAACTTCAGCACAGTTTTTGACTTTGGATCTAAATTGTGAAACCTTTCTTTATAATCTATTAATTGTATGTTTTCTTTAAAAATGGTACTACTAACAGAGACCTGTAAGAGACTTGTTTGTTTGTTTTCTCAGTCCTTACACAGAGGTTCTTTGAGGGCCTAGTTTGTACTACTCTCTGCACGCTAGTCTTCACATTCCCTTTGTCCCACTGTAGACACCGACCTGGGCCACTTGCTATATGCACACTCTTTCATTCAACAACCGGGCCCTGAGTGTGCAGATGCGGAGGGGGCGAGCGTATACACTGCTCACCTGGTACGAGGCGCTTCTAAGCCATAGAGGTACCGGCTTTATTCACAGGTCCATCAAGTATTGAATAGATTTGTGTTTTGTGAATGAACACAGAGGCTGTTCATTTCACTCTAAACAGTTCACGGGCACATGTACAGTTTTTAATGCAGTGGATTTTGAGAAATGAAATAACAGCTGTGCAGTATTGGACTGTAGAAATGGTAGGACGCTGAGGGTTTTTTGTGAGAAAGAGGTAGGAGTATCGCATAATCACAAAAAGAGGTCAAAGTACATCTCAGAAAGGCAAAACCACAGGCCATTCTGACTATTGTCATGTTGTTATTGATAATACCAACCTTTACCGTTTAGTTTTTGTTTTGGCCTCAAGTTCACACACAAATAATGTTTTAGGTCAAAATAGTGAATCGCACTTCCGTACTATTGCTTGGACCATACATCAATAAATATTAAATTGACCAGTAAGCAAATGAAGGACACCAAATTAAGCATTCCTTCTGAAAGAGGACTGCATTTTTCCTTTTCACTTAGCAGATATGAAAGGAATGTGTAGTAACAGAAAGAGATTACAATAAGTTATGGTGTTTGTAGACATACTAGATGAAAACAGGTCATAAAAATAATTGCCTGTAATGTTGTATTCTTGTGAGTACAGTAAACAGCCTTGTATTATTCATTACAGTAATAAGAAGTTTATTATTAAGTATACAGTTAGGTGTGAGAAACACAGGTCTTGGAGCAAACATCTGTGTATGTAAAGTTATTAACAGCCAAGTTCAACATCCTATCATCCATTAAAACCATTAAAAAATCTTCTTGTTTTTCCATTAGATGAGGAATATTGGTTTTCATCTATCTACTCCATTTTTGCTGTCACCTAGTTCACCTGGAAGAGCGCATACCAAATACGCGGGTTTGATTATTGGTCGGGTTAATTGCCCAGTGTCACTCCCCTCAACAAAAAGACAAAAGGCCAAAAAACTAAAACGCTGGGATTAGACCAATTATAATACGCTTTCTACAGGGAATCCTGAGAATGACATTATAACTTTTTGTGGCTCTGTGTTTTGTATCACATGTAAAAAATGTAGGCGGGAAAAAAAACTGCTTGTTTAATGATGAGAAGAGTTGGCGTTAACTCTGTGATTCAGTAATAATACCAGCCATTCTCTCTTAAAGAAATTGTACTATGTATTTAAAAGGGATGTGCTGTTTGTTTTATGCAATAACCAAAATCTTCAAGTAAATAAATACATGTAGGAATACGTTTTATTCTAGTGTATCTACAGTAAACAGTCATCTATTATTTATGATGGTTATAATAAAAGAAAATAAACATCCTACAAATGGTACAGGCCAATTAAAGCAGAGGTCTGTAGACTGCTGAGGCTGAAGGAACAACACAGGAGTCATAGCAGGCGAGAAAACTCATTATAATTCTGCACAGACTCGTCATTAACAGCCTGTGACGGCATCAAATACAATATGTACAGTCACTTGTCATCCGGCTGAGGAAACAGATTCAGCGTGGAAGATTCTTTCTAAAACACACAGAGGTACACAGAGACAGAAAGTGTGCAGTGGTACCCCGAGGCCTGCGCAGCTTTGATGTCCTCAGCTTGTACCAACACACTGATGGAGAAAGGGTACGGGTGCAGTGAGGAAACATGAGCCATTACACAATGAAAAATTCCTGTTTAGAGAGGAAATCGAGCGAGATCAAAGTACTGTAGGGATTAGCGTAAACCAACACACCCTCCGTCAGGCACATTAGCCACTTTTATGGGGTCATTTTGTGGGATTCTTTCATCTTTTGTAGTCACATAAAAGGTGTGGTTTCTCTATTAGGAGGTGTTACTGAAGATTGATTATGGGTGTGCTTTTGTAAGCTTATGCTGCATTTATGTGCTCCTTGGCTGGTTTTATATTTTATCTAAGGAAGGTATTCTTTTGACTTCTGTGTGCTCATGTGCTTCAAGTTGAAATGATTTTGTTCAACCATTCTATTTTTTTTTTTTCTACTCCAAAGAATTTGTTCTTCTAGATCTGAGTTTGATTTCTAAGGGGCGGGACAAATGGATGCAGATTAGACCAATCAGAGAAACAAACAACCGGATGTAGGCAATGTAACAACAAAACTAGTTTAAATTCTTTATGAGTCAACACATTTTTGATTAATGATTATAATTGATCGATTGTGTTAAGCTCGGTTGGAAGATGGGTCAGGCTAGTTATGCTGCCTTTCCTTCAATGCGTTATAGTGGGTTTAGGTAAAGTACATGACTTGTAGTTTTGGGCTTTTTCTGGACAAACGGTGACAAAACAAAGTAAATATTGCAATTCCACAACTACATTCTTTTAATAATAATAATTATTAAACAAATTATTAAACTTGGTTTGTTAATAAACAAACCAAGTTGAAATAGGTCTTTATAAAAATAAAAAAAAAGAAACACGGGGGGGTTCACCTGGTAGTGCACGGAGGGGCCCCGTTAGATTGTGTATAGTATTTATCTTTTTTTTTTTTTTTTTAATATATCTTTTGGAACTTTATTCTGTGTTTTTACAACAACATGCTGCAACAAATTCTTTGTATTGTGCAAACCTTTTAATTTTTAACTTTACAATAAACCTGATTCTGAGCCTTTCCTCCAGCAGTGCTCAGTTTGGGATTAAACTAAAGAGCTCTTACTACTGGGTTTTATAAAACTATAAAAATTTAAACTTAAACACAAAGTGTTTTTTTATGGATAATACAATAGTGAAAAAAACTACAACAAAATGATGCAATAAGTCATTTTTCTAAGGAGTCTATCTTTCTATATATATTTATTTATTAAACATAAAATTGTAAATTTAACACTTACATTTAACCAGTCTTTTTTTTTTCAAAACATTTCTTTCCAATAACAAATAAGAAAGACAAAGCCTCGTGACCTCTGTTTCTTTTCCCATCATTAGAAAGACATGACACTGTGCTCACAAACATAACAAAATCAGCTGTGACCATGTAATAAAAAAGAATCTATACTTTTAGCTAAGAGAACAAACTGACCATCGCTGGAGGAAAAGCACACTCCATGTATCTTTCAAGCACAAATTATGTGTTGCTAGTTGCTGTATGTGTTGCTGTTTTTTTCTATTTAAGTTCACTCTGACCATTGGATAAAAAGAGGTGAGGGACAAGAAAAGCAAGTCATAATAGTGCTGTGTTACTACTGAGTTACATAATGTATAAAAATGTAAATCAACTGAAATGCCGAGCGTGCTGTGACTCCATACCTTGTTAATCCTCATTGCCGTGATGTGTAAAGATCTTGAGTGTACTGTACATCACATTAAACACTGAATGCCTGCTTGCTCTGTAAAGCTCACATTGGATTGGCTTAATGTGGTTTTCTTGAGCGTAAATAGGACAATTGTATAATGAAGCAGGATATTTGTGAAACTGATTACTGCAAATACCCCAGAAGGGAGTTTTAAAGCGGTCTCTGCGCTCTTCTCCATTTTCTGTGCAGCCATCAAGGCCAACGAGCTTGGTTCTCCAGTCCTTGTACAAGTGGCATATAGCCACTAAATGACACAACAAGCTACAAGAATAAGCCATTGCAACGGGATGAGAATAGGAAATAAGACTGAAGTTTCACAGGACTGGCAATTTATTTAGAGACATTTACGCAGTAGAAATTGAGCTTATGCAACCGTGGGATCTTTCCACTTCTTACTACTAAAAACTGGACAATTGTTTCAACATGTTTACCTTGAGCCCCGAGCAATGTAAACACTTAAAAACATTGGTCTGAAAAGCGTGTTATGCGATGACTCATACTTTTGACCAGACTCTTTCCTTGTATGGAATAGAAAAATAGTTATGGGATAGGCTATACACTCCTAACTTGAATTGTCCAGGACTTTACAAAAACTTTTCAAATCCTCAGCACTTAACATTCAAATCCAAGCTTTTTCAAGGATTTTAAGCACCAATAGAAAGCCAATATAGATGCCAGTGTTTTGTTGCTGAAGCAGCAGAAGAGGAGTGCTGCATGGCTCAGGTGCTAACAGTGCATCACACACGTGCTGGAGCTGATGAGCCGAGTGAAAACGCATTTTCGGTGATGCTTCAGAGCCGTAAAGATTAATAACAGCAACAACTCTTGTGGGAAATAAACATGTTTTACCCAAGCAGGCGGCCCCTGTGAAATGAAGCATTAGCCTTGCTGAGGAAATCCAGATTTATGGACAATAAAACAGATACATATTCAAACCGAGAAAATGAGGAGTAAAAAATAACCTGTTAAATATTAAGCACTCATTTGGGCTTTGCGGTATAACTCATTGTTTGAAAACTTGTTACAATGATTAAAAATGAGAGCTGCCATAAATATAAGTATTATGAAAGTCATTTATTTGCAGGATTTATTATTGTAGTGAAGCTTGGGCAGGATGGAGAACACACAGCAAGTATTTGGAATTGTTTCACAGTCACGTTTAGCCTTGTTAGTGCATTTTTTACAACGCTGTTAATTTAGTGCTTTTAGCATTGTTATTAGAATTTGTTTCTCCAAGTCATCATCAAAGATGAGCTACTTGCTTTGACAAAGACACCATCAAAAGTGTTAAATTCACTCACATAGTGTTAAGTAGTGTAAAATCTTTGGGCCGCAGTGGTTTAGGAGGAAGAGCATCGTCCAATAACTGAACGGTTGGCGGTTCAATCCCCGCTCTCCTTAGTTCATACTGTTGATGTGTCCTTGGGCAAAACACTTTGCCCCAGCGTCTGTGGCACCGGTGTATGAATGTGTCTGTGGCACCGGTGTTTGAATGTGTCCGTGGCACCGGTGTTTGAATGCCTTCATCGGCTCTACTGTTATTGCTAGATCTCAGCACTGCATTTGATACGATTGATCATGCAGTGCTAATCAACAGACTTAAAGATGTTTTTGGCATCTCTTGCTTGGTTAGAATCCTATCTGTGTGATAAGTCTCATTTTGTCTTGTTTAAACACCTTTATATTCACAAAATATTTTAGGAGAGGACAGAAAAAAACATTTTTTCTGTGTGTATAAGTGTATAAAATTGTATCAATAGTACTTGCAGAGATTCTTACTGCTGTGGGTGAAACTAGAGATTGTTACCTTTACAAAGAGCCCACACTTGTATTTAAATTCCAAAGGGTTCAATAACAGCAATCATTTTAATTTGGAGAGGTTACATTAAAGCAATACAGCCAAAATGACCCCGATTTAGAAGGGGTTAATCCTTCTCCTCCACGGCACCAGTGAAATTCGGTGTGCCACAAGGGTCTGTGCTTGGTCCCATACTTTTCTCACTGTATGTTACACCATTGGGACAAATCATCAGAAGTTAGTAAACTTCCACTGTTATGCCGATGATACACAGCTGTATCTACCAATAAAAGCGAATAATACTACTGACATCACGCGTCTAGAGGACGGTCTTGTTTCACTTAAAACATGGACGTCTCAAAACTTCCTCCATTTGAACTTGGATAAAACAGAGCTCTTGTTAATTGGTCCTGCCAGTCAACGGCACAAGTTCAACAATCTCACTGTCTCGATCAACAATTGTGTGTTGGAGCACGGCAACACTGTGAGGAACCTTGGTGTCATTTTTGACCCCACACTATCACTGCAGCAGCACATTAGTGAGGTCACTAAACTGGGCTTTTTTCACTTGAGGAATATCTCAAAAATTTGCTCCTGCCTCTCTTTAGCTGATGCTAAAATTCTTATTCATGCACTTGTCACATCCAGGCTGGACTACTGCAATGCGTTATTCTCTGGACTGCCAAAGAAAAGTACTCACAGACTACAAATGGTCCAAAATACAGCCGCCAGACTTTTAACAAAGACCAGGAAGTTCGATCACATTACTCCGACCTAACATGAAGTGAAAGAATGTGTTCAAACACTTTCTGACTGTGTTCTTTTGAGTCATGGACAGACCGTGACTAATGTCAATGTAGATGTGTTAGAGACAGAGCTGTTTTCTACATCGTGACTTGACTTCAATTTAACTCCAGCTAAATTATTTGCTGTTTACAGCTTTGAAGAAATAAAAACATTAGCTAACTTCTTCACACTTGATTTAGAGCTTTATAAAATAGACTGTAAGTCCATGTGTGTCATGTTGTTGATAAAGAAGACACTTAAAGGAGATAAATTTAACTCCATAAGTGTTTTCTCACCCAGTGTTAATTTGAAACTGAGGCTGCACAACTGTGCTAAAAGGAATAACTAAATTCATTTTCATTTTCTCCAACCAAACCCAACCCTGTTATGTTGCAAGGTTATCAGCTCAACACAACACACTTGTTGCCAAGTGAGTAGAAATAGTTGTCTCAACTCAATGCCAAAGTAAATACAAAACACAGCTGTCAACAATCTGCAGTTCAGAATTCATGTTTGATTTGTGTAGATTTTGCATTGATACATACAAAAGGTTGTCGTGTTTGGTTTGGATAAAGAGAACTCAGCTGTTAATTTTGAACCTCAGTATAAAACAAACATGCAGATTTAATTTGTGACTGTGACAGTGGAGTAGAACCTGCTTTATCTGATTCAGTCACATGACAGTGATGCCAGGGATTTTGATTCTCTTGTCCAAGATTTCCAGGCTTAGACTGAATAGAACACACAGAACACACCAAATCACATTTTCATTTTGTGTCAAGAAGATAAAGTCACAATAACAACTTAGTTTACTCTCGTTCTGATAGTCCTTGAGTTTGAAGAGAAAGGCAGAAATATAAAATAAATGAAAAAGTATCCTCTTGGGAGACTACATCAGGGTTCGAGCACTCACTGAGATCAAAACCTTGCACTTCACTGAACAGCCATCCTGGTGAATGTGAGTGATGAGATGTTAAATGAATGCACTTTAAACAACATTGTGAGGATCCACAGGTCAGGATTAAGTAGGCTTTAGAAAACTGCTGCAGTAACATGGAATAAATACTGACAAATACAGATGCTGCAAACAACACCATGCTACTGTCACATTCACCACTACCTACCTTTTTTATTAAAGTCAATTATTTCTCTAATAGGACTGGCTCCTCATCGGTTTATTGGTGAGCACACCCACCTGTCACCTAGAAGACCAGAGATCACAAGTGCTGGTTCCAAGCCTGGGAAAAAGGAGAGGGTTGCATCAGAAAGGGTAACTGATGTCAAAATCTATGCCAGACTAAATATGTGACTCACTAGATGACAACCTCTGTAAGGAGCAGCTGAAAGACATTGTTAGTTTCTCTTAAGAGCTCTTTCGCTCACATTTGGTTCACAAACTTGTTAAAAATCTTAATCAGTAAGCACTTGACTTTTGCTAAAATCCTCCACCAGCCGCTGAGACTGATGAGATGATGTTGATTGAACAACGACATGAGGATTGAACAAGACAGAACTGAGAGCCTTGGACTGGTTAACCTCTAGTTTTAGGGAAATTACAGTTTTGCTCTTTCAGATTTTGTCTTTGTTTGTGCTTTGTTTGAAATCACGCTTTTGTAGTATCTTAGTTTCTAGGAACCTACAGTATTTTAGGTTTATGTGTCAGTTCCATTTACAGTAACCAATGTAGTGGCAATCTATGTTTTTTGTCTTTTAACGTGAACTGCAACGTATTTTATTGTCTCTGTTCTTTATTGTTTGTAACAACCTGCTTCTTTGAGTTGAATCGTCCATGTTTTGTGTTTGTGCTGTCATTTTAATTATGTGTATTTTTAAGCCCTTTTAACATCACGACCAGGGGACTACAGATGAAATATAGCCTTTTGGATAACTCTGTTTTGTTTAAACTCTTGTTTAATCATGTGTTTTATGAAACTGCATTGTCCTCTTTGAAATAAACTAATCTAATGTAATCTAATTTCACATGTACAGGTTTAAGTTGGATTCAAACAGGTTTTAGTTGGATTTGATTAGGTTTTAGTTGGATTCAAACAGGTTTTAGATGGATTTGATTAGGTTTAAAATAAATGGATTTGATCAGAAATTTTATTTTGTGTCCTAATGCTGGGGCCAGAACAAATACATTTTATCTCTGAAGCTGAGGGCCATAAACTTTCACCATGCGCCACATTTAGCCCCCGGGCCAGACTTTGAACGTGTCTGGTCTATAGTAGGGACATGAACCATCAATAAACAGTAAAAACCAGTACATGCTAGGCGCCCCCTGGTGGTGGCTGCCAACAAGGAAATAAAAATAAAAATATAAAAATAAAAAAAGGCCACTGGTGGAATTGGTGACAAGCCAATGAGTTTATTATATATCCATGAACTGAGGCAGGACTAAAAAAATGCAAATTAATGCAAGATTATTCAGTCCAATAAACAGGTTTAGTCGGTGAGGAAGAGACACTTGTCAGATAGCGACAGTTAGAAACCTTGGTCGGTTTTCAGGCTGTAAAAATATTATAAACAGATATTGTTCAGTTGTAAAGTCACTATTATTGTTCTATTGCTGTGTTGTGTTATATGTGCTGCAGTCACAGTTGGTGGCTATACAGATAAAAAGAAATAGTCCATATTGTCGCCTTGACACAGTGTCAATAATACAGTCTGGTGCAGGTTGTTTCCATCTCACAGTAACACAGTTAAATATAATTCCATGTTTGATCAACATGCCACATGCCAACCACAGCTCAGTAAGCGACCCAGGATATAAAAAATGACAGTGTCTTCATAATCCCTGTAGTGTGGAGTAATGTGATTTGAGCAGAACCAAATTAAATTGAAAAAATTGTGGTTTGCCCCACATGAATAAGATATTTTTGCTGAAGGCCACAGTGTGACAGTAATAAAGACGAGCTGACAGATGGGTGCTTTGACAGTTCCCTCCACAGACTCAACACTGAAGGTCAAACCGCAGTCACGCCGCTCTAATAAAACTCTCTGGCATTGTTCCCACATGGCTTTCTCTATAAACGAAACATGACTTAACTCACACATTACGCCACATTAATAAATTATATGAACCCACAAATAGTCACACCTCGGTCTTCATCAGCAAAGCTAAATGCCTTTGCTCAGAGTGATTTAGCATGAATACTAATTAATCAAGTCAATGAGGGATTTTACACAAAACAGTGGTTAAGCATGTGGGCCGAGCCTCCTCAGTGTTTACAGATGAGCCTATTGATCTGCTCTTACCGATCAATGGAGACTGTAATTACCGACATCCACAGGTACAGACATGGATGCACTGAATGCAAATGGAGAACATGTAATAAAGCGTGATCTCTTATAAAGAAAAAGGAAACATTATATATACTATATGTTATGGTTTGTGCACATGTTCTTGTTGTTGTTTTAGGTTTTATAAACATTAAACTTCTCTCAGTGGTTGACTCTGCTGTATTTTGCTTTGCACTGTTTATTTATAACACTTGTTTTATCACAGCTAACCTCACAAACAGACCATGAAACAGATTTTAAAAGCGCAATAACTCATCTTAAAAGCTAAATTTTCAAAAGAATGCATTTTACCCAAAACATGTTGCTGTTTGGCCGATTGTTTAAAGTTAGTATTCACCAATGAAGAGCAGAATTACTTGAACCAATAACATCACAAGAAAATATATCATTAACTCTATAGCCTCAATCTGGGTGTACACATTTAGTAATATATTATTAGATTATGGGGTTCTGTAGAACAGAAACATGTTATTTGGCCATCATTGTTTGCCAGCAACTGTTGGGATGTAATGTGGTGATTAAGCCAATCAATGAAGGAATTTCAGGTCAGTTTTAAAGAGTGTGTAATGTTTCTTAAACCTTCTCTGTCTTTAGTCTGCACCTGTGGACTTGTAACTAATCTCTATCACTCTGCATAAATACTCATATCAACATACTCACATCTAATACTCATTATTATTTTAATTTAAACTTAATATTTGCAATAAAAATCATCTCATCTCAGAATTTGTGCTAGCTCATTTTGAGGAAGCGAATAGTTTTTTGTTCCACAAACATTTGCTTTCATTCCCTTCCTGTCTTTTATGTGTTGTTTGGTGCACTTTGTTTTCTCTCCTCAATCAAACCACACCAGGGTTCACTTGGAAGCAGAACAGCTCAGAACAGCTCTTAATGCTCCGTTAATGACGTTGGTTCTGCTTAAACTGGTGCTTAAACCTGCGCCAGTACAAGAGAAAGTCTCTGAAACTGAACCAGAGCTGAAACATCAGTCACAAACTCACCACATCAAGGGAAGGGTTCTCATAATGTTGCCGAAATTATTAGGCCATTACTTATATATAATAAAAAAGGTGTTGGTGAGTAGAAAATTGGCTCAGAATTAGGAGTAAATCCTTGTGTATTTAAGTAGCTGAGTACTACAGTGGGAAGCAGAGGTAGACGCCTCACTGAAAATGAAACCAAGCGTTGCACCAGTCGCCTGTCAGCACCAGGTTAATCAGCAGAGATACAGCCATCAGCAGCCTGATCAAACTCATCAGTCCTCCAGTCGGCTGTGACAGTCTGAGAGCGACAAGTCAAAATATCTCCCAGCGATGTGCCATGTACTCAGAAAAACAGACGAATGCAGACAGACAGGCGTGAGGAGTGCAGCAGGAAGTCTGGAAGTGCTGAGGTAAGGAATAAATCACAAACTCCTCACATCAGCCAAGTTATATTTGATGCCTGTCATATTCACAGATGTTGATTTGGATTTAAAAAACAAAAACAAATATGGATTACAAGGTTAAGGGTCACTGTCACTATGGCATTATAAAACCAATTCAATCTCCTAAATTAAATGTATTTAAAGATAATCTAGTAACATGATGACATCTGGACAAACAGGCAAAACAGAAAGGGAGAGAAGACACATCACATTTTCAAACCCCAAAACAAGATGGCTGCCGTGGAGCAGTCACACAGTTTGGCAGATCCTATGTGTCTGGCACAAAAGCTTTTTAAAAGCATCAAAAGACCATGGCTTTCATCATCTGGCAATCTTTTTATTGTTTTTATATCTCTGTATTTGCTCTTGAGCTTAACATGTCCACGAAAACAGGACAAAGACCAGTTACTCTACCCAGCCAAGATGAGTCAACACTTTCTCTTTTCAACAGTACTGGATGATGGCCATGCAAGACCCTCCACAGGTACAAAGGGACAATCACTTAAACCTTACTTGGGAACTGCTCACCTTTTGATGATATTGCTCCTAGCTGGGGATGTAGAAATAAATCCAGGTCCTCTGTTTTTGAATGTGGATGCTACACAATCACAGCTAACTCAACAGGCAACGAGTTTAACAGGGCCACATCCACTGCTGCATGGCCTATATCCACTGCTGCCTGGGCTACATCCACTGCTGCCTGGGCTACATCCACTGCTACCTGGGCTACATCCACTGCTACCTGGGCTACATCCACTGCTGCCTGGGCTACATCCACTGCTACCTGGGCTACATCCACTGCTGCCTGGGCTACATCCACTGCTGCCTGGGCTACATCCACTGCTGCATGGGCTTCTTCCACTGCTACCCGGGCTACATCAACCCAGGACTCCACCTAGGCCTCCTTCATTGTCACTTGGGCCCCATTCACTGTTTACTGGCCTTCACTCTCCTCAAACCAATGAGGAAGTGGTTACACCAATCCAGATATCCTGATTTGACTTCTATTAACAACAATACAGAGGTAGATCTAATTCTATTGTGCCCTTTCTCCAAAGTCAATATTTCTCAAGATAAAAGAAACCAGGTTAATTTACCACCTAACAGTATGAATCCCAATCTGCAACATAATAAATCAAGGAAAGAACATAATCTGAAGAGAAATTCATGCTGCAATACATATGCCAGGATATAATGTATTCAGGAAAGACCGAGTTCACGGTAGAGGTGGAGGTGTTATGGTCTATGTAAGAGACAGTCTTAAATGTTCACAGATTGTTTGGCCTGACAATATTACACTAGAATGTGTTGGTGTAAATATAGTTCTCTCTACGGAAATGAATTTCTTTGTAATTTGTATTTATCGGAAACCATCGACTAATGTAGAGTTTTTTGACCAGCTGAAACTGCTAACAGATTTTTTCAGTCCTAATAAAGAGATTATTTTAATAGGGGATTTCAATATTAACTGGGATAGCAAAAAAGAAAGGAAAAATTGAAACAAATAACTGACCTTTTGAATATGGTTCAATTAATTGAAAAAACCAACACGGATAACTAATAAATCTAAAACAAGAATAGATCTCCTATTCACAAATAAAACTGAAAGAATCTTAAAAACGTACAATTTTCTAACTGGTCTCTCTGACCATAATGGCATATTTTTTACACAAAAATTAACTAAAGCACGTTTTCAAAGGTCCTGTACATCTGATTTTAGTCAATCATATTTTTATGATATAGTGCCAAAAGGTCAACTCCAAAATCTGGCAAAAGCCTTAAAGCAGATGAATTGGAATGAGATAGTCTCATGTGATAATATCTTAACAAATAGTGTAACATTTCACTCCAAAGTTCTTGAGGCAATAGCTGCGCACACAAAGAGGATAAAGAAAAATAAAAAGTAAACGTGATCTACCTTGGCTCAGTGAAGAGTGCAGAAAACTAATGAGGACTAGAGATCAACTACTTAAAAAGTCACTGAAAAC
This sequence comes from Perccottus glenii, assembly GCA_024416835.2. NCBI lineage: Eukaryota > Metazoa > Chordata > Actinopteri > Gobiiformes > Odontobutidae > Perccottus > Perccottus glenii. The sequence continues at coordinate 5,083,588 of CM044548.2, forward strand.
GGAACTTAATTCTGACAAGCAACTATTCACTTTAGCCAGAAACAAGGTAGTTCAAGTCATGCGCAAAGCTAAGGCAAATTTCTATTTGACAGTTATAGAGAGTGCAAATGGTAATGGGAAAAAAATCTGGCAAGCCATAAATAAAATAACCAGCAAAGGGGCAAGTAATACTAATGAATTACAATTACAAATTAATAATGAACTGGTGAAAGATCCTGTTGTGGTGACATCTGTATTTAATAATGTTTTTAAAGATTCAGTATATGAAATTACACAACCTTTTACATCAACTGATGATTTTACTTTTCCTGTAATTGAGACTTTACCCATTTTTTAAAATAGCACAGATCAACGAGTTAGAAATAGCCTCCATAATCAAAGATTTTAAAAATTCCAAATCTAAAGATGGGTATGGTTTGGATGCAAACTTCATAAAGGTACACAAATATATTTTGATATGTCCAATTACTCATATGATTAATCTTTCTATCAGGCATTCTATTGTTCCCACTTCTTGGAAGGTTGCCACAATTACACCTGTCTTTAAGTCTGGGAATAAAAATGATGTAAAAAATTACCGACCAATCATTATACTACCCATCAATTCAAAAATTATGGAAAAATGGGTGGCTAAACAATTGACAAACCATTTAAGTATGGGTTACACTCCTCTGCACTCTCTGCAGTTTGGCTTCTGTGCCAATTACTCAACAGAAACTGCAATTAATAATTTTCTAGAAAAAAGTGAAACACTATTTGGATAGTTGCCCTCTTGTGGGTGCCATTTTTCTGGACTTTAAAAGGGCATTTGATACGGTTGATCACCGAATATTATTATCTAGAATGACTAAATTTAATTTCTCAGAACAAGCTATTTCTTGGATGAAATCTTACTTATCAGACCGAATCCATTGTGTCTCAATCAGCGGTATTAAATCTCCATATCTAGGCTGTTAAGTTGGAGTACCTCAAGGTTCTATACTTGGGCTTATTTTATTTTCATTATATATGAAGGATTTGCCAAATGTTTGCCCGCACATTAATTCTCAGCTATATGCGGACGATGCTGTAATTTTCACAAAGGCAAAGTCTGATGTTGAACTCTCTGAAAAATTGACAGAAGCCATGACTTGCATTGACGAGTGGCTCAGAAAATCATGTCTTCGGTTAAATTCTAAAAAGACTGTTTATATGGTATTTTCAAAACACCCAACAGCAAAGCCAAGCTCATATGTAATTTTTTTAAAGGGGAGGAAATTGAAATTGCAGACAAATTTAAATATCTCGGTGTAACTCTGGACTCAACTTTGTCTTTTAAAAAACATGTAAAAACACTTTGTAAAAGTTTAAATTTTAATATTTGTAATTTTAAACAAATTAGATTATTATTGCCAGAAAATGCTTCTAAAATGTTTCTTCACTCTATGATTTTTTTCACACATTGAATATTGCATTACAAATTGGTCAATGACAAACCAGTCTACCTTAAAACCAATTGTATCGCTATACAAGAGCCTTAAAAATATTTGATAAAAAACCTTATTCATATCATCATTGCCTGATACTTCAGAAATATAACTATTTAAGTTTTGACAATTTAAAAAAAATTCAATTAGCTTGTTCAATTTACAAAAGTCTACATGGTCTTCCTCCACCGCCTCTGAATGAGTTTATTAAATTCAGATCTGGGACAAGTGACAGAGAGACCAGAGCCTCTATTCGAGGTGACTGTGCAGTTCCTTTGAGACGTACAGCCTTCAGTCAACAAGTGCTGTCAGTCAAAGGCACAGAGATTTGGAACATCATCCCAGCTGTGATCAGAGACAGTCAGACAATAAACATTTAAGACAAACCTGAAATGTTGGCTCAAGAGGAACCAGGTCTGTGAGCATTAAAGCTGTAATGTTGTTAAGTGTTGCTTAAGTGTTGTTAAGTCTAATATTGTCATTTGTATTGAATGTGTGTTTTATTGTGTTATATGTTGTCTGTTATCTTGTCCTGACCTGCCAGGGACTACAGATGGAAAGTAGCCACTGCGCTAATTCTGGCATATTTACATTTTTATGTTCATCAATATGCACTGTCCCTTTTTAAATAAATAAATAAAATAAAGCTTACTGCAGGCCATAGGCCACTGCTTATACTTGACCGTGTTATGAAGTATGGTGTATATGGTGGTTGTGGCAAGTAGAAAAAGTACATTGTAAAGACTAACCCTTTGGATAATCCAAAGGCTGTTAGGAGAAATGCATCCAGATGTCATCATGATACAACACATTAGGTGAATGTCAGCAAAAACAATGGCCATGATTAAAGGATATACACAACATACTGCACATCTAAACATACATACATCAAAAATGTGGAAAGTAATGTACAATAAAGCTGCAGAGACTATGAGGCTTGAATGGCATCAGTCTTATGCACACTTACAGCATCGGTCACATAATACATTGTTCACACATGACGCTAACCTGGAGGTTTAACTAGGTCTCCAGCAGGATATCCTCTGGAAGAACTTAGAATAAAGTGTATGTATGAAACAGTTAAAAGTTTTACCACAACAAATTACATAAGGCATTTCAAAAGGGCAGTTTGTAATGCGGACGGTATTCTTCTAATTATAATACATACTGTGTGAATGGATGGGACCTTGTTATGTAACTTACTGCTGGAGTTGAACCTTACAGTAAGATAAGATAAAATGATAGTAAGGAAGTGATTTAGTGACTGAAATAAAACCTTACATTATTAAGTTAGTTTGTCTTGGCTTGTTTTAAAGCTAAGACCAATTGCTTTTGTATTGTGTGGCTTTGTAGCGCCTCCTGAAGGTCAAATTTCATATTCGGGGCAAAACCTCTATATAATGACCTGATCAGATTCACTATCCACATCTACCTCAAACATACATACTCCTGCCTAAAATCCTACCCTAACTAGTCTCTACAAAATATAAAATCTTTACGTCATGCTAAATGTGCAAATAATAACGACTGCAGTCAATCCTCACAGTTGCACTCATTTAATTCACAAGAATACTGGATAATGTTTAACCTTTTTCAATTGCCAAGTGATCATTAACAATGTGTGTTGTCTGTTTACACCTCGGTTGTGTTTGATACATAACTCTATCTCGGCTCCTGAAAAGCAAGTGACAGGTTTGTGCACTGTAAGTAGAGCCTATAAAAGTTTAAACACCGGCACCGTGTGACTTGTAGCACACTTGACAGAAGCTTGTTTAAATATACATGGGAAACAGGAAGTGTATTATAAGGTGTTTTATTGAAGCACATGCAAGCGTCATTCCCGGTGGTGTCTCATTAGACGTGAGGAGATGCACCTGCCGGGAACAACTTTAGACCTAATTAACGCTTTGTGTGGATGTGTTCGGAATAGATGTGTGCACTGTAAAAAGGATGTCAGTTTTGTAAATTTCATGGATCTTGTTTTTTTGGCTGGGTGTGTAGCCTTAGGCTTTCTCAAACCTGCAAATGAGAGATATGCTTTATCTCGATGCAACTGTTTTACTGACAAATTTTTCAAAATTCCTGGAAAATGGTTTAGTTAGTCACAGGGTGTACACTGAAAATGGCCATGGTATGTCTCTTTGGACAGCCTTGGAATTCAACTCACAACTTTCTTGTTGTGAAGCAGAAGCATTAACCACTCAGCAGCTGTGCACGCTACTTTGTAAAGCCCTATATCAAAAACAGTGATCATAGGAATATATGTTGAATAAGTGCTGAATTTTCCATTTGTCTTTTATTTCTCTATCTGTATAAGCTGCCATTTTCCCAGTAGGGTTTTACACTGCTATTGATTTGTTGATAAGTCATGTAGACCAACAGCCAATGGGAGTGTCCCTCACTCGAATGTGACTGGACAGAGCTTTCCAAAAGTTCTGTTCTATCAATATCCTTAATAATTAGGCCTAGACAAGGTTTTGATCTTGTTTATTTTACAGAAAAGTCTCATTACTAAATACTAAATAGGTTGAACAGTTTTCTTCAGTTTCAAAAGGTTGTGTGTGGTACCTGTAAGGTCCAAAATCACTTGTTCTGCCTCATTGTGTTTATTCTTTTTCTTTTGCTCTTTGCCGCTGACATGTTTAAGACAACTCTGGACCTAACGGTGTGTAATATACCAGGATTCTACTGTTCTTGTTTGAGTATTAAGCCATTTCTTAGTGTTTCAACAAGAAGTGCTTAAGTTCTCTTACCAATTCACTTTTGTCCCATGTGCTTGAAGTGTAGGGAAGTCTATTGTCATGCACATAAGGTAAAATGGGTATACAGGATACTTAAAACAAAAATGGCAAGTTCTTTGTCCTGAAATAACTTGCTGACAAATGAATATGCCAATGACACCAGTGCCACAATTGCACATGTCCCATTTACCTGGATATAAAAAAAAGCATGTAAAGTTGTGATACCATAAGATTTTTCCTCACAGTTATAATACCGTGTCTCATACCATCCCCTATGATGTGTTCCCATCTGAGTTTGACTCATTACTCCGTTTTGAGTTGTGTATTCCTGTGTGATAGGGTTCTTTCTCCAAAAGAAGAAAAATGGCGTAGATGCACGTGAATGTGAAGTGGATACTGGCTGAAAGCTTACTAACTGATAAAACTATGGAATGATAATGGTATAATAGTGGGCTCGCATGACTATTGTGATGGCTGACAGTCAGAAAAATAACATGAGAATGAAGAGAACAGCCAGGAGACGGGGCAAATGAACAAACAGGTAAGTGGTGTCTGTGTGTCTGTGTGTGTGTGTGTGTGTGTGTGTGTGTGTGTGTGTGTGTGTGTGTGTGTGTGTGTGTGTGTGTGTGTGTGTGTGTGTGTGTGTGTGTGTGTGTGTGTGTGTGTGTGTGTGTGTGTGGAGCAGTGGGTTTTCAGTTTAATGAGGAACAAGTCACCAAGCACCAACAGATTCTACACTTTTAAACTTAAATGTTCCTATTCTTTATACTGTGCTGGAAGAGTTAAATGAGACGATATGTAACAGGACGTGGACTGAGATGCACAGTTAGAAGCAAATATAGTGTATATATACAGTATATTTGGAATCTAAAGGGTTGTATGTGGTACTGATGAAAGGTTAGGGTCTGATTTACAACAGCTTTGCGTGTTCTAAAAAACAGCTAACACTTTATTAATAGCTGCTGTAGTTTTTTGCAAAAAAACAAATTTTAGGAGTTAATTTATGAAGATTTGAGTTGGAAATCTCTGGCATAACCATATTACATTAAGCAAGACAATAATTCTGCATTATTTACTCTGTATAGTTTGATAATTGTGCCATATTTGAAATTTGGGGGTACGTTTTACGGTTACATAATTTAGTTTCATAATTCATAATTTAATTTTTAATCTGTATCATTGAAATTATGTATAAAGCATTCAGACCTGGGGGCAGACAGAGAGGGGGGCTGCCTTCGGGCTGTTCATCCACCAGAGCTGTGGCACTAGAGGCAAGGTGGGCAAGTCTTGCTCAAGGACACAACAACAGCATGAACTGAGGAGAGCAGGAATCAAACCGAAAGAGTAAACACAATTGTTTGACAATAAATGGCTTCACGTAAATAAATTTTGCATTTCCTTTGGAAATCAGGGTCCCAGAGTCTGGAGGAAGAGAGGAGAGACACACAATCCATGTTGCTTGAGGTCCAGTGTAAAGTTTACACAGTCAGTGATAGTTTGGGGCCATGTCATCTGCTGGTGTTGGTCCACATTGTTTTCTGAGGTCCAAGGTCAACGCAGCTGTATACCAGGAAGTTTCCTGCTGCTGACCAACTTTATGGAGATACAGATTTAATTTTTCAACAGGACTTGGCCCCTGCACACGGTGCCAAAGCCACCAGTACCTGGTTTAAGGACCATGGTATCACTGTTCTTAATTGGCCAGCAAACTCGCCTGACCATAACCCCATAGAAAATCTATGGGGTATTGTAAAGAGGATGATGCGATCTGCCAGACCCAACAATGCAGAAGAGCTGAAGGCCACTATTAGAGCAACCTGGGCTCTCATAACACCTGAGCAGTGTCTGTCAGGACGGCTCGTGCTACAGCACAGCCCTCGCCTCCTAATCCGGGAGTATCCTCCTCCTGCTCCCCCTCCCCTTCAGGTTCGCCGAGTGAGGACTGCGCCCCGCTAATAATCAGCTGAGTACAAAGAGAGCCGTTTCCAGTTCCTCGACGCCAGATCGTAAACCTATCTCCAGTTAGTGCTAAGACTGGCTCTCTTTTCATTACGTGCCTGATTCACTGTCGGTGAATACTTACCTGTTTTTGTTCCGCTTCAGAGCCGAGGAGTCCTGCCTCCGGTTCCAGCTCCGGTCGACTCCTGTTTGTTCCTGTCCGTCCCTGGAGACCAGCCTGAACTATTTTAACCGTGTAAAATTAATCTTCATTTCTTAACTGGTGCACTGTGTCTGCGTTTGGGTTCTCTGCCTGACACGTTACATGTGTCACAGACTGATCAACTCCATGCCACACAGCATTGCTGCAGTAGAAGTCTCAACTAAGTATTGAGTCCTGTACATGCTCATACTTTTTATGTTCATACTTTTCAGTTGGCCAAAATTTCTAAAAATCCTTTCTTTGTATTGGTCATAAATAATATTCAAATTTTTGAAATACTGAATTTGTGATTTCTACATTTGAAATATATCAGTCTGTGTGTAATGAATAAATATAATATACAAGTTTTCTTTTTTGAATGGAATCAGTCAAATCAAACTTTTTGATAATATTCTAATTATATGACCAGTACTTGAATAATGAACACGTCACGTCTAAAATATGTTTCACAGATTTAACTTCACCTGCAGATTATCTCATTTACACAGTAAAACCAAATCACTGCTGATGACGAAGACTTTTCATTATCAAACAAAGTTTACTAATTGGAGGTGATGATGGGAGGTGTATATTGCAGCTCATGTAGATTTGAACACAGTACTTATACACAACACTGGGCTACACTGCACTGCACAGACGCTACACTTTACCACTTTGCCAAAGGAACACAGCGGACTCCTTATGACTCCTTTTGTGGTGATAATTAAACTTCAGCACCTGCCTGATAGACGTTAGGAGCTGCTCTGGAGATATCACGAGCATTAGCTCAAACACAATGAACAGTGCAAACTTAAAAAAATTGATTTCAATGTTGATATAGAAAATTTCATTTTTTTCCGGCTTTAAAAAATATGGTGTTAAACACCGCTGGTGGACGATAGATAAACCTCACAAAAACATTAAAAAAGTGTTTTTCAAATAAGTTACAACTTGTTTTTGTTTTATTTATACATTGTATTTATCGTCTCCACTGCATTAAACACAAGCAGAACCTGTGCCTCAAATATTGAGTCCTTAAATGATAGGAACTTTCTGCAGCTCTTTGAATGTAATGTTCACAAAGATGTGAATAAAAAGTACAGTTGAATGTTTACTGCAGCAGCTGTACATCTATAACCTGCTGCTGGATTCTCGAGGAGTTGCTTTTCATGGGCTCACTGGCCTCTTTTTTATTTATATGTATATATATATATATATATATTTTTTTATTATTATTATTTTTTTTTATTATAGCGCTTTTCCACCTAGTAGACACTCAAAGCGCTTTACATTAAGGTTCCATTCACCAGTGTTACAGCTGGAACACCACTGGAGTCAAGGAGGGTTAAGTGTCTTGCCCAAGGACACAACGACAGAATGAACTGTGGGGAGAGCGGGATGTCATGATGTTTTTTGGGATGTTTCGAGCGGGGAATCGAACCGCCCACCCTCTGGTCGAAGGACAGCCGCTATACCACTGAGCTACTGCCGCTCTTGTGACCAATGATGTAGCAGCATGAACAGGAAGAGGAGGGTTTTTTTCTTCTTTTTGGGCGCAGTGGCTCAGCGGTAGAACGGTTTACCTTCAACCTGAATGTAGGCGGTTCAATTCCCACTCTCCCCCAAGTCGTTGTGTCCTTGGGCAAGACACTTAACTCTCCTTGCCTCCAGTTTTAAATGGAAGCTTCATGTAAGTTGCTTTGAATAAAAGCGTCTGCTAAATGACTAAATGTAAATGTAATATGGCTACACAGAAAGATGTTAGCACTGATGCTAACGCTAAAAAAGGTTGTACTAAAGGATTTTCTGGAAGGAAAAGATATTTGTGCTCTATTCCTACTGGGTTAGGGTCGGTGCTTCATCCAATCACCTAACAAGTTTCAGAAGGTGCCTCCCTTTTGCAAACACTTTCAACGGGAGCCTTCCAGATGGTTCTGTGAAACAGACTAATGTTTTGTGAGCAGTTTAATCTGAGTCAGGGGAGTACCTCCAGCCTCTCGCTGCTACAACAGGATTTACTCTTATTTAGATTCAATATTGCCCATCCATCCAAGTATATAATTCTCACCAAATATCTTGCTGTGTGTAATTCTGTGGAAAACACAAGGTCAATTGTTAATTATTTTCCTTGGGGCCAGGTTTGTTAAATGTACAGTTGCAGCTTCGATGAGGTACTGGGGATGTACCAGGACCCTGAACAGCTCACACAGCCATCACAGGATTTATAGACGTTCTGGACGCTGCCCCTGAAACCTTCCACTCTATTGCACAAAGGTAATAAAAATGTAAAAACATGTCATCACTGTAAAACGACATGTATACTCAGTGATTAACATGTCGGGCGAATGGTTAATAGTTAATGCGCCCATATGTCACTGTACGTACCTGATGCCAGCAGCTGATGATTTTCTATCAAACGTAACATAAATTATACTTTGCTTTGGCAGCTTCATTTGTGATAACTACCAGGAGCAGAGGATGGTTAACTGGCTCGCTCATGTAAGGTTTAGTTAGAATTATTGACGAATGAAGGGTGTGAAAGTGTCCAGGTTCTCCTTCATCTGGATCTTACCGTGTGCTATAAGAATATTACATTTTTCTCATAAGCGGGAAAACCAGGAGGGATCAGATCAATCTGACGAGACTAAGGCAGGGTCACTGAGGATTGGCAAAAGATCTGGCAACTATTGGAAAGCACGGTGGATTATGTGGGAGTTGTAATAAATTAGAATTGTTGGTAAACTCACTGGAAGTACACAAACTCTACTGTCTCAGCATCACTGAAAGCACGTGTTAGTACTTTACTAAATCATCCCTTCATCTGTACAATTTCTATTGTGTCCAATGTCCTGGTGTATCTATTACACACTTTTAATTATTTATACACATATTGTATGTATTTTTATTTATTTAAGGTTCTATAGATTGTGTGTGAATCTGAAGGAAATGTGTATTTTGCAAACTAAAGACAAATTTCTGCCTTTGTTTACATAAGGGAGACAATAAAGTTTATCCAGTTATGGAGTGTGGTAGCAATACGCCAGTAATGGGTGTCTTGTCTGCCGGAAAACCACAAAGAAGAAGAAGAAGCACAAAAATGGTTGGAGCTCTTCTTCCAGTCTGTTGTGACAAGTGCCCTCTACTTTGCAGTGGTCTGTTGGGCAGCAGTGTCCACGAGAGGAACATTAACAAACTCAATAAACTGATCAGTAAAGCTGCAGTATGGAGATGTTTGAGTCAGTGAGGGACATGAGGACAATGAACACACCGCTCTCCTTTTAAAGCTCCTGCAGGACCCACTGAAAAACACATTTTGGATTCATTTCTGTCCGTGTTTCTACAAAAGCCTAGAGAGGACAGTTCAGCTGTTCAGATTTACTTTAAGTTAAAAACACCATCAGGCCAATTTCTACTGGGTTTGTTCATCGACAAGAGCATGTCCCCGCAGGGCTACCATAGCTGTCCACATGCACTAAAGAACATAAAGGTGAAGAGTGAACTTCTGGTTCATTTGGAGATTCTTGTAGGGCTGTATTTCTTTTTATAAAAGGATTGTCTTCATGGCATTATACGTGTGGTCACCTAAAAAAGCTGTTGTAAATGTAAATTGGAGCAGAGCCAGCCTGTGCGGCTCACACCTGTGAACATGATGGATGCACAGTGCCAGGCAGCTGCTAATCCCTCACACTCTGCTTATTACAGAGCTCGCCAGTCAAACGGCTCTCACTGTGGACAGGTATTTATGGCAATCCCCCGGGGCAAACACTGCAGCGGGTTCACAGTAAAATGATGCTGCCACTTTACAGCCACAACACACACACAGCTCATCAAATAGCACTCACATGACAAAGGCGGTGCACTACAGACCGCCACCGGAGCACGAATGTGACAGGAGCACATAATCACAGATCTTTCTAGGGCTGCATGATTTTAGAAATACATGCTTTTTAGAATATTAAGATATGAGCTGTGATATTTGAATGCTCTGACTTTGTAAATAATGTTCAATTGATTAAATATAAAGAAATGCAAGGTTCTGGACTAACGTTGTCTCATCAAAGCAGGAGATAAATCAAGACTGAACCCGGCGGCACAGAAGCAAAGCTAGAAGATCCTGGATTCGATGGCCAGGCCTTTCTGTGTAAAGTTTACATGTTCTCCCAGGTCTGCGTAGGGTTATACCACTAAAAATATGTACAATATGGGACAGAACTCCCCGGTAACAAACAAAGGTTAAACTAGTGTAGCTAGTAACGGCAGTAAAAAACTTATTTTTAAGCAAAAGATGATTAATGGTAGTAATAGAGGCAGGAGGATGAGGAGCAGGAAAACGTAGAAGAGTTTCAGACAAGTTTGTTGACCTCTTGTTAGTGTTTTATTAAAGCACACAACTGAGATAAAAGAAATAAAGATAGTGTAAGAAGGAGCTAAACCTAAAAGGAATAAAAGCTCTACATTATTGTATATGGTGCAGCTTAGATGTGACACTTTAGACTTATGCTGCTGGTTTAGGATCAGATTAAAGAGAGCAGACAGACAGAGAACCAGACAGGCTCAGAAACAGTCTAAATAAAATGTAGGTGTTTAATTTATATATAATAAATAACTAATCTATTACTGTTTAGGGTTATATTTTGTATTAGTTCTCTTGTGCTGTTTTCTGGACTTCACTGAGAGCCGTATCCACAGCAAGGATTTGTACTGAAACCAATGAAATTCTGTTGTGTTCTGGCCATTTGTTTAAACTAGAACTGTATTCTGACTCTACAAAACGCAAACCTCTGAAAAAAGGTCTAGGCCAACCTTTTTAAGCAGGTTTGGCACATCTGTGTTTTGGGTCCCCAAATGTTAACATGACTTTATGCAGTCTTTATTTCAGACCCAGAGTCAAATAGTAAAGATGTTGAAGCATGAAGCACATTAACCATAAACCATAAATCCAGTGTGCACAGTGATTACAACCCGCTTATCCTCCTCGTCATCATCATTTATTTATTACTAATACACAAATGTACATCCATAAGCACTGTATGAGGAATCATTAATCACCTATTTTGTTTCATATACAGTGTCTTTCTCTGAAGCTTTGAGGTTAATAGACGCAGACGTTTGTTTGTTCATTCAGTCTGTATCTGACGCTGCATTCAATCGTCTCATTTGTACGTCCTACGCTCAACAGCTTGATGGGATTTCTGCAGCCAGACTAAGACATATTTCTGTGAATGTGCCAAATATCACATCATCTGTGGGGTTCTTCAGTGTGCATGTACTGCTTTGCTCGCCAGACTGAAAAGCATGAAAATGGAGAACAAGGCTCACAGATGGGCTCCAGATTGAGTCTGTGATTGTCCTATCGGCGCCACATTAGACAGAACAAATTCACTATAACTAAATTTAATCTATTTGCCTCCATAACGGCTCTTTAATGGACTCTGAGTGCTTAGGACCACAATGTGCGGCTAAATGCTGCCTCACAGGATAATGACAGTATTTTATTATAAGAACTCTTGGTATAGTGTGGGATCTGAAAAATTAAAAGTCATGAACTAATGGTCATACTTGGGGCCACGGGCTGTAAATAGGGCCCCATCACTCACTGGACTTAGTGCACTTAGCCAAACAAGCATGCACATCTTAAAGTGAAGTTGTTCTTTACATAGAAACAACTGCTGCAATTTGAAATCTAAAGCCGTCTTTGGTGGATCCCTTCAAGCTCAGGTCCTGTGCACGCGAATGTCCATGATTTGTCCAGAGGTCAAGTACTCCAATGGGAAAAGTTCCAGGACAAGTTTGTGTCAGTTTGATGTTGTGGGGCGCTTGTCAGAAATCCAACACAGGAAAAAGTTTCTTTGTGCAGCATATGTGAGGATGTCGTACCATCATTAGTGTTTCTGAAGTCCCAGAGCAGAGACACAAGAGATTTAAGTCACTCTGTAGATCATTCTTTGATTGCACTCACTGGCAGCCATCAGTGTCTCAACAGAGCTGCTGCTGGACTAAAGACCTATGTTCCACTTTCATTAAAGGACTCTTGAGCACTCACAAGTCTAAATTAAGTCTGTAGGTGGGTGTTAGAGGCAGCAAGAGTCACTCTTTTTCTAACGTTTTATTTATAATTGTTACTAATAACCCTTTTATGCCATGTGGGAATTTTTGAGAGTCCAGTCCAAAGCTAATTGTGCAGAAATGACTTTTAATCAGCCTCTTGTTTCTCACTTGTGACCTAATAGAGTCAGAAGTAGATGTTGGTATTCACTTACAAGTTTATCCTGAGTGTAAACCTGGTACAGAACTCCATGACTGAGGTTAGTGACTGTAACATTACAAATGAAGCCATTTTAATGAGCCTTGTTTTTCTGCGGCACTACAGTATTTTGAGGAATAGATACAACACATTAACAATGCTGCAAACTCAAAGAAACCATATGTTCCCACCACTTTCTTTCTACATAACCTCCTGCAGAAACTATTGGTTTGTGTTTCTATGGTAACATCAACATAAAGATGTTCTGCTGGTTGGTTTTGATCATTCCTCGGTCGAGCCGTCACTACATCTAGAATAATTCAGTATGAGTCACCTTATAATCATTATTATAGTTTAAAAATGAAAGGGTGTTTTCATTGTTAATGGTCTACAAACACAACGTCAGGTATTTAATCAATGTTAAAGTCTAACAGCCCTGACACTGATCGACTGAAGAGGAGTTTAAATAGAAAAACAAAAGCTCTATCATTTATTTATGTAACCCAGTGGCTCCCAAATCTTTCAGACATCAACGCAAACAGCAGAATCATTCATAACTTCATACTTTGTGATGAGAGTACTAAGTTTGCCAACTTCTTTTAGCCAACTTAAACCGGGATTACATAATGTTTTTAATCTTGCATTTAGTTTGATAAGTTATTTATCTGTAAAAAAAAAAAACTTGAGACCCTAGGACGTCATCTAGGCTTTATAATTTAGGATTTTAATAGATGAGAATGATCAGCCCACAGCAGGAGTTTGTCCAATCACAGCTCGCATCTGGAAAAAAAGGAGCACTTCCATTGGTCGACACTGAGGTCAACAACAAAATAAAAATGGAAATGGGTTATTCCATTTCAAAACTGTTATTTTACAGCAAAACAGCTCAAAAAAGTAAAAAAAAAAATTTATAAATAGAGAATATGGCAGCAAATAAAACAAAAGAAAATGTTTAATCACTATGTTTAACGAGGCAGAGATAAAGGGTAAACTCAGAGGTAAAAGTTTCAGGTCAGCTCTAAACTTTGGTTTAATGTAATGTATTAGTGTTTTGTGGTGAAAAAAAGCAAAAACAAGTCTCTATGCTGCTGCTGGGGAAGAATGGTGGAGCTGAAACCAGGACGGCAAAAATCAAATAATAGAGCTTTAAGCTAACCAGACTCGGATAGAACTGGTCCACAGAACCATCTGGGAGGGCTCCCGTTGAAAGCGTTTGCAAAAGGGCAGGTACTTTAATTGAATATCGAGAGAATTCCAATCAGAGCAGCTCCATGTTGTTTACGCTCATAACAGTAAAACGGTCGCTACATCTTCAAACCTAAAACACACCCAGACCTGTCAGAGCTGCCACCTCATTGGACACAAGTCGGTAAGCCAGGGTTCAGATGTGAATATGTATTTTTAAGAGTTTGTAAACTCTCAAATCTCACTGGAATTTGGCTGCAACCCATGTAAAGAAAAAGCATGACTTTTTAATGAAAAGAAGTTTGTGCAAAATCAAAAGGTAACTGCATCATGATAAGCCAGTGCACAGACTGAACAGACTGGGACAGGCCACGTCTATTCACATCACAGGACGTGTTCTTACAATCTTTTTTTCTAAAAGCAACCTATTCTTGAGTTTCCTTTAACCAGAGATTGTTGCAGCCAGTGCCAAATTTGGCCTGTTGTAAAGCTCAATAATACTAGCTCTGTCCTTGGCGTAAACCAGATTTCCTTTAAATGCTTTTAACTGCATTCAAGTGGTTCTCAAAAAAAGCTATTCATTTTTTTTTTTCTGTTTATTCTTCACAACAAGGGCAAAGGAGGTGTTCAAAATGTGCTAGTGTTTGGGGGCAATCAAGGAGAGCCTTGTAATGACTTCAGTCTCTTCAAGTGTGAGAAAAATAGAATAACACTTTTTTTTATTTACACCATATAAAAAAAAGAGACGGGTCTCATTCTTATACTGTGTATATAATGGTTTCTATTAGTGACATGTGGCTGGTGTCTATCCTAACTTCAAATAAGGGCTGCTCCAAAACAGTCAACTTTTTAAACCTGGGCCCTATGAAGCGAGTCCATTAAAATCCTTATCACAGTCTTATCAGTGGAATATAGTCTAATACAGGCGATTTACCCAGGTTAAGTAATTCCTGGTATTAAAAGTTCCTGGAAATGTTGGTACAAAACAGGGCTAATGCTTGTTGTACGTTCTCCAGTCAGCTGTCGCTTGTTCAGATTCTCTATACGCTTCTCCTTTTTCCACTTTCAGCACAGTGTCTTTCCCCTCCTCCTCGATACCAGCAGCTTATTTTCTCATCCCTGATTGGTCAGTGGGCCTTGTTTTCATCCTCTGCCTGCCTCTGGACCATCGGAGGAGTTAATGTCAGAGTGTAGTCAGCCAGCAGAACTGAAATGTTAGTGTGCTCTAAACACAATACATGATCAAGGAGAGAATGGAGACATCTACCCCATTGTTCCACCTGCACTCACTTTGAGCACCTGCTGCGTGGCTTTGATAACTCCAAGCTTCTGTGAAGTCACCTAAAAACACCAGAGTGGATGTTCTTTGTTTTTTTTTGCTGGAAACGCCTCCACATGCAATTATCAGCACAATGGCAGGACAGGTTGTGTGACGGTTGTGGCTGTGAAATGTAGGCGGCTTGCTGTAAATAATTATAAATATACATTACACCATAAGCAAAGCGTCAGGAGTCAGTGATACTATTCTGTCTTTTAAATCCAGTTGTGAAGAAATACTCATTAAAAATCATAAAAGGATGCTTTTTTAATGTGTGGGAGTATTATGTGTGAAGCACTTGACAAGTTAATGATAAAATGAAATTAAATAAAAACTAAGTAGACACTTTATTCACACAAATTAATCACATTAAATAGATTTGCCAAAATGTCATCTTGTAACCGAAGCGCGGAGGGTTAACTGGCTGTGCGTGATGAGGTCAAGACAAACCAAAGTGTGAAAGAGGAGGATTTTTTATTTTAAAAAATGAGTTGTCACTAAAACAGTTGTCAACACCATCACCAAATGGATAACTACAGACCTTTTAACAATGTTGAGGACTGCTATAGTTTTCTCGCTCCAGAAAGTGGTTTGGTTTTGAGCAGGTTTCATCGTCATGGTAACTGGCTCTACACAGCTACTCCACGCCAGAGCAGGTCTTATTCTGGTTTAGAGTCCACAAAACCAAAATGGACCAATCAGCTGTAAAGTAAAGTCATGTTGATCTGACACTGCATTAGCTAATCCTTTAGTTATTTTGGTTCAGAGAATATACTTTTTCAAACTCTGCACAAAAGCAATGAAGAGGACATTAATTACACCTTGAAAACTTTGAATTTGGGTCACACTAAGTTTTGATAAAAAATTGCGTAAATTGTTTGGCTTCATCTTTTTTTCATATTTTAAGGCAATGTTTTACATGTTATTTACACTTAATGTGAAATATGTTCAGGTCACGAGTTTCTAAGTTGGTCTACCCATTTATACAACCAGCTTTCTTTCCTCTTTTTCCTGTTTTTGGCTGTGACAATGTTGCTTCCTGTTTCTTGCCACCTTTCTTCCAAACAGGTTGATTGCTGTTGGCTGCACGGACACAGAGACTAATCATTGGTTAAGGGTTCAAACTTAAGTTGAAAGAGAAACCAGCATCGTGCAACAAATGAACCCAAAGTTTTTGCCCCGAACATTGTTCACCGAACACTTGACCTGGGAGTGGCACAGCAGAGTAAGAAGGAACATGGAAACAACATGGAAACAACAGGAAACAACAGGAACATGGAAACAACAGGGAAACAACAGGGTAAAAAAGACCAACCAACCAAAAATTAATTATTACAACGACTTCATTCAATGTACTTCCAGAAAACAGAATGCCTTTACACTTTATTTCCACAGAACAGAAAATCACCTGCTGCAGCTAATGGAGCCGTTATTGTTATCTCATTTTGTGAACCTGATAAAATCACAGTGTAATCTGCATCATTACCCTAATATTATTTTAGGAAATGATGTCTGTCTGCTTCTAATGACTCCACTATATCTACTAAATGATCTTCAAATTCTTCTGCAAGATTCATTTGCACTCTCTCCTGAACCCGGCAAAACACTTTTTTATCACTTTCCAAAGAATGAGGACTTTTTCCGTTTTGTCTGCTTTTACCGGGTCACCTGTCAAACTGAAGAGGTTACCTGAGTTTGATTTCTCTCAGTCTGCTGTTCTGTATAGGCTCAATGTAGCCATCCCACCTTAAGCTAATCACATTATTTCCTGGTTGTTGCATCCAATTTAAGATCAAACACGATTCATCGGCTCAGGGTGGGTGAGAGGGCAGAGTGCATGTTCCTTATAAGATTTCCAACATGGCCTTACGCAAAAACAAACAGCATAGGAGAGTCAATTGTTTTAATTGAAGGGAAGTCTTGCTGCCATTGTGACCCGGCCCTAGAGCCACGAGGAGATAAAATGTCATCTTTGTTTCCTTCACTTGTGCCTTCTCTTCAAGTCTTAGTCCCGCCCAGAGTGGAAACCCGGAGAGGACTGAAGACTAAGGAAAGAGTTTAAATATAGATCTACATTCTTCAGTAACCTCAAACTTTGATAAAATTATACTGTGAGATGATTGTTTGTCTAGAATATTTGTCGACACGGCTGTTTTTTAAACCTTGACTTTTTGAACAAACCTTGTTACGCATTTCTCCAAAATCCTGCGGTGTTTGCATGATTTTGACTGAGAGGTTCTTCTGTGCATTAGATGGAACAACTGTGGTGTATGAGAGGAACCTCTAAAGCCCAGACTCGTGTAACGGCTGTGTTGACATGGGAGTAAGTCCAGCACCAAATGCCTTCTCTGTCTGTGTTGTTCCAACTTTAAAATTTAAATTGTCAGTCTGTTGGATTTCACCAAGAGCTGACAAAAAATAGTTTGTGATAGTAAAATTTGCAGAATGGTTCTAAATTCTTACATACAAAATCAAAATCCACAACAAAACTCTTAAATATGTTTGTTTCAGTAAATGTATACTTTTCAAAACTTTTTTAGCATCATCACGACAACACAGAGACAGAGCATGGATGTTTTATTAGAACTGGATAATAAGTGAGTAGAAAAAAAAGAAAAATATGGCCACCCATTATTTTCAATGGAAGCTGCTTAAAGCCAAAAACATTTTTTACTTCCGCGTTGTTCCCATAGAACAGGCGCACTATGGCACTATGTGCATGTGTTCTTTTGTTTTGCTCGTGTTTAACACTTTTATGCAAGTGTTAAACAGCTTTATTATACTCTCATTTAAACCATAAACACATGGTAAATATAATAATTCTATTTTTTTAACCTCACTGTTATAAACCATTCCTTTCTTGGTTTGCTCTTTATTCGTTTGAACTGCGCGTGACTTTCCGCTTTTGGTACAAAAGCCTGAACTATTGACAAACTTGCTTTTACATTCCAAACAAACCAGACTTTGTTTTAGTTTTGTGCAGAATGTGACCACTTATTTATATCAGACCAAAGACCAGCTGTCACAACTGCAATTTCTTCTTTTTGTTCGGGCCAAACAGACAAGTCTGTCAACAAACTTGTCCTGTTTCTTCTTTTTTTAATTGTCACTCGTGTGGGTCCTTGCTGACGCTGCGTGTTGTTGACCCAGGTTTATTAGCAGCCTATGATTCGCAGGCATCTCTGGTTTCTCTTATGTTGCAAAATCTGCCTTCTGTGCTGGAGGCTTACCCCAACAAATCATTTCTTTGTGCTATCATGCTGAGAGATGGCTAATTGGTGCACCAAATTACCACTAATAAGCTAGAATCCCTGTGTACAAGTGCCTGGTGTACTGGACTAAGCCAGATTATCCTCACGCTCGCTGCCTGAGCCCGGTCACTGCATTGATGTGATTTGCCTCAGTGTTGGACAAACAGCTCATTTACCCCCCTGCGGCTCACGTCCATGCTGTTCGCTGCTGCTCCGCTCTCCATTTACAGCGTTATCAGCGGCTAACGACAGTGTTCCTCGGTGACAGCGGTAATTAGAGGCTTGCCCTGCGTCATGACTGGTCCAGCGCAGCCCAGCGTCCTCTGAACTCCCAGAGTCTTACCACAGACGGAGAAAAGAGAGGTTTTCATCAGTGTTGGGCTTCTGGTGGAAATATCCAACAATTATCAGTGACTCTTTTGAAACATTAACAAAATCAATCAAGACTGTAATTTATTGTGATCTAAAAAGAAGGTAATAAGCAAACATTTTAAGGTCAAAGCCTGAATGCAAACAGATCTTTTTTTCAGAGATAATGATTCATGATATATTGCATTGTTAATGCAATCTTTATGATTTACTGTAGATATATTTCATTTGCATTTCTGGACATTAAGATTAATCTGTATATAAACAACTGACACAGCAAAATGTATGTTGCAACCAGTAACTGTGTCCATAGTATAAATGTAACTGAGCATTAATCAAACGTGTTACAGGTTAAAAAATAAATAAAAATAAAAAATTATAGATTTATATATTAAAATCATTTTTAATTTGTAAATACAGTATAAATTCTATAGTAATTAATTGGAATAATTCATAAATTCTTATCAAAGTAATTACTGAAAATATTCTGAGTTTTGCTGTGAATAAGAAAGTGGATTGTCCAATAAGAGTAACTCAAAGATTAGATGAACTCTCTGTAAAACCTTATCCTCTCAAGTATTATGTGGCCACGTTTTTGTTTAAACTTGCTTCTGTCTGTGGAGCTTCTCAGTCATCCAGGACATATTCAAGAAACTGAAGACGTTTTGTCCCTCATTCAAGGGAAACGTCTTCACCTTGCTTCTCACTTGTTTCATTCAAACACATGAGAAGCAAGGCTCTAAATTAAGTGACAAGAGCACTACTTTTTTATTTTTATGCATTTGGGAAACTTAAACTGTTTTCAGGCACCACTACAAACTGGTGTAATCACCATAGAGTGAACTATCCTCGACTGCTCCGACTTCTGCTGCACTGATTACTCTTCTGGCCAAATAAGAAGTCTGGCAGAACTTGACCTTGGACTGGACAGTGAAGGAGGTCAGCCAGTCTTCCAGTGAGCCCACACTCTTTGCCTGGTCCAAGCACAGAGTGTAGACTTGCTGCACTAAATCTGGCAGTTGATTCCGTAGGAAAAAAAAGTTTGAGTCAAAAGATAAAAAAGATGGTGACGTTACATGATTCCTCTGACCTACTGCTTCTTCTTTCTACATAAATGATGACAGAAGCATTGAAGGATGCAAACTTTGGTCACCGCTGATCAGAAAAAGTGTATGCATAAATGTTATTATTATTCACCCCCAGAAGCTTTCATTAGTATTTCTGCACTTAACTTTTCAGAAACATCCCCCAAAAACCCAAAGACAAGTGCCCAGACTGAACAAAATGAGCCCCAAAAATACAAAAACATGTCGAGCTCACAACACTTCAGTCACAAGTCAGTCACTGTCACCGAGCCTCCAGAACACACTCTCCCCTGTCACCTGCAGGAGGAAACACAAGCATCGGCAAAACATATATTCCCCCCTCACTTCACACAGGCTTTGGTTTCCACGGCAACAAATCCAGCGACTGTTGCAGCGTAGTAAAAAGAAGTACCTTGTGAACTTCCTCAATGAGAGTGAGAGGCAGCGGAGAGCGGCGTGTCAGGCTGTGAATGTTAATGATACCACAGGCTCCTCTCTGCCCTGCCGCTGTAAACATTTACCCAGAGCAAAAAGACGATTACTGCAGTGATGGAGAGTATGTGTGTGTGTGGGGTCAGATCTGATGCAAACAAACGATAATCCAGAGGGGTATTACTAAAAGGAAGATTCTAGGTTTGAGTTCAAGGCAGTTCTTTACATTTGGAGATGTTAAATGCCTAACAGATGGCCAAATTTTTGAATAAAAGTTAATGTAAAGCGCAGAAAAGGCCTCAGTCCGACCGTGCAACTTTGCAGATTAAATTTGTGTTTAATGCAACGAGGATTTCATGAACACAAGCTTTTTTTTAGATGATTTGAAAAAGAAGAACAACATTTATTCTCCTGGAATATGACACAAATAAAAAGACATGCTTCTTTTGAGAAAAAACATTGAAGTTTTGTCTTTCCCATTCTCATAAGTCTCACAGTGGAACAGTGTTTAGCTCCACTGGTAACAATACCAACTCTTCAAACCAAAAGCAGTCAAACCATAAACTTCTGATTCATATTAACAAATGTGCATATGCTGTTTCTGTACTGTAGGCTCCTATTAAAGTGACCAGATCATACCAAACCAAATGTGGGACAACAAGCCTGTTTATAGCTCACAATGAGAATCTCCTTGGACTGGCCTTACCTAAGACTCTTTTTTTCCTATTCCTTTATTATAGCAGCATCTCTTTTTTGAGTTGCATTTTCTGTGTTTTGTTCAAAATAAGAGAAATTCTGTTTAGTTATTCGTGGCTTTACATTGTGGGTCAGCAGTAGAGTTGCTCAGCGCAGGAGCTATTAATCAAACTGCACACTCCACTTGAATAAAGCTGCTAGATTGGCAGCCTTGCGATGACAGTCCTTTCCTAGTTTGTTACTAGTAGACAACAAAGCAGAGCAGGATCTTACTTAAAATATGTACAGCCAATAAAAATGCGGGACATAATTTGCGGGCCGCGTGATTTCCACGGTGAGCTGTGCAGTACATAATTCTGCGTTAGAATGGAACAATAGTCTGTATAGTTTTGTGCCTCACACAGACAGTTTGTTTGACTTAGAAAACTACTCTATGGCTGTGTTTGAATCCCATTCCTAGTCCCTAACCCCTCACTCACAGTGTAGAAGACTACATACTGTATAGTGCATTCAAATTGTGAACTTTTCGGACACGACATGACTGTTTTCTGTCGCCGATTGTCACATGACTTTATTTTTTTTCACTAGACTCTGCTGATGATGGACTTCTGTAATATACTCTGGCAGGATTTTAGTGATATACTGTACATATTAATATAAATAAGCCTCGTGTTTTATTACAGACTACAGACTGGATTATGGCACTCTTTTATTCCTCTAGAGGAAAAGCTCTCATGTATCCGTCAGCCTAACATTTGTGACTTTACATCGTAATGGTTTATTAAAAAACAAATAGTGACTGATAATGTTGCCAGAGAGGGTTAAGAGACATGTAACAATCGCGCTGCAAAGCTTTGTGGTCTATTCTGACCGTCTAGTGACCATCGTTGCTCACTACTTTTACTGATGCATTGTGGGAAACTTTGATTGCACTGTAGACATTTGGACACCACTACAAAATGGCGTTTAGTGTGTTGATTTGAACACATTGTTTGACATTTACTCATTGGTCTTCTTCTGTGGAATTCTACAACGTCAGAATTTGCATTTCTGTATGATATAAATATTATAAATATTTGTAGTGTTTAGTGTTTTTGGAATAAAATGGTATTCTTCATTGGGCAACTTCTCAGAACAATAGCATGAAACACAGAGAATTAAAAAATGTTCTGCTCTCTAGTAACTTCAGTTCAAAGTTTCGTTCCTATGACTGGCCTAAGGCTTGATTTTAATAATGAAGGTTTTCTGGCATCTCTGCAAATAAACTGGTCTTGACTGGGTCTCAATCCCCAAAACCTATTGTGGTTGTTGGTTGCTTCCTAATCATAGGTTAACGTTTTCTTTTTATTTAGAGTTGACCTTCAAGGCCATTGTACAAAAGGCAAAAGGCAGGGTAATCAAAACAACAAAAGCCTCTCACACAAGGTTAATTACAGAGCAGGCTAATGATGCGTGACATTATCCACCGGGAGCTGATCGGGATATAATTACATGAATCATCTGAAAAAGGCTTAGTGTGATACGGCTTGAAAAACACACTAATGAAGAGAAAAAGACAAGTATAGCTGACAGCTTTGGTGTGAAAGTTGGAACGGTGCTTGTCTCAGAGCCAGTGGGTTTTATCAATGGTTCCCTTTAGCTGCTAAACTCTCATAATAACTTTATACAGAGTTTGATTGGAGCCAATGAAAAGTATCTCTGCAACCAAGAGGCAAAAAGGCAGCACAATGTCCATTTGAAGTGACTTCAGGGGAAATAATTAAAGAGTCATAGTCAGAGTTGATTGGACAAAGAGAATTACTGTATAGCCTCTTGCAAAAACAGGAAGGGATTTGGGATATTGGTCATTAAAAGTCTATATTGATGTCTTAAGGCCCATAAAGGTAATGACAACAAGAGGACACTGGAGAAATCAGACTTAGCAGAATGTCTCAATGTCTCCTTTTGCCCATTGGCAGATGACAAAATGGTGGAAAATGGGTTCCATACACTTACCGGCACATTATTAGTTTCACCTGTTCTCAAAGTAAATCAATAAATCACACAAGAACAATGCATTTTTGGCAGCAGACATGTTCAAGATAAACCTGCTGAAGTTCTAACCCAGCATCAGAACGAAGACGGAGGGCATGATTGTTAGTGGCAGACAGGCTGGTCTGGAGTGTTTTTGTCTAAAAGATTTACAAAGAATGGACCAGAAATAAGAAAATACCCTCTGAGGTAAATATGTCCTGTTGATGTCAGCGGTCCAGAGTGGATTAGTTTGATATTATGTAACTCAAATTCAGGCAGATAACCTTGAACCAGACCACTCCTGTCAGCCATGAACAGAAAACACACCAAAATTGGACAACTGTTGACTAGAAAAACTTTGCCTGGTCTGATGAGTCTTGATATTCAGATTGTTGGGTCAGAATATGAAAGGATATGGTGGAACAAAAACAACATTATTACCTATTATAAATAACACTTGTTCTTTTTTGTCTTTAATCTAATAACACTAACCCCTGAATGCTAAAGTATGGTCTCTCTAGTTTGTTTATAGTTGCTCAAATATAAATTAAAAACGAAAAACGGAAAGGTTTTGAAGCAATAATTAGTCATTCTGTTTACTGTGACATCCCACATTAGGTTTGAGCTCATCTTCTGAAATGTTTGAGACTCTAATCTCTCTCATGTTCACTTCAGACATTTCAGGGCAGGATTTTCGAATAAAAGGAAGGCTTCCCACAGTAACAAGCTGCAAAAATATGTAATGTTTGGTCCAAAGATTCACAGAGACGATGTGATAAAGAAAAGTTTAAGAGCGCAGCAGGCGGCGTTTTCAGTAAACATACCACTAATGACCCAGTTCTGTCTTAGTTTGGAACCAACTGAGCACCGAGAAAAAAGTTTAGCGTAGGTCACAAGAAAAGCAAGAATAAGCTGCATGTCATGCGCTACAGTTGGACATTGAAAAGGCGACAAGTTAGAAGAAAGTGAGTGTATATATAAATAAGGTGGTTAAATAAGGTTTGGTCTCCCAACAGTTCATACTGTCGCTGTGTCCTTGGGCATGACACTTAACCCTCCTTGCCTCCAGTGTCTGTGGCTCTGGTGTATGAATGTGTGAGTATGTTCGGTGGTGGTCAGAGAGGCCGTAGGCGCAAAATGGCTGCCACATCTCTGTCAGTGTTGTCAATAATGTGAGCACTTTGAGCGCTATATAAATTTAATGCATTAATATTCATGTTAAGGGCCTTTTCTACATGCACTATGCTCTGGAATTTCTCCTGGCTACATTTAGAGGGGCTGAAGGTGACCTACAGTAGTTCGACTTCCTGGTGAGTGTCATGTATGAACTATGTCTATCGAGTGCACAGTGTGTAAACCTAAAATTCTCCAGCTTCTTTGTAACCAGGCGCAGGTAAAACACTTAAATGAAGTGTGAGCGGTATAGATTATAGATATTAACAGTAACACAGTCTTCTGAACAGCACATGAACACGCTACGGTAGACTAGAGTTTTCTTTTGAAACCTTTTACAACATGGTGGAGCAAAACCACTGACACACAAGAATAAATATCACTCCATCTTCATAGTAAGTTATGACTTTAAATCCGTAAATACCTGACAGTGTTAGACATTTAGGACAGTTGATGAGAAACCTGCAACAGCCTCCACAAAATAAATGTAGTACAATATTCTTTCAGGGATTAGCTGGATGACTTTATAAACAAACCTATGCTAACAACTTCCATCAGTTTCTCTTTGCAACAAAAACTTGAACAGACCCCATTCCTCTTTTGTTTTCATTCTATTAAAGCTCTTGAAAGACGCTTGTGTTGATGCTGCTCATTGTTGAACAGAGATCTTATGACACACACAGCTTCTATAATGCACATATCAAATAATCAAATAATGAAGCTAGACAACACTGGCAGCCTTGTATATCTCCATCAAACTTAAAAAAGACAACGTTTTTAGAATAAATTTTGAAAGCAAGTCCAACTGCAGTAAAAATTAACCAGTGTGCCACAGAGTTAAGACCCCAGAGACGGAGTGAGATAACAGTCTGAGAGAGGTCTGAGCCTGTGGAGACCTCTCCTCTGCGGCTGTTGGTGTCAGCTGGAATAAATAGATCAAGTGATTTTATAACACTGCTGCTGCTTTCCAGGAGCTTGACCTCAGGGAAGAGTCAGGTCTTGGGACTGCCATGTCTCCAATTCCAGGGGAGTTCAGAAGAAGAGGTAACAAGGGGGTGCCATTGATTTCATGACGCTAATGTTTGTTTCAACTCAACAACTCAAGTGGACATTTTGCCAAAACATCACATCACAAAAAACTCATGAGTGGTTCAGAAGAGTGTAAGCCCTGGTTCCACTGCAGGGGTAGGTACAGGTCAGCCCAGTTTGGTTCAAATAGAAACCGGACTGACCCGACCCGTCTTGTAGTGCTCCAGTGGAAACAAGGCTTTAGGTTCAGTGGGGATGCAGTTACTCAGCTGCCTGGGGCTATTCTGCCACTTGGAGCAACAAAAACAAAAAATCTACAAGACTTCTACAGAAGTAAGAAAAGATTTATTTCAGACCTGGTTTACCGTCCATGTGCATCAGAGCAATGGTGAGAAGAATCAGACTCAAGGTTCACCAAAACATTTATTGTATTTATACATACAGTATAGCCTGAGGAGAAATGGGTTTTATAAGTTTTAGTTTCTCCTTTCTGTGACAGAATGGAACAGATTGTGAGTGGTTAAGTCAGATACATAGAGATTAGTATTGTCTAGACTCTGAAATTAACATCTCCTTCGCATTAAAAGTATACTTATTATCCAGTAGATTAACAACAGCTGCAAAAACTAAAGCAATTACACTTTCCTTTCTAATTCAAGCCAGTAAATGTTTGCAGTATTTTACCCTAAATACTTGTGTCACAAACAAAGACCATTCATGGAGCACCTGAATGCAGTAAAAGACATGTCCAGCAGAGGGCAGCACAAAGCTGTCAATATTAAATAAGAGGTTTAGATGATGGGTGCCACAAGAGAATACAACCATATTTCACACCAAATGAAAGAACAACCCACGAGAAGCACCCATTTGTAAACACAGTTGTGAGTGAGTTGTACAGGACTATCTGTGGTTGCTACGGAAACTTCATCTCCTCTCAGACTCTGCCTCTGCTCATTATCTTTACATGCAGCATGCTTCTGCACATACGTAG
Organism: Perccottus glenii; assembly: GCA_024416835.2. Taxonomy (NCBI): domain Eukaryota; kingdom Metazoa; phylum Chordata; class Actinopteri; order Gobiiformes; family Odontobutidae; genus Perccottus; species Perccottus glenii. The sequence continues at coordinate 5,109,721 of CM044548.2, forward strand.
GCACAAAGATTCTAATGACTCCATCCATGCCATTTGGAAAACTTAGAATATAGTAAATTAGTTTAAAAATGGGAGGAAAAGTCAAATGTCTGTAAAAAGACTTAGACTAAACTGCAATTTTGAATGTCATGATTGAATAATGTGTATATTTTGTGTTGTGTTTTGTTCTTTTTCTGTCCCAGGATGTGAGAGTATACGATGCACTGCCTTTTGGTTAATACTTTTGAATTAATAAATAGTCAAGGAGATCCACAAGAGTCCGTTATTGCTCTATTCCTCTTCAACTTTAACACCACTGACTAGTTATGTATTCCTGACATATTTAAAACATAACATGCTGTTGTCGAAGAGGATTAAGTTTTCTTATATATACCAATCAGGAATAACAGTATGAACCCCTGCCTAATATCGTGTTGGTCCCCCTTTTGCTTAAGAACAGCCGTGAGCCATCAAGGCATGGACTCCACTAGACCCTGAAGGTGTCTATTAGATCTTTAACCAAGATGGCAGCAGCAGACCTCCATGAATCCGACTTGTTTGTCCCAACACATCCCACAGACGCTTGATTGGATAGAGATCTGGAGAATTTGGAGCTTCTTCCATTGCTCTGTGGTCCTTGTCAAACCTGCTCAAATCCTTACGCTGTCCATTTCTTCTAAAACTTAAAGCATCGTTAATTATTAAAGAAAGTCTGCTGTATGATAGTAATATATATATATCCAGCTGAAAAGACCAATAGATGAGCAAGATTGACAGAATGTGCCGGGTTAACGATGCAAAAATGTTTGGAGAAACAAAAAATACATATTGAAACACCGCTGAGTGCTTCAGTAAATTAGCCTCTTTCCAGACTGGAGTAAAATCTATTCCAGAGCTTCAACACTCAAATGAAGATCTGTTTACGAAGCGAGTTGACAAATCTTGTGTCTAGTGTTTTTAGTTTCTTGACCACATGTGGCCAGCAATCAAAGACTTGTCTAAGAGCAGTGGAAGCTGTCCTTTTAACCACAAGGCAATTTGAATATGAGAACAATGGAAAACAGAAGAATGTGGAAAAGGTTTTTACCATGTGATGGGAAAACAATCAGGGAGGGTAAAATGTTGAGAGTATGTTTTTTTTAAAGTGTCTCCTATTTCCCCTTCTTAAACTCTCCACAACATACTGCTGCATAAAAACTGAATTCTCAATAAATACAAAAATTCAAAATATGAATAGGATACAAAAAAGGTCCTCAGTTGTTTGGAAATGTGACTTGATTTTCAAATAATAACCTGGGAACCTGAAATTGGGATTTTTCAATCAATCGCTGCTAATACAGAAGGTAAAACAAGAGGCCAGCAGGGAAGGCTATCAATGGCAGTTTCACTTGTTTCCAGTTGTATTTTTGAAATGTTGAATTTGGAAGTGTAATGAGACATCAGGTTGCATCAGAGACATTGATTTTGTTGTTTTTTAATTAAAGCTTGAGAAAAAAAAGTATTTAAGGAGGTGTTGTGTGTGAGTAGGTAAATACTTTTCCAATTTGCAGCAACAAAGCTCTGAAACTATAAGACTTTTTTTTTTTAAGCAATTGTTTTGTAACTGAGCTGAATTTTAATGCCACCCAAAACTCAAAACTTTCAAATTAATGACAATGAGAATTTAAGTCAATTTTTTTACTAACAACAATTACACTTCCATATTATTCAGTCATTCTTTTGTTTTCTAGTGATTATCCTGTTACGGATCACAGGGGGCTGAAGTCTGTCCCAGCTGCTTTGAGCGTGAGGATGTGTACATGCTGGACAGTCACCAGCTCCAACACTTAGGACACATACTGACATTTATTCACTACGCACTGAATCACTTTTACAGCATGTATTTGGAGGGAGGAAGCCTGATGCCTGGAAATATTCTCCTTGTGCCGGTGTTAACCAGTCCACCATTGTACCACCCCTTCCATATACAATAATACAAAAGTTATGGTGAATTTTTCTATATTCTCCAGCATCAAACTCTAGCCTTTTGCTTTTATTTCCAGCTGCCACGCTCCGGGATGTCATGGGGTTTCCGAAAGCATTGTACTTCAAAATCTACACGACAGATTCTGCTCCATTTTAAAGTCATGGAAATTGATTTTCATTCTGAAGCCATAGCATGATCCGTGTCCAGAGCCTTTAAAGTCAGAGGCTCAATCTATTAGGATCAGCAAAGAGCGGCCACAAGCGGCTGCCAGACAAATGTAAATGAGAGTCAGCCTTTTAAATTTGAAATGTTTCATTCAGCAGGCTGCTCAAATAGGATTTACTGAAATTGTAATTATGTATAGCAGTAGGGCGTATGGAGGGAGCAATGATGAAATATCTTAATTTAAACATACATCAGATTTATATAAAGTGTTAAAATCCAGTTCAAATTAACATGGACCAGACAAATTCTCTTTACAGAATGGTTTTCCAATCAACACACTGTTGGAAAAAGCACAAAAAGTGGTACAATATGCTTATTTGGGAGACTTTGTACCTCTATTGACCATATAAAATGTACTGACCCGACAGCTACGAGGCTTAAATGTAACTTGATGCAACATACAACCTAACTTACACCCAAGAGGAACAGATCAACATTACATCCTTATAAAAAGAGAGATTGCTGCTCAAGTACACTGCGTAGACATATCACTGAGGCCTGTCAAAACCACTTCTGTGAGGCAGAGAAAAGAACACTCCATAATATACAGGAAATATCTGAACACTTTGGGATGCCTGCCTGGTTGAGATACCCCAAATTACAGCTCATGTAAAGATTAGTCTACAATTGCACCACCAAGACACTAAAGAGAAGCCAGCACTGTACATAGAATATGAGTGATTGTAGTTATTTTTAACAGCTGAAGAAGCCACATTCCCGCAACCCATTCTTTACTCCTTCATACATTTTCCTGTGATTGAAAAAGAAAAGAGGGCTACGATTTTATAAAGTAACATTGAAAAACAAAAAGTAAGCCCATATCCTTGAAGATTCTTGAAACTTTGATGCTGCACTTTTAAAGGACAGTAGAAAAAAAGGAAAATGGAACGGTCCCAGGTCCCAACACTGGAAGAATGGTTTGCTTGTTGCTTTTTAACATCAATCGGGAACAAAGTCCAAACAAATGTTTAAGTAGAATATATGGCTGCACAGGGCTTGAGTAGATGAGTCAGAGTGAGATGAAGTGTGTTGGGAAGGGGGGAAACATAAAAAAGCAGCTTATGTGGTGTTTTTCGGTGTTAAACTGGGCGTGAGACTCGAGTCGCTGCAGTGGAAGAGTGCGGTTACGGCTTGTGGTTTTCACTTGGCACTAACAGCACAGCTCTCAACCAAGACAGACAGGGGGACTGAACAGCTTTCAGCAAAGAAAGAGGCTGTGAGGAATACAGAGATGAACTAACTTTATCTGAAAAGGTGACGGACGGTGTATAAAGTCAATATAAATGGGACTATTACTGCCAATTTAAGTCTGCTTTTGAATCCATCTTTAGTATTTTATTTAGTAGAGTGACCCAGGAGTTCAGTTTCTGTAACGCAGTGATGAATGGTCCATTGTGAGCTACAGTAAAAACATGCTGTGAAAAAAAAAGAAACAGTAATGTCTAAAACTACTCCTTGGTCCCTAAGACCTCAATTATATATGTGGACTTTACAGTGGACTCATTAGGAAAACGTTTTAAACATTTTTCCTGTTTTCCTTAATCATGTAATATTGTGTATGTAAAGAAAAGACTGCTGGACTCTGCTGATACTGGACAGAGTCTTAGATTGATTACACTCTGTGACTGGATTGTTGCTGCTCATTTCCTTCTCTTCTTAAGGTTTCTTGCAGGATTCCAGATGGTTCTGTAAAATTTTAGGATAAGGTGACTAGATATTTATTTTATTTACACATTTTACATTGCTGTGTTTAATCACAGAGCTAACAAACACACTGACTGACACACTATCACATTCATTCACTGTGGGACATTTAGAGCCACTAGTTTACCTACACATACACCCAGTGCATTAATCCCATGACCTTCTGGATCATCACTCATCACCACTCAACACTGTGCACTCGTTAAAGGGGAAGGTTTATGTTGTTATGTATCAATATTTTGCTTATGTCCTTTACATCTAAATGTCCTTGAAGCTTTTATCTCATCTTTAAATGAGTCCCTGAAACTGGAAACTGTTGATGGCATGAGTTTGGCATTTGCAAGAGTCTGTTTTCTGTTTTCTCATCTTATTTCACAGTTTCTTTGTTGCATCAAAATATTTATTTTATCTTATACATAGAGCAGTAGCTTTTTAAACTTTATGATAAGATATAATTTACATATTTCTTTTATCTTTTTTGATCAATGTCCATACGTATAGTGACTCAAAAACTAAACATTCTGCATTGCACTAGTTGTCTTTATGCCCAAAAAGCTCATTTTATCCAGGGCACTGTACTACGATATGTCTTATCAACAGCAAACAATCCCAGTCAGGATCAGCAGTTTCAGAAAGCAGATAACTAACGTGTTCTATTAACCTAGGTTTTCGATGAAGCTGAACAAAGTCAGCTCTAAAAGAACACTCACACTGACTCAGCACAACTCAGAATCACAAAGATGCTTTGTGAACCTGCAGCGGGACGAAGGAGGGACACGCAGCAGAACACTGGATATTATGACTAACTTTGTGGTTTGAATGAAAGCATGCTGAACTTCATCAATAACAAAAAACTGCTTTAGTAATCATATAAGAATATAAACACACTTGTGGGACGTTTAAATGTCTGCAGTGATGCTGTGTGTGGTGTTTTTTTTTTCTCTTGAACCTGACTCAGCTGAACACAGACACAAATGGTTGGGACATGCTTATTATTTTTGTTTGCTCCTGTCTTCAAGTCACCCGGCTCATGTGGGCCGCTAAAGCAAACCCAAACGTGGACTTAGTAATTAGGAGCAACACATCATTTTCCTGTCAGAGCTGTGCATCAAAAGTAACCACACTTTTGCTCTTCTCAATTAAATTAGGCCACTAAAGACAAAGCCACTATCTTCTTCCCACTCACTAACAGCACATTGGTCTTATTAACATAGGATTCAGGATCTTTAATGCATAAACCCTAAGCGAACATCAATAAACTATTGTGGTAGACCATTTTGACTCCAGCATTAGGCTACGTATGATTTCACTGACTTTTTGCACATAGCCTTTAGCTTATGTGGCGCTAATTGCTCCCATTTAAAAAAAAAAAAAAAAAAATTTAAATATGGAGACAATCTTTCATGTTCTCTACCCAGACACTCACATTGAGCACATGGAGTTAGTCAGTTGTCTTTTTTATGTACAAATTGTAATTTTTAGAGCTAATGCTAATTCGTCAATTCATGTAACACCCCAATGTTCTTTACAAAGAATAAAAGGATGTATACATAATCTCTACTGCACAGCCTTTTGATGATTGGTTAAAAATGTAAATTTGTCATAGTTGACAACAGTCTCCTAATCACTTACACTGTAATCCTTCTTTGTACTAGACTTACAGGTAATACAGAAATACCTTACTTCCTTCTTATAAGTTTGTTCCTGTGCTGTTGCTTTGACAGAATAAAAGATGAATGTCTGAAAACCATGAAGCTGAGAGGACATAAAATATACTGCAACAAAGAGACCACAGAAAGGAACACAGAAGTGAGGAAGAAATGTGTGAGTGAATACGGAGCAGACCAGAGGCTTTCCTTACACACTACTATGCACACAAACTCAAACCCACACAGGTCTAAGGCAGCAGCACAATGAAGCCTTGTTACTGAAACGTCGAGGAGAGCAATTATCCTGAGAGCGGCCACACCTACAGGCAGCAGAATTACACACAGTACACCATGTTACTTATGCAAACACCTGCTCATTTAGCACAGTTAAAGTAATCTACCTCTGCCCTTAGGAGCCACATGTGGGCTACACGGTTGGAAGTGGACGAACAACACCAAACAGAAAATACACTCCACGCTTGTTTGAAGTCAACACACATGCAGATTAAACTGAAGTTACTGTAACCCTGTAGACATAAAGTAAATGAGCTTTGGATAATTTAGTTAGAGCTTGCATCTGTCATCACTTTGTTATGTAATGCCCATGCTGTTTTTAAAATTATCCTTATTGTTATATGTATTTATCATCTTGTGTGTGACTGTGTTTTATGTAGTGCTGCAGTATTGCCTTTTTCTCCAAGACAAATTTCTCCTATGGGAGAAAATTAAAGAACTTTGAACTTAATGTGATCTTTAGCACACTATTTATTATCATTCTCTCTAGATAGTAGGTTGTATTATTAAAGACACTATGTTGTGTCTTGGTTATGGGCATTTTTATCTTAGAAGCCCGTCTCATCTATCTTATGGGACTAGCTACAACTAAAAGAGTCCAAACAGTTTTCTGTCTTTTTATAGAAACCACGTCAAATGTTTCTGTTTTCCTTTCAGAAGGATGTATCCTCACACAGTGGACATCCTCCTGACTCTACACATGCAGTCCACTAGATAAATGTGATGAACATCTCTGCAAACACAACCCACTGTTTGCAACATCATCAGCCAGAAAATAAAGCAACTGTGATTCTGGTGCAAAGAAATTCTGGTGAGTACGTCGACAGAAATGCAAAGTGACTCACATTATTTCTGTTGCATGGACAATTTAGCATCTAACTTCTCTTTAGCTGTGAACAGACTGCGGTGTAATCAGCCATTAAAGGTTTGCTAAAAGTAACTATCAGAGTTTGTAAGTATGGAGTCAAACACTGGGAGTATTTGACAAGCCCCCTTTATTAATATTTAACTGTTCAGTACAACTTTACAATGATTATTTAGAATCTGATGCAAGAATGCACATCACTGAGATTTGAAGACAGGGATGAAAATCAAACACATCTAATTGCCCTCTGTATTAGATCAGTAGCCATACTAATATAACATCTAGTACATTTAATCTGAGTATGAGTATTGAATATAGTGGACATAAAAGAAAACTTGACACAATTAAAACGTTCTCCACTGTCAAAGCCTTTCTGTACCAGACCCTATATAGGACTAAACCATATCTCTAACCCAGGTCAAATGTAGGACTAACCCAGGTCAAAACTAAGACTAACCCAGGACTGAACTAAGACTAAGTAATGAAAATGTTGTGTAAGATGAATGGAATAAGCAGAAGATGAATGAAAGATTTGATGATTTTTTTCCTGTAAAGGGTAAATTTTAATAATATTTTAATAAAATCCTAAACTTTACACAACACTGAGAGCTGCTCTTATAATATCAGTCATAATATTTGTACTTTATAGACTTGGACTGAAGCTGCCAACTGTCCACAGCCCTCAGTTGTTCGTCCGTGATGTGGTGCAGCTGATGAAACATGGGAGGACAGGGTCTGCCATGTTCCCTTCACTGTCTCTGGACACATCCCGCTGTGACACATCAGCCCAGTCTGCCTGTCACTACAGCGAGAGCCTGCTCATTTTTAAAACATGAGCTGTGTCTGTCTGAAATAGTTTAAAAGCTCCAACCACTACCCATTACTCAATTAGTCCACTCCACTTTCACGGCTGAAACACTGCTCTTGTTAAAATTGTTCAAATGTGACAAAATGACTGGCGCTGAGAGTAAAAGGAACAAGTTTTAGTATGGAAGCAAATTTTTATAAGTCAGGAGTTTTTGTGCTGGAGAGTATCTAATAGCCAAGTTAAGCTGTGGAAAAAATAGTCAGCACTGATTTTATTGGAACTGTTCTACAATTTGCATCAACTAAACCAATCTATGCAAAACATTTATGTAAAGCTGGATGGGCATCTAAAAGTGGAAAAGATAGAATTTCAATCAAAAATTTAAAAAGATGTCTCTTCCTGGTGAAATATTTTTGGAAGAAACTATGTCCCACAAATAATGGAGTTATATTTTTTGTTACCTATTCCTTTAATTGTAAATCCAATTAATCAAAGCTGTTGATTAAAGCAACTGTAATTCTTCAGACTCTAAAAGATCAAAGAAGACAAATGCTGTGGTAAAACTAACATGGGAATGCTTAGCTTTTATCAATATTCATTGAAATGAGAGGTTTTCCAAAACCATAAATGGATGTGTGCATTAATTCTAGATGATATGAAGTTTTATTCCACTCGGAGCCATTTGTTTTTGTTTTTATTTTATTTTTTAAACCCGCTGATCTTCACACACTGCTCTTACGTCAGCCCACAGCCTTCTTCTCGACTATGACATACTTTCTATATTTTCCTCTGGCGGATTGTTGAGGCAATGTGGAAAAAAATCAATATAAAGACATTTTATTTCAGAGAGGCAAGGGATAAATCTTGCCATTTTGCACCAAGACAATTTTTTCAACTGATGCAACAATGAGGAAAAATCCAGGCCTTCAGAAGATAAGTGTGCTTAGAGAAAAGACATTTCTCTTTAAAAACTGACTCACCGCTTTCGTTGAAGTTCAATTTCTAATGTAATACAGAGTGGTCTGAGGGAGGAGCGGTGCAAGGACAACATAAGGGAACATTGTACAGGAGTGAATGCCTCAGCCAGGCCTCAAAGTTCCTGGTACCTCCCAGAGAAGGTTGAAGCGATGGGAGGGAATGACCGGAGGAATGGCTGGTATTTAAAATGTCTTTCCTCCCTCTCTCCCAGAGCATATTCCAGTCTTTCATCGTGGTCCGAGGAAAACATTCCTAAGCCAATCAGAGGGCTGCACTCAAAGCCACATCTCCACAATCATAACAGAGCACTCCAGACAACTGATAAACAACTGTTCCACACAACAAGACAAGCTTAAAACACAATAAAAAAGACAAAATAACATTGCATCTAAGTGTTATCAATGCAATTCCAACATTAAGTAAACCAATACTCGCACTCATTAACTGCTCCACACAAGATTAATGGAATCTGGACGTAGTTTATCCTCCTTAATTAGACAAAGTGGCAAGAGAAAACAGACAATTTATCAAGCTAAAATCCCTAAGGTCAGTGATGTGTGCACAAAGGAGCCAGAATACAGAATGAGGGGACAGAGCAGCTTTGGAATACTAAAATAAAAATAAATACAAAAAAAAGATCTTACCACACACTGCACTGTCTGGTGTCACCTTCTCGACTCTTATCCAGGCGTTTCTTCTGTTGCACTTGAAAACTTCCTAACTTGTCCCCCTCCTGCGGGCTCCCTCACTCTGCTCTGCACCGGGAGTCTCAGTGGGGCACGTGTGATGGGCTCAGGGTCACAGCGGCTCGATGGGGACATCTAGTGGACAAACACAGAACAGCAGTCATTAACATTCCAGATTTTCTAGACAATTAGATACTTCAGGACAGTTTGGAGAAGCAGATAGGAGCAATGACACTGGCTTGTGTTGCCATTAACGTGGACTTAAACACCTCAAAAACCAAACTTGTAGTGGACTAGAAAAACCTCAGCATCAAGGAGGTAGAGAAATCCTTAAGTTCCTTAGTGTAAACATTTTAGCCCACATCCCCTTTACCACAAACCACTCATCAGATGGGAATGACCCAACAGAGAAGCTGAGGTACTCACCAACTTTTACAGGTCAGCTATTGAGAGCATCCTGACCTACTGCTGCACAGTGTGGTTGAGCTGCTGCACAGAGGAGCACAGGGAGGACCTGCAGCGGGTGGTGAGGGCAGCAGGAAGGACTATAGTCTCACCACAATAGCCTCCCTCAGAGACATTTACACAGGCCAACTCCAAAAGAATATTTTTATGGACAATACTCAGGTTACTGTTCCCCCCATTACCCTCTGGAAAAGCATACAGACTGGTAAAAGCTATACAGTAGGTAATGATATATGATGATTACTTCTTTCATACAAGATAATGGGTTGTTAAAAATGTTAATGAGCTAAGAAAATTTTCTTTGTGTTTTATCGATTTTATTTGCAAAACACATGTGTGCAAAACGTTACTGACCATTTAAAACACAGTTATGTCATGTAAACCCTCGCTTCCGCAGCCCAGGTCACACTTTAAGCTGGGACACAAACATGACTACAACACCCATGTCTGCTTCCTCTTGCCCTGCGCGCTCCCGACTCTGTGACATTCCGACTAGTCTCACGTGTTTTGTGTTTCTGCTATAAAAGCGACCCAGTCTCATCATCATGTCCAGTACATCACCAGACAAACGGCGAAAAATGGAGTCTGCGCTCAGCCAGCTCAAGAAGCACACGGTGGTCGTGGCAGATACGGGCGACTTTAACGGTAAAAACACGCTTAAGTCATTTATGCTAATGCTTCCATGCTAGCATGCTAAGTTACCGGGAAGCGTTGTGCGATACTCTGGCTAATGTCAATAACCGCTGTGTCAATAAAACGTGAATGAGCGCGTTACTAATGTTAGCATCAGTTTTGCCCCGTTTTAACTGGCCTGCTAACATTAGCACGCTAGCTAACTTTGTGCTAACAAACTCTTTAACAGTTTACTATGTGTCAATAAGCTCATAATCGGATTTATTGGTATTATTGGTCACTTTGGCTGCCTCATTTGATTCTTTTTAATTAGTTAATTAGTACAATTAAGTATTTGTTACATTACAACACATTACAACACTATAATAAACAACAGGTGTGTATGGGATTGAAAGAAGAATATATTTGTTTTATTTGTTTCCTTGTGTCCACTTCGCAGCACAAGGAATAAACGGTCAGGTTTCTCAACAGAAGTTGAATGAGGATGTGCAGTAACTATTCTCATTGCACAGTAATGCAAAGCAGACAGTTCTCCTTGCTGTTTGCCCACTCAGGATGACATGACAGAACTGGCTCTGTCTCTGAGATTGTGTGGACTCAGACTTGCCCCAGAGCACACCAGTGCAAGTGATATCATGCACTCTTTTTAATAATTTCTCAATAATAATAATAATAATAAAAATGTGCACACTAGACCAAGAAGAGAGGGGAATATTTTAACATTAGTATGGCTACCATGTCGAGGCCCACAAAGGTTATGATGGACGTGAAGATGTTTCAACTGCAGAGAGAAATTATAAAACCTTGAAGATTGAGAAACACTGACCTCGTTTTATGAGTTTCAAGCTGTAACTGATTTTGAGGCTTTTTACTTCTTTGTTTGTATTTTAGAGCTTTGGTTATTTGTTTCTTGTATACAAGGCCAGTATTGTCCAAATAGACGTAATACAAGTTTGTCACTGCTTCATGCAATGACATAACCTTATCAAACCTGGCCCCTTGCTCCATTCTGCCTTTTATGTAGGGCTTATCTTTGAATAAAAGTCTAATCCAGGTTTATTTTGGCTTCTAAATAAACTAAAAGTTTTAGATGTTTACCAGATAAAACCAGAAGCAACTATATTTTATATTACTTTACAAAATCTATTAATTGGGACTACAGTACAATACGTACAGTGTTTGATCACGTGCTCTGAGACTTGTGATATTGACTTTTCTCCCTTCAAATTATGTTCAAATTTCCTCTTTTATACAGTATATTTACTGTGTATCAGTAGTTCAGATAAGTATGACAGTATTTTTATATATTTGTTATAATTCTTCATAAATCAGCAGCAGAGGGCAGTTGTAAGAGAGATGTGAGTTCAGGAGCACACCAAGAGTTGTTGAAAGGGTTTGCTTGGAGTTTGACATAGATAAGCGTTGGGTGTGTAGAAATACACAGTAAAGTGGTTAACTTTCAACAGGTTATGTATATTTTGAAGATCTGAAGACTGTTTTGAGTTAATCACATTGGGGTTTGGGTGAGAGTGGAAAAGATTAATCGGCCACATGGAAATAGCAGCTGTAAACATGCATAAAAAACGGCTGTGGAGATTAATATTCATTTGGTTTTGTGTTGCCACTGCCTCGGTGACAGGGAAGTTAGTTTCTTTCCATCATTATGAGGATATCTTAAGGCTTAAAGTTACATGGTGCTACTAGATCAAAGTTACTAGTTATTAAAGTCTTTTTAGAGGAAGATTACTGAGATAAAGAAGAAAAAGTAAGGAACCCAGAATAGTGCCTTGTGGCTTATCATCATGTGCTTCTGGACTTGCATCTAAAAGAGAGCAAACTCAGTTCAGCCAAAAAGCTGCAGCAGAATCTGTACGGCTATAACAAAATCAGGCCTTATCTGTCTTTTATTCTTAACTTAAACTTCCTCACAATCATTCTCTAAGCAGTCTTGTACTGTCTCCTATTCAATCCCTCACTACTAATGTCATAGAACCAGTAGGTAAACTCTACAAAATTGTGTATGCGAGTTTTGTAGTCCATTGCACCATAAGGACTTGGTGTTCTTTCAAAATGAAATGGATTAAATGATTAATATCTGAAGTTGTATTCATTGACATTGGGAAATGTGAATACTGGATCCCCAAACAAGTTTTTCCAAGTTAATACAATGGCTCTCTATTCAACAGTTGTAAATGATAGTTGTTCTGTGCTGCTTCCTCCAAAGAGCCATTTCCTCACAAAATTGCACAAAGTATTGTTGGGTAGAAAAAGAAATACCCCCTTGTCTTACAACACAGATGTTTTGTCACACAAAGACAAACTCTGCCACTGACTTATTTAATCTTCAGTCAGCGCTGCTGCTATTGATGTTAAATTCTCTAGACCCTGATGAGGAGGTGATAGGAACTGGTTTCCCAAGAGTTGCACTCTTTTAGAAGTGTTAATCTTATGTTAACCAGCTGCAAGTTAATACAAGCCTTGAGTAGCGGTTCATAACTTCTGCAAATTTAGCCTAAAGCCAAAATCTTACTTAAAATGTGCAGGTGTTATGTCATTTTTGCAGGAAGAGTCTCAACAGAATGGACTTTGGGTTTATTGCTTATTTACCTGAATAGTTAATTGCTTTTTTATTTCATTATCAATCGCAATATCTGTATCACAATAAAGTTATGGTCTTTTATGTGATGGACATTAACTCTTTGCTTCAAAATATTTGTGCGTCTAAACATAGTCCTGGTTAATTTCTACATTTAGACCTGTTAAATTATGGTTCAGTCTTTTAAAAATGATGAGTGGAAGTTAGTTCAGAGCATTGAGTAGACTTGAGATCAGCACTGATTAAACTAAAGGGAAGAGAAATCATTGTCAGGTGGAAGACACTATCTTTAATAGCCCAGCTAATGGATTTCTTTGGGAGGGTTGGGGTTACTGTATTTTAGGTAAATAATTTTACTTATTAATAACAGTTCTCTGTGGACAGTGACGTTGATACACAAGCCCTTGAATTTGACCTATATAAATGCAGAAATGTTTTTTTATACTGAATAGAGAATGCCCTGTGAACATTTTGAATGTGTGCTCAGATTAAAGAATGCCAGAAAAGGGCAGGAGCAGACGACACCACGAGTAGATAATAAATTGCAGTAATCATTGGTGTCCAGCAGGGGGAGGTGTAAGCCCTATTAAACATACAAATGGATGCAGGTTTAAAACGGTAGCTACACATTTTAACCCTGTTCTTAAAAATATTGATACAATTGACAAACACACTCCAAATTGATTCTATTATTGATCACTTAATCATCGGATGTTAGGTCTTTAGCTGTTCAAACTAGGCTGTTGTAATGTAATACCGCTTCTCTTTGTTGCAACAAAGCTGAAACCAAACCCATTTCTACAGAAACCCCAGTATTTTTCACAAGAGGAAGTGTGTTTCTTATGGACTTTCATACTGCTGGCCTCTGAGCACTAACATAAGTATTTCAAGACATTTAATTCAAATTTGCTAAACTCTATTATGATTTGCTTTTTTTTTTTCTGTCCTGCAGCTATTGAGGAGTACAAGCCTCAGGATGCCACCACTAACCCGTCTCTCATCCTGGCTGCTGCTAAGATGCCAGCCTACCAGCAGTTGTTGGACCAGGCCATTAAATATGGCATTGCCAAAGGCGGGTAAGACATGGTGAACCAAGCAGCCTACACTTCATCTAAGGGAACTCTTCAGAACCTGCATTTCAGTCCGTCTTCTCCTTCTCTGAACAGCTGTATTCACTTCTGGTTTTTAACTGTGACCTCTTGAGTTGTTTTCACCACTATATGCCCCATGTAGCGCTTCACATCTCCTTAAAGTCATTTAAGTTGATCATGCATACACCTGGCAGTTAACCTATATTTGAAATGAATAGTGAGCTATAGGGGCCTGGCTGTTCCATAAAACTCACTCAGAAAAGCATGGCCTACAGCCTGAATTCTAGCTGCATTAGTGTAAACATAGTAGTTGAGGCTTAGCCTGTTCCATAAAGACCACTCTGGGCCCACACATCCAGGCTAAATCCAGACGATTACATGGTGCTTCAGCAGAACATTAAAGTTGAGCGTTGATTCAGAGAGGAAACTCCCACCTCCTGAACATCCCTTTAACAAACGAGTAAACGAAGATGAGCAAGGAGCGAAGAAACTAACATGGAAATACTCTGCATTACACTTCAGTGACTGAACTTAACTGGGACAATTATCTCTCACTGAATAAATGCATTTTTCCAAAGTCAGAAAGCACTACAAACTGCACAAGAACAACACAACACAGACATAATTGAATCTGTTTATGAGGACTCTGTTTAAATAAATGCTCCACAAAGGGTGACTTTGTCTTTCTCCAGAAAAACAATACTGGGAAAATAAAGTAAGCTAAGGCTAATCCACAAAACTGTAAAATACAATTTTTAAATGAAATACCAAAACAAACTTCCTTTGTCTCATGTAGATTAAAATCTATCAATAATTTTTATTTTGGCTAAATATTTATTTATTTGGTTCTAGTGGTTAGTAAAGTTAATACATGCATGTCTTTGGACGGTGGGAGGAAGCTGGAGTACCCGGAGAGAACCCACGGTAACACGTGGAGGACATGCAGACTCCTCACAGAAAGACCCAAATCAAAACCGACTCTCCTGAGCCTTTAACAACTCTATCAGGAGTCACACTGTCCTTTCATAGTTAACGACTATGAGACCAGAACCGTCTGGTCCAATCGGATTTAGTTTCAGGTGAAACCCCTCCCTCTAGAGATAAAGCTCAGCTCTCTTAACAGATGATCTCAGAATTGATAGTTTCTTGGAATTAGCAATGAAACTTCTTCAGCTTGAGTCCAGATGCTTTTGCTTTAACCTTTCTATATTACTTTGTAAATTTGTTTTGCACTTACCATAGTGAACTGATTAAACCACAAAACTTATCAGCTGTACAATTGTAAGACTGATTTGTGTCCTAGCTCACACCACATGATAGCCTGGCTCCGCCCTCCTACGTACTTCCGCTCAATTTCATTTCGCTTTAGTACTACGTCTGGGATTGCTGTATATTCTTAGGTTTCCAGAAATCAATTTTTTGTAGGACCAATCAGCGAACAGAGGGAGTGGCTGAGAACGATGACGTTGATGTAGTGCGTCAGTTTGCGTTGGAGTAATGGCAGCGATTGGCTATGGCAGATCCTGAGTGACTCTGGGCAGATCCAATAGTTTTAAACTTCAACAGAGTTCCCGCATACAAGGAAGTAAACGCTTGTCAATGGAGCGAGGCCAGACTCTCTGTACAAATGAAATGTACGAGAGTCTGGTAGAACCAGGCTAACCACATGAGCTCCTTTTATATGATGGGCCAAAACCATGTGACACATGACAATGACATGCTCATGCTATACTTGTTTTTCTGCATATACATCTACATATACATCTGCTGAATCTGTTCTTTCACATTTATGCTTTGTCTAGCTATTGTCATCCATCTCACCTCTGTGATGTTTCTCTTACTACTTCCTGTTGTGGGAAAAAGATGGAAGCACTTGATGTCTCTTTATGCCTGCAATGCACTTTTTTAGAACAAGCAACATGTTTTCAAAATAAAATAAAAAATATTTCTCAACAAAAAGTAATTATATAAAGCTATAGCTAAGAATTGTGCCGTCTGTAGTGGCACTGCAACAAACGCAGATCAGTAAAAAAAGGATATCCTAACAGTTACACAGCAGGTAAACATCCCACCCCTGTAAAATATGCAACAGGGGTGAATTGAAGCCTGGATTCTTGACTATTTTGTTTTGTTTCTTTTGTTTCCGCTCAGATCTGAAGAGGAGCAGGTTGCTAACACCATGGACAAGCTGTTTGTCAGTTTTGGACTTGAGATCCTTAAAAAAGTACCAGGTAGAGTGTCAACTGAGGTAGACGCCCGGTATGTACAAACAAATTACAATCACTTATTTAAAATAAAGATTTTTGCTTTATTGCATCAAGAAAGTAATATACAGTATTATCAACTGTGACCCTAATTACTAGGTGTGTCTGTTTTTGTTGCGTATAGACTATCTTTTGATAAAGATGAAATGGTTACGAAGGCCCTGAGGCTCATCGCTTTGTATGAAGAGGCAGGCATCAGCAAGGAGCGTGTTCTCATCAAGCTGTCATCTACTTGGGAAGGAATCCAGGCTGGCAAGTACGTACCAAAAAGCAAAATGCACAAAAACTAGTCAGTTAAAACCCAGCACAGTATAGAAAGCTAAGGATAGGAATCTGATGCAGGTCTTCTATGGGAACTTAAATGTTGAAAGTTGAAAATACAAACATGAAAACAACTTTTATTGAAAGAAAAAAGGCAAAAATAAAATGGGCAGAGGCCAATCGTGGAGCAATGAGTGGCGCAATGAGATGCACTCTAGTATTCCAATTTCAATCATGTTTTCAAGTATGCGTTTTTTCTCTTTGTTCATGTAAACATCAGATCCTGATTTCACAAACTGGGATAAGCCAGTATCTTAGTTTTAAGAAACCTAAAGGCTGAAGAATTGCAAAAGAAACTGGGATACTGTAGCATGTATACACCATATCCTGCTTCTGACAGCTGCTGATAAACTGAGCATGTGTTAGGGCTGCTGCAAATTATTGAATGAAATCAGGGAAAGGTGCTGGTCTCTGGTTTAGATCTGATTTCTTGCACAGTGCAAACAGAAAGATGAGCATTTATGTGACACATCTCTTACTAGAGACCAACATTGTCTGGTTGAGCACATACTAGCACATTGTCGACCTGGGTTTGAGTCCAACGTGATTCTGGGAACTCTGCATTAAATTATGTCTAAAAATTATCACAAATCACAAAGAGACCATAACATTAAAACTGTCTTTACAATTTGTCCACTAAAGCTCAAACAATGACAAAAACTTCATATTTTGGTGGCTCTGACAATAAAACAAATATTTGAAACGTGAACTAAATTATTTAAGTGACTTAGTACCAAACACGTCTTTGAAAGAGTGTGACGGATTTTTCAGTTAAGAGAATAATTTTGCAAAATTAATTATTGAGATAAAAATGGTTACACGGTTTTATGATAAAGTCAGTCTCTTTAAAAACAAGGTAAAATGTGGACATTTTGGTCTGACGTTCAGACAGAAGTGTAGAATCTTTTCAGACTAAAAATGACTTTTAATCAAATAAAAATAACGATGTCTTTGCAGCTTGAAGAAAAAGAGACAAGGATGGAAGTTGTCAATATCATTTGTTGAAGGCGTGATTGACAGATTCATTTCTTTCTCTGATCTAGGGAGTTGGAGGAGAAACACGGCGTCCACTGCAACATGACCCTGCTCTTCTCATTTGCTCAAGCTGTGGCCTGTGCAGAAGCAAAAGTGACGCTCATTTCACCTTTTGTGGGTCGCATCCTCGACTGGTACAAGGAGAACACAGACCGCAAAAGTTTTGAGCCCCATGAAGACCCAGGTAATGATGCACGACTGTCACCGGGACAGCAATGTGCTAAAAAAATCACTCACATAAACATATTAAACAAATATTTAATTAATTTATCTATCTATTTATTTATTTATTTGAATTGGGACAGTGTATATTAAACATGTCAGCAAAAGCATCAATGTAAATACGCCGGAGTTAGCATAAAAGCTAATTCTCATCCGCCGTCCTAAGGCAGGTATAAAAAATAAAATAAAAATACAAAAACATACAGTTTAGAAAACATACAAATGACACTTAGTACACAAAAGGACAGATCAGTTTGAATAAACAACAATAATATATATAAAGAAGAGAGAAATGTTTTGCGAGTATGTTAAGTATGGACACATGACTGTTTAATTTTCCTTTTGTGTGGAGACGGCCCATCATCAGATTCCACACAGAACAGCAGAGTCAGGCCAGTGACCTTTTTATAAAATAAAAATAAATTTATAAATTTAAACTATTGGCAAAAGAAATGTGTTTTTATTGAGCATAAGTGAGTTCCCCGTTTTGGCCTGGCACTCCACCAGTGTCCCATGTTCAAATGTGGCCCTTGCTCTACATAAATGAAAACCTTGAGTGCACATCAGTCAGACACTCCTCGAGCACAACAAACTTTCTCTAAATATGGCTCATGGAAATAATACTCATGAGGAAGCTGAGACGTTGACATAATCATAGGCTTATCTGATTATTATGTTAGTTTATGTGACACTATTAACCTCACACTGTTCTTGTTTTTCAAAGTATGATTTCTGATCAAAAACAAATAATTTGTTTACATTCCTGAATAGATAAAGAATAAAAGAAGTTGTCATAAACATTCCTAGCATAGGTAGGGTTTTCTTTTAGGTATGTAGCTTCTGACAGCCTTCTAGTAACACTACTATAGATGAGAAAAAACATGGGAGCACTTTTTACTCGATCATTAGACAAAGAATGGGTTTTTGGGTCAAGCTGTCATTATTCTGTTTGTCAGATATTTGTCGTAAAAAGTTTGGAAGAACAAGCTCAGTTTGCTGTAGTTCATGATGTTTTCATGTGCTTTTGGGCGGTATAGTGTCAAAGTAATGAACAAGTTTGTAGTCTGTTGTGTTCGTGTGTTACCGTTGATATTTATTAATGACTCAATGATTACAGAGCCAATATTGAGTATATTCTGATTTCAAAGCTACGAATCAGTTTTAACGTTGGCTTTCTTTTCTCTTTGTGAACAAAGGCTTAATGCTGTTTAAGACTAAGGACACATGAATGTGTCCTTAGTCTTTTGCTGAGCCCACCATAGGTCTGTGTTTTCCGCTACATTAATATGTATTTATATTGCTATTTTCATTGAAGCCAGCTTTTGTCCTGGGAGTGTCTACAATAGTGCTCTACAATAGTTTTAGTCAACATTGATGATTGATTGTAAAGATTGTCTGCTGAATTGTACAGGTCTATAAATATTATGAGAGCTCTTACTGCTCAACTTCTCCTCAAACTGGTAAAGCCACTTCTTCGAGTTCCCACAATGTTTTTTAGAGTACGGCATGTTCCTTTCATAAAACAATCACAATTTCTTTTTGTTTCTTCAGGTGTGGTGAGTGTCACCAAGATCTATAATTACTACAAGAAGTATGGCTACAGCACGGTGGTGATGGGGGCCTCTTTCAGAAACACGGGCGAGGTCAAGGCACTGGCCGGCTGTGACCTGCTCACCATCTCCCCTGCTCTGTTGGCCGAGCTCAGCCAGGACCACAGCCCCGTCCCGCAGATGCTCAACTCAGAGAAAGGTATTGCAAAGCTCCCAGCACAGAATAAATAATTGCATTCTGTCTTTGTCTGATTATTAAACCAGATTCCCACAGTCTTATGTAAGACCACTGAAGATGGTCAGGTGTTAGTTTAAATAGTTTGGTATGTTTTCTGTTCACCCGACACCTGGGTAGAAAACAAAGAATGGGAAAATACCTTCTGTGAAAATCTGATTGTCTATTGTAATTTGTTGGTCAGGTGCAATATGCAAATATACCAAGTCATCCTCCTCTTATCTTTGTCATTATTGAAATTCTTGACTTGAGATGCCATGGAAATTGTGTCATTGTACTTTTTGGCTGGCAGCCAACATTTCCTGAAATAATGAAAGGAAGTGCCTCATGGTTGCTTGTTGTGTTTTGACACTGCAGTAATGTTTGCGGTATCACTGTTTCATGTTTACATCCTCTAAAATATGAGGAAACGATGAGGTGTTAATCTGTTTCAAGGATTTTGCTAAACGGACCTGAAGCCCTGTTTTTATTGTCAAAAGGCAAGTGCAAAACGGCAACTTTTTTTACAATTAAAGCTTAAAGCGATGCACTCTTGAGAATAAACTTGAGCGTGAGGAGCAAGTCGTATCAACACTTTTAATTTAAGTCACCGTTGCATGACTTTTATTGTTTAAAATTAGTAAGTTGTCAGTGTTTTTTTTTTTTTTTTCTATCTGAGCTCAAAGAGTGTTAAAAGTGCAGAGGCTGCCAGTTATTAATCTCATAAATAATTGTATTCAATCACAATTACACTGGGTGGATTATTGTTGTTATTGAACGTCACAATTACACCAGACAAACCAGAAGCATTGTATGAGTCAAACTTATCCACACAAAGTTTTTAAAGTGAAAAGATTTAGGAAATTAATTTTAATCTTGGGTCAGACAGATGACAGGCTACATACTGCAACTGTACACTACTACAATGTTGCCTAACCTTATTTCTATTAATTAAACTGAACAAGCCTTATTAGGCCACACTGCTTATTAATAGGTACGTGATTAATTCTCATCCAACCACATTAATCCACAACAGCTCTCGGTCCAATCTCAGATGGAGCCCATTCTTTTCTTGTTTTCTTCTCCATTTGCTGGGCCTTCATCTCGTACGAAATCTAAAACCTTTATTTCTCTTCCTTTGTATTTGAGAGCACATTGTATAAGCCTTTTCTGAAGATTTTCTGAGCTTCTTTGTCACTACTAGGCTTTTTTTTTTAAAGATTAAGGAGATGTACAGTAGAGGCCAAAATGATTTGATTATTTGAAATATCAAATGTCCACTTTGAATTTTAATATTTGGTCTGCCCACCTTTTGAAGCAGTTACGGTAGCAAGCAAATCAATTAAGTAGACTATTAAACTACTTTTGGTACATTGCTATTACCTGACACCAAATACCAAACATCTTGAGGCACAGCATGTGTTTGAGTGAATCAGATGCAGCATGTTTAAAAAAAAAAAAAATAACACTTGTTTATAATCCAGAATAATAAAGAACTGTTTATTTAAGATGACATAACCTTGTTTTCTCATGTGACTTACACTTAATCCACAGAGCTCTTTCAGTCACAGTAATCTGTAAATCAGTGCTACACAGAGTCCATTCAGAGCTGCAGCTGTGGTGCATTCACTGACCGTAGACTCAGCTGTAAGAAGACTGCGAAAATGTAACTTGTGCAACTCTCCCAGAATTGTTTAGACCATATTTTCGGAACTTAAAATTCAGAGAGCCGCACTTTTTCCCCTACGTTTCAGAAACTGTTTTCACAAACGTCTTTTATTGCAAAGTGTTTTTTTTTTGTGTGTTGATTTCGTAGCTTGATTCCTTATTGTCCAATCAACAAACAATGTTTATAAACTGTGTTTCTAACCCCATCGTGTACCTCACTGTTGGAACCAACACCGAGGGGGAACCAATTTGTAACCCCTAATCAGCCGGGAGTATTGCGAGTGTCTGAATCGTGGCCCACACTCTGATTTTTATTTATTTATTTTTTTGCAGCAAAGGGTTGTGACCTAGAGAAGATTCATTTGGACGAGAAGGCCTTCCGCTGGCAGCACAACGAGGAACGCATGGCCGTGGAGAAACTGTCTGACGGCATCCGCAAGTTTGCTGCTGATGCCATCAAGCTGGAGACCATGATTAAAGTGCGTGATTGCAATTTTCAGCATGTCAAAGCATTTATTCTGGATTTTTAATTAAGGATGTGTGTGGAGGAATTGTAGATGGTTTGTGTAAATCTTCCCTGAACCAGCAACACCAATTAGAAGTTTGTTACACATTTAAGGATTTTAGGAACAGTCTTAGGACAGTATTGTTCCTCCCAGCAGTATAAGAATAGAAACAATATAGTCCTGTCTTTAATTCCCAAAATATTGTCTTATGCCGAAATAGTGTGTTTTTAAAGACGTGCTGGACAGAGCAGGCTTTTAGATCAAATGTGAGTCACCCCCCCCTGTCCCCTCCCAATAATAGCATGGATTTTATATAGCGCTTTTCCACCTACTAGGCACTCGAAGCAACTGCTCTACCACTGAGCCTCTGCGCTCCATAATACATAAATACATTACACAACTCCCTCTTTTCGCCAATATTTTTACAGTGAAGCCTTCATAGCTACAATATGAATGTGTATTTGTTCAAGTAAGACTTTCGAAAGACTGCTCTTTGACACTAAAGTCAGATGCAGATAAAATATACTCTTATCTACTGTTAACACTGTATTGTTTCCTTGCCTGTCACAGACAAAAATTCAAAATGTCTGAATTTCTTATGCACTTTGTACAGTATAAGAGAGATTTGTCTTTATGCAGCGTTAGCCTGCCTTGCCTCTTGTACAAGTAAACTCTTACAGTAACTAGTCATCGAGCTTTAAACGTTTTGAACTTTTATTCCGCCTCGTTTCTACAATGGGGTTTGGACAGGTAACCTCTGAACAGCCTTGTGTTTCCACTCGGCTGGGTCTTGAAGAGCGGCGCCTGCTAGAAAAACAATGACGTTATCTTATACTGTGCTGCAGTAAACAATAAATTATATTGTAGACTATAAATACAATGTTTAAATTAATGAAGCCAGAGCCGAACAACACTGACTCAGAAGCTGTTGATGATAAACAATAGCTTTGTCGTCGTGAAAATCATGTTTTCTGTTTTGAATATGACGTTTATCACAAGAACAAAGGTATGGCATTTTTTGTGGACACTGCTCCAGTGGAAACAAAGCTCTTGAGGCATTAGACTCAACTGCAAATCTTTTTTTTTTTTCTAACCTACCACAAACCCACGTCATTCTACTCTGCAAGCTATTTATACCGTTTTTTTTTTTTTTGTTGTTCAACAGGAAAAAATACTCAACGTCAAAAATGGAAAGTAATGGTAAAGCTATGCTGTGCCTGGAAGTCTGGACAGAAAGGTGCTGCCATCACCTCCCTCACCTAACCATAAAGTTCAGAAGAGCCTCTGCCTTGCTCCTGGAGGGACTCCTAGACCGGGACTGACCACACATACATTTATAATGAATAAAAACTATGTGATGTTTGAATACGATTTACTAAAAACCTGACCAAATAATCTACTGTGAAATAATTTGATAATTGTAGTTTGGGACCATATTTTTCTGTTTAAATTCAAGCTGAAGTGTAATAAATCTGTACCATCATTCCTTTTGTTATCAGTAAAAAAAGAAAATAACTCCTAACTGCATTGTCTGGGAATTTGTTTTCTGTCTCAGGTGACACAGTAGGGAGGTGTTAAGTGACATAGGCCAAAGCTTTTCCATCCGTAAGCCAGGCAATGACCCTCGAATATATGCTCTGTAGGTGGAGGTAAATCTATCTCATTCTTATTGAGTTTCAGAACCTTCCTCCTCCTGACATTCAGCCATTGTTAAGCTTCTTTGATATGCCTTGGTTATTCCTGTTTAACATCATTCCGTTACAGCACAATTCAGCTTAACTCCACCTTAGCTCTTGTCGGTGCGATATAAGAGCACATGTTTACAAAGTCTCTCAGTAAAGACCTTTGACAACATCAAGAGTGGAATAGTTAGAACAGCGCAGCAGGCGGCGTCAGGTAATGCTTCAATTATGTTTTATTTTAACAGTCGGGTAGAAGCTTCTAGTCTACGTTTTAGACACATTGTGGTTGTAGACTTAACATTTTCTCCAAAATCACTTCAACTGCAGCCGATAATCGAGACTCAAAAGGAATATATACAGAAATATTAAATCAGTATCGCTCTAGATTACTCAGACTATTGCAGGTGTGGAAATAAGGAATTAAATAGAATATTTAATTGAAAAAAAAAGAGTTTAACAGCGGTTTACCTCCGTGCAGGTGTCTAAATACCAGTCAGCCGTGAATGTGTCAAGCTCAGAACCTGTTACAAAATATAAAAGGTTTATCAAAACATGAAACTCGCATGGCTGACATTTTTTAAATTTATTTTACTTTGGTGCTCTAAAGCAGAAATTTCTTTTCATTTTATATTCATTCAACTATTTGGGTCGCCACAAAAATCCTGAAAATGTGGACAGAAAAAAGAGGGACATTTATTAAACATGCCTGTCTTAGAAATTGTTTATAATAATAATAAGAAAACAAAACTGAAAAATATATTAAGTTATTAAATTGCATTATTAAGGAAAAAACAAATCAGTAACATTTTATAAACCTTTTAAACATTAGGTATTTATTGGTAACTCCTTTAATTGATTAATAAAGCATTACTTCTACATTAATAAGCATTAAGTTATAAACATTGTTATGAATGTTTTAGTTGTGAATAAAAGCTTATGTATAGTTCTTTTTACAAATATGTGACAGCTCTTTACTACAGCTCAACAGTTTAGTTATAAGTGTTACCAACAAACCTATACAAAGCAGCTTCATCCTCAAATATGGATGACCAAGTCACAAAGCTTTGGGTAAAAATAAACAAATTGACTCTAGACATAGTTTACTGACGAGTGACAAAATAATAAAAGGAAAAAGGCAAAAACTGTGGTTTTTACTTTTTTTTTTACTTTACTTTTAGAGATTTTTTTTCAAAGCTCTTAAATTTATTTATTTTTTAAAGAAAAGTTGTATTAAAATTTGTGTGTGTGATGATTTAGTGCAAATTATAATTCTTTTAGTTACACAGCTGCACTTACAGGGTTTAACTTTTCACACTCAGTCTAGAATTGATCTGAAATGTTGTCAGTGTTTTTTTGTTTTTTCTATCTGAGATCAAAGAGTGTTAAAAGTGCAGAGGCTGCCAGTTATTAATCTCATAAATAATTGTATTCAATCACAATGACACTAGGTGGATTATTGTTATTATTGAACGTCACAATTACACCAGACAAACCAGAAGCATTGTATGAGTCAAACTTATCCATACAAAGTTTTTAAAGTGAAAAGATTTAGGAAATTAATTTTAATCTTGGGTCAGACAAATGACAGGCTACATACTGCAACTGTACACTACTACAATGTTGCCTAACCTTATTTCTATTAATAAAACTGAACAAGCCTTATTAGGCCACACTGCTTATTAATAGGTACGTGTTTAATTCTCATCCAACGACAGCTCTCGGTCCAATCTCAGATGGAGCCCAATCTTTTCTTGTTTTCTTCTCCATTTGCTGGGCCTCCGTCTCGAAATCTAAAACCTTTATTTCTCTTCCTTTGTATTTGAGAGCACATTGTATAAGCCTTTTCTGAAGATTTTGGCAGCTTCTTTGTCACGACTAGGCTTTTTTAAAGATTAAGGAGATGTACAGTAGTGGCCAAAATGATTAGATTATTTGAAATATCAAATGTCCACTTTGAATTTTAATATTTGGTCTGCCCACCTTTTGAAGCAGTTACAGCAGCACTCTGGCATCGAGTCATATATTTCCTGAGAACTTTAACACTAATGTTCTCCCGTGCGTTTTTGTGAAGGAAAATTATCTAAATCTCTTTTTTTTTTTTTTTTTTTTACACAATGCTATGATATAACAACCAACAATACAGTAAATGCATAAGAATGTGGTAAAAGATCATGTTCAGAAAAGGCATTGATGAAAGAGGTGGGCAAATATAAACAAATAAAGGTCAAAAAAGTCTTCAGTCTCTGAGTAGTGTGTAATTAACAACAATAGGGATGTGTGTTTGTATAGAGAGGAACATGATCACCATCTACCACGAACTGTACTTGTGCGTACCATAAACCCTAACCTCTTGTTTTTCTTTTATTACCAACATGACACTTGACAGTTATTGAACTATCGTACATCAGCATCAGTGCCTCCGAAGCAGAGGCACAGACGTCAAGCAGCTTTCTTTCTTGACACTATGCTGGGTAACTCATCACAAAGACATAGCGATACCTACACGTAATGACTATTTCTGCAGTGCACTGAAACCTGCTTTGTGTCTTACCCTCACAGGACTTTGATCTGACTAACGAACTGAGATGTACAGATTAACACTGATAATACTACTACTACAGGGCCTGGGCCTGGTCTGGCCGGCCCAAACCAACCCACCTCTGGGCCTGACCGTCCACGTCGTGCCCCAAGATTCCAGTCAAGGACAAACTGTAAGCACTCGGTTTTCTCCACAAAAAAAATGCATTTACTCCAGGCCTTTGTCACTTGATGGTCTGTTTGACAGTTTATTTTTATAGCTTTAAAACATACAGTACTGTGAGAAGTTTTAGGTAAGTATACACTATGCAAGTAAGAATGCTGTTAACAATACTATTTATCCCTCATACACCCCTTGAGCATTTTTTTTTTATTTCTCAACTGTTTTTTGTCGATAACCATAAAAAAAAAGAAGAAAAAATCACATCTGGTTTAACCTCAGTTCCTTCTGAGATCTGATGTTCTGGATTAGTCCTGTTTGGCCTGGTTCTGTCTGGGATGAGCAGGATGTTATGAAGTTTTGAGATGTTTCGAGCGGGGATTGAACCGCCCTCCCGCTCTACCACTGAGCTACTGCCGTTTTAACTCGCATGTCTTCTAATTCTTTCACTTTGCATTTTGTAACCAATAATAACATTTGTAGTTTACTTTTTATACCCACACCTGCCTAAAACATGTGTGCAGCACTGTCTCAAAAATCTAAATCTCTATTAGCAAAACAGTTCACACAGTTAATCCAAACACTGATTATATTAAATACTCTTTGCTTTTTGTTCAGAATCTCTTCCTCAGTGTGAACAGGAGTGTTTAATCATTTTCAAACAGTGACACTTGTTGTTCTAAATTTACTAAAGAAAAAACAATCAAATTGATCTAAATTTCATTAAATGGGTTAAAAGCTGTATTCGCTACATATGTGTTGTATTATAACATGCAATTTTTTTATTTTTTTATTTACCTTTATTTAACCAGGAGGTCCCATTGAGATTCAGAATCTCTTTTACAAGAGAGACCTGGCCTCTTGTAATGCAAAGCCATAAATTCTTCTCTTCTTTCTAAATGGTGTCAGCCTATACAATAAATTCCATAGTCTGACTTTCAGGTTTTCATTTTCCACTTAAGTCGTAAAGCTGTTATTATCATACCGTGTACCTATTGTAGTTGTGTGTCTTTGACAGGTGCGGGCTCACTTCACTGCCATCACGTCAGGCACATGCACACCGCTGTCGGGGCTGTGTGCTGACGGCGAAGACTGTTCAGTGGAAAACAACAACCTACCCTTCAACGGCAATAACCCCGGTCAGGATGGTGCACTTACCAATGGCAGAAGACAGTCCCGTCGAATTACAAGGGCACCATCGCGCTCGGGTACGACCCCAGTCCAGATTAGGGTTGTGCAATATCAAAGAAAAACGTGCCATATGTGATAAATAATTTGCGATATCGATATGCATTTTGTAAATTTGAATTTTGTAAAAACTAAACCAAGTCTAGAACAGGATTTGTTGAACTTTCTAATTGGTCTCACCACAGTTTGGTTTAAGGCTCTAACTTGACAATTATTTTGAAAAATAAGTAAATGCCTTTCATTAAATTATTGCGATAAAAATTGCGATACTGATAAATTTGCAAATCCCTAGCTTCTGATTTCTTTATTCCACACCCTTATTTGACACTAGGAACGCAGAGTTGTACTTGGAACTAAAAACAGATCCAGTGATTCGTGCGAACAGCGGGAAACTGAACCAACCAGCTTATGTCGGGCTGCCTCCTCCTCTCAGGTGAGCACATCCACAAACTGTTGATGCAGCACTCGAGACCGGTCTGGAGACTGTTTTGTAAAGGTCTTGGTCTTATTTTTACTCGCTCTTGTCTTGGTCTCAAATGCCACAGACCACATTTCTGTCTCCTTCACCAAAACACTAACCTCCATGAGTCTGATCCTGGTCTTGTATTTATCACAGTGTATTGTAAACTGGTTCTGATTTTGACCTGACACACTCTTGGTCTTGACTGAGTCTAAAGAGTCCAGTTTTTGACCAGAAGGAGGCAGATTTTTATTGGGATATAAAATTATTGAGATTTCCATTTCAAACCGTTTCTGGTCTTTGCAAGTCTTGACGTCCGAGACCAAGATAAGACCTAGACCTAGACCTTTACAAAATAGTCTTAAGACTGGTCTTGAGAAGATAGAGAAAATTAAAATGAAAGTTCACAGACATGTTACAATAAAATCTAGAATTCTGATTGATTTGTTTTGTTTTTTGTTTTATGTTGACTCTCCTGCCTTTATGTCTCTTTTTTTTTTTTTAAATAACAGAGCCCGTAAGAACTGCCCTCGCGACTTCACTCTCTCGGTGAAGGATCTGGACGGGGACAAGGTGCACTGCCGCTTCGCCAATGCCGACGCGGGCGAGTGTGTCAACTGTGAGCAGCTCTCCTTCATAAAACTGGATCAGGTCAGGCCTCGGCACACGTGGCTCTTGCTCTGACGATTTACCTTTGACTTAAAGTGTCTTGTACCAACACATAAAAACAAATAGAAGATGAAAGATGAGATGAAAAGATTCATTTTAAAAATCTAATACATTTTAGAGACAAATCTTAAATGGCCAAACAATATTTTATTATTTAATCCAAGCTGGGTTGCAGTTCATTTATTCATTCATTTCTTATAATTTTACTTCTATTTTGTCTTTTTGCAAACATCATTTCTTTACATTAGAACAATGTAAATCGCTTTGGATAAAAGCGTCAGCTAAATGAATAAATGTAATGTAAATGTAAAGTTTTCCTGAACTCACCCTCACAATATGGCTTTGATGCTAATGCTATTTGGCTAGCAATAAGGTAGCTAACTTTCACTGCTGACCTGCGAACAATTATTTTATCTTCTCTCGGTTGTCTTGTATAAAACCCTTCTTCTTATCACTCGACCCACTATTACTTCTACTTAAGTCATTATTGTGAGTTAAAAGCCTATTCTACCCACCCCCGAAAGCTTAGCTTATCTCCGTTTTTTGTCCTTCAGGAGTCGTGCACGCTGTCGTTCACTGGCGGGGCCTCAGTGGGCCTGTATTACATCTACCTTATGGCCGAGGACCTGGTTCCTGTGCCCAAAGTAAGCCAGTCAACACAGAATAAGCCTCTCAGCGCTGTCCCCGTGCTCCTGTCTCTTACCGGTGAGTCTCCTACATTGTGTGAAAAAGTTATGTTTTGTTGACTTTTGTTTTGAAAGACATCAGTCAAGTATGGTTTTTGTGCTATGGTTACTTAATACAGACAAGACACTTCAATAATTTGTCATAGCTACAAGTTTTGAAATCTTATATTACTGGTTTCTAGAGTACTTTCCAGAGGTCACATAGTTGCCAATAACTTTTACAACGTGTGTGAAAGTAGTGCAGTGTAAGCAGTCTCTGTAATTAGACACACAGCCGTTCAACATTCACGGTTTGTCTGGTTTGGTGCCCTCACTGTTCAGGACAGATAAAAAGTACAAAAACTAATTAGGAATGCCATAAAAGTCATTGTCAGAAAAGACTAACAGTAGTCACACAGGCAAAGGAAATTATGAAAGACCTCAGAGCCGTACAAAACAAAAGCAATCAGTATAAGCTCTACTTCCTCCCAGCTTCTGAAGCTCATTTAAACAAACTAACAATCTCACTTTATCTTTTACTTCTTTTATGTCTTATCATACATTTAAACTTGGTTTTATCTTGGGTTTGCTGCTTCTATTTATTCATGTTAAGTTTTACTGACTGTATTTGCACATAACAGATTTGTTGGGGGTTGTACAGTTATTCAGTTTTTCAGAATTTGTGATTTGAGTTTGATGGATATAAAAAAAGGAGCATTTTGTTTTTGTCAACATATTAGACCCTGATGGTAATTCATTATTGAACATGTTTATCTCAAGATGGCTTCCCAACAATATAAATATGTCAGTAAAACTAACTTTTTGGGAACCTTTATATTTAATCTACTTACAGTGTGGTTTTAGTCCCTCTAGTGGGTTGTAAAGGAACTGCACTTGGACTTGTGCTTTTTTTTTAGTACCGCTGACTTTTTCATTCTTTTGTTGCCTCTAATTCCAACTTTTTACTAGATGTGTTGCTGCCATCATATTCAGAAATAACTAATATTTTTTATTAAAATGTAAAATATCTGTTTTTAGTTCCTCTATTGTCACTTTTTCTGAAGTGGTTTTGTAAATCTTGTTTTAATGCTGTTGCTGTGAGAGGATCAGAGCAAAGAATAATGACTTTTACTGATCCTCTTGTTTCTCGATTTGTCCAGTCGAAGAGACGAAATACAGCTGTAGCGCAGAACCTGTGGCGACAGCTGACACCCCCGCCATGAACTCTGTGTTATACATCTTACCTTTCCATCAGGAGTCCTTTACTGTCGACTATGACTCAGAGGAAGAAAGGTTTGTTTCTTCTAATATTATTATCACTCTTTATAGAAAACTTTTTAATTTTTTTACAAAATCATGTCTGCTTATATCTGCAGTGTGTCAGAGATCGCAGTCGTGGGGCCCCCAGAGCTCTACAGAAACAACTTTACGTCGATCGGACTGATTTCGGCCATATCCATTGCCTGGGTGCGCTCCGAAAACCACCTGACTCGTCTCCTGCCCATCTGCTTCGCGGCAAATACAAACAGGTGAGTCCTTTAAACGCAACAAACGCTGGCCCTGGTTCAAGAAGCAGGTTTATTCCAAACTCAGAGCATTTTAAACTCTAGGTTTTCAGTTTCACAAGCGTTTGTCTAAACCCTGAGTCAGTTACCATGGTAACTCTTTGAACCTGACCTTGGTCTGTGGCTTTCTCTAACCCTAGTTTATCTACTGTGTCTGTAGGAGCTCCTCATTCACCTTAAACACATTGATATGAGTTTGATAACAGTAAATTATTTACCTTTTATTACTTTTATATATTTATTGTCTCCATTTACAAATAACTTTATCAACTTTTTATTAATCAAACTTTATTTATAATAGGTTATATTATCTTTTCACCCAGTATAAATATGTTTCTGTTCTTTTAAAGCAGTACTTGGATTACTTTTATTTGGTTATTAGATTTACTGTACTTACATTTACTGAGATTTCCCCAAAAATGTATAAATTGTATCAAATTTAATTATTATTAAATGTTAGGATTAATAAATAAATAAATAAATAATAAACTAATGATAAATAATTATTAGGACACATACAACTATTCAAGTTTTAGTATAAAGCTGAATAGAAGTTCTGTTAAGATTAGTGTCTTAAAAGTTACACACCCAGTGATCATTGGTTAAGGTTTAAACCTGGTTTAAGAGCGAAAGTTGTAAACCAGCACTGAGAAACAAAAAAACTCAAAAAGTAACTTGGGTGCTGGCCCGGACCGTAATCAGCCCCTGCTTCTGACCCGTGAGAATATTTATGAAGTGGTCTGATGTGTGCTGCTTGTTTTTCCAGTTTGCAGTCGGAGTCCAGATGTGTGTGGCTGTACCAACGTGAGTACCTCAAAAAAAAGTTAAAAAGTGGAATGTTTACAGAACTATCACCTGACAAGAGCGCCCTCTAGTGTCCAAAACCTGTAGAACATAATCACACAGGCTTCAAAAAAGAAGTATATAAATGTAAAGGGGAACAAAAAGTTTTGTTTTTGTAAAATGTACCAAGGAAGATTAGCAAGTTAACAGTATTTTGGATTTTGTATTCCCCTGAAAGGCTCTCAAAATGCAGTATTTATTTTGCATAACATAGAGTTATAGTATTTGCAGTAAAAGATGTGTAGTAGATTTTTGTGCATTATTGGAATATTCTATAATGTACCTCGTTAACCCTTTGTCAGTAGAATATACTTCCAATAACATCTCCCTCTCAATAAGGTTTTTGTGTTTTTTGACAGCATTGTCTTTTTATTTATTTTCCAGGAGAAATGATGTCACTTCCAGCTGGAACGGGTAAAATATTTATTTCACATTTATTTTTATGTTGTATGTTTTTTTTTTCTTTAAAGGCAGCATCTGAGGAGGGTTCTTCTGCTTTGTTCTTGCAGTGCTGACGTGCGAGAAGACAGAGATGACCCTGATCCTGCCCATTACCTCTTTTGCTAACCTCAACGCGGCTGAACTGAAGCTCAACAGTCCCACGTGCCCAGTGAGCTACAATGACACCCACCTGACGGCCCGCATCCCACTGGAGGGCTGCGGCACCAAGGCTGTGGTAACTACTGCTCTTTTATTGAAGCCCCCCGAGTGGTCTTTGTATTTAACAGCATAAAGTGGCACTGACCAGTTTTCTTTATGCCGTCCCTGATAATTCTGGTTCTTTAGAATCCTTTCCAAACTTTTAACATAGCTTTCCTCAATGTTTATTCTTCCTGTCTCTTTTTTTCAGCACTCTGGTCAGGAGCTGATTTACACCAACACTTTGCAAACGGTCCGTTCCTACACAAAGGTCATCCGCCGCCAGCCCACCCTGGTCCTGCCCTTGGCCTGTCGAATCCCCGCCGTTCAGGCTAAGGGGCCGCAATATAAAGTTCTAATTCCAAGTGAGGAGCAGGTGTTTGGGAAAGTCGCTTTTATGCTGGAATTTTACTTCCCAGGACAGGGACCTCTGCAAAGGTTCTCACAAAATCCCACGTTTCGTTTCAACAACCAACGGATCAGTCGAGCATTGAGTAGTGCCTCGAACGATGTCTCTGGAGCTGTCGGATCCAAGATCCCCAGTTTGGATCTGTACGTGACGTCCAACTGCACTGTGCCGAGGGCTGAGATTTTAGTGGGCAGCTGCCAAGAGTCTGCAACAGAAGACTTTGCAGTTTCCTTCCCAATTCTGGAACAAGGGTTAGTGACATACAACATTTTAGTTTATAACAAAGAACTGTCTCAAACCTTTTGAAAGGAGGATGATTTTGTTGTACTTTCAACCAAAGTAGGCTGTTTACAATAGCACTCAATTCAATCCAACACCATCTTCAAGGGGAAATTCAATTGTTAGGTTTTTTCAAATTAATATGAAAGCTAATTGGTTCAGACTTTATCTTTCACAGTTCTGACTTACACCTAAGAATCTCAGATCTCTATGCCCAAAAACTGACAAACTGAGCACTGCTGGAGGAGAAGCACACCATTTTCTTCTTTTGAGCACATAGTCTTTCATAAAGGTTAGGGAACATTTATGAACTACACACCTAGCTTTAATATCTATATTTTTGTCTTTTTCAGATGCACAGCCACTGGGAGCGCTCTGGAGATAAACACAACATTACTTGGAACAAAAATCTACCGCCTTGATCTAACTGGACTGAAAAACGAAGGGTCAACGGTACATGCGAGCAGCAAATTAAATATGTTTTTATAGAGCTTGGATCTAGTGAGGATGGCTTTATTTATAGGGTATTATGGAAATTCTTTATTGGTCTAATAGTAGTTTTCCAGCTAAATTGTCTAAATCTTTTATATCTGGGTGTTTCTAGTCACACACAAAGGGGATGATATTTTCACTCAATTTAAAAAGATGAATGTGACTCATTTTACAGTTAAACAGCAGAAACACAATAATTAGATTGGAGTATGTTCAATAGAGATATGTAACAGTTTTATTGATATAGAATCAATACAAACAGCAGACACTTTAAATGCACTGGTTAAAACAAAAGGCTCACCAGTACATACAACAGCTCAAAGACCAGCATAAAGCATAGTTATTCATAAATGCATAAAGCTCAAAATATGTACTAAACGCAGTCCAGAAAACCATTTCTGTGGCTGACATGTTTCAAATTCAGGCTGCATTCAAAATATCCTCAGCACATAGAACAAACGTCTTTTTTAAGATGGCTTTAGTTGCCAGTGGAACTCTGTAGACCTTTCCAGAGGGCAAGAGCTCAAACTGACTGGAAAGAGGATGGGAGCTGTCTGCCACAATACAATAAATACTCATCAGGAAACGCTCTGCTGCACAAGAGGCATTTATAAATATAATAAAAATGGTGTCATAACACAACATAATCTGTGTGTCTTATATAGTTTTAAAGGCATCCATTATTTTCTCCCGCATTTTCCTTCCCCGTTCGCTTGTGTATTTTATTGGCAGTAACCAAAAAAGTCTAATAAACTATTGCCAAAAAAACCTGACCAAAACAAGACCAAAGCTGTTAAAGCCCCCTAAGATAATAATCAGTAAATCACACATTTTTATTTTCTGATTTTCTTTGAGCTGATAAAAATGTTCAAGTCACACACACTTCTCCTTTTTCATCACAACTTGAGAGTCTAACTGATGTGTTGGTTTTCTCCTCTCGTTTCCAGATGTATGTCATGGTCCCACCACCTCCACCACTGTCCAGGTCTCAAAAGCGCCCACCATGGTGAACAGCGTGTTTAGTCAAACCTACACAATCAGGTCTGGCGCCGTCAGCCTCGTGGTTACCACATCTCCACCGATTACAACAACCCCCATCATCACCACCACCCCCACCACCTCCACCACTGCAAAGCCAGCTACGCCTATTCAAACCACTACAGCAGTAAACCCCCCCTCACACGGTACGATCTATTTGATGAAGGAGACAGAGTTAGTCCAGTCTTAGACCAGGTCCAGACTCATGGAGGTCAGTGTTTGAAGGAGACAGAGTTAGTCCAGTCTTAGACCAGGTCCAGACTCATGGAGGTCAGTGTTTGAAGGAGACAGAGTTAGTCCAGTCTTAGACCAGGTCCAGACTCATGGAGGTCAGTGTTTGAAGGAGACAGAGTTAGTCCAGTCTTAGACCAGGTCCAGACTCATGGAGGTCAGTGTTTGAAGGAGACAGAGTTAGTCCAGTCTTAGACCAGGTCCAGACTCATGGAGGTCAGTGTTTGAAGGAGACAGAGTTAGTCCAGTCTTAGACCAGGTCCAGACTCATAGAGGTCAGTGTTTGAAGGAGACAGAGTTAGCCCAGTCTTAGACCAGGTCAAGACTCATAGAGGTCAGTGTTTGGTGAAGGAGACAGAGTTAGTCCAGTCTTAGACCAGGTCCAGACTCACGGAGGTCAGTGTTTGAAGGAGACAGAGTTAGTCCAGACATAGACCAGGTCCAGACTCACGGAGGTCAGTGTTTGGTGAAGGAGACAGAGTTAGTCCAGACTTAGACCAGGTCCAGACTCATAGAGGTCAGTGTTTGAAGGAGACAGAGTTAGTCCAGACATAGACCAGGTCCAGACTCACGGAGGTCAGTGTTTGGTGAAGGAGACAGAGTTAGTCCAGACTTAGACCAGGTCCAGACTCACGGAGGTCAGTGTTTGAAGGAGACAGAGTTAGTCCAGACATAGACCAGGTCCAGACTCACGGAGGTCAGTGTTTGGTGAAGGAGACAGAGTTAGTCCAGACTTAGACCAGGTCCAGACTCACGGAGGTCAGTGTTTGAAGGAGACAAGAGTTAGTCCAGACTTAGACCGGGTCCAGACTCACGGAGGTCAGTGTTTGGTGAAGGAGACAGAGTTAGTCCAGGTCTTAGACCAGGTCCAGACTCATGGAGGTTAGTGTTTGGTGAAGGAGACAGAGTTAGTCCAGACTTAGACCAGGTCCAGACTCACAGAGGTCAGTGTTTGAAGGAGACAAGAGTTAGTCCAGATTTAGACCAGGTCCAGACTCACGGAGGTCAGTGTTTGGTGAAGGAGACAGAGTTAGTCCAGTCTTAGACCAGGTCCAGACTCATGGAGGTTAGTGTTTGAAGGAGACAGAGTTAGTCCAGACTTAGACCAGGTCCAGACTCACGGAGGTCAGTGTTTGGTGAAGGAGACAGAGTTAGTCCAGACTTAGACCAGGTCCAGACTCACGGAGGTCAGTGTTTGAAGGAGACAAGAGTTAGTCCAGTCTTAGACCAGGTCCAGACTCATGGAGGTCAGTGTTTGGAGAAGGAGACAGAGTTAGTCCAGTCTTAGACCAGGTCCAGACTCATGGAGGTCAGTGTTTGGAGAAGGAGACAGAGTTAGTCCAGTCTTAGACCAGGTCCAGACTGGTTTGCAACACTCACAGTAACTCTTGTAATGTTTCTTCTGGCTTCTTCCAGCTCCAGAGAAAGCTTCATCGATGGCTGTGAGAGTCATAGTGGCTACTGTCGGCATATTTCTTCAAAACGTCTTCCTTACCTAAATACACCTCATGTAACACCTTACTAAAAATACTAATGTGTAAGATTCTTTATTGGATCAAAAATAAGGGTTGTCATTGTCAATAGACTCTGTAATATGTTACCAACCCTCTGCTATTCTTGTTAACATTAGTAATAAACGTTTTAATGTACAAGTTAAAAAATAAAAGCATGAGTAATATATTTTTGAAAGCTGTCTTTGAAGTAATCATTGTTGCTTTGCTGAGATAAAAATAGAAAGCAGCTTGACGCTAATTACACAATGGCATTTTAACTATATTTTAAATGTTTAAAACTTGTATAGGTTTTTTCATAGTACAAAGTCTAATATTGAAAACAAATCAAGTGGATGTCTGTGAAGGTTCTCAGTTATCCAGGTCATCTTAAAGAAAAGGTTAAAGCAAAGGCATCTGGACTTAGTTTTCAAGGTGAAGGCGTTTGATTTCTAAATTCCACTTTTTCCAATTCTAAGTTAAACAGGTAAGCTGAGCTTAATAAGAACTGTACACAAACCCAGGTGAACATACCATGGATATATGTCCTTCCTCCCAGTTAGACAAAACCTAACAATCCCGCTCTGGGATAAGTGGTATCACGAAGCCGGTCACAACAAGTTGAGTTAACCCTGGGTTTCTCTGGAGTAAGTGCACGTTCATGTGAAACAGGCTGGAGTCGGCCCTAAACAACCAACCACAAAGCGTCGACCTGAGGAAAAACACGTAGGCAAGTAGGCTACACTAACTCGTGCCAAACCAACAGCAGCATCATGGAGTCTATTAATCCGTTATTCTCGACATAACTGACAATAAAACCCATTGTGAGCATAGTATCAGGTGTTTAAACCTCTAAAGCTAATTTACAATTTGACATAACTTTACAGTGTAAACGTTAACAGTAAACTGTAAAAGTGGTCCCGGGTTTTATGGTCTAGGGGCACCCAAAACTATGCCCTCCTGTTTTAGTAATATGGACAAAATTAAATAGGGGCCCCATCGATTCTGTCAGTGGGCTTCCGAAAGTGAGTGGCAGTAGGAAAAGAAGCATTTGGATGCATTTTAATAACTGAAAAAATGTGTCTGTCTGCTTCTGAACTTTTATGTTCTTGAATAAAGTTTCAGCCTTTGCGGTCAAAGCCTGTTTTACCATCAGTGCACAATATATAGAGCAATTTATTAGTATTTTAAATGTTTTTTATTATTTTAAGTCAAAATGGCACTAAATTTGGCTTAAAGGTATAAGTGGTAAAAAGAGCCATTTAAAATTGAGCTTAATGAAGCACAAAAAGCCGTTCACTGATGGTGGGCTTGTAAAAGAGGCTATGGCTGAAACTTTATTCAGGACCATAAAAGTAAGTTCACAATACATCTATCTTGTTGACTCCATCAGTGCCAGTCATCTGACTGAATACACAAGTATCTGCGTTGTGTTATATTGCAAAATGTGAGTTGTGGACACCAACATTTAGTGAAAGTTCAAGGTTAATGTTCTGACAAAAAAATTTTTTGTTTGCATTGAATCAAGCTATGAGAATAAATGTTACAACACGAGCAGCTCTGCCATTTTTATTTTGTAAACGTAGTAGGAAAAAAGGTTGGAGACCCCTGTTTTAGACAAATGTTGTGGCATGTTTTTTTTTTTCAAAAGGGTAAGAACGTTATTTATTTTTATTTCTGTCATGTGACTATTTACCCAAATCAACTTTCATACCATTTTTTATAACACATTTGTCAAGCCAAATTGTAGTCATCTTTTGCAAACTCATCCTCATGTCCCTGTTCAAGTTCATCATTTATTTTGGCTGTGTGTATAACTGACGAGGGTCAATCACTGCAATCAGTATAAACAATTGGACATTTCAGAAACTATGGACTTCTATCTCCATGGCTTTGACCAAAATTACTAGCTTCGAGAGGCTGTACTTTTTTGTTTTTATTCTGAACATGACCAATCACGCTTCATGATGGGAGGAGTGAGCCCGCCCCTATCGAAGCCACGCCTCCATGTTCAGGGAACGCCGCTTCATACATACACTGTTGTTAGCGACGTATTCGCAACTAGGATTTGGATTTTGACATTTTTATTGGACAACTTCGCATTTTAACAAAAGAAATCGAATGCAAAAGCGGTGTTTTGCTGGCTGGGCTCCGGTACACTAGTGTTTCGATTTGTTTGTGGTGACTGTCCTGCTAAGAGGTGAGTTAAACTAGCCTGTTAGCCCTGGTGGGGGTGTTGTAGCATTTACTCAGCTGCTACTTAACCTTGTCGAATATGGAAAATGACAAGCTAACAGTGGCCGATTCTCTGCTCTGATTTGGCTTTGTTGAGTGTGATTGTCTGCACAGTATCAGCATTGCGAATTTGACCAGGGGCTTTTAGCTTTACGTTTATTCATGCTAGTCAGAGTGCTAACCAGCTAAGAGCAGCGACCATGATTTAGCTTAAAGCTAAAGCTAGACACACTTTAGCCTTTCGGCAACAGTTATATCTTGTTTCCTATGGTTGTATAGCATTTTCTAAGTGTGTTTGGGTTTATTTACACATTAATTTAAGTCTGTGTACGAATCTGGTTGACAACATTTTTTTGTTGAACAGTGCATAACTTCACGCCAATGCAATGTAGAGTTAGCATTAGCTCTTAGCATTCTTACACTCTTAACTTGGCCCCTAACTTTGTCTAACTAACGGTACACCAAGTAGATTCAAGACCACAACTTAAACTATGCAGTCCATCACTGTGTCGGGTTGGATAAGACAATAATGCTGCTTTTTAACACTGTTAGTTATTGATGGTAACGTGAGTTAGCCAAAATCAGCTTCTTGACGTTTCAGTGCGGCTTGTCCCGTTCACAATCCGGTACTTTTGTGATCGGATACAGTCTGGAGACTAATAATGCTGGTTTGCTGCGGCATAGCTTTGCGTTAGTACAATATCAACGTCAGTTTCTGTCCAGACAAGCCAAAGTGATCAGCTCAGAGAGAAGCGTTGAGCTCGGTGTTTGTCAGAGAGGGGGAGGGGAAGAGTGTAGCGACAAAACGGAGACAGACAGCGCCTACGAGCAACGTTCCAGAGTCGGCCCTACGGCTCAACACTAACTCTGTCGTCCACTCACTCGAACATTTTGCTCTTTTCATTGTCTCTCGCATTTACTTTGCGTTTCAGTGAAGCATTTTCGACGCCGAATTCGGAGAAATGACCGAGTGAAGACGGTCCGCGCCGCCGTGCTCCCCGCGAAAGGTGGTGGTTGAGAGCGGAGCTACCGTCTGCGCTGCTCTGTACAAATGCAATGACGTCTGCTTAGGGAGCGTCAGCAAAAAGATTGTGCGGAGAATCTTCTGCTGCCACTTCAACAAAGGATTACATAAGCGTTATTTCCCGTTTTCTGACGTCTCCGTTAATCATTAAATTGCCTTTTATAGCAAAACTACTGTAGGGTGGTTAGCGTGTGTGTGTACCTTTTTAATTTATATGGTTATACCAGACGTGTATATCAGTGGAACGATTCGCTTCCATTATAACATCCCTGTTGATACCCCTGGGCATGATATAAAATTTCAGCTTAAGTGTGTGTGTGTGTGTGTTGAACAGTGGGTACAAATGAACTGCTTTTTGTATTTGTCCTGAACGGTTTGTTTTCGTTTTCTTACACCTGATCATTATTTGAAGACGATCCCTTCAGTTACAGGAACTTACAATTTGTGTGTGTATACTTTCGATAACTCTCTGACAAGCAGTTTGTGTAAAAGACCTGTAACGAAAAAAAGGGAAGATATTGAGTTTCAAATAGTATTTGAGTATTATTTGTTGGCGGCACAGTGGCAAAGTGGTTAGCACGCCTGCCTCACAGCAAGAAGGTCCTGGGTTTTTTAAATGAATTAAAAAAAATAATAATGAAAGTAAATGTTGTCTTTTCTTTTGGCTGTTCCCTTCTTCACCTGCCTCCTATTCATATCATCCTCCTCTCTCAAACCATCATCCAAACCATCTCAACCTGGCCTCTTTAACTTTATCTCCTAAACCTCTGACCTGAGCTTTCCCTCTGATGTGCTCATTCCTGATCCTGTTCATCCTTGTTACTCCCAAAGCAACCTCACCATCTTCAGCTCTGCTCCAGGTAGCAACAGGTTCTCTGAAGAGAATAGAGGCAGCCGTTGTGTGCAGTAAACTTTCTTTTAACAAGCCTGTTGCACACTGATGTGATGACTAGTTATAGTAGTGCTAGTAAGCCTATTTAGAGGTGCGGATTAATTCAGGTAATACTGTGTGTAGACATTTTATTATGTGTGTTATGAGGTGGTCCGCAAAATTTTTTGATTACAAATAGTGGTCCACACACACAAAAAGTTTGAAAAACTCTGCTCTAAACGTTTTTCTTGTATTATTTTTGGTACTCTTTAAACTAATGTAAACTAAAAGTATTATTTAATTCATCTGGCCTCTGTAACACTGGTCATTAAAATGCAGGATATCTAACAACAATAAAACCTCTCATTACTAATTCATGTCCATTTCAGAGACTACTTTCTTCTTGTTTAAAACTATTCCAAACTGTCAAACTCAATTTTTTTTATCCTTCTCCTCTCTCTACTGCAGCTACCTTGAGTATGTTTACACCATGAAGAGGCGTGTGGTGGACCAGGAAGCAATATTCGCCTCCCAGCAGCAACCGCAGCAGTCCCGCCGGCCAGCCATCCAAGGAATCGCAGAGAACATTCAGCACCGGGCCCTCGCTCCGGCCCCTACAGTGATAGAGTCGTCCGCCGAGAGCATGCAGCCGTCCAGTGGTATACAGTATTCGCTCCCCCAGAGCTTCCAGGTACCACACTGTGATAATATCTAATATATGGCCCTATGAGTTTTTTTTTATCCACATAAAGAGACCTTTTACATAGGTTTTTGTTACTTTAGCTAAAGTTAAGATTTATCTTCACAGCTATCCATTTTTATTAACCTTTTTATAAAATGTGATCTACGCTGCATTTATTTAGAAATGTATAAAATTATGTAAAAACTAAATGTAATTGAGGGCTGGGCAAAATGCACAAAATTATATGAATATGGTTAATTATTTAAAATAAAGTGGTGAAAAAAGGTTTCGGACACCCTTACATTTTTACACAATCATGAAATATTTGTGGAAAAATCTTGTTTTAAAGGGTGTGTATTAGACAGACAAAAAATGCATATTTTTTTATTTGTTTAGTTAAAAAAAATAACAACT
This sequence comes from Perccottus glenii, assembly GCA_024416835.2. Taxonomy (NCBI): domain Eukaryota; kingdom Metazoa; phylum Chordata; class Actinopteri; order Gobiiformes; family Odontobutidae; genus Perccottus; species Perccottus glenii. Next base: position 5,151,014 of record CM044548.2, read on the forward strand.
AAATTCTTAACAGTTTAAATATGTCAGCTCTTAAAATTGTTGGAATCAAAGTCAACAAATAAATAAACATCACATTAATATTTAGTGGTCTTGAAGAGTGATTCTTACTGCAATTTTTGGAGTGTCCAAATTTTTTTCACCACTGTATATCTGTATAACAGTTTTAATAGAGGGAGCAGAAACGGGTCCATACACTGGACCCTAGCAGAGTCTTATTTGTAATAAATAGTGGCCCTACTGTTTCAGAAGACTAAATTGCCGCTTGGATAGTCTCCACTTGTAAATGACTGAAGTCCGTAAATATTGTACTACTGTTGTAACTTAACAGTCTATAGAGGGATCTGTCCCTCTACTGGCTAAAAGTTGTGCAGGGTTGATTTAAAGAGCTAAGTGAGAGAACTTCTTTTAAAATAATTTTTGTTCTGCTTGGTATTTAAAACCCTAACATACAAGCATGTTTCTCTCTATAAAGGTGTCAACAATGCCTCAGAGTGCAACCGGACATGGACTCAAGACCACAGCCCCTCAGGTTGTGACCCACACTCACGGGCTGGCAGTGCAGTCCCAGGGTCCCACTGTGGTCCAAGGACACATTCTTCCCCCCGCGCCACTGAATTCAAGTCAAGGGCAGCAGCAGCAGTTCCAACGATTAAAGGTATCTCAAATTGGACTGCACAATATATCCACCTATACCTTCATGTCTTATTTCTCAGTCACTAACATTAGTGTCCTTTTTTCTGTTTCAGGTTGAGGATGCCTTGTCCTACCTCGATCAAGTGAAACTGCAGTTTGGAAATCAGCCCCAAGTTTACAATGATTTCCTTGACATAATGAAAGAGTTCAAGTCTCAGAGGTGGGTTGATGTATATAAATTATATAACATGTTGTTCCATGTTCTGAATCTGTGTTTTATTTTTTTCTACAGCATCGACACCCCTGGAGTAATCAACCGCGTGTCCCAGCTCTTCAAAGGCCACCCGGACCTCATAATGGGGTTTAACACATTCTTGCCGCCTGGATACAAAATTGAAGTTCAGACCAATGATCTGGTCAATGTCACGACGCCAGGTCAGATCCACTACATCACTCCTCACGGCATTTCTGTGCAAAACATCCCCATAACTGGAGCACCGAGCCAGTCTGCGAGCCAACCCCAGCACCAGAGTCTGCCACAGGCCGCCCCGCACATCACCGCCACCCTGCCTGTCAACCCTCAACCTCCTCCCAACAAAATCACTAAGGTATGGGCTGTATTTGTAATCTGTTTGCAACTATATGTAAAAAATGTAATAAGAAAAATTGGTTTGGAAAAGGTCCATGTGATGATGCTGGGGATTGAGGGATGGTAGAGGTTTTGGGTTTGATCCCTCTTGGTCTTTCTGTGAGGCGTCTGCAAGTCCTCCCTGTGTTACTGTGGGTTCTTTCTGGGTCCGGTGTCTAGCTCCGTCTAATGACATGCATGTGTAGGTGAACTGGTTAATCTAAAGTGAATGAATGTGAGAGTGAATGGTTGTCTGTAAGCTGCTGGAATAGGCTCCAGTCACCCCTAATGGCACTAACTAGAAGAAGATGAAGGATTGTTTCTTGTTAGAATAATTGTCACAAGATTTTAAGACAAAGGCTTAATCTGCATAACAAGCTGTTTTATGTTTTTCACAAGATAGATTTTATACTATTACAATTATTGGCTTATAATTTAGTGCAACAGATGCTATTATGTTGAGCCCAGACATTTTGTTAGGAAATAACGGTAGTTTTGAGATGCTGTGTGTTACTCTGACCACAGCTCCTCACAGAACAGGTTTCCGGTCTTGCCCTTTACAATTAAAGCACTAAATATGACTCTTATGACTGGGAGCATTAAACAGATTCAGAGCTTACAAAAGTTGTTTGACCAGATTAATACTTTTTACAATTGGCCTACATTGATTTATCTCAGTATAGCAGAAATGTATCACAAATGTCTCTTGGCACTGCTTTGGGGATGTTGTTAATACCTGACGGCCACCCGGCGTTAAAAGAGCTTTAGTATTAATCTTGATCCCAAACGATTCAAATTCCCCATTTATAATCCATTCAGGTAAATGCTATGCTACTAGTACACTAACCTTTTTTCAATCTATAGAAATCTTTAATGTCTAAATTAGCTTCTCATCTTGTACTCCTTTTGTCTCAACAGCCAGTGCAGTCTCCGGCCCACACACCCACCAGTCAACCCAACCCATCGATCCCCTCCAACGCTTCTCCGCGCTCTCCCTCGGCTCAGAGCCACACCCCCGTGAGCAGCACCCCATCCAGCGCACCCCCTCTCCAGAATAACCAGCCGGTGGAGTTCAACCACGCTATAAACTATGTCAACAAGATAAAAAATCGATTCCAAGGACAGCCGGACATTTACAAAGCCTTTTTGGAAATCCTGCACACCTATCAGGTAAATGTGTTCCAAATCCTGTCTTAGTGTTTGCTATATGTCTGGGTTGTGTTTTATTTCATTATTATTTACTCAAAAATTGCAGAAGGAACAGCGAAATGCTAAAGAGGCAGGGGGGAACTACACCCCGGTGCTGACTGAACAGGAGGTCTACACTCAAGTGGCCAGACTTTTCAAGAACCAAGAGGATCTGCTGTCAGAGTTTGGACAGTTTCTTCCTGATGCAAACAGTTCTATGGTGAGCCTCTCTCAACTACTGCCTTATTGTATCATCAGTTAAGTCAGAGTTTGGTACAAGTCCCATAGATAAGATCCAGTCAAAGCTGAACTCATCTCTATCCTCCTGGGGGGATACCGAGGCCAGCCGAGAGACATAGTCCTACAGTCGGTGGGACACACCTACCAAGTGAGCGTTCAGGAGGCATCCAAAACAGATGCCCGAGCCACCTCAGCTGGCTCCTCTCAATGTGGAGGAGCAGCGGCTCTACTTTGAGCTCCTTCCAAGTGACCGAGCTCCTCACCATTTCTCTAAGGGTGCGCCCGGCCATCCTACGAAGAAAGCAAATTTTAGCTGCCTGTATCCGGGATCTTGTCCTTTCGGTCATGACTCAAAGCTTATGACCATAGGTGAGAGTAGGAAAATAGATTGACCAGTAAATAGAGAGCTTTGCCTTGCAGCTCAGCTCCTTCACCACGACAGACCGGTACATCGACTGCAGAAGCTGCACCAATCCGTCTGTCAACTTCCCGTTCCATTGTTCCCTCACTCATGAACAAAACCCTAGATACTTAAACTCCTCCACTTGAGGCAGGAGCTCTCCACCACAGTCCGACACATTTATTGACATACTTCTTATGCATTCTTTAACTTTGTATCCTTTTAATACATGAGAAGACATCTAAAGATTAATGTGTCTTACTTGCGCTGTTGCTTGTCTTTGAAGTGTACATAGCTCTGGGAAGGTAAGCTTTTATATTTCCCTTGTGAGGCAGTTCATTCATTTTAATTTTATCAATAATTCCTGGTTATGTTTGCGCCCCGGACCTGAATAATCAACAACATACTGGTGATTGTAGACAAGCAATGCATTAACATCTGGCTTTGCTGCACATAAAAGGATCAGAGGCAGGAAAAGGTTTGTGTCCACAGCTCTGAATCATGGCTCAGAGTTCACGTGCACCTGATGTACCTGTCTCCTTAATCCTGAAAAATACACTTATCTTGATGCGTTTTGTCCAGTTTTAATGTAGATCCTTGCGTGTTTCCCGTTTTGGTAATATTCCCACACAACATTCCTAGAGCAGTGCGTGAAAATGTGGCTATTTTTGAACCTTTGTGATGTAGTGTGCAGGGATTTATAGCTGCCTTCAGAGGTGATGGTCAGAGCTGATATGCGTCTGTGGTATAATGTTTTAATGGATGGAAGAGGGTGGCCTTTTGGATGATTTGTCGTTTTTGCGTGAATGAGAAACCAAATTACCAAACCAGACAATTACTGAAGAAGTGAGTATGCTTTTGATTATGGCTGTATAGTATTAAAGGAGGATGTTGTCTCTGACATACAATTTTTTTGAGTTGTCTGAAGAATTTTATTTTTTTTTTTTTATTTTTTTGGGCTTTTTTGTAGATGGTTGGTTTGAGTGCAGTTTCTATTTGAGTGTGCTGCTGATGTGTGTCCTAAGCATTTGAAAGAGTCACTTTATTTATTCATTTTTTCACCTGTCAAAGTAAATATGCTCTGGTTTAAATTATTATAATTTTCAAGTATTTAATAGAATAATAGTTTTGGCTTTTTGTTATCCTGTACAAATATGTATTACCAGACACTGGTCTTTTGAAACCTGGAAAAAGCTGACTGGAAATTTGATGTTCACCTCAAAAAAAATTCCCATCAACATATCAATTACCAGTGAATCACGTAAAGCCATAAAACCACTCTCTCACAGGGCTGCAGCTATTACTCTTTATTTGTGACGTCACTTATTTATATTAACTTTTGTTGTTTGTGCCAGAGCTGGATCTGTGGTGCATTCACTGACAGCTGTTATATCTCTAAAGTACCACTACAACTATTACTAATGCAAAACAGCCAGTGTTTTTATTCTATTCCATTTATTTAAATTTATGAATGTCAATCTATAAATAATGTCTTTTCAGCTGCTGAACAAGGCGACAGCGGACAGAGCTGAATCTGTTCGCAATGATCACGGTGCTACAGTGAAGAGACCACTACTAAACAACGGACTGCCGTCACATTAACTTTTGTTGTTTGTGCCAGAGCTGTTTATACAAATATACAAATATACAAGATACAAAAACAGGAAAACAAATATGGCATCAGTGTCTCCAAAACACAATGATATTTAACTGTATTTTGTTATTTTCTCTTAGAAGAAACCAAAACTAATGGGGAAGGACCATGGAATGAGTGACGTCAGCAAACACAGCACAAGCACTGAGACTACGTTCTTCGAAAAGGTTAGTCCTGCAAATCTCTTAGGGTTTTTTGTTTTAAATGCTGTATTATTTATAAACTCTACACTAAACTGTCACAGGTGAGGAAGGCACTGAGGAGCCCAGAAGCTTATGACAACTTTCTAAGATGTCTGCACATCTTTAACCAGGAAGTCATTTCTCGAGCTGAGCTGGTCCAGTTAGTCATCCCGTCTCTTGGGTGAGAGCAGTTACACTATAGATACATTCAGAAATGTTCATCAGGTTTTAGTGGCATATACAGAAGACTTAAAATTATTTGAAATCTTGAATATTTTTTTATTTAATTTCACAATATACAGGAAATTTCCTGAGCTATTCTCGTGGTTTAAAAACTTCCTGGGTTATCGAGAGTCGAGTCACGGTGAGTCTAGCCATGCTGAGAGTTTACCTAAAGAGCGAGCAACTGAAGGCATCGCCATGGAGATTGATTATGCCTCTTGCAAGAGGTTAGGGTCGAGCTACAGAGCACTACCAAAAAGCTACCAGCAGCCCAAGTGCACCGGGAGGACGCCGCTGTGCAGAGAGGTGAGTCACAGAGCAAGTGTGCTTTTAAACTGGATTTGACTGCAACCAGGTTAACCAGAGAAAAATAAAATAGAAAAAACATTTAAATACAATGAAACGTTGCAGGTACTCAATGACACATGGGTGTCTTTTCCCTCCTGGTCTGAGGACTCCACATTTGTGACCTCCAAGAAGACTCAGTATGAAGAGCACATTTACAGATGTGAGGATGAGCGCTTTGAGGTAAAAACTGCATAATATGATTATATTTTACATTCAGGGTGTTACAAAGCATTTGTTTTGCTTTATGTATGAACTGTTCTTACCATCCGTTTAGCTGGATGTTGTGCTTGAAACTAACCTGGCCACAATCCGAGTTCTGGAGGCGGTCCAGCGGAAGCTTTCCCGGATGCCCGCTGAGGAGCAGCTCCGCTTCAAACTGGACAACACCCTGGGCGGCTCCTCAGAGATCATCCACCGTAAAGCCATTCAGAGGATATACGGAGACAAGGCACCCGACATCATCGACGGACTCAAGAGGAACCCTGTTGTGTGTGTTCCCATTGTACTCAAAAGGTATCGGTTCAATTTTAACTTTACTGGTCTGAATAGTTAGTTCTTTGTGTTGACAACATGCATTAATGCTGTCTCACTGTTTTCACTTTTCAGATTAAAAATGAAGGAGGAGGAATGGAGAGAGGCTCAGAGGGGTTTTAACAAAATCTGGCAAGAACAAAATGAAAAGTATTACCTGAAGTCACTTGATCATCAAGGCATCAACTTTAAACAGAATGACACCAAAGTGTTGAGGTCAAAGTCCTTGATCAGCGAAATTGAAATGTTGTATGATGAGGTAAAGGTTATTTTGTTCTTGTTTCCCACAGAAAACCAAATTTGTTTACAACGTTCATGTTTTCTGTCCTTACACATCATACGAACAATAAGGATTTAAATAAACTTTGCAATAATACTTTTTTTTTTCTGCAGCGTCAGGAGCGAGCGTCTGAAGATGCGGCACCCCCTGGTGGCTCACACATGACCCTGACCTACGAGGACAGTCAGATCCTTGAAGACGCCGCCGCGCTCATCATTCACCACGTCAAGAGACAAGCGGGTATCCACAAAGACGACAAGTACAAGATCAAGCAGATCATCCACCACTTCATCCCCGACCTGCTGTTCGCACGGCGTGGTGAGCTCTCAGATGTGGAGGAGGAAGAGGAGGAGGAAGAGGAGGACGAGGACACGGATCAAGACGGGCCCAAGAAGCACAACGGCCTGCCAGGAAGCAGCCCGTCCAAGTCCAAACTCCTGTTCAGCAACACGACGGCGCAGAAGCTCAAAAGCACAGAAGAAGCTTATAACCTGTTTTACGCAAACAACTACTGGTACACCTTCCTGCGACTCCACCACATCCTCTGCTCTCGGCTGCTACGGATCTACGGACAGGCTGAGAAGCAGATCGAGGAGGACACTCGCGAGAGAGAGTGGGAAAAGGACATGTTGGGGCTTAAAAAGGAGAAGCATGATAACCCAGCAATCCAACTGAAAATGAAGGAGCCAAGTAAGTAATAAATAAAGCTGACTGCAGTTTTAGACAGCGCACATTTTGCATTTTAGTTTAACTGGGTTTTTTTTTTTATCTGTGCAGTGGATGTGGACGTGGAAGACTACTATTCAGTGTTTCTGGAAATGGTGCGTAATCTTTTGGATGGAAACATGGAGCCGGTGCACTATGAGGACTCGCTGAGAGAAATGTTCACAATCCACGCCTACCTTGCCTTCACCATGGACAAACTCATCCAGAGCATTGTCCGGCAGGTCAGTTCAGTTTCAGCTTCAGTGGAATGTCAAGTTATTTATTTTTGTTAATTATGTATCCTTTAAGTCAGGGGTGGGCAATTATTTTTACCCAAGGGCCACATTAGAACATGTGGCCCTTGTTTTAATTCTTGTGGAGGGCCGGGCCAACACAGGGAACTCACTTATGCTCAATAAAAATGTTTATTTTGCCTATAGGAAAGGTATTTACCGTTTGGAGCATGTCATATAGTGGAATCAACTGATTGCTGCAAAATACTGAAGGAAAAGGAAAAATATATGCAGTGGTTAATAATCAATTAAATATTAGTAAATGCTTGGCGGGCCACATTGAACAGCCCAAAGGGTCGCATGTGGCCCCCGGGCCTTAGTTTGCCCATCCCTGCTTAAGTGCACAGTTTATCAAAATCCAGTAATACCATCAAGTATTTATTGGCTTTTATCTTTCTGTGAGAGAGAGAGAATGGTGGTGTTTTGGTGTCCGTGGTGTTTATCTTTTTTACCTTGGTCTTTGGTCTTCTATTTGAATATTATTATTATTATTATTATTATTACATAAATTTTATATGGCGCTTTTCCGGGGATGCAAAGACGCTTTACATATCAATTATTAATTCACTCCACAGTCACACACTGGTGGTGGTAAGCTACATCAGTAGCCACATCTGCCCTGGGGCAGACTGACAGAGACGTTGCAGCCATTTCACGCCTACGGACTCTCCGACCATCACCAAATACATTCAAACACCAGTGCCACAGACCCTGGAGGCAAGGAGGGTTAAGTGTCTTGCCCAAGGACACAGTATGAACTGTGGGGAGAGCGGGAATTCGAACTGCCTACCTTCCAGTTGAAGGACGACCGCTATACCACTGAGCCACTGCGCCCCTAGGATTTAATAAATTTATTAAATCTTATTTTAAAGTAAACTTGGACTATTCCTTCGATCCCTTTTTTAATGTTTTTTTCACTCTGTGTAGCTAAAGCCAAAACATAAATGTCTACTCCTATGACACTTTATTGAGCCACTGCTGCTGTACATTTAGGGTTTTAAAGTCTAAATCTCATTAGACTAACCGTAATGTAAAATTATTATTTCCTTAATTTTGTTTTTATTTTTTGAGTAAAACGTATAAAATAAATTCTGATTTAGCAGGTTCTTCACCAACAAACTTTTGTGTTTCACAGCTTCAGCACCTGGTCAGCGAAGACGCGTCTTTACGAGTGACTGACCTGTACTTAAGTGAAAGTGCCAACAAAGCCACAGGGGGCGCTCTGTCCTCGCAGGCGTCCCGGAGCACTGCAGAGACTGGCTACCAGCGCAAAGCAGAGCTGCTCACGTCAGATGAAAACTGCTTCAAGGTACCTCAAGTCTGTCATATGCTCATGTTGTTGGGGTTTTTATCTTAAGTGAGCTGTGATAATAATGTGTGTTTTAATATTTTCTTTTTTTCTTTTTTTTCCAGTTAATGTTTGTGAAAAGCCAAGGATCGGTGAGTCTGGCTATTGAGCTGCTGGAAACAGAAGAGGAGATCTCAGATGAGCCAGCCGAAGCAGAGGTCAGAAACATTCAGTAAAACAGAAGTTGAACTCTAGTTGAACTGAGTTGCTAAGGTCACAGCTCAAATAATGACTTCTCAATTTCACACAAAATGTCACTTGGCTCTCAGCCCTCAAAAGTCATTATCTGAACTGTGACCTGAGATATATATATATATATATATATATTAGGGCTGGGAATCGATTAAAAAAAATTAACTAATTAATTGCACATTTTCTGTAATTAATTGCAATTAATTGTGTTTTCCCCCAAGCTTGTTATCATCAATATTTAAATTAGGGCTGGGCAACGATTAAAATGTTTAATCGCGAATAATCGCACAATGTTCTATGATTAATCGCGATTAATTGCATTATACACAAAATGTAATAATGAATTCAAAATTAGTGTACTGCATACATTTAAAAAGAACTGCTATATGAACAAAAGTGCAATAACATTTGGTTTGCACTTTAAACAACACTTTAAACAAATGTGCTTTTACAGCAGTTAAAACATTTCTTGTAAATCTGAACTTAAACATTAATGTAATCAAATTAAATATTAAAACCAAAAATATTTGCCACTGACAGGGCATTAATATTTTGTTTAGTTTGTTATAGAAAAACAAGTTACGTCCAGAGCTTCAATCGTAACATTATAACAATATAAACAATATAAATGTCTCTCTTGTGTTTTCATTACAGTCAGAGCATGTGAATGCAGTTGTTCACACACCTCTCCCTTTCACTTGTAAAACTCAAGGGTGTATGGGTAATGTAGTCTCTGCTCTTGGTGGGATGAATTAGGGCGTGCATTGTGAAGGGCGCTCTGGAAAGCGGCAGAGCAGGCAAAGGATTAAAACCTCTATTAAAACAGATGTCCAAATGAGCTTCCAGCGCTAAAAGCACGATCCTGGGCGCACGGAGAAGTGGCGGTACTGAGTACAGGTGCGTGCATCGCCCACTTAAGCACTGGATAAGGGCGGCTCATACGCGCAGTCATTCGTCTTTCACCATACTAATCGGCCGACGTTAACGCGATATATATATAATTGTCGTTAGATAGATAGATAGATAGATAGATAGATTAAAACGCGTTAACTTGCCCAGCCCTAATATATATATATAAACTTGTTTTATTTATTAATCATGTTGCCTCTTTCAACCTCAATTTATAAATAATCTTTATGAAAAATAACCCCTTAGTTATAGTTCGACTATGAGTTTGTCGGCTTTGCACCAAGATCCAGCTCTTGTTGGAATCTTTATGACATGTAGGCTACATATTTTAATAATTTTAGGACTTTGTATTTTCTGATTTAAAAAAAAAAAAAGTATATATTTGACCTGAAAGTCACTCTTTGCCACCAGCACATGTTCAGAATGAACAATAGAAAACCAACAAGAGAAGAAAACTCATTTGTACAGATCAACCTCATAAAATCAATTGCCCACTTCAGTTTATTGGTAGAGCTTTGCGTTTGTTCGAGGTGACAAGCTGCTAAAGCTGTAGTGAGATTTGAATGTTGAGTAAATTACATTTACATTTATTCATTTAGCTGACGCTTTTATCCAAAGCGACTTGCATTGTTCTAATGTAATTACCAGTGTTACAGTCAATGGAGGCAAGGTGGGTTAAGTGTCTTGCCCAAGGACACAACGACAGTATGAACTGTGGGGAGAGCGGGAATCGAACAGCCTACCTTCCGGCTGAAGGACGACCGCTCTACCCACTGAGCTACTGCCGCCCTAACAAGACTTACATCTACATTTACTCATTTAGCTGACGCTTTTTCCAAGCGACTTACATTAAGGTTCCATTCACCACTGAGCCACTGTGCCAAATTCTGGGAACTTAGGCCAAAAGAGGTGTTCTATTGCAACACAGATGGCCTTGAAAATAAAAGCCAGTGCTGCTTCCTCCAGTAAACAAGGTCTACTGTTGTTTTTTGACACATAAAAAAAAAAAAACAAAAAAAGCTATCACCAGCTTTACTAAAACTTTCATTTGTAATGCAGCACATTGGCTGTTCAACGTCAAATTGGTTTTCTTTTATCCCTGATTAATACTCTCCTGATCACTGATCCTTGTGTCTCCCTCAGAGGTGGTCGGACTACGTGGACAGATACCTGAACTCGGACTCGGCCTCCCCGGAGCTGCGAGAGCACCTGGCCCACAAACCCGTGTTCCTCCCCAGGTGAGGCCCCCACGCCGTCTGCCCCCATCTCGTAGTCACACCAGCTGCCATGTAAAAAAAACAAAAAAAAACAGTGGCAATATTAAACGAAGGCTAGATTCCATATTTTATCTGGTTTTGAAAAGGTTTGGTGACAAGTTACCCTCAACATCACAGTGCCTGACTGCCTCATGCTTCACACTGTAAGCTGCACTTTATATGGCTCACCTTTTTATTAAGAGACATTTATCGGATATAAATCCTTCTATCAGTAGTTTTATTTATTATAATAGTCAGGTTTTTAAAGGGTTTGACTTAATTCTGGTTCAAATCTCCTCAGAGCACACAGCTAAAGAAATGACTGGCTTTGACTTGCTTTGTGTTCTTCTGTAATTAAAACAAATGGGTTTTGCTTGTGTCATTTTATGTAATTGTTTTACATTGTCTTTATCTTAGGTTTGACAAATTGAAATTGAATAACCTGTTAGAAGAGCGTGTTTCTTTATATTGTGCCACTTGTGACTGTAACTGTGATTTTCTTATCTTCAGTGTGATCCTTTCTAGTCGTAACAGTGAATTCCCGTTGCCAACTTTTGTCATAAGTGAAGTTTTTTCCAGAGATTTTTTTTATTACTGCGGTAAAGAAAACAAAAAAAAACACAATATGTGCTAAACTTGTACAGAGGAGTAGGGTTTGTAAATAAAATGTTTGTCTAAATTATGAGTCCGTATGTTGGTGTATTTCTTTTCTGAGCTCTGGTTGTGTTCACTCTGCTTTGAAATACTCTATCATTTGAGTTTCTCATTCAGTTTTTTCTGTTTTTGAGATGGCTGTCCATTCCCACAAACATTTCACTGGGTTTTGTGAACATCTAAATATTGCTTTTAGTTCCCTTTCTCATTGAACCCATTGCATAAATCTGGCACAAACGGATGAATATTGTTTATTGATGATGTTTATTCTCACCAGCAGTTCAAGATTATCACTGAGAAAAAAAAAAAGAAATTGCTCTGAATCTTCATTTTTCTTTTGAGTGTTCATATCATGATCATAACACTCTGTGCTGTCGTGTAGGGCTGGGCGATAAATCGAGTTAACCCCGAGTTTTTAATTTTGGTGGACGATATCAAAAATATCGCTAAATCGGAGTTAACGAAAAAAAATACACTGTGTTGTAGCTAATGCTACTGCTAACGCTAAATGAGCTAAAATAATGTCCATAAAGACTCTACAGACGCTAAAAATCACCAGCGAAAGCAGTTATATTACCTGGAAAATCGCGTAGCGTCTTTGAGCAGATGAACGTAGTTCCTGTTATTTTATATTCTCTGTGAACTGGAAAATAATTGGGCTGATATATGGAAACAGAAAGGGCTAAAACTAAACTATTATATTTTTACTCGGACTAATTCACACTGCTGCTGCTTTGCTAATAGTTAAATTATTATTATTTTTTTTTTTTACAAGAAATACATTTGAATTAGGTTTTTAGGTCAGTAGCGAAATAATAAATAAAAATATAAAAATTGTCTTGGTGAGGAGGGGGGGAATCGCCCAGCCCTAGCTGTCAGTATGTGCGCACGGAAGATTTAAAATTAATCTTTACGGTTTACTATCAGCTCAGGCAGCTTGTTTGTTCTAACAAATTGGCCTGTTATGTCTTTAAGTGCCTAAAATATGCTTCATGGTTTCAGTCCTCGCTCACCTCACCTCGATTTGGTAAGTAAAACATTTCAAACTTTGATTCCGGTGGGGTGAAAATTTGTATATATTTTTTTATTTTTATGCTTGTTTCAAATTAGATTCAATTCCAGATCATTGGCTTTTGTTTAAGCACATTTGGTTTTGAATGTACTGTACAAAACTGTTCCGACTGCTTCCTCTGCTGCTCTTATAGATGCACATTTGCCACGAATGATTTGGCTCCATATCTAATTCTCTTACCTGGTGAGTTTCAATGCATGGGTTTAAAAATATTTCAAGGGACAGCCTCTCAAATATAAATACACTGGTCCTAAATCCTATTTTTATCACCTGTATTGTTTGACTGTGAACAGAAATATTCCACAAACCGAATAATTTATGTCCGTGTCTATTTGTTTAGAAATTTGCGGAGGATACGGAAGTGCCAGCGCGGATGGGAGCAGCTGCAGCAGGAGCGTCTGAACAAAAGCTCCTCGGACAAGCTGCGCAGTGACGGTGGGCTGAAGATGGAGTGCATGTTCAAACTCAACTCCTACAAGATGGTTTACGTCTGCAAGTCCGAGGACTACATGTACCGGCACACGGCGCTCACTCGGGCTCACCAGGTGAACAAACACTTTAAACTGACTGAGGGGTTATGCTAAATGCAACAAATAATGCTAATGGCAGTATATGATGATGATGATAGCCTGCCTGTCTCAAAAGTACAGTGAAGCTCACCACCTCTCTGTGTTTTGCCTAAATTCAAGTCTCTGGGTTAAATAAATTTTGCCCTAATAGTTGTCAATACGAGGAGGCGGGCCTAACACATGTCAGTCACCAAATTAGGAAGATGATTGGTGTTGAGGTCACATTGTGCTAAGGCCCCTTTTCCTTTTTTGTGGAGATCTTGAAATCTAAAATTGTAAACACAATCTTTCATAAAATGTATAACCTTTTATAATATACATTTAAACATATTTTCACAATACAAACAATAGTTAGCACATCTTGCCCATTGATACCAGCCTCACTTTATAAATCATATTTTAATCACAAGAACACAAGAAACATATCAGCCACTGAAACTGAGACATTTTACCATTTCTATGAACATTAGCTTTTGTTTTTTATTTGATACCAACCATTTACTAAATTTCTTTAAAATAATACAGATAATGATAACACGGGTAAACTACAACACGTTGTCTTTTTCCTGTTAGAGAAGGAAAAAAAAAAGGTTCTGTTAGTGCACTCACTCCCATCATGCATTGTGTGGGCAGTGAGTGATCAAGAACACAGGATCCAACCCTGTCTTTGGTTGGAGTTGGACACATAAACACATACCAGCTTCAGGGTGTGGACAAACTCAAAGATCCAGACACTAATTTAAGTACTGACTGGTTTCAGGTATGGAGCTAGAAGTCTAAAAATACACTGTTCTATTTAGACCACTAGGGGCACCTCACAATTAATTCTTTATTATGCAAATCCATGGTCAAAAATATAATTCATTGCTCAAAAGATTTAAATAATATTGATTGAGAGGTCCTCTATTGCCTGGGTAACTTATGGCTTTTAGAACTTTGACCCTTCCATGAGCCCCAATGGTTGTGGGATACCAGCACCTCCCTGTTTATTCATCTCTTGAGAATTCTGTGAATTTCTCCATTGTGGGATCTAATCCAATGAGTTGGACAACTATCAATAGAAAAAAAGTGCCGTTATGGTATTTCTGGTGGTGAAAGTTTGTGTTTGGTATAAGTCAGGGGCAGGTCCCTCCCTCATGGTCTGATCCAGGACTGACTTACAGTTTATTGGATGTGTAGCAAAATGAATAAACAAATGTGGCACATGCATTTGTTGTACGAGTATCTCATTGAAGTCCTTGCTCTTGTTTCCAGTCCCAGCAGCGCGTCAACACTCGCCTCCACAGACGCTTTCAGACCTGGCTGGACGCCTGGGCTGAGGAGAATGTGCCCAGCGACATGGCCTCCACCTGCAACAAGTGGCTGATGGGAGACGCACTTGAGGGGCTCCTACCATGCACCACCGCCCGCTGCCCCGAGGTCCTGCATTATCTCAACGTTAACAAGTACCGCGTCAAGTACAGAACACTATAGTCCAGACGTGCACAAGCAGACTGACCACTGACCAATCAAATGTAGCCGCACCTGTTCGAGCCGCCTTTAATGGACTCTCAACAACACTTTGAGGAGACACAAACTGACACAGGCATGCGTTACTGCCAGTCTACGAAACTATCTAACTTGTGTAAATGTACGTAGATAAATTAATTAAAAGTGATTTTCTATCATTAGGGTTGTATGAGGTGCAAAGATATAGCTGTAGTAGATTGTCTGTGTCGACTGTGAAGTCTATGACTACTTTAAAGAAAAAACAAAGTCTTACCAGAACAATTGAAAATCCATAACATTGAGCTTTACTTGCATATAATCATCTGTTCTATAAGCCACACATTTGCGATACTTAAAAAAGGTGTGTTCTCTCTCAGCTAGCCTCTTTCCTCTTCTTTTGTGCTTGCTGCTTCAGTCTTAATACTGTAGTGGCAATTTCTTTAGTTTTCAAAGGCCACAATGAGCTACTAGTGCAGTGCTTTTCTTTCTGCCAGTGAACGTTTTGGTCTGTTTTTAACTTATTTTTCATTTACAACTAAACTTGATTTTACTACAGCTACTTACAAGTACCACATGCAACACTGATAAACTCTTAGATTATCGTTAAATGTACAGACAGGATTATAAACTAAGCCCTAAAATTAATTCACAGACATCTATTATAGTTTCCAGGCAGTAAAAGCCACCTCGGTTTGTTGTCTTTAGGTTTGCACGAGCAGGTTTAACTTACCTCGACACACATTTTTTTTCTAAAGTGGACTGCTGTAAACGCTGTACAAATGTAAAACCTGTTCATGTTTTTCTATTGGTATCAGTGCACTGTATATTTGACATCAGGAGTGTATTAGGTTCAATAAGTTATGACTCCCTTCTGTAAATATGTTTATATCTAGATTTTTTAAATCAGATGTCTTTGAGGTGTAGCCAGCATTAATGGAAATGGATTTAGCTATAGATAAGTTTATGAAATTTAAGTTTTGTAAAAAAATTTCATATTTCAACACTGTCCTTCTATCTTAAGCATCACTCGTGGTTTTTAAGGTAACTGAATGTAGTCAGGAATCTTCAGTTGCTTTGTCTTAACAGGTAACTTTTGGTTGAATGGTACGTTTAAAGCAGACGGCAACAATGAGGTTCCATAAATGGCGATTGTTTTT
This sequence comes from Perccottus glenii, assembly GCA_024416835.2. Classification (NCBI taxonomy): domain Eukaryota; kingdom Metazoa; phylum Chordata; class Actinopteri; order Gobiiformes; family Odontobutidae; genus Perccottus; species Perccottus glenii. The sequence continues at coordinate 5,166,963 of CM044548.2, forward strand.
CTTTACTCTTTTCCTGTCAAAATAACCCTCTGTTGCACCTCCTTTACCAAAAAAGGAATTGTGTATAGTTTAAAAAAAAAATGAGGACCGCTTCTTTTTTATTCACAAAGGTAAATGGGGAAACCTGTGTGTTTGGTTTGTACGCAGCAAGTTTCAGTCGCAAGGAATCTAATATTCAGCTCCACTCTGATACTCATCCTGCAGAATAGTACAACAGCTGCAGGAACAACTAAGAAGATAAATGAATTGTTTGCAGAAAAAAGTCTGTTTTTACCCAAACCAGTGAGTTACCTTATTGCTAGCAAAATAGCATTAGCATCAAAGCCATATTGTGAAGGTGAGTTCATGAAAACATGCACAGGCTGCCGAAATCATGTGTCTGAGAAGCAACAGGCTTTTTTTTTTTTTTAACCAACATTAGCCTTTTTTGGTTACGATTCATGAGAGGTTTATGCTTTTATTTTACTGATCCTGAGTTTGACACCCCTTGTTTAAAGAAATGTTCCAAGTGACACAAAAATGCCAGTCATGCCATTTTCACAGTAAGTCTAAAAGTTTTAGGATGAAAAAAAAAAGCAATAATTCAGCTTTGTATCTCATAAAAATGCATGACGACTCAATTTTGACGACACATTGTTTTATACAATTGGATATGTCTGGGGGGGTGGGGAGCTTTTATTTTGTGTCACATTAAAAACAAAAGCATCTATTTTAGTGTGAGTAAGCAAAAACATGAAATAAGGTTAAAAAGAAAAACATACATACTTTCCATTACTTCCTTTAAGGCAATGTAAGGAGCTACAGACAATCTCAGAACTGTTTATTACTTGGCTTTTATTTTTCTAATGGGTCCCTGCAAGCTGATTGTACATATAGAGACCTGTTTATATCTAGTTCATGTGCCCATTTCTCTTTGACTTTTATTGTTGTATTTGAGTGTAGTATGGTGTTCGGCATTAAACTATCCTTTTGTTTAGACCAATGTGCAAAAAATCTGTTCTTTTTTTTTATGCATACAGGTCACAACTCATTTAAAGGGCCCAGTGTCTAAATAAATGGTTATATCAGATACTTGAGCATTGTCACTCTCAGATTTGTGTCAGTTATATTAAACATTAACATTTTCCAGTTTGTAGCTTCTAGCAACAATTAATAAAAATCTAACTATGCTAAGGCATCTCCATTTATAAAGTTGAACCAAACCATGTGTCAAATATTAAACTGCAAGGTGGTTATATTCATTTATAGTCAAAAGATTGTTTACTTCCTCACAAGATTACTTTTCCTCAAGTTTCTTATCAACAGACCTTTGTTTTTAAGTACTGTATCGTGGCATGTTTCAACTGCACCAAGAAACGGTGAACCAGGACGAGGGGACATGCATGCTGTCTCACATCTGGGATGCTGTTCTAAAGAATTTGGACAACAGAGGGCACTGTTGTCCTACAGATCCACGTGGGACAAGAAAAAACAAAAAAACTGACATGACAACTCCTGGAAGTTGAAAAATGTCCTAGGTACAAAAAAACAGGTCTGATTTTAGGAAACTTAAGAAAATTATTTTTTTGTCCCATTAAGGGTCTTTGGGCTGGAGCCTATCCCAGCTGCTTTGGGTTTTAGGCGGGAACAGCCTGGACAATGGTTGTTTAGTTGCTGGGTTCAGACATTGACAGACAACCATTCACTCACATTCATTCACTCCAGGCTATTTTGAGTCACCAACTTTATCAACATAATTTTTTTCCGTTTTTGGCAACATAAAACACGTTTATAAAGAATTAAGCCTATTTTTAAATAGTCAGACAACAATCTACTGTAGGGAAAGAAAATCTAAACTATCCCTTCAAACAACTCTGTTAAATAGACTTCTCCTTTTGATTTATTAAGAAGTGATGTTTTATATGAAATTACAATGTGTTTTCTCTTTTACAACACACAAAAGAACTGCACCACCAAAGAACAGTTTATCCGTTCACATTCATAAATCGTGGATATGTTGATGCTGGGAATTGAAGAGGGAAGTGTCCTTGTGTTACACTCGTACGTAGATCCGAGTGCACACCACATCGTCGGCTCCAAAAACCTGAAACAAGATAAAGAGACCAGGGTTACTGTGGGAACACACAAGTTGCCTGCCAGAGACGCATCTGTGACTAAGTTGATATAAAAACACGTCAGAAATGTTGGATAGCTTTAGGGCTGGGTGCGTTCGATTGCAGAGATTTATTAGAGTCCCAGGGGCGTAGCATTATGGGACACACATCATTAAGTGCGAGTGTTCGGGGGAAGCCGCCTGTGACGAATGACTCCATCTGGCGTGTGGCACAAGGCCGAGGGACACATGACCGCCAGCTCACTGCACGCTCCGCTGGCATTTCTCTATCGTATGATCAATGAGGCCAATTAAGGGCCCCTACACCGTCACACACACACACACAACCAGCACCTGCTATTGTCAGCTGGCCTCAGTCCCAACATGAACTAACCATTTATGAGGCCTGCATTCATCTTTAATAAATCAATACTTCCTGGATTGAAATGGAATAGAAATGGTTGGAACAGACACCTTGAATGATAAATAATTTTCTTTGTGAATTTCCTGTGTCTATGGTCATTAGACAGAAATGCTGCACACCCATTTTACATTACACTGAGGAAGATCTCTACCCAATAGGATTTTGTATAATGAATTCTTAAACTGTATAAAGTATTTGTGCACAGATAAATAAGATGTGTATCTGTAAACTGCCAAAGGATCATTTGGCTTGATTATCTTGTATGCATGTACATAGTTACATAGTACAAAGGATAAGAGTCATTATCAGCTCTGTTCTTTACATTTGGCAGACATTCCCAGGGAGCTAAGGAGGAGGAGATGAAGGAATACATGTAGGGTTGAGGGTAAGAATCAGGTTTGCGTTGCTGACTCATGTCTACAAATGAGTGAGATTAACACACTTACACTGGTCTTAATAAAGTATACAACTCACATTGGTCTTGATATACTGGAAAGATACGTTGGTCTTGAAATGCTAAAAACTCACGTTGGTCTTACAAGTAAAAGGCCACAAAGACATATTAGTTTTAATACACTTTTACCTCACATTAGCCTTAATACGCTGCAAATGTATATTCTTAAAAGGCCATAAACTCACACTGGTCTTAATATGTTGCAAACTTACACAGGTCTTAATATAATAAAAACTCACATAGTCCTTATAAGCCGCCATTCTACATTGGTCTTGATATACTAGAAAGTCAGGGATGCTTCAATTGGGCCAACAATATTGCTTACAGCCCTGATCTATATAAATGTCCCCCAAAAACTGCTAAATACAATTTCATTATTTTGTTTATTTGATTTTATGCGGACACAAATAGTCTGCAGTTTTAAACCTGGTATTGTGTATACACATAAACACATAACTTAATATACGTTATGTCTCATGTCAGAGACCCTTTATGTATTTTATTGTAAAAAGTAGTGTTGCTTTAAAAGTGTGTGTGATATAACAGCAGAAAATGTCTGACCTCTCCCTATAATTATTTAAAGCCAAAGTTTTATTCCACAGGCGCAGACCCTCGCCCCGCTGTGGACACTCCAGCACACCCTGATGCTGAATAAAAACACATTCGGTCCTGTTTGAACTCCTCCACTGTCCGATTACAGCTCATTGTGCAGATGTTATGACAGTGTATCGTCTCGTCCAAACTGCTCTGGCCTCTGTTGTCCATCTGCTCCATAAATCCCACTCGGGCCCACATTTCTGCAGATGGACAGAGCTGTGTGGATCAGTGTAAGATAACAAAACCTGGAGTGTTTGATAAACGGATTCCGCTGAAATGAGGATTTATAATAATCATTTTCAGACGCTGCTGTTCTAAACGAAAAATCGCAGAACCAGTTTTTATTGACATGCTCATAAGGCTTGAGTCGTATTTATGTAGAGATAGATACACTTTCTTTTTCTTGCCATTGACAGACTGGGCTTGACATTCCCAAGGAGCTAAGGAGAAGGAGACTAAGGGGCACAAACACAAATTTAAATTTACTAGACTGTTTAACTTTTAACAAGTCTATAGACCGTCTAAGCTATAGATCTAAACATCTGTGGAGGAAAAGCTAACATTGATTTTGAGGAGAGGCCTGCAGATGACCAGAGCAGACTTCTTACTTTGAATCAACACTGACACATCTGTTTATTGGCTTGTTTGGATTCGACATGAATCATTGTGTGCAATTTTCTCAGAATAATGAGTCAGAGCTTTAGGGAAATAGGTTTGGTTTGAATAGAATGAATGATTTTCTTCTGACAGAGTGTGACAGAAAACACTGAAGTAATGAGGCATAAAGCAGTGTTTCAGATCTGTCTCAGAGATGAAGAGATGAAATTCTTACCAAATATCCTGTACAAGTCAAATTATTAATGGAAGATGAATTTGTAGTCATTTATTTGCTTTAAATAAGTTCCTTTTAACCTTAATGCTTTATTTATTAATGCTTTTACAGCCCATTTAACATGTTCACTTATAACATGCTGCTTTTCTGTTAAAGTTGACAAAACTAAAAGAAAGAGATTCACCAAGTCACATGCAGCAGCTCAACAAACAGAGACAGGTTGCACTCAGCTACTTTGTTCAAAGGCTCTGATGAAAACAACAGGCAACAATAACCTCATATGCACTGAGCTTTAGCTGCCAATAATGAACATAACATAAGACATTCACTCAAAGAAAGAACAAGACACAAAAACAAAACACAAGCTTGTTAAAAGAATGTCCACTGATTTGAATGGATTACTTTGTTGGTTACTTGTTGCTCCAAATAAGTAATGTGAGAACTCTAACGCATTAGTTTGTAACATTCCACATTGCTTTTTTTCAAAACAAAATATAGACCCATAATTTTCATTGTAAATAACAAAAGAAAACAAAACAATTAATATATTATAAATTAAAAAAATCTTATCCAACAATTTTTAAACTAAATATCTAATCATAATGACAGAATAATTAATTTAATTGTATCTTCAAAGTAATTTTTTTGTCATTTTACCACTACAATCTGTAAACTTATAAAATGTTTTGGATTTAAAGTAATTTAGCACAGATATAAACCCCTTTGGATTTTACAGATATTTATTGTTGTTATTTGACAGTATTTTGTTGCAAATGTGACCGTTTTTTTAACTTGACTCAGAACTCACCAGTACGAGTTCGTCCCCTCGCAGCTCACGGCTCCAGAAGGTCTTGGGGCCGTTCCCGCTCAGTAGAGTCTGTTTGCAGTAAATTTTGTTCTCCGTTTCCCAAGTGGCCAAACTCTGCAGAAGAGACAAAGGATTTCCTTTCAACAACATTCATTATTTTGACCTGGACGACCTTTGGTTTTATGGTTTTAGGACGACAGGCCAATCCAGCATGTTTCCTATAAAGTTATAACTAGTCCTGAGTTGGATCTATGTTTGAGTACATCTTTTAGTCTCCTGAAGGTAAACTCATTATATTAAACGTAGATTTCATATAAAACATCTTTAGTTTTCACTTCCACCTTTTCAGCTGGATTAGTTTGTCTGAGTTTATAGCATGAGAGAGAGTCGTCTCACTCAGGCTAATGCTGCATTCATGTGGTCTTTGTATTTAACGGCATTAAAAAGTTATTAATAAATATCAACAATAACAAACTGACCTCAGACTTAAAAGAATGTGAATACAACAAAGAAAGAACAGTGGGTTCATTACTGGCAGCAGCACTTGAACACATCATAAACTACGGCCAGACTAAGCTTGTTCTTCTAAACTTCTTAAAACATGAACAGAGCAAAATAGCGACAAACAGGAGCCAAAGACCCTACCCTAAAATGTGTCTTTGTCTAAAAATGAATGAGTCTCTTTATGTTTTCTTCTGTTTATATGTTACTCTGCTCGACTCTGGAGCTGTGTCTGACCTTAATCGGAGTAAGCTGTAAACATGCAGCAGTAATCTGACAATGAACCACATTATCCAGGTGTGTTACTCCGATTCAGGAAAAAATTCAAATTACTGGTGTTTACATAGAGTTGTAGTTTAAAACTCTGGTTATTATTGATCTAAGGCCATAATTTGAATATTTCTCTACCTGCATGTAACTGTACTGAGTGTGACTAGAAAAGCCATCGAGAGCTGGAGTTAAGTGAGTTATCAGCATATGTATTATTTAGGTAAATGTATTCATTTAATATGTAAATTAAATGTCTCTCTCTAGTGGACAATAATTGAGCTGACTGGCTGACAAACGTCTGAGACCTCTACACCCAACCACTTTTATTTCAAAAACATGGTAAAGCTATTTTGGTCTGACCTTGCACTTCCGGCCGTCCACCGTCTCCTCACTGAACTCCTCCCCGATGAGGAAGTTGATCTCGGTGGTCCTGACGGTGGTGGAAGTCTTGATGTAAAAGTGCTCTCCGTTCTGTCTGATGTCCACGTGAGGTTTGGACGCCGCTGCGACTGCCACCTTCCTCAGCATAGCATTCACACCTGCCCCACACAGATATCAGGGTTTACATACAAATCCAACTAAAGGCATAAATAAATCCAGCTGCTAAAATACTAAAGCCAAGTCCTGAAAAAGAAAAATATAGAAAGGTTGAGTGTGAGCTTTAAATCCAGAGCTGTACTTGAGGCTACCATTATTTGAACAATTTAAGGGGTTCTCCAGAAAAAGGAATATCACAAACAACAATTGCCTCAAAGGGTTTTTTAAAGACAAAAGGCAACAAATAGAGAAATAGGCAGAACTATACAACATCAGAATCAGAGGAAAACCTCAAAAAACCCAGAGAGAAACCTCAAGGAGCCACAGTAGGAGGATCCACTCCCAGGACGGACAGGTCGTGTGACAGTCACTGACAAATAGTCCATCTAATGAAAATAAATATAGTCCATGAAAATATCAGCAGGAGTGAGAGGAAGTGTAGTCTCAATATATCAATAAATCAAAGTTTGTTTGTATAGCCCTTTACAACACAAATAGAAATCAATGTTCTTTCCAATAAAATTAATCATAGATATAAAATTTACTATAAAAACATAATAAAACCAGAATAATTAAAGTAGAATACAGTCATAAAACCAAACATATAAAGTGTCACAGTTCTACTGAATGTTAAAAGCCAGTCTGAATAAACATGTTTTGAGCCTGGATTTTTAAAAGATTTTACAAATTTACAAAAGACTGTAATGGTGCGCATGTCAGGGGACAGTTTGTTCCAGAGTCTGGGACCAGCCACTGGATGGGAATCGAACCCAGGACCTTCTTGCTGTGAGGCAAGAGTGCTAACCACGTAATCTCCATATTGTGATAAAAACCTTAACTAAAGTCAGAAGTTTTTATCTATTTACTGAGATGTGGTTTGGGCTAGTTTTTATTTAAATTGAGAGCTTTCTATGTCAGAGACAAGACCAACTAAAAAGTTTACTGGAACAAATCAGTCAAAACTCTATTTTCAGTAGTGCTTAGTCACATCAAACTCTTAATATTTGACAATCTTGGAAAGATATAGACTTATTGAGGTCCATAATATCTGGTGGATGTTTACTTCTTGTTCTTATCTTACACTTGTCCAGAGTCTTGAGATTAAATAAAATGATTTAGTTTCTATTTTTAAAAGTGAAACTGTGTTTGTTCATAAACAACAGCATGTCCCTTTGTGGCTCCCATAAGGAATTGCGTTCTACAACGTTGCTACTAAATTACACATTGCTCCTTTAAGATGAAAACTAATCTCAACACTTGTCATTTCAGTGTTTTGACATCTCCAATTTTCTGCCTCTGGCGCCTGAAGAGGGCACAAAAAAGTTAGTTTCAAAGACGACACTGAGCAGATTTCTTTAGGAATGCTTTACAAGTCCAACAGCGAAGGTAATTGTTTCAGGTGTTGTCATGTCACATGGTAGATAAATGAGCCGAAGCTGTCAGTGGAATAAAATATTAGGTTTTTATACAGCAGCTGCGGCTCAGATTCTTATCAGCAGATGTTGCGAATAAGGCGGATACAATGACAAGGTGATGAGAGGCGGGAATGCAGGCGCCGCACTTGTTTGGCTCTGACTCGGGCCCTGGAAATGACTGGAAAAGCTATTAGCCTCTGTGTCACACCAACAGAGAGCACATCCATTCCTATCAGGGGAGACACATTGCACAATTAAAACCACTTGTGCTCTATACTTTGGTACAAGTGTGGGATTTGGCTCCTGCACTGGCTTTCAGAGAACTGGAGTTACATTCATTTAAGGATTATATTAAGGGTTTTCCAGAAAAGTAACGCTCTATAAAATCATGGAGGTGAGAGTATTAGAACCAGGACAAAAGAGAAAAAAATCAAGAAGAATCTCTATTTTTTGCACACTAACTCCAAATTCAAAACTTTTTAAAGATGTCAAATATAACACCTTATATACGTGCTAGTACAACGATGAAAAACGAATCCGTTGGTAGAGTGCATACTAATCACTTCTCGGTCGGGTCATTTTCCCAATGTCACTGTGGCCGGAGTTGTGACTGGAGTTACTCCCCAGGGGATCTGAACACCCAATCTCCCACACCAAAACTGAGCAAACTAACCTCTTCCCCACCAAGAAGCCCAGTGTAGACAAATACAATGTTTAAATGAATGAAGCCAGAGCCGTAACACAATGACTCCGTTTAAAATCACAAACAGCTGCTGATAATATATGCTAACTTTGTCGTTGGGAAAAAGTACATTAAGCATGTTTTCTGTTTTTTCCAAAGCGGAACACACACCCAGGTGTAGAAAAGTCCTCGTATGCTATTTCTTTAATCAGAAAAACGGTTAAGATAGTTAAGAAGATGGTCCTAACGTTGTCTAACTACTAATATTATGTCCAACTGCTGTCTTTGTAACCATTTTCTTCTTTTTTTTAACAAATTTTCACAAACACAATCGCATAAATAGTCTAAAATAGCCTTTTTTTTACTTCTTTTTGAATCCACTTTATATTAAACAATACAATTCTGCACAAGTTCGTGACCTCAAAACAATTCTTAACATTTAGATTTTTTTTATTCTTAATGCTGCTTAAATGTACCAAATGTTACGCCTATGATGCTGACAAAACTTCCCGTCTCGTCTAATCAAACCTGGACAGGCTGTGGGCTCCTGGTCTAACCCCTTAAGTCCTGACACCGAAAGCCCCTCCATCCAGTCTCACGTAAAACAGTCCTCACCCAGAGCCTTGAGCAACTCGTCAAAATTCTCGCTGCTCTTCATCTTCCAAGTGCCGGTGAAATTGGGCATGTTTCTCACTCGGTTGCCAGGTCCTGGTGTGTTTCTGCCGCTGACTTTCTTCTGCACACGATCTGTGTCTGGTCCTTTATGTGTAATGATCCCACACGGAGCAGAGCACACCCCCGACACACTCCTCCCTCCTTGTGGTGGATTCTCATCAGACTGTTCCCTTAATGGCCCTCTATAATATAGTCCAGCTGATCCCATCGTCCTGTTGGCCATAAACCTTTTGTCTTTGGGCTGTTTTCAGATTTCCAGAGAGCCAAGAATGCTTCCTATTAAAATGTCTAGTTGCCAGAAATTGGACATAGTTTGAGTTTTATTTCATTTATAGGGCTGGGAATCACATAGTACCACATAATACAATTTCTGATATACTGTTCACGGTAATAATAATAATAGGATATGTTTACATTACAAAAAAAAAAATTTGTGGAAAGAAACCCCTGGTTTAACAAAAACTGGATTTTGTGCATAAATTATTTGCATTGTGGTGTCTAAATTTGTTGAAATAAACTTAAATGATATGAAAACAGACAATTTTACTACAAAAACCTCTGTTTAAGTCGATCAGTTAAACACCATACATTTTAGTTTAACAAGCAAATTATGTACAGTATGTACATTTTCAACATTAATTTAATTACCACAATGGTGTCAGTGGGACCCCTGGACTTACTGTAAGAAGGCTGTCGCATCGAGGAGTGATGGGACTGAGTTCTTTATGTCCAGATGGTCCATAATTTAGTTTTATTTGTTACGGAAGTCAATAAAATTTGTACATGTAAATATGCCAGAATTAGATCAACTGCTACTTTGGCTGCTAAATTACAGAAAAAAAATCATAATCACAATTAATTTGGTCATTATTGAAATTACATGACACTATTACTCATTGACTCCTTTAAATATGTTGGATATATTGAACAAAACAGTAAATCCTCCTAAATAATATTTTCAAACGTATACATAAATAGCTTAGAAAATCAGAAATAATAATTAAGATAAATAAATAAGATCAACAATGTAGTGCACACACTGTCTTGTTGCAAATCTTGCACATAACTATGACAATCACACACTACATAGAAATAGTCCCTATTAGTTACATTGGGATACTGTACTGTTAGCATTAAACTGCATAAATCACAATATTTTTTCTCATCATAAAAAAATCTTGGGTCTTTTTTAATGTTCGTTTGATTTTTTATTAGCATAGTGCCATTTTTTTGTCAGTTTTTTATCAAGTAAGATGTAAGTTTTAAGATCTATTCGAGCAACTTACCTTTTCCCGCCAAATATGTCTTCTTTTTTCTAGAGGTTCTCCCAACCCAAAACACCCACCCACACAGCAGTGAGGTCCTCCGGGAGCGAGGGGCCCGGCTGTCACCCCGGTCCCCGGTCAGATTTGTTTCTTCTTTGACAGGAGCTCATCAGTCTTTTTGACAAAGTGCCAGGCAGACATCGCGTGATAATTAATGTATGGACAAAAGAAACGAGCTGGGAGCACTCCGTCATCCCAGCAGGAAGTGTCATGGCCGCCGTCTGTCATCGCTTTGTCCAGTGAGCGTTTGGAAAAAGAGAAAGTTTACAAAGATTCTGGACGTTAAGGGAGAAATGTGAGTAATGTCTGCTGCCATCTACTGAACGAATTAAAAAGATGCAGCGAGTAGATAATACTGTATATTTGGGCTTTGTAGTTTTTAACAATTTGCAAATGTCTCAACTTAAACACATTAAAAATGGGCATTAACTATAACCAGGTCAATAATGTGTGTGTGGCCAAAATCTGTTGAATTGAGTTTAAACAACTTTATTCTTAGCAATATTAGTAAATTATAAAATGTTGTTTCAGTTGATCAGTTGAACACCATACCTTTAAGTTTGACACTGCAAATTTTAAGCTACAGGTGACTGTCCCACTTTCACCCTTCTTGTGCCAGGTCCCAACAAATATCTGTAAAACACCAATATGTCCCGTTTTAAACATACCCTGTCCCTGTTTTTAACAAACACCAATCCCTACAGCAAATTTCAAAATAATAAAAATTGTCAATAAAAAGGAACTTTCATATACATTATCTTTTCATAGACTCATAGTTAAAGCACCAATGCATTATTTTGTATTTTCTGTCAGTTTTAAAACAAAGAACTTATTTTTTTTCCTAGTTTAGAGGTCTGGAAATATTATCACCTTATTCTACACTTATAATGTAGAACAAAACTGTTCTTTATGTCCAGGATACACTGTAATCTAGTTTTAATTGCTTTTACCTCAGAAAACATGTATAACAAAGATGAGATGTTGGAAATGGAAGCAGGGTTTTTAGTGCATTTTTTGCAATCTTGGGATATTCTGCCTTGACTTTAATCCCTTATGTACATGTTGTAGGCTTATCTACTACGGGGCGCAGTGGCTCAGTGGCAGAGCGGTCGTCCTTCAACCGGAAGGTAGGCGGTTCTAATCCCGTTCTCCCCACAGTTCATACTGTTGTTGTGTCCTTGGGCAAGACACTTAACCCACCTTGCCTCCAGCTGTGACACTGGTGAATGGAACCTTAATGTAAGTCGCTTTAAATGAAAGTGTCAATGTTTGGATAAAAGTGTCTGCTAAATGACTAAATGTTATCTTTTAATATATGTGCTTGTTTTATTTATTTATTTTGCTAATTTTAGCTCATTTTAATGTGTGGACAGAAGAACTGGTCTAACTGGTACTAACGGAAGGATATACAATCTTTTGTGACAACCAACCACAACAGGAATGTGACCAATGTGAACTGATTATTATTTTTGTTTTTGCCAGAATAGACCCTCTCTTTTGACCGCTGACCAGACAGAGACTTAAACATTACCTGTGCTCACCCTTGACCCTCCCCTCCCTCAGGCCAACCTCTAGGAGCTCACCTAGGGTTGAAAAACTGCAAAGATGGACATGTAGAAACGGGGAACAAACAAAAAGAAAGAAGTTTAGAAGTGAGTCTGAAGACGAGACTTAAAAGTTTCACCCGTGGGACGAAAGAAAGCAGGGTGGTTTTAAGGCTCGTCTTAGGGTCCACGAGCTGGATCTGAAAACTCAATCCCTCAATGACCTCGCAGGTGTGTATTTAACTGTGTGAAGACCAACCACAGTCTCTCCTATGAATACATCATAGAATTTAGTGTTTATCTGACGCAATAATAAAGAATAGAAGTCCTTTTAAGACGTCAGACAGACGCCATGTTGTAAAATAAATTCACTTACAATCACTTTTTGAAGACATCCAAGCATATCATTAAGTTTAGATTTTTCAGCTGTTGCAGTGTAAGGTGTTAAACTTTGCACAATATCATTGTTTAGTTTGGGCCTTAAGGTTAGGACAACAGCCCTAATCTGAGGTATTTTATTCTTCCACAAAATATTAATACATTACACCGAACTAAAGTTTAGAGCTTATTGTAAGCTTTGAGCTTCAACTTCACCGTGTGATTGGACAAAGCTTCTGTTCAGGACTGACAATTACTGGTACAATATACTGTTAAACAGTTATTTATTTCACATGCTTAAAAAATCCCATACTCCTTGTTTAAAGGTCACAGATAATGACACTACATTCCCTTCTCATCAGTGCTCCCTTATCTCATTGTGTGAGATCAAGAGCCGTGACCTCCGCTGTCAGAGAGTCACCTTTAAATAAGACGTATGAGCGGCCCTTGGTAATGGAACATCATCAAGGACACAACGCATTTGAGCCATTAGTTCTCTGCTCCATAAACATGTCTCTCATTTAGAGCTTTTTCTGCATGTGGGAATGATTCATATAGCAGATGATGCATTGGTATACGTAAAAAAAATGTATAGATAAATGTTTAACCCTTAGATGTGCCTGGACCCTATATTCAGTGTTTTTTAGTATTTATGTGCAATTCTGGTTTAAGAATATTGCATATTGAATTTTCGATGTTACATATTTTACTTTTAAAACATTAAATATCACAGGAAATGCAGAAGCTGCTGCACAAAGGAAGGTGAACAAACTCAGAGCTGCGGAGTAAGTTTGGATTAAACTTAATAAATCCAAAGCTAGTTTCTTTGGGTTTACGGTACTTGTGTAATGACGCTGGTTATTGACTTTCTCTCCTAAACCTTTACCAATGATCACTGGATGTGTGCTGCACAGGAAAGTCAGACAGTAAACAGCCAATAGCAGGGAAAATGGAGAAAGGGGGCGGGGCTCTTCTGCTGAGAAATAGGAAGCAAATGAAAAAACAAAAAGATATACAGTATATTTTACTTATATATAAAAATGCAAAGTCAGTGAACAGACTAAAAACGTTATTATTGAGAGTGATCCCAGAACAAGGAGTCCTCCTGACATGATGGCGTAACCCTGACCTGGCCTGGTTCTGGGATCACATGGTCTGGTTTTGTCTGAGATTGTCCAAATTAAACAGAACCTGCCCAGATTCCTTCATAAACACAGACAGTGGAACAACAAGAGCTGTTACTGTTTTGGGTCAAAGTTAGACAAAATATTGATTTGATTCATGATTGTCTTCTGTTCTTTGACTTTGCATTTTGTAAACTTATAAAAATAAACAATCTATAGTTTACTTTTTATATCCACACCTACATTTATTAATTTAGCTGACGCTTTTATCCAAAACAACTTACATTAAGCCTGTAATTACCAGTGTCACAGAACACCACTGCTCTACCACTGAGCCACTATGCACTTAGTTAAAACTAAGTGTGGTAATCAATGTCCAGTTCATTGTTCTAATGCATTTGTGATGCGTCCGATTGATAAAGCTTTGGTCACAGTTGATTGGTCCAGTTTGGCTTTTGTCTCCAAGCGGAAAAAAAACCTGCTCCGGAACAGACACTGTGTGAAATAAAGAAAAACAACAACCCAAGAGTTGGCTCAGAGTAAACCTGACCTAACCTGAGTAAGAACTTTATGCAACAGGTCTACTTGAGTGTTCTGTAACGTGTAAAGGAAAAGCCCTGCTGCAGAATGTGACATTTTTATTGTTAACAAAACACTTGAAGCATGCATAAATGGAACAGAAATATAATTTATCACAGTCACTGACATAATCACAAGTCTGAAATTTTATTTTTTTAGTCACACCCTATTGTTATTAAACCTTTAAACAGAGAAGAACAAAACGTGAACATGAGTTATAGCAGCACAGAGACAATTCATTCATTATGGTTTTGTCTTAATACGGAACATTCTTCTACACCGTCTGCTTCATGTGAGCTTACATTGCATTTACTGCCTTTTTATAATAAACCCTCTCTAATTGAATATGGAATGAAAAAACAATAACTGCATGAGAATGATCTGTGGCAGTAATCTTTAAATAAAATAAATAAGGTCACCGTCAAAGTAATGGTTTGGTATTTTGTAAAGGAAAACCTTTAATATAGCCATCCTCAATGTACATATCTGATATATTATGGAAATATATTTTATGGATCTGTGCGCCAAAATGCTGGCCAGATACGCAACCAGAACTGTGTTCACTTGGATACCCTCAGCTGTTGAGAACAATGTCTGAAAGAACAGTAGGGGCGCTAGAAGTTTACATAACAACAGAGTTTTGTGGCATGAGAACACTGTCTTAGAGCAACATCTTCAATGCATCTGAATATTTACATTTTTGGGCAAAAGGCCTTATTATATAAATGGCCCACACATAGTTCCAAGTAAATAACCAGAAACATATTTCCAGCAGCACTAGTGTTTTATATTTTCACACATAAAGAGAAATGCCAGAACATTCCCAGGTCAAATGAGAAAGCTGAGATGATATCTGGGAAATGTCCAGAGCAGGGGTTTCTGGAAAATCAGTTCTGGCTCTTTTTTTACTCATGACCCTGTTCTGGTAAAAAGCAAGACCATTGCTGGGTGACTGCCTGGTGAAAGGGGCAGTTGCTCTACATTAGAGAAAGTCCTAACTATCAAAAAGTACCTAATAGAAACACCTTTACAAAATACCAAACTATGTCTTTAAATTGTTATATTCATATAATTTATATCAAATGTACAATTACATTTTGTGCAGATAAGGATAAAACACTATTGCGCTCACAACACAAACAGTACACAGCTAATCAACAGAACAGGACAAATTAAATTATGCTGTATAACTTCTGGTGTAGCATATGGTCAGTTATGTAAGAACCTTGTCTGGTGTATATGTCCCATTTGATCCACATTTACACCTTAATTTAAGACAGTCAGTTTATTAGTGGGACAGAAGAGGGCAGAAACACAGGTAGGCTGCAGACTGAAAGGAAAAGAAGGACATGAGAACAGAGAGAAAGCTTGGTGACAAACAAGGAAACTTTTTAGTGTTGATATGGGCAGGTTAACCCAGAGTGGAGAGTCGTTGGAAGCTTAAGTAGGCTATGACTGTTTCTTTAAATGTGGTTCTATAAGATACTTTTGAAGCTAATTAATTCCCTACAGTAGATATAGATATCAGCACATACCCAGTTTGAAGAAGCAGACAGAAGCAATACCACTGCTAAACAGGGCCATACAAATTTACAACAATGAACTTCAATGTCCATTTTAAGTGGCACAACCCCATTTTCTTTTTGCCGTCCCTGTCTGAGATAGCACTTAACCCCAACAGCAGCCTCCTGCTTTTCTTATATTAACAAATATATAAAGACTAACCAATACTGAAAATTCTCATCTGTTATTGTTATTATTATTATTATTATTATTATTATTATTATTATACTACAGTAAACTGTATATCTGTTATTATCCTTGATAATAAAGCCAAGATGAGGGCTTGTTTTTTTTTTTTTTTTTAATTCCTGTTACAATATTCTGATTTCTGTTTTTCTCTGTAGTGTTTCCTACTTGTGCCTCTCCCCAAGTATCTCATAGACCCCCTTTGACTGAATAGTTCTTCTCTTCTAAGCTTCTTAAAGTGCTTTTTTTTATTTTTGAGGATTTGGTGGCATCTAGTAGAGAGGAGGAAGACGCCATCAACTTATAGTGTTGTATTGTAGTTATTTTTAGATGTTCATAATGTGAACATAAATTTGCACAAGGTTTAATGAGCCAAATAATTAATGATTAAGCCAAAACTCAGGCCATATTTCTTATGTTTCTTAATCCTGTGTGCGAAATACCCAATAAAAAATAAATACTCTTGAATTTATATTTAACTGTTATGATTGGAGCAATAAGATAGACTTTTTTTAATTGCATTAACACTCTGTCCTGCTGCTGGGTATTATTGCATCACATTTATTTGAATAATAAACTGTATAATTTACTTTCTATTACCACGTAATGACTAACAAGCAGTGTTTTGACTTTGTTCCCAGCTGGATATTCGCCCTCACAAGTCTCTCTACACATTCAGTGCATTCACCAGTGTCTGGAGTCCACCAGCTCTGGCCTCAGACTGAGCTTCTTCAGCGTCTCGTACCCGACCACCATGACAATGGCGGTGGGAGCGGAGGAAATAATGCGAGCCGACAGTCCTTTGGTCAATCCCCAGTATCCCTCCTCTGTGATGAGTTGTTTGAACGTCTCAATGACTGAGCTCCTACCTTCGACCTGGAGAAAAGAGACAAACATAGATGAGAAATCCTAGTTCCCATAATGTCACAGCACTTTATTTTACAGTATATTATTACTGCAGTGATATAGGTTTTAAGTAAGCATGAGTAGTGTTGTAAGTTAAACCAAGTCATTATCAAGATGAATAGAAACACCAGGAAACAATAAAAAATTTAAACACTACCTGTCAAATATCAACATATTAATCAACTGATAAACTGATTGGTCACTTTGCAAGTGTTGGTAAAGACAGTGAGAGTTAATCAGTCGGTCGAAACAAATAAGTGAAAATGTGTAATGGTCTTGGTGCCAAGAAGATTTAGCTCCAAAGCTGCTGAATGGGCCCCAACGAGATTAAGTGGTTGAAGAAGAATGAATGAAGTCCTTGGTCCAGACTGGTTACCTGTACTCTGGCTCGGACCACGTCCATTGGGTTGGTGACTGTGGAGGCCGTGGCAGCAGCGAGTGGTCCAGCCATGGCTTGTAGAAGCAGATGAGGACAGTCACTGGGCACCATTTTGGACAGCTGCTCTGTGGACATTAATACAGAATACACATAAGTTAGTTCAGACTTTAAGTGTTATTTACATGTACTGTATCCTTATTGTTCTGTAATGCAATGGTTCTCAAACGTTTTACACCAAGTCTCACTGCAGTAAATATTAAGCCTTCCAAACACTGTCTAGTTATGGTAATGTTACCTAATACATTTTTCAGGACAACAAAAAAACTTGTATCTGGAAAGTACAGCGTGAATGTCAATAATAGGATGGTAATCATATTATCCAAAGTTTCAGATGTGTACATTTGGCAATATTTCACATAAGAAGTTTAAATCAAAAATGCAACCCAATGTAAAAGTTATTGGGGACAGTGAAACCTTTATAATACAATTGAACTTTTACTAAATGTAAAAGTAACAATTAAATATGGCTCTGCCTACTGTTATTATATGTATGTGCAGCCCTACAAATAACTAAAACTTGCCTGCGTAAAAATGGTAGAAAGGCCACCAGACAGCACTGTTGGGGATATAGGTGAGTAAAGAAGCCACGTATCCCCTGTAAAAGCCGTGAAAACCATCAGCAGCAAAAATCTGTACCATAATGTTCCTGGTTTGACCAAACAATCTCTTCGACTTCCCAGAGTCTGTGTTCAAGTGGATCTTAAAGCGTGTGAGGTGCTCGCCCTGTCCCTGCATCATGAGCTGCTGAGAAATAACATCTATGGGCACAGTGATGCTCTGAGCCACCAGTGAAGCAAAACCTCCGGCCACCAGCGACTTGACCGTGTTGTCCTCAGAATATAGCGAGACGTACTTCCGGACCAGCTCGTAGGTGGTGATGTATGCCTGGCCCGAGATCAGCGTGAGGGTGTTGACCATGAAACCGCGGTACAGACCTCGCACTCCCTCCACCCGCAGGATTTTGAAGAAGGCATCGAATGTGCCGCTGTAAAGGGACTTCCCTCTTTGGACCTGTAAACGTGTGCGGATGAGTGTGGCCGGGTAAACCGCAGCCCGGATGGTCATGGTCATGAACACACCAAAAGAGTAGAACTTCCTCTTGTCCAGGTCCTCCCATTCGATGATCTGGATGTTCCTCTTCTGCTGCATCCTGTCAGCTGTAGGAACCCCACATCAGATTCAAACCTGCACAAGATAAAAGTACATTGGATTTCACTGAGGTGCAATAAATCAATACATATTTTGTTCTTCAAATCAGCAACTCAAAACGTGATACTAAATACTAGACAAAAGCAAAGAGTGCTATCCTAGAACTGGAATAATGTCATGGTAATCTATGAGAACTTTTACACTGTCGAAAGGAGACATTCAAAATCTGGAAGCCATATTGTTATCGCAATCAACATAATAATTGTATACTGCATGTTACCTACAGTGCATCATTAATAGTATCTTATTTGTTGCCTTTGGATCACTTAACACTTATACAGGAATACTCTGAGCTACTCTGAGATCAGTCCAATGTCACACAAATATATAAATGTTCTAACACTTCTAGCTAAATTATGTTTAAAAAAAGACACATGAATGCTAAGTTTGTTCACTCTGTGCTATTGCACAGGAACAGGAAGTAAAGATGTAAAATTACAACAGGCCAAAGTAAACTGGTATTATGACACGATTAGTGATTAGTATTGAAGAACAAATACTGAGAGTGCTCACTGGATCACATCAAATCAGAGAAGCAAAGTAACAGGTGCTCTTTAAAAACAAAAAGGGCCTATGAACAGCAATTGCTAATAAAGACGAGGATCTCCAAGGCACTCTGATTTTCAAGTAATCAGGCAGTCACTGATAAAGATTTCTTGTGAGTCCTCGGACATCCTCTTCTTTTTCAGTGATTAATATTATTTGAAGCTCCATTTGGTTCAACTATACTGTAGATTACAAAAGAACTGCTTGGAGCGCAATACTGTTGTGGTGTCACAAGGTTCAGATGTTTACAGTCAATCTGTGAGGCAACTAAATGTAGTTATAAAAGTCATTGGGGCCAGTGAAACCAGAGGAAGTTAGTGTTGACATTGAGCGTCTTTTTTATATTTTAATACAAGAGATCACCTTTATAAACTATACATACAGAGATTTGGGTGATTTTGATACAAAGACACTGTTCATTCATACAGTTTCATTACTTTTATTTAAATAATTAACATAGTGTAGTATAGTATGTTCAACCTATGATTTGCTATTCTGTTAACTCAACTGACTTTACACTTACTTTACTTTTACTTATACATCAAGAAGACTATACATAAAAAATAACAATAGTTTGTAAACAAAAAATATATATATCAGTTAGAGGCCAAAGTAACTGTTTATCTCCAACATGTCATTAACATGTTATTATCCTGAAGGTTCAGAGGTCACTGATGACAGCTACAAATAAAGATTGAACAAAAAGACAACACGCCCAAACTGTGCTGTGTTTCTAATTGAGACTGAACTGCTGTATGTGTTTAAACTAAACAAAGAGCAAAGGACACAGTGTCCTGTAACCAAAACTGTACAATTAAAACTCTTTAGGCCAGAAAAAGGTTAAGCTAATCAAACAGAATAACTCAATGTGTCCAGTAAAATCCATTTATTGGCAACAACTGTATGCGATGGCCCTTAGTATTTAGTTACTTTATGCTACCTCCGAGTAAATACTGGGTTAGCATTGTCATAACCAAAAATAGCTTACCTTGTGCTAATGTTTATTTAGCAATCGTGTCCTTATTGAGTGATGATACTCAACATGTCAGCAAACTAGTAAACTATCAGGAAACTGCAGATACAAATAAATTAATTTGAATTATTAGAACAGTGTCGGTATATGTTAGCTAAACTGCTAAGTGTCAGGTACCTCTCATTCAAAACGCCATGCTACAAAATCAGCCAATCAGACGCAGCAGCGCCTCTTTCACTTCCGGTGTAATGACACTCGGTCCTCCGGCAGAGAGGTGGCGCTGCCGAGCTGTTGCTTTTCTACAGAACAGTGTGTTTGCGAGGAAACGGCAAATTGAAAGTAGTGCACCTTTCCGGCAGGCGAAAAGTACCCTAACTTATCTTACTTTTGAAAGGTAATGTGCACATTTTTTACTACTTTAGCTATCAAAATATTGCCACCTAAAACTGTCACTTAGGTTTAACCATGTTTTGTCTCGAGATTATTTTATTTGAGGAAGCTATGTGTCCCATGCTAACTGTTTAGCATTCCCAGATATTGCAGATTCATTCTGCAGTTAGCGAGCTAACTTGCTATCTGTAAAAATCAAAATTCAGAAAATTTAAACAAGCACATTCCCTTTACGCTTGCTATGTCAGCTTGGATAAGGAAAGGGACATCTAACTTTATCTTAATTATTAAAATATGTTTTGTTTTTTTAATTACTGATGGGCTGCTTTCTCTTGCCATTTTCGGTTTTGTAGTAATTGTTTTTATTATACAGGTCATATCCAGTGCCGCAGAAAAATGGTAAGCAACTGAAAGATTTAAGATTACTAAAATCATTACTGTTTGATTGTGATTAACGTATTTTTCTATATGCCTTTCTTTAGTCTCGCAGATATGATTCAAGAACAACAATATTTTCACCTGAAGGCAAGTATTTTTTGTATACATAATTTCAATGAAAAGTGTATGTTATAGAATCATTACATTATTATTTTTATGATCATATGTAACTGAGTGCTCATCACTCTCAGTGGGTATATAGCTATATGTTAATGATGTTAATATTGTTAAGTCACATTAATTTCTACTTGCTAAACTGTAACCACACTGTACTGCAGGCCGTCTGTATCAGGTGGAGTATGCAATGGAGGCCATAGGTCATGCAGGAACATGTCTCGGGATTCTAGCAAACGATGGAGTGCTGTTGGCCGCAGAGCGACGCAACATCCACAAACTGCTGGACGAGGTGTTTTTCTCTGAGAAGATCTACAAGCTCAACGAGTGAGTGATCCAACCCAGGACATACATTTATTTTTTCTGTTAGATGGTTATTATTGGTATTGTTCAAGTAATCAGCCCATGTATTATTATTTTCAGGGACATGGCCTGCAGTGTGGCTGGAATCACATCAGACGCCAATGTCTTGACAAATGAGCTGCGTCTAATTGCACAAAGGTAACGTCAGAGCAGTGTCGTAAGTTAATAAAATATGTTAAATTGTAATCTGTGATTTGTAGCCAATCATAAACACTGATTTGACAAAAAGGTATTATCTTAAATAATCACAAAAATGATTTTGTCATTAAATGCTGACAGGTCTAAATGTTTTTCAGATATTTGTTGCAGTACCAAGAGCCAATTCCCTGTGAGCAGCTGGTAACCGCCCTCTGTGACATCAAGCAGGCTTACACACAGTTTGGAGGTAACATCTTATTTGTAATGCATTTAATATTCTGTTGGGTATGGGTGGCAGTATTTAATTAGGAAAAATGGTATCAGAAATTATTGTTCCATCTAAAACGAGCATGACTTGTTTTTCTGACAGGAAAGAGGCCATTTGGTGTATCTCTGCTCTACATGGGCTGGGACAAACACTACGGGTTCCAGCTGTATCAGAGTGACCCCAGCGGTAACTACGGAGGATGGAAAGCAACCTGTATCGGCAACAACAGCGCTGTAAGGCACACCTCTACAATATCTCCAGAAAGTGCCATAATGGTGTTACTGACATTGATTAAAAAATAAATAAATGTTTTACTTATTTGGACAGGCTGCAGTGTCCATGCTGAAGCAGGATTTCAAAGAGGGAGAGATGACACTGTCGTCTGCCCTGGCCCTGGCCGTCAAAGTCCTCAACAAAACAATGGATGTCAGCAAACTCTCTGCAGAGAAGGGTGAGCAAAATGTGACAGCAAATATAGCCATGCACTCGGTGATGTTTAAACAAATTTTATGTTTACCGATGCCAACCATCTCAAATCAATGGAAAAAGGGCATTCTTGAGCCCTGTTCAGACTACACACATTTGAGTCACCAGATTGCCTTGTGTTCAGGAGTCTTGTAGTCATATTGCAGGACTGATTGATGGCATGGGATTACATACATCTTAGATACGTCTCAAAGTTCTAAATTTACATTCACGTTTCCCTCACTCACGGAGAAAAGATTTAGAGATTAGTTAATGGGACACTTTACTCAGGAGCGTCATTTGTAGCAACGTCTGTTAATAATGACATTTACACAAGTGGATCTGCAGCAGAACCACAAAATAACAATATGTAATTTAAATACCCGGCACAAGCGAAAGGCTCTATCTCACTTTACTTGACACCAGATTGCCACCGTTTTCTACTCTAGCATTAAGTTCTCTTAATGTTATTTTTTGTGTTTTTTATTTTTTTTACCCATAAATGGCCCCATGTAAACTTTATGCTTGTAGTTCTCTATGTAACAAATATTCTAGTCACTTCTTTCTCCACAAAACCTCCCTGTTGCTGTAATAGTCATGTAGAGAATTGTGTGTTAATGACAGAAAACTTTTTGGGTCCATGCAAGAAGAGTATTGATGAATCCTACTAAAAACAGTAATTATTGAGATAATATAGCACCATGTAGGCTATATAAATGGAATAACTAGTGAGTTTTAATCATATTAAACAGATTGTTAAATTTACATGTTTTTAATTTAGTTTATGAACATTATTAACGTCATTTGGTAAAAACCAGGTGGCAACAAATAGTCCGATTGGCAAAAATATGAATGATTATTCAGATTGATGCTGTAGAATCTAGTATTGGTATTGTGATACTTTAGGCGGGTATTATGACAACACTAGTCATGAAATGCAAAAAAATGGTGGATTGATTTGCATCGAAAGTATAATTTGTGCGCTCATTTCTGTCTCCCTGTCATCTTTTTTGTGGCTGGTCCATATATTCAGTCTGATAACTGGTCAGAGACAAGTCGGCAAGTGTCTTCAACCACGCCATGTAGATTTCACACATCAATGAACCACAGAGTTGCATCTAATCTGTTTTTTGTTGTCAGTTGTGTCGTCTGAACAAGGCGCTTACTCATTTGTTCATTTCGATCAGTGACTATTCTGTC
Source organism: Perccottus glenii (assembly GCA_024416835.2). Classification (NCBI taxonomy): domain Eukaryota; kingdom Metazoa; phylum Chordata; class Actinopteri; order Gobiiformes; family Odontobutidae; genus Perccottus; species Perccottus glenii. The sequence continues at coordinate 5,190,398 of CM044548.2, forward strand.
TGCTCTATTTTCTGATCCTGTTTTCAGTGGAGATTGCCACGCTAACTCGGGAAGATGGCAAAACCAAGATCAAGGTGCTGAAGCAGAAGGAAGTGGAGGTGCTGATCAAGAGACACGAGGCAGAAGAGGCCAAGGCCGAGAAAGATAAGAAAGACAAAGAGCAGAAAGAAAAGGACAAATGAGCGTTTAATTTTCTTTTTCATTATTTCATCAAGTCCTGTACTGTTTCGTCTTTTACATTAAAAGTTAAGAATCTGACAAGTGTGTTTATTTATTATTCAGCTCTAGCACATAAGTTTTTCACTGACAGCTTCCATTGCCACATTTGACCACTTGATGGCGATAGTGGTTAGAAATCTCAAAAGGTAGTCCTCCAACTGTTATTAAGGGCTTTGGAAACAGCCAATGTGCATAGTGTGTTTCCATAGTGCATATAAACACTATTTAACCACAGTATGATTAATATGACAGTTCTATGTGGCCCAAGTTCAGTTTCAGATGAACACAGCAGGAATTGATTAAGGCCAGAGGGGTGACTGTTTGAGAAGCAGGTGGTGAACGTGACACTTAAATCCAGGCCGTGTAGGTGATCATGATGTGACTGATAGCAGCTGCTGGAAAAGGCTGCATGACACTTAAAGCCATGACAAGAGCAGCGTGTTAATGTGTGGCTTCCTTCTCCTGTAATCCATGTTTTAGTGGTTTCATTTAGCAACGGCCACATCTAAAGTTGCTTATGATAGGATTTGCCACAAAAGCTTTTGTTAGACATTCTAGGGGGAGACAATGTACAAACCTTCAATGCTATGATTGTTTAAAAGTGCAATGTGTAAAAAAAAAAAAAAAAGATAAAATAGATATATAAAATGGACAAACTGAGCACGGCTGGAGGAGAAGCTCACATATGACACACATACTTACTGTAGGTTTGGGGCATTGCGCATGAACCGAAATGAAGTGAAATCACTCTCAGAATGATTTCCAAAAAAGACATTAACCAGATCAATACGCTGATCCAGAAGCTGCAGTATAAAGAGACAGTGTCAGTGAGGGTCAAGAGGACACTGAACAAACAGTGGCTCAGTGGTAGAGCGGTCGTCCTTCAACCGGAAGGTAGGCGGTTCGATTCCCACTCTCCCCACAGTTCATATTGGTGTTGTGTCCTTGGGTAAGACACTTAACCCACCTTGTTGTGTTACAGTGGTGTTCCGGCTGTAACATTGAATATACGCTTAATATAAGTTGCTTTCAATAAAAAAAATAAAAAAAGCGTCAGCTAAAAATAACAAAATGTAAATGTAACACATGGTGAAAGGAAGCTTCATGTAAGTTCGCTTTGGATAAAAGCGTCTGCTAAATAACTTAAAATGTAAAAAAAATAAATGTAACTATAGAGACAACACAAACTACAGAGGACTATAGAGAGACTACACTGAACTACAGAGGACTATAAAAGGAGCAGCCACAGTGAACAGAGCAACAACGTGACAACAGTGAGGGATATGAATGTGTTTTTTAATAACCAGACAATATGAGAGAATTATCTATGGGGCTGTATCGAGATAGAACGGACCTTTGTATTAGTTTACCGCTGCATTTCCCTGATGTAAAGCGGAGCTGGAGTTTTAACTCGTATTTGCTTTTAAGGAAAAGTGTGAGTTGTGGAAATGCTCTCCCACTATAGAGAGCATTTCCCACCAAAACTCTATTCTATATGTTTTAATTTACATTTAAAAGAACACAAACTTTGCGTAGCCCTATTATATAGGGCTTGCAAATAAATAAAGGTCACATTCATGTTTGTCTTTGGCTTCTGGATTATCTTTATCAGTTTGTTATCTGAGCTATGATTGGCTGTGATGTCGGTCTAGTATAACCTGCTGGATGCTGTGAAGAGTAAAAACAGAGTGAACTCGCTGAAAGGCAGCTGCAATGAGGTCATTGTGTTCATGAGTTGCTCCCAAGCCGCTCATCCTCTTCTCTGTGTTTCATTTGGCACTGCTCAGATTGTTTTTTACCAATAATTCGATTACACATTTATTTTCTTGGTTAAAACTTCACTTTAAGGCCAATTAAAAAACTTCCCCACAATATGACGTACTCTAACAGCTACTGGACTTTTCAGATTACACACATCAACTGGCCACATGTTTTTTGTTTAAAGGACAAAAGGTGAAAAGTGATACTAAGCCAAACTGTGCTGCTGTTTTGTGTTACTTTACGGACTCGCTCTTTAATGTCAGAAGTTCTTGTCCTAATTATCCCAACCTATCATAACTGTTTATTTAAAATGGTGCTGGCTTTAAGTGTTGTTGTTTTTTCTGATTGGTTGTATAATTCTCAAATCTCATTGGTTCCAGCAAATATTGGTATTGCCTTCTGAATTTCGGATTGGTTGTGTTGTGTCCCTATTTGTCCCGCCTCCTGGAAATCAAACTCAGAGAGGAATCAGCCATTCTTTTAATAGAAAAGCATTAGGATGGCTGGCCAATAAAGACTACACAATTAGGCCTACCATCCTATCTTGGAATACGTTTTTCAGTCACATTTGAGAAAAACATTTTGTCGTACAACAGACAAAGTTGTACCAAAATGTACAGTGCGGTTATTTAGGACACAAAATATAAATAACTACATTAAATATTATAGAAAAGCCAATCTATAAAGATAGGTTTTAAGAAGATGATACTGATGATACCGTTCCAAAGCCGAGGAATTTAGAAGTGTAATCTGAAGCCAGACCAGTTAATTTGCCAATTTACTATTTATAAAACCCCAAATCCCAAAAAGTGATAATACTGTGTAAAGTGTTAAGTAAAAAAAATAATGCAATTTTATTGGAGTTGAAACTGAGATGTTTGGCCTGACTTCTCTGAACCAAAGCTAATTTAAACTGGATTGAGGAAAAGTGGAAAAAAATTCACATGAATCAAAATGAGCTTTTTATCACAAAGAGTGGCTTCTTCTTTGCTTGATACAGCTTTAACTCTCATTTGTGGACGACACTGAACTGTGACTTCTAAAGTGTTCCTGAGCCATGCAGGGATTTCAGACTCTGCTGCTTGACCACTGACCTTTGACCTTATCCCTTTCACAGTGATTTTTACAGATTCAATCTTTTAATGATGTTTTTTTAAATGTTTTTTTGCAGATTGATGAACCTCTGCCCATTTCTTCTTCGGAGACTCTTAAAAATGCTCCTTTTATTTTCTCTTTAAACCTAATTAGTTCCAAATGCTCCCCTTTTTTCCAGTTCCTCTTACTTTCCCAGCCTTTTGTTGTCTCTCTTCCAACTTTTTTGAGATGTGTTGCTGACATAAAAAAATTATTTTTCCACTCTACAGAATTTTATAGAATACATACCCAGACTTTCAATATTTGTCTGTACAGATTAGGAACCTTGTGTGTTGGCCAACAATATGATACTATCTGCTCTAGGGCTGGACAATATATTAGAAAAACATACAATATGCAATAAATATTTTGAATATTGATATATGCGCTACAATTTTTAAATGGTCTTTGACTGAGAAGGTGAAGGTTAACTGATTCAGAAAATATAAATAAGAAAGATATGGACTAACTTCCACTCATCATATCCATATTAAAGATTGATTTAGACGCACCACAGTTTGATTTAATGCTCACATAGAGGACCATAGGGTTATCACGATCGATAATATTGCCATAACGTTACATTTGCGATATAATGTGCAGCCCTTATGTGCTCTGAGTAACAGATTAAAAGGCACAGCGGTGAATAACGTCTCATGTTTATTTGCTCGCCGGACAGCCCCCAGTTGAAGTGGTGGGATGTGTGCTGCAGTGATGGAGAGCGCATAGGGAGAGCCGGAGTGTAAACACAGGCCCAGAAAAGCACTGGAATGTCTCTGCAGTGGGAGCTGGCCCACGAGGTCACGCCGAGGCCAGGGCAGGTGGTGTACATCACGACACAGGCCTGACATCTCAGCACCAACTAATCCAAACAAGAGGCGGCGCTTTATCCTGAAGAGATACAGCAACGAAGAAGAGTCGAAGAGAGAGAGAAAGAAGGAAGAGGGGGTTAACAGCAAGAATTGAGAGGCCCCCGTTGTGTCGCAGAGCCGGTCCCAGAGGCAGTTAGCGTACAACAGTGTCACCACAGAGTCCTTGATCATGAGCTTGTCACTCGTCGGCACAGTTTAAAGCTCAACTGTGAGTACAAGTCATTATGGGGCCGCATATGTGCACCCAGTGTGTGTTTGTGCATCTGCAGGAGTCTGTTCTCATAGATATAAGTAAGCCATAAAAGCTCTGGAATATTAACATAGTAAACATAGGCTATAGGACTAGACTGTGGGTATGATAAGCCAAATACAAAGCCCAAAGTGACAACATCGTCATATTATTACATTGTTAAAGGCCAGTAAACCAAAAAAGATTAATAGAAACAAAATAAATCATTTAAATCTTTCATTCATTTTCTTCTGTTTAGTCCCTTTAAGGGTCGCAGGTGACTGGAGCCTATCCCAGCCTATTTAAATCTATTAAATGAATTAATAAACCTATTATCATTAGTATTTATTTGTGAATTATAAACAACTGTACCATTCTTTCATCACTATTATGTTGAGCTATTAAGTTAGTTTCTTAGTTAAAAATACAAATTTGAAAAACCTTTCACTTTTCCTTAAGCCCTTTTTGATGACAAGCTAACACTTTACTGTCATTAGTAGCACATGGCACTGTTCCTGCGCCACATTCTGAAATACTCTGACTATACAGCACTAGTGGCTTGTATCAAAGATGGAAAGGAAAAGGAAAACAGAAGCCTCAAAGAGAGCTTTAATAGAATGGAGCCAAGAAAAATGTCGCAATACACCCCCAAGTGTCCACCTATTAACACCTAGGAGTGCATCTGGACGACAAGCTGGACTGGTCCATGAATACAGATATGCTTTATAGAAGATCTAAGAAGGTTAATGTAAATGTTTTTTATGCAGCAGTTTGTCAGAGAGGGCCGGTTTAACTATATGTATTTTTTTGGAAACACTGGTTGAAGCAGTGGAGCAAAAGACACACAACAGGACAGATGCTATACTGAACAACATGGACCATCCCCTGCATTGTGCTTTTGAACAACAGAGAGCAGCCAGTGGACGTCTGAGATCAACACAAGAACTCCTTCTTCCCAAATGCCACAAAGTCTGTACAATAAATCAGTCTGTGGAAGATGAAGTCTGAAGACATTCATCTTAAGAGAACTAACAAACAAATTTCCCTTTCCTTGGTAATTAGGTATTAATAAAGTTGATACCTCTGTTTTCCAAATTTACACTTGCAGACAGGACACAAGACTGTAGCACTTAATCATCAAGCTGCTGTTTAGCCCTGTACTCAGCTGTGTATGAAATCACCCCGTCACGGATTAATAAAATAATCTTTTCTTCCATGACAGTCATTTCGGGAGCAGCCTGTAAGTCCTTCTCCCAAAGATTACAGACTCAGGTCAGATCCCCATAAATGGAGTAGGGTTTTTATAAACAATAATTAGAAGCTGTGCAGAGACAACCTAATATAGAGCGGTATATTAAACCTTTGTTACAGTGGGAACATAATGGCAGGGTTTGTGTGGTGTGTTGCAGTTTATTGGAGCAGTCAAGTTTACGGGTCAGTGCTGGATGAAATAAACTGTGTCTGCTGTTTTTAACTGTAAGAAGTACAACAGACATTAGACATGGTGGTAGGTACGCATCTAGAGTGACCATATTTTTTAAACCTCGAAACTGGGGAACTTTAATTTTCACTGCAAATCCATTAGATTTTATTTATTTATCCTTTGTTGGATTTTGGACTCACAGTTGAAGTAGTGTGTCTTTGAGCAACTTTGTGGATATTAGAGCCTGAAAAAGAGAGGCCTTTAGATAAAAAGGATTTCAGGATTTTTTTGTTTGTGGATACAGTTCATTGACTTGTTTTGACTGAAGCCACTGTTTCTCTAGTTTAATTTGAAAAGAAAAACAAACACAGAAAAGTGATGTCCGGAGTACTATTAAAAGGCCTTAGCATCTTTAACTGTTTCACTGCAGCAGCAACAATGTTTAAAATGTATGGTTTATCCCATCATCATATTCTAACACTACACTGTTAGTCAAAAATAACGTTTTTGTTGACTGCATGAGGCAGGGCCAGGTGTAATTGTCGTTCCAATAATTTCTATGGAGAAATACAATGTATTCTGTAAATTGTGGATACATTTCCAGACAAATATCTTTGAACCCCTCAAATTCCTAGAGCAATTAAAGTGTCTTAGTTTGTGTTTTTATGAAAAAAACAAAAGCACAAAAAGTAGATTTTTATGCAAATGTAGATTTTTGGTTGGTTTATAATCCGAGCCAGGGAGAATCAAAAGACATTAATTCTGATCATTTTTATTTCTTGTGCAAAGTTGCTTGTAAATCAATTGCTCCTTCTGGGTCTCTAGGACCCAATTTTGGCATGGAAACATTAAGGGATATCAAAAAGGTTTTCAACTCGATATCCATGGTAGTGTAATTTTGAGTCAACAGCACAAAAAAAATGTCAAAGGGATACAACTGGCTCTATTTAGTTTAAAAGGATTGAAGGAAGATACAGCAACACAGCCACAATTATGTAAAAATGTAATTAAAAAAACACAAAGAAACGTCCAGGGACCCAGGAGGTTATTTTTTTATGCATGTGAGAAAAAGAACTGTTTAATCACCTGGATCCGTCTTTTCAAACAGTGTAACAGCACAAAAAAGAAAAACAAACAGTAAGCAAAGTGAGTCACGTAAAGTCCGTAGCTCTAAAGGCCTAAGCAACAGTTTATCCCAGAATCATAACCTCCAGCTTAAAAACTTTTCCATATGGAATGTTTTATTAGTTATTAAGACATACACAGAATTTAACGCTCAACGATCTGTCTTTTCTGCTTTTTGTCTTTGAGGAAAAAATGTTTATAATGTGTCGTCTGTAGAGATCCACAGACTGCAGTGATAGTGTGTCCAACATTGAGTTAGATATTCTCAGCAGGTGTTTTCTGTCTTAAATATTTTCATTCTGCTCATGACCCCAGTCACCTTGACCTGGACAGCTGCAGCTGGCCACAATGGGCCTTTTGTCTGCTTCATCAGCTCTATTTAAAACAATACTCTGACTGATAAAGACACTTTGATCCCTCACAGCAAACATAAAGTCCACAGAAGTAGTTCAATTCCGTATCTGTCAGTCTCTCGTGCTGTAGCTGTAGTTTAATATGAGGGCAGTCGACCATACACTGACATTAGAGAAGTTGCAGTAAAAAGTTGGAGAAGTTTTAGTTGATGTTCTTTGTCTCCAGTGGAGCATCTTTCATTGCCCCAAAAAACTGCAGTCACTCTGTTCCATTTTTGATTGGAGACAAGCCTGAAAACAGCGGGCGGCTTCTGAATTATGCAGCGCTCCCATCCTCTTAGGGGAAGAAGTGCAGTTGGGCCACGTTGTCGAAAAGAACCGGCCGTGACAGGCTGCGCTTTGGGGGCGGCCAGGATTAATTATGAATGCTGCTAAAGTATGCCTCAGCTGCAGGACTGAGTGGAGGCGACGGAGGCAGAGGGGGATACGCCCGCGGGTAATGCACTTCACTTTAACTACAAAAAATACATGCTCTGCCCACAGCCCCTTTGTACTGCCCCCGCCTTTCAACACAGCACCTGCCACAGCCCGACTGCTCACCTGAAGTACAGCAGACAACTGTTAGGGCTGCACTCTAAGACATATGATTGAAAAGTGCTCCTTAGATCACTTTCTCATTCAGTTATTTAAAACTTTCATCATTTCACTGTGCATCACAGAAGTCTGACTAAAAGCACTTACAGTAACTAAATATAAACGTAAAAATTCATTCTACACAGCACCGTACAGCACTGGTTTAGCTGGATTTGAACAAGTTTAAGATGGGTTTGAACAGGTATTAGTTGGATTTGAACAGGTTTAAGATGAATTTAAACAGATATTAGTTGTATTTGAACAGGATTTTTGATGGATTAAAACAGGTTTAATATGGATTTGAACAGGTATCAGTTGGATTTGAACAGGTTTAAGATGGATTTGAACAGGTATTAGTTGGATTAGAACAGGTTTGAGATGGAGTTGACCAGACTCTCAATGGATTTGAACACGTTTTAGATGGATTTGAACAGATATTAGTTGAATTTGAACAGGTTTTAGTTGGATTTAAACAAAAACAGGTTTTACATATCATAGCAAAAACTGGCTCAACCAATAAGATTTAAAATATCTTAAATTGAGACATAAAACATTGCCCCCGGGCCTTGAGTTTGACGTGTGTGAGCTAGATTATCCTCGTATAAGCCTTGTTTCTTCAGACTCGTTCTGGCAAAAGGTCAATATTTCATTAAGACATTTGTTACCTTCTCTCATGTACAGCATTGGTGTCCAACCTTTGTTTCACCATGGACCATGTTTGTACATTTTAATTTTATTAAATAACTGTTTCTTGCTTTTTAAAAGGACCCACTTGGTCAGCAAAAAGTCCAATGGGAGTGCATTAAACAACATTATCTTTCTTCTTAATTACAAAATGGCTGCCTCACAAGGTGCCTCATCCTTCATCGCTAGGCCCAGTTCTTTAACCAAGTTTAATATTTGATGAAATTAGTTCTGCTTTCTGCTTCTCTGAGTTCCTTCCTTTGAGCTCAGTGCCTCACAGCAGCTGAAATATAAATCTGCACAAACTGATTTTTTTCTTCCTTTTGGTTAATGTTTGGTGTGTTTTAGGTGTAATGGTTGACAACGTAAAGCTTCTGGAAGTTAATGAAATACATTTAGAAGGTAAAAACATAACATCAAGCTTTACTGCGGTGAGAGATTTGGTTTATGGGTTTATGGGATATCAGTTTCATATCAATTGTACATTAATAGACAGTCTAAAGCACAAATACTATCTATTTAAATCAAAGACTGTAACACTGTACATTTACTTGCAAATGCTTCATTTGATTGAGCTAAGCCTTTTATCACTGTTTGGTTCATAGTTTAACTGTGTGTTTCCATTACCACAAAGGACTAAGAAGTTTAAAATGTGTTTCTAAAGAAAAAAGAAGGTTTCATATGACGTGGATTTCTTCTGTAGAAGGCTTTTATTGTGGTGAATGTGTCTCTGCAGAGGCTTATTTTACAGTTGAACTGGAGAAATACAATAATCAGACAGGATGTTTTAAATCGCTTTAATGCTGATTAGGAAACGGTCCAGCTTCACAGAAGGCATCTGTCGTAGAGTAGCAACAAAAAAGAAAAACCCTAACCCTAATATCCATTTTCCTTGTTTCCTTCTGTTGCCTCTTCTTTGTGAGTCTAATTGTATGACTTCCTACATTTTGTCCAGAAGTCTAAACTATTGGCAAACGAACCAAACCTTTGTTCAATTAGGACCAAACATTACATGTGTGAAAGGTTCCTTACTTGGATCGTTCATCTTTTGCAGTATATGGTAGATGGGCCTGTTCTACTGCACATTATGAGAATGTGAGAGCCCTCCCTGTTGGGATGGTTGTTGCACCCTTACACCTTTTGGTTTTTTGGTAGACTTCCTGAGAAATATATGTGGAGTGCCAGAAACATGGGAGAGCTCACATGTTTGACGTCACGCTCTGCCCTGTACTCACTCCAGGTAGGAAGAGCTCTTCTCTGGGTTTGTAATAAATCAACGGTGTCGTAGCTTAAGCCGTGAGCGCGAGGTGTAAAACCCAGATGTTTACTTGGAGCAGATTGATTTAGTGTCTCTGAGTGGAACTGAACTATGTCCTGCTGCTATTAACTGTCCTGTTATTGTCCATTAGACGAGAAGCATGCCTCAGATCTGTCCAGCGCACGGGGAACTCGAGAATGTGCCTGGAACATGTGTTTGGATTGGAGTTTGGTGATTGATGCTGGCAGATTTACCTAGCAACCCCATAGTCACAGAACCCACTGGGACTCGGAGCAACAAGATACAATAACGCAATAAAAAACATATAATTGAAGATAAGTTTGATGAACATGGAGGTGTTTATTGGTTTTTAGAGAAGTGTTAAACTCAAAGTGAATAAGAATACTTTCAGGGGCCAAATTTTGAGTTTGAGTCTTTCAGTTCCTACTAAAATCTATTCAAATCCAACTAAAACTTAAAATTCAACTAAAACCTTGACAAGAGGGAGAGGCCCAATAATGAGAGGGAGAAAAAAAGACTGCCAACAAAAAGAAAGCTGCATTTAAAAGTAAATACCACAAATCCTACTTAAAATAAGAGTTTATTGCAACAGGTGATACACTACCCCAGCTACAGCTACATACACCTGCTCTGAGTGTTTGTTGTGGTGTTTGTTGTTATTGAATTTATAAATTATTGTTTGTTTTCCTGTAGAGACATTAGTGAAGGCTTATTTTTTGTTAGATATTTGATTTAATAAGTGTAAATTATAAGGAGGGTGGGATTATATAACTTCACACTTCAACCCACTCCCTTTCGGACATTATTATATCATATAAATGTCTATATAAATGTCTCATTACAGAAACTAACTTAATATTATGATGGGTTTTGTTACATTTACATTATAAGAGTACTAATTAAATGAATGTTGAAACTGTAGCCTGTAATTTGCGTGAAATACACCTGTGAAATATCTAACGCAAGTCACCACTCTGTCTTCAACTCCACCATTCAGAACCAATCTAATAAAATGTGACGTCAATGTAGATCCCTCTTTATCAGCTGTAACTTCTATCTCAGTCTAATAGTGTTTTCTCACTAAAAACTCACAAATAATTACACAGTATTCCTTCGGACTTTCCCTGATTCTGTGATTACTGTCGTCATGGCAATGTGGGGGCGTGCTTCCTATAGAAAGCGTTTACTGTGGTGAATGGGTCATTTTACAGTTTAACAGCAGAAATACAATAATCAGAGTGGTGTTTTCACGTCGGAACAAACAAGAATCCAAAACAGGCCGAGACTCCCGATTGCTGCCGTAGGTAAAGGGCGTAGCAAGGCCTTTCTATTGATTGTTATCACAAGGCCGTCCTGTCGTTAAGAGCGCTGGGCTGGTCTCACTGCTTGGACTGTGACAGCGCCCAGCAACATTATCAGTCTGTTTCACTGTGCCTCTGGAGAGACAACAATTTATTGAGTGTTTTCACTTTATATACAAGTCTGGGCCGTCTGATTGAGGAAGCAACAGAGTCTTTCAGCTAAACATGCATTTCCTATGTCCCAGGGTCAGGTCCGCTTGTTGTGAACATGCATCATGTTTAATTATCTGGATACTATCCCCACATTGTCTGTATCTAATTAACCCAGTGGCCACATGTAGAACTGCAACTATTTTGTTTCTTGGTTACTGTGACATGTTAATTATGATTATAGAATTAATTTGTAACATCAAACCCAGGACTTTCCTACTTTCCCTTTATTATGGTTGGAGTCAAAGAGCAAATAAACCGCTGATTTGTTTAGACTGGTTTCCACTGGTGCAGCAAGATGCGGGTCAGGTCAGTTCTGGTGCGTTTTCATTTCCAAAAAAGGGTTTAGTACATAATCCACACTCAATTGAAAACAAGAAACAAAAGATAAACATTAACATCTCCTTGTTCTTGTGATAAAAAGTTATATTCAAGCAAGAATCGTGCTAAATGTTTTTTTTCCAAAGCTAGCATTTATTATCAACAGCTGTTTTTGGTTTCAGTGATGACGGCTCTCCCTTCATGAATTTAAACATTGAACTTATCGTCTACACTGCATTAAACCCAAGCAGAACCTGTGCCTCAAATATGGATTACCTAAATTAAAAGGAAATTAGTGCAGCTCCATGAATTTAATACATTCAAGTTTTAAAAATCTTCTGGTCCCAACAGAGTGGAAACGTGTGCTTCTTCAGGGGTTAGCCATACCAAACCGTCTCGTACAGATCCGACTTGTACCATACCACCCAGTGACTTTTGTGTGTTCTTATTTTTTTATTTGTTAAAGAGCCTAGTGTTTTAGTGACTTAATTACAGATTTCTCTGGTAACATATATAACACCAGCAACTGCACTTATAGGCACACAAAACAGGAAGTGGCTTTGTTCTGTCCAATCCCAATCAAGCAATCAATCCCTAAACTCACTGTGTACTGACTTTGTGTTTTTGTGTTTCAAGAGTTGTTGACTTGCCCTCAGAGCCAACCTAAATATTTATATTCTAATCTCTTGTCTCTGTTGTAAAATTCCCAGTGATAAGAATTAACTCCCGTTCAGCTTTTCAATGATGTAACACGATGTGGATCAACTTCCTGTTTACTTTACTCAGTTCCATCACAATCTGTCCCCTACAAACTGCTTTTTTTTAATCTTTTTTTTTGCATCGTTCTCTTATTTTTCCCTGTTAGTTTTTCCCAGCCACTCTGCCCCCCTCCCTGAGGAGCTGGAAGTCTGTGGGAGCTGGGAATCTGCTGCCCTTTGATTTAAATAGCATAACCCTGTGTCCCATACACAAACAGGAAGTGTGCGCCTTATTGCTGAGGGAGGATGTTCTCTGAGTGTTTATTTATGCTGTCGGTTAGTGCTTATGCTAAAACAGATCGGAATATCTAACACTTTTAAATCTCCTTTTGAGCTATGAATGTTTTCAGAATGAGTGTGAGAAAGATTGGGAGAACTTTTTGGATGTTGTAGACCAGTGGTGAGGGGTCATAATAGCAAATAAGAATCCTTTTAGGGACAGAAGACTGTGACTGTAACTAAAATGTGTTCAAATCAATCGAAACCTTGTTCCTATCCAACTAAAACATGTTCAAATCCAACTAAAACCTGTTTAAATCCAACTAAAGCCTGTTCAAATCCAACTAAAACCTGTTTAAATCCAACTAAAGCTTGTTCAAATCCAACTAAAACCTGTTTAAATCCAACTAAAGCCTGTTCAAATCCAACTAAAGCCTGTTCAAATCCAACTAAAACCTGTTTAAATCCAACTAAAGCCTGTTCAAATCCAACTAAAGCCTGTTCAAATCCAACTAAAGCCTGTTCATATCCAACTAAAACCTGTTTAAATCCAACTCAAGCCTGTTTTTATCCAACTAAAACCTGTTTGAATCCAACTAAAGCCTGGTTAAATCCAACTAAAGCCTGTTCAAATCCAACTAAAGCCTGTTCAAATCCAACTAAAACCTGTTCATATCCAACTAAAACATGTTCAAATCCAACTAAAACCTGTTTAAATCCAACTAAAGCCTGTTCAAATCCAACTAAAGCCTGTTCAAATCCAACTAAAACCTGTTTAAATCCAACTAAAGCCTGTTCAAATCCAACTAAAGCCTGTTCAAATCCAACTAAAGCCTGTTCAAATCCAACTAAAGCCTGTTCATATCCAACTAAAACCTGTTTAAATCCAACTCAAGCCTGTTTTTATCCAACTAAAACCTGTTTAAATCCAACTAAAACCTGGTTAAATCCAACTAAAGCCTGTTCAAATCCAACTAAAACCTGTTCAAATCCAACTAAAACCTGGTTAAATCCAACTAAAGCCTGTTCAAATCCAACTAAAGCCTGTTCAAATCCAACTAAAACATGTTCATATCAACTAAAACCTGGTTAAATCCAACTAAAGCCTGTTCAAATCCAACTAAGGCCTGTTCAAATCCAACTAAAGCCTGTTCAAATCCAACTAAAACATGTTCATATCCAACTAAAACCTGTTCAAATCCAACTAAAACATGTTCAAATCCAACTAAAACATGTTCAAATCCAACTAAAACCTGTTCATATCCAACTAAAACCTTTTCAAATCCAACTAAAACCTTGTTCAAATCCAACTAAAACATGTTCAAATCCAACTAAAACATGTTCAAATCCAACTAAAACCTTGTTCAAATCCAGGTAAAGGCTGTTAAAATCCAACTAAAGCCTATTCAAATCCAACTAAAATCTGTTTAAATCCAACTAAAAACAGTTCAAATTCAACTTAAATGTTTAAATCCAACTAAAACCAGTTAAAATCCAACTAAAACCTGTTTAAATCCAACTAAAGCCTGTTTTTATCCAACTAAACCTTGTTCATATCCAACTAAAACCTGTTCAAATCCAACTAAAATCAGTTTTTTGATCCAACTAAAATTTGTTCAAATTCACAAAAAGTTTGACAATGACTAAATCTTGTCCAAATCCATGTAAAACTTTTTCAGAAAAAGCGTTACAAAAATACAATGAGTACAAATCCAAATAATGTTTTGTGCATTTACTTTAATTAATGTAAATGTGCCCCATGTTAGGCCCATCTTGGAATTTGGTGTCTTAGTAGAATGGTGTTCACTATTACAGGTCTTTACTTTATTACTTAGGTCAGGTTACTTTAGTGCCTTTGGTCTCTGATTAATGCAAAGTCTCCAAAACATCACCTACCAAATGTATTGAAGGGCCAAATAAAACATAAAAAAGGGCTGTAGAGGAATGTTAGTTTTCTCCTCTGTGTTGACTTCATGAGAAAATGACTGCTCCCCATGGATCATCGTTTAGTGTTTCCTCTGGTGTAAAGTGTTGGGAGGGTTTTGTAAAAAGCTGTATCATCCCGACAGTTGTTTTTCTTCAACCCTTTCTGATCCAAACATGTCAAAATGCCATTGGAAAATATGTGAATTCTAAATAATATATAACACAGAGACTTCAGTGGTCCATAATCTTGCAAAACCAAGATATTTATAACTCATTGTTTTATTTTCTGTTCGGCATAAATCAATAAACACAGACACAGACTTTGTTGTAGAGAACAGTCTCAAGGTTCAAACATACTGAAGGGAACAAACTAGGGTTAGCCTGTTATAAGAATAATTATACATGAAAAATTATTTCTGCTGTGATTCCTGCCTGCTCCATTGTAAAGTAAAGAAAAATAATATAAAAAATGGAAAGAACATCAAATTATGCATTATTTTATGGTTTACATCATTAGTGTTGGTAAAATACACAGTGAGTGTAACACTAGTAGTGCACTGTGTAGTCAGGGCTGTGGCCATTACATCTGGAGAGACACATTTACTCTAGCTGCTCATCTTTAAAAACAAAATAAGAAAACTCATTTACATTATTTAGTCCAGGCTGCCATAAACAAGGGGGCATTTGACCTCCACTTGCTCTGACAGGAACAGGAACTCTTGGTCTCCATTGTTAATACGCACCAAGCACAAATGGTGAATAATACAAAATGTTCCTTTTGATAATATTGTTGGGAAGGCTCCTGCCTCACAGAAAAAAGGTTATGAGTTCAAACCGCGGCCGACTCAAACATCCTTGGCCAACTCCGGTCTTTCTTTGAGGAGTCTGCATGTCCTCCCTGTGTTACCGTGGGTTCTCTCCGGGTTCTCTCCCACCGTCCAAAGACATGAATGTATAGGTTAATTGGCAACTCTAAAGTGTCCCTAGTGAATGAATGTGAGAGTGAATGTCTGTCACTGTCTAAATGTCAGCCCCTGCGACTAATTGGCCATTGTCCAGGGTGTACCCCGCCTCAGGCCCAAAGTTGTTTGGATAGGCTCCAGTCACCCGCGACCTCTAACGGGACTGAGCGGAAGAAAATGAATGAATGAATTTGATTTTACAGCAAAAAGGTTGTAAGTTTGATGGCTAGCCAGGCCTTTCTGTGAGGAGTCTGCATGTCCTCCCCGTGTTACTGTGGGTTCTCTCTGGCTTCCTCCCACCGTCCAAAGACATGCATGAACAGGTTAACTGGTGAAACAAAAGTATTGTGAATGAACGTGAGAGTGAAAGTCTGTGCCTAAGCGTTAAGCAAGTAACTAACTGCCCATTGTTCAGGGTGTACCTAAACTAAGGCCCAAAGTTGTTGGGTCAAAGCATACATTGCAAACATTTAATCGTACATGTCTGGATTTTTCTCAGACCAATTAACATTTTATACCATTACATCATTTACTCTTTTACATGTCGGACAAAATCCAGTGTAACACCTTTTGAGTAAGTCTGCACTGGTGCAGACTCGCTTTAGACAGGCTAAAAAGCCACTTGCTCTCAAAGCTAATCGGCCTTTAATATGGTTGACCCTAGGCATGAATGAACAAATCAAGTGGAAGTGGGTAGTATGAGGGAGTAGGAAGCTGATTCGGAAAGGCCCAATATGAAGAGTTAATTTGCAAAAACAGATAAAAGCCATTTTGAAAATCAGTGAACTGAGGCTTGTCATTTATTCTTTGCATAGCGCAGTTTTCAAATCCCAAATCCATTTTAGTGGTCCTAATTGATCACAGCCATTTAAGTTTGGTTTGAATGATATCAAAGAAATAAACAATAATGGCAAATAATATAAAAATGTTTGTGACAATTAAAAAAAACAGAGTTATCTGTTTTTGCGAATGATTTCTTCATTTGTTAAGCAAGTGTTACGATCAACCACCATCAAACACCCCACCTCCAACCCACCCACAGATACAGCACCTCTGTTGTGTAAGATCGGATTGATTTGAAGCAAACATGGACGTATCCCTGCTCTTGTGGTCTTAATGCTCAGGTGTGAGTGTCTGGCTAAAAAAAAGACTATTTTTATCTATTAACACAAGCCTTTAAACCTAAATCATCTTATCCAGGCCAAAAGCATGCACATTTTTGATTATCTTTAATCTATTCATGAAGTCAGTCATTATTGTACAAAGTGTTCATAAAACGTCACAAATGCACAGCGCCCTCCCTCGCTCGGTGTGTGGGTGAAAAAGCTTCAACGTTTCCACGGAGCTCGAAATGGATGCTTGGCTGTACCACAGAGGACGCGCACAACACAAGCTAAGTGCTTTAGCAGCGGGTGACGCTAACGCAGTAGGACGGGCCCAGCGTGGCGTGAAGCAGAAGAGTGCTGTGTGAGGTGACTTATGGGACAATGGGGCCGCTTTTCGCAAATAAAACATGAGGCTTACCCAGAGCCTCCAAACTATACAGTCTCGCTTTTGTCAGGTGTTTGTGAGCAAAAAGAGAGCGGAGAAAAATCTGATTTAATGCCCTTGGATTAGCTTTGGGATGCAATGACGGCCATGAAAGACAAATTGTAGCCTTTGCCAGCCTAACAAGATGAATTTCTCTTAATTATATAGCATATTTTATAGGTCATTCATTAGCTTATAGAATTCAAAATGTATTGCCCTACAATCAACATCATATTGCAAGTGTTTTAGGAAGAACTTTGTTGCCTTAGTCATAAACAAAATATAAATGTATCTAAGATGGTGGGCATTGCTTCCGACCATTTTTTATTTGTGATGTATTTTTTGAAGTCACAGACTCAGCCATATTTATACACTTCAACGTTGTCTACCTACTGCTTCAAAATAGTCAGACATTTAATTGTTATTGCCAGTTTTCATACCATAGACATAAACTTCCCTATATAATATACTGTTCTGCCTTCTCTCATAGGTCATTCTGAGTCTTAGGGAACCTAATGGTAAAACCAAACGCACGAGGGCCGCATAACATGAAAAACTAACCCGAAAAATACAACTGTGACCATGACCGACTAAAGGATTCAGTCTCGTATAGAGCAGCTGATAATGGGCTAAGTCACTAATGTTCTGTGCGCACTCCTGTAGTGACGTCTTTCGCCCATTGCTAAGTCCACTCATTGTCACTAATTAATGCATAATACAGTATATTGTAATTAGACAGTGGCCAAATGGGTGTTTCTTTAGAACTTTCTTGTATCTTTAATTAAAGGACTTAAGGACACAGACTTTTTACCAATGAGGCATCAATAAAAGTGTGTCCTCAATCTAAATGTAAAGCTCTTATGTCTACACTTGGGAAGAAGAGGCTCCAAATATGGTGCTTTAAATCGTCGGAAAATGCACATAAATAAGACATGCTTCATCCAGCACTTCATCTCTGCACTGCTATGTTTGGAAATGAAGATGGCATAGACGTTTTTGGGCATAAAAGCTTCAATGCATCAGTGATTCTATTTTAACCCTTTCCCAAGCACTGGTGGATTGGTTACATTAATGGTTTACATTTCATACATATATTTTTACACCCCTGTCATTTATAAGAGAAGATACTGTCTCTATGTGAATTGTACTAAAATGTCTGTCTGCAACCACATCCTTCTTTGTGCTGAATTAATCCAGCAAATATTTATTATTATTATTATTATATTATTTGGTCAGGTTCTCTGTGACTAACGAGAGAGGGGTTATTCTTTCATTTTTAATCCTTGTTTCGCCACTGTGGAGTACGATAGGGGTCGAGTCAGTACGGGATGATTTTGTTAGGGTAACCCTTGAAGAAGTACACGTTTCGACTCTGCTGGGTCGAGGAGAGCGGTGTCTGCTACAGAAACAATGACATCATCGTAGTGCCACAAGAGCTGTGTCTCTATTTGAGAAATAAAACTTATTTGATTTCTGAACATTCTGAACATTAAATTTATAGAGATACCCCAATTTTCTATAACTTCGGGATATAATATCTGATGATCATTATGTGTTTAATGCAGTGTAGACAATAAATACAACACTGACTCTGTTTAAAACTGGAAACAGCTGTTGATACTAAACACTAATTTTGTTGTCGGAAAAAAGTACATTTAGCATGTTTTCTGTTTTTAATATAATGATTTTTTTCGTTCGATCGAGGAGGATTATCTAATGTCCTGACCGCAGTGTTTCGCTCCACCTTTTCCAAAGCTAGATCCAAAGTGGTACGGTGCACTTTTGTGGACACTTTTTGGTAATAGAAACTAGAATCAACCCACACAAATGTATGTATTTTCTGGTGAAAGGTTACATGATGGAAATGTATTCAATGGTTGTTGCTTTACTCCTTGTGTCCTGTAATTTATGTTAGTTTAATATGATTGTGTTCAGTGGTACATTCTCATGCATTTAGTTAAAATAATGTAATAAATTAAAGCTGTAAATGAGACATTGGGTCAGTTAAAGAGTAAAGATATACTGATTACAATGGAAAACTAGTTTAGAACTGACTCTAGTTAGGCCTCACATTCTTAATATAAATAAGATAAAATATGCTTTCTGAATAATACTGGTAGGTACTGGTTTGAAGTTAGCCACACCTTCGCCTTTCTTTGTCTCGTTTAGAAAGAAATGACCTTTTAGTAGCTGTTGCAATGTGCTGTGATGTGTGTGTATTTGTGCTGCTTCCTGTTCGGTCTACTCAGCACAAAGACATATTTAAATCCTGACTAATGACCGAGGAGTGGCTCTGACGGCCCCCACCGTCTCGTCCCCCTTAAGGTTTGATTGTGTTCCTATACAAAGTCAGGAAATGGGGTGGCCTTTGAGAGCGTTCTTGTTGTGAGGAAACACACTCGCTGCTGGCTGTTAGCTGGGCTCAGGTCCAACAGACTGCTTATAAACCACAGCCCTGATGTGGACGCAGCAGCTACGATGCAAAAGAATAATTCACATTTAATGCATTATTTTATTAAACTTCTTTCCATTTAAACAGTCTCATGTTTACCAGTTTCACTTATTATATTTCATTCACCTAATCCAGATGATTATTGATAAATACTGAGAAAATGCATGTAGAGCTTTCCTACACACTCAAAATAAATTGTATTTTGCATTTTCTTCAATAAATACTGTTATAAATATTTATAAGGGGTTGTGAAATGTTAGAAACACATTAAATATGAAATAAAAGACTTTATATTTAAAATACAATCAAATACAAAGGCCACAAATATAAGGCCACACACTTTAATTTGGTCGCACCACAATGAGATATAAGGATTTGACTGGACAATGATTTTAATGTGAAAAAAGTGTTAATACAGAATTAATTATCCTAAAAATATATTTACAGTATATTGTGAAGCTCTGTATTTGTAATATGTGGCCAATACACATTTATGGCCCCTCATGTGACGTTAGATGAAATGTGTGTTTATCTGTTATTAGACAATAAACAACTTTCACATTTTTTTTACTGTAATATATAACCATAAAATCATACAGAGCCTATAAGACAATAGACAAAGAAGAATACTCTCAGACAGGAATGAAGGATGAAGAAATAGTATAACTTAACAATTTTTGTATTTTGTAGCAAAGCCTATTATGTTTAGTGTAGATTTAGCTACATTTTATTCTTCCTGCCAAACAATATGTAACGTTAACCGATTATTATGATTTATATTATTTATGTTAATATGCAGTAGCCTTATGTTTAGGCTATTAGTTCTAAAGTCAGGCTACTAAATAAAATAAAATGTTAAAGAACACAATAAAATATTTTGTGGAAAGATAATGTTGCTATTTTCAATACCTTGAAAAAATGTCGTTAAGTCCTACAGAATACTATTAAATATGTGAGTTTTTCTCGTTTATTACTATCAAATAAATATGTCCCGAAAAAAGTGAAAGGTTGTATGATTTTCTAGTCCAGTGATTGAAAAGGCCTATGTAGGAGCAGCAATGGGAGTGTTTTGAAGGAAAAGGCCATTGGTGAGGCCCGCGTGCACAGCTGACGCTAATCTGCGGCTGATTGGGCCGGTGACTGTGTGTTGTGGCTCATAATTGATGAGCTAATTGAAAAGAGGGAGGTCTGTAGCGGTAGGCGGGGGTCTCACAGGGCAGATCTTACTCAGCTCACAGCCGTGCTCCAATCAGTAAACTTTTAGTGTGATTCCTCCTTCCCGCACCGTGCACAGCTGAGGGGCACAGATTACAGGCTACATGTGAGCGCGGAGTGGAGCTTTTTCTCACACACTTCTCCTACCCCCCCATCTCGCACCGCACACGGAGCACTCACTCACACCTGGTCTCTCACCTTTTACTTTTACTTTGAGGCGCTGCTTTTCCGCCTTTTTTCTTCGTGAATGATTCTCTCCCGCAGTCCTACTTCCACCGCCACCTCTACGACTAGTCCTTGCAAGTGTTCGGACAGCGCGCCTTCCTCCTCCTCTTCACGCAGTAATAATCACCTCGCCACCTCGTCTCTCGTCAAGTTCAAACGACACCAGGACTCGCACTCCAGCAGCTACACTCGCACTTGGGGGACCTCTCACTCGACCACCAGAAACTTACTCTTGAGCGCGGCGGAGGCGTCTCAAGCCCGGGTCAACATGAGTCTGAAGGAGCCCGAGCCCAACAACAATGTCTCCATCGAAGAAGAGGTGAGTGTTTAGCCGCCAAAAGCGTACTTCACTGCCCCTTAACCTGCCTCGGACTAAGCTAGGCTACACTTTGAGACTCGCCGACCTTTTTGATCAACGAGTGTGTGTGTGTGTGTGTGTGGAGCCAGAAAACTTGGAGCTGGGACTTTAGATGGATGAAGAGATTTTATTTTTTTAAAGGGGTTTTAAAGCATGTGAAAAACAGAAATGCATCTTAATATCCCACATTTTAGTGGCACGTAAATTGCGTTAATTTTTTTTATTTATTTTTTTGCTGTTGACGTAGTTAACGGCTGTTGTCTTTACGAAACTAAATCGATAAAATAAGTAAATTACCGCGTTGCATAATTATGTGCTGGTTTAATAATGTTAAAAGGCTGGACATTTTAAATATTTTTATTCCTGCTCTCCTGGGCTGAGCATTAGGGTGGCCATAACGTGTCTTGTTAATAATACTAAACCCTGTAAATCATAGTTGCCAGTTGGTAAACTTTTAAAATTTAAAGCAGCTTAAAGTGATAGCTCAGTATTTTGGTTTTATTAAAATGGATAGCTTAACTATATCCTATATAGTAGGTAACTGGTTGTCTGCACATCCCCAGTTTAAAGAAGCAAAAGGAGCAGTGCCAAAGACTAAACCATGCTGTAAATGGGAGCAGAGAAATTTTAAGAGACCAAACTACAAGATGGATACTAGATTTTTGGGTCGTAGAGAATATTTCCACAATATCTGCTGTAGAGGAATGGCAGGAATTTAGGCTATATTAGACTTGGACAGACTTTGTCATTCAAAACATACAAATGTACACAAAATGAAACTTCATTGCCATGGCTCAACATTTAGTAACACATATACAGCAGCTTAAAGTTGGTCAACGTGATTGCATATGTGTGCAGTATACAATAGAGAACAAATGACCAGTGCGTAAAGACACTATCTGGTATTGTATTGTCATTAGTGCAAACAGTCTCTGTAGTTCTGAGGTTGTATAGCCTATATGAGAAACGGGATAGAAGGCAGTCATGATAAAGTTTATTAAATACCTCCATAATACAAACTTGTATATTAAAAGTGTGTGTGTATATTTTGTAAGGTGAAGCCCCAATAGCAACTAAATATAAAACTGAAAGCCTGCATCACTGCTTTCTTTTTCAAACCTCTCTATCTACTGTATAGGCAATAACTTGTCCCTATGGATCTCCCTACATTTATTTAAACGCTAATGATTACTGGACAATATCTGCTGTAGTTTGAATTAAATATTTTTAAAGTTAAATACTACTATTGTGGATGTGTCCGCCTGGGGGGGCCTTTAGTCTCCAGTTCTGACGCAGTCAACTTTGTTTGCTTTCAGGCCAAACAAGATGCATCACATGGGAGCATCCATTTGGCACTATTTTATCTGCAGGCCTAGAACTCTATAGCTCTATCATTTTAATCCAGTGGTGTTAAATCAAATGAATCTGACTGTTTAACTTGACTTTTAGTCTGCTTTGTGCTCAGCCACCTCTGTGTTTAGCTCCGTAATGGCTCCTTTTTATAGAGAGACTCCGAGGGGTTCGCTGGGCCTTTTTGTCGGCTCTCCTTTGTTCCCATTGTCACCGGACAAAGCCCCATGAGCTCATTTCCCCATTTCTAGTCTCGCTTGCTCTTGTTGCTTTAAGTGAGACATGAAGAAGACGGCGCTCAATAAAGACTCCCAAAATTTACAAGGCAGACTTTTCATAGGCAACTGCGCGTTCTCAGGTGGCCAGCTTAATGTCCAGCGGGATGCACTTGATTTGCTGTAACGTGGATTTGTAAAGGGGAACAAGGAGTGCTGCTGTGCCCACCTGAAAAATGGCTGGGGGTCAGAGGAAGGAAATGGTGTCACTGTGCGCTGTTTTGTCCGCTGCTGTTCCTTATTGTCCACGCTGCTGGATGCCCTACTGTACTCGGGGCCTCCCCCGATTTGATGGGGCCCACGCCTTATATATTAAATAAAACATTGTTCCAATAGTGGTGCTGACAACTGGGACATATGGATTAATTTTTTTCTTAAATTGTGATGTTACATTAGAGTAGACCAAATAAGGACTGGACACTTTTTATGGCTCCTTCATTATTTTATTTTTAAGTCTAGCTACAAAAATATGTAAAAAAAAAAGTATATCGTTTTAGTAATAAACTTGGATACAGAGCTTTCACAACAGTTATTGTTTGCATTGCACATCTTAAATGCAATTTTTTTTTTTATTGCAGGTACGAACACTGTTTGTCAGTGGCCTTCCTGTTGATATTAAACCAAGGGAGCTATACCTTCTCTTCAGACCTTTCAAGGTAAAATAACTTTATTTACACTTGTTCTAAATTCTTTTTATATTTGGAAATGTGGTAAATAAAATACTGAAAAGAGAACAATTACTAAAGCTCTGTTTCCGCTGGGGTGGTCTTCTGTGCATCTGTTATGATGCTTTTCCAACAAGGCGTACAAGGGGACCCCTAGAGGTGTGTCCACTTTCAAAAAGGTTGAGTTTAACACTACAGTCAGTTGACTGAATGAGAGAATCCTATAATTATAAAACAATAGGAAGTAAATTAAAACTGAAATGTATACAATTTTTTTTTTTGGTTATCAATGTTGCATTCTGAAAGAAAATGCAATGTTCTTTACCGAAGCCAAAGCTAACATTTATTTAGTTGTCTAGTTTTTAAAAAGTGTTGTATTGCTCTGGCTTCATAAACCTAAACATTGTATTGTCTACACTACATTAAACACAAGCGGGTAGGGTCCCCAAATTATAGGAATCTGCTGCAGCTTTATGAATTTAATGTTAATAAAACTGGAAAGGTCTGTTTCCTGCAGCAGCTGTACCTCCAGCCTCTTGCTGCTACAACAGGATTTACTGATTTAGATTCAATATTAACAATGATCCAAGTTTATAAAGTCTGCTTCAAATACATGTTAGTTCTCAAATAGAGACATGACTTTTGTGACACTTTGATGACTGGAGGGGCAGTGGCTCAGTGGTAGAGCGGTTGTCTTATAACCAGAAGATTGATGGCTCCATTACCGCTCTTCCCAGTTTATACTGTTGTGTACTTGGGCAAGACACTTAACCCACCATGCCTCCAGTGTCTGTGGCTCTGGTGTGTGTAAATGGAAGCTTGATGTATAGTGCTTTGAGTGCCTAGTAGGTGGGAAAGCGCTATATATAAAATCCATTCCATTTTACCATGACACTTTCATGTAGCTGACGCTGCTCTCTGGAACCAGCAGAGTGAAACAAAAGCCTCTTCAGAAGTTACCTGAACCAAGACGTCCCCTACTGACCCGACCTGTACCCCACAGAGGAAAGGAGGCTTAATGGCACAAAGTTGGAGATGGCTGGGACATTTCATTTCTGTTCTCACCACAGCTCAACAATAGAAATATTTGCATATAGGAAAATGAGGCCACATCATTGTTCACAGCCTGTTCTGTTTCTATCGGGGCCTTTGCTTCCATAAACAAACTCCCACTCTTCATCCTAACTAAACCAAATTGGAAGTGGTATCCTTTGCACATGGATGACCCGGAGGAATGTGTAAATGAGTAGCCCTCACGATTGGCCAAAGCAACTCTTCTCCACAGCCCTCAGCTTGGCCACCGTGTGGAGAAAGTGCATTTCCTCTGCTCTAACATGGTAACATTGTGAAACTCATGTTTAGTTTAGTGTTTCTATTCATTCTTGAGCCACAGAAAGCAAATACGCGGATAATTTCAACTAAAGAACCATAAGCCTGACTAAAAGCTCTTAAATCATTGAGGCTAAATCTGGTTTGTGTTGTTGGAAGTAAATTGTTTAAATTTCCATGACTGTAAATCAGGATCAGGAGCGAGCCCATCTATCAGCACTGTGCTCGAAGTTCCCCTTGTAAGGAATTTGCTCAGTCCCACTTCTGTTTTTTTTTTTTTTTTTAAACTCGCTGTGGCTATATTTGGAAATCATGCTCAATCTAGGCAACAAAACCCACCTGATTAAATGTGCTTTTCAACACTGCTAGCTTTACCTTTTCAGACAGCAGACCATTGTAGGCTTTATCTGATTGTTCCCCGGTTAGTGCTTTTATACACTAACACACAGGACGTTGACTCTGAAGTCCCCTCGTATGAGGTGTTCATGCTCAACATGATGCATGTGACTGCACGCTGGATAATTGGCTGTCTTTCTTCTCTGCAGGGTTATGAAGGGTCACTGATTAAGTTAACATCAAAACAGGTAAGTTTCCATCACTAATGCTTTTAATGTTCTTCACTGACTCTTAATGTGGATTGTAGAAGGGTTTTAATAACCATTTAATGCTTTCATCAGTGGTTTTCCAAATGGACTTTTTTGTTTTTTGGGGAACATTGACTAATCAGAAACTCTATCAATATCAAAAGAGAGCCAACTTAAAGCAACACTAACTTTTCAGGCTATGTTCAAAGAAACTCATAACGGAGACAAATGGCTAGCTTCACCAGTCAACGCTCGGTGAGAAATAAAGTTTAACCTAGCAATAGTAAAACCTCAAGTCTTTTCTGTTGAATGACATTTTCTAGGTGGCATAAGTTAAAAAAAAATTACCTAAGCTAAAGGCTACATGCTAAAAACGCTTAAAATCTTGCATTATTGGGGCAACTATTTCCAATTTCACTGTTTATCTACATAAACAAATATCCTAATATTTGCCCTCTTCCTGCCCCAAATTTTTTTTTTTTAAACCAGATCAGAAAGCCAAAGCAGCAACTAATCTGTTAGTTACCATAGTGATGGCAATATTAACCAATGGAAAAAGCAACAGTGTTCTTGGATTAATGATTGGTTTCTTAAAGCTATTGCTAAGTTCAATTTGACCTGTTGTCATCTGAAATAGTAGATGAAATCAGTTTATATTCAAGTAAATCATCTCTAAATGTCAGCCCTGCGACTAACAGGCCATTGTCCAGGGTGAGCCCCGCCTCAGGCCCAAAGCTGCTGGGAAAGCCTCCCGTCACTCACAACCCCTAACGGGACTAAGCGGTAGTGAATAAATGAATAAAATTTAGTTTTGAGTGTTTTTTGGACAAACATTATTTTCCGTTTGGAGTGCTATTGTCAGCTTTGCAGTTAAGTTAAAGTTTCACTTATTTTTAAGCTTTAAAAATATGGTTACCCACCCTATATGTTTTTAAACAAACACATTAACATGGCACACCACGTTAGCCTAAACAGTTTTATTTACTGGTTTTAGTTTGTTCCCTTGTTAAAGAATGGAACATTTTTATTTTATTTATTTATTTTTTAAACGTCAATTGTGGAAGGGTTGGGGGGGCATGGGCGGGGCTTGACAAAGGGTCATTGAGTAGTTTGCTTTGGTCTGTAGCATGTTGTTTCTCTCTCTGTCTTCCAGCCTGTCGGGTTTGTAACCTTTGACAGTCGCTCCGGAGCTGAAGCAGCCAAAAATGCATTAAACGTAAGAACTGCTGGCTTTTGTTCATACTCTAATGCTTTGGTGTTCACCTTTTTTGAATGTCTTTGTATTTCTTCTAACCTTTTGCTTAAACCTCAAATGACTGGGAGTACAAAGCAATTCCATCCCCGAAAGACTTCTCAAAGCCAACCCATTTTGTCTTTTATAATTCAATGGCAGGGACATTTTTGGAAAGAGGCCAGAACCCAGTAGCCTTACGGTAGTTTACTTTGACCTTTTTTAAATACACATCCCTTCTTATAGTCTGGTCTGTAGCTTACCTTATTTTTGCATACCACTGCTTCATTGTAATAACTGTTCTCTATAGCCACATGTATAGTGTTTTATATGGCCACATCTTGAGTAGTGTAACCTCTTATGTTGTCACCAAGTAGCCCACGTTGGCAGTTATCTAACACTTCTCTCATAGCCTCCTTATATGCATCACGTTAAACACAGCAGCAGTCACACACAGACACACACCAGAATACTATACTCACCTGCATGTGGGCACAACGCTTAGGGCACAAGAACAAACGCAGGGTCAACAACACACAACGTCTCTGTCAGCCCCTCTCCTCGCCTCTCGTCTCTTCTTGGCTTTAGCCAAGAGGAAACAAATACAAAAGTGACATCCTTCAGTTGAACCCCTTTTCCCCTCCCCTTTGGTTATTTACATAAAGGTAATGAATAATGGACCCAAACGCTCAAGTATGGCTGTACAGTATTGTTCAAAACAATGGCACTTTGATGACCTCAGTGATTGAATGCCACATTGCTGTTTTTTGAACACGCCACTTTAAACTAATTGCCCAATTGCACAGCCTTAAGAGCGTGCATATCATGAATGCTGGGTCTTGAACCTACTGGTAACTTGTTTGCCACTTGGCAATAAAAAAATATACTAAACCTAGACTATTCTGGTTGGTCACATTGTACTGCTATTTTGAACAATACCGTCCTGTATCCTGAACCTTTACACCTTCACTGTCCGTGAGCAGCTGAGTGACGGTAGTAGCTCCCTGGTCAAGAGCACATTTTTAATCACCTGAACAAATTAATATCTTTAAGGTCACATCCAGTGAATGAAGTGTATCCTGGTATTGGTCCCAGATTTCTAGATTCGATTGTTCAGGAAAGACTGCTGGTGCCTAACTACAGCTATAACTCTCCACAGATAATAAATTGAATTAAAAAAAAACCTTTTGAGCAGAAGGCCACAGCTGAAGGATCAGTCCTGAGTATTGACGCAGGGCTGATGGAGAGGAGGCCGTGTGAGACTCGGCTTTAACATATCAAACTGAGCCCACCTCCCTTACCAAACTGTCCCCCCCCGCTCCCCTCGTCTCTCCCTCAGGGTATTCGTTTTGACCCCGAAAGTCCCCAGACCCTGCGCTTAGAGTTTGCTAAAGCCAACACGAAGATGGCAAAGAGTAAGCTGATGGCCACACCGAACCCCACAAATATCCACCCTGCTCTAGGAGCACACTTCATTGCACGGGACCCATGTAAGTTGTACTGCTGCACCACTCTAGGCTCTCACCCACTCGCACCTTGGCAGTGCCAGGACTAAATTGGCCTTATTCTCATTTTTCATAATGTCTGTGTTGGGAATTCAAGTGGACAGGACTTACTCTGTATCTAACAAATGAAGGACTAACTCACCCTTCACATGCATGTGTCATCGACTCAAACAGCCGCTTTGCTTCTTCAGGAAATTCCTGTTTATTCGGCAGTTGTTTTGGCTTTTTGCCTAAACACCTGCTGAACTTAAGTTTTTTTTAAGCAAGTGGTGGATACTTTAACAATGGATCAGATGTTCCAAATTTCCAAGGCCCAAATTAGAATAGATGTTTGCGGCACATGTCTTTTGTTGGAAAGCAGTTGCTAAAGTTGGTGAGCTTTGTTTCCTCCTGTGACTCCACAGACGACCTGACAGGGGCAGCTCTGATCCCAGCGTCGCCTGATGCCTGGACTCCTTACCCCCTGTACACCACGGAGCTGACCCCGGGCCTCCCTCACGCGGCTTTCACTTACCCAGCAGCGGCTGCTGCTGCTGCAGCCCTCCACGCCCAGGTGTGTTTCTTTACTAACGCACAACTGTGATGAATGCACCAATTCTCCTTTTAAAATGCTGTCACATTTATATGCATGATTCCACTGGAACAGATCATTATGGGTCAGTACTGCGCACTTTAAGAGGAGCACATAACACTCTGGTTTCAGCAGTGAGGTACAGTCTTTAAAAAGTGGAGCTATACACTGCAGTCGGGACAAAAAAAATCTCATAGCTTGTCTGTTCCAAAAGGAGGCTAAATGTTTTTATAAATAAAGTCGGCTCAGAAGAGTGGTGTACAGAAAAGGAAGGCTGCTGATACATGGTCAGTTTGTTGGGTGCAAGAGGCTGAGGAATGTAAGGTATTTTCCTGAAGAAACTTACTAATGGTCTTCAGAAGGTGCCAACTTACTGTCCATGTTCCTGACGGAACATAAACTGTCTGTGTTGGCACAACGTGGGGAAGGGTTTTTAATTGAAATTTGTTGAAAGCTTTGAGGTCTCGCACAGACATTAGTCCCTTTTACTTTAACTGTCCCATAAGAGTGCAACATTGGTCTTTAAAATAACTCTACTCTAGGATGGAGGGGATGTTTTACTGTTTGTGCCACAGGTAGAAAGAGTCCAGGCCTTGCAGCTCTTAGCTTTGGAAATATTTGGCACTTGGAGAGTTTGAGCTCTCGACATTTCCATGCCTCTTAATTACTCAAGACTATTGTCCTCACCAAGCTACACGACCCACATTCCCATGGCTTCAGTGACCACAGCTTAAAGGGACCGTTCTTCTCAACGGCCCATTGTGGTCCTGTTCCCACTGTACTGAAAGAACCACACGCTGCACAACAAGCCTGGTGATGGTCTGCTGTACTCTGTTTGTGTCTCTTTAGATGCGCTGGTACCCTACTCCATCTGAGACTTCCCAGCCCGGATGGAAGTCCCGGCAGTTTTGTTAGATATTTAGTGAGTAACCTTTGGTCCAATAGTACATTTATTTTTAGTTCTGTGTTTTTCCAACCTTATTCTCCTCCCTTTACTACCCAATGTGCAGCCAAGTTCTTAATAGTACAATGTATATAACAAGTTCAGAAGTTACTCACAAACCTGTTGAGGCAGTCTGTATTTTGGCAGGGCATAGGTTTGGGCAAGGCACGATTAACTGTATAGGATTTAAGCCAATACATAGAGCTGCTTTGCAATCTGAATTTTTCACTGTACAATTGTTTCCTTGTCTCCTCAGGTCTCTGGAAACCACACCTTCGTGCAGCTGAAGTGAGGTTTGCCTAGCTCGTCATTAATTTAATCAGGTTTATTTAATGGACAGATGTGCATTAAAACAGTATTTATATGTCCTCATGTCTGTGGGGAGCTGAAAACATCTTTGCTGTCGACAATCTGATCCCTTGGCAACTGTTGCGGTACCGTCTTAGCTCTTCAGAAAAACTTCACGTTAGCCTAAATCTCCACCGACACAAACGCCGAGGGGAAAACTGCAGCACTAGTCCTTTTTGTGGTGTTCCTTCTGGAGAGAAGTGTTAAGTCATTGCATGTTAGTCTTTTTGGCATGAAATTAGAACGCAGAGTTGTGTGTATCCTAATTTTACTTCGTGTTTGTGTTGCCTTTTAACCTTGGCTTAGACAGCAAGTGTTGTGTTGAGTTTTCTTTTCTGTAGAAACTCGGTCTTAGCTGTGTGAAAGCTAGGCTGTTGTGTAAATGGCTTACCTCGCATGGACTTTTTGTGAATGCATCTCTACGTTCTGACAATCCCCAGTCCTTTATGATCATATCAGTGTCTGTCATTATTTGAGCAAAAGAACAAATTTGTACTTTTGTGTAATGTATATTTATGCATTTTGGTGCAACTAATAATGAACCTGTATAAGTTGGATGTTTAGCTGTCTCTTGTGTTTGGTATTTTGAATCTATAATCCTGTTTAAAGTAGTTTTAAAGAAAAGTGCAATTTGTTTAAAGGGGAAGTGGGTATTTGTCAAAAGTATTCAGAACGTGGCTTGTGCCGGTCTGCTAAAAAGATTGCTGTACAATCTTTCAGAATGTGAAACTGGACCATAGATGAAGGGTTACTTTTTGGGGGGAGGGCATTTTGAAATGGGAAGGATGAATTTAGACTGAAGGAATATAATTTGGTTTAGAACATGTTTGTCTCTGTATCTGCTGTGCATAAGATGTAAAAAAAAATAAACAAAACCCCATCTTATGAATAAAAAAAGTGAATGCATTTGTTGTGTCAATCACTGCACTAACTCGGCAGCCAATCGGCAGGAAGTCCCACTGCTGGCATTAAACTTTAAAACATCGGAGGACTAATGCTCCAATCAGTTTTTATAAAGTTTAGGTTGAGTTGCTAACCAAAAAAATGCCACTCAAAACCAAACACCTTCTGAAGCCAGAAAACTCCACCCAAACTAAACCTGAACTTACCTGGGTCAAAACCAGCTTAAAGCAACAGGCCCCAAAAGGTGGTTTGGTTTTTAGTGGGTTTCATCACCATGGTAACTGACTACATTTGCTTTTTATTCTGGTTTAGAAACTGGTCCAATCTGCTGAGAGCGAAGCCAATGTTATAAAAAGGTTTAATTTATCCTTGTGTTGCATTAAAACCATTTACACTTATCAGTTAAACTGTACTTGTCCTGATAAAATGGACCTTAAATCTTTAAAACACTTTTTTGTTAAGTATAAATGAACGAACATGTCACATTCTAGCCATGGGTTACTTTCCATCCACAGGCCCTAGACAGGTTAAACAAACATGTCACATTCTAGCCATGGGTTACTTTCCATCCACAGGCCCTAGACAGGTTGTTTGAAATAGTTGACAAAACACTTTTGACAGAATAACAAAGTTCACATGCAGACACTTACCGTCAGATCAGGCAGAGTTCATTACAGATTGGAATTAAAGTTTTGACATTGTCGAAAATAACCCCACCCCCTTTCCCCTCCAGGTTGAATGCTATTGGCCATTTGCTGCAGCTGGTGAGGGCTTAAACCCGGGTTGAGAGTGAAAGTTTCTTAAAACCAAAACTCAACCTGATTTGGATTTGTTCTGTTTAAACAAAACTCGCTCCACAACTCTTGACTTTACTCAGCCTGCTTTGTGCAACAGCGCTCAGATGTTCACATCAATAATTCATTCCATCTTTTTATTTGTAATGCATGGATGCTTTAGCGTGTTTCTGACCTCCACACTTGAAGATGCTCTGCTCAGTCAACCACGAGGCTCCTCCTGGGACTGAGGCACTGTTCTATAGAAACAGCTGCTTAAATGGTCACATGGTGATGGTTTATGGAAGAGTATTATGGCATTAATTGAGCTATAAGCACAGGTGACAGCTGCTGCTTATTCACTCTTGTCTTCACTGGAGGTGTGGAGCTGATATAATATTTCAATAAGTACACCAGTTTTTTTAATAACCCCCATGGGCAAATTAGGATAAACTGAATTTGCCCATGTCCTGAAGCTCACTGATCTCATCCAAAAATGTATGAAATGTTTTGGATTCATTTTTTTCATATTTTTATGAAATCTCTATATGTTTTACATGTTATTTAGACTTAGTGTGAAATATAAACATTTGAAATAATGAATAAAATATCCAGCGTTGTGCAACAGATGAACCCAAAGTTACCCAGTTTGGATTTGTTTGGTTTATCAACTCATAACTTAGGCAAGGCAATTTATTTATATAGCACAACTCATACACTGGGTAACTCAAAGTGCTTTACAGGAATAAAAGACAATTTACAAGATTTATATTAAGAAACATAAGAAAAAATTAAAAACATTTTAAAAGAAGAGTGCAGATAAAAGAAAAACACTTTAGGTTGTAGTGGAGGCGGAGCTAAAGAGGAAGGTTTTTAACCTCACCTTGAACATTGTTAAAGTTGAGGCTGTTCCAGGTTTTTGCTGCATGAAACTTAAACGCTGCTTCACCCTGTTTAGTTCTAACTCTGGGCACGAGCAGAAGGCCTGTCCCAGATGTTCTCAGAGTCCGAGGAGGTTCATAAGCAACTAGCATGTCAGAAATATATTCTGGTGCTAAACCATTAAGAGACTTGTAAACCAGCAGTGCTGTTTTAAAGTCTATTCTCTGAGCAACAGGAAGCCAGTGCAGAGATTTTAAAACTGGCGTAATGTGGTTGTCCTTCCTGGTTTTGGTGAGAACACGAGCAGCCGCGTTCTGAATAACAGCAGCTGTCTTAACCCTCGTTTTGAGAGACCAGTGAGCAGGCCGTTACAGTAATCTAACCTGCTGGAGATAAAAGCATTTATAAGTTTCTCTAAGTCTGGTTGAGACATCATCCCTTTGACTCTGGAAATGTTTTTAAGGTGATAAAATGCAGATAGTGTAATTGAATTAATGTGACTATGGAAATTCAAGTCTGAGTCCATGATGACCCCTAGATTTCTAACCTGAACTTTTAGATTTTAGAGAAAGAGACTCGAGGTGACTGCTGACACTTTCTCTTTGTTTCTGTGGCCCAAAGATGATTAGTTCAGTCTTATCTCTGTTCAGTTGGAGAAAATTATTTTGCATCTACACATCAATCTGTTCGATGCAGTGACACAGTGAATGGATTGGTCCATTTTCACCTGCTGTGAATGAAATGTAAATCTGAGTGTCATCTGCATAATTATGGTAGGATACGCCACAGCTGCGTATTAACTGGCCTAAAGGAAGCATGTAGGGATTGAATAATAGAGGTCCCAAGATAGACCCCTGTGGAACCCCACATGTCAGGGCCATTTGGTCTGACACAGTTACCAACCGAAACAAAGTACTTCCTGTCTTCAAGATAGGACTGAAACCATTTAAGGGCAGTTCCAGTGATACCTATCCATTCCTCTAATCTTTGTGTCAGGATTTCATGGTCCACTGTATCAAACGCAGCACTCAAGTCCAACAGAACTAAGACAGAGACTTTGCCTGCGTCAGTGTTCAGACGGATGTCATTTGTGACTTTGATAAGTGCAGTCTCAGTCTGTGATGGGGCCTGAATCCTGACTGAAAAGGATCAAAGCAGTTGTTAAGTAATAGAAAGTCATTAGGTTGTTGATATACAACTTTTTCGATGACTTTCCCTAAAAATGGCAGGTTTGATATGGGCCGATAGTTGTTGAGCACTGCAGCATCAAGACTGCTCTTCTTTAGGAGAGGCTTAATGACAGCAGTTTTTAAGGCCCTTGGAAATGTTCCAGACTGTAAGGAACTATTGACTATATCAGTGAGTTGTGGTAACAAACTGCTTAGTACTGATTTTAGAAATCTAGTGGGTAAAACATCGAGACAGCAGGTGGATGAACTCAGGCTGGAGACAGTTTTTTCAATTGTTCTGTCATTAATTTGTGTAAAATGTGTTAAACCAACCAAGTGCCTCCTAGGTGGCTGCAGTGTTGTTTTATGTCCTGTTGACTGTATCGCATGTTTAATGCCTTGAACCTTGTCGTTGAAAAACAATGCAAACTCATTGCATTTAGTGGTGGAAACTAATTCTGGAGCTGGAGGGTTTGTTAATCTGTTCACTGTAGCAAACAGGACACGCGAGTTGTTACTACTGTTGTTGATGATCTCTGAGAAGAATATTTCTTTCTTTTGCAAAGTTTGATTAAAAACATGCAAATTTTCTTTGTATACCTCATAATGAATTAAGAGTTTCAATTTACGCCATTTTCTTTCGTCTTTTCGGCATTTCCTTTTCTGTGCCCTGACAGAGTGAGCATTGCTCCATGAAGCCTTCTGCCTCGTCCTGATCACTTTAACCTTAACAGGAGCAATGGTGTCCATAACATTTAAAACACCGGAAGTATAACAATTTAACAAATCATCAACTTGACCTGATGAGGCATTTTCAAACTGATTGCCTCCATAAACTGTGTCTTGGTGTTATCGTTAATGTATCTCTTTTTTACAACAGTAGGTCCAACAGCAACTTTTGGAATTATGGACAGATGAAAAAAGACACAAGAATGATCAGATAGAGCAACATCAATCACAGTGACATCTGAAATATGAACACCTTTAGTAATGACCAGGTCCAGAGTGTGACCTCTGTTTACTCTGCAAAAATAGTAAAGTAAGGAAACAATTAAGAAAACTAAAACTAAAAACTATTTCACATCCTCCATTTTGGATAAAACACTTATTCAGGATAATATTTAGTGAAACTATTTCCACGGTTTTATAATTTGACAAGTCACCAACAGCCATGATAAATAATTTTAGACCTGGATAAATTTGCTTAGATGTACCAGAATTTTACATTTAGTTAAATAATACAAAAAAAAAAGTTTAGTTAGTGCTTTCCACTTTGCAACTTTACCCCAGTTTTTTTCATTCCTGTTAAAAGGATTTAAAGTTTATGACAATAAAAATGTACAAATTAAGACAGAGGTGAAAGCTTCTACTTTATGAAAAACGGTTAATTTAACATAATTTTCACACAGAATATTTGGATTGACATAAAATCAATAGAGTGCAAAGAACATTTTTTTTTCACTGCTTTTCACAACCAGATGCACTGGTCTGTCACAGTCTCTCCTCATAAAGTACTTTATAAATAAAGGATTTATGAATGCAGCAGTGGAAGAAAGATCAGCTCAATAAAACTTCCAGTTGGATATAATGACAGTAGAGGTCCTTCTCAAGAACGAATGGGCCGAGGGTGTGTGTCCGAGACCAGAGAGTATCAAGGCCATGACAAGAGCAAGACTTTTAGCTATTGAGATCGAGTCAAGACCAGAACCAGAGTACAGTACACTCTAACAGATACAAGGGAACAGTAAAAAAATAAAAATCAAAACAGTGTAGTTTTCAACCAGGTTGCTATCAAATAACCTCCTCAGACTTGTCAACACTGTAAGTAGCCTACTGCAGATTTCACAACTGCTAGTGTATAAAGGTATATATGATACTTTTATATGAGAAGAAACACTTAAACAGAAAACAATGACATTTCAAAGGGTTCACATACTTTTTCTTGCCACTGCAGTATTTTATGTGGTATTGACAACAAAATACTAGCTCACTTGTGCAAACATTTGGAATAACCTGTATTTGCTTCATAAAAAGCTAAAAGATTGGAAGAGCTTTCATACTATTTGATTTTACTTATTCATTGTAATATAGATATGAACTAAATATGTGACTATATTAACACAAACAAATTACGATCAAAACGTTATCACTTTCCATGCCAATAGCTTGTCATTTCAGAAGATAATTTGCAATAAATTTGAAGGGTCAGGGGTCACCACAGTAAATCCTCTGGCTTTATCTGTCCCTATCCTCTGCTACAGGCAGAAGGTGTAGGAGTAAATGCAAAGAATGAGTCATGTAATTTACAACAAAACTAACATTAACTGAAACAGACTAGGGTGGAAATTAAGTTATGTAGTTTTATACATATAATATGGTCAGATCAACCTAAATTTAAATGTAAAAACAATCATGGTTTATGTAGGCTATGATACAGTGTAACATTAACATTAACCAGCTTTCTTCAACGTAAATAGATGTTATCTGTTTTGTACACATCATTTGAAAAATTTAAATTATACTTAGACATCAAGTCCACACAGATATTGAACACATCTTTATCACAAAGGAAATCCTTGAAAGTACACTTCTCAGGTCACAGAGAGACTTTGTCCAGGGCCACTGTTTTTAAATAGTCTCTAGTTTCATACAGGTATGGAACTGCATTAAATATGGAAGGATGTTCATGAGGTGATCTTGAATCTTGATCTTGTGGACTTGAGTCGGTGGTTGGTCCAAATTAATACGACTTCATCAAGTTCAGCCTAGGAGGCAAATATAAATTAGGTGCAAGATTTTGCAAATTACATGAAATGGCATTAGGCTGTTATTCACCATAGCTAGGTGCCAGTGTTGATAATGTAGTTATCATATACCGTTTGAGCCAAACACAGTATTTTTAGCCATTATTGGCCAGACAATTGTTTGGAGCATTCTTACACGACACAAAAAGAAAAACATGAAGTTGCAGAATATTTAATGTATTTTTAGGCACTTAAAAATTCCATTTATGTTTTCAACAGCAGTGAAAGGCTAGACTTGAGACGTTTTATTTAATGTATTGGGAGTGTGAGAGAATGGAGGTATAGCTGTAAAATACAAAGGTTAGGTATGAGACTACTCTGAATAAAATGAAATAAAAATATTAAAATGTAATGTAATTACCAGAGAACACATTATTTTTTTATATTTTCATTTTCTGCTGTATGTATTGTGAGAGAAACAAAAAAGAACCTAAAAGTGGCATCAAATTTCATGTTAAAATGTATTACTTCATATAATTACAAACCACACTTCATACTGTTGAGACAATTTTCATATTTACCAGATTTAACACCATGTGTCAATGTAGATACAAAAATTCAAATTAAGAAAACCCATACCTATGGATGCTCCAAGAAACATGGTTCCCATTGACTCCAAACTGTCACATAATCCTTTATCAGTATTTTTGCAACAATAATTATTGCCTATTTTTCTTTATTTGAACAATAAATTGGTGTTGAGCATTAATATAGAGATTTACATTTTTATTTTCTATATTGAATATGAGTATCTATGTTTTTATTTTTTTACTTTTCATATTTCTGTTTGTTTAGTGAGTATATTAAAAAAAATACAACAAACACTGTGTACAGATCATTTAATTTAAATCAAAAGTGTAAAATGTATGTAATGCTGTTAGTAAATTTAAATCAATAATAGCAAACCTTTAGTGACTACATCCATCTATTTAATTGTTTTCTTTTTTTAAACTGTAAAAAAAAAAAGACAGCTGAAGTGGCATCACAAAGGTACATAGTTCAAACACTAGATGAAAGAAACTGAAATGTTTTTTTTATAAAAA
This sequence comes from Perccottus glenii, assembly GCA_024416835.2. Classification (NCBI taxonomy): domain Eukaryota; kingdom Metazoa; phylum Chordata; class Actinopteri; order Gobiiformes; family Odontobutidae; genus Perccottus; species Perccottus glenii. Next base: position 5,227,962 of record CM044548.2, read on the forward strand.
AATTTATAATTTTTGGTCCTTGGACTACAGCTATTGCATAAAAAAATGTATTGTTATTATTTGAATTATTGGCTGCATAGGGATAAAATAGAATGTGATGATGTCACATGATGATGTCACAGGGCCTTCCCTTCCAGCCTGAGGTCTGTGAGTAGAAGACATTTCAAACCTTCAGACATTAACAGAATTCACTCACTTGAAGACACACGCAATCTTTGGAGCAAACAAACAAGAAAGTTTTCTTTAAATAATTTTACATATTATTTAGAGACATTGTTCATACAGATACAGATTTGATAGGACACTGAACTAAGCAAGTACAAGAAAATGGAATCAGCTGTAAGCGGTAGGAAAATAACAAAAACATCTAAAAAAAGAAAGAACCAGAATAAATACACTGTTATAACAAAGATTTCTCGGAGAAACCAGTCCATGCCCTCGCACAAGAGAAAAAGAACTCAACAAAACCAGTTTTTATCCCGGCTCCCCTGCCTGAAGTCAACATCTGGACTTTGAGAAGCCAGAACATGAGGCAGCAGGGCACCAACACGCAGCCCAGGGAAGGAGAAACAACTAATGTTAAGGATCTTCGGTGACTACACCAAATCCTGAAACCAAACCAGCAGTTGCTTCACCTTCCCAAGTCAGGACGAGCGAAACCCCAAAGGACCAACCGACGTCAGAAAGGTCAGAAGAGAGAGGCATGCCATCAAACCAAAGAGGAAGAACCGGCGAATCAACATAAACTGAAACTGGACAAGTCCTCAAAGGTCAATGGCAACAATGATCAAAATAAGGCAAGCGCTGATAAATCTGAAACTGTAAAGAAAGAACAGGCAAAACCAGTTTTTATCCCAGCTCCACTGCCTAAAGTCAACGTCTGGACTTTGAGAAGCCAGAACATGAGGCAGCAGGGCACCAACACGCAGCCCAGGAAGGAGAAACAACTAATGTTAAGGATCTTCCGGTGACTACACCAAATCCTGAAACCAAACCAGCAGTTGCTTCACCTTCCCAAGTCCAGACGAGCCGAAACCCCAAAGGACCAACCGACGTCAGAAAGGTCAGAGGAGAGACATGCCATCCAAACCAAAGAGGAAGAACCGGCTAATCAACATAAACTGAAACTGGACAAGTCCTCAAGGTCAATGGCAACAATGATCAAAATAAGGCAGCCAGCGCTGATAAATCTGAAACTGTAAAGAAAGAACAGGCAAAACCAGTTTTTATCCCGGCTCCCCTGCCTGAAGTCAACATCTGGACTTTGAGAAGCCAGAACATGAGGCAGCAGGGCACCAACACGCAGCCCAGGGAAGGAGAAACAACTAATGTTAAGGATCTTCCGGTGACTACACCAAATCCTGAAACCAAACCAGCAGTTGCTTCACCTTCCCAAGTCCAGGACGAGCGAAACCCCAAAGGACCAACCGACGTCAGAAAAGGTCAGAAGAGAGAGGCATGCCATCCAAACCAAAGAGGGAAGAACCGGCTAATCAACATAAACTGAAACTGGACAAGTCCTCAAAGGTCAATGGCAACAATGATCAAAATAAGGCAAGCGCTGATAAATCTGAAACTGTAAAGAAAGAACAGGCAAAACCAGTTTTTATCCCAGCTCCACTGCCTAAAGTCAACGTCTGGACTTTGAGAAGCCAGAACATGAGGCAGCAGGGCACCAACACGCAGCCCAGGGAAGGAGAAACAACTAATGTTAAGGATCTTCCGGTGACTACACCAAATCCTGAAACCAAACCAGCAGTTGCTTCACCTTCCCAAGTCCAGGACGAGCGAAACCCCAAAGGACCAACCGACGCCAGAAAAGGTCAGAGGAGAGAGGCATGCCATCCAAACCAAAGAGGGAAGAACCGGCTAATCAACATAAACTGAAACTGGACAAGTCCTCAAAGGTCAATGGCAACAATGATCAAAATAAGGCAAGCGCTGATAAATCTGAAACTGTAAAGAAAGAACAGGCAAAACCAGTTTTTATCCCAGCTCCACTGCCTAAAGTCAACGTCTGGACTTTGAGAAGCCAGAACATGAGGCAGCAGGGCACCAACACGCAGCCCAGGGAAGGAGAAACAACTAATGTTAAGGATCTTCTGGTGACTACACCAAATCCTGAAACCAAACCAGCAGTTGCTTCACCTTCCCAAGTCCAGGACGAGCCAAAACCCCAAAGGACCAACCGACGTCAGAAAAGGTCAGAAGAGAGAGGCATGCCATCCAAACCAAAGAGGGAAGAACCGGCTAATCAACATAAACTGAAACTGGACAAGTCCTCAAAGGTCAATGGCAACAATGATCAAAATAAGGCAAGCGCTGATAAATCTGAAACTGTAAAGAAAGAACAGGCAAAACCAGTTTTATCCCAGCTCCACTGCCTAAAGTCAACGTCTGGACTTTGAGAAGCCAGGACATGAGGCAGCAGGGCACCAACACGCAGCCCAGGGAAGGAGAAACAACTAATGTTAAGGATCTTCCGGTGACTACACCAAATCCTGAAACCAAACCAGCAGTTGCTTCACCTTCCCAAGTCCAGGACGAGCGAAACCCCAAAGGACCAACCGACGTCAGAAAAGGTCAGAAGAGAGGCATGCCATCCAAACCAAAGAGGGAAGAACCGGCTAATCAACATAAACTGAAACTGGACAAGTCCTCAAAGGTCAATGGCAGCACAATGATCAAAATAAGGCAAGCGCTGATAAATCTGAAACTGTAAAGAAAGAACAGGCAAAACCAGTTTTTATCCCAGCTCCACTGCCTAAAGTCAACGCCTCTGGACTTTGAGAAGCCAGAACATGAGGCAGCAGGGCACCAACACGCAGCCCAGGGAAGGAGAAACAACTAATGTTAAGGATCTTCCGGTGACTACACCAAATCCTGAAACCAAACCAGCAGTTGCTTCACCTTCCCAAGTCCAGGACGAGCCGAAACCCCAAAGGACCAACCGACGCCAGAAAAGGTCAGAGGAGAGAGGCATGCCATCCAAACCAAAGAGGGAAGAACCGGCTAATCAACATAAACTGAAACTGGACAAGTCCTCAAAGGTCAATGGCAGCAATGATCAAAATAAGGCAAGCGCTGATAAATCTGAAACTGTAAAGAAAGAACAGGCAAAACCAGTTTTTATCCCAGCTCCACTGCCTAAAGTCAACGTCTGGACTTTGAGAAGCCAGAACATGAGGCAGCAGGGCACCAACACGCAGCCCAGGGAAGGAGAAACAACTAATGTTAAGGATCTTCCGGTGACTACACCAAATCCTGAAACCAAACCAGCAGTTGCTTCACCTTCCCAAGTCCAGGACGAGCCGAAACCCCAAAGGACCAACCGACGTCAGAAAAGGTCAGAGGAGAGAGGCATGCCATCCAAACCAAAGAGGGAAGAACCGGCTAATCAACATAAACTGAAACTGGACAAGTCCTCAAAGGTCAATGGCAACAATGATCAAAATAAGGCAAGCGCTGATAAATCTGAAACTGTAAAGAAAGAACAGGCAAAACCAGTTTTATCCCAGCTCCACTGCCTAAAGTCAACGTCTGGACTTTGAGAAGCCAGAACATGAGGCAGCAGGGCACCAACACGCAGCCCAGGAAGGAGAAACAACTAATGTTAAGGATCTTCCGGTGACTACACCAATCCTGAAACCAAACCAGCAGTTGCTTCACCTTCCCAAGTCCAGGACGAGCCGAAACCCCAAAGGACCAACCGACGTCAGAAAAGGTCAGAGGAGAGAGGCATGCCATCCAAACCAAAGAGGAAGAACCGGCTAATCAACATAAACTGAAACTGGACAAGTCCTCAAAGGTCAATGGCAACAATGATCAAAATAAGGCAAGCGCTGATAAATCTGAAACTGTAAAGAAAGAACAGGCAAAACCAGTTTTTATCCCAGCTCCACTGCCTAAAGTCAACGTCTGGACTTTGAGAAGCCAGAACATGAGGCAGCAGGGCACCAACACGCAGCCCAGGGAAGGAGAAACAACTAATGTTAAGGATCTTCCGGTGACTACACCAAATCCTGAACCCAAACCAGCAGTTGCTTCACCTTCCCAAGTCCAGGACGAGAAACCCCAAAGGACCAACCGACGTCAGAAAAGGTCAGAGGAGAGAGGCATGCCATCCAAACCAAAGAGGGAAGAACCGACTAATCAACATAAACTGAAAATGGACAAGTCCTCAAAGGTCAATGGCAGCAATGATCAAAATAAGGCAAGCGCTGATAAATCTGAAACTGTAAAGAAAGAACAGGCAAAACCAGTTTTATCCCAGCTCCACTGCCTAAAGTCAATGTCTGGACTTTGAGAAGCCAGAACATGAGGCAGCAGGGCACCAACACGCAGCCCAGGGAAGGAGAAACAACTAATGTTAAGGATCTTCCGGTGACTACACCAAATCCTGAAACCAAACCAGCAGTTGCTTCACCTTCCCAAGTCCAGGACGAGCCGAAACCCCAAAGGACCAACCGACGTCAGAAAAGGTCAGAGGAGAGAGGCATGCCATCCAAACCAAAGAGGGAAGAACCGGCTAATCAACATAAACTGAAACTGGACAAGTCCTCAAAGGTCAATGGCAGCAATGATCAAAATAAGGCAAGCGCTGATAAATCTGAAACTGTAAAGAAAGAACAGGCAAAACCAGTTTTTATCCCAGCTCCACTGCCTAAAGTCAACGTCTGGACTTTGAGAAGCCAGAACATGAGGCAGCAGGGCACCAACACGCAGCCCAGGGAAGGAGAAACAACTAATGTTAAGGATTTTCCGGTGACTACACCTAATCCTGAACCCAAATTAGCAGTTGCTTCACCTTCCCAAGTCCAGGACGAGCCGAAACCCCAAAGGACCAACCGACGTCAGAAAAGGTCAGAGGAGAGAGGCATGCCATCCCAACCAAAGAGGGAAGAACCGGCTAATCATCATCAACCAAAACTGGACAAGTCCTCAAAGGCAATTGGCAACAATGATCAAAATAAGGCAATAGTTGACAAATCCGAAACTTCAAAAAAGGAAAAGGCAAAAGCGGTTTTTATCCCGGCTCCACTGCCTAAATTCAACATCTGGACTTTGAGAAGCCAGAAAATCCAGCAGGAAAGCAGCTGTGATTCTTACCAAGGCCCAAGCATAGACGATTTCCCGCCTCTTCCAATAATTGGGAGTTGTTAGGGTACTTTTGGAACAATAATCTTATTTAGATGACGGCCAGTATTGTCAAGGTTTGGAAATGCCAGAAGAAGGTTGGATTAAAACGTTATGTCAACTATATTGCTGATATCACATGCAACATAGTTTACTTGATGCTCTAGTTGGGCCTCTTTCCAGCATTTTCTTTTCCAGCTGTACTGACCGTTATCTATGAGACAATCCAAATTTCCCACAAGACCAACTGTCAGTGGCCATTTTATTAGGTACACTAGTTCAACCATCAACCATGGGTCATTTAAAAATCCCCTTCTCTTCCCCATCATCATTCTTTTTTTTCTCCCTTTCTTGGAGAATTTCGACTAAAATAAAAATAAATTAACCTATATAAAGTATAGGGTGCTTTTGGAAAAATAGTCTCATTTAGATGACGGCCAGCATTGTCAAGGTTTGGAAACGCCAGAAGAAGGAAGGACCAAAGCGTCTTGTCAACTATATTGCTGATATCACATGCAATATGGTTTACTCGATGCTCTAGTTGGGCCTCTTTTCAGCGTTTTCTATTCCAGCTGTACTGACTGTTATCTATGAGACAATCCAAATTTCCCACAAGACCAACTGTCACTGGCCATTTTATTAGGTACACTAGTTCAACCATCAACCATGGGTCATTTAAAAATCCCCTTCTCTTCCCCATCATCATTCTTTTTTTTCTCCCTTTCTTGGAGAATTACGACTAAAATAAAAATAAATAAACCTATATAAATTATAAGTTGCTTTGGAAAAATAGTCTCATTTAGATGACGGCCAGCATTGTCAAGGTTTGGAAACGCCAGAAGAAGGTTGGACCAAAGCGTCTTGTCAACTATATTGCTGATATCACATGCAATATGGTTTACTCGATGCTCTAGTTGGGCCTCTTTTCAGCGTTTTCTATTCCAGCTGTACTGACTGTTATAAATGAGACAATTTGAGTTTCCCACAAGACCAACTGTCACTGGCCATTTAATTAGGTACACTAGTTCAACCAACAACCATGGCTCAGTCAAATCACCTTCTCTTCCCCATCATCATTCAAATCATTATTTTTTTCCCCCTTTCTCCTGAGAAGAGGAGAATTACAACTAAAATAAAAAATAAAAAATAAACCTATATAAAGTATGTAAAGTTTTATTATATTTAATGTATGAGAAGATGGAAACTTTTATCAATGTGTTGTTTTCCAGTGTGCATAAAGTCACACACTAATAGTGCTCATTCAGTCTTTAGGTATTGTATATCCATCATGTCATTATCAAGACAGGGGCTGTTTACACTCAGATGTGACTGAAAATAAAATCTATGGGCGTTTCTTCTTAGACTGCTGCCACCGTGACCAGGCCCCTGGTCCTGGTCACCATAGCAGTTGAGCAACAATACATTTTTACATTTAGTTTTTTTTTCTGTGTGTAGGGTATTTTAACAGCAGACAAAGGCATTTTTAATTGAATATTAATATTAATATTAATAAAACGGTTTAGTGCTTTCCACTCTTCCAGTTCGCCCTAGAAAATAACACATTTAAATGATGTGCCTTTCATAAAGATAGCAAATGTGAAGAGCTCTTCAAATTTTCTAATTTTTGTTGCATTGGTATTTTTGATATTTTTCACTATTTTCAATAGATACTACAACCAGGATCATTTACAGAAGAAAAAATGTGTTGCGTCTATGAGGAAGGAGTGTCTTTGGTGTTGGTCATCTGGCTCCAGAGATATAAGTGTAACCGTTGTACTTCTGCTTTGTGTTATTTGAGCAATGTGGTGCATTAGGGATCATGAGACACGGTGTGAACTTTGGAGACTAATGAATGAAATATGAAATCCCGGTCAACATGTGCTTTTTACTCGGTCCAGTCCAAACTCTTCCACCACGGAATTTACAAAAGGGCTAAAACATTACATACCTGGATGAAAATAATGAAATACCGGTCAACATGTGCTTTCTACTCGGTCCAGCCCAAACTGTAGAAGACAGTGGACGAGTTAGCTAACCCTTGTAACTTCCTTCTCACAATAAACTAAACATTGGACCAACATCGATGCTCAATATAAACTAAACATTACAACAATAATAAATTAGAACAAAATAATAACAGAATGACATTTAAAACTGAGGATTACCCCGGCTAACTTACCTCTTCCACCACGGAATTTACAAAAGGGAAGAGGAAGTTGCGAATCCCGCTTTTATACTGGTGCACACGGGGAACAAACGTAGAAGAATAAAACAAAAATACAGAAAAAGTAGGCAAAGGACCAAAACAGCACAAAAGTCTAATACCAGGTATGAACCATCACACAATACAAAAAGACATTTTTTGTGTAATTATACTATTAACCTGTTACATAAGGACGCAGATAATGGAGGAGATAGAGATGCCTAAAGTGGGGGGAGTCAGGGTGGAGGGCCTGCCTTGTATGTGACCAGCTGATGGTGCTGTCCAGGCATTTTACAGTGACAGAGAAGGCTTTAGAATAATAGTGAGCAGGAAGTGGACGTCTGAGAGCTGCAGGACAGAAGGCCAGAGAACTCCTTCTTCATATGCCATAAGACTGTAAAATCAATCAATACGTTTTAATCAAAGAGACTCAACAACTGAAAATAAAGTTGAAATGAATTGAAATGAGGAAATATAAGACTGATCTTTGCCCTTTATGGAAAATTGGTTCTTTTAACATAATTTTCATACAGAATATTTGGATTGACATCAAATCCATAGAACATTTTCTTTTTATGCTTTTCACAACCAGATGCACTGGTCTGTCACAGTCTCTCCTCAATAAGACTTCCAGTTGGATATAATGACAGGCCCCAAGAAGGCCCCAAGAAATTGTTGTCAAAAACGTATTGACCAAAACCGTAGTGTCCAAGATAAGAGAGTATCAAGGCCAAGACAAGACAAAGACTTTTAGCTATTGAGACCAAGTCAAGACTAGAACCAGAGTACAGTACACTCTAATAGATACAATGGAACAGTAAAAAAAAAAAAAATTAAAAATCTAAACAGTCCAGTTTTCTACCAGGTTCAGACTCATGGAGGTTGGTGTTTGGTTATTCAGGATAATATTTAGTGAAACTATTTCCATAGTTTTATAACTTGACAAGTCACCAACAGCCATGATAAATAATTTTAGACCTGGATAAATTTGCTTAGATGTACCAGATTTATTTGAATAATACAAAAAAAAAAAAAAAAGTTTAGTTAGTGCTTTCCACTTTCCAATTTACCCCAGTTTTTTTCATTCCTGTTAAAAGGATTTAAAGTTTATGACAATAAAAATGTACAAATTAAGACAGAGGTGAAAGCTTCTACTTTATAAAAAACTTGTTAATTTAACATAATTTTCACACAGAATATTTGGATTGACATAAAATCAATAGAGTGCAAAGAACATTTTTTTTTTCACTGCTTTTCACAACCAGACGTCTGCACTGGTCTGTCACAGTTTCTCCTCAAAAAGTACTTCATAAATAAGGGAACGCTTTATTCTACATGCAGCAGTGGAAAAAAGATCAGCTCAATAAGACTTCCAGTTGGATATAATGACAGTAGAGGTCCTTCTCAAGAACGAATGGGCCGAGGGTGTGTGTCTGAGACCAGAGAGTATCAAAGCCATGACAAGAGCAAGACTTTTAGCTATTGAGATCGAGTCAAGACCAGAACCAGAGTACAGTACACTAACTGCAAAGCTAGCTTAAGACTGCAAAGCCCTGCAGAGAGTTGTGCGCTTAGCTGAGCGCATTTCAGGGTCTGCTCTCCCCTCTCTGCAGGACATCTACCACAAACGCTGCAGAAGCAGAGCTGCAAAAATCATCAAAGACTCCACCCACCCCAGTAATCATATTTTCACTTTACTGCCATCTGGTAGCGCTACCGTAGCCTGATGGCAAAAACCAGAGACTCAGGAGGAGTTTTTCCCCCAGGCCATCAGGCTCTTGAACTCTAACACACTGACAAGTGTCACCCTGTTTGCACATTTGCCTCTTGCACTTCCTGTGTATCTTAATATTTAAGACCACAGCTAAATGCATATATGCACACTGTACATCCCTGTACATTTTTTAATATTTAAGTCTACAGTTTACATTCATGTACATTATTTTGCGATCTAGATTTATTCCCACATTACAAATTTTTTATATTTACACATTTTTTATATTTTATTCTTATATTTTTTATTGTTTACATTTATGTATATTTCCATCTGAGTGTTTTCCTTAATAATTGCACTGTCCATGACTCACATTTCACTGCTGGTTATATATGCTGTATATAATTTTGTATGTGACGAATAAAAATCTTGAATCTTGAATCTTGAACAGATACAAGGGAACAGTAAAAAAAAAAAAAAATCAAAACAGTCTAGTTTTCAACCAGGTTGCTATCAAATAACCTCCTCAGACTTGTCAACACTGTAAGTAGCCTACTGCAGATTTCACAACTGCTACTGTATAAAGGAATATATGATACTTTTATATGAGAAGAAACACTTAAACAGAAAACAATGACATTTCAAAGGGTTCACATACTTTTTCTTGCCACTGCAGTATTTTATGTGGTATTGACAACAAAATACTAGCTCACTTGTGCAAACATTTGGAATAACCTGTATTTACTTCATAAAAAGCTAAAAGATTGGAAGAGCTTTCCTACTATTTGATTTTACTTATTCATTGTAATATAGATATTAACTAAATATTTTACTTTAAAACAAATTGCGTTCAAAACGTTATCACTTTCCATGCCAATAGCTTCTCATTTCAGAAGATGATTTGCAATGAATTTAAAGGGTCAGGGGTCACCACAGTAAATCATCTGGCTTTATCTGTCCCTATCCTCTGCTACAGGCAGAAGGTGTAGGAGTAAATGCAAAGAATGAGTCATGTAATTTACAACAAAACTAACATTAACTGAAACAGACTAGGGTGGAAATTAAGTTATGTAGTTTTATACATATAATATGGTCAGATCAACCCTAAATTTAAATGTAAAAACAATCATGGTTTATGTAGGCTATGATACAGTGTAACATTAACATTAACCAGCTTTCTTCAACAGACTAGTGATGTCCTCTGTTTTGTACACATCATTTGAAAATTTTAAATTATACTTAGACATCAAGTCCACACAGATATTGAACACATCTTTATCACAAAGGAAATCCTTGAAAGTACATTTCTCAAGTCACAAAGAGACTTTGTCCAGGGCCACTGTTTTTAAATAGTCTCTAGTTCCATACAGGTATGGAACTGCATTAAATATGGAAGGATGTTCATGAGGTGATCTTGAATCTTGATCTTGTGGACTTGAGTCGGTGGTTGGTCCAAATTAATACGACTTCATCAAGTTCAGCCTAGGAGGTAAATATAAATTAGGTGCAAGATTTTGCAAATTACATGAAATGGCATTAGGCTGTTATTCACCATAGCTAGGTGCCAGTGTTGATAATGTAGTTATCATATACCGTTTGAGCCAAACACAGTATTTTTAGCCATTATTGGCCAGACAATTGTTTGGAGCATTCTTACACGACACAAAAAGAAAAACGTGAAGTTGCAGAATATTTAATGTATTTTTAGGCACTTAAAAATTCCATTTATGTTTTCAACAGCAGTGAAAGGCTAGACTTGATACGTTTTATTTAATGTATTGGGAGTGTGAGAGAATGGAGGTATAGCTGTAAAATACAAAGGTTAGGTATGGGACTACTCTGAATAAAATGAAATAAAAATATTAACATGTAATGTAATCACCAGAGAACACATTATCATATTTTTTTATATTTTCATTTTCTGCTGTATGTATTGTGAGAGAAACAAAAAAGAACCTAAATGTGGCTACAAATTTCATGTTAAAATTTATTACTTCATATAATTACAAACCACACTTCATACTGTTGAGACAATTTTCATATTTACCAGATTTAACACCATGTGTCAATGTAGATACACAGATTCAAATTAAGAAAACCCATACCTATGGATGCTCCAAGAAACATGGTTCCCATTGACTCCAAACTGTCACATAATCCTTTATCAGTATTTTTGCAACAATAATTATTGCCTATTTTTCTTTATTTGAACAATAAATTGGTGTTGAGCATTAATTTAGAGATTTACATTTTTATTTTCTTTATTGAATATGAGTATCTATGTTTTTATTTTTTTACTTTTCATATTTCTGTTTGTTTAGTGAGTATATTAAAATAAAAATACAACAAACACTGTGTACAGATCATTTAATTTAAATCAAAAGTGTAAAATGTATGTAATGCTGTTAGTAAATTTAAATCAATAATAGCAAACCTTTAGTGACTACATCCATCTATTTAATTGTTTTCTTTTTTTAAACTGTAAAAAAAAAAGACAGCTGAAGTGGCATCACAAAGGTACATAGTTCAAACACTAGATGAAAGAAACTGAAATGTTTTTTTTATATAAAATTTATAATTTTTGGTCCTTGGACTACAGCTATTGCATAAAAAATGTATTATTATTATTTGAATTATTGGCTGCATAGGGATAAAATAGAATGTGATGATGTCACATGATGATGTCACAGGGCCTTCCCTTCCAGCCTGAGGTCTGTGAGCAGAAGACATTTCAAACCTTCAGACATTACCATTCACTCAGTTGAAGACACACGCAATCTTTGGAGCAAACAAACAAGAAAGTTTTCTTTAAATAATTTTACATATTATTTAGAGACATTGTTCATACAGATACAGATTTGATAGGACACTGAACTAAGCAAGTACAAGAAAATGGAATCAGCTGTAAGCGGTAGGAAAATAACAAAAACATCTAAAAAAAGAAAGAACCAGAATAAATACACTGTTATTCAGGTTCCCCAGCCAGAGAGCAACAAAGATTTCTCGGAGAAACCAGTCCATGCCCTCGCACAAGAGAAAAAGAACTCAACAAAACCAGTTTTATCCGGCTCCCCACTGCCTAAGTCAACATCTGGACTTTGAGAAGCCAGAACATGAGGCAGCAGGGCACCAACACGCAGCCCAGGGAAGGAGAAACAACTAATGTTAAGGATCTTCCGGTGACTACACCAAATCCTGAAACCAAACCAGCAGTTGCTTCACCTTCCCAAGTCCAGGACGAGCCGAAACCCCAAAGGACCAACCGACGTCAGAAAAGGTCAGAGGAGAGAGGCATGCCATCCAAACCAAAGAGGGAAGAACCGGCTAATCAACATAAACTGAAACTGGACAAGTCCTCAAAGGTCAATGGCAACAATGATCAAAATAAGGCAAGCGCTGATAAATCTGAAACTGTAAAGAAAGAACAGGCAAAACCAGTTTTTATCCCAGCTCCACTGCCTAAAGTCAACGTCTGGACTTTGAGAAGCCAGAACATGAGGCAGCAGGGCACCAACACGCAGCCCAGGGAAGGAGAAACAACTAATGTTAAGGATCTTCCGGTGACTACACCAAATCCTGAAACCAAACCAGCAGTTGCTTCACCTTCCCAAGTCCAGGACGAGCGAAACCCCAAAGGACCAACCGACGTCAGAAAAGGTCAGAGGAGAGAGGCATGCCATCCAAACCAAAGAGGGAAGAACCGGCTAATCAACATAAACTGAAACTGGACAAGTCCTCAAAGGTCAATGGCAACAATGATCAAAATAAGGCAAGCGCTGATAAATCTGAAACTGTAAAGAAAGAACAGGCAAAACCAGTTTTTATCCCAGCTCCACTGCCTAAAGTCAACGTCTGGACTTTGAGAAGCCAGAACATGAGGCAGCAGGGCACCAACACGCAGCCCAGGGAAGGAGAAACAACTAATGTTAAGGATCTTCCGGTGACTACACCAAATCCTGAAACCAAACCAGCAGTTGCTTCACCTTCCCAAGTCCAGGACGAGCCGAAACCCCAAAGGACCAACCGACGTCAGAAAAGGTCAGAGGAGAGAGGCATGCCATCCAAACCAAAGAGGGAAGAACCGGCTAATCAACATAAACTGAAACTGGACAAGTCCTCAAAGGTCAATGGCAACAATGATCAAAATAAGGCAAGCGCTGATAAATCTGAAACTGTAAAGAAAGAACAGGCAAAACCAGTTTTTATCCCAGCTCCACTGCCTAAAGTCAACGTCTGGACTTTGAGAAGCCAGAACATGAGGCAGCAGGGCACCAACACGCAGCCCAGGGAAGGAGAAACAACTAATGTTAAGGATCTTCCGGTGACTACACCAAATCCTGAAACCAAACCAGCAGTTGCTTCACCTTCCCAAGTCCAGGACGAGCGAAACCCCAAAGGACCAACCGACGTCAGAAAAGGTCAGAGGAGAGAGGCATGCCATCCAAACCAAAGAGGGAAGAACCGGCTAATCAACATAAACTGAAACTGGACAAGTCCTCAAAGGTCAATGGCAGCAATGATCAAAATAAGGCAAGCGCTGATAAATCTGAAACTGTAAAGAAAGAACAGGCAAAACCAGTTTTTATCCCAGCTCCACTGCCTAAAGTCAACGCGTCTGGACTTTGAGAAGCCAGAACATGAGGCAGCAGGGCACCAACACGCAGCCCAGGAAGGAGAAACAACTAATGTTAAGGATCTTCCGTGACTACACCAAATCCTGAAACCAAACCAGCAGTTGCTTCACCTTCCCAAGTCCAGGACGAGCCGAAACCCCAAAGGACCAACCGACGTCAGAAAAGGTCAGAAGAGAGAGGCATGCCATCCAAACCAAAGAGGGAAGAACCGGCTAATCAACATAAACTGAAACTGGACAAGTCCTCAAAGGTCAATGGCAGCAATGATCAAAATAAGGCAAGCGCTGATAAATCTGAAACTGTAAAGAAAGAACAGGCAAAACCAGTTTTATCCCAGCTCCACTGCCTAAAGTCAACGCGTCTGGACTTTGAGAAGCCAGAACATGAGGCAGCAGGGCACCAACACGCAGCCCAGGGAAGGAGAAACAACTAATGTTAAGGATCTTCCGGTGACTACACCAAATCCTGAAACCAAACCAGCAGTTGCTTCACCTTCCCAAGTCCAGGACGAGCGAAACCCCAAAGGACCAACCGACGTCAGAAAAGGTCAGAGGAGAGAGGCATGCCATCAGAACCAAAGAGGGAAGAACCGGCTAATCAACATAAACTGAAACTGGAAAAGTCCTCAAAGGTCAATGGCAACAATGATCAAAATAAGGCAAGCGCTGATAAATCTGAAACTGTAAAGAAAGAACAGGCAAAACCAGTTTTTATCCCAGCTCCACTGCCTAAAGTCAACGTCTGGACTTTGAGAAGCCAGAACATGAGGCAGCAGGGCACCAACACGCAGCCCAGGGAAGGAGAAACAACTAATGTTAAGGATCTTCCGGTGACTACACCAAATCCTGAAACCAAACCAGCAGTTGCTTCACCTTCCCAAGTCCAGGACGAGAAACCCCAAAGGACCAACCGACGTCAGAAAAGGTCAGAGGAGAGAGGCATGCCATCCAAACCAAAGAGGGAAGAACCGGCTAATCAACATAAACTGAAACTGGACAAGTCCTCAAAGGTCAATGGCAACAATGATCAAAATAAGGCAAGCGCTGATAAATCTGAAACTGTAAAGAAAGAACAGGCAAAACCAGTTTTTATCCCAGCTCCACTGCCTAAAGTCAACGTCTGGACTTTGAGAAGCCAGAACATGAGGCAGCAGGGCACCAACACGCAGCCCAGGGAAGGAGAAACAACTAATGTTAAGGATCTTCCGGTGACTACACCAAATCCTGAAACCAAACCAGCAGTTGCTTCACCTTCCCAAGTCCAGGACGAGCGAAACCCCAAAGGACCAACCGACAGAAAAGGTCAGAAGAGAGAGAGGCATGCCATCCAAACCAAAGAGGAAGAACCGGCTAATCAACATAAACTGAAACTGGACAAGTCCTCAAAGGTCAATGGCAGCAATGATCAAAATAAGGCAAGCGCTGATAAATCTGAAACTGTAAAGAAAGAACAGGCAAAACCAGTTTTTATCCCAGCTCCACTGCCTAAAGTCAACGTCTGGACTTTGAGAAGCCAGAACATGAGGCAGCAGGGCACCAACACGCAGCCCAGGGAAGGAGAAACAACTAATGTTAAGGATCTTCCGGTGACTACACCTAATCCTGAACCCAAATTAGCAGTTGCTTCACCTTCCCAAGTCCAGGACGAGCCGAAACCCCAAAGGACCAACCGACGTCAGAAAAGGTCAGAGGAGAGAGGCATGCCATCCCAACCAAAGAGGGAAGAACCGGCTAATCATCATCAACCAAAACTGGACAAGTCCTCAAAGGCAATTGGCAACAATGATCAAAATAAGGCAATAGTTGACAAATCCGAAACTTCAAAAAAAGAAAAGGCAAAAGCGGTTTTTATCCCGGCTCCACTGCCTAAATTCAACATCTGGACTTTGAGAAGCCAGAAAATCCAGCAGGAAAGCAGCTGTGATTCTTACCAAGGCCCAAGCATAGACGATTTCCCGCCTCTTCCAATAATTGGGAGTTGTTAGGGTACTTTTGGAACAATAATCTTATTTAGATGACGGCCAGTATTGTCAAGGTTTGGAAATGCCAGAAGAAGGTTGGATTAAAACGTCTTGTCAACTATATTGCTGATATCACATGCAACATAGTTTACTTGATGCTCTAGTCGGGCCTCTTTCCAGCATTTTCTTTTCCAGCTGTACTGACCGTTATCTATGAGACAATCCAAATTTCCCACAAGACCAACTGTCACTGGCCATTTTATTAGGTACACTAGTTCAACCATCAACCATGGGTCATTTAAAAATCCCCTTCTCTTCCCCATCATCATTCTTTTTTTTCTCCCTTTCTTGGAGAATTATGACTAAAATAAAAATAAATCAACCTATATAAAGTATAGGGTGCTTTTGGAAAAATAGTCTCATTTAGATGACGGCCAGCATTGTCAAGGTTTGGAAACGCCAGAAGAAGGTTGGACCAAAGCGTCTTGTCAACTATATTGCTGATATCACATGCAATATGGTTTACTCGATGCTCTAGTTGGGCCTCTTTTCAGCGTTTTCTATTCCAGCTGTACTGACTGTTATCTATGAGACAATCCAAATTTCCCACAAGACCAACTGTCACTGGCCATTTTATTAGGTACACTAGTTCAACCATCAACCATGGGTCATTTAAAAATCCCCTTCTCTTCCCCATCATCATTCTTTTTTTTCTCCCTTTCTTGGAGAATTACGACTAAAATAAAAATAAATCAACCTATATAAAGTATAAGTTGCTTTTGGAAAAATAGTCTCATTTAGATGACGGCCAGCATTGTCAAGGTTTGGAAACGCCAGAAGAAGGTTGGACCAAAGCGTCTTGTCAACTATATTGCTGATATCACATGCAATATGGTTTACTCGATGCTCTAGTTGGGCCTCTTTTCAGCGTTTTCTATTCCAGCTGTACTGACTGTTATAAATGAGACAATTTAAGTTTCCCACAAGACCAACCGTCACTGGCCATTTAATTAGGTACACTAGTTCAACCAACAACCATGGCTCAGTCAAATCACCTTCTCTTCCCCATCATCATTCAAATCATTATTTTTTTTCGCCCTTTCTCCTGAGAAGAGGAGAATTACAACTAAAATAAAAAATAAAAAATAAAAAATAAACCTATATAAAGTATGTAAAGTTTTATTATATTTAATGTATGAGAAGATGGAAACTTTTATCAATGTGTTGTTTTCCAGTGTGCATAAAGTCACACACTAATAGTGCTCATTCAGTCTTTAGGTATTGTATATCCATCATGTCATTATCAAGACAGGTGCTGTTTACACTCAGATGTGACTGAAAATAAAATCTATGGGCGTTTCTTCTTAGACTGCTGCCACCGTGACCAGGCCCCTGGTCCTGGTCACCATAGCAGTTGAGCAACAATACATTTTTACATTTAGTTTTTTTTTCTGTGTGTAGGGTATTTTAACAGCAGACAAAGGCGTTTTTAGTTGAATATTAATATTAATATTAATAAAACGGTTTAGTGCTTTCCACTCTTCCAGTTTGCCCTAGAAAATAACACATTCAAATGATGTGCCTTTCATAAAGATAGCAAATGTGAAGAGCTCTTCAAATTTTCTAATTTTTGTTGCATTGGTTGAGTATTTTTGATATTTTTCACTATTTTTAATAGATACTACAACCAGGATCATTTACACAAGAAAAAATGTGCTGCATCTATGAGGAAGGAGTGTCTTTGGTGTTGGTCATCTGGCTCCAGAGATATAAGTGTAACCGTTGTACTTCTGCTTTGTGTTATTTGAGCGATGTGGTGCATTAGGGATCATGAGACACGGTGTGAACTTTGGAGACTAATGAATGAAATATGAAATACCGGTCAACATGTGCTTTTTACTCGGTCCAGTCCAAACTCTTCCACCACGGAATTTACAAAAGGGCTAAAACATTACACATCTGGATGAAAATAATGAAATACCGGTCAACATGTGCTTTTTACTCGGTCCTGCCCAAACTGTAGAAGACAGTGGACGAGTTAGCTAACCCTTGTAACTTCCTTCTCACAATAAACTAAACATTGGACCAACATCAATGCTCAATATAAACTAAACATTACAACAATAATAAATTAGAACAAAATAATAACAGAATGACATTTAAAACTGAGGATTACCCCGGCTAACTTACCTCTTCCACCACGGAATTTACAAAAGGGAAGAGGAAGTTGCGAATCCCGCTTTTATACTGGTGCACACGGGGAACAAACGTAGAAGAATAAAACAAAAATACAGAAAAAGTAGGCAAAGGACCAAAACAGCACAAAAGTCTAATACCAGGTATGAACCACAATACAAAAAGACTATTTTTGTGTAATTATACTATGAACCTGTTACATAAGGACGCAGATAATGGAGGAGAGATGCCTAAAGTGGGGGGAGTCAGGGTGGAGGACCTGCCTTGTATGTGACCAGCTGATGGTGCTGTCCAGGCATGTTACAGTGACAGAGAAGGCTTTAGAATAATAGTGAGCAGGAAGTGGACGTCTGAGAGCTGCAGGACAGAAGGCCAGAGAACTCCTTCTTCATCTGCCATAAGACTGTACAATCAATCAATACGTTTTAATCAAAGAGACTCAACAACTGAAAATAAAGTTGAAATGAATTGAAATGAGGAAATATAAGACTGATCTTTGCCCTTTATGGAAAATTGGTTCTTTTAACATAATTTTCATACAGAATATTTGGATTGACATAAAATCCATAGAACATTTTCTTTTTATGCTTTTCACAACCAGATGCACTGGTCTGTCACAGTCTCTCCTCAATAAGACTTCCAGTTGGATATAATGACAGGCCCCAAGAAGGCCCCAAGAAATTGTTGTCAAAAACTTATTGACCAAAACCGTAGTGTCCAAGATAAGAGAGTATCAAGGCCAAGACAAGACAAAGACTTTTAGCTATTGAGACCAAGTCAAGACTAGAACCAGAGTACAGTACACTCTAATAGATACAATGGAACAGTAAAAAAAAAAAAAAAATAATCTAAACAGTCCAGTTTTCTACCAGGTTCAGACTCATGGAGGTTGGTGTTTGGTTATTCAGGATAATATTTAGTAAAACTATTTCCATAGTTTTATAACTTGACAAGTCACCAACAGCCATGATAAATAATTTTAGACCTGGATAAATTTGCTTAGATGTACCAGATTTATTTGAATAATACAAAAAAAAAAAAAAGTTTAGTTAGTGCTTTCCACTTTACCCCAGGTTTTTTCATTCCTGTTAAAAGGATTTAAAGTTTATGACAATAAAAATGTACAAATTAAGACAGAGGTGAAAGCTTCTACTTTATAAAAAACTTGTTAATTTAACATAATTTTCACACAGACTATTTGGATTGACATAAAATCAATAGAGTGCAAAGAACATTTTTTTTTCCACTGCTTTTCACAACCAGACGTCTGCACTGGTCTGTCACAGTCTCTCCTCAAACTGTACTTCATAAATAAGGGAACGCTTTATTCTACATGCAGCAGTGGAAAAAAGATCAGCTCAATAAGACTTCCAGTTGGATATAATGACAGTAGAGGTCCTTCTCAAGAACGAATGGGCCGAGGGTGTGTGTCCGAGACCAGAGAGTATCAAGGCGACCATTGAGATCGAGTCAAGACCAGAACCAGAGTACAGTACACTAACAGATAAAGGGGAACAGTAAAAAAAAAAAAATCAAAAAAGTCTAGTTTTCAACCAGGTTGCTATCAAATAACCTCCTCAGACTTGTCAACACTGTAAGTAGCCTACTGCAGATTTCACAACTGCTACTGTATAAAGGTATATATGATACTTTTATATGAGAAGAAACACTTAAACAGAAAACAATGACATTTCAAAGGGTTCACATACTTTTTCTTGCCACTGCAGTATTTTATGTGGTATTGACAACAAAATACTAGCTCACTTGTGCAAACATTTGGAATAACCTGTATTTACTTCACCAAAAGCTAAAAGATTGGAAGAGCTTTCCTACTATTTGATTTTACTTATTCATTGTAATATAGATATTAACTAAATATTTTACTTTAAAACAAATTGCGTTCAAAACTTTATCACTTTCCATGCCAATAGCTTCTCATTTCAGAAGATGATTTGCAATGAATTTAAAGGGTCAGGGGTCACCACAGTAAATCATCTGGCTTTATCTGTCCCTATCCTCTGCTACAGGCAGAAGGTGTAGGAGTAAATGCAAAGAATGAGTCATGTAATTTACAACAAACTAACATTAACTGAAACAGCCTAGGGTGGAAATTAAGTTATGTAGTTTTATACATTGAATATGGTCAGATTAACCCTAAATTTAAATGTAAAAACAATCATGGTTTATGTGGGCTATGATACAGTGTAACATTAACATTAACCAGCTTTCTTCAACAGACTAGTGATGTCATCTGTTTTGTACACATCATTTGAAAAATTTAAATTATACTTAGACATCAAGTCCACACAGATATTGAACACATCTTTATCACAAAGGAAATCCTTGAAAGTACACTTCTCAGGTCACAGAGAGACTTTGTCCAGGGCCACTGTTTTCAAATAGTCTCTAGTTCCATACAGGTATGGAACTGCATTAAATATGGAAGGATGTTCATGAGGTGATCTTGAATCTTGATCTTGTGGACTTGAGTCGGTGGTTGGTCCAAATTAATACGACTTCATCAAGTTCAGCCTAGGAGGCAAATATAAATTAGGTGCAAGATTTTGCAAATTACATGAAATGGCATTAGGCTGTTATTCACCATAGCTAGGTGCGAGTGTTGATAATGTAGTTATCATATACCGTTTGAGCCAAACACAGTATTTTTAGCCATTATTGGCCAGACAATTGTTTGGAGCATTCTTACACGACACAAAAAGAAAAACATGAAGTTGCAGAATATTTAATGTATTTTTAGGCACTTAAAAATTCCATTTATGTTTTCAACAGCAGTGAAAGGCTAGACTTGAGACGTTTTATTTAATGTATTGGGAGTGTGAGAGAATGGAGGTATAGCTGTAAAGGTTAGGTATGAGACTACTCTGAATAAAATGAAATAAAAATATTAAAATGTAATGTAATTACCAGAGAAGACATTATCATATTTTTTTTTATATTTTCATTTTCTGCTGTATGTATTGTGAGAGAAACAAAAAGAACCTAAAAGTGGCTACAAATTTCATGTTAAAATGTATTCCTTCATATAATTACAAACCACACTTCATACTGTTGAGACAATTTTCATATTTACCAGATTTAACACCATGTGTCAATGTAGATACAAAGATTCAAATTAAGAAAACCCATACCTATGGATGCTCCAAGAAACATGGTTCCCATTGACTCCAAACTGTCACATAATCCTTTATCAGTATTTTTGCAACAATAATTATTGCCTATTTTTCTTTATTTGAACAATAAATTGGTGTTGAGCATTAATTTAGAGATTTACATTTTTATTTTCTTTATTGAATATGAGTATCTATGTTTTTATTTTTTTACTTTTCATATTTCTGTTTGTTTAGTGAGTATATTAAAATAAAAATACAACAAAGACTGTGTACAGATCATTTAATTTAAATCAAAAGTGTAAAATGTATGTAATGCTGTTAGTAAATTTAAATCGATAATAGCAAACCTTTAGTGACTACATCCATCTATTTAATTGTTTTCTTTTTAAACTGTAAAAAAAGACAGCTGAAGTGGCATCACAAAGGTACATAGTTCAAACACTAGATGAAAGAAACTGAAATGTTTTTTTTATATAAAATTTATAATTTTTGGTCCTTGGACTACAGCTATTGCATAAAAAAATGTATTATTATTATTTGAATTATTGGCTGCATAGGGATAAAATAGAATGTGATGATGTCACATGATGATGTCACATGATGATGTCACAGGGCCTTCCCTTCCAGCCTGAGGTCTGTGAGCAGAAGACATTTCAAACCTTCAGACATTAACAGAATTCACTCAGTTGAAGACACACGCAATCTTTGGAGCAAACAAACAAGAAAGTTTTCTTTAAATAATTTTACATATTATTTAGAGACATTGTTCATACAGATACAGATTTGATAGGACACTGAACTAAGCAAGTACAAGAAAATGGAATCAGCTGTAAGCGGTAGGAAAATAACAACAACATCTAAAAAAAGAAAGAACCAGAATAAATACACTGTTATTCAGGTTCCCCAGCCAGAGAGCAACAAAGATTTCTCGGAGAAACCAGTCCATGCCCTCGCACAAGAGAAAAAGAACTCAACAAAACCAGTTTTTATCCCGGCTCCCTTCCTGAAGTCAACATCTGGACTTTGAGAAGCCAGAACATGAGGCAGCAGGGCACCAACACGCAGCCCAGGGAAGGAGAAACAACTAATGTTAAGGATCTTCCGGTGACTACACCAAATCCTGAAACCAAACCAGCAGTTGCTTCACCTTCCCAAGTCCAGGACGAGCCGAAACCCCAAAGGACCAACCGACGTCAGAAAAGGTCAGAGGAGAGAGGCATGCCATCCAAACCAAAGAGGGAAGAACCGGCTAATCAACATAAACTGAAACTGGACAAGTCCTCAAAGGTCAATGGCAACAATGATCAAAATAAGGCAAGCGCTGATAAATCTGGAACTGTAAAGAAAGAACAGGCAAAACCAGTTTTTATCCCAGCTCCACTGCCTAAAGTCAATGTCTGGACTTTGAGAAGCCAGAACATGAGGCAGCAGGGCACCAACACGCAGCCCAGGAAGGAGAAACAACTAATGTTAAGGATCTTCCGGTGACTACACCAAATCCTGAAACCAAACCAGCAGTTGCTTCACCTTCCCAAGTCCAGGACGAGCGAAACCCCAAAGGACCAACCGACGTCAGAAAAGGTCAGAGGAGAGAGGCATGCCATCCCAACCAAAGAGGGAAGAACCGGCTAATCAACATAAACTGAAACTGGACAAGTCCTCAAAGGTCAATGGCAACAATAATCAAAATAAGGCAAGCGCTGATAAATCTGAAACTGTAAAGAAAGAACAGGCAAAACCAGTTTTTATCCCAGCTCCACTGCCTAAAGTCAACGTCTGGACTTTGAGAAGCCAGAACATGAGGCAGCAGGGCACCAACACGCAGCCCAGGGAAGGAGAAACAACTAATGTTAAGGATCTTCCGGTGACTACACCAAATCCTGAAACCAAACCAGCAGTTGCTTCACCTTCCCAAGTCCAGGGCGAGCGAAACCCCAAAGGACCAACCGGCGTCAGAAAAGGTCAGAGGAGAGAGGCATGCCATCCAAACCAAAGAGGGAAGAACCGGCTAATCAACATAAACTGAAACTGGACAAGTCCTCAAAGGTCAATGGCAACAATGATCAAAATAAGGCAAGCGCTGATAAATCTGAAACTGTAAAGAAAGAACAGGCAAAACCAGTTTTTATCCAAACTCCACTGCCTAAAGTCAACGTCTGGACTTTGAGAAGCCAGAACATGAGGCAGCAGGGCACCAACACGCAGCCCAGGGAAGGAGAAACAACTAATGTTAAGGATCTTCCGGTGACTACACCAAATCCTGAAACCAAACCAGCAGTTGCTTCACCTTCCCAAGTCCAGGACGAGCGAAACCCCAAAGGACCAACCGACGTCAGAAAAGGTCAGAGGAGAGAGGCATGCCATCCAAACCAAAGAGGGAAGAACCGGCTAATCAACATAAACTGAAACTGGACAAGTCCTCAAAGGTCAATGGCAACAATGATCAAAATAAGGCAAGCGCTGATAAATCTGAAACTGTAAAGAAAGAACAGGCAAAACCAGTTTTTATCCCAGCTCCACTGCCTAAAGTCAACGTCTGGACTTTGAGAAGCCAGAACATGAGGCAGCAGGGCACCAACACGCAGCCCAGGGAAGGAGAAACAACTAATGTTAAGGATCTTCCGGTGACTACACCTAATCCTGAACCCAAATTAGCAGTTGCTTCACCTTCCCAAGTCCAGGACGAGCCGAAACCCCAAAGGACCAACCGACGTCAGAAAAGGTCAGAGGAGAGAGGCATGCCATCCCAACCAAAGAGGGAAGAACCGGCTAATCAACATAAACTGAAACTGGACAAGTCCTCAAAGGTCAATGGCAACAATGATCAAAATAAGGCAAGCGCTGATAAATTTGAAACTGTAAAGAAAGAACAGGCAAAACCAGTTTTTATCCCAGCTCCACTGCCTAAAGTCAACGTCTGGACTTTGAGAAGCCAGAACATGAGGCAGCAGGGCACCAACACGCAGCCCAGGGAAGGAGAAACAACTAATGTTAAGGATCTTCCGGTGACTACACCAAATCCTGAAACCAAACCAGCAGTTGCTTCACCTTCCCAAGTCCAGGACGAGCCGAAACCCCAAAGGACCAACCGACGTCAGAAAAGGTCAGAGGAGAGAGGCATGCCATCCAAACCAAAGAGGGAAGAACCGGCTAATCAACATAAACTGAAACTGGACAAGTCCTCAAAGGTCAATGGCAACAATGATCAAAATAAGGCAAGCGCTGATAAATCTGGAACTGTAAAGAAAGAACAGGCAAAACCAGTTTTTATCCCAGCTCCACTGCCTAAAGTCAATGTCTGGACTTTGAGAAGCCAGAACATGAGGCAGCAGGGCACCAACACGCAGCCCAGGGAAGGAGAAACAACTAATGTTAAGGATCTTCCGGTGACTACACCAAATCCTGAAACCAAACCAGCAGTTGCTTCACCTTCCCAAGTCCAGGACGAGCCGAAACCCCAAAGGACCAACCGACGTCAGAAAAGGTCAGAGGAGAGAGGCATGCCATCCAAACCAAAGAGGGAAGAACCGGCTAATCAACATAAACTGAAACTGGACAAGTCCTCAAAGGTCAATGGCAACAATGATCAAAATAAGGCAAGCGCTGATAAATCTGAAACTGTAAAGAAAGAACAGGCAAAACCAGTTTTTATCCCAGCTCCACTGCCTAAAGTCAACGTCTGGACTTTGAGAAGCCAGAACATGAGGCAGCAGGGCACCAACACGCAGCCCAGGGAAGGAGAAACAACTAATGTTAAGGATCTTCCGGTGACTACACCAAATCCTGAAACCAAACCAGCAGTTGCTTCACCTTCCCAAGTCCAGGACGAGCCGAAACCCCAAAGGACCAACCGACGTCAGAAAAGGTCAGAGGAGAGAGGCATGCCATCCAAACCAAAGAGGGAAGAACCGGCTAATCAACATAAACTGAAACTGGACAAGTCCTCAAAGGTCAATGGCAGCAATGATCAAAATAAGGCAAGCGCTGATAAATCTGAAACTGTAAAGAAAGAACAGGCAAAACCAGTTTTTATCCCAGCTCCACTGCCTAAAGTCAACGCCTGGACTTTGAGAAGCCAGAACATGAGGCAGCAGGGCACCAACACGCAGCCCAGGGAAGGAGAAACAACTAATGTTAAGGATCTTCCGGTGACTACACCAAATCCTGAAACCAAACCAGCAGTTGCTTCACCTTCCCAAGTCCAGGACGAGCGAAACCCCAAAGGACCAACCGACGTCAGAAAAGGTCAGAGGAGAGGCATGCCATCCAAACCAAAGAGGGAAGAACCGGCTAATCAACATAAACTGAAACTGGACAAGTCCTCAAAGGTCAATGGCAACAATGATCAAAATAAGGCAAGCGCTGATAAATCTGAAACTGTAAAGAAAGAACAGGCAAAACCAGTTTTTATCCCAGCTCCACTGCCTAAAGTCAACGTCTGGACTTTGAGAAGCCAGAACATGAGGCAGCAGGGCACCAACACGCAGCCCAGGGAAGGAGAAACAACTAATGTTAAGGATCTTCCGGTGACTACACCAAATCCTGAAACCAAACCAGCAGTTGCTTCACCTTCCCAAGTCCAGGACGAGCGAAACCCCAAAGGACCAACCGACGTCCAGAAAAGGTCAGAGGAGAGAGGCATGCCATCCAAACCAAAGAGGGAAGAACCGGCTAATCAACATAAACTGAAACTGGACAAGTCCTCAAAGGTCAATGGCAGCAATGATCAAAATAAGGCAAGCGCTGATGAATCTGAAACTGTAAAGAAAGAACAGGCAAAACCAGTTTTTATCCCAGCTCCACTGCCTAAAGTCAACGCGTCTGGACTTTGAGAAGCCAGAACATGAGGCAGCAGGGCACCAACACGCAGCCCAGGAAGGAGAAACAACTAATGTTAAGGATCTTCCGGTGACTACACCAAATCCTGAAACCAAACCAGCAGTTGCTTCACCTTCCCAAGTCCAGGACGAGCCGAAACCCCAAAGGACCAACCGACGTCCAGAAAAGGTCAGAGGAGAGAGGCATGCCATCCAAACCAAAGAGGAAGAACCGGCTAATCAACATAAACTGAAACTGGACAAGTCCTCAAAGGTCAATGGCAACAATGATCAAAATAAGGCAAGCGCTGATAAATCTGGAACTGTAAAGAAAGAACAGGCAAAACCAGTTTTTATCCCAGCTCCACTGCCTAAAGTCAATGTCTGGACTTTGAGAAGCCAGAACATGAGGCAGCAGGGCACCAACACGCAGCCCAGGGAAGGAGAAACAACTAATGTTAAGGATCTTCCGGTGACTACACCTAATCCTGAACCCAAATTAGCAGTTGCTTCACCTTCCCAAGTCCAGGACGAGCCGAAACCCCAAAGGACCAACCGACGTCAGAAAAGGTCAGAGGAGAGAGGCATGCCATCCAAACCAAAGAGGAAGAACCGGCTAATCAACATAAACTGAAACTGGACAAGTCCTCAAAGGTCAATGGCAACAATGATCAAAATAAGGCAAGCGCTGATAAATCTGGAACTGTAAAGAAAGAACAGGCAAAACCAGTTTTTATCCCAGCTCCACTGCCTAAAGTCAATGTCTGGACTTTGAGAAGCCAGAACATGAGGCAGCAGGGCACCAACACGCAGGCCAGGGAAGGAGAAACAACTAATGTTAAGGATCTTCCGGTGACTACACCAAATCCTGAAACCAAACCAGCAGTTGCTTCACCTTCCCAAGTCCAGGACGAGCGAAACCCCAAAGGACCAACCGACGTCAGAAAAGGTCAGAGGAGAGAGGCATGCCATCCAAACCAAAGAGGAAGAACCGGCTAATCAACATAAACTGAAACTGGACAAGTCCTCAAAGGTCAATGGCAGCAATGATCAAAATAAGGCAAGCGCTGATAAATCTGAAACTGTAAAGAAAGAACAGGCAAAACCAGTTTTTATCCCAGCTCCACTGCCTAAAGTCAACGTCTGGACTTTGAGAAGCCAGAACATGAGGCAGCAGGGCACCAACACGCAGCCCAGGGAAGGAGAAACAACTAATGTTAAGGATTTTCCGGTGACTACACCTAATCCTGAACCCAAATTAGCAGTTGCTTCACCTTCCCAAGTCCAGGACGAGAAACCCCAAAGGACCAACCGACGCGTCAGAAAAGGTCAGAGGAGAGAGGCATGCCATCCCAACCAAAGAGGGAAGAACCGGCTAATCATCATCAACCAAAACTGGACAAGTCCTCAAAGGCAATTGGCAACAATGATCAAAATAAGGCAATAGTTGACAAATCCGAAACTTCAAAAAAAGAAAAGGCAAAAGCGTTTTTTATCCCGGCTCCACTGCCTAAATTCAACATCTGGACTTTGAGAAGCCAGAAAATCCAGCAGGAAAGCAGCTGTGATTCTTACCAAGGCCCAAGCATAGACGATTTCCCGCCTCTCCCAATAATTGGGAGTTGTTAGGGTACTTTTGGAACAATAATCTTATTTAGATGACGGCCAGTATTGTCAAGGTTTGGAAATGCCAGAAGAAGGTTGGATTAAAACGTTATGTCAACTATATTGCTGATATCACATGCAACATAGTTTACTTGATGCTCTAGTTGGGCCTCTTTCCAGCATTTTCTTTTCCAGCTGTACTGACCGTTATCTATGAGACAATCCAAATTTCCCACAAGACCAACTGTCACTGGCCATTTTATTAGGTACACTAGTTCAACCATCAACCATGGGTCATTTAAAAATCCCCTTCTCTTCCCCATCATCATTCTTTTTTTTCTCCCTTTCTTGGAGAATTACGACTAAAATAAAAATAAATCAACCTATATAAAGTATAGGGTGCTTTTGGAAAAATAGTCTCATTTAGATGACGGCCAGCATTGTCAAGGTTTGGAAACGCCAGAAGAAGGTTGGACCAAAGCGTCTTGTCAACTATATTGCTGATATCACATGCAATATGGTTTACTCGATGCTCTAGTTGGGCCTCTTTTCAGCGTTTTCTATTCCAGCTGTACTGACTGTTATCTATGAGACAATCCAAATTTCCCACAAGACCAACTGTCACTGGCCATTTTATTAGGTACACTAGTTCAACCATCAACCATGGGTCATTTAAAAATCCCCTTCTCTTCCCCTCATCATTCTTTTTTTTCTCCCTTTCTTGGAGAATTACGACTAAAATAAAAATAAATCAACCTATATAAAGTATAAGTTGCTTTTGGAAAAATAGTCTCATTTAGATGACGGCCAGCATTGTCAAGGTTTGGAAACGCCAGAAGAAGGTTGGAAAAAGCGTCTTGTCAACTATATTGCTGATATCACATGCAATATGGTTTACTCGATGCTCTAGTTGGGCCTCTTTTCAGCGTTTTCTATTCCAGCTGTACTGACTGTTATAAATGAGACAATTTAAGTTTCCCACAAGACCAACCGTCACTGGCCATTTAATTAGGTACACTAGTTCAACCAACAACCATGGCTCAGTCAAATCACCTTCTCTTCCCCATCATCATTCAAATCATTATTTTTTTTCGCCCTTTCTCCTGAGAAGAGGAGAATTACAACTAAAATAAAAAATAAAAAATAAACCTATATAAAGTATGTAAAGTTTTATTATATTTAATGTATGAGAAGATGGAAATTTTTATCAATGTGTTGTTTTCCAGTGTGCATAAAGTCACACACTAATAGTGCTCATTCAGTCTTTAGGTATTGTATATCCATCATGTCATTATCAAGACAGGTGCTGTTTACACTCAGATGTGACTGAAAATAAAATCTATGGGCGTTTCTTCTTAGACTGCTGCCACCGTGACCAGGCCCCTGGTCCTGGTCACCATAGCAGTTGAGCAACAATACATTTTTACATTTAGTTTTTTTTTCCGTGTGTAGGGTATTTTAACAGCAGACAAGGGCGTTTTTAGTTGAATATTAATATTAATATTAATAAAACGGTTTAGTGCTTTCCACTCTTCCAGTTCGCCCTAGAAAATAACACATTCAAATGATGTGCCTTTCATAAAGATAGCAAATGTGAAGAGCTCTTCAAATTTTCTAATTTTTGTTGCATTTGTATTTTTTTTATTTTTCACTATTTTCAATAGATACTACAACCAGGATCATTTACAGAAGAAAAAATGTGCTGCGTCTATGAGGAAGGAGTGTCTTTGGTGTTGGTCATCTGGCTCCAGAGATATAAGTGTAACCGTTGTACTTCTGCTTTGTGTTATTTGAGCGATGTGGTGCATTAGGGATCATGAGACGAGGTGTGAACTTTGGAGACTAATAAACGAAATATGAAATCCCGGTCAACATGTGCTTTTTACTCGGTCCAGTCCAAACTCTTCCACCACATAATTTACAAAAGGGCTAAAACATTACATACCTGGATGAAAATAATGAAATACCGGTCAACATGTGCTTTTTACTCGGTCCAGCCCAAACTGTAGAAGACAGTGGACGAGTTAGCTAACCCTTGTAACTTCCTTCTCACAATAAACTAAACATTGGACCAACATCGATGCTCAATATAAACTAAACATTACAACAATAATAAATTAGAACAAAATAATAACAGAATGACATTTAAAACTGAGGATTACCCCGGCTAACTTACCTCTTCCACCACGGAATTTACAAAAGGGAAAAGGAAGTTGCGAATCCCGCTTTTATACTGATGCACACGGGGAACAAACGTAGAAGAATAAAACAAAAATACAGAAAAAGTAGGTGAAGGACCAAAACAGCACAAAAGTTTAATACCAAGTATGAACCACCACACAATACAAAAAAGACAATTTTTGTGTAATTATACTATTAACCTGTTACATAAGGACGCAGATAATGGAGGAGATAGAGATGCCTAAAGTGGGGGGAGTCAGGGTGGAGGGCCTGCCTTGTATGTGACCAGCTGATGGTGCTGTCCAGGCATGTTACAGTGACAGAGAAGGCTTTAGAATAATAGTGAGCAGGAAGTGGACGTCTGAGATCAGTGAGCTGCAGGACAGAAGGCCAGAGAACTCCTTCTTCATCTGCCATAAGACTGTTAAATCAATCAATACGTTTTAATCAAAGAGACTCAACAACTGAAAATAAAGTTGAAATGAATTGAAATGAGGAAATATAAGACTGATCTTTGCCCTTTATGGAAAATTGGTTCTTTTAACATAATTTTCATACAGAATATTTGGATTGACATCAAATCCATAGAACATTTTCTTTTTATGCTTTTCACAACCAGATGCACTGGTCTGTCACAGTCTCTCCTCAATAAGACTTCCAGTTGGATATAATGACAGGCCCCAAAAGGCCCCAAGAAATTGTTGTCAAAAACTTATTGACCAAAACCGTAGTGTCCAAGATAAGAGAGTATTAAGGCCAAGACAAGACAAAGACTTTTAGCTATTGAGACCAAGTCAAGACTAGAACCAGAGTACAGTACACTCTAATAGATACAATGGAACAGTAAAAAAAAATTTAAAAATCTAAACAGTCCAGTTTTCTACCAGGTTCAGACTCATGGAGGTTGGTGTTTGGTGAAGGAGGTAGAGTGACAAGCATCTGTCTCCAACTCACAGCACAGGCCTACACCTGACTCATACATAACAATACTCACCTGAATAACAGTGACAGATGAATGAATGAATGAATGAACAATCATGGTACTCTTTAGGACAATAGGCTATTGATAACAATGAATAAATAAAGAAAACCAACCTTTGTAGTAAAATCTTTATATTTAAAAAAAATAAGAGACAATAATATTCATTCACTTTAGTTTGGAGGCCATAAGGAAAAATAAAGTTTACGCTGCTTTACCTTTTTTCCTATTGGTTCAATTGGAAGTTATGGTGAAATGCTGCTCTCTTGTGTTAATTCACAATACCGCACCAAAAGAATAGTTTTGGAAGATAGTCAAGACTCTACCACTCTTCCCATCATAAAATATGTATTTTCATTTGTCAGATATTTACAGTAAAGACTAGAATCTAAATCTGCTTTTCTTTAATCAATGCAAATAGTTTCTATACAAAATGTCCGTTTTCCATGAAAGCACCACTGCTGAGTCTGCCGTTACCATGGAGACGGACTGAGAAGCATTAAAAGCCAAACACGGGGCTAAATAGCTGCTAATTTTTTTGCTCTTTTACAGTTTATCAGCGACATGGAGGCAAAACAGACGCCCGCAGAAATAACCTTACACACCATAACCATCAAAGTTATTTGTGGAAATAAATTGGTATTTTTTTTTTGCCTGAAGCTTTTAATAAGTTTTATATGTTTATGTGTGAACCTGAATTATAACTCAATCAACCTAGGTTATTTAACGTAGCTTATAAAATCGTTTGTCTCTGTCTTCTACACGGCTGGCTGGTATTGATACAAAGTGTATTTCTTACGATTCTATGTAGTTTAAATGATTTGGGAAATGTTTTTGCGAGAGTTTGTTTTAAAATATGCAAACTACTACCATAACGTTACATTAGCGCACTCTTTTAACCTTTAGCTAGCTGTATAGTATACAGTATAATGTATTTTAATTTAGTATTACTTTAAAATTTTAGTAAAGTATTATACAGGTTAGAATAAGTATTCATTTTATATTTAATTTACCCTTTTACTTTTTCTGTCCAATATTCCAAAACTTGTTTTTGACATTGCATATATTGGATATTAGATGTAGTATAGTAGCCTAAACGCGCATAACACAGGAATGGGACTAGTTTAGGTTTATATAAATAAAATATTCAAATTAATTACATTTTTCTTCCTCATTTAGGCCCAATCTGTGATAATTCATTGTTGTTTGACTCTGAGGACATTTAGTTAGTTGTCAGGAATTGGATTTGATTTCTCTTTGTGTGTCTTCTTTTTAGCAAGGACGAACAGCAGAGTTCCAGAGTTTTGTGCGAGTGGAGGTGGACGGGAGGCTCCTGGGAGAGTCCGACAAGAAGCTTAGGGACCCTGCAGATAACTCCTTTAACTATGACTTTACCTGCAGCTTTCAGTGCTCCAGTGACCCGCAGGCTATTAGCGACCTGTCCCGAAAACTTATCATAGGTAAAGATCTCATAATATGAAACTCAATATGGTTCATATTGATTTTTTCTTATTGCTTTCTTATACAGAGGACTAATACAGCTTGTTAATGTCTATTTTGCAATTGTTTTGTTGCCTGTCACTGTCCTTGTGTGATGATTTTGTTGTGTTCAGTGACAGTGTCTGACTTTGTGCCAGAAGAAAAGAAAGCAGATGCAAGGACTGCAGTGCTGGGTCAAGCTGTGGTAGACTTTCTTCCATTCCTACAAGGTACAACAGTGTTAAAATGTTATCTTACATTTTAGCCATTAATAAAACAGCTTTTCATCAGTGTCATTAAATATATGTTTTTTCTGATTGATCTTTAGGTCAAACCAAATTCTCAACAAGAGTCTCCCTACATTCAGGGGCTCTTCACACCAAGTGTCAGGACACAAGCAACAAAGTGCGTTGAGTAATAACATTGAGTTGATAATATCTATGACCACTTTATAATAGCACACTGGTAATAATACAGTTCAGTGTAGTGTAACCCGAAAGAATGATGTCTTGAGAAACCTCTTTATTATAAATGTTGTACAGAGCAGCCAGAATGCAGGGACATACAGAGTGGATGACTTGGTCAGGAAAGCTGCATTCGAGTGGAAGAAGGTAACTGACTGTTGGACTATTACATCAGTGTGTATCAATACTGCTCTGTCTGTTTAGGAAAGTGTTCTAAAGTTTTGTTTTTATAGCAGCAGGAGCAGCGCAACGCTTCCTCGCCTCATATGTAAATTTGACACAATTTGTTCATCTCAACCTTGCCCTATTATGTTATACTTAGCTCTTCAAATTTACCTTTAAATGTCTACAGACTTATAGCATCCATCCTGTTGTGTGGTGCTCCACTGCTTTAACCAGAGTCTCCAAACAAATACCTGCCCTTTGATATAATAATTTTAGACCTGGATAAATTTCCTTAGATGTACCACAATTTTAGATTTAGTTGAATAATACAAAAAAAAAGTTTAGTTAGTGCTTTCCACTCTTCCAATTTGCCCCAGTTTTTTTCAGTCCTGTTAAAAGGATTTAAAGTTTATGACAATAAAAATGTACAAATTAAGACACAGGGGAAAGCTTCTACTTTATGAAAAAACGGTTAATTTAACATAATTTTCACACAGAATATTTGGATTGACATAAAATCAATAGAGTGCAAAGAACATTTTTTTTTTCACTTCTTTTCACAACCAGACGTCTGCACTGGTCTGTCACAGTCTCTCCTCAAAAAGTACTTCATAAATAAGGGAACGCTTTATTCTACATGCAGCAGTGGAAGAAAGATCAGCTCAATAAGACTTCCAGTTGGATATAATGACAGTAGAGGTCCTTCTCAAGAACGAATGGGCCGAGGGTGTGTGTCTGAGACCAGAGAGTATCAAAGCCATGACAAGAGCAAGACTTTTAGCTACTGAGATCGAGTCAAGACCAGAACCAGAGTACAGTACACTCTAACAGATACAAGGGAACAGTAAAAAAAAAAATCAAAACAGTCTAGTTTTCAACCAGGTTGCTATAAAATAACCTCCTCAGACTTGTCAACACTGTAAGTAGCCTACTGCAGATTTCACAACTGCTACTGTATAAAGGTATATATGATACTTTTATATGAGAAGAAACACTTAAACAGAAAACAATGACATTTCAAAGGGTTCACATACTTTTTCTTGCCACTGCAGTATTTTATGTGGTATTGACAACAAAATACTAGCTCACTTGTGCAAACATTTGGAATAACCTGTATTTGCTTCATAAAAAGCTAAAAGATTGGAAGAGCTTTCCTACTATTTGATTTCACTTATTCATAGTAATATAGATATTAACTAAATATTTTACTATATTAACACAAACAAATTACGATCAAAACGTTATCACTTTCCATGCCAATAGCTTGTCATTTCAGAAGATGATTTGCAATGTAGTGTAACCCGAAAGAATGATGTCTTGAGAAACCTCTTTATTATAAATGTTGTACAGAGCAGCCAGAATGCAGGGACATACAGAGTGGATGACTTGGTCAGGAAAGCTGCATTCGAGTGGAAGAAGGTAACTGACTGTTGGACTATTATATCAGTGTGTATCAATACTGCTCTGTCTGTTTAGGAAAGTGTTCTAAAGTTTTGTTTTTATAGCAGCAGGAGCAGTGCAACGCTTCCTCGCCTCATATGTAAATTTGACACAATTTGTTCATCTCAACCTTGCCCTATTATATTATACTTAGCTCTTCAAATTTACCTTTAAATGTCTACAGACTTATAGCATCCTGTTGTGTGGTGCTCCACTGCTTTAACCAGAGTCTCCAAACAAATACCTGCCCTTTCTATTAGCTTTTCTAGTCACATGTGATCTCTTTTGCAGCATTAAAAACAGAGGTAGCCATTACTGCAGGATAATTAAAAGACTTGAGCTTTTAGCTGGCTTTGGTCTTTTCAAAAAAGCACATCTGTTTTTATGGAAAGGGTGGAAACTATTTCAATGTCTTCTCCTCTGATGATCACAAGTTAAGTTGGGGGTGTATCGCGCCAAATGTCAATGACCATCTCTTTGGTTTGGAGGTGTATCTATAAAAGCTCTTAGAGTATTTCTGAATGTGGAAGGACTCTGCTGTGTGAAAGACTGGGAAAATATAGATAGATCTAGTATATTGAGATATAAAGTAACTACACTAGTGTATAATTTCTTGTCCATATGACCCAATTTCATTTAAGTCATAGTTAACACATTGGCCTTTGCAGAAAATCTTGCCGTCTCTGGACATGGTTGTTAACGTGTCTGAGCCTTTGCTGTCTGAAGATGCACTTTCATCTTCTAACCTGGTAAAAGTAACAGTGGAGACGGCATTCTCTGTCCCGGAGTCGTGGACACTTCCTTCTGGGTCGTCCCCCACTTCAAGCTCATACACTGCAGCACTGGAAGTCCCACTGACTGCAGAAGTGAGGAACGTTTTTAACTCAGTTTTGTTCTTTTAGACCTGAATGTACATGATATTTGTAACACTTGCTGTACTGTGTGGTCTTCAGAAAAATCAGAT
The DNA here is from genome assembly GCA_024416835.2 of Perccottus glenii. Lineage (NCBI taxonomy): Eukaryota > Metazoa > Chordata > Actinopteri > Gobiiformes > Odontobutidae > Perccottus > Perccottus glenii. Next base: position 5,263,030 of record CM044548.2, read on the forward strand.
TTTGGTGTTTACTGACGGTGTGCTCAAGGCTGGTGGACTAAGTGAGGATAAGAGCCGTCAGAAAAAGAGACCTTTCCTGCCTCAGCTGCTCCCAGGAAACACCTTTGTGCCCGGAGCCTTTTTCCAAACAGAATCTATTGATCAAGAGGACGGTGAACTGACAGGCCCGGGGTAAAAAAACAAAACAATTAGATAATTACATTATTGTGATATGATACAGGTTAGAAGTTTAAGAAATGACCTGTGTGCTCCTTTAGGATCGGAAATTTCGGGAGGAGGCTGAGAGCAAAAAGAACAGAGTGAGCTGGGATGTGGAAATGTGCTGCTTTCTGAGTGCAGAGGCAACAGACAGGTCAGACACACAGGCTCCTGATGTATTCATGAAGCTTTCTCCTCAATGTGAAACATTCACGGTGTAGGGCTGCTAACAACAATATGTATCACCACTGTACCATTGCTGTTATGTTTTAGGGGTCATGTGACTAAATATGATAATATGAGCGCAAGTTTCCAAAGAAAGACATGGAGCACATGATAGAGCAAACTGCTTTCATAATGTGCCTCGATACAGTATTAGTTACAGACCATGCAAACTGCTATGTTTACTGTTGATGTTGCTAATGAATAAAATCCTGTACATCGGTCCGGTCCTCTTTAAGGACAGGGTGAGTAGCAGGCCTTGTTTGTGATTCTACATCTGTGTGAACAAGTACGCTATATAACACAGGCAAGAGCAAGTTGTGCTCATAAGTTTACATACCCTGGCAGAATTTGTAATTTTTTTGGCCATTTTTCAGAGAATGTGAATAACACAAAAACCTTATTTTCACATTTAGTGGTTGGGTGAAGCCATTAATTATCAAACAACTGTGTTTACTCTTTTTAAATCATAATGTCAACAGAAACTACCCAAATGACCCTAATCAAAGGTTTACATACAGAGCCTTGCATCTTTCATCCAGTGCTGTACTGACTTTTCTGTTTTCTGAATCATGAGAAAGCAAAAGAATTGTCAAGAGATCTGCGGGAAAAGGTAATTGAACTGTATAAAACAGGAAAGGAATATAAAAAGATATACAAGGAATTGAATATGCCAATCAGCAGTGTTTAAATTCTAATAAAGAAGTGGAAAATGAGGGATTCTGTTAAAACCAAACCAAGGTCAGGTAGACCAACAAAAAGCTCATAGACAAGCCTTAAAACTTCTGGAACAAAGTTAATTGGAGTGATGAGACCAAAATTGAATTTTTTGGCCACAACCATAAAAGTTACATTTGTAGAGGAATCAACAAGGCCTATGATGAAACGTACGTACATTATTCCTACTGTGAAACATGGAGGTGGATTGCTGATATTTTCGGGATGTGTGTGCCACAAAGGCACAGGACAGTTGGTCAAAATTGATGGCAAGATAAAAGCAACACGTTATCAAAAAATACTGGAGGAAAATTTGCACTCATCATCCCGGAAGCTGCGCATTGGATGTACTTGGAAGTTCCAACATGACAATAATTCAAAGCACAAGGCCAAGTCGACCTGTCATAGGCTATAGCAGCATAAAGTTAAGGTTCTGGACCGTCCTCAGTCTTCTGACCTCAATATCATTAAGCCACTCTGGGGAGATCTCAAACGTGCAGTTAATGCAACACAGCCCAAGAATTTACAGGAACTGGAGGCTTTTTGCCAAAAACAATGGGCAGCTTAAAAATCTGAGAAAATAAAGAGCCTCATCCAAAACTACCACAAAAGACATTGATGTTAAAGGTGGCAATACACGGTATTATGAACTGGGGTATGTAAACTTTTGATAAAGGTTATTTGGGTAGTTCATGTTGCGATCATGATTTAAAAAGAGAAAAACACAATTGGCAATAAATGGTTTCACCCAATCCCAAACTATGAGTGAAATAAACGTTTTTGTGTTATCATTCCTATTCTCTAAAAAATAATCACACATTCTGTTGTAAACTTAATAATGAGGAACATTTTGGAATTACACACCAACCCTCTCTTCAGTATGAAAATAATATCAGCCTTTTAACAAAAATAGACTAATAGGGAAAAGTTTTATTGTATTCTTTATTTATTCAATGTCTACTTCTTGTCCTTTATGGATGACTCGGGTGAATGGAGCCTATCCCAGCAGCTTTGGGCCTTAGGCAGGGTACAACCTGGACAATGGCTAACATACATACTAACATATTTCTGTATCATTGACAACTGTAATTCAGGCTGCGTGAGATGATCACTAAGTGTAGACTGTGGCCAGTGGAGATCACAAGGTCAATGGTTGGTGCTAAAGTGGTACGTTGCTTATTGTTACTACCGTTTATAATATAGTCTCCTCTCCAGGTTATCTATACAGTATTTGCTTTGAAACGATTTGTTTGTGTGCTTGGGTAGCAGCCTGAAGAGAACCCAGAGATACCCTTCCATGGAGTGGCTTTTGTGGACATGGGTCATCTGCTGTTCCCTGGAGCCACACGAATCAGAGGAGCGTACTGCATCGAGCCCTTCTCCGAGACTCTGCTGTTAAACAAGGTCCAGCAAATACTACAAGATTTACTACAATGCACGCACAATACTTGAAAATAAACAAATGTTAGAATTATTGTGACTTAAAGTGGTACTACCTGATTTTATTTTTGTCGTCCCTGCACTCAACTCCAACTCCAACAGAAAGATCTCTCCTGCTTTTTTATATAAAAAAAAATACATTACACCAAAGTTAAGTGAACTCATCATTTTATTGTGTGGACTAAACATATTGACACAGCATCGGAAACAAAAGTTATCTAACATTTTTCCTAAAGTATTGTGGATGAATCATTAATATAGGGAACAACTGTATCAAGATAAAAAATGTTGCTAAGTTTATTGGTTGTATATTGGTCACATTTTTATTGATTTTTATTTTATTATATTTTTTAGTGAACATTATACTTTACACTGAGGTCCAAAATTGTCTTGTGTTTTTGAGGGATTTGGAAGACCTTAAATTAGGAATATGGATGTCTTAAAAGGTCCTAAAATTAACCTGGAAAATGGTTTGTGATTTGTGTTTAAAGACTAAGCGGAGTGTGAGTGTTTTGAAGGAGCACGCCAAATCTTACGCAACCCGAGCCAATTCAGCAGCAGGCCTCGGCAGGAAGACACCAAACAACAGAAACTCCAGTCGAAAGGTCAGTCGCTCAAAACACTGGTAACATTTTATAGCTATTTTGTTTTGAGCAGAGCTGAAGTGGTTCGAGGGTTCCCAGAGGGAACATAAAGTGTCAGTAGTGCATAATAGACCAGTGAGAGTCACGGACATTAGCTCCTAAAAATATATCAGAAAAGAAACTTAATGACCAAATCAAAAAGGAAAAATGGCAATAATGTACAAAAACGGCCTGAGGCCCCCCTAAGAGTTAAACATACCAACTGTTTACGACCTAATAATAACTCAGTAATGAAGTTTAAACTCTTTACATGGGGCCCATTATAAAATAATAACAATTTTACTCTAAAAAACAATGCAATAGAGTGATTTGCTTTCACAGCTGGGAATTCAGGGCAAAATGGATGGAGCTGATGGTGTGACTAACCTGATGACAGAAACTGAGCGAACTGTCAACACACAAAAAAATGTAAGCTTTCACTTTGAAGTAACTATTAACATTTTTTATAAAGTGTACTATAATTTTAGATCTGTGTTGTCTTTTCAACCGGTTTATCACAGTTATATTTGGAGGCCAGAACATATATTATTATTGAAGTTTCACTGGAGAAGCCATTAACACCAAAAACACCCCCAGAGGAACTGTTCAGGAGGTAAAATGTCCTCTTTTTGGTAATCCACATCAAAATATAACATGCATTTAGCAGCTTTAAAATCCCTGGCTGTATATTTAGCAATCATTCATTTCTAGAGATGACTCTCTTTGACTCTTTCTTCTTCCTGCAGAGTTATGGCACTGATCCCTCCAAAACCTCCACGTCCACAGGGCTCCACCAAAGCAGAAAGAGTAAACTAATGCTGTATTATTCATGTAATCTTTAGAGTGCCCCATTTTCAAAGTTAGAAAGTATTTTTTTCCGGTTAACATTTCTGTATAAGCTCTACAGTATACACTGTGTGCACAATTATTAGGCATTATTAGTTGTGTTTTTGAGGATTCATTTTGTTATTGTACAACTACAGTGCTCTTGGTCAATCCAAAAGTAGTAAAAGTGAAGTTTGGGCTTTCTTAGGGATACGGTTAGGTATGGTATATGCAGGTATCATTTTTAATAATACCTGCCCATACCAGTACCCCACCTCCACTTTGCTGGCGTTGAGTTGAAGTGGAGCTCTGTGTCCGTTACTGATCCAACCACGGGCCCATCCATCTGGTCCGTCAAGAGTCACTCTCATCTCATCAGTCACAAAACCTTTGAAAAATCTGTCTTCAGATATTTCTTGGCCCATTCTTGACGTTTCAACTTATGTGTCTTGTTCAGAGGTGGTCAGGTTTCAGCCTTTCTTACCTTGGCCATGTCTCTGAGAACTGAACACCTCGTACTTCACTCCAGGTAGGTTGCAGTTGTGGAATATGGCAGCACTAGAGAATAATGGGTTCCTGGTAGCTTCACGTTTGATTCTTTGCAAGTCTTTGGCGGTTAATTGGCGTCTTTTCTTCTCGACATGTTTCTTGATACCATGTTGACTATTTGCTACAAAACGTTTGATGGTTCTGTGATCACGCCACAATATCTTAGATATTTCAAGAGTGCTGCATCCCTGTGAAAGACTTTTTACAATTTTTGACCTTTCAGAGTCAGTTAAATCTCTTTTTACACAAATACACATCACCTGATATGCATTAAATCCAATAAGGATTCAAGTTTATACAGCTTGGAGTTGGAAATTATGGATAAAATTATGATATGGTCAAAATAATCACTTGCCTAATAATTGTACACACAGTTTTTTTACTTGAGCAGGGGCTTATGTGCAATTTTGGACAAACATTTATCAGAGTCTTGCAGATCACTTGAATGCAACATAAGACAAAACAGATTAGGATTCACTCACTCAATAAAATAGATTCATACAGTACAGAACCAAACTGTCTTCACTGTGTGTGTTCCTAAAGGCAGTGCAGAACTTCCACAGACAGATTGGCAATGTTGTAAGCCATGTTTCCGATCAGCTTGACGAATTATTTGGAGCCGACCTTAAGCCTTTGGATGTCGATCGTGAACAGATCAAGGCAGAGGTGATGGGAGAGCTGAATATGTCCGGCAGATATTTTGCTTTTAAAGAACAGTTAAAGGTACATTGATACATTAAAAACTCATAGAATTTCAGTATTGTATATACATGTTTTTGCTTCTGTTCTGCAGCATGCCGTGGTCAGGATTGTTCGTGATAAAATGCAGCGGACCGAGCCAATCACTGATCCTCAAGAGCTGCAAGAGTTTGTCAGCAGGCTTTATGTCTACCTGGTGGATGAGATGCACGTAGCTCTGGACAAGGTTGTGTGAGCATTTTCCAATACATGGTCAAACTTGTTCTTGTCATACTTATTTTCTTTGCCCAGCAGATTTATACAGACAATGAAGATGAGTCACCGGACGACCTCCAGCTGACTCCCTCCCAGCTCAGACATTTTGCCAAAGAGGCTCAGTTGACAGGGAATTTTCAACAGGCTCTTCAGTACCACCTAGAGGTACAGCAACATAAGTACAGTACAGACGTAAAGGCACAATTTTATCCCTGATGTGCCTTTTGTAGTTGTGTGGAGATGACACCATCAGCTACATAAATGGTGACGTCATACCAGTGCAGCTAAAGAGTGTGTGTGTTTCTATATATTGCATAGCCAGTGACTGAATTAAAAATGCCTTTTTTTGTGCAGATTACATGTAAAAACATTAAGTAATTAAGACACAAAATTTAAAATATCCCATTAGAGTAGAAGAAAAAAGAAATGGACCAGATTACAGGTACATTTGTGGAAAACAAGTATTACAAAACAGGAGTACAAATGTCATTATGTCTCGTATTCTACATAATAATTCAATGATAGACCATAATTAGGTGGTAGCAGCTTGTTAAACCTTTTAAATTGTGTACACACAGATTCTTATCATTTGTTCACTTTATTTATAACCCCTAAATGATTCAGTAATTTAGTAACCTACATAACCTTCAAACACAAAAGCATCACATTACAATTATGGTCTGCCTTTGCACAGTCAGCCTTTTTATTCAAAGCTATCAAAGTATGGAACCAGCTGCAGGTGTTTTTCTCCAGATATAAAAAATATATTTTAAAAATAATCAACCAACGTCTTGTGATAAAAATAGATCTGATTTAAAACAAAGAAGACTTCCGTTAGCAAAGAGGATTCACTTTTGGCAGGTAATGAGGAGGTGTACAGTTTCTTTCTTTTTTTCAGTTTTATTTATTTGTATACCAGCAAACCAAAACAGGATAAGCAGCAGAAAAAGAATGAATGACTCATGTGTATTTATATATTTGCCGATTCATGTATTTCCATTGTAAAGTTAAATTTCTCATCCAATCTACAGTGTGTTAACCTCCACTTTTCAGTACAAGGCTTGTTTTGGAACCTTTATTGTCCTCTTGGCAATTAAAACACATTGAAATATTTGCTGTATTGATTAGACCTTTACTGTACTGCTTGGTAAACCAATAGTCACTGTACATTCACAAATACTTCAGGAGATGCTCAGTTTGTTGTTGTGGTTTTTGTCTGAAGCTGTTGGTGAGGAACCCCAATGACCCCCACCACAAGTTTGACTTAGGAAGCCACTACATGCTGACCGGAGACTACATGAAGGCTAAAGAATATTTTCACGATGCTGTTGCAACTGATCAAGCACACCAGCCCAGGTGAGTGATACTTTTTCAGTTTGTCTTTCTTTTTGTAACCCTTTATGTTTATGGTATTGTCTGCCACTTTACATCTGTTCCTCTGATCAGTTTGATCATGTGTGGCGTCCTGGCAGTGATGTTTGAACAGTACAAGGAGGCCCAGACCTTCCTGGAACAAGCTGCTACCGCAGAGCCGCTCGCTGTAGTGGCCTGGACTTTACTAGGTTAGTCTGACACTTCTGTTAAATGTGCAATAACAGCTTTTTGTAGCGCTAATAGTAATCTTTTCCCAAGATTTAGAAATAGAGCTGGAAAAATGTCTCAAGAATTTGCCAATTATTATAAGAAAATTATTAGGAAAGAAAAGCATTTATGGTTGACAGCTCGCAGTCTGTCACCTTTTTGTGTCTGCCTTCCAGGTCTGCTTCATCAGAGTCAGGAAGATGAAATTCTATCTGAGAGAGCTTTCCTGGAGGCCAATAAGCTGAATGCTGAAGAGGCAAATAAGCAAATGGAAGTAGACATCACAGAAAGAAAAGAGGACAAAATAAAAGAAGTAACAGAGGTGCCTCCATGTGAGCCTCGCAACAATCAACAAGGTTTGGTCATTTTTAATGAACCAACACTGAAAACCAACATCTTAAGCATTATCCTAGTACCACAATGGTAACTGAATGTCACATTGACACATTTTCTGTACTTCTAGATTTAGAAAAAACAAATGAAAACCAGGACTCCAGCCAAGAGACAAGAAACCATGAGGCAGATGGGCAGCCTGCAGTACACAGATCCACCATTTACACCAGGACAGTCAGCTTCCTGTTGGAGAACAGTGCTCTTCAGGTAAAGGTCTAAACAAATGAAACAAACAGCGGCTCTTTATGATGCCTTTGCTTTTTTGAGGTATAAATGTAATTGTAAAAGCACAAAGCAGTGGCTAGAAAAAATAAATATATGTTGTGTCCAAGTCAACTTCTGGTACATTGTGGTACTCATTCAAATACTTTGTCTTCAGATGGCAGAGCGCTTTAGCCCAGGAGCTGCTGTGTTCAAATGGAAGTCACACTGTCTGCTACCTTCTTCATTTGGCCCAACTGCAGCTGCTTCGAGCTGACTACTGCAGTACTATTGCTAACCTGGAGGAGGCGCTGTCTCTTAATGACGAGGTACTGTGTTTGTTGTCTTGAAATCACAAAAATTAAAAATAAATTTGAACTCAAAGACCTTAAACTTGATGTGCTTTCTCTTTGCTACCCAACAATTATCTATTGCTAAACTGATGTTAAACCTCCCTGTCTTTTCTTTCTGAGCAGAATGCAGATGCGTGGGCTCTAAAAGGCCACTGTCAATTCCTTCAAGGGTCATTCAGAAGTGCCCAGGAGAGTTATGAGTTAAGCCTGAACTTCCGCCCGCAGCTTTCGGACTCTCACCTGGTTCAGCTGCGCCTGGGGTCCATCTTCCTTCAGGAGGGCCAGGTTTATACATGTTTGCAAACTTCAAACAAAAAAATAATAATCCTTCAGAGTGTAACTGAAGTTTCGTTTGACATAAGTTTGAACAGGCCAAAGTGACCTATCTGCGGGCCTGTGAGGATTGTTCGTCCTGCCTGACCTGGCTGGGCCTGGGAGCCGCTTGTTACCGGGTAAAACCTCAAACATTCATCTTCATTCATTCATTCATTCATTCATTCATTCATTCATTTATTTATTCATCAACTTCCAGTTGGTGCTATTAGGGGTCATGGCTGACTGGAGCCTATCCCAGCAGCTTTGGGCCTCAGGCAGGACTGACACTTAGACACAACAGCTGCCATTTTCTGTTTGTTTAATTTTGGAACATTGGTAGCTAAAAGAATTGTTCCAATCTGGATATAAGTCATTAAAAAAGACCCATTAAGGCCTCTTGCAGGTCATAGTGGCATATGCTACATGTTATAAAACAACCTCAAAGCACAGAATGATAAAAACATTATTTTGCAAAGTGACGGAAGAAATGCCTACTGCACCTTTAAAAGATAAAGATAAATGGTCAAATACCTAACTAGATCAAATCTTAGGACAAGGTTCAATGTAGTGAGTGCAATTGACATGTAACTACATTCTTAAGTTGTCTTAAATGTTTCTGTGCTTGTGCATGCAGTTGGGGGAGCTGAGCTTAGCTGAAACTGCTCTGACGGAGGCCAACCACTTGAATAATCAAAACGCAGAAGTGTGGGCTTACCTGTCTTTTATCTGCCTCAATGTGAGTGATGGTCTGAATGCTCCTGATAACTGTGCCCTATGAATCTATTTTACCTGAATAATTCTGTATTATACCTCAAATATACGGTAACACATTGTGATATAAACGGCCAATTCATCTGCCTCCTCTTTCTTCATCTTGTTATCAGTCCAGCAGACTCAAGGAAGCAGAGCAGTTTTATAGATATGCAGAACGGGTGAGTTTGAATAATCACTTTAGAAGTTTGATGCCTCTTATGATCTAATTAATGTATTGTTTTTTCCTGTACTGCAGTTTAAGCTACAGAACGAGCTGCTCATCAGAGAGTATAAAGAACTGCATGATCGCGCCCGCTTCAGTTATCTGGCACCCTGCTTCGAAGGACAGTCTGGAGCAGGCCATTAACTTATTTGTATGTTATTCGTAAACACCTAGTGTTTCCCACAGACTTGAAGTAGGTCAGGTTCTCTGTCTCTGTATCCACTGCTCATTACTCGTGTCACTGCAGAGAAGCAAAAGATGAAACAGAGCTGATTTACTGGAGAGTTGTAGCATTGACTGCAGCTATTGTTATATATTTTCAAAAAAGAAAGGCCTTTTATTTCATGTTTAATACCTGTTTAACATACCGTGGACATCAGTGCATACAGTTCAACAGGATAATGACATTCTGTACTGTAATGTATAAATATTATACAACTTTTCCTGCATACAGACATTCAGTCTTTGTTGAAACTTTAATAGACAAAATGAAAATGACATTAGGGAGTGACATAAATAGCACAAAAGCATTTTTACTATTTCCATTAATTGCCTTCATTCATTTTCAGTACTTTTACCGGTGAGTTCATTTTAAACACGCCAAACCACATTTAGCACAGCCTTTCCCACATGGAAAGATAACATTATGCAGTTAGTCAGCTCTGTTATAGCTTTGTCATCCGAGTAACAGAAGCTGCAATGACAAAGAAATGTGTCTGTGATATAAATGACAGTTCTCATGTTTTTTTTCTATCATAGTTTGGTGCCTTGCTGAACCTGATCACATTGGCCCCTGTCTGACTTGAGAAAAAAGCTCCTGAAGCCACGGTGAATCCTCGTACAGCCTCGGGTCCCCAGACACTCTGCTGTCCTCTTGTAGAAGTAATAGTACAACACTGAAGCTGCGGACAAACACACATCAAATATCAGATATCAATCATAAACGTATCAAACCTGAATAAACCCTCTTTACGTGTTTACTTATTCAGAATCAATCTGTCCATTATCCATCACAGGCAGCTCACGTAGCACAGTGGATTGACCAAATAATCGAATTAATCACTAATTTGTTACAAGTCACTCAGAAGAACAAGCTAGCCTACTTTACTGTTCTGTGTACATTTAAATATTTGTTTGATAGAAACGTCCTGTAGATTAGATCTTTATAAGCCCTTACTCGGGAGCATGTTAAATGTGCCCTCACAGTCCTCAGATCTAAACAACTCACTGTCTATGTCACGTTAAAATACTTCACGTTCATTCAAGTTGAACAGACAGATTGTGAAACTTACACATAAATAGCAGCAGAATTTATCTTACTAAAACAATAATAGACCAAGGTAACACTGAATCACTGAGTGGGTGGGTCTTCAGTTGAAGACAAACAAATGGAGACAAAACATAAACACAGTGTGGAGACATATTTATGATCATCTGGTGAAAGACAATACTAGACAATAAATCCTTTCATCTGCTTATGTGCTTTTACACATGAATTATTTATACCCACACAGGGATGAAATTACTGCCTTGAGTCTTTATTGAAATGAACAGCAACCTTTAAATTCAAAAGAGTCTGTCCAGCAGCTGTAGCTGCGTTCCCCAACATATATACATTTATAGACTCATTTGCCAAACTCAATATTAATCCATCTTTATTTTACATTACTTTAAACAACAAACAAAAAGAGACCAAAGTGCTTTATATTTAAAACAAGCAGCCCCTGAAAATATTATTAAAACAATTAGAATACAGTAATAAAATAATCCAAAGACTAGAAATCTGAAGGTGTCACAGTGCTACAAGCAAGTGAGTGAATGAAAATAGTTTATGAAGTACCTGTTCTGTGAAGCATAAAAAGCACTTGTAGGCCATCTGTCCAAATAAATCTGTTAGTGCTGAGCCAGCGTAAATTCTGGGGAAATGAGAAAAAATGCAGAAGTCACAACTGCTTTTAATTAATAATAGAAAACACAGTGTGGTGATAGTACGCACCGTTAGCCAGCAGTGCAGTGTGATACTAAGGGTCAGGTAGAGAACAGAGAGACTTAGCAGTGCTCTAAAGCGCTCCAGTAAGATGGCGACCAGACCCACTTGAAACACATAGGTGTTAAACAGCATCAACAGGATGATGATCAGGTTTAGGAGGATGGAAGTATCCTGGGCACTGTCAAACGTGTGCAGTCAGAGGAGAGACAAGAACATGTGTGGGTGACTGGTGGGTCTCATGACCAATGTGAACATCCAAAAAGCAGCTGCAGTGGCATATGTGGTACATTCATTCAAATCTATTGTTTTTCAGTATTTAAGATATATTATGACAATTGCAGAAAGCTCTCATATCAACATTAGTATTGGTGTGTTGAACCACCATTTATAGACCCAGCACTAAGTCCTTAGCATCAGTTTTAATATAGAGGTTTAAGGAAGGACCCTGGCATTAAACTGTCTCTATTATTACTGTTTAATTTTTAAAGGACTTTCTTACATAAAGAGTACAAGTTGGTTGGCTGGTTCTTCGCGGAGCAGCTCACTGAAGGAGTTGACGAACAGGTCTAAGCAGAGCAGGCTCATCTGAATCAGAAGCACCACACAGTAGTTACTGGTCTGGAGCTTCTCTGCCCCGAAGCCTGGCCTCCCGGGCTGGTTGTGGTTCCACAGTGGATCCAGTGCTACACAGCACGCTCACACTCTACATAGAAGCATTAATCTGTAAACTGTGTAGAGAAGGTCCTGTTTAACTACTTCTTCTGCCCATGACTCACATCAAATGTGACAACTGCAGCAGCAAGGCTCTGTTTTCCAGAAACTCATTTCAGACGTGTACAGTTTGTAATTCCAAACCGAGCTCATGAGGGTAGGCTGCACAGTGAGTAACATCCTTAAAGCTTCCATCAAGATTTTCATAATAACTTTGGTCAATCCTGAGCATCCATCCCACAAAAAGATCCTGTAAAAAAGAAATATTAATCTTGCTGTAACACTTTGACATAGCACTGACATATTTGAGTAGAGTAGAGTCTTAGGGGCTAACCTTAACACATCTAGCATAAAGATCTTGAAATAATATGTTTCCATGCATTAAGAGGAGTGGCTGTTATCTTGAAGAGCACGTAATAAGAGACTTAGAATGAGGATTTGTTACCTTCCAACATTGTTGAGCAACATTCAAGTGGGAAATCTTCTTTCCTTGCACATCTTTTGATGGAATTCAAATGAATATCACCAGCGCTTTTCTAACTCTGGTGTTGTCGAAACTACTATTGACATGTTTCAATGGAGGATCTCTCTCTAACAGCCCCTTCACACGGGACTAGGCAGATCCTCTTATGACCTCTACCCACACGAGGGACGAGTATAAATAGTGGGGCTTGGCCATGGCAGGTGTGAGGAAGATTAGGATTAACTCTTAGCACTGAGAGGGTTACAAGGAGACATATACCCACTTACTGCTGGGAGCTGTAACACATTCTACTGTCTCAAATCTGAGGGTTTGCCGAGAATACAGGAATACATTTATAGGTGGAAGGTCATTTTTTTAGTTATTTCAGCACAAAAATGTACTCCAAAATATCTGCTGATCAGGTTACATTCTGGCGGTAGGAGGTAGGTATTAGACATGTATATAGTATCTGACAAAATCCTCTTACAAAGTACATGAGGAGCACACAATCTGTTTTCAAAGACATAAGATACTATTACCTACTGATGCTTTTGCCAAAATACAAAGATTCAGCTGCATATCTAAGGAGAACGTTGTATCAGAGTCAGAAGGAACAGGTTCAGCTGGATACAAACAACAAGAGTCTTATGGAGTCTCTTACAGGTTTAGCCTATTGTCTCCTGCTTTTCTTATAGAGGAGACCCTAATTCTGTCTGACTAGCAACAGAATGCAGAATTTAAAGGATATACCATAAGACTGTATTATCTTTCCTCTGTATTTAATGTGTTATGACCAAAGTAGTATCTATTAGAATATATTGTATTAGATGATATAAATAAATACACCCCATGTTTCTTAGAGATTAATGATAGAAAGTCAACAAGATGTTCCCAGACACTTTTCAAGATTACGGTAATGCTTCTAGTAAAAGATTATTAAATATGGCACCATCTAGTCTTAAAAAATGATCAATTGAGGTGACACTCAATTACTTTACAATTATACCTCACATTTTGTATATGAATGTAATTATAAAATGTGTAATGTCATTTTTCTTATATACGCAATTTATATAGGAAGTTAGTGCCCTTCATAACCTTTGGACCTTTTATAAAAAAAACTGCACTGGGGTTCCTTCATTACTGCTTTACGCCAGTGTGTGAGTCCTTCTAAGACACTACTTTTCAATATTTTTTCCACTTTTTCATTTTCCATTATTTGATTGAACAGCCATTACACATACTGGACGTGTTTCTTCCCATTTCTCAAAAATGACTGAAGACTGGGTGTTTTCTCTGAGTAACTCTTGGCCTCAACAAGGATAGCCCCGGGACATAAAAAAAAAAGAAAATCTCAGAAACCAAACCTAGTTCTTCCGGGGTGGAGCCCTGTAGAAAATACAGTTCAGCCTCTAGGTTTTTCCACACAGCTCTGACGGAGAGAAAAGTGAAATGAAAACAGGCCATTTATAGGAATATTCCTGCACTTTGACCTGTTTGTGTATCAGAGATCAGAGAAAAGGCAAGTAAGTGAAAATGGAGCGCTCTGTTGACGAGTCGTGTTTTTGCTAATGTTGCTAATATGTTCGGCTGCGTGCTTCTGTGGTTGTGTTGAACAAGCTAACATATTTCACTCGAGAGCCACTTTTAAACATTTTCCGTAAATATGATTACCTGATTGATTACGGTGAATTTACTTGGCTATTTTTCCGTAGAAAGTATTTTTATTGGTATTTTAGCTGTTATTGAGCAGACGACGGTTGATAATTTTAGCGTTAGCTCAGATGCGAAAGTCCTTTTTTTTCCACCTGGAATTGACTTCGTTTGTTGTTTTTTCGTCTTTCTTTACTAAACGAGGCAAGTTTATGTTTACAAAGCGCAAAACCGTGTTACCACAAACAAACTCTTTATTTATTTATTTATTTTTTCTTTTTTTAATGTCAAAAATGATTTACATATGGCATTATCAGAAGAAACTTTTCAAATTACACTGTTCCCGTACCTCTGTTGTGGATTTTTGTTTGCTGTTGTGCAGCGATACGTGACTAATGCAACATGCCTATTGTTCAGTGCATTTAAAAGCAAGGTTACAGACTACGGACACAATATGGCTTTGAGCTATAATTTACACCTTAATTTCTTTGTAGTGATCTTACACAGTTGTTGCAAATAATCATTGTGTTGTCGATGTGGCAAATGGAAAAGACCCGAGGAATATAGATTTTAGTTTAAAGCAAGAAGATGTATCTTGTCTAATGTTCAGAAGTAATTTTATGTTGGTCTATGGAGAATTCTCATCTTAAATAAATGTAATTGTACAGGTGTTAAAACTGTGATTGAAAACCCTAACCCTTTGCATTGAGCTTACCATTTTATGTGTTATTTGGCATGTTTTTTCCACATTAGCCTAGACTAAGTTCAGTAACATGTTAACATGCAGGAGTGCTTAATGTTACACAATAGATTGCTGTAGAAACAGCCGCTCTCATCATTCATGTGGCATCATTTTGAGCTGTATTTGTTGTTGTGGTCTGCTGAAAAGAAAGTAACTTTAGAGACTTTGTTAGTATTGCTAATTAATCACTCCACTATCGCTCTGCGTGTGTTGTTGCAGAGGCAGTAAAGTAAAATACGCAAAATATGTATTTGCTACAAGTGTAAATGTATCTAGCCTTTCTCTGGAAAATAACCAATATAGTGTTATACAGTTGTTGTCTAAAAGACTGGTCTTCTCACACATAACTTTCTCCCTGCAGCAGCTGCTACAGAGTCTCCTTATTGAGCTATTCACAGAGCAAAGCGGGAAACTCTCTTAAAACAGATGCAGGCCCAGGTTGATGGAACAGACTCTAACATACGAATATAACAGACCATCACAAAATGCTGTGTTCCATTGTTATAATCTATTTTCAGTTTATTTCGAGACTATGGCAGCGCAAATGATACTATTGCAGTAAAAATTTGACTGTGGTGGGTCATAAAACTTCCCTCAAATGTAAACAAAAAAAAAAGGAAACAAAAAAAAAAAAGGACCATGGTAACGTATAGCCAGTGGGCAGTTGGCACAGATACATTTTCTTCCACATTGTTCTAAAGCTGTGTAATAAAATTAATTTTAATTGTTTAGTCTTACACACGTCGACAAAATTGTTGGTAGCCTTCGGTCAATGAAAGAAAAACTCACAATGGTTACAGAAAAAACTTTATTACTGACAAAGTAATAATAGGCCTGTTCCATGAGTTTATTTTTTTAAATAATTCCATTGAACCATGGTTGAAAAGCAATGTCTGACTTTCATTGGTTAACATTCATAGAATTTTTATTTATTATTACTTTTGTCAGAATAAAGTTTTTTTCTGTGACCATTGTGAGTTTTTCTTTCATTGACCGAAGGGTACCAACATTTTTGTCCACGTGTGTAAGTCCTGAATTAGTTTTTTGATATTCATTTAGATTCTGCTTTGATGAGTGGAAGTTAGTCCAGAGCCTTATTAAGTGATATCTTATTAGCAATATAAAAATGGTTATTGCATATTGTTTTTCTTATATTGTATTTATAGTATAAGACAAGACACTTATAGTACAGTGTCTTGTCACTGTCTTCTTTATATGTATGTATAGATGCAAATCAGAGCCTTAACTTTTTTGTCATTCATTCTCACCAAGGCTAGAACTCTATCTCCTTCCATAAAGTCAAATGAAATGCTCGACAGACTTAATCTAGCAAAAACCGTTTCTGGCACCACTCCAAGTGTTTCACCACAGGAGTAGACAGGAAAACCTCTTACTCACCAACTGCAATTTATGGTGAGTGTGTCTTTTTATATGCAGCCTTGTTTTATCTGCCCTTGAGTAAAGAGAAAACAAGCCGGGGCTAAAAGAACTCTTTGTCTGTAGCTTCCAAAGTGATGGCTTCCTCTCATTTAGTTGTTTTTCTCTTTACTCAGCTGTGGCCTTAA
The DNA here is from genome assembly GCA_024416835.2 of Perccottus glenii. Taxonomy (NCBI): domain Eukaryota; kingdom Metazoa; phylum Chordata; class Actinopteri; order Gobiiformes; family Odontobutidae; genus Perccottus; species Perccottus glenii. The sequence continues at coordinate 5,279,501 of CM044548.2, forward strand.
ACGTAGAGAAGGGAGTTTGTCAATTAAGTTCTGTTTGAAATTAATTAACAGGAGTGTTCTAGGAAGGCGTGAGTGCCTTAAGCAGATGGTTGACAGAGGTAGGAACGGGGGAAGGAAGGGGGGCAGATGGCAGCAGATGAAGAAGGGTTTGATGGCGTCAGCAGGAGCCAGACGTGTCCAAGCATGAGTGGCTGAGGTTTCCCGTTAAAAACTTAACTGATCCAGCAATCTGACAACTGTCTTGTGTAGAGACTCATGGGTTTATTTATTTTCGGTACATGACCTAAATCTGTAGGTAAAAAGTTTGTACCTCCAACAAGCAGCTACCTCCTCCAAATAGTATAACCCAGTTTTAGATTTATTAAAAGTCACTTGGAAATAGGTAAGTTACTCCCTACAGGTCAGACAGCACAGGACATAGTTTACATTAAGGGTGCTCCAATCAGAAGTTTTCATCAATATTGTCCGACAGCGATTGTGGGGTCTATTTGATTTTACCACAGGCAAAAAAATTCCTAAAAACAACAAATAACTTTATTGTCTCATTGTGGCTACATCCAACTTTTCAGTCAGTGCTCAGCTTTACTTGACTGAACTTTAAATAAAGGAACAAATAACAGGCAAAAACTGAAGTGCTACATAAACCAGAAAAGGAAATAGAATACAGACGTCTCAAACTTTGATCCTCTTCTCATCTATAATATTTCCTGCTGTGCTAAAAAGGTACTCACTATCAACACTTGTGCATGGGGCGCAGAGGAATGCCTGTCCTGTTTTGCGTCATTTGATTGGCCCTGATTACACTTTTTTCAGCCAGTATCGATCGGAGCACCCCTAGTTTACATAGCCTCGTTTCCACTGGAGTGGTGCTTTGCAGGTCGGTTCTGGCATGTTTCCATTACCAAAAGGGGCGCTGAACTGTCCCTAAAAAGCATATTGTACCACTTTAGGAATGGTTCGGCTTAGAGTCCCAAGTAGTGTTGTCACGATACTGGAATTTCTAACTTCGATACGATACCTTCAAAAATATCGATATTCGATACCATTTTCGAAAACAAAGGGAAAACTGTCACAATATTATTATTTTTTTCTTTTTTTTTTAAAGATAAATATAACATGTCTAGATAGAACATAACAATGAGGTATATTTTACATTAACAAAAATGTCTTGAGGTAGTGCAGGGGACTTCAATACAATCAGCCAAGGTTGCTTGGACCTTAGTAACTTTCCTCACCGTGAGGGGTCCGGAATTTTTTAATAAAAGGATATGTGTTTCAATATAATTCTCTAAAGTAAAGTCTCATTTATTCCACACCTACAGCCTCTTAAACAATATGGAGATGAATGTTGATAATACACTGTTTTTTGTATTTTGTCCTTTGTTTACATGAGGAGGATGTTTGAGTGTTTAGCTTTCACCAAACACAGCTCACAGACAAAAGGAAAATACTACAAAATCAAAAGAGGCTAAAGCTCAGGACCTGGTGGTTTATTGACAACAGCCTGGAATCCTGCATATAATGCCCAGTACTCCTTTATACATGTGTGAGAACATTTTAAATACAAAATCATCAATTCAAGCCAAAACATATTTGTTAAACAAATATGACAAAGATGTCTGTCATTATTAATCTTGTTCTATTGTCATTCCTCTGAAAACAACAGGAACAAGGAAAAAAGCACTGAGCATTTCTTTAGCATTAGCTGTTGCCAATAATTAACTGTTATTGTTTAATTAGCAAGTTCATCTTTAAACATTTTCAAAATTTAGAATAGAAATATTTATTTCCTGTATTTTCCCTGTGTGGAGTAACATTTTAATTAAATAAATGCTTATGGTTAGTTCTGTAACAGGATTTAGGATTCACACAGAAACTTAAGGAAGACTTAAAATGTGTCACTCATTTCCAAACCCTCCTTTCACACCTTTTCTGTTTTAATCACCCATATGAATACGTGTTGGGTTCAAATGAACGCAAATTGCGTGAGCTAATTACTCGCGTTGTTTGTAAATGAGGTAAAATATGCGACAAACGAGTCAATACTTAACCTACGACAGATTAAACAAGTTGACAGACAAATGTACAACTCACCACATTAGCTAGACGTCCTCACTACAGTCTTTTTAATCTTGACATGAAAACTGTCCAGTCCTGGTTCAGTTCTGGATTCATTCTCTGATCATCAAAGCAGCCAGGACTAGAGGATAAAGGGCTGTTGTTCAGCTTTGACACTGACACGGAGCTGAGGAGCTGTATTTTCTGATTAAAATAAACGTTCCCTCTCCGTCCATAACGTCCGTGAATCTTCATTATGTTTTGCCGAGGCTCAACTTTTAAATTTTACTCGTTTCTAATGCATTATCAGGCTACGCTAAACATGTTGAAATTTCCCGCTGCTCTGTCCGTAATCATAGTAACCTGAGGACCCGCGCGTGTAGCCGTAGCCGTCCTAGAAGTGCCGGTTCAAATATATGTTTTACACAATTCGCTTGTAATTATGAATAATGTCTTGCGGTCCAGATCGCGGTCTGCCTTTTGAAGACCCCTGAGGTAGTGCACTTGTTCAAAGGCCTCTCTTGTCATACATTCAGAAACCAATAGTGCAAGTTATAAAAAAAAACTTGTATTTTCAAGTAAAATCCAAAGCTCAGCTGGTATCGAAACTTCGGGAAATGAGTATCGTATCGTTTGAGATTTTTCAGTATCGATATTTATCGAAATATCTATATTTTTGACAACACTAGTCCCAAGTATTTCCGGCATTATGGGATGATTTGGAAATTGTGGAGTAACTGTGGTCAGCTCATTGGAAGTCTGAAAAATACAACTGCCAACATTGCGGGTCAACAGCTGTTTTTTTTTTTTTTACCTGTGGCCGAGAGGTCAGTAATGCAACAGTGAAGGTTAGCTACCGTATTGTAAAACAGCATTAGAATCAAAGACATTGTAAAGAGGAGATTTTGGAAAACATACAGCACAAGGCTTTTGCCAACTTAAGCTATTCTCAATTTCAATTGACAATAGCACTGATCCTATGTCATTGTGCTTCTTTGCTGTAAAACAAAGGGACCCTCATCAAATTGGGCTGTATGTGGCTCTGGAACTAAATTTAGTTTGACATGCCTGCTGTAGGTAGTCCGGCCCATGTGCTTATATGGTGTTTATAAAAGCGGGTGGGTGCAGCTCCTGGCTCCTTCTCAGTGCTGTCATGGATACGGTTCTGCACGTCATGACTCATTCCTGGCTCTGCACACACTGCAGACCTATTCACCTCTGCGATCTGCAGCAGCTCATCTCATTTAGGAATCAAGGTTTTCCTGGCACTAATTAATTTAATATTGATGGGACCGTTTCATTAGATTATCAAAGGCTTTGACTAACTACAGTATACTGCTCTGATGCATTAGTAGTGTTTGGAACAGAAAGCACTGATAAAGCTCTACAGTTTTTTTGCAGGACTGTAAAATGCTATCAGGTCTCTTCCAACACAGAACATTACATGAAACAATACATATATTGTAAAAAAAAAAAAGGGTAAAAAGTCTTGACTAAGGACTTGAAATGTGTGTAAAGATATGTTTTTTTAAACCTGCCTTTAAAACAAGAACTTTCCTACAGAAAAATGAAATTCACTTAGTAAAACTACATAAATTCAGCCCAAATATAATGTACACAGTAGGGCACTGGTTTCTTATAAATTAACATGAATGCCACAAGAAATAAGCTCTTGTGTTACAAACTGGGCCGGTCACGATGACTACTTTTTGTTATGGATGTATTGCTGTTATAATGATGTTTTAAATTTCCTATTGTTTATAATTACTGGGTGCTCATGGTTCTCTTCAGGTCATGTCAGATCTGATCATGTGCTTCATGCTATTCCAAGCATGAACTAGACATAACTAGAGGTAGACATAAGTTGCCACGGGAGGACTCTGCACCTGGGAGCTTGTGCCTTGGGGAGTGTGTGACAGATACGCCTCCTACAGCCTTCACTGCAGGATATAAAATCTCATGTATTGTTTACTTTAGCAAGCAAGCCTGTACCCCTTGTGACATGTGCTTTTGCTTCATTCTTGCAAGAATTAAACCTGACCATTCCTTTTTAAATTATACTCTGTCTATGTGTCTCTCTGGATAATATAGATACAGAATTATTATAACAATAGCACCAGAATGAACTGCGATAAACTATTATTGCAATGTTAAAACAATTTGCAGTGTTTCCTCTGGGCAAAGTGCCTTGGTGTGGTGGCCAAAGGTCACATGACCTGTTATGGGGGGTTGGGTGCATGAATAAAAGTAATAATTAATCTAACACAGTCTACAATATCTTACTGCAGAAACTAAATGCATTTTAAACTCTTATTTTCTCTGCTTATTAAGCTTAACTTTGGGCCTACAACATCAACAGAAGGATGAGGGATAATTTAATATTTCAATATTCATTTCATGATTTGTTTGTGATTATACCTTCATAGTTCTACCTTCATTTCACATAGCAGGGTTTAGGTCGGCATATAGTCTATATGTCTTTTTAATCAATAAAACTACAGTAGTAATACAACAACTGCTCATCATCAAAGCTCCCCTCCTAAAAGGCTAGAGGTTATATTGGTGAGTTAAGGCTGGGTCAGGGTCTCCATGGTAACGCTCAGAGGGAGGAGATTGTGAAACTCCGACAAACTGTTGCTACATGAAGTTAGCTTTCCTTTAGCTTGCTGCTACAACAGGCTACTTTCTGAACAACCTTAAATCAGACAAAAGGATATACAAACAGTATATTGCGCTCTATCTTCATCTCATCTGACTCTGTGTCAGTCTGCCCGACTCAGCATGTCTGGCGCTCTTATGGCACGCAGCCCTATCATATATGACGCACGTTTACGTCGACACGTCTTTGCAGCTCTAGATGTTTGCAGTTACTTCATAAAGAATGTAGAATTTGATATATAAACCATGTTTATTCCTCGTTAGTTTTGTGTATTTAACCTTTTAACATTTTCCTTTTGGTGTATAAATTGTTGAATTAGCTTTAAATATTGAAACTAGGTGTTGAAACTAAAACATTTTACCGTTCAATGAAAATAAAAAAATATATTTTGATGGCAGCAACACATCAAAAACAATTTGGGAAGTGAGGAGAGCAGCTGCTGGAGCTTATTTTTTTAAGCTTATATTTTTTTTGCCTTTGTCCTTTTTTTAAATTGATAGTCAGTGTGAGTAGACAGGAAACGGAGTGAGTGAGAGGGAAACAACATTGGGCAAATCACCGGAGCTGGAATCAGTCCCAGGTCTCAGGTCTGGTCGGCGTTCTACCAGGTGAGCCACCAAGACACCTCATGTTTTAATCTGATGTAGGACTCAACAGCTGCTGGTGAAAAGTCTGGACTGCAAAAAAGACAGTTCAAGGCTTTTTTCTGAATTGTCTAGTTCTTGTCTTGTACTGTGCACAGATGACAGACTGGGTGGTCCCTGTTCTCTTTACTCACAAGACAGTGTCCATGTCATCCAAAAGAATTTCAAACTTGTGCCAAGCTTTGATTCATCTGCCGAACAGTTTCCCATTTAGCCTCAGTACATTTTAAAAGATTTTAAAAGTGTTTCTGGATCCTATTCATGTATGTTAACAAGTTTTTCTTTTTTCTTTTTCTCCTTTCAGAATGGGGGTGTTTGAAGAGAAAAAGCCAAAATGTGGAACCGTCTGCTTAAAATATCTCCTGTTTACTTTCAACTTTCTTTTTTGGGTAAGTTTACATTAGGCAGTTGACAATATTAATGATGCAAAGTTTTCTAACCCTAACTTACCCAAACTAAACCCTTCACAAATGCAGTGTGTATGTTTTAAATGTCATGTCCGCAATACAGTTAACCTTTTGGCCTTTTCTACTTACTCTCAGGGTTTTACTGACGATTATGTCATACAATGTATGGACTACAACTGCCAAGTCTTTTGTTACTGAACTAAAATGAAAACGGAAAACCACAAAAAGGGTCTAGTACTGTATCTATTAGTGGCCTGACTGCTTACAGACTCACATCTTACAAAGCTTGTAATTTGATATTTAGTTGGGCCAATTGTACAACTACAAAATAAGTTCCAAGAGTTTAACAATACATTTAGTATTTATATTCATTTGTTGTTGTTAAGGCCCCAAATATGATTGTAGCCCATGAGCTCCCACCTTCCTTGTTCTGTCCCTGCATGAGGCTCTAATCAGAAACAACAGATTCTTTCAAGACAAACCCCACTATGGCAAACAATAAATAGAAAAATATATTGAACTGTGTCTCATAATGCTGCCTCATCACATGACTCACTTTAATTTTGTAGCCTACTTATTTTTTAAGATGTTAAAAGTGCTGTTTAACTCTTGTCTGACATTTAACTCACTTGACAGCCGTACAAGGACACCATTAAGGTCAGAGTAGCAACACTGCCCCCTAATGACCGGAAGAACTATTGATATTAGCCCATGTAGCAGCTCCTGTTTGTGAATAAGGTTTTGTTTTGTGTGTTTCTGAATGAGCTGAGTGAGGTTTTTATAAGAATTCAGGGATTGACAAGTGTCTGTAGCGAGATAACCTTAGAAGTGAGATCAGTTTGTAAAACACCCTTAAACTACTCTCCGTTGTCCTGCTGCGAGAGATACTTTCCCACAATGCCTTTCATTCGGGGCCTGCTGCTGTTTGAACTTGTGCACCAAAGCCAAGTTGCATACTTGTTCTTTTTGAGGATACAGAGGATACAGTCATAGCCCAAGCCCATTCTACTTTGCTCCATGTTAATTATAGTGTTTAGATACGGGTGTCTTCACTAGGCTGTTGTTTCTGTTCCATTTATGCTCTCTTTTGTGCGTTTATGTTTATTCTGTGTAAAATCAAAGCTGACTCATTTAAGACAAAATATATTGGGTAAGGCTGAGAAAATGAAATGGCTGTACTGAATGAATTCCTATTTTGCTGCCACCAGGGGTCACTAGGTCAAACCCCTGGCAGTGGAAACATTTTCTTTGGTTCATTGAGTTTTAGCATGAATGAATACACTGCATTATATTGCGTGGGACACTACTCTTGTAATCTCATCTGATTTTTCTCTCTCTGGTTGTGTTTGTCTGGCTACAGTTGGCCGGCGGTGCGGTGATGGGGGTGGGCCTTTGGACCCTGGTGGTGAAGAGTGACTACATCAGCCTGCTCCCCTCCAAGACGTACGCCGCCTCCGCCTACATCCTGGTCCTGGCCGGAGCTATTGTTATGGTAACTGGTGTGCTTGGCTGCTGTGCCACCTTCAAGGAGCAAATGCGGCTACTGCGGGTGGTAAGAGAGTGCACGGGCAAAATTTAACCATAAACTAGTTTTTCAAATTACATTTATTTGCTCTTTCAGCCAGGTTCACATTATTATTGGATATTTAAGTCTTAAGGCATCTTACACATAAAGACAATCTTAACGTGTTGGTTCACCTTTTCACTCTTAACAGTTCTTCTTTGTGTTTGCAGTACTTTGTCCTGTTGCTGTGCATCTTCCTGTTGGAGGTCCTGGCCGGTGTCTTGGCTTACATTTACTACCAGAAGGTAATCTTTTCTGCACAAAACATAATCATTACATGCTCGACAGCTCTTTTAAAAGTCACTCAGTTGCTGCTATGCTCCGTCCACTTAAGGATTACTCTTGAATGTCAGCAGCCTCATCCAGGTTTCCCTTTCACCGACACACATAAATAGAAAGTTCTTCTTGTGTCTACTTTTCTCATTTTTGATAAAGACATTTGGGGTAATGAGGTGACTCAAAGGGTTATTTCAACAGCATTTATGGAACCAGATGGCTCATTGCTCCCATCTGCTCTATTTTGGGTCACAGTGTTGTGTTATGTCACCTACTCTGACTAAAACAGGTTAACCCCCAGTGGACAAAGTAGGAAATTTTGCAAAAAGATTGCAGTTAATATCTTCTGTGATTTTTACACTTACACATATTTTGGTGTATAAAGTAGGTCTGTGCAATATGAACAAAATAATCAAATTGTTTTTTTTTTTTTAATGAATATAGCAATAGTGATTTTATTTGCAATTTTGCAATTGCTTTTTCAAACAAGCTACATTCTAAAACTTGTATAAAACTTGTATAAATATACATTTAATCTGCATCCCGCTGTGTCTGGCATGCGCACAGCACTGCATCCAGCACTTTTATTTTACCGGACGATTACAAATTAAACCAGCCTAAAATGGAATCTCTGAATTAAAATATAAATAAATAAATAAAATTGCTGCCATATGTGATTTTAGAAATTGCATGGGCTCAAATTGCAATTGTTTTGCTATTAATTGCACAGTCCTGGTACAAAGTGTGTTTTGTGTAATTTGTAAGCTACCATCACAGATTCTTTTGGCAGAGGATAATTAAACATCTCAAATGCAAATATAAAGCACAGAAGCAGCTCCTCTGCTGCTGGCTTTGTGAGATGACATTGTGACTTGTTTGTATTTTAGCTGAACGAGGAGCTAAAGCTGAGTCTGAGGGAGACCATGATCCAGAAGTATGATAAGAGTTCACACGAGGACATCACCAGAGCAGTGGACAAGCTACAGCAGGAGGTAGGTCTGTGGCAGCGCAAGCGCCAACCAACAGCAGCTGAACAAACACCATGTGTGTATCAGGACATATGGATTTTGTTTTTTCTGTCCAAATCAAAGGAACCAGGGTCAGTTTCTGACTACTAGCTTTCCTGCTACACCAATAAAAGAGGACAAAGTAAAGGGTGGACAAAATATTCCATGCAATATCACAAAGTGAAAATAATGGTTTGTTTATATTTGTATGCAAGAGTTAAGTGCCACAGTCATACAAGGAAGAAGTGTCCCACTAAAGTGCTGCACATTTAAAAATATTCATTCATTCATTCATGTATAGTCACCACAAGTTCACCACTTTGTAAATACTTATATACACAAAAGATTCATACGGAATCATAACGCATAAATACATATAACATTATAAGACAGAAACATACACATTTTACACCATAATTCACTTCAGGAAAAAATATTTATATCAAGATTAAATTGTGATGTCTGAAGGTTCTAAGTCATCCAGGATATCTTGAAAAACGAAACGTGATTGTGATGTGAACAAATGAAGACAATACTAGCATCAATGCGACCACAGTGTCCTGTTTAGCCCTTTTAATCCTGGATTTTAGTTAAAATCTCAAATCTTAACATTCCCCAATCTTGTCTCTGCTGTATTTAATAAACCACCATTTTGGAGAGAAAACATTAGCCAGTTTTGGTGTGTGTGTGTACATTAAACCAGTAACAACAGTTTTGCATTATAAATCTACTTTGAAACTCAACCCTGTATTACCTGTGTCAGTTCAAGTGCTGTGGGAGCAACAGTTCGTCAGATTGGGCCGCGAGCGATTGGATCCGCACCGGGGTTGCAAACGGAAGGAAAGTGCCAGACAGCTGCTGCAAAACACCCACCGAGCTGTGTGGCCTCAGGGACCATCCTTCCAACGTCTACAAGGTCGAGGTGAGATGACTGCACGTAATGGCAGGGCACTCTTCATTAACGGCTACGGTCTGGAAACATTTTGGATGTTTAAGACGTGGAAAGTAGAGACACAGGACTTGGATAAGAGCCGCAGTCTTTACAGTGTGCCACACCGAGGGGTTAATGTAACAATAACAAAGCAGGTGTTAAGAAGAGAAAAGCACCCAGGCTGTAAAACGCTGACGCATATGAACATACAGCCATGTGAAGGTCTAATAACTGCATTCCTTTTCACCTTTAGACCTTCTTAAAATACACAACTAACAACCTCTTTTTCATGAGCTCAGACACGTATTAACCGCTGTTGGGTTTGTTCATGTACAACAGCATGTCCTTTCAGGGCTACTATAGCTATTCACATAGTCTGAAAAGGAGCAGTGTGGAGCTGCAGTCTGCAGAAACTGATCAATGGAATTATGGCTGAATTGTTCACTCTGAGGTTTCACAAAGAATTAAGAAGATAAGTTAATGTCACATTCTGCTTTACTGTAGGGCGGATGCATCACCAAACTGGAGACATTTATTATGGAGCATCTAAAGATCATCGGCGCAGTGGGCATCGGGAATTGCATGTGTACAGGTAAGCATCTTATTTAGACCCAAACCCATTTCTACTCCTCGGTTTTGTGCGTTCACGTGAGACAAAGGGGTTTCCCAATCCTCATTTAGATCAAGTTCAAGGGCTGGTCACTCCTCCAAACTGACATTTTCAGAGAGCACACTTAAAACAAAAGGTAAGGGTTACAAAGTGCGTTCACCGGCTCCAGCACTGTAAAAGACTTGTATAAATACAACTAATTCTGACGTTAATAAAGATTTTAAATTGCCACAGTCCTGTTTTATGTTCCTTTTAATCTTCTCTCATATTTGTACTAATCTGTATTATCCTCAAAATTGCTGTTTGCTAACGTCATAACAGTCTCATATTTGATGGATATTAGCTAACATTTAATGCTGCCATCTGTTTATGTTATTTTTATTTATTGATATGTTGTTTATGTTGAACTATTCAAGGCCAGGCTTTTTCCCCTTGTATTGCTATTAGGGCTGTGCCAAATATAACATTTTATGTTACATTGCAATACTTATGTCAATCTTGATAATAGAGCCTTGGCCCTTTTTATTCGATAGACACACTGATCAGTGAGTAACAGGTTTAAGATGACTGCCCACTTTAATGAAGCATGAGTGGTCCTTGTCCTGACTGTCCTGTTAGTCCTGGCCTTGTTTAAACCAGAAATGACTCTGGGCACTTTCAGCGAGGCTTGAACTCCATGACAGGAAAATCCAATGGGAGCGGTGCTAATTGTGGAGCAGTGAGGAGACTTTAGCCTTAAAGTCATTAAACACAGATCCACTTGAAGCAATATTAAGTTTTTACATCAGCTTAACACTTCCTGTAACCCATTCAAAATACAAGTCTTGTTATGTAGCAGCGAAAAGCACATTCTTGTGGCAGAGCCAGAAAGGACAGAACCATCTGTAATCAACAAAGCCACTGCTACAGCAGCTGATCCATTGCAGTGGGTTTGACTAGATCAGTCCTGACTGAACAGAAGAGGCATTAAATACATATAATTATGCACTTAATTAGTGCTGTACTTGTACAATAACTGAGATTCCTGAGATGTAAAGACATTTCTTTGCTTTTTGTTTATTAGTTCTTGAAGGCTTGATACTATTAAACATTAAATTTAAATTTTTCTTTATAGATTTTATATGCTTTTTTCTGTGGGTTTTTTTTATTTAATGTTTGTATTTTATTGTTTGTTATTGTTTTTATCACAAAAATATCTATATACCCATATTGCCCAATTCTAATTGTTATAGATGTTATGTCATCCATGTGTCTAACAGTGCAGTGGTGTCTCATTTCATAGGGGGATTATTATAGCCCTATACCCCTTCATTTGGGGCAGCGAGGGCTAAGGGGGAGAAACCTTAACATAAATCATTTTCTTCTGCAAATATAGTTTTCTAACATTTGTCTCTATCCCCAGATCATAGGGATGATTTTTACATGCTGCCTGTATCGGAGCCTGAAGGCAGAGCCGTACTAGCAACGCTGTCGTTAAAGGAGGCATCGTCATCATCGTCATCTGCAAAAAGACCTTTGTTTCTTTTCTTTGTCACACACAAAGGGTGAAGTCTGAAGATCTAAAACAAATAATGGCTCGCTTTTAAGCACCGGGAGAAAAGCCTCAGAGAGAGAGCGACACTGACAGGAACAATCAGAATGAATGTGTGACAGAGCAGGCCTTCTTTGGGACTAGAACTAGATCAGGGTATTTTATTTTTTTCGTTCTGATTTGCCTTGATGTACATTTCCGTTTGTGGACACCAGCTTCTTCGCCTGAGAGCTGACTCAAACTGACACTTTGTAGAGAAAAACACTAATAACCCCTTTACTCGCTGGACTCGCTGTTTTGAAATATCTGTTTGAGTGTGGCCTTTGCAACTCCAGACTTTTTCCTGTTTTTGGAAAAAAGGTGCTTTTATCTGAGTCTTTTTATTTTATTTTTTTTACCAATGTGTCTTCAAAGCAGTTGGCAATCAGTTCAATCCACCTCAGCATGAACTCTCTAAGACTAAAATTTTAATGATTTATGTGCCAATCAAAAAGCTCAAATGAAAGCACCTCAATGTTTTTTTTTTTTTTTTTAAAGTAATGCCAAAGTGATCCAAACTACTGATACAGCTTTATCTACTGATCTTTTTAATTGTTAATAAATGAAAAGTTTCTTTTTTTATCATATCTAACTGTATTATGTATTTAACTACACAATTTTGTAGTTTGTCTGTCACTGACTGTTGTTGGTCTTTTCCTGTGTGCCTCAAAAAAAAAGCCACTATTCTTAATCTGTATTCGTGTCTTTGTAAGGTTTTTGATTTTATTAAATATTATTCAACACTGTATCTGTGTCTTTGTGCTATTGCATTACATTGTAAACTGATAGAGAGGGCTGGTTTAACTAAAGGTGTTTGAGGCAGTAAACACACAAAAGGACGGATGCTGTACTGCGCAACATGGACTATCTCCTTTTGTTGGGCTTTTGAACGACGGAGAGCAGCCCGTGAATGTCTGAGATCAGTGAGCTGCAAGAAAGAACACAAGAATTTATTTTTATTTAACTTTTATTTTATCAAACTAATGATTTCTGGAGGATGATTTATAAATCAGAGTTAAAATCTGAGATAAACAGGCCACATTAACATTTACTTTGAGAAACTTCTGCAAAAAAAGAGTCCAGTCAAATAGGTCCCGGTCCCAATTTAGGAGGTGTTGGGATATATATTACCTTGTGTTCCCCACAAATTAGGCACTGGAGAGGCCTAACCAACTGAATTAAAAATTATTAATTTGGATACATTAATTATATACAGTAGAGGATCGCTACACACAGCTCATTTAGAAATGTAGGCCAGTAGGAGAGTGGTGTCATATGTTGCCAGTAAACACCATCTAGTAGCACACACAGAGATACAAAGAGCCATATCTGAATGCTCCTATTAAGAGTCTACAAAGAATTTTAATGTAATTTCTTCAAGACATGACATGAGTAGGCCTCGGCTCAAATGTGTTACTCAGGTGCAGCTGGGTATAGTGGGAGCAAAGTGCATGTGTTAAAGTCTGTGTGGTTGCTCCTGTCTGGACCATGGTCAGGACTGGTGCTTTCAGACGCAGTTACCAAACTCAAACACAGGGAGGCAGCAGGTCCCAGCTTTTGATGAGATACAAACAACTGGTCAAAGTGAGAGCAAAACACCTGTCTTCTTTATATTTTTTGTGTCAAACGTGCAGTGCTGTGAAAAGGATTTCCTTGGGGATGATAAAGTGTAAGGGCTGAAAGAGAACGCGCTGTGAAACAGACATGGCACAGGCTGAAACATCCCTGAGCCAGCGTGACACAGACACCACAGGTAAGCACGCTAATAACGTCTTGCCTTAACGCCTATGAGCAAAAATAAAAAAAAATTTGGGTGCAAAACTATAACATATTGGCCTATAAGGATTTTCTTTTTATAATTTTGTTTTTTGCTAACCAAGACAAATCAGAGTACTTTTGTCCACTTAAAGCACTGGTTTTGACCAATCACACGTGCACATACACAGGTGTCTGATCCTGTTTGAATAAGGGACGCTCGCATTGGCTTTTGGTCTACATGGCTGTCAACACTGAATCAATGGCGACGGTCCTGCTAAAGAAGAAAGACACTATTGAAGAGTTTTTGGCTACAAATACAACTCTGCTCAGGTGACAGGGAAGTTACAGGAGGTTTCTGTCCAGCTGAGGGATGATTCAACTGATCTCATGTCAAAGAACCATTAAAATGAGAGAGAAATATATTTCCCCTATATGTAGGTTTCCCTTTATTATAACCAGAAATGTCTTTTTTATCATAAAAAATATGACACTTCAAGGAAAAGTATAAAGTACAAAACAATTACATAGTAATTACCTGCAGTCTCTTTTACAAAATACTCTTTAAATAATACAAAAATACTCCAGTTGTAAACAAGTATTTTACCTCAATCTCGAAGAGTTCCATAATTTCCTTCTGCAACTGATCTGCTTCTGTCACTTTTATCCTCACGTCACCCTGAACCTCGAGGGTATAGAACAAGTAGCTCCAAGTTCAGTTCATTTATCCTTTTTTACCCAAAAGACTGACCGTTCCACTTGTCCTCCACAGCTTCTCTTCTGCTCAGCAACATCTGACCAGTGTTAGGTTTGAAAGTTCTCAACATATTCCACAGGTCGACCGTCCCTGCGTTAAACCAGGCCTCCTCTTCTATGAAAAAGTGCCCAGTTTCAGAACTCTTATTCATTGTTTTCTTTATCAGTTGGTCTCATCTCTCGCGAAAGCTGGGGCTGCGAATGATTTGTGAGAGCATTCCAAAGGAGTCCATATCATCCAGCGGTTCTTCTGTCAGGGTTGTGCTGGGCAGGTCTGACAGGTGGAGGCTGGGAGGAGGGGTTACCAGAGAGTTTATCCTGGGGAGAAACTGGGCCAAAGCTGGGGCTCCACGGTCTCTGCCTTTGAGTCTCTGTCGTGGGTTTCCCAGACTGACCAGGACGCCGTGTTTGTTGGAGGTGTAAATGTTGTACCCGTTTGGGAGGATCTGCTCTCTGAAGATGCAGTCGTCACCGATGAAGGTTGGCTGCAAGATGCAAGAAGATAAGTTTATGCTGTGATGAAAATGCAACCAGAGCATTGTTGTGACATTCCTCTAAATAATTTTTCTCAAACAAGTAAATGTGTAGTAGTTCATAAAACGGACCATTTTCATCAACTGTGTAGTGGTCCTCTACAACTGCAAGAGACTTTCAAGATGGCACCGGTTAATATTATACCTGCTCTTACACTTTAGTTAGGATTTTTTAAATTTTTATTAAAGCAACCATTAACCACCAGGGGGCGCAGATTCCTCTCTGTGCAACCTCACTGTCAGCAGCCGACATGTTTGTTTGCTAAGAGAGCCCTTTAAGCCGGCAAGTTTGGAAGAAAAATGTGTCTTCTTTAACGGTTGGGTCATTTTAGAGTATTTTGTAAAAATGCGACTCTGCTAGGATCCAGTGTATTAGCTTATTTTCTTTAAAATATGTGTTGTCCAGTGTAAAGCATGACAAGCTAATGCAACTTGCCACTGTCCCGGGACAGGAAAGTTGCATTAAAGGTTTCTGTCCAGCTGTAGGAAATGTGTCAGTGAGAAAGTATTTATGAGCTAAAAAGTCCACAGAGCTCTTCCCACACTTCACTATGATTGGTTAAATCTGTCTGTCACTCAGTCAGAGCATAACACAGACAAATAGTGTTTGTGTGTGTGAGTGCAAAGGAAAAATAAAATAGTCTGTGTCTGTGTTTGAGAACAGAACTTCACCAAAGAGATTCTCTTAGATCGTCAACACATGGAACAATCTATCATCGTCCTATCACACACATCTGATTCTAAACATGTTGCATCAGAGATTCCACTGCCTGAGGACTTACACAGAGATCTCTAACTACAGCTGGTGTTAAAACTGTTTCAGATCCAAAAGGGTGTTGCATGTTCTGTGACAACTGTTTATCTCGGAGCTCGAGACAGAGGCCAAGGTTGTTGTTGCTGCTGCTGGGGCTCTTCATTCAGCTTTTGCAAACACATCATGCACCGCTGGACAAAGGTTGATGAACGCATCGACTGGTTGAATGAATGACTGACTGGGATGTTTTTACTGCACAAGTAAATATTAACAATTAATGAAATGCAGATATTTTATTACATCTCTGCAGTCTTTGTGAAATTTATTTGAGATCTTTGAAGAAACACTGGTCTGCTCAACAACAGAGTACATCTAACACTGACACTGACACAACAGCTGAATGTTCTTTGTCAGTAATTGAATTTCCCAATCAAAATAATGAATTAGGTCATGAACTCAAGGAGTCTGAAGATGTTTTGTGGCTCAATAAATATCCCACTTAAGGAAAATCAGATCAAACTTACAAAAACTTTGAAAAGCTACACTAATCCATCATACATACAATGTTCTCCTTTAACTCAGTGACAGGTTTAACACAATCACAAACAATTACCCTCTGACATCTTTTTACTCTTTATGTTCATTATTCAGTTTATGTTCTGTCAAATAAAACAAGTCCTTTTGGTTTTACGTTAAAGTCCTTCATGTCACTGTCTGCAGCAAAACAGAGCCTCTGAGTTTGAGGAAAGCACTCAGTGAGGAGATGTGATTGGCTGAAAACTGAGGAGGAGTTCATCAAAGCTTCAATCGTTATATGAATTATGTAAATATTTAAGAGTTATTCAAGATTTTTTTAAAGCCTACTTTTAATATCATCTGGAGATTTTTGCATAATGTGTTATAATAAAAAGGTGAAAAATAACAACAATAACAGGTAGATGTTATAATATTAATTAATTATCATCAGCTGTAAATATTCAAGAGAGCTATGGTGTGACACATTCCTCAAACAGATCAAGTTAATGCATTAGTGCGTCTTAATGTTGTCTGAATGCCTTTTTAGAACAGAGATCTAAAACAAGAAGGTGTAAATTCTGATTGTATTTATAGAATATAGAGGTGAAAGTTAGACAGACCCTCTCCATTTATCACATCAACTGCTTTCGTCTTTGTATGGAATCCTATTAAAATCAAATTTGTTTTAAACTTATTTTTTGGTGAATGTGGACGTTATTTGGGTAATAACAGCAGAAAACAGGTTTGGCGCAGTCTTACCGATGCGTAGAGCGTGGCGTCTCCGCGCGTGCACAGGAACCTGTCCGCGGCCACCCCTCTGATGACCACACAGCCCGGAGCCACGGGATGGATCTCCAGCAGACCTAAGGCGCACAGTCCCGTGTCAGAGAGACAACCACACGCAGCAGGTGAATGAGCGCAGAGCGTCACTTACTGTACGGGCTCTGGTCCGCAGCGCCGTGCACCTGTCCGTCCACACTGATCAGGAGGTGCAGTCCCGCCCGGGCGGCGTACAAGTGTCTCAGCCGGACCACCTGGCCCCAGCCCTGCAATATTTCCGGTCCGGGGTCCACCAGAGGCACGCACACAACTCCACGGGTCAGCAAAACCCCCGCGAGCGTAACGGTACGGAGCAGCAGGAGCATAACGTCGTTATTAGCCTATACACTTAAATCAAAATCAAGCAAAGGCACTGTGTTGTCCGCGCGCTCTCAAGTGGAAAGTAAAGTGGCCTGATGTCACAGCTGCCTTTTAAATGAGAGGCCCTTATCAGTGGCTGATAACACATTTTCCAAAAATCCAATTCCCAGAAGTAGATCACAACACCCCCCTGATTCATAGAGCTCCACACAAACCTGTCTCACGCGGGACACTAGCTCAGGCGTACACCTTATGAAGCTCGGCCAATGGTGTTTAATGAGACTGTCTGCTTGTGGCCCCTAAACCAGTAGAACTGGTTCTCATCCTCATTTTTATTAACTTTATGTGAATATACTCCACATACTGTATCAGCTTCAGTATTAACATTACATTTGATTAAATATTATTTTAAATGTCTCACGGACAGGTGTGTGGCCATGAAGGCTGGGCACTGATAAAAGAAAACAAAGAAACTAATGTTGCATTCATGTGGTCCTCCAAGTGGACGCTGAGAAGAAAATGTGATGATAAATGAGTTAACACAGTCAAAGTAGCAATTATCAGCATTTCAAGAAAAGTATTAAAGTATAAAGTATTAAAAACATAAAAAGTTAACATAACATGTGTTGAAACCTCTAAATAACATATGTAGGTTTAATAAATATATAGGCTAACTTTGCGTATCAGCTGAATAATGATATTGTCATGTAATGATAATCAAAGCTCGACTTCCCATGACGTTTTTATTGGTCCAAAATCCACAATATAACATATCTTGTAAAGTTAATGAGGATATTGACATCTCCGTGGCTCCCTCAGTGGGATACCTTCTTATTTATAGTTTATTAAAAGTGCTCCACAATGTAATTTTATATGCTGTAAAGTAACATTCTCTCTTTTTTTCTGGCAAAATGAATACTGCATGTGTCAATATTGCAGAGTTACACACATAGACAGAGGTCAAATTGTAAAAGCTATAAATGAATGGGACATGATATAAAGCAGAGTGAGGGCATGTGTATCTGAGCAGGCATGCAAAACTCGAGCAGAACACTGGCAGGCGCTATAGCATAAGCATAAATGAATTGGTTGAAATCCAGAAATGCACAGTTAGACACATCTGTACAATAATATGAGACAATGAGTCCTACACATTTGTCCCTAACTAAGCATGAGGAAGGTATAAGATTCTGACAATATGATAAATATCCCCAAAAATATCACAGCGGCGTTACAGTATTGCCAAATACAACTTTAAATGGTTTTGGTCAGATTTTTGGGTTGTTATAAAAGTTACAATACAAATCCTGTAACTGATAGGCAACTCTAAACATTCTGGTTGGACTTTTCATTACAAAATCACATTTCTTCAAACAATTCCTCATACAATCAGAAAAATGACAATGTAAAAAAATGATTACAGATTTGGTTTGTCAGATGTCTGTGTGAAGGTCGTCCTGCAGTATGGTATTGTGTGATAATGAATTGTGGTGTTTCTGGTAACTCTTTTGCTGTTCTGTATTTGAATACATTGTAATCTTAATATATTTTTCAAAAGATACAATTCTTCCAAATGAAGGAACCTCATCCCTTTTTGGGTCTCTTTAGCTCATTTACAGGAATGGTTTGCCACTGTATTGTGTTGTTTTAAAACTTTTAAAACATTTAAAACGATCATGGCACTTTGAAACCGTGATATACTGTACCTTGAAAGTGGTTATTGTCCCAAACCTTTTTTCAACAAACTATTATTTGTGGAAATGCAGTTATATTGACTTTATTTTTGTTGCTGATTAAACATGTGCAGACACCTTGGCTCAGTATTCATGTATGTTGAGGATTATCCTTGTTTAAAGATCTTACATAAAGCACTTCCAAAATGTACAAATTGCACATTTTTTTATTTGTGAAAAGGTCAAAGTCTACGGATTGGGTCAACTCCATTCTCCGCTGTAAGACTGGGTCACTCCACACTAATGCGACAGACTTCTTTCCGCTCTTATCATGTTGTGGCCTGTGTTTCCGATGCTCATTTATCCCTAGTTAAAATGTAATAGAGAGCAAACAGCACTGTTCAGCCAAAAAACGAGACCTAGATTTCAAAAGCGTTTGTAAATTGACTCTGTGTAAGGTGAGGTCGGTGTTACAATCTGTGTGGGCTTTGGCAGATTCACAAATGTTCTTCCCTTTTCATTTGTAGAGAGAACGTTCATCCCTTTCAAGTATAAGTACAGCAGTTTGAACACTAGATGGCAGCCAAGAATATGATTTGGCCTTTTCTAGAGGAACCTGTGGAAAAAAAAATTCACAATAATTGCTTAAAAATAAATAAATTCCTATAATAACCATATACTGCTGTAAATGGTGATTTAAAATGTATTTATTTTCCACTGCAGACAGATTTGACAGACAAATTTAGGTTTCCACAGACACATTGAGGAATGCTATCTTCGGGGGTTCTATAAATGGAGAACAAAATAAAAAGCAGTTGAAAACATATGTATAAGGGTTTTCCAGCCATATTAGCTGCCATGCAGATTCAAGTCTGTTTCGTTGTTCTTGTCTTCTTCTCCAAACACTGTGCTGCAGGGAATAAGTTATTTAAGTATCTCATATAGCCCTTCAACAAAATACTGCAGTTTGACAATTATTAATCATATAACCTGACCACTTCACATCAACTCAAAAATGGAGCCAAACAAACCTGCTTTGATTTAATCTCACACTTACTTTTTAGAGGCACCAGCGATCTTTTATGCAGTTTCCTCAGAAAGAAAGCCACTCTCTTAAACCTGTGCTGGCTCAATGAAGATTATTGAGGCTTAGACCCAAAAGGAAATTAGTGACATTTTACCAACATTTCACCGACAGGAGGACCAAAACCATGACTGGATTTTGATCTGACTCTGTGCAATAATGTTACAGGGACACAAATTCAATTTATTTATGTAGCGCCACAAATCACATTACACTTTACATGACTTTACATGTTTCTGATTAAAGCAGGTCTGGACCAAACTCTTAACACAAGTTATAGATAATAGAGATTATTACTAATGTCAGTCATGTGGAAAAATGAAAAGTAATAAAGATGTAGCTGGAGCAGGCGCAGTCAGTCTAAATAAACACTTTGATTACACCTTTTTGTAATGGTGACTAAATGTCTAGAGACTGAATTAGGGATGCACCGATACCACTTTTTTGGAAAACGAGTACGAGTACGAGTACTTGCATTTCAGTACTCGCCGATACCGATACCGAGTACTTAATAAAAAACATGATTTAAATTTACAAGTAACAGCTTTAGTCATATAATTTAACAAAAAAACAAGGTAGGGGGCAAACACTGCTTGTCCAAATATCCGTGGTGAAACTAAACGAAGAGGAGGCTTGCAGTAGGCTGTGGATGTGTTTTTTCACGGAGTCGTGTAGTTTAGGCAGCTCCGTGTCAGTCATGTAGCGGCTGCTTGGGAGATCAGAACATGGAGGAGACGCATGAATCCCACATTTTCTACCTCCGAAAGTGGCTGGTCACTCAATGCAATGTACTCGATGATTGCCTGTGTTATTTTCACAGCACGTGGATTGTCTCTGGACATTTTCTCTCGTCTTGCAAGAGTTTGCTGCAGTGTGGGTTATGTTGGTTTAGAAGCGTGGGTAAACTCTTTATACTCGTTGTCGTGTTGGGATTTTAGGTGCTTGATTAAATTACTTGTGTTAAATGCGCTACCTTTTGAGCCTCCTCTGGACAATTTAGCTGAGCACAATTTGCAGTCCGCCTTTGTTTTGTTTTGTCTTCCTTCACTTTGAAATAGTTCCACACGGCTGACATGTCTCGTCTTTCCTTCGTTCCCCCCGCTCTGAGCTGCAGCCTGCAGCCGGGGCCTGGGGGCGGGCACTCGGCGCCTGTGATTAACCCCTTACACGCCGCTCAAACATAGACATTTCTCCGACCGTGGTATCGGCCCCGGTATCGGGGGACTTTTAACGAGTACGAGTACTTTCGAAAATGTGGTATCGAGGCCGATACCCGATACCAGTATCGGTATCGGTGCATCCCTAGACTGAATAGTAGAGTACTCAAAGTTTCCCACAATGCATCAATAAAAATGACCTTTTGTGGCGACGTCTTTTGACATATATTAGTTTTAGTATAGTCATAAATTGTTATTTAATAAACCGTTAAGGCTCAATTTATACACCGGGGAATATCGGCGCGTTATTGCCAGCTTTTTCGCGCGTTTTTGTGTTTACACCCAAGCAATTTTCGCTGACGATGAGCCGAGTGAACATGCAAATTCATTCCCTGACATTAGATGGCGCTTAATGTAAAACAGAAATACTGTCATGTGATACAGTATTTCAGTAGTGATAATGTAATACAGAAATTTGCTGTGCAATACCACTCCATAACAGTTCTCTTTTATCAAGATTTTTGTAATTGCTGTCGCGTTTGACATATAGTTCTTTGTGTTCCGACACCAACGAGACCAGTAGCTCTGCATTTATCTTGCTCGGCAAGACCGTTTTGTGTTTGAGCGCCCCCAAGTTGTGTTTTATTTTAATTTCAGAAGCTCCAGACACGTGAGCAAAAGCGCCAATCTCATTGGTCGTATAGTTTTTGACGCGGCGCGTCAAACCAAAAAAACGAACCCAAGGCGTTTTTTAAAAACTGATGCTTTTACGCGTGGCGTTTTTCGCGTCGGTGTGCACACTCACATTGGCGCCCTTTGTTTAGTCACGAGGCGTTAAACGTCGGCGAATATCGCGCGCAAAATTTGTCCCGGTGTGAACGGGCCTTTAGGATGTAAAATCATCAATGTTATCTTTTGTGAGCTCATACAGACAGATTATAATAGTTTCTCTCTTTAGTCAAGATGTGTTGCAATAATCCAGTCAGTTTTGGTCATTAATAGGACAAGACTTGTTAAATAAAACACAAGCTTATACCACTATAGTATAAGTCCATTATCAGCAGAGTTCTGTGCTTATACGCCTAGTATTTTAATTTTATTTTTTAAACCTATATAGGTTTATATAAAAAAAACACCTAAACAAACCTAAGAAATCAATTTATAGTTATAACTAAAAATCAAATATCCCGCAATCAACATCCTTTTTGAGCTTTTCTTTATACATTGATAATGTCATAGATTCATCAAACTAACTATTCCACACGAGAGCACCGAATACCTGATGGAAAACTGCTCCTGTGATGTTTTCCATAAATGATCCTGGGCTTGTTTCCCTGCATCGGTCGATGGTCGAAGTCTGTTCAAGTTAAGTCAACTCAGTAATCCAGCATTCACAACTGACATTTTAAAATGTGGACTAAACAACAACAACAAAAAAACAAGGCCTTTCTCAAGAAACACACTAGAGGGAGCTGTATGCCCCAATGCTAATGAGGCATTTTTTCCTCCCGAGTGCTCCATGTTTGCTCTCTGTTTTGTTGCTGGACAATATTGTTTTGATTCATTTTGAGCAGTTGTGTTTGATGTCAAGTTGGATGAAGAAAAAAAATAAAACAAAACTTCTACAGACCATTACAAAAATGTTAAATTGCATGCGTTTATATATTGCTTTTTTGCACCCTTCTCGGGCACCCAAAGCGCTTTACATCGTGCTTCCACTCACTGCATTCACACAAATTGACACCTGGAAAACTGCTCCTGTGATGTTTTCCATAAAGGCAGATATTTATTTGAAGAGAAAGTCATGTAGTGTCTAAAACAGTTCACTATTTGAGTTTGAGAAGGTTTTAGTCTAACCTTGAAAGTAGAAAGTGTGTCAGTGTGGAGTTTAGAAGAAAATAATATGCATGTTGTTTCTGATTTAAAACAATACAGCAACAAGAGGTGGGACATTAGATTATTTGTATTGTTTGTTATCGGATCACTTTACTTTTGTGATCAAAGACACAGATATTGGGGAAGAACTAATGCACAAAGCCCACTTTTTGTCAAACTTTGGCTGTATACACAAACCTTTACACAAATACCATGATATATTGTAAATGACTATCTGCTGAATCGCTGTATTGTGATTCTATTGTGGACAGTGAATCTGAAACTATCGTCTGGTACCATGTCATTCTCACACCTAATGGCAACTATATACACTTTCACTCTTTTCACCCTTTTCATTTGTGATTTAAAGATTCATTAGCGATTGCACTCTGGAAAATCCACTGAGCTGTTTGTGAGGATGTGTTTACTTGGTTACAGGCTCTCCATTGCAGCTGATAAAATGAAAGCAGCAGAGGCGACAGCGACAGCGTAGTCTGACCTGCTGATATTTGAGAAGGACGGCTGCCTTGTAATGTTGAAGATGCTGTTCAACTCTGAGCCGCTCTCAGATATTTGTTGGCTTTGAGACACTTTAGAACTTAGCAAGAAGATGTCAGGTCACAAAACTTGGCTTTTATGGGGAACGGATGTTGAAATCTGTAACACCTACAGTGTTAGAAGGAGAATAGACAAATGTACTACAGATGAAAAAAATTTATACTTTTGAATAGCTGCGGTCCCCAACCTTATTTGCACCACAGACCCTTTTTGTACATTTAAAAAAAAAAAAATCATGGACGAGGACAGGTATTACTCGTGTAACATATTATGTCATATGTGCATAAAACACATACATGTAATAAAACTCACCATGATGTAGATTCAGTGGGACCCCTGGGCTTGTTTCCCGGCATCAAAAAATCAAAAGTCTGTTCAAGTTAAGTCAAGTTAAGGCTACTCCCACATCCCACATTCACAACTGACATTTTAACTGTGAACTAAACAAAAAAACAAACAAACAAAAAAACAAGGCCTTTCTCAAGAAACACACTAGAGGGAGCTGTAAGCCCAAATGCTAATGAGGCAATTTTTCCTTTCCGAGTGTTCCATGTTTGCTCTCTGTTTTGTGAGTGGACATTATATATTGTTTTGATTCATTTTAAGCAGTTGTGTTTGTTAAGTTGGATGAAAAAATAAATAAAACATAACATTCTATAGACCACTACAAAAAGATAATTGTGGACACCTACCGATCGCACAGGTCCAACTTAGTAATACAGAACAAGCTAATATTATTGTATGTGCTTATTCATTTATTATTTATTATTTTAAACAGGGAAATAACCTGGCACAGACGGAGCACATGTTGCACAGAGATGTATAACTTGGTCTGTGTCGCACTGGAAGCTAAGTTTCAAATCATTAATCCAAATATCAGTCAATGAACTACATGCTTAAATATAAAATAATAACGAGCCAGGCACAGGTGAGTTAATTTATGACAAGGTTATAATGACATATTGTGCAGTGACAAAAATAAAAGGTTGCATGATATAGTTTTAGCAAAAAGTAAAGTAATAAAAATGAGGGCATCCCTAAATAGGCCTGTAACAATAAATGGAACTTTTCAAATTAATAGTGATATATTTGGTTGCTGAAAATACACAAAGTGGCCTATTTTCTGGTTGTACTCAAAATGTAATTGTTACTAAATTAGTCTAAAAATGTTCCTTGTTAATCTGTACAAAAAGATATGAAGATAGTCCGTGCTTTTGAATTGGTCAATGCAATTACAACAGGAAATCATTATAATGTTTAGTAATTCTCACAAAAGGGGAACATTTCAACCACAATAGAGTCGGGAAAACACCACAGTTGTATGCTGCTGATAAAAAACACTGCTATGCATTCAATTCTTTACCAAGATACAGTATTTCAAACCTATCTGTCGCATAATAGCATAGTTAACATCATAGTGCATTAGCAAGTGGTGTAACAGTGTATAAAAAATGTATATTCAATTCATAAATTTAATTTAAAGATGCCTACTGTGGACATCCTTTAATGTAAACTTTGTGACAGAGGAGATGAATATAAATTAGATTTATATTTGATGTCAAAACAGAAGTGAGTCTGGTGAAGAGTGTAAAGCCACATCACCACCACAAGTCTTTTGAGTAGAAGAAGGAACCCACGCCATAGACGGAAGTTGCACGTATATACGACAAACAAGTACACAGGAAATAAAAGTGAGAAATATCTGAGGGAGAAGGGAATCCTTAGAAGTGCCTTGACTTTACTGCCCATCATCTGGAGCACCTTAGACGGACTGCCACTGTTTACTGTTGTCCTTAGCACAACAGTAGGCCTCTGCTGGTTAGAAATGTAATGTTTGTTTTCACTAACTCACCCGCACAATATGACTTTGATGCTAATGCTATTATCCGAGCAATAACGTAGCTCACTGATGCATCACTGAGCTCTCAGCTACAGGTAAAAACAGACTGTTGTTTCCTCAGACCTGCTAACAGTTCATTTATCTTCTCTCTTCTCAGTTGTTCCTGAGCTGTTGTATTTTTATCCAGGATGAGCGCCAATATTATATATTCCTTGAGACTAAAACTTGCTTCTCAGTGAATAAATATTTATATTCACCATTGCTGTCATCTGCTGTTCAACTCTGGGTCTCATTATTGAGTAATAACCCCTACTCTGACTAAAAACAAAAACAAATTAGGAATAGCAGTTACATTGTATCTAACAGGCGGATTTTGATCCACGGGCCGTATCTTTTTTCCCTCCTGCAATAGGCCGACAAGAGTTCACTTCTATGGCCATATATATACATGCATGTCTTCAGATAATTGTTGGAAGTAGGAGTTCCCAGAGCGTGAGGAGAATATGTAAACATGTAGAACACACATATACACACACCAAAAGACAAAAACAAATTGTCCAAAGAATGCTCCTGAAACCTAAGAAACTGTAATATTTATATAATTTTAATTTTTATAACTTTTCTGAAAATGACTATGTTCATTTAAACAACTTAAATACTGGAACAGAACACACAGTGACTACCCTATTTTTTAAATGGTGCTGAAAATAAATCTGTGACTTCCATAACCTGCCATCAACAGGTGAGAGAAACTGTGGGATGTTGTGTGTTTGTGTGTCTGACAGTTGTGCAGCCTTGGGAACTGGACATTTGAATGTTCCCAGTAAGCACCTGATTTGCCTCTGGACTATTCAAACAGCAGCTAGCTTTTTCAACATGCATGACCTGGTTTTCTTTACTAATGGATTTATTAGTAACAGTTTCCGTCGGCGCAGCGGGTGATAATATGAAAACATTAAGAACATACTGATCATGTTTGAACTTAATGAGGTCAATTCAAACAAGCTCAGATTTTAGAGTCCCTGTGTGTGCGTCTGCTGTGTGTGCCTTCAGTCTCGCAGTGACATGTCTCCACACAGAGCTCGGGAAGCCTACATCAAAGGCCACAGTCTGTGTTTGTGTGTGTCTGTGTGTCGTGTGGGGCTGGAGGGGCTGTTTGACCTCCACTCTCCTCACCTCTGTGTCCACTCAGACACCAGTAAATGGATGTTAAATCACTGCTCTGTATTGGCCCTCACCCTGTTGTTAACTGTTTCTCTTCTTCACATGGTGCTGGTCCTAGAAGAGCCAGACATGTCAGCTCACAGGTGTGTGTGTGTGTGTGTGCAATCAGGGCAAGTGGACAATGGCAAAAGGATGCAAGAGGCTGGCGCTATCTTTAGTCCCCTTTATATCCTTTAACCAGGCCAGCCAGTTTCCAAGAGCAGAAAGCTATCATTCTGTCATTCTTTGAGTCTGGGACATTCTTTTAGTCTGGGACGGGGCCTGTTTTAGACCAGGCTGCAGCTGAAGAGAAGGACACAAGTGCATATGTGACGCAGCTATGTGGACACCTGTCCTGCTCTGGACAAGGCCACACCATGACAGGTCATCCAGGGCCTCAAGTGTAAAGCACAACATGTTGCTGCTCACTGAACAACTAGACCCTTGATAGAACTTGTAATTTCATAAATTTGCCATTGAACATAAACCGCCATCTAACGGGCCACCTGCTCTTTTACTGCAGACATAAATGAAACCAGTCGGATCACACTCAGTTTAGTCTTTTAATGCTGCCCTAAGTCTGTTTTCTTTTTCATTCTGTAGTCAGTCGGAGCAAAAGTGAAGAACCAGGGCTTCAGTTTCGGGACAGTGAGCTGCTCCTCTTGAGGTGGGACCAGATAATGTACAGGGGATTGACATCAGTGTTTGGCCATTTTCTGTCTAATGGGGGAAAGTTCTACAAAAACAAGCAAGGTTTCTGTGATCATTTTTATTTGTGTGATGTATTTATGCCTGTCAGACACAAATATGAACAGTGGTTTGAAAGCACTGGCTGCAGTCACATATCCTCCTATCAACAGCTTTGAATGGATGTCACATGGCACTTTGTATTTGCATTGCCCTCAGATGTTTATACAGCTTATACATGATTTCATGCATTGTATAGTTAAAACTGTAAAAGATAATTTCATGACAAATATACAAACTCGTTTTGAATTGTGGGATCAGGATTTTATTATTAACTTTTCTTAAGTTAGACTTAAGCCATGTGCACAGCACATACAGTATTACACTAAGTCCTGTATAAAACTACAGGCAAGCTGATAAAAAGTATTTGATACAAAATGATCATAAGGCCACAAGACAGTAGAGTATTACATAATCATCAGAATCAAAAAGACATTCAGTCACAACTTAGACAAGGCACCTGTTCCTGGCACTGTAGTTCCAACTCTGTTTTATGTCTGTGGAGGTTCTCAGTCATCCAGGACATAATGAAGAAAAGGTTTCAACAAAGGCATCTGGACATAGGTTTTATGCAACACACATAATAGACATTGATTTCTTTTGACAACAAAAGAGTTTCACAGAATATTGAGTGACAATGGGACAATTAGGACATTTAAAACCCCACTCTGCATTTGAGGCACAAACCTTCTTTTATGTGCAGCTAAGGTCCCTTTGGAGCAGTGCTGACTACAACAGTGAGCTGCTTGGACTAAAGCTGAATCACCTGCGGAGCCTGCGGAGTGGAGCGCAGGTCCTGGGTCAGTGACAGATAACACAAGATGCTCATCATGCAAAGCAGTGATACCGGAGAGCAGCCTGCACATCTGTGAGCACATACCACTGCACCTGAATGCACCACCGGCACCTGACGAATGGTTGGACATTTAAACACCAGCACTGGACCCAGAGACACCTGAAGTGGACAGTGATACGAGGGGTAATTAGCAATGTAGTATGTATATCTGATGAATCTCCACTTGGCCATCGCTGGGATGGGTCTGGCGCTGGTTTGAAGGAGTCATGGCCTAAAGCCACCACACTGATAGTTTGCATGATATTTGCTTAAGTCATTTGCAACTTAATACCCAACGTGTGCATGCTTCAGGACTACTGGATCATCCTCCACAAAAGAAGGCACTTAAGCAGAACAGATCAACTTGTACAATAACAACCTCCAGCTGAGTTGACTTGGTGTAAATGTGGGCTGTGGAATGTTGGGACTCAGATTGAAGCTTTTACAAACTTTAAACAACTGCATACAACAGAAAACATAATAAGTGGTCACCTGTTCTGACTATTGGTAATTAATGGACTTGTGTTGATCACACCAATCAAAACCTGCAGTCTGTTTCCCATCCAGCTCTGTTGGTTTAAAAGTCTCCTACCCCCAAAAGAAATACCAGCACCTTCAGTTACATAGAGGTTATATTTACAAAATATATAAAGAAAAATATAGAGTTACGGACCCTAGCATATAGTACAGTCCAACAGCTGTCCGTAAATATTTCTCCCATGATTACCCTTTCTAAAAGTAAATCACTGGGTAAAGATAGATGGAACGTGACAAGGCGCAACTAGGACAACATGGCCACCAGAGCTGGACTCACAGAGACTCTCAGGAGACGTGTACAGTGCAGGCTGCGAACGCACCAGGAAGTCACAGGACTGAACTGGTGACTAAAAACAACCAGGAATTGGAAGTAGGTCGTACCAGAGCTGTTCTAAAAGGTGTTTCCTTTTTTGTTATCTGAGACACAAGGACAACAGAAATTCATTTAATAAATGAAAACTGAATGGATTGTCCTTAAACTAGAATCTTAAACAACAGCATGGAATTTGGTCAGTCATTATATTTCTAATGGAATAATTGTTGTTAGTAACAAACTTTCCTATAGTCCATTAGGTATGGATATAAATGCACTATATATTATAATAAAATAGTGTCTACCACTTGTTAACTCTGTCACTTCATTTAAAAGCGCGCATTTTCTTTTTTTAGTAAAGGCACCCATCAATTTCTATCTTATGCTACGTATGTTTTCTAGGAGGAGCTAATGTAACTGGCAATGGATGTAGGATGTATCTAAACAAGTTCTGGGCAAACTAAGGCCCGGGGGCTGTTTAATCTGGCCCGCCAAACATTTACTAATAATTTATTTATAATTTAACACTGCATATATTTTTCCTTCAATATTCTGCAGAGATCAGTTGATTCCACTACTACATGATCCGAACGGTACCTTTCCTTTTCTAAAGCTAGCATCTCTACTCTTAGTGATAGTTTTCACTGCTTTTAGAACAAACTGTAAAGAGTGGCTCTAAAACTGAGGAGGTGCAGCTGTGACTGTGGTGTGCCTACAGTTCAAACTTTAAACTATAAGCAGAAGAAATGTGTTTTTATTGAGCATATGTGAGGTCCCCATGTTGGCCCGTGTTCCATGTTCAAATATGGCCGTTGGGGAAAAAGAATTGCCCACCCCGATCTAAACAATGTCTGTTGGCCGTATTTATTCTAGTTCTGAAATAACTCCCAACGTAGAGTGGTCTTCATCCACAGTCAAGGCTAGTTCCCTGCAGCATTCAGCACTTTGACCTTGCCTTTAAACTCCCAGATTCCCCGCTTATATAATGTCACAGAGGATGCCTCTATGTATCGGCAGTCTTATAGATCTGACTGAGATTGACGGCAGAAAAGTTCAGAGTTCACCTCCGTCAGAGCTATAAACAGACCGGTGGAGGGAGCCTGGCTGGGGGTTCTTCACTTCCCCCTCTTCCAGTCCCCTCCTCTCTCCAGGAGAAAGATGATACTCTTTCAATTAGACTCTAGTGCCACACAAAAGCGCCACAGCATTGGCTAAACTCTGCCACTTTTCACACCAAACATTGACCACGTTTTTACTTTTTCTACTACAACTCTCGAAGGTCTTGCTCAATTCTGAATTCCGCACTGAGAAACGTAGGATTTCATTTTATAGCAGCAATTCTCAGATAAATTAGAGAAAGAAAATATAAATAACGCATTAAAAAAATCTCTGATCCCCCTAGACATCTACTAAGACTCGTTTAAAAAAAAAAAAAGACAAAATACAAAACTGTGGTTTAACATAAATAAAAAAATGATTATATACATCAGAAAATAATATGATACACTTGCATATAGCTTGGAGTGAAAGTGCATCATGGCTGGGAGTTCCCCTTCCTCTCTATATCGAGGTGAAGTCTATTTATGAGGCCACTAGATTCTTGGCAAGAAATGTGTCACCGTCATGGCGGGTGACACTCGGTTTCCTCGTTTTGTTTTGCCGTTCTTACTCAGGCCGATGAACATCCTCGGGTAGGCCACGGACTCGTAGGCATTGTAGTTGTTGGCCAAGAGAGTCTCCCTGAACTTACACTCGTTGTTGAAGTATAACTGAAAAAAGAAAAAGAAAACAGCCACATGCCAAGGTTATTGGAAAATGCTGATTGTTAGAAGAGACAAAACAAAGGCATGGGGCATTTTTGGGGTTAATGTGAGGTTATAATTGTTCCTTGTGATAACTATCAAACAATTGCTTTATTTACGAGAGTGGCTTTAGCGATTCAAACCCAAAAAATTTAATTGTGAAATAAAGAATGATGTGAGAAAGGCAAGGCTGTGTTCACCAGGATTATGTTTGTAGTCTTTTGATTAAAATATGATTTGTCCCATTGACCTCTGTCTTCTCACTCCTATATCTTCCGTCTTTCTGAGAATCCAAGTAAGTGGGAGGTGTGCACATTGTCAGGATCATATAACTGCACTGGACAAATTCTATTTGTAGAGCTACATATGTTTGTAACTACGGCTGGATTAATAATCAGGTGGCAACATTAAAACCCAAATGGAGAGGACATACGAGCTGTAAATCTGCTGCTGGGAACATTTACAGTCACTCGTGCAAGTGACCAGCAAAACAGTAAAGTCTACTGAAAATGTTAAATGTATCATCATCGTCTCAGTTAATGGGTTATCAACACTGTAGTATTTATTTATTAGAAGTATCTGCATTAATGTCTGCTCTGTGTTTCTTGAGTGATGCTTGTGTAAAATGTGTTTTCTGTACAGTTTGAACTGAAGCTGGTTTGGTTTCTTTTAAGTTCTCAGTGTCTGTAAAATTCAAATTTGGTAAAGCTTCAGCTTGTACCTTTTTAGTTTTTTGTAAATTTGATCTGTTTTGAGTTGTTACCTTGTATTTATTTAGTTGTTTTATAAACTACTAGTGTTACTGTTCCTGTTCGTTTATTGTCTTTGAATGACCAAAATAAACTAAACTAAATAATTATATGTTTCTAGACTGTTTCATTGGGTTATTTTTGTAATTATTAAAGTATCAGTTGTGTACTACAGATTAAATATGTGTCACAAATGTGTCATTGCCAGACTAGTGTGTCTCTGTGTTTTAAACTGATGGTGTTAAGATGCTGAGTGTTTTTAAAATGAGAAAGATGCTGTAAAAGATGTCAAGACTGTGACACTCACAGATCCGTAGAGCTTTCCTCGCCGGTTCATTGCCACAAAGAGTCCACTTCGAACGCCCAGCAGAGTGACCACTCCTCTTTCCACTGGAGAGATCTGCAGAAGACCTCATGAGAAAAAAAAGGAAAAATCTGTCAATGGCCGATGTCCAAAGGGGACATGTCCCACAGGTTTAAGTGATGAGCTGGAGTTTGAAAAGCAGATTTACCTGGAGTGTAAGGACAACAATTACTTTTTTAAATACACATTGTTCTGGAAAAACTAAAACCTGCTCATTTGATCAACACCTTCATAAACTGTGTGTGTGTCTAAAGAAACAATCAACATCCGCTGTCATGGATAAATTATAAAAAAAAAACATAACTTTCTTTGAAACGTCATTAACTGTGTTTCTGTCAAACAAAGACAGTTTTTATTCTGAACACCAACCATCTCTATTGGCCCAGCCCCCTGTCCTGTATCTGCATCAGATGTGCCTTTGTAAATGTGAGGAGATAAACAGCATTAAAAGCTGGCCTCTGAGCTCAGTCCCCTGCTGCTGGAGTTAGTGCAGCCATGTCCGACTGCAAGCTGCTCTTTGTCTGCGCTTGTTTTAAAATGCTTAACAGTGGATTGGATTCCTCACTGAGATTTTGTGTAATGTATCTCCTTGAATTTTTATGCCTTGTCTCAAAATAGTCCCACAGCAGGGCCCAAAACAACAAGCCTGAAGTTCGCAGCTCGCCTTTTGTGGTTTTAACGGAAGGCCGTGCGCAAACACAGCCTGGCAGGGCTTACATGTGACATGTCGGAGGAATAAATGTTTGTTATTGTTCATGTCTGCGAATGCGAGGCGCTGACTGAAGATATGGGTTAATCTGCCTTAACCTTGTCCCACAGATGGGTCTGCTCCTAACTTTAGGAGCTGTGTGGCCGCTGGCCTGGGCCACGCGGGCTCTGGTTACAGCGCAGTGCACAACACCGGCACCTACGTGAGCCCACGGGCACCGGGGCAGCTCTCCAGATGCGAGGATCAATAACAGCTGTGTTCATCTGGAGACAGTGCGGCAGGTGCAGCAGGTACACGTGCCACAGAAAACTCACTATGAGACTAAATACTGACTGAAAACTATCAAACGGCTGAGTCCAATGTAGATGGCGTTTTTAAATGCACGTTTACATTAAACAGAAATATTCCACGCTCAGTTATAAAAACCACGGAGATGACGCTTACTGTATCGGTTCTCGTTGTGCACTCCGGTGATCCTGCCGTCGGGGAGCACCTGAATGTGGAATCCAATGCCCACGTTGCAGTAGAGTCTCCTAAGCCTCTTGATTCCCAGCAGGTAGTCGCTATCCCGGTTGGTCTCGGCGCGCTTTTCCCCGGGGATCCTTGCCAGGGATCTCGAGTACAACGCCTCCCAGCGCTCCGCCGTCCGGTTTAGTCTTGGAGCGCAACCCGCCAGTCCTGTCACCAGCCCCAGCACGAGTAGGGTCCGCAGGGCTGCCAAGGAGCCCATCCCGGCCCTGCCTCTCACAGTGGCCTCCCGGCGCTTGTTTTTCCAATGAAGCGAGAAGAAGAAGAAGAAGCGTGTGTGCGCAGCGCTCATTCCCAGACCGACAGGCGCACTGGCTCTGAGCGGTCCAACGACATTGATCTGCATAGACGCTCCGCAGCCATGCCTCTATATTTATACCTGCAGACACATTACATCACAGCCCTCACTCAGAGGAAACCTTTCACACTGAGGCGCTGCAAACACACAGGCCCAACTCAAAACAGTAATAAGCAGCTTTATCTGAGCCCAAAAGAATAAAAACCTTATAATAATGAACAGATTTCTTTGTTTGCGCCTTCCATTATCAGCTCCAGAATATCATAATTTATGTATGGGAGGATGTCAAATAGGAAACGGCCACGTTAACAGAGCAGGGTGCCTAGACAGGAGACAGTTCTATATATGAACAATAACAGGAAAAAACATGGGCCGAATTCAACCGAATGAAATAAGTCAAGACTGCTCTGAGGGAAACTATGTCCAGGCTCTTATAGAAAACAATGGTAAGACTAAATAAAGAGTGTGTAGCGTGATAAGTCCCCTGTCACTGTTGGACGAGACACAACTACTGTCAGTCCACATGTTTTATGACTTATAGGAAATAAAAATTATAATTTGAGAAAGCTGTTTATTAGGAAAATGAACACTTTAATACAGTATAAGAACAGAGATCCTATAAGCACACGTAATACCATTCATTTTAAATGTCCTCCTTTACATGCAAATGGGTCTGAGCACGTTTAATTTGCCTTTTATTTTGCAGACTATAATCTCACATTTGCATTTTGTGTTTACATCAAAGCCACATGTTGACTGACAGACACCAAAATCATTTAATTTTTTTGAACTGATTTGTTGTGTGCATTATGATGGGCCACTGGTGTCATGGCAGTGTGCCTTTGATGTATCATCCTTGACAGTCTTTCAGATGCATTGGTGCATTGCTTTTGATGTCCGCTGAATAAAACTAAACAGCATACCCTCCTTTTATTTCACCATTTCATCACTGCTATTATCCTCGGATATGTCTGTGGAGCAGCGGCGTTTACCTTCTCTGCTGAGAGGCCCATTATTCACCCCCATGTTAGGCCACTAAAGGTCTTCCCTATGTGTCAGCTGAGAGACTGGCCTCTTTGATCTCTGGGGTGGCTCGCTCCTGCTCCTCATTGACCACGCATGAAATGTTTTCTCACGTTCACATTCGGCTGATCACCAATGTACAACAAGGCTGTTTCTTTCTTTGACTGGAAAATGGCTCGCTGAATGCAGGCAGATCTTAGAGACAACCCTGTGGTGTGTTGGCCTCTGACCGATGACTAACAGACCCCCAGAAGGGCCGCCAGAACATCCAAGACCCTGGTGTGATGGACAAGGGGTCTGATAGATGTCAATCAAACTGTACAACTGAACAGCCACCTTATAAGCTCTAGGACTGCATCAGGAAAACATGTGATGTGTTGTAATATGAATAATTATTGAATATTTCAATAACAATATGACCTGTGATATTTGGATGTCCCTCTGGCATAACAAAAGTTGAATTGATTTTTTTTAACACTGTTATATTTGATTTCATCATAAAGTGACTAAAGGATCTAATTAGTTAAGTTTTTGGAATTGAGCCTATATACTGAAACCCAAGCAGTTCTTTGCAATGCAGATATTGCAATAAACTAATTTTGTGAAATATTTAGAGCTTGGGTTTAGTATAAATATCAAACCTCCAGAAAACCAAGACCAACATTAAAGTTTGGCTTTGTGAAAAATTAAATTTAAACAATATTTATTGAAAATAATCATATTATATTACAATTATTTTATTTATTTTAATGTTATACTATGGTACAATAGTTTGATATTATTTTAATTTTAATTATATTTTGTCTGTTCCAGATTTCAAGATTTTAGGTTTTCCAAAAGATCGTATATTTTAGCTCTGCAGGTGGGGCTATTGCACCCATTCTCATTTTTTCTAAAGAAATCTATTCAGGGGTTGGGACTGATCAAACTATACAAATCTGAGCCAAATTAAAAAAAGTTTATGTGAGTTATAACCCTTACGAGTTTAATGTCACACAGTGCAATGTGTTCCAGATGGATCCAACGCTCAATGTTTGGGACATTGCCATGGCAACATGTTCACAGATAACACATGACAGCCATCAGCTTTTTTGATTGAGGTCAACTGATAGATATAAGCACCAAATTTTGTTTGTCTATGTCCAAGTTCATTTTTGGCAGCTATTGTCAATCTTTCCACATAAATGTGTAACAGTCGGGTGAACGGTCCAAATTTCAGCAAAATCGAAAAAGTGTGTGCAAGTTACTTTCATGTTTGATAGTGAACCACAAAAACAACAACAAAATAAAATGGTGGCGTTACCTTCTACAACCTTTGATGCTGCACTTCTACTTAATATTAAACAGTTTTGTGTTGCTGGGTGAAATGTCCTCAGGTGAGATTGTTGAAGTTCAAGGATTGGAAATTGTGCCCATGGCAGGGTCACATGGTCAAACCATGACGGGCGACTTCTTGTTGATTATGCTGCGTTGCTGATCTTTACATTATTTTGTTTGACTCAACATGACAAATCTTTTTAAGTTTGTGCTACACTAGAACATGTAAAAGAACCTAACGGCTGGTAGTCCTTTGGAACATTTCATTAAGTCCTTGTAGCCTTGGACTATTGGGAGTTCATAGGATATTTTTCCTCAACAAATAGAGTTATTGTGTTGTATAAAACTTTACTCAATGCACCCTGACGATGATCGACCCGTAGACAGGAGCCCGCTGGAAAGGCTGATCTGATCATAAAGCTGATTCCAGGTTCTAGCAGTGTCGGGTTTTGAATGTTTCCAACTAGAAGGTGTTGGAGAGCCATGTTAGACGACTGCTCTGTATCACCGCTGTCCATGGTTCTGTTAATCACTGACATGAAAGAACGGAGCATCTGTTGCTCTCCAGTCACATTTGTAAGTTATGTATGGCTTTATTTTTTGTTTATGTTGCACTGAAGTCATTGTGGTTTTAGGTTGCATGTACGCAATGAATTATGCTGAGGGAAAGAGGTTTTGGGTTTCACTGTGACAGCTGCAATTCAGAGCTTAAAATGTCTCAACATTTAACTCATGCATTGGTTCATGCTCTTATTTATTCATAATTTTTAAACAAACATTTTTCTATTTAAGGTATGGAAAAGCAGAACAGTGCATACCAAGTTTCTTTCTTCATTCTTAAACCTGTTTGTAGTTTTCCATTATTACCTGTAACTGTCTTTCATGTTTAGATATAAAGCGCCCTATGCATGTGACATCTCCAAGTGTGAAAACAACATGTTACCTTTGGTGAACATCTACCCAGTGTCATGTTCTGTATATCCAAACAGAAGAGCAGGGATATTTCCTCTGATTTTGTTGGCACAGTGCAGTTGGATGCTGGCCAGATACAGTAGACAGCTGAAGTCACTGAACCGCTGCCAGAGCAAGTACTGGTCAATTTGTCTGCATCATTTTTAAACGCCTATAATGGTTAACTTGTATTGACTGTAGAAGTAAAAGTTTGATTTGATTTGGTCGTCCGTTGCTGGTCGGTTCCTCGTCTGCCGTGGCTTATACGTGTGTTTAGTGGCTGTTGGCTGCCTGCAGAGGGCAATAAGCAGCTCTGCCAATTTAAGAGCGAGCAAATTAGAAGCACATTCACACATGGCAAAGGGCCACCCATGTGTGAAACAATGTGCGAGCCCTGTATCTGCCTCTAGGGGTCACCGTCTGATCTACAAGTGCACGCTGGTGTGGTCAACCACTGTGTGCTCTGATCTTCTCCAAATCTCATATTAGAACTAGCCACAAAACCTCGAGCATGTGTGTAAAACATGCACGTTTTCTTACAGTTTCATAACGGGGAAATGTGACAGATTTGTAGAGGACAGTGGAAAAAATAAACTTATATAACAATATATATAGCTGCATCTGGTGCCAGTTGGTAATCATGTATGTCTATACTGTCAGATAAATTTAACAATGGACCAATCCAGCTCTAAACAGTGTTCCATTTTTTTCAGTAGCACTTTATATTCCAGCTCTTCAATAGCATGGTAATGATAATGCTAATACATTATGGTTAATTGTAAATGAGTTCCCAGTCCTGCATAAGTGTCTAGTGGCTATAACACGTCATTTTATCCATTTTAAATAAATGTAAGTAACACTAATTTCAGGAAAATGTTAAAAAATACAAACCAAAAACCAAAGTTGTACTAACATATTCTTTATTAGCAATGCTAAGCAGAAATAAACCCTTTTTCCCTCTCTGTGCATGGACTGAACAATTTAGCAATCATGTAATTGACATTAACCACTCTCCAAGGAGCCCTTATCTTTACAGCAGCACATCTGATCGACGGATAATACAGTAAATGGTAGTTTTATTGGCCGGCTGATAATTCTTAGTAGGCCTTATCCTCCTGCCATGATCTGTGGAGAGGGAGGACATGTGCGAATAGATTTAGGAGATAAATGTTGAATGAAACAGACAAGAAGCAAAAGATCACAAAGCTCTCTGAAGTCCTGCATTCCTTTTGAGTAATATTAGAGTTTGGCATTCATAATAAGCCATTGCCAGCACACTTTGTATGACACCGTTTCTGCTTTCAGAAGGCCGGTCTTGTTTATGGACTTCACTGCTTTGCTGCTTTTGGTTGGTGTTTCAAAAAAAAACTAAAAGTCTCAGGCGGCATCGCTTCCCAGGCCCCCCTTGGGAGGAGCTATTGTCCGAGCCAGGAAGCCTCCCCAGCCCGCAGGTATAGAATGACAAGGCTT
Organism: Perccottus glenii; assembly: GCA_024416835.2. NCBI lineage: Eukaryota > Metazoa > Chordata > Actinopteri > Gobiiformes > Odontobutidae > Perccottus > Perccottus glenii. The sequence goes on from CM044548.2 coordinate 5,317,714, forward strand.
TATATGCGGCTACCTATAGATGAGAGTGCGGCGAGGCAAAACCTGAACATCCAAAGAGTCCGAACGCTGCTGTGATGAATTTTGCATTGATGCCGTTTTTTGGCGTTTCTGCCACAACAGGTGCAGCCCTTTAACAAATGAGCTGCCCACAACGGAATAGGGTCACATGTTAAAGAGGAACAAGAGAGGAGGGGTTACATGTGTGAGTGCACAACCCCCCCATGTTGTAACAAACCAAGCCAACTTAGTGTAATAACCACACCTGTCTACAACGGCGCTGCACGGGAGAACAGCCACTTGTTCTGTGTCCAATCCTCATTGGGACTATCTGCAGCCAGTATAGAACAAATGTTCCCACAAGTCATTATTAGACAAGTCCTCAAAAGGTCCTGAGAAACTATTTGGTCAATCTCAAGTTTGGTCACTCATGTATTTTTGACACTCATCGGTCAAAATGTTAAGCAATAGACCGTTCACTGTTCTATTGTCTGAAAACACACGAAAAAACAAGAAGTACCGTAATTAAGTTCCTTGTGTGACCCCAGTTTCTCCAATGCATGTAGATTCCCTTTGAAATGGTTATCTCCAAAATGTGTAAATCATATTCCTATGCACTCTACTGAGATAAATGAGCAGCTATTGAAATTGTTGTTGAAGCTCCTTATTGTGTCAGCTAATGCGTTACATAGTAAAGACTTCGAGACATGTCGGTGAGTCCGTGAAAGAGTTACATGACACATAGTCAGTGGTTGATTTGGTCAGTACTGTCTTTTATGTGGAGCTAGAGCATTTGTTGGTCTGTGAAATAAAACAAAACAATTATTAACCATCAGCAATTGCAGAAATAGTCTTATCAATAACTTACAGCACAGTCAGGCACCAAATAAATATTCATCTCATTAGTAAAATATACAAAGTACTTCTGTGAGTTTACAGTAGACTATCACATTGTAATAATGTTACAAAATCCATCTCAGACTGCTTTTTTTGACGTTAATGTGAAAAAAGTGCTTTGCCGTCCATTCTTCAGTGTCCATCATGTTTGTTAGCACTTCAAATTAGCAAAATATACTCTATATTATGTCATTTGAAAAGTCTGTACAGAGAGAACATATATACAATAAGTTTAAAAAGGTTCTTGTGTGAAGTTTGTGACGACTAGTTACATAAATGACAACAGTGACAATACGGAATAGTTTTAGCTCTGAACTTAAGGAAGACTTTTACATGGGTGTGACTGGAGTGTGCATCAGTTTCAACACTTTAAGTCCCAATGTCCCCCATCAGTTTCATCTTCTGTGGACTTCAGTGCTCTCTGGATGGACAGAAGCTTCCACTAATCCAGTCTATGTCCACAGTTAGCTTTGTCTGCAGCTAACAGAGAAGGTTTGAGTCCATATTCTCTGAAGTCTTATGAGGGCTCAGTGCTTAGTCATCTGACCGCTGGTCTTTGCCCCGTCTGGACCGGTGCCTCCGTCTCCTGCGTTCCCCTCGGCTGTTGTGGTGATGTGCGCTCTGGCTCTCCCTGAGCCGGCGCACCATCTCATGGTCCTTGTTGCCCAGCACTCGAGGCAGGAACAGCGAGGCTTTGTCGGTGCTTCTGGTTTTAAAGCCTCTTCGTGGCCGGCCCTTCCCGTTAATGGACACGTACCACTGTCGTTTGGCGCTGGCCCGTCTCTTACTGCCCCCGGTGCCTCCTGCTGACAGCGGCTGCTCGGTGGAGTGGTGGCGAGACGCATAGGTGTTGTATCCCAGCTCATGGATCCGCTCCACAAACTCACACTCTTTGTTGAAGACTTCCTGGGGAGAGAGAGGATAGAATATTTAAGCCACAGTGTGAAGCAGGTTGCTGTGTGTTTGCACCATCACTAAAGGTGTTTTAAATCTGATGAGTACAGAGGCAGTTCTGACAGCTCAGGTAACATTCAACTCACTTCATATGAACCTCAATAAATGTTCATAATATAAAACACATGTCGTCACAAGAGCTTCTTTAACCTGAGAAGAATAAAGATCTGTACTCACTGAGGCGTACAGCCGACCTTTATCATTCATGGCCAGGTATCTGCCTGAGAACAGCCCTTTGATGGCAACAACTCCCACATCAACTGCTGTGATTTCCATGATGCCTGCAACACATACAAATGTTTAGTTCAATTATTATTACCCTAGCCATCCAAAAGAACCTTTTACAATTATTAGACAACATTAATAGACAACTCCATTTTACATGCATTTTTAAGTACAACTCATTATATTGAGTTAGGGATGATAGTATAAAGTATAAATTCAAATGACTCGAGTCTAAACTAAACAAACCGTAGGGACTCTTGAAGTGAAACAGTTCATTTCCGCTGGTATTATCCACTTCTTAGCGCGCTATTCACCGTGTTTATTGAGTCTTTAATCAGTGCATGATTGGTCAATAGGCCATTGAGCGGCGCAGAAGACTCTAATGGAGTGTGATTAGATAAATACATCCGTTAAGACAGCGCTTTTGTCCCGGCCACATGTTTAACACAGGCCTGATGACTTTTAATGGAGATTAACCTGCTTCTGGGCATCTATAGGCAAAGACACGAGGCTCAGACGCACTCCCCCGAGCAACTGTCAGTCACATAAATTACTCCTGATACTTTATACCTATACAGACCCATTAAAAATCACAATATAGTGAAAGTGACCAAAACATGACAATCTCCTGTTTTATCAACAACATGAAATGAATAAACAGTTACAAATATGACTCATTATATGTTGACTATTAGTTAAGTCTGGTGCGTGTATAATTTTACACACTTAATAATTCATTTAGGCTAAATAAAAGAGTGCTATTTACCTAAAAAGTAAAAGTAATGGCTTCAAACATTGTTGAATATACTGTAAGATCCAGTATGTGTACTAAAGAACGAGCAATACAAATAACTTAAAATATTGGAAGACGCTTATTTATGGGTAAAAAGGGTGCGTAAATACTCACTGTACGGGTTATTCTCCTCCAGTGACCCGTCTATCTTCCCGTTGGGGTGTATCTGTAAGTGATATTTTGTGGCGCAGTACAGTTTCCTGCGTCTGGGCGCTCCTCCGAGGTGCTCATATACTCCTCCGCGGCCCCCGGCATCCCTCCGCCGCCGGGGGTCGCAGGCCTGCTGGCCCGGGCTGCAAGACACCCGCGCGCTCACTGGATCAAACAGGCTCAGCGACAGCAGCAGAGGTACGAGCATCAGCATTGTAGCATGGCCGGTCGGACACGACTGCGGCGAGAAAACGGAGAACAAGTCCTGCCAAACTCCCGGGGTCCCATTAAAAAGTGTCGGGGGGCCCTAGCGCTGTAGAGCCCCAGTAACTGCCAGGAAAACTCCCATCCGAGCCGCGAGCCGCTCTTCGCCTGTAGAAATCCCTCCCGTGGATGTGACTGAGAGCCTGAGCGCACACGGAGCGCACATATAAAAGAAGCTTGTGGCGACAATAGGCTGAACTCCGACCAATTGATACAAAGGAGGGGGAGGCAAAAGGTATCAGCCCTGTGTGAAGTGAGAGACGGCGTGGATAAAATTACACAGTGGCTGAGCGCGGAACAGTTCTCTCCTCTGAACTTCTCTTCTGAAATATCCTAAAAGAGCAATTAGACATCCCCAAATTATAGGAGGGCCGAGCCTAAGCAGCCGCAGCAACAGGTGAGGGACGAGAGACAGGACGATACTGGATCAACGGACCAACAACTTCAACACAACCTGACAATTTCGGTCTAGAATTGTCTTTAAGTGGATGATTTTACTCTTCACTTAAAGGCACACTATGCAACTTTTTACCCAGAAACACAATGCTCTAAAAACATTATGAAGAAGAAATAATAACCCTTTTTCAATGATGCAGCCTGCTTGACAGGCACGATCTTAAATCTTATACGTACTTATATACAAGACAAAAACATCATACATAACAGCCCCATGTGAGTTTGCAGCAATAAAATAAATATGTTTTAGTAGAAACAAATCACAAATAGTTGCTTTTAACTATTTCCATCAATTGCCATATTTATAACATAACTCATCAAAATGAAGAATAACTCTCTAGCTTTATGAAGAATAACTCTCTACCTTTGAGAACCAAGCCTAAAACAAAAAAGGATAGAGCATTTTAAAGTATTGAACATAGAAATGAATACAAAAGTAACATTTTCTACTCAACAAGGGTTTGTATAGCATTTATGTCAGTCCAAGCACATCCACTGCTCCACCAGTCGGATCAAACAAACAGGTAATCGTTTGGGTGGTCAACATCCCACCTAAACACATTCATACCGTTCTTACAGGTGCTACGCAAGCGCACATTAAAACCGTCCCGACTGCGGTCAGTATCGACTTGTAACTTGTAATTTTGAATCAGAAGTCCTTGATGCAGTCCCGCGCAAGATCCGAGTTGTTCCCTTTTAGGAGGTGCTGATGGGACGCCACCACAAGTTAGGAAATCAAACACAACCTCATATGTCAGCAGTTAAAGTTAGCCTTTTTTTTTAGGGGGGGAAGGGGGGGTGTCATGTTTTTGAATAGTCCATCTTCTTGCAGACTTGTGAACTTAATGTCGTGGGTCGTCTCTACTAAAAGAAAGATTAAGAAACAAAAGCAAATGAATGGTCTGTCAGTTGTCACGCCACAGGACCGCTCTCCTTTTGCGTTATTCTCCTTCATCCCTTACCCAAGCCCAAAGATTGTCCCAGACTTTCCCATCCTAATGCCCCTGCTCTGGCTAGGCAGCAGCCGGTGGGCGGAAGAGCAGCAGGCTAAATGACTACTGCCTAAATTGCTTCCATCTTGGTCACATTATGGTTTGCATTCTGGTAATTAGCACCATCATCTACAAATCTCTCTGCCCTTTGGCGCTGCTCCACTGCTGCTATCAAGGGCCTCTGCTGAGAATCCCCCAGAGAGTTGATGGTTAATTTGTCTTCCCCTCCCATACATCACCCGGCTAGTTCCCTCTGTCACTTTATTTACCCGGGTGATCAGAAAACGGCAGTGCTTTTAATTACCAATGTGTGTGCATTATGCCTGCGAGACCCCTTGTGCGAGTCAGACAACACACCAAAACATGAGCCGAGCTTGTGTGTATCAGAGGTTGTTCTGGTGGCCATTTCTAAGTGAGACGCTCTTGATGTGGTGAAATGCTGGAAGAGGGTGGAACCTCAGATGTGGTGTGCTGTTGCTCTCAGAAACTATTTTAATTACGCTCCCTCCACACCGCCCACAAAGCATCCCAGCAATAAGCAGGGCAAGCGCTCTCAATTTGTGAAGCACATGCACACACACACACTCTCCCATCATGCACTTTTAATCGAGATGAATGTGTGTTGTTTCCACATTTTTTTAAAAGAGCGCACTTATGGAACCGAGCAAGTGCCAAATGTAGGCCTCATAGCGCACTTGGATCCAGATGTATCCGAGAGGGACTGTTTCTCACACTTATCTTATTCTCACCACATTTTCTGGAATCTATTCTAAATCTGTTCTATTGTATATGTAAACCCACACTGACTAAAGTGCTCATCAGTACAGTTTTTTTTGTTTTCTTAGTTATTACATGTCACAAAATGATTAAGTTTAGCGGGTCTGATCCAGGCTGTTTGATAAAGAGAGAACACAGTTCAAACATGACTTGACTTGAGTGGCATTCTGAGATTTTGTCCATATCTTTAAAGTGTCCTTATCATTATTGGCCAAAATGTGACAGGGCATAAGCATGAACAGGAAATATTCCCAGCTCTACGTATGTGTGGCTCATTTAATTACCATAATATAATACTGTATACGTATACTTGTAGACATAAAAAGATCTACTTCCCAGACAGACTCATCACATAATGTTAAACCTTTTGTTCAGTAAGTTATTTTTGTGTTAACCGATGATGCATCACCTCCAGTGTATTGTGAGAACATAACAGATAAAGTACATGGTCCCAAGTAACAGTGACATTAGTATAATACCGTGGCTTGGGCACAAACTACAGTGCTTCTTTTTCTTTTTCTCAAAGGCAAATTGACTTTGTTGGAAAGCTTTGTTCTTGGATCTGCACAATGCAAAGTTGACTAATTGGCCCTCCAATGTGACTGGGGAGCTATTGGAGTTCGCATTACACTGCACACTTGCATTCCTGACCACCTCCCAATGCAAGTGGAGTGATCAGATCCCACATGCCGCTGCATTTAGGAGGCATTCACACCTGTTTGTGGATGAAACACAGCAACAGAAGCAGTCCCACTACTTCTATAGAAAGAAAAGCCCAACCAATTCTGCATTATTTACCCAGCTGAAATATTTCCAAACCATTTCTTTTGCCATCATCCACTTGACAAATGAATCTAAACTCAGCCACGTGAAGTGCTCTGACACAAAAGCCCAAAGCATACATTTTAACTTTCCCCTTTTCTCTCCTCCATCTATGAATGAAAGCAAGAATTTCAGGGCTCCTTTTTTAATTGACCTCCCAAAAATTCTCCCCACCACCACCCCAGAAAACCCTCCTGGCACAAAAGGGTTTCTTTTCTGCAATAATACAAAGGTTATTAGCCAGGTCCTTTTCTTGCCCCCTCCTTTTAGCAGAAGAAAAAGGAGGTACCAGTAATCCAGAGCAAATCAAAATGACCTTTGAACCCTTTCTGCTGTACTTTTTCTCATGGGCAGATTTCTTTGGTGAGGCGGTGATCAGAGGGCTGAACCCGGCCGCTGCCTCTCGTCTCCTGACAAATCGCTGCTGAGCCTCCTTTGTCCCGGCGACTTTGATCTCACCTGCTTGTCAGGCGCTTCAGAAAGAAGTCTAGTACAGTTCCAGCACACAGCAAACAAATTGGCAACTATTTTATTCTGTCTCTGACTCGCTTTCATTTGTGCTCCGGCTGTTGGCTAAAGGCACTTTTTTTTTTTATAAACTACCAAAAGCAGCTATAAATGATCAGAAAGCTGCGTGTTCAGAGCTAACCCTGGTTTAAAAGCCTATAGCCTATACATAAGCAACACTTATTTAATCTACATTCTGGACAAACATGCATAAAAACTAAACTAAACTGAAAAAGATACTTCGATATACACTATATAGACCCTCAAACTACGTTATCAAAAAGATAGACGCCCACTGTGGCAACATAACATACTTATGGCACATAAATTAAAATCTAGACACTTAATATTCTACCAATGGACTTCTACCCAAGTATGTTATCTGCTGTGTTTTTTTCTTTTTAATCATGAAAAAAAATGCTAACAAACTATAGCTTTCGCATATGTTTGCACAGTCCTCAGTCATATGTCTTATATACAGTATAATGGCAATATGCATTTTGCTTTCATGTAATTTTAGCGTTTTTAGCAATGTTGTACGCTAATCTCATCTGTGAGATCTCAGTTTTATAATCACAGGTCTTAATATACTGTATAATTCGTCAGGTGCCATTTGCCAAAACTATCTTGTTTAGGCACTTTTTGGTTGCTGTTGCTCTTTCTCCTATCGGAAATCTACCATATTATCAGGTCTTAAGTGAAACTAAGTTGCACATGCTGTAGCTAGACTTTTATAAGCTTTTGGGGAAGGTGATGGAGCTTCCAATTTCAGTCTTGTGCACCAGACTGGATGATGAAGAGCTCTGGATGAGTTAGAAGTACAAGCAAGGGCTCATTGTAACTGTGCAATGGGACGTGGAAGCTCCAGTTCGATGCCTTGGCACCGCTTTAAGAAGCATCGTCATGTTGCTCATTTTTTGGCTTACACCTATTTATCCTTCATTATGCTCAGGGAGACACTTCCCTATTAAATTATCCAGACATACGTACGTTTTTTTGTGTAGCTGTCTTGTTCTGCAAAGGCAAAATACAGTAGCTATGTAGACGTCAGGGCCAAATGAGACCTGTTCCTGTGACATATGTAAATGTCACTAATGAATATCAATAGGCCTCAATATTCCTTTTACAGTGAGTGACGTTCCAGTCATAGGTCTAAATACATATACAATTATAATATTTATGAGGCTGGACATAATATTGAATTCATACTTATTTGAAAAGCATACTTTAACAATGAACACTGAAGACCCTAGAACGGCCACTTATCCACCGCCCCAACAGTGTCAGCATTTGAAAATTAATCTCTCAATCACTTGAAACTTAAATTTAATTACAACGAGGTGTAATAAAAATATATTGTTTAATCTCAGTTGTATAATTTCAGATATTGTGAACCTACCTAACCTTGTGCTGCTGCTTGAGATTTGTGAGTTTACGAAGTCACCAAAATCCATCTTGAACTGTTCCAAGCAAAGTGTTCACATCCAAACTGTGGCCTACCTGATTTAGGTTTGGAGATGTAGAGAGCGTTTTACGCGTTTTTATGAACGTAAACAACATGACGGTGCTCTGACTGGATAAAACTGATTATTCATAATGAAGTTGATTAATCCAATCACTGACCAGGTATTCATTTTAAGTTCCTGCCTTTTTGCAAACGTTTTCAAAGGGAGGCCTCCCAGACTACGGACTGTGGAGCAGTTCTATCTGGCAGAGTCAGGTTAGAACCCACCAACCCCAGTGGGGTATTACTAACCTCCTGCTGGTTTCGGGTTGAAATGATTAAAATTTTTAAATAGTACATTTTTGAAGACAATTCAATAGAGTAAAAATTCAATAAAGTTGTTTTATAAAAAGACATTAAGGATGTTAAGGTTTTTAAAGGAGACTGAAGTGACAGACTGAGCAGTTGACGTGGATCTTGTGTCATTTGCACATGGCACATCAAAGTCAGTCTTTAGAAGTAAACAACAACAACAGGGCTTGTCTGTGTTTCCCAGGTATTCATTGTGCTATAAATTGGTTCTCATGCAGAATAGAGGAAATGTGAGTGAACAGACTGATGTTGAAAGGACTGAGAGATGGCCGAGGGCGAAGGAAAATTCAGCAACAGTTACTCTACTTTTAAAAAGCGCCGGTATACTCCATTCAACGATGGATGGAAATAACAACCTCTATGATGTTTTTCCTGCCTTTCTCTTTCTTCCACGCTTTCTCTTTCTCACTCCTCTCGCTCTCTTTTTCTGCCACTGTCACTCTTTGTCTCTCATTCACTCGCTCTCCCTCTGTAACCAGATAGCTCTGTCCTATAGTCCTTCAGCTCTTTGATTGTTAGTTGCAGGTTTCAGATGCCTGCAGAGCGACTGCACCTTCCAACAGGCGAATGATTGTGGAAGGATGAAACTCTAGAGGCCATCAATGGCTGTGACAGACACACATACGCACAGGAACACACACACACACACACACACACACACACACACACACACACACACACACACACACACACACACACACACACACACACACACACACACACACACACACACACACACACACACACGTGTAAAAACCAACATACTAAACCACTTACTTAGGAAAAAACCTATAGAACATGACTTACAGCTTTGATTATATAAACAAATGCATTAAAAGAAATTTAATTGCATTGCTTTTGTTAAAATAACACATATACTGTATTTCACAATGGGTCTAGTCTTAAAGGTTTCTTGCAGGAATTGAGACATTAACTATAAAAATGTATTGCTGGAAATAAAGGAAGACCTTTGAACATATCTTTTTCTGATGTCAAAATGTCAAAAGAATCCCTAAATCGCTACAAAAAGTGTGTATGTTTTACAGCCACTCGGCAACAGCACTTTTCATCTCATGCAGTTGGGCTAAATACTGTATATTCAGCCCACAATTTTGAATATACTATTACTGACAGACATTGTATTTGTAGCATTCTGATAAGTTTGCTTTTGTCTTTTAGTAGTTTAAGTAGTTTGGCATCATTCTGGTTCTTCTCATTTGTGTTGAGCACATTGTGTGTTTGATAAAAGTGTTAATGTAACCTGGGGTCCCAAATGTATTGTAACTGTTGTTAGAACGTGGATTAATATTTATGAATTTCCTACCCCACCAACCACTTACTGCCACTGCTACTAATGCTAATGTCAACTTAAGTATATAGAGTATCTGATAATCAGTCATTTAGGGGGGCTTTGGTTTTTATGGAGCCAACATTTACCTTTACTTACTACTACAGTGGGGATCGAAAGTCTGGGCACCCCAGGTAAAAAAATTTATTAATGTGCATGAAGACGCCAAGAAAAGATGGAAAAATCTCCAAAAGGCATCAAATGACAGATTAGACATCCTTATAATAAGTCAAAAAAGTTAGATTTTATTTCCATCATTTACACTTTCAAAATAAGAGAAAACTAAAAAATGGTGTCTGCAAAAGTTTGGGCACCCTGCAGAGTTAATACCTTGTACTGCCCCCTTTGGCAAGTATCACAGCTTGTAAACGCTTTTTGTAACTAGCCAAGAGTCTTTCAATTCTTGTTTGAGGTATCTTTGCCCATTCTTTCTTACAAAAGTCTTCCAGTTCTTTGAGATTTCTGGGCTGTCTGTCACACACTGCTCTTTTAAGGTCTATCCATAGATTTTCAATTATTTTGAGGTCAGGAGATTGTGAAGGCCATGGCAAAACCTTTAGTTTATGCCTCTTGATGTAATCCACCGTGGATTTTGAGGTGTGTTTAGGATCATTATCCATTTGTAGAAGCCATCCTCTCTTTAACTTCAGCTTTTTCACCGATGGCATCAAGTTAGCATCCAAAATTTGCTGAAATTTTATTGAATCCATTTTTCCTTCTACTCGTGAAATGTTCCCTGTGCCACTGGCTGCAATACAACCCCAAAACATGATCGATCCACCCCCATACTTAACAGTTGGACAGAGGTTCTTTTCATTCAATTCTGTGCCCTTTCTTCTCCAAACATACCTTTGCTCATTCCGGCCAAAAAGTTCTATTTTAACCTCATCGGTCCACAGAACTTGTTTCCAAAATGCATCAGGCTTGTCTATATGTTCATTTGCAAACTTCAAATGCTGATATTTGTGTTGAGGACGTAGAAGAGGTTTTCTTCTGATGACTCTTCCATGAAGTCCAAATTTGTACAAGTATCTCTTTATAGTGGAATAGTGTACCACAACACCAGTGTCTGCCAGATCTTTCTGGAGGGATCGTGCAGTCAAACGTGGGTTTTGACTTACTTTTCTCACAATCCTGCGAGCCGTTCTGTCTGATGTTTGTCTTGGTCTTCCAGATCTTGCTTTAACTTCCACTGTTCCTGATGACTGCCATTTCTTAATTACATTCCGAACAGAGGATATTGGCATGTGAAAATGCTTTGTTATCTTTTTATAGCCTTCTCCTGCTTTGTGAGCATCAACTATTTTCAGTTTCAGTTTTCTAGACAACTGCTTAGAAGAACCCGTGGTGCTGATTGTTGGGGCAAGGTCAGATGAGTCTGGGCATTTAAAACCTTTGAGATTGACATCACCTGGTCTATCCAGACGATGATTGAGAACAATCCATGACACTGTCAGGTCCTAGCTTGCCAAAGGGGGCAGTACAAGGTATTAACTCTGCAGGGTGCCCAAACTTTTGCAGACACCATTTTTATTGTTTTCTGTTATTTTGAAAGTGTAAATGATGTAAATAAAATCTAACTTTTTTGACTTATTATAAGGATGTCTAATCTGTCATTTGATGCCTTTTGGAGATTTTTCCATCTTTTCTTGGCGTCTTTATGCACATTAATAAAAAAATTTACCTGGGGTGCCCAAACTTTCGATCCCCACTACATAGAGGTGGGCAAGAATTATATTAAAGACTTGACGTGCTAGTAAATATTTGTTGCTTATTGTCACTTTTTTGTGCTTCCGACATTAAGGGTTCAGTAAGTAAATTTTTTTTAAATACACAATCTAAGAAAATTTAAGCTGTCCTTAGAGCTGAGAGGTGTCACACTGAAAAGATAGGCTGAAGACACTCTGGATGATTTTAGGCAAGCGAAGTTGATTTACCATCAACACGGGCTGGAGACAGTTGAACACTCAACACAGTGTTGTATTGTCACCTTTAACATCAATGACAGCTTGAATTCTTTTGTGGTAGTTGTGGATGAAGCTCTTTATTTTCTCAGATGGTAAAGCTGCCCTTTCTTTTTGGAAAAAAGCCTCCAGTTCCTGTAAATTCTTGGGCTGTCTTGCATAAACTGCACAACTGAGATCTCCCCAGAGTGGCTCAATGATATTGAGGGCAGGAGACTGAGATGGCCAGTCCAGAACCTTCACTTTATGGTGCTGTAGCCAATAAGAGGTTGTCTTGGCCTTGTGCTTTGGATCATTGTCATGTTGGAACGTCCCATGTACAGCTTCCGGGCTGATGAGCGCAAATCTTTCTGATAACAGTATTTTCTGATAACATGCTGCATTCATCTTTTCCTGTGCCTTTGTAGCTCACACATACCCAAAACATCAGTTATCCACCTCAATGTTTCACAGTAGAGATGGTGTACCTTTCATCATAGGTCTTGTTGACTCCACTCCCAATGTAACGTTTATGGTTGTAGCCAAAAAGGTACATTTTTGTCTCATTCCTCCATTTTTCTTCGTGCCTCCTTTTTGTGCATCTTGAAACAGCCACACCACTTTTTGTATTTCAGCTGAAGTTATTTGTAGGTTTTTACTTGCATCACAAACTATTTTTCTGGCAGTTGTGACTGAAATTTTTGTTGGTCTACCTGACCTTGGTTTGGTTTCAACAGAATCCTTCATTTTGAACACTGCTAATATAGGCATTCTCAATTCCTTGGAAATCTTTTTATATCCATTTCCTCTTTTATATGATTCAATTACCTTTTCCCGCAGATCCTTAGACATTTTTTTTGCTTTTCTCATGACTCAGAATACAGACACATCAGCACTGGATGAAAGATGCAAGGGTCTGTCAGGAGCCCAGAAACTTGACCTTTTATACACACACACTGATTACAAGCAAACAGATCACAGGGGAGGATGGTTAACTTTAGTAGAAGAAGAAGAAGAAGAAGAATTTTATTTTAAGAAGTTTATTTATATAGCACCTTTCACAGACATAGTCACAAAGTGCTTCACGTGCAGCCATTATTCAGGCGCTGTGGTCTTCAGTAAAATGACATAGAGCATTTTACAAACATAACATGCATAACAACAGTAGCTGTTACAACATAAAATACGTAGTCGCAACTACAGTTGCCGTTACAACATACGTAACAAAAACATACAGACAACATCAGACAATAGCAGTATAACAGCACACGTGGTCACGTGATGGGATTTTTTAGTGGCTTTTTAGGGGGGGGGGGGCAGACGGTTGGTAAGGCTAATGATAGGATAGAAAGGGAAGGCGACTGTAAGATGTTTAGGCGATGTTTAGGCGGAGTGGCCTTGTCCTTGAAGGGAGTACAGGGAGTACCAGGAGGATAAGATAAGACCCAGCTGCTGGCCCGACTTCTAACCGAGTGAAAGGTACTTGGAGGGAAGGGAGACAGAAATTTGTAATTTATATATTTTGATCTTCGGTAATTTATCCGGATCATAATCAATCAGTTCTGGTTCTCAGCGTCAAGTGCGTGCATCCATTTCGTGGAGTAACCTTGATGTTTCCTATTCATGGTCAGGTCCGTAATACCACGTAGCAGCTCAACGGTCTGTTTTCAAGATGTTGTCCACTCTTCTCTGGATGTAACCCCTTCATATCCGTTAAGCTGCGTAGCGGCTCACAGGTCTGACTCTCGGTGTTGTTTACTCTTTTCATAGTCCGTGCTGAGATGTCAGTCAGCTCATCGGACTGTGCATCTCTTTGTTGTAATCCTTTCAGTCTGTCACTCACGTCACAGAAGCACAGTTTAATTTCAGCAGACAGCGGCTGGGTAGATTTTTAAAGGCAGCTGTCTTACAAATTTTGTAATAGTTTAAGGCAGTCCCCAGACCAATGAGCAGGAACCCCACTATCATAAATCCAAACGTAATACATCCTCAACGTCCTCCACGGGCAGAACCTCTAAACACAGAACTTGCCAGTTCTTCCAGGCGTCCTGTGAGTATAGCCCCCCGTAAAGGTCCCGCCAGGGCAAATGGGTTCTCCCGGTGCACCCTTTTATTGGGAAAAATAGTGTCAATTGCGCTCAGAGACCAGGTAATCAGATCCATTTCCAGTTCTTAGGAGTCCAGCAAGCAGTAAAGTCAAAGAGAAATAAGAGAAATTTAGTATGACGAGACAAAACAAAAGAAGCATACACCAGAGGCAGGAGGAGCAGGAGGAGACGTCTGCCTTGTCCGAGAGCAACAGTGAAGATGTAGTAGCCATTCAAAAACCTGTTTGTGGCAACGTGTGTTCATGTTATCAGGCCAAAATCACCAGGGTAAAGGTCACCAACTTTTGATGGTCATTTGGGTAGTTTCTGTTGCTATTATGATCTTAAAAGAGTAAACACAGTTATTTGACAATTAATGGCTTCCTCCAACCACTAACTATGAGTCATAAATTTTTTTATGGTTTCATTTATATTCTCCAAGCAATCACAAATTCTGCTAGGGTATGTAAACTCATGAGCTCAACTGTATCTTGCCTCGACACCAGGCTTGGTGTTGAGTTATCCATGCAAAGTTGTCATTAATCAGTTAGACCAGATAGTGACAGAATTATCCAACATGAGCTATAAGTGGAGTACACTGAATGAACAGCACAATAAAGAGTTTGTGGAGTAATTAGATTCACTTTGGGAGGAAGTTGGCCAAGATAAATCATGTTCATGTATGGATTTATTTAGAGCTCTTACCAGTATGAAGGAATGGATGGACATTGTGAATGTGATGAAGCTGAATGCGCATCACTGTGCTCTCTCTCAAGGTCAACGTTATGTTGTCCAAAAAAACAAGTCTGGACCCAAATATATTTTACCTGCAGCCTTTGATTCCCATTTGTTGAAAGTAATTGCAATGACTGTTGTAGCCAGTGCTTAATTTGTGGGGAACATGGTGGAATATATTTCTCCCCCTCCTAAATCAAGACTGGGACTCATGAGAAGTTTATTAAAGTAGAAGTTCATGTGGCCTGTTATTAAACATGTTTAACTCTGATTTATAACTTGGGCTGTAGAAATTGACCATTAGTTTGTTAAAATGGCATCATTTAGACACAAAAAGCTGTAAGGCAGTCTTCATAACGACATACAGTGCATTCCAAAAGTATTCGGCCCCCTTGAACTTTGCGACCTTTTGCCACATTTCAGGCTTCAAACATAAAGATATGAAACTGTAAATGTTTTGTGAAGAATCTACAACAAGTGGGACACAATCATGAAGTGGAACGAAATTTATTGGATATTTCAAACTTTTTTAACAAATAAAAAACTGAAAAATTGGGCGTGCAAAATGATTCAGCCCCTTTACTTTCAGTGCAGCAAACTCTCTCCAGAAGTTCAGTGAGGATCTCTGAATGATCCAATGTTGACCTAAATGACTAATGATGATAAATGGAATCCACCTGTGTGTAATCAAGTCTCCGTATAAATGCACCTGCACTGTGATAGTCTCAGAGTCACGTTTAAAGCGCAGAGAGCATCATGAAGAACAAGGAACACACCAGGCAGGTCCAAGATACTGTTGTGGAGAAGTTTAAAGCCGGATTTGGATACAAAAAGATTTCCCAAACATCCCAAGGAGCACTGTGCAAGCGATAATATTGAAATGGAAGGAGTATCAGACCACTGCAAATCTACCAAGACCTGGCCTTCCCTCTAAACTTTCAGCTCATACAAAGAGGAGACTGATCAGAGATGCAGCCAAGAGGCCCATGATCACTCTGGATGAACTGCAGAGATCTACAGCTGAGGTGGGAGACTCTGTCCATAGGACAACAATCAGTCGTATACTGCACAAATCTGGCCTTTATGGAAGAGTGGCAAGAAGAAAGCCATTTCTTAAAGATATCCATAAAAAATGTTGTTTAAAGTTTGCCACAAGCCACCTGGGAGACACACCAAACATGTGGAAGAAGGTGCTCTGGTCAGATGAAACCAAAATCGAACTTTTTGGCAACAATGCAAAAAGTTATGTTTGGCGTAGAAGCAACACAGCTCATCACCTGAACACACCATCCCCACTGTCAAACATGGTGGTGGCAGCATCATGGTTTGGGCCTGCTTTTCTTCAGCAGCGACAGGGAAGATGGTTAAAATTGATGGGAGGATGGATGGAGCCAAATACAGGACCATTCTGGAAGAAAACCTGATGGAGTCTGCAAAAGACCTGAGACTGGGACGGAGATTTGTCTTCCAACAAGACAATGATCCAAAACATAAAGCTAAATCTACAATGGAATGGTTCACAAATAAACATATCCAGGTGTTAGAATGGCCAAGTCAAAGTCCAGACCTGAATCCAATCGAGAATCTGTGGAAAGAACTGAAAACTGCTGTTCACAAATGCTCTCCATCCAACCTCACTGAGCTCGAGGAGGAATGGGCAAAAATTTCAGTCTCTCGATGTGTTAAACTGATAGAGACATACCCCAAGCGACTTAAAGCTGTAATTGCAGCAAAAGGTGGCGCTACAAAGTATTAAGTTAAAGGGGCTGAATAATTTTGCACGCCCAATTTTTCAGTTTTTTATTTGTTAAAAAAGTTTGAAATAATTAAAAAATTTCGTTCCACTTCATGATTGTGTCCCACTTGTTGATTCTTCACAAAAAATTACAGTTTCATATCTTAATGTTTGAAGCCTGAAATGTGGCAAAAGGTCGCAAAGTTCAAGGGGGCTGAATACTTTCGCAAGGCACTGTATGTTCCTTTACCTTTTTTTTTCATCTCAATGCTGAAGGAATTCTTCCCCTAAATATTCTGTTTGTGTCCCCTCACCTCCAGCTTTACAAATTAAGGACTGGTTTTAGCTGACTGGCTCAGAACAGTGTTTGGATGCTTTAAAGAACATCACAGAACATTCAGTAGAAGTCAGTATTGTTCCTAAATCAACTCTATTCTTTTCACTAATGGCTCATTAAAAGCAAACAGTAAAAGACTGGCCCAACCTTTTACCTGAAAGTCCCAAACTGTGGGTGCTGCTGATGGGTGGGTGGGTGCTCCTTTAGCTGACAGTGATGGAGCAGCTTTCCTGAGGAGCTCATTTGAAATTGAATGTCATGTCATTTCCCCATGATACTGGACTATGAATACAAACCCAGGCGGCTCCACAGGTGGTGCTGTCTGAAGAAATTTGGCAGAAGACGGATGAGTCACCCAAACTGGAGGCATGTGGCTTATTTTTATGATATTTTTAGGTAGAATTGAAGTATTTGAAGAGTTGCCTGTAGAAGGGGAGGAAGTAGTTATGTCATTGTTCAAATCGGATCGGCATGATAAGGTCCTGTTGAAATGAAACACTGAGGGTAAACAGTGTGTAATGATATGGTCACTGACAGTTTCCTAGCAGGTTTACTTGAAGAGTTTCTCGCGGGTTCCCCTTCTATCAAGGCAGCCCGCTATCACTCAGCGAGCTATTTGGCCTGATGACAGACGCCTGTCTTGAAGGCACTTGAGGTAACAATCTGTTTGCTTTTGTCTTTCAGCCAACATGCTGAAGCTATGTTAATGCCTCTCTGAGGGCTCTCTGCTGGGTCCCTGAGCAGTCAGCCTTGTGTTCACCTGCAACAACCCAATCAAAAAAAAAAAGTTAAGGAACACATTTAGTATAGTTTTATATTACTTAATTACAGCTGCAACATTATTTTCATACATAATCCTGTTGTTAGTTACTGTCAAATTAATACCATTTCGTGAGAAAATATGTTTTTAATTCATTTGAAATAACAACATCTGATCTATTAAAAGATACTGTTCTTAGTTTATAAACATTTAGCTTTTCACAAAGAATATGTTTTCTTTTATTAAATAAGATAGTAGACAGACAGGAAACAGGAAGTATTATGTGATCCCATTTCATGCACGCCGTATTCTCTGGACTTCAATGGAACATATATTACATTTAGTCATTTAGCTGACGCTTTTATCCAAAGCGACTTACATTAAGGTTCCATTCACCAGTGTTACAGCTGGAACACCACTGGAGGCAAGGTGGGTTAAGTGTCTTGCCCAAGGACACAAGGCCAGTATGAACTGTGGGGAGAGCGGGATTCGAACGACCAATCTTCCGGTTGAAGGATGACCGCTTTACCACTGAGCTACTGCGCTATTATAACCACTAACCACTTTTTTCCACTTTGTGGTAGTCCTGGCATCTTAGCCCAACCTCTGAGTAGGCGTCATGTATGAAGGGTGACTGCAGATCCTCATTTACAGGTGTTTTGTTTGTCTGTGAGTGTGTTGATAATATTCATACACTTAACATTATTCCTTTTGACTAACACAATTTAAAAAACATACAACCAATCAGAAAAATTGAGCATCGCATAAAGCCTGCCCCATTTAAGAAAAATATTGAGGTTCATGAAAGCCTCAATATGGCCATAAGTAAACTAAGCAATGCTAGCGGCAAAGCTGAATATGAATCCTGCAAACACATTGAGGAGACAGGCCTTCAGCGCCCTCAAAGCCGGCAGATTCTTCTTTGGTTGTTCATGCTCGTACAAACATGTGCATAGTGACCACGCACGCTCTTTACATGGAAATTAGCTTAAAAAGTAAGATTAATGTCTGTACTTCTATCCCTTTCTATGTTTTTCAGATAGATGCTAGCCACGTAGACATGTTGTGGATGCTTTGATCAAATATCTGTAAAAAGCTTATTCAAACCTGGATATATTTCTACAGTATCCAGTTGAAATGGCCAGTATGCGTCCAAGCAGATCAGCCTGTGAAGCTGTGACTCCATTTACCCGACTCATTGGCTGGGATAGAAAGGACCGTTGATGGGAGGAGGGATGGGGAGAACAGTTGGAGCAGGAGGTATGTCGGGGAGGCTGAGGCCGCTGGTGGTGAGGCAGGGTGGGATTCAAAGGCTCGGGCACAGTCGGGGGAACAATGAGTCTGCAGAGAGGAGGGAGGCAGTGTGGGGAAAAGTGTAGTCTCAATGTGGAAAAAAAATGCTACAAAGGTTTCTAGAGCATGATCTTGGACTCTAATACCAAGCGTATTTAAAGCTTATTTAAAAAGATATTAATTGGCCTTGGTTGATATTATAGATTTTCCATTACATTTTGAGAGTTATTTTACATTTAGCATACGGTTTTCTAATTACCAGTGTTACAGCTGGAACACCACTGGAGGCAAGGAGGGTTAAGCATCTTGCCCAAAGACACAACAACAGTATGAACTGTGGGAGAGCAGGAATTGAACTAACCTCTCTACCACTAAGCCCCTGCGCCCCAGTTCCACTATCTATCTATTTGTCCTGTTTGAACTAATAAAAAAACATTTTAAAAACAATATACTGGTCTGTGTTGGCCATTGGAAGGTGTCCTGTCAGAGCTTTTACCAACACCTTGTCGCCTAAAATGGAAAAATACTTGACTATATCTTATCTATGTTTTTCTTGAAATGTCCAAAAAAATGGCACCCCACTCATTTTATTGCCACAAAAATGTTTCTGCAAAACCTCAGGCTGTGTAAGCTTTCTTTTTCCTCTGCTCTTGGTACATATAGTTCCACAAAATACGCTATAGTTAAATTTTGGTTGGACATAACACATTTGGTTAAAGTGGGGAAGATGCTGCATAATGTTTACCCTGATTTTTTTTCTGGTGTTGTAAACTCCACTTCTCTCCTGTCAATGTGTTTTTGAAGTATTATACTTGACACAAATTTGCCTCATGAACTGACATCACACATTTAAAATGATCAAGAGAAGTCTAAGTTGACGAAGTTGTCAGCTGACCTTAATGGTGATAGAGTCAAGGCATGAAGACTTCATTATTAATCACACTGTTCAGTCATTCCGCCCATGTGGGTTTAATTGAGTAATTTTGTCAGTTCTGTGTTTTCCTCTTAACTCTGCACTGGGGTCACACTGGACGCCCCTCCACAATTCTTTGATGCAGACACGAGCAGGTTTAGAAAACTACAGCCTGTACATCTACCACAAATACAAGATACATATTATTTATTTTAGTTTGTTAGTTTTGGTTGTTCATATTATTGAGGTATAAGTTCAAACAGCATTGTAGACCAAAGGATCTCATTATTTATTCAGACAGGGCAGTCTAGTTGTGATGCTCTGCTCAGCAAGGTTAACAAAAACCCTTCACCTTTGATTCAGACCAAAGAAACTGCAGGTGCTGTCAGCGTTCAAGTGGCAGATGGTACATAGTTGAAAACCACAGCTTTTGTTCACACTCGACGTATGGAAGGGTTTCGTCTTTCATGTGAGTTTAAACATATATTACAACTGTTCAACAGGAATATGGTAAAAGACGATCAGAGTGATTTGTCGGCAGACAGAAGCCACACTCAGTTTAACTATGTCTGAAGTACGGCTCAGAGCATGGTGGGCTGTCTAATGAAAAACAGACCGGTTTGTCTGTGCGCAGTCAGCTGCATACCTCAGCCGGGAGGTGTGACACTATAATGCTTATTATTCCCCAATAAACACAAAGAACTTCCTGTTTCCAGTCTTCAGAAAAAACAGGCTGCTGGGTTACATTAACAATACACCTTAGGTGCACCTTAAGGAGCTGGAATAACAAAAGTGATGGATGATAAACAGGTTAATATTCACTGAACTAAGCTAGAAATAAATTATGCTTTGTGAGGTTTACACTCAAACCAATATGTCTCAATTTCAGATTGTGTGAGAACATATGAGTTTAGGTTTTTTAGTGCCAAATTAAATTTATATACAATTTATATATTGAAAAAATCTAAAACAAGACAATGGAACAGCCCTTGTATTTTTCATTAAATAAATACACATGCAGATATTATAGACATTATGTACATATACACAGTATGACTATGGCACTTATGGTTAAACTACATCATTTCAATCGGCACTAACCTGAGGAACCAGTTAAAAGCTGGTAAAACCAAAATAATAACCTATCGCAGGTTTACATGCACAATCTAAATTCAAATAAATTTTAAAGCCCCTTAAATATAACACAGTTGACCAAAATGGATTAGAAGGCTTAGGCTATAAATAAGATAACAAGATGCCAAAAGTTTAAAGCTTCACATTTTGGATTTAATTTATGCTGTCCACTTGGCACACAGGCACATTTTGATTAAAAAAACTCTCATTTGCATCTGCAGTGTTTATATTAATACAGAATTATTTCAGAATTAGCGTGTCCGTAAAGTAGCCAACCTGCTCGAGACAGATTAGTGCAGCTTACATTTGTGCTGTGGCCTGACTGAACAGAAGAAGGGGGTGCTTGAGTATCCCTCCCCAGGTAACTCTACCTGTCCCCGAGGAGGCCGCTCTCCTCCTCCCCTGCCCATGCACCACACACTGGCTCCTCCATTAGCCGCAGCCATAGTCTTCCAGCACCGCTCCTGCCATTTGTTGGACCTTTTGTTGTGATACCTACTTAAAATATCAAAGCGAACAGAGCCTTCAATGAGACATCTGAAAACTGAGAAACACTGGTTTTATGTGTCAATGCTGCACAATCCAACACCCCCGCCCCCGTTTGACATGCCATTCATACTCGCTCTCTCCATCGCTCCCTGTGTATGGCCCAGCTCGCCGCTCTGTGCAGGTATCCACAGTCGCAAAAGGCAAAGAGTAAAGCAGGCTTTGGGTGGGACATGAATGGTTGACATGGTTGCACCAGAACAATGCGTGGAGTCAGGAAATCAAAGGCTCTAAATACAGGGAACCAGGTCAAAGGCATGGCCGTGCAAGGAGTGTGTGCGTGTGTTGGTGTGTGTGTGTCCGGGCCAATCATTGCTCTTACTAAACTGCCACGAACACCAGGTCTTCCTGACTACTTCCTCTCGGGGTGATTAGGCTGACCAGACTCAGGCCAGAATGCCCTCTATGTGTGATTAGGAGAGTGGCTATTTTTGACCCGAGGCTATTCCTAATGCCAAACCTGCCTGACATTAGAGTGGTCTGTGGGTGTCTTGTTGCCGGTCTTTATCTAAATTGAAAAAGTCTGCAAAAGCACAAGTCAGTTTCCATTGTCAAAAGGGTATGACGCGTCCCAAATAAGCCTACTATATTACTTTGGTAAAACCTTTGGTGATAACTGAGAAAGAATGATTGGTGGATGCTGAACTATTTTGAAAACAAAGCTAGCATTTATTAGCAACAGCTGTCTCTGGCTCTTGCAACATTTGTTTTCTAAATTGCATTTAACAGAAGCAGAACTTGACATGAGTGAGTCACTAAAATATTGAAAACTGGTGCAGCTCTCTGAATTCAAAGTTCAGGCAGTAGCAGTATATGGCTTTACCTCCTAGCCTCTCGCACTGCTACTAAAGATTTACTCTATTCTTTATTCTGCATAATAACAGCCTATTCAAGTTTTAAAAGTTTGCTCAAACATTTCAGATAAAAGCAGATCATACATGTTGTGAGTCTTCACGTGGCAGACGCTGTTCTCCTGCACACAGCTCCGTGGAAACACAAGCCTCTTCAGGAGTTACCAGTGGAAACAGCCTGTAGAGCAGGAGGGGGGCAAACTAAGGCCCGGGGACCACATGCGGCCCGTTGAGCTGTTTAATCTTGCCTACCAAGCATTTAGTAATTAATAACTAACTTTAAAGCCAAAAAATTTAAAATAAAAGACTTTTAGATTGGATTAGATTTTATTGATCCCAATAACATAATAACAAGGTCAATATTTATTTTACATGTTTTAATCTTTTTTTTTCCTTAAATAGGTTCAGCACTTGCAAGTCTCCATTTTTACCCAGATTTTACACCAGTGTTGGTTACAAAGTAAGCAAAAACATAATTCAATTTGATTTAAATAGCCCTAAAAAGACTTTACAGAAACAAAAAGCACCAAAGAGACAAACAGGCTAAAGACCACACCCCCTGTCCTTAGACGTTTTGAAGTTTAATTGTCAGTGTTTACAATAGGCAGCATATGGATTGCATATATTTATTTCCCTTCACACATAATTACCAGTACATTAAAAGAAATGCATTCCCAGAAACACTAGTGATAAAAAGTAAAGGGAAATGAAGGGAATCCCAGAACACTCCTCTGTTCACACTTAGCGATCCTATAAATGACCTGTAATGTTTCTAGGTCTGGAAGTGGGAAATAACCACAGCAGATTTTCTTGGAAATCAGTTCTGGCTCTTTTCTGCTGGAAAAATGCTGGAACATTGTTGGGGAAAGGCTGTCTGTGTAAAAAGAGGCTTAGGAAACCCTGGTTAACCAAAGTCTGGAAAGGGAGTCATTTGTGCCACCTTTGCATTAGATAATATCTTCAGTATCTTTCTCTTTTTTAAAATGGCTTTAATATCTATTTAGTCAAATCTGAGCTTTATGTAATAAGGATCAGAAAATTATGATTTTTCATTTCTTAAATCAGCAGGGGGTCACGTATTCAAAAAAAAATAATTTTTTTTTAAGATGTTGTGTTGTCCCTTGAAACACCCAACTGTTCATTTGGTGTTTAACAAAGCTTCAGATAAATGTGTGAATAAAGCTGTAATTATAACTCCAGGTCTTAA
Organism: Perccottus glenii; assembly: GCA_024416835.2. Lineage (NCBI taxonomy): Eukaryota > Metazoa > Chordata > Actinopteri > Gobiiformes > Odontobutidae > Perccottus > Perccottus glenii. The sequence goes on from CM044548.2 coordinate 5,341,253, forward strand.
CGTGGATTTGCAGCTCTCCATTTGATCTGCAGCAGTTGATCTTGAACCCGCATCAGTGTATTCACTGAACTTGTTCCCGGCTAATCCCACTGTATTATGGCCGTTCCTGTGTGTGATGTGGTCCTTCTTCTCTATTTGAATGTGTTTCTGATCTCTGCAACATGACCTGCCTCCCCATCTCGGTCCGGGGGGTGCATTTAAGAGTGTGTGTTTTTGTTTTTAGTCTGTATTACTCTGTCTGTGTGGACATATGACGCTGGTTTTGGCAATTTCCTCTTCCATTTTTGACCACATCTGAGTCTTTGTCCTTTATAGGTGGAAACTTGCTGAAACTTAATCTTCTGGGGCATCCAAAGTCAACTGGTGCCAAACTGTCACAGCTGATATGTGAGCGTATTTGCTATTAGATTTGATTTAGTATAAGTATGATCACAGGGCTACAGCATCCATTTGTATTTGTGCGGCCATTAACAATAGAATACAATAATACTGATAATGCTGGGGTATAGCAGTGTACTGTAAAAGAGTAGAAGATTGTTTCCTTAATCTGTCTTTCCAGATGGTCTGTGTCTGTTCCACAGTACCGTCAGGGAGGGCTTCCAACATTAAAAGTTTAGAGCTGACCTGAAACTTTTAGCTTTGAGTTTACTGTTAGACTGTTAGACTCCACCTAATTAAACATGAGGAACCAGTCAACCAATGGGAGCGCTTGCTTTTTACCAGAAGCGAGCTGTGGTTGGACAAAATCCCACTGTGGACTGCCCATTCTTATCTATTAAAATCATTAACTGTAAAGTCGAGCTCACGTCTTGAGGTCTCTTTTTTTTTCTTACACATGATTTACAATATGAGATTACGTAAAAACTTTAAACTAAATGCAAGCGTAAAATTGTTTGATAATCTCTGTTTAATGTCACAGTTTATTCAGATAATGATAGTAATGTTTATTAATGTCTTCAACTTGAAACAGCTAATTCAGTTTTTGATTCATTTGAGAATTTTTTGTTCTTTTTTTTGGACATTTTTATTTCTCCTTTTGCTTTTCACTTTGAGAAACACTCAGATTTACTTGTAATTGTACTGCTCTGGTTTAAACAAGGCTTTTGGCTGCAGTTACCTCTGGCCCGTTGCTGCCATAAACAAGATTTCTAACACTTGAGGTTTTTTTTTCAAACAAACATATTTGACTGTGCTTCCCACCATCAACAAGTGGATGTCTGTGAAAATGGCCCAGGTGAACTTTCCATGTGAAGGAGACGAGATTAATTGGAAATGAAAGACTATTTGGCCAAAAGGGTTAGCCTGAGGTCTTATCCCGGTGGTCTGCTGTTGCCACCAAGTGCACTGTGGGATGCTCCAGACTGCAGTCGGGTGGTTTGAAGGGTTTCAATTAGAGAAGCAGCGGGGAAGGCCTGTAACTTACATGACACTGCATCACCATCAAAAACTTCCCGCTTCTTTCTTCTACACTGAGTGACACAACAGGAAGCACATGTCTCCGTCGCTGTTACGTAGGTTTTATCAAACACAGACAGTTTTAATTGCCGTTCCCAGGCCTGCCTCTCTAACGTAGGGGAGTCCCGGATGTACTGGAAAACTAAAAGAGTCAAAAAAAGTGCAGCTGCCACATATGTTTTCACTTCACCTTGGTTTTTACAACTAATAATCATCTGGAGACCAAGACTCTTGACATATTTTTATGCAAGAATTGCTTGGATAAAGATGTTATGGTCACTTTTTAAAAACTCTATATCTATATAATTTTACTGCAATAAGAATTTCTGCAACCACTGAATCACACAGAAATGACAAATGTAACTGTGCCAATCTTTAAAGCCTGGAGTTTCAGATGGCCCTCTTCAATCAGAAGTATTTGTTGGTCCCAAATAGCTCATTTTAGGGCTTACCTGAGCTCCACCATTTGATTTGTGCTTAGATACTATGTGTTGTGTATGTGTGTTTTGGTGGGTGGGGTGGCCTGTTTGAAGTTCTTGCTTGTTGCGTCTGTGTGTGGTGAGACAGACTGACAGACAGACGCACAGGGTCGGATATGTAGACTGCGACAGGCCAAACAACAGGTGTGTCTTTTGAACGCAGCCCGCCGCCTTACGAACGCCCTCTTTACTTTTAGCCCTGCTGATTCTTGTTTTCATCAGCGAAAGAAAGGCCTCTCTGCCGCTGTCTGTCTTTTATCTGTAGAGACAGAGACCAGCTCACCGGGCCTTTATGTCTGTCTGTCTGCTCCTGCTTCTTCACTAGACCGGACTATAACTTATGTAAGTCTGTTTTTTTTAAATGATGTGCTCTCTGTAGCACATCCATATCCATAATGCCGTAGATGCCTGTGTGCATTAAATCCAAAACCTGTGTCAAAATATATTTATACTTAAAGATTATGGAAATATGCAAATGTGGATCAGGGTCAGCCTGCCCTTACATGTCCACATTCATCTATACATTGTCAATGCAAAGCACTTTACTGGTTGTTTAAACGTAAGGAGTATAAATCATTTGACATTCACAACATCCCAGTGGGCCCGGAGCATACATTAGATGGAAGTGACAGCAATCAGGTCACTAACCATAGACCATCCACAAGGTCAAATATCAATGTTGGGTCACTGGTGAGGGTCTGTCACACTGTCGATACTTGTTTTTAGTAATCTTAATCACTTAAACAACAATGCCTAAACAGGGATATATTAATATCAATACCCATATCACAAGGAGATTGTTAAACTGTAATCATTTCATGAAATTGTTATGACATACATTAATAAATGTTAAAATGTTAATGTTAATAAATGTTAATTACATCTTGGTGAATTTCTGGAAAGGTCAGTGGCACCAGTGAAAGTTAACACACATAGTTTTTTATTTTTTTTTATCCACCTCTTTCAGATTGAGAGCCAAAAACAGGAAGTTTGAATCAAAAACCCAATGTGACCTCCATCTTCATTTTTATGAACGAATTTGAAGTTTGTTCATTGACAATTTTTGTAGATGAAAAAGTGAATTGCGGCTATAGAAAGATGCTTGAATGGTGTGTATGGCTTCTAGATAAAAGAGCTCACTCATATGAATGAAGCAGATAGTGTGCCTTGATGTAGATTGTAATTTGATATAGCCTAAGTTTTATCACAGCATTTTAAAATAACATAGTGTATGAATGCACTTCCAGTAGGTGACCCAGTTCAAAGACGTTCCACCTGCCGCCAAGTTCAAAGCTCCTCCACCTGCCGTTGATCTGACTGTAGGAAATTGGAAGGTTTGGCTTGATGCCAAACCACAGCAGGGTGTGGATCGTTGTCACAGATGAATATGTTTGGGGCTAAAGGGACTTTGAAGCCGCTGTGGACATGCACACACAAAGTTGACATGGATGTCAGCTGTTTTTCGCGGTGAAGTAATCTGAATATAGTAAGAAGTCGACACTGAGCCAAACGTCTGACAGACCAAAGTCAACGTAACGCAAACATAATCTTCCTTCATTCATAAACTGGGTGGAGCCGTCTTGAATTTACTCCATCCAGGACGTCATGAGAACAGTGAGGTCAAGTTGAACATGAACGTTAACCAGGACATTCCCAAATGGCCTCTCAACAATGACACGAGACAATTGTAAAGAGATCAAGAGGAAGAGAGACTGCACCGCTTCAGGCTGGAAGAATGAATATTACAGGACAATAAGAGCGGCTCCGAGTGCACATTTACCCACAGACTTCAGACTTGGACCTGGCGTAAAAGCATCTTTAACCTGCCAGAGCTGAACTCATCCATTAATGGAATAAATGAATGATGCTTGAGTTTTCTTTACATAAATAACAAAGAAATCTTTTGGATTTTTTTTATAAACAGTCTATGTCTCTATGCTATGCTACATACATATATAACGTTGCAAATGTTAGGATCTCTTCAAATTTACTCTGTTTTGATAATTTTGTAGTATTTCTTTGCGATTTGTTATACTTTTGTTACAATTTTAATGGATACTACAACCTGGATCATTTACATGGTAGATCTACGAGGAAGGAGTATCTATGGTGTTGGTCGTCTGGTTCTAGAGACATAAGGAGACAGAGGCTGCAGCTCTGGGTAGAGGAGGAGGAACAGGAAGTGGAAGTACAAGGAAATGTGAACTCCTTGACACATGATTGATGAACTAGAGACTCGACTAAAAAACAACAAATCCTATCGTGGGTGAATCCTGTTTAACATCAACCTCCCAAACTCATCTGTGACTTAAATGGATTCAGAACAGAGTCAGAGAAATGCCTCAAGAGGGAGTGAGTGAGTGCTATACAGGGAATGTTACAGCTAAAAAGATGATGTGTTGTCAGGATGTGGAGCTGTTAGCATTGGGACAGAGACCATACTATATTCCAAAAGAGTTCTAAAATGTCGTTGTGGTTCCAGGTTCAATGTTAAATGAATATGTTTGTTGAATTGATGATCTATATCTGAGCAGGCTTTTTAAGCAGGACTTATCATATGAACATAAAAAGTTTGTGTTTTAATGACTGGGAAACACTTAATTAATAGAGATGACCTCCTCAATGTTGTTTTAAAGTCTGCCTTCATCATGGCATCGTCCCAGGGTTTATTACTTAGACCTCAAATAACATATCATTCTTATTGCAAATGAAATATTTTCACTAGTATTTGTTTTCAAAAATGAACTAAAAGGATAAAAAATCTGTGGAGGATGAATAAAAAATAAAAGGGCAGTAGCTCGTACTATACTAAATCCACAGTAAATTTAATCATGATATTGCAAGTTACTTGTCACTCTTACCTTCCGTAACAAAAGATATGCCAAATATATGTATCCTACAGTGTTTATAAAGCACCCTGGAGAAAAGATCAAAAGAGTTGCCCAGCATTGTATTCTGAATCTATCTCAAAAGCTGCCAAAGCTGCCTGGTGAGATTTATGTTTGCTCTAATGTAGGGATGTGTTGTGTTGTTCTTTTGAAGTCTATTGTATGTGGTTATTGTATAGTCAGACCACACTGCGTGCACCTGATATCCTTCCTTCTATCTTCATCCTTATTCCAGTTTGCTGCTTTCAGTGACTGGATGAACTGCAGCAGAGATGAAAACTTACTTGAAACCTTGAAGGAGTCTACCATGGTTTCTGTCTGGACACCGTATTGGTATTATAGCGTGTGGTATTATTTTTTATAGGTCTACCTAATTGTACACTGACATACTGCAGCCTCTGCTGCCAGGTCATCAGTGTAAAGGCCAGCTGTGGCTAGCTTGGCCCAGCCATACTCATTCAATTTGCTCAGTGAAATGGGACTAAAATCTCTTCCCTTCACAGATATTCCAACTGTAGAAATTCTGTTGTTATGTTTATTTAATATGGGACGTTCTGCCCAAAACTTCAACTCAGGATCAGACTCATTTAAAAAACATTATTTAATAAAAAAGCAGCAGGGCACAGTTTTAAAATTCCAAGAAGAGGCTTTGTGAATTTTCTTTTTACTTAACCTTTTTATTATGTGATGACCTGGATGAATAAAAACTTCCACTGATTTGTAAAAAACAGAAAAAGAATTAGCACGCCTAAACATGCCAGAAAAGTAAAATAAATAAATAATTGAAACAATAACATTCGAGTTAAACAGAGGGTTTATAGAATGGGAAAATTATTGCAGTGTCCCAAATTCATCCTTGTCTAAATTTGTTTTGATGTGTCCCATAATGAGACTGGTTTAGAAAAACATTAGCACACGTGTGGTAAACATATGTGTTGTGTGTGCTTATGTGTGCGTGGCCACCCGTCCTTGGAGCATTCAGCCAGGGTCTCTCTTGTTCTCCTCTAATTGATCAGCAGATGGCATTGACAAATGATGAATAGGCTGGACATGGTACACCCCTCACACTGTGGCGCCCCTCTCGGTGTCATCACTCATGTCCTACAAGACTCCTAACACCCGAACGGCATGGGAGAGTGAGCGCATCAGACCACAGAAGAACAGCCCTTCTCGCTTGACTGAGACCCAGAGAAGCAGATTCCTCACATAGCTTCCCATTTGTATGCCCGGCTGCCGTCAGAGAAGCGAAGGTATCCCCAGATATCTCATCCCTCCCTGGCCTTTCATGTGGCATTCAAAGGCAGTTCTTTCCTTTTAGAGCTATTCAGATGCCACCACCTGTAACTGGATGCAGCCTTTTCTCTCCTTTGTCCTCTGTCTCTTTCTTTCTTACACACACGTTGAGTTGTCATGTATCAATGAGACATCACCTGGACAACGTGTCTAACTAACCCGAAGCCTTAAAACACCTTCTTAGCCTCAAATGTAAAGACTCAATGTTAAGGTTTGTCTATCTGAAAGATTCATGTGAATAAAAAAACATTTTATTGATGTTATGGGCATCTAATGTGCAAGCTATTTAAATACAATTTCTTTTTTATTCAAATTGTCTGATCTGAGCAGTAAAAGAGTTCGGGTGGTGGATGGGACCATGAAAACCATAGAACATGACAACAAAATAAAAGCAATATGTTACATTGAACATGATTAAGTTTGGGAATATGTTGTATTATGTAAAAAATAATATGACAAGATTAATTTTTTTTTTTTTTTAAATATGCTTTTAGATCCTTGACCAGGTTATATTTTCCTTAAACATAGCAATGAAAGCAGTCCAAACCAAGTGGTATAATAAAGAACTAAGGCCCTGCTCCCTTTCCAATGCTGCCAATGTTATTAGTGGCCACTCGAGGTATGGCACTGTAAAAATCTCCCCATAGACTACACATTTCGCACACAAAAGATTTTTGGGTCATGCTGTGCCAATAAGTGATTTTTTTATATTTTGTTAATATTTATATTATACGCTCAGTTTGAGAATACACTATTATTCACATTTTACATCTGTGTGTATACAGTATGCTCTGCGTTCTCAGAAGAACATACTGATGATGGTTCCCAGAGTCAGAACGGAGTTGGGTAAGGCAGCATTTCAGTCGCTGCCCCTGTGCATGGAATGAACTGCAAAAGGACCTAAACTTATCTGAACTTGTGACTTTAGGAGAATTTAAATCTACTCTAAAGAAGCGTGAACTCAAGCTTGGAAATTGAAACTGTTTTTAAACTGTTTTAAACTTGCACACATTGACTTTGATTTTGTAACTTTTGATAGTAAATGTTGTTATTTGTGTGTTTGATAATGTATTTGTCTGAAACCGTGTGTAATGCTGTTGTCTTGGCCAGGTCACTCTTGGAAAAGAGATTTTTAATCTCAGTGAGGTTTCACCTGGTTAAATAAAGGATATATATATATATATTTCAATTAAAAACTGAACTGAAACCATAAAGTCACTTAAATTAAGACTATGTATACTGTAATTCTGATTATAACCAAGGTTGAGAAGCTTATTTTGAAAACATACTGCAGAAGAAAATGCAATCCGACAACAATGTGAAGTAATCTGAGTTTAATGAATTATTTGAACTCCTGTTGTATAAAGTATATACTGTATTTAGGTTTTATTGTGTTGCTGATTGTTGATCATTCATATATTTGCAACTTAAACTACAAACCAAACGACTAAAGCTACTCCAGATGCCTTATTGAAAACTTTAAATGGTGTCCTGGATGATTGAGAATCTGCACAGACTAGAAGTTTGACTTGGCTGAATGTTAACATTTTCAGCAACAGCATTGACATTTAGAACTGTATGTACTGTACTTTGTATCCTGATGTAATCCATCACTCCCCGAGCCTGATTATAACATTATCTAACTCACCCCAAACTGAGAGACTAAACCTGTCCTGAGTGGTATTGTCTCAGAATAACCCCAATGGCAGCCTCAGGGCACGTGATGTCACTCTTAATCCCATGCTTTGGTCAGTTCTCCTTCAAACGTAGCTCTTCCAGTCCCGACTACCTAGAGGTGCTGTCTGTCCCGGTCCCTTCAGGCTCAATGTTGGTAATGAGGTGGCAAATTACTGTCTTAAAAGTTTGATGGAGAGCCCCCCTGCTGACATCCTGACACAAACCCCGTCCCCTCGGGGGCAGTCCTCGACCCCCTGCCAACTGTAAAACAACAATGCTCCAAACTCTTTATTGATGAGACAAGCAGAGGTTTTCACTCACTTGCCATTTCCCTCCAGCCGTTTGAAGAATTGTTCCGCAGTTTTCACGGGACAGCTGATTGACATTTCTCTTTGCCCAGAGAGTCTTGACCATAGAAGAAGAAGATAGGGTGGTCATCAGTTGGTTCCATACTTCTCATCAGAACACATTCAGTAGAGCCAGAGATGTTTGTAGATGGGGACCCATATTTCAAAAGACCAAATGATTCCTGATTTGTTTCAGCGTAACTTTGAACATTTTGGGTTTTGGATATTTTTCTCTTGGTTTTCTAAGTACCATTTTTATATAGTTTAGTTAATGTTTTAATGTACTTTAAATTATTGTTTGCATAATAATGTTTCTGACTTTTATCAATTCATAAATCCATCTAAAACTTGTAACTAGAACTTGTTCAAAACCATGTAGAACCTGTTCAAATCCAACTAGAACCTGTTCAACTCTAAAACTTGTTTTCTCTCTACATTAAATGCACATTGACTTGTGACCCCAATAAAATCCCTCGCGAGCCACTTTTGAGAACCACAGATGTAGACAATAAAAATGATCAGCGGTGATAAAGTCATAAAAATGTGTAAACAGGCTGGCTCATAGTAAACTATAATATACCTATTGCATGAAAACAAAAAATATACAAAATAATTAAAGGTGAAGTCAAGCCGTCTTTTAAATTTTATGCAGGCATTAAAAACAGCAGCATTGTCAAAGGGTGTTCTTAGTGTGGCTTCTGTTAACAGGACAGTTTAAGTGCTTTAAGATTAGGGCTTTGTGACTAATTAACAGTTGCCATGACGTACAGTACATGGGCGTTACTCCAACTGGACATGCTTTTGCTTTTGATTAAATGGAAATGGCTTAAACTATTACACAAGGATTTTCTATCGGAAATAAATCTTTCCAATCTTAGAAAGCAGAATTCAGTAATTACACAGGTTGACTTGTTTTCCTACCTCTCCCACACATACCCCAGATGATGAGCCGACCTACACACACAAACTTAAAAATAAAAGTACAACAATAATAATAAAAACACTGGCAAAAAGGAACATTTAGGTATTCATAGATTTAAACTATGTGCTGATTTTCATCGCCAGTGACATCCACAGAAATAGCAATTTAAATACATAATTACACATGTACATAAGATAAACTACATATGGCTATTTAGGTAAAGAAATGAAAAACAGAATTAGAATAGATACAGTATTGCAATTGGAGTACATCAATCATCAATTTTCTTGAGCAAACAGTGGATGTTCTCAGGTTTAGCTCAATGCATTCGTGCTGCAGAGAGCTCCAGCTGAGCTACAAGCCTAAATTCATAGTTGCTCAAATTTTTAAAAGATACTGAAAAAAAAAAAGTATTGTTAATGTGGCCAGATCATTTGAGGTGCTTTGTAACTAACAGTTCTCGACTTATTGAGGCGTTACTCAACTTGCAATACTACACTAAATTAAGTTGAGAATATGCAAGCATTTCTTTCTCCAGTCCCCACTAAGAAACCAATTTTCTCTCATTTTCAATTGCATAATGATTTTTTTTAAATACAGTAAATTATAATTATGAACAGAAATGGTCAAATGCGAGCCTTGTGGAAGTCGAAGTTTGAAGTTATTTGACTTATAGTAAACTTTAAAGACAAAATTCATAATTGCAAGGTGATTTTAGCTAGATTCTATTAAAAAAAACATACTTTTTTTTCTTGGCGACATACAACCTGCTTGTGTGCATTAAAAGTACATTATTAGTACATTTTTGCATTCTTTACTTTGTAGCTGTCTATGTTTAAGGTATAAGCTATTTTGCAACAGTTTTTCAGAAGATATACTGTATCTACGGCCAAGACAAGACATGCTCTTATAACTAATTAAAGCAGTAAATAGGGCCAAAAATGTACAAAAATAAAGCCCGGTCATGAATTATTTAGCATTACGTAAACCTGAAACTAAATTTGAGTTAGTTTCAGCATCAAACACTGTAGCCATAAGTAAACTGACTGTATAGAAAACAGACAGATTTCAGCTCTTACAGTGACTGGACTTGCATGTATCCTTAAGAATTTTATGAAAACCTATTCCTTAAAAAGCTTTGCCCCCCAGTGAGCATTCTCATGGGAAAACTAACACCTCACTTCTTTATTCCTCCCTCTTTCCCTTCTTCTCCCCCTCTTTCTTCTTCTCCAATAAAGAAGAGAAGGCTGAGGGGCCGTAACAGTGGCAAGGCTGGTCTGTTTGATCCCCATGCACTACTATCTTCAGTTTGCCCCATTCAGACCATGTGGACTGGGATCAGTGGAGTGGACCGCCCGTCTGCCCAAAGGGACAAAAGTCCCCCTGCTAATTGCTGCCACATCAAATGAAGAGGGACATCCCAAATAGGAGCCCTTAGATTGATGGAGAGGGAAAGAGGCAGGCAGGGAAGAAAAGGACAGCAAGTTATTCTTAAATTTGGTTTCACTCTGATTACCGCGCAGCCTTTGGAGCAGCTGATGGAGTCTGGTGGTTTTAGTATTAAAGATGTGGTGCGCATCGGCCATGATGAGGAATTTTACAGAGGGTGAACAGACACAGTTAGCACTAAGAACATTAAAAGATGAGCAGCTGAATGGATAGATAGGTCTATCAAAAAAACTTGTGGAGAATAACAAGTCCAAGTCAATCCAAACACAACACAATTTCCTTGAACATTTGCCTGTCATTACAGTAACACTTCTTAACTAAGATTACATGTGTAGAAACTTTACTGTAATCTATCTATTTTGGTATTCTGTTCCATGAATTGTACATCTTTAATTACTCAGGGCTAATGATGAAAGCAATAAACCACTGACTATTTGTAAGTAACAATCTGCCCAACAAATAACTTATATATACAGTTCTTTTGAACTTAACTTTATTTATGGTACGCTTTTGACATTTAATTTCAAACTCTACTAAAACCTCTGAGCCAGATCTATTAATATAAAATAGTAGGCATCTTAAAACTTGTGTCCTGACACTGTTTCCTTAATAAATCCTCTTCTGTAGATTAGGTGCTCAATGATGTCCCAGTTATAATAAAACTGTCATGACGTGAAAAGGATTTTAATGATGGGTCCATGATTTCCTTTTGTTTATCTTTAAGCTAAGACAAGGTTTTTGGAGAAGATTTGGAGGAGCGACATTCCCAGATTAGTTCTGCCCGTGCGACTGCCTGCTATGTTATTGGGAAGCAGACAGTATCTAACTGACTGCCCCTGTATTGTCCTTTAGCGGCGAGCGAGATCACTGGAGCAGGACCCAGCAACAAAAGGGCTGGAGCCAGCGCTCTGTGTGCTCTGGTATATGTGTGTAGCTGTCACGGCCCAGTGATAGAAGTGTCTTGGGGCCCGGGCCAGGTCGTCCCACCATCAAACAGAGACAGAAAGAGAGAAAAAGCTGTCACATCACAGGCCCTTTTCAAAACCTGCATCACTTTAGAGCAAACAGGCCCACAAAGTCACAGTCCATATAGTGCTCCCAGCAGTCAAGTGGCCACTGGTCAGCTTCTGCATCAAATGATGGCCCCCCCTACCACAACCGACACCACCCTTCTCCCCACCAAGCTCTTCCCTTTCTTAAGCAATGGATTCCTGTTTTCCAATTGTGTTGTCTTTGTGTCACAGCGTGGCTTTGTTGCAGCGCTGGATGGCTGTCGAGGCCGGTGGTGCGCTTTCAAAGTGTTTATTGATGTGCAGTCTCCACATGATGTTGGATCTTGTTGTCAGAGGTCATAACCTGTTGGTTTTCCGGTGAGGCCTGAGTGAGGCTCACATCTTGATCCATGAAGGTGGGTCACGCTAGGCCTTTGAAAGAAACAAGACAAACAGATCTTTTAGACACTGGTTCATCCATCAAGCACACCTTAAAACTGTATCGGCCAAGCATGCAGCGCTGTCGCTCACAGGTGAGTAAGCCGTTAGCTGCCGGAAGCCTGCTGTAAATCAGTTTGAGCAAACTCCATCCCGTAAGTATGTTCTTCCAGGACTTTTTTAGCATAAACCATATGCAATAATAATTTGGTGAATGTAAACATACAGTTCTCCTGGACAAACTTGAGAATGTTCTGTTGCTGAAAGCTCTCAGGTGTCTCTTTATCAGTTTAAAAGCAACACAGCAGCAGCTTTTTCTTTAAATCCTGAAAGACAGCAGTTGGCCATGGTTACGAAAACCATCAGTGTAAGATTTATGGCATTTTGAATTGTACTTCCTAAAGATTCCTAAAAATGTTGAGACTGAATTTCTGGTTACGTTTGTTTGTAACAGAGAACTGAGGGTCGAGCCTTCACTGAGCCGCTGGGCCCACAAGGTAAAGTACAGTCTGACAACTGAGTTTTCGCCCCTTCGTAGCAACTTCTAAATTTAAAACGCCTCCTAAAATGTCCTGTAAACCTCTGGTTACCCTTCTGCCTGGCATTTCCACCATCGTTAACAGAACCCTTTCCACCATTAAACATGACAAATGATCACATGAGGATTTACATTGTACAGAGACAGAGAAAGAATTTGAAATATTAGACAGAAGTTTGAAGTACTCAGCAAGCATTTAAATAAAAATGTCTGGGAAAAGATCATTCTGGAAACTATTTCCAATTTTCCAGGACATTTTCCTGGAATGCAGGTGTGTGGGAGTTCCTCATGACTCACTCCTGGAGCCACTACTTTTCTCTGTCCATGCTGCACATTGCCTGTCATCACATCCCACAACTAAGCTGAACATCACAAGGGATTTCTTTTTAATTAGACGTGTCTAACTCTTACAAATTACATGCATGAATCTTTTAATGTGCTACTTATCTGAGTGAATGGGTGGACAGACGGGCTAGGCTCTGATTTACATATGCTTATGCACACCATGTTTGTGCATCATTATAAGATTATCTGCGCTGGTATTGATTCTAGAATATGTGCTAATATGATAGAAACTTCAAGAAACAAATCATTGTCCTGTTCAGATTCTGTGGTTTCTGTCAAAAGAGATTCCACTCACTCAAACTCCCCCATCGTTCCTGCTGGTGGGATAAACAGCTTTTGATGAGGGTGGTGGAGTTGGCTTTAGATCTGACGACTGAGGGCCCGAGCATGATCATTTCAACGGCCAACTTCCTGTGAGTGAGTCCGGGGGTTTAATGACACAGCACTTACACAAACTGTCAAATTGTAATTGTCTCATATTTTGTTAAATATAATTTTTTTTATGAAATTGGTTGCTACTAATTTGGTATAGTCTGATGCTGAATTATTACTAGAACGATCAGAGGGTCATTTTTACCCTCTTTATCACTTTCCTAAATGGCATGATGATTATTGAAAACTGTCACTTAGTCATTTTGAGCCCATTTGAAAAAAAAATTTTTTAGTATATAAACACACTTTCAATATCAAGTCAACCTTTACAATACAATTTATATAATATTAGTTTCCCATGCTGTTTGTCAAGTTATGTTGAATAAAAAAAAATATGGGTCATGTAACATGGTTGGTTGGTCATCTGACACATGTTTTTAATATCAGCAACTGTTCCTTAGAAGGTAACAGCAAGGCCAAAATGATTTGATCACTGACCCATAAGACCCTCTTCTGATTTTCCCCTTTTTTTTCCCCCCATTGTTGATGAACCGAGCTTGCCATATCAGTTCATTGCTGTTGGATGTTCTGTCTGAAGTGGATGGGACGTAAAACCCACAAATTCTCCAAAGGCCACCAGAGTTCACATCCTGGCAACAGTTTATTTTGATTCCCAAAGTGGACAAGTTCAATCATTAAGAGCAATTTGGCTCAATTTAGAGATAAGATAAAGCAGGGAAGTGGTTTAGTCACTCGTAATGGTGTTATTCTTCTCAAAAATAACTATAAAGATGATGGCCATCACAGACAAAGTGAAATGACTCGTGTGATTTGTCTCACCGAGCATGTTGTTGTGCTGCTCGTTACACCTGACTATTCTCATCAGTGCTCATTGTCATCTCATCAGGAGTTAGATCTAATGAGGGTCACTCTCTCATTACAGCCCATCTAGGCTCACCCCATGCTGACCTCTGACCTCTACCGCCCTACAGCCATTCTGCTAGGCTGGATTATTATCCTTTATCTGCCCTCATTTTAACTGTTGCACAAACTTGAAATGTTTTGAGGTACGACTTTTCCAGAATGGTTGGAGATGGGTCAGGGTTTGGAAACTTCTGGTGCTAACATGAAAAGAACAAACTATACCAGACGTTATTTTTATGTAGTTTTTGAAGACAGCGAAATGTTTTATTTGAGTGTGCTTCTCCTCTAATGTTAAAGTAATGCCTTGTTAATGAAGATTAAGTTACATATACTCAACTACTGCTTAATACTGGGCAGTTATCATGAAGTGTTACCGACTTGAGTGCTGAAATATTGCCTTTTGAAATATTTTTTTTTTGCAGACCGTGGTAAGAGGTTTGTGGGGGCCTGGCAGCGGGGGTCACAGGAAGGGTGGAGGTGAGGATTAGGGGGCAACAATGAGTTAAATGTTCCCCCTCCAGACCACATGGAGGCTGAAGCATCCCCCCAGTGTCCATAATTTGTCTGGAATAATTGTGTGTTGTGTAGCCGGGGCTCAGGCCATGCTCTGGTGGCAGTAGGTGAAGGGGCTCTCCAGAGAGAGTGGAGGACCCTCGCTGTCAGACTGGAATCTGAAGAGACCTCCCAGTAGCCCGCTGTGGTGAGACCCCGCCGCTCCGTTTATTCACAGCGGACCCACAGATAAGCACACTAACTGACTTAAATACAAATTCATACTGACGTGTTTTTAGGGATAAAGTAAACAAAGACAAGTGATAGCATTCATAAAACACTATTCTGTCCAATGAGAAGACGGTAAATGTAATGTCATAATAAAGACAGATAAAGAAGATGAAAAGTTACAATAATCTGAAAAGACCATCAGACCTTTTCCTGTCCACTCCGAGTCATACATTTGATTTGTTATTTTAAGTTAGGCTAACCACAAGGAGAGGTATTAATGTGTTGATTAATGCTCTGTTGCTGTAGGGGACTGTCAATTCAAATGGAGCACTGCCATCTAGTGGGAAACAGGGTAACACACTGAGACTAGGATAAAGTAAACCGTTGGATTAGCATTCTTTACCTTATGAAACCAAGCCTCTGCTAGACAGCTAATTTCTTTGTAATCATGAGTTAGTTTTGGGTGTTATTAAAATATATTACCCAAAACAAAAGTGTGGTTGAATATTATTTCTGTCTTACTAATAAACCAGTTTATAAATGAAACAGAACATTATGTGATGTTCCATTATGTGTAATATTATGCATACACTAATTAAAAAGCAGGCCATAATTAATTCAATTTTAATTCAAATTTATTTATTCAGCACAATAACACATGGACAATTTCCAATTACAATTTGCGAAATCTAAGAAGGCATGCTGCTTTTAAAGGCAAAGGAATACATTTGGGGAAAACAATTTTGGTTTACCCTCCTAATATTGCTCTTATTATGAGTAATAAAAGCAATATTTTGCTAGTCCTTGTTCTCCTTCTGAGAACCAGTAAAATGATTTTGAGAATAAATGTTTTTGGGCTAAAGGTTACCCAGTGCCCCTTTAAGGTAATGCAATGACATTTTTTAAAGTTCTCTCATTATGTCACTCTTATGTGGTGGGACTTGGTTTACAT
The DNA here is from genome assembly GCA_024416835.2 of Perccottus glenii. Classification (NCBI taxonomy): domain Eukaryota; kingdom Metazoa; phylum Chordata; class Actinopteri; order Gobiiformes; family Odontobutidae; genus Perccottus; species Perccottus glenii. Next base: position 5,357,047 of record CM044548.2, read on the forward strand.
TTTCACTTTATACTTTTGAAATGTTCCTTTTGCAATCCTGTAGAAGAGACAGTCAAAAATCTAAAAATGTTACTTAATACACCTGACCCTGTTAAAACTGGGTCTTGTAAAGCACGTGTTCTGCAGTAGGATGTATCCCACGATCTCTTTTTGGATGTGTACACATGTTCACGTTTTAGTCTGAAACATTCTCAGTGACTCATCTACAGTCCAAACACAGCTGTTCACATCGTCCCTGCAGTTGCTGGCACCGAGCAGACCAGGTGGGCATGCATTCCTGTCCAAGCTGAGGTCAGTGTCTTCTGTCCCTCAACAGCAGTCTGTAGCCAAATAGGTAAACAGAGAAATGAGCTATGCCCTTCACCTGAGCCTGCGCTGTATCTGTCATTCTACATCTTATTTATGTCCAGCAGGAAAACACACCCCCTATGATGACATGGGCCACTGAAGATCGTTTGAAGCTGTACGTTTGCTTTGTGTCACCTCTCGGATAACTGTTGACCCCACTGACATAGGCAGGGGTTACTATCGTTCACATGCAGTATGACCATGTTGGGACAGACATACATGACCTATATTATATAAACTAGCCTATATAAGTGCTAACCTATAAGCATACAGATAAAGTGGAATCAGATGAATCAGATCAGAATCCAGGCTGTGCAAAGAGGCTCCTGAGAAAATCCACCACATAACATCGGAGTCTAAGATTCTCGCAGGCAGCGCGTACATCATAACGTCATAACCTAGTATAGCTGGAAGATTCTACAGAAACATCTGCACTGATTATGGACTGGAAGTACCAAGGTCAAACTGGGTCACACTTCTGAAGGTGATGGCCAATCAACCGGACACAGCGACGGGGGACAAGCTGCAGAAGGAGGCCTCAGTCAAAAATATAGCAACATAATGGCAACATCAGGAAGAAAGAAAACGAGAAACTCAACCGTCCTTCAACCGGAAGATAGGTGGTTCGATTCCCCACAGTTCATACTGTTGTTGTGTCCTTGGGCAAGACACTTAACCCTCCTTGCCTCTAGTGGTGTTTCAGCTGTAACACTGGGAATTAGAAAACTGCTAAGATACTGCACAGAATCCTCAAGCTCCTAGAAGTCAGTTATACATCAAATTGGAGGTATTTGATGTATAACTGACTTTTACAAGATAATTATAAATAATTCAGCTACTGTGGCAGCACTGGTGTCTGTGAGACAGTACTGGTCTGGACTGGTTGCAATGGTGGTGACACTGTGTTGACATCTTGAGCCTCACGTCACTGTTAAAGACTCCAGGTCACTCAGACTCATGGCAGCTGCATCAACAGACACTAGAGTCCTGCAGACAGCTCACAGGCACTGACAAGGGAGGGGAGAGTGTGTCGAAATTATTACTGGAGTAGTTTGTTTCACTAAATACTACTTTTCTTTTTCTGCGTTACTTAGTTTGATATATGTTTAAGTGCAGCACATGAAAGAAATTCTGGTTTCACTGAGTCTAGACTATGAGCTCTTTATGAACCTCATAGTCTTAAACTAGTTTACACTCAAATCAAAAGTAGAACTGTAGCCCACTTTTATTTTAACTGTAATAACATGTAACTACATTGTGCATACATACCCTAACCCTACCTACAATATGTAAGTGCACATAATTTCAAAATGTATGCACTATGCAGTTATATGTTATTACAGTCTGTTACACATACAGTAGATACAATGTATTAAGTGTAGCGTAAACTAAAATGTCTCCTAAGCTTTTTCTTTGGGAATCAGGTAATTGCTCTTTTCTTTTTTGTGCAGTGTAGTGTGTCCAAACAGATGGGCAGCTGTCATTTGCACAGCTGCAGCAATGGAGAGCTGCCAGTGTTTTGAAGTCCCCACGTGTGCAGCAGCAGCAAGCTTCCTTTTGTTACATTTACAACACTCTGTGAGCAGGTACAACTCAAGACATTAGAAGTGTTTGATTTTTTCACATAATACTCTGCAATGGGATGTTGTTATTAAAATTATTATAAAAATTAAAACGCCACAATGAGCTACAGATGACTTTATTTGATACTGTTGGGAACCGCAACCCGGTAGCCTGGTCCCCTATTGGATTTTTACTTAACATTAATTTAAGGGTGTGTTCACACTTTTGGGTTTTGTGTGGTTAAACTGGTGTCTGGTGCAGTTGCTGTAATTGTGGTTCAATTGGATAACTTCAGTTATCCAGTCACTTATCCAGCCAGTTATTCAGTCACTAAGACCTTCAGGTAGCACTAAACTAGCTCTGAGAGTTCTTTAAAATAGAGGTCTCAGAGCGCTCTCTACTAAATATGTGAACCCCAAGCGGACCGCAGGCGTCTAAACGAGCCCCAAACAAAAGAGCGCCATGAATTTGTGTTACAAATGTCACATAATTAAACCAGTGAAAAAATAAAATGGGCAGAGGTCAAACTTTAAGCACAGAGGAGACAAAAAGCCTAATTAGCATTTGGACTGAAAGCACCATCTAGTATGTTTCTTGAGAAAAGCCTTGTTAATTGATGTTTGCAGCAACTGCTTAAAATGCCAGTTGCAGCATGAGGTAGACTTGAGCTTTTTGCAGCGGACATAACCTAATGAGTGATTTCTGTTTTGGTGTGAACTACACAAAGGGTATTGTGTGTGTAATTGTGTAAGTGTGAACACACCCTTTCACACAAGGTACTTTCTGTCTTAACATTTATCAAATGATGCAGATGATATGAAATAGAGAAATAAGCCTCTGCATTATAAAGCATAGTTGTAATAATGGCAGTGGACAGAAATTATGATCATGGTGTGTATGTATACATTTTTAATGTTTGTTTAGAATAATATGTTCTGTTTGTCACATGGACATGACTTATCTGACTCATGACACTGCAGGGCTAAAAGAGAGTTTTCTGTTCCAGTTTGACATCATTTTCAGGGGCATGTGTACCTTGCTATATGCTAATGATACTGTCATTTTTGTATCAGGCCCAAATACAGATGTTATTAACCATAAACTCAATGCAGACCTGCAGTCGTTTCATGCTTGACTGAAGGAGAACCATTTAACAATTAATGACAAGAAAACCTAATATATAATGCATTTTTACTCAACAAAGAGACATTAAAACATTTTGGATTCCATTACTATCTCAAACCAACAGCTCTCAAATGTATCCACCTATAGTATAAATACCTTTGACTGTCATCTCACCTAAAATAAGCATGTACTTACCTTAACTAGAAAACTGAATCAAAGTTTTTTTTTTTTTACAGTAAAATCTAACCATTTGACCATTTCTGTTTCCAAAACATATTTTCACGCAATAATTCTTTCTACTTTGTTGTACTGTTTGTCTGTCTAGTCGCTCACAACTAATGAAATCCTTGGGCCAATAACAAGACTCTTTCTGGTTGGAGTCGTCACTGTTCTGCCTTATCACCGTCCAATACCTTGCTGGATCTAATCGGTCTACCAGATCAGTCTCTAATAGACTCCTGCCGTTAACCAGTTTTTAAGAACTGCTATGGACACTGATCTTTTCTTTTATGTGCTCACTTAAGCCTGGACTGACACTCCAGAGCTCCAGACATAAGGACCATAGCATCACCTGTTTAAAAAGACTTACACCCGCCACCAGACAGACAATAATCATTGTGGATACTGATGAAGGCCCACTGCCCCTCCTTATGCTGCTTTTCTCACCTGTGTGTTTGGATGATTGTAGTGCCCTGTCTTGTAGATGTGATGTGTGTCCGCTCTTTATGTTATGCAGAGCAGGAACCTGCTAAAAAACAGCTTATGCTGAAACAGGCCCGATTACTGTTTTTAATCATTTCCTGCCTAAATAAATGAATAAATAAATTACTGCACGTCTCCAACTTTGACTTTGCCTCAGACCTTGACTTTGAATGTCGACATCATCCATCTGTGTTTTATTTTAATGTCCTCGTCACTAAATTGTGTGTTCACAGCTGGTCCAGAGACAACACTGGCACAGGTGTGTTTGGTGGCATTAGCTCTTTCCTGGTAGCATCAATACAAACTCCTCTGCACCTGGACTTGTTTAGGACACGCTGGACACTTGGAGCACGACAAACTGTTTGTTTAGTTTATCCACAGATCATGGCCCCAATCTACAGGACAAAGGTACCTAAAAATTCTCAGTTGTCAAACATCGCCATCTGCTGTTTTTAACCAAGACCTGTTTTTAGACTGATCAGACTCTCAGGGACATTTTACTTACAATTGCAATTAATTCAAAAGTGATTTAGGAAGATTGAGCGGGAGGGAGAGAATGACATAAAACTTTTATCTCAATGGTGAGGTGTGGTGTGGAATGTAATGACACCGACTGGAGGCAAGGTCGTTGTGTCCTTGTCTTATCCAAGGACACAACGACAGTATGAACTTGCCTCCCCCCTTGCCTCTAGTGGTGTCAATGGGGAGAGCGGGAATTGAACCGCCTACCTTGAAGGACGACCGCTCTGCAGGGTGCAGTGGCTCAGTGGAACATGGGTTTTTTGGCAATTAAATGTCCCATCCAATCATGAGAATGGCTTGTTTATTTATTTATTTTAACATTGGTAGGTTTTAGATTAAAAAAAGGTTTAAATTAGCCTATGTTTTAAAACTTAAGACCGCGACTATTTCCCTCCGCACTGCTAGGGGGCGGACCAGCGCACTAAACAGAGAAAACTGACGCTGGCAGCCCGAAGAACTACACTCATGGCCGTGAAGAGTTCGTTAGCTGTTAGCCGCTGTACACTTAACCTGTTACCTTAAAGACTCTGAAACCACTGGCGCCACTTTGTGAAGTAATAAATACACATTTTTACCGGGTAAAGATGTCCGCGGGTTCTGGGAAGGATGATTTATTTGATAACATCCTCATGGCGGATGAAAGGTGAGTGTTTAGCTGTAAAATGCTAGGCTGAGTTGTTTTTAGGGGCATGTGTGGCACTTACTTTTTACAGACCATTACAGATGATATATCCCACAGTTAAAGAAATGGACACAAACATATTTCAGGCTACAGCTCACAGTAGAGGGTCTGCGCTCTGTGTAGTGTCTGGCTCCTTCATATTTGTCCAAGCTACTGACTAAATGCAATCCTACTAGATCAATGAGATTCACTTTCAGCTGCTGTTGGACGTTCCTCGAACAAAAAAAAAATCGTACACATCAGAGCAGCTGAGTCCTTTGAGCACTTTAAATCCCTTTTAAAGACACTAATTTGCACTTTAACACAAGCTAAGCTTTTATCTCTTATTTGCCCCATGTCTTTGTGTGACTGCTTTGACTATTGTTTTAATTTGTACTGTTTTTGTACTGGCTTAATTTTGTGCTTTTTACTATTTTATGCTTATGCATTTTTAAACCCTTTTACAATTATTACCTTGTTTTATCTTGATTGTATTTTTGCCTGTACAGCAAGAGTTGTTTTTAAATGTGCTATAGAAATATATTGACCTTGATCTAGTGTCAAACTCAGCTGCTAGTGCTAATGTAGCCTATGGCTCAATGAAAGGTGAATAAAAACAACAAAAGGCTGCACAAAGTACCGACTAGTACATTCCCCGTTCGTCCATTTTGTGTTCCACATTTCCATTCTGCGGAGGGTTTAAACCCCCCATTATTCCTTGTGTCTTGTTAAACGCTTTAAAGATAAAGTAGTTGATGAAATGGTGTCAGCGCGGACCCCATTTTGGAGAATGGTAAATGGTGTGCTTCCATTCACATCTGGGGCAGACAGAGAGTGGGTCTTCTACAACCATCACCAAACTCACCTCTACAGTCACACACAGGCATGCACTGGAGGTAAGGTGGGTTAAGTGTGGCACTGCTCCATTCAAGTGTTTGTAGTCCTTCTAGAGTTTCTTCTAGTAGATTTAGGTTGAAGCCTGTTCAGTGAGGTTTTTTTTCTTTTACTGCTAAAGTAAATGTACTTCAGGATGATATATATTTGTGTTCAGGTTTCGTGGAGATGGCTTCAAAGAGGGCTATGAGAGGGGAACACGCAGAGGCCTACAGGACGGCCGCAGACACGGGGCCTCACATGGGGCCAAGCTCTCCACAGAGGTCAGTGGGTGGCTTTTTCACACCACATCTGAGTCTGGTGTCCTCCTAATAACCTTCTGTTTATTTTACTTTCTACAGGTTTCCTTCTACTATGGCTTTGCTGTCACATGGAAATGTCTTCTCCAGCACAACACAGACACTAAATCCAGGTACTGTCTGGTCACTTTCTTTTCCAGGTTATTTTTAATTTCTGAGTTGATTAAAATGAATACTTTCTACTTGTTTTCTTGTTGTTACACCTGATATCTCACACAACTTCACTGTGTTGTTATTATTTTACTGACGTATGTTTAACTCGTTTTTCATTGTGTTGCAGGAAACGAGTGAAAACACTAGAGGCTGTCTTGGATTTGATTGAGACGTCTCCTCTTGACGATCCACAGTCTGAAAAACTTATAGAGGACATGGATAAGCTTCGGGCCAAATTCAGACAGGTACATATACTGAGAGTCACTAATTTACCAATGAAGAGTTGTACCAGGCCATAACAGCTCCAGACAGAACATTGTTTTCTTTCCACACTTTTCCTGCGCTATAAAGGAAACTGCTTTGGTTCCATCTGGGCATGGGACAAGTAAATGGGGAAAAAGGCAAATGTTGGGTATGTTATCACTAGGGGTCGGAATCAAAAACCGGTTCTAAATTTTATGTGATTTAACCAAAAACCTCAAAAGACATTACTGATGTAATTATTCCACAATTTAGAGCTTAAGGCAAAACTGAGCTCTGGACCTGATGAAAATGATGATGTTGGCGGGTTTTATATCAATGAACCTCTGCAATAGTCTTAAAGTAAGATTTTAAATGCTCAGATTCAGTGTTTACAGCAAGCTTCATACATATAAAGATAAATTTTATAAATGTTGTAAATGTTGCAAAAGTTGAGTTTGTAAAATAGATTATTATTAGAAGACATTATATACAGTATTCTCTATATGGGTAAAATAAACTGTAATGTAGTGTCAGCATACATTTAGTATTAACTAGATGACTTACTCTTCTTATGATACAAAGTGTTTTATTGTTTTTCCTTGTAACCCGGTCAATATGAGCTCTCCAGCTCAACTTCTCATCTACAATTATGCCCAAAAACCTAGTGGCAGTGATTCAATTGTAAGTTTTGATAAATCATATTGTTGTCTGTGTGCTGTTTTCCAGGTCTGTTCTATGTTGAATGTCCCAACTGACTTTAAGGATTACATCAAAACGGCCGAGGGCACGTCGTTCTGAGCAGGTCTTCATGAAGAAGTGATCTGAGTAAACGTCTGTGTGGACAGTACCAGGTCTGTTCTGTTACAAGACGACTGGACCAGTGTCGCAGCTTGTGATTGGACTGCTATGAGATAATTTTGTCTGATTCTGCTGAGAGCCTCTCGCAGGAAATACCAATGAGTTTGAAGTAAAGCGTAAATGTGTGCAAGTGAAGGATAATTGTGCTACTGCTGACGTTTCTCTTTTAAGGTAGAAACCAATGCTTTTTTGATGAACTATTTACTGAATGGACCACAAAATGGATTTCTGACCCTGTGATTTAGAGTGGACAGATTTTGCAGTTGAATATTTGGAAGTTTCAGCTTGTTTTTATCATGTGTGATTTTTCTCTGCAGTTTTTAATATTGTGTGATTAGGGGAAATGAAGAATGAAAGATACATAAAGACAAGCAGAGCCACATCTGTGTGGAGCCTTTGTACTTGCACAACTAGAAACACTCAGATTGTAAAAATATGGGTGTTATCCGCCCATTGGTCCCCTATTCACCAATATTGTCATTACGAATGGGCAATAAAATGGTCGTTACATCCGGGCTGTAAACATGATTTTTACACTTGTAAAGTCGCCATTGGGTTTCTCCTTTATATTTCTGCTTTTGGAGCCTGCCCTCTGGTGGACGGAGGTATATCGCTGTATTTCGCTGTAAAATCGCTGTGTGGCGGCGCCCTTACGCGAGGACCATTTAAGAGGTTTCATGGGAGAGGCTTGGAAACACTACACTATGAAAGTTTTATTTTTATTATTAGGTTTCTCAGATAACATCAATAAAAAATCAACTTAAAAGTGAAATTTTAAAACGCTGAACTACATAAATGTCCACTTTAACATTTGGTCCTTAAAGGATATTTCCAAGTTATAAGCTGCTGAAAAAATGGCCTGTACTTTGTTTCAGATACATTGAGGAGCTTGGGCAGTCCTGAGAGCTGGGGGTTTGTAAATGAGGAGTAGACATACTTCAGAAAAGTAATTTGCTTAAGGTCATGGAAAAAATTATTCATTAGTATCTATTAAACAAAATTCTGGACTCATAATTATTTTTTGTCAATATGCTACATCTTTTCTCATACAACAAAGTAATAGCTGCTGTCAGCCACCAGAGGGTGCTGCTGTATCTCAATAATTTACAGTTTGTCATTTACTTTGGCTCATTTTGTTAAAAAAAACATTTAGCTCAGTTTAACCTTTAACCTCAGATTAATGCTGTTCACGACAACAACAGTGTTTCTCATTGTTTTAGTCAAAATCTCATCAGTTTTGTGGCTTGTTTTTGTAAGATTAAGAACATTTCTCTTCATAGATAATGTTTTACTGAAGAAAACCTCAAATCTGATTCTCTGAGAAATTATCAAAGTCCTCATAACCTATAACCACTGTTTCACTGTTTGATCCTCATGAAGCAAAAGTCTTCATACAGTTTTCACAAGTTTTCAAACAGGTTTTTGTTTGACCTTACGCCCTCTAGAGGTGAAAGTATAGAACCATCAGGTACAAGTTCAGATGCTTTTGACTGAACACATTTCCAGTATGTTCCTGATACATGATCCAGGATTTCTGTGATAATTTAAAACCATAATTTGTAACATTTTGATGGGTCTGACCAAACTCACCGACAACATAAACTAAATGTTTTGTGTTAAAGACTACCTTTTGTGAACATGATTTACCATTGAACTGCTGTGACAAATGGACTGTTAGTTTAGAGAATTTATGAACTGTTTAAAAAAAAAAAAGAAAACATATAGTTTGACCTTGTAGCTGTAAATAATACATTTATTTATGACATATAAAATAAAAGCCTCAATTGAACTAATTTCATATTAGCATAAATAAAAAATACTGCAGTGCTGAAGATACATGACTTGGATGAGAACTACAAATCCTCTATAAAGACTACAGTCATTAGATTATTACAGAACATAGACTAAAAGGACACTGCATGATAACAGACAAATATCAGATATCTGCTCACTATGTTGAATATTAAAATAAGGATAATAAAATGATTATTTTATATATATTATTATAATAATGTGATTCAAGCTTTTCTTTGCAATAAGTAGTTTGCAATTGTTGATATTGTATTAACAATAAAAATTATATACTATGCAGCCCTAAGTGCAATACTGTACTTAATTTGTATAGCAAGAGCAAGGTAGTGACTTTTTTCACCCATTTTCTCCAGAAGGGGGCCTAAAAGTCAAGTCAAGATCTGTGTCAAACTGCAGTTTGAAATTATTACCACACCTATAAAGGACAGATGTATTCAGATTAATTTATTAAAACTGAATGTGCTGTTAAAGGTGCACTGTGAAAAACTATACAGTTAAAATAAAACATATTTGTGAATGCTATGTTTTCAATAATATATTACATTGAAATATTCCTCAAGGAAAATATACATATATGTAAAGACAAAATAAAAACCTTTCTATGGGTGCCCAGAGGGGACACTCGACACACTCATGTTTCTATTCAAGCACACATTTTTGCGCAGAGCTTTTGGACATTCATAAACTGATTTTGTTACATTGTTTATTTTTTTGGTTTATAGACATGAGAGTGTGTACCTGCAGGGCTACCGTAGCTGTCCACTGGCTCTATAAAGGAGAAGTGTAAGGTATGTACTTGCAGTTTACAGATTTGCCACCAGGTGTTGCCAAGAAAAGAAGAGTTTTAGAAAACCCAATGGCAACATTTTGTATTCAATGTTAAAACTATCAGAGATAAGAATCACAATAGACAATAATTCTCAAAACACGAGTTCAACCGTGGCCCTTGTGTGTAACTTAAAATGTGGCCCCTTGCCCTTTGGACGCTGTAAAGAGACCCCAGCATGTACAAAGTGTGTACATGCTGTTAGTTTGAGCGCACACACTCCACAACAATGGCATCAGGAGGCAGCAGAAAGGACCAGAAGGACATTCTCAGCCTTTGTCAGTCGGGCGCGCTTTCAAATCCATGTCCAGGCTCACTGACAATAACCCCACAGGACTGGGGTGGGAGGGAGGGAGGGGGTACGAGGGGTGGGGGGTACAGTAGCAGCTGGTTTATGCGGTGTCAGGCGGCAGGTGAATGCTGTCTTGCAGTCGGCAGCTTCTGAAGGCAAACAGTGAAAGGACAAAGGAGAAGGCAAGAGGGAGGGCTGAGACACACTGTGGCCGGACCTCAGTGTTTTTTCTTCCAATGTGTTAATAATAAAAGTAATCTCAGAGGCATTCTTGTTGTAGTTGTGTCTGAACAGAGATTTTACATGACTTTTGTCTGCTACAAAAGTACTGTATATAAAACTCCAAACTTGTTCAACATTGGAGTACAACTAGACATAGATAAAGGGGCATTTACACCAGCCCTGATTAGTTTGGTTTTAGCTAACTCTAGTTCCTTTTCAGAATGGACAGTTGTGATGTAATGTTCATCTAAATTTATTTTCACACCTATGTACCAATATTCTTTAGACTCACTGCCATTAGGGACTACAGTTGCACTATTGATTCAATTTACATTGTTTCTCTTTTACATTGTGATCTGTCAAATGAACCAAAGCTATTCAATATTGCAGTAACAACCCTCACCTGTGGGGGCACTGCAACAATATTTACCAAAGAGAGGCAGGACTGAAGAAAGACAAGAAAGAAGAAAGAAACCTAATTTGTGTAAAGCAGGGGTGCCAAACTCATTTTAGTTCAGGGGCCACATACAGTCCAATTTGATCTGAAGTGGGCCGGACCAGTAAAATAACAGCATAATAACCCATAAATAATGACAACTCAAAATTTCCCCTTTGTTTTAGTGCAAAGATGTACAATTACATTATAATGTCAGTGTCTCATCAATTGCAACCGAAAAAAGCCAGTGTTGCCAAAAGCCTTCAGCATGTATGTTTTCACAAACTCATCTTCGCAATATGGCTTTGATGCTAATGCTATTTTGCTAAAAATAACAGAGCTGGCTATCACACCTGCATCAATGACCTTTCGGCTTCAGGTAAAAAAACACATTGCTGTTTCCTCAGACCAACTAACAATGTTTTTTCACAAGCAGCTGTTCCATACATACAGTCTTCTTATTTGTGCATATGCTAACATTATCCAATTCTGCACTCGATCTTAACATACACATTGCTATTTGGACAGGATATGCCAGTCATATACCCTCAATCACCCTGACAAGCTTTTTCCTGTTCTTCAGTATTTCTAGAATTCTGTGTAGGGCCACGATTCCGATCAGTGTCTTGCAACTTGTCCAACTCCAAAAGTCACAAAACAGCAAAGGCACACACTCGGGCAGCAATTATCAAATGAAGGAGAAGATGAATGGAGGGATTGTGGCTGCATCCAAATGGAGAGTGGTTCGAGGAGGAGAATTGGTCAAAAGAACAAGGCGAGGAAAAGTGGAGGAGGAGGAGTGGCAGGGAAAGATGAGGAGGACGAGCGGGGGCAGAGGGCGGGGGTGGTTGGTGTTGGCTAGCGGGGCTTTGAGAGAATGTACTGGAATGCGGGGAGCAGGTGGTGAGTGGTGACATGAAAAGCTCTGGTGACAAATGCAGCAGTCCGGCAGCCGGCTACAGAAAAAGCCCTCTGAATGAAGCTTAGACCACACTTCCAATAAATGGTGTTGTGCAGTGTCGTAAGAAAAACCCCGATGCAATACGGTAAGCAGTACCAAAAGACGCAGAATAAATTGCTTCTGGACTGACACTGATTTGCTCAAGATGACTAATTTTGGAGGACATACAGTAGATTAGAAAAACAAGGTTCCTAATTCACTTTGCCAAGAAAGTGAATGGGTCTGGGTGCCAGGCTAGTAACAAAGCAAGAACCAAAAGATGCCCACTCTGTCTAAAACCATAAGTAGCTGTGGTTGATAAATGCTAGCTTGTTGCATATATTTCATGGAATATGACTGTTTATCACAAAAAAACCAAAAAAAACAATCACATGACAGTTTTTAGCTCCACCTTTTGTAACCACACTGTTGGAACCAGTGGTACAATAAAGCCTCATTTCCACTGGAGTGGTACAGGACAGGTCAGGTCAGTACAGGTAAGTTTCCATTATCAAAAGTGTCTCTAAAAGTGTGGGTGGCACTAAACATTGAAGACAGCTGATTAGATATCAAATGAAGTAATAAAAAAATTGCTGACACAACCTGTACTGTTCCTCTCCAGAGTAAATGTGCCATTATGGCTGATTGTAGCCAGCCTTGAGTTCTCCAAAGTCTGGAGATAAAAATACAGTACAGTCTTATTGTATTAATCTGGGTTTAGGCAAACGTCACACTGGCAATGGACCATGAAGTCACGACCTCTGAATATTTTTTATAGAATTATGTCTTATCAAATACATTTAAAGTCAGTCTTTTGTTTTTATTTGGATGCCCATTAGCTCTGCCAGAAAACCAGCTACTCTTCCTGGGATTCCTAATTCTAGACCTAATAATCCAGTGACCTGTAGCATGTAGCCTTTAGCTAAATACTGCTGCCTAGGCCCCCCATGCCTTTATTTCTTAATCTTTGATCCATTAATTAAAAATGTCATCAGCTGTTCTTGCCCAGTTTTCCAAAATCAATTCTTGGAAATGACTACAAAAATGGCTGTTTTCCTTGAAACATCTATTTGAAGCAGACAGAGGAGCAGGACGGATCCAGGAAATGGTGGGGGCTCTTTTTGATGTGGTCGACTGAGCTATGTCTCCCTCTGCTCTGAGACCGCAGACACTTACCTGTGACTGGACCAGAATAGTTTATTGCATGTCAAAGAAGTGCGAGCTGATTCAGGAAAGAAGCCTGAGAAGCTTTCATTCCTTCAGTTTTGACTTAAATTGTTCCACCTCTAATTACTCCATTAATCTGATTTATTTATTTGTACTTCAAAAGCAGTTAACCTGCACACAGTGACATCCCATCATTAATGCTAGCATCCATTCATAAACATCTAAAAGTATCATTTAACTCATATTCACCATGCAATTTTAGCAGGCAATGCTGACCATAGCTGTGAATAACTTAAGCTTAACTTATTCAAACAGTTTGCTTCTAAGCTACAAACTATTGTTTTCAACAAACTGACTTCAAAATATTGTATGATATTTCAGAATATTTACAATTACAGTCACAGAATTCCTTTAAATACATATTAAAGGTGCAGTGTGCGATATCCGGTTGTATTTTGAGCTAATTATAAACTCATGAAAACACGTTTTCCTTTTGTTAATATGAGTGTACAAGTAAAAAGTCAATATTTACTTCAGTGGCTGTTGTATTGTTTTCTATCAACAGCAAAAAACTAAGGAGTTTTTACATATTTCTGCACAACCATCAAGATGTTACTAATGTCAAGGTATATAATGGCAACATGTATTTTACCTTTATTTAAGTTTTGAAGCTTTAGCACTGTGTACACTAATCTTGTCAGGTATATCTCAGTTTAACAGTGTTTGATGAGGAAGCACAGGCCCTGAAATGATCCTTGTAGATCTGTCTCCTCCATGTGGTGTCCATTAGGTGTTCTTCTAGTCCAGCGTAACAAGAGCCCATTTACACAGCAACACGTTTGGCTCAAACTGCAATGATTCTGTTGCAGTATAGCTTATTGTTCACACAAGGCCTGCGTTCTCACTCTACAAAAACGCAAACATTTGAATCTAGCCAAGGAGGGTTTGTTGCACTTGTGTAAACTGTGAAGCTGGCGTACTTTCTGAAAACAATAATGTAATAGAAAGAACACGCATGCGTTTCTACAGAAGAGGGGGTAGCAGAAGTAGCAAAAACAAAACCCATCCTAACTAGTCTGGCATATGTACTACATGGTTTTGGGTGGTTCTGTGTGAACGCAGATTGTGTTGTAACGTTTTAGTGTAAACAGAAATCGGTAACGGCATGACTGTTTTCTGACAGCCTCCTTGTATAAAACAGCCCCCAAAGAATCAAGTGACTTGCTTTTAGCCATTGGCTGGAGTTGTTATCTAACCACTTACTAATGTTCTCTACCCCCTCACTGACACACAGTTGTCCAATTTTTTTCTGTAGAATTGTAATTTTTTTGGCTATTGAAAAACTACTGTGGTCTGTTTAATCATTGTTGCCAAAATGTGCACACAGCTCAATTTTTTTAGTGTCTTTACCACAGTACAACTTTCATGCTATTAAATATTATTCAGTTACCTACATACATGACAAAAGTGAATGATAGTGTGCATGGACAGCGGCCCAGTGAACATGTGTGCCTGAGGTCTTTGTCTGCTGCAGCCTGAGCTGGCGCTGGCCGGCCTGTGGGAAAGGATTAGACTTTCACGCCTTTTCCTCCACACTGAACCCCCTTCAAAGACATTCCTTGCATAACAAATCAATGAGTACTGTCACACACATGCATGCACGAACACACACCCCTGTTAATCATTAGACAAACAATAACTTTCAGGACTTTTGCTTGTTCTATCCTTAAATGTGGGCACAAATAGTGAGTAACTTAAAATGGCATCAACTATGTGCAACTGTGACAGGTAGGCTACTATGTTGTGGATTTTATTTATTCATGACAGGACTTCTTTCAGAGGTTGCATGTTTATAAGGATTTAAGAAGAAACATTGAATTCAGGATATAATACTATATTTGTTCCCAAGAAAACAGGGCTAATAAAATGCACCGTTAGCATTAAATGTGGAGAAAAAGAACTGTTTAATCATCAAACAGCAATTGTAAAAGGAATCCTCTGTGAAAAAACAAGACCATAAGATGTCATTTAGGCTAAATATCAAGGATTTTAGTATGTGAGAATTTTTGATCCTGAACAGAAGCTGCAGGTTTTATCATTGTGAATGCTAATCTCGTCAGGCAGATGTCAATTTAACAGTTTTTCATGAGGAAATTTGGAAATTTGTCTTGGACTAAAGTGTCACACAGTGCTGCTACGGAAACTGGGAGGAAGGAGAGCTGGTGTTGATTGCTTTTGTATTTTTGTCTATGAGTGGTCTTTATTAATTTATTTTGCCAGTGTGACTACTGTTCTTTCCTTGATCAAGGACAGAGAGTCTTTTCTGCCAATTACTTTTATGGCATTATTAATTTGTTTCTTTATTTTTCTACTATATCCATGCCATGGTCTGATCAGACTCTGAAGAACAGCGGTATAAAATGTGGTCATAAATTTTGCATCTCAGGCGTCTTAGGAAATGCAGTGTCCGGGTCAATTTCACACACAAGAGGTCTGTGTGGGCACATTTGAAAAGGTAATCAATGTGGATGCCATGGTACTTAAAGGGATTTTCCTGCCTTCAGTTACTACAGAGTCATGAGTTCTCAAATCTTTAGGGTCAAATATTATCTCTGTTTTTTTAGTATTAAGGATGAGATGATGGTTCACACACCAGACTCAGAAAGCATTTGTCTCTTTATTATGTTGATGGGCATTTACCAGCAGTTATATTATAGTATCCTCAGAGAAATTGACAGTGCTGTTTGTCAGCTGAATGCTTTATAGTCATTTGTGTAGAGTGTGAACAGAATGGGAGAACTCACAGCTCCTTGCGGTTCTCCAGTGTTACAAGTTTTTGCCCCAGAAACAGTTCCGTTTATCTGACTTGTTGTGACCTATTAGTTAAAAGAGAAGTAAACCATTTTTTAAAAGGGAACCACCTACAGATCCACAAGCTTCATTAACAAGTAGATGTGGTCAAACAGTGTAAAAAGCAGAACCTAAATCTGCAAATAGAACTTACATTAGGGGCTTCCAAGTGCTTACAAAATTAACTGGGAGACAATAATAACTGCATCAGCTGTACTACGCGCCTGCCTGTACGCAAACTGCAAAGGGTCAAGACAAGAAACAACTTCAGATTTGAATTTGTTGACCATTATCTTTTCAAAACATTTCATAACAATGCTTATTAAATGCACAGGTATAAAATCTTTGTTTGCAGCTTGGCAAGGGACTTTAGGTACTGTATTATATGGTTATGGGATGGAACAGTGAAACTGTCCCATGACTTTTGAACGACAGGGGCCCAAGCCACTGTTAACTCAAAAGAGCAGCTTTCAAGCAAAAACCCATCAGGCACAGCTGATTTAATATTGCACACTTTGCTAAAAGTGCATTGTACCTGCTGGTAATCAATATCTAGGCAAGGCAATTTTATTTATGTAGCACAATTCATACACTGAGTAACTCAAAGTGCTTTACAGGAATAAAAGACAATTTACAAGTTTTAGAAACATTTAAGAAACATAAGAAAAATAAAAACAAGAATAGTGCAGATAAAAAACACTTTAAGTTGTAATGATATATCTAAAGTACCAGAGCAATATTGTGACTATCAGCGTACACCAGTTTTGTTAGCGTTAATGCTAATACTAATGCAGTCCAATAAGTGCGCAAATCCAAAATAAAGATTGTATAAGTTAGCACCATTAAAACAACACACCACAGACACAGAGGTAAAAACAATTAAACGGTAAAAACAACAGCCTTGCAGCACCAGAGCCTATAGCAATAGATTTTGCTGTAATAAAGCTAGTAGGCTTAGTAGCTTCTGCAGCACGAACTCAATCTTGTAGCCCGCCTTTATTGTTGTTGCTGTTACGTGTGACGAGGCCGACACGTGATGCGATGACATCATCGTTTCACAAAATATACGGATTGGCTGTACACACGAAACCGCAAGGGTGAAGGTTTCAGATTTATCCACTTTAGAACCCGGTTTCAAAAAATAGCGGATTCAGTCTCCCCAAACGCCGGATCCGTGTGGACGAAACGCCAATACGATAAAAAATGTATATGTATACAGTGATTCGCGTCTCCGTGTGGACAGCCTCTGAGTATAACTTTGGGTCCTGCATGACATAGTCTTTAGCATCTAGTGACTTGTAGCTTGAATATCAGGATACTCTAATGTCTCTACCCACTCACTCACTAATATAAATAAAAAAAGAAAAAAAATATGTATATGTCTAAAATGAACCAATATATTTTGTAAATATGCATTATAGAAGCAATAAAATAATGTTCCCTTGTGTTTCATCAAAGAACAGTTTGATAAAACACAATAAGACGCTGACAAAAGTGTGTCAGCGTGTGTAGAAAGTTCCACAAAACGTCTGGTGTCAGAACTGAGCGGGCAATTCTAGTTAAAAAGAGGAACATATATCTTTAAAGCAGACTCAGCACTTCCTGTGTGTCTGCCAGAGCTCTTACCACAAACTAATGATCACTCTGCATTTTTATGTCTCTACACTCTACATTCATGTCAATGAATGTGAATGAACAAAGTGTCTATCCTGATTTAATCAATAAATGATGATCAAAATGATGAAAAACAATTATTTGTGTGTGTGTGTGTGTGTGTGTGTGGGGGGGGGGGTTACTTAATAAAGCAAAGCCAACAGTGCTACAATCACCCAAATGTACTAAGCCCTGCTGTTTAAGCCAGTGAATTCATTGAAATAAAAGCCCTGTTTAGACCAGCATTAACATGCATCAGGGGGATATGTTCACAGGTGGACTGCTCATTACAGCAATAGGCCCAGGAAACACCTGATTCTACAGCATGTAAGGAGGTGGTCAACATAAGGTGTCATACTTTTAGCTTTATATTTTGGAACGAATAAAACAAAAATGAACAAAATGCCTTCTCTGATCTGATTAGGACACATCTTGCCTATAATGAAATGATGCATGTGTTTGCATTCAGAGCAGGGGTCTGGGATCCGGTCTCAAGTGGCCACTCGAGATGCATTCTAATACCCCGTGTGAACTGACAGGCTCACCACAGGGGTTACATCACTCCAACAACGCACTGTCAGGTGTGAACAGGCCAGTGTGTACCAACATATGGGACATAATCATGTGGGTTATCTCGATTCAGGACTTGCCTGTTCTCGCCTGGAGCTGGGATTACATTACAAAAGGCATAACCAGTGAAACAAATGGAAATTTACCAGACAGGAAGTACTGGTTGGTTATTTTTTTTTTACACACACACACATGCACACACACACACACACACACACACACACACACACACACACACGCACACACACACCACACACACACACACACACACACACACACACACACACACACACACACACACACACACACACACACAATTGTGTTTACTCTTTTTAAATCATAATGACAACATAAAGAACTACCCAAATGAACCTGATCAAAGGTCTATATAGCCCAGTTCTTAATACCATGTATTGCCACCTTTAACATCAATGATAGTCTTTTGTGGAAGTTGTGGATGAAGCTCTTTATTTTCTCAGATGGTAAAGCTGCCCATTCTTTTTGGCAAAAAGCCTCCAGTTCCTGTAAATTCTTCTCCTCAGAGTAGCTCAATGATACTGAGGTCAGGAGACTGAGATGGCCTATGACAGGTCGACTTGGCCTTGTGTTTTGGATCATTGTCATGTTGTGTCAGTACGTCCCATGTGCAGCTTCCCGGGCTGATGAGTGCAAATTCTTCTCCAATATTTTCTCATAACATGCTGCATTCATCTTTCTCAAGTTTCCTGCGCCTTTGTAGCTCACACATCCCCAAAACATCAGTGAATCCACCTCCATGTTGTCTCACAGTAGGAACGGTGTACCTTTCATCATAGGTCTTGTTGACTCTTTTCCAAATTTATGGTTGTGGCCAAACAGTTAAATTTTGGTCTCATCACCCCAAATGACTTTATTCCAGAAGTTTTGAGGCTTTTTTCATAGAGTCCTGTATTATATGTAGGTTTTTCTTTACATCCCATTTTATGAGCAGTTGTGGCTGAAATATTTGTTGGTCTACCTGACCTTTAATTAGAGCTTGAACACTGCTGATTGGCATTTTCAATTCCTTGGATCTCTTTTTTATAAACCTTTCCTGTTTTATACAGTTCAATTACCTTTTCCCGCAGACCCTTTGACAATTATTTTGCTTTCCTCATGACTCAGAAAACAGAAAAGTCAGTGCAGCACTGGATGAAAGATGCAAGTCTGTCAGGAGCCCAAAAACTCACTGACCTTTTAGACACACACACTGTTTACAGGCAAACAGATCACAGGTGAGGATGGTTACCTTTAGTAGCCATTCAAACCTGTTTGTGTCAACTTGTGGGAATGTTATCAGGCCAAAAACTTTTAATTAGGGTAACTTGGGTAGTGTCCGTTGCCATTATGATTTAAAATGAGTAAACACAGTTGTTTGACAATGGTTTTATCCAACCACTGAGTAAAAATGTGTTTTTTTGTGTTATCATTCATAATTTCTGAAAAATTAGCCAAAACAACAAAATAAAAAATTGGCCAAACAATCACAAATTCTGCCAGGATATGTAAACCTATGACTACTTATGACAACTGTAAACCAGGGCTAAAGGCAGGACTTGCCCAGGACTAAACCAGGGCTAAAGGCAGGACTTGCCCAGGACTAAACCAGGGCTAAAGGCAGGACTTGCCCAGGACTAAACCAGGGCTAAAGGCAGGACTAAACCAGAGCTAAAGGCAGGACTTGACTAGGACTAAAGCAAGGACCAAACCAGGGCTAAACCCAGGACTAAAACTAGACTATATTAGATCTAAACCAATACAAACTATGGCTAAACTAAAACTAGTCTTTAGTGTTACTTTTGTGAATTTATTTTAGAATTTGAAAAGAAAGCCAAGTTAAACATTAGTTATACACCAAAACTAAGGTAACAGGTCTTATTCATCATATTGTTTGTGTTTGCAGATCAGAAACAAGAAGTACTTTTCTCTCTGCCACTTCCTTCTCATACCACATCCTCAAATCAAAGAAGGCACCACTGCTTTTACAGACTTCTAATTCATGTTTTATTGTGTAGCTGACACAAATGAATACACTGTTTCCCAGTTGCAGACAACCCACACGTAGTAGACACAACTGTGAGGAATGATTTGTAAAAACAACAGTCTATGGCTTACCAAGCATGAAACTGAATCTATTTACAAACTCAAATTAACTCATTGACAGTTTGAAAATTGGAGCAAAAAGCTTTTTTTTTTATATAAATATAAAAAGGGTAAAGGAAGGAAGGCCACTATGGGCCTAAAGGGGGGATAAAGTCTCTTTCACCGAGACAGCTTAACACTCAACAGAGTAATACATCTCCCATTTACTGTTATGGCACCAGTTTCAAAGCATGCCCTGGACTGGCTGGTTCCCATCACGCTTCACTTTGAGTAGATTTGACAGAGCTAGTAGGCACTGAACCAACAACTTGAATAAGAACTAAACAAATAAAACAAACTAAAATCAGAGATAGATCTTGACTGTCACATGAGGTATTGTGGATCAAAGCATTACTGTACACTGTCTCATTTTTTTCCTTGTTTTTGGAATAGTACAGAGAATCATTCATTATATATAAAAACAGAACTGATCACATAGAATCTACATATTACAACAAATGAGGATGTCAATAACACCTAGAA
Organism: Perccottus glenii; assembly: GCA_024416835.2. NCBI lineage: Eukaryota > Metazoa > Chordata > Actinopteri > Gobiiformes > Odontobutidae > Perccottus > Perccottus glenii. Next base: position 5,377,826 of record CM044548.2, read on the forward strand.
CCTAAAATGGCAGTATATTGACATTTTTATGTTTATAAAAAACAAAACAAAAAAATATGTAGCAGCAAACAACAGGAGAAAAGCATCGTTTTTAAATCCATCTTTTGTTTAGATTTTTTCATTCATTTTTAATTTTTTTTTTATCTTTACACGTAGCTGGGATTTATCTCTTTAGCAGCGGAATACAAGGAGTGTTTCTCTCCTAACTCTCTAGCCTCAATATTAAATCAGAAATCTAACAGCAGGGTTCCTACACACAAGTCGGGATCATTTCAAGCCGGTCACATGAACAGTGAACCTCCTTCTGATGCTATGTAAAACACAGAAACGCTGATTGCCTGTTTAGTGTAGGAACCCTGACTCAACTCAACAGCATCAAAACACACCTTTGCTGTTGAGCCGTCACCCTTTTTTGCCACTTTCACTTGCCACTTCCTTTGTTTTTCTTTTTTCATAAGGCAAGTCTCCAAGAAACGCAGCCCACGTTTTAAGTTTTGTGCAAAATCTTGTCTATCATCTTAGCCCTCCCCTTCTTTATGTTATTTTTAGCTTCATCCCCTTTCCCAGAATCCTTGAGCAGTATGAAGTCAGACAGAGCAGTGGAGGAGATGCCGCCCTGGTTGTTCTAAGGCGGACCGGGTTTTGACAGACATTTCTCAGCAGAGCGCCTCTCGGGGCAGAGGTTTGGTTAAAGAACAGCGCATAACAGCATCAGAAAACTAGGAACAACAAGCTAAAAAAATAAATACTTTCTTACTGTAGAAAAAAATAAAGCATTATTTTATACAGAAAATAATACTTCTTTTTACTTTACCTCCAGTTTTTGTCACCACACTGAGCTGATACGACCAAACCAATGACACATTCGATTACATAAGAGTAGCTCTGCCTTTGTGAAATGTCTGATGACCTAAGATGTGTCTGAGATGTGTGGGCAGCTTTAAGCAGCATTCTTCTGTTTACTGGTCATTCTGTGTCCCCTTAAATCAACCCCATCCACCAACTGCTCTGACTTTCATCATAAAAAGTCTCCTCCTCTCATCCCAATTCCATTTTCATGCTGTTTTACAAACTTTAATCACTGTGATTTTCTTATTTAGATGAGCCAGCAACGCTGACCAAAAGTGCTTTTTCTTTTAGAAAACAAAGTTGGAATGGTATTAGGTAAAACTACAAAGAGAAGGAAGGGACAGACTGTGGACTGCTGTGCTTGCGTGTGCGTCAGGTCAAGCTTATTAAACTACAGCAAGCTGAAATGGGTAAAGCAAGTCAATGAATGGACAGAATTCCATTTGTCCAAGACATTACATCAACAGTCCACAGTCGGCATCAAACAGCGCACTTCAAAACTACACTTGGTTAAAAAAACAAATGCTTGGAAGAGAAGAGGTATAAGACTAGTTAATAAGGGTCTAAATTGATATATAAAGTGACTACACATAAGCAAGCAGGGGTATATGAATGTCTGCGCTGCCACAGAACAAACACAGGAGCTTGGATAGGAAGTCTAAAACTTTCTAGATATAAAAGACAAACAAAAAGCCTCTGTCTTTAATAATTATAATTCAGGTCAAGTCCTGAAGACAGACTATGAGGACCTACGAGACACTTTGGGATGTTTAGTAGGCAAGTCTGTGTAATTTAAAGATTCCTAGTTGAATATTTGAGGGAAAGAGACAAAATATCGACTAAATGTCTGTTTGTGTGGCTTCGGCTCCAGCCCTCAGCACTGACATGAACATTTAGCGTCTTTGAGTACATTTCTGTAGTGTTCGTTAGTTTTCCCAGAGACACTGGCAGGAAATGTGACTTGGGGGCCACTTCTGGTCGGCCTCTGTAAGACGTCGGGCGTGAGAGCAATGACAGCCCGTCGAGAAGGAGGAGGAGAAGCGAGGGGGGGAGTCTAGGTGAGCCCCCTCCCCCGCGCTACCGCTCAGTGCCCTCCATCAATAACTTTCCCTTGATATATTTCGGCAGCGTGTTGTGCGCTGTGAAAGTCCGGTCTGTCAAATGTTGATGTCGCGGACGTCTGTGGGGGTGCAGGACAGGTCCACGTCCTCATCCATGCGTTTGGTTTCTGTGGTGTTGTGGTGCTGCTGGGCCTGGCGCAAACTGGACTCCAGCAGAGACTCGATCTGCTCCTGGCACGATCGCAAGCAGTCCTGGAAAAATACAGCACATTAGTACACCATATTATCTCAATTTATATCATTTAAATTAAAAACATGTGTGTGTGTTATGTGTGGCTGTGCCGTACCGGATCACTGCGGATGACCTGGGACAGGAAGTTGGTGAGGTTTTGGGAGGATAAAGAGGCGTCCTGACTCTTAAGGTAAAGACCTTGGACAGCAGCCACCACGCTACCAGCAGCCACCATTGACGGAGGGCTGGCGATGAAGTTAACATCTGCAAATGGAGAAAAAAACAGTGTTACTCTGTTATAGGGCCAAATATAAAACAGCCCAGAAGGATCATAAAACTTCAACATTTATTAACTCTTATACAACACAAAGAACTGGAAAAACAAGGTAAAAACAACAGCAGAAAACCCATTACAGTCATGTATGAAACCTTGTTGACTGTACTGAGAATAATAATAATGACCCAAAGTGTGTGCTGTACCTGTCGCGCAGAGGGCCACAAACGTCTGGGCGTGTTTCCTGAGGATCTGTTTGGTGGACGGGTAGATCTTCAGCTTGGACAGGAAGTGCTCAATGAAATCGTGAGGTGTGACCGAAGCCAAGTCCCACTTGAGTTTGTTGAGAACCAGCAGCTCCATATTCTGTGGACCAGACCAGAGGCATTCACTCAAACTGAGCCACTCTGCACTGGATAAACATGCACTGCTCCTACGTCTGCTGTCACACTACTGCAGCTACTGTGTTGTTTGCTTGTCTAATGTGGAACCCATTTAATGCACACTTATGGCAATGGATCGATCTCATTAATTTAAGTATGTATTCTATTTTTCAGGTGTTCTAAAGAGACTACTGCTGTGTACACAATTTTGCAATACCATTTTACCACCTTTAAATTGATGTTTTATGGCCCATTTTCTAGATAGCAAAATACTTGTTACTACTGGTTTTGAATGAATGCATGAATTCAATGCCGGTTTTATATCTCAAAGTTAACATATATTGTACTTAAAATGATATACAGTATAAAAACTGTGGTTATCTGTTATAAATATAAAAAGTATATTTTTTTCTAGTTACAGACTTTAAGCATGTATAATAAGCAAGCATAAGAAACCTATGTAAGAACTGTAGGCTGTAAAAGCGAAATAGGATGTTAACTAGGGCTGCACACATTGTAACGAAGTGAACATCTGTCCTGAGATCTACCCTGCATCTCTGCTCTACAACCATTAGGTGTCACTATGGCTCAGCATTTTCTTGGCAGTCACTGAGCCCATTCATGAAATCAGAGAGGCCTTCCAGTCACCATGGGAAAGTCACAGTCAGCCATTCAGACTCTGCTGCACCAACAGCTACATCTACATCATGTTTATCATCATCAAACCAGCCTAGACCACATCAACACATAACAACTGAAGGATCAACACTTTGTGGCAACAGTTGAACACCAGTATTCTGGTCGTGTGTTCCTGTGTGCAACTTGCTTGTGTACTGTAGGCTTTATGTGTTATGCAATATCCATGTCTGCACAAGTCAATTACCAGCAGTTCTCCGGGCTGGACTGAGTTGTCCGTGTAGATGCACAGTTTCTCCGCCGTTAAGGGAACAGTCTCCTTCATCTTAGATGCCAGAAACATACATGTAGCTCCCAGCAGTTGTAGTCTCGTTTTCCTCGTGGCCTCCACTGATAAAAATCTGTCCAAATAGTTCATAGCCAGTGGAAAAACCTCTTCTTCGCATTTCTGCTCCTCGCAGACCTGAAGAAGGTGAGAGAAGTGCTTAGAATGTATGGAAAGCCACTATATGTTGCTGTTACATATGAATGGCCCATAGTGCTAGCCTGTTCCTTGCATACATTTAATACATGCAGCATTCAGAGAAATACAAATATAAAATGACATTAAAATAAATTGCAGGTTTGACTAATTTCTTTGCCTTTTAATTATTAAATACCTTTGACAGTGATTTATTGATTCAAAGCCAAAGTAACATGCATCTAATAAAAATTCAAGTGTATTAAGCATTAATTAATTAGAATAAGCCTGTGTTGTGATTAAAACGGAGGCGATTTAGTTTGAAGTCAGTTCTGGCGGAGACACAAAGGTGGCGTCGAAGCAAGTTTCACTCTCTAATTTCAACTTCGTCATCTTTTCAAAAAATATTTAGAAATATTTAAAAATTAGCGAGACGGGTAAAAATGACACGAAAATGTCCCCCGTTGAACGCTTGTTCGGATAGGCGTTTAAAGTGTCGAATTTAAACACTGCTGAAATTAAAAGGAATTAATTTCTACAAGTGGGCTTCACGTGCAGCACGCGCCACTTCCCTCTGCCTTACCACTGCGCCATTTCAAAAATTAATAAAAAATGTTTCTAAGGCATTAATCTCATCCAAAAGTTGATGTAAATCCCCCAAAGGGTGTCATCTTTCAAAGCCGACTGCTCAAGTTTATTAATAGCATAGATTTTCTTTAAAAAATGCCATTTTTCAGCTGCGACCTTCACAGACACAGCTGACTCTTGTAAAGCAAAACAAACTTTTACCAGTTGATACCAGTCCAACAAGCTACAGAAGATCAAATATTAAGGTCTCATGATAAAGGTTCATTTGTGCCCCATTTAACGCATAAACTGTCATTGTTTGTCATTTTATAGATTTTTAATGATATTAAAATCCTTCTCATATACGACAACAAGATGGCGCGTATACTGGCACGGGCCAGACTGCATACGTGTACATTGCTGTAATTTTTGACTAGTTTACCCATTTAATTACGTTTTAATACCTAATGTAAAATAATAGCTACAGTCTACTAGATAACAAAAGTATTTATTGTTAAAAAATGATACAGCAATATCGGTTTAAAGGAAAGGACCACCCAGCTCTTGTGAAGACATAGCCTACTTTTTACAGCGTTTATGTAACAGTCCTCTGAAATAACATTATATTCATCAGTCAAAGACTTCAAATCCTATCCTTGACACTTCATTTTCTTTTTTTGTTAGCATAAAGAGCTAGCACAGCCTAGCTTAACTACTTAAGTTGGTTGCGACACTCACAAGCACAAAAGCAAAGTTGAACTTAAGGAAAACCAACCTCTAACATCCAAGTGGCAACTATTTTCCTCATTTTGGGCACAATTTCTTTCTGAACACACTTGAAGTAGTTAGGTGACGGTAGGTAGTTTTCCTCTGCCTTGAGCATGGTTTGTAGAACTCGGTCGTTGAGCAGGTTGACGTCCTGGTAGGCTCTCCTGATGGAGTCCACCTCGCAGCACAGCAGCTGGTCCTCCATACTAGTTTTTTTGTGATAATTCACTTTTTGCCGTCGATAAAACCCGGTTTAAATGTTGCCGTGTTATAATAGAGCGAGCTTCAGCGTAAACGAGGCAACAGTTGTGAATGTTAAATGACTTTGGTGTCGCTGGCTGCTGCTGCTGCTCCTGCGGTGTGCGCCAGCCTCTGAGGAACACAGCGCTTTCCTCTGCCAGACAAAACCCCTGCCCCGCGCTCCCCGAGGCACGCGCACGCACGCACGTCCACTACGCAAACACTCGTTCATCTGGGAGCGCGCGCGGGTGGAGGAGAAGGCGGAGGGTGGGGGCGTGCGCGGTGACGTCACCTGTTGTTAAGAGGGGGGGGGATCAAAGAGACGAGCAGTCTGTGAGGGAAGGAGCCTCTATTCTATACATACATATATATAATGAGAGAGGCCCGGGCCCCCTCCTACTATGGCCCAGTAGCTGCTGAGGAGGAGCTGGGAGGTCCGAGTCCCGTTAAAGAGGCCTGACCGGGAGGCTGTGGCCGGGTGGCGGTAGGGGGCGATAGTGACTCACACCCCTGTTTCCTTTTCCTCTATCTTTACCCCATTGGACAGTTTTTTTCTCCAAAGTGAGCAGAGCATGAGGGGAGCACATGGGACTATTGTGCCTTCTAAACCATTGAGTTCTCCATAGCCTATGTCTATGCATTGTCCTGAAAACCATCATTATCATAGTTTCTAAATGACATGACAGATGAAAGAAAGTTTACTTTAATATTGCTGCACACACTCAAAGGTAGTTAGATAATAAAGGTAGACTATAATCATAAACCTATAAAAGTAGGCAGTATAACAACAATATAACAAAAAACTTTCTCATAGTCGATCAATGAGTTATCTATTTCTTTGCAGGCGAGGCAAACTCTAAAATGAACCGATTTTAACTTTTATAATAAGGAGTTGTTAGGACATGTTTAATATATTATAATTGGAAAACCAGATCCTGTTCTGTTAAATAGGTTTAGACTTCTACTGTAGTTAACCTGAAACACATAGATTGTATAGGAGTATAGTGATGTGCAAAGAGTATAGTTTAAAGAGTGTCACCACACACAGTGGGTCTGGCACACACACAAACGGGAGGAGACTGAAGTTGCACCAATGAGAGGAATTGCTGTTACTAGGCAGATGTCGGCGTAACTTTTTCATATGGGGAAAAGTTCAGTGCACTAGTTAAGTTGACATTATTATTGATGACCCAATCAAAGTCCTCTGGCGCACTGTATCTTTCAAATAATCAATACTTAGGTTTATTCATACAGGCTGTGCTTCTGCTGGAGCAAGGAGTCATTCAATGAGTTTAAACAAAACAGGAAACTAACCCTGTGCCTCCAACAACGGGATGTGTCATAAGCCATTTATTTACTAAAGATTTCCCCCACTGCATTTTAACATGAAGTTGTACACATTTTAATCTAGTTTCAATATGAATTGGACCTTTTCACATTCCTGGAATTCCTCTCTAGGCTATTGGGAGGAATACCGTAATGCTGAAAAAGAGGTGCAATACTATGGGTACAGCTTCAAACCTAGAAAGTATATTGACAAATTTACAGAAGAAAAATTGTCCGTTCAGTTTTAATCTATAAAATTATAAAGAGTCTACAATATACATCCACTTCATGCAAAACATATTCACCATACAAAGCCATACTTATATTAATTTTACTTATTTTCAACTTGTTAAACTTCTAAATCACCTTTATAAATATTCATAAACAAGTAAAACTTTATTATTCTTTAGTTTAAGTCATTGAAATTTCATTTACAGTTGGCTGTCCAGACAAAACAATTACTACTAATTTTAAAGGTCTACATTAAAAGATAATGCCACCAAATTGAGTTATACAGTTTACCATTGATTCTTTTATTTTTGCTGTTGTTCTAGTTGCTCTGATATATCAATGAATACCGCACTGTAAGTCCAGCAATTATTTATACGAAAAGTGGTTAGAAAAAAATTGTTGTTGTATAAAGTAATTAACAGAATGTGGTGCAATAAATGTGGACATAAAGTTCCAAAAGCTGTAGAGACATTAGATTTCTGTGCATTAAAGTTCTTCTGCCTCTCATATAACTCTTCTCTGTGGCATGCAGGGTCCTCCCTGGGCCTGTCCTGCCAGATGAACACAGGCAGCAGTGGGAAACAAAGGGAGCAGGAGCATGTGACTTTTGCAGTGAGGCTTTTCTAGTGGAGTTACGGTAGCTAGGGGACGGAAGTGTTTAAAGGGAAAGCAGAGAGGGATCCAAGTGAGACCAGCTTTAGGAATATAGTGCTCACATCGGACAGACTCAGAACATAAAATATATACAAATACAATCATTTAACTCATCAAGACCCACTTTCTTTGACTCTAGTGTTTATACTCTTTATGTGCAGTCTTCACTCCCTCTTCCCTCACCTGTTGAATTAAATGTATTTGTATTTTTCCTAAGCATTATCAATAAAGTTAACGTGTAAAGTTTGAATCTTGATTGATTGCTCTAGGTATATAAAGTGTGCAATAACAGAAAAAGGGAAAGCCAAGATTTGTCAGAAGCTAAAGCGATTGCTACATGCTAATGATAAGCACGCTTCCTTTCACACAAAGAAACAGCCTAGGGCAAATGTTTGGCAGGTCATGTAAGGCTTTTCAGTGCTCAACCTACAATTTATATACATGAGCTCTTTCTGTGAGAATAGGCAGCATGTTGTTATGTGACCTATAATAAATAATTTGGGGCCACTGTAGAAAATGTTGTGGAACTGTTACTTCAGAGTCTGAATCCTGATCAAAAAAATCACAGTTCTGAGGTGAATTCTGAGGAAAATAGGGCATTCTGAGATTATTAGAATGGGTTCACAGGTGATAAAATGTAGAACCTTTAATAAAGCACCTGAACACATGTTTTTTAATAATGACAGAGATATTGTTCCATCTGTGTTGTAGGCTATCCAGAGCTGGCTTCAATAGATATAAGTTCTTCAGCTGCACGTTCCAACAATTTAAAGTACTCCAATGCTTTTAGTCTATCTATGATTTCCGGTACCACATGGTTTGCAGCCTGACAGTTGGGGATTGCAAACATAGCAACACACAACTGCAAACAAACCATTAGTTTGCACTTTTGTTATCTGTTACAGCCACAGTCAGACAGTGGTGGGTGTCACTCGCTACCAAGTTTCCTTATTACAGAGATAAATATCAGCAGACACATTAAATACAACACATCATCTCATCATGTAAAGAGCTCTGTGGCGGTAGATAAGTGCTATACAAATGTAGCTATTTACCTTTTTTTTTTTTTAAATCACATTTGAAAGTTGTTGCAAGGAGCTCAACACACAATAAAACAATTAATGTGCTTAAATGGAGAGTTTCTTTGCTTCCTTGCATTTAAGGAAAACTGTTTAATCACCTAACAGCATATTATAATAGGAATTATCTGTGAAAAAAGCAAGACCTTAAGACGTCATCTAGTCTTCATTATTAAGGATTTTGATAGATTATTCAGCACATACAGGAAGCTTTGACAAATAACATGCTTGCTCTTGAATAAGAGACGCTCCCATTGGTCGACACCTCTTGTCAACAAAGAAATAACGGCTACTGATAAAACAGAGAAAGTGGTTCGCTAGACAAGTCTTTTAACACAACAGGAGAGGTCTCTAGGCTGCTGTTGGGGGTAAGGGGTGGGGTCAAGATAAAAAAGGGGACAAAAATATAAACTCAGGTAATTTATACAGCATTTATGCAACAATTACAGCATTTATGGAGCAAATAAGCTAAAAGTATTCTTGCATGATTATGTCCCGTAGTGCAAATGTAAAGCGTCACATAGATCAGATAAATAACAGCGACACATAGGACTATTTAAAACAGTATTATTAAATTCTATAAAGTAAAAGTTGTCTGCAGATAAAGTGTCTCTCAGCTCTGCATAACAAGAGGTTGTGCAATTTTGGATTACACCACAATTTTACCAACCAATATTGTAGTATTTTTGGGTGTTGAATAATATAAAACTATTAATTGGAGCCTCTGCCATACTTACCATACTAGCCATACTTACCTTGTCTGCACTTTATCCAAACTAATCACAAGCATTCCTGCAATTGCAAGAACTAAATGCAATTAAAGGCAGAAATCTGATACTTGAATGCCCTGCTCTTGTATCTATATCTAATATAATTTTTTTATATTTATGTTGTAGTAGGACAAATGGCAGTGTTTCTCTGTGAAGGCAGCATGCAGCAGAAGCAAGTGGCACTATGAAGTTTGTTCGTTCATTCACTCTTTCTCATTCATTCATTTATTCAAGGCATTCATTCATTCCGTTTCCCCTTTTGCCTTTCATTCATTCAGAGCTGTTATGTGAGTGTCAGTCCCTCCCCCCTCCTTTTGCAACCTGCTTACCTTTTATTATTCACTATTGTGTCAAATGGTCTTCTATATATGTTACATGTCCCATTCATATATTTACACTCTGTAATACCACGTTAATAAAAAGAAGCATTGTTTCTTCTTTAGTCGTTTTTTTAGTAATGAACACATTCTGCTTTAAAACAGCCTTGGCCTAACTACCCCAAAGCATTTATGCTGAAGTGCTGCCATTTGTCTTCCCCCCGCTCCAATGTGCAGCTTTGATGTCCCGATGCCTCTTCATATTATAAATATGACCTCCAACTCAGTATCTGTGTGAGGCCCACCCTTCCTCCAGCCATCATCCAGGAGGGACGGGACGGCTGAAAGAGAGAAGCCAGAGAAAGAGGGGTTTTCCCTGTGAATGAAGGGCCTTTCTCAGCTGAGGGCAGATCCACAATGACCCCGCAAAGATGGATAGGGAGATTGTCCTGTGAAGTGATCCGCGAACACAGATAGGCGGGGGTCAGTCCAGCCGTGAGTGCGTCTCTGGTGTGTGTGTGTGTCCTGCACCGCTGCTGACCTAACAGCACCTCTGTTTCTGGCAAGATGGGTGGGTTCTGAAGGGGCTGTGTAGGGCCAAGGGCAAGGATAAGAGGAAAAAACCCTGGCACAATAGGTCAGTGGGAGTTTTGGAGAGAGGGGGAGTTGGGGGTAGAATGGGATGGAATGCATGCATCCGATATCACCCACAGGAAGACTGGTGAGGACTACAGGGTGCTGCATTGACAAGTATCTGTGAAAAAGGGCGGTGCTAACAGCCAGCAAGGCTTAGGGCAACACTGTGGAACTTTTCAGGATATGCACACAGTCACAGGGAGGGACGCTATCTGCAACTGCTCTGCTGCAAACTCATGTGGGGCAGTTATGTGTTATCAAAAGGTCAAAGGTGGCATGTTATATGTATCAGATGTGAGCAAAGTTGTGTTGATCTGATAGGATATGTGTTCCCATGAGAGGATATTGCATCTGAGGTTTATAAAAGATGAGTGTTAAGGCAATGTTTTCTGGTATTAATATTACTTTTACTTTCAAGTACAAAATTGCAACTTTATCAATAATTATTATACACTTTACTATCAAAAGTGTAATGCAAACCTCTCTAAAATTTGTACAAATGATTTATGAATGATACACAATGATTCACAATAACTTTATGAATCCCCACTGTAAAATTCAGATTCAGACTTGATCTTCCATAGACATTATTTTTAAAAAGCAGTTTTAATTTATGGCAATTGGGAATATTTACAATAGCAATACACCATTTGAGTTTTTATAGTTATTTACTTTTGCTATTTTGTATTAGTCTGTAATTGAAGACTTTTTTGACTGCGTTGTTGTAAGTGCATTATCATTCAGTCAGTTAATCAATGTCCCAACAGTATAATAAAATACACTTTCACCAATCATTTAACCTGCAGCACTAATATGATACAAATAAAATTACTCTCTATATTTAAAGAAACATAGTTAAAGGATATAATAAGAAAACCAAAACGACTAAGGACCAATAAAAAATACATTTGTGACCACTTGCATAGTAGATAAGTTGACTAGAAATCCTTCGGCAAAAGAAACTGGCAGATTTTATGAGTTTAGAGAACACTATGAATGAGAAAACGTTAGCAGACAATCCTGAAATTTTTGTTTATTTTAAATATTTTCAAGTCGGCCACATTTGTGACTAAAGCCTGGAAGAAACGGGAGAATTTAGGGTCACCTTCTGGTTGAACATATCTTTAATGGTAAACCCCAAGCTATTAAGGCTAGTTACAACAAGGCTAGCTCCAGAAGTAAAGCCATGCCCCTTCTCTTTTGAACATAACAATAGACACATATATGCACACTGTAGAAAGGACCTGTAATCTGTCAGGTAAGGGCTAGACCCCATTTAAGGTTTATCTGAAAATAAAATCAACACCAAAAGTTTACATTTCTGGTCTTCTGTTGTGTTAGTGAAGCTGGTCAATTCCCTTTGTGCCTTGGTGCAGATAAGGCTCTACGGGGGATGTAAACAAGCCAATGTTGTGTTTACCTTTGGATTCTTATCATTGTCGAGCTCATCACTATGTGTATATATATATATATATATATATATATATATATATATACGGTATATATTTATATGTTGGCTACAAACAAGGCCCATCTGAACCTTTCTAACACATTCACATTCCATTACAAATGCTTTGTCTCCACTGGGAGGTCAGCAGCACAAATAACTCCTGGGGCCTGTTTCAGAAAGGAGGTTAAGTGAAAACTCTGAGTATGTTAACCCTGAAATGAGGGAAACTCTGGGTTTTCCGTTTCAGAATGGGAGGTAAATCAACCCCAAGAAAGCAGAGTAAGTCAAGCCCGTTTCTGAAAGAGAGGTAACTTATACTCAGAGTCAGTTACCATGGTAACTTACTCTGTGAACCTAACCTGGTCGGGAGCAGGTTTTCTTCAGTAAACCCAGAGTTTATTTCGGTGTCCTCCCCTTTTTAAAGAGGAAATGGTATTTAAACACCTCATTCATTCTTTCGATACATTCATTCATTGCGCACATTTCAGTCACGCAGAGCGGATCAAATTAAAGTGAATGAAATGGCATGTCCTTTATGGGCGATCCTGTGGATGAAGAGGCTGCATTAATCCGTAGGGAGTTACATTTACGTCGGAGAGGATTTTGAGGCCCAGAGTGGATTTTTGTCATATCCATATTCATTTTTATTTGGCGGTACCGTTTTCTTTACAGTCAATAAGATACATCCATAATCTCATCCATCCTTACATCCGAAATATCAGCCATCGCGACGTGCTCTTACATCCGAGCAGATGCTTTGCGTTGCATTACGTTTCTTTGCAAATGGTAGTTTTCTGTATAACATCGGGGATGCAGAACATATTAGTAAGGCTACTGTTTGCAGAGGTGTAAGGAAAGTGTGCCTCGCTCTTAGCGCTTTCTCAGACTTTTTGTGTTGTTTCCTGGGCACTGCTAGACACTGGATGCTATTCAGTTATTTAATATGTCAAATGTTAGTAAAGTCAGGTAGACTACAACCATGATATGCTCAAGCCTTACCTGATTGAATTACGTTTTTATATTTCATTTTCAGCTGCTGCCATGTTCTTTTAACACCTGCAGGATTGCACCTACATGAAAATTAAAATAAGGTTGAATTAATGTAATAATTACTATCTCTATAAAGTATTGGTCTACTTGTTACTAATTACTTTCTAAATCCCATATCAACATCAACCACTTGAACAATACAAGGAGAGACAAGAAACTGCACTTTTAATGCTTTCAAATAAACATACAATTGCATGAATTAATCTTGAAAAATATATCTTTTATGTGTGTTTGGGGGACTATTGTACATGTTTTTGGTGGTAGAAACCGGAGTACCCGGAGGAAACCTACGCAGACACAGGGAGAACATGCAAACTCCACACAGAAAGGCCCTGCCCAGGATGGGGTTGAACCCAGGACCTTCTTGCTGTGAGGCAGGAGAGCTAACCACTCTGCCACTGTGCCGCCATATTATACAGAATTGCTTTGTAGTCTATGCAGCATTTAATGCAATTACATAAGATTTTACTTTAAATTACGGAGTAATCCCTTTAATTATATTACAGAACTGTAACTAAAAACTTTAGTTAACTTTAGTTAGTTAGAACTAAAAGTTTTTAGATTACTTAGTAATTAATTACACACAACACTGTATAACAGTAATTCAAATGTAAACTTACGCATTGACTCGAGCAGCTATTTTCTCCCACGCTAACTCTCTGTCCTTACGCTGCAGCAGTGTTGCTTTTTTAAAATATATGTTCGTACTCTCCATATGCTTGCATAAGCACATCCAGTTCTGCTGGTGAAAAATATGAAGACCTCTTTTTGTCTGGCGCCGTTGCCATGGTGACTCATAATATCTGCGCTCCATTGATAATGGCTTTTTATAGTTGTGGTGCATGCGCTTAACTCAGAGTCAATCAACTTAGAGTTGATTGAACTAACCAATTTCAGCTGATCTGTAACCGAAAACTCAGAGTTTCCCATCTCAAGGTAAGTCAACTCAGAGTTCAAGTTTTAACTCAGAGTTGGTTGAACCTCCTTATTGAAACAGGCCCCTGGTGTGTGGCAGTGCAAGGCTGGAGGTACAGTCTGCATTTGCATTTAAACACCTTTCTGGACATTAGATTTATAACTAACCCAGTGAAAATGGGTCAGATGATAAGTTAACTTTAAGAATTTAGACACAAAATTAAGTTAATTCAAAATGTTCTAAGACTTCATGCAAAAATATGAAGCAGTTCCTCTAGGAATGCAGTGAACGATTTCAGACACTTTGTTTTTCTGTCGTCGATGGTCATGTGACTCTGGCGTCCATGTTAAGAAACCTCATTACTCTCACCTGTTTCCACACTTGCAGCCTATTGCAAGTTAGCCAGTACAAAAGCAGCCACAATTCAACTCCTCTCTGGCAGATTGTTCAACTCTCTTATCGTGGGAACATCCAGCCTGTTCCTGACCTGCTAATCAAACGCTCAATAATCAGCTGTTGTCTTCAGTTCTGGACTTTTCATACGTAGTGAGTAGTATCCTCCGTTCCTGTACTAACCTGTGGTATCCAGGCCATTCTCCATTCCTATACCTCCATTCCCATCCCCCAGTCCGGTTCCTGTCCGGCACTAGTCTTGCCAGCACAGTCCTGCACCAGTCTTTTGGTCCAGCCCCGCTTGATTACTCACACCTGCTCAGTGTATAAATAATAAATATAATCAATAAAGATCAGCCAAAACCCACATTACTTGGTGTACCATAAGAAGGCTTCCATAGATGTTGTTTACTTTAACTGTAAAATTGTTGCTACCGTAAACACACCTATACTGCCACATCATTGGCCTGCTGGCCTGAAGATCCGGATAAGGAGACTTTGCTTGGATTTTTGTGAACTCACGCGAGAATCCAACTGCTGTGTAAGTGTAAATATTTACCTCCTCATTCAGTGTTGAGGACATTCACCTCGGTTATCTGGCCACTCACATTTGCATTACTTTTCATACGTTTTACTTGGTGACATCCAGGCATTTGGAACATCTCGGACATGTTCAAACACAGCTCAAACGCATCTTGAGTTGGGAAATGTTTGGCAATCTTCTTTGAACCACAGTAGGCTTTCTGAGGTAAGTGTTGTTTGCTTCCACAACAACCTCTGAGCTGTTAAAAATAAATACATAACACAGTATGAAAAACAATATTCATGTTTTCCACTGAATAATAATTCAAATTTATATCATTGCAATACTGCTGTTCAGTTTGTCTTGTGTGGGTTATATTTTATTTAACAGACAGCAGTCAAATTGTGCTGATGGTGTTAATGCAAGTCATTTTGTTCTGTGTAGTGACCGTGGACCAGATGTTTTTGCTCTTTGGTAATTCTCTGCATGAGACTTTGTTCAGTTTGTTGTATCTTTAAAGAAGACAAGTAAAGGTTTCTATTTCCTGTCCAAAATGCACATTATGATTAAAAGAAATGCAAATATTCCTAATTTCTAGAGGTCAGGTTCAGAGATAGTTTAATCTGTGTCTATTTATTTCACCCCCTGAAAATCCAACTCCAATCAACAGGATATTGTGTTTTTTATTTTATTTTTCAAAAGCTTTACGTGAAAAAATGACAAGTATTCCCATTGTTGGCTGAGATTATGTTATCAATTATAAAATATGCAAGTCTCAACATTTACGACACACTTTGTATTTGATATATTTTATGACACAGACCCTCTGAATAAAATCTATTTAATTCTTTCCTTATTAACCCACATTGATCTGTTCCATAAATCAACATTTAAATACACAGAGTCAACTTGTATTCAAACAACTGCCGTCAATTAAATGAGTGAATGGTGTTGAAAAGAGGTGTTAGGAATCTCTCCAGCTTGGCACTTATTGTTTGGTGAGTGTGCAGACGTGCTGGCATGCATGCTGGATGAAGTGTGCAATTACGATCAAATCCTTATAAATATTAATGGTGTGGGGCAGAGGCCGGGGAATGTGAGCTTTTTTTTTTTTTTAAACTAGAATCTACCTTCTCACAATGCAGGGCAGTTCAAAGTAAATCTAACTCCTCGATGTACCTCCGACTGTTTGTGAGCGGTGTAAACTCAAACAGAAAACAGATGTGAGCTGGTGTGTTTCAGTGGACTATCCGTCTGTCACCTGAAGGATTTACATGTGTTTTGGGGGAAAAATTTTATTAGTTCTTTAGCCACCTAAAATTAGTACAAGCATGTGTTTTGTATTGATCAACTACTCCAGACCAATTTATGATCTTATCAAAAGTCAGCGGTACACACAAAAAAGTTTAAGGGTCACTCAAATATGTGTCTTTTCAGTATATAATAATATGTACAGTAAAAGAACTATTCAATACCAACAAAAATGGTAAAAAAAAAAAAAAAAAAAAAAAAAAATTTCACAAACTAAATTGACTATCATACAGCTGGCCTTGTGCTTTTTAATTTGTACATCTTAAAAAAAAACAAAAAAACTTTTAAATATATTTACATCAAAATACCATCTAATACCAACAAGTGAAAATGCCAAATCAGTATGTCACAAACTATGTTCTATGTCATACACTTTTATTTGTGGGCCTTAAATATTATGAAAAAAAAAACCTAAACTTTTGATTATAATATATACAGTTAAATACTATTAAATAGCAACAGTAAATACCTGTAAAATCCAAAACAGTATAATGGTTATAAATATACTGAAACCTTAATTTCCTTAAATAAAACCTTAAATCAAAATGTTTATAAGTTTTGTGGATAGAAAATGGTGAAAAAACCCAATTGCAAACTAAATTCTCATTAAATTCTTAGTTATTACATGTTAATAATTTATTTAATATGTATATGTATGTGGATATGTACTGTATGTGGACCAAATATTAACATCTTTTGTGTTTTTTTTTTACTTTTTATTTTTTTATTTATCATTTACAAGATTATAGAGAAACCACATAAACTTGGAAAAACGATTCCCTCTGATTCTTATCAATACACAGTACACATACACTGATATAGGCTACATACATTTTACAATTCATCTTTACATACATATATTATTGTCAAAATGTCATTCATTTGAGTGTATTCCTGAGTTATTTTACAGATCAATAATGTACAGAAAGAAGTAAATATAAGTTAATTTATATAAATTTTACATTATTTATTGAGTTAGTATTCATCACATTGCAGGCTGACTGTGGTGGTTGCCGACATTTTAACGATAGAAGCCAGTCAATGGGGCATGTCTATAGAGGTAAAAAGGAGTTTACAGGTCACATTCAGATAGATTGGCCATTTGGTCTGAGCACAAGCATACATTCATATGTATGTCTGACAGTGGTTGTATAGAGGAGAGCATTTAAACCAAAGCATTGATGTGCACTTAAGTAATTGGTGAATGTGTCTCTACAGTAACCTCAGTAAAGACAAGACAAGGCAGCTGACCTGCTTACTTACTGTTTGATCCTACCTTAAAAAACATCTCATTATGTATTTCTTGAAGTTACTCTGGAAGATGTCTGTATCTAATAAAGCAGTTTTATTGAAGATATATGATCTAATAGTTATAACATAGAGCCTAAGTACATCCACATTCAAAACAGCTGCTAGCCTCTAGATACTACAAACATGGACTGAAAATAAGGGACAAAAGGCTAACAGGGATTTTTATGGGGAAATGGGTTTGGCTTGAAAAAAGACTGGATCCTATTGACTCTTTACAGTTCTGATTCTGGTCTTATTGTCTGAGATATAAATCAACAATTTCCCTTGTCTAAATATAAAACCGCATTACAAGCTCATTTTAGATTTACATTTAGAAGAAGCTTTTATCCAAAGCGACTTACATTAAGCTTCTGTTCACCAGTGTTACAGCTGGAACATCCCTGGAGGCAAGGTGGGATTAAGTGTCTTGCCCAAGGACACAACGACAGTATGAACATTGGGCAGAACGGGAATTGAACAGCCAAACTTCTGGTTGAAGGACAACCACTCTACCACTGAGCCACTATGATGTTTTTATCATGTCCCGTTGACTTTGGAAATCCAGGTCCATGATAACCCCTTGGTTCCTAACCTGATTTTTAGATTTTAAATAAAGTGATTTGAGGTGACTGCTCACACTTTCTCTTTGTTCCTGTGTCCCAAAGATGATTAGTTCAGTATTGTTTCTGTTCAGTTGGAGAAAATTATTTTGCATCCACACATCAATCTGTTCGATGCAGTGACACAGTTAATGGATTGGTCTATTTTCACCTGCTGTGAGTGAAATGAAAGGAAGCATGTAAAGACTGAACAATAGAGGTTCCAAGATAGACCCCTGTGGAACCCCAAATGTCAGGGCCATTTGGTCTGATACACAAGTACCAACCAAAACAAAGTACTTCCTGTCTTCAAGAAGGGAAGTTCCAGAGATACCTATCCATTCCTCTAATCTTTGTGACAGGATTCCATGGTTCACCGTATCATACAAAGCACTCAAGTCCAACAGAACTAAGAGAGAGACTTTGCTGTGCGATGTTTCCTGACTTTCAACCTTTTTACAAACATGGTAGTGCTTGATTTTTGTGTTTATATGCACTGTGAAGTCACAGCTCTTTTAGGTTGTTTAACCCGATTACTGTCCTTGAAAATCAAGAGCGAATCAAATTTGCTTTCATTTGGTGTTTAGGGTGATTTTTAGTATTTAATAGCATTATGACTTCTGTAGAAATGGAGACCTGACATATTGCTCACCTCTTCATTGGAGGAACAGCTGTAGATTTAGTGTCTACATTTTAAATAGCTTGGTGTGCACATTATGAATGGTTATATGCTAGCATTATTACAAAAGGCTGTACGTTCTGAAGCTTTTATCAGTGTGTGGTGGAGCGCATACTGTCAGGCTCCATTGTTGTGTGGTATGAGAACTGTGCTGAACACAGGAAGGTTCTGTCCCACGAGGATGACAAAATGAAAAATTACCTTGTAAACCTTGTTTGTAGCAATACTAATAAACTAATACATGAGTAATTTCTGAATACAATAATACTTCAATATTATAAAACACATGACTTTGTCCCATGTCTTAAAGACTGTGTTTTTATTTCTATTAGGTTTTTAAGAGACAAGAACAACTGTCAAACAAGTTAGCCAACAGCACAGTAGCATAAACTTTATAATCTTTCTTTGTCGGTCTATAAATGCATTGCTATTGCTCAATACACTGTCCTGTTCTTCTTCTTCTTCTTCTTCTTCTTCTTCTTCTTCTTCTTCTTCTTCAGGTTACTGCTATTCCACTCTGACTATGGTCATAATCACAATTTTTTGCGTTGCATGTAAAAACACTGACCCAAATAACATCAGCGCTGCACTTCAGTTTTGCCCATACACCTGTAATTTGTTATCAATCTTTTGAACAAATTCATTCATCTATGAGAAGCCCAAAGGGGTTCACAGTTATGGCCTTGACATTTTACTTCAGGTAGCCACAGTGGGAGTGTTGTGACGAGTTGAAACATGCTTGTTTATTGTTTCTCCAGCAGCATTTTGGTGGGCTGCAGGGTCTGTGGTTTGGAGGAGGTGGATTAAAACAAAGGTTTAGTTGCTTCTAATTTGAGAACATGCACTAAAGACCCTTATTACTTAAAATGCCATAACACAATTTGTGCCTGTTTAGGTACATTAAAAAGACAGGGGAATGTGTTCTATGAGTTTCGGATGCCTACCAGTTGTTGCTTACCAATTGTGTGTGGGAAGGTTTACCAGATGTGCATTTGCTAAACCAGTGATCATTGTAGGAAAACACTGCAAATGCTTCTCAAAAATGTAAATTATGGAGTTTGATGTAAGCGTGTGCAAACCTCTCTAGTTTGGCACAGACAAGCCTTTGAAGTGAATAAAAAACAATTATTATTGAAACTAAACATTAGGTTTTACATATTGACTACTGGAGTATGTGCTACTTTTATGTCAGTCTCCTGAACAGTGTGACTTCCTTAGTCTCAAATCTACATTAACCACATTAGCTAAGCACATTTCTTAAAGAAAGATTAGGATTTTTCAGTTTAAAATAAAAATTTTACTCACCCTTGAAAGGGTGGGCCAGAAGGGTCTTTGAGAAATGTTGCACCGTAAACTTCGACACTATTAAGTCATTAAACACAAGAAGAAGAAATGAGTTCTCCTCCGTTTTTTTACTTTGGTGTTTTCTGAAGAAGTTCTGATAAACTCTGAAGCCCCAGTGTGAATTTATATACTGTATCTAATACTAATATATTATCATTACATGACCCAGTATTTTACCATCGTTTGTGGCTCTTGCTTTCTCACTGAGGTAGCTGTCTTCAGATTTAAGACAACAAATTAGGTGCTTTAAGGAAATAAAAACACCTCCCCGGGCAGATACAATACTTATCCCGGTGTAGTCTGCACTATCTGGACTTTGATAAATTTATATTTCAAAAGAATGGCTGAAGTGTTAATTGACATGAACAAAGAGCAATAATAAGTAATGGGACTTTGTCACAAAAATAACACTCAACTTTCATTAAGCCAATTTTCAAAATAATTGATTCAAATCTAATTTGCTGACTCTGTGGTTTCACTTGTCAATAATTGTGGTAATAATTGTTTGTTCATCTATCAGACAAAAGATACAGCTGGGATTTTGTATTTTAGACCATAACCTAACATACAAACCAAACGATGATAAAGACATCCTGGGAGCGTCCTTCTTTTCTCTTTACTAACGGCTGTTACTTGGGATGGAGTTTCATTGCCCTCAGCTGTGGTCTGTCCCAGCCTTCCCCTTGACCGAACACACACCAATGCACAGAAGGCAGGGGGAGTGGAAGTGGTAAAAAAAACAAAACACATAAGCAGGCTTTTTGGGCGCATGTGTGTGTCTTCCATTGGGGGAGACCTCTCATTTTCTCCTGATTTCAGCCCTGCTATTACCACACATTCTCCCTTTTGTGTGCGTGAGGGAGATTACAGGTAAATGCATAGCAAGCAGTCTGGTAGCCATTATACCATCACTATTATGTGAGCAGCTGTCTGCCGACTTGTTTAGCTCTGTTTGATGCCAGGTTAAACAACACCAACAAGACGTCCAGAAACTTAAGGAACACAAAGGCCCGACTGACCAAGGCGCTGACCATGAAAACTGTTGTCAGTTCAGGTGTCAAAGCACGTTTCCAACGCGGCACAAGATGGACGTGCTGACCTAGAATTAACAACTGCCTTTTTAAAAGTGATGCCTGCTGCACTATATTTACTTACATCCATCCAAACCATTATTTGTTTCTGCCCAGTTCTGAATTTTGCTTCAAAGTTGCAAATACAAACTCTCGTCAAACCTTTACAATTTGTAACCAACATAAGCTGCAATAGAACCTGTGCTTCCTCATCACTGTTAAATCGAGGTCTTTCTGACAAGATTAGCAAAGTTATCACTAAACCTTCATAACCGACTGCGGGAGGAGAAAGCCTTTGCAAAAGGCAGGTACTTCAGTAGAATACCTGGTCAGTGATTGAATGTGTTGTTACGTTTTAAGTACCTAAATGAATTATCCGAAGAAATGTCCATTGATTCATTCATACTTATCTTGCAGGTATCTTAACTTCACTTGTTGCTTTATAGTTTTTGTGGGGCTTTCAAAATAATGGCTACACTTTCCTTGAACAAATTTTCACTGTATTCAAAGTGTGAGTTTTCATCCCAAAAAGAACCACTGTCTTCTCAAGACTACAATACAGGACACCCCAGATCTGTAATCACTAATACAGGGGCTCATTGGCAATTAGTTTCCTTCTGTAACACCTACAGTGTGACCTTGTTAGCTTGTCTCTTCTTATTGATCTCAGCAGCTGCTGCCTCATCGCTCGGCTGCTTAATTCCTCGTCAGAATCATGCTAATATGGGATATTGATTGTGGATCAGAATTATTGGTCTAGAACTTACTCAAGGTTATCCACTGTCTGACAAAACAACGGATTGCAAATCGATTTGTCCTGTATTCCCAACCTTATGTTACACTCGAACATCCAATCCTTATAGAGCAGGCCCAGTTGAGTAACACGTTTTTTCATGTTCGAATTCTATATAGTTCAGTCAAAAATATTTCTTGTTTGGTTTGTATGCTCTCTGAAAATAGAAAGGCCTCTAAAACCCTCCCTACTGATCTGACCTGTTACAGTGGAAACGTGCCTTAAGAGCTAATATCTAATACATCTCTTTATAAAAACAATCTGTCTCCAAACACATGCTGAACTTGTGCCTGATATAACTGTGGCTGACAATGTGTGGGGTAGGTTTGCCTTTACATAGTCAACAATGAAAAGCACTACAGATATGTAGCTGAACAAGCTGACTGTCTCCTGTATCTGTTTGCCGTTATGTCTGTGCCTCTCTCTCCCTCTTCTCCACCCACACTGCGGTTCACCGTCACCACATCAAGCGCTCTGAAAATGCACAAGGCACGCTGATAAAGAGGGCCTTCCTATCCCAAATGGGACCGCTGCGAGTGTGTTGCCCAGTTCAGAACTTGGTGTGTGTTGCAGCAATGACTTCATAAGCTTTTATAGAAATGTTTGGGTGCATTCGAAGTCTAGCTGAGTAGACGTGAGATACAGTACATTTGAGAACGCTAACCTTCCAACTTTTAAGTTATTTGCAGACCCTTTCAGAACACATATGTTAAACTAATTTAATTACCTTCTGCACATACAGTGCTGGGGCAGCAGTAGCTCAGTGGGTAGAGTGGTTGTCTTTCAACCGGAAGGTAGTGGGTTCGATTCCCACTCTCCCCACAGTTCATACTGTCATTGTGTCCTTGGGCAAGACACTTAACCCACCTTGCCTCCAGTGACTGTAACACTGGTAATTACATTAGAACAATGTAAGTCGCTTTGGATAAAAGCGTCAGATAAATGTAAATGTAAATGTAAGTTGAGATTAGTTTTGGGCTGTCAGACTTACTTAAACAGCACACTAAAAGTGATAAATTATCCTTACTAAGCTCACATTTTGGTGACAATGGCTTAGGTTGAGAGGGTTGTCCATTAATTGGAAGGTTTACGGTTCACTCCTTGCGCCTCTCATTTACGCTGCCGAAGTGTCCTCGGGCTTTGGTTCCACTGCTTGTGACACTGGAGTGTGAATGAGTGTGTTTGTGTGTGTTAGGTGTGAAAGTACTTTGAGGGCCTATGAAGGTAGAAAAGTGTTGAATGCAGCCATTTTACATTTGTAATCAGTACCGTGCCCTGGCCAGTTTCTCACCTAAAAGCACGTCGCACCAATGTGTCTGCTCCCAATACGATTGCGAGCACAAGTACAAGAATGCTGTATTTACATAGCATTTAGTAGTTTATTTAGTTACTTCCTCAATTGTTGTTGGTTTGACCATGACGGTGCACTATGTGGCAAATATAAGCTAGCTAAGATTAAGGCTATGTCCACACGAAGCCAGTGCATCCTCTATCCGATCTTGAGACGGCGTCCTCTCAAGAAAATATCTGCGTACACACGGCCGGCTGAAAACGATGTAGTATATATGCCCGACCAGTATGGGGCGCTGTAATTCTGCCACAGATATACACTATACACGGAGAAGAAGACTTTGAGCATGCGCATAACCTTGCGCGCTGCAGAAGAAGACGAAGACCTAAATATTTATTTTCTAATAAAAACAAGTTCTCAAATTGTTGCAGTCATATATTTAGAGTGTAGTAATTGGTGCCCTCATGTTTGTTGTTTGCTCTTCAATATACGGACTGAGTTCTGAGTGCTTTGGACATGCGGAAATTCTCTCTCCATTCATTTTCTCCTGGTTGCTCTCCTGGTTCTCTTTTCGGTGGATCTAAGAGCATGTGGCGTATGGTGTTGTCCATTATCGCTTGTTGCTCACCACAACTGCATAGAAGCAATAGATTTTGCTGTAATAAAGCTAGTAGGCTTAGTAGCTTCTGCAGCACGAACTCAATCATGTAGTCCGCCATTATTGTTGTTGCTGTTACGTGTGACGAGGCCGACACGTGATGCGATGACATCATCGTTTTCACAAAATATACGGATTGGCTGTACACACGACACCGCAAGGGTGTCACCTAGGTGTTGTCGAAAGATTTATCCACTTTAGAACCCTGTTTCAAAAAATAGCGGATACAGTCTCCCAAAACACCGGATCCGTGTGGACGAAAGGCCAATACGATACAAAATGTATATGGATACAGTGATTTGTGTCTCCGTGTAGACAGCCCCTTAGTTTCTTGTGGCATCAAAGAGTTAGTTTTTGTTCGGCAGATACTGAAACCTATTGTAAAAAAGGGCTCATAGACAAGGGTATTGTTGTCTGACTGTACTGTTGTTCTCTTTGTTGTCCAGACAGACACGCTGCTTCTAATAAACAAAAGAATGCTTTAGGATAGTTGTAATAGGTGACCATGCTCAGGTACAGGTCAGGCTAGTGGCTAGTGTGAGGGCAGGCTAGTGTGAGGGCAGGCCACGACAGTGGACGGGAGACAGTATGAGTGTGTCCTGAATGGTATCCACTTCTGTTTTAAACCAGATCAAACTAAATGTTAAAGAAAATTGCATTCAAGCTTGACATGTTCATCAAAGCAGGACAGGACACATTTAGGGTGTCATTTCAGAAACAGCCCACCTGCTCAACCATTTTTAAAATCTTAAAAATGACCTATTATCACCAATCATTTGTTATACGTTTATCAAATAATGATAAATAATCCAGACATTTTAATTGAGCAGTCTGAAGTTTATAGTGTATATAAGGAGTTTTTATTTTACTGGTGTTAAGTTAATTCATTTTCATTTCCAAATCACAGACGTGTCAGATGTGGTCCTTGTGACCAGCCTATTTTTGCAGTTGATTACATCGGCCCCATTGTACTCCGCTGCATTGCCTCACTTCCATCTCGCCTCTGCCATCTTTTTTATGGTTTGTTTCTGTTTCTGAGAGCCGTGTGTTTTAAGCAATGAACAGCTAGACGGCCCAGAATGCCTTTGGCGCGCCCACTTCCTCCCCTGGTGCCCCTAACTCATGTTTGATTGGTCCTGGTGCCTTTCATCTCAGCCCAGACTTTAATCACTGCATTAGCATGTGTGGGGTTTGCTTCTTGGCACTGCTGCCAGTCGTAAGGGCCTGCGGAGAGAAGGCAGCACAGAGTCGTCTGGCAAATACAACTTCAGACCTTTCTCTGTTCAATTAATTATGATCAGGGTTCCCACGCTTCTTGGGTTACCTGAGAAGAATGTCACTGAAGTGTTAATGTAGCAAGGGTTCTGCAAGGGTGACATTGTGTTTCATTATGATTCTTTTTAGTGCTACTTCAATGCATCAACAACATTTTTTGATTTGAATTGGGAAAGTTTGAATGTAGCATTGTGACTTGGTCTGACTAATTGTTAACACTTCCTGTCCCTGGAGATCGTAATTTCCTGTTCTGGGACTCATCAATAACCAGCAGTGAAGCATAGAGAACTCTTTAAACCTTAAATCAGAAACAAATCAGAGTTTTCCTGAAGCTGTGTATGACTTTAATCTATAATTTTGTGCTGTGTAGGCCTCTGTTTTGGTGGGCATTTGTTTCACATGTGTTTGGCTGCTCATTTAGAAAAAAATAAAACATTTATGGAAAGAGACAAATATAACAATCTGCAAACAACTGCCATTCAGTGCTAGACAGTTTAGATATGTGTTGTTATTTTTGACACTATTGAAGTGTGGAACAAAGGACAGACCACCACATGTTTTATGTTACTCAATAGAATCAGGCAAATAGTCACTAGGAGGTGTGTCATAAAACCACATTAGCATAAAATGTTAAAAAGGGATAAACCAGCTTAAAGATTTAAAATGACAAGTAGATAAGTATGAGGAAGAGTGTAGGTAAGGCTGGCCAAAGTGGTCCAATGTAAGAGGCAGACTTAAGCCTTAAACTTGCATGGTTTGGTTCCGGACTTTTCAGTTTGGTTCAAGGACCATGGTACGGACCAAACAGCTGCTTAAAGGCGTTTGGTGATAATTCAGACATTTTTTCAAAAGCAGGAAGTTACGGCAAATTAAACACACACGAAGAAGAGCAAACAAAGGGATATGGGAAAAGCGGATATCTGTTAAAAACAGATATAACAGATTAAAAAACGTGTTTTCGGTATCACAAAGCTGGTTCACTTTCTAGTGAGGAAGATCTCTGTGGAAACTTACATTGAACAGCTAACATGCTTTGGAGCAGGTTACATTCACGTTGTGCGGCCCATAGAGCATGCGGTTTGGTTTTCTGCCGCCACATTCCACGTGATCCATTCTGACCAATGGCCGTGAAGGCGGGATAGAGCAGTGTCACAAACAACAAAAGTTATTTTTATGTGAATATAAGAATTTTTAACAGAGAAGGTGACATTAAAATAAATAATAACACTACAAGATCCAAACATTTTGGAAGTTGTAGTTGGCTTGTCAGCTGAATACCAGCTGTTGGTTTTTACATCGCAATTCTTTGACATTTACATTTTACATTTATTCATTTAGCTGACGCTTTAATCCAAAGCAACTTACATTAAGCCTGTAATTACCTGTGTTACAGCTGGAACACCACTGGAGGAAAGGTGGGTTAAGTGTCAAGGACACAACGACAGTATGAACTGTGGGTATAGCGGAAATCAAACCGCCTACCTTCCGGTTGAAAGAAGACCACTCTACCACTGAGCCACTGCGCCACTTATCAAATTGGCAGCATGGGAAAGGGGCGGTGCCCTATCCAGTTCTCATAATACATAAGATTAACTCACCGAGTTGATAACACGCTTCTTAATACCAGTTATCCAGACCGGGATTGTTAGGTTTTGTCTAACTGGGAGGAGAGACATGTAGGTTTGTATTACAGGGCCATGGTGAGGAATAATCTTTTATTGATTCTCGCTGTCCCATTTACTTTTTAGGTTAAAAAAAATGAATACAACTTAATATAAAGAAAGGACAGAAGAAAACTTTAAATGTGAAAACACAAATCCACCAACTAAATTGGTCCGACCAATGAGATTATTGATGAGGTCACAAATTATTAAAACAATGTCTGAAGCGGGCATGCCTTGAGTGTGAACTGTGTGGTGAAAACACAGGTAAGTGTAAGCGGTAAGTGTGGTTGGTCAAAATAATAATAAATAAACTTTAACTCAATAAACTTATAATGTGTCTGCGTTTTGTTTAACTGAAAATGTAAAGTTGTAAACTATACAAATGCTAAACAAAACAAACCCTGGACATGTTCAGTTTATCAGTAAAATCTATATTAAATTAAATAAATAGTGAATGAACAAATGTGACGAAGTGACAATGACTTATTCACACTTTGTCACAAAGTTGCTAACAAGTTGCTAACAAGTAGCTAACGTTTCCATCTCGTTTCCTGCTAAATTTACTAGGCTAGTTAGCTTGTTAATTAACTGTTTGGTAGCTTGGGAGAAGAGCGATTTGAGTGGGAATTCTTGCTTTAGTGAGACTGCTTTCTTAATGGCAACTTTGGAAAAAATTTCCAGGGCTTTAAGCTACGAGTCACTGGTTGCTGCAGGACTTCTGTGGAACACCAAATAACAACAAATGCAGGAAACGGATAATTTTCAGACCAGTGCTTTTTCATCAAAGATTGTTAAACTGACATCTGCCTCACAAGATTAGCATGTGCTAAAGCTGCAAAGTCTACATTAAAGTAAAACTCACATTGTCATTGGGTTTGTTTATGAACAATATACAAATACATATCAGGTAAAATATCCCACACATAATTTGAGCTACACAGAAATATATGAAGTTGGCAAGAAAATAGACCCTATAAAATGTGATATAACAGGTTTTATTGCTGCCTCTAAAGCGTTTATTTTAAGTTTTGACTTTCCCACTAATAAATGAATGGAAATGACTGCTTTTGTTGCTGTGTGTCATTACCTTATTTATTTAATTAAATGTGAGTATAGCTTTGTTCTTAAATAGGAATATAGGAAAATATGAATAAAATCTAATTGTGGTGGTGCTGTTTTTTTAATTTATTTTTCCAGTCCAATATTCAAAAAAACTTCAACAAACTTTCATTTTTTTCAGCTTACATAATGTTTTTACATAGGCCTTTTAATATTGAACAGTTTTTGTTTGATATGCAATGACACATATCGGATATTACTCAATCACTTTGTCGTCTGTGTCCTCACAAGCAATGACAATGCTCTGATATGAACAATTGTGGATAATTAGCCAAAGCCTTGCTCAATATGCCCGGGATGCGGCATATGTGTGGGCTAATGAGCATTCGGGTCAGGTGGCCAAATGGAGGCCAGTTCGGGACTGTCAGTACGATGTCCATCTCCTCATTCACCTGCTAATAGGATCAAAAGCAGGAAGGTCGTGGCCGGGTAACCAGCGGGGCGTAGGCTAATGCCGAACGCGCGCCATCCCTATCCATCTGCCCCGGATAGAGCGCCGAACCGGTCCCCAGGGATTTACCAATATGACTCACCTCTTTGTGTGTGTGTTGGTGCGACATGGGGCAGGATTGGATGTAATTACCCAAAGGCTCATCTCCAGTAAGTTTTCCATTGTTTGCGCACAACTTTCAAGATGACACATCCTCATGGATTATGCCCCCTCATTGCCCCAAACCTGCTAATCCACAGAAGGAGGCCGGGAATAGGCAGACATTCAGGAAGCGGCAAGGCCCGCATTATTTGAAGCTAAATACATGTGTAGACAGAAACAATATTGTTACATCATAAACTGCAATAATCACTATTTTTGTGGCCGGCATGTGTTATTGTTCACCTTTGAACCAATGGACTTGCATCATCTATTCTAACATTGTTACAAGTTGGGGCTGAAGATTAACTTTGCAGAGATAACCACTTGCATATACTAATAAAACAAGTGCAAATCATACAGTATTGTTTAAAATAATAGCAGCACAATAAAACTAACTAGAATAATCCAGGTTTTTAGTATATTTTTTATTGTTAAGTGGCAAACAAGTTACCAGTAGGTGCAGTAGATTCTCAGAAAACAAACAAGACCCAGCATTCATGAAATAAACGATCTTAAGGCTGTGCAAATGGGCAATTAGTTGAAAGGGGTGTGTTCAAAAAATAGCAGTGTCTGCTGTTGACTGTACAAACTCAAAACTATTTTGTACTAACACGCCCAATTTTTCAGTTTTTTATTTGTTAAAAAAGTTTGAAATATCCAATAAATTTTGTTCCACTTCATGATTGTGTCCCACTTGTTGTGTATTCTTCACAAAAAATTACAATTTCATATCTTTATGTCTGAAGCCTGAAATGGCAAAAGGTCGCAAAGTTCAAGGGGGGCGAATCATTCGCAAAGCACTGTACATTATTTGTTTTTGCTTCAGAAACAGCTTCTCGATGGATTAAGGTCCGGGGATTGGGCTGGCCACTCCATAACATTAATTTTGTTTGGTTTGGAACCAAGACTTTGCTCGTTTACTAGTGTGTTTGGGGTCATTGTCTTGTTGAAACGAACATTTTCAAGGGCATGTACTCTTCAAGTATTTTGACAAATGCAAACTGATCCATGATCCCTGGTATGTGATAAATAAGCCCAACACCATAGCAGGAGAAACATGCCCATATCATGATGCTTGCTTCACTGTCTTCACTGTGAACTGTGGCTTGAATTCAGAGTTTGGGGGTCGTCTAACAAACTGTCTGTGGCCCTTGGACCCAAAAAGAACAATTTTACTCTCATCAGTCACAAAATGTTCCTCCATTTCTCTTCAGGCCAGTTGATGTGTTCTTTGGCAAATTGTAACTTCTTCTGCACATGCCTTTTTTTTTTAAAACAGAGTTTGCAGGGATTCTTGATTAGCTTCACAAAGACGTCTCCTAACTGTCACAGTCCTTACAGGTAACTCCAGACTGTCTTTGATCATCCTGGAACTGAGCCTTTGCCATTCTGGTTATTCTTCGATGTTGTCTTCCGTTTTCTTCCACGTCTCTCTGGTTTTGCATTGAAGATCATTTTAGCTGAACAGCCTATAATTTTTTGCACCTCTTTTTAGGTTTTCCACTACTCCAATCCACTTTTTAATCAAACTACGCTGTTCTTCGGAACAATGTCATAAACGACCCATTTTCTCCAGGCTTTCAAATGCATGTTCACACCTGTTTTTTCCCAAAATTGATGACTTCAGTGACTGAATACCACACTGCTATTTTTTTTAACACACCCCTTTCAACTAATTGTCCAATTGCACAGCCTTAAGAGCGTGCATATAATGAATGTTGGGTCTTGTTGGTTTTCTGAGAATCTACTGCACCTACTGGTAACTTGTTTGCCATGTAGCAATAAAAAATATACTAAAAACCTGGATTATTCTGGTTAGTCACATTGTACTGCTATTATTTTAAACAATACTGTACATTGCTGACAAAATGTAACTTCATATAAAACCTTAATATCCCCAACCATATTTTTTTTTTCTGGATAAAAGGGGTCATGGGTCATTTAAACCCCAATTACAAAATGTGTCTACTGCAATGAAAACTTCAATTTAAGAGAATAAAAGACTGTTGACGACTTGCAGTTAAAAAGTTTGGTAAAATGTAGATGTTGGTGTGACTGAGGTAAAATGACCGGTGGATTTAACAATACGTTGGTTCCAGTCTCTGTTGGACACACCTGTTAATTTCCCATTTACTTGTCATTACATGTACTCTGATTGCTTTGATTAGCTACTTCCGTTAGCTTATGTCTCATTGAGGTGGGGAAGGTAATAGAGTTTGACTAATATATGTTCAAAATGGGATTTTATACTTGCTCCATCATATTCCCTAACCTCCTAAATCCTTTGTTCTCTGCAATAGAAAAAGACTGCAAGTCTTTAACTGGTCTGACTGGACTTTTATTCTGACCTTCATAAACCTTCTTTGCGTTCTGTCCTGCAGTTCAGCTCCTTCTTTACCTCAACAGATCGGTACATCGACTCCATTACTGCAGAAGCAGCACCAATCCATCTGTCAACCTCCTGTTCCATCATTCCCTTACTCATTTGAACAAGACCCCGAGATACTTAAACTCCTCCACTTGAGGCAGGAACTCTCCACCAACCTTTTTCTCTGCTGGAAAAGGGTGTCTTGTCCTCTTATTGTCCCCGTCAACACTAAAACAATACACTTTTTTCTCATTGGTGTTATTTTCATCTTAAATGCTTACCATAACTCTCTGTAAAATATGAGTTTAGATTAGTGTGATCACGGTTAAGGCAAATAAATTATGCTTATTACTCCATTACTTTCCATACACACTGCTGTGGACTTTCATAATTGTCAAATAAAATAAACAAATGTATTGTTCAGTTATTTATATCCTCATATTGATGCCTTTTGGTTTTTCAAATCTTATATCACCCTGAGTGAGACAATGGCCTCAGGAAACACTGTCTGTATTGTTTATAGACCACTCCTATAATAATGAGCTCATAATGACCACCACTAAAACAATACACGATGAATAGGCTATTTCTGTCTCCGCCACTTGTGCCATTCCCCTATTGTCGTTTTGAACATACATTGTTGCCATTTGGAGAAATCTTAAAAAGCTCAACACAAGTGGCATCACCAAAAGGAATCGGAGTCAAGCGAGTTGGACGTGGACCAGCTTTGTATCATATCAGTCTCTGTATAAAACAATGGGCCCTATAGTTTTAGAGACATGGAGCCATACACTGTGCTTGAGCACTTTAATCAGAGCCAACACAAGCAGAGATTCATTAGATCCCTTTAATACCCTAAGTGTGGACAGATCCAACTAAGAACAATAGTTTTTTTTAAATTAATGGTATCACGATGCAGTCATGCGGCAGGATGGTCCACTCTGGATAATGATTATGAAGACGTGTTGTTCCTGACACAGCTGCCACCACAGATGCTCCACGTATTGATTATCACACATCTATCAATTCATCAAACACAAAAACATGTGGGGTACACAGATCTTCTCACATAAACAATGCAACACTTTTTTTTCTTGTTATACTGACAATTTAGAAAGCAACTTTAAAAGTTTACAGGCAAGTTTTTTGTTGTCTTGCTTTGTTAAATATTGAATAGTGATTGAATAATATGGGAAAAAGAGAAGCTTTGGTGTGATTCTTTTATTAGTTTTGTCAATTAATTTGTGTTCTCTGTGGTAGACATTTTTTTCTCATTCTCTCCTTATTTTCCTTTATTATTTTTTTTTTATTTTATATTTTTTTATTTAAACAAAGTCTGTATGAAAATACAAAATATGATAATTTTGGAAGTTGTGCCCTGTACATGTTTTTGTTTGTTTTTTTATTTGTTCTTTTTTTTTGGCTATGATAGCTTAAGTATTCACCAGTAGAATTGGTCAGGGCAGAGGGGGGCGGTCCTACATCTTGTTCTAGTTTTAATTTTTTCAATGCACATTTTAGGATATGCTTAGATTCTTGTCATAATACAAAAGTTCTTTTTATATTGTTATAGACTGCATCTATAAAATCAAAACCTTTTCAGACTGAAGAGAGCCTTACCAAAGAGAAATGGGTTTATTTAAAAAAGTAAAAATAACCAAGTTCTTGCAAAATATGGTATTTCCCAACCTTCTCATATACTGTAAATGATTACACCATGTTTCCCTTTTCTCAGTAAAATGTGCTCAGTCAAGTGCAATGTGTTCCTGTGACTCCAAAAAGTAGAAAGAGATTGTCAAACAAAAATAAAATAAAAGTTAAAAAAATCTTCTCAACTTAGTTTGGAACATTTTATTTATTTATTTATTTTGGCCTATGAATAATTCTATTTTTTTTGTATTTCAAGAAAATCTAAATTTGGAAAAAAGACAAAAATAATTATTCAGATTCTAAAATTTGTCTTTTTTTTGTATCAAAACTTAAAATGTCTGTTGGTGCCATTCAGACAGCAAATGACAAATGATTCTATAATTAGTCAAAGCTTGTGGTCACTTTAAGATACTATCTGAAAGAAAACTGAACTGATTTGTGACTTCAGGCTTTGCTTGACCTTCAGGAGGATCATCAAAGATGCAGACAAACAAAAAAACATTCTCAGATTACTGTCTAATCATTAGACTTAAGAACATTACATAACACATTGTGTGTGGGGTTCGGATGATCCTTTGTGCTGTCCCGTTCTGCTCTTCGGCCCATATGGTGACAAGCCCGCGGGATTAACCAAAACCTTAGAATAATACATGGCTAATGAACCCAATAGTCTATGATTATGGTATTAGCCAAGAAAGAGACAAAGAGGTGAGAGAGATAATTCGACTTGGGCCAGTCCTACCACTGTTCACAGCCAAATGTCTGGGGCTGAGAGATGGTGGGCCTCATCTGATTGACTGGAGGACTCCTTCAGTAAAGACCAGGTCTGGGAGAGTTAAAGCACCAGGACTGGAAGTTTGTGTTAAGTGAAGTTCAATTTAAAGTAACAAAACAGGAATTATACTGTATGACACTGTTGGAAGCATTAAATTTAGCCATTGAAATTGTCTGATTTTTATTAATTATAAATAAAAATACTGATGCTACATTTACTGTCACTTTTTTACAAACCTGCTTTGACAGATTCTCCAGGGCATAATAAAAAATAAAAGAATGGCATGATACCAACTTGAGTTTAGTTGGTATACATCCTGTAAAGTTACAGTGTAAGTTTTTAAAGATCTCTTGAATACTTCACCGGTATGTAACTGTCAGCACGCTCTTGGTTTGGAGAAGCAGACAGGCGCAATAACATGGGCTTTATGTTATGTATGGCTGGTAATTAACCCAGTAGAAACACATTTAGTAACATTTGAAGCTTTGAATACTTCAAAATTGACAACCAGCTTTAGTGTGTGTAACGTTTTTTTCATCATATGCCACTTTATTCTGTTATTCTCTGAACAAAATATGGTCCAAACACTCAAACTGACATTACAGTGTTAAAAATCTGTGCATGGTTTAATGTTTGTGGCCTTTCTCCTGTTTGGTTCTTCAAACTGGGAGTGTGTTGTTATACTACAGGAAATAAAGTTACTCCAAAAACAACTGAATACTGAACTATTCCTTTAACCTTACGTGGCCATGACAAAAAAAAATAAATAAAAAAAAAAAACAATAAGAGACCGTAACTTTTCGGCCACTACACATTTGACTTATTTATACAGTAAAATGAATTTGTAAATTTCTGAAAGAATAGTTAGAGACCACCATAAGGTTAAGCAAAATGGTTGCCTGAAAACTCTCATTGTGATTTATTTGGTTAATTATTTAACAATTAAATGAGGAATAAATGGCCTAATCTTTTGATGACAAATTCATCTTTTTTTTTTCTGCACATGTATGCCTTGATCCACTTTAATAAATTCCCACTTTAAACCAGACCAAACTGCTCCAAACTGGGCCCCGACACTCCATACACCATACATTATGCTAATGAAACATCAGCGCACCAGGCCGCAGCAGTGATAGTCGATAAATATAGTGATGGACTCATTGTTAACCCGGTGAAAGGATGGGGCCACCATCAGCAATTTATTGTTCTAAGTAGAGACGTACAAACACCAAGTTTACTATGACGCAGCTAAAAGCTTCAGATGAGCTGCGCTGAAGAAACGCGGCCCCACGATTTGCATTATCCTGGATAGAGTCTTGGGGCAGCTGTTGTTACGTTATGTAATATGATGCTCCATATGTTCCACATGACTAATTACACTATACAAAAGGAGGCGGGAGCGTTAGGGCAAGGAGAAAGGAGGAGGAAGAACAATGCAGAGGAGAATGAAGTTTGAAGTTTTGGGAGATGAGTTTGAGAAAAAAGCCCGTAAAGAATGCTATCATTAGTTCCTGTTCCTTCGGTTTATATCAACAAGTGTGATCACCCTTGCAGCCTGTGTCTGCACGTCTTCTCCTCCCACTATTCTCCAATCAATCCAAATTGATTGTGATAGCTGCGAGCTCTGACCTACTTAGACGAACAATAGCCCCCATGGCTGCTCGGGACATTCTGATGGTTTGGTTTTGGAGGTCACCGAGGCTTGGACAGCGGAGAGTGGGCCACATGGGTGGGGAGCGTGGTCCAACCCCTTCATCTTTTCACGAAGGCCTCTACCAGCCTCTTTGACCCCAAGCGGCAAAGGCTCTGAGAGATGGAAAACAGGCAGATCCCAGGAGTGTCCAGACATGCACGCTCACCTTCAGTCCCATACAGTATGGGTCACACTCATTTACATAATGCACTCACAATTAATGAGGGTGAGAACCACTGGTAAAATGACCAGTGATGCGTGAGACTTGACTCTGAAAGTGTTCAGTTAGGTCAAGCTTTGTGTCCATAACACTAGAGGTCATTTATAGCCCCCTTTGCATTTTTTAATTCATGTAACTTTTTTCATAAACCACTTTTCTCAAATGATTTTACTAATCATCCAGTTATTTCTGGGCTTTCAAGAATAAGAAAGTGAAAATTAAGATAGGGTGTATGTGGCAGAGTGGTTAGCGCAAGAAGGTTGTTAGTTCAAACCCCAGCCAACTTGAACATCCTCGGCCAACTCCAGCTTTTCTGTGAGGAGTCTGCATGTCCTCCCCGTGTTACTGTGGGTTCTCTCCGGGTACTCCGGCTTCCTCCCGTCGTCCAAAGACATGCATGTATAGGTTAATTGGCAAGTGTCCCTAGTGAATGAATGTGAGACTGAATGGTTGTCTGTCTCTGTCTGTTTCTAAGTGTCAGCCCTGCGAACAACTGGCCATTGTCCAGCGTGTACCCTGCCTTTAGGCAAAAAGTTGCTGTAATGGCTCCAGGCCCCCGCAACCCCTAACAAGAGAAAAATAAATTAAAAAGAAATTTAAGATTGTAGAGGCCAGTGCCCCCATGCCACAAGCCACTTGGCTGTAGCTTTAAGGTGTTCTGACAGCACCTGGGGCTTCTTCTTTGTCTTTTAAGTAGGAAATCTACATGCAATAATGATCTACATGTATTACTATGCCAGACTGCGGCAGGAGGTGCAAAATAATCAGTAAATATAAGGTTGAAAATGGCTCTAACAATGATACATTACACCTAAGCATTTGTAACATTGCTAGTTAGCAATAAAATTTGAGGTATTTTGGGGATATAAGCTCACTATGGCTGTGTCCGAAACCTCCACCTGGTCGTGGATATATAGTGCACTCAAACCTTACCACAGAGCATCATGAATACAGAGAACAGAGCAATTTGTTTAGAAAGTTTAGAGATCTGGAAACATACAAATTTATTTTACTTGTTTGCTGCAAAGAAAGATGTCCTTATTACTTTTTTGTACTGAAAAAAAAGTCTTTATACAAATAAATTATCAAATATAGCTGTAGCTCAAGTCTCTGTTGTATCCGTTAAGGGTTTCTGTAATGTGTCAAAATGTAAAACAGCCAAAGTGTTATTATTAATTTAGGCTCAAAGTTTAATGACATCACACCAACAGTTTAAAAGTTCACTTCAAATACAGTTTCTGTCTCGTATAGAAACACAACTTATGCAGAGCTTTTATAACGTTGTTGTTGTTGTTGAAGTTAACTCTAAATACAAAATGGACCACAGTGGAAACACAAGTCTCAGGAGTTAACTGCAACAGTTCCCTCCATAACCAGACCAGTCTGTGAAACATGGTTTGATTATCCATAGATGCCTCAGACAACCCCGCTTTAGACTAAACTGCCCTTTTAAAGTTTACTCAGTGCGTTATCCTAAGGCTGTCTGTAAGGTTTCCTATCCAGGTCACATGAAGAAGCCAAAAGTAGCCATCTGAACATTAAATCTTGAAGACTTTCTTTATCAAAGAGACTGACACTCCAGAAATCTCCCAACTTTCCTAGCTGAAACATTCCCATTGTGTCCAAACCAGACCAGCTGGAGGTCTCTTTGAGTGTTTGGCTGCTGTGCGACATAAAAACTAGCGTGGAACCCGGTCCCTGAGAGGCTGTCCTGTCCCATTATCTGGTTGGGGGCTACACATCCCACATCCTCAGCTGTATATCAGCAGGAAACTGGCTTCAAACAGCTCCAGTGCTCGGCCTCCATGACACTGACACAATGAGTCACATTCTGGCCCACTACCAGCAATGCACCGCTGGGAGCAAAGCATCCTGAGGTGTTTGTGGCGAACACACACACTCAGTAGATGCCGATGGGGGACACTCGGCACCGGATGGTCAGAAGAGACGCCCTGCACAAGAATGGAAATAGCCGAGGAAGAAGAAAAAGCAAAACAACCAATGAAATGACTGTCGAAGAGTTAAGACTAAACAAAGTGAGGCGATAAAAAGTATGCAATCAGTGAAAGGGAATTGCCCTGCACAGATTAGGTTATTAGCCAATATTTATTTTGGCGCAGATGACAAAAGTGGAAAAAAGATAGCAATGCTTTTTGGGATAATGAGCCCACTCCTGACACACATAAACATAAAGGAATTGTTTCAGGCTTAGTTAAGACATCTGACTGGATAATGAAGCCCATTTTTAATTTATAAATATATGCCAATATTAATTTATCTGTGTTTAAAATCACTTAGTGTTTGTTGTTGAGACCATTCCTGTTACGTCCCATTTCCACCGTGTTACAAGACAGGTTGGGTCTGTACAACAAAGTTTGCTTTCTGATGTCAAAACAGAAATCATTCAGTGTATATTGTACTCACAGGCTTCTTTCAACAGTGTAGTACAGTTGATAAAAGGTAAAAACGCTACTTGATTGGATGAAAGAGAGAAGGAGGAATCAACTTGCAGCAGTTTCCGGTTTCCAAAAAGGTTAAGGTCTTACGACTCTTGCTTTGTGAATTGCAAACATGGAATTTGCTGTTGACTGTTAAACACAAGCAGAAACTGTAACGTGAAAGAGCGTCCCAAAAAAGTAGGTCTAGCTTTCTGAATGAAAAAAACCTGGTGCGAAGAAACCAGACACTATCTACTATTGCATCTATATATGGGTACTCTTCCAACTTCTTGCACTGCTGCAAGCATTTCCATGAGTCTAGACTTGGAATGAGACATGTTTTACCTTTGGAATGTGGATTATAAACCAAGACCGAATCACGGCGTGATCAGATGGAAGTTCTTAGTCTTACTGTCTGCAAACAGGCCATGAGTTTTTATGTTCCCTATTTCCTCACACGACCATCTCAACCTCACATTTCCACCATTTTTTTGCAAAGTAAGAACAAACATGTCATGTTTACTTGTTTAAAAATTGGCGATTGCTTCTTTTTCCTCTCAGAAATAAATATTGAGATTTTTCTGTACATTGGCTAAAGTTGTAATTATGAATATATAGGGAAATACTGGATTAGTGTTATGACATATATAACAGGAACGTCTTATTAGTATTACTACGATAGTAAATTTTAAAGGTTAGATTGTGTTTTTTTGTATTTGTATAAAGTGAAGTTGTTTTGTTACATATCACTACACTATATTGCTGCTAGTATTTTACCATAAGAGAAAACAGCCTTTTTAACTTGTGTGACTTTCATTACACATGAGTTCCCAGTTTGATTTGACAGACGGCCATCCTTCTTGAGCCAAGTGGTCACTCAAGATGGTTTTGCTGTGGTTTTCTATTTCAAGTAACTTCAAAAATGGCTTTTGTTAAATTGTTGTTATGTAAAATGGATGCTACAGAACTATATCCCTAAATGTTATCACAGAAACGGAAGTCACAAAGTTCACTTCTACTTTTAGAGACTATCGCCTGAAGCATTAAATACACAGATGCGTAAGCATAAAGGCACCAAGACATTAAAAGCACAATAACTGCAACACATTACTTCATTAAATGTAGTAGCAGATCTTTCTTGAAACATGACAGTTTAATAAGGAAGCATTGAGTGTATCTTTTGCGTGCTGCACATTAATGGCCTGTAGACTTGCTGATATAAAACGTTGGGGAAACAGGAGGCTCTTTTGTTCCAAGCCCGAGCGGTGATGAAATGAGGAAGTGGTGATCCTGTCACATGCACTCTAACTAACACACACCACTTCCTCCTCCTCCTCCTTCTCCTCCACTCCATTCTCCATCCACGCTGCCTTTTTCATGAATGGAGCTGTAGAGTGGAAGCCGCTGATTGGCTGAGCTCTGCACCAATGGGAACAGAGTCTGGGTTGAGTCTGTTTACCATTCACAAAAGACTTTCTCTTTCTCGCTCTGCCACAGTTATTTTCTAACTGAAGGAAAGTTATCATTCCCACAAAATACAATATAGATTTACCTAGAGCACACTTTGAACCACAGTGTATATTCTCATGTACACCACCAACCAATATCAACATACACTGTAATAATGGTTATGAGTCAATGTGTAAAGAAGTCACACTTTACAATGCCAACCATATGGAACAACTGAAAAAGACATTAACAGTGTTCCATACTTTGTTCAATTCAGTTTAAAACCCATTATTTACCTTGCCTTTACAATTGACTGATGGTAAGTTTCATAAATTTTGCATTATTACATTGTATTAAGCACTATTGTATGTGTTCATGGCATGGTATGGTATAGGTGACCATTGAAGAGGCTTGTGTTTCCACTGCATTGTGGCAGGAGATTGGCAACATAATCTGATGTCCTACAAGCACTATACTATATGAAATAATAATTTTATAAATTGTTTTTGCATGAATCCTGCTGACTAGTGCAGCAGAGTCTGGAGCGGTAAACCTCTGCAATAAACAATGGAAGAAAGAAACAGTCATTTCCAGCTTATTCTCAGCTTTCTAAACTTTAAATTCAGAAAGCTGCCCGAGTTTCCTACATTTTAGTTTCTCCCTTTCTGACGTGATTCACTTTTTGATGCTTGTGCTTAATGCATTGTAGACAGTGAAGACAATGCTTTTAATTCACAAAGCAAGAGCCGTAAGACACCTACCGCCCTCCATCAAAAACCAGAAACAGTTGTTGCTAATAACGCAGCACATTTTGTTACAGAAAAAAGCCCATTTATTTTTCTTTTGTCTTAAAATGTGACTGTTTATCACAAGACAAGCTTTATTCACTTAAAACAACATGATTCTGAGTGATAAGCAACCATTAGCTTAGAATTGTTTTTATTATGTGTGATACAGAAACTGCTGGGAGGCTAGGCACTTTCCATGAATCTGGAAGCAGCCGTTGACAAGTTATAGATAAACTATACAGTTATCATACAGTTGACTGTCCCACCTCACTTATAGAGAATTTCATTATCTACAATAAGCTTATCTATCAATGCAGTGACAATTAGTGCAGGGCTTTGACAGTTGGCTGAGAGGTGTGGTACACAGTACAGTACAGGACAAATGGAGATATACATTTGAGCATAATACATTTATTTGAATATCTGTTGAGGCAAAACACATGGGTTTTTTCCCTCAGCATCACATTATTTCTGTGACTTCCTGCACTGCGGTTGTTAGCTGCAACAGGAATGCAACAGGACAAGATTTCACCCTTTCTTCAGTTAAACACATAGTCAGTCATAAGTCATTCACATTAAAATAATAGGCATGAACAATAAATTAGGTTTTGAAAATTACCTAAAATGCGATTTATGTTCTGTTTTGTATGTGTGACCTAAGGAAAGGATGGTCAAGCAGCTACCCCTGTGGTCAAAATGTGCTAAAACAGGTTCTGATATGTGAGCCCTTAAAATGTGGACTACGCCTGCTTTCAGACCTAGCCTTTCAAACTGTTTTCACTCGAATGATTTATGGCGCTTTCATTTCCTTTATCACACTGGGAGAGTAATTTTTACGTCACTATGTTCATGTGCTTAGCTTAGCTTGATTAAGCCGTCCAACTGGATTTCTGTCTTTGTCTGAGCCAACGTGCACAAATCAAACAACTGAGGCCACAGTGCTCAGCTCAGTCTAATTCTGCATTTATGTGGTCTTGGCAAAAGTTAAATGGACGAGACCTTCCCAAAGTTGTACAGTATGCTTTTTGGGGGGATGCTTTGGACCCCTGTTGGTAATGGAAATGCAACGAGTGAAAACGAGGCTTATGTGGGCCACAATACATACTCATTGACACCTCCACAGAGTTCCAAATACATCTGTCCTCAGAGCTGATCTATCTCTCTCATTCAGGTTGCATACATCCCAATTCACACCTTACACAAAAGCTGGTTAGACCTAAATATTCCAGGCTGTCTACATTTACATTTTAATACCAGGTCTGAAGGGGGTCTAAGTTTAAAGACTCTAACAAGTCACATGTGATTCCTTTCAGGCAGACATTACACACCTCTTAATGATATCT
Source organism: Perccottus glenii (assembly GCA_024416835.2). Classification (NCBI taxonomy): domain Eukaryota; kingdom Metazoa; phylum Chordata; class Actinopteri; order Gobiiformes; family Odontobutidae; genus Perccottus; species Perccottus glenii. Next base: position 5,419,050 of record CM044548.2, read on the forward strand.
TTTTAAAAAGGAATTGCCATTACCAAACTCCTTATCTATTCATGATTGAGGTGTGATTGACAACATTTCTCATCAATAAATCACCAGTAATGGCTCTGTATTTGATTTGATCTACCACCACATGAAGCATCAGCTCACACAGACCTCAGCGGTGAGACGCTCCGAGCCGGCTGACTCAAATCATGTGTGACACACAACCGCAAGCATGCATGGAGGAGTACTTCTCCCAGGCCTACCTTCCCTACCCCCAGCCATTCCTTTCTGTGAGGACCCCTAATGGGAATGCAGACATGGCTTGGACCACCCGGCAGGGGTCCTTAAGAATCAACGCAGGCATTCTTTCAGTCAACTACATCCCACATCCCAAATGTAACAGGGTTTAAAAAGTGCTCTCTAGGTCAGACTGCAATGAGAGGATGCCAATGGGGCCGTCTCTTGAGGTTTAACAGCCCAATTTGTGCTCAAGATGACATCAAAACAGGTTAGGATCAATGATTTAACTGAAAAACTGATGACACCATTGTTGTCAGGTTTGGCCTGGTTTGCTGCAGCCTCAACGAGAACAAGTAATGACCCCAGTAAAGTGTCAGAGGAAGATGGATGAGTCGGGCTATCTACAGACTGACTGTGAAGGATCATGAAAGCAGGAGGAGCTAACTCACATGTCTGGTTTTATGCAGAAATGTTGACTTGAGTTTGCAATTGCATTGGAAACCTGGGTTCCAAACCTGACTATGGCTGTCTTACCTGTTTTCAGAGTTTATTGAGACACCGAAAAGCAAACACTGGTCCATTGCATAACTTGATGCATGTAGGTAAAACACCATTGTACGATACGTCTGCCAAGTCAGTCAGGTGCGCTGTGAACCCTGCTGCACACACACAAGAAAAAGGAAAAGTGGATGTCTATTCCAAAACATACAATTTCTATTGACGTTGTATCTTTAGGAGTAGTGCTGAGAGAAAACTAAGTACACAAGCATCAGAGTAGATCTATACATCTCATATTGATCATGAGTTTATGAAGAACAAAAGCACTATATTCTACTATTGCTGTTCTACTTGCTGTAAGTATATGTGCATTGGTTGCCACTCAAAACTATACCCCACATTTTTCTGCAAACGTCTCACTTGCACTATCAATGTCATACTCCTTGACCCAACGTTACAAAAGTCACCATACACGTACATTTTAATGAATGCTACAAAATAAATGAATTGCAGGTTATTTATATTTGTCAATAAAATGCTCAGCTCTGAAAGTGAAGGCTTTTGCTTGTTCCATTAGCCTAGCTAGCCATGCTGATTATCTTCTATTTTATACAAAAGATTAGTCTAGTCTCTGTAGATTTAAGTAGGATTTTTAGGGACTACCAACAGACACTGAACATACTTCCTCTTGACGACCACTACTAAAGAGAGAGGCAAAAGCACAATGACAACGAACACTATAAAACTTTCTTTAATACAGTGTGAATTTGTGGTAACATGATGAAGACATGGGTTCTTGAAAAATGGTAGCGTGCTCTGTCACTCACAAGTTAATAAGCGTTTCTACCAGTTGCAAGTCAAGAAACCATCAAAAGGACTTTCATTTTCTGATGCCACATTTTAAGGTCAAAGGAAGCATAGTGTTGCTTTTTTTCATTTGTTTATATTTCACACAATGAACATGTGAATCTCATTTAGTCACATGGTATTGTATATGGAACAATGTACACTGTATACACAATGATTCGGCATGGCCCTTGCATGTGATCTTCCCTCATAATGCTGAATGATCAAGTGTGCTTATGTTTTCTTGGACCAATGTGTGAGAATCCAGCAAAGCTCCATTTCTTCCCAACACAAAAGCAGTTCATTAAACACACCAGTCCTGCTTGTGTTTCTGGTCGGTTCTGCCATACGCCCTGAGGTTATAGCTGTCCTCGTGTTCAACCTCCACCCTGTCTGTAGATTCAAATCAGAGCCACATGGCAGAAAGCTCCAGCTCATCTGAACCCCCTCCCCAAACACACAATCTCCACCCCCTGGAGTTAACTCTTAAACACCATTGGCCCTCAATTGTTTGGCAGCTTAAAGTGTTTTGTCTGAGCACTGCTACCCTATGGAGGATCCTTCCTCTACGACCTAGTGGGCAAGTGAGCTGGAAGATAACCACAAACCTCATTGCAGTGTTGATGCTGCTGAATCCAATCAGTGTGAGCAGGTTTGACCAGATTATCCCCAGCAGATGTGGTCAGGGGAAATTAAAGAACTGATTTCTATAGGTTTTATTAAAGGAGGAAGTTGTAGGCGGGACATAATTGCATTTCAAATTACATACAGTAGTTAGTTTACTGGAATTCTGTAAGTGGCAATAAATAATAATACTCAGTTATTCAGAGGTAAAGAACCACCATCACAAAACCTTCCCAAAGTGAAACTAAAAACCTGCATCACATCATTTGGCTTTGAGCTTAATAAAAAAAATGTACTTGAAGTTGTCTTGCCAGCACTTTCAGTTTGATGTTTCAACTGACACACTGTTTGATGTTTCCAAGTAAGTGAAGTAATAATAAATGGTATGTGTTATTCACAGATGATATGTGTTATGCATAATCTTGATAATCTTGGTATCAAAACACTATTGACTAAGAAAATATTTACACAACGGCAAAAACGCTTGCCAGTAATGTGACCAAACTGATCTGCATTAGTTGTCTGCACTAGTAGGGGCGCTGTGAACCCCACCACTGCTAATGCTACACACAAGATTTATTGGTGGAGAAGGCCAGCCTTAATGTGAGCAAATGGTCAAAACGCTACAGTGTGCAGTCTCTTTCCGCACAGATTTAAGTGAACCTTTATTACTTATGAAAGAAATGTACTGTATCTGCATCTACTGTTTTAGAGTCCCTGCTGCTTCAGTGACCAGTTAAGGGTGGCTCGGACATCAGCTCTGGATGCCGTTGGACGCCTCCTCGGGGAGCTGTTCTGGGAATTCCAAAGCCTCAGGCAAACCCAGTACAGGCCAGAGGGAATACCAAGAAGAGCTGGAGAAAGTGTTTCTTGGGGTGGCACAGTTTGGGCAGCTCTACTCAGACTGCAGCCTCGTTTCCACTGGGACGGTACTGTGCGGGTAGGGTTGGTTCTGGCATGTTTCCATAACTAAAAGAGATCTGAAGCGTCCTCAAAAAGAACTTTTGGGACCCTTTGGGCTAGTGGATGATTGGACGATAGATGAGCCTCACTCCAGGAAAAACAAGAAGCAAAAGGAAAAAAATTCAACGAAAATGTTTTTTTAATAGATTACCCCTTATTTTTGTAAAAACAAAACAAACAAAAACGTCATATTCCAACAATAAACATATATGTTCTACAAATATTGACCTTGCGTCATAAATTTCAACATTGTATTTATCTTGCTGTCTACACAGCTTTAAACACAAGCAGAACCTGTGCCTGAAATATTGAGTCCCTGAATTATAGGAGATTGGCACAGCTTTATGAATTTAATGTTTAGACAGCTGGGAATAAACTGGAAACAGTCCATGTTTACTGCAGCAGCTGTACCTCCAGCCTCTCGCTGCTAAACACAAGGATTAATTTGCGCTGCCACACACCAGGATTTATACCAATTCATCCATGTTTCTAAGAGTCTGTTTTAAAATATCTTTTATATCTCACATACAGTTGTAGCTACAGCTTTTGCGACAGTTGGATGATGTCATTGCTTACGTAGCAGGCGCCGCTCTCCTGGACCCAGCTGAATGGAAACCCATGCCTCTTCAGGGGTTACCTGGACCAACCCGTTCCATACTGACCCGACCCGTACCCATAGTGGAAACAAGCCTTATGTGACCCATCTAAGGATCAGTAACATCTCCATGGAACATATTTTTGCATTAATTTTCCTTATGAATTCTACATTGAGTAATATGCAAAATATATTGTTGCAAAAAAACCCATAACTTTAATTATTTACCAACCATCATTTGACTCCACTCATTTCAAAATGACTGTTGAGCTTATTATTGTCCATTATTGGTAAATCATTATGACTGGTTTAAGTATAAGTAATGCACTTTGGTTAACTCTTCTCATCAATATGAAAGCAGTTGCACACTGAGGTACAAAGAAATGACTGCAAAACACAAAACTGAAACACACAAGAGGTTCCTTTTAAATATAAATGGTATTAGACCTTAATCCTAAGTCTCTGTAATATTCCGTTGGTGGAAATGTTCAGTGGCTGTCAGCAGCAGTTGTCCATGTGTCACATGTGTTTGATGACCTCAGTCTCAGATGAAGACCTGGTTGAGTTGTACACACAGCTGTTTAAGGGCCATCGAGCAGCCCTTCACTCTGTCCATCCGCCTCAGGTCTCATTACTCTGGCTTTCTGCAGTGTGTCAGAGCAGTGTGGCTGTTGGCAAGTGCTTTCAAACAAGCACCAGTTAATCTAATGATCAAGTGAGTATTGTCCTATAAACACGCTCCGTACTGGTCGGTTAGCTTTGTTTCATATTATAATTCTCATTCTCAACAAAGAGGATTTCAACTCTTTTGTTTAGTCTACTGATTACATTGCTATGGCTATAAAGCATATAAAACGTACAGTAAGATAAAGTAATGTAATGGACTATATATTCTTGAGCTAAAAATCTGGCCTAAACAGTGACACAAATGCTTGTTTCAAACATATGAAAACTTCAGAACTTACAAAAAAATGGTAAAAATAATCCAGTACTTTCTAAAATAACTAAAGATTATGACATACGTATAATTTACTTTTGATGTCCGTTTGCATGGTTTTAATTAACAAATCTATTTTTATTTACATATTTATTTAAAGCAATGATGTTTTAAAACTACAAAGTTTTAATGCTCCAAAAACACAATGCTAAGCCAAATTACCGCATAATGTATCGGGTTTAAAATGAAAACAAAGAAGTGGTGACATGTGCAAGGACAAAAATATGCAATTTTTCATGTCAGCAATGTATTTTCTTTTCTCCACCTTTGCGTTTTCATTGGCATTAAGTCCACAATGACTTAGCACAAGAGCTTCACTTAATCTAAATACTTAATCAGCTTCCAAGTGTGACATTGTTATTAGTGAAATATTACACTTAAAGCAACACCATGCCATTTTGAGGTGTTTCCCTCGCTAAAGGACTGAGGCCAGCTCATGTCGGACTGTTATGTCTCATATTGTAGCTAATATAAGATCTGTGTAAAGCTGGGTCCTACAGTAACATGCTGCGTCACCCGGAGCTATCAGAGGAGTCATTCTTTTTTCTTACATCAGAGAACTATGAACTAAGTAACTTTTAGGCAACATATTTTAATGAATTTAAGGCAATGTAATTTAATGAAGATTATATTATAAGCCATAAATAAACTGACTTTGGACTGGAAACAGAGGCCGGAATTTGATCAGGATTGGGCTAAACCGTTTTATGGTCAGAGTGCTTCCAAGTTTCTAATTATTCACATTTTAGTTGTGGTTAACTTATTAACATTACTTGTATTTTAAAAGTTTTATGTACTTTCTTAACCTTTTATCTAATTATATTTATTTTAAATTTCAAAACTTCAACCTCAATATTGCAAATCAACTCAAAACTTTATAATTCTAAGGTGATTCTAAGGTAGTGTAACTGTAGCTCCAACTAAAATAGAAAAAAAGCACAGCTCTGATTATCACTGAAACAAAACCTCGCTCCCCTTAGTGGACTTCAGGCTAAGGTTTGTCCTCATGAGCTGCAGGAGGTTTTCCATTAGATTTATGGTCTATAATCACACAATATAACTGACTCTATAGGCTTTACTTGGAATGGTGTGTGTGTGTGTGTGGGAGTCTTTAAACAAACATCTGAAGTGCCAGCAGTACGTAAAAACCCCAAGTTGCAGCTGAACAAGCACTGTGAGTGGTCAGAGAGGGGTAACTGTGCTGAGGCCTGCTCTCCAAACAGCAACACACTCTCACAACACACATTTGCATCTGGAAAGGAGTTTCTTTTTTTTTTTTAGCCTGAAGGTGTAATGCTTGCCAGCTCCAACGGTATGGGATACAGTAAACAGTACACATCCACGCCCTGTTAGCAGTCACAGCATTCTTTTGTCTTTTTTTGTGATCAACATTTCCTTATAATAAATAGGCACATTAAGGAGTACAAGAAAGGTTTCCCTTATCCAACCCTCATATCTCTATATGTCAAATAGCATCAATACTAGATGGAAAATGCCCAAAAGTAGAAATATTCATGTTTGCAATGTCGGTGCTATCTGGAGACTACAGCATGTTTTTTTTATGTTGGCACAGAAAGATCTGGTAGTCACACTCAGGACCTTCTTGCTGTGAGGCAACAGTGCTAACCACTTTGCCACTAACTCTTTTCCTTTTGTATACATAAAAGTTAGTCTGGTACCCTGTAGTTTATGTTCGAGCTCAAAGGTTTACGGGCGTAATGTTAACCATTAAGAGAAACACCTCCAGCCTGGTCAAGAAGGCTCACCAGCAACTCTTCTTCTAGACACTCAGATACTGTATCCTGATGAACTTCTATCGCTGTGCAATAGAAAGTATCCTGACCAACTGTGTCACAGTCTGGTATGGGAACTGCTCTGTTGCAGAGCGCAAGGCACTGCAGAGGGTGGTGAAAACCGCCCAACGCATCACAGGGACTACACGTCCAGCAACGAAGGACGTCCAGATGAAACGCTGTCTGCGTCGAGCTCGCAGCATCCATAAGGACTCCTCTCATCCCGTCCATAGACTGTTCTCTCTTTTGTTTTCCGGCAGGCGTTTCAGGTGCTTCAAAACAAGGACCAGCACACCGAAGAACAGTTTTTTCCCACTTTTGGTTGTACTGCACAGTCATTACGGCCTTTGTCTCACATCCCACATATCTATTTAATGTCTTGCTTTTTCATTCGTCATCGGAGATAATGACATTTCCAAACAGAGAGAGCACTATGCAGTCTTTGTAAAACTAGTTTCCCTGTTGCCCACAGAGGTGAATAGGATTTAAAGTTGCACAGTGCTTGTGAGGCTCACCAGAAAACAGCAGCCAACGTCCAAGTCAATGCACTTTTTTCTTAAATCCAAAAAACACAGTGAATCAGATAAAATAACTGTGACTGAAATTGCAAGTGTTTACCACTCAGGAGGCTACAACATGGCCAGTCATACAGGGCTACAGACTGTAGAAAAAAGCTATCTCCTGTAATTTTTTCCGACTCTGAGATCGCTAAGAAATTGTTGTGTGGCTGTACAAAATCTGCAAGCATTTTAACAAACGTCCTTGCCCTTTTGTCAGTGTAAAAATGTGTACAAGTGAACTCTAGCAGGCTTTAAAGTAAGGTGTAAAGGCAATGTTTATAGGTTTGAAACAATATAAAAAATTTGTTTACAAGTAATTATTGCAAATCATTACTTTACTGTCCCACCATGTCCCACCAAATCACAATACCTGTCCCACCTTTCTGATTTTCTGAGGTGGTCCATCTAGTTGTAGCAGGTTTTAGCTCAGTTGCTAATTTCCACCCGTAGTTCCTAGACAGGTTGATGTTTTAATATGCACAAAAAAAGTTTGGTCAGTCGTGATAACATGTTAAAGATTGCGCAGGTTATTAACTCAGTCAGAGTGTTCCATGGAGAAAGAGGATTTGTCAAATTAGATTTTGTGTCTTGGAACACTGCAGTCTCGCTACGCCCTGACAGTCGACCTTGTGGCTCTAGATGTTCTTTCTCCAGTGTGTGTAACAAATGATAATTGATAATACATTTTTTAGATTGTGAAGAAGAAGTTGTCCATGACTTTTTCAGCTGTTGTCATAAAAAGGAACTATTAGAGCAAATACTGTATTACATTAGGAATACTGCTTTGTCAGAAATCTGCAAAACATCCATGGTGCACAGAATTAGGTTTTCTAAGTAGTGTAGGTTTATAATAATACACAAGATTTCTTTCTATTAAAACTAATTATTTTTGGGGCTAAAACCCCAGAAGCCATGCACTGCTAACATCACACTATATATGTTGGCTGTGGGTTCTCTTGTCAAATGTTGTTGCAGACCTAGTGCCAGGTGTTTTTGGGTAGTAAGTGGAAATAAAAAGGTTTTGCTTTGTTCTCTGCAGCGGTCACTTCCAGTAAGGGCTCCACTCACTGCCAAACACGAGCTTTATAGAGACTCTAAAGCAGGACAAAGCAGCTGACCTTTGAGAGCTGGTCACCAGAAGACGGACACTCTCACATCCAAAACAAACAACACCAGGAATGTAGATACGGATATGAGGATGATAATGGGCGGGAATATTTGAGGGAACAATATGAGGTGAAAAATCATGCTTTCATTTCTTTTATTCTTTGCTTCCACTGGAGCTGGATGAGTCAGTATAGAGGCATTTCTATTTAAAAAAAAAAGCTACCACAGCATCAAAAATGTAGGCGTATGACTTTGAGGACTAAAGTGTGTTGTCCGCTTTTTGAAAAGGATGAGCTAAACACTGCAGTCAGCTGATTGGATTGTTTTTTTTTCAAATAAATGATGTCTTATTCAAACAGAAAATAATGATAAATGTTGCACTTTTAATACTGACCAGTAAATGGAAATAAGGCTATAGTCACGCTCATTTAAAGTTGTGTTAAACACAAGAAGATGGAAGGCCACTAGCATTAATATTGTGTTTATTTTGTATTTACTGTACTTGCATTAATTCAAGTTTTTTTATTCTCTACATCACATTACTAATTCATTCATTAATTCAATAGTACATTTCATTTTCATGGATGGACGAAAATAGAGATGTTGGGATCTGACTTAGTACGTTCACATGTATAACCTTACTCCGACTATGCTCACAGCTCGATTAAGCCTTCACACCTTCTGAGTCTGAGTTTTCAGCACAAGAGAGAGACCAAAGTACTGTGTCCGCTCGGGCTGATACTGCCTTCATGTGTCTTTTTTTTTATAAAAGCATTAAGCCATTGTTTAAAAAGGGAAAGAAGCTAACATTAAACCTGATAATAACAGCAGCACACTGTCTTTGCAAGTTAAAAAGACATGAACACAACAAAGTGAGAAAAACTCAGATAATAATCAGACTAAGGGAATAATTCAACTTTCTGTGAGACTGAATCAGGAGAAATGTGTTGCTGTGGTTATGTTCTTTATACAAGGGAACAACTGCTAGCTCTCAGATCACTAGCATGCTCTAAAAAGTCTGATAACAATATCCTCTGCAAGCAATACTTATTTGTCCACTTCAGGCATTTGTAGCAACAGGAACAGAAGTAACAACTTCCAATGTCTTCTTTAGAGCAGTTTATTATTATCAGAAACATACTGTAGCTTTGACTGTTCAGTTTATGTTCAGCTATAAACTACAGAATTTCACACAATACATCTTTAAAGTCTGCCTAAGGCACCTTCACTTAACCTGCAATGAGTCTGGCTTAAATGCCAAAAGCAGCATTGTGGATTCAGGCCGAACTTTCTAGGGAACAGTTGAATGCCAATCTTTGCGGGGAACATTTGTAGAGTGTTTCATTTCCAGATGCCATTGCCTTCAGAATGTGTGAGTCTCACATTCTCTCCCAGGTTTCCTTCCTCTTCCCCTTCGTCAGCTGTTGGGTATAAATTCAGCGCTGACAAGAGGGCAGCTTCCCTTTGGAGAATGGATACTCACAGAACAAATATGTGGACGAACACAGCAGCTGGACGACCACTGGACTCTCGATAGACATGTGAATTTATGTATGCCATGTGATTAAATTTGTCATTATGCACTTTATAACAGTTTAGTGGCAGAAATACAATAGTGACTTGTATCAAAGATGGACTTCGTGCCCTTTAGGTTCTTGCCCTGAAGCAGAAGTTCTAACCACTCTGTCACTGTGCCTCACACTCTCTCTTCCTGCTTTGGTCAAGTGTGTATATGACTGGGAGATAAACCCTGCAGAGCTGAACATGACTCTCTTGGGGGTGAGATGACAGATATGCTGACTGTGACTATACCAACCCCAGTTTCTCTAACGTTTCGACTTGTGTAACTTCTCGTCTGATATTTAGACTGGAGATTACATTTACCAAAGTAACGTCAGCGTGAGTAAGTGCTTTAAAGGGATAACTTTCTGAGTGCCACCACTAAACACAATGAGCACAGCTAAAACAGTCACGCACATTAGTCACACACCAAGCAGCTCTGCCATTTAAGTGACCGCTTTTATTTTGACTCTTGTCTTTATCTTCAACAAGCTTCTCAAATTATCATTATAGACTGAAACCTAGCACTATGTGTAAACATAGAACATAGAACCTCTGCCTTGTGTGTTTTATTTGCAGCATATTTATGTTACATACAGTAAAGCTGGGATTATTCTCTTTTAGTTTAGGAATGTCCTGAAGTGAAAATCTTTTCTTTGGGTTTCCTTTTCTCCACACAATGTTTACATGCTTCATGCCAAGTTTCTTTACATTTACATTTACATTTAGTCATTTAGCTGACGCTTTTATCCAAAGCGACCTACATTAAGGTTCCATTCACCAGTGTCACAGCTGGAACACCACTGGAGGCAAGGTGATTTATGTGTCTTGCCCAAGGACACAACGACAGTATGAACTGTGGAGAGAGCGGGATTCGAACCGCCTACCTCCCTTTATGGCTAAAGGGAAACCTGAGGACCTTTTAGGGTCATGGTAAGTGTCAAAATGAAAGCTTTAATAGAATTTTTTAAAGTCTACTGGACGTTTCTTCAAAAGGAATTGGTCTGTGGTTTATTAATTTATAATTTGTGATTAATTTTTATTTCTATGTGAATGTGTGAATTAACATACTGACAATCGATTGATTCACTGTGCAAAAATTGGATGTTAGAGTTGCCAAAATTGGACAAATCAATTTACGATTTTTCAAATGTTTTCTTGCATAGTACTTGGTAGGAAACACTTGAGAACCACAGGTTCAATGTATCCAACAACTACCAAAGAATACTTGCGAGAATCTTTCACTTAAATTGAGAGATTCAGTTTGAGATTGGGTTGTTACAGGACGGTTTGTTTTGGGTATCCCCTGAAGAGGCTTGCGTCTGGTGTGTCCAGGAGAGCAACATCTAATGTGTCACAAAAGTCATGTCTCAATTTGAGATATAAAATGTATTTGACGTTTTGAAACTTGAATGCATCGTTAATGTTAAAAATAAATATTTGTTGCAATAAACATTAAACTGTTTCCGTTTTTCTTATAATTTAAGGACCCAATATTTGAGGCACGGGTTTGTGTTTAATGCAGTATAAATGATAAATACAATGTTTAAATTTATGAAGCCAGAGCCGTACGTTGCCAGCTCTGTTTAAAACGACAAACAATTAGCTTTGTCTTCAGAAAAAAATACATTTATCATGTTTTCTGTTGTATATTATGATATTGTATAATATATATTATAATATTATAAAATTGTATAATATTTCTGCTTTTTTTTGCTTCTCATTTTTGCAACAAATGCGCCATAACAAACCCGACCTGCACCGTCCCAGAAGAAATGAGTCTATAGATTTAAAAACCAATGATGGCTGTCAGTAATGGAGACCACTGCATTTCTACCTGGCACTTTAGATTTTTTATGAACGAGATAATAAGTCTCTCCTTGTGCTGTACAAATACAAAATGCCTGTTGAATATTTCTTGACCCTTGATTGTGACTTCCCACCCTTTGTAGAATAAAACCCTGGACAACTCAAAGACTACACATTCCTTGACCAGTGAGAAACCTGTTTAACGATATGGGGGGCATAAAGAGGAAAAGAAAGGCCGGGAAAAAAAAGTTGAAGCCTTCTTTTGACAGTGAAGGAGAGAATTGAAGAACGGGGGAGGATTAAGGCCTTGGTGCCGGCCAGCTCCACAGAGGTCATTCTGCCCCGCTATGGCCACATTAAAGACCACAAGACCCCCTAACCTGAGTGAATGGAGCCAGTTCAAGTGCAGGCACCCTTTCCCAACAGGGCAGTGCTGCACACACATTCACACACACTCATTGTGCCCCAGTGTCCAGTCATCACTTTCATGTGCTGACATGGGTTGTTGGGCGGCCTTTCAGAGACCTTTCAGCGTGCAGGGGGTAATAGGCTCCCTGGCTGAATAAACTTGTTCTATTCACAACACAGTGGCTCTGGAGGATGCTTGCAGGGAACTGGGGGAGGAGTGAGCCCACCCTCAGACCACACTCATAACACTCTCCAGACTCCAGAACTTCCCTGTTTCTTTCTCAATGGCTGAAAGAGTCGCCAAGCTGCATAATGTTAGCGTTACGGTGATTGAGAAGTTTGCTAGTGTTACTGAATCTTTTCATGCAAGTGTCATTAGGAGACTGCTATATTTTAATGAGAGTTGTTTTATGTCAAAAACTGTAGAAACTGCAATTGCAATCATTTGTTGATGATTGGATTTGTTGCGATGTTTAATTCTAAATTTTACATTTGAATGAAAAATGGTAAACATTTCACAATATTGTAGCCAGTTTCAAAAGTATAAATCTAGGTGTTTACAAGATCAATTTTATTAAGTTTATTTTACATGTATTGTATTATTATTAATAATAATAATAATTTACTTTTTTTAATATGGAAGAGAAAATGTATTTGTAAATTTGATCAAAAACTGGGAATATTTCCCAATAGCTTCAGCCAGTTTCAACATTTGTCATCAAAAAGAAGAAATGTTACTTCCCTTAATGTGGAAGGCAAATGTACTTTGAGTTGAGTTTAAATGTATTTAATAACAACTTCATTTTAGGATGTGCTTCCTTTATGTAGAGAAATATATTTTGTATGTCTTTTATGTTTTTAATTTGCCCAATAATTTGAGGACATCTCAGAATACTGTGTGGCAAAAATCAAAAATAATATAAAAAAAAACAAAAAACAAAACCATTGAAAATTCAGTAATCCAGAAGTTAACAGGGTGTATTTTATGAAAGGATTTAAAAAAAGGAACTTAAAAAGGATTGTTAACTAGATATTGTTTTAGATGTATGAACTTTAACCTGGAAAGGAGAAATATTATTCTAAGATTGACAAAAGTGTGAAGGTATCTCCCAATAATGTGGGGTAAAGGGGATATAATTTATTAAGAATATTAATATGTCCTTAAGAATACCTCATTTAAGCAGGTTTAATAGGGCTTATGGCATCAGCAAAAATAGTAGATGGAATATTCAATTGGTAGATGTGAAAGCTCATGTGGAAGTGGGGGTTGGCTCCAGGAAGTCTGGCTCTCATTGCCCCCTATTCATTTTTTTACTTTTTTTTTTTTTTTTTTACTTCTGTTCTCAAAGTTATGCAGTCAAGCAGTCATAGTTATTCATAGCATATGACATTTTTAAGTTAACACCAACTTTGGTGTATGTCCTGTACAAAATAAGGAAGAAAACATGGTGGACCTGCGTTGAATACATGTTGCTCATCTGGTCAAAATGTTATTTTTAAAACATAAGAATTATTAGTTTGACAGGACATGAACGGATTGTGGTTGAGGTCTTAACCTGGTGAAGAGCTACAACCAAAATATTCTAATGCTTTATTACTTCTTCTTGTCATTAGTAATTACAGTGGGGACTTTAAAATGTCCTATTTGCTTTCTCAATGTGGACTGACCTATACCGAGATAATATTGGTGTTATAACAGCTGCGTAATGTTAATTGATCTGCCACAGTTTTGCTCTCATGGATAATTTAGGAACATTTTCAATTTAATTCAAGGGGGAAGTTTGGAGAAATCTGGTTGTCAGTTCTCTTCAGATTAGATGATTTGCACTTCATCTGCCATAGACTGATTGATTGTAGAGTCTTATTGCAGTCAGAAAGTGGCATTTTGTCCTGCAGCTCACTGATCTCAGACGTCCACTGGCTGCTCTCTGTTTTTCAAAATCCAAAAGCAGGGGGTGCTCTAAGTTGTTTAGTAAACACTGATCTGATGAAGAAGGCAGCAGGTGCTGGGTCTGTTACTGGAAACAGTTCCGTTGATGACGTCACAGGCAGTGTCTGGTACAGCTCTACTACTAGCTGCTACTAGCTGCTACTAGCTGCTACTAGCTGCTACTAGCTGCTACTAGCTGCGCGGGACATGACTACACTAAAATGGCTAAAGACACAACCCCAATGGACACAACCCCAGGAGATTAAGATTTTCCACCCCTGCCTCTCTCACCTGAAGGAAAACCTTGTAAAGAACTATTCAACAAGAAAGCGTTGATAAAAGGTGAGGGGAAATGTGGGTATGGATGTGACAAAGATGACGTTATTAACAATCTCTCTGCCCTGATTTAAAAAGCGGTCAACTTTAAAGAAAAGGGCTGTAGCAATTAAACTTAAGACTAAAAAAACAATGACTTGTGGAAATTGAACGCTACTCGAGACGTTGGACTTTAAAACTCTACAGTGTAGTTAAAAATCTAGCTGCGTTAGTCTGTCAAAAACCAGACATTATTGTCCTCCTGTGACAAAATCCAATGAGTCTTAAAAAAGTATATTTCTTTTGAAACAAATCTGAACTGTTTCTTCGTAGTCTCTCGTTTGAATTCCTCGGGTTCAATAGAAAATCCTGTTTTTAGTGAGAAGTCCAAAGAAGACGTCAGGAACGAAAAAACATCCGAAATTGTCAGACTATTTTTCCGCATGGAAAACAAAACTACCTGAGGTGATTGATACTGTACACCGATTGGGGAAACTGAAGGAAAATAAGAACAAGCCAAAAGGGATCATTCTTGATCGTGAAAATTCTCAACTTTTGTCTTTGATTGATTTACATTTACATTTATTCATTTAGCAGACACTTTTATCCAAAGTGACTTACATTACATTACCAGTGTTACAGTCACTGGAGGCAAGGTGGGTTAAGTGTCTTGCCCAAGGACACAACAACAGTATGAACTGTGGGGCGAGCGGGAATCGATCCTACTACCTTCCGGTTGGAGGACGGCCGCTCTACCACTGAGCTACTGCCGCCCTGATTGATAGAGATAACTGAAATATCCTAATGCAATTATTATAACAGGAGATTTTAATATGGTTTTAGATAATCAATTAGATAGATGGTATTGTAATGAATGAGAAGATGGAGGACCAAGATGGCAGACATTGAGACTGAATGGCAGTTCAAAAGGTTTATTTAAACAAAAACTGAAACAGGATCAGCAGGTGGAGATCCAAGGGATAGTGGACGGACGGTGGAGCAGAAAAGGCGGAGTTCTGCACAAAGACAATGGTAGGTGTTTAGTAAGGGTTTTATAGCTGAAACTTAAACAGTGTTTGCTATTGTGATAAGTTATTATTTGGTTCAAATTAATTCTAAACTTTGCTGCGTTTAGAGAATCCATTGAACGGCTCTTTAAGACGAACAATGGGAATGGAGTTGCAGTTAGGCTACGAGCCGTTCTTCTTTTCTCACAGCTCCTTTGCTGCTCAACTGAGTGAGTGGACAGGTGTGTGTTGCCTTCTCCGAGAAGGGTACTCCTGCACAACCGGGGGCTGCAGTTTCAGGACCGCAGTTCTAGGACCGCAGTTCTGATGAGAGACAAATTTGACCTAGCCACAACACCAGACCCTGACCCTAACCTTAAGTGTTTCCGGAACTAACCTTAACCAGACACAGGCGGGCTTGCAAACCCATTGGTGCTGTCACAAAAAAAAAACTAGGGTCCTAGAACTGTGGTCCTGTTCTTTAGACTTTGCTCCCTTAATTGATAAATCCAAAAAGTGTTTTAACCTATGGTTCCAAAGAGATTTAAGCATAAGAGGTAGAGTATTGTTATCAAAAGAGGGGATTTTTTTACTTACTTATTTTGTTTTATCTCTGCATTTGGACTATCAGACTCTTAAAGCCATATATCAAATATTATTTAACTTTATTTGGAAAAAACATATACACCACCAAAGAAAGTCTGTAGTAATAAACTCCTATGAAAATGGAGGTCTTAACAACTTCCAGTCAAACTAGCTGCATTTCACAGACAGACACTTCTATCTTGGGCACTTATTTCTCTTCTCATAATTTCTTTATTTGGAATAACAGATACATACTTTACAAAAATATAGTCTTGTTGTCCCTTCTAAAGAATATGTTGTTGTTTTTCATGCTGTTACTAAGGAAATATGTAAACTATTTAAAAACACTGTCATTGACAAACACTTCCCCATATTGACTGTAACTGACTCCACCATTGGTAAAGCCTGTTTCCCTTCTGCCAGAAACAATAACAAAACAATACACACCCAACAAGATGTTATCTCTATACCCTCTGTTGTTTTTTATTGGATAAACTTGTAAGAAACTGTAAAATTGTCTCTAACTTCTTGTCAACATTTGAACACATTATCTTTGGATTCCATGGTAAAAGCACTAAAGCATATAAAAAATGGTTAATGGGTAATCATTCATTCATTTTCCACCGCTTAGTCTTGTTAGGGTTCGCGGGTGACTGGAGCCTATCCCAGCAGCTTTGGGCCTGAGGCAGGGTACACCCTGGACAGTGGCCAGTTAGTCGCAGGGCTGACATTTAGAGATAGACAACTGTTTACTCTCACATTCATTCACTACAGACACTTTAGATTTGCCAATTAACCTGTACATGCATGTCTTTGGACGGTGGGAGGAAGCCGGAGTACCCGGAGAGAACCCACGGTAACACGTGGAGGACATGCAGACTTCTCACAGAAAGACCGGAGTCGGCTGAGAATGTTTGAGTCGGCCTGTTTTTGAACTCACGACCTTGTGCACCCCAATATAATCTAATCATTATAATTGGCAAATTTTACATTCCTAAATGTAAATACATATCTGCTGTCTTTTAATTCCTTTTATTTGGCTGTATTTATTCACTATGTCTAAAAGCTTAAACATAAAGCTATGACCACATATGAAAGTATGAATCTTTGATTTTTAAATTGTCTAAGATTTTTTTTTAATATGCCCCCCAACCCCTGGCATTCTCTTTACATTCCTCGTTGTTCATTGTTTTTGTATGTTTTGTACGTTCCTCTTAATCTCTGTATACAAGGAATATTTTTTCAATAATAATAATAATGAAAAAAGAGGTTTCAGTCTCACTGTCACAGCTCCATATCCTGCCACAGATCTGCTCTTTAACTGTAACATGGTCTCAATAGCACCATCAGTTGCTCACACAAGGCAGTAGACATTATGACAACATTAGAAAATGGCTAAAACATCATATTTTGCACTAAACATTCAGTTCTCTGCGCCACCACCTGTCGAGCTCATTCAGACCCCTGATATGTGTTTGCTCACTTCCTTCTCTCCTCTAACTGAAGCAGATGTTTCCAAGGTCATTAGTTCTAACCACCCTACTACCTGCCCGCTGGATCCCATCCCCTCACATCTCCTTCAGGCCATCTCTCCATCTGTCGTGCCTGCTCTAACCCACATCATCAACTCATCTCTTTCCACTGGGTCCTTCCCCACAGCTTTCAAAGAGGCCCGCATCACATCACTACTGAAGAAACCCACTCTTAACCCTACACTGCTAGAAAACTACAGACTGGTTTCCCTCCTTCCCTTCATTGCCAAAGCTCTGGAGCGAGTTGTGTTTACTCAGCTCTCATCCTTTCTCACACGGAACAACCTCCTGGACCAGAACCAGTCTGGGTTCAAGAGCGGTCATTCCACCGAAACTGCCCTGCTCTCAGTCATCGAAGCTCTGAGACTGGCAACATCCAACTCATCTGTACTCATCTTACTGGATCTGTCTGCTGCTTTTGACACTGTTAATCATCACATCCTCCTGTCTTCTCTCAGGGCGATGGGTGTCTCTGGAATGGCGTTGCAATGGTTCAAGTCTTACCTCTCGGATAGGTCATTCAAAGTATCCTGGAGAAACGAGGTCTCTGAGTCCCAACATCTCAATACAGGGGTGCCACAGGGCTCAGTGCTTGGACCGCTACTCTTTTCCATATACATGACATCCCTTGGCTCTGTCATCCAGAAGCATGGCTTTTCCTATCACTGCTATGCAGATGACACTCAACACCACCTGTCATTTCAACCTGACGCTCCGACGGTCTCTGCTCGCGTCTCGGCATGTCTGAGTGACATCTCACTTTGGATGAAGGACCATCACCTGCAGCTGAACCTTGCAAAAACAGAACTGCTTGTGATTCCGGCCAATCCAAAGACCCACCACAACCTCTCCATTCAACTAGGCCCATCAACCATTACACCGTCCAGCACTGCCAGAAATCTGGGAGTGGTAATTGATGATCAGCTAAACTTCACAAGTCATGTCGCCAGCACCACCCGATCCTGTAGATTCATCCTCTACAACATTAGGAAAATTAGACCTTTCCTATCAGAGCACTCGACGCAAATTCTAGTCCAGGCTCTTGTCTTGTCCAAACTGGATTATTGCAATGTTCTACTGGCTGGACTCCCTGCCTGCACAACCAAACCTCTGCAGCTGATCCAGAATGCAGCGGCAAGAGTGGTCTTTAATGAACCAAAGAGAGCGCACGTAACTCCTCTATTCATTAGGTTACACTGGCTCCCGGTTGACGCCCGCATCAAGTTCAAAGCTATGCTCTTGGCCTACAAGACCACCACTGGTTCTGCACCCTCATATCTTCACTCACTAATACAGACCTACGTTCCAACCAGATCCCTGCGCTCTGCAAATGAACAACGTCTGGTGGTACCGTCCCAAAAAGGTAAAAAATCACTCTCACGTACCTTCTCTGGATCTGTTCCACATTGGTGGAATGATCTACCTGCTGCTACAATAGCAGCGGATTCTGTAGCCATCTTTAAAAAACGCCTGAAAACACATCTCTTCCGTCAACACCTGCTTGACAAACACTGAGTTCTACTTCCTTTCTATCGATTCCTTTCTTTAAAAAAAAAAAAAAAAAAAAAAATTCTCTTATCCTTAGCATTGTATACTGCGCTGGGTTTAAACTGACTAGTTTTTAGTGCACTTATGCTTTTTGTACCTTGTGTTGTTAAAATTGCTTCCATTGTTATCCTCACTTGTAAGTCGCTTTGGATAAAAGCGTCTGCTAAATGACTAAATGTAAATGTAAATGTAAACAGTGTAAAAAGGGCTAAGCTATCTTTTTTGCAGTTAGCTCCAATTAAGCTACATTATGAATTTAAAAAGCCAGCTTTATTGAGGATTCGAGCTGCTGCCTGAACAATTGGCTGTTGTTCTGAAGCCACTTTGAAAGCCTCAAATCAAAGCTTTAAATGGAGCCATTAAGTGTGAAGCCAATTCCTGCTGCCTTGTTCCTGTAACGTTGTCCCACAGTAATGTTAACATTAGCATGTGAAGGTTTTTGTTCCACTTAACAAGCAAGGCCATTAAAAAGCAGGAACTTCTGGGTGGAGTTGTTGGGACTTCCTGAGTGTCTCTGGCCTGACTTTGAGGACACAACTGAATGATAGCATTCACATTCAGTAAGAAGTCAATTGTCCCGGGCCAAAATAGACCCTTACATATCTAATAAGAAAACCTTCTGCGAATTGTTGCTTGACCTCCTGCAGGTTCCTGTCGCATGTGGGACATTCAGTCCTGGTCGCGTGGCCACCGGACGCCTACATGCAGAGGAAGTGGGATCATTGTGTCGTCTGCTATAATAAATATAGGGAGGACCGTATTCCTGAACGTCTTCCTCACAAGACAGAAAACAGTAGGTGGAAAGCCAGACACAATGCATTTCCTGTGACACCAAAGGGCCCCGGGTGCATTGGTTTGTTTTGCGCTCGTCCTTCACTAGAGCTCGCTTGGGACCAGGAAGTGAGTCAAGGGGATGCGGGAATAGGAAGGGAGGAAAGTGAACAGAGAAATATATGGAAATGTTTGTTTTTTTTGTCCACTGATTAAGTAGAGGTGGGTTCAATTTAGACTCAGTCAATGTGGTTACAGTCAGTAAAGAAATCGTTAGTAGTGTTATTCCTAATAGTCCAACTTTTAATATGTGTTTAAATCTCCGGAGCATGCTCTAGAGATGGAACTGCAGCCACCAAATGTAAAAATATATATATATACCAGCAAAACTTATGCCAGAGCTCATGGACTTTATTCTACTGGTGTGGGCTCAACCACCTGCAGCTAAACACCAGCAAGACAAAGGAGATGGTGATCACCACCCCACACACCGTTGAACATCCAGGGTTCACCTGAACAATAAACTGGACTGGTTCCACAACACCAACGCCCTACAAGAAAGGCCAGAGTCGCCTTCACCTTCTGAGGAGACTGAGGTCCTTCGGAGTGGGCAGGCCTCTATTAAGAACCTTTTACGTGCACAGACCGGGACAGGATGAGACTCAACAAGCTGGTCGGGAGGGCTGGCTCTGTCCTGGGCTGCCCGCTGGACCCGATCAAGGAGGTGGGGGAGAGGAGGATGATGGCCGAGCTCCACTCTCAGACCCTGCATCAGCCTGTGGAGGCTCTGAGCAGCTCCTTCAGCAGCAGACTGAGATACCCTCAGAGCTGGAAGGAGCGAAACCGAAGGTCCTTCCTACCTACTGCAGTTAGACTTTATAATTCACATGTGTAACAATAACCCAGGATACTGTGCAATGTCCATTTTTCTCCCTCATTACTTTACTTTGTAAATATGTATATAGATAAGTTTAGTTTTTTGTTTAATTCAACCTTCATATTTTTATTCTATTTATGTTTATCAGACAATAACTTGTCAAGCTTTTGCTTTAGTATTATTTTCGGGACAATTAGGGCCAGATTCGGGATTCGGGACAACAGTTTAGATTTCGGGACTGTCACAAATTTTTTGGGACCTCTGGTCACCCTAGCCGTACCCCAGACATCTTTTATTACATTGATGTCTATAGAAAACTTTATGGTTTGTATAGGATTTTTTTACTGTTGAAATTAGCAGCAGGACAGAGTATCTTATCCCCGGCAAACCTCTACTATTGTGTGTAATTACTTTACATTTACATTTAGTCATTTAGCAGACGCTTTTATCCAAAGCGACTTACATTCAACAGTGTTACATTTTTAGTTGAAACTTTCATTTTAAAGCGACTCACATTAAGGTTCCATTCACCAGTGTTACAGCTGGAACACCACTGGAGGCAAGGGGGGTTAGGTGTCTTGCCCAAGGACACAATGACAGTATGAAGTGAATTAGCAGCAGCTAGGTTTACAGTCTCTCTACTCTTCAACCATTTGAGCATAACCATGTGAAGGCAATTTATTTAATAAAACACTGGCATTTAGATGTTGTGTAAGCAAACAGTCCATAAGTTCCAGAGTGATTGATTCTTTATTTTGTCAGCACTGGAAGATCACTTCTTAAAGTTTTAAAAAACACTGGCAGTTGACTTAAGGGAGATTTTATTTGTTTTGGAGCAGATTTCTGATTGGACATTCCCGTTTCCTTTTCCTCACGGCCAAAGCTTCATTCACTTCCTAAAGCGCCAGAGATAATGTCAACAAAAGCCCTGATACACCTGCTAAGATACTGTACACACACACACACACACCCTCCCGAGGACTGTCAGTTAACTGTCTGTATATGGACTTCCTTCCTCTGCTTTGAGCAATTTAAATTTAAACATAACAGACATGGCAGTGTCAAAGAGGGAATTACTAAAAAGTAACCATGCAACTTCCTGTCTAAAAATGTGTTAACTGTCAGCTCAGTTTACCTTATACTCCCTTTCGTTGACCTGCAGTTCTCAGAAGAAGTTCACTCCTTTGTCAAACGCTGGAGGTGCCGCTGGTCTCATCTTGAGGTGCCAAAGTTAATCATCAGGTATTATGTCTGAAAGCGTCATGTTACTGCCTTAAGATAAACAGAGTATAAGTAAGTAATTATTAAAATCTGTATTTAGTTTCACAAAATAATCAAGTGTTCAAAGGTCTTTGCCAGAGGTATGGATAGAAAGTAGCATCAAAACTATTTACAAACAGTTATAAGTCTTATTGATGCCTGAAGTGAATATGTAAGGAGGAAATGACTTGACAGATAGAAATTATAAAAGACATTTTAATGGCAGGTCATAGGACTGATCATTTACAACCGCCTTTCTGTGTGGCGTCTAGATGTTCTTCCCGCGCTTCAATGGGTCTCTCTCCATGCCTTTTGTCCTTCTCCCACCATCCAAAGATATGCATGTATGTAGGGTTGTGTGTCAGCCCAAGGCCCAAGGCCTGTCTTAGACTCAGCCACCCACAGCCCATTCAGGATAAAAGATAAAAGTAGTAAATGCATAACCCATTTTACTGTAAAGACCACAAAACTGTCTTTTATACACTATTTCTGTCCTATCCAAAAAGTGTAATGTTTAGCTCCACCTTTTTGTGACACCGCCTTTGTTATGCCTCCCTCTTTCAACAATGGAAATCCCTGTAATTGCATTTGGCACTATCCATCTAGTGAAAACATATCTCCACAGTACTAACAGTGAATCTGAGAAAAAATTCTTCTTTTTTTTTTATGCTGCCCCGCCAATTGTTTTACAGGTACTGTATATTAGCGATAAGATATTCATTCCAGAGATACTTAGTCAGAGAAAAAATAAAAAATATGGATGAAACCCATTGCCACTGATTTGACCTGATGCTGATGACGCCTTGCTATCATAATCATCACTGTCCAAAAAATCATGAAGCTGATAACAACAAACAACATGTTTTAATACAGAAACTGACAAAGTTTTATGGCTTGAGTCTGCTCTAGTTCAGACAAATAAGAGCAGACATGCAGTAATCCTCAGAACACTCTGTAATTAGTGCACTTTGCCTTTGTGTTAGTGTGAATTTTTTTAATCCAAATCTAGAAAACAAAACCACAACTGAACCTTCAAACTTTGCCGCTATTAAAAATAAAACTAATACTGCACACGCTAATCTGGAGACTATATATAGTGATATATTGATATTATTATATATTTACAAATGTGTTTATGAGCTCTATTTCTGATGGAAGCTACTTTTCACTTATCCACAAGAAAGAGACTGAAGCGCTCAGACAACACACACAGACCTAAAACTGCAGGTCTCGTTGGCTGCAGCTGTGTCTCATACACTCGAGGTTCCCAGCACACTCTGGCACACCGAGGCTATGACAGGACTGTAGAGGCAGCCACCTGCAGCTCACAGCCTGCTGTCCTAACGGGACGTCTGCTGTAAATATTTACAGTGCACAGGCCACAGACACTTGTGTTGTGTGGGAGTTTGCTCGGTTTAGCCTCTGTTTTACATAAGAAAAACACAAGTTTATCAAAATTGCCAAACAAAGCCACGAGGCTGCACAGAACTAGCAAGGATTTGTTTATTTTCCTGACGGCACTGTCGAGTTATCACTATAGGCCTACCTGTCCCGGTTCTCCCAATTAGCCGGTCCAGCAGGAGAGGGAGGGGGAGTGGAGGCAGCTGCAGCGCAAACGTGGAGAGGCCAAAGAAACTGATACTGTACTAAGGCGTTTGTGCAAACATTTTTCATTTTTCAGTATCTGCACTTTTTTTTCTGTTTGCTTAAAATTGCACTGTTGCAGCGTTATTCTCATTGTTTTTTGTTACTGATCTAACCTGAGACAAAGAGATTTTTGGTCAGGGGAAGAGTTAACTGGGGCACAGCTGATTTCTACTAGGGCACGTGCCCCGGTAAAAGTGCTCTGGCATATACATAGTGTATACATGCAGTATAAAACTCTGATTATCTTTGGACTAAGGCAATGATTTGTTTTTCTCTACCTGCATCTGACTGGCATCTACATCTGCATCTGAAAAGTAAAGGTGTGAGGTGGCAGCTTAAGCATTGATTTTTATCTCTTACACTTTAAGAAAATAAAGAGATAATCTATAAGATTAGTGGAAAACCCTTATTGTGCTCTTTGCCAAATGAACAGCAATGCCTTTTAATCTTGTGCAATCTGCAGTTCAGATCTGATTGGCCTCTATACGTGCACATTGCTGCATGCATGTTGGTGATTCTTCAAAAGGCGCTGGCTTCTGACCAAGCTTCAACAATGGCAGTGGGAAGAGTCTGTCTCTGGTTCCAACGTTTCAAATTCTGGCACAAAGCAACAATAGCTGCATAAATGGCTTTTAATAGATTGAGCAGGTCTAAACAGTAAAGAGGAACCAGAAACAGGATCGACACTTTATTCATCACTACCAACGAATTTCAACATAATGAGCAACATTTCAGTCTGATGTTGACTGCAAAACTGACTCATACAAGAACACAATGACCCTAAACCATATAATTAAACTGA
Organism: Perccottus glenii; assembly: GCA_024416835.2. Taxonomy (NCBI): domain Eukaryota; kingdom Metazoa; phylum Chordata; class Actinopteri; order Gobiiformes; family Odontobutidae; genus Perccottus; species Perccottus glenii. The sequence goes on from CM044548.2 coordinate 5,443,297, forward strand.
GATTAAAAAAAACATACGAATAAATCTATATCTTTTTACAAGAAAACAATGTTGGCAGAGGCACTATACTATTTAAATGAAATGGTTTCTTTACCTAGACACAAGAAATGTACAAAATAACAAAAGAGTCTTAGCTTTAATCAGCAACACTCCTAAAAATATTTTCAGTAGGAACTCAAACATTACTTCTTGTGTTTAATTTCTGTAGCATTGGCAGCAGCAGGGCTCACAGCCCCCCTACTGGCCTGCCAGGCATACTACAGAGTCTATCTGCTCCTTGTCACTCTGTCCTGTCTTTGTCTCTGCTCTGTCCACTTACCCCGGCTGGTCCTGTGACAGACGGCCACTCGCTTTGGGTCTGAGTCTGCAGAGGTGCATTCAGGAGAGTTGTTTTCTCCCAGCTGTCACCACAGTGCTTGCCCAGGAGGGATTGCTGTGTTTTCTCTTGTAATGCCTTGAAATTACTTTTCATCATAATTGGCAGTAGATAAACAAAGTTGTCTTGTCTTGTCCTGTAACCGTGTGAACACAGATTATTTTGATTACACTACCACCCAGCATTTTGGTGTTATGTCAACAGTCCCTAAAGTCCTGACAAAGTAATCAGATTTTAATGTGGCCTTAACACAAGGTGTGAAATGGCTAAATGCATTCTGAATGTGTCCTGAGAGATCGCTTCTGACAACGACTTTAGGACCTGATTTATCAAAGGTTTGCGCATGTGCTAAATGAATAAGACGCGAAGAAGGAATTTCGAGTGTTTTTGCGACAACGTGCAAAATTCTAGGCAGGGAGTATGCAAATCCATTAACCCGCAATGTTATTTAACAAGGCTGACCATGATTGCGGGTGCAAAAATTGCGTATAAATTTAACAACGTTCGAAAAGGACATTAGGAAGATGGCATGTCCAGAAAATAAATTGAAATGCAAGGTCTAAAGGGTGACACAATTCTAAATTTTAGGCATTGTTACTGACACTGGGACCTGTAGCAGCACTATATTTTTATGATAACATAATGAATTACAAATGCTGGTGTTTTATGGCTTTGTGTTCACAGTACAAGTTGATGGTGTTTCTCAAGAAGGTGCATGGTAATTCTAAACATTACATTGCCCTAAAAGTAAAAGCTTGAGTGTAACTTATTCATTGTGTCCGTTCCTTTATTGTGTGTTCCCCTCTGCAACAAGTTTTGAAGAATGAGCACTTGGAATACATCGTTATGTACATTAAAAGGGTGTATGTTGTCATATTTACAGTCCAACCTTTCCGGAGTGACACACCTGCTGAACACACACATATGGCACAGTGGATTGTGGGACTTGCGGGGGAGTAGTGTGGAATGAAAAGTAACGCATACCAAGCTGGTGAGAAGGATCAGGTATTTGTGAGTGCTTCTGCCACAAACAATGCATCAAAAGTAATTCTAGCATGTCGTTCACACCCACAGAGCGTGACCTATTTCTGTGGGGTTAAACATCAACAGTCACCTACCTGTCCACGTAGAGCCGCTGACTGAAACTGCACCAGTCTTCTTTGTCACTCAAGTGGGGAATGGCATTCAGACAGCAGTAAATCTGAGAAATTGGTATTTTTCTCATAGTTAGACACTGACGGGTCCGTTTACACAACACAAAAATTGCAAACGTTGACCCGTAGTGTAATGAAAACTACAAACTTTCACACGGACACGCTCAGCTGATGTGAACACACAGTACTTTTACATGCAGGTAGAGAAACTACAGTATCGTTCTAGTCCGATTATAACCGGAGTTTTAAACTACATGTAAACGTCTAACTCTAACTGGTGGTGCAGTCAACTCTGTCCAAATCACTGTGACACACCTGGAAAATGTGGTTAATTTTCAGGTTTTATACAGCTAACTCCGAGAAGGTTGGAGAACAAACTCTGAGCAGCTACAGAAGCACAGTTACATATACAATACATGGAATACATACAGTTACTCTTGAAATATAAATCAAAAATCATGGAGTAAAAGGCTGTAGTGCTCTTGATACATCAAATAGAAGAGTGACCAGCTAAACAGTTTGCAAAACTATTTTGGCACCTTCTTATAGACCTTTTGGACACTCAAAATGCTGTTGTATAGACCTGACCCCTCTGTGGCTTTAGAGTGCTCACCTTAGTCTCAGATAAGACCAGTGGTCATTGAGATCGGCCCTGAGTGACCAGATCTTAAGTGCACTTCATGTGTCCTCAGATCTGAAAACTCTGGATACACTGGGAGGAGGCCTGGGTGACTTGAGATCAGTGTGAATGTGTCCTGCTCACACTAAAATTTCTTCCTTCAGCAAAGAAGGAATGGTGAAACAATTGCTTTATAGAAGTAAATACACAGCAGCAACAACACGTGTTACATGACTCCAGCTGTAGTACTCTTGTGATAGTTGTAGACTTGTTGTGCCTTGTTTGCTAGCAGCCAGCTACAAAAAGCTACACTGGCAGACAGCAAGAAGCCTCCCACTCAAATACTAGACTACCTGACACAGAGACTTTAACACTTGAATGAAGCACGTAAACACCAAAGAGTCACACATCCAGTTACATGTGAATCCTGCAAATAATGCTCCATGAATCATAAAAAAAACTGTTGGGAAATCACATTTGGACACAAAAACACAAGTTTTTCAAATGAAACAGAACAATTTAAAGAGGTCAACAAAATAATGCAGAAATCTTAGCTTCCCCTTTAGCTTCCCTGAGACCAAGTCATGTCTGAGACCAGACTGTAGACTGTAGACATAGACTTTTCAGACACAGCCATCTGTAAACTGCAGAGTTCACTACAGTTCATAAAAAATATGAGAGGTTACCAAAAGTGTAAGGAAACTTCTGCTGCCGTCCTCTGATGAGTGGAAAGATTGCTCCTCAAAATAAGGTTTGTGTGTGTGTGTGTGTGTGTGTGTGTGTGCAGGAGGCCAGTACAAACAAAAGTTCTGAATAGCCTGGCTTTCTCCTTGGAAATAAAAGACAGCGAGCGAGTGAAGGAGGGCTGAATAGGAGAAAGCGGAGTGAGAGACGAGGCTGTGTGCTGCTCCGGCATGCAGCCTGTGAATTACCACAGCAGATGGTCTGTGTGTATGGCTCCTGATCACAAAGGGCCCAGGAAGTGGCGGATGAGTGGCATGCCGAGGCGCGAGCCACAAGACCTCTTGTCAATCAGGGCCCTTCGCTGCTGGTCTCTGGGCTGTGTGTCCTGCAGCTGTCCCACAGACCAGAGGGACGCGCTGTCTGCTGCCTTCAGCCCGTCTCTGCACCAGCTCCTGACCAGGACCAGGTCCTCACTCTGCTGCAGGGTCCATCCTCATCAGGCTGGTGAAGCTCAGGGGCTGTTTACAGGAGAATGCTTTTCACTTCAACAATAAACTTGTGTTTACAGTGTTCATTTAGGGAGAGTCTTCTCCCTCCACAAAACCTTTCTACTTCAAACTTTCCAATACAACTGAGGGAGTTTCTTTTGAGTAAAATGGAACTTAAACTACATAAAATGACTATTTATTTAAAATAGATGGTCAATAGTCGAGCTTCTGTTTTGTGTGTATATCACGTATCTTGTGTTGCATTCACGTGCATACATTGGATTTGCTGATTTTGATTATTCAAAGGTCATATCCCAGACTTAATGGTGTTCATGCAAATTCAATTTAGAAAGTCAGAATGTTAACATTGCTGTTTTTCTGACTGAACAAGTGAAGTTGTTTGTTAGTATTTACTTCTACAAGTAATTCAAGTTTATTGTCAGCACTCCTTTTACCCAGAGCTGAATTTTAATAAATACCACACAAATGCAACATTAGCCAACAGTTCCATCCTATTCTCTCTCGTGCATGTAAACCTGGAATAAGTTAGTAGTACAATAAAATGGTTTAATTGAGCTAAACATGTAGCCTGACCTACACAATAAACATTGTTAGACATAGAAATTAAATCAGTAACATGCAAACCCACCACTGGATTGTGAATAACAGTTGTGTTGCTGAAAACCTTTGCTGCTGTAATGAAATGGGAATAAGGCATTGTGTTTTGCTTGCATGAAAGTCATTTTGTTGTGTAACTCCCATATTATTTACACAGTGATTTACATTGCAGGATAAGGCCACAATTCCATATCTATAGCCAGTAGTTGTATAAAAACCTAGCACTACACTATATAAAGCGTGTAGCAGCAGATCTGTTCGTCAAATCATCAAGATCAGAGGCATGTGTGTCCTTGAAGGCAGCTGTATATCTCTGAGCTGAACATTGACTTTTTTGGATCGAAAGTAAAAACATAATCCAATAAAGAGTCCTTTTATGGCGGTTGTGTGAATACCAGTGGGTCATAAATATTATTAGCTTTGCCCTGTCAGCCACCCATGCTCATCTTTCCATCATCTGTCATATCACACATTTTTATTACTATGCAATGCAGCGAGGTGTTGTTTTTATAGTCATGCCGCCTGATTTTAAAGCACTTTCTTATCACTGCTATCTTTCAATGCCATACTTTTACAGCCTTTAAGTCAGCTCAGTGTTTTTTGGAACCGTTTTAATATCATAACTTTATTGCAGATGAATCATTCGTATTAACTGTTCTCTGGGAAAGGAGTCGCTCTGTGTGTTGTGTCATGACTGTCAGTCAGCTGATGATGAGCTGTGTGTGTCCCAGCTCTCCCAGATGTGCAACGCGCCCAGCCTCTTATCAGATGGATGACTGACACACATACCATAGTGCATGTTAGGAGTGTGTGCAGTCTTGTGTGTGCTCTCTTGGGTGGCACTCTTTCCTCCTACATAACAGCCAGCCAGGTTTGCCTCCAACAGACTCGGTGGGCAGATGAGCAAAACAACTCGGTAAGTTGTGGTAGTAGACAAAACACAAAGTAAGAGTGTGTGACTACAGCTTGTTTGAACTAGTTTAAAATCATGTGCATCCCTCAGTAAATCATTTTACTATATGCATTTGAAATTATTGAGGATAAAAACATTTAAGTCTGGCAAGAAAAGCAGTAACTTTGATGTGACTTACACAACACCAAAACACAAATGCTGGCCTGAAGCGTAATAAAAATCCCTGTTTACATGGATACGCTCAGCTGTTGAGAACGCTGTATGTCTACCTGGCCTGTAGGGGCTTTGTCAACCCTGTGGCTGCAGGCAGTAAACACAAAAAGACGTAATCGAGTTTCCTTGAAAATATATAAACTTTTTAAACTTTAACATTTAAATATCTGACATAAATAATATATAATTCAAGCATGAGTTTTTGAAGAACAAAACACATTCTTTTGTCAATGTTTGTTCTACTCACTGTATGTCACCAGCAGCCAATAACTTTCTTTGGACTCAACTTTTACATCCCAGTTTTCTCTGAAGTTTACAAAAAAACAAAACAAAATTCAAACACCTTCTTAAGATGTGTTTTGGATTGGATTTAGTAGGACTTGCGTTGGACTAAACCTATGCTATAGACCATTGCTCAGAGCAAACAGAGACCAACAGAAAAAGATGTGAGCAGCAAGAGCTTAGAAAGAAACCAATGCAATTCTGGACTGAAAAATAAATAAATAAAAAATACTATGCCACTGGCTAATACATTTGTTGGTTGTTTTGGTCTATCACAACGTCCACATTGACTTCCAATACAAAGAAAAAAGTAAACTTGGGGACCCATGCTGTGCCCCACCGGAAGGGTTGTGACTAACACTCTCTATAAACACAGGAAGTGTTCATTGCTGCAGCAGTATGCTAATAGAATGCAATGGTAGACAGCACTGCATTGACTGACAGACAAGGATTAGAACTTCAATTATTTGCTCTGTTTAGTTTTGCTGGGACCTTCAGTCACCAGAGGCATGCATGTCTGCGACATATCACATTTGGAAGTGGTAGTTCAGCTTTGCTCTACTAAAAAATGTATCTTTAATTGACATATTTCCCACAGACTCAATTGTAATCCTATTATACTTATTTCAACAGTATACAACAAACTATGTATTTCCCCGTCCATTAAAATCTTATGTTTTATGGGTTAATGAGTAGTTGCTTGTGTTTTCCCAGCAGCCGACCTCCTTGCAGAGTTTTTTTCTTTCCAAATGAACATAATTGAAAGGTCTGTTGCTGTGTCATTATAGCAATCTAACTTCATGCTTGTACATTTGTCTCCAAATAAACAGATCTAATTTCCTAACATGAGCATGTCCTCATTGCTCTAATATGACTGGAATGTCAACAGCCTACAGTCTCCTCAGAGTTCCTCGGTGTCTGCTCCGCGTTCCCCCAGTCGTTCTCGTCTTCTCTGACTCACTTCCATGTTAGGTAGCACTTTTACACACTCCATATGACAAATACTTAAACCCCCCAAATTTCACACATTATTTGGACAACCCTGGTTAACATAGCAGTGTCTAGCCACCTGCATCTTTTGGTTCACTCAATGCCCAATCTAATTTTATTTAACTCTGCGTCTTTAGGTGCAGGTTTGGATTGGTCATACTGGAAAAGTGCCCCAAATAAGTGTACAGGACTGTGCCTTTGGCTTTTGGTTCCAACAGTGTGGTACAGTTGAACTTAGTTACTGAAGCTAAACACTGCAGTCTGTTGATTTGATGACAGAAAATCCTGAAAACTGAAAGAATCACTAAACGTAAATATTTTCTCATAAGAAATTTGACTTACTTTTAGGATACATGACAAGAAGAAAGAATGCCATATTTGTCTGAGAGCTGTATTTGAGGCATGTCAGCTACACCCATTAACGGCAAACCACAAGTTACTTACTTTGCGCAGCAGCAGTTCCGGGTGTGTTTTAGGATTGACAATGTTGTGACCGTTTTCACTGTTACTAACGTAAGCAACATGGCGTTCCTCATCAAAGACTTGCCTTTCAAGATTAGCCTACAAACTGCTAAAGATGCTACATTCAGGTAAAATGCACATAGACATTAGGTAAAATAACAGACACAAGTTCAACTGCAAAAATATGTAAAGGCAATAACTTAGCATTCTTGCTTCTTATGCTAATGCTAAACAACACAGTCGATTACATAAGCCAACTTGATTAGAACTTTAGTCCATCACGGGGATTATGACTCTGGTAAACACACATGAAGACTTTTTTGCAGTTTCTCAATTGTTTACATTTAAAGGAATAAGAAATACTGATATTGTTACTGTTTTTTAATTTATTTTTTAGGCCTAACTTTTATAAAAGTATGTGTAAGTGCAATAAATGCACTTTTTTACAGTTAAATCTGAAGTAAACAGTACCAAAGCTGCTTCACCAGCAAATAACGCTGGACATTTTAACACGGTGGTCTATGGGAACTGACATGTTCCTGGGGCCTGCTTCAAGTGGCCATTTGGGGTTTGGGACTTCCGCATTGCTTCCTTTTTTCAGCCATGGAGGTTACCGCTTGACTTACCACAGAAAATACAAAGGGTTGCTTCAGCCCTGCGCGCCTCGGTTTTGATGTAAAAATCAAATCAGCGCCACATGTAAACATTAGTGCTTGTTGAGTGTGCGCCTCAGTCAGAGAGACTTATTACTCCAGTTCCTACTCATCAGATCTCTCCAAATATTTACTCGTGTGTCACCTCAGGCACTTACCCGGACTAGGAGGGGAAAAACCAAAAGTGGCAAATTACAAAGCAGCCGCATGCCTCCAGTGTGCTGCAGAGTGCTGGAAGGGTGGAGTGTGTGGGGACATTGATGTTTGAAGATAGACGTTTAGAAAAACAAAACAACACACAGTTATTAGGAGTCTGTTAAAAGGAGTTAAACAAATACATTAAAAAAAACAGACACACCATGAATGTATTCATTTCCAATAGTACACATAACAAAAAAAAAATTCTTACTCATTATGTGGCATAAAGACCATATGCACTGTGACTTTTCAATTTCTTGGACCCTCCATGACTGGGGTTTTTGGTCTAAAGAGAAGGGATGTCGTACAGTCTGTGAAGCCTTTTAAGGCATGCTTGCTGTTGTGAGATTGGTCTATATATTTAAGTAAAAACCTTGTCCTGTCTCTTTTACATTGAATACTGTGTTCTTCCTACTGTTCAAAGGCAACCAAAGATAAATTGGTGTTTGTACATTGCCATTGTGAATGTAATGTAATGTAATGTATGTCTCCTCTCAGACAGCCTTGTGTGCCATTTATGCTCTACACATGACCCAGCAAAAAGCTTTAGTCTCCTTTTATGCTGTCATGGCATTACATTTAGCAGAAGTTGTGGGTGTACCTCCCCTGCACATTTTTCACAGATATTCTACTATTGTTTTTGTTTTTATGCACAAATAAAATCTAATCTAATCTAGTATGTAGTGTAAAAACATTAGTGAGATTTTAATTAAAGCTGTTGTAAAATTGATTGTGTGTGAGATATCCTGTTTGCTTGTATTTTGTTTTTGGTTTTGAACGAATGACGCCATAAAGCGCTGATTGGGTGGTGTCTTTGTAGGCAGCATCCATATGGTGTCAATCTAGGGTCAGCTTAAAAGTAAACAAACAAAAAAAATTTGTAAAAAATAAAAAATCCTGGCCACGTGTGAATATTTTGCTGCAATACCCTGGTGGACTTGACAAAGGACAAAGGGGAATTGTGTTTTTGAATGTCCGAGTACTCTGGCCTCCTCCCAATCTCTAAAGATGCATGTATTTGTAGGTGAAGTGTGGATCTAAATTGTTCACAGTAAGTAGTTGTTTGTCAGTGTCTTACGGTGATAGCTCTGCAATTTACTAATGATTGTCCAGCGTGTATCCTGACTCACGACAAAACCAGCAAGGGATAGGCTCCAACCCCTCGCAGCCTGTAAAAGAGAATGCATTAATGTTAAAGTTGGCTTGTTGTCTAGTCTCCGGTTTCTAAAATTGGGTTCTTTCAATTGCATACTCTTTTATTGGGCTAGTCTAGGCTTGCTGATGACTGGTTGGTTGAATCTAAAAAGGGTTATTGCAGTATCTATTGGTCAAAGCACCCTTGAACTGCTACAACTTCAGTTAAACTCAAAGAACTTTGCTGCATGGCCAAATCCCCAGGTCTACCCTTGTTTCAGCTCCGACAAAGAAAACTAGTGTTTGGACACATAACATGTAGTCATTTGTGGTTAAAAAAACAACAACATGAATAAAAGGATATTGTATTTATAAGGTCTCTAGTATAAATTCCACACCACCGTGTTATCTGAAAACTTTGGACACAATTATATTGCAAAATAATGTGTAGCATATTTACATTTGAGACTCGATTAGATGATCAATAAGTTGAAAAAGTTGAATGCATACTTTTAATGAGCCCTTTTTCAGTTTGTGAGTCTACTGGAGATGGACATCAGAATACTGAACATTGACCAGCTGCTGTGCTGTGTACACAGTCTACACCCCACCGGCATGGGACAACGCAGAGCACAATGGAATAACCAGACTACTTCATTATGCTGCACATAGCTGTCTGTGTTGGTGTTGTCACCTGTTGGTGAGTGATGTTGCCACATCTATTCATACCACGAGGCAGATATACATCTGGCACGGCATCATTTATTAACACATTGTAAGTGTGCCGCCATAAAGCTTTCTGTTGACGGTACAGAAGCTGGTTGCGTAACATGGGCCTCCCAAGCCTTGTTCTCTTTGTCTTATTTCCATAGTTTTTGCGTGATTTGCATAATATTTGCATTCTGACCCATACTTGGCCTGTGCAGGGTGGTATAGCTACTCCGGGGAAACCCACTGGCTGTTACTTATTGCACAACCAGGAAACAGCCGCAGCAGCTGGCCAGGAGCCCCCAACAGCAGGAAGAGGGCACACAACCAGGAGGATCACACAATAACTGAAGCATATATTATGTCTGAGGGCTTCCCTTTGATTCATTCTCTATAGACATGTTCAAACATTTTCTACTGTGAATGCCAGACCAAAAATGACAAAAGACAAAAGTTACTGAATGTCTGTACAAGTGGGATTAAGTGTAACTGGTTTTCTCATGTCTGTAGCGAAGCTGCACAAACTAGAATAACATAGGCTTATGTATACAGTAAGTATAGTGTGTCAAAGAGATTGACGTAGCATGAACTGCATGTTTGGTCACTCTGTAACAGCAGGGAAAGACCAAATGGAGCAGATTTACTAACAACAACACAACATGGAGACAATGCAGACAAATGGTGAAACATATGCATCTCCTCTTGTGCATAGTCTGATAAGATAGCATTATGCATGTTGCGTCTCTGTGGGAAACTAAAAGGAATGTGCTATCACTTCCCGTGGAACACTCTCTCAGCACCAAAGGCAGCCAACCTGTTAGCTCGTTGGTTCCTGCCCATACAGGCACATTAGAAGGCTTGGCCTACTAAACTTTAACTCTGGCATGTGGGAAAGGTTACATTTAAAAGCTGCTGGGCCAAACACAATGTCAGTCAAAACACGGTCAGGACCATGTGGGATGACAAACGGCGGTATATTTACTAGGCTGTTCCTTTAAACAAAGACACTTAATACAATGATAAGGCACTTGTAAAGTTCTTTAAAGCATAGGTCACTATCTGTGCAGGAATGCTCTTAATACCTCTGTTAGCTCTTCTACATCCACTTTTCTCACTGCTCTTTTTATCACCCATTTACACTGAGTCATACATATTACAAGTATAGAGTTCTGTTGGAAAATACCTGTCTAATGGTTTCCAAAACTTAAATGCAAAATACATTTACCTAATTACATTAACTGATCTGGGAAATAAACTGTGACCTTAAAGCAGCAGTTCTTCAGGTCGTCATTGCCGGGTCGTTATTGTAAGTGAGAATTGGTTCTCAATTGACCTACTTGGTTAAATAAAGGTTAAATATAAAGTTCTGTCCCATTAATTGCCACCACTGCAGTTTTAGGGTATGCCCCAAGATGATACTTCCTGCATTATTGCATTATTAAACACTTCTATACAGACCATACAATCGGCTAAGTGGAGTATTTTTTTCCGAAAGAGAATAGACAATCTATGGATAGAAAAACACATTACATGGTGCTAATTGTAAAATTATCAAACATTTCATTCATAAACAGCACGCAGACTTAATCCCAAAGGGTTTCTTCTGTAAGAATATAATGTACAGTTGTACTCCTAAATTTAATAAAAGGTCAGTGAGTTTCTGGGCTCCTGACAGACTCTTGCATCTTTCATCCAGTACTGCACTGACGTTTCTTTACTTTGAGTCATGGGAAAAGCAAAAGAATTGTCAAAGGATCTGTAGGAAAAGGTAATTGAACTGTATAAAACAAGAAAGGGATATAAAAAGATATCCAAGGAATTGAAAATGCCTATCAGCAGTGTTCATACTCTAATAAAAAATGGAAATAAAGGGATTCTGTTGAAACCAAACCAATGCCAGGTAGACCAACAAAGATTTCAGCCAGAACTGCCAGAAAAATTGTTCGGGATTCAAAAACAAGAAATAACATCAGCTGAAATACAGGAAAAAAAGTGGTGTGGCTGTTTCAAGATGCGCAATAAGGAGGCACAAAGAAAAATGCATAGTTGAGTCGCCAGAAGAAAGTCATTACTATTCAAATGCCACAAAGCATCCCGCTTACAATACGCAAAACAGCACAGAGACAAGCCTCAAAACGTCTGCAAAAAGTCATTTGGAGTGATGAGACCAAAATTTTATAACAACAACAACAACAATAAACATTACACTTGGAGAGGAGTCAACAAGGCCTATGATGAAACGTACGTGCATCATTTCTACTGTGAAACATGGAGGTGGATCACTGATGTTTTGGGGATGTGTGAGCTACAAAGGCACAGGAAACTTGGTCAAAATTGATGGCAAGATGAATGCAGCATGTTATCAGAAAATACTGGAGGAAAATTTGCACTCATCAGCCCGCAAGCTGTGCAATGGACGTACTTGGACGTTCCAACATGACAACAGTCCAAAGCACAAGGCCAAGTTGACCAATGCTGTTTAAACAATGTGTGAATGCATTGCCAATATTTAACTACAATTCACTTTACTTTCCCATTCTCTATTTCTTTTTTACTTTTCTATTTTGTAGGATGTTCCCATTTCCTCTGATTCACTAGACCAATAGCCATTCGGAGCATCCCTTATTCGAACTTTAGCAAACGCACTTGTATAAGAGCATGATTGGTTAAAGCTTGCCATCACAGCCTGAACATTCTCACCTATTTCTTCAAGCCAAGTATTCTTCACAGAGATTTTTATAAGAAAATGCACTTAAAGGTTTGAACAGTTTTTCTACTGCAGGTTTAAAACAAGGCCTTTAATATCAACAATTTTAAAAGATGAGAATGTCCATCTTGATATGTCAAGCTTTCTGTTGGTCTGACTCATTTGTTTAGAGAAAAAAAAAAAAACTAGGAGAGCAGAACTAACTAAGAGTGCCAAACCCTAACAAGTTGAACGTGTTACATAACGATTTTCTAATGAAGGCTATTGTCAATCAAAAAGCACTGATAGTCACAGATGGCACAGAAGATAGGCAATCATGACCATCTTTGCTTTATTATATTCTACTGAAATGGCAAACGGCATCAGATTCCATTTTGCACAATTAAAAAACTATTTTTCACAGGGTTTGTACAGTTTGGTCTAGTTTTGTACAAACCCTACAAAATTGGTGTTTGTAAAGAAGATACAATTGTATTTGAAGCAAACATTTACAATTTAGATGTGTATCAAGGATTTAAAAAAATGAAAATGTCCATCTTGATATCGCAAGCTTTCAGTTGGTCTGACTCATTTATTTAGAGGAAAAAAAAACTAGGAGAGCAGAACTTGATTAAAACCAAAACATTAAGAAGGTTTACCTGAGTAGAGTTCCAAACCCTAACAAGTTGAACGTGTTACATAACGAATTTCTAATGAAGGCCATTGTCAATCAAAAAGCACTGACAGTCACATATGGCACAGAAAATATGCAATCATGATCATCTTTGCTTTATTAAATTCTAATGAAATGGCAAACAGCAACAGATCCCATTTTGCCCAAATAAACAACTTTTCACAGGGTTTTACAGTTTGGTCTAGTTTTGTACAAACACAACAAAATTGCTGATTGTATTTGAAGCAAACATTTACAATTTAGATGTGTATTAAGGATACTGCCCCTCATTCATATAAAGGACTGCCTTTAACACTAAATCAATGATGACGGAAAATCCTACTGGGGAAAAAACGTGTAGGGTAAATGTAAAAAAAGTAAAATAAGCTTTAAAGTTATTACCGGGGTGCTGTAGTTTTCTTTTCTTGAAACTGTTTGAGATCAAGTTTAGTCCTTAGTATGCTTCCATTAAGCATTGGGTATGTCTCAAAATGCTGCTCAGTGCTTTCTGCATTATTGCACTTCTATTAAATGCTTCTATACAGACCATATAATCGGCTAAGTAGAAAAGAGAATTTTCCAAAAGAGAATAAACAGTCTATGGATAGAAAGACAGGACAATTGGTGCAAATGTAAAATAAACAATACTCCCAAATGGTTTCTTCTATAAGAAAAGGCTGAAGAGTTGTGCTCAGAAGTTTACATACCCTGGCAGAATTTGTGATTGTTTGGCCATTTTTCAGAGAATATGAATAATAACAGAAAAAAAACAACTTTTCTTTTTATTGTTAAGGGCTGGGTGAAGCCATTTATTATCAAACTTTGTTTACTCTTTTTATCAGTGAACTGTATAAAACAGTGAACCTTCTGAAAACATGCTGCATTCATCTTTTCCTGTGTCTTTGTAGCTCACACATCCCGAAAACATTAGTGATCCACCTCCATGTTTCACAGTAGGACTGATGTACGTACCTTTCATCATAGGCCTTGCTGTTTCCAAATGTAATGTTTATTGTTGTGGCCAAGAAGTTAAATTTTGGTCTCATCCCTCCAAATGACTTTTTTGCAGACGTTTTGAGGCTTGTCTCTGTGCTGTTTGGCGTATTGTAAGCGGGATGCTTTGTGGCATTTGAATGGTAATGGCTTTCTCGACCATGCAGTACATTTTTCTTTGTGCCTCCTTATTGTGCATCTTGAAACAGCCAAACCACTTTTTTCCAGAGAGTCCTCTATTTCAGCTGAAGTTATTTGTAGGTTTTCACTTGCATCACAAACTATTCTCCTGGCAGTTGTGGCTGAAATTTCTGTTGGTCTACCTGACCTTGGTTTGTTTTCAAAAGAATCCTCATTCTGAAATTTCTGTTGGTCTACCTGACCTTGGTTTGTTTTCAAAAGAATCCCTCATTTTAAAACCTGCTGATTGGCATTCTCATTTCCTTGGATATCTTTTTATATCCCTTTCCTGTTTTATACAGTTCACTGACCTTTTCCCGCAGATTCTTTGCTTTCCTCATGACTCAGAATACAGAAACCTCAGTGCAGCACTGGATGAAAGATGCAAGGGTCTGTCAGGAGCCCAGAAACCTGACCTTTTATTCACACACACTGATTCACAAACAAATCACAGGTGAGGATGGTTACCTTAAGCCGCCATTTAAACCTGTTTTTGTCATCTTGTCTGGATGTTATCAGACCAAAATCATCATGGTGTATAAACCTGTGATCAGGGTCATTTAGATAGTTTCTGTAGTAATTATGATTTAAAGAGTAAACACAATTGTTCGACAATTCACCCAACCACTAACAATGAGTGAAAGAAAGCTTTTTTTTGTTCATATTCTCTGAAAAAATGCCCAATTAATCACAAAAACTGTATCTGTGGCAAATTCTCCAGCACAATTTTCAGACCCCTTTCTGTATCCACACAAATAACCTCATAATCTCATTCCCCATTTAAAAACAACAACTCCTAACAACTTTATTGATCACAAGGAAGTTATTGTCTTTTGGTCTGACTCATTTATTTAAAGAGAAAGAAAAACTAGGAGAGCAGAACTGACTTGATTTACAGCCGTTTAAACCACAACATTTGAAAAGGTTTTCCTCTGAAAAGAAGCAAACCGAAACAAGTTAAACGTGTTACAGAAGAAATCTCTTATGGAGGCCATTGCCAATTATACAAATTGATGGTCACAGATGTCACAGAAGATATGCAGTCATGACTCTAGTTACTTTATCAAACTCTTAACAGTAAAGTTCAAGGAGGAATGGCAAATAGCATCACATCCATTTTTACCAAACCTTTTTTCACTGGGTTGGTACAGTTTTGTTTTGTTTTGCACAAGCCCAACAAAAGTGTTTTTTGTAAAGAACATAAAATTGTATTTGAAGCAAACACTTAAGATTTAGTGTTGTGATTAACTAAATGTCAGTAAATGCAATGTCTTCAAATTTTGAAGAGCATTTTAGAGCTGAAGACAGACCACTGGCATGAGATTAGTTCATTTAAAAAGCATGACTTTGAGCATTATTTTGTTCTTGCCATTACTTGCAAGAAACTAGGCACTTGCATGTTTTGTGAGCATGCATTTGAAATAAATGACTATTGATTTTGTTGCTCATAACACTTTCAGGGTTATAGTGTTCTTTTTAGTTTGTTTTTTAGCACCCAACCTACTCCCTTTAGAAAATATTGTAGATTTTTAATAATTACAATTAATCGGATTTTCAATCTTACTCGAATTTGCTGACACCATTTCTTAAATACTAATGTGGATTATTCATTCATTCATTCATTCATTCATTCAACAACACCACCTAAATTCTAATAAAAATAATGTGGCTGTAGCTTGAGCTCCACACTGCAAAACAAAGCATCTGCATTACAGTTTATGATTGGCTCAAATCAAACAATATTTGTAATTGCAGCGACATGATATTAACATTCCTTTATACTGCATTCAATTAATTCTGGCATTTGAAAATATCCAGGCACAAGCTCAAACACACTTTTGCTTAGAGCTAGTCACATTACTGGAATTACCTTAAATCCAACAGTAACAGTGTGTATGGGTGTGTGCATGCGCGTTAATAACAGGCCTGTAGTGAAGGGCTGGGTCTACATGTCACCGTTGGGGGAGACCTTAGATTTATGTTTGGATATAGAATGAGATGGTGGAGTTGCTCAGTGCTAAATCATGTGAGAGTTCCGGTCTGTAAGGATTGTGCATTCATTTACTCAGAACATGCACCCCCTCCGATGAGAAAGTCACTTTGATTGGAACATGTTTGCATCAGTGCCTCCTGCCTTTGTACTATTTAGTGTATAGTGGAACAGAAATGCATGCACTATAAATGCAACTCCCTTAGACTTGTTTGTCGGCTTCATTGTTTTGTGACCGATCAATCCATCTGCACACAGCTTTGCTCTGCAGGTTTTAGGAAGTGATAAATATTGTTTGTTATACTGGAGCAAAAGCAATATATTATATTTCTAAATAAAAATTACCTTTTGTCATTATATAACTTCATTAACATAAGTGTTCACTGGAACTCAAGAGATTGATATTTACAAATGGTTCCCAATTACAAACAAACAATATACTTAATACACAGCATAATCAGATACCTGGTGCTTCTCTTGACAGTTGTATTGTTTCTGGAGCTCGTTTGTAAATTGCAGCTTTCAAACAAGTCAAACTGTGAACGCTGGAGAAGAATAGCTTAGCAATATAAACGTAAATAGACCAATCATTATTGCGCTACAGACTTACCAAACACTGGTGATCTTTTTCAATTGGTTAATATTGCCATTGCCATGGTAACTCTGTGATTGACAAAAAGACAGTCTACAGACAGATTAGTTACAAGCAGGGTTGTTCCGATTCTGATACAAGTAACGGAAATGCTGCCGATATCACAAAGATTTCAGGTATTGGTATTGGCAAGTACTTAAAGCCAATTACTGATTTGATACCATATGGAATATTGATTGTCTGATGTTTTAAGCAGGATATCAGTTCTTCTTTGCTGCTCTCACACATGTAGTTGTAGTGTGTTGCCACATTCATACATTCACTGAGACCAGCACCGTGCGCCGATTGTAGTGTAAACAAACTGGAGCTGTTTCAACTTAACTACTGTTTGATGAACGTCCTCACATGTTCGAATAACGTTTGTTTCAATATTAGTGCAAGAATCCCCGTCACTGCAAAAGACTTGGCTCATTTGTTCGTTCTCTTTTTCCCGAGAACGTTATCGAACTATTCATGAGATGTATGAACACTGACAACGCGTGGATAAATCAAGAGATATATCAAATCAATTCATACAGGGCTGTATAGTAGTATACAGTTTTTATACACACCCTTTTATACACTTTTTATACATACCACTATCAGACTGGTACTCGGTATCGTCAGCTACCTTAAGCAGATATTGGATCGGAAAGTTAACTTTATTATACCGTTTTTGTAAATTGAGGCATATGGTCACGTAACTACAGGCAATATAATAAAACTGTCTAAAAGTTCTTGTATACAGAAGAATGAATCAAAACTATCTATCTTGTGAAAACTAATGTGCTGCTATGTGTTAATGTGTGCTAAAAAAAACTGTGAAACAAGCAATTACTTCTTGTTTCTGTTCCTGTTCACATTGAGCACTGCGTGTTTATCACGCATTCATCCCACCAATCACCATCAGACCAATTTTCACTAGGTTTGTTCACAGACAACAAAAATAGAAGTAGAAAAATCAATACATTTACTAATGCAGGACTGATTTACTTTAGAAACCTTTCCCAAAGAGTTAAAAGTGTTTGATGGCGCTGTATTCCAACAGGTTTCTCTTGGAAGAAGCATGTTTTAGCATACCACAGTGCTGGCATGTGTAACTGCTTGTGAACATGCCTAATGAGCCCAACAGTATGTTTGTGCACTAGGGCACTAACCTGACCCGACACCTTCATTCCAGAAGAGGACAACTGGATTTGGCCCTTGTGATATTTGATCTGATTGGTCGGACCTTGGCTCGAGCCCACACAGTGACCCAGTCTCTCTTTCCTCACTCTGCTGCTGGTTCTCTCCACCAGTGAGTGATAACTATGACTTGTGGAATTCAGGAGTCATGTTTCTGCAGCATTTAGTCCGTCTGGTTCGCTGAGAACTCACACACATGCCTTTACTACTGCAGCGACAGGCCTAGTTCATGCCGTTTCTCCACAGGCAGGTTTGAGGAGGAGGGTTCAACAGGAAACCCTCTCTGATGTCATGACATATTGGAGAAGTTAAGTCAGACATCAAGACAGTTCTTAATTTGGTTCATAGAAAAACAGATGACTAGAAAACAAATGACTTTTGTATGAAATAGACACAGAGAGTAGGCCTCACAATGTAAACAAGATGAGCTGTGTGCACATTTTTGCAACAGAAGTTACACAAGCCATAATACATTTTCATTGGGCGACAGGGCAGGAGTCACCAAAAGGAGCAAATGCTGCTTAAACAAGATGGCTTTGGCAAATGTCAACCAACTGACTGACTGCAGGTGTGTGCTGTCAGTGAGCGGGTAGAGAACATTAGTTACATGTCACTAAATGCTTAAAATTGTGTTATGCTGGACCTGTGCAGAATGCTAAAAACCACAGACTTCACATTTATACACAGCTGTGCTTCGGCATCAAAGACTGTAAAGAGAGAGAAAACTTTAAGTACCCATTGCTACACACATATACAACTTCAGGGCTATTAATGCTCAGATTTTTTGCAAAACAACACAGCAACCAACATACTTGAGTAGAATAGTCCATCTGTAGAATGCGGACTCAGAAAGTGACAAAATTTTTTGCTATGATCTCAAATTTTATGTTTTTAACTTTTCGCTTAAATAATCCATAAGAAGTACCACTGTTTTTAATGTTGAAGTTGCTATGAATACTTGTAATGACATCATTGGTTCAGGTGGTACAGCAAAGTCCCGTAACTGGAGTCCCGCTCTCACTGTTTCATACTGTTGTTGTGTCCTTGGGCAAGACACTTAACCCACCTTGCCTCCAGTGTCTGTGGCTCTGGTGAATGAATGTGTGAGAATGTTTGGAGGTTTTAGAGTCTGTAGACGCAAAATGGCTGCCATGTCTCCACCATCAGTGTGTGACTGTGGAGTGAATAAATAATAGACTCTATAAAGTGCTTTAGGGGGCTTGACGAGCGCTACATAAATCCAATCCATTATTATTATTTATTGAAGGGTTTAATTAAAGTTTGGTTTTAATTTTGTGCTGCATGTCTAAAATATGACTCAATTAAGTCAAAACTTTAAGGTATTTTGCTACTAATTATTTTCCCTTTACTTCTAATCCTTTGTTATAGAGCTTCCACATTCAGTGGGGTCAGGCCAAAGAGTCCATCTTAAACTAAAAAAAACAGGTTTCTGTGAACTGCTTGTTACATCTTGTAACAGCAAATAAAGGTTAGGATGCAGGTGTGTCAGACAAGTTCTGTGTCTGTTTCCAAATAGAGCTGTCATTAGGTGTGTTCTGGTGGAGCTCTCTTGTGGAACTCCTTTAATGTAACATTAAATGTACACTTTAAAATACAGTACAGCCAATATACCTTGTTGAGTAGGTTTAAGTCAATCTGAAATATGTAAAAAGCTTGAAAAATTCTTTATTATTGTCATATTATCCGCATGTCTGATAGTTGCACCACAGAGTCCCATTGCTAAAGACAATTTTTACCTTGATGCTAGGTAAGGTCCTGTCATTTATGTAGGTCAACACAAAATTAACACTAAACAGCCGCGACTTCAGGGGCCGGAGGCATTGAACAGGCTGCTGTCAGGCAGGTAACAAGTCATTGGATTACACAACTCACCAGAGACCACTGAGACATGTGACATAAATGTTTTATCACACCAGATGCTATGGTAGATAGTTTCCAAAGAAGATAATTATGTATATTATCACATGAGACTATGTTCCTAACAATCTTATGGTTCGATAAATAGACCGAAATTGAAACAGTAACCGTGTTATACTAATGCTTATATGAGTATTCATTCTTGACTTTACATAGACCGACTAGCCATACCCATTCAAATTTGGTAAGTAAAAGGGTCTCCTTGGGAATCATCCGACCAGTTCATCTAAACTGGGACGTTTATTGTTCAATGAATCCATTCTTTGATGTCTGATGTCAATCCAGCTGGAGGTTGACTAGAGAAAGAATAAGATTGTCTGGTCAGGTTAGTCTTTACCAGGGGTGGATACCACACAAAAGACAGCGAACCAAAGCAATACATTGTCTCAGACCAATGATGAATCTCAGTGGCACTAGATACTAGATGAAGCAAGACAAAGTAATATTTTTTCATTCAAATTCACTTTTATTCAAAGGCTATTCAAATGGAACAGTCAAAAACGTTAAAATAGGAAAGGCGGTAATGTGTTGATTTATGTC
Source organism: Perccottus glenii (assembly GCA_024416835.2). Classification (NCBI taxonomy): domain Eukaryota; kingdom Metazoa; phylum Chordata; class Actinopteri; order Gobiiformes; family Odontobutidae; genus Perccottus; species Perccottus glenii. Next base: position 5,463,605 of record CM044548.2, read on the forward strand.
AAATGTATTTTTTATTCATATGCGCGAGTAGAAAAGTTGAGGTGGTCGTCTTGCCAAAACCTTTCATTTCACAAATCTTACAAACTGTGTGCCTCTTGCATCCAGTTTCATAAAATTCCAAATGTTTTCAGTGAGTTTTTTTGGTGAGTGCGCCATCTTCACGTGTTGCTCAGATTTAAACAAACAATGCATCACTACCTTCCTCTTTATCAAGTCAGTACGCACCTTTTACGATGAGACAAAAATATCCTGTAACAAAAAGTGAGCTAAAAAGGAGGCTGACAGAAGGTGATGATGTGCATTTTCCTGATTATCTTGATCATCTTGAACATCACTAATTATGGCAACTCATAAAAAGCAGCTATGGGCAGAGAGCAGCATCATTTCTGTAAAGCTCCCCCGAGTTTCTTTGTCTTTCTGCAGCAGCCACAGTGTATTTGGACTGGGCCCAGCATTTCCACAGCAGCTCTGAAAGTCATTAAAACCTCCACAGACACACAACTGGCTTTCATTTTGTCATTATAGCCCCCATGAAGGCCCTGATTGTTGGAGGAGAGCTTCAGCCAGTGAAACAGTGCTGCGGAGGGGGGAGGGGGCTGACGGAGGGACCACACATGTCTTCATGGACAGGGGATCCCCCGCTAACCCATGGACTTCGCTGACTGAGGCCTGTGGGAATCAGCTGCCTCTGGAAAGTCATACTGCTGTGCACACGCTGAAGCAGCCCGCACCGTTTCTCTAACATGTGTTTTGTGTTTTAAAAACGTACAAGTCATTTTTGTTAGATCTCGCTCGGTCTGAGGTTGAGGTGCATTGTGACTGGTCGTTATTTAAAGTGGATATTTTACAGGATGGATTTATCTGAGCTTGCATCGCAGCAGGAAGAGCTCGAGCGCTGTTTGGAGTTTCCATGTTGATCCTTTGTCTGATTGAGTTTCCTCTTGTTAATCCAGCTTTCTCCTGGACGTCAAATGCCAAAAGCTCTTAGATCTTCATGTGTAAAAACGTGAGCGAGAGGATCTCTGCTCAAATGTTCTCAAATAGAATTTCACACATTAATGATTAAACTATACTTACTTTGTTGTGCTACTAAAGCTAGAGTTATTGACAGAAGACTGAGAATTCAAAAGGAATAACACAAAATGGCAACTATTTCTTAAATGAAGTGCACTTCAGACATAATTTCTGTCTAATCTAGGCACACTTTGTTTGACTGTTTACACAGCAGATGTTGCTCTCCTGGCTCCAGCACAGTGCAAATGCAACGTACCGTACTGACCTGAACAGTACCAAACCATCCATGGGAAAGTCTTTTGGCTGAATTGCTGGAGTGCCCTCCCAAGATATTTAGCTGTATACCTAAGAACAGTGAGAAGCAGCTGGTTTAATCACCAAAGAATTTCATCCTCAGAAAATTTCATGTTGGGACTGCTTTAAACACACACACCCTTCACATTTGTGTGAAGTTTGAGTTGTCTTTTTCAACTGACTAACAACTTCCTACTTACACCCAGAAGCCTTTATGTGATCTAACATTACTTGGTTAAGTAACAATGCAACATTTAAACCTGTCAAAAGCCCTGACTCGTCTTGGTGCACATAAGTATCCATACTTGTGTCAACTTGTTCATCCGCTTCCCAAGCCACGACCTTAAATCTGCTCAACGGAAAACCCACTAAGTCCATGGATTAACTTTACCACTAATAACTTTTGTGCAATAAGCATGCAATAAATTACAATGACAGTGTAATGTAAACTGAAGTTCGTCATCCTTTGAATCTGAGAAGCAGAAGTGCTATGTGGCAATGGACTATTATCTAAATGATATATTCTGCATTTTAAATTGAGACATAGTAACTACTCAAGCATCAACCTACCAACCAATTTTATACATATTTACATACATACATTCATTTTATAGAAGAAACAAGAAGATGATTGTGTTCAATGATCGTCTTTTGCCATCTTGTGCAATGACGTCCTCTACGACGAAAAAAGCATCCGTTAGACCCCCGCCTCCCTCTGCGTCACAGATAAAGCTGTTATCAGGGGCGGAGAAGTCAGGGATGAGGTTAGCTGGGGGGGAAGGTAAAACATATTGTATCACCAATAAAAAACTTGAGGAAATGTAAATAACGTCACAAAATATGTGCCTGCAAAACTTGAACAAGAAGGGATAAGATTGGAGCGTAACCGTAAAAAATGTATTCCAATACAACTTACAATAATGTGATCCAAATATAACAATACAAAATAATTTGGAGTAAATTTTATGTTCGACCGAGTTGGGAACTGCTGAAAATAGTGTGCACTTTCTTCTGCATTTGGTCAAAACTGCTGCTGATCCCCACAAACCCCATCAGACATATGAAGGATATTTGGGTCAATTAATATGAGGAGTTTTTAAAGCTGACTGACTTGACTTGAAACAATATTTGATTGTTAGCAGCTTGTGTTTCTTGTTGGAGGTTCTGTTGTATCGTTCCTGGTGAAAACGTAAATATATAGATAAAAACAAAGATTTAAACTTTTCACTGACTTTCTTCACTGCCACACAGTCTTTTAAAGAATAGTGAAATTATTATTGGAACATGTTAAAAATACTCTATGATTGGTATCGGACAATAATGCTTTCAGTAATCAGTCTCAAAAATCCTGATTGGAACACCTTTACTTTTACTTAAATTTAACTCCAGTTGACATTCTTATTAATTTATTTTTAGTTTTAGTTTGGCTTATTTGTGCTTATATTTGCAAACTAGAAGCATGATGTAGCCCTTGCCTTTTATTTATTGTATATTATCATTATTTTCAACTTTATGCATTAACAAACATTGTTAACAATTATAGCAAGTGTTATCAATAGTTGTACAGAATCTAATACAGTTAATGAATAAAACAACAGCTTAGCATTCATTCACAGTGGTTTCCTCAGAAGTTACAAAGAGGAGTTTGAGAACAGAAAAGGAAGGAGCAGCAGAGAATACTTGTGTTTTGTTTCTATCCACAGCAGATCATCCCACTCTCACATGGCAACAATTCTGGAGGTTTCCCAGCCCTCCCGTTCAAATGACAAATCAAAATACCCACTTCCACATTCCCCTCAGCCAACTGGAAGACATCGTTTTTTCTCCAGCGACCAGTAGATTCACAACCTTTGCAGGCACTCATTCTGACATTAAAAATAAACAAGAAACAATCAACACTATGCAACATAATGAACCACTTGGCTGCCATAGCTGTTCATATGCTCTGAAACAAAAGACTGTGATGCGGAGAATTGCAATATGAACGTCTGACACTAGATCTCACCAAAAAGGCCAGAAACCCCATCATGAAAGTAAGAGTAGACATTTAAATTATTATTTGTAAGTAGCAGTACTGACAGATTGCATTACTTTAATGAATAATGCACTTTATTTGTGTAAATAGACATGTTTTAAGTATAATTCTGTCCCACTGGTAAATCAATGTTGGCAAACACCAGCCAGCCAATGGTAGTCCTAATGGGAGTATTCCTCCTTTTATGAAAGCATGTGATTGGTCAAAGCTTGCTGTCATGGAAAAACATTCACATCTATTATAATCCCTGAAAATCAAGCCCAGACAGATATTTTATTAATATTATTCTTGTTACAATATGCTACTTAGGTTTTCCTCAATAAAACAAAAGTTGCACACTGCACAAATACTGAGCATTTGACTTAAAAAGTCAAATTGATTCTTTTTGTATTCTATTTAAAAGATTTGATTAAGAGTTACTCTAAAAACTGCATTTATCTAGTTTCTCAATAAGTTTTTAATTTTAATGTTACCTTTTAAATGTATACTTTTGAAAGGTTTCTCTGGCAACTCAATTAAGAGTGACAGACTGAGAGCAGTTTGGACAAAGCCTGGCCACACATAGTGACCCTCCAGGTCAGCCAGTAGCCCTTTGGGCCGAAGCCGCTTTGATGTCTAATACCCTCGGACTACAGCAGTCAGGAAGAGCCCTGATCCCAATCTGATCCCTCCTGCATGGCAATTTTCTCCCCCCGCACTATTTCCTGAAGCGTAAGCTGGCCCAAAAGCAATAGGTAGGTGCTTGATTTTCAGCTCTAAATTAAAATAAGCATGTGCAGAGGAAGACGCGCTTCCTTACTGCCTTAAAGGCTCTGATCTGAGTGAAAGTGACCATTACCTTTTTCTTCACATGGGTGTCATTCATGTCTTCTCAAAAGATAAGATGTTTGAGAGATAAATGAGTCAAAACTAGGTTTCATTAGTTAATATTAAGTTAACTTACCTACTTTCTTAACTTTACAAAATATTACTTTGTTTTACTCGCAAAGTTTAAGAGGTTCCTGTCTATGTGACTACTTTAAAACTCTATAAAACCCAGTGGAAGTTCTGTTCTTCCATTTTTCTCCAGCGCCCAGAGGGGACAAACTGAGCTCTGCTGAAGAAAAAGCACTCTCTTAAATTCCCTAACTTGATTTTGTTCCAAATGTATGTTTCTTCCGTGTCTGTTTGTATGACAGCAGCATGTCCCTGTCAGATTGTCTTAGCTATTCTCGTACTCTAAAAAAGAGAAGTTTGAAATGTTGAATTTTACCCTTATATCACCAAAAAAGGCCTGACAAAATATCATATATATGGAAACACATAATTTGACTCCCTTTACAACCACTAAATGTCTCAATAAGTTAACCTTTAAACTTTACATCATAAAGCCACCACAATAAGGTTAATTTAGTAAACAAAACTGTTTTTACTTGGGCTATCTATTACTTTATATATTGAATGTTAGTCAAAGAAGAAAAAGTATTAATAGAGCACCATTACTTTGTACTAAAGTAATTGCAAATAACAAACTTGGGGAAAAAAATGTAAAGTGTAACAGACATTTTGTGTGTGTAAATGACAATGCCTTTCTTTCTTTTCTTTTTACCTACCTAACCCCTGCCTGTTGTATTCTCACTTATGCATCCAGCAGCACATGAGCAGTAAGCTTTGGGGGACTGGAGCGTCTGTGGGTGGAGGATGGGGCAAAAGGGGCTTCTGCCTACTCAAGACTTTTTAGGAACACTTTGTTTCTCTCTCAGGGTATCTCTCCCCCTCGAGCACACATGCTAACTGCCTCCTGCGCTGGCCGCCTCTTGACGACAGACAGAAACACAAGCCCATCACCCCAGTCTGCAGTCACACAGAACAACTACAGTATGCATACTTAGGTAATTACATTTTAGTCATGCCTCTATCACCTTTTCGACTTCAGGAGTAAATTCCAAATAATCAAGCATAATAATGTATGTATTTATGGCAGGTCTGTATATATTGCAGCTGTTTAACCATAATGTACAGTACACAAATATGTACAATACTTGGCTATTGTTCTTGTGAAATAATTTTGCTTTACAGTAAAACTTCAAATGTACCTTTATTTTAATAATTACAAAGTGTAATGTAATAACCATTTCTTATAAAATAATCATTCAAACAGTAGGTCCATGATTACTGCTTTCATTCTCTTGTTGTAAGGATTTGACTGCTTAGCTCCCCCTAGAGGCAAAGTCTCATCACAACTGGACACGCTGTGGAGCTCCATCTTGTTTCACTTTAACATTACACAGTGGAAACCTTTGTATTCCTTTAATCTATACTTACCTGCTTGTGAGCACATTACACATTACCAAAATGTCAATTTATCATTAAAACAAGTCTTTTACGATTAACTTTATCCACTTTCACTTTTAATTTCTTGTAAATGCAGCATGGCACAGGAATTCATATAGTTAGACATTAAACCTAATAAAGGACTTGGACAGAGGGGAGGCTGAGCCTGAACGAGGCGCTGCGTTTGATGTAGCGCCTTCTGGAATGTCACATGAGGCCGCCGCCGTTGATAAAACCATTTACAGTGCACTTTGGCAGCTCGAGGAAGCGTAACCTCGTCTAATGGGGGCAGTAGGGGAGATATTCTTGTTATACTAACTGAGGTGTGAGATAGAAAGAGACCTGACATAATCCGCCCACACTAGTGCACAAAGGCATTTTACAGGACAATGAGGGTTAAGAGACAGTCTAACAACCTACAGTGAAATGGTTGCATTGTTTGTGGCTGTTACTTTGTAATTCATTAATATTCTGTATCTTGCAAGATAACATACCTAAAAGTAGCCCTATCTTAGAAGCCATTAAAGCTTTACAAAATTAAAAGTAACATATGAAAAAGCTACAACTCTGCATTTAGCATTATATATACTTCCCGTTTTAGCTTGGACAGTCCCATTGAATAACTCCAAAAACACAATAATGTCCAAGTTATCCCATCTTCCTGTTCCAATTGTCCTGTTTTTTTGTTGTTGCTAGGGTTACAGCAATATTAACCAACTTAATACTGATTGGTCCAGTTACGTGTTTAAGCGTGAGGCTAATGTTAAGTGTTCCTTCTCTAGCTTTTACCGTTTCAGTCTGTCATCAGCCAAAAAGAAAGTTGCCATTGACTAACAAGCTTAAGGAACAATACAAGTGTTTGTTTTTAGAAAAGCACATGTTTGTCACATGTTAATAGGTTGTCCACATACTAAGTACACAAAAAATGTATTTACTAAAACTATTTGCATATCAGTTCTTCTCTGTAGCGTTAAAAAAATATCTTTAAGCAATTTATAGTTGTTGTTTGTTATGTTTTTTGAATAATATTTTAATAGAAATACATCACTTAGTCTTGTATTAAAGTGAAATTTTAAGTTCGGGGGAACCTCACAGGATTTTCTGACTTTTAGGGGGGCTGGGGCTCTCTTGACTTTGGGAATGACTGAGCTATGGGATGGAAATGGGCATTGTATGCACAACATTCAATTGTAAATATGTTGGCCTGCATGTGCTTATCTTGGCTTTGACGATCAAGATCCACCAAACAATTAGGCTATCAATGATTTACCATTAGATTGTGACTGACATTTTTGTAAGCTAAAGGACAATAGCTACTAGAACATAGCCTAACAGGCAAAAAAAAAAATTATATATATATATATATATATATATATATATATACTGAGTTTGCGATTTGCTAATTGCATCTAGTGCAACTTTAAAATAAGTGCAAAAAATGTGGTTCCATTTAGATAGCACATTAGGTTTAGCTAATAGCATTTCCCATTTTTGTTGTGTTAGTTTGGGAAACAATGAGGAGTGGACTTGTAGTGTGGTTTAAAGAGAGGTCAGAGCTGTTCAGATATTGTCATAATATCTGCTGCTGCGAGCTTTATGGCCTGGTTTAGCTGTCGAAATACATTGTCACTTATTCATTCATTCGCTCTCACCACAATTATGTATGTTTATAGGCTCTTGTTGTTTATGTTCCAATTATAGGGAAAAAACTCCCTTTAACCAAACACTCCACACCTGAGTGTCCTACCATTGTAAAACAACGCAGCCATAAAACTGATTCATGAGAATTAATATTTTATCTGTTTTATCTACAGCCTATCATGTAGCCTCGCACATGCATTGCTTTGTGTTGATAAGAGCAGTGTTTCCTCAACAAGTCAACAGCCTTGTGGATCTGGGTTTGCTCTGTTTAGACAAGGTCAGGTGACAGGCTCTGGCAGATATTTGTGAATGAACGAGCCGGAGAGCGCCAAGGGCATTTGTGTGTTTGTGCGTGTGCATGCGGCGGCCGTTCCATTCATACATTCTTCCTCTTCTTCCCAGCGTAACCTGAGCCTGACGAGGTGGGGAGCTAAAAACACAGTCAGAGGGAGGAACAGAGGTGGAGTCTCATTCACTCCTTCTGCTGACAATAGAGGCTCTAGAACGTTTTCACATGCACCAAATACATGGACCCGGATGAACAGTATGACAGAACGTTAAGCATGGCCAGAACCAACAATCTTGTGAGAATTATGAAGCCAGGACATTCAAGACCCACGGCTTATGAAAACTCACAAAAAGACAAATGCAGCTGCTTTTAGTTACACCTCATTTGCAGGAGGCTACATTTTGGGCAATGGGCTTTATGTCCCTAGTGTTGCGCATGTTGTTAGTGAATGGGTTTGCGATTGGATAGAAGGATTTAAGCTACACCACCTAAAGGCTACATGCTGCTACATGGGTGGTTTTAGGACCTGTGCATCCTCAACAAAGACCGTTAAACATATGAATTTATGTATGTATTTTCTGGTAAAAGGTTCCATAGTGCTACTTTAATCCACAGTTAGGTCTTAAAAAGAAGACCATGCACAATGACAAGACAGGATTTTGTGCTTCTGGCTCTCTGGTGCGTTCCCGGACAGACTGGTGTGGACGCAGGCCTACACAGCACATGGAACACACACACACTCCTGGCTTCCCTTCCTTGTGTCTGGAGCAGCCCTCCTCTATCCTGTGACCTGGAGGCATTTAACCTCTGACCTCCAGGGCCAATATTAACTCTTGTGTGATTGTTCCAGGGCAGCCGACTTCCCCTGGCCCAGGCCCTGAGAACATTCCTGGGCTCCGTCGCTAGGAGAGCCTCGCTGTCACACTGCTGACCTCCTCTATGGCCAGGGTTACCCTTGATCTTCTATACACACACAAGCACAAGAACTGGCGTGTACAAAAGGTTTCCTGCACACAAATATACACGGGAGCCACCTCTGCACCTCCAGCGGCCCAGCTGGGGGTCCACCTGGAGGCTGTTGGTCTGCCTTTGGGCTGTAGGCCACCCAGTCCACCTCACAGCCAACACTAGGTTAACTGAAGCTGACGTACATCTGAGCTGTTATCGGTAAGTGCACACATGATCGCTACATAGTCAGAGGTTGCTAATTTTCTTACATTTTTTAAGGTCAAAAGTATAAAAATCTAACAAATCCCAGCATTGTGTCAGTAACCTGACTCTGCCAGATAGAACTTCTCCACAGTACACAGTCTTTAGTACTGTACTGTACCTTAGTACTGTCCGTCAGCACCACATTGTTTATGGGTAAAAACATCTTCCAACCCTAAAACACTCACAAAATCAAAGTTATAATGCCATTTGCCCAAAATGAAAAACGTAGTTTAAAGTCATTAAGTCATTGATAACTTCTCAAAATGGTCTTGTATAGTATTATTTAGAGGTGGAAATTACATGATACAGCACATAAACAATGCAGTTTTTGATACACTGTCCAATAATATCACAGTATAGCATACTTACAGACATATACTGTAAATATCATTACATTGACAAAAAATGGATTGTTTTGATCATTTACATCATCATAAGGCAGGTAGGTACGGTAAGGGTCGGGCCAATATGTCAAACGTTTAGAAACGTTTCTATTTTCAAAAAGAGTCACCCTTCAGCTGTTGTTTGAACAGTGTGACACAGTCACTAAAAGATGAAGCTAGACATTGCTGTCTGATTGGACAACAGAAAATCAATTTGAATTTAAAAAAAGACAAAGTCAGAGACAAAGTAAATGTAGTTTCAATCTGACTAAACTGCGACTCATGGAGTAGGGGGTGCAGATGATATTATTAAGAGCAGATGCAACTGTCTCATATGTAAATCAATGTAGAAACTGTTAAGACGTCTAAGCATAACCTACAAATTCCAAATTTAACGTTTTCTCAGCAAGGCCATTTAGAAAGATGACCGTTGTCTCTCTGTCGTTAATAACAAAGGCCAATAACAGATGAGACCTTAATCAGCCATTAGTCAAATAGTCTTGTCAGTGCCTGGATGTAGTAGAGAATAATAGGAGAATTGTGATTGGTCATTCAGTAGTTTCAGATTGTGCGTAAACTTTGGATAAGGGTCGCATGTTAATCTGAAAGTGAAATAAGTGTTTTAATCGGATGGTACCACAAACATTGTAAAACCTTTACCTTTGATATTCATTTCTGATATACTGTTATACCTGTTGTAAAGTTTTAGTTTCCATTGTTCTGCCTATCAATATAGATTATATATTGATACGAGTTATTTGGCAGAGAACAAACTCAAATGATCTGAGCTATAAAATAAAAGGTAATAAAAACAATCATTTCCATTTATTTCCAGTCATAATTTTGTTATTGTAGCATATTTTTTGTTCTTTTAGCCTCATTGACTTTCTCAATAAAATGTTCCTTCAGACTACTGGTTACATAAACTCCTGCATCGATAATGTTTTTAGATATTTTTATATTTTCTGTGCATTTTTATAAATCGGTTTCATAACCAAGGCCTACTATTGGTTTGATTACTGACCCACTTAGCGTCATCTGTCTGTACACTGGAGTGCCATTGCATTTCATCTTCTTCCTCTTATCAGGGACCAGTTTACTAAGCTTTCCAGACACTTCCTCCAGCTGCTCTTGCATATTATCATTGTGTGACGAGAGAATTAAGAGTTATAAAGTAGGTATTCTTGTTTTCATCCATTTGCGGCTACTCCACATCAAACTGAGCTCCACCTGGGAGGCTGCCACACTAGTTTTGCTAAGAGAATATTTTTGATCAGCCTGTTCAGAGAAGGCTCCTAAATCAGAAATGAATTCCACTTCCTTTGAATTATTGTTTGTATTTATCCAGAAAAGTCCCACTGAGAGTACAAATCTCTTTTGCAGCGGAGTCCTGGAACCCATGGGAGGAGGGACTATTTTACATGTTTTGGTGGTAGGGGAAACCGGAGCGCCCAGAGTAGACCTACGCAGACACGGTACTGTGAAGGTTCTCAGTCATCCAGGTCATGTTTGAAGAAAATGTTAAAACAAAGTCATCTGGACTCAGTTTTCAAGGTGAAGATGTTTCGTGTCTTATTTCAACAGACCTTTTCAATTCTGAGTTCAACTGTTTAGAGAGCTGACCTTTATCTCTAGAGGGAGGGGTTTGACCTGAAACTAACTCTGATTGGACCAGGCTGTTCTGGTCTCATACTCGTTAACTATGAAAGGGCAGTGCGACTCTTAACAGCTCATGCTATAGAAAAAAGATAAGGCACACTAGAAGTAACTGTCTTGGAATTGTTTTTTTTTTTAAACCTTTATTTAACCATGGGTTAAGTGTCTTGCCCAAGGACACAATGACAGTACGTGGGGGAGAGCGGGTCGAAGGACGGCCGCTCTACCACTGAGCGACTCTTCTTGTGCACCCAAACTTTACATCATGCTTCCATTCACCCCATTCACACAAATTCAAACCTTTTATAAAAATGATATTTTACTAATAAATGACCTTTTGTCGTCAATACTGAAATGTTAGAAATGTATAAACAATTGCTTTGTAATAAAAACTGTATAGTGTTTATCTTGGCTGACGGAAATGCAAAGTCAATTGTTTCAAGTCTGTTATACTTATCACCTAACGTAAATTTCAGTTGAGGCACGTGGGCTGTATTTGCCTCGATCTTTTACTTCTGTTTGCTCTGCTGTCTCCAGTCACCTGTGGGTATTCCCCCCCTCCCTCCTCAAACCGCAGATGTCAAACGCTTACAAGGGAAGTCCACCACCTTAACATGACAAGACAAGTGCATGTATCCCCTTTCACTGTTAGCTGCTGGAGGAAGTTTGCTCAGGGCGATGGCTGCATCTTCAACTGTGTTAAAAATGCTGCGGAGCCTTACATTACACCTGCCTATAATGACAACAGTAACCGTTGTTCAAGTTAACCACTTCCTATAGTTGAATTAAATGGTTAGCTCTAAAAGAATAGTGGATCCCATGTGAACTGGTAAACCTGGAACAGTGCATTCAAGGAAAATACATCTCAGCTAATATACTCTATATACAGTAAAAGTATAGTTTTGATTTACCCTAAAAAACTATTATGAGTGATTATGATTAGTCAGTCATTGGTGTCTGCATAGAATAATAATAATAATAATAATAATAATAATAATAATAATAATAATAATAATAACAATAACAATAACAATAACAATAACAATAATAATAATAATAATAATAATAATAAGAAGAAGAAGAAGAAGAAGAAGAAGAAGAAGAAGAAGAAGAAGAAGAAGAAGAAGAAGAAGAAGAAGAAGAAGAAGAAGAGGAAGAAGAAGAAGACGACGAAGAAGAAGACGAAGAAGAAGGAAGCAAGAAGCAAGAAGCAAGAAGGAAGAAGGAAGAAGGAAGAAGAAGAAGATATGCGGCAAATTCTGAATTGTGTTGATTCATATAGGCACCTAGAAAGGCCTTAACAAAACTTGGCAGAATAACCAAATAACTGACCAAATAACTCAGGGATAACAAGATAAGTTGTCCCTTTTTATGGCATAGCATCTCAAACCTGTCTACCACTATCATCTTACTGTTTCGACCTGTCTTTGTGGGAAAAAGGTGGATCAAAGTCACCAGTTTGATCCTAAACAAAAAGATTCAGTTGTGTTTTTGCCACTCAGCTACACAAGGACAGCATTCTCTCAGTGCATTCTGACTCCAGCCAAAGAGGTGTGTGTCTTTTGTTCTATCACCCATTGTGGTGTTGAGTAAACTGTGAAGACAGCGTCCCCACTGAAAAAGATGTTGTCATAGTGGCTTCCAAGCGGATATTGGATGCAGCGAGTAGAATGGACAATGAACAATGGAGCATATATGGACAATGTCTTTGTTTTCTAATAATATAGCTTCTTATTAGTATTGCATGTATAGATCCATACTGAGGCTTTAAAAAGTTGTCTCCTTAGGAATTGGACCTTCGTCATAACTTCTTCTGTGTAATGATGATCAGATGCTTTGTCTAGATTTTTCACAGCTGATAATGTTTTGGAAGAGTCCTAAAAATTATAATTAGAGGAGTGTGGGAATCCCGCTGTGTGCCCTATCATTACATGTCTGTCCCAACAATTAAAGACAAGGACAATGCATCATGTCCAGTGACAGGTCTCCAACTCACATGCACACACCCGCGGATTACAGATGGACAGTGTGAACTGTAAATGAGAATATGGACTGCTTCATCAGTGGTCCATTTAATGAATTGATCATTCCAGTAAGTGTGTGAGTGGGTGTATGAGTGCAGATGCCATAATAAAGGCCAGTCATGCCCTGGACAAAGGCAGCAGCAGGGCACATTCTGAGAAAACAATGAACATGAGTCTGGTCAGTTGGACACACACACACACACACACACACACACACTGTCAGGTCCGTGCAATTAACGTCACACAAATAGTTCTCAAAATATAAATATAATATAAATAAAAACTTTCTTCTTAATGAACTCATCATGCTATAAGGTCCAACAGGCCTGGGGGGATAACCTCATTGGCCAGTCACTGAGGATAGAGTGCACTCAGGGCTGGGGTTCCTCATATACATCCAGGTTACAGGGGCAGTACAAGCACCTCAATGTGGCCGCCTGAACCAAACGTTTGGCCATTTCTCACCAACATAATTGTTAAATACCTGTTTGACCGGGCTCTGTGTCGGGTCTGGTTCACAAAACTAATACCAAAATGACCGACGTGTTTAAGACAAAAATAACATTATTCTCTCATGCTAAAATACGGTTTAGCGTAAGTTACTTAGGCAGTAATTTTTAAATACCATAGTCCTTTTACATAAACATGCTTGAATCGTCTAGCATGGTTAGTTATATGGTTGGGAAAATAAAATGTGCTTATGGAATATGGGTACCGCTCAAACTGAACATGTAGGTTCAAGAAAAAGCACCAAGGTTTCCAATCTCTGGGACTGAACCAGAACCGACACAAAAAGCAAATGCATCTGGACTTTAAAAAGCTAAAGTAAAGGTGAAGACGTTTCATTTCTTAATTCCAATTCCTTCTGATCAACTGTTTAGAGAGCTGACCTTCATCTCTAGAGGAAGGGTTTGACCTGAAACTAACTCTGATTGAACCAGGCTGTTCTGGTCTCATAGTCGTTACCTTAAAAGGGCAGTGTGACTCCTCATGGGAGAATTGTTAGTCTTATAAAACAATATAATATTATACAAGACAATCTATAGGCCTGTGTGAAGAGTCAACCACATATAGTTGATAGAACAGGCTGTAGTCTGACACTGTTTTCCTGCAGCTGATTGAACAAATTCCACAGTTCAACAATTCCACAGTTCACACACGCACACACACAAACGCACACACACACATACGCACACACATACGCACACACATACGCACACACACACACGCACACACACACACACGTACACACACACACACACACACACACACACACACACACACACACACACACACACACACACACACACACACACACACACATACACACACACACACACACACGCACGCACACACACACACACACACACACACACGTACACACACACACACACACACACATGTATGTCTAAAGAATCAAATTAAAATGTTACAGAAGGTTTTTTGTTATTACTTAAAAATACAATAATAAATATTTGTTGGTTCTAATAAAGGAGCATTGGACAAATAACACAAAAAACATGTTCAGTTTCTTGGCACTTGTGTGACAAAGCATTTGTTGTTACTTTATAGAGAGCAATATTGCCTCTCATTCCATAATTTTGGTTTAAAATTCCCAAACCTACTCTATCTATCTAAAGATTATCTGTAGACAGGAGTGTATTCTGCCCATTTGGAGGAGAAAACAAGCTTATGCCCCTATGTGTCATTTTGTCTTACTTTTTTTCTCGTTTATGGATTGAATGCTTATAAAAACTGAGTGGTTAAATATTTTGTAGAAGATTTTAGACATTTATTCCTTACCCTTAAGTCACCATGCTGCTTCTTCCTTTTGGTACAACAATGTTTGATGACCATCAAGACTGTTCTGTAAAATTACAGTTCCAGGAGTCAGAAGCCAGAAAAACATTGCTATCCTTTTAACTATCCATTTCTATATACGGACAGTGACTAGTGACATAATTGACCAGAAGCATTGGTGCAGGGGTGAGTCTAACAGAAAATCGTAGTTTGTGAGAGTGTATGTGTTGCTAATGAGTTGAGAAGCAGGTCAGCTATGGGAGAAGTTTGGAGGCCTCCTGGTGAGGAGTAGTCGCCACTTTACGATGGCCACGCTTCAGATGCACTCATACAAGGAAGTTGATCAAGTGTACGCAATGAGGTCAGGGAGGTGTTGTGGGAAGAGAAGCATGGCGTGAGAATGCAAGCCGGTGAGTAGCGAAGCCCTCTTACTTTTTTATAAAGCACCATATTGTTTTGCAGTAGTGACCACAGGCTGGACACATGCCTTCCTCTGGTACAACAGGTGGTCATTAATGTTTTGGTCAACAGACATCACAATGAATAGAGTCCAGTGCTGTCCAATGAATAAAAAATCCATTTGTGGGGTTGGTGCTCATGTTCAGAAGTTGCTCTTTCATGTCATTTGTAAAGATGACCCTTGGGTGATGGTCGTTGTGTAAACGGAGCGGTATAGCATTAGATGGGTCAATATGAGTAAGTGTCCATTCCCAAAAAGCATACTTTATCATACTACTGTGGCAACATTTTGGCACTTTGTTGTGTGTGATATGCTGCTCTTCTGGACACAGCACAGTGGAAATGGAATCCAACCCATATCGTACCACTCAGTGAAAACAAGGCTAAACTCAGCACAACTGACACTTTAACTCAAAGTAATATAAAATAACCATTTCAACTCAGTGAATGTGTCCAATTGTACACAGTAAACTTCTGTAATATATGTTGAAACAAAGGTAAAATGTCCAACTGTTCTTTATATCAGTGTTCAACTGCAAGGCAAATGCACTATAAATTTAAAAAGAGAATCAACAATACCCAAAATTGATCACCTAGTGAGCGATAGAACTCAGATAGATACCCGAACAATGCTTTGTGAAGCCATTGATAGTGGATATTTACTGACAAAGCTCTCTTATAATAAACACATGTCCTCCAGGCATAATATGAGTCTGTTACACTGGTGGTCAAAGACTGAGGCGACATGTGACGAGGCAGCAGGCCAGGGACTTGTGGACCATGATATTGTGCTAACGGCAACTGTCCATTTTGGACCATTGTTTTGATGAGGCTACTGTCTGTGAGACAAAAGAAGCACCTGCCTGATCATCGGCAGCCGGCGCACACTCACTGCCCTGCCATGTGCCTGACACAAGGCCACTCTGTCCAGAAGCATTTGTGAGGGGGGCTGGACATGTATCACGCTCAGACCACGCTGTGTGGAGGGGTTATGGATATTGGCGGGAGACACAGAGTGGTGGGCTGTCTGTGTGTGAGTTGGGGGTGGAAAGGCTCTCTCCGGGGGTCAGTTTGGCGGGAATGTCAGGCTTGTTGGATTTACATCTGTTCTGCCGTGTGCCAGGCTGTGTGCCACAACACACACACTGTTGATCAAGCCATTTGTGAGGAACAGAGAGGCGTCACGTTGGCATGTGCCTGATATACAACAGTCTCATCTGCCTGTCTGTGTGTGTGTGCACATAAACAGCGGAAGCCACACTGAAACACTTGTTGCGCATCTGTCCTCCAGAGCATGTCCAATGAGCAGCTTCCATAGTCACAGAGAGGCTCTGTTAATACAAGCCGGCTCTCTTTTGACTGCCATCCAGCAGGACAGAAAGGCCGAGTCAGTCATAGTTGTCAGGTCGGACCCCGCTGATAAACTGTCCATTCATGTGCATACACTGCTCTGCTGAGCCCCACAATAAACTCTGTCTGTGAGTAAAGTTAGTCCACACCTATGGTCTTCTGTACGTACGGTACGTCCCTAGCAGCAATGTGGCGGCTGTTGATGACTCTGGCATAAGTGATGCAGTATAAACTCAGTACTTTCTAGTTAGCAATAAAACTATATGCAATGCGACTTCGATTCTTCAATTCTGACATTACACTTAAATAGTTGAAATGTACAATGGTATTGATATGCCTTGTACACAGAAATGTTAACACCACCAGCAAGTCTAGCAAACATAAAACAACATTTTAAACTTCTATAACTCAATGTAAGCCGATAAAATCGGTGACAAGTTGTGATATTCCATTCATGTTCATTAGAGGTGTATAATGTTTTGGAGAACCGAGATCCAACTCGGGTCTCAAACCATTTTCAATTACACATCTCTTATATAGATTACGTTTTAATATTTCACAGAACTGAAGGTGTGTATATAACTCCAAATGAGTCAATGTATTTTAATGAAAACCTACATACTTCCTGTTTGATTATGGGTCACTTAGAAGGTTCTGAATTTGCAATATGGTTAATAATGTGCAAAGAAAGCACTACAAGGTGACTTGGGTTAGCAGGTGGAGACACATGGCTGAGTGATAACTGCAGTATCTTTGTTTGTTATGGTGTTCAAACACTGACTGGTTAGTGATAAAGCGGCTGTGGCTTTGAACAACCCACAGACATCACCCACGCACAGGCTTTAACAGTTGGCATCAAAAGCATGACCAATGTCCGGTAGTAAACTCCTTCTGACTTATCAGTTTTCAGACTTTGGGCACTTTTCAAAGAATAGGTTTTACTTTCATTTAATCAGAAAATGTGTTAAGGGTTGTTTCCGGAACTAACAGGTCAATTGTTGGTGGGTTAGGGGTGGAGCCAAACATAGAATCAACAAACTGTCAGAATAAACCTTTTGAAGATTAATTTTCTAAGTTGAAAACCTACTTATAATGCAAACAGAAGAAATGCACACTCTAGACCTGTCGAACATCAAATTCAATTTCACTTTGTCTTTTTCATGACTTTTAGCCAGTTAATTGTTTTGTGCTGTTTATGTATATGCTGTATTTTCATTTATTTTCTTAGCTCTGGCAGGCAGTTACACATTCCTGAGAATTCATTGATTTTAATGAATTTTTTTATGTGAATATTGCAGAATTTACCTGCATGGGATGGGCAGTCACAATATTAGACAGTAGATGTTGCTAACTGGTGGAAGGACGTTATGTAACATATAGTTCATAGGTATATGGTAATGACTTTGGAGAAATGTACATTAAAACTGCTAAGCTTTTGTAAGAAGCATATGCATAAAGTGCGTGTATAAATCCTTTCAGTGTCTTTATACACAAAAATTAAGTTAACTACAATACATTGTAAATTGTTCATAAACAAGATAGTTTTGGCAAAGGAAAACCGTGTTTAATGCTAGTGCCTGGATAGAGAACAATAGCAAGTGGCTCGAAATTTAGCTGTTGCTTTATAAGAGCAACTAGAGCAACATAGGATAATGGCTATATGCTAAAGTCACTGAAAGTTCTTACCACAATAGTGCTAGTTCAATATAAAAAGGAAAATCCTATTAAGTTAACTTGGTTTCCATCAGCCATGTTTACTTTGGCTGATGGAATAATAAGTAGAAAGAAGATAAGTAAGTGGCTCAGTATTTAGTTTCTTATTAGATCACCAAGTTTGCCAAAATCCAGGTACCTGGATGGTGGGGTAATAGTTATAGGTAGCATGCTAAATCATGCATCTCTGTGCTAATGTCCTTCTAAAAATATCTTAATGGTTGTTATAGTTTATTCCCTCTTCAAAAGCAATTAATCAAAACAGTTCTGAAAGACTTGGGTCTATCGCCAAAGATTGCTGTCCACAATTGCTGCGGATATGTTCACTCTGTGCAACCATGAGCAGGCCTGGCCAAAGGTGTGTGTGTGTGTGTGTGTGTGTGTGTGTGTGTGTGTGTGTGCATACATTAGGCATCCTCCAGCAAGCGTCGCACTACACTGAGGCATTTTGGAGGCTGAATGGAGGAGTGTAAAGCAACAGGAACGGACAAGGTCGCTTTCACAGGAGGGAGGAACTCAACACATAAATCCTACAGCTTCTCTTTGATAAGGCTTCAATTCAGCAGGGATCGTATACCAGCCTAATCGCCGGCTGCTTCAACCTCCCAGCAGCTCACATAACACTGGCACATACTTCCGGATCGACAACACAGACAATGTACAAATTCCAACATGGATACAATCAATACTAAATCCCAAAGTTTTTTTTTTTATCCCAAAGTTAATATGTGACCCCTGAGTATTAAAAAAGATAAGTTAGATAAGTCATTCATTTCAAATAGCTACATCAATAAATATGTATGAATAAGATAAGAAGCTTTGGGAATTGGATTTAAATATGCATTATGTCTGTGTAATGCAAGAAAATGTAAGAAAGGATTAAAAAACACTAAAGGTCACACCTGAGTGGCTCTTCATATGTACTAACCAAAACTAAGCATCTCTACTAAATAATAGGGAAATATAATTGGTCTATAAATATATCCCCAGTCTTTTCCCATACGTCCAATCACACCCTCTCCTCGCCTCACACCCCAGGGCGAAAGCAGGCCAGCCTGGTCTTGAGATGTTCACACAATTAAGTCAACTAATGCGAGTGGACAGGCGCCCACTGCTGTGGCTGCCAGACACAATATGCCATAATTACACATTCACTAAATGCAAACATCTGAAAATGTTGTCTTCTGTTTGAATTTGCAGCTTGAAAGAATACAGGGCAGTGGCGTTACGTGCCACAGACTGAGCAGAGACTTTAAAGCATACGAAAAAGTTTTAGATTTCAGTTTATTTTCACTACAAGATGAAATGAATGGAATTTTATAGTGCAAACATCAGGGAGTAATTTATTCATTGATTCATTTGGATTTGTCATTCTGTTGGGTATCAGCTATTGTTGGTTGAGGCCAAAGTTTGTGACCAATTTACTAACTTTTGGTGTGTGAGAGAGACCTGTTCTTGAGTCGAATTTTGCTGATTGAAGTAGATAAGCCATGCTTCTACACCACATTTTGGTTTTCTGATTGCACTGTAAAAGCTGATAACTAAAAAGAAAAACATTGGCTTCCTATGATGCCTTGGGACAACCTTGTGACCAATCACAGCCATGAACTTAGCAGTAGGTTTTATCGCTTTCTAGTATATTTACAGTCAATTAACTACCTAAATCTTAATGCCACCAATTTTCTTTGAGTTTTATTAAAGCAACACTATGCAACATTTCAGGATAAATATCAACAAATAAACAAAAGTGTTTCCTTGTAATACTGTTTTATACTCGAGTTGTGATATTAATTTATGTTAAGCTGATGGGTTCTGGCTAGATATGCTATCTTACCCACACCTACACCAACACAGTTATGTAGTGGAGTATCTGCTGAGCCAGGTGCATTTTGTCTCTAGAACAGGAGTTAGTCTTCCTGTTTCATGTCAAAAAACATCAAAATGAATATGAGGCTATTATTCTAACAAGACTCAAAGATTTAAAGACTCAAAATTTTGAGGTAAAATGTTAGACAGTATAACTTTAAAAATTGCGTTCTGTAATGTAATATAATGTACATGGCTGTAAACACCAACTCATCAGGACAGTTGCAGCTATGTCGAAAACAATAAGGAAACTTGGATAATGTTAGTACAGAACCAGAATGGTCACTGTAAGTATAAAGTTTGATTAACTACAGTAGATAAGGACTTATTCTTTACTAATAAACATAAAGACTGAACAAAATAACACACTTTCTTTAATTTTATCATTTATAATTTAACAAATCCTACCTTTGTATAACCTGTAGTTTTTTTTTCCTCTTTGAAAAGCTGCAAATGTTCTTTTTTCAGAAATACAAATTGCTGCCTTATTCATTAGTGTGGGTGTTGCTCTATGGCCTGTATGCATTCACTCATGCTAATGCAGCCTGTAGGCAGATGTGATTCTAAATAGCACCACACTGAGAGCCTTCACTATAGCTCACCATGACCCCCACGCTAAGTGAAAAAGGCACTGGATTTGGTTGTTTAGGCATGACGCATAGCCTCCACTGTGCTGTCAGGAGCCTGAGCGGTCTGCAATGGGGCTAAACTCATTTTTCACAGCATTGAGTTTGTCTGCAGTGCCACACCTGACCCTCCAGCCGACAAAGAAGCACCCCCTGCTGAAGTACAACCCCTCTGTCCACTGCAGGTCCCCATTCCCCGCAACTGACCACCCAAAACACGGTTAGGTAATCTCAGTCTTAGAAAATGTATAGTCAGTAGATGTTTGCTAAACTTTCTCAATTCCTTTAAAACGTTACTGACTGTTTCTCAGGAGAAATGTCGCACACAGCTTGATTAGGCCCTTTAACTGGACTATTGTTAAGGAAGCCAATTTCAACTTGATGTTTCAAAATTGGGCACCAGCTTTGATTTAAAAGTTTTTATCCCCACTTGGAATGTCATTATTTTCAATGACATCCCACTTCAAAGGGATTTTTAAGTACAACTCATTAATGGTGAATAGTGGGGTGGCATAAAAAGCAGGTTTGTCGCAGTTGCTCATATTATAAACACATTTGTAGGATTCTTCAGTGAGAAGCCCAGCCAATTGCTGTGGCACTTAAAACAAAACAGTAAATGAACTGTGCTACTCTATAAGCTGTAAAAGAGGGCAATAGAAGCCACAAAGAATACATTCCTCAGACAAGAGGGTCTCCGCTGCCTGGTCTCACATAAAGGCTGCGCAGACGCTGCTCTATAAACCCCGCAGAGCCTGCTCGCTGGGAAAACCTTTCACATTATATTACCATTCCCCGGTTTCACTGCGTCAATTGGCCAGGGGAGGTGAGAAGAGTGGTCGCACAGGTCTAAGAAAGGCAACGGGGGTCCGGACTTTCAAGGTGGTCCCATTAAGAGTCATTAGCTTTATAGCGCTTCTTACTCTATCCAACTTCCTGGATGACCTTGAGCACCAACAACTAAACATGTTCACTTTGGTATTGTTTTGGTCTTGGATGCAATTTTGAGATCTTCTTCTGTATCACATTTAAACAAGCAATCCTGTCTTCTGTAAAGCTCAGCTCACCAAGTCTACACACTTGGATCTGTACAGAGGCATTTACAACATGCAGGTCATGCAGTGAGTCAACCCAGCCACTGGCATGTGAAGAATCTTAACAGCGTTTTAACAATGTGCAGAGCCTACAAAGACATCAAGGAGAAACCAAAAAAGAGGAGTGTTCTTTGTCTTTTTGTGTATTGTAATTGGAGCAGGCGCTGTTTGTGAATGGTATATTAAAGAAAGAGTTAGAGGCAGCCCCACATGATTTTTATTTTGGCTTCAGGTTGTACGAGCATTTAGTTTGAAATGGGTGTAAGTTCTCATTTACATAGGTTGAATTAAATAAAGAAACCTCAAATTATTATAAGGATTAATTTGCCAAATTGTACTTCATTTGTTTTTCTTGTAAAGCATGTATTGGAGAAAATTTTGTTGATCATGGATTTCCAAAAGGCTGCCTGTGGACAAAATTGAATAGATGTCCCTTTTTAAGCTGCATCTTGGCAAACTGTAAAAAAGCCAACCAGTTTCTAGTGTGACATACTATGCATGTACAAGTCACACAAGCTTTTTACACAACATAAAGTACAAAAACACTGTGTGAATGCAAAAGTAAAACAAAAAAAAAAGTATTCTGCAACAAAAAGTGAGCAGGGCTAGAGAAACTAATGTCCACATAAAGCTTGTCCCATTTTAGATACAAAGTGAGAATTGCTCCAGGTCTAAGTTGCTGGGCAGGCTACAGTTTACTATGAATTTATGTTTCTGACAACAACATTAACATTTGATTTTGGCCATTGGGTTGCTTATAAAAGTCTAAGTCTATGCTGCATCATCTGAGTCGAGATTTCCTCTTAGCTCTGCTTCTCATGGTTTCCTCTGTTTGCTCACAAACTCATAGCATTAATGACTAGGTGTGTCGTTGAATTGTCAAAGTGAAAGACGAGCACCCAGTTAACACCCAGTGGCTCCTGTACTGGTTGGAGCTACTGACACTCTCCCTGTCTGCCCCAAATCTTATCTTGTGATTATTTGTAGCAGCCATTAGCATTGAAGAGCCCGGTAATCTGTAGCTGCAGGGAAGGAAATTCACTTTCAAAGAGAGGAGGCCACTCTGTGTCGCCTCTCTCACACCCCGTCCCCCGCCCCCCTCCTTCTGTGGACTCTCGGCCTTTATGTTGACATCTGTCCACCACATTCCTCACACATCTCCTCATCTATACCTGCCCCATCACAAAAAGACGTTTTTATCCCTAATGACAAAAACACATTCTTACATGCTGGCAGTTGTAAATTATACTATGTTTATTGCTTTCCCTGCCTTGGATTTAATGTGTTTTTGGGTGTGCTTGTAACGTGAGTGGGCATGTGTGGGGTCTCTCGATGGCAAACCTAAGCACAGGCAAGTAAGATCTCAAGCATGTAACCTGTTTGTTTGTGTGAATCTAAAATAGGAATAAACAGTCAATTCTTTGTATTCACTGGTGTGTTTTTACCTAAAAAAAAACACTTTGCATTTGTCCATATTAGAAAAATGGACATTTAAAGTCCTGTCACTCCTTTATTTGTGTCAGTTATGCTAGTCTGTTAGCCAAATATAAATAGTTTAACAGCTAATGATCAAACAATACTAATGCACCAGCCTTTATGTCTATCCTGCCTAAAATATATTCATTAATCTGCTTTTGCTTCCAAAACATTATGTTGCAATCAATCAATAAAACAAATATAATAACATCTTTTAATGTTTTATTCCCTTGGTTTAGCCAGGTATACACTGTGCAAATAATTACATACGAGAAAAGCTGAAGCCTATGATGTAGTATGTGCTCACACTGTACAACACGATGGTTTGCAGCAACCAAAACCTCTGACATCCAACCATTCCATTACGGGTTGGGATGGGTTAATTGCCTCTCATAACCCTCGTACACATCACGACAAGGACGCACCACAAACCTGAAATTCCGTCTGACTCAAAAATCGTCGTACGGCCAGAAATCATGTCAAGTTTGAGCCAAAAATAACACAATATATCTGACTTTAGTAGGATGTAATGATACTATAGCATAGACAAATAACATAGATTGATTGTAGATATATACAGTAATAGATCAATCAACAATTTTGTTTAGTATCTGAAGGTGAGTATCTTCTTTATTTGTCTAGTATTTTATTGTCAAAACTATTTCCTATTAACATGGAAAGGTTATTCAAGATGTTGAGTGGTTCTCTACAAGAAGGTCCAGGGTTCGACTGGTCGGTCGGGACCTTTCTGGGTGGCGTTTGCATGTTCTCGTTGTACACTCCCGTTTCCTCCATCAACGAAAAAAAATCATGATAGGCCCCCTGGTGTGGCTGCCGACTAGGAAATACCCCACAGGGATAATAAAACAAAATAGTTTTAGTTAGTTAGTGTAGTTGTTGTTGCTATGGTTACAATAAAGCGTCATATTAATAGAATCTGTTTCTGTTTTTAATCCATTATTTCTGTGGCAAACCATCGGTCACATAGACATTGGATTAACTCAGTAAAGCTTCCCATGAAGAACTGACTGATACTTTGCCATATCATTAATTTCTTCTCAAAAGGGAAATATTTGGAAGATTGTTAACTGAGTAGAGATTTTGTACATGTGATTTCTTTAGTGGACAGTTAACCCAGCCAGTGAATGAGGATTGATTGTCACCAGTGTTTATTTCAGTGCTTAAGTGCCTTCTAGAAGTACTGCTATTCTCTCAGAGTTAGGCATTCTCGTAAAAATGTCACTCTGCGTCCGCGCAGGACAATATAGCTACATGCTGATTCACACCCTCTTTCCTGCACAAAGGCCTGTGAACAATCAAATTTCACTTTTCCTCTCAGTGGAAGCAAAGGAGCAAAGAAAGAACAATGGTGTTTTAAGTCATAGTTGATGGTGGCTCTTTAGCAAAACTGTGAGAAACAAAAGAAATGCAAGGGTGTATTTCAGTCATGAGTACGAGGACAATTGTGAACACTGTTAATCAGATATAAGAAAAGAACAAGTTTGTGTAATCTAATGTCCATCTGACATCTGTTTATCCAAAAACTAAGTTGGATTGATGACCACTTCAGTTTGATCTTTATCACTTATTCACAAATCATCTTTTCTACTTTAGCTTTAGAAAAATAAAAAATAAAATAGAAAATAAAGACAGGAGCTGTTGCAATACAACAAGTAAGCACTAGATGTAGCAAATATCTTGTGACCTTGTATCAGTTACTCATTTGGTTTAGTCTATTTTGTCCGTAAGAGGTCACAGGTCGGGTCCTTGTAGGCTTCTTGAAGAATTTCTGACCAATGAGGATACAGAGTCCATGCCAAAGGACTCTCCGGCACAGGATGAGAACCAGCAGCACCACCACCAGAATTCCAGAAAACATAATCCAACCTAAGAGAGAAAAAAAATAAGTAAATGAACCATAAATTCATTTTAATAATCTTAAAATAACTTTTCAATAAATGAGTATAAGACACATCACAAAGGTTTCTTGCTGAAATTTGGCATCAATGTTTAAATGCCCCCTACAGCAGGTACCAACAGGTGTTAAAACAAGCTGTTACATCATATTGCACAGATGATGATAACTCAGTATTGTGTTATAACTAGGGTTCTGACAAGATCTAGTGCCACAAAACTATGAAAGATCAAAACGTGACAAGATTTCTTTTCAAGATATTGGCATGATCTTGTGATCATGTTGAAATTAAGGCCATTACATACTCCACAAGTAAAGAGAAATCTGTTCTTGTTCTTCAGGTGGCAAGAACAAAATTACATCATTGTGTTTTGGAGCCCTGGTTTGGGAATTCTTGCAGCTTGTTCTTGACACTTTGTCTGAGCAGAAATTTTTTCTTTTGGGTGTCTGAGAACTATTATTGGATAGGTCAGAAATCTGTAGTGGGCGTGGTTAAAGCAAGGAGTTCTGCGCTTGAGTTTCTGGTTAGAACTAACTTTGTTCTTGTTCTTGCCACCTTAAGAACAACTTGTGGAGTATGTAATGGCCTTCAGTCTCAAGAAGCCCCGTCACTTTTAAATCGTCTTTGTGGCAACATTTTGGTTTTTCGGTGGAAATAAGAAACAGCAAAAGTAAACCCTCTCGTTCGTGAACTATCTTGTCTCATCTCGAGGGATTTGTGTCTCGTTACACCCCTAGTTATTTTGTTTAAAATGAATTTATTCGGCCTGGCCCCATGTGTGTGTGTACATTGTACATGTCTTTAGTGGTAGAGGAAACCGTCTCCCCAGAGAAAACTGGTGCAGAAACAGAGAGAACATGCAAACTCCACACAGAAAGACTGCCCTGCCCTGGATGGAACCCAGGACCTTCTTGCTGTGAGGCAGGAGTGGTTAGCACATCTGTATTATAACATGAGGATTTTAGTTCAAGAACCTGTGCACCCCTAAAGCAGTGCTCAGTATGTCCTCTCTGGGCAGTAGTAGAAAACAAAACACAATGTAACAAAAATTGTTTCTTCCACTGGGTTCTATGGAATATGTTAATCTCCAGCATTTTTACACAATACACTTTTTTAGACATTTGGGTCGGCAGTAGCTCAGTGGGTAGAGTGGTCGTCTTTCAACCAGAAGGTAGGCGGTTCGATTCCCACTCTCCCCACAGTTCATACTGTCGTTGTGTCCTTGGGCAGGACACTTAACCCACCTTGCCTCCAGTGGCTGTAACACTGGTAATTACATTAGAACAATGTAAGTCGCTTTGGATAAAAGCGTCAGCTAAATGAATAAATGTAAAATGGGCGGCAGTAGCACAGTGGGTAGAGCGGCCGTCCTTCGACCGGCGGGTGAGTGGTTCGCAACCAGCTCGAAACATCCCAAAACATCATAACATCCCGCTCTCCCCCACATACTGTCGTTGTGTCCTTGGGCAAGACACTTAACCTAGATTGCCTCCAGTGAGTGTTCTGTAACACTGGTAAATAGCTTAATCTGTGTAAAGCGCTTTGAGTGCCTACTACAGTAGGTGGAAAAGCACTATATAAAAATAAAGTATATATATATATATATATATATATATATGTGTATATATATATATATATATATATATATATATATATATATATATATATATATATATATATATATATATATATATACCAGAGGAGCTAAACACCAACTCCTGGTTGACAGAACAGTCACCCAAGACTGCAGAACCCGACACACCAACCTGTGCACTGCCTGGATTGATTACAAGAAAGCATATGACTCAATGCCACACACATGGATCACTGAATGCTTGGAGATGTACAACATCAACAGGACTCTAAGAGACTTCATTGCAAACTCAATGAGGCTGTGGAAAACCACCCTTGAGGCCAATGGCAAGCCACTTGCACAAGTATCCATCAAATGTGGCATATACCAAGGAGATGCTCTATCCCCACTGCTGTTCTGCATAGGCCTGAACCCCTCAGCCAAATAATCGACAAGACTGGCTATGGATACCGACTCAGGAATGGGGCCACCATCAGTCACCTCCTCTACATGGATGACATCAAGCTATACGCTAAGAGTGAGCGGGACATCGACTCACTGATCCACACCACCAGGATCTACAGCTCTGACATTGGGATGTCATTCGGGCTTGAAGTGTAGTCGAATGGTGACGAAGAGAGGGAAGGTAGTCCACACAGAAGGGATCTCACTCCCAGAAGGAACAATAGCAGACATTGAGGATGGTTACAAGTACCTTGGAATACCACAGGCAAATGGCAACCTCGAAGAGGTAACAAGGAAAACAGCAACTGCCAAATACCTCCAACGAGTAAGGCAAGTCCTAAGAAGTCAGCTCAATGGCAAGAACAAGGCACGGGCAATAAACAGCTACGCCCTGCCAGTGATCAGATACCCTGCGGGAATAATAAGGTGGCCAAAGGAAGAGATACAGATCACAGGACGTTAAGACACGAAAGCTCCTCACCATGCATGGAGGGTTCCACCCCAAATCCAGCACCCTGAGACTGTACGCTAGCCGTAAAGAAGGCGGCCGTGGACTAGTGAGTGTGAGAGCCACTATCCAGGATGAAACATCCAAGATCCACAAGTACATCAAAGATAAGGCCCCAACAGATGACGTGCTCAGTGAATGTCTCAGGCAATGGGGAACAGAGGAAGAGGAGCTGGAGGAGGGACCATCATGGGAGGACAAAACCCTACATGGGATGTACCACCGGAACATAACTGAAGTGGCTGATATCAAGAAATCCTACCAATGGCTAGAACAGGCCGGACTAAAGGACAGCACAGAGGCACTCATCATGGCTGCACAGGAGCAGGCCTTGAGCACCAGAGTAATAGAGGCCCAAATCTACCACACCAGACAAGACCCAAGGTGTAGGCTGTGCAAACAGGCCCCTGAGACAATCCAACACTTAACTGCAGGGTGTAAGATGCTGGCAGGGAAAGCATACATGGAGCGCCATAACCAAGTGGCTGGCATAGTGTACAGGAACATCTGTACGGAGTATGGACTGGAAACCCGAGGTCAAAGTGGGAAACACCTCCAAAGGTGATAGAGAATGACCGAGCCAAGATCCTGTGGGACTTCCAGATTCAGACTGACAGAATGATAATGGCAAACTAACCAGACATTGTGGTGGTGGACAAACAGCAGAGGAAGGCCGTTGTGGTTGACGTTGCAATACCAAGTGATTGCAACATCAGGAAAAAGGAACATGAGAAACTAGAGAAATACCAAGGCCTCAGAGAAGAGCTGGAAAAGGCTTGGAAGGTGAAGGTGACAGTGGTGCCTGTGGTCATCGGCGCACTCGGGGCAGTAACCCCCAAACTGGAAGAGTGGCTACAGCAGATCCCTGGAAGAACACCAGACATCTCGGTCCAGAAAAGTGCAGTACTAGGAACAGCAAAGATACTGCGCAGAACCCTCAAGCTCCCAGGCCTCTGGTAGAGGACCCGAGCTCGAAGGATGAGAGACCACCCGCGGAGGGTGAAGGACAAAGTTTTTTTTTTTTTTTATATAAAATGTAAATGTACAATCAAAGTCACAGGTGTGCATATACATAATAAATAAATCCTTCAATCAAATAGTTATTATAAACACAAATATATAATATGCATTTTTTTTCTGCCATTTGTTTGTCTAAACGAAGTGGTCTTCGTGGCCCAGCCTCTCTTTTAGTACTCATCAGTAAATCATAATCTGGTTTTAAATGAACTTTAACCACCTACAGTTTTCCTGTATTTTCTTCTCTGAGCTGAGATAAGCTGAGAGATATACACCCATAAATGTTTCTCCGATGTAAACAAAGAGTTGGTTTACAGCCACATTCCCCTCCACATTGTTTTATTGGACCATTGTTGTGTAATAAAAGGGATTTCTATTACGTTTGTTTTTAATATAAATACTTAATACTATACCATTTAATATACTTGGTTTGATTTATTTAGTTACACCCATCTTTACAACATAGACACAAAAAAGCCCTATCATTGTTTTCTCTGATGGGGACATTATAGTTAGTTTGGTTGCAAAGAAAGTGAAGTAACAAATATGTTAAAAATGAAAGGAAGTTTGATGCAGAAAGTGGTAAAAGCCAGAGTGAGCTGAGGCAGGGGAACGTGTTGCTGGCTTCAGTGTGTGTTCAGTGTGCGTGCTCAGCGGCATGACAATGACAGCTCTGTGGAGGGCCGCTCACTACAAGCCCTGATAGAGCCATACAGAGCGAAGAGAGGCTCTGCTAAAAATGAGCTCTGATTTGTGGAGTGTGCCTCGCGCTCTCCTGTGGGTGCCCCCTCTATTCTGGGTGCCCCTTCTCCCTCCAGGCGCCCCCACCCCCCACCCCCCCACGGCCCTCTCTCCTCTCGTTCCTTTCTTCTGGGCCACTCTGATGTAATCCAAAGGGCCTCGGCAGGAGCAGCTGCACAGCGAACCGGTCTTCCCTCCTTCCCCTCTCCCTTTCTCTAAATCTCTTTCTGTCTTTTCTTTGCACTTCCAGAGGCATGCGAGGCGAGGCCAGGCCGGGGAGAGGAGGCTGCTCAGATACAATTGGGGTCTTTTTCTGCCCTGAAATAAAGGGGGGCTATAGCCTCACAACTCCTTCTGTCGCTCTCTACTGTACTGAACTGCACGCGGGCGGGCAGACGGGTCGGTGGGTGCTCCGTCCTGTGTCTTGGTGCGCTGAAAGGGCAGCATAAAAAGACAACTCCCCATAAATACCAGAGACAGACAGTGAATGTAGCGGCGGGCAAACAGTGGCGGCTTTAAACAACAATGTGGTCAGGAATCCACCACAGACTTGTCCTCGTTTTCAGATGTGGTAGTGAATCCAACATCTTTTAGACATATAGGATTATCAGGAAATGTGTGGAAATATCTGGACGGTCAAACTCAAGATCAAAACTTTAAAATGGAAAATTGTTTATATGATTTTGTTACATATTTTCACTTATGTATTGTCTAAATCTGTTGTTTTGGCAAGTGTGAATCTCTGCCAGCAGCCTCTAGAGGACAAACTGAACATTACCTTTCAATTCAAACCAAGTCAATCTCAGGATTTATACACTGTCATTAACAAATCTGAAATGGGTATTATTTAACTATTTGAGTAACTTTCAAAATCTGGTTATGTGGGAAACCATGATGTTCTTTTTACTGGACAACACAAAGAGTAACACTATTGTTGTAACTATTAGTACAAATATGCAGTAATGATATGGTTTATTATGATCTACTTTAAAGATGGAACCACACTCAAGCTTGCTACTGTAGTCAAGCTTGCTGTACAAAACTACAAACGTCTTGTTGTCTGATGAAAACAATCAGGGAGAAGTCTTAATTATAGAAATGTTATACTATAAAAATATTTGTCAAGCTACTGTTATCTTCTCCTTCTTTTCCTGCTACAGGTCGCGTTGGGATGGAGCCTACTACAGCTGCTTGGGGCTTAAAGTGGGGTAAAACCTGGCTAATAGACAGTTAATCGCAGGGCTAAAATAGTTTAAACTACAAATGGTATTTAAAAAAGCAATCATTAGTGAAAAAAAACTTTATGCTTTATGATCCCATGTACTTTTTTTTTAGAAGATTTTAACAGGATTATATAAAGGATCTTTCACTGATGATTCCTATTACAACATGCTTTCAGGTGATTAAAGATGTTCTTTGCATAAAAATGCACAAAGTCAATGTTTAAGATAATAAAAAGGCAATTGCAGACTCATAACATCTCAAAAGTTCTTTGCTATCCACAGCTTACAGTTTATAATGTACATGTTACAGTAAGTTATAGTTGTCATTACTAAGTGTAATGTTGTTGTATGTACAATAATCACAGTACATTTTCAGACATAAAAAGTTCTAAGGAAGAAAACTGTACTGTACCTTAGACAACCTTGTCAAATAAACGCTGTGAAGGGGTTTGAGAGGAAAGCTACTTCGACTTTGGTTAAATGTGTGGGAAATGAAGTCCTTGGTATGACTTTTCTGATAGAATAAGTCAACAGTGTGAAGTGACTTTACTTCTCCAAACTCCCAATGCAGATAGCACAGTAGAACAGTCGTTTGAAATCAGTACTGTGAACTGTGAAGCTGAAGATATAAAGTTGCATTGATTGATATTTTTCGGCTCCAGCGCCAAAGTCTGCTATTTTTACCTGGAGGTTGTTGACAGAAAAACAAGAGATAATCTGTTGGCAGTTGTCACGGGATTTCTGCGTAACCTAGATCACAATCTGAGTGCTCCCAACATCCCGCTGACCTCCTGACCCCTGCCCAAACTGAAGGAAACCACTTACCTATGAGTGCGTGTGTGTTTCGGCTGACGCAGCCATAGGTGTTTGTTTATGCCTGTCTAGGTGTCATGCCTCTAACTGAACATGGTACTTCCCAGTCGCCAGGTTAGGGGACCTCAGCGGAGGTCACATATGGCTTGTCCTAGAGGCACTTTGGTGTATGCAGCGGGTGAGGGTCAATCAGCCGTGTGTTTGTTGATACTTTCAGAGGAAGGTGAGCCAGCCACGGCTTCTGGGTAGCATCCACAGGGTTGGCCATGTTTTTCCTCGGGCTTTGCGGTTTGACTGCAGTTACTCATGTCAAATGCTGCTTTATTTCCCATCATTAGGGTTTCCTTTGAAGCAACCTGAGGCACGACCACTGAAAACCAACCCAAGGCAGTTAACTGGAACAATCCCAAAGAATAGTAATGAGCCATTTTGTAGTTTGTTAACTTGAAGCTATAGTCAAATAAAAAATACATTTGGTATCCTTTTTTATGAACCATTACGGATTATGATTACTTAAAATGTAATATAACTGTAAAGGGGTTAGATTGGAAGCTACAGTGTAAAGTTAGACTCCTAAGAGAAGCAGGCAGGAGCAACTCTAAAAAGACTAAACCATGGTGCAAATGCTGTAAATGGTGCAAGTGAAAAATGAATTTGAAAGAACATCCAAACAACAGCATAACAACATTTCTTGCTTTTATTTGATCAAAAGATTAAAACTGGAAAAATTTGTCACAGCAAAATACTAAGGCATTACTTCAAATCTAAGTTTAGTGCTTAACTTAATATTTTGAGTTTATTGTCTGGCCAAAGCAATCCCCCAATTATCTCCGACTAATTAAACTTTGTATGAATGCATTGTCAATATTTCATTTGTTTTTTTCATTTTGGGCTGTTTTTTTTTTTTTTTGTATAAGCAGATGTATCCAGTGTTGGAAGAGACAATTACTCTGTATAATCGGTAGTCATAACTTCTTGTTGTTGACATTGAGACCAATGAGAGTGTCCCTTCAAGAACAAGCATGCGATTCCTTGATAATAAAGTTTAGATGTGTCAAGGCGCTTCACGGCCACACACTGAACTACTTTAATGTCAACTTAAATGTGTGGTGCATAGATGTTATTTTATCTAAGAAAGGGCCCACGTGTTGGTTTACATGCCATATTGAGATACTGCAAATGTTTGGGGTTATATAAATGAGGAACTCAATGAAGAGTAGTCACATGATTTTCCATTTTCAATGCCCCTATTACTTCTGTAGCTGTAGTTGGTTATAATTTGTACAACAAAATCAATGCCTGCAGTGTTGTATAAAGTATTGTGGCTTTAATCTGGAACTGGTGCATTGGAAATATTACATACACATTTGAATTTTTCACTTGAGCTAGTGAAATAAAACAACATGGAGGTGGAAAAGCAGAGGGCGGAGAGAAAGGATGAGAACAGGAAGAGGAAGTCAGCAGACAATCAGCCACATGGAGGGGCAGACTGCTGTTTGGCATCAACCGAAAGCCAGGAATGCAAGTGTATGTGTGCAAATGTACGTGTGTGTTTGTCTGGGTTAGCGTCCAACACTCTCAGCTCACAGCCAAGCTCCCAACCTACAGCCAGGACCAGCGCAGGGTGGCACACTCCACAGACAACATGGCATTGTCGGCAGGGGGCTGGGTGGCTGTGGGCACCCTGGGTGGCCTGGCCTCGTTCAGCTGCCTGTTTGGCACCGTAACTGTCTGGGCAGCAGCATTTTTACCGGACTAACCCAATTGTCAGCCCTTGACTTCTATCACCGCCGCAGTAGACATTTAGCACACTGGTACAGAAAAACAAGACAGGTTTGAATTGTGCCAAGTGCAAAGACAATCCTGTTGGCCGAAGCTACAATGACAAAGAGACCAGCTGTTAATTCATATAATAAGGCAATTTTTTCCCCTCTGTTAGCTTCTTTATAGCTATATTTAATTAATTACCCCCCAAACGCACACGTAGTTGTGATTTTTAGTTTGTAGCCTTTTCTTCCCTCTTCTTCTTTACAATACACATGTTTTTATTAAAGTATGCAATGATGTGAGTCTTGGATTGTCAAAATATGGTGTTAATGTGGTTGCGGTACATTATGGAGGTAGAAAAATAATTCCATTGGGGGCTTGGACATGATGAGCCAATTTAAGTATATTGTTCCTAAATACGTTGAAACCTTGTATATTCTTGTGTGTGTGTGTGTGCCGGGTTGTGCAGGGCAGATTTCATGCTTAGTTGATCACAGGCATCCTGGGCCTGACCCCTGTGACAGCTGCCGCTGCCCCCCTCCACAGAGCCTGCCTGGGCAGAGAAAAAGAGGGCTTGCTGGTGCTCCTTCGTCTCCCCTCTGTCTTCTCCATTCTCTGGGTCT
This sequence comes from Perccottus glenii, assembly GCA_024416835.2. Lineage (NCBI taxonomy): Eukaryota > Metazoa > Chordata > Actinopteri > Gobiiformes > Odontobutidae > Perccottus > Perccottus glenii. Next base: position 5,497,493 of record CM044548.2, read on the forward strand.
TTTTTTCACCTCTTAACAGCTTCATTTCTGTCAGTCTCTCCTTCCCCTCTTTCCCTTTCTGTTCTTCAATAACAACTTGAAATTCATGTCCTTTGAATCAGCAGATATTACAGCTTTCTGAAGTAGGTTGTACATATGAGTTACTTGAGGATGAATAGACTTTAGATTGTGGTCAGTGTGGCAGTTGGAGAACAGGAAATGAACCTGAGTGGTTGTTCACACGGTGTTTTTTAGTGGCGCATAGCCATATAAAGGACATATTTCAAAGACCAAACAAACACACACAACCTAAACAAATCAACGTGTGACCACTTGTAAGATTAAGAAGTTTCTAGATGCTAAAGGCTATGCTTATGCCAAAAGCATAAAAGCTCCATTCATTTTAAAGCTCCACTACTTTTATTATAACTACAATTAAGTAATTAAGTAAGGATTGCTGATTATTGCCGAGAGCTTTCAGTCTGGGAAGGTCTAAGGATTCAATTTGAACGCATTGTCGGAAAATAATTGTTCCCAAGTTGCTTCAGTCAGGACACATTCCCGTTAATGTCATAAAGGCTCATCTTGGGCACAAATTGGGCTCAAATCAGCCCAATTAACCAAGTGTGAGCTTAGTCAAATTAGACATTTAGAATGGCGTATTGGTATTGGTGTTGAATGTCGAGACCACATAAATGCAGACTTAGTCTGAGCGCCGTGGACTCAACAGTTACATTTTCTCTTGTACACATAATCTCAAGAAAAGACATTAGTCCGATTAAATGGCCTAAGCTTAGGGATGCAGTGGCTCAGTGGTAGAGCTGTCGTCCTATAATCGGAAGGTTGGCGATTCGATGCCCGCTCTCCCCACAGTTCATACTGTCGTTGTGTCCTTGGGCAAGACACTCAACCCTCTTTGCCTCCAGTGACACAGCACTGTTGTATGAATGTGTGAATGTTGCTCTGGTGTGGGAATGTGTGAATGTTGCTCTGGTGTATGAATGTGTGAATGTTGCTCTGGTGTATAAATGTGTGAATGTTGCTCTGGTGTATAAATGTGTGAATGTTGCTCTGGTGTATGAATGTGTGAATGTTGCTCTGGTGTATGAATGTGTGAATGTTGCTCTGGTGTATGAATGTTGCTCTGGTCTATGAATGTTGCTCTGATGTATAAATGTATGAATGTTGCTCTGGTGTATGAATGTGTGAATGTTGCTCTGGTGTATGAATGTGTGAATGTTGCTCTGGTGTATGAATGTGTGAATGTTGCTCTGGTGTATGAATGTGAGAATGTTGCTCTGATGTATAAATGTGTGAATGTTGCTCTGGTGTATGAATGTGTGAATGTTGCTCTGGTGTATCAATGTGTGAATGTTGCTCTAGTGTATGAATTTGTGAATGTTGCTCTGGTGTATGAATGTGTGAATGTTGCTCTGGTGTATGAATGTGTGAATGTTGATCTGATGTATAAATGTATGAATGTTGCTCTGGTGTATGAATGTGTGAATGTTGCTCTGGTGTATGAATGTGTGAATGTTGCTCTGGTGTATGAATGTGTGAATGTTGCTCTGGTGTATGAATGTTGCTCTGGTGTATGAATGTTTGAATGTTGCACTGGTGTATGAATGTGTGAATGTTGCTCTGGTGTATGAATGTGTGTGAATGTTGCTCTGGTGTATGAATGTGTGAATGTTGCTCTGATGTATAAATGTGTGAATGTTGCTCTGGTGTATGAATGTGTGAATGTTGCTCTGGTGTATGAATGTGTGAATGTTGCTCTGGTGTGTGAATGTGTGAATGTTGCTCTGGTGTATGAATGTGTGAATGTTGCTCTGGTGTATCAATGTGTGAATGTTGCTCTGGTGTGTGAATTATGCTCTGGTGTTTGAATGTGTGAATGTTGTTCTGGTGTATGAATGTGTGAATGTTGTTCTGGTGTATGAATGTGTGAATGTTGCTCTGGTGTATGAATGTGTGAATGTTGCTCTGGTGTATCAATGTGTGAATGTTGCTCTGGTGTGTGAATTATGCTCTGGTGTTTGAATGTGTGAATGTTGTTCTGGTGTATGAATGTGTGAATGTTGTTCTGGTGTATGAATGTGTGTGAATGTTGCTCTGGTGTATGAATGTGTGTTAATGTTGCTCTAGTGTATGAATGTGTGAGAACGTTGCTCTGGTGTATCAATGTGTGAATGTTGCTCTGGTGTATGAATGTGTGTGAATGTTGCTCTGGTGTATCAATGTGTGAATGTTGCTCTGGTGTATGAATGTGTGTTAATGTTGCTCTGGTGTATGAATGTGTGAGAACGTTGCTCTGGTGTATCAATGTGTGAATGTTGCTCTGGTGTATGAATGTGTGTGAATGTTGCTCTGGTGTATCAATGTGTGAGAATGTTGCTCTGGTGTATGAATGCGTGTGAATGTTGCTCTGGTGTATGAATGTGTGTGAATGTTGCTCTGGTGTATGAATGTGTGTGAATGTTGCTCTGGTGTATCAATGTGTGAATGTTGCTCTGGTGTATGAATGTGTGAGAATGTTGCTCTGGTGTATGAATGTGTGAATGTTGGGACAACAGTTGGAAATTAGCTTAAGACAATCTGGCATGTTTACATTCATGTGGTTGTGTCTCATGCATGTTCATTAACATGCACTGTCCCAATAAAATAAAATAAAAATTAAATGAAATTAAATTAAATTAAATGAAATTAAATTAAACTAGAGACCCTACCAGTGTTTGGAAACAACATAAGCTGTCCGGTGTTAAGTCAAACAGCAATACATTTTCATAGGACAAATTAGCATTAGCCAAAAATGACAAATTGCACATAAACAAGAAGGTTTTGGCAGAAATCATAAATCCAATTATAATGATTTAAATAAACGTTCCGTTACTGACAACAAAATCCGGCGCTACTATTGTTGAGCTCACTGAAGTGGTTTTCATCGGAGTAGGCTCTCTCTCAGCCATAAGACCTGCAACAGTGATGGGTCGGTCCTGAATGAGATGATTCAAAGAAGTTCGCTCATGGGAGCCGGTTCCTGTCCGTGAGCCGTTTTAATGTATTCATTTATTTTTGTAAAGTAATACAAGGCGCTACAAGTGCTTCCTGCCGCAAGTCGACTCAATATCAATTGATCAGTGTTCAATTGAACAATTGATATTAGAAAGAAATATTTTTTTTTTAACTTAAGAATACCTCAGTACAAAGGATGTATTGTAATAATTTGGTATATATGTGTACAAATACAAATTAAGTGGAAACAGCCCTATGGTTTGGCTGAATTATAAAAGGTATAACAGGTGAGTGTCTCTTATTGTTCCACAACAACAGTCAAATAGTGTAGATTAGTTTACAATATTTTCTAATATAAAATTATTCATTATTTGTTTTTTAAAGTAACATGCCCAACACTGGTGCTGTTAGTGAGTGGGTAGAAGAGAGGAGTAAGTGTTTAACTGTTAAACCGTTACATCTTATTCTTTCGTTCATATTCATATACCATTCACGCAACAACAAGTCATTTTCACTGGTTTTAGATTTTTCTCACGTTTTGTTTTCGGTAGCTTATCTGAATAAAATAATTAGAACCTTTTTAAGTTTGCCTACTGCACAATAAAATTATATACAGTATGACTATCAATATTAATATGGTATACACTGTGTTATCATATTAAGACGTTACATTTCTGTTTCCTAAAAGTAAAAATGTCCATATTGTGGAATAGTACTTTTGCTGCTCAGTGTGTCATTTGCTTTTCTTTGACAAACAAAAATTTAGTTCTTGTCACTATCTCTGTTTTCTTACACTTGAAAATCATTTTAAAAAGTGTCCACAAACGTAAGTGGCACTGAGAATGACCCTAATGGAAAAGGATCAGACATCGGTCATTCCTTCATTCCTTCATTCATCTTTAGGTTTTTCTTTGTCTCATAATAAATCTGACTTAACACAAAGTGTCAATAATGTTACTGCATACACAACCCTAACATGCCTGTGTGACGGATGTATGCAGATCACATTACAGCCCTCCAACCAGCAACAATGACCGGGTCACATGACTTCCCAGGATTCTTTCACAGGTATGGGAATGCCCCTTTGAAGGTGACACAGTATGAAAAATGCCACTTCACATTTGTAGTCTTTTTACCGTTTATTCTTTAGGTTTGCTTTCATCCAACTCGGCTCCTTCCCATAGCCTCTTCTGCTATTCATCCTCATTATTAAAAGTTAAAGAGACTGTGTGGCTGCCCTCCATTTATACCTCACACTAAACTATAGATCAAGATCACAGAAGGGTCGTTAGGCTGGCCATCACTATTGTTCCTCTTCGACCACGTTTATCATGTCAGACACCTTGTATAGACTCCCCTCCTTAGCCCTCATACTCACCAGCCCCCTTTTCTGACCCATGGACGATGACCCCTGACCTCTCGGGGTCAGCCGGGGTTTGAGCACTGGCACAGCCTGCCTACTGCACTGCTAACCCTGAGATAATGAGCTTGCCATAGCTTAGTGTGGCCACGGCGGGACTGTGAAAACCATGATTAGCATATATCTACAACCAGCAGCGGTCTTAGAGGTGCCGCCAAGGCCTTAGGGTGCTACAGTAATCCCATGTTTTAGAGGGAAGAACACTAATATGGTTCTAAACACATCATCCTGGTTAAAGCCCTCCAACTCCACTGCCCCAATCTGCCATGCTCGTCCTCCCTGACCTCGTGACCAGCAGACAGCCGTGTCTTAAATATTTACTGTAACCCCAAAACCTGGAAAAACCAACATGTCAGAGATGTGAGGTCTTAGGTCGTAAGGCCGTGCCACGGCTATATTTACAATAAAAAATAAATTAAATAAAAATTTCCACAAAATTTGTTTTTGGTCTGACAAGATTTCTGAGGTCACACGTAAGTGTTGTAAGCAAACCACCTTTATCCACAGTGTAATTTTTTAAGGCATGTTTTTTCAAAGGCGGTACAGTGCGGCTCAGTATACCATGCTGAGCTGTACTCCCTCAATAGCATTTCCATTGTCAAAACAGGTACAAAACATTTAGAAAGGCGTACGTTGCTATACTTCCCTGTTAATGCCGAACATTTCCTTCAAATATAATTGATATTTCATTTATTTGACAACACAGTTACGTATGAAAGCAGACTCTGCTCTTCTGAACCCACACAAGTAAGAGAAGTCAAGAGAAATCAACCCTTTCTCAACATGATAAAGGTAGAAAAAGTAAACAGGCAGAAAGGGCGGTTTCAAAAAATCAAAAGCTGGTGCAGTTCTGCATGTGAAGCAGGAAAAGTGAGAACTGGCATAAAGCAAACTCACGAGGACACATGTGGAAAAAAATGATGTCAAACCGGCCACATGTGTAGAGCCGTTCATAGGGTCCTATGTGTCCTCGGCTGATTTGCAGTGTCCTCACATGTGACTATTTAGTAGTAGATAAAAAAAATATGTTTGTTATCACTCAAAATTTAAGAGAAGTTAAAACTGACAGTCACTCAATGTGTCTTGAGGAAAAGACTTTGTAGAGAGTTAATTAAATAATCACTCATGGCAAAATGTGTAGTCCTTTAGAACAGAGATGTCATCATTATTTGCTCCAATTGCTGCAGTATGCCACTTTTTAGGTTTTTTGAGGATCTGAAAGAGAACTGGAGGAATGAGGAAGCTGGGGTTGTGGCAGTGTAGATGGACAGATGGATAGATGGACGGCAGGTAGCTTTAGCCGCATTCCAGGAGCCAAGACTGGCCTCATTGTCCTGTGTGTGTGGGAACCTCCGAGCACTTCCTTTAAGAGCGATTAACAGGAAACCTAAGATTCGGGATTACTGACCCTTCTCATGTTCACCTCAACCTGCCGCAGATCGAGCCATTCAGCCGCTGTTACTCATCCCCTCACAAGTGTTCATACATATCAAAGTAAAACTGTCCAGCTTATTTAATATGTCAAGAAATATTATGATTGCAAAGATCCCAAATCTATTAATAAGCCAAAAGATAATGTTCCAGGATAATTGTGAACCGTTAGTTGTATAAGAAAGAATATACTTTACATTTGGAGTGGATATATGTTTTCTGCAGAGGCTTCTGGAAATCCCCCTTTCCCTCTGCTACATATAGAAAAGCTGCATGAACTTGCCTCTAGCGCCACCTTTAGGAAAAGAAGTTGGTGGAATCAACATACTGTAACAGCCTCTAGGTGGAGCTGGAGAAGCAGGACGTGCACGATTCTAAAACAAGAGTGAGTCAAAAGACTAGAGAAAACTCAAGCATTATGTCCTTATACAGTAATACAGTTTATGTATAATCTTCAAGGGACAGCATCCCAAAACAGAAACAATATTTTGGGTGAAATGGAGAGGTGCCAATCAATGCCCTTTTTATTGATACAAAGATAACAGCAATACACGGTGAAGTGGAAAGAACAGCCTGTTTGATCACACAACATATAGGTTTGACTCCTAATAAACACATGCCGCAATAAGACTCAGGGATATTGATTTAATAAAATTTATCTTAATAACTGTGCAATTAAAGTGTTTAACCAAGGCACGCCCATTTGAGATCTACACTGATCTGACTCGCTGACTCATGCCCGACTGGTTGATAGAACGCATGTGTAGAGGTGAGTTTGGTGGTGGTTGGAGAATGCTGTGTGTATGGCAGCCCCTTTCTGTCTGCCCCGGGGAGCATAATGTAAAGCACTTAGGGTACAAAAAAGTGTTATGCACACCACTTACCTTTTTTTTTAACCAAAACAAAACATATCAAATGGTTTTTATCTAACACATAACACACAGACACAGAGGACATGAGGCAATAGCAATCACAGTAAAACAGTTGGGGCAGATAAAGTAGGTGTTCAAAGGACACAGTAATTGAACTGGTGATAATGCTCTGAATTACACCAATATAATTTCACTTTTTGGTTCAGAGCCATGTATGAATTCTACACCATAGTTATGTTTTTTTGCAAACAAACTTCCCAAATGTTAAATTTTATTGATATCCCACATAATAAATAGATCTCCTTCAGTCTCTTCTCTGTATTGTTGAACTCACACATACAGTGACTGTGAAAAAAGCAGCAAAAAACAAGTGGACTTCAGCATCAAAGTCTATGTGAACACACTCAGTTGTGAAAAATGCTGATTAAGGTTTTTGGAGCTTAAAGCAAACAACAGCAAATGCACCCTTTGTCCCCGAATGTCTTTTGAGGTTTCATAAAGTGTCCTTGTAATTCAGGTAAACACACACATACTTTATGTTAAAGGACATATAAGGGTCACACACTGAAATATTCTACATGTGGCAGGAACTGGCTTCTCTCTGTCTTCTGTCTGACACACACACAGGCCCAGGTGTTGGTTGGAAAGGCTATGGCACCACCTAGTGGATAAACACACTGTATATTAAACAGAACAGCTTACAGACTGTTATAGAACTAAAATAATCACACCTTTTTAATCGTAACTTGAAAATAACATAACATTCATACAACATTCATACAAGTCATAATTTATGGTTTGGACATTTTTGCAGAGATTGTGACGTTACAAGTTACATAATGTTATTTTAAATGTGTCCAATCAAGGAGCACGTAAATGCCACAGCAGTGAGTGCCATATTTGATCTTTTTACCTTTATTCATCCAGGATAGTCCCACTGAGATTACAAATGTCTTTTGCAGAGGAGTCCTGACCCAAGGATCGGGGGACTATAGGAAATGTTTTTTTGGTGGAAGGGGAAACCGGAGTACCTGGAGGAAACCTACACAGACACAGGGAGAACATGCAAACTCAACACAGACACTCAACACTTGCTCTGGATGGGAATCAAACCCAGGACCTTCTGTCAGTGTCACAGTGTTAGCAATAAATTATAACACTTGATAATGTTTTACACAAATGGACCTGTTAGCCAGGCATTTTTACAATCTGTGGAGCCAACCAACTAGTGACCATTAACATGTTCATATGTTGTTACAACTTAGAGTGGCTGTATGGTGATGGTAGTTGAGAAGATTGTAAATATGGGGCTGTAACTGTAGGTAAAGTATTTGTGATCTCGTTCTAAGATATGTGTGTGTGTGTGTTAAAGTTTTGTCTGTAATAAGAATTGTGCATATCAACGTTTGTGTGTGTGTAAATTGATCTGTCAGTAAATGCGCCAAAGCTAAAAGCTCTAAATACACATAAAATCTTTGCTTCAGTTCTGCCCTGAGTTTGACTTCCAGGCTATGCACTAGTCAATAAGGTGTGTAACAAAGGGTGTGCCTACTAAAGTTAAGTTCAGCTAAGTATATGATTGTTCTGCCAGCACAGAAGAATCCTTGGGTTCTAATTAAATAATACGTGTGCTCTTATATTTACAATGTATATAATCTCCTGGATCGCTACCAATATCTGTTGCTACATCAATTTTTAATCAGCTACTATTGGTGAATCTAAATTACCCCTAATGACTGATTGAATGAAAGGTCGTCTGTTAGTGTCACACTGCCTCAAACCCAAAGCTGCTTGGATAAACTCCAGCCCTGTGTTCCTGCCTAACGCCAAGCAGAAGCAGAAGCCAATAAGATAGGACTGTATTGATCCCACAGAGGGGAAATTCACTTGTACAGCAGCTCTTAGACAGATAAAGTGCAAAAAGTTCAAGAAAAGTGCGCAATAAAAAAAAAAAAATGTATATACAATCTCAGCAGCATTTTTAATAGAATAAAATATGAAGGAATTTTACAAAATATAATGAAGCAAATCATTAGGAAGCAGGGCAGGTTAAAATAAACATATAAATATTTACCAGAAAATGGGTATTGCACAGTATTCTGGGTTATTGTTACACAGAGTTATAAAGTCAAAGCAGCAGGTAGGTGAAGGGACAAATACTACACAGCCTGTAAGCCTAAACTCAGGGCACACAAACTAAACCCCCACACACAAATCTGAAATGGCAGGACTGTAGCAAAGGTTTTATGTGTATTTAGAGCTTTGTGTGGAGATTGTAATACGAGTTCACAAATACTTTTGCTACAATAATAACCTCAAAAACATTACATTTTTGTGCATCGGATTTAGTTACCTATTTATTGAATAAAAGCCTTTGCCATATGTTCAAGCCACTAACTTAAATCCTAAATCTCTCAGGATCTGAAGAACGTAGACTGTCAGTGGCTAAATGCATTTGTATTTTTAAATGTTGATTGATGTAAGAACACAGTGCGTAACATGTGAACATTAAAGCAGTAGAGGAGCAGAGGATGGTTTAGTGGACTAGTGGACGGTTTCTATACTAAATTTGACTGATTTGCTCTTAGTCTTTCATTTATAATCAAAGGTTTACTTTCCAAGCCACACACCTCACGAAAGTGCTACCAACAATGAAATGATTTTGTGAGGTGAATACAAAACATGTTTTAAACCAGCTCGAAGAAAACATGGTGGAGCTCACTGTTACTCTTTTCTGATAAACCTGTGATTAACCTGTGATCTGTGACCACAAACATGTATGTGGCATTTTGTTTTTATGTGTCAATTATTACTGTAGTAATTGAGACTTTATTTGTTTTAAGCTTTGTTGTGCCGGGAGCAATGTACAGTTGTTAGTTTCTCAGTTGTGCTTATCATATACAGAACAGCACTTTATCTGCTCATGAACTCTGGTAATAGCCTGGGTCATAAGAGAGTTTATCATACAGTCAAAAGAGTCACGATTGTCTAACTTGATGACCGCTGAAAACAGTAAACGAGCTGATGCTAGAAACCTCAAAAACCATCTAACATAAAAGTCGAATCAGCCATGGAAGTAAATGAGTACAAAGATCCAGTTGCACCAGCTAGATGATTTTTTTTTATTATTATTATTTATGGATTTAGATTAGTGACAGAGTTTAGTGAAAGTTTAAGTTAAAGGAATTGCTTTGCACAGTTTAGTAAAGTGGAGTTTAGTGAAGTTAAGTCGAGTTTAATTAACCTTGATATGTAATTAGGGCAGGGTATCTAAGACAATAAAGTGTTTCCTACACACAGGAGCCGTCACACATTTATCTTTGTGATTTGAGCAGCGCTTTCAAGACGCCAACACAGATGCACTCCAGACGCACTCAGACGTTCTCACAGTATTTCCAGAGCGCTCAGAACATAACAGAGCCACAAGGATGTGTTTGTTTACTCAATGCGTATGAAGGCAGCACTAACCAGCTGTTCCCCAAAGTCAAAAGTGTTGTTTATGAAGAACAGCAGCACTGCGAGCCAGAAGCCAATCAAGGTATGCCTGCTGTAACTATGAAGCAAACATCACTCTGTTTCTGACTCTTCTGATGCTCAGAGGCTAGAACTACAGACTCAGGGTGAATGTGCTTCTTGTTGAAAACACAAAGAGGCAACAGCAGCTTTTAAACCCATATCAGCAATGAACTTATTCCATTAACAGAGACAAATGCAAAACCTGTGCACCTGTGGGCTAATCAGAGTCAGTGTTATAAAAGACAGACCTAATGGTGCTGTTGTCCAGACTCATGGGCTCCAGGGTTCTGTCTGCCTTCGACGAAGTCCGCTGTTTTGTAGCATGAATCGGCACAAGCCCGCAAAAGCTGCACTAACTGATACAGGACAACTCCTATTGATTAAACTGTAATCAGTTGCATTCTTAACATTAATTTATCCACTATTGGTTAATCACTGAAAATGTTTAGCAGAAGCACATTTAAATTCAATAAACTGCACTAAGAAATAGTAGTTACTGGATGTAACCTGGGGTCTATGAATATGTGCGTGACCCTCTTTGGGTCTTAAACCAAGAGACTATAACTACATATGTTACTGCTGTTTAGTGGCTTATTCAAGAAAATCCATGCACTCATCAGAATCCTGCTGTAATCTAACTTAGACTTAGATAAATACAAGGACTTGGATTGAAAGAAACTGTTGAGTTTTAATCAAATTCTTATATTATCTTTTGTTTATAGCACAAACACATCCAGCTTCATCTTCACTAAAACATTTTCTGCAAAAAACACTGTAGCCGATCTAACGCCAGTGTCAGTCCTCACAGCCCACACAGTCGGGCCAGCAGTGGAGCCACACCTGGTAAAGATTTGACTCATTCAGAGACATTCAGCAGATTTTTTACCTTTCTTTCATAGAAGAAGGTAGACAGACAGGAAACAGGTGACAAATGACCCCAAATAAAACCCGGGTCTCCCAAGTACGTGACATGTGCTCTAACAGGTGAGTCACCAAGGCACCTCCTTTCAGCAGCATTTTAAAACTATTACTATACTACTCTTAATTTAGGACAATAGGACAATATTGTTAAATTTATCTCACTGACAAAATTAGTTTAAATGTTGGTGGAATGGAAATTGAAGTTTAACTATGATTTTAAAGGATTTAAAATGTAAACCTTGTTGGTGCAACCAGGCCTTAATGTCTTCAATTCTTTCTGAAGGAGATCATATCCTGCTGCGAGGTGTACAGCTAATATTTGTTTTACTGCGCATCCAAAACATTAAACAAATTGGCCGCCTCTGGCATTTCACACACTGTCTCTTCACTGGAGCCACAAAACAGTAAATCTTAAATGTTTCTGTTTGTTCCTTTTTACTTATTTTCCCCCTTTATTTACATTCCTACATGGGCTCTCCCCAGTTGAGGCCTCTCTGCTGCTGTGCAAGTAATAAAGGCTACAGTTATAAAGCCATCTGCTGTACCATAAACGTCAGTCTCAACAGGAGGCCTTCTGCCAGTGCCTTCTTACTGCCAGAACCATGGAATACATTTTGTGGAGTGAATGATGTACTATTTTTTCATAAAACATTCAACAAATATGTTCCCGAGTGCATTACCAGACCCCTATTACAGAAACACTTCAGAGAGTGGACAGCACAGCAGACCAGTTACATTCAGCAACTCAAATGTTTTTTTAAGAATAGTTCTTTTTATTACCCACTATCTATAAATTTTAATGGCGCACTATGCCAAATGCTCACTTATTATCAATAATTGCTTTGAAAACAAACCTTGTCATTGAAGCTTGCTGTAGCATCCTCTCTCCTTTTAACTACAGTCTGTAAATGTCAGAAGCTGCTGGTGTTTTGGAAGAGGAAGGTCCAAATGTCTGTCTGATGTATAATTCTAGCAGCTCAAGAGTCCTGGGTCTTCTTTGCTGGATTTTCCGTCGTTAGGATGTGCCAAATGTTCTCTGTTGGTGAAAGGACTGCAGACAGGCCAGTTCAGCACCTGGACTCTTCTACGGCTAAGCCATGCTGTTGGAAGTGTGATGGATGCTGGTTGTAGTTTAGTATTCTCTTGCTATGTATTTGAGTAATTGTCTTCCCTGGAAGAGTCGTTGTCTGGATGGGAGCATATGTTTCTCTTAAACCTATACTTTTTATGTTTGATAAAGCCTTTCCAGATGTGAGCTGCCCCCTCCACAGGCACTAATGCAGTCTCATTCCATCAGAGAAGCAGGCTGTTGTACTATGTGCAGGTAACAAGCCGTCCATGTCCTCTTTCCTCACAAGACACAGTGTCCATGTTGTCCAAAAGAATTTCAAACTTTGATTTATCTGACTATAGAACAGTTTTAAATTCAATTTTAAAAGAGTGTTATCCAGAGCCCACACTTTTGACTCAGTTTCAACATTTCATTTTTGTTAATATTCTACTGTCAATAAAATATGTGTTTTTTAGTTGATTTTTTTGAGAAAGGAGGAAATAATATTGGGCAAATTACCCGAGCCAAGATAAAATGCAAGTCTCCCGATGCGCTCTTACCAGTTGAGCCACCTAGTGTGTGTGTTTTTATGGGATTTGCAAATCACTGCATTGTGTTTTTATTTACTTTTAACACAGTGTCCGATTTTTTAGAATTGGATTTCTAATTTATTTCAGCTGTTCAGAAACACTCTACACTGCTCCTTTTAGCCCCGCAGGAACAGGCAAACTAAAGGTCCTTAACTTTCACCAAGAATGTATGCTCAAAAAGAAACACCACTGTGCTTCTCCTCCTGCAGTGCTCAGTTTGTCCTCTCTAGGCAGCCGTAGGAGCAGAAACAGGAAGTAATTCTATCGTCCTCTATAAATTGTTTATTTTTCCAAGATAGACAAATGTAAGGAGTGTTAGTTTGAAGTGATTATATACTTTAAATTACTTACTTACTTAAATATAGTTTTTATCTGACATGTTCTATATATTAAAACTTTTTACATAATGCCAGTGTTAAGAGTACAGATGTAGGAGATTTCTGAAGCACACACGGATAATGCTGGAGGTACAGAAAGAGAATACATTTGACCAAATATTATAACATATGTTGCCCAAAGCTAAACCAAACACAGCATGTGTAAGTCATGAGGGCGAGCATGTGTTGAATGCTTGTGTAGTTAGTCTTACAGAGATGCCTGAGCTCGTGGGTGTGTGTAGTTCATGTCTGTACAGCATTGATGAAATTACACACTGAGAGCATCCTGTTTGTGCTCCTTCCAGCAGAGCCACACAGTATCTCCTCTGGTTAAAGACAAGTAAGCCGGATTAGCATATTTCAGGCAAATGGGGAATGGGCTTTGTCGAGTGGGCTTAGAGCTAAAGCCTCATCGACTAGCGCTCACAATGCCACTCCACAGAGAAGCCCGGATCGGAAGTGAAAGATCGACGACAATCTGCAGAAGTTTGCTTTGATTGTCGGTCGGCTGTTGCTGGGGATTGGCAAACACTTGCTGCAGATCAGACACATTTGGGGTTTTGTTTGCAGCCGCGTCGACGTCGAATTGATTTGTCAAGGGTCTACAATAAAAAAATCGGTTAGACACTTTGCTGATGAATTACCTGCGTGGTTAAACCTGAGTTGTTTCATCAACAACAAAATCTGCTGTCATTTGAAACATCCTCATTTAAATCTAAATTCCTGAACAACTGTTTTAATGCACACTGCAGCAACAGAGCAACTTTGTCACGACTTTCTGGCTGCTACTGCATTAATGAACAATGAGTGAAAAAGAAAAAAAACATGGCATGAAAAGAGAATATCAAATCTGAGCCTATTGCACTCATAACCTTGATGTCGTCTTCTCTGTCTGTGTGGGTGTTTGTTCGATGCAGTGTGCTTTGCCTTGGTCCACTTCACCTCAATGTCAACAGTTTCCACAGTTATTACGTTATTAAGAGAGATTACCTGATTTTTTATTTCTTGTAATTAAGAAAAACTGTTCCATCATCTACAGAAATATTGTGATATGAACCATCTGTGAAAAAAACATTATCATCTAGGCTTTATTATCAAGGGTTTTAAGAGAGAGGTCTCGAGTTGAGGACGCACCCATTGGTCAACACCAGGGCTCGGCAACCTTTTGGAGTCCAAGAGGCACTTCTCACCAAAAATGTGCATCTGTTGGGAGCTGCAACCGATAGATCCATTTCAGACCTTGTTTGCGCACTAAACCTGGTTTACATTATCCTTTTTATATATTATAATGTATTCATTATTAATATATATTGAATGATGATGATGTTGAACAGTTTCAAACTGTTTAAAATGAAGACTGTGTGATCAATAAATACATGTTGCCCTGATCATAAAGGCTACACTTGGTGACGTGTGATCAAGAGATATTGAACACATTCACTCCTGCGCTAAAACGATGCAGTCCTCAAACTGTGCATGACTTGTTACGGATTCCTAGATGAATAAGTGAATTCAATTGACGCACAGACAACGCGTGCTGTGTGCTCAGTTTGGACTCAACACTTACGTAGCAGCCCAGGCAGCTTTGTTTAATCACTCAGGAATGGCAACAATTATGTTATCTTTGCAGCCATATGTTCCATTGTGTGTTAAACAGGCTGTAGTTCTTTGTTTGGTTATTAAACATTTGAATGAAATAAATTAAACTCTAGCAGAACCTCTACACAGATAATGAAGTAATAGTTACCAATAAAACGGAGAACGTGTCTATTTCATCCCTGAACAGAACAACAGTGAAGAAAAGTGTTTAACAAAGTTTTAACCAAGCAAAGATAATTCTGGGTTTGCATTGGTCTAAAACCAAACTCAGAGCTCAAATGTAACGGTAATTAAACTGTACAGTTTTACCTTTTTTAAGCAAATAAAAGCATAATAGTGCTGCTGTTGTGGGGTTGGTGACCAGGACTGTTGAAAATAACAAGTAATGCAACTTTAAAATCAACTCTGCAGAAGTGCTGAGGAACAATCCTGAAACATTGAGCTTATATCTCGTGCATCACACACTGTTCATGATGAATAGAGTAATAGACAATAGATAAAGTAATGATTTATGTAAATGCCACATATCCGGGTTGGTGCACAAGCTTATGCTGAGTCTGGGCCAACCTTTAACAACTGTGCCAAACCCCAGGAGTGTTCCATGGCTGAGCACGATTAGAAGCACTCACATTAGTCAAACATGCTCTGTTTTAAGGTGTGGAACAAACGTGTGTACAGTAGATAGCCAGAGTCTACCCTATCAAACCTGGGGGAAAGAGTTGGAGATTACATATAGACAAAGGTAATAGAGTGTCAACACGTTAAAAAAAGTCGCTGGTTGAGAATGACAGTTTTACATGCTAATTTAGTGTGAGGGCTCATTCTAATAAAGGCAGTTTCATGCTGTGCGTGTCCAGCTTACTGTATATTCATACAGACAGTTGTCCATGCATGAACACACACATTCACTCCCATGACCACAATTACTGTTGCTAATCTGTCACCCACGTAGCATCCCTCCTTCTCAAACTAATTCAACCTGGACAGCCCACACGATGGCTAATCCAACTCTGGCATTTACATTTAGAATGCTTTCGCTTTATCAAATCATCCCGACATTGTGGTAAATTCACTTTCCCTAAATCCCCTTGGAAGAGGAGATTAAAATGGTGGAGCAAGGCAGGTCAGGGAGAAAATAAAAGCAAATTGAAAGGTGCTCATTTGTCTGCTCGGCCGCTTTCATGGAAACCTTATTGTGTCCAAATGTAATTAGCGCTCCTTGGAAAACGTTTTGGAGTGGCTCCGGTGCGCTCAGTAATTCCGCGGGGCATTCACGGATCCACAGGGACACGTAGGCGGTGTCAAAGTCTAATGCTTTTCTATTGTACCACCTATTGACTGTCCTCGCAAACCCAATCATGGAGATATAATTATGGAGATCCAATATCAAAAATGGTTGGGCGTGAATACTTTTTATAAAAGATGGTGCTGACTTCCGATCTCTTTCATATTCTGCCAGTTTCTTGCACACGTGAAAGACTGAGCTGTGGGCTAATGGAAGGGCCAGGTAAATTGGATGTGTTACTGTAAATGTTTGGGGATGAAAGAATAGGTTAACACAAGTAGAAACATTTGAATTATTGCCATAGTCTGATCATAATTGGACTGTTTTAAACTGTCTCCAAATTTGCTTTAACCCGGAGTAAAACACCTGGATAATGCGAGTCACTGTCGGATTATTGCTGCATGTATACGGCTTACTCAGATTAAGGTCGGAGAACGCACCGTGAGCATGCTCCAGAGCCCAGCAGCAGCACAGCAGAGAACACATGTAAACAACTGTGTTAGGATGTGTTCATGTGCTTTTGAAAGTCAGAGATGTCCAGCTAGAACTGTATTTTTTTTGTGGTTTTGTTCTTGTGCTTTCTTTTGTTATAGGTCTAAGTGTTACCATTAACATTTTAAAAAATGTATCCATGATAAAAATTATATTAGTCGAGTTTCTTCATTTTTAACATAAGGTTTTTTTTGAACAAAGGCTAAATACTGAGACCACATGATTGCAGCATTAGTCTGAGCAAAGGCTGGCGACACAGTTTGATTCTCTCTTGAGCATGTAAACTTGGATGTGAAAGTGAAAAATCCAGCTGAGAGGGCATAATTGAGCTATTAGCGTGGTCTGAGCTCTGCGTGTACTGACAGAGAGGGAGTAGGCAAACCTAGTTTTTCCATGTTTCCATTTACTGCCATGGTATGGGCAAGAACACCATGGTTTGAAATGGGTAATCCCTATAGAGTTGTGTAATAATGCAATAGCCACTGGAAGAAGATTTTCCATTGTTTCTATTTTTCCACAGCTTTAAATGTCAGTGAGCTTCCCCAGTTACCATCTGTTTAGGGACTGACTGTTTCATGTCACTACTTTGGGTGTGTTACATGACTGTTGCTCTCTGTCAGTGCATAGCTGCTTTCCTAAGTGCACTATTCTTCAGGGAAGAACTCAAACAATACAATTGTCGTGCTGGTGACATGTATATTCTCCGACTGGGGCTGTAAGCGGAGTCTGGAAGCCTCGTACTCTCTACTCTCTTTTAAATTCACAAAGCAAGAGATATAAAGTTCTGAACTTTTGTAAAATGCTAGCTTTGTTTTTGAAAAGCACAATATTCATTTCCCTTTTGACAATGTTAACACTTTCAGTCTCCTTTGGAAACTCATCTTTATTTTTAGAGTAACTCCCAGGTATTTAAGCACTTAGAATAACACATACTGAGCGTGGAGATTTACAGTGGTGATTTAGCCGACTTTTGCCACTATATTCTATTATTTCATGCATTTTTGTGTCAGAATGGCACCAACATTGAATTTAACTGCATTGGTTCCATCCAGTTCACTCTATGGGGTATGTTTTTTATGTTTTTTTGCTTTACAGCTTCAAGTTTATCCAAGTTCCAATTACATCTAAAATGATTAATATATACATTTTTTTTTTTTTTTATTTGATTATAAAAGCAAAGTGCATATTTCAGGTGATGTGTTTCTGAGCAATTGTGGTGAGGTGTATTTGTAGCTACAAGGACTCCTAATGTGTGAGCAGCTTTGTTGCATTTTCATTCATTCACATTGTTACATTTTGTGGCTAATTTAACATCTCTGTTACTATATAAAGGAAAGGAAGTCAAGGGTCAAAAGGTATGGCTGATTGGTTTGAGCTTGTTCAAGAGCAAGCTTTGATGTCTGTTAAAGGAGAGGTCTTGATTGCAGTGTTGTGATTTCTTTAAAGGGATGGTCTAGAGTTTTTGAAGTCGGAACAAAACTAGTTCATAAAATAACTGCACGGTTCACCATGATTTCACATAATAAGACTGCGTGCTGTTGTCTACATTGTCCATTTGTCTTTGTTCAATGTTTACCATATGTCTTGTATGAAGGCATACGTTGCTTAAATAGGCAGTCTGAAATGCCTATGGAGCTTACCTCACATATTCCATACGTGAGGTAAGCACCTGGTACACACCTGAGCTGCAACCTGCCGCCAATTTCATTATTTGTAGAGAACAATCCCATTTGTCCGAAAAACAATTTTGTCCATAGACCACATTGTAAAAGAGATGCCTGGTGCACAGTAATCTTGAATATTAGTTCCTTATTAACTCAGTTTCTCGAATAGGCATCTTCTTTTTTATAAAACATCACGGGATCTGTTTTCAGTCAGGTATCGCGGCACTCTCCTATGGAATAAAAACTTGCGGGACTCCTCTGTGACATGCACAGTGTATAAAAAATGTTGTTTGCCTTTGATGTCCTCCTGAGGGCTTTGGACAGTGGGATTATGAACAGACCTCCATTGAAACTCATCGGCGGCCATTACATTGGATCCTGTTCTGACAAGGGTAGGACTCAAAGGTTGGTTGCTATGTAAGTAGGTTGAAACAAAATTTCTACGTGTATCTTTTCAAAACTCCAGAATCACTGTTTGTGTGAAATAAAGACAAATACCTGCTTTGGAAATGTGTTGAAATGGGCAAAAGCAACAAACCAACAGTGCACAAGACCAGGAAGTTAAAAACCATGGCACAAAGAACCAAAGCACTCATTTATTTTATTATACAGTAAGTTCCTAGTAATTAAATCTATACAATCCTACTTTAGAAAACCTATTCCATTAGTGGTTTCTGACAAATCTTTGCATTTGATTTTGTCATTGTTGTACCTTGTTGTTCCTCTGCATGTTTGCTTTCAACATGCGTGGATCTGTCCCAGGTCCCAAACATGTTGGCATCATCTTGGTGCAACATGTGAGCTGGCTTCTTTGGAATCCCACCATCAGAACGCTGCACAGAGTCTGTTACATAATGGAGACGCTGGATAGACGGTTAAAGTGACATTGAGCCCCAGCCTGGTGCAGAGATTAAGACGATACACACACTGCTAATATTAAGTCGTTTAACTCTGCACACTTTAATACCTTTGTTATCTTCACCAGTTTAATAAAGATGATACATGCTGATTGGCTGGAGGATATCAGTCGGTTTGTTAATATTCTTTTAATTAGATCTTTATTATGAGTTCATACTGAGACAATAGCTGGTACTTTTTCAACAACACTACATAACACTCACGTTGGCACTGCGGCTTTTAGAAGTACAAATAAAATGAGTCACAGATGTTTACCCTTCATATGTGGCTAAACAAGATAAGCAGTCACTACAAGTGTCATCCTCAGGAGGAATTGTGCTTGTCAGAATGATTGCACATGACAGTCACAGCTCAGAGCCTGCCCAGAAACAAGCCAAAGATCAGATATCAAGTCAACGAAGAGGTGACTAATGAAGCCTATAATCCCCGCTTCTCCAAATCCATTCCCAGATTAAGGATTGTGCTTTATTACGGTTTGACATGGCAATGAAAAGAACCTCCGTGGCGTTCATTTTTCCAGTGCTGGGGAGAGATTAGGCTACAGGGCTCCGTGGGTGTCTGCCAAAACTCTGCACAAGCTGGAAAGGAAAAACCGTTGGTGAAACTTGGGCTGCCCACGCTGTTACAGTCTGCACTGATGATTGTGGCTTCATAAATGTTTTAAAATCAAGCTGTTTTTACTGGGCTTCCATAAAATTTGTCTGAAATGTGACGAGTTAAAAATATACAGTAGGTTAAAGTACAAAAGTTATGTGACAAGGTGCAAGGATAGGGTTTGCCATTGTGTGGACTGATTTCGATAGAAATCTTCTTTATCATAATGTATCTTAAGGCTTTTGGGGTCATTAATTTAGCAAAGGCTATGTGTTGGCCGACCATGGGATCAAACCCTTTTTAAATGGAAACAATTATTAAATGGGTTGATGAGGCACATGAGGTCGAAATGACCTTTCATGACCTTTAAAATGGTGATATTTGAGTTTGAAACACAGTGAGACTGCTTTAAAGAAATAAAGTCAATAAATGAGCCTCATAACCACAGGCCTAACTTGGTAATTGGTTTAGCTTTCTAACAAATCGTGTTTTCTATAACTACATTACATTACATCGTCTCTAGGCCTCATGGGAAATGGAGTCAGCATTACAGTGAGTCAACAAAACCATGACTTGCATCAGCAGCAGGATTAAATACTGAGCTCTAATCTCCAGCTCAAATCCTGCAGGAATAAAAGACAGAACCTCTGACACTGAGTGCTCCATTAATGTTTGCCCTCTTTTTACTTTTACAAAGCCCAAAATAATATAGATTTTCCTCCTAAATACATCTGTCTTACAACAAGTGTAGAAGTTATGATTTGGAGTTCTCTGTAGAGAGAGACAGCATCAAAGTTTACAGTCACAATTTGTAGCTACAATTCACTTTTTTTATGGTGTTCCACATAAAACGCACTACACCATAACGCTCCATTAATATTCTATCTGCAGCAGCATCTACACCATCAAATCATTTTTGGAGACTTGTAATCATGAACTAATCTGATGCCTTTTCATTACCGTAAGCTATTCAAGTCTAGTCAAGAAACACTGGGGACTTGGGTCTTACAAAATGAACCGTCAACTCGTTCACAAGAGCATGTACATTAAATAACTGTAGTAATGTAGTCATATGCAGCGACGGCTGGTGATAAAAAAATGTTTGTCAAGTGCACAGAATGTAAAAAGTTCCTGCTCCACAAATGTCTCAATTACTTTTTGATTAAAGTCAGTCTTTCTGGCTGTGTTTGAGACTAAGTTCAGTCTTAAGTGTGCATCCATTGAGCACTGGATATGCCTTCCAGGTGCTGCTCAGTCCTTCCAATATTACACTGCTATTGAACTCTGACAGTGACATATTTACTTCTGCTGCCATTCTTTTATGCTCCTCTGGCTCAGTGTCTGATGTATCTTTGGTAAGACAGTATCTAGACAGTCAACCTCGCTTTGTGTAACAGGACAGCTTGCTCCGATCCATGTTATATTACCCTCATCTTCTATTCCTCTATTTCCGTGATGATCAAATTTTCTGATTAGCCAGCAGAGCAGCTCTTATGTACCTTGAAGAAACCATAAGTTACAAAGGCAGATTACATTATCTTTGGAAAACTTTAAATAACATAAAAATCTATTCCTAAACTACAGGGTTCCCACTTTTTCCCAGAAACTGATGTGCCCAGATGTCCTGTAAGGAATGTGCCCTATGCTTATCATGATTTTTCGGTAAAGTCTGTGTGTCTTGTTCTGTAAATCTATTTTAATAGACCCTCTGTGGTTGTTGTAGTTTTCATTGGAATTACGATGTTAGAAAAAGTTATTGTTTGGTAGCAGTGATCAAATTTTTTTCAAAACTGCTGGGTTACTTAAAGGTGTAGACAGACACTTTTTAAAAACAAAGACACAGGCTGGCTGTTTTTTTTTTCTGAAAAGGGGGGTAAGCCAAAAACTGTAATATTACAAGATAATCATGCAAAAAAAACAATAAAACTAAACAATCCTCCACAAACAATCAAAACAATAAAATAATAAATCTGTTTACAAGTTCCACCCAAAGCATTATTGCAGTCAATGTTACAATTTACTTCAAATAAAAACACACCTGTAAAAGTAAAAACATTATCCTTTTTATGGCTCTTTCCATGATGTTGTCCATTTTTGCTCTTTTTTAAAACAGGAAATCTAGATGCAGCCTACGCATACAGCATCAGTGTCCTTCTCCCTACAGTGAGTCACGGAGCAGTTTGTTCATAAGATTATCTTGTTGCCTGTGTTTCTGTTCTAAGTAGGCTGAGTATAATCTAGGCCTGGTCAATATCAAGATCAACAAGAGCAAGTGAGTCACATGTCGGCGTGGTTGCACTGGCAGGGTGCAGAAAAAGAGCTATGGATGGAACGAGCATGAGTGCTTACATACGCTGTTGGCTGTACTGGTCCAGTTGTGTCTTTACGCTGGTCTGCAGATAGATGCACTTGCTAAGCCTGCTGTGTGCTTGTTTGAGTGTGTTTGTGTGTGCTCTGTGCCCGCCATCCCCTGTGTTTTATCCCATCTGACCTCATTTAACCTGGAATCCAATCAGATTTGTGCGATGGCCACGAGGCCTGTCAGATGTGTCAGCTCCAGCTCGCCACGGACTTCGGCGCCAGATGTTCACCACTGCAGCTGCCTCACTGTGCTTAAACTCCACTCTACAACACTTCCTCTTTGTGCCTGCTCTGCTTCTCTGCATACTCACCTGTTTCTAGGCTTTGAAAATAAATAGCACTACAGTGACCGTATATATCACAGCCATTCTGGGCATATATAAAGTGTTACAATGACCTATATACTCCAATGGATGGGCTAAAACAAGAACACAACAACATCTAAAAATACAATATCCTGATAAAATCTAGAAGAAGAATAAAAAAAGAAAAAAATATTTTTTTATCTTCTTTCATGTAAATGAATTTGAGGAAGAAAAAGAGTGTTTTTCTAATAATATGGATTTGATTTGGAGTTTCCTTCTGTTTGTTTACTTTGCATTTTGTTGAAAATGAAAGGAATAAAATGTCATATTTTTAAAAACCTTCTTATTTGAGATCATTTTAGTCATTTATCTGACACTTTTATCCAAAGCGACTTACATTAAGGTTCCATTCACCAGTGTCACAGCTGGAACACCACTGGAGGCAAGGTGGGTTAAGTGTCTTGCCCAAGGACACAACAGTATGATCTGTGGGAGAGGGAGTGGGAATCGAACCGCCTACCTTCTGGTTGAAGGACGACCGCTCTACCACTGAGCAACTGAGGGCAATAACATGAAGAGAGCTAAAGCGATAAGCTAGGCTTATTCTGATAACTCTGGCTCATTATAAGTCAGACTCAGTCAGTCGCCATGGAAACCTAGGATGGAAGTTTACCCTGGCCTGGAGCAGGCTTGGTGAATCAGAGCACTTTTAGGTCTTAGTGTTGCCCAGACAGGTCTTTATGGAACAACCTTAGCCCCAGCAGCTCCAATGGATTTTTTGGGCTGTGAGCCTATCAATATTATTTTACACCAATTCTCTTAAAAAATAGTTATTTAAAATTAATTTGGTTTCACGTCAAAACGTGGATCTGTTTTCACGACACTCTACAATGTCACAAAACGTTTCACAAAATTCAGCCTAATTTTAGGATAGTCCCGTTGAGATTACAAATATTTTCTTTTAGGGAGTGCTGGCCCCATAGAAGACTATCATACTACACCATAACAGTATATGAACTGTTGTATTATACTTTCAGTGAAGTTTTGACATGTAATGCATCTTGTCCATTAAATAAAATAAAGAGCATAGTATACATTATTGATTAATTTTAAAGATATCCATTGTAATAGCATGGTGTACAGAATACAATACCAAAACTAACACAACAAAATGACTCTCTATAGTGTGTTCACAGTGGGGTTCAAATGACTACAAAAATAAATATTTTCTTTTTCTTTATTCCAGAAAACTTCAAATTATGGGTAAAGCCATTTTATTAAAAAGTCCTGAAGTGGGAGATGTCAGGGTTTTATATGAAATTAAAAATGTAATTGGGGTAAAAATGACCCCTTGGACGTACTGGAGTTAAAGATATCATATTTTTCCTGGAACTGGAACGAAATGGCTGCTCTGCTTGTATTGTTCATTGTTTCTGGGTGTTTGTATGTGGGCCAAAGCTCTATGATGAGCCAATGGCCTATATCACACACTGCACACAGCAACCCAAACAAGAGTCATGAAACATATACAAATGTATTTGATGACAAATCCAAAGATTAAATTTGGTAATTGTTAAGCCATGTGTCTCTGTGGCCACCTGTCGTTGTGGGATCATCAGACCCTGACTTTTGGAAGATATTTTGTGGGACATCTTGTTCCTTACATAAGTCCATTCTTCCCTTTTCAGTGAGCCTTTGTAAGATGAGATTAATTCAGAGTCTACGCAGCCAGTGCCTCCTGTCTGACGTGACATCTGCTCTCCGACGTATAATAATTTCCAGTTATTATCTCTTGTAAATTTAGTAAAACTCTCTGGGCAGCCACTCATGATTTCGTGTTTTAGCTGCAAGTCATTATTTCTGCATGTCTCCGGATTTCTTGAGATCTTGAGTGACGTTGTCTGGGGTAATACAAGTTCTGCACTTACAGTCCAAGTTTTAGTCCCATTCACCTGAAGCAAAGGCCGCCTCACTTTGGAAAAACACAGTACAGACAAAAGAATGGGGCCAGCCACGCTTTTCTCATTTTGAGGTCAACAAACCCATTACTTTTGTACTTCTCAGTGAAGCGTTCCTGTGTAACCCGCTGCACTGTGCCTAAGGTGCTTAAGAGAGTGCTTTACTCTGCATAATGAAGCTGGAGCCTCTCTGGGACTGCAAGTGTAATGGGTTCTCAAACATGGCCAGGGATTTTCTTCCAGTTCTTCAACTGTGACGTTTTAAAAAGTCTCCACAGTGTGTCCAGTTATTACATTGTTTTGGAGTAAAAACAAATGAATGTTATTGTAAAATAGTAAAGGTCACTATATTTATTTTATTTTATTTATTTGCTGTTTAGTCCAAAGCATCCAAAATTTGTTAGAAATGAAAAAAATAATAAAAATAACAACTGTTTTCTTTGTTTTGTCTCTATGCAAGCTTTTAGCAACATGGAAAAAAATAAAAGTCTGCTGTTAACTTCTCCATGCTCTGTGGTCATCTGCTGAACAATCTTCTACTAAGTCACATGGGACAAAAAAAATAACCTCTTAAGCTTTATGTTTAACCAGTATGCATCACCCACATTGGCAGCATGTTGGGAAAGTGGTTAGCACTGTCACCTCACAGCAAGAAGTTTCATCCCTCATCAGGGTGTGGAGTTTACATGTCCTTATTTGTTCTCAGGTGAGTTTTCTCTGGGTTTTCCCTTAACTTGCTGCAGTTGGATTCAGATTTGTGTGTTTACAAACTCACAAAAATACATCTTGTACTGCTCCAAGCAAAGAATTCATAGCCAAACAATAACCGACCAATGATACAGCAGCTCTGACAGGTCTGGGCGTGTTTTAAGTTAAGATGTAGCGGCGGTTATACCATTACTCGTAAATAACATTGCGTTACTCTGATTGGATAAAAGGACTTGGGTTTCTTGACTGCAACCCTGTTCCCTGAAAAAGATGGCACAAAATGCTGAACCTCAATGCCGCACGGTGAGCGTGTCCCGGACGTCCTTGAGACAAGGTTGACCTGAAGACACTTTCGTGTTGCGTGTTCTTAGAGCCTCTGGCTGATTGCACCCTGCTGCGCTCTCACGCAGCCGCGGGTGGTCAAGCCAAATCAGCAGCAGAGGTTATATAAGCCAATTCCTGGTGTGTTTCACACATGTGCTTCACAACCGGTCACACAAAGAATGTTCCCCACAGCATCTTTCTACGCAGCTTCAAGTGTAGCTTTTGAAAGAGAACTGCAGTTACACACAGATGAAATCCAATCATCCACCAGTTATTCTCTCAGATGGTACTGTGGAGTAGACTATCTTGCTTGTCAGGTTGGGTTTACCTCACCAATCTTGAAAATGCACACTATCAGTCAGTAAGCATAACCAAGACACTGGTTCAAGATCTGGAGAGGATCTCTGGCACTGCTCAGTGTCTGCCCACTGCTCCTGACAGGTTGTTGCGTGAAATTAAAATGGATGGGTTAATTGCAGAGAATATTTTTTCAATGGGGACAATAAAGTCTAAATTGAACTTATAATTCACAGTATCAATTTCTGCCTATTAGACTTTGTGGGTTTAATGCTAATGTTGCACATTTCTTTCAAAAATCTTAATTTGTGGTTTATTTCTTGTTATTTCCTACAAAAATGTGTTTTACCAGATACAGGTATTAAAAATTGGAAAGACAGTTCAATGTTTGCTATGTATGGATTTAAAAATCCCGTACTTAAATTATGATTAGATACAGATCATCACATCATTGTTAAAAGACTTTTGTAATACCTTTACTTCAGATGTGCCTTTCAGTCCGGAGGTTTGAAAGATCTGAGCTCACAGGAGAATCACTGACATTAAAAGAGTGTCTAAGAGGATAATTGTGTTCATCAAAGAGAGTAATAACTTTATCTTTGTATGCTGGGACACCTTCCTGAAGAGCGTCACATGAGGCTAGTGTTGACTTTAAGAGCTAATCTAATGAGGATTACTGCGAGTCTTACTGTGTAATTCTTCTCCCTCTTTGTAAAGAAAGACACAAATTCACTTGTGACACCTTTTGATCTAGCTTTTATTACAAAAACAATAAACCTTCATCTGAACCGCAGCTGGCGAGAGATACCAATAAATCCATTTGTCTCATAGAAATGAAATGTCTCACTTTGATCACCATCGATTTAATAAAAATAAACATCATTGGAGGTGATAAACAACAACAATGGTAAGGTGTGCCTTATCTTAATCAAAATAGATCAGCTTATTATTCATGTTTACATGATGAAACACAGCGATGAGGACAATGCACATGTGCGGCTGTGTAGAATGGAATCTGACTGCAGACAGTAGAAGAAGAGTGGACTGTCACCCAAAAGAACCAGGCCATAGGTGGATTTTCGACAAGACGAGAGTTTGGTGTGGATGTATTTTCCGTAGTTCCATATTTTAATTGTTTTTCAAATTGTTTATGGAATTTGTAGAAAAATAAATCAAATCAAAAGCAACATTGTGAATAACCATCCAGATGACTTTGAGGCTTTAAAAGGTTACAGTTTTGTAAACACTTAGACAAACGAAATGAATTTTTATTGACTTATTATATTATTATATTAATGAATTAAGTCAAACTATTGATTGGTTGATTGAGTAGCCATGTTAGAGGAAAACATTAATATGTTTTTTGTAAATTGTTTTAATGGAGGCCAATGAGCACATTTACACTGGAGAGGTACAGGTTGTCCCAAAATAAATCCTAAATAAGCATATCCTACAACCTAGGTGACTATGTGCTTTTTCAAATGTGAAAAGAGCTATATTTTCATAGAATCTTCTGTTAGTCATGGCCACCATTAATTTTAATGAGAGTAGTAGGTGCGAACAACAAAAACATGTTTTTTTTTATATTTATTGAGTCATTGGACCCATACAGAAGGTGCACTCAGAGGTCTTGTATTCCATCAAGATCCGTGTGACCAGTCCTGACCAATGGGCTCAAAGCTGAGTAGTGACATTATAAAAAAATCAATTAACTTCTAAATCCATCATGTAAATGAGGAAACAGTACAATTCCCATTATGGAAGTTGGAAGTGGCCTGTACACCAAGGGCCAGATCTACTAAAGCGTCTAAAAACCTGTTTTTGTCGCAAAAACAGCACTTTCTACATATTTTCAAAAGGGCCGCAGCGCAGGTTTGTTTAAGACATAATATACACTGTGACATATTTTTCTGTTAGGGGCATAGGATGCTGTGCGCCCCTCCCTTGTCCCGATGAGTTAGATAAAGGTAGAATGATATTTACAGATTCAATCAGGCTCACGTGGCATGTCCGTGATTCTGAGTTGTCTTAAATGAGTCAAAAACAATGTAGAATGATTTGACCAACTGTTGAATATATACGTTGCGTATTTCAACCACTCTGCACGTAAACATCCATGCTCCTGATTCTGTATCAGATACGATGCAGTACTCTTTTAATTAAAGTGACTGAGAGGTATTGAAATGAGCAGCTGTCAGCTCAGCCCCAAAACCTGCACAGATTTAATAAATATGCCACGAAAAAGGCCACTCATTGCCACGCAATCGCAAATTAGCATCCCAGGCAAAATTGTGCAGCTTAGTAGATCTGGCCCCAAGTCTTGATTTTATATTGTGGTCTATGGAAACTCTTTACCACTCAGTAGAACTGTGGCTAATGGATTGCCAGGATTTGCAGGGCCACCCCTCATCTTCCTCGTCACCACACAGCCCCAAACTCTTCTACTGTCTTTTTCTACTGCGTGGACAGAAAGTACATTAGACCAAACACTGTCTGAATAATTTGCCTCTGAATGATGTTGATGTTCAAATCTCCTTCTGTTCAAAAGCAAAAACATAACACCGAGATCACACATTTCATAAAACAGATGCTCAAACCAACAGAAGGGCTTACGTTTAAGTGTTGGTAAAAGCAGGTTTCACAGTGGAGATGCTGCAAAATAAAGGTGACAGTGAAGTATATGAGGAGGGCCATGCGTGAAGCGGGTGCTATGCAGAGTAGAGGCAGCGCTTCGCCTGGCCACGCTGTAGAGGCTGTGTGTGCACCCCATCATCCCCTTCTCTCCTAAAACAGTCGCACAGGCTCGTATTGAGTCCTAAAAGTCAGTGTTCTTTCACTTCTTTACGCCCCGTTTCCTCCATATTCTCTGTCCTCGGTTGCATCGCCGTCACTCCCTGCAGTGATGTGTTCCAACAGTATTTAATGTGTGACCCTTGACCCCTTTCAGAGGACACCGGCTGCTGTTTGGTTTTGTTTTGGAAAGTGAGAGTGTGGCAGGTTGATTTTGGTTGAAATGTCTTCAGTGGGCAAACAGGAATGGGAGGAGGTTATGCAGGAACAGGAGAGTGATGCACAGCAGGGGGTCCATGGAGCTCAGGGCGCTGCAGCCTGAAGGACAAACACAAAGGAAGAAGAATTGTGAGACAAAGATAACCTCAGAGCGCAGTCCTACTAAAACATGTGGTCCATTTCCACAGAGCCTATCAGAAAATATTGTCACTGAAACAACATTCAAGTGTGTATGAAAGTAAAATGTTATTCTGCTTTCAACGTTTATTCATCATTATTTTATTATTTATTATCATTTATAAGAGACAACACGCAAGCACTCTAAATTAAGCACACACTAAATATAATGTGATGGAAATTGAGCAAACAGGTTATGTACAGGATTCACCATTTGGATTCTGATCTTTGAAACCAAAGAAATGGTGGTGTTTATTTTTAGAGCACTTTTCTTCATAAAAAATGGAAAAATTACTACTTCTAAATGCCAATATGATTAACTACTGGTCTCAGAAATTAAAGCTTTTTTTCTAATAACAGCCATTTTAAAAAGTGCTTTCATAATGTATAATCTTTCAAGCAATTTTATATGTTTCCAGGAAGATGAGACTCATGCAGAGCAAAGTTTCAGTGTCTGTTCTAAAGCTCAGGGCACGCCGGGACAGACTTACATTGTGTTCTTGAGGTGACATGAGGTGTTGGCATTACATTTAGTTTTTGTATTTGGACAATGTTTCTGTGTAAATAATGTTGAGAGGTTTAGAGCAGTCGTAAATTGGACAACCTTGCTGACATCTGGCCACCTCAGCACACCTGCTCCTCTCTGTTTACACAAATCCTCTTTCCCTTTTGTTTGCACCGACATCCTCGCGCTCAGGGAATAGACTGGAGCAAGTAACACGCAGCTTCTCATTAAACCGACTCACTGGGACTTGAAATTCATACAAATCTCAATATACAAGCAGCATATTGTAGAAGTGTGCAGAAAATAAATCCACAGTCCTGTTTAAGGAGCCAGTATCCCAAATAAGTAAAAAAATTGAGATTGGGATACTGTTGCATGTACACTTTGGATTCAGATTTCTGGTAGTTGTCGACAAAAAAAAACCTGTGAGACAAAACCAGAAAGCACTGATGCATTTAAAAAAACAACTTATATTTATCATTGCTCTTTACCTGTTTATACCATTGAAATATTAAGGTGCAGCATTAGCGAGGTGCTAAGTGCTGCTGCTGTTCTGTGGACTGGAAGTGT
This sequence comes from Perccottus glenii, assembly GCA_024416835.2. Lineage (NCBI taxonomy): Eukaryota > Metazoa > Chordata > Actinopteri > Gobiiformes > Odontobutidae > Perccottus > Perccottus glenii. The sequence goes on from CM044548.2 coordinate 5,527,431, forward strand.
CTCCATTAAAGTCCTTTTTCAAATCTCAAGCTGATGTGTCCAAATGACTAACCAGTTACACAAGGGCAACCAAATTGAGTTTAAGGAACTGCATTCATTAAGTTGAAAAATATCTGTATTTTACTTTTATAACTGAAACGTTTCCATATATCCCATTATTCTGGAAAACAAAATAACCACTGTAACGTTATACTGTCAAACCTAGATATTTTTCTTCAAGGTTTTCATTCAATTCAGAATTTCATACTGTCCCATGTCAACATGCAACAGCTGTTTCCGGATCGGCAGCAGCATCCGGCTGTACCTCCAGTCTCTCACTCCACTTGAGACTTTATATGAATTTATGGCAATGTCTCCAATTTTTAAAAGTCAGCTTTGAACGTTTGTTGCTCTCTGGACAAAGCACAGAGCCTCTTTACGGGTTACCCACCAACTGTGCCGTACTTATCCAAACTGTATTGTACCACACTGGTGTGGCCCCTCATTGATTTTACCCACTATTTGACCTGACTGTGTTCTGAACAAAGTAATCTCTGCAAGGCCACTGAATTTTCCACTGGAATCCTTGAATAGAGCTTTTGCAAGTGGACCTTGGACACTTTCACAGTTCATAGCATCCAGAAAGTAAAAGAACACAGAGTGCTTTGTAGGTGAAAAAAAATAAATGAAAAAAGGATAAGTTAAAACAGACAGTTGACTCTTGGTTTCTGTCAGAGGATCTCAGTCCAGTGATGCAGATGATGAGGAAGAGCCTGAGTTATTGGCTAAGTCAGAGTGCAGGAAGAGAAAATGACTGAGTAAATGTTATGCGGCACCGTGAAGATTTACATTTCAGCTGTATTCATCGGCGCTCCTGATAATCCAAAGAGCTAAACTAAAAGCTCAAGAAACAGGAGTGGCCTTGTTTATGGAAATGTGTGCCCTCTCTCATCTTCACTACAACAAAGTCATTACTTCATGACACCGGGAGCATCCTTAAGCAGTTGTGATGCTCCAGCTTTCTCACTTACCGTCGCTGGCGCTCATCGCCTCCTCATGCCTCTTTTCTATGCTCGGATGTGCACGAGTCAAATATATTTCACGCTTCAGAGACATAAATTGTTCAAGCCAAAAAAGACTTTAGCATATATAACATAAGAAGAGTGGGATCAGCAAATGTGAAGTGAGCAATACTCGGGAAATGGCAGGTGGAAATGGAAATGTTTCAGATGTGTACATTTTTGAAGTTTCCGTTATCACGAACATTAGAAAGCAGGATTTGTCATTCCCCAGCAGCACTCAAATGGAAGTGAGTTAGGCTAGTGGTTTTACAATTATGTTCAATCTTAGAAGTGGTTGAGAGTAGATCTTTTTATTGACCACCTGCTTCCTGTTTTTTCTGTGTGGCTATTCCGCTCAAGTCAAAAGTTAATATCCAATTTAAATATACACATAATATACACATTATTTAAGTTGCAGCTAGGGATGGGACGTTATATGGTTTTAAGGTATACATGGACATTTTTAAACATTCCATGGTTTAAAAATGTCATCAAATATTCTTCTAATGTAAGCTGATTAAACTAGATCAGGCTGAAAGACACATTTACGACTTATTTTACATAACACTTCACATAACACTTCAAGTGTTTAAATATTGAAGGAAATTGCAATTTTTCAACTGGAGGAGGCAGACATTTGCCTTTGTCCCATTTACCTGGAAATAAACATTGTTTACAGAACAAAACCATGATACTGTCACACTATATTGTTTTTCTTACTGCCACAATTTCAGACCGTTTGTGAGTCAAACATGTTCATATTCTTGGCAATTTTAGTAAAAAGCAATGTTTTAATTACATGTAATGAATTGAAAAAGCAAAAGAAAAAAGAAAAACTCAATAGGTAGGTTTTGATTTGAGAAAGGTTTCCGTTGTAGGTCCACCCTCGCTGCCTGTGATGATGCTCCGGTGCAGGCGGCTGCTGCAGGGGTCAAACTTTGGTCAAACCTTGGTCAAAACTTGGTCAAAGCTTGGGCAAAACTCTACAGAGGCCATTCCCTGATTTGACTCGGGTCTGGTGCCAGTGGGTCACATGACCTGTGACTCTACCCAGTCATTTTATCTAATGCTGGCATCGCTATAAGTAACCGCCGGTGTTCTCTCTAGAGATTAGGTGTTCTTTGGACTGAGAGCACATCTGCTGTTACAACATATCTATTTTTAAGTTGTAGCTAGGGATGGGCACAAATATTCTAATATTTGAATATTCGATCTGCAATATATATTTGAAAAATAAGAACACCATTTGAATTTAGCTGATTATTAATTAATTTATTTGATTATTAATTATTAATTTGCTGAATATTAATTTAATTTTGTAACTGAAATAAATTCATAATGAGCAAACAGGCTTTTTACACAGATCACAACTGGCAGTGTTATGGTTAACTGCAGTAAAATAAATCCACACGGCGCTCGCTCGTCATGTTCCTGCTCTGTTCTGTCACTGAGTCATGTGACGAAAGTGATACACAGAGAGCAGGAGAAGGAGGTGACACAGACCTGTCCACTCTCTCAGTGGAGCAGCATAGGATCTGTGTGAAGGCTTGTAGCCTAACGAGTGTTGCACGGTGTATCCATACGTCAAAGGTATTGCAATACCATGGTGCTTAAATCTATACAATATCACGTTTTTTTAGATATCGATACTTTATTTAAATACCCATGTGTGCTGTGTTAAATGAGTAGTGCACCGTTCTGCTGCTGCACTGCAGCTGGCTCACAGTGAACAGATACAGGGCGAACCACAGACAGAGATGCTCTAAAAATTAACCAAATCAAAAACAGCAAACAGCTGCTATTCCATATTACTTCACATGTAGTCCCTGTTGTGTCATGCCTCACTGAGCTGAGGGAAAGGAGTGAGCGTGGTGGAAACTGGAATTTAGTGCGAGCTGTTCATGTCTCTGTTAAGGACAGAAATCCAAACCACATCTTGTATTTATTGAATGGTAGCTTGAATGGTAGCTTATATTTGTAAACTGTATAACAGGTCTGTATTTGATTGTGAGAGTGGTCAATTTGCAGCTAATGAGCCGAAGACCCCACAGACTGTAGCCTGCCACCTGAGAGTTACAAACCAGGACTGTATTTGGGTCTGACAGAACTGTGACAGAACCCGAGCTAACCCTCAGGAAAGCGGTGACTACAGACAAACTAAGCTTTACAGGAAATACAGGAGGTTTGTTCAGACACTTGTATTTTCCCCATGATTAGATGTTTCAGGCTGATGTTAAGGTATTGTTCTAGTATTAGTATTGTGATGCTCAAGCCAGATATCAAACCAAACTCAAAATTGTAGTATCATGACAACCCTAAGCCTTACTGTGACTCAATTTCCATCGTTTGTCACCGTTCAATGGATTTGGTTTGTTTGTGAACGTCATGGCGTCCTTCTCTAAACACAGCAAAGTTTGGAATTACTTTAAACAAAATAATCAGCTTGTCAAATGCAAAATTTGGCAGGTGAAACATAGTTATAACAATAGTAAACATTGTTTAATTTTTAGCTACAAAACACAGTATGGTGCCTGTAACTTTGTTTCTGAGTATGTTCCCCAATACGCTTGTTCGTAAACATTCAGAAATACGTTTCATAAATTATTACCTCTCTCATTAAACTTCATTTAAATAAACAATAAAATATTCAAATATTTTTTTTGGAAAATGTCCATCTCTAGTTGAAGCTCTGGCTGATGCAGGGGCTTCAATACACAGTGTGATACTTTAATAAGGGCATAAACCTGTCATAATATTCACCAAAGCAGTGGCACCTTTCTTTCTGTTCAGACAGCACTTCCGTTTGATAAATACATCCATTTTCTATCAAAGAACACAAACAATCAAGCTGCTGGGAGGCCGCTCGAACATCAGACTGAGGATAAATAACTCTTTAACAGAATCCTGGTGAAAGGATCTGCAGTGCTCTGCCATGTCAGACAGCTTCAAATAGGCTCATTTACTGTATTTCCTCTCCTGTGTCCCGTGTAATGAGTTTAATTTCCCTCGGGATGGCTTGAATGAAAAATGCAATCTCATTTACCATTAGCACATTAGCATGAAGGGGGTTTAGAAACCTCTCCCAATGAGCAGTACATAAGAGGGCTGCTCTTATTAAATTCAGAAATCACCTGGATGTTAAACAAAGTTAACATTAAATATGCACAATCTTGTGTTAACAAGAAGTTAAAAGCAAGTGACTCTTGCCAAATTTGTTTGAGAGCTTTGTACGAAGGAGCCAGCTGAGTTAATGTGTGCTTTGTATCGCTAATATGACAAATGATGCAGCAGCAGAAAACACATGCTGGTCAGAAAGCTTTAATTTGAATACTTTAAATAAGAACATGTAGTGTTGACTAGGGCTGGGAAACTTCAAGCATCTCACGATTCAATATGATTTTGATTCACAGGCCCACAATTCAAGAAATGATGCATCAAAAGCATTATTTCTATTTGTCAGCATTTTAGTACTGAATTATAACTGAAAAAAATTGAGAGTTCATGTTTAGACAGATTATTCAGACAGGCTCCGATTATGGTGAGTTTTGTTACATTTCCATTGTAAGTGTAGTAATTGATGTCTGTGAAGGTTCTCAGTCGTCCAGGACATCTTGAAAAAAGGTGGCTAAGGAGTGGCTAACCTGTGCATGGAGGAAGTGGAGAACAGAGCTCTGGTCTCTTTCCCAGGTACAGTGCCCAGTCACTGGTTCAGATATGTTGATGACACGTGGGTCACATCAACGCAGTGGACAAGAACATCAAGTTCACCCGTGAAGATGCCATAGACAACTGCCTGGCCTTCTTAGACTGTGCAGTGGTTATCGGTGAGGACAGGACTCTCCAAGTAGAAGTTTATAGGAAGCCAACACACACAGATCAATATTTACTGTTTGATTCCCACCAACCTCTGCAGCACAAGCTGGGAGTCATCAGGACTCTTCAGCACAGAGCACAAGAGGTGCCCACAAACGCAGGAGGTAAACGGAAAGAAGAACAACACATCCGTAAAGCCTTGAGAGACTGTGGATACCCCAAAACCAAAAGAGGACACAGAAACCAAACAGACAGGAACCAGAGACAAAAGGAAAGGGTGTAGTTATCCCTTATGTGTCTGGTTTATCTGAAAAACGTAAAAGGATATTCTACAAACACAACACTCCAGTCCACTTTAAACCAGGAACACGCTGCGTCAAAAACCGGTCCATCCTAAAGACAAGACCCCCACAAACAGAGTAATGTAGTTTATGCAGTTCAGTGAAGAGTGCAGTGACAGTTATGTCGGTGAAACAAAACAACAGCTTCACAAGAGGATGTATCAGCACAGATCCTGGAGGACCTGAGTCTGCAGTCCATCTCAAAGAGAAAGGACATTCCTTTGAGGACAGCAATGTCTGAATTTTGGCCAGAGAGCCCAGATGGTCTGAGAGGTGAAGGGAAAATGGAAAAGCCTTCTTTGAACAGAGGAGGTGGCCTCAGATTCATGTTGCCTAGTATTTATAACAATGTAACAGTGAAACCTAAAACAAAAGAGTTGCACCCTAGAACAACAAACACAGCACCCGAATGGAGCAGTGTAACTAACGACTCTGCACCTGAATGGAGCAGTGTCACTAACGACTCTCCTGAGCCTTAACGACTCTCACATCAGAAGTCACACTTTCCTTTCAGAGCCAACGACCATGAGACCAGAACAGCCTGGTCCATCAGGTTTGGTTTCAGGGGAAACTCCTCCCTCTAGAGATATAAGCTCAGCTCTCCTACCAGTAGATCTCAGAATTGATAAAGTCTCTTGGAATTAGAGACAAAACGTCTTCACCTGATGCTTTTATTTCAACCTGTAGTAATTGATATTGTAGCCTATAATTTCTGTGTTATGCATATGTTAACAAAGGTCTTCAATTTTATTTAGTACTGTTTACTTACTAGAGAAAAGAATCAAGCAGACACAACAAAGCAGGTTCCACGACCTTATATTTATATTATCTGCAGCGAATCTCAAAGCTATTTCATGCTTGCATCTTGTCAAGTCTGGATTATCGTAATCCTCTGTGTTCTGTGTTCAGCCGGTAGACCACCATCAAAGTACAGTTCACTTCTAAACTCACAGTCGTTTAGCATAAAAGCAAAAAAATCTATATCAAAATGTCTATAAATAACACAGTTTTATAGCTCTTCCAGCTAAACTTAAGCTGTATAAACCTTACATCTATAAAAAAATCTTTACATCAAAAGGGAATATTTAATCTCTGTCAGAGAATTTGAAACATCATCTAGTCCTGTAGGTATTTTAACAAATTAATTAGTAATTTAGAAAAAATATGAATTGCACGCTTTGTTATGTTTCATTGTTGTGCTCACTTGCCTAGGGACTGCGGATGGAAAGTAGCTTGCGGCTAAATCTGGAACAGATATTGTGTTTGTACATGGTTCCTGACAAATAAAGAATAAATTAAACGAGACTTGTCAGAAGAATCTGGTGTGATTAAATACTTGTTTAAGATCTTTATTTACAGTAAATGACAAAGCAGGACTAGTTTAGTTAAATGTCAGAAGTAAAAAAAAAAAAAGAAAAACGTTTAAAAGGTCCACGCTGTGGTTATTTGAAAAGTACACTGTGTATGACAATTATTTTGAACTGATTTTGAATTTCTGTTTGTCTTTTCTGATTTGTGCTCCTATAGTTTTTATAGTGGGTGCTTCATGTACTGATTGTAGAAGTGGTGAATGACATGGTTTATTTTAGCTGATTATTCTCATACTCCACAAAGTATGAGAATACAAAAAAATCTTGAACTGAACACCATTCTTGTTTCTTTTTTTACTTGATTAGATTATTAATTTATTGAGTTTGCTTCCTCTTCATCTTCTCCGCTTTGCACAGCTTGATGCGTCATCCGTAAAAGAAAGAAGACCAACAACCTATTTGCAAAGTTGGCAAAGTTGCAAAGTTGGGAAATTATTTTATTTACTATAACTTTGGCCTTCTATCAACTGGTGTAAATTTGTGACTCGATTAATTGATTTCCATTGTTCAAGCTCCAAGACTGCTTTTTTCGAAAGTGACCTCATTCTTTTCAACTTTTCCAAAAAGTAGTAAATAATTATTTAAAGTTGCCTTTTCATTTCCAAAATCTAACTGTTGACTTTACTATCAGGGATTAGGTGCAAGCACAAGAGCACTGGTGTGGCACGCTTTGGTTTGAAGCCAAATTGAAAAGACTCCAAAAACCAACAGGAGGAGACCTGGGACATTACTTTTTGTGGCAGGCAAAGGGCCAAGCCATAAGGATAAAACAGAAAATGCAAAATGGCATCAGCTTTTTCATTGCTTCTTTCAATTCAGATACATTGTAATTCTGAGACCTTAGGCACTGACCTTTGACAAGATTTTAAAGTAGATTTAATTATGACGTAGACATGGTTATGGTTTAGTTCGGTTTGTGAATTAAATTATAATTTTCTATTGATTCAGTTGTGCGTCCTTCAGGCATTTAACTTATCATTTAATGCATAGAACTAAACTTCCTCATTCAAAAAAACAAACAAAAATTGCACAAAAAACTGAAATGGATTTTCTAATTTTGCAATATACCCTAATAATACTAAATTGTTTTTAAATTCTCATTTAATAAATTAAAAAATGGATTTTCAGATTGAATAAACAAACCTGGCTTTCTAATTGTAATTTAAAAGTGCAATTTGGGCTGTATTTATTGATGCATTAGCTAATACATTTAGTTTTTGTTTAGCATTTCCAATGAGCTTCATAGAGACTGGATGTTGTTCAAAAATACCCAGATGACAGAGGGGGCCAGCATCTCTCATGAGAAAATAATCTCATCTTGTACCCGTGATTATCTTTGTAAACCCAGTCATTTATGTAAAAGTACATCTGCTAATGGATTTATAAAAAGACAGTCTAGACTTCAGGTTAGCAATAGCATTTTCCTTCTTTTCACAGGCAGATGACAATTTTGTGATAAGTTCTTTGCCTTGATTGCAAGAAATCACATGAAATAGGCAAAGCAACAGCAATGCATCAATACACAAGTATTATTTTTTTTTTTTGCCAAATCTAGGCTATGAAATATTGGGGCTTGTCAAGAGTGAATACCCTCTTCAGCTATATTCTGTAGATTTGGAGAAATATACTAATGTTCTTTATTGATGTAGGGTGAGATTTTTTGGCACAGTCTGGAGAAAATAGAAAAATGGTTGATTTATGTTTCATTTTGATGGCAATAATTAAAATGACGTGCTTCCGCTCTGTGAAAGCAAACAAACAGAAAGTCTCCTTTGACACTAATGTAACCTGGCAAGAAGACGGCACAGCAGCCAGATGGTTGCACTCCCAGTCTCACACGCCGCCTTGGACTCACACACATATCTCCCTGTGTTTACAAGCAAGAATATCTGCATTCTCTGCATTACCTTCAACACAACATGCCTTATCTTTATGCTGACCCTCAAACGACTGCCATAACAACATCCCCAGATGTGACGCTGAAAAAACTCTGCTGTATTTTATTAACACATTCAATTCTTAACCAAAGGTATAAACCGCACCAACACTTGGTCAAAAAAAGTAAAGCCTTTTGTTTTTCTATTGAACATGAATTCAAGAGATTTTCTAAATGTTTAGTTCTGTCATGTGTCACAGGTGACCCCTGAAGCTTGTTTCCTCTCGTCAGCTAAACAGTGACATCACACAAGCACCACACAAATTGTAAGAAATGAATCCTATCTGAAATAAACTTTAAAATGCATTGCCGTTAAGTAATGCACGAAGCTAAAGGTGTAGCTGTCCACTGCTGCAATAAAAAAACAGCAGGCGAATCAGGTTTATTCACAGATTTATGAGTTCTAAACAGACACTATATTTTATGGACTTTCTTTTTCAGGTCATGTCTCTTTCAAATGCAGTGTTTTAATACAGTTGTTCCAGTTATTTTTTTTATTTTCACTGGACTGCTGTGTTTAAAATTATTCTGGTACCAGACGGGGAAACAGTATGGTACAGTACTAAAATTCCTCCCCTACATGTCAATTCAACCCCACTTGTCATTTCAACCTGACGATCCGACGGTCTCGCATTTAGGCATGTCTGCGGACATCTCACTTTGGATGAAGGACCATCACCTGCAGCTGAACCTTGCAAAAACAGAACTGCTTGTGATTACGGCCAACCCATAGAATCACCATAACCTCTCAATTCAACTAGGCTCATCAACCATTACACCGTCCAGCACTTGAAATCTGGGAGTGGTAATTTATGATCAGCTAAACTTCACAAGTCATGTCGCCAGCACCACCCGGTTCTGTGGATTTTTTCTCTACAACATTAGGAAAATTAGACCTTTCCTATCAGAGCAGTCTACACAAATCCTAGTCCAGGCTCTGCAATGCTCTACTGGCTGGACTCCCTGCCTGCACAACCAAACCTCTGCAGCTGATCCAGAATGCAGCGGCAAGAGTGGTCTTTAATGAACCGAAGAGAGCGCACGTAACTCCACCACTGATTCCTACCAGATCCCTGCGCTCAGCAAATGAACAACGTCTGGTGGTACCATCCCAAAAAAGAAAAAAAAAAATCACTCTCACGTACCTTCTCTGGATCTGTTCCACTTTGGTGGAATGATCTACCTGCTGCTACAAGATCAGCAGATTCTGTAGCCATCTTTAAAAAACACCTGAAAACACATCTCTTCCTTTAACACCTGACTGACAAACACTGAGTTCTACTTCCTTTCTATCTATTCCTTTTCTAAAAAAAAACATTTCTCTCCTATCATTAGCTTTGTATACTGTGCTGGGTTTTAACTGACTAGTTTTTAGTGCACTTATGCTTTTTGCTACCTTGTGTTGTTAAAATTGCTTCTATTGTTTTCCTCACTTGTAAGTCGCTTTGGATAAAAGCGTCTGCTAAATGACTAAATGTAAATGTAATGTACATGTATTGTACCGCTCCAGGGTAAACATGCCTTATACATGTCTCACCTGACAGATGATTATAATTTGGTAAATTACTGGATATGTTTTAACTTAATTGAATATATAGTACAGTTGAGTATGTCTTGATCTCCCGAGCCTTGTAACACACATTGCTGTGGACAGGGTGTTGCAGCAGCTGTCAGGGCTCATTCCCAGAGGAACACTGTTGTCTCATGCAGAGGCCGGCATCAGTCAGTCTCACTGTTTCACTTTGTCTCAGTAGATTTCATCTTCTTCCTGCCCTTTCCATAAGCCCTCTCCACATCTTTCGAAACGCTGGAACCGTAGCAAATCGTGGGATATAAATGCCGTTTCCATAAATATTCACACAGTGTTGCTGTTTCCATATCCAGTAAAGTTTTTTTAGATAACTATTATTTTAGTGCAGTGTGAATTAATGCAGATTACTTGTGATCATGGGGGTATGTTCTTTGAATTGTTAAGTAATTGTTTTTTTCTTTAAACCACGTTTCTTGGCTTGCGGTTGTTGAAGTAGGGCTCTTTGCTTGCCAGTCATTGCACGTCTATAATAGCCAAAATGAACCCAATCACCTGCACAGTAGTCGCCATCTAGCACCATGCCACACCACTACAATCAGAGAGAAACAGTCCAATCTTTACCAACAGAGCAGTACACCACCCCATCCCCAGAGATGATAAGAAAAATTCCACTTGATTTGACGCACCAACGTCTGTCTGCGTCAATCTGCCCCATGCTACTTATATAATTATGTGCTTATTTATTCTTGTGATGCTCATACTGCTTCTAAATATATGACTCATAGCACTTAAACATGTCACAAACAGACTTGAATTGGAAGTTAAAAATGTTATCTCTCAAAAACAAGTTACTAGTAATACTTTCAGAATGGTACAGTTTTTAACAGCAATTTGCTGGTTGGCCAAACATACATCTTGTAATACACTACCAGGCCACCTGCCATGGTCTAATGTGTAGGGCTGTCAGCCTCTGGTCGTCTGGTTAAGTAAGTAGTCAATGACGTCACAGCTCGGGCTATACAATGTGTTGTGGCAGAGCAAGCATTCAAGACGCTAAAAATCCTCAGGGAAGAGTCTTTTTGCCTCTGTTACTGTATGCCTCAGTTTAATGAAGTAGCAGGAATCTGATAAATGGAAACAGCATAGTATCTGTCCACTGCGCAACATACTTAGTTGATTTATGCTAATTAGTTTTGTGTTGGAGAATCCAGCCACATGGAACACAAGCCACTGTACTTTTTTTTGCCAGTCCCAAGCCCGGATAAAGGGAGAAGAATTTTATAATCAATGGTCCACCACCTTCCACGAAACCTTTAGAGTTCAATGAGAATGAGCTTACAGAAAAGTTTCTGTTGCATTTTGATGCATCACCCTTTAAAATCGTTACTTTTAACCGTATTTATTCAGTTTAACTAGCAAACATACGTAAATATGCCTTTGACACAACATGGAATAATCTATGGAAATTTATTATTGTAGATTTGCTAACACTCTGAAACATTGGGTGCTTCTTAGCTGAGGTATTAGACAATTTTTTTTCTCCTTAATAATTTGAAACTTTTAGCTGATACAGCTCAAGATAAAGCTAATGATTCAAGTCTTGTTTACAAGGAGACAATGGCTGTTTACAGCAATTTAGTGTTGAGCATTAAGCTACACTCAGTTATACATCCATCAAAATGACATGTGGCTAATGTGCAATAATCTATGTGTAATTAACACAATTACGGCCATGGTTTTGTGAAAGCGCTGGACTCAATATTTAAGCTCAAAGCTGCTCAGTTTCTGCCACAGACAGACTCTGCCTCAACCCCCAATAATAGATATGAACCCATGTAAACCTTTGCACTTGTATCAACTAAAGCTTGATTTTATTATCAAGCAGAATAATATACCATTAACTGCCATATTTGTTAGCCAGCACTGTCCAAAAAGCTGTAGGCAGACTTAGGAACATAAGAGTAAATGTACTGCAAAGGTAAAAACAGCAATTTAGTCAAACAGCATGATTACACATAATCAGCTTTCATATTTCAGTTCACTACCTTAAATGCTTCCTGCCAGACAATGTTTATTTCAGCACGCTTTTGTAAATGTTTTTGAAAAAGATCTACAAATGAGGTAAGATTATGTTTTATTATGCTTTCATTTTAGTGCAACATGGAAATGTCTTTATCACTGAATCACTAAGGTTGAATGAAAATGTAATTTCAGAGATTTTATAGAAAAGCATAAACAAGAGTTTTAATGCTTTAAATGGCAATCCGTACAACCACTAGTGAATAAAGCTTGCATGTCTATTTATCTATACAGGCCACAGCTGTCCAAGGCACAATGTTATCCTACTTACCTTAGTTTAATGTCAGTGTAAAAAGTGTGCTTGTAGCTTAGTGGGTAGAGCGGCCGTCCTTTGACCAGGCGGGTGGGCGGTTCGAGCCCCGCTCGAAACATCATAAAACATCATAACATCCCGCTCTCCCCCATATACTGTCGTTGTGTCCTTGGGCAAGACACTTTACCTACATTACCTCCAGTGAGTGTTCTGTAACACTGGTAAATAGTTTAATGTATGTAAAGCGCTTTGAGGGCCTACTACAGTAGGTGGAAAAGTGCTTTATAAAAATAAAGATTATTATTATTAATCTATAATGAGGTATTTATGACACATGCATATATTATCAATGCCTTTGTAAACAAATATGTAAAAATAAAAATAAACATGAGTGTTTAATAATAGATGCAATGGCAAGTGCCTTTTTGTGCCACTAGATGGAGTCATGAGCTACTACAGCACTTAGTCTTATTATCCTTCAGTCCAACTGGATAAAAAGTGCAATATGTAGCTATTTTGTGTAAAAGTCAGTTGTAATTCAGAGTTCTGCAGAATGCTGGTTTGGTGATATATGCCCCTCAAACATAAGTTAAAATAAAAACTAATTTGCTGCTGTTGGTTGGAATTGTATACTAAGTAATGCCATTTTCAGAAATTACCACTATAATCACCAACATTTCAACATAACCTGCAACACCAGAATTGGCTTTTTACACAACCTCTCTGTAAACAAATTTCCCCATACAGTGTTGTTAAAAGTGTAAGTTGTGTATCTCATAAAGAGTACAGAAATTATATGTAATTTAATTTTCCATTGTAAAAGGAAAACTATTGAAATGTGTGTAATATAATAGAAAAAGCTGTTTGGATGCTATATGCAACTGGATCATTCAGCAGTGTTTTGGGAATGGGGTCATTTTCACTTAAACTTGCTCAAAACATTAAAAAACATCATAAACTTGGCTTTATAAAGGGGTTAAATATCATTCCCTGTTGGTTCTAAATTTAAAATTGCACTCATCAATAACTTTACTTTGCTAAGGCACTGTTAAAGCAGAAGATGGCCAACAATATGGATTTATGAAAAAGAAATGGAGAGTGAGAAAAACTGCATCCCAAAATGTCATTGTAAATTTGTAACTTTCAGTTTGCTTAGAGGCAATTTTTAACCCAATGGAATTGAAACTGATATTTTCTCCAGTCTATGGCTTTACCAACATTTCAGCAGCTTTTCACTGATTCAATATGACAATGACTGATGGCTATGTGAGAGCAAACTTCTATACACACAGCGTGGTCATGTGATAGCGTTCCCGCTCCGCATTCTGACGGATGTGAAGTGATTTGTGAATAAAGCACACAGCTATGATGGACAGCGAGGAGGATAGGGACCCGTTTATCTATAACCAGGCAAGGCCACCAAAACTACAGATGAGAAATGAAAATACGAGAGGCAATTTGAGACACCTGCCGCCTTATCTGCGCCCTACCCTCCGCCACCGACGAACGATCCCCTCCCATATTAATTGTTTCTGCCACTCAGTCAGATGACATTGCAAAAAAAAAGTGACAGATGCCAGCGTTTTAGAGCACTCCTCCCACTGCAATGCTGCTTGTTATTGCTGTGAATGAGGCAGCGGAGCGAACGCGTGCATGAGGTAATCTTTCAATTTCGCCACGCTTTTTAACCTTCAACTGTTGTCAAATACTTCGAGCAGATCCACCTCAGACGAAAGCGGGAAAATCTAACCCGGGATGGATTCCTCTGGGTTTTTCTGTCAATAGAGAAGTGTCAGTGAGCCTCTTAAGCTCCATTTGATTTAGTGAGAAGCAGACATGAGCAGGCTGCCCAGCTGACAGTCCACTCAAGGACTCAAATGTGAAAATATCAGCTCACACCATAGCAATATTAATCAGAGCTGGTCTAGATATAAGCCTGTGGGCCACTAGAGTCAAACTCATCTTATTCAGGCTGTTTTTGTCTTTGAGAGAAATAACCTCAGAATTTCAAACATGACATCTATTTAAACTGCACTGAGGTCATTTTGACAGAATCTCAAGTTAAAATCATACAGCCTTTTGAGACACACTCAAAGGTGCTTTTGGTTTCTTTTCATAAAATATGAAAAAGAGAAATGTTCAGCTTAATCAACAGGGTTTTTCAAGTCAGTTTTATAATGGTAATTCAACATTCAGGCTGAAAAAGAAAATATAAATAGATGAATTAGACATGCACTTTGCCTCTCGGTGGAATATTTCATTTAAACTAATTGCCAAAAGTTTTATTTTTACTTTTTACAGATTTATACATTCAGTGTTTCACCAACTTCATTGATTTGAATTAATTTTGAATAAGACACTAACAGAGCAGGGAACTGAAATAACTCTCTCAGGTGTTATGTGTGTCTTTGAAATGCCACAGCTTATAAAATATTAAAAATCTAATTAAATAGAAAGAGTATGGTAATAGTATGTTGTTTTATTTATATACTACTTATTATTCAACAAACTATTGCCTCTACTGCTCCATTATGTTTCTTTTTTTTTTTTTTTATAAAAATTTGACCTTTAAGCCTTCATATGTCACATAACCTTTACTTTCACAACATGGTGGCCTCCGCTTGATTACAGTTGCCATGGTGAATACTCGTATATTGGCTTCACAAATGATGGCTTTTTCCCTCGGCTAAACTCAGGAGACTGTGTTAGACTAGTCTGAGTAGGAAAACCTTCAGTTTAGGTAATGTTTGTGGATATTTTTCGTCATCCAGGTCATAATCCAGTAAAAGTATTCTGCTGCAGGGGAGATAAGACCAATGTCTCCACTTGATGGGATATGACTCTTTGGGTAAAACAAATGATGGCAGCCAAATGTACTTGCTAGGTTTTAAATCTAAGTAGGTTCAACCTGCTGCAGGGAAGATGTCTGTGGACATTCCTATTCATCCAGGTCATAATCCAGTAAAAGGTTTCTGCTGCAGGGGGAAATAAGACCAATGTCTTGACTAAAACAATTGCTGGCAGCAGTGAAATGCACTTGTTATACAATACTATTTTTTTCCACCAAAATTCAAATGTGCTTGGACCAAATATGAATAAAGCATGTTACATCTTTTCGCTCCACATCTGGCCTCTGTCCATTTTTCCACTCGAGCTACATGATTTTTTCTTCCTATTTTTAGCGCTTTTAGAGGTCCATTTGTGGTCTCACATTTCATTCAATCGAGACCAGAAGGATCCATCTAGAAGTGGACCATTTTTGGTGCACACTGAGCTTCCGATGGCAGCATTCACACTTGTTCAAGTAAACCACCCAAAGTTATTTTTAACTGAACCAAACATGACAAGTGTGAACTCACCCTCAGAAACCTCTCCACTTCTCTATAATATCACACCTACCAAGTTTTTTATTTATTTATTTGCAGTGTCAGACCCAAAAAAATTGTCTAATCCAATTCCATACCCTTATTAAATCTTTTTAAAGATCACCCTATATTATAAAACAATGTCCATACTTAAATCTTTACTAGAAAATGTACAATAACAAAATAACAGCATGAAGAAGTTTGTTTGTGTTTATATTATTGAAGATATGGAAATCTGTCCAAGCAGTTATATTCTGAAATGCAGTAAGCAACATAATTGAAAAATCACACATGCAGAAAATCCCCAGACCATTATGCCCTAATGGGAATTTGTTTTATGTAGAGTCAGTCATGTGGCCGACACAAAAACATCAAGCTTCAATAAATGTTGATGAGCAAAGAGGACAACGTTGGACCATGAGGATTAAAAACGGACATTAAGACTTGTTCTCTTCTGCTACTTTTCATCAGGCACCGTCCCCCTGCACCTTCAGCATTTTTCAAAGCCAGATTCAACTATATAGCACTGTACCTTTGCATTTGCATCAGGAGCCACTAATGTATGCTAATGCCTTGTACTGGATATCTGCTCGAAGGCCGGTGCATAGTCATTTGTAAAGGTTAAAGATAATGCCAGGTCAGATGACAGATGTTAGCCGTAGCATTACACCCAAGATACTGAATTACGATAGCCCTAAAATCAAGACACATCCTTGCATTTAATAAAGCCTTATATGTCAGGCCACAATTTCTAATATACTTTCTGGCTTTAGCTTGTCTGAGGCTTGATATATATTAGGCTCCATTTTGTGTGCCGTTGCAAGGAATGTATCATTTATACCACATTAAGAAAAACTTCCCCTGAAAACTGTCACACTGGGTCTCTTTGGGATTCAGAGGGAGCTTGTGGAAACTAGATTTTCAAAGATTTACCACCGTGAAGATAATCTGCTACTGATTTGCAAATTCAACCAAGTTCACTCAAGTAAAGACAGTGTATGTTCAGAGTAAGTCATTCCACTGAGGATGATGAATACACGCTGACTTCGCTCACAAGCATGTTATCTCGGGTCGTCTAGTCAGCTAAAACAGTGTCAAGAATTGAATGATTACAATGCAGCACTTTAATCCAGCCAACATGTTGGCACCATTATGTGCCTCGGAAATTGGATGATCCCGTTGTTAGCTTCTTCATGAAATGGATTAAAGTGAATTTGGAGAGAGGAGCTCAGCCGGACGGGTGTGTAATTAATTGGGCTGAAATTAGAATTGTGTTGTGACTAAACAGTTCAGGCCTAATGTAGCGGCCAGGGTACATGCCATGAGTCTATGAAAAGTAGTGATGATTAATGTTGTTGCAGTTTATATTTGAAGTTCACAAATCATATTAATTCAAATTACTATAAAGTAGAAATCTGTTAATATTAGAAAGGCTAATTTTAAATAATGAGAAAATAAATAAATTTTTCAACAATTATAAAAAAAGGTTGGTTATTAAATAAACTTCCTCAAGGCAAACGCTTTGTACAGCCACTGTGTAAAATCTGCACCTCACCATGAGTTCCAGTTTAGTTTGAAGATATGTACAGGTGACTCAAATGCCTTATTCAGATAGTCATCAGATCACTTTTCTCTTAACACTATACAACTGTCTGATTTGTGATTGATTGGGAGTCTTATGATTGCATTGCACTGGTTCATACACTGCAGTCTTTCACTCTAACTGGTTTGTAGTGTCTCCAAAACTATGTAATGTCTGGAAAAGACACTTGTGAGTTCCAACTGAACATTTAACAAAAACAATGCCAGTAGCTTTTGTGCTTTGTTTTACAAAACAGAAATAAAGATAAAGCCATATGGTTGGTCCACAAACTAGAGATTCCTTCCCCACAAACTGTCCCATCCATCGTAATGTCCTACACTCACTGGCTCTAGATTCATGCCCTGTCCCGCTAAACCCCTCTTTAGCTATAGCTCATCGGCAACTGGCCCAGATATTTAGCCTGCTTAATGTCTGGTCAGAGTTGGCAAGCATGTTCGAGCATGTCATAGTGGAGATGCCTATCAAAAGCCGAGTTGCACCCTATCAGGATTTTTGTCAGCAACTGTCAACTGTCACTGTCATCATGTTTAAATTGTGTAGTCATAAAATGCCCAAAGGGAATAAATGTCAGAGTGAATGATTGTCATTGTATGCCTGTAAGGGTGCACTCACACTAGGAAAACCGTGACCAGGCCTGGAACGCCCCAAAGTCTAGTTTGTTTTGCTAATGTGAGTGCTGCCATCCGTTCTTGAGAACGAAACGCTTTCAGGGCTTCAGCTCGGTTGAAAGACCTGTGCGGCAGAACGGAATGGCTGCTCACACATTCGCGTCTACCGTTGATGTATCTGACGTAATAAATGTGACAAAAGGTTGACTCAACTGATCTTTACACCTTTTTGATGAATGAATCATATCCTGCTGCTTTTGCAAAAAATAACTGACAAACGTTGTCAGTTGCATATTCCAAAAAAGAAGAAACGTATCTCATTAACGCAACTCAAAATAAGACAAAATCAACGCTGCTTGGCTTTAGTTCTCTATTGTGACATTTTACTAAGGGCACAGAATGGTTCAAATGGTGTTAGTGTGAATGTGCTCTTAGTGTTAGGGCTGGGAAACATATCAAATTAATCCAAGTTTCTTATTTTGGACAATTTAAAAAATTGCTATAACAAATTGGCAATTTTCTTTACTTATAAGCCTTTTGGGTCACTACTGCTATGTGGGGTGTGTTTTTGTCAGGTTGTGAACTAGTAAGGCCAGAAATGCTTACAACTAGTACTAGTGGATGCTAAATTGCTCACTAGTACAACTAGTGGACTCAAAACTGTTGATCTAGTTAACAAGTGTCACAAGGTTAGGTTCACTAGTAGTACTAGTGAGCAAAAATGTTTTACTAGTCACTGTTTTTTGGGTTCACTAGTTAACTGGTGGAACAAATCCTTTATTCTCTAGTGTCTTTGCTGTGTACTAGTTCCACTAGTAAACATTTTTGTCCATCCCCAGAGAAAGCAGTCATGTTACCTCTGAAATGGTTTGGTTTAGCAAAGTAGCAGGAAACTGATCATTAGGAACAGCATAGTGTTGATTTATGCAAATTAGCCACGAGGTCAGCGCACCTTTAATGTCTTTTAACAAGGCTTTGTGTGCAGTGGAAATATATTAGAAATGGTCTAGGGAGACAGAGAAGGCTAAAACTAAAAATTAGCCAACTAATGCAATCTGCTGCTGCTTTGCTCTTGTTGTTTTATATTGGCAAAAATTAATAAATGAAATATATTTGAATTACATTTTTAGGTAGCAAGAAAAAAATCTATTAAAACAGTAAATTGTAAATTTTAACAACACAAGGTACAAAAAGCATAAGTGCACAAAAACTAGTCAGTTTAAACCCAGCGCAGTTTACAAAGCTAAGGATAAGAGAATTTTTTTTTTTTTTTTTTTAGGAAAGGAATCGATAGATATTTCGACCATTTACGTAAAAAATTATTTTGTACAGTCAAACAATAATAATCAGATCAGAGTATAAATGTGAATTGTGCATTAAGACTTTAAGAGCCTAAGAGAAAAAACAGCTTTAGACTGTGACGTTTTATGGGCTGCATCAGTAACCATCAATGCACAGCCAACAGATGCAAGTTAAATGAGCAGTGAACACGCAACTTCAAAACTTCTTTGTTAATCAGTGACGAGATTGTGGGTTTTAGTTACAAATCCTAGAGCTTACTGAGGATCACAGAATATACTCTAGTGGTGGGTTATACATTGTGACGGTGAAGTCTGGAGACACTGCACTTTTATTTTCTCTTTTCTATCAACTGTATGCAGCTGGCCCAGTTCAGAAAACAGACTGTGAGTGACCACTTGCACTCATCCAGTTTTCATTTCACTGCCCCATCACGTCTGACTTCTCCAGAGGGGCTGCCTCATTACAACAGTTTAGCAGCTCGGAACAGATGCAGTTGTGGAAAAAAGAGAGTTTTATTTGTTCTAAACCCGTCCTGATTAAACAAAACAGGGCAAACTCAAGCATCTGAAATCACATAATGAGATGTTTGCACACTAAATCAGATAAACATTTGTTTTCGGGGCTCTTCGTTAGTGCTGTGACAAAACGCAAAGAGCACACTCCAAGGCTCGACAGTTTTCATTTGAGGTGTAATATAAATGATGAAAAGGAAGAAGTGATACATTAAGGAGCCTAATGAGGCAATTAAAAATGTATGTAATGACCCAACCAGCCCACAAGTATTATATAAATAACTGCAAGAGTTCAAGCTTTAATTAACAAGTCAATAATCTCACGACAATCAAATGATGCAATGCAGTACAAAAACCCATCTAATGGTTTAAACCAATAACTTCTACTTCATTACTACTGTACATTGGGTTTGAACTGGTGTGTCCTTTTTAGATCAATTAGGACAAAGCAGAAGGCTGGTTATGGAGATAAATAGGACATAAACATGGACTAAAACAAACTAGGAAATGGTGATGATAAAAAAGAAAATGCTACAATGTTTTGGTAAGAATATTCCTTAGGCTTAGAGCAGAGTCTTTATCATAAATCCCCACAAAGATCATGAAAAATAAGCATGTATGGCTAAAGGTCATGTTAAGACTTGATAAGTAGTATTGACCAAACCTTGTACAGATTATCAAAAGGCAGGCTCAAATACCACATTTTATATTTAATGAAGGATAAGAAAATGGTTTATATTAGATTATTTTCTATGAAGCTTATGGAATCCTTATGTAACAGCCATGTACTGCCAGGACTGATACAAGTCAAACTGTTATAAAGCCACATATTTTGCTTGAACACATAGGGAACTTTCACGCCTGCACTGTTTGGTCCGGATTTTCTGACTTTCCTGTTTGGTTCCAACCAAATCTTCAGGTGTGAAAGCGCTAGTGGACTGTGGTTCGGACCAAACGGCTGCTTCACTTGTAGTGCGAAAGCTCATTTACCGATAGTTCTGACTATCCACAAATGACAATTACAAGAAGTCACGGTTTATTAAAAAAAAAAAAAAGCAAACGGAGGAGGGAAACGTGAAAAAAAATAAAAAATAAAAATAAAAAAATAAAACTAGTACAACACATAAAAAAGGTTAAAGCAAAGGCATCTGGACTTAGTTTTCAAGGTGAAGACGTTTCATCTCTTCTCCAAGACACTTTGATAATGAGTTCAACTGGTTAGAGAGCAGAGCTTATATCTCAGATAGAGTGAGAGGTTTGAACTGAAACTAACTCTGATTGGACCAAGCTGGTCTCATAGTCGTTAACATGAAAGGCTATTGTGACTCCTGATGTGAGATCTCCCATCAGGAAACGGTTGGCTTGGAAACATTGAATCAACAGTGGCCCAAAAAAATCCTACTGGAGAAAAACATGGAACAGAGAATAGAGAAAAGTGAAAAGCAGAGTATTCCAGTCTCTGATATTGGGTTTTTGTCCTGACACCACTTTTCATGCCACAATCAATAATGCACTTTTTATTATGATGGCAGAGGCACTGACATTATTTTGATCAATACTGATTTTGGATTAAGATTGTGACACCTCCTGTATAATAGTACATCATCAAAATGGCGGATATGACAAGAACAGAATAACTGCATCGTATTTAGCATAAGCATGTACTGTGTATGGGCTGATTGCACTGCTGCTAGAAATTAGCTGAGCAAACTATTCACAAATAAACATGAAAGTGCCAGTCAGTTTCAGATATAAGAGGTTGCTTTGACGTCACTTCAGTAGGGGGCCTGTAATGATATTCCCCTCATTCACAAGCAGAGTGTAGAGGCATCTCTTAGAAAAGGCTCCATTTCAGTGCGGCAGAATCAGCTCTGATAAAGTCTTCTCCCTGGTCCATGTGAGGCGCCTTTAAAAGAGTGATCAAAGCCGTGAGAACAGAGGCTTAACGCTCGTCTCAGATTCTACAGCACACCCACCAAGAACAGCAGATATCAGAGCAACTGTAATACCTCCATCACCTCACACGAGCACCTATCATTTAGAGCAGACGTGAGCAATTTGTCCCTCCACAGCCTGCAGTGCAAAATGAAAAATCAACTCTATGTGAAGAGCAATCAGGCTTGCTTTTAATAATGATATATGGCCAAAAAGACTGTACCCTTTTGGGTCTCTCCAGTTCTAGTATGTGTTTCATCCTCACTGCAAAATATATCAACAAACAATCACTGGCAAATGTTTCCTACATAGTTGTGGCAGGTGGCCTTTATGAACAGAACAGGAGTGCCTCGTTGTGCTTCTGGGTTTCTCTGTTGGAATGTTTTGTAACATAACACCTGACCTTTATGCTACAGATGTTTGCCTTTCTCAAACCTTAACCAAAGTTGCACATGGTGTTTCATTGTAGGCAAGAGTGAACTAGTGATGTGAACTTGTCAAAATAATTGTCTATTAAAACTGTAATCCAACCAAATATAAAAGTAGTGCCCAATGGAGGTTCAGAGCCTTGCATTTATTTATATCTCACTATGCAGTTCAACTACTCAACTGCCAAAGAGGGGATTCAAGTAATGCAGGTCAGATTGTTATTGTACTACTCAGCATAATTAGCATATATGTCATGTTAAATGTGATGTAATCAATTTTTGAGTTCTTTTAAAATGTGTCACAACAAACTCAGATCCCTTAAAATGAAATGTTGGGTTCTCACACAAACCCTTGGGAGAGCAAATTGCCCAGCACTTATGTAGACTATAATGCAAACACATGGCTGTGAGGCAGTAAGTTCAGGCCCTTTATAGCAACGCATTGTGTTTGCATGTCTCAGTTCTCCACACAGCATCTGGTGTGCGGCATATGAGCCTCAATGGCTGCTCTCAGCATCAGCAGCAGAGCTGACGAGGCTCCACTAGTCTTCGATGAGTTTTAATTATTCACAAGTATGCTTCATTGAACAGAACTGGGGCAGGCAGAGGAGCTGTGAGAAGGTAGATTACAACTCTGCATGCCCCCTCCCTTCGTCTCGCTCCTTTCCTTCGCTGCACCATCTGGCAACCTGCTGGCAGAGGCACTAATAAGTCCCTGTTACACGTTCATACACAAGTCAACCAAAATGCTCCCCTGATCAAAAGAGATCATAGCAGAGTGACAGAGGTGTGGCAGAGGCGTATGAATCTCAATACTGATGAACTTTCATATTTCTATCATGTCAACCATCAAAGGACACATACTGTTTGTACCAATGCTGAAATATTCACACTCTTCAATTAGGACATTTTTTAGAACACATCTCCTTCATTCTGTTAGTTTTATGATATTTACTGATTTACTGAAGATTTACCTAGATTTACCTAGTAGCAAACATGCCTTTTGCATTTACCATCCTCTAAAATTTACCATCCTCTACATTTACGCAGCATATACAGCTTTTCATAACACTACATCCAACATCCAATTCATCTGATTGGTTCGACAAACAAGCTCAGAATCAAACAGCAAGAGGCGCATGTACTCCCAGGGCAATCACACAACCAACGTTCCAGTCGACAACCAAAAGACCTGATGGTGACGTTACAAATAACAGCATAGGTCTCTGGAGTTAAGTCCTACTTTTGTGACAAGTGAACCTGAATAATTCCTCAGTTAATGCACTATTAAACACTTAAATTGTGACTAGGGCGACTGTGACTGACAGGCGTCTGTGCGTCTCACTTGATCTTTACTGATATCATTCCTTCGCCCAGATCTGCCATAATG
Source organism: Perccottus glenii (assembly GCA_024416835.2). NCBI lineage: Eukaryota > Metazoa > Chordata > Actinopteri > Gobiiformes > Odontobutidae > Perccottus > Perccottus glenii. Next base: position 5,550,937 of record CM044548.2, read on the forward strand.
CAGACATCCACAGCCAGAAGCAATAAGTAAAGTGAAAAATCCATAGTGGAAACTGCCTCAATCTACACTCAGTAAAAAAAACACAATTATATTAAAGCTTTTAAAAAAATAGTCAAAGCTGTACTCACAAAAGAAAAGCACAGCGGATATAATCAGTTTGCTGAGACTAGGCTTACGAAGGGTGAAATATCTGAAAACATGCCAACAACATCAGATTTTAGAGGCAGGTGCAACGAAGAACGCCTCCGAGAAAACATTGTCTACAACCAAAAGATAAACTTTCCCTGTCAGAGGAAACAACAGCACATTTGCTCAGATTTGAGCTGCTAAGACAGAAGAACCTTGAGACAGATGCCGACCAGTGACTGGACACACACAGCATGCAGAACAGCATGTGGAAACCAAACAGGGTTCTCTGTCAGTGCCACTAGGGGTCACTGTGGCTCTGTAACCAGGAAACCAGACTCCATTATGGGAAAATATGAGGGAAAAGATTTAAAAGGCCTATTAGAAAGGCTGAATCATAGTAAAGGAGAAGGCATATTTCAACCACTAGTTCCCCATCCAAGCTCTGTACTGGTCATGGTGTTAATGCAGTCCCTCCTTTATGTGGCAGCACTCGCACCGCCCCGACAGTTAGTAACAGGTGAAAACAAGAGCTGTAGGCAGTAGAGACTGAATCATCATTCATTAGAGGCACAATCTGAAAATAGATCCAGGAGTAAACAGGCTTATTAAGATGGAAGAAAACAACACACTCCCTGCACAAAATATATATAAAAGAATATATTTTATGAAAACCATTTTGGTTGGAGCAACAGAGTAAAGCCTCTGGAATTCTTTCATCTTTATATTGATGTTCCAAAAATCAAAAGTAGTGAACAGTTCAGATCTACTCAGAACAGTCTTGGTGCTGTTCTACTAATCAATTCTGACAACACTCACTTCTTACATTTATTTTTTGAAGTAAAGAAGAAAATGTTTTACTTGAAAAATCATAAAATGTGTCTCTTCATTGTTGTTTTTATGGCTCCATATCATGTCAAAGGCAGAATAACACTTCTTTGACAGTCACTACACTATCTAACTCTTCTTTACAATTCACAACAGATCTTCACAGATCGCTGCAGGATATATACTGAGACATGACGGTCCCATGTGAAAAGATTGCAGTGTTCTTAATTGGGTACAAATGATTACCATAAAAGCAACAATGTCTTCATTGATTACTGAAATGTAATTGTTATTTTGATATTTCAAACATAAACTAAATGAAATATAAAGAGTAAATTCGAGGTATTTGCTCTCTTATGTCATTCAGGTTTCTAATGTTCCACACACTGCACATCATAATTAAAAATAATAAAACAAATTACATTAACAATCTGTGAACTGTGAATAATCTGGAGGATAACTGTTAGTAGCATCATGTTTGACACACAACCAAATTAATTTAAAGTTAGAAAAAGCAAACTTTTTCAAAACTTGAAAATCAAATTTTAACTTCCATGACTTCTCCAGGTTTTTATGGACGTAATAACCCCTATATTATAACAGAAATGAGTGCTGTCATGCTTTATTATTCAGTATTACAGCAAGCTGCCTACTCCATCTTTAAATGAAATTGCTGTCATATTGCTCTGTCGTTTATAGCCTTCAGAGAAGCATAAAGCTGGACTCACCGGCTCCGAGCTGCTGCCAGAGCAGTGAAGAGGCAGAGGACTTGACCACAGAGGAGGTGGTAGTGGAGGAGATGGACGGCAGGAGGCCTGGTTGAGCCTGCTGCGGTCCCCGGCCTTCCCTTGTCCACCCGCCCTCTGACCTCCCGGCCCCCCCTGGCTGGGCTCCGAGGTGGCTCTCCCGGCCCCTCCACCCAGCGCAGTGTTGGTATTCCTGAGGGGCCAGCGGTTCTGGATGTGGGACACTGCCTCCTCAGCCACCATGCCGTCGGCCCGCGTGACTCTAAGCGCGGCGTTGACGGTGAATTCCTGAGTCTCGTCAGCCCACAGGTCGGACACGCGGCACTCGTACAGACCCTCGTCTTCCTTCTTGACTTTGGACAGACTCAGGCGGTGCGAGATGGCGCTGCCCTGAACACGCACCGTCTGCAATGACAGCACAGTTTCCCCCAAGAAATATTAATGACCTTTCCAACGCCATTCACCAAATCTCCTACTATTATTTTATAATATTAGCAGAACATGAGGTATTTGCTGTCTTGTAAAAAGACACACAGGTTTTTAATGTTCCATGCACTATCCATCATATCCCATTGAAAACACATTTACCTTGAGGTACTAGGTTAAACATTTATTAAAACAACTCATTATTATAAAATTACCATAAAATTACTTGTGCATAAGTAAATATTTAGGTGGAGGATGATTAGCAGCAAAATTATTCAATGACTTAAAAATTTTATTTATTTATTTTTTTGTGCAAATTTAACTCTGGGGCTCAAGTGTAAGTTTGTCATGAGTAAAACTGGGTTTGCTGAGAAAGTCCAAGGAGAATGCTTATATTAGCATAGTATAAAAGGGTTCTATGAGACACTTAAAGACAGCAAACCTATTCCCTACTGTAGATAATTATCAGCACACTCCCAGTTACTATTATTATTAATATTAATGCGAGTATGTTCTAAAAAAAAGTTTCTACATGCATGTCTTTTCTTAATGTGTTCCTTATTTATACAACCCCAGAACTTACTTAAACTTACGTTCTGCTGCCCTTAGAGCTGTGGTGATTCAGGCTAAACAAAAGACTGGAGAAGTTTGTATATCATCAATATAGGCCCAGAGGCAGTGAACACTCAACATGGTACGACTACGCTTCTGGTGTATGGATTTTTATACAGTGAGATAAAGCTGGTCTAAGGATTCTGAAAGTAGGCCATCAGTCATTAAAAATATAAGTGCCATTTGAGGTAAAGCCTCTAAAGGTTATCCACACAGAGATGTAAACAGGGTATAAAGTTGTATAGGCAGAACTTCATGTGTGCATTTTAATGTATGTCCTTGGTGCAGGAGACATCAGTAAGTAATGAGAACTGGACATCATCTTGTTTGGCCATAAACTAAGAATGATAGTGAAAATTATAAATGATTTGGGACATCCCATTCATACAAGCTCTTCAGAGTGGCCGTCTGAACCCAAATCTGGGCCAATTCTCAACGACATATGTTGTGGAATTATCCTCTACGGACCACAGTCACTGAAGTAGCTCAGTGTTTTAAATGTTCAAATTTTAACTGACCTCATTTACAGCAATGCTCGGTTTAGTCTCTGCGTCGCCAAGCTGGAAGTGTGCTGACAACTACTGTAGGGAATTAGCCATCCAAATGTATCTAATAGAACCACAACACATTGAACTATCCCTTTAAAAGAGCCACAGTTGACCCAGTAGACAAAAATACAAGATGATACAAGCTAAGATTGAAAACAGAGCTCATATGAAATAAAATAAATAATCTGCTCTTGAATAATAAATGCTACTATAAAAACAAAGCAGGAAAGACATTGAGATGAAATGTTACACCAGAGATTCCACCACACTGAGTGAGTCCAACAAGGTCAAGATCATGTTTTATGACTGAAGGCAGAGGTTCTGGCATCAAAAAGCTTCAACTGCTGACACTGTATTAGCTGCTCAGCAGGCCGGCACATTAGTTCACGCAGCCTCCATTTCCACTAATAAGGGCGCCCTTTATCAGCTTAAACGTAACATATTATCAGAGCAAAACCTGTCAAAACATGTTTAACAATGACACTGCTTTAGAGGTCTGGGAGTAGCAAGAGAAATATGCCTTAAGAACTAGAGTTAAACTTCACTGTCAGGGCTAAATTGCACTGCTATTTCACAGCAATGAGGAAAACAAATAGTCTAGGCAAATTTAGAGATACCTAGAGAGCGAGCTTTACAAAATGCTTGGAGATGATGAAAGTGGGCACTATCGCAGGCAGAGATAACATCCCACCTTCAGATACAGTGCCAACATCAGAAAGATATTTTGTATGAAAGCTTTTGTTGTCTTTTAAACTATGAATCTACCCTACCTGGTGTAAAAAATAGGAGCAAACAGGAAAGTGAGCACTTACGCTTATTTTTGTGGCCTCCCTTGGAACAATCTGAAAAAGAAAACATTTTAAATGACACAGATGCAACAGGATATCAGCTGTTATATAACCCAACAACCAGACATGTTTTTTTTTTATTCTTCTGTGAGAAAAGCAGACAGCAGCAAAGAGAGCTGGTAGCATACATTTCTCAAAGACGCCATTGATAACCTCTCCCTCTATCCCCCCTTTTCCCCTGCTGCATGTTTTAATGTGCTTTAAGCCGCAGAGGAAACGCTGCAGATGTGATTGTCCCCGACTCGTCAGATGACTGGAAAAGACTCGGACTGATTTGTTATGCTGAAGGGAAAACTAATTCCCACTGCGTCCTGCCACAATATCCTATCATGGCGGTGTTAGGCAGCGGACCTGAGAGGAATGTAATGGTGTTGATAACCACCAACAAGTGCCCTTTCTGCAGTCGGTGTGACATCGCCCCCTCATCCTGACACGCGCTCTGCTGCTTACGCCTGATTGTAATGACAAACAAAATGGCACACAAGGTCAGATACACATCAGCGGTGTGCAATGATGAGCGGATAAACGGCCTTATGTTCAAACCATTGGTTCGCAAATGTCTGGAAAGTATGCATACATAATTATTGTTGATTATCACTGTGCAACCACTGCAGCTAGAAATGCTGCAACTGTGTCTGCGTCTGAAAAAAGTAAATCTAATAAACTGTAAAACATTAATGAGGACATTCTTAGTCAAGCTTTTACCGTTTCTATTTAGAATTACAGAATTAGTAATTGTCACAACAAACATTTAAATTATTTATATATATATAAAAAAAAATAAAAAATCCAACCATTGAAGTGCCTGCCGCTGCACTTTGTAAGTGAAGCAATAATTTTTTTTCTATATGAACTTGTTTAGATTAACCTTACTATCCTTAACATCAAGGAATGTCCTTGGGCTCAGTGCTAGAATCACCAGTAATTACCACCAGTAATTTTGACCCCCTTTCCATTTGTAAATTAATTTCACTTTTTTCATTTCTTGCTTTATAAATTTTGATAAATTAGCTTTATTGATCATCCAGTCTATTGTGAGCTTTTTGAAAGAAATTATAGATGAATAAAATATTATTTCTACCTAAAACCATCATTTTGACACCATTTACATTTTTAAGCTATAAACTATAAAACCCTGTCATCTTCCAATTTATAACTTTTCATAAATTAGCTTTATCATTTGTTTAAAAAATGCTTTTGAAAAATAAATAAATAATATATAGACAAAGAGAGTATCTTTTTCAATCATCTGGTGTATTATCACCCATCTGCAATAACCATCATTAACCTAAAACTGCCAAGGGGTCATTTCTACCCCAGTGGCAGAGTTAAATGTAACTTCATATAAACCCAAACTTACCACTTCCAAACTTTTTATAAAGTAACTTTACTAATTGTTTTATGCTTTTTAAATTAAATAATAATAATTTTAAAAATTATACCTAAAACTGGAATGGGTCATTTTGACCCCACTGCGTAAAAACCATAGAATGCTACAGTTGCCAAGCAACAGGGGCACCTTCTTTTAGCAGCTGATAGCTATCAATAAGCCTACAGTTAAAGTTGTATTAATACACCATATTATCTATTTGTTCATAAAACAAACATGTGCAAACTATACTCTTTATTGAAATGACACGTGCACATGATTTAGGGTCAAATGCTGACAGTGTTAGCTGGCAGGTGGTAAAAGTGACCCCTGGTGGTTCTTGGGAAATTGGGTGATTCTAGTATTAATGAAAATGACTGAATATACCTTTTTTTATATGTCTAATTAAGTAACATGTTTTAAATTGCAAGCAACATTGAATCCACTTCCTGGCTCTCTTTGAAAAATGACATCCCTGCTTATATTAAACATCTTATTTTATATGCATGTGTATATAGCATAAACATCAAATATGCCATGTTGTAAAATTCTAAAATGTTAATATGTGTAAAATATTAAAGGGTGAATAGAATCATTTGCAACAATGAATTATAAAAAATGCTAAATACTGTTTTTGCAAAGTTTTAGTTGTTCTTGCTTTGTGGTTTTTACATGCTTAAAATGTCACAAGAACATTTTCTTCTAAGTCAATGTGACAAATCACTTGCCCCCAGTGCAATGACGCTTGAACACTCAATGGTTTATAAAAACAAATCAAGAAAAAGTTATGTTCTATTTTTCATAGAAAGTATAATGTGGATTATCAAAATACACACTAATTTAAAGGTCACTTATGTTTGATGTAACAAGCCTGAAGCCAGTGCCACACAGTGGTTATGTCTAGATCTATATTTTCATTCATTTCCCTGGAGTTGAGTCAGCCTTGCGGTTACCTTGGCTTTGTTGGTCGGCGAGCTGATCTGCAGCTCAGGAGGCACTTCCTCCGGCAGATCCTCCTTCAGGTACCACCACTGGATCTCTAGAGCCATGGGCGCCGCGCTGACAGCCTTGAAGGCGCAGGGCATCTCCACGTCTTCCCCCTCCCCCACACTCACATCTTTAGGGACCTCAGTAAATGTGGCTTCAGTGCATATGTATGAGAGATAGAGGGAGGAAAAAAAAGAAAAAAGAGACAGCAGGGGCAGGGATGAGCCAATGTGAAACTGTTGCTTTGGATCAGTCTGCAGTTGACAGAAACGCTCGCTTTTTTTGGAGCTTATCACCACATTCGGAGTGATTAAAGGGGATTTATAGACAGTAATGGTTTTATTACAGCATATGTGACCTGTAACCTCCCTCGGGCTTAATTTGGAAAGCAATTTACCACAGTTTTTTGACCTTCATCGTCTGTAATTAAACCAACACCCTTCTTCTGAGAATAGCTTTCAGTTCAAATAAGACTTTAACTATTACTTTGCGCAATTAAATGTGGTAATGTTTGGGGGTTCACTTACCGTGTGCGCAAATGATAAAAGGTGAATGGAGGATGAAGTAAAGGAGGCTGTAGAGTCCTGTTTTACCCATGTCACAGTATGGCTCGTCACACGCAGCTCGGACATTAGACGGTCATTTGACCTAAATGTGTGGCAAATAACTCCAAATATAGGCAAATAGGAGAAGCACAATCCACAAGTAAAGCCATCAGCCAGGCAGCATGTACAATCCGGACGTGATCGCTAGCATTTTTTAGACCTCAGTAAAAGAAGGAAAGAAGAACAAGTCAAAGAAGTGGTTTAATCCCAGTCAAAGTGATGCTCCTCTATTTCCTCGCTGTTTTCAAAGCGAACTTCACCCTCAGCCCGCTTCTCTGTCGAAGGAGAGCTGTGCTGGGCTCCGCTCCAAGACCCATCACATAAGCGTTTCCTCTTGAGAACAAGCCAGCGAGCCCCAAAACACGGAGAAACAACTTCTAACCGCGACGCGACGACTGTCCGCCGCTGGGAAACCTACCGCGAACAGCCAGGGTTTCACTGCGTTATTCCGTCAGCGCGTCTTCCACTCGTCTGGCTGCTGTCACCGACACGCAGCCTTCCCGCCGTTTGATGTGCGTCGCGACTCGCGAGCGAGAAGGCGCGAGCAGCATAGGTCCCTCGCGAGTACTCCCTCCCCTTTACCCCTCGCGCGCGCTTCCATCTCTCCTGTGTATGTATGTGTGTGTGAGCACGAGCTAATGCTGCATAGTGAGGACCGGGAAACGTGTTTTACTATAAAACCGAGGACATTATAGGAAAGTGAAGACATTTTGCCAGGTTCCTTATTTTTGCCTTGAACTAAAATACGTCTTTTATTGACCAGACAGAGTTTTAGGGTCACAATTGGGTTTAACTTAAGACTGAAGCTTCATTTGACATTATTTCTATGGAACATAAATAGTTATATTTTACACTAAAGGTCATTTTAAACAACATTAACTGGCAATCGCTCTCTGCATGTCGCCTATGTCACATAGAAATATATACATTTAATCTAAAGTATAAAATACAGCCAATAACAGAAAATAGGCCTAGTTTTTCTTTTTTTTTTTTTTTTTGCTGGGCTGGTAATTACAGTTGCAGTTCAGGGATGTCGCTAGCTGCTATATATAGCTTTAGCTAAATCCCGGCACAAACATAATAAATTATCTTTGCATGGATGTATAATAAAATCTGGATAAAGCACCACCACCTTTCCATGCTGGCCAATTTGATTAGTGGCCACTCGAGGTATTGCAACACAAAAATCCAATGCAGCCCAAAAAGGATGATATGTAAAATTAAACGCCTTGTATTCAGCTCACAGACCACCTACAACAATGGACAGATTTTATAGTGTTTCTTATCTATTTTAGAAGCATGGACTTTTTCTCAAAAATCTGCTCAAAAGTAACTGTTATTCTTTATGAAGTCACAGCACTGGCCCATTGGTCCGACCCGATCATGCGGATCATAGGAGCAGCTAAAATACCGCATGTGCGAGTGCCATTGTGTGTCTGCTTTATGGGCCGCATTAAGTGGAAATTAACCCAGAAGCAAAAAAGTTTGACCAACCTCCATTGAAAATGATGGGCTGCCATTAATCATTCAGGATCCTTTTCTAATAATACATATATGCTTCCTATTTCATTCCAACATACCATTTATGCTTCTTCATACCAATAATGATACTTTGGATGTTGGATTATTTCTTTACCATTACTGTCCTTGACCGTAATAATAAACCATAATAATAATCCATTTTTAAGATGGTATATTATAAAATGTGTGTATTACCAACAGATCACACAATTTGTGTTTTATTACAGGGTGAGGTATGATTAAATGAAAGGTGCCAGGCATCCTTTTAGTCTGTTTAAAGTGGGGTTAGTTTCCCTCGACATGAGTATGGTATAGGATCATAAAGATATATAAATGACTTTCAGTCAATTGATATTTTTTCTATATTTCTTGAAAGAAATGTAAATCTGAGTGTTTGTTTATTAAACTTAATTAAACTCCATTATTAAAATCCAAATAACAATGATCTAACACTCTTTTTTCAATGTGTCAGAAATGGAGCTGCAGCTTTAAATGAAAGGCATCACTGCAGTGTATAGTGCTTCAGACATTCCCCAAGGCTTAATTCTGATTAAAGCCCGTCTGAATCAAACACCGCTGGATGAAAACCGTTTAGTGAAGAGTGGAGAGGTGTCCTGGTTTATGAGCTGTTTCATTTGGCGGTGACTGTTCATGTGAGCGTGTCAAACACCTTCACTGGCATCAGAGTCAGAGCGTTAGCCACAAACAAAAGACTTGTATTTTCGAGTGAAGGTCCGCACAGAACCACCATCTAATGTGTAACCCCCATAGACTTATTGAAAATGTAATGTTGATGACAGAAGAATCCAAGTACATACTAAAAACGATGGAGTATCTTTTCACCACCATTTTGTTGATGTGATGTAATCAACAACAAAACATTTACATAACATGGATCGGTTGCAATGTGTTACAGATCTGAATTTAAAATTTTGATACAAAGTACTGATTTCCAAATAAATACACATCTAACATAGTATACCATGCCTCACAGAGATAATTAAGGCAGGTTCACTGATAGCAGATGAAACAGTGTAAAAGTCTGCTTATCCCATAAGTGTGCACAATGCAGCTTTAGGAGATAAGTCAACATCAGAATAAATCCCACAGAGCATTAAGAACCCCAGTGACCAAGCTTAAACGCTGTTGCATTTAAAATATTTACTTTGCAATGTTCAGCAACTTTCCACATTGCACTATAAAGGGGCTTCAGCACCACGGACAGCTCCAGTTTGAATAACTGCACTGCACTAGATACACTCACAGAGCACTATACTCTACAGCGGTATCTTAGGGCATAGCAGTACAATATTGGTCAAGTCAGTACAGCACAGCACACTTTTTAGAGGCATTGTGGCCCCAATACCATTTTGGTAATGCCTTGCTTGAGACGTGGTACTGTTACTAAAAAGGGAACTAAATTCTGCACTATGTTGATTAGGCAGTAAATAATCCTTACTCAAGTGAAAACAAAAGTCAAAAGAGAAATCAACAAAAGTTGTCCAAATAAAACAATATATAGATATAGTAAATTTGTTATTGTATGAACTAATGTTATGTGATATTGGTGCCAACTCTCTGATGCCACAGGCAATCACAACAATCTACAGTTTGTTCTAAAGAAGGTTAAAAAAAACAAAATAAAAAGAAAATATTACAAGTGAATGAACAGACAATAAGTCCAAGTTTTAAAAAACAAAGTTACTTAAAAATGCAAAGTTGAGTGTAAATTACAACTAGTGTAAAAGCATTAAACTGTCGAAAACTAGTGCAACTCTCTACAGTTTCATTTTACATTTACGTTTACATTTAGCAGACGCTTTTATCCAAAGCGACTTACAAGTGAGGAAAACAATGGAAGCAATTTTAACGACCCAAGGTAACAAAAAGCATAAGTGCACTAAAAACTAGTCAGTTAAAACCCAGCACAGTATACAAAGCTAGGGATAGGAAAGAATTTATTTTTATTTTTATTTATTTATTTATTTTTTTAAATAGAGAAAGAATCAATAGAAAGGAAGTAGAATTCAGTGTTTGTCAGTCAGGTGTTGATGAAAGAGATGTGTTTTCAGGCGTTTTTTTAAAGATGGCTACAGAATCTGCTGATCTTATAGCAGCAGGTAGATCATTCCACCAATGTGGAACAGAGCCAGAGAAGGTACGTGAGAGTGATTTTTTATATTTTTGGGACGGTACCACCAGACGCGGAGCCAGTAGTGGTCTTGTAGGCCAAGAGCATAGCTTTGAACTTGATGCAGGCGTCAACCGGGAGCCAGTGTAGCCTAATGAAGAGAGGAGTTACGTGCGCTCTCTTCGGTTCATTAAAGACCACTCTTGCCGCTGCATTCTGGATCAGCTGCAGAGTTGTGCAGACAGAGAGGCCAGTAGAGCAATGCAATAATCCAGTTTGGACAAGACAAGAGCCTGGACTAGAATTTGCGTAGAGTGCTCTGATAGGAAAGGTCTAATTTTCCTAATGTTGTAGAGGATGAATCTACAGGACCGGGTGGTGCTGGTGACATGACTTGTGAAGTTTAGCTGATCATCAATTACCACTCCCAGATTTCTGGCAGTGCTGGACGGTGTAATGGTTGATGGGCCTAGTTGAATGGAGAGGTTGTGGTGGGTCCCTGGGTTGGCTAGAATCACAAGCAGTTCTGTTTTTGCAAGGTTCAGCTGCAGGTGATGGGCCTTTATCCAAAGTGAGATGTCACTCAGACATGCCGAGACGCGAGCAGAGACCGTTGGATCGTCAGGTTGAAATGACAGGTGGAGTTGAGTGTCATCTGCATAGCAGTGATAGGAAAAGCCATGCTTCTGGATGACAGAGCCAAGGGATATCATGTATATGGAAAAGAGTAGCGGTCCAAGCACTGAGCCCTGTGGCACCCCTGTATTGAGATGTTGGGACTCAGAGACCTCGTTTCTCCAGGATACTCTGAATGACCTATCATTCAGGTAAGACTTGAACCATTGCAACGCCATTCCAGAGACACCCATCGCCCTGAGAGAAGAGAGGAGGATGTGATGATTAACTGTGTCAAAAGCAGCAGACAGATCCAGTAAGTATTTTAAGTTAAGAAGCCAGAAACAATCTTTCTTTAATGTTTATTGCAACAATACCTGGCCTCAAATGTAGAATTATTTTCAAATACTATTGATTTCTAGTTTTCTCTTTCAAAAATACTGTATAGAAATGTGACCTTGTTTTAGTACATTTGATTAATTTACACGAACAAGGTGAAATTGAAAGAATGAGCCTGACTCTTATCCACTCATACTTCAATTGCAGTAAAAGACAAACATTGCTTTGAAACACTGCAAAGAGAAACTCCTCCACGCACATGTAAAATGTTCTGAATCTTTGAATGTGCATGTGTTACTATCGTATGTATCATAATGCAATTTTAACACATAATATTTGGAATCTGCTCTGATTCATTCTATGCACCTGAGGAAAAGGAACACACACAAGCCACGTTTAGTTTAATTTAATGTATTTAAACCACATACTTGGAATGAAATGCCAGTGGAGCAGCTGATAGGCGTAACTGCGTAACACATGGCTGTAAATATTCACATTAGCATATAGTCAGAATAAAAAGAAGACACTGTCAATAATATTGTTTTCACCAATGCTCTTCATGTGTAGATGTAAGAAGAAAAATATGAGTGTGATGTTTTCCTGTCATTGCTTTTGTACAGCTCTGTACTGAATCTCAACAAGCTGTTTTCAATTGATTTATTCCTAGGCTTCATCACTTTCCCCTGTTCAGTCAGCGGTAGTTGGTCCCAACAAAAACATATCTGTAAAATAAAGCAGCAGTGGCTCAAAAAAAGTCCAAAGTCCCCCACAACAACCTAATGGCCCGCAAATTACTAACACATTTAATCAAACCAAAGATTAGAGCTTACAGTCAACGTAAGCATCAGACGGACACAGTCCAGCAATTATCTCCATCCCATTAATCATTCTGTGAAAACATTACCAGTATTTATGCATTTTCCCTTTCGTCACCACTGATTCAAGTCGTGTAGTTCAATCAGCCAATTGGAGCGCCCCTCATTCTTATGGCAGCAGACCAGGTTCTATGCAAGCATGTGATTAGCCAAACTTGTCGTCATGCCCTTAACATTCTCATCAATCAAAATTGTTTGAATTAATCTTAAGGTCACAATGCCACAAATCCTTTTTACGACTATATGCTTATTAGAAGAGTTTTTCCATAAAGAAACTAAAAATGTGCATGTGTAATAGTTAGCAATTTATAGCAATATCACACCTCACACTCCCTTTTTTAGAGCATGTGAACAGCTATTAGAGCTCTGCAGTGTCATACTATTGTCTATAAAAAAAAAAAGGCAATGATTTGTTTTTGTTCAATCCATTTTCATCAACAAGTTGTGCTCAAATGGAAACACAAGTGTGCTGCTTCTTCTTTAGCAGGTGCTCAGTTTGTTGGTTCTGCTGTAACAGGAAATAACAAAACTTCCTCTTGGTTGTATAGAGTTTTAAAAGTCTGTTTTTGCTGTAAAGATGAAAGCAAATATTATTTAAATTTAATAATAAGCTTAGTTATGTTTTCCATTTTGTTCAACTTTACAACATTGCACCCTTAATAGAGAATGTGTTGTGTAATGGTTTAAATGGCGGTGACCTTGTGGGAGACATAAGTACACTGAATCATTTAGCCAAGAAATAAAAGTGTTCTCTCTCCCTTTGGAGAATCAGACTTCAATCTTAATCACCTCTATTGAAAATGACTGTGAGCAAAAAACGCATGCTTCCATAGTAAAGAAAAGTCATTTCCTATCAAATGGAAAGCCAAAGCCCTATAAATGAATCTCCAGTCATTCTATTAGAAATGTCAGCCCACATCTCTCTGGCCTTGTCTTGGCTGCTCGAAAGGTGTTCTTTTTGTCATTATGTATTCGTACCAGCGCTTCTGCAGAGACAATGTATTTGCTTTGGACCGCACAGTTGACAGTCTTCTCTTTGGAGTTACAGATTCCTTTTGGATTAAGTACAAAGGAAAAGACCACACTCAATATGCACAATAAAAAAATCACCGGCCTCAAAAGGAATGCAATAGAATGGCCTTCAGTTGCATCATGAGTCATGTACGTTAGAGGATGAAATATGAATTTATTAAACCTGTTTAATAACCTGTACCTGTTTAATCATATTGTAAAGTTGTATTGAGTAAGATGTTGTGGTATATAAATTAACAAAATAAAACACATCAGTCAAAATTATGTGATTATTAAAAAATAACACTCTTTTTCAATTACTTCCTGTACTTGTTGCTACCGGTGCCCCGAATGGACAAAGTGAGCACTGCTGGGAAGGAAGCACTTTCATGCTTGCTGAACGTTTAAGGCATTTGTGAACTTTAAAGATTTGTTTACTTTATTTTTTTGTAAAAATCACTATCAGACCTATTTGCACTGTGTTTGTTTAGAGATAATAGGGTGTCCCTGCAGGGCTACCATAGCTGTTATAAAAAAGGAGAAGTGAGATTTGGCCCAGCAATCTACCCTTTTAGTTGTTGTAGAGAGTGTGACATTTCACCAACTTTTCAAAAAGACCATAACAAGTAGTCTGATTTTTCATTTCATCCTAAATAATAAATGAACATAGGCGCTGATGACAGCTGTTTGATGTAACTATTAATTTATTAATTATATATTTATAAATTATGCATTTTTAAATTTAGATAAAGTCACACACAGCTTTTTGTCTTATCATACCATTTCCAGTATGGTCTCATTCAGTTATAAGTCAAGAATGGTCTCATGGTTAAGGCTTCAAAAAGAAAGAAATAACTGTAGCTGTTATAATGTACTGCCATGTACAGTATTGTGTCATGGAGCATTGAGGCTGCTATGACATTATCGTAGGACACACTTCACAATGCCATGCCTACCTTCTCGGCAGGGAATTCCACTATTTATTTATTTTCTGTCATATTTTCTTTTTCATAAAAGGACATAAACACATCACTTACTGGATTGTATTGTACAAGAAAGGCCTTGGTTTCTTTGATGACTGAAATGTGCAAAATCAAACACTAAGACATATATTTTGCTCTATTATTATAATGATCAAAGCACAAGTGTTTTCTGCTTCCATTTCTGAAATAAAAATTGGTACTGAATGGTGACTTAGAAAAAGTAATGTTTCTTTGTAACTTTTTATATTCTTCCCTTTCTGATGCTTTAACCTACATTTACATTTAGAATGGCCATCAGGTCATTCTTGCCTCTGTGGGAGTTTTAAATGAAACTTTGTTCATTTAAATCCACAACTACAACAGCTACATTGATCAGAAATTTTTTTAATGTTCATATTTACAACCATTGGAGAAAGTATGTGGAATTTTGTGCTTGACTATAACAACAAACAAAAATTAGATGGTACTGTGCATGTGTTCTTCATCCAGAAGTGTCAAACTCAATTTGAGTAGAGGCCAAACTTAATTAATAATTCTCCTCGATAAAATAATAACATTCTCTCTCTAATGCTTTTCTTTTCATAAAAAAAAAATCAAAATGAAAATAGTTCAAAGGCTTAAATACATGTATCTTTTCTGGCCTCACTGCAGCTTCTCTTTGAGACATTAGTGAACAAACTCTGCTGCTTTGTCCAGGTTTTTGTACTTAACCTCCAGTTTGTCTCACAGTGCCCTGATGTTCTTGAATTACACTTTCCACCTCTCACCTGTTTTCACTGTCCACTTTTATTTTGAAGGAAGAAGTTAAATATCACTGAGCCCTTGTTGGTCAACAACGTTGATGTGTGATGTAAAGAAGTGACACTTGTCTAGTTGATGCATTGTTTACATCAGGTCAGACATTTTCTGATTAGTTTCACCTGCATCCATTTGTACCGCCACCTGGAAACTCAGATCAAGAAGAAACAGACTAACAAGTAATAATCCAGATACAAAAATGGACAAAATTGAATAGATTAAATAGTTACTTAGAGCAGTCCCTGTAGACATCACATTCAGATGTCTTTTTAGGTTAAAACAAACCACCCTTTGCATATTAACAGTGAAAGTTGAATAAAGAAAAATGTCTAAAATTATCCTTACATGCCTTGGATAAATTATTTTCTCTGGACTAGATTCACTAACCACTCTCGCTGTTGTAGGATAATGGAAGCATGTTTGCATTAGAAAGACATTTCTAGACTCTTGATTCAAAGACACTGTGTTGTCAAATGTCCTGTGGTCAAGACTACACTTACCAAGACCAAGTCATGTCCGAGACCAGAGAGTATCAAGAACCATGACGAGACCAAGACCTTTAGCTACTGAGACCAAGTCAACATCATTTTTGGGCGAGACAAGGTCAAGACCAAATCAAGTCCATAAGCAGAGTAAAATACAACAGTCCAGTTATAGACCAAGTTCAGACTCTTGGAGGTTAGTGTTTGGTTAAGGAGGCAGATGTTTAAATTAATAAAAATGACTGAGGATTGTATTCAATCAAAAGGAAAAAACAAATATATCATTTGTGGTCTTGGTTGGTCTTGGACTTTTATGGATCGGTACCATGACAAAGCCTTTACAAAATGGTCTTAAGAGTTCTACAACATTAGTATGGCTGCCTGTATAGGAATGTTGGCAGTTCTAGTGTTTTTTTTTATGTTTTTGCTTTTTTCAAACTGCGAAACAGACATGTGTCAAATGTCCTGGATATGTTTTATGTAATAATATGATCAAAGATGTTGAGACAGACATGTTAGTCTAGCTGTTTAATTAAAAAAGGCTCACTCTCAAATGAAAAATTGTCCTTCCACTTCTTAACTCCCATGCTAGAGCCTTGTCCTCTCAGCAGGCGATTGATTTGTGTCTGTGGTGCTCAGTAGAGGACCTCCTGACAATTTTATTACATAGACAATCAAACTGTAATGAAATAATGTGAACAGTGGTTTGCCACATTAAGTTTGATGATTGAATCAATGTGTTGTGACACTGGTTGTGATTGGGAATTTATGAGCGCCGCAATTGTTCACGAAATAAACTCGTCTGGCACTGAAATTAAAAAATACATGTCAAAATTAGGGACAGAGCTTTATTCCCTTTATGTCCAATTAACACAATTTATCCCATTTTTTTTTTTTTTCACATGGTCAAGATTATTATGTCAAAATAATTTATTATAAGAATACATCTTTGTGTGTTTGAATAAGGTTTTTTCACATGCTATCTGAGGTTTGTCAAAAACAGTTTAAACAAAACCCAGTCCTGGCAATGATCACTGCCCACCTTTTAAAAATAATACATAACAATAAAACAAATAAAATGTTCTAAAAAAAAAAAAAGTTTTCTAATTTTAAGTTGTTACAAAACCCAATGAAGCACCTACAAGTGTAAAATTTTCATTTAGATCTGAGAGAAACAAGTGTACAACTTCTACCTGTTGGAGTCACGTTACAAATACAGTCTGGAGAGTTTCTGGATGATCTTCGGCAGGAGATGTTAATTAACCATCAATACAGGACATAGAGGCAGTTGAACAGTATTGACAGTTCAAGTCTGGCTTTGCTTTTATAGGAATTAGATAATGACTTGTATATGTCAGTACCAAAACAAGGAAAGATTTTACCCAAATGAGTTAAGGCTTGAAGTCAAGTTATCTGTGAAATATGAAGTGTTGGCGTTGGTACAACCTTGACGTAGAGGGAAGGAGCTGACCTGACCATAAGTGAAGGTAAGCACACTATACATTTAGGAGACCAACATTTCTCCATCACTAACTAATGTGGCAACATTTCACCATTATTTTTATTTATGAAAGATTGTGTGAAAAGGTGAGTGAGATTGGTGAGTAGTCTGTAGTCACCACTTTTTTTTTATTTTTACTTTTTACACACAGATATTACTATGCATTCTTCACTGTCTATTATCTAATAATTATTTTGAAAGGTAAGATCCCATCACCTTCACCTTATAATAATACGTACTGTATCCACTTGTATCGTGAATTATTAGAATAAAACATTGCATGATTTTACAATACACAAAATAAAGACACTGTTTTAACCAATTTTTTTAATATTTGATTTCGGTTTTAACTTTTCTAACTACATATATCACAAGGTCTACAATAATTTTAATGTATATATTTAGCAATTAGCATAACAATAGCCAGCATTAGCAATTTTCTCCAAATACACAAACTGCAGCATATTTGGACATTTAAGTTTTTTTGATAAGGTCTGACCAGTGCTGAAATGATCTTTTACTGATTTTACCTTTGATCCACCCTCTGCACAGATAGGTTTTTTTGCTTTCTGTCAGCTGTATTGTGTACCACATACATTATGACGGGGGCCATATAAGAAAGACACAGCTTGAGGAATGCTTGTGCTGGTTATTCAAACTCACACTGCTTCATCTGCCTCTGCTTCATTTCACTCCTCCCTACTTTACTGCACACTAACCTGCAGTGCAAACACAGAACTCTCATTTTTTACATGTTCACGAGACATGACAAGTTCTCAGCTGGTCATCATTCATTCATGTGGATTCTGCATGTCTTTGTTCTGTTGCACTCTCTCCAGGTACTCCGGATTCTTCCCACCGTCCAAAGACAGTCATGTGTAACTAGAATTTACAAAAATTGACAAAAGTGAATAAATGTGTCTAGCCATATATTAACTGGTTATTGCTCAGGGTGGACCCACGCATCACACTTAAAGCAACCGCCTTTATCCCCTGCAAACTGTATCTGTATTTGTATAGATTATCTGTTAAAATTTGGATGAATGACTTTTGGAGTACCTCAAGGCTCAGTTCTGTGTCTTTTATTTTTCAGTAAATAGCTCAAGTATAAATATCTGGGCATTTTATTTGATGATTGTTTTAAACATTCAGAAACTGGTTTAAAGCCTCAAAATTTAAATTAGGTTTTTAAATAAGAGTTAAATGGTGATTGTGTTTTGAAGCCACAAAGAAACGTGTTGCTGCTACTTTTACTTGTCTGTGTGTGACCAAGGCAAAGTTATGGTGCATTGTGTTTCATCACACACAGTAAATCCCTATCTCATCACTGTTCGATATTCCCATGATGGTTGGTCAGCTTTGTCATTTTAGAGCGTGAGACAATGTATATTTTAATATCTAAATCAATACTTTGGCTTCTTCCTCCTCTAAAATCGGGCATACATTGTACAATTCTTGAGTGTTTCAAGTAGAACCCCAACTCTCACTGCACGAGTAAATCGCATACAAAAGGAGGCCAAAGCTCGCGATTTATGTGCTCACACTGGTTTGTTGCGACCAAAATATCTGACATGACAAAATTTCATCCAACCAGCTGATTGTCAGTATGGAGCGTATTGGCAGGTCCAAAAGTCCAAAAATTTAACATTTTTTTCCTGGCTTGAAGCAGGTAACAGAGCGAAGGAGGACCAGCACCGCAGTCTGTGCTCACGGTACCTGCTTTTACTCTCTGAGCCCAGAGTGCACACAGACCTGGGGGAAAAGCCTTTGTCAAACCTTATACTTGGAATAAACTTCAGAGGGATTTAAAACTGAAAGACCTGGTTGTGCTTGACACTTTTAAGTCGATTTTAAGTAATCTCAAAGTTTTCTTAGACGACCCGTTCAATCTTTGTAATGTAACTATTTTATGTATTTAATTATTGTGAGAGTGGAGAATGCATTCAAATGTATGTTTGATAAAAGTGTGGTAATTTAAAATTTAAACATGTTGCTGCCTCTTGGACACACTATATTTTTAATCTCAACAATATATTGCAGGTACTTCAAATTTTTATAGTGCTCTTTTTACACTGAACATGAAGACTGGACCTCCATCTGTTCACAGCTGGGGGGCAGTTTTATAGTTTAGATCTAAGGTTAACCCATACACATGCAGATATACATTTCTTTATACACTCTTCCTGTTTCTTCCTCTTCTACAAATGAGACTAGAATTGGATTTGCAGGTGGCCAGATTCCAGACTAGATGCAATGCCAAAAAAGCAAAGAAGCTAAGCCTTGTTTGTTTTCAGCAAAGTTCCTGATTACTAGTATTGCCCTCCAAGAGGACAAACAAAACTGGTAGGCAGCTTCTTGAGCAGGAGTGCTGCTGTTTGACCTCTACAATCCTCTTGGTCTGCACTAGAACTGTAAAGTGTAGTATCCTCTTAAGATGAAGACATACAAGCCTCAAAAAGCCTGGTCTGAAAAGCTATGTTTGGTGTTGATGGTTATAATCAGGGATGTCAGGACACTTTTAGCTCTTTGGTAGAGCCTCAGTCGTGCACCTTCGGAGTGCTCCCATAAGTGGAGGAATTTTGAATGGATGCAGGCATTCATTTAATTCGTTTTGATTGCTTTTGATGATTACATGTTGATATAATTTAACAGAAAGAAAGCTGTTATTTATGAAAAAATAACAGCTGATTTATTTTGTTTTTTATTTTGTATCAAGATAAACTTTAAGATTTAACTTTAAGATAAACTGTCATTAATGCTGCAGCCTCCACGGTTTAATAGATCTGTCATCAGTGAAAAGCAGGATGCAGCAGCCATACAACCATTAAAATTAAACTAACAATAAGCCTTTTCATCCATCATCTGCTGGAGGTCGCCAGATCTAAGTCCAAACAGTGGGTGATCGTTCCTTTGCTGTGGCTGGTCCAAGGCTTTGGCATTGAGCTGCGTGGAGTGGCCTGAGCTGGTACTTGGTGAGAAAACCACTGTAAATGACGTCACCAAGCAGCCCTCTCATTTAGGTCTGTGATAAAATAATTATTTTTAGAGAACAATGGTTAGTTTGATACATTTACTTTGTTCCACATAGAAACCATGTATTCATATCTACAATACATTGTGAAAATATGTATTTTCATGAGCTTGTCTACTGTCTGTTTTTTTCTTAAACCCACCATCCATCCATTCGAGAAATCACAAAAACAAAAACATGCAGCTCCCCACTGACTTCTATTCAAACGTATTCCAATTTGGGGAACCATGTGGTCTCCTGGACGGTCTTGTCTTTTTTTTTTTTTTTTTACAGAGACATAGCTGCAGTGGTTTTTGTGCTCATTTGCATTTTTGAACAGCACTGCTCCACCTTCGAGAGCTGAAGAAGGATTGTTTTGTAACTGATGTTTTGGAGAGTTATGTTGACCACTTGAATCTTAACTCTTTCTTGTCATGAGAAAAAAAATCCTCCTGTCTTTGATTTGAATGTTCAAAATAACGATTCAACGGATAATCTATAGCAATATTTACATGGAACACTCAACAATATGCAAATACAGTAGTTTTATCGTTCTGTGCAACAATAAAGGGCAAGGCCTCTATTCTTCTTCAAAAAAGGGCAATCAGTCCAAGAGACAAGAGTCAGGTCTTATGTTAAAGTGCAGAGAAGCTGAATAGAGTTGTTGAATTTACTGGCTGCTTTAGGTTAGTGCACAGTTGACATGTGTTCAAATTAAAAATTATTTGCTTCAGAACATGAAAAAATATACTACAATTATTGATTCTTCTTTGAACATTGTAGTGTCAAGTTTTTTACCATAATCGACATAATCATGTTATAAATTATTTTTAATGACATATAGCATTACAATGTTGACTCTTGTCATAAACAGTACTTCACATATCATTAGTCTAAATTAAATAAACGAAGTTGCTTAGTGTAATATTGTTGATAAATATAGATAATGACTAATGATTTAGGTGAAGCATAATAGTAAGTGGAGGGATAGCGCACATTGGATAATTATCCGTTTTCAACATAAACTGCTGCTCACTTCACACTAAGCCTGTGTCTGTGACTGGGTTTGAATAAATAAATAAAAAATACACGTACATAGTTATCTGTCATAATTAATAGGCTTTACATTTAAATGTGAGCAAAAACAAAAGCCATTAAAAACGAAATTCCCAATTACTGTGCCAGTATTCTGATTTGGTAACTCGACTCAGACTTGGACCTGACCTTCTTTAGTGACTCAGACATGCACTTTAATTTCAGATGTATCAACTGTCACTTTTTGGTGACTTAGACCTGTTCCCAGACATGAGTTATGAATCAACTTGGACTAGTTTTTGGTGAATTAGACTTGTTCTCGGACTCAAACACGGATGACTTAAAAGGACTTAAAAATTAAATAGAAGTGCAGTATATTAGCAGCGATGTTTAAGTTTATTCAGTTGGACCTCTCTGAGTCAATGCACCAAGCAGCCTGTGTCAAGTGAATAGTAATTCAAGGTTTAGATTCTTTCTTGTAACTTGTTACTGCTCAGGACTGTTAACCAACAGCCCGTACAGATATGCTGGACACTTGCTCTCTCTGTCCTTGTGTCACAGAGTTATTGCTTTGAGTGTTTGCTGCTGCAGTGCACCTGACATGATTTTCATTTATGAGAGGTGACTCAGTGAAATTCAATTCCATTCCGACAGCTGTGGCTTGTACTTTAATTCATTGTATGCATCTATGAATCATTCTTGCTGTACAAAGTCTGGCAGTATTTATGAATCGTTTCTTGTATAAAAGGACATCAATAACTGAAGTATAGACTAAGGTTCTGTGTGAAGTAACGGGGGTTAAATCAGGAGTCCATGTGTTAGCAGTGTCCTGTGATTATAACATTGAGCCCTTAATTTGATAAGATTAATAGATCCAGTGTGAGACAATCAAATGACATGCATTTTGCCTTAATGTAGGTTCAGCATTGACTATGCTTTAAACTTTCTCTGGCTGATAGAACTGCATAGTCTGCTCCACAGTACCATCTGGGAGGACTCCTGTTTGAAGCATTTGCAAAAGGGCAGGTACTTTCAATGACAAGTGGTTGGTGATTGGCTTCATCAGCCACAGTTTTATCCAATCAGAGCAGCTTTTCACGTTTGTAACGACTACGTCTTCAAACTTTAAACACTCCCAGACATGTCAGTACTGCCACATTATTGGACACACTGGCCAAGTTTGACCCAGTTTTAATGCAAATACTTTGCTTGGAGCAGTTCTAGATGGATTTTTGTGAGTTTGTAGTCTCACAAATTTGGGGACGGAGTGGCTCAGTGGTAGAGCAGTCATCTTATAACCGGAAGGTTGGCGGTGCGATTCCCGCTCTGCCCTGTTCATACTATCGTTGTGTCCTTGGGCAGGACACTTAACCCACCTTGCCTCCAGTGTCCGTAGCACTGGTGTATGAATGTGTGTGACTGTAGGTGTGTTTGGTGGTGGTCGGAGAAGGTTGAGCGCCGTTTGTATGGGCGCCCCCCCTCTCCGTCTGTCCCAGGTGTGAATGTGTGTGAATGGTGTGAGTGGAAGCATGACGTAAAGCGCTTTAGGTGCCCAAGAAGGGTGCAAAAAAGTGCTATATAAATGCATTACCATTTACCACAAATCTTAGGAGAATCCAGTTGCAGCACAAGGTCACCTATAGTTACCTGGTCAGGCAGATCTTAATTTATTGATTAAGATGATTTGATGAGGAAGCATAGCTCCTGACTTTATTTGTGCGTAACTTTGGCTCTTCCATTTGGTGTTTGTAGCTTTTCGCTTGTGTAGAAATGCTCATTTAAATAGTGCATCTAAATATGGGCCACTTGCTCATATTCTCCACCAAATCGCTGACTGCACTCAGATAGTCAGTTGCCAAAATCATATTGTGATACTTGGGGAATGAGATCCTCGTCTAATGAAAATGTATTGCAGTCATTAACTTCGCACCCAGCTCATGTTGTTCACAAACTGTAAACTAGACTAGGTAGATTTTTTCATGGAGGTCCAGAGAACAGTTTGGCAGTGGTTTCTGATTTGCATTCAAATGACTGAGACTTCTTTATTAATAATTCAAATGAGTTCAAGACATCTCAAAACAACTGCATAGAGCTCCTGTTGCTATGTGACTGATAAATAGTGCTTTTTGTTTGTTTTGTAGATTATGTGGAGGGTAGTAAAAGTGTGCTTATTTAAAAAAAAAAGCCATTTGTTCCTTTTGTGTGTCCTCACAAATTAAGTCACAGACTGAAAGGTTATTTGTTCATGTCACCATTAATATTTTATTTGTTCGTGGCACCTGTTGGCATCCTTCAACAAGATCTCTAACAGTTGTCTCTATATAGAAAACAAGAATCGACTACTGCACATAATATTCCAGGCTGTAGAGAAAGGGATGGGGCTGTAAAGGAAGTAAGATTTGTATAACCTTGGAGGTTTAAAGAGGCCAAATTATTTCATTTAAAGGACATTTCTAATAAAGTGGTAGGGCATAATATGCTTAAAGAAAATGCTTTTCCATTCTCAAAAGGCGCATCAATGGTCCAAAATGAGCATGGCAGCTAAACACGGCAGTCTGTGGATTGGAAAGCAAACAGCAATTTAAATCATATTCCAAAAAGGATAGAATATTAGCAATATATGTTAATGGTTTTAGACCTGAAATCTTACAGGTCTTGCTTCATGAACCTTGCATTAATCATGAACCGATTACATGACATCATTGACTAAAAACAAATTTATCTGTCCTTATTATGAGAGCGCACTCACAATATAAACAAGCACAGGGGAAGAACTAGAGAGCACAAAAACAGAAACTGAGAGCTGAGAAATGATCGTGTAGCTAAGAGCTGTTATTACAAGTGTGTAGATTGTATTTTGGCACACACTTTGAAGTCACGTTACAGTTTACGTTGGCTTGCTCTTGTGCTCAACCGACCTCATGGATGTAACGCTTGAAAAGGCGATACAACAGAGTGCTTTCTACAGGGCTTTTCCAGGCTTAATCTACGATTTTTACTTTTTCCATTAATGCTTAATTGTAGTTTCAGTATGGATGCAATATATTTCTGTTGGGGCGCTCTTTCACCCTCTTCATAAAGTCTAAGGGAAGCCTGAAGAAGATGGTGTTGTTGTTGGTCTTGTGAGTCAAAAAGTGACAGCGCAGAGATTTGTTTTTTAAAAGCATGTTAACCTCGACTAACATACAGTAAGTACTGTATGTTCTTGAATTACTGTAAGAATGAGCTGCTGCTCAAAAGAAACATTCAGATCGTTTTATCGCTGTGGCTTCTTTGTGCATAAATGAGTTCATAGATACAATAGTTACAGTTTAATTGAGGCCATGTTATTGTCATGCTCTTTAATTGTGTAGATTGAAATTCATGTTTTACAGTTGAAGCCTACCACATATGTGATTATTGTATTTTTGGTCTAGACTTGACAAATAGTTTACAGCAATACAGTACTTTATGTTAATTACAACAAGAACATTATAACACTATGTCCTTGAGGGGACATTAGGGGCATCAGAGCTGCATTACAGACAATTAATAATTAATAATAGACAAAAAGCTGCTCAATCAACTTTTCAATATGTTTATTTGACAGGGACAAATCACAAATAGATAGACAATATAAATTACACAAATACAAATAATTACTTGCAATAAAACAAGGTTATTTACATTATATTTGACCCTGGCTCATTCTGTAGTTGTGAGAATTTAATGTTTACAGATTTAGATAGATTTGAGCCACCAATACTTACAGACGTTGCTTTAATAGACAGGAAAACATTAGAAAGGGAGATTGTGGAGCTGCCTTGTAACTGAAATGAGACTGACTTTCTGTCTCTGTCACGGAAAACACAAATTAGAACCCAAAAGCAGTCTCAGACAAAAGAGCAGTGAAGACAATTTATCAAACAGGTTAGCTGCACAAGAGGAGACTGGACTAGGACAAGGTAAGTAGGCTGACAGGTTCAGGATGGAATCCAAAGGTGGACTGGCACAATTGCTGGAGGGAGAAAACAGAAATCCTGATCAGAAAACTTGCAAAATGCATAGAAAAAACTTCAATTCAAGAGCCTGAGTGTGTGTTCACCACAGTGGACGACTGACAATCTGGCAGAGAAGTGGAGGCAAGACAATGGTTTACACAGCAGCAGTTGATTTTCTGGATTCAGTTCAGGTGTGCCAGATCAGCCCAGGAGCAGAAGCCAAGCCCAGCCAGTTCCAAACAAGGAGACAGACAAACACAGAGAACAAAGGGGATCTGCTTGTATGTTTGGAGGATGAAGTTAGAAAAGCTCACGTAAACAAACAATCTGTGTGTGCAGTGTTTTTGATGTAGAAATAGGCTACGACATGTTGTGGAGAGATGGTCTTCTGATTAAATTACATCAAATGGGAATTGGAGGGAAACTATTTAACTGGACTGTGGACTTCTTCAGGGAAAGATCTATTCAGGTGTTAATAGGAACAGAGATATCCAATCGACAAGTGGTGGAAAATGGTATGTCTCAAGGGAGTGTGGTGAGACCTACTTTGTTTTCCATAATGATAAATGATACATTAGTAAATATTTCACCTAATATGGGAAGATCACTCTTTACAGATGCTGGAGCTGTATGGAAAGTAGGATGTAATATAAATTAATGTAACTTGAAGGTGCAAGAAGGTGTCAATCAAGTAGAAGAGTTGGGTATATATAAAGTTATGCTCGTTACAAGATGTAACGGGAGAGATCTGAATCTGAAGTTGTATGATGGTATCATTGAAAATTTCTTGGTGGACATTTTGATTAGAAATTAACCTGGGGAGCCCACGTTGATCATGTGATCAGTAAGAGTAAATCTGTCCTCAACCTAATGAAATGTCTTACAGGGGTGCAGACTTTACATCATTAAAATGTATTTATCTTGCTTTAGTAAGAACTCATTTAGACTATGGTCGGGAAGTGTATAGATCAGCTGCAAAGTCTGTGCTTGCTAAACTTGATATACACTACCAGTAAAACGTTTGGACACACATTCTCATTGAAATTATGAGAAAGTGTGTCAAAACTTTTGACTGTACTTATACTTCCCCTGTGCTCATTTATATTGTGGTTTATACCCAATATATACTAGCTCCTTTACACCCGTGGTGCACTTCACAGCCACAGTTTATCTAGCTCTTGCCACCTACGCCACTCTCCACTTGGCTTGACTTTGAGGATCATTTGTGGCTGCTGTGGATTAGATTGGGAGACAGGTGAATGTGCCCCACAGGTGTGCGGAGGAGTCTTGTGCTTCAGAAAAAGCAGTGTGAACCGGCTGCAGGTCGACTACAAGACATCTGATGTCCCGATGCGCTAAACTCCCTCTCTACAGCCGACCCATCACTCTTCTGTGCTTCAACAGCATTCCCTCCCGCTCCGTTCTGAGCTGCCCCAGCACCTGCTGTTGTGGTCCAGGCTTGCTGATCTGATGAATGTTTCAAAGGATTGTCCCAGTAGGTCTCGAGGCTAACTTGTAGCTACATAACACAATATTAAAAATCCGGTCATATTTCTTTTTTTCATTTTAGTTTAGGTTTAGTTTAATTAACTTAATATCCCAATTGTCATTTTCAAAACAAAAAAATAAAAAGGGTTTATTTCTATATTTCCATTTTTTTGGTAATCTTGGTTTTCTTACATCAAGACCAAAATTCATTGTAGACAGACCAAGACTGCTGCTTATTTCATGATTTGGTGAACTATTGGAGTTTGATGTCCTCACAGACATTCAGTAAGCTCTGGTCTTCTGTCCATATAAGGGCATTGGCAGGGCACGTTTTTCTCATGTTAATGATTATGTTAATAATTTGTCAAAATCTTTGCACAAAAGCATTTCTAATAAAAACAAGCTCTACATTAAACCATTATAAAGTCAGAAATTTCAGCTGTGGTTGTTTAATGTCACAAACATACCTTATCTGCTTAAATGAATGCACCATGTTAGGAGAAAATCACGTTATTTTTCCTTGTGACAGTCTCCCAAGGTCATGTATGAAAACTTTAAACTCAATTTTAGTGCACTATGGCCTTCAATACTCATTACTGAATCTTAGTTACAGTTAGTTTTCTTGCATCACATTTCTTCTTCTGTCACTGTAGGTACCTGAGAGAAAGCTCTGTTGACACTAATTTATGTACATACACACAAAATGAATGTGTTGTGTTCAGTTATGATACACTGATGGGGGCAGATGAGTCATGGACAGTATATGCTTCAAGCGCTGTGGCTCCACGGTGATTAAGTTGTGATGACTGGAGAAACAGAAAATACTGTTAAACATAATTACAGCGAGCATCACAGTGAAAAGGTCTGAAGGCTTCTTTGCCAAGACAGCTGTTGAACAGTTCACGTTGAAATGAAGTGCCGCTGGAGCACTATGCAAATATAAAAATGCAGCCGTCAACACATTCACTAAATCAAACAACGTCTGCAGTGTGTATTTTGACACCTGTCACCGTTATTTTTCTGGACTTCCCCATCAAATGTAATTATTACTTGTTGCAGTTGGGATCCACAAGCAGTAGACAATAAATCATGCAGGTTTGTGCCAGGTTCTTTTCAACCAAACTGAATGGACTGCCACTAAAACATTCATTCTGTCCTTTTCTGCAACTTGTCCTTTAAGTGTCGTGAGGAGATGGAGCCTATCTCAGCAGCTTTGATTACACTCTGGACAAAGGCTAACACACTAAGACAAACCAATAATTCTCAGATTTATTTACTATGGGCAGTTTAGATATGATGATTCTCATGGTAGCACAAGAAGGAAGAGTTGCTTTGTCCCAGAACCTTCTTGATGTGAGAAGCAGAAATCCTCCGCAGCAGCAGGAATAATCCAATTTCTTTGATCTTTTTTTTTTTTCTACTTTTCAGTCTTTATATTATTCATATCAAACAAATGTTAACCATTAAGTTCACAGACTGTTAAATCAAAACCAAACCAGTATAACCAGTGTTTAATCAGTGCTATTTATATAATCTCACAAAATATTCATGTCTATTAGTTTCTGTCCTAACCTGTTGTCAAATTCCTGTCTGTATTGGTCCACCAGCCCCTTCCTTAATTCTTCATATTGTATAGAGAGGTGTGCAAATTTAAAAGAAACAGTGTACAACATTGCCTACTGTCTTTAGTGTCGAGAAATAAGCACATTCTCAACATAAAACAAACTATTCCAATTTGAAAGTACACTCATTTACAGAGAACCAGCTGTTATTACCAGAGGGCGTTTCACAGCAGTAATCTACTGCCCAGCAGGCCAAAGATTTGGATTCTCCTGCCAATCAGCTGATCGAGCTGCTGCCAAAGAAGTCTGGAATGGACCACACTATAGACCTTTCAACAAACAATCTTATCAAAAAGACACATGGCCACCACTGCAACATAAACTGTGTTTGTTTGTTTAGAGCTGAAATTGCTGTCGTCCTGTGTGTTCGGTTTAACTGAATCAAGTCTACTGTGTTATTTACCATTTGAATATGGAGCAAAACTAAGAAGCTACAAGCTATATAGCTTTGTCTTTCTGCATAGCCCTCAAGCCGTATGTGTGTTACTTTACCAAATATTTGCATATGGCCTGTAATGGGACTGTGCATTTAATGTAGGTGTTGCTGATTTAGCGATGCATCTGCTAATCTCGACAGGCAGATCTCCGCTACAGAGTTGTAAATAGCAAATTTTAAAAACAATCCATGTAATGGATCCTTATTATATATTGTACAAAAGTCCAGTTAGATGTAGTCCTGTACCCTAAATGCTTGTATTCACAGAGCAGCTAAATATTGAGCCACTTGCTAATGTTATCTACCCACTCACTGACAGCGCACACATGCATGCAGCCAGTCAATTGTCTTTTACCCAAACCATCTTGTTTATGCAGACTTTCAGGGGCACAACTACCCAGTGCTGGAGGGGTATGCAGCATCAATTTTGGCTCCCCTCTTTCCCTCCTTTTATTTATTTTATCCATCTTTCAAAGAACTGTGTGCGTACTGTGACAACACATAACGTTACCTGCTCACTCACGGCGCCCCCGCCGCCCCCGCCAGCCACGCCCACTCCCGATATTCCATTTAGTGAAATCTAATGAGGGCACCTACAGTAGTCATCAAAAATGTTATATAGTAATGAGGAAATACTGAAATTATTTAGAAACGCACAACAGCAGCTAAAGTACATTTAGGAAATAATACTTTTTTTTTTATACCATCTTTTTGGCGCCCCCCCAAGGTGCTGCGCCCCCATGTGCGGTATATGTCACATACCCCTTTTGCGCCACTGCACACTTTGTACATTTTTAATGGATACTGCCCTTTGGTCCACTGAAAATGTTTTGTGGTGTGCTTAACTTCTGTTTCCAAAATGTGCATGCAGCTCACATAGTGTCATGGCTAATGTAGAAAGTGAAACAAATTCCTTATGTTGATGGTCCATACAAATGTTAGCATTAATAACATAGTACAAACAATACCTACAATCTCAGATCATTCCTGAGAGAATAATCAGCCGTTGTTAGCACTCCTACATGTCAACCTGACATAAACTCCACTTTGCTATCACTAAAGTAGAAAATTGTGATAAAAGGACACTGAGATGGTGTGCACAGATCATAATCCTCTCATCTGTGTCACTGCTTCCCTATCACTCGTTTTTTTGTATTCCATCGTAACTCGAGATCCACTTGGCTGCCGGTAAAGGTTTGAGTTACAGTGAAAACGGATGAGCTTGACAGTTAAATCATGAAGACAGAGCAGCTCGCTGACAGAATTTAAAGAGTGCTCTCAGGCGACGGAGACACTTGCTGGCTCCGTAATCTGAGGCTAAATGGTAATCTAAAGATCCTCCCCTTAAGCACAAGCACGAGTATGCATATTGACAGACATCTTATAGTGCATTTGCGGCTGTGCTGGTAAGTGTAATTGAAGCCAGGTGATACTTGTGCAGGGGAGATTTGCTGAGTGTTTGCTTTGGGACCCCATTCGCAAGCGCTCTGTGGTCCCATGTGAACCTCTGACTCCAATGCTGCGTACCTGCTTTACATGGGTAAGCTGCAAAAGTGCCCAGAACAGCACAAACAGAGCGAAGATTTTAAAAAGAAAAGACAAGCCCATTGTGACTCTGAACAACAATTGACTTAATGTGCACTCAGACAATAGCAAGGCTTTAGTGATTAATGGCAGCGCTGTAACAAACATCTCAGCTGCAGCCGCTTTGTTATTTGTAAATGTGTTCTTGGAACTACGATAAGTAAATTCAATTTTATTAAAAAAAGACAAAGAAACTCCAACTGTTTTCCTGCATTGGTTGCACCCAAAGAATGGTTACAGAAGCCTTTTTCATCCATTTACTCCCGAGAATGTCAGAAGAAATATGTCCAGACTTTCTCCTTACAGTTCATACATACACAGATCACTTGTCACATCAGTGTTCATACATGTCCAGAGCCTGTCAGGTCAGCTACAGGGCGGCAGATTTCATGATAAATGATGCCCTAAAACTCCTTAAGCTTGTAGAAGGACCGACTCCTTTGTGACGACGGTCAATGCACCAATATTGACAACGGTGCAAGTCACATGATATAAATGTCACCAACGTGCTCGCTCTTAATGCTTCACTGGACGATCAGTGGACATTGCCTGTTTTTTTTTAAAGAAAGAATGGTTTTGCTCTCAGGATAAGGGATACCAAAATAACTTGTGGCCCATGTTTACAAATGCATCTTTTCTGGAGAGAGTCCTTAGAATGCATGGTCATGTTTAACTATAAAGTTAAAGTTATATGAATGGCTGGGATGAGCACCGGAACACAGTTATTAATTTGTTGCCATAAACTAGCAAAATACCACATGGCATAACACATAGACTAACCTATAGCCATGTGGACAGGGTCACCAGATCGGGCCAGTAATTTTAATCTCAGCCCTTTCTCAGCTGTTTCTTCATTATCTGCTGGTGTTAAATGTCTACAGACGTTACTCCTGGCAAAGTTAAAGATGTCCTTGACTTGACTTTTAGATCCTCTTATGTTCACATAGGCCTCTGTTTGCCCTCCTGATGACAGTGTAATTCCGAAATGCATTTAAGTGAACTGTGAGTCCATTGTGTCCATGCCCTAGTGAATAAAGACTTTTTAATTTAACAGGCAGTGCCTTAGGATTTCTGGTTTTTATGCTTGACGTTCCCTTCCTAAAGAGCACCTTTATTACTTTTGTACAACTTTTCAGAGGTCCTTGAAGCACTTCTGAAACTCTTAATGCTTAATATCCTTCTTTTTCATTCATCCATAATAATAATAATAATGTAAAGCAGCTGATTAAATAGTTAATGCCAGCCACCAAATTAGGCCCGGGAATAGTGTCTTTACAGCATACAGCCAATGACAAGTAGTTGAAATAAAATAATGGTGGATCAAAGAAACAATAGGCATAACAACAGTAATAATTCAGTGATCAAAGTTTACTTCAGGCTTTATTGGATAGTCTTTTCAGTGTACAAAATACAGGGCAAAAAAAATACAAATACAGACTTATCAAGGTTGCAATTGATGGCTTAATTGCAGGAGCTAAAATCAAATTTTGTTGGAAAGTTATGTCAAATCCAGTTGTGTAGGGATTCCTGCTGTTGTCGGTGAAAAGTGGAGGCAGAGGGGATATAAATCAACACCTGTAAAATACAACATATCAGCGGTTGCTTTGAAGCCAGTCACAAACAAGATTCTCACTTGCAACTGTCTCTCAAACTTTTCATGCATCTCCCACGTCTTTACAGCGGATAATGAGCGGCTGTCAAACGCAGCTTCTATGCAATCAGCAGTATCTTGGAAGGTAAGTCCACTCGTCACGTTGCTGCTCCAGAACTAGTGCAGACTGGCGCATGATCATTTTTTACACCACAGTCCTGTTTTTTACACGTCCTTTGGGGTTGGTGCTATAGAAAATAGAAGATGGTGCTCTGCTTTATGAAATGGCACATCTTACTGCTGTCTATCATTTCTCTATCCATTTGGATAGAGCTGCTGCTTATCCGGGACTTGACTGTTGAGGGGCTGTTGACAGTAGGCACCTTATATAGTCAAAAATATGCTCCACAGTCACATACAACCCATAAATGGCATGCATATATATATTTTTAAACAGCACACAGTATTTAGCACTTGCTTTTTGAGATCCAAGTAAATTAGGTTCTTAAAGCACCTAAACAGGAAGCTGTCAGATCATCATCTCGTCAATCACACCCACAGCAGCTAATGACGGTAAAGTTTAGAGCCTCAGCTACAGCTTTACTATTTTCAAATATGACAAATGCAACAGCCAACATTACTCTGACGATGTTCCACAATAATGCCACTCAGGCAATCAATTAGAGACTGGCATTTCAGACACCTGCAAAGTTGTTCTACTTATTTCCGAGGAATTAGCCATAACCCTGTAAAAGTGAATCCAGCAGCTGCACCTGCTGCTGGAGAGTGTTGATGAAAATGACTCCAGCTTGTGAAGATCCTGCCTGTTGGAACAGTATTGATGAACTTGATTAAAATGAGACGTGGGAAATGACTATAAATTGGCAGCTGTCGCACAAACACTGAGAAAGACGCAGACGGTCTTTTATCAGGTGTTAGTTTGGAGGCTCTGGTTGAAGTAGTGGAGCAACAGACACACAACAGGACTAATGCTATACTGGACCATGCCCTGCACTGGGCTTCTGGACGACAGAGAGTAGCCAGTGGACGTCTGAGATCAGTGAGCTGCAGGACAGAACGACACAAGGACTCCTTCACGACTGAAATAAAACTCTACAATCAATCAGTCTGTGGACCTAACAACTAAATTCCTCCTTGAAAATCTTTGACAAGAAAGGAATCTGAAAATTTCCTTGCATACAACACTACCTCCGTTTGCAACACAACCACAAGGACACAAACAAATATAACATACAACATGTCGTTAATTTACACTTTCACCTTGGATTATTGATTAAAGAATTTTAAAACAGAAGCATGTTTCAGTCTGGCCTTTTTGAAGCGTGGGACAGTGAATCGTCCAGATGGGAAAGGTTTGTATTCGATGTCCAGAGCTTGCTTGGAGTCATAAATGATGTGTTAAGCCAGCCACAGTGTTTTTTCCTTCCAGCAGATTTTTTTGTTGCTGCTTGATTCCAGTTTTTACAGCAGTCGTACCACACAGAATTTAAAAATCGGAGAACACTGAGAATAACAGCCGAAAAAAAAACAGAAGAAGCACCTGCCGAGTGCCTCCAAAAAGACCTGAGGCGACAAAGACGGTATATTCTTTGTTCTGTTCATTGTACAGAAGAAATCAATGTGGTGTTTCTATGATAAAGTGAAATCAATCATGCTTCTTCATAAGCGAGAACAGAGTAATTATCTTTCACATTGTATTTCTTTTGTTTGTAATGTGCTGCATATGTTTGTCTTTCACAGTAGGCTGATTCATGAAATCCCAATCAACAAGAACGCATCACAGAGAAAAATGAGAAATTGAGCACAAAAAACGACGTACAAGCAGCACACAAAATGATCACATTTGGTCTGTCAAAACAAACCCTGTATTAAAACACATACACACGTGGACAAAATTGTTGGTACCCTTCGGTCAATGAAAGAAAAACTCACAGAAAAAACTTTATTCTGACAAGAGTAATAATAAGTAATAATAAATAAAAAATTCTATGAATGTTAACCAATGAAAGTCAGACATTGCTTTTCAACCATTCTTCAACGGAATTATTTTAAAAAATGAACTCATGGAACAGGCCTAGACAAATTTGTTGGTACCCCTAACTTAATATTTTGTTGCACAACCTTTTGAGGCTATCACTGCAATCAGACGATTCCTGTAACTGTCAGTGAGACTTCTGCACCTCTCAGCAGGTATTTTGGCCCACTCCTCATGAGCAAACTGCTCCAGTTGTTAGATTTCATTTTACCCTGCACAGATTCAAGACACCCTGTGCCAGATGCAGCAAAGCAGCCCCAGAACATAACAGAGCCTCCTCCATGTTTGACAGTAGGGACAGTGTTCTTTTCTTGATATGAGCTGAGGTGCCTTGGCAAAAAGTTCCATTTTTGTCTCATCTGTCCATAGGACATTCTCCCAGAAGCTTTGTGGCTTGTCAACATGTAGTTTGGCATATTCCAGTCTAGCTTTTTTATGATTTGTTTTCAACAATGGTGTCCTCCTTGGTCGTCTCCCATGTAGTCCACTTTGGCTCAAACAACGACGGATGGTGCGATCTGACACTGATGTTCCTTGAGCATGGAGTTCTGGATCTCTTTGGATCTCTTTAGAAGTCTTTCTGGGCTCTTTTGTTACCATTCGGATTATCAGTCTCTTTGATTTGTCATCAATTTTCTTCCTGCGGCCACGTCCAGGGGGGTTGGCTACAGTCCCATGGATCTTAAATTTCTGAATAATATGTGCAACTGTAGTCACAGGAACATCTAGCTGCTTGGAGATGGTCTTATAGCCTTTACCTTTATCATGCTTGTCTATAATTTTCTTTCTATTCTCCTGCGACAACTCTTTCCTTCGCTTCCTCTGGTCCATGTTGAGTGTGGTACACACCATGTCACCAGACAACACAGTGACTACCTGAAGCCCTATAAATAGGCCCACTGACTGATTACAAGGTTGTACACACCTGTGATGCTAATTAGTGCACACACCTTGAATTAACATGTCCATTTGGTAACATTATTTACAGTCTTTTCTAGGGTTACCATCAATTCCAGGATAGTCCCACTGAGATTACAAATCTCTTTTGCAGGGGAGTCCTGGCCCCATGTGTGTTTGGGGGGGGGACTATTGTACATGTTTTTGGTGGTAGGGGAAACCGGAGTACCCGGAGGAAACCTCCGCAGTCACAGGGAGAACATGCAAACTCCACACAGAAAGGCCCTGCCCTGGATGGGAATCGAACCCAGGACCTTCTTGCTGTGAGGCAGGAGCGCTAACCACTTTGCCACTGTGCCGCCAAATTGACCGAAGGGTACCAACAATTTTGTCCACGTGTGTATCTGTCCAACTTCAACTGCACATTTAAAAACACACCTGTGTCTGAGTCCAATCCACAAAGGTCACTGTTTTATTGTATTTGCACAGCACTTTTCTGCAGCTTTTGTAAACACCCAGCCTTGACAGGAAGTGGTAAGCTCAGGTCTGTACCATTGACAGGATTAAAAGCTTAGCAAAGAGACTTCAGGTTTTAGCACTGCATATTCTGTGTCACTGAGGTAGGTTCACCTTTTCCCAGGTTAAATCACCCCGGCCGAACTGCTAAACTCCCATGTTCAAGGTAACGGGAAAAAAAGCCTTACCAATTGGTTCTTCTTCTTGTGAAGGACTGTAAGAATGTTTTTTTTTTTTTTATGCACCCAGAGAGAGAAAGCGTTGACTTCAAACTGAGGCCAAGGTCTTTTTTTCTAAACAGCAGTGTGTTATGTCTTATCAAACTACACAACAGAAACTGATTCTTTTTTTTTTTCTTGCTTCATACTTCAGGGCCTTGCAGTTGTTATTGTGTCCTTCCACATTGAAGTGTTGCTATATTGTTTTACAGTTATGTAAAAAAAAAAAAAAGATAAGTGTAAAAATGATCAGGAATTACTATTAAGCTAATACAAGTTCAAAGAAACCACACTGATTTCACTGTGGCATTCTTTAAATAAGCAAAGAAATGAATAAGCTTTAAAGCAATCAACCACAACTGCAACCCCCATAACATTCAATCAGGTGCTGCTAATCATCCTCCCATCATTAACCGATCATTTTATTTAGAGTTCAGCCTTGCAGTGAGAATAAGTGGAAAGCATTCAAGACAATTCTGACAGTCCCAGCAAATTTACAAGGTCCCAATGTTCAGAGAAACAAGCGGGAATCGAACCACCAACCTTTTGACTCTACCATTGAGCCACTGCGCTGCTGTGTTAATGGTAATTGCAGCGCGTTGAGAAAAAAGACTGTACAACTATGGTTTGTTTGGAAATGGTTGCTAGAGAATTGCCCTTTGTCTCAAAAAAGCACAAGGTGCACACACTTCTGGAGAAGTCCAAATCCAGACAAAGCATTTACAACGAGGCAAAAACACTGGGCACATACTGTATTGAATAAAATGTCAAAATATTTCTTTCATTTTTAGTCTGTAATTATTTTATTACTGTAAATTTAGGCCATTTTTTTGTTTTAAGTATGTTACCAGCTAAATTCATAGTAGTCAGAAGATTTTTAAATGGAGACAGCTTTCAAATAAGTCCCTGCTTACAGCACTAACAGAAGACTACTGGTCTCATTGGTATATATTACTCAAATATACTTTATTCCAAACAACAAGAAACCATACAAACCCAGTACTCGTCTAAGACGTTCATGTTTTTGACCTTTGAGGGAAAGTGCATCTTTGTTATTTTAGACTTCAGTATCAGATTTAATATCTCTGTCATTTTTATCAATAATTCCAGCTGTGCTGATTAATATTAATTTAGGTACACTTTTCCACTAGATAAGTTACTCACGGACATCAAGATGCCCACAGGAAAAGCCCATTGGCTTATTAATGTTTTTTTTTTATTCATTATATTTAGATGGGAATCAATTTAATATTCTGAATTCAGTCTAGTGTAACATGGATGCTTACAGCTTGAGTCATCAGTTACAAAAGTTACTTTTGCGCTACATGTGCGACATTGACGTCATTCATTATTTTGAGAAGCAAATATTGAAGGCCCCAGCTCCAGGTGCATAAGTACCCGTGGCAAGCCATGTCTGCAGTTATGTCTACTCCATGCTTGGACTAGCATGGAGGACATGACATGATTTGACATGACCTGTAGAGAACTATGAGCACCCAGTAACTAAACAATAAACTTATTATATAAACTTATTATAATAATAATACTTATAATATATTATAATAAATTATAATAATAAAAATTATTATAACAGTGTATTTCTTAGAATTTATATTTAAGGTGCATTGTGTGAAACTTTGCACAATATAAATGAATAAAACATATAAGCCATTAATGTTTTTCTAGTGTATAATCATGTCAAAATAAAACACATTTTTTAACTCAAATGGATTTGTTTTAATTATTTTTAGAAGGACACTGCTATAAGAACAATGTATTGTGTACTGATGTATGTAATGTAACTGATTAGCATTGTTGACACCATTTTAGCTTGATTGCTGAACATTTCTAATAATGATTCCAAAAGGAGCAGTGTTCGTTACATCTAAAACTCTGACCAAGTCCTACTGCGATGGCAGAAATGAGAAGGAGCGCATGAGCAGTCCTTCTTCAAAACCACAGCAGCTCATCACCAAGAACAAGATGACAGCGCTGACATATGCTGGCTGTCACAGGTAAGATTTTGTCTGGATGACATACAGCACCAGCACTTCTCATGTGAGACACACTGGTGCTTCATAACCTATATATACAGTAGCAGCACGACACATCATTCAGCCTTATATATAAAAAATAAAAAACAAGGAACGGATTCTTCAAAAAAATCCAAATAAAACCACCTCTGCCTTCGAACTGAGGTTTTAGCTTTGCCCTCTTTTGCAGAATTGGAATCAGACAAAATAATAATGAAACGAACTGAAAAGGAAAGTAAATCATTAAAGCAGTGTTCCCTAAAATGTGGGTCAGGACACACATGGCTTGTCATAAAATGCACAATTACATCATTTTATAATCAGGTTTGTGATTAGGAGCTACTTTAGTGTTTAAAAAATGAGAATGCTGACGGGTTATGAATCCATTTATCTATATTCTGGTTAATCCACTAGCACCTATTGTTGTTGGCTTCTCAACACAACATGCTACACTTTATGGCTTCAACTCTGAAAAATGAGAAATTAGTTTAGAGCAGAATGTGATAGAGATCAAACCAGAGCAGATTAAAGAAAAATAAATGAATGTCTTCAAAAGCCTGGATAGAAACTTTTTCCATTTAAACTTTTTTCACAAAAATCAATACTGGGCCAATCATGATTGATTATCTATGCAGTTATGATTGTTTATTTTTAATGGCTGTATGTT
Source organism: Perccottus glenii (assembly GCA_024416835.2). Classification (NCBI taxonomy): domain Eukaryota; kingdom Metazoa; phylum Chordata; class Actinopteri; order Gobiiformes; family Odontobutidae; genus Perccottus; species Perccottus glenii. The sequence continues at coordinate 5,589,421 of CM044548.2, forward strand.
TATCCATTTGCATTTAGAGGTAATTTAATCTGCATCTATTTGTTCTATTTCTTGGAATTCATGCTCAAACCGAGAGAAACCAGACAAATTCTTTGTGTGGAGCAGAAAAACAATGAGCACGGCTGGCCAGGCTAACGATACCATAATATTGATTGAAAACACTCTTTTCTTAAATTACTTTCTTAAATAAATTTCCGCAAATCCTCTATTTCCTTTAATATGTTGAAAAAGTTGTTGGTAAAAGAAAACGTGATTTAGGTGCATTTCCATGAACAGATACATTCAATGATCACTTCAAGTCAAACGGAGGAGATGCAGAAGAATTAGATTTTTTATTTTACAAAACAACTTACCTTACACAACAGCTAGTTCCTTGCAAGATATGGGATTTCTCAAACTCACAAAATTCCATGTTGTACTGCTCTTATACCATTGGTGGATCGACCAATGATGTGGCATCACTGACAGTTCTGTGTGTGTTTTAGGTTTGATAATGTAGCAACCGCTTTCTTAGAAGTGAAAACAACAATGCTCTGATTGAATTAAATTACTTACAGATGATAAATCCAATCACCAACTAGGTATTTATTTATTTGAAGTACCTTCCCTTTTCTAACACTTTCCAAATGGTTCTGTGTAACAAACACAGCCAGGTTACAAAACAACCTTTTTACGATGTTTACTTGAAGGGAACTTAACCAAATCACACTGTACATCCAAAAACAGTAGTTCCATGTGGGCCTTTTTCCCGCGCGAGAAAGGATTGCAGCAGAGGTGAGTCTGAATAGAACTCACTCACTGTCTGTCAATGTTTAATAGGAGTGCAATAATTTAAGAGGCACTAATGAGCACCTTGAGGCAATACCCAATGCTCAATTTATGCTCAGTTTATTTTATATACATACACGCTAACCATCAATCCATATTCCCAAACACTAAATTTGTAACACTAGCCACCACTGAACAGAATTTATGACTGACTCATGTTTTGTACACAATGTTCTGATATTTCTGAAATGAGAATAAATCTGTACAATGTGCATTTTAATGTATACATAGTGCCGCTTCACTGCAAAGCTGTTGTTCAAGAACAAACAGTGACAGGCTTTATGAGAATGGCACAAATCAACATATACCTGGCAGGTTACATTTTGTCCTAGCACAGCACCCATGCCTATCTCATTTTCGCTTTTCTTCAGTAAAAGAATGGCTAAGTAAGTTTGATGCTCGAGTGTGAGATCGCTGCTGAAGAGTCATTGCCTTTTCATGTGATTTCTCTTTAGATAATAACGTGTTAGATCTTCAAAGCCGCGGCACTCATTTGCAGGCCCATACCTTGCCTCGCAACTTCCTCTGAGGCAAATGTATTATTAACATGACAAAAGCACTGTGGCCTCTCTCTGCCCCACCATTCATTAGCATTTATATAGACGCTGGACGCTGCCGCCGACTGCTGTACATCTTAATTCAGGCCAGAATGCTACGATCTGACGAGGGAGACGGAAGCAGCGTGAGGCAACATATTGATGGATAGAAGAGGACGTGCACAAGACTGTGTTTGTCTGATGGGAATGTCGTGCTGTCTCTAAGTATTGTTTGGTCCCTGATGTGTACTTGGCTTCCCTGCTTTTTGTCATTGAGCAAATGAAAGGAGACAGGTGCTATCTTTTGTAAAAGTAAGCAAAGGGTGGGATTAGATCCGCAACCTGAATAATTGAAAAAGGCCCAGGTCAAGTAGTAGTAGTTCCTGTAGGTTAAAAATGTGTTGTGATATCTGTTGTGTTTTACCTTTAACTTTACTGCTTTAAAAAAAATAAAAGGTGTTTTGAGCTTACCGTAAACTTTTAAGTTTACCGTTAGACTGCAGTGATTGATTAATTAATTATCTCTGTCTTGTTAAGCATTGTATCAAAGTATTGCTAATATTTATCCACATACATTTTTATTCATTAATTTTGAGCTGCTTTGGTGAATAATATAATAATATTGTATTTTGCAACAGAATAACCTTTTTCTATTTGTTAAAAAGAGACGTTCCTTGTTGACATCAATGTCAAACAATGGGAGCACTCTTTTTTCCAGAAGAAAATTCTGATTGGCCAAACTTCCACTAATCACTTACTTTATTTCCAAAGCTACGATGACTTCTTAAGGTCTATAAAAGCTGTGCATTTGTGTGACACGTTCTTGCGTATTTAGAGGCATATATTCTATTTACTTAGACAGCGAAGTCATGTAATGCAAAACAGTGTTGTCACAGTAAGTGGTAAATATGTATTCAGAAAAAGATAATATTACTGTATGTCAAGGACAAACTCTGTAAAAGCACAAAATGAAGCCGTACAGCTGTGGTGTTAAGAAAAAGTCAAGGACAAAAAACAGACTAGTGTTTGTGAAAACAACCAAAACCATAAACGAGGAACTGAAAACTGAGAAGTAATCTTTCCCAATAACATGCTTTACTGGTGGATGTTGGATGTAAACACGAGACACACCTTTTCTTTTCTTTTTCAGTGTAAAATATTGGTGCTATTCTGCTTTTGTGAAATAAACATTAGTAAATCATTTAAAACTCTCTTTTCCAGGTTTTGGGCCACAAAACCAGAACTTCACAAAGAACTGTAAGGCAATCAAGTCACCTGTCTCAACTCCTTTCGGTGCTGGCCCAGTGCTTTGGTAAATCTGGCTCCTGGCATGTTTGAGTACAACACCACCAACTGTGGCCCAGATGTTTGGAAAAAGATAAAATTCAGTGTGCTCTCTTCTCATTGCTTTGCTTCACACAATAAAACAAAGCCTGTTCTGTTCTTGTAAAAAAATACAATATTAAGTTTTAGTGTAAAGAAGGTCATGTGAATGCACATATATGGCATGAGAATTTTGGCCTTAATTATTTTTTTTTTCTTGGTTCCAAATATTGTGCTTCATCATTTCCGTGCCTCTATTCTTTTGTGTATAACATTGTGTTCCGACCTTCTGCAAAATGAATTATCCTTTACAATTGCCTCACATGGTTTATTGTGTGAGGCAGTTCAGCCACTTGGGATGTGATCACTCAGAGCTATTAACGTCTGTTCTGAACAGACCAGGGATTTATTTGATTTAGGGCCATGAATCAGAAATCACGTGGGAATGTTTATCTGTGTACAGTCTGGGGCTTATATGTTGAGAAAATAGAGACATTATTACAGTTTTATGTTATTGCTACAGCTTGTTTTCTGAAATCAAACTTGACACATACTTTTAAACCTGCCCATCACCACTTTCTAATTAAGTATCAACACAACATTGTTGCAATTTCTGGAGGGGAATATTTCTGAAATGTTTCCTTTTACAGTGTAGCCTGAGCCTCTGAGCAGCCTCTGGCTCAGGCAGGGTTGCCAGGTCCCAGAAATATTTCCAGCCCAATGACAACTCAAAACCCGCCCAAATGGAATGAAAACTAGCCCAATTTTTCAGTGTCCAATCAGATTAGACAACGGCTGGATTACCACAAAGGGCCTTAAAATAAATGTATATAAGTTTAAAGTATTCGCCTTTTGTCTTACCCAAATTCTTAATATTACACACTGTGTTTTTTTTAATACACAATCTTATACAATAAAGGTCAAATAAGAACATATCCTCTCTGATATTTTCTGACCCTAGTCAGAAGTACTAACTTGTACTTACTTTTTCTCTTCTCAGCACTTCTCTCTGATGCTTTTCTCTCCAGATCTGCGGCTGTTCTGTTTACAACTCTGCCTCTTTCACAGGTGCATTATTTCTTAGAAAGGAACTGCCTGTGTCAAACAATGTTCTGGCATTTGAGAAAGGAGCCGCATTTTTTAAATGTTTTTCAGTTGCAGTATGAGCTACCAGATCACCGTGGTGAGCTCTTACTTCACATTTGCAATATTGACATTACCTGACATTTTAGAATGCTGCTTGTTCATCAACAGACAACCAAACCGACGCTTCTGACTACAACGCTCTCATGTTGTGAGTGACGTGATGATGATGCTTGATTTGTGATGTCAAAGCACATGTACCGCGCGCCTACTTGCATCTCGGGAGAAGCAGCGTTTGTTGCCAAGTATTCATTCCCGGGGATCAACACCCACTAATAAAAGGTTCACTTTTATCTTTGTCCACAATTATTTTATTTTATTTTTATTTATTTTTTTGCGGCCGCGGTACATTTTAAATGTAGCCCAAAAAACCGCAACCCGCAACTCCGTATTTTTTCCCGCAACTCCTTTTCTAAAATAGCCCAATTGTGCGGGAAAACCGCTACCCTGGCAACCATGGGCTCAGGACATGGTTCAAGGCACAGACCACTTTTAGTAGCAGTGTTTAGGATTTAAATGTTTTGGGTTTTTATAAAACACATTGCATTCAGTAATGTGAAGATCTGGACAGTGACTGGATAGCTGGTGCCACTAGAGCATCATTTTTTTTTTTCGCAGTAAAAAATGACTGGATGTTAGCGATGTACAGTAAGTACAGTGTCCAAGAGAGCACTTGCTCTTCCTCACACTGTCCACTAAGGCATGTCCTGCGGGTGTAGTGGCTGTGGGGGTGATGGAGTGCTAAACCTCTGTGCTGCAGTAGCCGGCTGCAGAGGCCAAGACGACGCACACTGGCTGCTTTACCTAACATTAATAATGCACCAGTGCTTCTTTATGGACAAATCCTGCAGTTTTCCTGCCTCTCGCCTTCTTCCTGCCTGATGCTGAGCAGCAGCTGTGTGTCGCAGGGCATTCTATTTGCATCCCTGGTTTGTTTAATGATTAATCATTATACATTAAATAATGGATCCCACACAGTAGGGAGCTACAGTAGCTATATTAGCTTAAATCAGCCCCACTTTGTCCTCATTGGATAATTGTCTAATTAACTAAACAGCTAATTAGAGAGAGACATGGCAGTAATGTTGCCGGTATCTGCCTTTGTGCTTACTTTGTTCTGGGCCATGAATACTTAGTGATGTGAATTTGAACATTGTGGGCGCTTTTTACTAATTCATCCTATCACAATGCATTAGAAGTGTTGAGAATTATGTGGGGCTAATTGTTATCTGTGTGTAGCTAAGGTCAACATGGTTTCATAAACGAGTTTCCATTAGACTGCACATTACTCACCGCATCCACAGAGAGCAGACCAACAAAAAGCAGAGAGACGTGTTATGTAAAAGAAACGGAAACGCTTTAGATTACAGACCGGCACTTACCAGGCAAGTGTAACAACAGGTGTAATTATCCAAGTATTTACTGGGTAATTACAGGGTACCTACAGGATAATAACGCAGGTAATTACTGGGTAAAGGGCGTACTTACCGGGTACAGGGTTTAAGTACTGGTAAACTAAAAGGTACAATACATTAAAGCCTGAAGAAGGTATGTCATTTTAATTTATGTTTGATTATAGATAGTTTACATGTTTATTATACTGTACATAGTACAATGTGAAAATATTTGACTGTGCATTGTACTATGTATAACTGTGCAAGTGACAAATAAAGCTTATCTTATCTCTTAGCTTGATTGAATGTGAATGTTTGCTGTGATTCTACTTTTGTAAACTCTGCTCCACACAGGGATCAGAGCTACACTGAACTCATTCATTTTCTACCGCTTAGTCCCGTTAGGGGTCGCAGGTGACTGGAGCCTATCCCAGCAGCTTTGGGCCTGAGGCGGGGTACACCCTGGACAGTGGCCAGTTAGTCACAGGGCTGACATTTAGAGACAGACAGAGACAGACAACCATTCACTCTCACATTCATTCACTAGGGACACTTTAGATTTGTCAATTAACCTATACATGCATGTCTTTGGACGGTGGGAGGAAGCCGGAGTACCCGGAGAGAACCCACGGTAACACGTGGGACATGCAGACTGCTCACAGAAAGACCGGAGTCGGCCGAGAATGTTTGAGTCGGCACCTACACTAAGCTAACACAGTTACCCAGCAACTACAGGGTACTTACCTGGAAACTACAGGGTCAGTACCCCGTGGTTACCGTGTAAGTACCCCCAACTAACTAACCACCCTGTACCCCACTGTTGCTGCATTATTACTGGGTTATTACCAAGGATGTCAAATTTTGTAAATGGTAATAGCTCCCATGTATCAAATATTACTCTTGTACAAAATTTAATCAATGTGTTAAATGTACCTATGCCATGACCGAAATAAAAATAAATAATAGTAAATGACATGTCCTTTTAGAATGTTTTTTTTTTCCTCATTTTTTTTTTTACTGTATGAGCAACAGATGAACTCTAGTGACATATTTTACATGAAATACTGACAAAAATAAATAAATAAAATCTTTACTTTACTCACTTAATTAAAGACACTTACTTATTTCCTAAATAGTATTGAAGTAAAATTATTACACACGTATAGTTATGGGACTTCAAAAAATGGGCCTAGAAATGATAACCTAACAACCTAAAGCATTACCAAAGAAACCTTCAGCACATATCTGCCTTGGACACGTGCAATAAAGAAGACGAAGGGGAATGTGATATACTTTATGTAAAAGCTCAGAATTTCTATAGCTATGTATTATCAGAGGATTAGTGTTAAAAAGCATGTACAAGCAAATACAACTGAAACCAAGGTGTTTTTGTGAGCACTTACGACATGTGAGTGCTATAAGTCTGTATGCTTTTTAGGTTCTTCAGTTTTACAATTCTTTTAATGAAAGATGAAAATTGATTCTCGCATCTGAACTCTTCAACATTCACAGAAAACTGACCCAAAGAAACAAAGGCTGTGATATAATTAGAGCAACAACCTGACTACAGTTTTTTCTCTTGCTTTGATACATTTAATAAAAGCATGGATTATGTAGATTTGAACCATTAGACATTTAAGATTAAAATTTACTTTTGCACATTTCACAGGCTTTTATGCAGTTTACAAGTCCTCCTTTAACATGTCACACAGAGGATCTTTGTCTAAGGCTCAATTTCAACATTCACTCACAAAGAAAGCAAGTAAAAATATTAAGTAAGCAGTCATTTTTGTCTAAACGGAACATGAGAATCAAATGGTATAGTGTGGATGGAAAAATGACAAATCTATGCAATGCAATGTCAGGTTTTGGACAAAGTATTGTCTTCCTGTTTACTGGCTATTTACTGACAAACTCTACACACACACGCGCACACACACATTCTTATTAAGAACCTTGCTACTGAGTTCAGTGTTACATATTTTCATTCAGATTGCAAAAAAACGTCATTTGAAAACCAATTTGATACAAAGATTGTTATTTGCAGCATGTTTCCTTTGTGAAAGAGCAAAATGCAAAGAAAATGTGCCATTTTTTCTAGAGAACCACATTTGTGAGGCTGCTTTAACTGTTTGGGAATTTTGATTTTTTTTTTTTTATATACAGAAAAACTGTAACATCAACAAAAGTATAAATCATTGCATAAAGCATGTGTAGTTTAAGATAAATGGTAATGATTGGTCTGACAGGATTTCAACTAAGTGGCTGAGAAGAAAAAAAATCAAAAGGCCAAGGCTTGTACAAAGAAACATACAGAAGAAATGTTTTGCGAAGAACTTTGCGAAGAAATTTTTTATATGATAATCATTTCTCTTTAGAGCTTACCTTAAACATCTTGATTGATGTTTTTTCTTATTTGCGCTGTTTCTCTGAGTAAAAATGCATTTCCAGCACCAGAATAACAAAAAACTTTTTTTTTATTGGCGTTTGTTACTTCCTTGTTGACAAGCACTGTAGACCAATGGGAGCCCTTCTTATTCAGGAGCACGCATGTGATTGGTCAAAGCCTCTGGTATGTCCTGAACATTTAAATCCTTAATAAGCCTTGATGATACCATTCTTAATCTTCCACAGATAATACCTTTAACAATATTCCGTTTTCCTCTAATGCAAGAAAAAAAATGCATATTTTCTGTTTAAGAGTTTTGACATACATTTGAACTGTTGTGACAAATTTTAGTGTAGACAATATTCAAGACTGTTTCAAAAAGTGAGCCAAAGCGGTTGAGACAATGTACTACTGCAATTATTGCGACAGTGACAAACATAAAGACAGTGAGGAGACACTGATTTGTTCCAGTTGGTGCCGCCTGCCTGATGTGCAATGCCTTTGACTGCTCCTGCCATTTTGAATTCTACCCCATATTTATAACAGTTATATTTTTCTCTTAAATCTTTCCACTACTTGGAAGTTCCAGTATCTGGAACTAATTTTTTATACTTCTATTTGGATTTGCATCATATAAAGCCAGACAAGCATGCCACGCCACTAGCTATTACTTTTTTAATAGAAATGATGACTGACCATTTGAAACTATTTATTTTAGGCTTTTAGCTCGCTGAAGAGAAAAGAAATATTACCAGGAACGCAACCCCGGAATAAAAATAGGCACCTGGCTTCAAAAAGCAGACACTCATTTGTAGTGGTGCCCAGAGGCGCTTGTGCCAGCGCGTAATTGAGCAGAGACTGATGTATGTAGAAGGTTAATTGAATAACATGGTGAGTGATCTTTTTTAAATTTTTTATTTACACTTAAATAAAAAGTGATATTTAGAGTGATATTTATATTAAAGACCTCAGGATATCCATAGGACATTTGTGATGAATGTATAATATGAGCAGAAATACAAACAAAAGATGCACTTTTTATAGAAAGCTCAATGGAGGTTACGTCCAGACAAATTGAAAAAATGATTCTTTGTAACAGTCTGGCAAACCCTAATTGAAAACACTTAATGACATGGCTGCTTATTGCGTGAAGAACATTCTGTTTGTGTCGTACTATGTGCTCGATTAAAAAAAACAAACATGAAAAATAGGGCAAGGATTAGCGGATCATATCTTGAGCCCCTTTCACACATGGTTCACAGTAAATGACCTGAAACACATTACTGGCATCACCAGTAGTTTTCACCCTTCACACATGCACCTCATTACCAGAACATTACTGTGCCACCTTTGTTCACACTTGACCCAGCAACGTTGAGAATTTGAGTTCTTAAAACAACCTTAGGGAGAAGGTAGACCAAAGCTGAATACAGGACCAGCAACAAATCTGGGGACATTTATTGGTGTTATTTTATGTATTTCCTAAAGCAGTCACAGGTGGCCCAGTCCTCACACAGTCAGAATTGCAAATGAGACTGCAGACTGCAAATTTTTCTGTCTCTTTTTGGACCATTTAGACTGTCAATGTAGATTGTTGTCCGATGTAAGTATGTGCTCTATCCGGCAATGTTACTGCATTTGTTCTCAACACAGCCTTTCCAGTATATTCCCTGCAATATTACTGGGTCTTGACCCGGTAAAATGCCAGGACAGTGGGAAATCAGTTCTGGCTCTTTTCACACATCAAACTTTTCTGGGAAAATTTGTTAAATATACTTTTAGAGGACTTGGGTCAATTGTCTTTAAACACCAAACCGTGTCATGTGCCTTGTTTAGAGTCGTCAGGTTGCTTTACAGTTCACGCTACACAACTCGTGATCAGGAGTTGAATTGCAGGTCTGAGCGGTGTCAGGGGATCACACACTGCCTCATCTTTCACTCTGACAGGTTCTTCAGGTGTCCAAGTAAAAAAGCTAAAGTTACACAAAAAAAAGTATAAAAAAAGAACAGCCGGCGAGATATTGGGTGTGAGCTGGCGATGAGTAAGCAAGCATGGCTGATGACACGGATGAAGAGTTCACGTAAAGGGATGGCTCATTGCTGTCACTGACTTAAAAATCAAGCTGTTTGTGTTGGTTGCTTTTTTTTCCAGCAGCTTATCATTTTGTACCTGTAGCCCTGGCCTTCCACTGTGCAGGGATGTGCTGGGAACATGTGAAGACTTTTCCATTTTATCATCGTTTTATAGTTCCTACTTTTTGTTTGGTGTTTTAAAAGTGAAAAGGAGCCACAATTGTGGCATGGGTTGGGGCAGTACGGCACAGTTTGGGACACATAACCCCTAAAAGGCATTTTAGCCACTCAGTACTTATAGAATTGGACGTAGTACTTATTACTTAGTACTTTTGGACATTTTGAAGCCCTTTTAGCATCGGACATGCCTTTAACGGGTCACACTGACCCATCTTGTACTGTACCACTGCTGTTCTCATCTTTTTTTTACTGGGTAATATGTCCTCAGAGAGTTTTTTATATCTCTTTTCTCCGGTGATCTGGACATGACGCTGACCTAAACCTGCCTCTTCTGACCCTGACCCTTCTGATTGTCTACTGGGATGAAAACCTTTCCGCTGCTGCCTGGACAAACTTGTTAAAACCTTCACAGGAGTGGAATAAAGAGTTCTGACTGCCTTCTGTAACAAACAAGTGTCCTTTAAATCCTATCTTTGCATTCCTTCCTTTCCTTTATTTAAATTTAGTCATTTAGGAGAAACTTATATCCAAAGCGACTTACATTAGGCCTGTAATTACCAGTGTTACAGCTGGGGCACCACTGGAGGTTAAGTGTCTTGGCCAAGGCCACAGCAACAGTATGAACTGTGGGGAGAGCGGGAATCGAACCACCAACCTATCGGTTGCAGGACCACCGCTCTACCACTGAGCTACTGCGTTCAATTGCGAGTCATTCGCAGGGCTAACACTTGGAGACATGCACTGATAATTATTGTTCAAGGATTATTGTTAACTGTGAAAAAAAATCGCAGACATAATGTTCCCAGAGAGAACTCAGAAAGGACATAAAATCCAAATTCAATATTATTTTTTTATCTGTGTGGCCCGGAAGTTGATCTTAAGTCGCTGTTATTGGCACATAACTTCGTCAATCTGTTGGGGTATCATCAGCTTCACCACGAGGGGAAGGAGAGAAGGAAAGGAGAGAAGGAAAGGAGACAAAGGCAGGAGAGAAAAGATGGAGAGAAAAGAATGAGGCACAGAGGAAGAAAGAGAAGGAGAGAATAGAAGGATAGATTAAGGACAATTGTTTAGAGAATAACACTTCAAAGTTGAACCAAAGTTCCAAAGAAAAGCCCTGATTTGTTTTTTGTTTAACATTAAAAATTTAAATAAAAAGTTTTTTAATGTATTTATTGTTTACAATTTTACCACTGTTTTAGGGGAGATCAATGTAAATTCTTTTGGTCATGAGGTTTTTGATGAAAGCTGTAGATTTTTTCCCAATAATTTAGCTTATCTAACCTTAGTTGTTAGAATTATTTTTCATTTTGATTGTGTATTCATAATCAGAAAACTATTTTACATTTTTGGGACAAGAATAAAAAAAAGATATGACATAGACTGTAAGTGGCACAAATAAATATTATACATATAAATATATATCTATTTAAAATCTTTGTATGTTCTATATTAGCTTGGTCCCTTGTTTTTAACGCCTTTATTCCACTGTTTGTGTTTCAGGGAGCCCTTTCTCACTGTAATAAGAAGTCTAGCTCTGGATTTTCACTTAAAGCATTAGTGTTGCATCACAGCAGGACAGTCACTGCTCTCTGTGACCACTAGATATTGTGACTATCCCACCAATGTTTAATCCCAGTTCTGTATAGATATAGAATATTTTGGAGGACTCTCCCACCATCATTAAAACACAAAACAGTGGTGCTCCCGTTCCAATAACTAACAAACTTGTAAAAGCAGTGGCAAAAAGCATTGAAGCTGTTCCGTGAAGCATTTTGTTTCCTTGTTTTGAAATATCCAGAGTTTTGTGGCTCTAATGAGAAGCTTTGGGACTTGTTTGAGAGGAATTGCAAAGTTAAGTGCCAACTAGCGGGAGTTGGATGTAACCAGTAACATTTATTCCAATACAGTTAAGTTCTTGGATGGAAATGACTCACTGGAGTTGTATTTTTTTGAAATTCCAGTTTATGTTAGTATTGATTTATACCAGTCTACTTTTTTTATTCAGTCATAAAAAAGTACCATATGTGTCTGTTTGAAGGACCTTCGGCCTCGGTGTGTTACTGCTCCTGTTTAAGGGCCTTGATTTATGAAGAATGACAATTTTTATTTTTTTATTTCTTCTGCACGGTAAAGTAGACTCCTATGAACTGGTCTTTTGTCTTTGCTTATTTTCTCAGCTCTGTGTTGTGTAGCTAAATGCATTGAGGTCTCCGTTAAGTATCACGCAAAAGTTCAGCATGTGTTTTAAATCAAAGCACTTGAATGTGAATATATAGGTAGACTGTGAGTGCAGCCTTTCTAGATAGTGTAGCTGTGTGGCATTCAAGCTTTTCAGGTGCATTTATGCAAGAATGTGCCTACACAAACATAATGTTCACCTATATGGAGAGTGTCCCACACAATGCGTCTGGACCAGATTGCACCACATGAATTAATCATTCACAGCCATCCAGGGAAGAAAAGTGGTGTACATATTGCAGGATTTAAAGCCAAATGGACTGCATTTCATTTCAAGGCTCATTAGTCAATAGAGGCCACAAAGCCAGCGCCTGGATCACCTTTGCCATTAGTGTTGCCATGATCTAACACTGACTGATTGGCTGTCGGGATACAGCTTCTTGCAGTGACATGGCGTCAAAGCGAGATCAGTATCACTTCACTGCGCGCCCTGGATACGCTGCAGCAGATGGATGTTGACCCTTAAAATCTGTGACATGGTAAAATGAAGAGATTGTGCTTTAGATGACTTTAAACAAAACAAATGACATGCTGACGACCCATAATAACAGAATTGAATGCATTTTCTCAACGGAACCTATGTCACAGTCTGTCTAGGTGACAGCATGGGTCCCCAAATCAAAAAAAAAAAAAGATGAATGGAAGAAAATAAGGAGTTGTTTGATTGACTTTGAGTCATGCTGTCATTTTCAGATGTGTTAATTTTCAAAGTAAAAATTGAATATTGATGCCAAAAAAAAACAATGTTTGTTAAAAATTCTCCACATCCCCAGTGATTTCTAAAGACACAATATGATAGTTATGCAGTAGACATATATAAATACAAATACTTACAAAGAGACAAACGTACCAAACTGGCCACCATTGTTCTGTGAAACTGATTTGTTTACCGACAGCACTACTGCTTAAACTGAAAGCCATGGCAGTCCACAGAGTGTGATTACTCAAAATGAAGTGGCATTTTCCCGTCTTTACAAAAATGCAGGCTTTAACAACTTTATATTTTAAGACAACATGCTGAAATTATATCCCGTGCTTTTCTCACAACCCTTTTAGATCACTACAAAGCACCTCATGCAGGGGTTGGCCAGACTTCCCTGAGACGTCTCTAGTTAGTTTGAAACACTGCCGTTTGACTGGTGCACAAAAGGCAAGAGCACATTTCCTTAATTTTAGCTTCTATTCATTGGCTCCCAGTGCGTCTCCAAACTGTATTTAAGATTGTTTTGGAACAGTTTTGCCCCTGCTTTAGCTGTCCGACCTGTTACAGCCCTACACTCTACGCAGACCCTACGCAGATCCGTCCCTCCTGGTTATCCTCCAATAGGAAACTGTGAGGTGACTGCATTTTTTTCAGTTGCTGTGGCAAAGATAGACTGACTCACTTACTGTTTTTAAACTTCTTCTTAAAACACATCTCTTCTTGTTGGCCATATTAAGATGGGGTCTAGAAGTGGTTTCATTTCAACATGTTTTAAATGGATTTAAGCGTTTCTGCCTCACAGCAAGAAGGTCGTGAGTTCAAAATCCGGCCGACTCGAACAACCTCAGCCAACTCTGGTCTTTCTGTGAGGAGTCTGCATGTCCTCCACGTGTTACTGTGGGTTCTCTCTGGGTACTCCAGCTTCCTCCCACCGACCAAACACATGCATGTATAGGTTAATTGGCAAATCTAAAGTGTCCCTAGTGAATGAATGTGAGATTGAATGGTTGTCTGTCACTGTCTGTCTCTAAAGGTCAGCCCTGCGACTAACTGACCATTGTCCAGGGTGTACCCCGTCTCAGGCCCAAAGCTGCTGGGATAGGCTCCAGTCACCCATGATCCTAGGACAAAGCAGTAGAAAATGAATGAATAAACAAACCTGGATATAACTGGTTTTTGAAAGATTGTAGTGGTTTTATTTGGGCCTCAACTGGTTTTGAATGAAATTGACTGGATTTAGATGAGTTTTAAGTGGTTTTGCTTTTTCTTCTAAATTTAAATGGGTTTGAAGTGGTTTAAGCGAATCAAAGCTAGTGCCCTGCTCCCCATTAACATCCATTAATTCTGAGGGACTAATGTCTCAAGGACAGGTCATGACTTACAGTAGGCCTTGTGTAATGACCTCTGCTCCCAGTTCAACAGCATCTGAGGCAAGCTGAAAAGAAAGCAGCAACTTTTATTTCTCAGAAAGTACTTTGTGCACTGTCGGAAAGCAAAAAGACTGAGAGCCATGTCGGAAAACTGAAATGTTGCCAAAAGGTAGATAAAAGGAAGAGGTAAACAAGGGAGATAATTTTTTGAGTGCCTCAGTGTTCCGCATGCAGAATTAGCATCATCTGACCTATTGTTAATATCCCCAGACTAAAAGCCAATTAGTGGTGTCTGCATCACTGAATAGGTTTGCATGATGTTCATTTTTATCAGGCAGCAGCAGCAGTATAGTAATGCACTGGATTGAATCAGCAGTGAACACGTCGCCTCAACTTAAAATATTGTTAAGTCTCAAGTTAAACATTTTACTTTTTTACTATACTATACAGAACACCCTGTTGTAATTGTGTAAAAGAGAGTGACTATTTCAGTAATCTGACTTGAGTTTTAGGCTACAAGTTAGTATGACATGACCGGAAGGACGCAGGTTTGATTCCCAGCTTGGGTCTGACTGCTCTTTGTGTAACTACTGTCTACTCTGTCTCTATTAGGCGATACAAAAGCCCAAAAATCCTTTCCTAGATTTTATTTGTACTTACCACAGGCTCTGGGTAAAGAATATATGTCTTTTATCATCTTCCTTGAACAAAAATGTAGTCATGGTCCTAATGCATACATGTCATACTGTGCACATGTGTGTGGCAGCCCCCCTCTCCGTCTGCCTCAATGTGTGTGAAGGGCTTCGGGTGCCTTGCAGTACTACAAAAAAGCACTATAAAAATGTTTTTCTGCAGCATCATACCTTCAGTTTTTTTGCCCTGATACAAGATTTACTGGCTTAAAAAAAAAAAAAAAAAAAATAGGTAAAGCATCCAAGAACATGCTTTAATTACAATAACTACGACAACAGTGTTCATGTAGCAGATGCCACTCTCCTGCTCACATTACAGTGAAAAAGCGACACTAGTGGTAACCAGTACCAAACTGTGCCATACTAACCCGACATGTACCGTACCTCTCAGTGGAAACAAGGCTCAAGTGTGAGAGGGTCTTTCATTCTACCCATAAGTAGATGTTCTGGTAAACAGGCTTCTTCCAAAAACCTGCACAACTCCAAAAGTGATCATATCGCTTAAAATAAATAAAAATTGAATGAGAACCAACTTAACCCCGGAGCCCCTGGTACTGCACACCACACTTTGACTACATGAGTAACTGCAGCCATACTGATAACAGAGCCACCCAGGTCCAACCCATCAATACGAGGCCAAAGGCTGTTAAAATGCTACACTTTTACTAGCCGGATCAGGAAGATTAAGTTTCCACCATGTTGCAGAGATTATTAACCTTCGACAGTGGTGTAAACATGACATGGGCAACAAGACGGTCACTGATAGGACTGCAGATGCTTCATGATTATTGACTGATGCACTGTTCCTCATACCAATTTCCACCCATCTCCTCAAGCTGCGTTGACTATTCTACAGTTATTAATTAGTCAGTGCTTTTGTTTCTCCAGCCAACAACTTGTGTTTTCTTCACTTTTGTTCAATTTGTTTACATCTGACAAGGTAGAAGCAGCTGGCACAAACAGAGTGGCTTGTCTCCAGGAGTCTGTTGTGGATTCCCCTGTCGAGAGATAGACTTCCTTATCAGACGCCGAGGAGCAGATCAAAGAGATGGGAGCTTCGGGGCATTGTGCATTCTCTCCAAAATTGTACCTACAACATGGAGATAGACTCGCAGGGAGCACAGTCTAACACCCTCAGTCCCACACACAGGTATATGCAGCCCTATGGAACATATAGAACCAGTGCTGTAAAAATATTATGTTTGAGGTTATGGTTTGACATTAATTCCTCCCGATTATACTCTGGCCTGGCAGAATACTCCTTAAAAAAGGTGTGCAACAAGGCTGTGTTTGAACTAAATCTCCTGAGATATTGTATAATGTAAACAGTGATAGTCATTTTTAGTGGTGTATTCAAGTGTAGTGCACTCACAATGTGTACATAAATGTACCTGAAATCTTTTCCTTTTAACCCCAAATACTATATTGTAAATCATTAGTGAAGAAAAAATCTGGATTTATGATCTCATGTACTGTTTATTATAAGAGATTTCATAAGTTACACAGGAACAGAAAATTTTGCCCAATCACATGCTAAAAAAAAGAGCGCTCCCATTGGTTGACACCGGCTTGTGATGTGACGTTCCAGGAAGTGTAATAGCTGCCGATAAAGGGTTTTTTAACAGAGAAACAGCTCAAAAAAGAAAAACATCAACAGAGAAAAAGGAGCCAAGATAAAATGCGGGTTACTAATGTTAATTCAATTACGTAATGTTTAACAAGGCAGAGATAATTGCTGTCTTGATGCTAAAGTTGCAGCTAAGCTAATGCTAAACTTTAGCTTGGTGAAATGTATAATGTAGTGTTTTGTGGAGGAATAATCGGTCGGTTTTTATTTTCTTTAATAAAAAAGAAGCAGGAGGAGAAGTGGGGGAGCGTAGAATCTGAGACAGGGACAGCAACAGAAAATCAGGTAGTGGAGCTTTAAATGTGTGAACGCTTGCTGTGTTTAATAGGTGAAGGTCACTCAGAAGTAAATCACATGCTCACTTCCAAAAAGTGCTTCCATTGATCGACAAAGGTTACCAATAATAAAGTAATGGCTACCAATAAAATTGAGAGAGCGTCAGTTTAGTCTAACTTTTTAACAAAATGAAGATAATTGTTGGTTTCTTTGGTCAGATGCTAAAAGTCAGCTCTAAAAGTTAACTGTAAGCTCTAAAATTTAGTTTGGTGTAATGTATTAGTATTTTGCAGAGGAATATAAGAAAAGCAGAAGAGGTCCCTAGGCTGATGTGGAGAGTAAAGTGGCGTCTGAGAGGGACTGAGGGGCAGTCATTTGAAGTTCCAGATAGAGTCTGATTAATAGACTTTAACTTAACATTCAAACAGTGGACTCCACCTCTGTCTGGTTGATGTGCTGTTCATTCAGTCTATTGCATGAGTTTAGAGATATGTTTGTATCATTCTTTGTGTTAACTCTCTCTGACCTGTCAGTGCGGTTGGTTGTTTAGTTCAGACTCCGCCTGTTTCACATAAATGCTCTGCAGAGAGTTAACTCACTTCTCCAGACTCAGATTGTTAGGTCTTGTCTATTCTGAAATTCAGGATAGGTTCGTAGAGCTCTGAAGGACTTGTGAGAGCATTTACAGACTGTGTGGATGTATCATTAGTCAATAAGACAATTTACGGTGGCGTGTCCCGGCTTAGTGAACACAAAGCAAACAGCAACTTATTCCATAATGAAAACAACTGTAAATAGTGCAGGTGTGAAGACTAATGACGGACTGGAAAAATGCTGGAGTTAGCACTAAACTTTAGTTGTTGAAATTCAGTTTACTAATGTTTTAAGGCAGCAATCAAACCCAAATGTTCAACTAACATTATATGTGACTGTGGCACTGTCCCACTGGACACGGTCAGTATTATCTGTCAAATTCTCTGTTAAAATCTCAAACTTAACCCTCCCTTAAGCAATTAAAAATCATGAAAAAAGGTACTGCTGTTGACATCTTGGGCGTCAGCGTGAACCGCCTGATCCCGGTGTTGTTGCCTTCCAGCAGTAAAATAATTGAACTGCCAAACAATAATAACTGCAACCAAGCATCAAAGAAAAAAGTCTTATCCTTATCACTTCAGTTAAATTTAGTGCTTCAGACTTGTCATTGTTTATCCTTGGCCCCTTCAAAATTATTATCCCATTGGGTAAAAACTGGGAGGAACAAGAAAAAAAGAGCATATTGGGGTTTGCGCAGCTGCTTTCAAATTTAACATTAAAGTTAACTTTCTGAGAACTACACAAAAATACATATCAATAGCTGTCCATATACAGGGCACAAATACAAGATAATATGTTAGTTAGGGAATTACATGGGGCAGTGTCAAACTATTGTTCTCATCCAAATTTATATTGAAAATACATAAAAATAGAGGATTTTGAAAAAATGCTTTTATATAGAACATACAAGTGTCATAAGTGATGCCATTAAGACCCCTGTCACTAAAGTTGTTGAAAGCTTATTCATTTATTACAGGCATAAAGTAAATTCTATGTGCCAGTAATAGTTTACACAAGTTAATAAATAAAATGCTATATGCTTGTGTAAACAACAGATTTACTTGCTATAAAATGTTGACTTCTTGGTCAACAAACAAAATAAAAAACATGACTTTAATATCATTAAAGTTAAAGCTTTTAATTAAAATCACTGGACTCAAAGAATAAATGGCAGTGATCATCAAAACACCATCCTCTGCTGGAAATTACAGCGCAGGAAATGACTGCTTAAAAATAGTCCCTTTGTTTGTTGTCAAAGAACTCTGTCCATCTGCTTATGGAGGGTCTTCCTTTTCATTCTGTGGAGGAACCATTTGGTTCATCCATTAAATGCCAAAGTACAATCTTTGGCACAGCACTGTAAGATGCAGAAAATGGTGTCTTAAAAGCCCCTCAAAGCAGAGATGGAGTACTCGAGTATTCGAGTCCTGGACTCGGACTCGAATCGAGTCATCAGGCCAATTTTTGTGACTCGTGACTCAACTCGAGGTTGAGCCTCAATGACTCAACTCGAACTTGCCTTTTTATGGCTGACTTCGAACTTGGACATGTTTCTTCTCGCCTCAGACTTGAGAACTGATGACTCGGACTTGAACACAAAGGACTTGCAGGTCACGCTTAGCGACAACATCACACACACTCTCTGTCTGTTGCATGTGTTCAGAGCGGGACAGCTGCTCTCATTTAACTCCAGCCCTTAAATTTCACCCAGAAGTTGATCCTAAATAAATACAAATAGGCTATAGCCTTAATTGTAATGCCAATCAAAATTCCATAAAATGTGTTTAATGAAAAAGGCTTATATAAAACCCCAATCAACGTGTCAGTTTGGCTCCACAGTTTTCAGATTTGTAACTCACTTTGGTCACTTGGACTCAACTTGGACCTTTAGTGACTCAGACTGGCAGTTCAACTAAAGATGACTCGAATCGGACTCAACTTGAATTTTTTTGGATGACTTGGACTTGGTCTTGAACACTGAGGACTTGAAAGTGACTTGGACTCAAAAACTTGTGACTCACCTACAACATTGCCTCAATGAGTGCCACTCCACTTTAACACTAATGGCCTCCTTTACGTCGCTCTCGAACCACCTCTTCTCCCTGGCCACTATATGCACATCCTGTTGTTCTTTGAAGTCCTGCCCCGAGGAGTTGGGCCTTCGAGCTGCACCTGTGGCTAGTTCCGCATGGTCTTTATGATGTACTTCCTATTGCGCCTGTAGTTCACTGCTCCCCAATGACTTCCAATCCATATTTCTGATGGCTTACCAGAATTTTAGTGTAAACACACAGTAATGCATACAATATTGTATCAATTGTGGGATGTTGTTAAAATAGCCACGATTGTGAGTAGATAATTATAACAGACTTTAATCCAAAACTACTGTCTGCACCAAATTCTGGGAAAACAGAATGCTTTGTGGTGTGAATGACATGAGTACAAAATGATAAATTAGTTTGTTGAAAAGCTGTCGCATTTTCAATGACCGTGTGCCTTTCAGACAGATGTTATAGTGAAACCTAAAGCCTGCGCTCAGAGAAAGGAGCCTCACAGATGAAGAAGCAGTGAGAGATAAAGATAGAAGCAACACATGGACAGAATAAAGGTGTGAAATAGAACAGGCTGGTGAGCTACAGTAGACCTCTCTTGGAGGATGAATTTAAATGATCGCCATTGAAATTCAACATCAAAGTGTCCAAGAGAATGATGCATCTCTCTATTGCCAGACGTGCATCAGATACGTTAATGTAGTGAGCATTGCAGTGAGTGGAATTGCAAGAAATGGAAATGGGTTATTGGTTGCTACAAGATCCTGTGATCAGTCTTTCCTTCTTTCCTCATGTGCACTACCTTAAGGACTTATCCAGACTTTCTCTGGAGGAGCTGCATGTATAAACACAGTCCAGGCAATACTTTTACCTGGAGGATATCCTGCTGGCGACCTAGTACAAGCCCCAGGGAGGGGTTATGTAGGGGAGTGTTGTATTTTGTGACTGGTTCTGTAAACGAAGTACACTGAGAGAAAACGTTCCACTGTACAGATGTGTTGTCAGTATTAGAGCATTAAGTTATCACTGCTGTGTACGCGCAGAGATTTCTGCCAGTGGTAGTCACATGTCATACATGGCTTTCACATGCTGTAATTTAATTCAGATAGAAAAATAAAGTGATATAAGGGCATTTTGTGACAAAAATACATCATTGGATTTTTCTTTACAAAAAAGGTTGTGGGTGTGCTTGTTCCTTTAACAAAGGATTAGGATTACATGTTTATGTAATGTTGCAGGCCATTGTGTCTTTCTGATTCAGTGTTTATTTATAAGGAAACCTGAATTGCTGCTGAACTTAGAAAAGAAGAAAACTTCACAGGCTTTAAGTTCTGTTGCAGGTTGAAGGACTTAAAACTTCCAAAAAAGTGTTTTATTGACAGAAACTATTGGTAAAACTATCTCTTTCTGCTATTTATATGGGTTTGTTGGTTGTACAACTGATTTGTTTAATATTTTACAACCCACAGAACATACTATTAATGTTGTACTAGCACTTACTGTTTTTTTGTCCCTGTCTCAGACTCCACTCATCCCCAAAAGCAGCCTAGGGACCTCTCCTGCTCCCCTTTTATTAAAAACAATTAAACCAGACCCATTTTTCTCCACAAAACTATACTAATACATTACACCAAACTGAAGTTTAGAGTTTAGTGTTAGCTTAGCATTAGCTTAGTTGCGAGGATGGGAACTATCTCTTCGTTAAACATTACGTAATTGAATTGAAACTTTAGTGACGGGGGCTTAATGGCATCACTTATGACACTTGTATGTTATATAAGAATTTTTTCATTGAATAGACAGTAAAAAAAATCATTGCCTCCCTTTTTCTCGGCTGGTGTTGTTCTTTTTTAAGCTGTTTCTCTGTTAAAATATATTTTCATCGGCAAAAAAATACACTTTAGCAGCTTTTAAACTTCCCGGAACATCAGATGACAAGTCGGTGTAGACCAATGGGAACGCTCTTTTTTCGAGCATGTGAGTTTTTGAGCATGTGATTAGCTAAAGTTTTCCGTTCCTGAGTAACTTATAAAATACCTGAAAATAAAAGGCAACATAAAGCCTGTTTTTTTTTTCCAAAATTATTTATTTTACAATATAGTATTTAAGGTTTAAATCATTTTCCCCAACTGAAAAAATATCAGGGACAGTCTGTTAAAGCTGCATAACCTGAATATTTTCTTTGTCCCTGCATTAATTGAGCTATATACACTGTATATATATAGTCAGTGAGAACTCAAAATAATTAGTTCTGAGCCACATTTCCATATAGTGTGCATGCACTATAAACAAAAGATATAAAAATATTATTTTCTTTACCGAGCGTAATGTAGCCTACATCATAATGTACATAAATAATTAGGATGAATAGCAGTTAGCTCATATATTTACAAATACATTGAGAGACGATGAAAGAAAAGATGTGATAGTATTGTAAAGCACTGTTTGTATGTCTTATGACTATTTTCAAAGAAAAGATACGTGGGAATATGCAGAATTTTATACACTGCATTCTTTTTTATACATTTCCAAAAGCCATAGACTTATCTCAATGTTCACTGTCTGTAAAAAGTGCAATGAGGAAGAGCTTGGCATTTACTTGAACATATGGTGAACACAGACTGCTGTCAGACCCACAGTGTTCCTTCTGAGTGCCCCGACCGAGAGCGTTATGAGAAGGGAGGCACTCTCACCTTTGTATTCCTTTAAACTGTATTGTGACAATAATAAGCATGGAATTAATGTGGAAAATTAATGTTCACCCTAGACGTGCTTAATCACGAACCCCTGTGGTGTTTTAGAAGTGAGACCAAACCCCTGGAAGCACAGAATCCTACAAAGAATAATCCTTCAGTCTGCATATAACTCGGTCATACAAGATTTCCTCTTTCTGCTACAGCCACAGCACTGTCCACTGAGGTATTCATATTACAACATGTCATTTCCAAAGCGCTAAATAAAACGGCATTGTGCTCTACAAGCAGTTATTTTGATGCATGTGGATTGTGTTGAACATGAGAAGTCAAAAGTCAAAGTGGAGTTTATTGTCATTTCAGCCATACATACAAGTACGTAGTTAAACGAAACAATGTTTCTCCAGGAACAAGGTGCTATAACACAAAAAAAAAAAAAAAAAACTGCAACTAATCATTTTTTCAACTAATCTGATGATTTTTATTTCAATTAGTGGATCAGTCATGATTAGTTTTGTCATGGCCTTATAATACTTTTACATACCAAAGCCTTTAAATGTGTCATGTTGATGCTAACACCAATTTACCATTTCTTTTAAGGCGTAGAGAATTGAAAAATTAAACCTTATTTTGTTTTGTTCCACCTTAGTTTAAAGCGCATCTTCTTTTGGACTGACTACACTCAGGGCAGAACTTCCAAGAAGACTTTGTGGTTTTGGTTCATGCAATTGTAATTACAGTACTAACCACTGTTTGTTCTGTTTGCTCTTATAATACCCATCATCATCATCATCATCATCATCATCATCATGACCAGATCATTGCACACTAAATGTGGGAACGACAGGCCTATTTACGCAGGACAAAGTGGGAAAATGCGGGAAACCTTATTGAGCTGCGTTTTTTGACATAGACAAATAGACAGCGAAAACTGAGAATTTTCTCTGACACAGCTCACAAAAAAAAAACAAAAAAAAACTTATTACCCAAGAATAGACTTTTCCAAGTCCTTGTTGTAGCAGTATTTCATTTCCCGTGTTTTGTTCAAAATAAGAGAAATTCTGTTTAGTCATTCACGACTTTGCCGTGTGGGCGGAGCTGTTTTCAGCAGCCACACTCGAGCTGTCAAACTGCGCACAAAGCTGGTTGAATAGCATTCCTACAATGACATTTTTTCCTATTTTTGTTAATACTAATAAAGCAGCTCTTTCTCAAATTATCTACAGTCAATCAAAATGCAGGACATGGACTTTGCCGTATGCTTGATTTATGTTGAAAATGGTGCAGTCCACACAAAGCGGGCCATCTGGTAACTCTATATAATTCTTCAATATTGTTATTTGCATGCACCAAGAAAACACCTATTTAAACAGGGAATTTGAATAAAGAAATCTGGATACTAGATGAAAACTTACAAAAGGTTTTTTGCTCCAAGTTGTCCAAGTTCATTAATCTTCAAGACAAACTTTGTTCTGAAGACTGGCTGTTATTTTTTAATGGATGGTCATTAAATAACTTTTACTGTAAACACTGCATCAACTACAACAAATCACATGTATTTTTTTTTTTAACACAGATGAATAAATGTCTGCTCCATAGGCTGTTGTGGTATTAACACAAGTCGTGTCAACTCAGGTCACGTCCCTTTTGTCAAACATTCTATTTGAGGATTGCTCTCGGGAGCACAAACACAAGTGGAAGCCTCTTGGCAGCACTTTGCACATTGCAAATCTCAAGCTCATAATGGCAGAAAGCTTAGTGACATTGTAGTTTGAAGGGCAACTGTGGCCTTGGGCAGTGTAGCGCTCCCAACTTGCGCAATGTGCAATTCATTTTAGAATCAGCCCGAGGTGACAGCAAATCATATTATGAGATATTTTAAGATTCATGTCTAAAAATTCTGTCCAGTTTCTAAGACTAATATTGTAAGAGACAGACATTAGATTGAGCTTCTGTGCACATTTCAAACCAAAATGATCTCCCTAGGACTTCATATCTACCAAGCCTATTCAAGATTCAGAACTGAATCAAATACAGCATATTAAGGCCCAATCCCAATTCTCCAACTTACCCCTAGAGATTCAAGATTCAAGATAGTGAAGAGTCAGACAGATGTCAAATGGCAGACGTTCCCTAGTCCTTAGGCCCTACAAATGAAGGGGTAACATATAGTACAAGTATTCATAATATAGGCTACATATAAACTCATTTAATTACTTACATCTGTCTATATTTTTATACACAACATATTATGATAAAGTCTAATAATACATATATCATTGTTATACAGCTTATGAAAAGTTTATTTTGACTTGAGTCTTGCTCTGAACAGTATCAGCTGCTGTTTTCTCAGTCCCCGTCACAGACACAAGACATTGAAAACTGTTACTTCAACCATAGAAACGACTACTCGTTTACAACATATCAATTTATATCAACGTAAAAACAGATAGCGGTGTTATACATTAGCTAATAAGTTCAAAAAGTTCTGCAAATACAAGCCTGTGACCTGTCAAGGTGAGGCTAACTATAGCAAACAGTGATTTTTACAAAACCTTCCAACAGATCAGTGCATAAACGAGTTTAAGATTAAAGAAACCTAAAACAGATTTGTCATAACTTTATTTTTGCTCAAATTAGTTACATTTTGCACCTCTTTCACAGCCGCTGGTAAACACAGTGCATTCTGGGAAATGATCTTACCCCTTCGTTTCAAGTGTGGTCCTCCAAAATCTCAGTTTGAAGGGGTGTATAGCCCTTTCCCTTGATCCAAATGAGTATTGGGACACCACTTGGTCTCTTGTGAACGCGCAAAACAAGGGCTAACGGGTAGGGATCAGTTAAAGAAATGGGATTGGGCCTACACCTACAAGGGAGTTGACAGTGTCTGACCTTTGAATGCTGAGGCTAAATAATGCTACAAAGCATTTATTAAGTTTTACTTAGAGGTTTTGGCTGTGACTAAGGCACCAAGTCGATCTAAGTCAGTATCAAACAGTCTTACTCTTTTTCCACATACGTTTACTTCTACTACCTTTATCATCTTGAGAGAAAGAGGTAATTTCAGTGTGTAAGCCACTCTGTATTTTTAAGATGCACAGCGAGTGCTTTACTTCCTGTTGTGTGCTTTACCATTATAAATCAACAGTCCATGATACAACATTATCTCTAGTGTTTTCTCTCTGATGTTGTAAAATGCTTTATTAATGATCAAATATTAAGTGCGAGCTGCTGCCTCACTCACACGCTGCTATTAATAAATACTGACATAATTAAGACTTTCAATGCAATAGCAAGTGGTGCTTTGGCTGAAACACAGTCACAGATGAAGGAAGTCTCTGCATATAGCCAGGATGTAAACCCATTCACATCTTCACTGAGATCCGAATACATTCAAATGTGTCCCTAGATCCAATCAGGACACATTCAGCCCATTGACACATTGCATTAAGGCTAGCCACATGAGATCTGATTAGTGCTAGGACGGAAGGTGGTCTTTGTCTGTGAAGTTATGCAATGGTGTTCATTACCATCGCTGCGCTCCACAGTATCTTCATTGGGTTGTAGTTGTAGAGATGGTGTCTACCTCTAAATACCTGGGTGAGCACATCTCAAATAACTTCACATTGACCGCTGATTCAACTAGCGTTATGAAAAAAGACGCCCAACGTTTGTACTTTCAGAGGAGGCTGAAGTGGGCTGGACTTTAATCAGTGTCGAGAGACTCCTCCATCACGGTGTTGTATAAGAACTGATCTGCTGCCGACAGAGCAGTTGAATCTGTCCAGAAAAGAACCTAGCGACCTCTCCTCACTGGACAACATTTACATCAGCCAGTGCAAGAACAGAGCCACCCCCCCCACACAAACTGTTCACACTCCTTTCCTCACACCAAAGGTAGCCTCAAGCGAGAACAAAGAGGCTTAACCACAACACATCTTCTTTTCCAGAGACAGTGAGACAGAAGAGCTCTTTCCCATTACCCCCACTATAACAAATTACATTTAATGATGTCAACATGTCTCCTTAGATCCAAACTCTTTAGACTTATTCAGGACGCATTTATTTTATTGCCAGGTCTGAAGGTGCCCTTAGTTTGTGAAGTTCTTGTAATGTATCTCCACTCTCAAGATCAAATATTTCTCTTTTTTGTGCAAATCTATTGTACACAACATTTTAAAGAAGAACTCTCAACGTCACATTAATGTGCATATTTAATTGACTATGTGTTCAACAGGATTGTAATGAATAATGTAAAAGTTCAGGCACAAAAGATGTGGTTGAGGTTATGTCTAATAAAGTGAAGGAGAATTTTTAATTCCTTTAATTCTCTAAACTCAAAAACAAGCTTGCTTTTCACCATATAGACTATATAATATTCTTGTGCAACTGTCTAAATGCAGCCTGCTGCTGGATTTATTACATTTACTTTTCCAATTTGCCACCTCTCTATTAAGAAAAATGATTGTGCATTTGGGTGTAGTACTTTCAGTTTAAAGTACCCCATGGGATGTGGAATTTACACTACAACTACAGTATAAAGACTTCGGCTCATCTGTTTATTGGTTGTATTCCTTGTTATGTGCTTAATGAAGTGGAATAACTGCAGACATATGCTTCTCATATTATGTTTAGAAGAATGAGCAAATGGTTTAATATAAACTCATACAGAGTCCAACAGACCTGAGCTGAATGCTTGATATTACCATTATTTTTATTAATCACACACTAACCTTCAGCAAATTCCTAAAATATTACCAAAGGCTATCGTCCAATTTAACAAAATACTAGTCTATACATTCTAAAAGTATTAATCCTCTTCCAGTGGAAATCCTTAATATCCCACACGTCAAGGGCTGAGGTTGGGCTTTACAGCGGCTCTACTCCACAGACTCAGCTCCTAACCTTAAAATGTAATGAACAAGCACATAATGTTACATGCCAGACTATTATAGATTCTAAAACTGAAGTTAGACATTCATAGAGATGTAACCGGTAATTAATGTGGGTTCTTTCCTTTTTACCTGATGTTATATTCCTTTGTGGGACATACCATCCATTTACGTTGACTTTGTATTGGAAGCATGTGTTACCCTTTCTGTACATTTAAGAAAAAGTTAAACACCAACTACAGTAAACTGACAAGACAAAGAACCCACAACTAAGTTCTCATGAGCAGCTATCCCTTTAAAAACATACAGAGAAAAGTTAACAAAGCTTTGTTGTGATAAGAGGCATGAATGATCAAACTTGCTGTATTCCACATGTCATTGATAGAGCTCTTGTTGTGTATCTAATAGTTTTTATGTAATGTCACATTCTCAAGGGAACCACCACAACAATAAGAGATTTAACATAGCTCCATTTATATTGTGTAGCATTATCATGCATCAACATTTGTACAAAATATTAAAATGTCACACTAGACAGATTTTTACAGCAGATACAGGCAAAAAAAAAAAAGATACAGTGACAAGTTTTAGTCAAAGAAATATAATTAAATGGCAGAATGCGCTCATGCACAAAGTGAAGGGTGTGGATTCAGCTTAAATGTCAGAGGGGCGGGCAGCACAAAGACGTTTTTTTCATACACTGAAATTGACTGAGCACTAAGATACTGTGGTGATCCTCTGGATAAAGCGCTCTCACTGGGGACAATGACCTACTCTTAAAAACATGTTATTAATGTTGATAAAAGAAGCAGACCTGGGACTCATGCAGGTTTGGCCTTTAAGAAAAACATCCAATGGTTGAACTCATGCTTTTTGCTACCCCTGAGTTTAAATATGTACATATACAGTGCAAGCATCTTCTCATTGCCTTTTCTGACCTTTACTGTATAGAAATCATCTGGTAGTGATAAGTTCAGTACACTACATTCATAAATACAAGTTGACAGTGACTAGCTTTGAGGTAAATGCAACGCAGCATCAGGAAAACGGGACCAGTCGTAGGGAAAGCGGGTGAATGGCCATGTCATTCCAGCAGCGTTAAGACTGGGAACACTTTCAGAGTCAAAGGTTAGAAATACTCTTTGTGCCATCAGCCTGGATAGCTCAGTCTGGCTAAAGGCAGAAGATTTCAATCTGTCAGTATACGAGCTGAGAAGGAGGCCAGGCACAATGATATCACCAGTGATAGAAAAAAAGGACAACTTCTAGATTTAAGTGCTTGTAAAATTATAATGTTTCACTTAAAAAGTAAAGAATTCAGTTTTTTTTCCCCTGTTTTTAACAGTTAATGCATTTAGCAGACTCAGATTTGCAGGATCAGCTTCTCAGGCCCAACTAACACTGGCTGTGCTTGTCTGGAGTCAGCAGAACAATCTGGCAACAGGAGCTGTGTGTTGGCTGCTTATATATCTGCCTGATTGTAATGGCCGGCAGGTGCAGCCTGGGAGTGGCTGGTTGCTCAGGTGATCTAACGAGCAGCCATGACATGTGGCTTCTTACAGTTTGTGCATCTCCAACTCTGACCATCTGTCAAGGTTAAACCTAACAAAGATCCAAAGGGCTGCTCCATACTTGTTTGAACCCTGTGAGGACAGCTCTCGTTTCATTTAATCGTTAATTAATTTTCAAATTATAGTGCACTTGCAAATCTCAAAGTTTCTAAAATCTGACACACTCCAAAGCTTTGACTCCTCAGCTCTGCTTCTTCCCAGTCCTGTGGGCTTTACAGTTCCCAACATAATTTCTCCAGAAACCACCCTGGATTCCCCAAAGTCTTTGTAGAGCAGAGCCAATTATGACAATTTACTTGTCACTTACAATTGTAGGGCTATTCTATTCACTAGGTTAAATTCTGATGACTAAAGTAGTGGAAATATTTTAAATGGCACGATTAACAGAAATAGAACATTGACAATATATAATTTCTAATCAGACACAATAACATGGTTTTATTCCTTGTGTGGTGTTGTTACTGTTACAGGGTCCAGTGGGTCTGGACACAGTTAAAATAGATTTCTCTCACCATATTAATAAATATTCAGGTTTTTAAAACAGCTTTATTTTTAACGATTCTATTTGATGCTTTTAGTTTGATTTGTTTGTAAAAGACAAATATATAGTGGAAGTTGAATAAGTGTGCTTCTGTTGTTTCCCCTGGAGATTCAGTACTTTTGCCTTCAACAGAAAACACCAGGGACACACTGGTGTGGTTTTTAAAACAAAAATATTTACTGCAGTTAGCACATGTATATTGTGTCTTTCTGCTGGTTTCTAAAGATTATCTCTGTTGGGATTTCTGACACATACAGTACATTGTGGTTTGGAAAGAGCACTTTGCAAAAAATATAGAGGTTTCGTTCAATAATAAGCATGTCATCTTCATTTGCAGTGTTTCCTTTTCAGTCTGCAATGAAATCACAAACTGTTTTGCACAGAAGAACAGTTTGTTTGTGTGGTGTGAACATGTTATTGTTCAGATTAGGAAGAGGAATGTACTCCAGGTACTTGAACAGGGATTTTATGTGGTTAACATTCAAAACCCTTTTCTGTGAATTGTAAATATGTTCTTTTACTTATGAACACAATACCTGTTTTGGCCATATTTCACCATTTACAGCATTCTTTTCTCCACTAACTTTTTTCTGACGCACCAAAACGCCTTCAATGTAATAGTAATGCATGGGAGGTAGTTGCACATTTTTAACATGCTTTGTGCTGAAAATGACGCATGGTCATTGTGTTTCCGCTTGTGTAATGTAAGTTGTTAGCGTATTCCTGGGACTTCAAACTTCTGTCCTCAGAGAGCTACTTTTACAAAATGAAAAAGGCAGAGAACTACTTGTGTTTGTAACATTTATTCTCATAGCTTAATTCACTGCAGACTAAATGAATTTTGTTTTGTCTGAACATTGACCATGAACCTTTACTAAATGTTGGTGTACACAACTCACATTTTGTAATAAAACATAATAAAAAAACATTTAGCAGTTCATCTGCGCATATGTTTATGCATTTCTTTCCTGTGTCTTTGGCAAGCTGCTTGGAAAGTGGTCGTGAGTGATGTGTTGGAGACCCCTGCCCTATTCCAATAGCACGCCTTGAGTTTGGAGAAGCAGACAGGAGCAATGGCTGTATGTTAGGTTTGATCTCTAATGGGGCCTGCCTCATTAATTTGTACAAGCAATCCAAAAAGTAACCCAAAAACTGGGCCATTAACTGGGAAAATATCTTCTATGAATTACAGATTTAAATGGACAATGTACAATTTTAAACATTTCTTTCAATTCTGTTTTTTATTGACCCCATCTACAGCAGTTTAGTCTCAGTGGCGTTAACCATCTGACCACACATCAAAGGTAACTCAGACATTTTGACATTTTTGGATATATTTGAGTCGAAGAGCATGTCCTACCTTGACCTTCCTCTTTTGGAGCAGACTATTACATTTTCACCTTGTAACTCAAACCTGTTACATGCTGAACACAGTAATCTTTCATTGTCATGTAAATAGACTGTCTTTGGCTTTATTACAGCAGCGAGGGGTGTGAGCATGGAAAGAGCACACAAAGCCTTAAGATCAGGTTTAATGAGACATTGCTTCTGACATAGAGCTATTTATAGAAACTCTCTGGATGAGCTCTCTCCACGGGCTGGTGCTTGAGCGTCGTCTCGAAGGTGCAGATCAGGGATCAGTAATCCAGTCATAGCTAATCCACTCAATGCTACTGTCTCATACAGTCTGAGATTAAACTCAGACAGCACTTTATTTTAATTTGGCTGAACCGAAGATGCCTGTTTTAATAAAAAGAGCTCTTTACTGAACGCTGACCATGTTCAAGTCAACTTAAAGCATATTTAACTGAAGAGACAGGCAGAATTAACGCTTTATCCTATATAGCTACCTATGTGTGTGGAAAAGGCAACTTGACATTGTGCTAAAGTACTTAGGAGTACCTTGACTGGAGTGTGGACGTCATTGACAGTGTGCAGGAAATATGAAAATAAATGAAACTGCTTCACAATGTGGACTATTTTTGCTCCAAGCTCTGACTCAGTGGACCAAAGTCTTTGTTCTGGATTCCTTTTACAATTTATACATATCATTATGATGTATAGAAAGTTAAAGTCAGACCCCTTTAAACAGACTCTAAAAGGTCCTCAAGATTAGCTATTTTTTTATTCACTTTGTGTTATGTTGTCATTTTTAAATAATGTTTTTTAAATTAAAAGCCATTGTTTGTTGGAACTCTGGGAAAGTAGATCATTTAGAAAATATGCTTTATATGGTTTACATTAAAGCAAATACATAATAAAATCACATTCTCCCCATTTTATTGTTAGTGACTGATGAAGTCTTATTTAGGCTAGGAATTGGACAAGGATTAGAAACCTGTCTAAACAATCCTGTTGTTTGGTGGCGGAAAAAGAAATCAATAATTGTCAGTCGCAGTCAACGGCTGTCAAGATCACAGTACAGTACAAAATGGGGGGCGGCAGTGGCACAGTGGTAGAGCGGTGGTCCTTCAACCGGAAGGTTGGCGATTCGAGTCCCGCTCTTCCCACAGTTCATACTGTCGTTGTGTCCTTGGGCAAGACACTTAAAAATGAAAGTGTCAACAAAAAAAAAATGTAAATGTAACACTGTTGAATGTAAGTTGCTTTTGGTTAAAAGCGACTGCTTTACATTTACATTTAGTTATTTAGCAGACGCTTTTATCCAAAGCGACTTACATTAAGGTTCCATTCACCAGAGTTACAGCTGGAACACCACTGGAGGCAAGGTGTGTTTAGTGTCTTGTGGAGTTGTTACTGCTGTTGTTGATGATCTCTGAGAAGAATATTTCTCTTGCTTTTTGCAAAGTTTGATTGAAAACATGCAAATTTTCTTTGTATACCTCATAATGAATTAAGAGTTTCAATTTACGCCATTTTCTTTCGGCTTTTCAGCATTCCCTTTTCTGTGCCCTGACCGAGTGAGCATTGCTCCATGAAGCCTTCTGCCTCGTCCTGATCACTTTAACCTTAACAGGAGCAATGGTGTCCATAACATTTAAAACACCGGAAGTATAACAATTCAACAAATCATCAACTTGACCTGATGAGGCATTTTCAAACCTGATTGCCTCCATAAACTGTGTCCTGGTGTTATCATTAATGTGTCTCTTATGTACAAGTGTAGGTCCAACAGCAACTGGAGAGTTCCTGCTTTAAGGGAAGTCTCTTGTTCCCGTGTGAGGTATGGATGGAACAGGAGATTGACAGAGGGATTGGCGAAACAGCTGCATCAATGTGGTCATTGTATCGGTCTGTTTTGCTGCAGAAGGAGCTGAAGGACGAGCTAAGCCACAAGGCAAAGCTCTTGATTTACCGCTCGATTTATGTTCCTACTTTCACCTTTGGTCATGAGCTGTGAGCCGTGACCAAAAGGCCTGGGTCTCAGAGACAAGTTGCCAAAATGACGCAGGCTGGG
Source organism: Perccottus glenii (assembly GCA_024416835.2). Classification (NCBI taxonomy): domain Eukaryota; kingdom Metazoa; phylum Chordata; class Actinopteri; order Gobiiformes; family Odontobutidae; genus Perccottus; species Perccottus glenii. Next base: position 5,621,956 of record CM044548.2, read on the forward strand.
GCGCTCCCTCAGAGATATGGTGAGGAGCTCGGTCACTCAAGAGGAACTCAGAGTAAAGCCGCTGCTTTTCCTACTTTAGAAGAGCTAGCTGAGGTGGCTCCTGTCTGTCTGTTTGGTTAAGTAATGCTTGGTTCAAAACAAGAGACAATAAGATGTATGGTTCTTGTTTTCTTACACTGTTTTGTGGACCATTGTGACATTTAAACAACTTTAACTTGGTGTATTTCTGCCTGCTCCAATGCCGGGCTGTGACTCATCTTGTAAAATGAAAAATCTAATATTTGCTTCTCCTTTTGTACCCTATTTGAAAGATTGTCACTCTAATAGCCAGCCTGACATTATCTGCTGGAGTTGTTCTCTTTCTGTTCTATTGGAGCTTGTTAATATCTCCATTGAAGACAAACTGCACCAGTGACTTGCACCACTGAGTCTCTGGTTGAACAGCACACCATTATCTTGTATTCTCACTCAAGGATTCGCCTCGCTTTGCTTATTAAACCAGAAGAAAGGACAGGATCTTCTTTGTCTGTCACACATGTAGCAACAGTTAGTGCTAAGAGGTGTCTAATGATTTGATTTAGTGCGAGTGTGCTCACCTGAACCACAGCAGTTAGCCATGAACGACTGCACACTGTTCTGCACAGTCAGTCAAGAGAAGTATCGGCCAAGTACCATAAAGTCTACAGCATCTGGGAGTGCTTTGATTTTCTTTCACTGCTGTTTATGACCAAATATGATTATCTATGCGTAGTTGATGTAAATAGGTCCAAGCATAAACACAGTAAGGGAGATTTATAAATTAGATTGTAACGTAAGGATCAGGTAAAGCTCATGCACAGGCCACAAAGAGAGGCAGCGGAGAACGTCAATTAAAATGACAAATGACTTTGGCACATTTAAATCGATAGAATGGCCATTAGCTGTGAGTGTGGGGTTTCAAGAGAAGAGGAAGACGCCCAAGTGGTAGATTAAAGTTGACATAGTTATAATTTGGTTCAGCAAATTCCTCAAGATGAATTTAACATCATTAGGCTGGCCTCTTTCATGTAGCCCAAGTATGAAATAGCCAAAGCCTAATAGCACACAATCTAAACGCAGATTGAAGAGAATTTCCCCTGGCAGCACATTTCAATCCAAACATTTAAGGTGATGAAGCTGAATACATTCCACTCATGCATGAAGATTGGTGACCACACTCACTGGGCTCGGAGCGGTGACCTCTGAAAGGACATAGTGTGCCCAACAGGCCGCCGCACAGGTACGGAAATGAGACAGAGCGACGGAATGGAACTAAGACACCCTGCTGATTCCAAACACATAATGTGCTTCATTTCAATACACACAGTTCCCATTAGAGGACGTTGTTATGGTTCATAAATGTTTCAACAGACATGACAAGAATGGAAAACAAAACTGAGCTTTCAAGGACAAATGATGTAGGACAACATTTAAATGGGATGCAAGAGATGGACTAAAGACTCTGTCAGACCTTGTATTTCAGTCCCTCTTCTTTGTGTCTAGACGTACGCTTGAGTCGTATTTACATGCATCCACCTTTAGTCCTTTCCCAGCGACCAGGCATCACTTCTGCTTCAGTTATGGAGACTGAAAACCACATTCACCAGTTTGAGCTAAAAATTAGGTTCGAAAAACAACATGAAACTGTAGTTTGCAAAGAAGAACTAACTCTTGTTTGGATCAGGCTGGGAACCAACTTGTTTTTTCAAATGTTGGCCAGTTTGTAATTAGGTTTGTGAAACAGAATGAGCACGAGCACGGTTTAAATAGCTTTTTTGAGCTTTTGTTTCTGCTGACTTTATCACATAGAGATAATTCTGTTGTGTAGCCACTATTATGACTACTATTATGTGAGCACTTTTTTGATTTACCATTATAAATAGAATGTAAATACTAGGGATGGGCTTATTGAACCTCAAGTATCATTACTTCAATCCCCACCGGTCAGTATTTTGAAATTAATCCTTTTTTAAATATTACAGTACCACTGTGCTAGTCATTTCTGAAGCGTATTAGGCATTTTTTATTAAGCCTAAATGTATGTGTGAAAACCAGCGCAGGTGTATGTTAGATGGTCTTCTGTGTCATTTCTAAGGAATGAACGAGGACTCAAGGAATCTCTTTTAATGCTTAGTTTGACTTTGAAAACAATATTTGAGGATGAGTTGTACATATCAGAAAGTGCTCGGAAAACAACATTGATTTTCCTTTGCTGTGCGTGAGCGCAGTAAGTGTGACAAAATATTTTCATCTCTGAGCAAAGTGATTATTCAAACAATTATGTGAGAGGTGCATTCTTTTATGCCACTTTCTCTCAATATACTGTATTTTAACATGACTTAATGCAATTGGTATATAACTGCAGTTATCGATAAGAATGGTTTTAATCACTTTCTTTTTACTTAACCCGATGTGAGACGCCTGATATGCAGCTGTCGCACGGTGACACTCACGACTCCTTAAGTCTTTAACTGTGCTAGGAAAAAAATACACCATTATACGCTTTAACCACAGCCATTTACATTGTGCAACAAAAGCCCACTCAATGCAGAGCTGAGAAGGTAGCTGCCAAGTGATTTTTGTTTGTTAAATCTTGTTTTTGAATTTCAATAACAGCACATATTTACATTTCCAGTACCACAGGCCTCATGTTTTAAAAGCAGTATGAGTGTGGCGTGGGAGCAGCAAGGTTTGGAGCAAAAAGAGGTTCTTTATGATTGCTGGAGAGGATGTCGTTTCTTTTTCTCAAACAAAAAATAACGATTTGATTTCCAGCTGCAATGAGAAGAACATGATGTTACAAAAAAGCAGAGTTATTAACCCAGCATGTTTTTGAAAACTTGGCCAACATGTTCACAGTTTGAAGCAAGAAGTCAATGGAAGCCAATAGGAAGCAACCTCTTTCCTTTTCCCTTATTCCTTTGTGTCAAGCTGTCATTTTCACAAGAAAATAAAAATAATAATAAAATAAATAAATCTTTTTAAAGTAAAGTGTAAAATAAATACAGCCAAATGCTACTTAATTATGTAACATTGCTGTGACCACTCTTTTAAGCCTGTGATGAACAAATCTCCTCAGTTTGGTGCATTTTACTTACGGCCAGCCAACATCACTAAAAATAAAACCTCTCTTTATTTTTGTCAGACAATTTACAATGTATATTTTTTTACCCATTACGGCAACAAAGTAATTTTTTTTTACATTTATATATACCCCAAGTGTGTCTTTATCAGTCCCCAAATTGCTGCATTTTTTTAAAATTGTCAAAGAACATGGTAAAATCCCAACATAACACAAAGGATACGAGAAAGGTTCACTGCTTCCCATGCATACTCTATGAAGGGGCGTAACTTCGGCTCTCCATTCGACAGGGATGATTAGTAGTTGTTGGGAGAGCCCAGTGTTGTGAGTGGTCCACGGCTGCTGTTGGCTGTGGTGTGGGTCATAATTCAAAACAGAGGCAGCAGACTGGAAGCTACGCATTTCACACCATGTTCATATCGTCGAGCATCAAAGTCAAGCGTGATCCCAGCTGTATCACATCACAGTAGCTGTGCCATTTTTTGAAATTGCGCCCAGGCTGAGGGAAATGAGCTGGCTTCCACGTTCTGCCAGTCACACTCTGCAGCCGTCAGTAGAGCTCTGATTAGAGCTAGACATGTGGACAAAGACGTGGAGACAAGTGACGGGAGTATTTTCCCTCAAACGTCTAATCAGAACAGAGCCTACTCGTGTATGTTGCAAATAGGGATAACACATTTTATTTTTCTTGTTTAAGACTAAAGTCAGATACATTACAGGACCAGATAAAATGCTTATTAAGTCTGATTTGTGGCAGCTGTAGCAACAGGAACAGGATGTAATGGAACATCATGTGAGCTTTATAAAGATTTAAATGACTATTGGGGGAGTGTTTGATTATACACTACTTAAAACAAAGACTATATGTGATGCATTTGGTTCAGCTAGCCTATAAACTACCAAATTTTACAAAACATCTCTTTCTTTTTTGTCTTTTAGGTCAACAAATAACATGTATCTTAGGAAATTCAAAAAAATAATACAGAAATGAGGCACAAGTTACAATCCAGCATGGCTGAAAGTGATAAGCCCATGATTTAGAAAAACCTCCTGAATCTGTTTTCCTGCTGCATGGGTTGTTTTTCCACCTGACGCCCAGAGCATGCTGGGATCAGCTCTGGCTTCCTTCATCTGTACAGGGTCAACAGTTGACTTCATGCTTGGTGGTACTTACTGCTGCTGTAATATGGTGTGATCATTAGTTACAGTATGGGGAACCGGTGCAAAGCCTGGCTATGGCCTCAGGTGGTTATTCCTGTGCGGCTCCATTAGCTGCTATAAGCTGGCTGTACACTCGGTATCACTATCAGTACACATCCTGACAGGCCGGTGCCGTATTGTGTCCTGGCCCTGTATGTCTGCCTGTCATTTATCAGCCGAACAATCAGCTGCCTGCTCTTGTTCTGGCTGATATATCTGACAGTGATCATCTGGAAAGCTACTTAGCCTATTTAAAAGCCTGTTTAAAAGTCTATTGTCGCTAATGGGGTCCGGCAATAAACCAAGAGTAAAATTAACAGCTCTGCTTGTAATGCTCTCTTTTTCCCACCATTGCCAGCTTTATGGAAAAGGGAGTGCAAATGTCATACTCTGTTAGAATACTGAGATTTACAGATATTAGCTAATTACACATCTCGGTGCTCAGAGCAGATTGTCTCTGGCCATTTTCTTCCATTTAGTACGTATTATCTATAGTTAAATCATGCAATATCAAAATGTACATCAGTAGCAAATGTCCCCGAAAGAGACAATTTAATTGGGTTCTAAAAACACCTACGGGCATTTCAGAATTACCAATTAACCTTAGATCATAGATGGTTTTGCTACTGAAAGGATTCTGTATCCCGTGTTATTTATGTACTGAACCCTACCAGCTCCAAACCAGTTCATGTTCTTTATATAAAAGGAAAACATACTGTATTTTATAAACACATTTGCTTTGCACATATAGCTTACATATAGAGCACACAAGCAACGTAAAAAGGAATGGGTAATATTTCGAGGGTTCCTTCAGTGGGTGTTCAAGAGCGCCATTAGGCAGGTGCTTCAGAGCGATTATACACAAAACTCATCCCTCCCAACCTCAGTGGCTCTCCTAAAATAACAAACCTAACATACTATATTTTCATTATACCCGTGTATATGCATGTGTGTATGTGTATTTACGTATATGTGTAGGTATACGTATGTCTGCATGTGTATGTATATATTTACATATCTATATTGTTTTTAAGCTACCACCATTTTTAGTATTTATCTTAAACATTATATGCACCAGTGTGTGGGCTATCTGTATATTTGCTTGTTCGATAATCTGTTGTTGAGCGCTTGGACACTATTGATGCAATGTAAGCTGGACCAGACGAGGACGGACATGCTGTGCACCTTATGCACCTTTCATGTAGTGAGAGGCTCTGTGGGGTTCTGTGGGAGCAGTTGTGTGCGGCGCTGTAGCCAAGGACACATTTTCCTTTTAGAGACAAAAAGTTCATCTTATCTTATTTTACTTTCCAGGTGTGAGTAATGAACTTTTCAGTCTTCTCTCAGTCAATGTGGACTTAAGGTTTGTAAAAACAATTTGAAATTCTTACAGTTTTTCTGCTACAATGCATTGATTTGTTTTGCTGAGCCATGTTTTACACATCTTATACTATTGTGTGTTGTTCCAAATGTTATTCATTGAGACTAAATGTCTATTTGCACGTGTTCATATTGCTCCAGCACTGACGGGCTTAGCTAGGAAGCAGGGGCGGAGTCAGGGTGTGGCCAATGGTATACTCTCACAGAGTCTATCCAAACTTGAGAATTTTCTGTGTAATATGCATTTGTTTAATGTCAAGGTATATATTGATAACTTATATTTCACTTTAATGTAGGTTTTGCATTTTTGTCATGTTTTTCATGTGGTGTAATTTAGCGTTCTGTACAAGTCCAGCATAATAGTTTTGTAATTTTAGCTTAAAAAGCTCAGACAAATAAAGCAGCTAAATATTAATCCTGCAGCACACACACGTAATCAGTCAGTTTTCAGAAGGATCTTGTTTATGCAAACTTTGCTATTTTTGGTGGTCTGTTCTCTTTTATAGTTCTAAAAAAAAAAAATTGCTTTTGGGGCAGCTATAGCTGTTAACACGCTCTAATATGATTGCAATCTGCACCTTTGGAAAGGTCATAAACTACACACCGCGTTAAAACTCAAAACCCCAAAACCTTTCAGTGACAGGCAGTAAAGACCAATCTTTCACTGATAATCAAGGATGGCCATGTTGGATTCTCTCTCCAGTTCTAAGAATGCTTCCAGGCATATTGCAGGGTTCAAGCTTGACAGGTAATCTTACCTTTTGGCACACAATTCCACATCTGTTTTTTCAATAAAACATACCTTTCCTGAATCTCGATTGTAGCTGTCATTCAGTTCAGAAGATCCCAGAAGCTTCTGTCACAAGGGGTTTTCAAATTTCCATTTACATACAATCTATGGTTTGGCTTAGCCAAAATGGTTTAGCCAATGGTTGTTTAGTCTGACTGGAGCTACTATTTTGTTTCTCTACAAGATAAATGCTATCACACAGTGTTCACTTATTATTCTGACTCATTTGCCAATAAAACAGGGGAAACACAGTTCCTACATTGATGATATATATTTGAAACTTATGTATACTCTTATTCAGCATCTACTGTAGAAGACAGAAAATCTATCGCTACGATACACATAGTAAGTCCAGAAGTCAGTCCAAACTGCCAAGATGTAATATCCACCAATGACAGCTGAAGCTCACAGGTATAAATGATTTTTTGAAGCATAGATGAAAAGCTGACAGTCATAGAGCAGCTTGTTTGTGATTGCAGGTAATGCAGGAAGAAGCTTTGCAGGGCATTTCCACAGAAAACAACTGCCTCCTGTTTCCTGAAGGACAAACCAAATGAGCCATAAAAGCACAACAGTGAGTGAAAAGATGTTGAAAGGTTCTGCAGGACAACTGCATTTCTCAAATCAAGTCAGTAGTCTGTAATCTATTAATATTTATTAGTTCATACTAAATGGTTTACACTGATTAAATGCAATGAAATGAACCACATTATGCAGGAAAAAAAAATGCAACTATTGGATTTGATCTGACATCAGTTGTTTGATATTTGGTCAAATAAAATTATAAAAATTCATAGTGAAAGTAAGAGAATTCTACACAAGTACAGAAGAACATACTTTTGGGTATTCACAGACGGAACAGAGAAAACACATCATCGTTGACATTTTTCAAGATGAAAGGCTTCAGTTTGCGTTGGAGCATAAAGATTGTCCTCTTGTCTGAAAGTAAAAGGTCATGTCTACTGAGTCTAGTTTGTCCTCATTCCAGAGTTGTGGGGATTCAAGAAAAAGGGAAATCAATTGAGATTTCATGGACCATAAACCTGCTTTATAGCCCCGATCACATTCTGCAAATTTAGCCATCAACAGCAAACAAATAGTTATAAAATATGTTTTTTACTTTATTTTCCAGAGACAGTGAAAAGGTGAGAGAGAGACAAATGACAGTGAAGTAATGGACCCAAATGAAACTTGAGTATTTTGTATGTGCTCTGCCAGATGAACCATCAAAGCCCCTCAATTCTCGATGCTTTAAACTGGTGGTTGTACGTCGCACAGGGTGACAGCGTGATCCAAGACAACAGATCTTAAGGTTGAACGTATAACAATTCCTACATGAGTGAGAAATTTAGGACAACTATAGAGTATCCTGCTGGATTTATTGGAAGTATTGTCTGTAAAAACAAATGTATGCTGATTTTATTTTAAAACAGAAACTTGTCCAGATGCTACTCTTCTTGTTTTCTCTCTTTTTGAAGCTCATGGTTGCCACTCGTTGATGTTAGTTGATGGTCCAAGAATTGAATGATAGACTCTCTAATCACACAGTGAAACATCGATCAGACTGCTGAGCGCTGCTCATTAGAGTTGCACAGCGTGACATGTAATAATCTTATAAGATTGCAGAAGTTGCCCAGTGTGGCAGGGCTTAAGATAAAAAATTTATACAACTCTGGGAGTAAAGACATGTCATGACGTTGCATAAGCTTATCAAAAGGATGTCCAGGCAAATGTGTGCTGTCATCAAAGCTAAAGGTGAGCGTGCTCAGCCATGCTGTCCAAGCCATAAATCAAAAATCTAATTAGATTTGTTGCACCACCCACAAGCATTTCCCAACAATGTCAAAATGAGCCAAACCCACTGTGTTCTGTTAAGGCTTAATCACCATTTAGCAGCAAACCTACAAGCAAACACTCTCCATAGCATAGATGAGACAAATAAAAAGGAAAACTCAAATTTAATAATAACAAATATAATAAACTAAATTATTCTTGAACATAAAGTGATAACATTTCAATAGCTAAATATTTCAAAACTAAAATATCTCCAACAAAGTGGTTGCCAGTTTTCAGCCAGCAGTGTGCTTTTCTCAGTTTTCTTCTCCTTTGTACGGCTGTGTGTTTTTGCATGTGTCTTGTTTCAGAATGGCTTCTCTAACAAACTGAAGTGGGCAAGATGACACACCAAACTGAAACTATGGCAGCTTTCTTCTGAGACGCAATTATCCTATTCAGATTTAGTCAAACAAAATGTGCTGTCTACTATTGCAAATCATGCATTATGTAACTCCCAGCCTTTTCCTGTTTTCTGCCAGACATTTGGGTTTCTCAACAAAGCAGAACGAAAATATTGAGACAGAGCTATTTCATCAGTTGGAAGCTGTTAGTGAGTGTGTGCCAAGCCGTCGAGCGGCCGGGCCAGTCAGTCAGACTGCTGCAGCAGCCGTCTGCCAGGGTGAATAATAAAGATGAGCTCTCACAATGGCTCGCCTAAAAGAGATGGCTTCTTTTCTCAATGCTGGCCACATCTACACTCTCTTGAAAAACTCTGGCTCTATTATGCCTCAATGACTCCCGCGGCCACATGCACAGATGATACTGAGGTATTAGACTGTATTTCTGGGTGCGTATGTGATTGAAGCACATTTACATTGTCCCTTTTTTTGTAATACATCAATAGTGTGAATTTGGTATGACCTGAGCAAGGACACTTTGTGCCTTCAGTTTAATAGGCTCCTCCACAGTTTAACACTCAGAGTAAACTCAGTAACAGAGCTTTGAACAACTACGCTGCGTTTTCACTGAGTCAAATTGGTACGGCCTGGTTTTGTACGAGTAACCCCCTGTATTTCCACGGCCCTGTGCAGGACAGTGGCTATGTCTATGAGAGCGTGAGGTCTGCAATGTGAACCATGCAGTCACTGAAGTGCCACCAGTTTTGTTTTTTGATGAGAAAAAAAATCCTATTAAAAGCAATCTTTGTGCTGTTATTAGCTGCAATTAAAAGAAGTGAGTAACACCAGGTTTGTGGCAGTGCAAGAGGCCATTTACTGTTGCTATAAACAGATTTTAGGATTATGCCTGATCTATTCTATCATTGCATCATAGTTATTATTGTAAATAATAATAAGTAATTATAACAAAAGGTAATCATTTACAATCATGAATGTTTTGTTGTAATGCAAGTCTGATAATATTTAAAAACTGTAAATTTCCAGCCTGACGAGAGAGTTGAGAGTGTATATCCCTGTTAGGGGCCTATTGTTTCAGTCTTTCCCAGGTTTCTGAATCTTAGAATAATGTTGCATTAAATTCCACTCACAAAGCAAGAGCTTCAAAATGGTAAATAAATAAAAAGCTTTGTTTGAGGTACAACATCAAAACATGACATTATGTTCTTTCTTCTTGAAATAAAATTGTAAAAGTAACTAATGCATTTTTTTTTTACTTCACAAGGCAAATATACTATTCAACCACAGAAACAGCTGTTGCTAAATGCTTGTTTGAAAAAATAATGTAAAGTATTTTCTTGGAATATGATTATTTATTACAAGAAAAAACATGAGATTATTTTGAGAAAACATGGCCATTTGATATTTTTCCACTCCTGGTTTCTTGATACCTTTTTTGATAATAGAAAGTCCTCTAAAGGTAAACCATAATGACCCATAAACAACTGTTCTGCTTCAGTGAAACTGTTCCTTTAGAGGACATCCCATTGACACACTTTCAAAACAACCTTGTCACTTTGAATTATCGGTAAAAAGAGATAATGTTTGAATTACCAATATTTTTTCTTATTTCATTGGATCTGGTTTTAATTACTTAGAGATTAAATTTTTTATGTTTTTATTTTAAACTTTTTACATTAGGCTTAAATACATTAATTGGTGTACTGTGTAAAGGAAGTGGGTAGCTCCTACTCATCTACAAAACAGTTATTACCTAATAATTTATGCAACAACAAACTCAAATGAATATCTCAGCTAAATATTTTGCAACCTGTGTTTCTTTTTGAGCACACATTCTTCCATGAAGGTTAACAACCATTATGCACTAAACCATTGCTGTTCACATGCTAGAAAAAAGAATTTGCCAACTCAATTGAGTAGTTGTTTTATCTTTAATTTTCAGTACAACACTACAGTATTGTGCTTTATAAAGCAATTTGTTTGTAGATTCTGGAGGTCTATTTTTTCCAAGATACACATATAATTGAACATTATTTAATGCGAATACACTACAAAGTGAACAATGTGTTTCTCGTTGACGTAATATATTCTATGTACAAGTGTCTGTAAACGTTACAAATTGAATTATGGGTTTAACAAAAATGATGAAACTGAACATAAACTTAGCAAAGAAATGTCTAAAAAGTATTGAAGCCTAACAAAATATAGCACCATAACAAAGAATACAAATACCAAAAAGCAAAGCATTTGCGAGCTCAGTGTGAGGTCACTTCTTGGAGGGCCCCCTGTAGCTCCAGCTTAGTGCACTGCTGCCTTCAGCTGTATGCCCTGTGAGGAAATATAAATGATCCCACCAAGTATAACATGCATTTCACACAAATTCACCCTCCTCTAACAGGCTTGGCTGACTTCCTCAGCCCACGCTGTCATATCTGCAGGAGAGCACGTGAGGCCTGTGGGACAGCTGCTTCGACAGGTCCCTGAACTTTAAATCTGCCTTAAAGATAGATTAACTAGGATTTGCAGATAAAAACTCTATCTTCCTGAGCTTTTAGTTGTATCGAGAACACAGGTTGGCAATTGTAATGATGGCAACTGTACATACTGTACATAGGAATGAGGTCTACATTACAATTACATGCTAATGTATATGTTTGTATAGTTTGTGGTCATACAGAAAATGTAGCAAATGCATCAACTATATCTGGTTAGAAGCAGGGCCTTGTATCAAATATTCAATCAACACTAGACAACTTTTCAGGAGTTTACATTTCAATTGACACTGAGAACAACTTTACTTCTGTCAACATTTCTGAATATATCTTATTTATGCAAAATGTCAATCTCATGTCACCGGCCCCCACCGCTTATTAAAGTGAAAGTAAGACTGTTTCTTTTCTACAGTTTTGAGAAATATTGATAACAAATGAGGAAAGTGTGGTATGTAGCTGATTTTCATCTGAGTACATTTTACGTTTCGATTTTTATTCCAAACATTCTTTTAATTTGTACAATCATTACAAATCTTTAAATCTTCAGCCATTGCTTTAAATAGAATAGAATACAATAGAACAATACAGCCCGCCCTTGGTTCAATACAGATTTTATTTTAGATGTTTAAGTGTGTGTGCTATAGTACTGGTATATTCAAAACAAATATATATTTTCAAGTCTAAAAATTTTTCCTAAAAGCAATAAATCCACATCTTTTAATGTGATTGTAATGTAATGTAAAAATTATATACCTATTTGAAAAAAAGCACTTTAACTCTGTATAACATGAACACATAAAGAGACCAAAACCACAACAAGCAATTAATTCAAAGTGGCTAATATGTATCAGCACCAGTCTGCAAATGAGTATTGCTGTAAAACAATGGTGTTTTTTTTTTCCTCGTCGTTTACAAGTGTGCCACTGAACAGGTTGCTCTGTCCGTGTACCTAAGGCAATTATTAATTCTTCTCTAATGTAACCACACTGACTGGGGTCACTCTGTGTTGTCTGTGGGATCTGCAGTGAGAAAAGTCTTTGACACAGATACAATACTTTTACATGCAGAGCTCAGTTGGACTATTCTCACAACTTGATTTAACCCTCTCAGCTGGATTTCTCATTTTGTCTGAGTTTAGATGCACCCCAGCCCCCGCTCAGACTGATGCTGCATTCATGTGGTCTTTGTATTTAACACCATTAAGTCTTTGTTCAAAAGAGAAGTAAATGTTCAAACCTGGCCTGTCCGTAGTGTTGAATGCTAATAAACTCCAGCTGATTTGCAAGTGAACATAAGGGAGACTGTAGATGTTTGACCATCTGTAACTTGGAGCTTCTCAACAGACATATTTGTTGGCCTCTTTAGTGTTGTTTCGACTGACCCTTCACCCGGGTCAGAGTTAACAGCAGCCTTACAGATAAATAAAGATGGAATATTTCTAACATCTTGGCAAATTCTAGAAAGTTGTGACAAATTATGAGGCCCACATAGACATCCTGGCTGGGATTTTGTATACATTGTTTTGTCCCTTAAGCTTACATGAATTTAAAACAGTATTGTGGTCCAACACTTACTGGCTCATGATAGGCATTAATTCTGTTACTTATTTATTTCCATAAGTTTTCTGTGTGTGTGTGTTGCATTGTAAAACCAGCTTCTATACGTGACACCACACAGTGAAGTACAGTTTTGCTAGTGGCTAATGAAAAGATGAAAAGGCATGTACTCACACTGTTCCATGAGCTGATGTCTTTGCATATAGATGGAGTTAATGAGTCCTGACGGATCATAGAAGACTCACCGGGGGGCTGTCCACTCATGACCAAGGAATGATGACAGCACACGCTGATCCTTGGTGTGAACAGGCACAGATTACTCTTACATTCAAAGTGAACAAAGTAACCATAAAATTATTAACATCCCCCTGGCTCATAAAGTGATATGAATACTGTTAAAACCTCGTTTTCTTACAATATGGCTCTTGTAGCTGTGGGTAAAAGTACAGATACTTACCGACATATAGTTTCTCTGTTGGTAGACTTTGTTGTGAATGGTCATTTAGTCAAATTGTTACTTAAACTACTAAAATAGCATGTACTTCTTTGAATAATTCTCACCATCTTTTTCTTATTCTATATTTATAAAGCAAACATAATGGTACTTCATTGATTATTGTCGCACATTCAACTGGGTTGTCAACACATCGTGTGCAACATCCTTTACACAAGTTTTATAATAAATGGTCAGAATCATTTTGTGTCAAGCAGCAGGGGTTCCAGTAAACCTAAGCCCTAAGCGCTCACAAACACATACGTATATTTTTAAAAACGCACTATTTCTTTTGTTCATGGGTTTCTTGTCCACATGATTTTGTTTAGAGTACCTGAGATTTTTAAGAACAAATGTGTAAACATATCTGTGCTGACTTCATGGCTCAGTTTGCACATGCTCATTGTTTTGTGTTAATGAGTGTGCGTATCCATGGTAACCCCATTAACAGTAAAAGTGGCTGCAGTGCCAGGTTTCCAGACTGATAATTAGTTTGTAAGCTTAAAAAGACGTTTTCATTTGTGTTAATTGCATATTAAGCTACACAGCCGTTTACAGCATCATCTGTCCATTTACATCATAAACCTGATAGACCAGAGTGTTCCCTCGAATCAGATTCAGCTTCAAAGTATGTATTGTGCAAATAAACTAAAAAACAGTTAAAAATTTTAGAAAAAATGATTCGGCGCATATTGTTTCTACAGTAATTTGAATTGTCCTGAACTAAAAATATCTATGTAGGTTGTGTTGCTAGGGCCTGACGTTTAGAAAGCAAAATCTCCAACTGGAGGCTTTCATTTGAACTAGCTGGGCTGCTGTGTGAGTGTACACAGCTCTGTTTGTCCGTCTTGGGCAGCAGCAGACCTAATGGCAGACGGCCTGTTGGCATCTTATTGAGTTGTTCCCCTCCCACGTCCCCAACCCCGAGAACATATTGACTCACATCCCTCAATCTGTGTCCATTTCATTGAGCGGCAGAGAAAGGGCCAACGGGACCTGATGATGAGACGGGGGAGATAGGGCAGGAAGGGGAAGTCCATCAACAGGTCTATTCACTTTGCAATGAGCAGCGCCAAACACATTTTCTGCAGCAACTTCCCCCTTTTTTTTCTGTCCTGTTTGTCCAAGAAAATGCGATTTTAAATTTGGAAATGATTGTGATTTGGTATGAATATGTTGGACACTCACCATCATTTGTTTTCAATTAATTCACTTAATGTCTCAAAGGTTTGCCCTCAGTGTGAATATTTAATAAGTGGGGCAGCTCTGTGGTATCCATGGCGACACTGTGGCGGTCATAACAAAGAGTAACACCGGTAATGATGAATAGCATCCCTAATAACTGTGGCTAAAATATTCATATCTCGATTGAGGAAAAATGAGCGGCGGCATTGATTCCTCAGCATAATCCCTTTACAGATGTGCCACATTAATCATAATCCATAGTGATTTATTACCACAGGGAGACATGGGAGAAGATGTTTTGTGCCAGGGGGAGAGCAATAGCACAACATTATTCAAATGTTTGAATTACTGCGGTTATGTTGTTTGTCAATGTAGTTACACTTAGGGCCCCTGAAAAAAAAGGGACTGAGGTTTAAACATGAAACATTTAGGTTTGTGATTGGTTCTTTCAACACTCACTACGTAGAAATTTGATAGCCTTTGTCCTACCATAATCAGACTTTTAAAATGCATGGTAAAGTGCCTCCCCGGTGCCTTGCTCCACGGTGGCAGACCGGGGTGGTGGTCCCTCTTTTCAAGAAGGGGACCGGAGGGTGTGTTCCAACTACAGAGGGATCACACTCCTCAGCCTCCCCGGGAAAGTCTATGCCAGGGTACTGGAGAGGAGAATGCGGCCGATAGTTGAACCTCGGATTCAGGAGGAACAATGTGGTTTTCGTCCCGGTCGTGGAACACTGGACCAGCTCTATACCCTCTCCAGGGTGCTGGAGGGTTTATGGGAGTTTGCCCAACCAGTCCACATGTGTTTTGTGGATCTGGAGAAGGCATTTGACTGTGTCCCTCGTGGCGCCCTGTTTGGGGTGCTCTGGGTGTATGGGGCCCGGGCCCTTTGCTAAGGGCTGTCCGGTCCCTGTACGACCGGAGCAGGAGCTTGGTTCGCATTGCCGGCAGTAAGTCAGACCTGTTCCCAGTGCATGTTGGACTCGGCAGGGCTGCCCTTTGTCACCGGTCCTGTTCATTATCTTTATGGACAGGATTTATAGCTAGAGTCTGGTTTGGGGACCACAGGATCTCGTCTCTGATTTTTGCAGATGATGTTGTCCTGGTGGCTCCATCAAGCCAGGACCTTGAGCATGCACTGGGACGGTTTGCAGCCGAGTGTGAAGAGGCTGGGATGAGGATCAGCACCTCCAAGTCTGAGACCATGGTTCTCAGTTGGAAAAGGGTGGCTTGTCCTCTTCAGGTTGGTGGTGCGCTCCTGCCTCAAGTGGAGGACCCCAAGACCACAAGTATCTTGTCTTGTTCACGAGTGAGGAAAGGAGGGAGCGTGAGATTGACAGACCTAGGACACGCTGGAGGGACTGTCTCTCTGCTCTCTCTCTCTCGGAGGAAGTGTCTGGGGAGAGGGAAGTCCGGGCATCTCTGCTTAGACTGCTGCCCCCGCGACCCTGCCCCGGATAAGCGGTAGAAGATGGATGGATGGATGGTAAAGTGGAAGTTTGTCTTAGTCGGACTTACTCATCTGGATAATGTGAGTCATAAGTTATTGTTGCATGTGTAAGGTGTAGTCGAGCTATAGTCGGAGATCTTGTACACTTGTGTTACTCTGTGCTTGCTCTGAGGTATGCACATTAAGAAAAAGCATACAGGCATACAGACACACAGCAACTTTTCTATCTGTTTTAGTTTCTCATGACCTACACAGTTTAAAATGTTATAAGCTCTGTCTACTTATACTGCAGGCAAACTACGTTCATAGCTCAAATTTAGACGTCTCTTTTAAAACTGCAGTTTTCCAAGTAGCTTCTCTAACTTTATATATATATATATATATATATATATATATATATATATATACAGAACTCTTCATATATCTACATATTTTTCTCTTTAAAAACAGGTCTACTTCAATCTATGTAGCACAGGCGTTATTTATATCAGTAGCCTCAGTACAAGTTTGAAGAAACAAATTAAGTCAAGAATAGCTTAAATATATAAGTAATAATCTTCTGAGAAGGTAAACTAAACTTGTTTTCTGGTCATTCTTCTCCTGAAAAAAACAGTTGTTTTGGTCCTGCACACGTCTTTATCAATGGCTTTTACCGCCTCATCTCGTACTTCCGGTTCATGCTCTTCTGAGCTGCTCGGGGCTCTGCTGCGCAGCAGATCTGAAACACATCCAGTGGGCAAGGGTCTGCAACGTTGTTTGCTGACAGTCTGCTGTGCTGTGCAGATGCGTGCAGTGTAAATTGGGGGTAAGTGGCAGTAAATTGACTTGGACACAAATAGATCTGTGTGAAGCAGCATAAACATGTTGCGTTTTTGAATAAGTCTTTGTGTGGTGCGTGTATCATACTGGACCCTTTACATTCAGAGGCTGTTACCATAAAAAAATTGAAAAAGATGAAAAAGATAATTTCCTGACAAACAAAATTCTGAAAGTATCAGCAATGGCGAGTCCTAAAGTTAAAACTCATTTATTTGAGGGGGCAGATGAAGAGGTAGATTTGAGGTAAAAATGTCTCTGTACAATTAAAAAAAACACTTTGTTTAAGGTGAATTTTTCCAAGGACAATGTGTGTATTGATGATTCATGTCATATAATGTTATTAGTTCTAATAGAGCCAGGCAAAGACATACACCCAGTTCACAGTGGCTGTTGTTGTTGTCACCGTTATCAGGGAAACACACATACACAATACACACAAACAGCCATGACGTCAGCTTGATTTTAAAAAACTTATTTTTGTCCATCTATTGTCCATCATCTCTGTTGTGTCCAGAGTTGTGTCCAGTGTGTAATGTCTATAGCATTCTCAACCGAGAGGTTCACAGAGCATTAATGGCCTGGCAGAAATTTTCACAAGCAGTCCATATCTATGTCAACACAGTTTTAAAAATACTACAGGGGTGCGTTTGTGTTTTGTTGTCATGTGAACGACTCCTCAGAGAGAACAGACTGATCCACGAGTCAGCAAACTTAAACGGTCTTGTTTTCATTAAGAAAGGACAATGCACTGACTCTTGCATGGTCTACTGTTTTGAAATGGTACTTTTTGCTGGGATTGTGTATATTTAAAACAAAAGTTATATTTACTAAAGTATATTTTAAATTAGCAACAGAATACATAATTTCTAATTGTAAATTATCTAACAAATGAGAAAAAAGAGAAGAAATCCTTTCTGCTTCTATAGAAAACCACATTAAAATAAAAAAATCAATCTTTTCAGCATTAGCATGTGGTCCTGTACCACTGGCCCTTATTTGGTCACTTTCACAAGTTTGTGAAGTTTTGTTGTTAACTCTGGCTTTTTTGGGGGAAATTCACATGTGGCCAATTACTGCTGCAGCAGGCAGAGGCGTGTATGGGTTTTCTGAAGCAGCATGAAACAGCTTTGTATGCGCTAACATGCGGCTCACCGAGCCTTTGATAAAAGTTCAGTCAGCACAGTGTCACATTCAACACTCGTTCGACTCAAGAGTGTGATTTGTGTGTTTGTTTACTGATGACTGTTATCTGCTAACTGCACCCCGAGCAACTCCAACTCCACCGCGGGGGGAAATGTGCCAATGTGGCCATATTGATGTGTGAGGACAGAGTGTGCACAGTCGCAAATGGCTCCATCTCAGCGGCAGATAGCACCCAGCTGGTGATGTATCGTGGGAGCAGCGAAACAAATGAGTCTCATTTTCATTCATGAGTGAGAACTGATAACAGCAATGTACAGTTGAAAGAGCCTTTGGTACAATCACTACAGTTACCCCCTGTTTTTAAACTATAGGCTACACAATAATACAAAACAGTTATGAGTGATAATTAGTAGTGTTTAGCTAAAAAAAATGGAAGACTGAATGTGTGTGAATCTGGCTTCCATTGATAAAATCTCCTATTCAGAATCTGGCTTCCATTCAAAAACCTCACAAAGAATCAATATTCTTTCCCAGTTATAATTTTGGCCTGACTTCTTTATCTGCAAAGTGTTGTCAAGGCCCATCGGTAGATTAAATATTCTGAGATGAATAACAGGTCAATCAACTCTCAACATGTCAGCTTAAAACTTCTTATAGTTTAAAATACTGAAGGCAGGCAAGTTAGCATTTCTGGTACTCTGCACATTAGTTTTCCATGAGTTTAAATGTATTTTACTGTCTGTTAGGATTAATAACTTCCAACACTACTTGTTAACCTTTTGTGTTGTTTTCTCTAACAGTGCATTTCTAATGGAGAGGCAGAGAAAAGGTCAGGTCAGAGGGGCACAATGAGGCTTTTGGAGGTTTTTTTCCGATGTCAAAACAGTCACAATAGGCATACCATAGCATACTTGGTAACAGTGTTGGAAGTAACGGCGTTAGAGTATAACGGCGTTAGAGTATAACAGCGTTACTAACAGCGTTAATTTTTCAGTAACGGAGTAATCTAATTAATTACTTTTCCCATCGTTGTAACGCCGTTATCGTTACTGAGAATGTAAAGTGTTGCGTTACTACAATTTGGTTGAATAAAACACGAGGTGCCATGCTTTGGCTACACATCAGCTGCTGCTATAGAGAGCAGGGGGACGGGGATGATGACACCGCTGCAAAAGCGATGATTGGCTGACGCGGTCTCACTGCACGCTCTGACTTCCACTAAACACAAGACAGCGCCAGCGTCAGCGAGAGGAGCCAGGAAAAAAGACTTTATCCACGTCTGCCTCAAGTAACTCAAATCTTATGAAGCACCTCACATCAACACATGCTAACACGACACTTGTCGCTGCTGCTAACCCCAAAGGCAGCTGTGTGAGTTCCAGTGAAGGAGACAGAGCCACTGTTAAAACAAGCAACGCTTGATTTTACGTGTCAGCAACAACCACTGGTTTAGTTTTTAGATGAGAGGAGTATTTTAGAATAGATTAATGTATTATTCATTTTCTTTGAGAATGTTAATCTACAGAGAGAGTTGGATTGTGTTCTGTTTATTGTGCAATAATTTACAGGTAGAGATTTGCACTACTTATGGCCAGGTCTCCCTTTGTTTCTTTTTACACAAGTTTACATTTGTGTGACTTAATTTTGCCATTGAATTTTATTTTCAATATTTATTTTTTATATGTTTTTATTCCTATGCATAACATATGGCAGACTGCAATCTATTGAGTTGAAATAAATACCAAATGTTCTAAAATACTATATATAGTGTTTTTATTCTTCGTTAATTTAAACATCTTTGATATTTAAGCTGTTATAGAACGTAATACCCTCATAGAACATAAAAAATAACTTCAGTTACTTTGCTGAGTAACTGAGTTACTTTTACAATGTGGTAACTGAGTTACTAACTCAATTACTTTTTGGGAGAAGTAATTTGTAACTGTAATTAATTACTTTTTGAAGTAAGATGACCAACACTGCTTGGTAACAACACAACTGTTTTACAATAGTGTGGTTTGGTTGCTAAACACTGCACTCTAGATAGTGATAGCTAGATTTTTTTTTTTTAGAAAAGGTGATCATAAGAAAAAACACAAAACAGCATTTTCTCAAACTTGGGTATGTCTTGTAATGAACAGTCATATTTAATTCCAAGAAGAAAGAATGATAACTGTTCACTTTTCCATTTATTACCAACAGCTGTTTTTGATGGAGATGAAATTTAGTTGGCGCCCTATTGTTTTTGCTTTCAATGTATATTACCACACAGTATCTTAACTCTTAAGTCCCCTGATGGAAGTCATAATTGAGCTCTCATCCAAGTTGTCGAATAGCTTTTTAGGTCTCTTGTGTTTCCAGACATGTTAATGTCTGGAAACATTTTGACTGTGAGCAGGTTACATTTACATTTAGTCATTTAGCAGACGCTTTTATCCAAAGCGACTTACAAGTGAGGAAAACAATGGAAGCAATTTTAACAGCACAAGGTACAAAAAGCACAAGTGCACAAAAAACTAGTCAGTTTAAACCCAGCGCAGTATACAATGCTAAGGATAAGAGAATTTTTTATTTTATTTTATTTTTTTTTTAAAGAAAGGAATCGATAGAAAGGAAGTAGAACTCAGTGTTTGTCAGTCAGGTGTTGACGGAAGAGATGTGTTTTCAGGCGTTTTTTAAAGATGGCTACAGAATCTGCTGATCTTGTAGCAGCAGGTAGATCATTCCACCAATGTGGAACAGAGCCAGAGAAGGTACGTGAGAGAGATTTTTATGCTGGGCCAGAATAAACCATGGTCCTATTGCAGTGGGAAAGGCGTTTAAGGAGAGTTAAAATTTTTAAACCAATTAAAGGAAATGATGGGGAAAGATACCAAAGACGTACATGTAGTTATATGTTTTTAAATGACACCATTGTTACAGTAATGATTGAACACACTCAACGTCGGACAAATTAATGATGCAGTCAATCCAATCAATGTGAGTCAGAGTCAAAGTTGTTTTTCTTTTTCTTAAGAATGTCATGGTCAATTTTCCCACTAGTTGCCCATAATGTCATGTGATTATTATGCTTCACTTTTCCTAAAATGTCCTATTTCCAAATATAGTTTTCATGCTGTTATCACTGTGTACTCTTTACAAAGCTAATACCGTCAAGATAATTGAATTATTTTACATCATATGTCTCCATCATGGCAGTTTTCATCTGCATAAGTAATATTAATAGGTTTAAGCAGGGTTTTTTATTGCTTGTCCAGGATTGTTTTGGTTGATGCACAGGAACCACATGCAAACCCCAGGCAGCTTTTCTTTCAAATCTAATTGCTCTGCTGAAACTAAATTAATCATACTCTATGACTCAGTTTTTGGCTTTTCAATTATTCACTTCAGATTCAGTTAGCTTCCCTTTTCTCTGCCTGACGCATTTACGCACATACAGAGAAACCTAATGTTGAAGCACTTGTGTTTGACTCCTCGGTATTTTAGTCGTCCCTTGGCGTTTGTGTCAGAATGCATTAGTCAGTGCCCCACCAGCCGCAGCAACCGCAGTAAAGCAGCAGTCAGTCCACTCCTGGGAAAGACTTAGCAGCTTGTCAGTGGCTATCAGCCCACAGTCACCAACAGTTTACCACCACTGAACTGGCAGAGCTCCAGAGTCGCTCGAGCACACGCTTTCATTCTGCACACTCAAGAAAAGCCTTCACTTTTACAGCTACACTGACCTCCCTGACAGAGAAGTCACACTAAATATTTAAACACAGCAGTACTACTGTTATCACATGGACTTTGGCTTTCACTTTGTTCTCTGGCCTTTCACAATGGATATTTGGGGTTGAGGTCCTTTTTAAAGGTGCATTGTGTAAAATATTGTAGAAATCTGTTGAACAAAGTGGAACACATCAGTCCGAATGTTTTCAAGAGATTATATTCTCTTTGCATTTGCCTATCTTGGAAAAAAATACATTCAAAGTTCTATTGAACCCAAATCTAATTTGTCAAACTATGGCATTAGCATCAGAAAAAGCTGTCTTAATCCCCACAAAGAAATTGATAGATCTCCAAATAATTATAAAAGTAAATGAATAGATTCTTCATCTTCAGAGACTGATAGACTTATGTCTTATTGTACTTGGGAAGAAGGAGTTTTTGTGGCGTTCTTTCAGCTCACTGATCTCAGACGTCCACTGGCTGCTGTTTTTCAAAAGCCCAATGCTGGGGATGGTCAATGTTGTTTTGTATAGCATTTGTCCTGTTGTGTTTTCTGTTCCTCCACTGCTTCAACACAATTCTCCAAACTAATACCTATTATTGAACCTATGGCAAAAGTTTTATTTGTCTGTAAAATTGTGGATGTGGTTCTTGTGCGTTTTTTTTTTTTTTGAGACAAAATAGATAATAATTGTTTAGGAACTAATGTAGTTTTTTCTGACCTCTAAGTCTGTTCATAGACAACAGCATGTACCAACATGGTTATATGCTCAGTCTTTAGAAAGAAGGGGTGGGAGATGTGCAATCCAAAAACCTTACACTGCACCTTTAACAAGAACATTCAGATTGTAGATAATAATTTGTTACCCGTTAAGAGAAGTATAAAGAGTAATAATATTGCTTTCGTAAAAATATGTCCATAGGTCCCAAGAGGTCTGGACTTAGAGTTTGTGCCAAACCCAGTTTGTGCCTGGGTAAACACATTTTATGATTGGAGTAAAACAAGTGCATTTTGTCAGAGGTTATAATAATCTGCTGTAAGTGCAATAGGAGTTTGTTTAGCCCATTCTCTTTCCAAAAGGTCAGTTCTGAAAATGTCCTGTAGCAGTCTATGCTGATGCACTTTCTTGCAGCCTTAGCTTAATCTTCCCAAACACATTTCCATTTGCTAAAACATATTATATTTACATTTACATTTAGTCATTTAGCAGACGCTTTTATCCAAAGCGACTTACAAGTGAGGATAACAATGGAAGCAACTTTAACAACACAAGGTACAAAAAGCATAAGTGCACAAAAAACTAGTCAGTTTAAACCCAGCGCAGTATACGATGCTAAGGATAAGAAAATTTTTTTTTTTTTTTTTTTTTGAAAGGAATCGATAGAAAGGAAGTAGGGCTCAGTGTTTGTCAGTCAGGTGTTGACGGAAGAGATGTGTTTTCAGGTGTTTTTTAAAGATGGCTACAGAGTCTGCTGATCTTGTAGCAGTGGGTAGATCATTCCACCAATGTGGAACAGATCCAGAGAAGGTACGTGAGAGTGATTTTGTACCTTTTTGGGACGGTACCACCAGACGTTGTTCATTTGCAGAGCGCAGGGATCTGGTAGGAACGTAGGTCTGTATTAGTGAGTGGAGGTATGGGGGTGCAGAACCAGAGGTGGTTTTGTAGGCCAAGAGCATAGCTTTGAACTTGAATTAATTAACTTTGAATTATATTCTGATATAACCACTTGCTTTTGAAACAGCGCTTGAACTTCTTAACCAATGCTTTTCAGAGTGACTTTAATGTCCCAGATCTAAACATCAATCCATCAATACCTCTTAATTACATCAATACTAAGGTTCAATGGCAAACCCTTTATGTTTTCGTAGGGTCAGGGGCCTAATACATGAGAACGAAATGGACCATTATAGAAAAAACATTAATATAGAATTGAAAATGTACAGTCAGTTGTATAACCAAGCATCAAGCTTTACTATATGTCAAGTAAATATGATCAATTTTCTAATTTAAAGGTACAGTGGCTCATAAAACCTTTAGAATCTAATGTGTGAAAAGCCTTTCTCTCTGTGCCACTAGTATTACCAAATATTACTCGTGTAGCTCAGGGCGCATTGACTTTTGGACAAGTGAACTTCAAATGGGGTCACACCTTTAATTTTGAGTAGCCAGCAGCTGTTTGAGGTACTTTGAAACTTTCAGTATTTGTGGCTTAAAAACAATCCCACTAATATTATAGGTGACTATAGACTGAATATAAATCAAAGTTTGTCCAAAATGTGCTCAAAGGGAAAATAACAATCGAGACCCGGGCTTCAAATTTGAAAGTTCAACCCAGGCCACCACAGGGTCCAGTGATGGAACTGACTTCTGTTTCTTTTGTGCTGTGTGCAGGTGACATTGAACATGGACCACACAATTTGAGAGAGATGACTTGCCATTCTTTTTATAGAGATGGAAAAAGGAGGAGGTATAGATGTCTTCACATTTTTTTTTTCTCATACACAAAGTACACAGTGTGTGGTTCATTAAAACATGTTTTCAAACTCTGCAAACAAGGAATATAAGATATCTTTAGTTTGCCTTAACCCTTTAAAACCAACCCTGTTTTTTGGTGTGTCTGCTCAAAATTGACAGGTCCACAGTAAACTGACTGTATCTCTGTAACTACAAGATGTATTTACATTTACATTTAGTCATTTAGCTTTTATCCAAAGCGACTAACAATTGAGGAAAACAATGGAAGCATTTGAATGTGCATGTTACAGTTTCATAATAAATCAAGATGGAAAACAGCAAAATAACCCCAAAAATATTTGGATGGATATCCTTTTAGATTAAGGCAGGTGCAGCTTAAACACTATTTCAAATCACAGCCACACATGTCAACATTACCTGCACCAAATATAATTCTTCTAATGTGAAACAAACCAAAACTATTAAGGCTTTAGTATGAAATGGTCAGGCAGAGTCTCCGTTTGGAACAATAGGGCAGAGTTTGGCCCAGTTTGGCACCACCTGCTTTTGTTTGCTTGTCGTTTGGTCTTTGTTTGGAGTAAATGTAAATGGCTTAAATGTGCTTGTAGCTGAGTCTCCGCTGTCATATTAGGCTTGGGGGGGTGTGTTGTGTCTCATGCTGTTTGTTTGTGACATGTGTCATGGCCCCCCAACTCATTTTCAGCTACAATACAATGATGACAGTTAAAAGCAATTATATTTGTTCACTTACCCAATGACTACAAACTCTGAAAATAGCTGATGAATAAATATTTTTTAAAGGAATGCTACATTTAATTTTAAAGAAACATAATTCATAATTCTTTTTTCTTTGACTCTCACAAAATACAGTATGCTTCATTTGAGAGAACATGCCATTTCATGTTTGTCTTTTTTGCTTTACATTTCTTTCCCCGAGCGAGTCCAATCAGTGTACAGTGTTTAACTCTATCTTTTATTACTGTACCAAATATTTTTAACCAGAAGCTGACAGATTACCAAATAGTACAATATCCATAGTGAGGTTTATATCTCTTGTGACAATATAAACAGACTAGTACTGAGTGGAACCATCAGGAAAAGCCTGAAAGTGGTCAGGAATGTTGTACAGGTGAGTGACAGGTGAGGGAACACATCAGGAAAGAAGCATGAATGAATGGAATAGCCATGCCACTGTGGGCCAAGTGGGTTAAGTGTCTTGACCAATGACACAACAACAGTACGAACTGTGGGGAGAGCGGGAATCAAACCCCCAACCTTCCAGTTGAGGTGGCTCTACCACTGAGCCACTGCGCTCCACTAAAATCTTCAAGAGGTTTTAGTTGTTTTTGTTGAATAGTTCACTAAAATACCCATAAAAGAAATGAATTATCTACAAAGTCATCATTATGTTCTATAAAAATATAAAATAGAACCGTCATAAAAAGATTTAAATAATTTTCCACAAAAAAACAAGCTAGGCCTATTTCACTGTCGGTGTCTCACACTCATGTTAACTGCTGCAAAAGGTGGACACATCAAATATTAAAGTTAAAAGTGAATAAAAACAGTAGGACTCACTTCAGTAGGACTCACTTCATCTGATATTTTTTCGGCTCAGAGCGTGCTTTATAAACATTTTGAAATAAAATCATGTTTTGGAGAAAAAAGGTCATTATTCAGATCTGTCAGGTGTTCTGATCATTTTGGCCACCGTCCATCCTCCACCATACAGACCAAATACCATATCCAATGACATTTAACATATCCATCTGAGGCCTCTGAGGCAGTGTGGTTGCTCTTGGAGTCCCTTAGTAGCCTGAGAAAGGTTACTTATTGTGTTCATGTTTTAGAATCTGTGCTTACAGCTTTGGCTTCATTATAAAACAGGCGGTCCATGCAAGTTGGACTACAAGGACTGAATGAGCGTGTTTACAAAGTCCCAACCAGAAAAATAAATGACTAAAATGCAAAAAGTTAGTTGGAAAAATTTAAAGAAGAATGATGTAGTCTACACTTGCAGGCTATTAAGCTTAGGCAATGCAAAAATGTTAATCATACACTTTACATCAGAAGAAATTATCAGTATTTTCTACATTATGCTACCTAATCTGTGAAGAAAAAGAAAAGTACATTTATAATTAGCATAATTACACATTTGCACTAAGGCAGTTGAATGGTACATAGTGAAAGATATATGTTACAACAATGTGCAGGAGGAGTTCACTGTTGGTATCACTTTGTGCTGAAAAGCGGCGGGGGCCACAAGGGTTCAGGTTTTGAAGAAAGCTTTATCTTCTCTGTTTTTACTGAGAGTAACAGAGGTTGGGATGAGGTCAGGGTAGATGAATGTGCAGCGACACTTCGCAGGTGCAAGGCAGCTGCAAGGCGGCTCCAGTCAAGACAAGAGAAATACTCAATGGCAACGAAGCATTTTTATTTTATGAGTGTGAATAAACTGACAATGAGTGTGCCAGAATAACATATGATCATAAGATGTTGGTGGAATAAACAGCAAGGTCTATGTTATGTAATAAATGTTGGGTTAATGTTCAGATGTGGCTTTCTTTACGGTCGCCTACTTAATCTATTGTGTGGGTGAAAAAAGAGCCATGTGCAGATTTTCTTATAGCGATTCCACAAGGCTGCCAGCCAAAGACGCCTCAGTGCCAGGCCAGTGTCAATCAGCATAAATGTACCGTGTGTGTCAGGCTGCGATAAGAACCTCACGTATAAATGGCAGAAATAAATGGATGCAGTTCAGCATTATGACAACGTGATGTAGAGATTTGTACACGTTTAAATGTATGGCACACAGTTTGTTTGTTTTACATGCATGTTGAACCATAGAGCTAAAGGGCATATATCCTCTCAACTTCTGTCATGTTCAAAGCACTGTTGATAAGAAAGTTGATTAAGGATGTTTTAATGTCGAGGCATTTTGAGCAAGTTGCTGATGAAAAGCATTTTTCCACATTAGTGTTGCTTCTGACTTGCCTCATGTTGCATCAGGACATCTTCATCAAACTTAATCATCCCGTAACTTCAAACCAGCAGCTGGCTGTGGAGCTTACGCTGCTTCTACCCAAGAAAAAAGTTTAAGGACATTAGATAAATCAACATAATTTATGTACGCCTACAGCATATTCCACAAATATAATATTTTATTATGGTAACAAGTTTATTAGAAAGCACAGTCAGCTGTCAAATCCTAGCCTATGTGCTCTGAACAAATACAACAGGAACAAAGGTTTGAATTTCTGTAAATGTGGTTCTTTTAAATACTTATGAACATTCACAGTTTGGAGGAAAAACAGTAGAAATGTCAGAGTCTAAGAAGTCTGCACGGTTTCAGCCTAAAAAGTTCCCCTGGCCCTGCTTCTATGCACATACCTTTTACATTGTTGTTCCTAACCTAAATGATAAATCTTTGAATGAGATATTAAATTTTCAACCAGATTACATTCATTCTATTTTCTTTTCAGCTTTAAATAGAAATCTAAAAAGAAAATTGTAAAAAATAAAACATTAAAATGTTCCTGATGTTTCTACAACTTGACACATTCATTTAAACTCTCACAAAACGAGACTGGTGTGCTTTTTGCCGTACATACAAACTGTTCTATCCTGTCAGTGAACCTACTGAAAATAATCATAGTTTTATGCAACACTAAGTAATTCAAAACTTCTGAAGAATTGCCTTGGAATAGTCTTGATGTGTGAAGCAATATTTCTGTATTAAATATAACGGTTAAATACATGTCTCCCTGTGTTACCGTGGATTCTCTTGACGCTCTTTGGCTTCATTCCACCGGCAAAAGACATGCATAGGTGAACTGGTTACTCCTAATTGCACACAGCGAAGGAATGTGAGTGCAAATTGTTTTCTCTTGATTTAATGTCTCTAATCGTTAGCCCTGCAATTTACGGGTGATTGTTCCCTGTTTTCTGTCTCACACCAAAGACAGAGGTTGATAAAAACAAAACATATACTGACCTAGAAAATAAGTGGACAAAATTATGCATGCAGTCTTCTATTTAATTGGTAGCGAGGATTGTGCATGTAACTAGAAGTAGCCTGGGGTTGGATACGTATATAAGGATTTCCAACCTTTTCTCTTGTTAGTTTTGTGATTCTACCACCTTTACAAATCCATTTAATAGAAACTCGCTTCATCAACAATGTTGTATTTTTTCTCATTGGGCAGCACAGCTCTGTGGACACCTGTGTGGCCTGTTGTGTGCGGCGCGTGTCTGACGATGTGAGCCGAGAGCTGAAGCCTCATACTCTCTGCAGCTCTGCGATGTTGCTGAACAAGCATATGTTTTGTGAAGCTGCACAATCTTTATTTGAGTGAATGCATTATGTTTATTATTGGCAGCTAAAGCTCAGTGCACAGGAGGTTATCTCTGGCTGTTGTTTTCATAAGAGCATCTGATCAAAGCATCTGATTACCTTCTGTCTTTGTTTGTTGTTTGTAGGACAAACTATCTGTTCCCTTTATTTCAATGTTCTTTTTTTTATTGCCTTTTAACTACAAAAGAGTGTATGTTCTATATGTGTACGTGTTGAACTCCTGTTCCTGCTGTTTGGGTTACATAAAGCTCTGTGAAGTGTTTCTTTGTCCTTATCACAGGGTCATTGGATTTATTGTGCTAGTCCACTGTTGATGAGCACATGGGATTTTGAAACGCAAGGAATGTGTGTTGTACATGGGTTCGTTGGAGTAGCTTCTTTCCTTTGTGAAAATAGTCCGAATATGCTCTGCAGGTAAACGTATCAACCTTGTTTTACTGCAGTAGTTTACATTTGTTCAAATATAGGGAAATGTGAGAGTGTGACCTGTGAACACTCTCTGACAGATGTCTTTCGGCTCAGTTACAGCCATGGAATCCTGTTTTGCATAAGAGTGTTGTGTAACATCTCAGAGAAAGTGAGTTCAGCCAGCCTCCGCACGACAAAGTGTACACATAATATAAACATACAAGCAGACACATGTTATTGCAAGATAAAGATTTTTAGAAACAACAACATTATTATCTTGAGTCAAACTGACTGAACTTGAGTGTTCCTTGAAAGCATTAAACCCCTCATGTCTCGTATCAGCAAGAGGAAAAGCTGTCATGGCTAAGGAGATAAAAAGAAGAGATTTAAAGAGACATGTGAAAAAATATGTAGGTCATTAGTCATCGTCAGCACAAACATGCATCGATAATGTTTCCTGCTAATCCCATCAGGACCAAATGTTATAACCCTTCACCAAAAGGTTTCCAAGGTGTCTCAAAAAGGGAGTCCTTTCTACTTTGGGGATGCTTTGGTCCACTCTCTAAAAGGTGGAGCAAAACACCGCAGTCTGTTGATTGGACAATAGATCTTATTTCAAGAGGAAACATGCTAATGTTAACTTGGATTGTCAGATTCAGATAAATGCCTGGTCAGTGAATCAATGAAGCACCAGTC
The DNA here is from genome assembly GCA_024416835.2 of Perccottus glenii. Classification (NCBI taxonomy): domain Eukaryota; kingdom Metazoa; phylum Chordata; class Actinopteri; order Gobiiformes; family Odontobutidae; genus Perccottus; species Perccottus glenii. The sequence goes on from CM044548.2 coordinate 5,651,402, forward strand.
AATACTTTTTCCAATCACAGCATTGAGTAAAACATTAGTAATTAGTAGAAATAGTTTTGTCTAAAATGAGTGTGTGTTATTTCTCTGGGTGGTTGTATTTCTTTCAAATTGAATCAGTCCAGAGGCGGTTTATTTTGCATTTGTTGGTACTGCCCCTTACATTCTGGTTGGTTGTATTATGATGATTATTTTCTTCAATTGTATTCAGAGGTAGTTTAATCGTTGTCCATTTATTACGCCTAGAAATCAAATTCAAAGTGAGAAGGACGTCTGTGAAGGTTCTCAGTCATCCAGGACATGTTGAAGAAAAGGCTAAAACAAAGGCATCTGGAGAAAAAGAAGAGATTTAAAGAAACATGTGTAGGTTATTAGTCATCTTCGGTACAAACATACATTGATAATGTTTCCTGCTGAATCCCGTCGGGACCAAACAATAAAACCCACACATTTTAAATAAAAAGCTGTAAAAGCAGGTGTTAATGAGCCATGTCAATGTCTTATTTTGTTATTTGTTCTAAGGAGGATTCAGGTGACACAACACACCATCTGCCAGCAGCTTTGTTTTAATTCTGAGCTTTGCAAACAGAATGTCAAAACAGATTGGAAAGAATCAGGCAAATACAGAACACAACAATATAGAATGAGATCTCCAAGTGGACAGATCAATTACACTGCAACATGTCGGCTTCCTGGAGTATCTCAGAGATGATCAATGCACACGAGTGCAGTCAGCGCTCATAAATCGAGAGGCCCTGTCGATAATATCCATACATTGAAGATAAATCTCAAGCGTGGCTCTGAATAATACTGTAGCTGCAGGCCATGGAAATAGAGAGACCAGTGGACTCTATCAGAAAAAGAAGATTTGTTTTCTAAAGTGAAGTCAGTCTGATAGACTTCACCAACTTTAAACTTGAAAGGTCACATGCTATTTTGGTCCACTCAAGCCTTTTTCTATGTCAAGAGTTCATTATGTGTTATACTCTGTGTTAGAAGATGTACTTAAAGCCATGCATAGAATCCGCAAACTGGGATTAATGTGAACTTCAGTGGAGTCTGCACCAGCCCTTTTCTGTGGTTTTTGCCTTGTTTTCTATGATGTCGAAAAAATGTGGCTCATTAAATGTTTTCAATTTTCCTCATGTTTTGAATTTACTGAAGAGCTAGGCTTAACCTAAAAAAGAGATTAAAATGCATCAGATGAGTAGTTTTTTTCCTTTCCATCTCAGTTCAGCTTGTGAACCCAGCGTTAGTAGTTTGTACTCGAGAAACACAAGCTACTTTTGCGGTACGTGTGGCTTTTATTCACCTGTACAGTTAAAACATCAGGAAAATAATCCATTGTTAAATATTCAAGATAATTTTTGTGATGCATTGCAGGTGCATTGTGTAAGAGTTTGTAGTACACAGATGAACAAACAAATCAATACACATTAAAATACCTTTGCATTGGTCTGTTACAAAAATAGTAATTTTAGGCTCCTTTAGTTCAAATTTGTTCCTTTTTCTGTTCCTATATCTGACCACAGTGGACAAGGTGCTGTTTCTGTGCCATTTCTGTGCAGCTGTAGGAAGAACATAAAGGAAAATATCAAACATTAATGTTTTTCAAATGAAGGATTTATTTTTTGTTCTTGTGGAAAAATGGAATCTTATTTCAAGAGGAAACATGCTAATGTTAACTTGGATTGTCAGATTCAGATACATGCCTGGTCAGTGAATCAATGAAGCACCAGTCAATACTTTTTCCAATCACAGTAAAACATTAGTAATTAGTAGAAACCATTATATGTTTATGCTGAGTTTCTGGATGGTTGTATTTCTTTCAAATTGAATCAGTCCAGAGGCAGTTTATTTTGCATTTGTTGGTACTGCCCCTTTTATTCAGATGTAGTTTAATCTTTATTCATTTGTTCCACCACCAGGTAATCAAATTCAAAGTGAGAGGGACGTCTGTGAAGGTCATATTGAAGAAAAGGTTAAAACAAAGGCATCTGGACGTCCAGATGTCTTTGTTTTAACCTTTCCTTCAATTGAGAGGAACTCATTTATATTGAATAGAAATAGAATGAGGATGGCTGGCCAGGTTTCAAAATGTAGGAAACTCTCAGCTCTCTAAATCTAATGGTCAAAAAGCTGGGAATAAGCTCGAAGATCTATGACCTCACACAGGAAGAACAGAACTAAGGTGAGAAAACATGAAAGATGATTAGGCATGATCATGTATATTCAACCCACTCCAAAAACATGAATCCTTCAACCCTTTACTCTGTGGGTACAACTATGGGCAATTAAGGAAAGTGTACATAAATCATTTTGTCTTCTTTTTTAAGCGGAGAATATACACGACTCTCACAATGAATGAAGTAAAGTTTTTCCGTCATTATAAACTCTATAGCCTACAGGTAAATGGACAAAACACACCACAGCAGATAAACTCTGCAACCATCAAATTAATGTAAAAAAGACTACAACATGATCATGCTCTGAAATAATTTAAATTGAGATATACATGTATAGAGTAATGTGTAAGGATAATTCATAAGCTCTTACTCTTGTTTTACCAAAGAAAGAATGAATTGTCTATTGCTTTCCTCTTGCTGCAGATTTGATTCTGCTTAATCCAATGTTCTAATAACATTGTGGTACTCGATCACTCTGCTCCAGTCGCTGTGTTACTTTACTTTATTAATGTCTACTATTTTTCAAAAGAAAATACATTTTATCTTACTTTATTTCAGTATAAACTAGAAAGATCGACTTTAAATGTGATGTTGATGAATTAAATTGCAAAAACCGTGAACCAAAAACACTTGCAGATCAAAAACTGGCACAATAATTCAAATTTGATCAATGACCTCGGCCTTAAATGGGAAAAGAAATCAAGCAACGTTGATAAGGCACAATTTATAGATACAACAAAAAAAGCCTGACATGATGTACCTTGTCAGTAGAGAAGATGGAAACAAACCTAGGTAGTGGCACAAGAAAACCTGCTTTATTAAAGCTTTCAATGGCTAGGGGAAGTTTTACGTTATGGTTGAATGAGAGGCTGAAGGTAACAGTGTTTGGATCAGCCAAGGCAAAAATGACAACTACACAAAATGCTGCTAATGATATTTTTTGAAATAGATAATGGGTGCAGACTAGATTGCTGGATGAGAGGGAAAGTCAAATTAAACAAATAAATAAACAAAGATAAGGTTAAGGTTTAAAGCACACCTTGCAGCATTTTCTCCAAAATGGCCACCTTTTCACAGCTACACCATAAATTTATTTTTGGCACATGTCCAGATAATTTTAACCTTTAAAATAAACTATGAGACAAAATATTTAAAATAGAGTTAGTCCCTAACTTGGAGGTGCTGATCCTCATCCCAGACGAGTGGGATGAGGATCAGCACCTGGTCTCATAGTCTGAGACCATGGTTCTCAGTCGGAAAAGGGTGGCTTGTCCCCTTCAGGTTGGTGGAGAGATCCTGCCTCAAGTGGAGGAGTTCAAGTATCTTGGGGTCTTGTTCACGAGTGAGGGAAGGAGGGAACGTGAGATTGACAGACGGATCGGTGCAGCTTCTGCAGTAATGCGGTCGATGTACCGGTCTGTCGTGGTGAAGAAGGAGCTGAGCTGTAAGGCAAAGCTCTTGATTTACCGGTCAATCTACGTTCCTACTCTCACCTATTGTCATGAGCTTTGGGTCATGACCGAAAGAACAAGATCCCGGATACCAGCGGCCGAAATGAGCTTTCTCCACAGGGTGGCGGGGCGCTCCCTTAGACATAAGGTGAGGAGCTCGGTCACTCAGGAGGAGCTCAAAGTAGAGCCGCTGCTCCTCCACATCGAGAGGAGCCAGCCTAGGTGGCTCGGGCATCTGTTTCGGATGCCTCCTGGACGCCTCCCTAGGGAGGTGTTTCGGGCATGTCCCACCGGGAGGAGACCCCGGGGAAGACTATGTCTCTCGGCTGGCCTGGGAACGCCTCGGTATCCCCCCGGAAGAGCTGGAGGAAGTGTCTGGGGAGAGGGAAGTCTGGGCGTCTCTGCTTAGACTGCTGCCCCCGCGACCCGGCCCCGGATAAGCGGTAGAAGATGGATGGATGGATGGAGTTAGTCCCTATGTACTTTTAGAAAAAACTTAAGAAATTTAAGAAATGTTACACTATAAATTATTTTTTTTGTAATTCATAATTCATTCATACATTTACTTTTTCTTTAGACAAAAAAAAAAAAAAAAATACAAATGACTACACAAGACGACACTGATAAAAGATACAAATATAAATATTGGGGTCCATAATAAGTTACACAAAGTCTTGGAACATCTTGTAGTGATTTGCAAAAAGCAGTGCTGGGCAAAGGTGAGGTAGAGGGCCCTTGTTGAAGCAGAAGTAATGACTGCATGGTTGGGAAGATGAGGTGGGCCAAATAGCAGCCAGAATATTTTGAAGTGGGTTTAAGAGCAAAGCAGTTGCTGTGGGTCAGAGACACTTTCAGGTTCACATATTTAATATGGAAAATCTATTACATTTTTTTTTCAATTGATTACACGCCGAAATCAAAAGTCAGTCCTGAACTACAGGCACATTTTCAACGGCACACTTTTTGCAGAACACTACCCACGGTCTACTTTAGACACATCAGTCAGAACTGGAAAACTATGAGAAACTGTAAAAAATAAAAAGAACTCATAAAGCCAGTTTAAGAAACACAGGACCAATAGCAGCAGCTAATATGTCAGGAGTTAGATTTACCTTAGGCTCAAACATTTTTGTCCCAGGTTTGATCATTAAATTCCCATTTTCATATTTCAAACATGAACATTTTTTATTCATATCCAATACTAAACTTATAAATTAATATAATAAAAAGAGAGTGCACGTGGCAGAGTGGTCCTGCCTCACAGCAAGAAGGTCATGAGTTCAAAACCTGTCCGACTTAAACATTCTCAGCTAACTCCGGTCTTTCTGTGAGGAGTCTGCATGTCCTCCCCGTGTTACTGTGGGTTCTCTCCGGGTACTCCGGCTTCCTCCCACCAACCAAACACGTGCATGTGTAGGTTTATCAGCAACTCTAAAGTGTCACTAGTGAATGAATGTGAGAGTAAGTGGTTGTATGTCACTGTGTGTCTCTACGTGTTAGCCCTGCGACTAACTGGCCATTGTCCAGGGTGTACCCCGCCTCAGGCCCAAAGCTGCTGGGATAGGCTCCAGCCACCTGCGACCACTAACGGGACTAAGTGGTAGAAAATGAATGAATGATGAATAATAAAAAGATTTACAAACTACACTTTTTCAGACACATTAATTAAAAAATCCATCATATCAATAAATGCATCTCAGCTGGAAACATTTAAAACTAACAATTTAATACTAAAAGTAAAGAGCAAACTAATGGCTGCCAAGTTGTTTTATTTCAGCTAAAGTCTTTAGTTCTTCATCCTGAAGAGTAATAGTTATTAGTGATTAGAAATGGCGACCAAATAACATCTTAACACCATACATGTCATAAAATTCAATATGACAATTAAAAATTTTAATTTATTTGTTGCTATTGGTTTTACCCTGTTTAAGTTGTCCACATCTGCCACTATGCCAGTTTTTATATTTTGTAGTTATATTGCCCTTATTTGATTTTAAAGCAAATAAGGTTCTCTAATGAGCACTTTCAGCTGTTGCCTTACTGCTTGGTCTTTATTGGGCCGTTCACATAACGCTAAAATAAAAGGCTGCCCTGTTGCAAAATCAAAATGATGTGCATCCACATCAATGTGCTCAGCTGGAAAGAACACTGTAGTATCTCCACTAGGCCAGCAGGGGTGTTGTAAACCTAGCGTTTTCTGGGACACTGTTAACAAAATGCTAACAATATGTTTTCACAACACAGTATTTGAGGCATAGAAAATCCCCATTGCTGTTCATGTTGTGTATAGCCAGCAGCCAGTAGTTTTCTGGGACTCATTGTTTTCAATGAGGAATCTTCACAATTTTTCATGATAACAGATTAGGAGCAGGAAAAAAACACCTTCAACATAATCTTTGCGTTTTGGGCAAAATGCATTGTTGTAAACAAACCCTTAACATAGTTCATTGGTATGAATTTGTCAAAGAAACTCTTTATTGCTGAATGTTGGACACATGAAGATGTTTGCACTCTTTTGACCCAGCACAGTGGCTGTAACTCTCTTTCTAATGTTTCTTTCCTATCCTTCCATCAATATAAATAAACAGAAGCAATTCTAATCAGAACGGACATTAGTGATAATACCCTTTTAAGCTCTCTTCCGTGATACAGATGAGGCTTTCTCACCCAATCTTTTCTTGTCATTCTTCCTTTGTGAGTCCTATGTGAGGGAGATTTCTTTCTGTTACCCCTCTGTCTCCATGTTGGTGAACCATGCCCAACCGACTATGTCCTTTGCTTGCCACTTCCTGGTTAGTCTGCCATGTATCATGCTCATCTGTCATCTACTCATCTCCACTGCCTACTCCATCCGTGAGCCACCACATGGCTTATCACTGCTGAGACGCTGTCCTCTCTCCACCTCCTGCAATCAGTGGCTATGTCACTGCTTGCTGTGCTCTCATCTGTCAGCCTGTCTTTCACCAGTATTAGAAGTTATTACAGCTGGTCACTAGGTTGTCTTGTATCTAATTATCAAAACATGCCCAGGAATGTTCATCCTCTGCCCTTTTGTTCATACCAATTGTAATTTATTTCCAATAAAAAACAATGATACAACAGTTTTGAATCAAACCATTTTATTTCCTGCTCTACTTTGACTTCTGACTGCCCTTGTGCGGCTAGTCTTTATGGTTCACGTGTGCTAACGGTAAAATAAAGGTGACCTGTTATCACTATTGTTTTTCATTGATAAATACTTTTGTTTGTGTGTTTTTAAAAAGAACCCAAACCAACAAAATACAATGTAACAAAATGATTTGGTCCAGACCATGGTTTGAGCTTAAGGTATGACTGCCACACAAAATGTTTTATTCTTCAGATATTTTAAATAATGTCAATACATTTCGAATACAGTTACATAAGCTTACATTGAGTCCTGAATATTTGGCAACGGATTTTTGTCATTGTTGTATTAGATATTTTTTCCTTCCCCCCCTGAAAGGAATGTTGTTTCTATGCATGACATTCTTCAGCAGTAATATCTAAACAGTCTACATTCTTTGCACCCAACAGATAGTTCATAGAGGTCATAAACTTTCCATCTCCAAGCTGGAAAAAAAAAATGTACAGAAACATTCTGGACTTAACTCAACTTTTTCTTGCTCTGAGATCAAATGGACTTGTGTAATTGCCATCGCTGCACAAAGGTTAACACGAGGCTCATAAACATGGAACATGGATATAGTCAACATACAAATTTGAGACTTTTCATTGCATAAAAGTTTGATCTACAGTAGTTTGGTCTCTAGTGGGCAGCACAGTGGCAAAGTGGTTAGCACGCCTGCCTCACAGCAAGAAGGTCCTGGGTTTGATTCCCAGCCAGGGCAGGGCCTTTCTGCCTCACAGCAAGAAGGTCCTGGGTTCGATTCCCATCCAGGGCAGGGCCTTTCTGTGTGGAGTTTGCATGTTCTCCCTGTGTCTGCGTAGGTTTCCTCCGGGTACTCCGGTTTCCCCTACCACTAAAAACATGTACAATATAGGACTACAGATGGAAATTAGCTGTTAAGCTATAATCTGGTACAAGCATCTCTGCTCCGGCTTAATGTAGACTGTACGCTGTCCTAAAAGAAATAAACAAATCTAGTGGATTATGTAAAATTATTTTCTATAGGTTTCTATTCCAACTGCTACGAACATGAGGCGGGGTACACACTGGAGTATCCCCACTTTGATAATACATCACCTGGTCCGTCCGGTTTGCTCTTTACACTTTGTCACTGTCAAACAAACCAAACCTACAGGCCTGGACAGCCAGACCCATTCATTCTAAGCAAAGTGAGTTTCCCCTCCCCTTCAATCAGATTACCAATAATGTCAATCCTACCTGACATGTCATAAACATTTATCTAAAATGGGGTGGGCTTTATACAATGCTTTTTTGTCTGATTGGCAGGATGTCCAGATTTGCTATTCTGCTTCGGTTGGTACTGTCCCCGAGTCTGTCTTTCTAATAACATTGATTTCATCTGGATTCATTTGTTCTACCCCCTGGAAAACCAACTGGAATGAACATGACTAATTCCTGTGTAAATCTACAGGCTTTACATCTACTGAATCATATTAGATGTATGTTTTTTGGCATCAGCAAACAGCCCTTGCATCGACTCAATTTGCATCCTTCAGGTTCAATATTTTTGGTCCAGACCAAAGTTTGTTTGCACAGACTTTTGGAAAAAAAAAAACTAAAACTTAAACTGGACAACTGGACGTAAACGGGACTGGTGTGAATGAAAGCTTTGGTGATTCCATTTATTCACCTGCACATGCATATCTTGAGATGACAGAAAGTAAAACTGGTGATAAGCAACATTAGCCATGGCTGGACATCAATCCCATGACTTTGTTGATGTATTAACCACCAGCATGCACCTCCAAGAAAAAAATCTTTAGGAAAAAATAAAATGTCATCCAATTCGAAACAAATTTAATCAACTTGTATCTTTAAGCATTTAAAGTACTTTTGGCTGCTGGCATAGCTTAACCTTTGAGAGCCCCCTTCTCCAGGTGACAAGAAATATATGCATGCACACACACTGGCTGTTGAGACACTTCATACGTGACAGTCTTTTTCAATTACTCTCATCACCTAGAGCAAACACCCACACAAGCCTCGGCACAGGCCAAGTGCAGCCGGGCCCAGGCAGAGAAGATTATGATGGCAAATTGTATCTGAGTCTTTTCTGTAAACCCCTGAAGCAGAGCTGGAATGAAAACACACCAGGACACAGAGACAAGAAAACAAGGTGGACTGGAGGGAAAGGACAAAAACAATTAAATCTACGTATATATCTGTGGCTGATGGTGCACCTCGGCCAGAATAATAACGTATTTGTGCGGTATGGATTGTGTGCGTCATGTTTCGAGAGGAGATGGGCTCAGGCAGGCAATCACTGATCAACTGTGAATTGTGATGATAAGCTTGAAGGTGCTCTCTGAATGAAAACAAGAGAAGCAGAGGATAAAGTGATGATAGAGTGAGAGTGGGGAGAAGTACGCAACAAAAGAAAAACATATTCGAGCAACAGCGACAGAATCAAATGTCTGTTTAGCCTCTTACCAGTGGTCAAAAACCCATTTACACCAGCTAATATTCAGCTTTGATCAATGTTTAGAATGCTGGTACATAATCAAGTGACTCTTCAATACACATGGGCGATTATCAGCTTTCCCTCCAATGAGCAATAATTAAGTTACACCCGGGTGAACTTGCAATACAAATTACATAACCTGACTACACTGTATAATCACAATCTAACAGAAGAGAACCCAAAATGAACAATTTATCTGCATGTGGGCCACAGAAGTAGGTGTGAAAGCAGACCAAAATGGCCAGTGGCAACACACTGACTGTATGTGTGTGCTGTCAGTGAGTAGGTAGAGAATAATGGCGGGTGGATCAGTGTTTACCTGCTCTCTGTATACACCAACAGAAAGCTACAAGTCATTGTGCTGGACAAGTACAAGTACAATTAAAGGATGATTCTAGCAACTGTGCTTTTGCCCAGTGAGATTAAGATACACACTGCCAATGAAGCAAAACTCACAAATAAAGTAAAATGCACATTGCCAATATAGACGTAGACATTAGGTAAAACACACACATACAACTTGATGACTGCAAAAATCCATCTTAGCATTCTTCAATCTGCTAATGGTAAACAACAACCCAAATCCATCAGTAGAATATTGACTCTTTAAGTTTTTTTTGCAGTCTCTAAAGTGTCTAATTTAGTGTTTTTAACTTGCACATTCATAAGAGAATGGCAAAATAGTGCTGCTTTTGTTGCTGCAGTGGTGGTATCTTTTTGATGGCTTGGCCTGTGGTAGGGTCTATATCTTTAAAAGCCACTCATTTCTGGTACAGTATGTGATACCTATGAATTAAACAGGTTTTGACTGGGTGGACTTAACTAGGGAATGAGATTTACTGTACACTAAAACTAAAGTGTTTTACATGTAAATTTGTAAAGCAAATAGATTTATATAAGTTCTGTGAAAAAGTAATCTTTGTTTAAATTTCATTCTTCTCTGATTAAACTGAATAACTGAGAAGTTGTCACTTATATAAATCTTAATGTTGATATTTTCAACTCTACTTAAGTCGACTAGATTAACACCAGAACTGCTAACATTGCAATAATGTATAGAACAAGAGCACAAAAATTAACGCTGACTGGAGTTGCCATCTTTTTAGATAATTATCCAAAATTCTAATTATAACCGGCTGAATTTTTGAGACACAACTAGATGGACAGCTGTCATCAATCTGTCACTGCAGGGAGATCTAGGGAGAGATATCTAAGTCCCCAAATCATATTGCATTTGTTCATTCGTTATTAATAGAGTTAATATAAATTAAAGTGTGGACAGTCATTACAATCTTATTGGAAAGGAAGGAACTTAATTATTTTAAGTAGAAAGCCATGTTTGTGGAAGTTGAGTGGTAAGATATGAGCTGCTGGCACAACTTGCATCTTACTTTTTTGGATCATCTTTTACCATTTCAAAATGCATCCACACTTTAGAATTTCTCATCCTAGACATTGTTACAGATAAAGCCTTGCTACCAAGATGCTCGTTTGTCGGTCACAGATTATGGAAAGGGAAAATGAAATCTATCACAGGGGTGGTTAGGATTTATTCATGCAATAAAATATTTTCAAAACTTAAAATCTCTTTACTTTTCAAATTTTTATTTACAGCATTAACAACAAAAAGATTGTATATTAACAGAAAACTAGTAGCTCTAGTAAATCAGAGGCTGAGCACCCCCATATTGTTTCATAACACCTCCACAATGATTTCACAGTGAGATTGGTACAAGCTACTCAAATCAAAGCATTGAATCAACTATTATGATTGTTGAATATGAATTTATTAATTATGATATAATTGTCGCACCCATTATTCCAAAAGTTTAGATTTTACTGGACAATACAGCCACTTTACATTTACATTTAGTCATTTGGCAGACGCTTTTATCCAAAGCGACTAACATTCACCTGTGTTACATTTATAGATGACGCTTTCATTTAAAGCGACTTACATTAAGGTTCCATTCACCAGTGTCACAGCTGGAACAACACTGGGGCAAGGTGGGTTAAGTGTCTTGCCCAAGGACACAACGACAGTATGAACTGTGGGGAGAGCGGGATTTGAACCGCCTACCTTCCGGTTGAAGGATCGACCGCTCTACCACTGAGTCACTGCCGCCCACTTTAATATAAAAGTGTAAGAAATCAGGGTTTTGGAAGATCAATGTTGCATGAATTTAAAATGTCAAGAGGTAAAAATTAGTTAGTTTAAACAATATATGTGTTGCATAATACAACATTCAACTAAATGTCCTTTAAGCAGAACCTTTGTAATACAATGACCGAAAAATTTGTATAGCACTATTTTCTCGTGTGTCTGGAGACAGTCACTGTATAGTATTTGTATTGAGCACTATAAAGTACCATAGCTTGTAAAGGCAACTTCTTTGTTGTTAAAGCATAAAAGAGTTGCAGCAATCAGCATGTAAATATGACATATTGTTATTCTTCAAGGGATTAATTTCTAATTATCACTAAAGTCTTGTCAGAGTTTATTTTAGATGTCCAATTATCTGTGGGGATGATTAACAGTGACAGAAATAAATAGTCAAAAGGAGTCCAAGAATATTCACAAGCTCTATAGAGCGACGGTGTTGGTTTTGGACATAGCCTTTCTTTTTTTTTGTTGGTGGTCATTTTCTTTTGGTTTTATTAGGATTGTTTAGTGCCTAAAGTGACGCTGACTTGCTCTATTGACTGGATTTTTGTCACAAGAGTTTTGTTTTTATTAGAAACCTGACGCTACGCTGCTCACGACTCCTCCGCACCTACTCTTTATAAAGACAGTCGTCTGAAAGAGCTGTAACTTGGAAAAAAGTGGTTAGATAGTTATCATTGAACATGACATCTATAGAAGACAATTAGGGAAAAAAAACATTACAATGCATGAGCACAAAGCATTCATTAATTAAATGCTGGAAAAATGGCTGATATGAGGAGAAGCATGTGCATGTGCAGCCCTCAATCATAAAGCAGACATTCTAACATTTATTATTAAGATGACACGTCCAGTTATCACATGGTCTGCTTTAGCAATTGACCACAGACATGTCAGAATAGTAAACACTATAGAACTGGTTATGCTGACAATGACAAACCATCAAATCAAACTGCATGACTTAGGGATATTTTGGAATTTTCTGAGGTGGCATATAGATGGACTATTTAAACTTTGTCCACACAGTATTCCTAAAGCTTAGTCAAAATCATTCTAATTCTTGGATAATCTTTAAATGATATTAAGTGTGTTTCAGTTATACATTTATGGGGGATTGTTTATAAAGACAGTCGTCTGAAAGAGCTGTAACTTGGAAAAAAGTGGTTAGATAGTTATCATTGAACATGACATCTATAGAAGACAATTAGGAAAAATGCTGGAAAAATGGCTGATATGAGGAGAAGCATGTGCATGTGCAGCCCTGAATCATAAAGCAGACATTCTAACATTTATTATTAAGATGACACAGCCGTCTATGGAAAAGTCCATTATCACATGGTCTGCTTTAGCAAAGCCTTGACCACAGACATGTCAGGAATAGTAAACACTCATAGAACTGGTTTTATGCTGACAATGACAAACCATCAAATCAAACTGCATGACTTAGGGATATTTTGGGAGTTTTCTGAGATGGCATATAGATGGACTATTTAGACTTTGTCCACACAGTAGGCTATTCCTAAAGCTTAGTCAAAATCATTCTAATTCTTGGATAATCTTTAAATGATATTAAGTGTGTTTCAGTTCTACATTTATGGGGCTGTATCTTGAAACGGCGTAAGGGGTGGTGGTGCATGGTGCAGATGGGTACAACAGCTGATCTTAGTCAGAGTACAAGTCAATAAGCAGTTTGTTTGTTCTTTAAAGCCAAGCCTCTCTCATGGAACCCCTTAAAAAGTCCTCGAGTAAGGGCGCCACATACAGCAATATAGTTTGATATACCTCTGTCCACCAAGCACCAAAGTACTGGTTTGCTTTAAAAATATTAATTTTGCTGCAGCCAGGACAGCGCATGGCTAAATAATACAATTAATGAAAAGAATAGTCATGCATGAAATCAAATGATTCTAGAGAGTAAGAAAAGTAAAATTTTAATGTGAATAATAGTCAAGACTGGAGAAAGCGGGGCTTTAGAAACAGAACACAGGAAACTCACAGGAACACAGCTGATCAGGAGCTTGGATCTGTGTTTGTAGCACTGTCTTTGCAAAAGTACAAAGTAGATTTGGACACTCAACACACTTCCATCTTCTCTGCCTGGGCCTGGACCAAAGATCCTGACAGGTGTCTGTGTTTATAGACTTTTTGCTTCTAAAATAAACTTGCTCTCAGGCGTTGCTCCAGAGCTTAGAAGGTCAAAACTTTAATGCTCCAAATCACAAAATGTCTCAGAATGCAGACAGAACCTTGTAAAGTAGCGTTGTTTGCTAAATTGCTGCACAATGTTATTACCTGAGCAACAGGAATAAACACCCACGTTGTTTGAAATGTCACAACAAAAGGGATTATCAAACATAAAATTAAATAAAAGTCAGGATTGTGGGATGGGTGTATACAGGCCTGGTTCTACAGGGATGTGAAAGCTTGCCTTTACCCTCATTTATTTCAATGGAGTAAAACTTGAAATAAAAATCCCAATTCTGCCAAAATAATAATTAAATGTTTTTATCTGGATGTTAGTGACTTTGTTTATAATAAAATGATAATAAAGAATAGGCTTCTTTGAATGATTAGTATTCTTTTAATAGTTTGCTCATCTCATATTTGAAAAGAAGGAGGGCTTTACAATAAATGAAAAAGAATAGTCATGCATGAAATCAAATGATTCTAAAATAAAAATAAAAGGCTAAAAGAAATATAATTTAATGTGAATAATAATAGTCAGCGCTGCACTGGAGGAAAGCACTGTGATTGGTTAAAAGCAAAACACACGTGACACAAATCCTGCCTCGTGATACAGGACACGAGTTCTGCCTATTTGTAGCACTGTCTTTGCCCTAAAAATTGTAAAAAGTAGATTTGGACACTCAACACACTTCCATCTTCGCCAGATACCTGTGTTTTGATCGGAAAGATCCGGCCCATGGTGTTTATAGACTTTTTTCTTCTAAAATAAACTTGCTCCTCATTGTTGCTACGTAGTTAGAAGGTCAAAACTTTAATGCTCCAAATCACAAAACATCTCAGAATGCAGACAGAACCTTGTAAATGGCATCTTTTGTAGCGTTGTTTGCTAAATGGCTGCACAATGTTATTACCTGAGCAACAGGAATAAATATTCTTTTATAAGTTGTGTTTTTGCCTTTTCTTCGCTGGTTATTCACTTCGCCCCTTGCTCTTTGTTTCTGAGAAAACAACACCCACGTTGTTTAAAATGTCACAACAAAAGGGATTATGGGTAATATTATTTAGTAAAGTCAGGATTGTGGGATGGGTGTACACAGGCCTGGTTCTACAGGGATGTGAAAGCTTGCCTTTTACCCTCATTTTATTTCAATGGAGTTAAAGTTTATACGACAAAAGTTTGGCTTTAAAAAAGGCTGGTTTTAAACCCAATAGAAATGCATTCCTCAACAATTGATTTTTCTTTCTTTAGATTTTCCAGTTTAAGCCAGAATCTGTCTTCTGATCAACTGTCAATGGGTAATCCTATATTAGGTATATTTTATTTAACATTCAGCCACTTGTCTGGTACATCCCATGTAGTTTGTCCTCCCATGATGGTCCCTCCTCCAGCTCCTCTTCCTCTGTTCCCCATTGCCTGAGACATTCACTGAGCACGTCATCTGTTGGGGCCTTATCTTTGAATTACATTTATCTTGGATGTTAAAAACACAATACAAGGAATTTGTTGTAGCCTGTTGGTGCAAAACACAAAGTTACAAAAGATTATATATATATATATAAAATTAAGATACATACTATAACCAATAAAAAGTAAGGTCTACTTAGAATTTAGTTACAAGTTACAGGTAAGGTGCCTGAACATATATTTACAGAATATAACTATCCCTTTTAATAAATTTAGCAAAAGAGATGTTTCAAACATATACTGTACATATAATACAGTTGAAAAGGGTGCTCCTATTTGCCACAAAGATTGTAAAAACATTACTTTAGTTCCTGAGTTTCACAGTATTTAATTTTCTACTTTCTCTCAGAATAAGCCGTAAAATTCTTGTCTGCATTCTGTGCTTGTGTAGAGCATAAATTACATCTGAATGTTTGGCAGAACAAAAAACAACTGAAAATTGTCACGGTCTGTTTGATAAAAAATGTATTTCATTTTTATTTGTTGTTTTCTTTATATCTGTGTATCAAAACAGCTGCAACTTATTTTCCCTTTTTTGATAAGAGACTTCAAGGGTTTTAAGATTCACACATTCAGTTTGTGTGAAAATGTTGATTTGATGCAGTCTGTGGCATGTTGCTGTAATGTAAGCCCAGAACTGAACATAAAGACAATCTATTCAAATGAAATAATCAACTATCGTCTTTAGATACCATTGATAAATCCTACTTGATCCAAGGCTAAAACCAAACTAGTGATACTAGCTTTGGCCAATATGGAGGAGTTTATGCTGTGTCCAGGTCCGAAAATTCTCTAAGTGACATTTAAGATTGATAACTATTAGATAAAAGCTTATAAGGTCTTTTTATTAACAGATTTTTAGAGTTTTTGAAAGAAACTAAAACATTTTATGTCCTTAGGTAAGAACATTTTAATATTTAAAGCAGCCCTGTGTAACCTTTAACTCAAATGAGAGTGACTTGCTCTAATACACTATTCTATAAAGAAAATAGGCCAAAACACTGGACCATAGCGGAGTTGTATTTAAAAAAAAAAAAAGTGACCCTACCGTTCTTTTTCCAAACTCGACAGTGCAGAAAGGTGTCTGTGCCCGCTCCTGGGTAAGAGTTACGCAGTGCTGCTTTAAGACTAAAACTGTTACCAAGTCTGATCGAAATATGGTCATTGTTTGTTTTATTGTTTCTGTAAATTTGGTTGTCCTTGTTTTCCACTGATGTAGTATGAGCCATGGTTAATGCCAGGTAGACTGAGAATGTAATATTAAGTGACAAAGCAAAGACTAAAACTGGAAACAGCTTTTACTACAATTCATCCAGGACCTGCTGCTGTACTGCACCACTCTCTATGACTCTATACTGGTCTATATGGCAGCGAGTATGGGCTGCTCTACTCTTAATAGTCTGACCCGTTGCGCAGACATGCTGACTGATGATTGTTGATTAATGCTGCTGTGTTTGTCTTGTCCCGCTGCGACTGAAGTCTTCAAATAAATTGCCCCCCTGATCTAACAATCAGTAGCTAAGTTTAGTTACATAAGTTCAGTACAATATATAGTAGTGTCTTTTTCTTCTTGAAACATGATGGTTTATCAACAAGACAATCTTTGTTTGAGAGATCACTGCCATTTTGTGTTTTTTCCTAATCTGTTCCATCAAGGATTCTCCATTCTCCAATTAATAGACTGTTCCAACAAGGTTTTTGTCTAATTTATCATGTATCATGTGATCTGTAATTACTGGCCAGTGTTTTGTTCAAAATTAGAAAGATATAAAACAGGTCACATAGAGATACTGTTAAATAAAGTGTGAGTACCACCAGTTTGCAGCACCTAAAGCTGGTCTCTTTGCAATTACTACAGTTCATTAACTCAACTGATGATGAGGTCCTACACTGTGGCCAGAAGTGCAAATGACAATGAACGCCAAAATGGCTCCTCCAGCAAAATTAAACCACTGCTGATTGCATTCAAAGTGTTTTGGACCACAAGTAAGAGGAGTTAAGATTAACATATGAACAAAGGCAGAGAAATTCAAACTTTTGAAAAGGTTTCCAAATTATGTCAAGGAAATCTGATAGATTAAATTTCTGTTGTGCTCAGTTTGAGAGGGGCCTGTGCACATATCCAGATGTAGAAGCAGGCTACAACAGGTTTTGACTGTGCAATCCTGTTATTGAAGTATCTAAACTGTGAAATAACATTTACATTTACATTTAGTCATTTAGCAGACCCTTTTATCCAAAGCAAATTCCATTCACCAGTGTTACATTTACATTTTTAGTTGATGCTTTCATTCAAAGCGACTTCCATTAAGGTTCCATTCACCAGTGTCACAGCTGGAACACTTCTGGAGGCAAGGGGGGTTAAGTGTCTTGCCCAAGGACACAACAACAGTATGAACTGTGGGGAGAGCGGGAATCAAACCACCAACCTTCCAGTTGAAGGACGACCGCTCTACCACTCCCATAACATGTGGAATTATTTCTTTTTGAAATATGATTGCAACTTCATCAAACACCAAGAAATAAGATTTTGATAATTTGATAAATTTGGACATTCTGTTGTTGGTAACCTTGGAAACAGGTTTAGGTAAGGTATATGTAATGCCAGTCTAGACTGTGACAGAAAAATGAGTGTCTAGTGAAGTCAATTGTAGTGCACTTTTTTCCCAAATGCATTATGAAAAGTAGCAGACAGCGACAGTCACTCGAGACTAGACAGTTCAAACAGAGCATGATGCTTTGTGACTGGTTCAAAGAAACAGCTTGACCATGACATGTATTTAACATTTACAGTATTTAAACTGTACACAACCCTTTTAGATGGCAAAAGTTGGAAGCTAACTGCACACATAATATTTGTAAATAAGTAATATGATGTCCCTATAGAGTGTAAAAAGGTGTTAGGGACCAGGGAGACTAACTGTAGGTGACTTATGGGTAACCATGGTTCTCTGAGCAAATCATAGACAATGTGACCGGGGGACCGGGGGAAATGCCAACACTCTTTCTGATCAAGAAAAATACAACACTTCAACAGGCATCTCCAGAGAAACTTTAACAATGTCACATGTTTCTTGTTTACTGTAAAAGAGCAAGCAACACACAAATCAATCATGATTCTTGTGTTCAATTTGAATAGGTTATCTTTATGTTTTGATGAATTACACAATGTATACTTGTGTCTTTCTGTGGAGCCTGTATAAAGGAGACAAATGGTCACCTTTAGATATTCGCCTATATATCAACAACAGACTTTAATCACTGATGAAAATAAATACAGATACTTTTGAATTCTGTATTTTATTACATCAGGCTTTCTGTCTGAACAACCTAACGCAATATAAACTGGACAATCAATACAACTATACAGCATATGTGTTGTGAGGAAAAAGAATAAATCGTGCAGCTTCTACCAGCACAGCTTCTAATCTGTAGTACACACCAAATTTATTTTCAACTTACGTACATTATTTATGCAGTTACGGGCTGTCCCTTTAAATCAGAGTGGTGCTAGAGCAATCTAACCCTGCGAGACCACTTGGAGCACTGGGGAGTGGACTGTTAGTGGTGCTCAGGGCGAAATCTAAACAGAGAGAAGTGGCTTTTAGTCACAAAGAAGCACAGCATTCAAACTAAACATTGCCTGGTCTTCTGGGGTTGTCTCAGCCACTGCAGTTTCAACTGAACAACTTGTAGGTGTATTTTTATTAACCTGACTCTGCTCCACAGAACAGCCTGCTCTAATATCCACCTGGGAGGGCTCCCATTGAAAGCATTTGCAAAATAATAATATCTGGTTGGTGAATAAATGTATCAACTACAGTTTTATTCATTTAGGGCCGCGCCATGTGGTTTATGTTTGTAATGTTAAAACACTGGCTACGTCTTCAAACCTAAAACATGCCCAGACATGACAGTACAGCCACATCACTGGCCACTACGAGCCAGCTTTTTAGTTTTACAAAGCACGCATAAGCACATTTTCATGCTCATGTCATCATCAGTTAGTCATGTTCTCTTGTACGTGACACCTGATTTGTTTATAGCAAAACTACGTCTGTTGGCCCAACAACTCATCTTTACAGAGAAAATAAAAGAACAGACTGACAATAACAACAAAGCTGTCGTTGTTCTTTTAAGACATTATATTCACCAATAGCACTGTTTGAATAAAAAAAAAGCATCTTCGTAGTAAAGAAAATGTATGTTGAAATGTGAATGGAACACAGGAGTAGATGAAAAGATTACTTTTCACTGCAGGAAAGCTACTTAAATAAATAGAAATGTAGGTAATAAAAGCCCTACAGCCAGTTAAAATCCACAGGCCACTGAATGTGCAACACATACACAACTCCTCAACACTGCTGGAAAAAACATATACCCAGCTTTTCTTTTTACAGTCTACAATCTTTTTACAGTCTACAATCCATATTTGGCACTTACTCTGGCAAGCCTCTTCCTACTGTACGTACCGTCCTGTTTTGGTTGCATCAGCAGGAAACCAATAACCAAAGTCAGAACTCCTCCTTGGACATTGTGTGGACCAATGGGAAACGTCCACTAAGACTAAACTGGATTTTTCAGGATTTTCCATAAACATGTAATTTTTTTCATGTAATTATTATTATTTATCTAGCATTCTTAAACTAGTCTATGTTATTCTGACTTTCCAATTTAAAAACATTTGGCCCACAATGAAAAAGTCAATTTCCAGACTCATAAACTGGGATCACATGAATGAAGCATTACTCTGTGTATAAAGGTTAGTGGTTCAGTCAGCCAGAAAAAAAAAAAACTGAACTAAACACATTGGCAATACTCCCATAGTTTTCTCCAAAACCCACTCGTTTTACCTTAATTGGTCCTTACCAGTCCCGCTGCATTAAAAATGTAGCTACTAAATGTTCACTGTGTTCCCATCCCTTCAGCGCTGGTGCACAATAGCAACATCAATCTGTTGTTTTAATCGATTTTGTTTCCAATTAAATAGAATAATACGTACTAAGGCATACAGAAGTCTCCTGCACAAAGTTATAACACATTAAAGGTCTGTGACAGGCAACAGGGTCATAGTTCATCATGCTGTCGGCAGTGTAATGCAGAAATAAAGTCGGTGAGTACATATACTGTAACTTACAGATACATAACATGTGGATTTGTGGAGATGAAAAAGCTGTTATGGCCTTATGTCGGTTTGTCTTCCCTGCCTCTGTAATCCCAGTTCCTAATCCTCTGCGGTCTGCCGCTCTGCACAGTTGTGACCTACAGACAACAGCTAATCCCAATCAATGCTGGAATATTGAACCAGAATGTAGCCAGACATAGAAATGACATAAGTTTCCCTCCATTGTAGTTTCACATAAACATAGCATTCTCCTGGTCCATTGAAAGAAAGGCTATTTCACTAAAAGGCCATTCTACACTGCACACAAGGGTAAATTATAGTAATGCGTCAAAGAAAGTAGCATTTTAGTTAAGACCACAGTAAGCAAGTCATACAAAAGCTACAGTTCATAGTACTAAGCTATATGGAGCACTGTTGGGAGAAGGAGACCCTACTGACACCTACTTAAGGGTCAGATAAAAACACTTCAGTCTACCCCACTAAGGCCGATTAAAACTAGGCACCTTTACTAAATAGTTTGTTTCTTGACATTGTTTCCATTATTTATACTGTATTTATGTAATGTGTGTATGTACTACTGCAAAACCAATTTATCTACTGGTATGATTAAAAACACCTTTTGACAGCAAAGAATAGCCCACACACGTGTAAAATAGGACTTAAAAATAAAACACAAAATGGCATAATTTTCATATGTTCTTGTGATAAACAGTTGTATTTTTTAATAAATCGTAGTATTAGCTTGAAGTATTAGCTGTGGTCTTGAATTAAAATCCACTGTGTTAAAAACCTTCTCTTGTTCACTGTTACACAATGCTTCACGTCCTTCACCACATTCCGACATGTATGCTCGTTATATGAACATATTCTGATTCGTAACCACAATGGATTCTGGAAAAAGCAGCGGGAAATGATAGTTTTCACATCCCGCACCTTTAAAGAGGCCGATAATCACACAGAGGCTAAACTCAGACATTGATTATACAAACTCTGCATCACCTTAAATGCACTTTGCCTCACTTTTCATTGTAATGCATTGGGCAACCGAGGCAAATGAATGAAAAGAAGGGACTTGCATGGGGAATATTTCCAATTGAGGTTTTATGATGCGCTGAATGCTTTTGATGACAAGCTCCCCTCTGATTAGCTGTCGGTTTGTTTGAAACTCATCCAGCGTTTTGACTTCCAAACTCAATTGCTTAAAATAGACAGTGCAGCAGTGTCTTTTATTTCTTTACAGCATGACATGTATTATTTGTCGTCCAAATAATAATACAACCACATCTGAACATTGCAGAGGAGATATTTTAGAGGCATTATTGTCTAGTGTTTTTCTTGTGCATTTAAATGGAGGATTGGAAAAGTCTGTGCTTGAAGCAGCTCTAATTTTATTTACTGCAAAAGCTAGTCAGACTGTATGATCTAATTTTGTTGTTCTGCGTGAATCCACTTTGATATTAGTGTGCATGATTAGCTGCAGCAACACTAAAAGACTTCTAATTAGGAGGTGTGCTGCTGTGCTATAAGACCTGAGATGCTCGCTTGTTGCTTCATGGAGGAAATATAAAAGCTCTGGACAGATTTCTGGGTCATATGAGGACAGCACACCAAAAGATGCAGCCAGTGTATTATTCAGAAGGTGGAGGGTAATAATAGAGTGAGGGTACTGTCACTCAGACTTTGTAAATACTGCCATAAAGAAGAATTGCAGGGAACGACTGAGGAGGGCAGCTTGGTCTCGGTGCCTTTTAAAAACATAAATAAGAATGGGCTGTGTGTGTCCACTCGAGCTTTTGAAGTGGCTCTTCAACATTGACCAAAGCAGATACTCATAGCTCTGTAGTTGCATTTACATTTAAAAGGATAGCATAAAAGTTAGGGCTGTATGTTATATCCCAAATTTATTGTTTTAGTAATATCATGAATCACAGTATCCACGAGTCAGAGCACTAAAAATGATGTTCCATGTGAGACATTTACACTTCAAATGTTTAAATAATTGGCTAATCAGAGCCAAATACACATTAATTGCTAGTGGCAGCAGCGTAATAAGTGGAAATTCATTTAATATTTGTATTTCCTGATGTTTAACTTCAGTTTAACTTTTGCAAAGCCAAAGGGAGCATTTAAAGTCACAATTCATTATAGTGTGAGTATTGTGAAAACAAATTTAATTTAATTTAATGCTAATTTTGTATCTGCAATTTGCAAAAAAAAAAAAAAAGATGAAAATAGCAAAGTAAAACATTTATAGAAAAGTTCTATAAATGACTGATCTTGTTTGAAAAAAGAAATAAAAAATTACATCCTAAACACTAATGCCAAATGTATGACAAACTGTGCACATTTGGAAGTAGTGGCCATTTCAATCTATTTTGACAAAAGAGCAAACTAATACCAGTAACATTTTAAAACAACACAAAAATTATGTTTGTTGTGTCTATGATTCTACAACACCATACTTGATCAACTGATTTATTAATAGCCGACAGATCTGGAAGTTGTTTTTATCAGAGTTAAATTGTTAAAGTAGGACCTTTGCTTTTTTGTTGGATAAAATCTGAGCACACTTGTCCAGCAAAACAGAAAAATTCTGTGACTTTTAGAATGTAGGTGATGCAGTGGTATTTCTTTAATAAAAAATCTAAATATTGAGCCACTCTCTAATGTTCTTTCCAGACACTAATATTAAACACATGATAATTGTCATTACTACTGATTATACTACTGAGCACTGATGTTTGCTCCGTTTGTGACTTTTGGTGGCTTATGCCGATCTGTTGGCTGCCTTCTGGTCACTTCTGGGATTCTCAGTAAAACCCACTGAGGCGTAAAGAAGGCAGGAAAAAAGATGGATGCATGCACATTTCTATTCCAGGTGTGATATATCAAGGGGAGATCCAGGTTTTCTTTTTGTTTTTGGGCATACACTGTCACACTCTTTTACAAAAAGATTTACCCCATCTAAAATATGTTAGGAGTAAGTCCTGCAACTTGTTAAACCTTTTCTCCCTCACTAACACCAGGTCCAGCCCGTGTTCTCGTCAGGTTTATTCATGTCTAACAGGTACAGCGTGAAATCTCCTCTGATACAACCTGTGCTCCCCAGAGATTCATAAGAAGAGCCTGTTTTTGTCTCAGCTCATTTTCATATTTATTTTAGATCAGGATGAATTTACTACACTGCACTTGGAATGAAATAAACTATGCCCCTGATCAGTGGCGGCGGGTGGTGTTATTGGGCGGAGGGGCTAATAGATGCACATTTCATTCCATGATTTAATGACAAATGTCACACACAACCAACTTTGGACATGACTGAAAACTAGGACTGCTGCTTTCCTTTGGCTTTGTTTAAAGAAATATATTCACAAACATATAAAGCTTACTATTAATAAATAATCAACAAAAAATGTAGCTGATATATATATTGTATATCAGGGGTCTCAAACTCAAATTACTTGGGGGCCACAGGAGGCAGAGTCTGGGTGAGACTGGGCCAGATCAGGTATTCCACAAAAAAAGCTTTGTTAAATCCTCTCAAACGTCATTACGAACAGTTCTTTAACTAAAATGGGTTCTTCTGAACCTGAGCCATCCTGAACTTAAATGGAATATTGAAGAACATGAATGATCTGGCTGAGTGGCCCCATTGGATGTCCACTCCCCTCGGTGATATTGTCAACATAACATCGGCGTTAATTTGCAGATTCGTCATGATAACAAATCCACATGGATAGTGGCGATCATATTGCCATCAACTTTCAAACAAATCAGCCCATTTCAAATGATGGGAAAACAAAATACAATCCACATGATGCCAAATCCAATGTCGTAACATTGAACTTTGTCCAGCTCAAGGTCAAACATGCTCATTTCAAACACAGTAAGAAGCAGTCATTTTATGAAGGCTATGTGATGTTACACGGGCTCCTCCATAGTTGTGAAATGTTTCTCTCTCTGCCTGCAGCCCAGCCGATGCTCCACTGTGATGGTAGGTTGGTTCAGTTCCAGCTTGCACAAAAAGTAACTTCCACACACAACGTGGTAACGTGCCATTCATATAAAACTTGCAGGGCGCACTAACATTAAACCTTCATATCGTCCTGCAGGCCACAAAATATCGTCTCGCAGCGGCAGTTGGCCCCCGGGCCGCGAGTTTGAGACCCCTGCTGTATATAATCAGAACTTAATCTGCTTCAATCAGTCAACAACAATGAGCTGCAATGATTTGTTTGAAAAGGTTTGTCTGGTCTTTAGAAACAGCTCTAATGTTTAATCTCATACTGGAAAAAATCTCTCTAATTTACAGTATTCAGTATTCAGCCGAACTGACACCATGCCTCCCGAACTGGGGCGTTAACTAAATTTTTATTAAACATTTGTAGACAAATCAGACCACTGTGAGGATGAACCATTGGAACCTGTAATTTTTACTCTGAAGTATCTTAAGTGAAACTGTTTAAACCCCTTGGCTGCGTACAAACTGTCGGTGACATGCACACTTGCTCGTTGAGGCCAGCCAGACTTGAGGGCTCTGGCGCTGGGCAGAGGAGAGCCAAGCTACTGCCTAGACCCCGCGCACAGCTGCTAATCCGTGTCTAATTCTGCTAACAGTCACAACCTGGACCCAAGCAGTTTTCTTGACAACATAGCAAATAAAACCCAGATGAAAAGCACATTAACACTAAACAATAAATCATTAGCTGTCACCACGTTCACACCAACGTAATCGTCCTGTCGTGCCTGAAATACTGTTGAAATCCATCTTATGTAGTCCCTTGGCTGATCACAATTTAGTCTCCTCTTATAATAGTCTCATTCTTTTTTATTAAATCCTTAAAAACTTCACTAATCCCTTCTTACATCCACCGCTAGCATCATATTGAATTTTTCCCAAACAAACTGACCAGCTAATGCTAACTACATTTACCGCCATGTCCTTTTAAAAGTTTAAAACTAAAATACAAATACATTTGAATAAACCTTGTGTAATGTATTTCTATGAAGTTTATCAGGTCAAATAAGACATTTACTTCAAACATTTTGTGCACTTGGACATTTTTCCTACTAGTGCTGGTATTTTGACTCCTCTCAAAATCATAAAAAGCCTATTTTAAACAAACCGTGCAGTCTAGTGGTGTGCATATTAATACTGAAATATCTACCTCTACCAAATCTAGATATTAATGTTAATTAATTAATTCTCACATAAAAATATTATATTTTAGTATTTGGGGAAAATGTGTAGTTTATCAATAACAGAAATACAGTGGAAAGTAACTATACTATCAGGATCTCTTCTAAATGATACCCAGTTCTTCTTCCGCCTGTCATAGTATACAGTATGTGAATTGCAGCTGTATATGTAGCACGCTGCTCAATAAGTCTTAATGACAACAAGAAACACAAACACAGTCATGTCACAGACAGCAACAACGATATAAGGTAGTGAGGTTAAGAGACAACAACAGAAAGAGAATTATCGGAGAAGCAATTATTATAACACAGAATATGAGGAGGCAATCCAAAATGGGAGGAGAGGGTCAGGTGCTGCTGGAGCAACAGACGTCACTCTCTGTGTCCTTGGATGCTGCAGGTAGGCTCTGTGGTACAGAGTGAAAAAATGTGGCACTGTTGGCGTACTAGCCTAGATGGAGATTGTTGTGTTGACGTTTACACAGAGCTCCCCACATTCTTAAAAATATAAAACACTGTTTTGTCTAAATTTATAGTTATTCTATTAGTTATTGATATAACTAATACAATAATAAAACTATAATGAGCTCAATGAGTTCAGCTTGAAATATAATGTGTCCCTGAGATCACCTCACATCAGTTCAATAGGCTTTAGTCAGGTAAAGCTGCCTGTAGAACAGATCATTTAAAGTGGATTACATAGGCCAGATGTCATTAAAATATACAGAGTGCTTGCAATTAAACAACCACTGTGGGCTTATGTCTTGTGCAAGAAACTATAATTTAAAATACACTACTTTTGATTTCTGAGTATCCCAAAGTATCGGTATTGGATCAGTATCACCAATACCAGCCTGCATTTTACTTGGTATCGGATCGGAAAGGAAATCAGTGGTATCGCACGTCAGTATCGGCATTCTGAAGATTTTACTTTTGACCTTTAAGATTTTGTATTGGCTCTTCTTTTGTCTTTTTGACTAATGCTGAATGCTATTAAATACTCTGACCTTATACAGTAACTGCAGAATTAGCATGAGTAATGAAAAGGAGACTGAATAGTTCTCTCAACTAAGCGGTTAGTGACAACATAGAGGATAAGACAATTTTTAAATCAACCCAGGTCTTGGTAATGTTTTTGTTTTTACTAATGCTTTTGACCAAATTTGGACATGGCTTTTACCATTTAACATGAAAACAGAGCTCCTGAATTTCAGCTCTGCCTACACTAATGTGACCGTCATATCAACACATATACTACAAGGTCAAAATGAAAACGGTTAAATATTTATTCAGTCTTTGAATATTTCATTTGAGCATTCATGTAACTGAGACACCAGCTTTGTGAAAATGGTTGCCGCCTGTTTGTAAAGAGAAGAGAGAACAGTGTCTAATTGGGGCATTCAGACATGGATTACAGTCAGAAGGCTTCTGTCTACCAAAGGAAAATACAAACTAGAGGAAAGAGAAAACAGCTATAGAGACTATGTATATCCTCAGTATGCATTCTGTTTCCGGGGGTAAATGCACTGAGGGTGTCAGTTTTGCACTTGAACACACTGCAGAGTTTGGTCTGTGATTGTCACCAGTTATTGTCATCTACTTATTTCCATGTTCCCAGAGCTGGCAGGTAAAGTGCAGTCTGCGATTTTGCCTCGTCGATTTGTATTCCATGTGGACTTTAAGTGCATTATTTCACAAGATCTTTTTAGATCAAAGTTAATTAAGTCTGCCTCTCATGCTGTCACTACTTGTGTTCTCTTATAAAATGTGCAATGAGAATTTAAAGCAAACCTTTAATGTTGGGAAATAGATGCTGATGTACTACCGACAGTCACGGAAACGGAATGAAGACAGTGAATGCACTAAGCCATGACAGTGATTTTCACAAAGAGTGGTTCCCCTTCCTGTTTTGAAACTATTACAGATGAAATTATATATTTTTAATTCACTAAGTGCAAAATAGTTTTATTTTTAAGCACACTCCACGGTTAATTGGGTTTGGCCAGTGGCATGGCTGTCGCAGTCTCTCAACATTGCAGCTGAGAACACATTCTCTTGGAGTCGCATGTGTTTTTATAAGAAAGAATCAGGTGAGTGTGTTTGTGTTGACAAAACTAGCCATTCAAATGTGTGTTAGCTCAGTAGGTTAGGTAAGATATCAGTGGTAGATTCAATTGTACAAACTAAAATCAGCAACAAAATAAAAATAAATTAACAATTTACACCGGAATGCTATAATTTTGGAAGATATTTCCAGGAGCAATAAGATGCTATGTAAATGATATGCTAAATAAAGACAGATTCATGTCACACTACAGGACAGTTTATGGCTGAGGCTATGAGAATCTAAAATAAAAATAGAAAATAAACAATAATCTTTTTACCAACGGGAGTTTAGGAGAATATAAACCATGGACATTACAACTAAATCAAATCCTGATTAAAATAAGTACTTTGATCAATTAAAAGAAAATCACACACATTTGTCAGGCACTGCTTTGGTTAAAGCCCAAAATGACTGAAGCCTTTATCATTTATGTCTCTGGGGGATGTCAGGACAATGATAACTGAACTTTCTCCTGACATACATGTCTGGAGACGGTCAGGATGGTGTTATTGCGAGGAGGGTATAAACAGAAGGCATGGGTCGGGTGCATGACACGTATCTACTGTAGATGAAATCTCTGTTTACAACTACAAGTACAAAAGTATTCAGAAAATTGTATATCCCTACTAATGTTTCCTGCTAGTACGTAATGCACAAACAAGCTGCAGAGAGTATGTCTGCAGCCATTTCTCTGAACTGCCAGTCACACAATATAAATGTCACAAACACACACCAATAACACAAACCCTGTGACACCCCTGCTGAGGTTGTACTTGGTCGGTCGTCACCATGATATCCTCCAGGGGAAACATGCAGCCCCTCCAGATAAAGTCCAGAGAACGGTGCATTTATGCTAAAGTAACATACTTCTTCTTTAAACATTTAAATGTTTACAAATTACACTGAAAACATTCCAGGAAAATTCACAAAAATTTTAAATGGTCGACCTGGTTATTTATAATTATTTAATAACTAGTCTCAGTTTGTTTTGGCAGTATGTTAAACATGCACAATAACAACATCAATGGATCTTGATGTTGTTATTCTGTTTTAACAACATCAAGACCCATTGCAAGGACTCTTACTGAGTTATTTTCCATTAGATTTCTGTTCCCACTACAGGTTTTAATGATTCTAACCTTGATTATAAAATATGAGGTCATTTTGTCAATGAAGGACGACTTAAAATACAGCCCAAGACACTGGCTGCAGTTTCCATGGTGAGGTTCAGGTCGTAAAGATAGACTTGAATTTGAAATAGCCCTATGTAATAGACATTGAAAATCAAGACAAAACATGTTACCATAGTAACAACTTTCAGACTAAAATTACTAATTTTGAATAGTTTGTGTTTCCTTATAAAACTAAACTAAACTCTTTACTTGATTTTATAAATGTTTTAATTCATTGAGGTGAACATTCTCTCAAATGCAACATGCAGCACTATTTGGTTCCATTTTATAATCACTGTGTTTACACGCACAACCTAGTCTTTAATATGCACGTAGCTTGATTAAGCCATCTAACTAGACTATGCATCTAAATGCATAGAATGCATCTAGGCTGGTCAGGCTAACATGGTCAATTTTACTAGCTCTCACGTTGAAAGCACGTGGACTAAAACCTTTTTTGAGAGACCAAAACAATGAACAAACAGCTTGTTAGCCAGACAGACCTAAACTATATATCTTCACTAGTCCAAAAATGTGTCAATTGAACTAAACACTGGTCTTCTAAACACTTTTACTCATTTGTTTTATGTGATTGTAGTCAAAATGTTTACATCTAGTTTATACTGTCAAGCAATTTCTTAACTTGCATGTAACTGCACTGATTGTGAGATTTTCTTTCAACATTACAGGTTGACTGAGTCTAATAACAGTGGTTGACAGTAATGACAATATTTTTTTTATACAGCCGGAAGCTAAGGGAGAGTTAAATTACTTGAAACAAATTGGGAATCTCAAGGCGACTGTATTTGATGAACTGTGATAAAGAAGCACATTAAGGTCCTTACAAAGTGAAGAAGCGGCAGCGACGTTGGAGCCAGTGAGATCCGTACTTAAGAGCTATCAAAGATTCATGCCACATTCCATCTAGAGGTATGAAGTCACCACTTTTAGCTGCGCTAAATGTGGAAATGCACACAGGAGCTTCTGATGAATAGATGTGTCGATAAACCAAAGAACATGGCGAACATGGGTATTGATGGCAACGTGTATCAGAGACAATCCGCTAAATCATTTTCACTCATATCCGTTGAGCTTAATCATGCTGCTGTGCCTTTCAAGATGCAAGATCACTGCGGACAGGATAATCAAGAGATTAAACCTGGAATGATTAGAGCAAAAGAGCTGACGCAGAGAATATCCTAATTGAAAGACTTTAGAATTTGTAACGTTTAAAGCCCACAATGCCTCACAGTACGTGTAATGTAGCAGCTAATGCAGAGTTTGGCCTGCACACTTCCCTCAGGGGAGCTAGCCTGCATCACTGCTGGCATTAGGCATCACAGGATTTCCATAATGCAGGCAGGAATTCAGACCAGGTAGACCAGAGCCAATAAATCACCCTGGAAGACTGAGGAGATACAGGTTGAGGCGGGGGGAGAGTGCTGCGTAGGAGGACTACAGAGAGTGAGCCAGATAAACAGAAAGAGAAGAAATGGAGAGCGGCGAGAGGAAGCCGGAGGGGTAGAGCGACTGACGAGGCGGGAGAGTAATGTGAAAGGCTACTGCGTGGCAGCCAGAAATAGCTTGCCATCAATTAAGATAAGCATAGCAAGCTTTGGGGAAGACAGATGAATGCTCCTTCTGAGTCCCAGTGCATGTGAGGCCTGGGAAGCTCCTGTCACCGTGTCCCTTTTTACATCTCTTTCTGAAAGCCCGTTGCATAAAGAGGGAATTAAGCATATTGCTCACAAGCTCCATGCACCGTCTGCAAAATCAAAATGTCCTTCAATGGGAAGAATCCCTGCGCACTGCCTGAAGTTTGGTATTTATCTTGTTAGACTACAATGAAGAAAAGATAGCAGGTACTTAGAAAGTGCCCATTCTGCACGGCAGACCTCTGGACTCCACATGGGGGATAGCCTGTCTCATCGTTAACAGCACTGTAATCTAATGCACGCAATGAGCACTTATCTTGATAGTGTGGAGCCAAGACTGATTGCATTGGAGACTTATTCTGAAGTGATTGTTTTTGGCTTTTAAGCAGCGCTGGTGGTGATTTCCTTTGGGAGCTAAACACTTCACAACCACGTGTTAACCAGAGGATATGGGATGGAAATACAGCTAGAGTATTACAATGGTCAGACTTGTTCCTGACCCTATAGGGAAAACACATTGCCAGGGTTACATCACTGGCTATACAAGGGAACAACTGCTAGTTCTACACAGCACAAGTCTGCGAGGTCAGGTCAGGTGCATAATTTCATTGTATTTTGGTGAGGGGCTATGGGGTAAGGATGCTGTTCTCAATCCTGAATGATTGATGTTTTTGGAGGCAGGTTCCGTAAATATAAACAAACAGGTGCGCAAGGGATGTCCACATAGCTGAAGATTGTCAAATGCACCAAAAC
Organism: Perccottus glenii; assembly: GCA_024416835.2. Lineage (NCBI taxonomy): Eukaryota > Metazoa > Chordata > Actinopteri > Gobiiformes > Odontobutidae > Perccottus > Perccottus glenii. The sequence continues at coordinate 5,682,493 of CM044548.2, forward strand.
GTTTAATAAATGAATGAAGAGAGAGACAGAAGAGAGTGCTGGAGTTTTAGGATTTTTCTAAGATAAGTACTTTTCCGCCTACACACCTGACACCATTTCAGGTGTTCAGAGAATATAAGCACCCATGGGAAGAAAATAAAGTGTATCTTCTCTTCTCATAAAGTAGATATATTTCAGTCAGAATCACTTTGTCAATATCAACTTGAAGTTATTAATGTTTTGGTTTACACTGGTAAGGCTCTGTTCTGAGAAAAGAAACGCTTAAGGCAGTAATAGCAGCAGCTAGACCTGACCGAGAACACAACTGAGCCAGCTTCTAAGAAAATTGACATGACATTGATTAAAGGTGAGATTGTACTTGAGTACCTTTGGCTGCAACAGTGAGGTATGCTTATGAAAATGTGATGCTGCAGTGTGGACGATAGAAAATTCTATCTCTGGCAACAATGAAAAGCAAAAGAGAAAACACACCCATCTATTTTTGAAAAGCTATTTCATCTGCTGTCCTTAGGTTTAAAGGATGTCTAGTCTGTAAACTGCTGTCTATTTGAAGGACAAGCATTAAGAAAAGTGTTTTCAAGTATTGATGAAAGCTTACTGTATATGAGTAAAATCTTTAACCATCGGACTCAAGACTATAAATACTTGTATTGATTGGTTTCAGCCAATAAATCAAAGTGTACCAAATAAGGTAAACAAGCTCCTCTGAATCTACTTTTTATGTTTTGCGCTTTAGCTGTAGCCGTGAGTCTCTTAGCCTCCCAGCTCATCTTCTAGCCCCAGAAAGAGCTCTGGGAAAGTGGCATGCATCCATGTCCATGAAAAATGGATGGGCTGTTTTGACGAAGTAAACATCTAAAGTTGCACTTTTGGGGAATTGTGTGATTTATCATAAAGTCTGGTCTGAGAAACTCCAGGGAATGCGCTTGAGAGAAAGCTCGGGAAATAGAAATAAAGTTGATGTGGGTTCGGGATGCATTTGAAATTAAGCCAAGATGAAAAAGTACTTTCTTCAGCCAACATCAAAATAATGAAGCGCAAGATTACTGTACACAACCTTTGCAGTTGCATTTGTAGTAAATACACCTTCACATTTGACTGCTTTTGTTTGAATTTTTACAGAAAGTGCAAACTGCATAACTGAAAGGTTGACTACATTTTACATTTACATTTAGTCATTTAGCAGACGCTTTTATCCAAAGTGACTTACAAGTGAGGAAAACAATGGAAGCAATTTTAACAACACAAGGTACAAAAGACATAAATGCACAAAATACTAGTCAGTTTAAACCCAGCACAGTATACAAAGCTAAGGATAGGAGAAAAAATAAAATATTTTTATTTATATTAAGAAAAGGAATAGATAGAAAGGCAGTAGAACTCAGTGTTTGTCAGTCAGGTGTTGATGGTAGAGATGTGTTTTCAGGTGTTTTTTAAAGATGGCTACAGAGTCTGCTGATCTTGTAGCAGCAGGAAGATCATTCCACCAAAGTGGAACAGATCCATAGAAGGTAGGTGAGAGTGATTTTTTTCCTTTTTGGGATGGTACCACCAGATGTTGTTCATTTGATAGGAACATAGGTCTGTGTTAGTGAGTGACTAAAATATCCATCGCAAACTCTGACACGGGGCTGCCTCAGTTCAATGGACACAAAGTTGAAAAGACAGAGTTGGGCTCCTTTTTAATAAGACTGGCTTCAAATCCAATGTCATAGCATTCCCTTGCTGGTTAATTTTCTCCGAGTGGATTAGGATTTGTGCCAGTTCAAGCCCATACACTGTTTTCTGATCCTAGGACACCGTAACTTACTTAAACTGTAAGAAATTAAGTTGGTCTGTTAAATTTCAATAAATGGATATTCAATTCACCATCAATATTCTAACTTGGTCTTCGTAGCATGTACTAATATGTTATATTCAATATGTATAATATTTTTACCAACACCATTCACTGTGCATTTATGTAGTAAATTGTACCTGGCTGTACCAAAGCCCTTTACATTGTGCTTCCTTTCACCCCATTCAAACACACACCTGGGGCAGACTGCTTTGCAAGGTGCTCACGCCCTCACCAACCACCACAGTCACACACACATTCATACTCCAGAGCTATGGCAAGGTGGGTTAAGTGTCTTGCCCATGGACACAACAACAGTATGAGCCGGGGAGAGTAACCTTCCAGATATAAGATGACCACTCTACCACCTGAGCCACTGCGCCCCTACACTCTCTTCAATCCTTAATTGTCATTTTGTTCTAGAACTGAGCTTGAACAAAATAGCATGGCTGGAAAGAGCAAAGCAAATTTACAAAACTTTATTAAAGTTTACACCAACAAAACACTTTTAAGGATGTCAAAACAAATGTCTGAGCAGTGACCGAGCTCACCCCATCTCTGAGGGAGCACCCAGCCAGCCTGTGGAGGAAACTTGTTCTGGCTGCCTGTATCTGGGATCTTGTCCTTTTGGTCACTTGCTTGTGCTTCACACTCGGCTACACACCGTCCCAGTGCACGCTGAAGGTCCTGGTTTGATGAGGCCAACAGGACATCATCTGCAAAAAGCAGAGACGAGAGCCTGTGGTCCCCAAAACGGACACCTCAATTTCCTAGAAATTAGGGCAGCCCTGTCGGAGTCCCCATACTCCCATCTGGGATAATAGTATTGTTATGACAAAATCATAAAATAATATGGGTAAATCTGGATTACACATGTTTTACGTTGACCTCAAAATGTTAATAAAAGCAGATCCAACATGGTTGTGGCTTTTCCTCCATGTTAAAAATGCCACAATGAACAACAGGCATTTCTCTTGCTTGAATGAATGATGTAATCTGTCTGACTTTCTTCGATGAAGAAGTCTATTTACATCTGAATAAAATGCAGTAGAAAAAGAATGTGCCCAATCTTCTTGACGAGTTTGTGGAGGCTTTGGAGGCAATTGAAACAGAGGTTTTGTCGTAGCAGTAGAGGCAGCTTTCTTGTCTTACTATTGTGCTATTATGTAATTAAAGTGTCAAGGTTATGTACATATTCCATCTGACAAGATCCAATTTAGTGACTGTGTCGTGAAGCTTCATTTCTTCTTCCAAGCCAAAAGCAGCATTGTTTTAAATTACAGAGACTGTGGGGAAGAAAAAGACTCATAACATTGTGAAGTAAATGGAGAGAGGAGATTCATGCTTCACCAGGATCTAAAGCACTAGTGGTTCGGTTTTTGCTTTTGTCTCATCTTGGCCACTGCTCTGTGGTACGGTCTAGTGCAGCAAAGACAGACCTACCCAAACTTCAAATAACACTCAATCTAAATCTATGGCACTCTATGTGTTTTATTTACATATATATATTGATGTATGTCACAGTAAATATCTTAAATGCACTCTCAATTACATTATGGGAGAGATCAACACTGTCACATTACTCAGACTAAGAACCAAAAGAAGCAATGTGCAGATCTTATGGTCTTGTATAGAGCTGTCACTTTTTAGAACAAACTGACACCTTTTTATCATTTTAATTTGTTTTACAACGTGACAAAGCCAAAGTGCTGCAGCAATAAGATAATAATAATAGGAAAACTGGTGTTGCTTCACTAATTATGTTTCAGCTGCATCAGTGCTAATGTATAAATATAAGACATTGTCACAAAGAGAATCCCATGGATCAAAACCATTGCTACCCATTTGACCTTTGACCTCTGAAAATGTAGATGTAGCACTTATTTTTGGGATGTCCCTAAAACCATATACTGTATATTAATTGATTATTAAAAAATCAATATATATGGCAAATGGATTCACAGTTTCACATTATGTCCCAATTTAATTGTCATAACTAATACAGCGACCAATATGGAGCTCTGCAGAAACAATCTTAAAACTGCAGTTACTTCTCTTTGCCATCAGTATTTTCTTATATTTGTTGCAAATGTAATGCCAGGATTTCTCTGAATTGGGACAAAATTGAGGCATAAAACATTGCCAACAAATAAAATTAATGATAAAAAACCCATAAAAGCCTCAGTTTTGGTCAAATATGGAAAAAGTGCACTTTGCCTTTGTTTGACTGTAATGGTTTAAAATTAGATGTGTTGTTATTGTACTGTTTTTCATTATCATTGGTTTGCATTGGTTTGATTGGTCTTGCTTTGCATATTTTTAAGGTTATGTTAATTATTGTATGTCATAATAGTGTCTTATTTGTTCCAGCTAATGCGTATCCATATAAATAAAGAATAAAGAAAACTGACCCTTGTGCACATCAGTACTGGCACTTCATTATAACAATAATAATCAACAATAAATTTGTCAGCGAGCACGTCCCACTGTCAGACGTGTTCATCTAAAGTGGATATTTAATATCTCTTTTACGATGTGTTTTTATAGGCGTGCCATTTTAATTGGTCCTCAGGGACAGATAAAGTTTACTGATTTGAATATGGGACTAATTTTAAATGACTGCAGTGTAGTGCCACACATAGACATCAATAACAGCGAGGTTTGCCACATATAATAATGGCTTTCTCAAAAGTAAATTCACAGTCACAGGCTTCTCTGCTGTGCTGCTCTATCTCTGGAGTGAATCTGCAAATACATATTTACCTAATACATGTGTTGTAATGTGAGTTCTACTTCCTTTCTATCGATTCCTTTCTTTAAAAAAAATAAATTCTCTTATCCTTAGCTTTGTATATTGTGCTGGGTTTAAACTGACTAGTTTTTTGTGCTTTTTGTACCTTGTGTTGTTAAAATTGCTTCCATTGTTTTTTCTCAATTGTAAGTCGCATTGGATAAAAGCGTCTGCAAAATGACTAAATGTTAATGTAAATGTAAGGTTCAGAACTATCACTAATGGCAAAAATCAAAAAAAAAAACTTCATTTAGAGCATGTGAACAGCTATGGTAGCCCAGTATAATCAGTCTCAAGTAAATGTAAGCTTTCACAATACACTTACTATATAGTCACTTGTTTGGTCTTTTATGTGCTTTTTGTATTTGTATTTCATTGTGTTTTAACTGTGTGTTATTATTTGTTACCTGCCTGGGGACAAATGATGGGAATTAGCATTTTTTGCTACAGTCAGGAAAATTTTTCTGCTGTAGCATTTGTTACAGATGTTCATGAATATGCATAAGTTTTTTTTTGGAGTTCATACTTAACAGGCTGCTGATCAGGTGGAAAATAATGCTTATATTGATATAAGACTTGAGTAAAGATAGTTTGTATTTAACTCACAATAAACACTACAATATATAGTAATGTGTGTGTATATTTATATATATATATATATATATATATATATATATATATATATATATATATATATATATATATATATATATATATATATATTATGTTTTTGTATCATGTTTTATTTCAAAGCTTGTTTGGATGGGTTTTGTAACTTATAACGTCAGATATATTGGCTGTGGTAGACACTCAACCATCACAGACATAGCTTTACAAACTAAGCCAAACAGGCTTAGTTTGTTTTCATTCAACTGACTTGTAGTTTGTCACACTTCAATCTTTATCCATGTTTTATAAAGCCTTTGCATTGTCTGTTTACCTTTTCACTCATGCTTTTGCCCTCGACATTTTCAGGTATTTTACAGCCAAATCAAATCTTCTTAGATCTTTATTATTAGTGTTTGACATGGTATTTTGAAATGGGTTGAACATGGACTCTTAAAACCACGGTAAACACATAATTGAACTATAATACAGTTGAAGAGCACAAAGAAATAATGAGATCCTATGTGTAAAGAAAACACAAGTTAATCTTGCTTGAATGCATTAAAGATTGAATTAAAATTCAATATTTGTATTTGGACAACCTTCTGGGGTAGTATCTTCAAAACGCAGGTATCAGTCAAAGATGGAAGCTCAATGAGGGGCGTGTTAAAATATATATTTTTTTTTTAGGGCAAAGACAGAAGTATAAAGAGACAGGACCAGACCCGGTGCAGGTATAGAGAGGCATTTGTGTCACGGGTGTTTTGCTTTTAACCAATCACAGGGCTTTCCTCCAGTGCAGCACCAATTATTATCATTTTATCACTTTTATTAACTATTTTTTATTTTAGTCATTGAACTGTGTCATAATGAATAACTATTCTCTTTTATTGTTTAATTTATTGTCAAGCCCTTCTTTTTTTTATATATCGGATGAGCAGAAAAATACTAATCATTCAGACAAGCCCATACTTTCATATTACTCATTTTCTTATAAACAAAGTCAAAAACATCCAGAGAAAACATTCTGAACCTTTAGATATAGAGCCTACACGTGACCATTCTATTGTGTATTAAATTAAATGGAATATGAATGGTGAGTTGGCATGTTGTGCCCTGATTTGTGTTTTTAAGTTTTTGCTGTTGTGGCTAAAGTACAACCTCTAAGGAAACAGAGGCAGTAATGAAATAATAGGCTGGGGGTCTCTCCTGTGGTGGCCTTCTGAACACTGCAGGGATTTGTCTGTGAAGGTTCTCAGTCTTCTAGGACATCTTGACAAAAAGGTTTAAGTAAAAGCATCTGGCATCAGTTTTCAAGGTGAAGACGTTTCGTCTCTAATTCCAAGAAACTTTATCAATTCTGAGTTCAACTGTAAGAGAGCTGAGCTTATATCTCTAGAGACAAGACAAGACATTTATTTTTGTATAGCCCAATATCACAACAACAGTCGCCTCAAAGGGCTTAACAGACTGCACTAGACAACATCCCCTGTCCTTAGACCCCCCATCGGGGTATGGAAAAACTCCAAAAAAAACCCAGCCGGGAAAAAAGAGAAACCTCAGGACGGACAGGCCGTGCAGGAATGTGTCCAGGACAGTTGAAAAATACATAGAAATACACAAACATATTCACAAATAAAAACATTTATATTGGAGTGTGCAATAGTGGATGGAGCCCCAGGGAGGGACGAGTTTGACCTGAAACCAAACCTGATGGACCAGGCTGATCTGGTCTCACCGTCGTTAGCCATGAAAGGAAAGTTGGTAACTCCTGATGTGAGAGTTGTTAAGGCTCAGGAGCGTTGTTTGTGATCCTGCTCCATTCAGGTGCAAGGTGGTAAGTGCCACTGTCCCATACATATGCAGAGTCGTTAGTGACCTATGGTGCAAATCTTTTGATTTAGGTTTCAGAACACTGTTGTAGATACTAGGCAACATGAACAACAGTGAACACTACAACACTACAACAAACACAGCACCTGAATAGAAGTAGTTTCAGGTCAAACCCCTCCCTCTAGAGATAGAACCTCAGCTCTCTTACAGTTGATCTCAGAATTGATAAAGTTTCTTGGAATTAGAGACGAAATATCTTCACCTTGAAAACTGAGTCCAGATGCTTTTACTTAGACCTTTTTGTCACTGCAGGGATTTCATAAACTGAAGACCTAATGATATCAGGCTTTGATGCATTAAATAATATACCTCACACATCAGCTGGATACCTGTGAGTTCTGTGTAAAAGAACCATCTGTCCAGTCTGTTAATAAATAATGATAAATGTCATAATCATGAGATGCATGAGCCTACGCTCCAATCACTTAGGATCAATTTTATAATTTGGGGTAAAAATATCACTTGAGGTTTATTTTTTATGATATTGGGGTCCCCCCCCAAACTGAAAATGAAGCCCTCCGAGTAATCACAGGACTGAGACAGACAGTAATAACTCTCACATTCATTTTATGGGCAATTCACAGTTGGCTGTTCATCTAGTCCATTTTTCATTTCTGTGTTGGGGCTGTGTAAAGAAGTGATTGCACCTGGAGAGAACAAATGCAGCTCAGAAAAAACATCCACAAAAACACCCACCCAAACCTACAAGCTTCAAGAATGCTAACCACTCTGCCACAGTGCCACTGGACAAGCACAATCATCCTTATTAACACACACTCAGACCATGTCTACACAGAGACAAAATCATTATTGAAACGTCTTCCGTAAACACGGCACCATTTCAAAAAATGGTTGTGTCCACACGAGTCCACACAAAACATATGAAAACGCTGTAGTCTATAAGCCAGGCCTGTTAGTGCCGCTGTAACGCTGACAGCACAAACGCAACACTGTAAGGCGCTGTTGTTGTTGGAGTTTAGCGCATGCGGGTTAAGGGAGAGGTGGAGCTATGGGTTGTAAACATGGAAACCTGGAAAGATTGTTTTGAAATCTTTCCACTCTGGGACCCGGTTCCAAAAATGAATGTATTAGGGCTCCCAAAATGCCAGAGCCGTGTGGATGAAACGCCCATACGATTAAAAACCTTTGCAGATACGCACACGCGGCAAGCCTGTCTCTGCGTGGACATGGCCTCAATAACACATGCTCACATTAGTTTAGCTTTAGGTTAGTTCAACTTATTTTGATGAGTCTGGATCATTTTACTTCTGATTTCCATTCCATGAAACCGGATTATCTTGAGTCAAGCTCCACCAGGAAACTTGTGTAGGAAGTTTTGCCCGGCTCGCACATGATCGCACAACTTTAGCCAACATTTGACTGGCACTACAGGTGTCTTCAGCAGCAGCAGTCATTATGCTACTCTCTGCCGGCTGGTCTTTTTGTAACTGCGCCACAGGTGTGTGGTTTACAGAGAACAAAAAGATTTAAAAAGTGTAGCACTTACATAAACTAAGCAAATAGTACAAGCCAACTTATGCTTGTCTATGTAATTACACAGATGAACACATTGCTGTCACTCATAGACCGGTAGAAAGCTTAGTAGAGCTGTGCATATCATTCTATACATTTATATACAGCAGGTATTCAGTGTTTGTTTAAATTCCTGTCTTGATTTATTTTATATTTATTAATGTTTTTAAACTTGAAAGGAGGATAGAGATTATGTGTTAGAAGTGTGGCTCTGCTGGCTTTTCTTTTCTCCCGCCCTTTTCCCTCTGCTCATCTCTGAGCGAGATGCTGACGTACTGCCATGTGACTCAGCAGCGGCAAATGTGCAAAGGTGGAGCTAAAGCAGCCACAACAAACAGGAAGCATGGCGGCAGATAAAAAAACAGAGCACGGTGTGGAGTTATTTAACAGCGGCTAATGAAAACATAGCAAACTGTAATGTGTGCCAGAAGGTTATTAGATACTGTGGCAACACAACAAACTTATACAAACACATTTGAATTCACACAGCAGAAAACAAGCTGGCACAATGACAAACGTCAAAGAAAATATCATTTGGAAAAGCATTTTGTGTATAGTTTCAGTTTATAATCAATATACAAAAACAATGGTTTGACAAAATAATATTTTGGTTGGGAAAATTAATTGTATCATGTATGCAGCTATTATTGCTGATAAAAGCTGTTTACAGGATAGTAAGGACAAATAATTCATAGAGCAACATTTTATTTGCTAAATAGAATTCTACTTGAGAATTGGTATATATATCAGCAATATTAGTACAGTATTATACTTGGTATCAATCAATACTGAAAATGAAGGTATTGCACAGCTCTAATGCTCAGTCTTAGTCTTTCTTAACCTTGTGTTTCAATAACACTGGCCAAAGCCATGTAAGCCTTGTGTAACTGTAGTTCACATTTCTAGTGGTGGTGTTTTTCTAAGTCTGCTCCCCAGTGATGTGTTCTGTTGAGGTCAAAAGACATTTTTTGAACTAAACAGAACATATTCCTTTAACTATGCAACAGAAAATTTCCTTTCATCTAGGGCCTTTTGAGCTGGGAGCACAGAGACTAATGAGATGACGAGGAGCAGATGGAGAGCAGGGTACAACGCTAGTAAAAGGACCAGAGAGGTGGGGGTTGTTGGGGAGTTACAGGTAAGAGCATTGTTTTCTACTTCCAGAGTCACATGTGATCCCTTATTTTCAGCCCGACACACTTTTTATCATTCAGTTCTTATTTGACCTTTATTGTGCTGCCTCTCTGTAGACCCAAATAAAAGTCCCCGTTAGTGAACAATACTGAGCTCTGGGCTTGAACTGTTAATGCAATTAACTTTGATTTGCTCAATCATCAAGAGCTGATGTTTTTAAAGCACTGAGGCATTCAGGTGTTTAGAGAAAACCAAACAAGCCTCACAACTTTCAGTGTTTAAAAAAAAAAATACATTTACAGCCCCTTTTAGAAAATGTCTCCTAAGGATGTCAGATGAAACACGTCTGGACCTTCGCACTTTTAGTTTTATACACATTTGGTATGGTGGTTTTACTGTGCTGTGCAGACATAAACAGAGCGTACAGTTATGAACTACAAGCTACTGCCAGTACAACCACTTTAAAGATGTTCTATTCTACAAATTTTCTCCTCACTTTATCTTAAGGAGCTTCATTTTTTCCCCTCCTGGAGTGTATCCTGTAGGTGGCCTAGCACTAAACAATGTCAGGATACCCTCAAGAGGGTCTCCAAAGACACATGCAGTGTCTCCATGTCACTGTAGTGAGAACGTTGTCAGTAGACGCTCTGCGGATGAGTTGATGACGTAATGTGCTGGGTGTCTGGAGGCCTCATCCCAGGACTTCATCTGCATAATTGAATGGACAAATCAGGGGCGAGTCCAGGTGAAATAACCCTGATTACATCCAAGAGCATGTGTGAAAAGGGTTCAAGAGGACATGCTAAGCTAAGACACATGCCAGGCGGCTGGCACTGTAAGCGGAGTGCATGGAGCACGGCAGACTCTTCGCAGCTTGTTTGTACTTTACTATCGGCTATTAGTACTATGGTTATGTTGCACATATGTTTGGAGACACACAGTATCAATATTAGTGCTGTAACTGCCATTACGGTGAAGGATCCTTTGTCCACCCAGTTTGTGTTGTAGATGGCCGCTGTACTGTGTATTATCTCTGTGTGTCTTGTAGTGTCTTATCCCACTCTTTCACCGGGGAAAACTACCTGGACTATCTCCTGACGTGATGTGATGTGTGAATGCAAATCCTGGAGGCAATTCTCTAAACATCCTCCAGAGGACATGTGTGAAAACAGCTTAACTGTGACTCATTGCACTCACTCCAGCAGCTTAAATCAGAGGCAGCTACTGAAGCTCATGGCACCACTGTGCTCACCAGTCTCTGATGGGAGCAGACCTGGGAGGTTTAGACCTTCATTCTTTGTCCTTGGCATCCCTTCTGCACTGTCTGATGAAGATGATAATCATTATGACGTTCCAGGAAACTCACTCAACTGACTTTTTTCCCTTTTTCTCATGAGATCACTGGGAAATGTATGCAACCAAACAACAATGAAGATTGAACAATGATTGGGTCACTAATTTTGTGTTTTGAAATATGTGTCAAGGCCGGGTAAAAAAGGCTTTATAAAGAGTGTTTTTGTAGAAGGAAGATGCATCAATGCAGAACAGAGTTTTTTTTACAATACTTTATGACATATTAAACTTGTCAGTACAAAATGTACTCAGAATAAAAGGTGAGCAGATGTGACTCCTCTGTGAGCCAAAATCTCAGAGTTCAACTGATTTACTTGGCAGAAAATGTTCAACTTTTTAACAATGGTGTGCCGTGACAGACTCACAGAAGTCCACGCAGTTTTCTACTAACATAGAGCAGACTTACTTTATTTAAAAGCACATTGTGTAAAATAATGTAAAATGTAGTCTACATCTGAACACATTGGTCAAAATTCTCAATAATAAAAAAACTTAGACACTTAAAACGCCATAAAACCCAATTGAAGAAGTTCTTTAAAGTAAATCCTGTTTCTCAAAGTGAGCTGAACAAACTAAAAAGAAGTTTGGAGTTGATAAAACGTAAAAAACCCAAACAGGGATAATTTGGGTTCATTTATTTTATGATGCTGGTTTTTAACTTTTTCACGCTAGGTTTAAACCAGTGATAACACAACATGCACATGCAGTGAACAGACAAAATCACTGAAACATTTCAAACAAATCATGGCACCAAATTAAAATGAAATAATAAAAAAACATTGAGTGTGTTTATTAAACATATCCCGGGTATGACCATATTCAGGGTAATAGTGTTTACATGCATACAGAGAAAACCTGGTTATTAATAACCCTGTATGACAAACAATAGTATCCTGAATGCTTTGCATTAAAATTGTTCAAAATAGTGAGAAACATAAGCGGGCTCTTCATTGTCTATATTATTATAAAGTGAAAGTAAGTGAAGGAAAAACGTGGTGGAACATAATAAAAGTTTTAGTTTAGTGAGCATCAATGATGAGTCTAGGTGACTTTCTCACAGAGGATTGGTTCAGTATTGTTTTGCATTCTTGAAACCAGAATAAAACCTGCGGTAGAGTAGGTTAGCAGAATGATGTAAGTTACCATGGCAATGAAACCCTGTCTCTATATTTTCATGATTAATGCATTATCAGTACAGCAGATAAAGAGGGTCAGCTCTGTTATGCAAGTAACAGCTATAAAATGTGGCTAGAGATAACATCATTGTTGTTTGCTCTTTATACCCTTAAACAAATACATACAGTATGTAGTTGAGACACTACTAATTCCCTGTAGGCTTATGTTGATAAACTGCTGTGATTATGCTTATCCCATAATTAGTACATCAAATTAATTAACACTGGGAACAAGGGGTGCCAGTGGACCATTTCAAAGACCTCCCTGGTACATGGGCTAGCAGAGCGCAAACAGTTTGTATGAAAAGATGAACGGTAAATAGATTGTTTCAATTAAAACAATTTTTTATGACCATAATCCCATAATCGGGGATCTGAGCATGACGGCTTAATTGTGCAGGTGGGAAGCTGGTCCATTCTTTTAAAGTCTTTTTGCCTCAAGGATTTTGTGTTGCCACAGCCCAGCTTTGGGTATTGTGTTTCCACAGCATTACTGTGATCAGCAGGGACACATTTCATACTTGAGCCAACTGCTGACCAACATTCATCAACGCCATAATGACTGCATTGGACGTTTTTGGAGAGAACCCAAAAGAACAAGCCTGTGGTGGTCCAACTTTGTCAATGGCATTGCAGTTTTTGAAGAAAAACTTTTGCATTTTCAAAGCTTATCTTTAATTGCCAGAGTAAAGAGCTTTGTCTTTACATTTAGGGTCACAGCACAGCAATAAGATGAGAGCATCACATTGTGTTTTACAAGATGACATGCACTTTCTATGATATAATAAATGAGGAAGACAAACATATGCAAGTAGAGAAAATTAGAACTTTTGCCTTAGTCCTGTAATCATATGTTATGTTAATAAAATGCGCAGAACAAATGTTGAGTGCTGCTGCAACACGGACTCTTTTAAGTTGACACCAAACCAAACAAACAACACCCTCACATTTCAACAAACCACTTGAGTTTTTCTAAAGGAAATTAGAAGAATAAGAAAGCAGCAAAGTACTTTTACAAAGGTGGCTACCATAAACATTTTTATTATTGTGACCTTTATGTTTTATTGTTATGTCACTTTAATGCTATTTTAAAGCACATTTCTAATTCATTTACTTTTATTAAAAAGTTAAATGTTGTCCTACTGGAATAGCAGTGTTTTAAAGCTCCATCTACTGCTTACAATGCATTCATTTGCTCCGTGGAAAGGACAGTTGCTGAGATAAGAATGCACTTTTCAGACTGTGTTGTTGTGTTTGCGTGTTTTAAATATCAAGTAATATCTTTAAATATCTTAAAGTAACCTATTTTATTAATACACTACAAACAAGTCAGATTTGACAATGGCTGAATGCTAATAAATACCAAGAGCACATGAATACAGCGTTACCTTAAACAGACCAGTGTGAACTCAAGTGTTTGAATCTGTCCTTTGCATGGAAACCTGGACAAAGAAGGAGTCCAGTTGGATTGCTTATTTGAGCTAAAGTAAAATGTAGTGAGTGGAAAACACATTTGTCATTGGGACTAAATCTGGACTTCATGTGGTCCATAGTGTTCATATATGTGCCCGATGCCTAGGGCCATCCGAGCAACAATCTTTTATCAGCTCAGACAGTTTGGAGTTTTGTTGATTATGGTGTCTGCCTCTGATAAATCTTAGGAAGGGATACAAGGATATGAATAAAGACATGCTTTATTTGAGACTTTGTCTTTTTGTTTTTGATTTCTTAAAAAAGGATTACGTATTTGCCAGTCAACAAACTGCAGTGTTTTGCACGCCCCATTAGATTCCATCACCCACTGATGGAACCAAAGGAAAAAGAGGTTACTAAGGTGGAACAATAACATTTTTTGGAACACTTTGTACTCCTTTTTGCAAAGTAAACTTTCCCCTGCTCACCTGACTTGTACCTCTCCAGCTAGAATGAGGATTAAAACACATCTTGTGTCATTTTCACAGTGTGATGTCAGGGAAATACTAATAAAAAATGTCCAAGCAAACCAACTCGGCATAAAAGTTTTAATAAAACAAATGCATTTGGTTACGAGAGACAAAGTTTCTCAGAGTGTGGAATGAGGTGTGTGCTCTTCCTTCTCATGGTGGTGGTTATAACAGACATGGGAAACAATTATTTTTCAAAACGGGAGTAAACCTAGTCTTAATCTTGGTTCAGGTACAACGGTGGGAGTAGAAGACAGGAAGGAGGAGATCACTGTGCTGCTGCCTTTTTTTTTTCTCTGTCATTAGGCACGTTTTCCCAAGTTTTTCAAAAGAAAATAGTTTAGAAATTTGAGTATAACATGTGTCATGACTCAGTTAATTTGAACCAAAAAGACCAGACTCCATATGATCTGAGCTTTTCACTCTGATTTGACAAAAAATAGATCCTTTATGCACAGTAAAATTATAACACAATATAAGAAATTACATTTAGCATTTGAGACTGTCCAAGTCATGCATAACACTCGCGTTGTCTTTCATTGTGCTCAGTTCAATATGTTTGTAAGATTTTTTTTTTTTTTAATCATGTGGTCAAAAGCCCATACATAGCATTGCAGGTCCCGAAAATGAGTTTTAAATTGCATGCTTAACACAAACCAAGCCTCTGATCGGACTCCGACTGTACCTAAACACTTAGGGCACTGAGGGATATACAACCGACAGCAGACTCAATTTATCTCCGCTCGGTGGAAGCCATTATTTTTCATTGTCAACTCATGGGAGAGATAATAAGACCGGTTCAATTTACATCAGCTGATGAAGGAGCTCCCCCGCAGGCCGACACGCCTCCTAAATATGTTTATTGTCTGAGGCCTTACAATACACACACATTTACTCAGACAGCCACAATTATAATCAGTGCCAGTTTTGCTCCACTGATCCTGACATATGACAGTAACTCATATACACACTATGAAAAGCTCAGCTCGATGTTGCTATTGATTTCTGCTCTCCTCTGGGTCCACTTCCCTTCATCCTTGATTCTTTTCCTGTTCTCTTCCACCTGGGTGTTCCAGTTTTATCTCCCTTTCATATAAATAGAACTTAACCAGTGAGTAATAGGCTTTTATACGCTGTGAAGATTATTGTTAGGGGCCAAAAGAGGGCAATTGGTGTTGAGCAAAAGACCGTGATCTTTGAGATAAAGCTATCTCTCTTGTGTGGCATTGCTTCCTTTCAGCAAAAATCTTCCAGAGGATCTTTTTGGCTCTTTCATGGCGGAGAATACAGGGGCTGAGATTACCCGCTGCCCCGCCACTGCTCTGCACATTTATCTAAGGCCACGGAATCAGGCTTACCGTTTCTCTGCTTGGGATGCATGCAAAAGGTATTTACAGATGAACATTTAGCTGGGGATCAGGGCTGTGCACAAATATATAAGGTGCAAGTCCCAAAACACACAGTGTAATGGAGGTGAATGGTGAATAATCGAGATTTATGTTGTAGAATGCTACATGGCTTATAGTGTTTTAGGAAAAAACTGAACCCTCTTTACACTTTTTTACAGTCTTCTTTTACCAACATCTTCTCACTAAAACAGCTTGATAATACCTTGTAATGCAAAGTAAAGCTACATAAATCTTCCTTTGTCCTTTAAAATTGTTTTGGTAGAGCAACATAGGCTCAGAATATATGCTGTGCTTGAATGGAAAGGGTAGTTTAACTTCAACCAATTGACACTGCTCACTGGGTGCATCTTTAAAAAGAAAATGCTGAAAAACTATATGACATTAGAATAAAACACTTTGATACTTTAATATGATTAGTGTGTGTGCTCTTTGTATAAAGAAGACATAAAATAATGTTTATTTGATTGATGTTCTTTCACATCCAGTGAGTTGAAACTGCACTGTAGGATTTCCGTCATCACGCCATATGCTCATAGTTTGATTATTAAGCTCTCAGTGGGACTTCATTTAGGGTTTGTTAAAAAAAGTTTAAAGTAGCTATGACTTGTTCATAGTGCTAAATGTTAATATACTCGGCTGATTCACTCTATAATTATTGGTTCATTTATAACTATCAGTCTGACGATCTGATAATTTTACAATCTGATTTTGTGAAATTTAAATGGCTGTTCTCCCCCAATCAGAGAGGGTGTTTACATGCAGTTTAAAACGTTGTATAATCAGTCTAATTTGATCTACCTGCAGGTCAATGTACTGAATAAAATCAATCAGACAATCACAGAGAATCAGAGTGTACATGCAGTGTTATTATTAAGAACAACACTGCAACAACACCATCTAAGGAGCCATGTCCATGACACCAGAAGGCAGTAAAATGCTACTGTCTGTCTGTCAGGCCAGTAGGCGCACCATGAGACTGCCAACCCTACATTACACACAAGAGGAACCAATGGCTAAGGTCTCAAACCAACTTTATAATCCTGGTGTTTTGTGATGCAGCGCTTATTAACCTTTTATCCATAATTATCATCATACTAAGATATGATTAGTGTGTAATTATACAGTAATCTGGGATGTGATTGTTTTTTGCTGAGAGCACCAATCATACAGTTTGGAGGTGACCTGTATGAAGTATGAAGCTAAAATACCTTTCATGTGTAAACAAACTAAAATGTGACGATGTCTTATTGTTTACAGAAAAAAAAGGTTGCAGTTTAAACAATGTCTGGAGCTGTAACACTTCAGATATTAGCCAGGCGTTTTAGTTCCAATTGTTACTGGTACTGTGCAATAAAGCAAATGTTCCTCACTTTTTCTCCAACCCTAACCCTACTTTAATCATTTAAACTTAAAAAAACAATGCTTTTGAGATGTTTTCTTCACACTCAACACCTAGTTGCCCTTTATTATTAATTCCTTCATTCTCATGGAACAATGGCACTTCTCGTTCATGAGTGCCATTATCACCCATGTATCTATTCCCGTCTCCTGTAACTGGAGATCTAGAGTTCATCTAATGGAGTCATTTAAGTCGGCGGCAGCCTTCACATGTGGTTTAATTAAAACTCGAAATAGCTTTGATTTTCTTTGCAGTGCACAGCTGAAGTACTTGCTTTTCTGTTCACTCTTACAATGTACACTGCGCTTACAAACTATACTTTGGATCACATATTTCAAAACAGGCCTTTCCATTTATTCTTATAAATATGGTTTATTTAGAAATATATTGGGGTGAGACCAGCTTGTGAAGGTAAATCGTGTCATCGTGCCTAGTCAGGGTTAAAGCCCAAACATATGATTACCGATTATGAGATTAATCATACCTTTTAGTTAAAATTAGATATTTGCACCTGCCCAATTTTTAGTAGTACTATTATACTGAGCTAAAAACATTGCGTAGAGACTCAAATATATTGAGTTACTCCAGCCTGCTCCTGTACAAGACCACCACAGGAGCTCATATTAAAAACATGTTCTGAGATAAATTGCTACTTCGAGAACAAACGTATAACCTTTTTGTTTCAAATATACTTGTCTATATTTGCAGAAAAGACAAATAAAAGACAGTAAAGAATAAACCTGAAATGTATGTCCTTCTTATGCAGTCTGTGGTCGCTGCAGCCCCACGTCAGTGCTCCGCTCTGGGGCTCAAAGGGAACCAGCTCTATTTGTGTTTTTGAGGAAACCTCTTAATTGATGATAATGGCAAAGCTACAGATGCAGTCGAGCTGAAAATGAAGAATCTATTAATCTGAATTGTAATTTGAAAGTTTTAAGAGTACTGTTAATTGGATCTTTTTTTTTCCAAAGAGAGGCTAATAGGTGTTTTATTGCAGCGAAGATTTAAGAGAAAGGATATTACTGAGACTTTTGGCTTTTAAATGAAACAGGTCATACCTTTGAAAGATAAGATGGGCACTTTTTTGATTGCAGATTAACTTTTAATTGTAATAGATACACTCTTAATATTCTGGTCTTAAAGTGATATAGTGACATTTTTCTGAGTAGGTGTTTGTGCTTCTTGTAGACTTAGATATATATGTTCCTTTATATTTGGACATAAACTTAAAGCAAGATTTCTATCTTACATGAAAGTGCTCACAACTTCTGAATTTACTAAATGGTAAAGGCTAAATTATTAGAATATATTTTAAAACATTCTGCAATGTGTCATTTTATTTTTCTATCCATAAACAGCATTTGATAGCTCTCAAAAATAGTTGTTTTCCTCAGGAGTGTGGCTACACCTCACATGTCAGAAGGATTTGGACTCCTCTTGTGTAACAGTGCCACTGGGCCATTTCCTACACAGCTCATATTCATGTGTTGCTCTGCTGTGACTACTGGCAGAAGCAGCCTCCCACAGGCTGGACTTAATCACTATTGACAAACGCCGGGTTCTTATCATGTCAAAGCCATTCTGATGTGAGACATCAAGCACTAAAGACAAAAATAAAAGCTGCTGGATGCTTGTTATCCCTGGGAATTATTCCTTAATAAGCCGCTGACAACCTTGACGCACTGGAGGTATTTTAAAAATGTCTTCTGGGAAAAATAATAAGACCGCTTTTTTCATTTCCACATGCTTCTGTATTTGTTATCTATAAGGGTGTTTGAATATGCTGCCAATAATATATTAGGTTTCTATTTACAGACAAAGCAATCCGTTACAGTAGGAAGAAATGTCCTAGACTTATTTTGTTTTTGCCTGCTGCTGCATTCTATAGTGTTCAGGGGCGTAACTACTGGCAGCAGGGTAGTGGGCCCATGAGGTAGAGGGACCCTTGATATTTACATCAAAACAACATTAAACATTAAATACTGACATATTCTAATGTTACACTTAATATAGACCTTTATACATAACAAGCTGCAGAGCAACAGAAGCAGACTGCAATACATTTCCAATCCACCAAAAATCACACATTCTGCATAAACAAGATCAAATGGTGCTGTCAGTGAGTGGGTCGAGAACATAACCTTTTACCATTTTGGCTACACCAGCTAAAAACTACAGCCTACCGATCACTGGATGCTTAAGACTGTGGTATCTGTTGTTATAAACAAAACATCAAATAACAAAACGGAGAAGACCAAGAGTTTTAGATGGTTTTAGGACAAGTGCCTCCTCAACAAACACTGGGATTTGCCAGAAAGAAAATTAGCATACATGTTGCTAAAGCAGCAAAACCTACATAAAGGTAAAATGCACATTACTGGACAATGAAAGACAATGAATGTATGAAAATATTTAAAGGCTATAGCATTTTAGGAGTGTAGCTCAATCTGCTAATAGTAAACAACACAGCAGCCAACATACTTGAGTAAAACTGAGCCTAAGCCTATTTTCCAGCCCTAATAATTCATTTAATCATGCCAGTGACAACGGTAATCTGCTACACTGTTAAATCTATTCTACATGCCCACAAAATCCAATATGGCTGATGTGACATAATGATGATGCTTGACTCCTGCTAATATTTGTCAATACAATGTCTAAGTAGTCTACAGTTAGTGGTGCAGACGTAACAACTCGAAAGCCCTGTGGATGACCTGAACACTGAGCGAGATAAACGCGTGTAGGATTCAGGAGTGAGTGGTGAAAGAGCCCAGAGAGTTATGTTGTCATTGTCCTCAAGAGCCTCACTACACCAATGATGATATTTGTTGTGAAGAGAAATGACAAGACACTAATAGTAGCAGCTGACATAATGTAGCTGTCCATAATAGTTAGTGTGACAGCTCCACTACATCCCTGCTGTTATTGGAGAAGAGAAAACAAGAATTACACACTGTGTACCAAACCTTTCGTGGCAAACTGTGCTTATCAGAACTGGGCCTTGTGTACAACACCCACAGACTCAACCCTGAGGCCATAACAACAGCATTGTTGTAGCACTGTGGCTAAAGTTGTGCAAACAGCCATATTTCTACAGAAAGCAAGGGCTACTTCTTTCCCATTTTATCCTAATAAAACATTTTTGGCTTACACTGTCTCTTACAAATTGGATTGACAGAAAGAAATGACAACTAAAAGGAAATCTGAAATCTGGGGGTTTAAAGACATAACATGCAGGGTTTACACAAAATACAAGATGAAACTTCTTGGTGCAAATCTTTTTAACTCCACACCTATGTCCTTCTGGGGATGATTTTGTCTGTAAACACACTTCTTTCTACCTGCATTTCCCTCCTTGATTAGCATTTGTCTGCTGCACTTTCACTAGTCCACTACTAGTCATTACACATCTGTCATTTTTAATAGCGCCATGTCTTTATCAGTAACAGACAGTTCAGAAATGAGATACACCAGGCTAGGCCTCTGTCGCTAACTATTAGAGGGGATGAGATGAAACAACAGTTAAAATGTCAAAAGTGTTATAGGAAGCAAGTAAGACGGCTGTCCAGGTTATCTGCATTTCCTGGTTTGCTTTCATCTTTAATTCTATTACCGCAATTTACAGGTTTCAGGTTCTGCAGTACGTTTTTAATGGAATAAAATTTAAGTTTTTTTATAAACAAGATAATTATGGTAAATAGCAACCGAGTGACTGCATGTGTGTTGTCAGTGAGTGGGTATAGAACATTAGCACATGGCTGGATAAATAGCTGCTTTATATGAGCATTTAGTCTACACCCACTAAAGACTATAAACTACAAGACACCGATTGCTTAGGATTATGTTATGCACGGATGGTTTGAGGACATGTACTTTTTCTTCAAAGACAGTTTAAATAAGATATGCCTGATGAGAATATTATACAGATACAGTAAAATACGCGTTGTCATTGTAAGAACAGACATCATACAATTCCAAAGTACAGCTTTGGGGTTATGCTAAATATTTGAAGGTATAAGCTTCTTAACATTTCAGCTCCATCTGCTAATTGTAAGCAACATAGCAGCCAACAGACTTGAGAAGAACTAAACTGAACTGTTGCTTTTGTAGCAGTTGGCATGAATATTTTGGTTGGTTTTTTTTGTGTAAGGATCTATACATGCATGAATTAAAAAAACTGACTTGAATCATCCACAAGGACTTGTGAATTGTGTGTATTTGTTTTCTAGATTCCATGTCCACATTCATGTTTGCTTCAACTGTCCACAGATAAACACAAACATGCAGAAGGCAGTACATGCGGTGCTTGGAGTGCCAGCAGAAGTTCGGGCCAGTTGGCGATAATGGGAAGATTTGGCAGGAAGAGCGACAGCAGCGTCTAACAGAAAAGCCCTGAGTCATGTGACGGCCTAAAGCGGATCTTGTCCTGATCTCTGGCCTTTTCAGAATGCCGTGACCCACTGTCCTAACAGAATGAATCTCCTCACTAGCGCTCACTAAATCTACCGAGCAGTTGCCAGGCGCCCTGCAACACTGCCAACATCTGAAAGGCAAAACCAAGATTTTTACAGGGGTTTGTCGCCGGTAGTCTTGTCTCGCTGCCATAATGATGTTCTGACATTGGTTTACTTAAAGATTATTGTAACTTCTAAGGTTATCATGTCCCTCTCTATCTTCTTTTAGAATCATTGCTCGTTCAGCAGCCTATTTTTCACTGTCTCATGTAAATTACTTTTTCTTTCATTCTATTGACAGAAAAGGCCTATCCCAAATTCCCAATCTTATACACACATTCATGTAAAGCTACATATATTATTAATGAAGACTTTTGTTTTATCTTTGAACATAACGAAAAGCAAAAGCAAGGGGAAAGGGTCAGAACAGGGATGTCTCACAGCTGCATACCTCAGTGTGATGTTAATTAGACATAAATGATACAACTCAGCTGCCAAAACTACACCTAATTATAAAAATGGGTCCAAGACAGATCTGCTAATATATATATATATATATATGTCTATTGCCATACCTGACTTTGGTGCATGAATATCTACAGTTTATGCAACACTAGGATTGCTTCAAAAATAACAAATAATGAGTTTAATTGCTGTTTTCCTTTGTGTGTGTGTGTGTTTTTGTGAGATGAGAAATATAGTGCATAGATATACTGTAAACTGAGTAACTTTAGTGATTACAAAGAAGAAGCTATGCCATGCGTTGTTTAAACTAGACTTAGTTCACTTAGTTCATCAGGATATGTAACGTTTATGATGTCATTTTATGAGATTACAAAAAATATTTCATATAGTTTTGTTTAAGAATTACTGAGATTACGGACACAACATTTATCCGCATTATTTTTTAACGTGTGGTGTAACAAGTATGAAAATAAATAAGTCAAGAGAAAAAAAAAAAAAAGATTTAATAAAATGGAATGGAAAGCCCAGTCTTCTTTTTGTCTAACCTTTTGTATGATTCAAGTGGTGCATGACTGAGTTTAAGGCTCTCCATCTTTTTCCCACCATCCAAAGAGTGAATGTAGTAAATGGTCCATAGTGAATGTATGTGAGTATGAATGGTTGTCTATCAGTGAACATCTCTAAGTGTTAGCCCTGTTGATTGTCCGGGATATACCTTGCTGCTAGCTACCAAAGCAACTGGGACAGGCTCTAGCGCTCCACAAACTGTAAAAGATAAGCTGCAGAAATGTTGAATCTTTTTTGTTATCTTTGTCTCTCTTTCATAACATGTTTGTGGAGGTTCTCAGTCATCCAGGACATAATGAATTGGGGTTCAGTGGCTCAGGTGGCAGAGTGGTCGTGCTGTAACCAGAAGGTTGGTGGTTCAATGAGTGAATGAAGAATGGCCTGTTAGCGCAGTATAAATCGAATCCATTATTATTGATAAAGGTATATGGACGTAGGTTTTGGGGTGAAGACGTTTCATCCAAGGGACTTTTTTGATTCTGAGTTCAACTGCTAAGAGAGCTGAGCTTATATCTCTCAGAGGGAGGGGTTTGAACTGAAACGTACTGAGGTGAATTTGATCTCATTGTCGTTGAGAGTTGAATGGGCAGTGTGAGTCCTGATGGGAGAGTTCTTGAGGCTCAGGTGAGTTATTAGTTTCACTGTTCCATCCAGGTGTTGTTGTCCTTCTATAGTGAAACTGTTTTAATTTGGTTTCATAATCCTTTTGTAAATAGCCGGCAGGTGGTTATCTAAGGCCTCCTCCTATGTTAATTCAGGGCTTTTTCCATTTGAACAAAATAGCTTTGTTTACTTTTCTCTCAAACCAAGCAATGCATTTTGAGGTCTTGGCTCTTTGGATCTTCAGTGTATCATCCTCTCGTGAAGCTGCAGACATGTTTCTCTGATATACATATCACTGCACTGCCTTTTCTTCTTACATGTGTGGAATTAGTTGATTTTGAACTACACAGAGTGTGCTAATCCTGCCTCCTGGTGACGTACTATGACATACACTCTTTTTGTCAGGTCTGGTTATTTAAAGCCTTTTTTAGGCTGGGGTGATGGATGGGTAGAAATTAGACATGATGCATTCAGAGTAAGAAGGTGAAAAATGCAGCCGGTGAATACTGAATACTGCTGTGAGGCTGTAAAGACTTTGAGGTCAACGCTTCAGTCCATCTGCCCTTCACTGAGCTCAGGACGTGGTCATATCAGGCTGAGCCTCATCACTACCTTCACTGCCCTGGGACGTCCCTCCAGCTGTACTTTACAAATCTGGATGCATCATTAATTTTGACTGACCCTGCACCATTAGACTTCAAAAGCTCTGTGCCAGAATGTTTCAGATACACTAAAATATATTTATTAAATCCCATATCTTGTTTTGTTTCCAAGTTTTCTGTGTGGAGTCCAGTCAGTTTCTGTGGCGCAAAAGGCATTTCCAACATTGTCACAGACCCAGGCTGTCTCAGATCTGTTTTATGATGGTGTTTGTTGAAAGCCCTGGTTTCTGTTGTCACTCTTTCACATTCACCGAAGCACTTCTGTTGTTCTGAATTGTCCAGATGTGTCTCGTGCAGACATGTCTTCATGCAGCTGCTCCTACTGTGAACAGCTTGTCCAAAATTGAAGTGTGCATGATGTTCTACACATGTCTTTGGTCGAGGAACACATCAGGGACACGTGTTTCCTCTACGTCTCTCCGAATGTATCTATTCTGTCAGTTTCATAAACCACTGGTCCTGGAATTTCAAAGAGGGAAAAATGTAGCATTACAAGAATTTTTTTTTCTCCAGAACGCTTAAGTGACTATATATTGTGGCAGAAAAAGAGAATATATATATTTATACAAAAAAAGTCTGCAACGTTGATGTTAGAATTTTCATTAGAAAATACTATACTTGTCCAATCCACATACCTTACCTTATAATGAGCTAAAACTTGACAAAATGAAAGAAAAGATGAGTCTTGCACCTGTGAACTTTGAAAACTTTGTAAAAACATTCACATAGTGTTCTGTGCTATGGACAAGGTCAGATGGTTCTGTTGTATTTACCACAACCCTGCATGTTTTCTCTAGTGGCTTTTCACAAAGACACAGATACTTACACAAGAAAGAAACAGTTTGTACATAAGAGTTAAAAAGAACACTGGAGATAAGCTCCAGTTCATTCCACTTGTTTTAGAACATTATCCAGAATTAATATTGAGATTTTTTAACAGGATATTATAGATGTGTAGATAAAAAAAAAGGTTCTAAATGCGGTAATGTCACACCATGACATCGTGCTAAAATCTCTAAAAATTAACATAGCAATATAGACAATGCCCTGCCATCATGAACATAAGATTAAAGTCTGTATGGAAACAGTTAGTCGCTTTTGAGCTACAGTCTACCCAGCATTCATGCGTTTGAAACCTTGAATCCATAACTTGGCTTTAGTGACCACTTCAGACCAGGTAACCTTACAGAATAATAATTGTAAAAAAATGTTTGTACAATTTACATTTATTGACCCACAACCCTTAAAAAAGTTACATAGTTGGCTGCTTAATGACTCTGAGATAGTATAACTCTTCTCATTAACATGTCTGGGGCACAGTAAGGGGTCAGGGACAATGACTTAAAGTTTTGCGACATAGATTTAATGACTGGAATCATTTAATAAACGCCCACAGTTTGACATCTACACAGGTGCGGTTCATGTCTTGCTCGTTCTTTTCTGCCATTATGGCGGACTGAGCGCTCTGAGTCATATGTGTTGAGCGCTATCATATTGTATAATAAGGTGTTAAATCTAGGATTGAGCGTTGTGTAACTATTCTGGAAAAAGTAAGTAAATACAAAATAGCGTGATGCCCATGAATGAGGGCCAGTATTAGTTTCCAGAAAGTGCATAAATTGAGGAGAATATAACTTCATTGTTTGTCTACACTAATTTGTTTGAATTCCTTTTTTTTTCTAGGCACAGATGTTTTATATAAAGTCTCTGCTTATTGAAATATTGATAACATATGTTTAGCCTTATTGCACTTCCTCAGTTGTGTCCCCTTTGTTCTCTGCTTTCTTGTGTCTTCATTTTCCATTTCCGTTGAGATTTCATTTGCTATCAGCACCTTTGACATTCTCCAGATGTTCAGTCACTGCGTATTAGCCGAGCAATTGTTTTATGTTTCTTTTTTCACCGCAATCCGTTCCTTGTTCGCAATCAACTAGTGTTTGTACAGGTTGGGCTTGAAATTTCCCAGCTGCCCCTTCACTTTGAGTCGTGTTTTGTGTGTGGATGTTTGTGCGCTGCAGCTACAGTGTGATGAATCGAAATAACCCGAATGTGAGGCGCAGGAAGGAGATTGCCTCTGCCACAGCCCATATACAGCCAGATATTTTATCACTGTACGGCTGCAGCAGATGTGCTAATCCTACCTCCTCCTCAGAACACACACACTCTGAGAGAATCTACAACGGATTTTTTTTTTTCAGAACACATAAGGATGGAAAATAATGTTTAGCACCCAGTATTACATTAGATCAGATTACATTATGAAAAAGTTCGTACCATGAGATACGCTCTTTTGGTCAGGTCTGGTTATTTAAAGCATTTTTAGGCTGGGGTGGTGGATGTGAAGAAATTAGACATGATGCATTCTGAATACTGCTGTGAGGCTGCAAAGAGTTTGAGGTCAACGCTCCAGTCCAGCTGCCCCTCACTGAGCTCACCATTGAAGCTCAGACTGTGTAACAGCTTTTCACAGTCATATCAGGCTGAGCCTCAACACTACTGTCCTGGAAAATAGTGCTTTTATTTTCTTTGCAGATCATCCAAGAATGTTGTTTGTCTATACAATTTGTTTAATCGAATAGCAGAGGAAAATCCTGATCTAACACTGGCTACCCTGCAAACACCAATAAACAGCAGAAAAATGAAAAACCAAAATTGAAAATAGAAGCAAATTGGAATTAATATTGGAACTGCATCCATGGAGTTATTAACAAGACAAAGCAGGAAGGCAACAGTCTTTACTTAGAGCTATACTAAGAATTTGTTTTGTTTTGATGTAATGTCTAACTTTTATGTTGAAGCAAATCCACTTACACTTTTTTAACAAAATTAAAGCAGGTAGGTTGCTATGTTGTTGTTGGGGAGAGTGGGAGTGAGCAGAATCTTTCAGTTAATGCAGCTGTAACTCCACAACAAGGATATAAACAATTATTTCAATAACGTGGACCTTTTAATCTTGGCATGATGGTGCTAGCTATAGACTTGTGTTTATAAAGTTGAATTTGTGTCAAATATGTTACAATTACTGGACCATGTCAATCCACTTCTTCCTTGTCATTACACTGTGCTTGTGAACAACTGCATGTTGTTTATTATATTGTATAATGTTTGTGCTCTGTGTATGAGTTTATGTATACAGCTGCTTGATTGTAGATGGAGTTCAGGTGAAGCGCACACACAGATGGGGATGGGAACAAAGAAAAAAGGAAACAAGTGTCATAGCCAGGAAGGGACATTGCCTTTGTCCTTGTCATTTAAAAAAAAAAGAGCATTGCAAGTTTCTCTGCCACAATTTTTGAAAATGGAAATTAACACTGAATTAAAATTGTGTTATGTGTGTTTCCAATAACTGAAGAGAGAAAATGTCACATAATTTCAGAAATCTGAGGTTTAAAATGTATTTTGCATAAGTCTGAGGAATAAAAATAACAGGTGTTTTGTGGGTTGCTTATGTTTCTAATCAGAGTTAGTTTCAGGTCAAACCCCTCCCTCTACAGGTTTAAGCTCAGCCAACTTATCAGTTCATCTCAGAATTGACAGTCTCTTGGACAAAAGATGAAACGTCTTCACCTTGAAACTAAGTCCAGATGCCTTTGCTTTAATCCTTTTCTTCAACTGTAAACATGGATTTATTTTTTTCTGGAACTGTTACATGGATACGTTTAATTGAAGATTTACTTGCACACGCTCACACACAGTAGTCTCAGCATGAGCCAGGTGCTGGTCTGTGAGTAACACGGCTACATGTTGGTCTCCTCTCCACACCTGTCACCCCTCAGCTATGATTGATCACCTCCCGGCCGAGTGTGCGCACGTGGGTGTGTGTGTGCCTGCGTGTGTGCGTGCGTGGGAAGGGTTGTGTGACCAGGCCAGGGTTTGGCATGTTTGTTTCAACAGAGCAGAACTGTGTTGAGCCAAACTCAATGATCCATTTCCATAAGGGCCAGAGATCTGTCTCCGTGGAAACAACCCCTAAAAATACCCTGCAGGGCCTGCGGGTTCAGACGGCACATGCTCCGGGCGCATGCAGCTCAGGACTGGCCTTTTATTTGAGATTGATGATATGAAATAGGCTAAAGAATCATCCGTGTGTGTTTTAAATCACCTCTGTCTTTCCCACAAAGCAGGGTTTTACATTTAATTGTACCATTAAATGTAAAAATTTGAGTTATCACAAATGTATTGTGTATCATTGAAATTGACTTAAGTACATTTTAGAGACTGTCCTTTTTACTTTTATTTGGGGAAAAGAAGTTGAGTAAATACTTCTACTTTTACCAGTTGTTTTTAACACAGGTATCTGTACTTCTACTTACGTACACAATGTGAATACTTTGCCCAGCTCTGATAACTACACACTATTAACCATTAGTATTAAGTATTAATAAACTATTGGTAACAACCTAATTCATCATTTACAAAACCTTCTTCCTACATTAATAAGAAGCATTAAGTTATAAACATTGTTATTAATGTTTTAGTCTTGAATAATAGGCTCATAGTAATGGTAAATATAAATGACATTTCAGCATCTTTTAATGCTTTATTGATTAATTCATCATTACTTACATATTTCTAAATGCTTTCCTACTGCTCAAAAGTGTCTAGTTGTTATAAAGTGTAACCAATATTTAAAAGGTCCAGCCTGGTTAATATTATAAAAGAGATCACAAAATAATGTTTAACTTAACTAAACCTCTTTCAGAACAAAGTGTATCTTTTGTTATATTTCAAAATACAATAATGTGGTTTAGAGAACTGTGGCTGTGTATAAATACTGAGGTCCAGACCTGAAGGACCTTGAAGCTGCGTACGGCTGTGGCCTGTCGCTTGTGGCACTGACCAAAGCTGAAATCCACCTACATTTTGGCAGTGTGTCAAGCCTTGGTTGAGTTTCTATCTGATATCTGCCAACCAGAACCTGCTGTTCCTGTGGGACATAGGTATAATAGCATTATTCTGCATTAAAAAAACAATGTAATGTGCATTTATTATAAATATTGGCTTTATAATCAATGGAAATATAACTAGTACCCTCCAAGTGCTACAAGCCATGATTGCATAACATCAGGATCAGGGTTTATTTCTGGTATATTGTATTGTCTGTTTAGTCAATTGTCAGAAACATGATAATCACTGCACATACTGTTTACAGAAGCATGTTGTCAGCATTTACATTACATACATTTACAAACTGACTTTCCTCTTTTCTGAAGTCAGTAATAGTCAGGCCATAATCTCTGTGCTGCAGCAAAGGACACGCCACACTGATGGAACTCGAACATTCATCAAACACTGCGCAGTCTGTTACAATTACTTGTAAAATGAAAAGACATAAAATGAACTAAAGATAGAGTGAATTAAAGATTAATGGATGATCTCACGGACCGCAATGTACTGCTGCAGAAAGGTCCTTGGTTAGAGTCAGCATTAGATGAGTTCTCTTTGTGTTAACTTTGTGTTTTTTAATGAACTCTGGCTTCCACCAACTGTATAAATGCATTGCAAATGGGCCTATGGAGCTGCGGAGATCACAGAACATCATAGAAGCTTTATCCACCACAGGCAAGCAAAAATGTATAGCAGAGATTTCACACAGATGGAGTTCACTGGTTCTATAGTCACTCAAACTTAACTTTTATAAATATCTCTGACTCTTATGAGCGCATAACCAGGCAAATGTTTTATTGAAAGAGCCAAGAACAATGACTTTGCAATCTTACATTACCTACATAATCATTACATGACTATTAAATACTGTATAAAGTAAGAATATAAGACTTTTTCTATGAACACAAAAGGCCTATTTCTCTTAAATATTGTTCACAAATCTGTCCAGATCTGTGTTAGTGAGTACTTCTCTTTTGCAGTGATAATCCATCCACCTCACAGGTGTGGCAGATCATGCTCTGATTAGAGAGCATGATTATTGCACACTTGTGTTTTAGGCTGGCCACAGTAAAAGGCCACTCTAAAATGTGTTTTTAGAACTGTATTGGGGTGTCCAAAAAGTCCGTAGTCAGTCAGTATCTGGTGTAGTGCAGCACGTCTCTTTCTCGTAGAGTAGATCAGGTTGTTTATTGTGGCCTTTGAAATGTTGGTCCACTCCGGCGACGAACTGCAG
Source organism: Perccottus glenii (assembly GCA_024416835.2). Taxonomy (NCBI): domain Eukaryota; kingdom Metazoa; phylum Chordata; class Actinopteri; order Gobiiformes; family Odontobutidae; genus Perccottus; species Perccottus glenii. The sequence goes on from CM044548.2 coordinate 5,712,438, forward strand.
TCAGGTCGAGACCCCGACGAGGACGACGAGAAGATGAGCTTTCATGAGATGGTTTCTGACAGTTTGTGCAGAAATTCATATGCAAACCTTGTTGAAGCAGCTCATGGGTGACTGGTCTCAGAGGATCTTGGTCCTGGGCTGGTGTGGTTACATGTGGTCTGCGGTTGTGAGGCCGGTTGCCAAAATGCCAAATTCTCTGAAAGGCCTTTGAAGATAGTGACAATGTAAATTGATACATACACATTAATTTAGGTTTATACACGTGTATACTACATTTCATTATACTCAGAATTGATTTTAATGATATTAAGATTTTAATGATATTTAGATCCATTGATTTTAATTTAATTTAAACAGTATACGCCACACTTCAGTCTGTTTTTTATTCTGTACATTCAGTTTTTACTGCAGTTCCTTTTGAGTTTAGTGCTGTTTTGTGTTTCTTTTTATGTTGTTTTATCTCTGACCTGTCCATGTGCCAACTCTTTGTTTCACATGAAAACCTCAGGATTATAACTGAACAAGATGGTAACCTGCTTGATGAAACCTCTTATTCAGACCACTGGGAAGAGTGGATATCTGGGGAAGGTTCATCTGGCTTTGTACAACAGGGCCCTGTGGTCCACTGCTACAACCAGCTACTTTGCCTACATTGTTAGAAAAGGCAAAAACATTTAGCATAAGTAGTTTAGCACAAATAGTGTGTACATTACCTTGCTTGCGATGATTAAAGCCAGTGTTGGAAGTAACGGCGTTAGAGTATAACGGCGTTACTAATGGCGTTAATTTTTCAGTAATTAATTACTTTTGTTGTAACGCCGTTATCGTTACTGAGAATGTAAAGTGTTGCGTCACTACAATTTGGTTGAATAAAGCGCGAGGTGCTTTGGCTACACATCAGCTGCTGCTGGGAGCAGAGCAGGGGTGGGGTTGATGACACAGCTGACTTCCACTAAACACAAGACAGCGACAATGCCGAGGAGCCAGGGAAATTCAAAGGTAGCGTTCTCGAACTGGAAGTACCGGCACTACTTCTCGTTGATTGAAATTAAAGGCAAGAATGTTTCTGTAACAAGCTATGTCCAGGAAAAAAGACTTTATCCACGTCTGCTTGAAGCAACTCAAATCTTATGAAGCACCTCACATCAACACATGCAAACACAATACTTGTTGCTGCTGCTAACCCCAAAGCTGCGTGAGTTCCAGTGAAGGAGACAGAGCCACTGTTAAAACAAGCAACGCTCAATTTACGTGTCAGCAACATCCACTGGTTTAGTTGTTAGATGAGAGGAGTATTTTAGAATAGATTAATGTATTATTCATTTTCTTTGAGAATGAACAACATGTTAATCCACAGAGAGAGTTGGATTGTGTTCTGTTTATTGTGCAATAATTTACAGGTACAGACATTTGCACTACTTAATGGCCAGGTCTCCCTTTGTTTCTTTTTACACAAGTTTACATTTGTGTGACTTAATTTTGCACTTGAATTTTATTGTCAATATTTATTTTTTATATGTTTTTATTTATATCATATGGCAGACTGTAATCTATTGAGTTGAAATAAATACCAAATTTTCTAAAATACTATGTTTAGTGTTTTTATTCTTCAATCAGTTAATTTAAACATCTTTGATATTTAAGCTGTTATAGAACATAGTACCCTTATAGAACATAAAAAATAACTTCAGTTACTTTGCTGAGTAACTGAGTTACTTTTACAATGTAGTAACTGAGTTACTAACTCAATTACTTTTTGGGAGAAGTAATTTGTAACTGTAACTAATTACTTTTTTGAAGTAAGATGGCCAACACTGATTAAAGCTAATAGAGGTTTTTTTTTTTTCTTTTTTTTTTTCAAGGGACAAGCCTATGAATACATAAAATGTTCATTTTCAAAAACAAATAAATGCCATTTTGGAAATCAGTCGACTGATGCTTTGCATTGCGCTGTTTTCAAAGCCCAAATCCATTTTAGTGTTCCCAATTAGTCAAAGCCAGTCAAGTTTGGTTTGACTGATATCACCTATAGGAATTTTTTTTTTTTTTTTGACAATTTATAAAAATGGAGTGATCTGGATCTGCAAATGAACTCTTCATATCTTTTCATCAGTATCATTCTGATGGTTCTTAGACATGAGATAAGCATGCCTGTCTCACTGACACAGTACTCTCAGCTGGACAGAAACCTATGTAACTGTCCTGTCTTGGGACAAGGACTTATCTTAAGAGATTAGTGAGTGACGCACTTAACGGCGAAGTGGCTATTGGCATTTTCTCACACAAAGTCAGCTTATTGGATATTGTAAAATTAAAGCAGTGGTTTCATTACAAACCCCAGGCATTGCAGAGATGGAGACTGCATGGTAGCGTGACGTTAACCAGCTGCTGCCCATGCGGTTTTAGCACTTGGGCAGTGGAAAGATATTGGCGGCTCGTTGCAGCGTAACAGCACCTCTGGATTAAGTGTGGATGCTCCTCGGGCGCCACAGCAGTCCAATCTGGCTCATGTTGTGAAGCTGGAAACCTGTCAGAAGCAGAGCTGTTACACTTTTCTCTGGCTTCTAACTGTTCTTTTTCTTAGATTTTCTTTTTTTCTTTTTCTTTTTTTTTTTTTTTACTTATTTTTGAGACCTGTGCCTGAAAATTTCTTATCCAGTCCAATTCCTTTAAATTACTTAAAGCGGCACTGCGTAATTTTTAGCCACTAGATGGTGCAGAACCCTCTGCAGTTCGTATTGTTGTTTTCTAGAGTAAACCATCCAAAACCAGCAAGTTTGGAAGAAAAACTTTGCTACGGTCCAGTGTATCAGAATATTACCCTCAGTTTGAGCTGCTGAGCGTGTCACGCAGGAGAGGTCTGCTCGTCCCAGAGGCATAAAATTATAGATCATTTATATCAAAGTTTTCTGTCCAGCAAAGGATACTGTGTCAGTGAAATAGGCATAACTTCTACCAATCTTGTGTAGAATAGAGGTAGGGTATGCCATATTTTAAGAACAGTCAGTGCAAATGCTGATATTATAAAATATATCGAGACACAGAGACAACAGCACATTACCTTGGGGGACAAAGCTCGCTGCCACAACTCTGCTAAACTCCCACTCTCTAAACTTTTGTAATTCAAACTCACCAAAGACTCACTCAAAGTATTTTCTGCACTATAACTATGGCCCAAAAGAGTTGTGTATGTGTCTATGTGTCTACTTGTATGTGCCTTATATATTTTTGCCTTTTTATTTTGCATTTGTTTGCATTGGACATTTTGAGGTTACACAGTAAATAACAGCTCACATTTAATTGAGTGGCCTCTTGTCAATTTAAGTTCTCTCCTGTCATTTATGCCATTGGTCAGCTACAGCACATCATATTTTTTAATCTAACAGCATTTGCTTTGTTCCTATCCTCTTCTTCTTTTTCTTCTATGCATTTTTACCAAAACTGGACCAGCATTACCAACTGTGACCTGCCCAAGCTTGTTTTAGCTTTGCTCATTTTTAACCAGTAAGCCTTGTGTTTTATAAACTGTAAATGCTCACTAACACGTATCTACCAAGCCTCTCCTATGGTACTCCTCCTCCTATGTATTTTACAGCGAAATACAGCGATATACCTCCGTCCACCAGAGGGCAGGCTCCAAAAGCGGAAATATAAGGAGAAACCCAATGGCGACATGTTTACAGCCTGGTACAAAAGATGGCTCCGGTCTCTAGAGCTAAGTTTTTACTACGTGACAACTCTGGGGTGAATTTTTGAAAATTACGTTGGTTTATGCTATCTAAAAACTATTGTTTTACTATGGAGTAAAACCCGAAAAGCCCGGATGTAACGGCCATTTTATTGCCCATTCGTAATGACAATATTGGTGAATAGGGGACCAATGGGCGGATATCATCCATAATTATACTATCTATGGTATCTACTAGTACTTTCTTAATTAACCAAATTTGATCTTGTATGTTTTTCTTCTTTATTATTTTTTTCAACACCTTTTTTGGAACAGTTTCTATACTTCTTATAGTTCTTCTGCTCCAGGCACTGTTTGGATGTTGAATACTACAAACTGTTTTTCTGTATACAGCTCCCTCGACAAACTTCCCACTCTGCAACTCACAGCCTACTTCAACTTGGAGCCCTGTATTTCAGTCTCCCCCTTTGTCTGCTTCATTGATCCATGGGTCTATCCATCCATGCATCCAGCTTCTTCTTTTTTCCAGGGCCGGGTCGTGAGGGCTGCAGACTAAACAGAGATGTCCAGACTTCCCTCTCTCGAGATACTTCATAGTCTTCTGAGGGAAGTTCAATGCATTGCCTGTCTACCCCAAAACAAGTCTGGGAAACCTGCAGGAAAAGCTTTCATCTGAAATAAATGCCTGAGCCACCTTAGCCACCTCCTTTGAATTTGAGGAACAAGCAGCTTCACTCCAAGCTCCTCCCAAATGTCTAAGCATATTGTCTATGAGCAGACAACATTTGTAAACTCAACATGTGCTTGAAATGGGTCAGTGATTTGTTGCCAACTTGGAACAAATATCCCGTAGGCTAAATATCTGGACGATTCAACCGTGAGTCACAGCCAATACCGGCACAGGAGATGGGATGGTGGGACAGGGGAGGAAGCTACAGGCAACAAGAGCATGGGACGTGGGGATGATGTAGGGTATGAAAAGGCAAAAAAAAGTTTATTTTTTTGACTGTACTGTGTTTGTGCACCATTCTACTCTTTACTCCTATTTTTTTCTTCTTCTCCCAATTATAAGTTCAGATATTTATGTAGTTTAAACTGTAAAGCAATCTGATGACTATGAAATCATGAAGTCTGAGCAAGGCAAAAGAGATCATAGTTAAGGAGAGCGTAGTTTGAATGTAAAATCTGACCTCCCACCGTCCAAACACCTGCATGTACAGGTCAACTAGTGTGCCTAGTGAGTGAATGTGAAACAGTCTGAGTGAGTGAAAGTGTCTGGCTCCGTGTGTCAGCCCTGTGACTAACTGGTTATTGTCCAGAGTGTACCCCGCCCAAGGTCCAAAACTACTGGGATAGGCACCAGTCACTTAGCATAAGGACTTGAATGTAAGAATGAATGAATGAATGAATGAATGAATGAATGAAAGGATGTAGTGAATAATTTAATACATATACAAAGTCAAAATAGCACTAATTTTGGCTGAATTATTAAAGGTATAAGTTGTAAAAAAAAAAAACATTTAAAGTGTCCTGCATCTTAACAAAGGCCAAATAAACATTCACCGATGACAGGATGCTAAAAGAGGCTTTGACAGCGGCTTTATTCAGGACCATAAAATGAAGTTCAGAAGCAGACTGACAGATGAACATTTAAATGACTCCATAAGAGTAAACCTGAGTAGCTCCACTCCACAATAAACCTCTCTTGTTGTCTTCTGACTGAATACACAAGTTTCTGGGCTTTTGTAATTGCATTGTTTAGTTTTGACAGGATTTGTGTTTTTATTTTATAGAGTGAGACACACAGGAAAGAAATGCATAAACATATGCAACATGCACATGCAGATGAACTAAATGTTGTTTTAATTATGTTATTATGTTTATTATATAATTAATTTGCTCGAGTTATTTTTTTATTTATTTATTTTCCGAAATGATCCTCAATTTGACCTAGTAAACATGCGTGAAAAGTCATTTTTATTGGGGCCATAATTCAAGGTCAGCGAAAAATTTATGTATTTGAAGTCCCTGAAAAAAAAAATATGAAAAATGACTCAGAGGCGACCCCTAGAAAAGTCAAAGTAATATTTACGTTTTGCCTTTTTAAACAGGGGGGTGCAGTGATTTGTGAGTCATCTCAAATCTCCAGCCAGTACTTTGTTTTTCTCGCCTTAGCCCGAGCATAATCTATTATTTTATTTTAATTATGTTTATGTTTATTACAAAATGTAAATTGTGGACACCAACATTTAGTAAAAGTTAAGGGTTAATGTTCTGACAAAACAAAATTAGTTTTGTATTCCGTTGAAATAAGTTAAGAGAATAGGTGTTACATTTTGTATAAGTAGCTCTCTGAGAAGAGAAGGTTGGAGACCCCTGTACCAGACTGACACATCGACTGCTAATCCCTCTGTCATTTCATTCATTTCTTCCTTCATTCACTCAAGATCAAGATCCGAAGATTCTGGATCTTCCACTTGAAGCAGAAACTCTCCATCAAGGGGTTGAGCCACTCTATTTTAGTAAAGTTGTCTGTAGTTGCAGTTACTAAAATGTTTACCTGTAACAGTAAACTGACTGAGTATACTTCTCAATAAGAGCACAGTCGATGCTTCATCATTAAAAGAGTTCCCTCACACTTCTAGCTTTAACCCTATTATTACACGGCAATAAAGTACGTTTTTTTTTATGAGGTGGAGGTGATGGATTGGCCTGCCAGTCTGTTTGTGTCCATTGGCTCTTTGTAATGCAGCAGAAGCGCTCATCAATCTTCGACCTCATACAGTGCTTTGGGAGAGTTTTGACGAACAGGTTGTCCAACTCATCCCAATTAAGAATCTAAAGTCGTATATACTGTAAGTTCTTTAGAGTGCCCAGTGCAATCCATGTGATCACAAATGCATTAACCAGCACTTTAGACTTCATTAGCAATGCTTTCAGGCCAAAAGCAGCAGGGGTTTTACAACTGATGGGGCAATTGTGTAATGTTTTCTAGCTTCTAGTCAAACTGCTGGATACTGAAAGATGCAAGAAATCTATTTAGTTTTAAAATCTACATTTCACTTTGAAGGTGAGGGCAGCATTTGAAATGATTTTTGATTGAACTTCAAAAGGAAGCCATTTCTATATTTGGAGACAACTTAAAATGCAGCACACTGAGATGTTTATTTCAGAGGTAAGATGAAAGGTGTCAAAGCGTCAATTTTTAAATGGAAACAAAATGAAGAGCTGTCACTAGTCAAAGTCAGACTAGCGTTCTGCATTAAAGCTGGTAGAATGCAAGAAAAATAACATAATTCAAGCATTGCCAGATTTTGCTCTGTTCTGTTTCCCAGGATCGATACTGCAATAATATCTGAAAAAAGTAATAAAAAAACGTTTGTGAATAGATTGTGCAGCTGATCTTTACAAGCCTTCTGGTATTTTATAGACAAAACACTAGAGTGTAGACAAGAATCAATAATGAAGCTATTATATTCAGCCCAAAGGTCCTATGAGGCTGTGCACGAAGACGACTCACATAAATTCTGCTTTATAAGGAGCAATAAACAGTGATTTCTAAAAAACAGATGCCATGGAGACACACTTAAAAAATAATCCTGTCCATCTGCTTGAACTATTGACCCTTCTAAAAACAATGTCATCAAAATGATACAGGGCAACCACAGCAACAAAAGCAGTGGTGTTTTCCATTCATTTATATGAGAGTGCAATCTAAAAACACAAGATAAGACACTTCAGAGGCAGTGAAAACTCTTATTTTATACAGTCAGGATTCTGCTGATGGACTATTTCTACTCAAGTGCTGTATGTCGTCTTATAACTGGAAGGTTGGCGGTTCAATTACCACTCTCCCCACAGTTCATACTTTGGGCACTTTGATGTCTTTGGACCTTAGTCCCAAGACAACCCTGGGACAACCCACCTTGCCTCCAGTGACACAGCACAGGTGTATGAATGTGTGAGAATGTCTGAGAATGTTGCACAGGTGTATGAATGTGTGTGAATGTTGCTCTGATGTATGAATGTGTGTGAATGTTGCTCTGGTGTATGAATGTGTGAGAATGTTGCTCTGGTGTATGAATGTGTGAGAATGTTGCTCTGGTGTATGAATGTGTGAGAATGTCTGAGAATGTTGCACAGGTGTATGAATGTGAGAATGTTGCTCTGGTGTATGAATGTGTGAGAATGTCTGAGAATGTTGCACAGGTGTATGAATGTGTGAATGTTGCTCTGGTGTATGAATGTGAGAATGTTGCTCTGGTGTATGAATGTGAGAATGTTGCACAGGTGTATGAATGTGAGAATGTTGCTCTGGTGTATGAATGTGTGAGAATGTCTGAGAATGTTGCACAGGTGTATGAATGTGAGAATGTTGCTCTGGTGTATGAATGTGTGAATGTTGCTCTGGTGTATGAATGTGTGAATGTTGCTCTGGTGTATGAATGTGTGTGAATGTTGCTCTGGTGTATGAATGTGTGAATTTTGCTCTGGTGTATGAATGTGTGAATGTTGCTCTGGTGTATGAATGTGTGCGAATGTTGCTTTGGTGTATGAATGTGAGAATGTTGCTTTGGTGTATGAATGTGAGAATGTTGCTCTGGTGTATGAATGTGTGAATGTTGCTCTGGTGTATGAATGTTGCACAGGTGTATGAATGTGTGCGAATGTTGCTCTGGTGTATGAATGTGTGAATGTTGAACTGGTGTATGAATGAGTGTGAATGTTACACAGGTGTATGAATGTGTGAGAATGTTGCACAGATGTGAGAATGTGTGAATGTTGCAAAGGTGTGAGAATGTGTGAGGATGTTGCACAGGTGTATGAATGTGTGAGAATGTTGCACAGGTGTGAGAATGTGTGAGAATGTTACACAGGTGTATGAATGTGTGAGAATGTTCCACAGGTGTATGAATGTGTGAGAATGTTACACAGGTGTATGAATGTGTGAGAATGTTGCACAGGTGTGAGAATGTGTGAGAATGTTACACAGGTGTATGAATGTGTGTGAATGTTGCTCTGGTGTATGAATGTGTGAGAATGTTACACAGGTGTATGAATGTGTGAGAATGTTGCACAGGTGTGAGAATGTGTGAGAATGTTGCTCTGGTGTGAAAAAATGTGAGAATGTTGCACAGGTGTGAGAATGTGTGAATGTTACACAGGTGTATGAATGTGTGAGAATGTTGCACAGCTGTGAGTATGTGTGAGAATGTTGCACAGGTGTGAGAATGTGTGAGAATGTTACACAGGTGTATGAATGTGTGAGAATGTTGCACAGGTGTGAGAATGTGTGAATGTTGCACAGGTGTGAGAATGTTGCACAGGTGTGAGAATGTGTGAATGTTGCACAGGTGTATGAATGTGTGAATGTTGCACAGGTGTGAGTATGTGTGAGAATGTTGGAAGAATGGATAAAAATTAGCCTATGGCTACAATGCGACATGTAAACTTTACATTCATGTGGCTGTGTCTCAAGTATGTTCAAAAACATGCACTGTTCCAAATAAATGAATTAATTGCACATTTCAACTCAATATTCGCATGGCATGGATTATTATTATTTTTTTAATAATATAGCGCATTTCACGCACTCAAAACGCTTTATATTGAAAAGCATACATGCAGTCCAGGGAAAATGGCAGAGGTGCTTCGATAGCTCGCCTGAGTGCTTTCTGTTAAGTTAGTCTTTCAAAGAAAGGCAATAAAAGTCCAGAGATATCTCTAAAAAATATGAGTATGTGTGTAAGATGTTTCATTTGTTGGTAGTTTTGCAAGGTCCAGCCGTCCGGTGGTTGGAGTGTTATACTATGGTCTATTCAAGTCTGTGTATGCTTCTGTTGGATAAGTACATTTACATTTACATTTATTCATTTAGCAGACGCTTTTATCCAAAGCGACTTACATTACATTACATTACCAGTGTTACAGTCACTGGAGGCAAGGTGGGTTAAGTGTCTTGCCCAAGGACACAACGACAGTATGAACTGTGGGGCGAGCGGGAATCGATCCTACTACCTTCCGGTTGAAGGACGGCCGCTCTACCCACTGAGCTACTGCCGCCCCAGTATGTACCATAAGATGATGCTTTTCTGAAAATGTTGAAAAATTAATATCATAGTAGGTTTATGCATTCCAAGAGGGTTATCCACAGTAAACTGGATATACAGTATAGTGGTAGAGACATTACATAAGAAATAAACATTGAAAGGCCATGAAGTAGGAATTACTGATTAAACTATAAAGTTTTAAGATTTACATTTATTCATTTAGATGACGCTTTTTTCCAAAGCGACTTACATTGTTCTAATGTAATTACCAGTGTTACAGCCACTGGAGGCAAGGTGGGTTAAGTGTCTTGCCCAAGGACACAACAACGTTATGAACTGTGGGGAGAGTGGGAATCGAACCGCCTCCCCTCCGGTTGAAGGACAACTGCTCTACCCACTGAGCTACTGCTCCCAAGATAAGACAGAATCCCTCTGACAGATGTTTTAATGAAGGCTCATTTATTTTTTATTGAGTTAAAACTGTAGGTCTGTGTCCAAGTATCACTATACTCCCTATAATTTTGTCCTTAGGGCTCTGCGGTTTGGGAGTTTATGAGAAGATTTTTAATAAAATTTTCAATTTATGATTAAGGTCCATTGTCTTTAAAGCAGAGTGCTACAGTCTACAATGGACATTTATCCAAACCTTAATGGAAAATCCAGCCAGTGAGCCGTGCAACATATAGCACTATTACCTTGTTCACTCAGGTGCTCCGACTGTACAGTCTGTGCGATAGAAATGTCATGTGTGTCAGCAGCTGCAGACCGTGACAGACCACTCCTATCACTGCCGCTTCAGCGCACATCAGTGAGTGACACCTGAGTGTAGTGTCACTGAGAGAAAGGACATATTTACACTGGTGTGCCACAGCCACGCCATCCCAGTGCAGTAAATTATCTCAGTTAACCGACTCGTTCCTGCTTATCTAACTTTATTTAGAAGGAGACACATTTGTGTTATCAGCTCTTTTCAGCAGTTTTACACGCTTTACTTTATCAGAAGTGTGTAGAAGAAAATGTGGCATCCCGGCTGCTATGTGTTACCACTTCATCTTTTATAACCTACAATAAAGCTATTAATGACCAAATCTTGTTCCTTAAAATACTGGGCTGCTTTGTCTGTTCTATTGCTGGGTCAAAAGCAATCAGAATAACAGTAAGTTATAAAAAAGGAGAATGCAATTAATTATACATTACTCCTAAAGAAAACATTTTAAAACTTGTTCTTCTAAACTTAAACTTTCTAAATATTTAGGTTATGAATTTTATATTTAGGTAAAAGTAAGGCAAGCTAATACTCTATGGCCCTTAAAAGTCATGACCAAGACCAGAAGCCTTTTTTTATTTTTAATGCTTACATACTCAAAACAAGAGCTAAAGGTGTGTGCACCACTTTCCAAGTTACGATCCATAAAAGTCAGATTGACCTTCTCTGACCCATAAGGAGCACATTTCACAGACATGGCACAAAGGTCACCATTTACGGTGGGATGGTAAACTGAAGCCTGTTTGAGAAATTAATCTTTTGTGTGTATTTGGAACCGTTTTATCTCATGCTATATCCTTCAAAAAAACAAATTTAATGTAGCTGTTAACATTTAAAGTCAAACTGCAAAAGTTTTTAGCCACTAGAGGGCGCAGATTGTTACAACGGTTGCTGCATATTTACAGACGTTTTCAAGTGAAGATTATTTAAGTGGCAAGTTTGGAAAGAAAACATGTTTTCTGAAACAGGAGGTTGTTTCAGTGTTTTCTGTACAAATGGCACTCTGCTAGGGTCCAGAGCACTGACCTGTTCATGAAATCTCTCACGATAAGTCTGCGTCTTGGGAACAGTAAAGTGTTGGAGGTTTCTGTCCAGCGGAGGGGACTGTATCAATGAGGTAGGCACTACTGAGCTCTAAGAACCATCAACATGATACTGAGAATACATCTTTTTCGGGCTAAAGTTACACAGTGCTCCTTTTAAGCAGTAGTGTTTAATGTGCAAATAGAGAGCACCCTATTTTTAATCAGCCCAATTTTGCCCAGATTTGATGACAGTAAAGATGGGTCACAAAAACAATGGTTTCTACATCATGGTCCGGTTGAGGAGTGAAAGCAGGAATAGTCCATGATGAATCAAGGACGGGAGTCATTGAATAACTATTGGACAAAGGCCTGTCTAAGGTTTATGCAAGTCTGTTATGATTTTACGACTGCTGTCAGTGTACAGGCCACACACTGCCGATGCCCCACTGAGCCTTTCCTGCTTCCACTCCACAGTCCTCCATCTCCGACCTGTTCCCCAGAGCACACAGCACATACACAGCTCGTCGAGTATCCCTCTGTGTGAATTAAGTCTGCTAAAAAGTACGCTCTCTGCATGTCTTATATCTTTCACTTATCTGTCACCAAAACAGCACAGAGAATCTGAGAGGGAACATACTCTGAAGAATTTGTGTCATGGCAAACCATTAATCTAAAAAGAGGGGAGGGAGTTTAGCGTTTCACTGCAATTGTTCTCCATAAAACCCACTCATCAGCGGCTCATGTTTATGCAAAATTCCTTCATAAGTCACTTTGCATTGTCCTTCTTTGGTTTGGTATCGATGCGTGTGACAAGAGGCAGATTTACTTTTTGCACATTTCTTTCCCAGAAAGGATTTATAAATCAAACCGATGTGAGTACGCTAAGTTTTATAAAGCCAAACACTTTGGGGCGTACGCACTGCTTCAGTATAGATCTATGCTCTTTTGAAAAAACAAACAAACTTGATTAATTCTAGAAATAAGTTATGTCCATGGTTACATTTAAAGAGTTTCAAAGACCATTGAAAAATCTAATGTAGCACTGGCCTGTTATAAGGTTTGTCTTTGCTTTATACTAACAACATTATCCCCTTTGCCATTAAATGTTGGAAGAAATTATATTCATTGAAATGGATTTTTTATTAGTGATTCTATGTGGGCTATGTTTTGTGAAGTTTGGTAAGAGCTTTCAAATCTCAATCCGTATATTATTTCACATTTACAGACCAATAAGAACAATGTGAAGCCAAAAAAAAGGTAATTGCGATTGAAAGTGTAGAAAATCCTCTGTCATTACACAACTCATCCACAGTATGGTTGTTATTGTAATAGCATGCTCATAGCTTGCATTAGAATCCACATGTTAAACCTAACTAACTGATTGACAGATTACGGTAATATTGAAGTTAAACAGCAGTCAAAGTAACAAAAAAAAGTCTCACGGAAAAAACAAATAAATTTATTTTTGAAATGTGCGGACAGTAATATTTAGTAAATGCTTTTGTTTTTAGTTTTTTTAATGCATGTGGACACAAACCCTTAAAAGGAACACTGTTGCTTTAAGGGATAGACCTGCTGCGGCTCAATTTATTGCTTTATTTTTTAACGAGACAACACAGAGCAGGACCCAGACTGTACTGACAAATGCGGTTTCTTTTGTTTGCAGACAGACACCGAGCCCACCGCCCACTCTGCCTGCACTCACAGATGAGCCAGTATCCCTTTAACTAACAGTTAAACCCAACATTGTGTGGATTTAATCATGCACAAACAGCCCACATTTCAGGTGAAGTGGATTATTTTGCTGTTTCTATGAATAGGAGATGGCCCTGTTTGTACAAAACCATAATGCATGAGAAGTGAAACTGCAGGCAGTAATAAAGCCATGACTCTGACCTTTTGGAGACAGATTGTATGTATACACTAAGAGAGCAGGAATAAATAATGAGGGGCAAAGGGTGAAGAAAGCAAGCGCCATCTTTGACACAGCTTTCTTCAGAACAGCTTCCAAACAAACCATGTTTATAGGCTTTTTTAACATCAGGTGACCATCGTTGTATCTACTTTAACAGCCGGGAATCTGCATCTGCAAATTAGTCTCGACAATTTATAGAAGCTCATAAAGTTGTCTATAAAAGCTAAAGTAAATTGTCCACTGAAGTCTATTGTTTTTTTAATAGCCAACCAGTGTTACACGATGAGAGTGTCACTGAACTGTCTTTTCACATTCAGCTTGAAGCATTAGAAGTTACTATCAGAGGCTCATCCAGCCAGACAAACTCAGGCCATGAAGTGCTCTTAAGGCTGCCAGACATCAATGACAGAATGACTTTAATCATCAACAACGGTTTCCCACACATCCAATCATTTTACGTTTATAGCAGATGTGATTAGCATTTTTAAACACTTTAGAAAGTAGCCCTTTTTATGCTCACTCTTCTTTGTGGTTATCCAGGTCTTTTTAGGTCTCACCTCATCCTGTAAATTCTAGTGTCAGCATGAGGGCGTGTGAGGAATGGTCCTGTTTTATTCCGCAGCAGGAGGTAGTTACCAGAGGCATCACAGAAGAGAGACAGGTTAAAAGAAGGAGACTCCAGTAGTTCCTGAATTCTTATGGAGGATTATGCTGAAAAACACAAGATACAGATACAGTATGCGAATGTATAAGAAAAAAAAGGACAGATTTAATAAAGTCCCCAAAACGCAGCAATTACTGCAGCAGAGAGTAAACTTTGATTAGCATTTTGTTGATGACTTTGCCTATTTTCAACACTGAAGACTTTTTCTCTGTTCAGCCAAAGTGCCTCTGTCAGGGTTTATTTCAAAGAAGCACCTGGAAAATACACAGTTATTAAGCTCTGTGCACTGCTCATCTGCTCAGCTCAGACAACGCAGCAAAAAGAAGCACAATAGCATAATTTAATCAATCCCTTCAATCATCCATTCTTCTACTGTATGCTTGCCACTTCAAAGAAATAAAGATATCTGTAATTATTGAATTAATAACAAACTGCAGTCAGGACTGACCAACTGTGTCTTTAATAAACAGGAAAGTACTATCATCAGTTCAAAAGCAAAAATATGGTCTGATGAAAGTATTAACTAAGAGAAACAGTGTTTTTGAGTAAATTAGAGTGAAATTAGAGTAGATGGAGGAAACACTCCGAGCCGGAGTTGAACCCAGGTTCCACAAGTTAAGTGGCACAAGCTCAGAAGTAGGTGAGCCAGAATTAAATTACTGCCATAGTCCGATAATAACCAAAGTTTTCAACTCCGTGTGAACATCTTCAGTAAGAGCAGTCATTTGAACACACCTGGAAAATGAAATCTATTGTCCTGTCTGTCTATTCTTGATGCTTCCACTGGCTGCTGTTTGTCAAATGTTAGGCTAGTCTACAGTTGTTTTTAACAAAGACATGATGCTGTTTAAAAACATGTTCATATGAATGCAGAATTAGTCTGAGCAGAGCACCAGGGACAGTTTGATTCTCTCCTGTGCAAAGATAACAATCCTGCTCAGAGGGCTTTATTAAGGAAAAAGCCTAGTCCCAAGCCCTGCATGTTCTGACTGAGGCACACCTGTGTCATTTATTACTTTTACATTATTGTGTAAAGTCATAGCAGTGGCTCTGCACACATAAATGGCACAAATATGATTAGATGAACTGGATATTTTATTGATCCCGAGGGAAATTCAGGTTTACAGCAGCAGTGTCACTGTGATAACAAAGAGGCACACAGCATGAATAGTTCATCAGATGATTGTAACTATACAGTAAAGTATAACGAACCTCAGGAGACACCAAACATGTCAATCCGTAGCAGAACTAAAGAAACAATAAAGAGGATAAACCTGTTAGCATCTGTGCATCAGATTTTTGAAGTTGCGGGTTCATCTAGTGTTGTACACGTGACTATGACAGTAAATACAAGAAGAGCAAAAAAGGCAGTGAAAAAAAAAGTCAATACAGGTTCACAAGGACAAAAGTCAGAAGTAAAAGCCTAAAGTGCAGGTTGGGGATGTGCTATCATGTACACAAAGCCATATTGCAAAACTGAATAAACGCCCCAGAGCAGCTTGAGTACTGGCTGTGCTGACTCTGTAGATGCTAAAGTTAATAACACCAGATAACATTACCAGAGAAAAGTGGTCATGTTACTTCTGAAACAGCCTGGTTTTACAGTGGGACAATACATTGACTCAGTCACAGATAGTGTTTGAAAACTAGCTTCAATATGCTTCAATTTAATAAAACACTTTTTTGTGTCTTTTAACAGGACCATACAATGTTAGAGACCATATTTGCTCTTTTTGAAGGCTTATTGATGTAAGATTATTGCAAATAAGCAAGAGAGAAACTTGTGAGTGGGCTTTTTTTACAGTAGCTCCAGTCCCAGATACAAAACTAAATTATCTTGTTCTAATGCTCAATGACTACTAGTCATTGTGCTACTAAAGTGCTACTGCTAAAGTGCTACTGCTAAAGTGCTACTGCTACTGCTACAGTGCTACTGCTAAAGTGCTACTGCTAAAGTGCTACTGCTAAAGTGTACTGCTACTGCTAAAGTGCTACTGCTAAAGTGCTACTGGTAAAGTGCTACTGCTAAAGTGCTACTGCTAAAGTGCTACTGCTAAAGTGCTACTGCTAAAGTGCTACTGGTAAAGTGCTACTGCTTTGCTCCTAATGTTATTTTATTGATATTGGCCATAAAAAGAAAGCAAATATTTAAATACAAATCCAGCTCTGTTGAGACTCTGTGTATAATGTTAATAAATATGCATATACAGTATATATATATATATATATATATATATATATATATATATATATTAGGTTACCATATAACAAAAAGTATTAGCTCTGTCAAAATAAGTGGGACAGGGAAAACAAAAGGCTAGAATAGAAAAAAATAAATAAAACCACACTGGTTCATTGACTCGGTATAAAATAAACATTTTAGGAAGAGATGCAAATAAACTGTAAATAAAAAGATAAAATTGCAAAGACATAGATTATCCCACCATCTACAGAACATCGTAAACATTAAACATTAAAAGCTGGAGAAATCTCCGTGAAAGGAACAAGGTCAGTGTAGGAGGATCCTCAGACTCAAGCAGCACTGCATTAAAACTGAGTCTGTTCTGAAATCACAGCATGGATCAGGAAAGCTTCCAGAGGTCACTGTCTGTGACACAGATCAGTGTCGGTCACAAATGAGAGTTTAAAGCTGTGTCAAGCAAAGAAGAAACCACATGTGAACACCATCCAGAAACACCTCCGTCTTCTCTGCAACAAAGACATTTAAAATGGAAACTGTTCTATGTTCAGATGAATCAAAATGTTCAATTCCTTTTGCAGCATGAGCTTTGTCCCAGAGAACACATCGACGTGTCTCGATGGTTGAAAACATTTCAAATTGTCTGAAAAATTCAAACTTGTGTGGAAACGGGTAAAAAAGCTTTTGTTTGGTGTAAAATATTGGTGCTATTGGCTCCTCTTGAGAGTCACAAATTAATTTTATTTTACTATTGTAGTAAAACTGTGGCTTTTCTTTTTTAGAATCAGGTTTGCAATGGCAAATACGTATTATTAAATATAGCCCTATACCTCTTATTATTTCAAATTAAAAAATAAAACTTTCTATGTTAGAAATAAATGGAATAAAATAGAGTTGCATGTGTGTGTTTAATATTATGTAGTTGGTTAAACCACTTTTATGGTGGTTTTGTGGCGTCAGTTACACTTCAGAGTTCAGAATAATATAACAATCTCTTTCTCTCTCCTTACTTGTAATGTTTCTGCTCTTGTTGAGATCACATAGTCGGTGCCTCAAAATGCAGCTTCTGTGGAATAGGTCAATGGGCACAGCGTAGATAAATTGGATTCTGACACTTGAGATGGAAAAATGGAAGTGAATGTGTAGCTGGCCACCTCTGAAGAGCTGCTGTATTTACCAGGCTTTATGACAGGCTTCACAAAAGTGCTACAGACAGCTCAGGATGTTTTCAGTGTGTTGGGGATTTAGACTGGTTTACGTATTCATGTTAGAAATTGGGTAAGTTTTTTTTTTTTTTTTGACTGAACTGAAGCTATTCACTTTTACACAAACATAGTTTATTTTTCTTAGGATTTTTTTTTTCAGAAGACTATAAATAAATCAAACATTTGCAGACAAATGTATTTATTAAGCCAAATGATAACAAGGGATTCAATCTAAACATATTTATCTATAGCCACGATTAGCCTACCTGTTTGTACATACTGTATCAAACTGCTAAATATCTAACCATACACTAATGCTCCGTCCCCACTCACTGACAGCACACATAGAGTTTGTCAGTCCAGCTCATGTTACAAAACTGTTAAAGGGTCACACACAACAACACCAATGACACAAAACCAAAAATGTCACCAAGAATTCTCTAATTCTCCCAAAATATTTATTACTTACTTGATTTATTAATAGTATATAATGCAGATTTGTATCTGATTTGTCGGATCCCAAGTAAATGCAGCTTGTTAAAAAATCCTTCATTCTTAATGTTGTAGATGTCAGGTTATAATCTTTTGCTCCCCAGTATAGCTGCTACAGCCAGGAGGCGACTTTACCACAAGAACTTAAGAGATCAAAGGTAGAACGATTTCTCATTGAATTCATTAGAATGGACAAGAAGATGTTACAAGAAGATAATGGTTATCTACTCACACAGTTCATGTGTTACTGGAAGAAATAAGAGAGGACCTCTACGAGAAGCCATGTCATCCCTGCTACAACAAAACACTAGAAAATGTTGTCTCAGGTCCTTAGTGCAACATCATTTTGCAGAAAGGAGGCTCTGATTGAGAGGAAGCAGGACATTTCAGACATTACTGGAGCAATTGATGGAGCATGTTCAGTTGATACCACCATCTGAACTTAAGATATCTCCTGCAGCTGGAAACACATGTTCAATTCCTGTCCAGTTAGTGTGTCGCTCCATGACTCCAATCACTAACATCATGGCCAAATATACCCCGGCTCAGAACATGATGTCTTCATTTTAAAAAACAGCAGGCTTTAGACTAGCCTGTAGCTGGAGAATGTGGTGATGGCTGTCTATCAACGCATCTAATTAGTTTAAAATCCTACTGTTTTAATTCCATATTTTAAAGTAACTTTAGATATTTTGCGTAGGATGTTGATATTATTATCCGCCCACATTTAGGGATGTTGAAAAGATGAGTCTTTGAAACACACAGGAAAAAATGCATTATTGTGGATGCATGCTGCACCTGCACAACACTGGAGTACACAAAGGTGATGTCAGCTGAGGCCAGGGAAAGGCACAGATTGAACCTGAGCCAAATACTGAGCCTGGAGATGGATGACACACTCACTGAATGCCTTAAAATTGACTTATAGTAAGATTATTGTAGCATTTCTTTATTAACTTCAAAGCCTTTATGTTTACTTTTATTGCACTTATGTATAAATGTATTCAATTGTTATTGTTTATTATTATTATTGTTGTTTTTTATTAACTAATAATTTCTTTCTTACATAAGGGACAAGGTTTTGGGTAATGTTGTGTCATAAGATGTGACATTTTTTAATATATGGACACAAGTAAAAGAAACTGGGTTGTGTTTCCATTACCCAGCATCAAAAGAGGACATCACACTAACAGTAGTTCTGTTATCACACAATTCAGAACGGTTTCATGACAAACATCACACTCCCGGTGAACCTTTCAGCACCATGGACAGCACATCTCATGTCTCCTTTCTTCTTGTTCTTCCTGATGTTCAGTGCTTCTGCGACACAACCTTGATCTTGACCAGACTGTAACAGAAGCTCCAAGATGCTCACCAGTGCCTGGTTACATTTTTAAATGTGTTGTTTTAAAACAAATGTGCTGTTGGTCATTTCTGACAATGAGCCCACAAACATTTACTGACTCCATCAGAATGAATAGCTTGCTTGCCATCTTTGGCAGATACAAGTGTCGGTCAAAATCAAGATGTGAGTGTGGTCATCCAGGAAAAATACCAAAAACATTATTTCTGTCTAAGTTCTTCGGTTTGTGATTGTGGAACAGTCTCCTCTAAATGGCATTTCCTCCACTGAGCCACCACTGATTGTCTTAGCAGGTGTATTACTAAAACAACATCTTTAGAATGGCCTCAAATCATTCCACTGTGTTCATCCTCTGAGTGGCACTTCCCACCCACAGTCTCAATTACAATATTAACTTGTATCTCTTTTGCAGTAAAGCACAGTGTCTTGGTCACAGCTGTTCTTTAGATCTCCTCAGCCACACCCTCTCCTCACCTCCTCTTTCCTTTCCCTCTGTTATCAGCAGGAGTGAGGCACCACCTTCCCACAGCAAAATACTTAACCGTAGTGAGTTTTCCAGCGTAATTTTGACAGAACTATCAGGATGAACAATTGTACAGGGTTTACTCCACTTCATCCCCTCAGCTTCTGAGAGAAATCCCCATGACCTTTTAAATGGAAAACACTGGATCACTGATCTGCATCTTTTAAAATGTTAGTATAATATATTAGTAATTTACATAAATGTATAATATTCAATTTAGAGAAATGCTCTTGTGTCGATTATCAGGCTTATACGTAACCATGTACGAGGCAGTTTCCACATTTACAGGACGTCTCAAAAGTCTCTTCTCTTTAATAGAGTATATGCTTTAGTGGTGTTCTTTAACTCAAGAAATCCCCCGTGAATGGAAATAAAAATGCACAGCACAGGAAAAAGATGCTTGTGGGAGGATGACAGTTCACTGAACAATGTACCCAGCCCAGGAGGTTATGAAACATTGATGAGAGAGGGCTGTACTAAACATGTCACAGAGCCTGCATGTAGAGAGATGGAGAAACGTATCAGCCTTTTGTCCCCTTGGTCAGCCCTCTATAATTCATTGACCCTCCCACACCCTTCACTTCCACCCTATGTGTGCCTCAACACACCTCCGTTTGCACTCGGAGTAGAGTGAAGAAGGAACGACAGAATACATGCACAGGGGCAAGTTTCACAACAGCCTGGACACACAGGTTCAGGCTCTTTTAAAAACTGGCTTTTACAACAAGGACCGGGCAGTCTGTTGTACTCTGACCTGTGGACTTGTAATTCTTCATAATATTCATTAATGACGTGTTCCCAGTGTACACTGCAGCTCACAGTAACACGATCCTGACTTTAGCCATGGCTGATGGAAAAAGTTTTGACAAACTACTGTCATTATTTGACAGTGTTCTGTGAAGTTCTGCACATTGTGCTTGTTGTAGCAGAAATGTCTAGTGTTAGTGAAAGACTGTGTCTAACGCTCAATGTTCAAGTGGAAATAGTTACTGTTCCTGAAGCAGTCAAAGAGTTGTCGCAGATCACTACAACCCCAGCAGCACACAGACACACTAATTGAAACGCAGCTCTGGAGCGGCAGATATATGTTGAAATCAATGGCAGAGGCACAGAGAGACGAGTCCCATTCTCACCTGCTTAGCAGGTAAAGCACCTCTTTCGCTCTGCAAAGCCCTGGATAGATCTGTTCTTCACGGCTGCTGATAATTGAATTGGATTTCTTGAATGAGCTGATACAGTAGCAACGTTGAAGTATTGATCTACTGCTTGCAACGGGCACCGGTCCATTCCTCTTAAAGGAGATTGTACTTGTGTTGAATTTAAAGGTCCCTTGTGAGGTTTAAAAATCCTAGCCTGCTTTTGAATGTAAGCTATTTGGAAGCTATTTTATGAAAATAAAGATATGGCTGGCATTGTCTATAAACTAATCTATCCCCGTGTCTATGCAGGGGTCCAGGACAGTGTACTTATGGTTTACATACACATATATATACATGCACAGCATTGTTGAGCACAGCTTGATTTGGCCATGAAAGAGGAATATACTGAATTAACCCAATAGAGCACGTAACCAAATGACTGACCCTCTGCCACCTGTCTTACTGCTCTGAAGGGTGCTCTGTGTCTCAACAAGACTTTATTTTAGTCTTTCTTGGCTCCATCTAAAGCAACAGTTACTTTGGGCGCTGTTACATAGGCCGGCACCTAATTTAAAAATACCTGTGTTACTGTCATATCCTTTTGTTTCATTGTAATTGTATTTAGCAACATAAAACTGATATTTGTTTCACATCAGAGTCTAAAATGACCCATAGACACTTTAGAAGCCCATAGAAGCCTCGTTTCCCTTATTTCAGTCCCAAAATATGTTTTACTTTCTTGTTTAAGTCCCATTTAAGTCCATTTTAATTTAGTCGTGTCAGACTCTGCTGTGCTGCTGATGTGGTTTTGAATTGAATTTTTACCTGTAACGGACAAGAGCTGATTCTTTTAACACAAGCTAAACTAACGAAACAAACAAATTGATTACTAATGAAAACCGTTGATCTGCAGGGCCCAGTTGCTCCACACAGTGATCAATGTCTCTAAATGCACGTAATAGAACAAGAGCTGTAGACCACATTAGACCACATTAGACCCCAAAGATGTTCATTTCACACACTTATGACTCAATCAGGTTGTAGCAAGCCCGTGGTTTCCATAGTTATAGTAGTTAAGTAGTTTTCGGGAAAATGACATTGGTGGAAGAAGTAGGAATGGACCTCTCAGAACAGAAAGAGCCAGGGCCAAATGATAAGGACACATTAGCGAGTATGTTCTCATTAGGTCAAGGTGCATACATTAATACAATAGAAGTATGGATAGAAGATCCTGACTGTTTCCTGATCCTGATTTTTATTAGTGGTGAAAGTTTAATGCACAGTTTGGTAGGTATGTGCAAATTACTGATGTTCAAGTAGGACCTAGGTGCGTCTGTGCTGTAGATGGGCCTGACATGACATACAGACATCTCTAGTTCTACAAATGTTTAATACCATACAACAGCAATGAAAAGGGCCACATCTGTACGTATCTGTAGTATTACAAATCAAAAGCATTGAGCCGATTTTCACATTTATTTTATTAAATATGTAGTAACATGTCCCACCAATACCCCTTAACAGAGTCCACGTCCTACAGTCTATAATACACTGCTTAGTATATTATAGACTGTAGGAATTGTGCTTAATGG
This sequence comes from Perccottus glenii, assembly GCA_024416835.2. NCBI lineage: Eukaryota > Metazoa > Chordata > Actinopteri > Gobiiformes > Odontobutidae > Perccottus > Perccottus glenii. The sequence goes on from CM044548.2 coordinate 5,735,060, forward strand.
AACTAAAACTAAAAAGTGCACGACAAATAGACTATTTGTGCTAAACTTAAACCTGAAGAGTCTGTTCCTTTTGTTATAATGTAGACAGCAGTGGACTGTAGGATAGAGACAAACCAAAAAAAAAAACAGATTAATGGCCTCCACTTCAAACCAGGTAGGCTACTGTAACAGAATGCACTCCACTGTTTTCTTATCCTCATTAGTTTACATTTATAGACCTGCAAGCCTTACAAAACTTTAAACATCTTGCTGATTCCGGTGTGTAGTAGCTACAAGGTAAAGCGCTGCACAGACCTAACAGTTAATGCATGTAGGTGATCATCTCGGCTCTTTTAATAAACATAGCTTGATTAATGATAAGTGTCAGGGATATTGATTTCATAAGGTTTTGTGACATATTGCTCAATAACGATGCAATTTTAGTGCTAAATGAAGCCTGACAGTTTGAGATCCAATGCTTTGTAGACAATGTTAACATATGATAAAGCATTTAAGTAATGCCTTGTAGCCAGTCAAAGTATGTTACAAGCAATTTAGAAGAATTAGTGGAGGTTGGGGTCAGCTGCTGGAGGTGGTGCCACACAACGCCCAGGTCGGGTCGGTTTCCTCCCATTCATTTCTTTTCTCTAAAGTCAAACATGTAACATTAGATGGAGTTTTATCTGGAGAGGCTGTATGTACCTGAACAATACTCTATGTCATACAATTTTCTTTAACGCTGAGTTGTTCCACCTCACAACACAAATTGAAGAAAAGACCCATCATCTCAGCCTGTTAATGTTTTTTACAGGAGTGTTTGTTTAATTTATTCTTTGTGGCAGAGTGGTTAGCACTCCTGCCTCACATAAAGACGGTTGTGAGTTCAAACCCCCGCCCGACTCGAACGTCTCCAGCCTTTCTGTGAGGTGTCTGCATGTCCTCCACGTGTTACAGTGGGTTCTCTCCGGGTACTCCGGCTTCCTCCCACTGTCCAAAGACATGAATGTTTCTGCTGCTGGGATAGGCTCCAGTCACTCGTGACCCCTAACAGGACCAAGAAAAGAATTGTAAGAAGAAAATTAATAAATGAATGAATGTTTTTCAAAATACTTTTCTCAGACATGCAGTAATTTTGAACAGCACTTTTAGACTTTGATCAATGAGGAAAAATTGTCAATGAAAAATTGTGACCACGTTATGTAAATAGTTACAGTTAAGTTTTAGTTAAGTAGTTTCCTAGAAAGGACATTGGTAGAAGTAAGAATAAACTTCTCAGAACAGAAATAATGAATTGCTATTGGTCATAAGAAAGTTGATGATGAGTTGGCTTGTTTGGTCCTCTTCAAACGTGCTCATGTTAACAGTCCTGTATAGGCTAGGACTTACAGCCAATCACAATGTGTGCTTAACGCCACACTCAATCATTTTACACAAGGTCCTCATGAGTCTATCAGGTATCTTCAACTGCACTGCACCTTTTAGGATGAAGGACAGACTTCAGTGATTTTACATGCAGACTATGACCTCACGCTTGCTTCCAGTAGACCCACATTTTATCCTTTATTTTGCATTTACTAGTGAACGTTAGCCAATGTCCTGACTTGTCCGAAACAGTTGATGTAATGTGGAATATAAAGAAGTTTGTGCGGTTGTTCTGTTTGGACGCCAGCCCAGATCTGTCCCAGGACAACGCCCTGTCCAATAACCTCAGTTATAACTCAAATCCATCTCAGAGAACTCCGCAAAGGCAGCTGGGTGTCAAGGCTCCTATAAAAGTCTCTCATTTCACTCTGCGGGACAACAAGAGTGTTCATCCTCAATAAGGTAAACACAAGTGTTACAATAGAAGACAAAACAAGCAACACTCCTGTGGCGGATATGTCAAGCGGTCAAGCAGAATTCTTTTACATACAGACATGGATGTATTGCTTCACTCCAGGCACTAGCGAGAGGCATGCATTATTAAAACCACATCAAGGTGCAGCGAATGCTCACATATATCTACTCCTATAACAACTGTCTGCTGGACTTTTTTCTGCTATTTCCCAGGTACCCTTATACTTGTGACTCTTTTGTTCAAATCTGTATTTTCGGTGTACTATAAAGACACCTAAAATAATTAACCTGATAATCATAGATGGTGGAATTGGACGAACGTATGTCTTACGTCTTTGGAGCTGCAGAAGAGTTTATGAAAACAAAAAAGATTGCCATAGTTGGAATAAAGTCAGTTTGGGTTGCAGTATAAAAATGATGTAAAAATACCTGAGTACAAACATCTCAAATAAAATGAGACTTTGGATGAACAGATGCATAGAACTGTCACATGAAGACAAAGAGATATCCTGTGCTTTATTGTAATGACAAAACAACAACAAACCACTTACTCGCCACTCTGTTTCCAGATTTACTTCTTGCCCTTGTGTATCCCACCTTTTGTGATTACCAGTCCCGTCCTAATGTTCTACGCCTGTGTCTCATTGTCCCCAAATGTATTTAGTCTCTGTCAGCCTTCCCCCTGTGCCAGTTTGTCTTTGTCCTTGTACCAAGCGGCCCAGCCTTTTCTTTTCCTTGTGTTAGTTTGCTCATGTATGACCTGCCTCATGTTTCTCAGATGTTGTCTCTGCCTGTTTCCTTTTGGATTGTTTGCTTCTTCTTTGTGGACTGATTATTTGTGTACTGACCACTGCCTGGATTAAAGGAAACTTGAATTTACGTGACCTGTTTGTGATTTGTGCTTTTGAGTCTCCACATCTCCAGCCTTGTCAGGAACAACAGCTGATCCAGCCGAGGAAGTATAAAAGTGTAACCAGAGGGCCAGTCTTTGATGCAACGTGTAAGTGTGCATTAAATGTATTTGAGAGATCAGGTCTTTTATGTGCATTTGGAAGAGGCCTAGGTCATGTGTATCAGGTTGTATTTGAATCTCGTGGTTTGAAATGAGAGACCTCCAAGCTGTTAAATATATCAGTATTGGGACTGTGTCAATGCGGCGACAGTGTCCAGAAATAAAATAGGATGATTAACAAAGCGTTGTGGAGAAGGTTGTACTGCTTACTATTAAGAATTAACAGTAGATTTTTATTGGTAAATTAGACAACAGAAATAATACTGTGGCTGACACGCAGCATTATTGACACTTTAATTGTATTAAAACAGTTGTAGAAATAAACAGTCAGACAAAATGCCATTTTAACCAGAAGCCACTGCATTTGAAGCTGGAAAGCGAGAACCATATGTGGACTCAAGAGGACACATGTAAATACCAGGTGTCACTGCGAGTTGAGCTGGGCCCTTTTTAGAAAAGGAAGGTTTTAAATTGCGGGGCACTCTATTCACCAACATGTACAACATCTGTGAGTATAATGATTGTATGCCGCCTGATCATTTATGCATTCAGTTGAATTATCTAGTGTCTTGTAAGAACAGTAAGCTGGTGAAACAAGATATCACACTGAAAAGATGAACCCACTGTGACTATTTGCTATTCCATAATGATGAGAGCAGTAAGTGCTCAGCTGGGTTCACATATGGTGACAGCGAGGCCATAGCATATGATTGATGTCATTTACATAGTCATCAAGCCGTTCTGCGACCCCATCTGGCCTGTGGATGGGGTCAGTGTCATTGTGGAAGACACCACTCCCATCGGGATGAAAAGGCTTCACTCTCAAATGTGCATTCATCTTGGTAATGAGTGGTTTATGCACTGTGGCCCTACTATCACACCCCTCAGGATGAGATTGTGGACGGACGGTTCTTCTCCACAGTCTGATCACGTCCCAGTGCTGACACTCTCAGTCACCCGAGGAGGAATGTTTTTTCTTACATATTGAGCTAATGCATGGACACTGTGGTCTCTAAATGTGCGCTGTCAACCACAATGTCTGAGTCTATTTTACGTGACCCTGATGTCTTTGTCACAGATCTAAACACAGCCATTACTTTAGCTGCTGTTAGTTAAACACTAGCAAGGTAAGCATTTATAAACATAGCTTCTGCCATCTGTGCCCCGACAATGAACCCCTTTTTTCTCCTCTTAGCTTGACCAAACTGCTTTTACACTTGGTTGCGGGAAGGTTAGAAAGTTAGTTTTGATGATGTGCTGTGTGTTATACTTAATGCAAAATGATTAAAAGATTTTTCATTATGAGGCTATTGTACATGGTGGCCCCACATTGGCAGGTTGCATTTGTTTGTTAAAGCAGGACTAAGCAAAGACACTTTCTAAGGATTTACATCATGTCACATTGGCTGTAATCTGGAGCAATGTACAAGGTTAGAGGATGTTTGAATGTATAAATTATTAATAATGTTGACCTTTTGTGTCAGTGTTGTCTCATCTTCAGCCAACACTAATGCCCCTCATATCATGCATTAACACTTGGAAAATGTTTAATTTCAGTCAAATTTTGTCCAGACATTGTATTTCTTAAATTTACACAGACATTGTGGGTGAGCTGGCTGTTGCCTTTCTGTTTCAAGTCTTGCATTCACAATAGTTGAGTTAAATGTGTGCATGAATGTGTGGGTGATTGGTGACTCTAAATTGTCCATAGTGAATGAATGTGAGAGTGAATGGTTGTCTGTCAGTGTCTGCCTTTAACTGTTAGCTCTGTGATTAAGTGGCCATTGTCCAGGGTCCACCCCACTTCACGCCCAAAGCCACTGGGACAGGCTCCTGTGATGCCTAACGGGATGAGCAGTAGAAGATAAATGAATGAAATGAACATTGTGTTATTATTGTGTTCCACTGAATCAAGAATAGCAGAATCACTGAGGCGTGATGTTAATGTTTGTAGGCAGCACAATATGATAGCAGCTGTTGGGCAGGCCGCACAACAATGTGGGTGGATATCAGCTTTGACAGATGACATAATCACTTTTAGTTGTAATTAAATGATTTGACATTTTATGAATATAGTTAAATTGTAGAAGCAGAGGCAGTTTATCCATTGCAGGATTTTAATAACACATGCTCATCCTCTTTATGAAGAACTTTGACTGGGAGCATGCACCTTTAGCTAGAGTATTTTAGGAGCTCCTTTGTGCCAACAGCCAACTTATTATCATTATTCAATTCTATTTACCCTTTATTTAACCAGGTAAAAACTCATTGAGATCAAAATCTCTCTTACAAGGATGACCTGGCCAAGAGGTCTGCAGCACACGTCCTTATAAAAATCAATACAAGTTAAAACAAACTAATAACAAAGAGTAGGTCAGTACAATAACAATTTAAAAGTGCAGTAATATAGAAACCAAAATTGAGAACACAGCAGCAATTAAAAAACACAGGCACTGTCCAATAGTCTCACATTCTCTGTTTTTTAAGACTGAATGAAAATTTCCAAAGGAGATGAAGTCTGACAGTTTCAGTTCAGACGTGTTTCAAGCAGAGGGGGGCGGCAAAACTGAAGGCTTTTTTACCCATTTCGGAACTAACTCGAGGCACAGTTTGGTGAAGAACATCACATAAAACATAATGGTTTTTTGTTCTGTGAAGAAACATGCTCACGAAGGAGCTAAGCCAAGTAGAGTTTTATAAACCAGAGTCAGTTAATGTGTGTCTGTGTATACTTAAAGAAGATCTGCCTGATTTAACATAAAGTTCACTGTGATGGATGAGGCAACATCACAACAGTACTATACAAACAGTATTCAAAGATTCATAAGACAAGATCTTTAGATTAATTGTTTTATATCTTGTACTGATTTATTATGTTTTTATAATTATGTATTTATTCATTCAATGGCTGTTTTCTGTGTCCTTTTGTCCATCCCTTATCATTGTTATTCTTCAACAGAATAAATTTTCTCTTTAAGGATTAATAAAGTAACATTCTTTTCTGTTGCCAACCTGACTTCCTCTACAAGTTCTGTATTCTTCTCTTTGCATCCACCACTCTATTAATAGTTTCTTTGTCAAAGCTGTAGGGTTGCAAATGAATTACAAGATGAAAAAATACAACATTTAACCAACCTAAATGGGGCTATTGAAAATGCAGACTGACTAGTCATGTTGGTGGTTTAAAATCTACTCAGGTGCCCTAATAGTATGATCCAGAATAATTAAGGAAAGGGACTATATTTATTTTTGGTTTGTTTGCAGTCCTCCTCACCAACTCCGAAACATCCTGGTGGACAGAATTTGTTTTCTTGTTTAAGCTGCTTCGCCATTTGTGTTATATTGCATCAGGGTTGCCCGACTCTCCTCTAATGGGCCCTTAGAAAGTAATTACGAGCCTGCAGTACCTTTTTTGTCTCTCCACCTTCCTGCTGCTTTAGAAATAACTGCTTTAGTGGTAAAAGTTGGCCCACAACTGTGCAGAGTCTGTCATCCTGATGTCTATCTGGAATTATTCTTAGCAACAGGCTGACAGGGAAGAGACTGCATTAAAATAATGCAGTAATGGCCATATTCTAATTCTTTTGTTTCTATACAAAGAATTAGTCTGTGTCTCTGGGGATTTGAGCTGGATTTAAGAGTTGCAGCACCAACAGACGCAGAGTAAAGGGCCTCTGGGTGCAACTGGATAGACATACAACTAAAGTATGGTGTCTGGAAGGGAAGAGATTACAGACCCATTTTACTTGAATGAATTGGTAATATTTCTATAAAAACTGAATATTTTAAGTGAGAATCCAAGTTTTGATCATGCTTTTTCAAGTATTCTGATTGTTGCTGATTTCAGAATCTGTGATACCTGAAGAAATCTGATACTGTAGTGTGTTTGCATCAGCAGTGGGCCGTGAGGGCCAGCAAGGCCTTCTCTGCTGGCCTAAATAAGATTAGAATCAATCCTTCAGAATCAACAGTGCAGGAACCTGTAGCTTCAAATACATGGTAATATTGGTAAGGTGGGTTAAGTGTCTTGCCCTAGGACACAACGACAGTATGAACTGTGGGGAGAGCGGGAATCGAACCACCTACCTTCCGGTTGAAGGACGACCACTCTACCACTGAAGCCACTGCCGCCCCAAGTGAGAAAAGGTGTTTTTAGTCTACTTTTGAAAGAGGCTATTTAATATAGTGTCCTTCAATCTTTTACAGAATAAGGTTAATGCAGATCTGCAGGAACTTCTTTAATTGTGTTAATTGTGTTTCTTGCTTACATAATTCATTCTCACTACATGTGGTATTTGACTGTGATGCAACGCCCTGTTACAGTACATTTCTAGAATTATATTATTATATTACAGTATGTTTTCTATAAGTGGCATTATAATGACAGTATTAGGAGATGGTTTAATCCAGGACACACTGAAGGCCTAGGTGTAAAATACTGATGGGGCAGCACAGTATTTGCACAGTATACAGGTTTCTGACAGCTGCTGACTAACTAGTAATTAGTCATTTAGCGGATGCTTTTATCCAAAGTGACTTACATGAAGCTTCCATTCAACAGTGTTACATTCACATTTTAAGTTGACGCGTTCATTTAAAGCAACTTCCATTAAGGTCCTATTCACTGGTGTTACAGCTTGAACACTTCTGGAGGCAAGGTGGGTTAAGTGTCTTGCCCAAGGACACATCGACAGTATGAACTGTGAGGAGAGCGGGAATCGAACCGCCTACCTTCCGGTTGAAGGATGACCACTCTACCACTGAGCCACTGCGCCAACCAAGATGATAGTCCACAGTACTTCCAGGGTTTCCCCCACATCACACCCAAGGCCACTGGGATAGGCTCCACTGAAGTCTAATGGGATAAGCAGTAAGATAAATAAATAAATAAATAAATAAATAAATAAATAAATAAATATAAAGCATTGTGTTTTTATTGTGTTCCAATGAAATGAAGAATAGCCGAATCACTGTAGCGTGATGTTATTGTTTGTGGACCTGCCAGTGTCTCCACTGATCTCACAGACTTTACACCAACTAATACACAGCTCTTTTTCCCACCCATTGTCTCTCATCCTGTGCTGAGACAGTGACAGCTTACTCCAGTGAAAGGTCAGAACATGTTTATATGAGTGTTTTTTGTCTCACTGTTGCTGGAAATCTGGTAAATAAGCCACGTGTTAGTTTGCAATTTTTGTCATTAAGAAAGAATCCAGGATTCTATCATTTGTCATGTAACAAAGCTTTGTGGGTTTGGTTGTATATTATTTAAAGTTCAAGCCCAAATTTCAACACTTCTTCTCCTTCAGCTGAAAAGGTTTATTTGGGTTCATGATAGTTGTGACAAGGGCAACTGTCAAGCTTATTTGAAGACTTATTTACGCAATTTCTATCAATCATTTTAAACCAACAGCAATTGAAAAATCACTTGAGGAACGGGATTAAACATAAAGTGGCACAGCAGCTTTGTGTTTTAAATCTATCTCTGACACAAGCCAAACCCCGCTCTGGGATCTGTCACTCAACTGATTTTCACACTCTTTTAATGTCATATACACTTTATTACATGTCAGACAATACATTCAGTGGCATTTAGTCATTTTGCCAAAATTTAAGCTCTATAGGATAATATGACACTGAATGTCACTATGTCACAGTAAGATGGAAATGAAAAGATTTAATTTAATTTGTAGCATTAACAGTACATGTATATATTCTGCTGTGTTACAGAGTCTAAAATAGGGCTAAGATGAGAAAATAATAAGACACATTTCTTTAGTTCTAGGTAATTCCACACATTTGTGGTTAATAAACATTTACATTACATTTAGTCATTTAGCAGACGCTTTTATCCAAAGCGACTTACATTTACCAGTGTTACATTTACAGTTGACGCTTCATTACAGCGATTCAACAGCGACTTACATTAAGTTCCATTCACCAGTGTTACAGCTGGAACACCACTGGACAGAGGGCAAGTGGTGCTACTGCAAGGACACAACCACAGTAGGTGTCCTTCAATCTTTTACAGAATAAGGCAGATCTGCAGGAACAACAGCAAAAGGGAAATAAGGTTCGGAAGTTCCAAGCCTTCTTATGCCTGACACTCAAATCTGGACAGAGTGATAAGATCTAATGTGGTCAGACTTACTGCAAGGTGTAAATCATTTTAACATGTCCTGAGTATTTGAGTTTAAAGACACATTTGTAGGGGGTCCTGGTCAAATAATCAGATTTCTGTGGAGCTGTGAACAGGTATGCATTGTTGTGTCTTAGCCAAAGCACCACTTGTAGAAAAAGAATGCCACTTTAACATTCTAATTAAGCGGGCATTTTTAAAAGGAATGGCAATGTGGTTACCACTGTCCCATTACAACAACAAGGCCCTGTACTATGTCTAGTCAGAGTGGGAGGTTTGCTTGTTCTCCTTTCTCTGTCTGGGTGGGTTTTCTCAGAGGAGCAGTTTTCCCAACCAACTTTGAAAACAAGCACTGTATACTATAGGTTAATCTCCAGGTCAGTACCATGACCAAGGAACTGACTCGAGATATGGAGAGGGTCCCCAGGCACCACTCAGTGGCTGCTTCCAGCTCCTAACAGGACCCTAACTGACCCCAGTGGCCCTTACAATGGAGTAAAATAAATAATTGTGTTTTAAATCAAAGAGAGTCACCAAAGAATTGGAAAGTGAACTTTGCAATTTCCAACGAGAGGAAACGTACAAACTGAAATTTAGTGGACATCCTCCTACTTTTTGTGCAGGAACAGTATAAACAGAAATGTCAGAAGATGCGACATCTTGTAAGAAAAGGGGTATTTGATAAAGTAAAAAAAGAAAAGTGCTACAAAAGGGGATGTTTTGCATTTGAAGCAGGAAAGGGCTGACCACATGTGTCCAGATAGAGAGAAGACAGATTTGAAGGGCCTTGATAATACATTGAATAGAAACGTTGCTTCCGAAATCACCATTTTTCAATAGGCGTCAGTTTTAGAGCATACTCTTCTTTGTGTGTAATCCATGTCCCGTTAGACGTGCACACAGCAGGATTACATATACACTACAGTGTTTTCAACTGCTGAGCCAATTCAGCAGTAAAAATACATTCTGCACAAATAGAAATAAAGAGAACAATCTTTAAAAATACACAGAGGCGTGACAGCATTTGGTAAAAATTAGGCTGAATTTTAAGTGCTGATGGGAATGGAAAGCCTGTACAAGCCCTGCAGCATGGAAAAGGCTCGAAATAGACTGGTTATAATGATCCCTCAGCTCTTCCATTGTGTGACAACAGAGGCAGTGTGACATTCAAGTGTGACACCACATACATGTCGACACATTTCCATTTTTAAGCCATTACTGTGGAGATAACTCTACCTCCCTCGATCGGTCTTTAAATCTGCAATCTTCTTTTAGCAGCTACCACTGTTATGTCCCTCTTCTGTAAGGACAAAGAGTGGACAGCTTTTTAAAAAATGCAAACAAATGTGTTTTTACCACTGACACTTGAAAAATTTCACAGCTTAGATAGCCCTCCCATTAGCTGGCTCCTTGGCTCTTGCTGCCAGCCAGGATTTATTGACAGTGACCAGGAAGTTTCGAGCGGTCCGTGAGGCAGGATCGTCTGGGGAGATGTGATGTCTGCGTTAAATCCTTTGCTGACCACAGCCCAGGCCGCTCTCTGTAACAAGCTCCTGGTAATGATGCCAACGAGAATCAATGGGCAAATCCCATTCTGAAGACCTGATCTCTTAAACCTTGCATATTGATAATGTAAATGTTGCCCAGAAGATTGCAGGATGAGCAGTGCTGACTTTTTGAAAGCCCTTTAAAGGCTTGCTCAACATCCAGTTATCTGTTTGTTTGTTTTTTATGAATATAACTGCAGTTTGTTCTGAATAATTCTACATAATAAAAAAAAATCTAATGTGACTTTGTATGGCCAAATGCTATGCTGTGTTATCCAAAAAAAAAAAAAAAAAAAAGGAATCCAGCTAATGGACGTATACAGTTTCTTTGTTTTTTCTGTAATTTTTGTACAGATTGGGACAGGTGTGCTAAAAAAAAGTGCACTAACATTTCCAAAAATTTTGAAAAATGTACATATGTACTTTTTTAAGTATAAATCGTTCTTTAAAATGTTTTCCTACTTGTAGCAACCCTGCATAATGTTTAGCCAGTAATGAAAACTGTGACAAGGATAGTAAAGCTTCTGCAAACCTTTTCCACTATAGTTTGTGGTCCAGTGGGCTTCAATGTTAGTTTGTCAAACAATCGATAAGCATTCCATTCACTTTTTAAATTATATTTGATATTATCATTTGATTGAGATTATTATCTGACATTACAACGATAATCAAAACATATTTTTGAACTGTGGTTCATTATAAGACATAAAGCTACATGTCACGTTTGCCTCGTGTTTCTCCTCAAGCTTATACTACAGATTTTTTTCTTCGGTCTGAAAGACACAGTCTTGTCAGCAGATTGCAGAAACGGTGAAGCAGCAATGATGAGGAGTTGTTGTGGGTCGTTTCCGGTTCTGTGCGCAGGGCCAATGGAAGCTGTGCTGGCAGGAAGCCAGGCTGACTGAATGGGGTCATAATGAAGGGCCACAGGTAGCAGCCCGTGGCAATGCAGCTAAGTGACGTAGAACAGCTCTCCAGATCCCAGCAGGAGAGGAGGCTGGACTCACAGGCCACAAAGCTCTGCCTGAATGCCCGCAGCTCCACTGAATACACATGAAAAGGCTGATCAATGCTGTTTGATTTGATCTCATTTGCCTAATCAAATGTGATTATCACCGCATCATGGTGTGCCACATGTGACTTGAACCATTCTTATTCTTTGATTCTGGCATGAGCTGTGCATTGGCTTTTGCTACTGATGGTAAAGTATTGCACATAAACTCTCACTTTTTAAGTAGGCCCTTACTTATGATATATAAACTACTCCTTAGTAATCTTTTTCATATGTATATGACTAGTTTATAAATTCATGTTGAAAGGTCCTTGTTATGAATGTAATGAATGTTAAATCCTAATTGTGGGGAAATCAGCCATGTCTTCCATTATTTTAGATTTTCCTGGATGAACACTCACAAACACACACTACACACTACAAACAACTTACTACAGTGGTGTGTGGCACATCACAAAGAAACAATGCAATAGACATCAAGGCAAGAATAAAGCTAACACACTGGAGAATCAGCTGATAATCTCATTTACGTTAACCAGCAACTATTCTCTGCCACATTTATTTCCTGTAGGCAATATTTATTCACTAATTCACATATAAAGACTAAAAATATGAAATCTTAACATTGGAGAAACTGAGTATAGTTTTGAGGGGGGTGGGACCTGGCTGACTGTCATTGTATGGTTGCTTTTTCAGTGTAATGTTCATAGCATATGGTCAAATGATATGAATAAACGCTGTATTTTCAAGCTAATTAAATGTCATGGCATAGTATAAAGTTACATTAAATTTGTCTAAACAAAGCAAGTTAGCAAATGTCTCTATGTTAGTTCAACCTTTTATAAACATGTATAAACTAGTTTATTCTCTACAGTAGATAACTGACACCTCCTACGTCAAATAATGTATTGCTGTGAATGGGACCTGTGAAAATTAGATTTTAAATATTTCAGTCAAAGTCACCATTGTGTGTGTATAGAGTAGCCGTACCGATTCTTCTTCTATTGTACACTAAAATGAGAGTCTTCCATGTGGAAGTTCTAATAGACAATGCTTCACACATTTAGATTTAACAACAACCAATCAGAGAAACCATCCATCCATCCATCCATCCATCCATCCATCTTCTACCGCTTATCCGGGGCCGGGTCGCAGGGGCAGCAGTCTAAGCAGAGACGCCCAGACTTCCCTCTCCAGACACTTCCTCTAGCTCTTCCGGGGGGATACCGAGGCGTTCCCAGGCCAGCCGAGAGACATAGTCCCTCCAGCGTGTCCTAGGTCTTCCCCGGGGTCTCCTCCCGGTGGGACATGCCCGAAACACCTCCCTAGGTAGGCGTCCAGGAGGCAATTGAAACAGATGCCCGAGCCACCTCAGCTGGCTCTTCTCGATGTGGAGGAGCAGCGGCTCTACTTTGAGCTCCTCCCGAGTGACCGAGCTCCTCACCCTATCTCTAAGGGAGCGCTCTTCTGTTCCTCCGAGGTTCAACTATCGGCCGCATTCTCCTCTCCAGTACCCTGGCATAGACTTTCCCGGGGAGGGTGAGGAGTGTGATCCCTCTGTAGTTGGAACTCCTCCCAGACCCGAGTTTTAGCCTCCACAACCACCCGGGCTGCAGTCCGCTTGGCCTGCCGGTACCTATCAGCTGCCTAAGGAGTCCCACAAGCCAACCAGGCTCGGTAGGTCTCCTTCTTCAGCTTGACGGCATCCCTTACTTCCGGTGTCCACCACTGGGTTCGGGGGTTGCCGCCACGACAGGCACCGGAGACTTTACGCCCACAGTTTCGAGTGGCCGCATCGACAATGGAGGTGGAGAACATGGTCCACTCGGACTCAATGTCTCCAACCTCCTTCGGGATCTGGTCGAAGCTCTGCCGGAGGTGGGAGTTAAAGATCTTTCTGACAGGGGGCTCTAGGGAACGTTTGGCAGAGCCCCCTGTCAGAAAGATCAGAGAAACCAGCATCACATAAAGCATATAAACAATTACGACTGGTTTGATAGTATTTTTACCAAATGGAAATTGAAGGGATTCCAGACATTTTTTACAGAAAATAGGTGAATTAGTAAATGGCCAGTCAATAAAGGTGATTGGTAAAAACCTTTGTGATTATCCACAGTTATTCACATCTGGCGTTTTGCAAATTGTCGAAATTAGAGGTGAATTTTACTCTTGAACTGATCAGTGAACAGGAGATGTCTTTGCAAACACAGCCAGCGATGTGGAATATCCTTTGACATTTTAACTTATTTTAATAAAACAGTGTAAGACAAATGTACATTCTAGCGTCTGTTCTGTTCCACTGGAAACCTTTTCTCTAAGGACACGAGTATCATCCGAGAAAGTGTTGGATCTGATTTTCACCTTTGTGTCTGGCTCCATCAGCCTCCCTGCCTCTCCTCTCCATTACGGCTCCAGTCGCTCAGCACTTTCAGCCAGTTTCTCATCCGGGCATGCTAATAAAGTACAGGGACCCCAGTGTGCAGGGGGCTTTGTAGCCACACAAAGCACATGAATCCCACAAAGCCCACTTCCGCTAACATCTTGTATATGTTTGTGTGCCTGTGTTCCTCCCCTGCTGTCCTGCCGCACTCAATAAAGTAATTCCATTTTCCTTCAGCTCTTTGGACTTTCTTCTTGCTGTGACAATGCCCCAAACCCCTTTGGTCTCAATTCTTTTGCCCTTCCTAATCCGTCACTCCTCTTTACCTTCATCTTCGCACATCCCCAGATGAATTTGCTCTCCCACTGTTGGAAGGGCTCTGACAATCACTGGGCCGAGAATGGGTCCCAGTGAGAGCTTGATTAGCATATAATTTGGACCGTTGTTTGATGTGTTGTAGTCCAGACTGGATTGAGCCATGTGATCTTGAGTGTAGTTTTCAAGTGAGCCTATGTTTTTTTAGGCAAAGAGGATCAGAGATGAAATCCAGTTGCCAAGTATCTCAACAATTTTACTAATGTATTCTGTTGTCACAGGCACAAAAGAAGAAAGAACAGGTAATGGTAACTGGCAATGAAAATGGCTTTATTGTAAAAAGTAAAAAAAATCTATTGGGAGGTTGTTGAAGTGAAAACAGAACAGGTGGGAAAGCAGGCAAACTGAAAAATAAAAAATAAAAACAAATTGGCAAGAAGCAGAGATGGAGTATTGGAGTCCTGGTCTTGGACTTGAAGCGAGTAACTGGCCTCATTTGTGGGACATGAATTGAACATAAGCCTCAATTACTCAACTCTGATTTGCACTTACCTTCCCACTTACCTAAAACTACAGATGAACATTTATATTTTTAATAGATACCTAAAGCAATGGCTTAAGTCTGGGCAGAGTTGTTCACACGAGAATGTGACTTATTGTGTGTTTAATATTTAAAAAACGCTTTTGTGCTTACAATATGTTTTGAATTGATTCAGCACATGTCTGCCGCCAAGTGCCTAGCCATATGTAACCAGCAAATCTTCTAAAAAGCTTTCCAAATAACATGAGCAAAGCCTCTCCGAGCTTGAGTTTATTATCAATCGGGCTGAGACATTTTCAGTGAATGCACTAAGCTTTATAAACTAAAGAACAATGAGCTCCTTTTTGTGTCATGGATGGTCACTCATCTGTGGTCCATGAGGATACGTCCAAGGATCTTCCGTGCTGAGTAATTGATTTTGGCTCAATTTAGAATTTAGAGATAAGGGAATGCACTGGATGTATTTGCAAAGACTGGTGAGATCTTTGTTTTAATTGAATGACTATCTCTTAAAAGCACCGTGGAACTGTTACATTGAGTTGCTCTACTCTCATAGGCTTCATCCGAGACGGCCCCTACCACTGTCTACACAAAGGCCTGTCTTGTATACTCACGTGTACTTCTCTTGAATTCTAGCAGGCATCTGTCCTCAAGAGGCATTGCTCTTGATAGTTGCAGTCTTTCAGAGCCATAACTTCCATTATGTTGGAGGACTTCTTTCAGAGGCAGTCTCCATTTCTTTATCTGATGACCAAAAAATGAATAAAGTTTGTAATATGCTAGAATTTAGGTTACAGATATTTTATTTTTTATTTTTCAGTGAAAGAACCTATTCAGAGTAGTTGAGAAGATAGACTTTTGAATCTGGGTATAACATCGTAGACATTTTTGCTTCAAAATGGAAGGTATTTAAAGCGTTATTTACTCATCTAGTTGTTTTAAAAGTTAAAATCAAAGCACCTTATTTATCAACACTTTATTTCAATGAACATATACAGGTGCATGACATTAATTGTGACTATAGTGTGTTTTGAAGGCACACTGCAGGATCACAGATGTTATGAGGGAACCTTTGACCCCCTTCAGACCTGTCATTACAATTTGGACACAGTGACCAATCAAGGTGAGATTGTATCTGAGGGTGTATTTGGATTTTACCTGGGTCCATATTTGGATCTCTGTGAAGATGTGCCTGTCTGATGTTGAGAGATGTAGAGAGCGAAGATGGATTGAAATGCAAGGTTTAAGGAAGGCCTGTGTGTGGAAAAATGTCAATGGGACATTAGAGAACAATAAAGAAAGTCCTGCATGTCCAATCAAATGAGAAAGAATTGTCTTTGTGTATAAAAGTATACTAGCCCTCTTGGACTCAGGCATTGATTTGATGGCTGTAAATCTGTTATTTCTCATTTTAAAAGTAAACTCCTTGATCAAGAAAACTTTTTTTTCTCCACAAGATTATACGTGAATTTATGAAAACATTGCAAAATCACAGTGGGTGTTTGTTGTTACGAAAAGCATATTGATTTGAACTAAATCACAGAAAATTGGTTCAGTGATAACAAACAATGTTCAGCAGTGTAACGGCTTTGAATCAGACAAGTCCAGCTGTTGCATGAGGGCTTTTTGAAGTAAACAGGTCTTTCTGTAATGCATAAGAAAAAGTTCTATTAATGTTACATTTTATCATTCACATTGGAATCTGGATAAATAACCTTTTCAATCAATAAATATTTGTAGAATAAGAAAATATAAACACAATGAATCATGAGCATAGCAATCGTTATATGAAACCCACTTTTTGAGTATTCATGTTTGTGTTCAGTTTTCTGCTGGAATAATTTGACAAAATTGTTACACAACCATTTATTGGGAAAATGTACTACAAAATTGTTAAAGTAAGATAGATGTTAAGAAATTGCTGTGATATCAGAAAAGAAAAGCCTAGATCTCTGGGCTGTGCTTAACTTTCAGCTCTTACCCGCAGACCTTAGTGTTGCTGTGCTCTTAATCTGCAGCTGACTTATGAGTTAAGAATTATATATGCAAGCATACATCTGCATTTCTCTTTACACTATTGTCAGGGCAAAGCCAAAAAGCACTTTCAGAGATTCAAAATGTGCTCACTACTAAACAATTCATTGGCACTATGTTGCCACACGCCCTGTGCTATCTATAAGCCACATGTCCCATCAGGATATATGTATATATGTCCTGTGTTTCACAGCACACGCTGAGGTCACTTGACAGTTGGGTCATGCACTGATTCTAAAAATCAAATGACGTTTGAGCCCTGTAACATGTTCTTTAGTTAAAATTAAAAATAAATATATATTTAATCATATAAAATGCAGCACTTCCTTTTTTCCACTTTTGTGTAGCGTATGACTCACCAGACTGAGTGCTTCCAAAAAGCCAAAGTAAAAGCTTTCTTAAAATAGCAGCAATCCAAACACAAACTGTTTAGGCGTGCCACCAGTGACGTGTGGACATTGTGCTAAAATGCAGTCGACTTTGTCAAGGTCACCTCAAGGTCATGCAGGGTGAAATGCATGGTGGTTAGTAAGCATATTGGCCCGATCAGAGTGACAGCAGTATAATGTAAACTGACAAGGCAGTGGAGTAACCATGCCAGCCCATTACACAACACAGGGCAGCTCAGCAGCAGCGCTACTTCAAAGTGACATGATTATACAACATCCACATTTCTTTCTTTGTCAGTGTCTAAGTGTGGGACAGACCCACACGCAGTCAATCCAGAGAAAAAATCTAATTAGAATCTGTTTTGACATTATCGCGTGATGTTCTTCATCAAATATGTTTGTATTTCATTCAACAGAAGTGTCTGGGGGGTGAAAGGAAAGTACTGATGATATTAGCTGATTCTAATCTGAGCTGCACTGAGCTTCAAAAGAGGCACCAAACAGCTTTCGACACACACTATCAGAGGCACAACTTCAGAACGTTCAAAGGGAGGAAAGTTCTCTTATCAAATGGCTCTTTGCTTAAATTAACTGCAAAAAATTCTCAGTCAAGTATATTATTGGCCTTCTGTAACCATGAGAACTGAGAAAAGGGTCGAGCCATGTCCTCATGTAAGGTAGCAGACCCTTTCATCAAGAAAAGTTTGAGGTTTAAACTATAGGCAAGAGCTATACTTTTGTATGTAAGCTGAATCTTTCCCAGTGCACTCTACTTAACCTTAGAAAGATTCAGCTCACATACAAAAGTATAGGTTAGAGTGCACTGGTCAGGGTCTGGGAACACACTCTATATAGAAACATGTGTTTTTTAATGAAATGCTTAGACACTTACACTAAACTCAAGCAAAATTAACAAAACCCTAGCCTGAATAAACAGAAAATAACACTCAAGTAGGACGTCGACAATTTAAATGTTAAGTTCGAATCATTTTCACAGAGACTAAATCAGCACAAATAAGTTTTTAATGTATGTATAATTTTCATTAAAAGAACAGTACAATAAAAAGCAAATAAAGAATTGAAAGCTGCTAAATTTTACTGCATGTATCTTTGGGAAACAGGAAAAGTTTATGTTCATCATTAGCCAACACACCACAGGAAACCTTCACTATTTGACTAAACACCCACAGTAAACCAGCTGTGTGCTCTTTTATCTTGTTTTCTTTCTTCAATAAGTGAAGGATAAACATACGAGTTGTGGATTTTTCTTTTTGTGCGTGTTGTAATGACAACAAAGGCCAGGACTTCTTTAGGAATGTGGTTTACCTTTAAAGAAGACTAATGTTTTTGAGGAAGAAAAAACATGAAATCAGCCTGTAATCTCCAGTCAAAAACAATATACAGTAAATACAATGCAGGATTAGCATACACGTGACTCCTCTTCGCTAACAATAAAGTGTCATAGTAAAACATTTGTATAAGTTAAATTAAAATGTGAACAATGATAAATCAATTGATTACAATCAATCAACCTCTGCCACAAAACAAAAAAGAGAAAATGAACTGCATGACTTTTATAATGTCCAGTCTGAAGATCAAAAAAAAGAACAAGGGTACCATTTTATTAACTCTATTTTGAGTCATTGTGTTAACAGCACAGATGCTCTTATTAAGCATAGACTGCAGTTGAGTTAGGCTTAGAAGAGGGTTATTTTCTCTCGCCTTTAAAATAAATGAAATTGGAAAACTGCTAAACCATTACACAATAAACGCCACTTGTGCAAAGCTTTTACTGTTGTGGAGCAAATTTTAAAGTTTTTTGTGAACTGAACACTCAGGAAGAGAACAGAAGAACAGTGTAAAGGGTCAGGGTCACCAAAACCTGACTCCTGCGCAACTGTGTCAGTGTTGCAGAGCACGGTTTTAGCTTAAGATCATAAAATTCCATAAATTCCCTCATTTGAAAACCAGGGATATATTATTAGAAATGTCAAGTAGACCACAATTACAATAATATAATGGTGGATATTATTAAACGTTTTGGTTTGTAGTTTTTGACTTTTTTAGGGGCGCAGTGTCTGTGGCACTGGTGTGTGAATATGTGTGACTGTGGAGTTGTTTAGTGGTGGTCGGAGAAGGCTGTGAGCGCTGTGAGCATGGCAGCCCCCCTCTCTGTCTGCCCCAGGTGTGAATGGGGTGAATAGAGGCATAATCTAAAGTGCTTTGATGCCTGAGAAGGGTACAAAAAAGTGCTATACCATTTTGGTAAAACTTGGTGATAAAAATTCAAAATGCAATTCCACACATCATACTTTTTCTTTTGAAAGCATGTGAACAGCTATGGGTGTCATGATCCAGTCAGGTTTTGTTTCCTTCTGCTTTTGATTTACCTTGTTCTTCTGCTCTGTAGTCCGGTTTTCCGTGCCAGCCAGATCCACTTCTCACCTCCTCGCTCCGGTCTACTACCTGGTCTCTGCCTGCTTGCCCCTGGATCATCTTCCTGCCACACTCCCAGACTGTTCTGTTTTTCTGTAATTTAATAAATTCCAGAGTTTTACGTGGTTCCAACCGGCACTTGAGTCCGTTCCTTTGTTCAGCTCCCCTGACAATGGGGCCTGAAAGGACAGAGCTCTGATGGAGCGTTTATTTTAATACAAACTCATTTGAATGCCCCCAAAATCTCATGCATAAATGTGTGCTCAAATATAAACAAAGGGGTGAACAGGTTGTTCTTGCTAGGCACCTGTAACCCCCAATTTACGAAAGCACCACGTCACATTTCTGCAGTGTTGCTCTCACGCTTGTGAATGGCTTTCTATGTTAGTCTGACAATTTACACCTGCTGCGTCTCAGAAGCGTCTCTATGTCACGCTACGCTATTAATAGGTTAGACTTCTATTTTTCACAGGAAGGAAGGAAGGCACCAAGTTTCAAAATAAACTTCTGCAACACTATCAAAATAAAACATAGCGGTAATGTAAACATTTTGCTTTTTTTAGTTTGTGTTGTTTGATCATTGAGCGAGCTCAACTGTAGCAACAACTGTAAATATGCCATAACTTTTCATTTGAACTAAAAAATACAATATAGTGCAACAAACATATATGGGAGTAGATAATGTCGCTTAGCTATTAAAAGCAAGAATATCACAAAAGTATGGATGACGTCGGCAAAAGAGAAGGAGATCCACACACGCAGAGCAGTAGCAGCGACACTGACCCTTCTGGTGTAATATGATGCTATGTGAGTAACACGTAACGCTTGTGAGACGTGACGCTCGTGAGACGTGACACTTGTGAGACGTGACGCCCGTGAGACGTGACCCCCGAGAGACGTGAGGCCCGTGAGACGTGACGCCCGTGAGACATGAGGCTCGAGAGACGTGAGGCTCGAGACGGCGTCGTGAGACGTGAGGCGTGAGACGCCCGTGAGGCGTGAGGCCCGTGAGGCGTGAGGCCCGTGAGGCGTGGCGCCCGTGAGGCGTGGCGCCCGTGAGACGTGACGCCCGAGACGCGTGAGGCCCGTGAGACGTGAGGCCCGTGAGGCGTGGCGCCCGTGAGGCGTGAGGCCCGTGAGCGTGGCGCCCGTGAGGCGTGGCGTGAGACGTGAGGCCCGTGAGACGTGAGGCCCGTGAGACGTGACGCCCGTGAGACGTGAGGCCCGTGAGACGTGAGGCCCGTGAGACGTGACGCCCGTGAGACGTGACGCCCGTGAGACGTGAGGCCCGTGAGACGTGAGGCCCGTGAGACGTGAGGCCCGTGAGACGTGAGGCCCGTGAGACGTGAGGCTCGAGAGACGTGAGGCTCGAGAGACGTGAGGGTCGTGAGACGTGAGGCCCGTGAGACGTGACGCCCGTGAGACGTGAGGCCCGTGAGACGTGAGGCCCGTGAGACGTGAGGCCCGTGAGACGTGACGCCCGTGAGACGTGAGGCCCGTGAGACGTGAGGCCCGTGAGACGTGAGGCCCGTGAGACGTGACGCGTGAGGCCCGTGAGGCGTGACGTGAGGCGTGGCGTGGGCGTGAGGCCCGTGAGGCGTGAGGCCCGTGAGACGTGAGGCCGTGAGGCGTGGCGCCCGTGAGGCGTGAGGCCCGTGAGGCGTGGCGCCCGTGAGGCGTGGCGCCCGTGAGGCGTGGCGCCCGTGAGGCGTGAGGCCCGTGAGGCGTGAGGGCGTGAGACGTGGCGCCCGTGAGGCGTGAGGCCCGTGAGGCGTGAGGCCGTGAGGCGTGGCGCCCGTGAGGCGTGGCGCCCGTGAGGCGTGAGGCCCGTGAGGCGTGAGGCGTGGCCCGTGAGGCGTGAGGCCCGTGAGGCGTGGCGCCCGTGAGGCGTGGCGCCGTGGGGCGGTGGGGATAAGAAAAGAAACAGGAACCAATGGAACTAAAATGGCTCCTTCAACTGGGTTTGATGCAGCTTTAAATTTTCAAAGGGAGGAAGATGCATAGACCTTTGAATGATGTGTTCAGTCTGTATAATACACAATTTAACACAATGCACTGTTGATAACAAAGATGTCAGGTTGCTTCAATGAGCGTTTTACATCATGTGCTGTTTCTAGTATAATATATAGAAGCAAACCCTGTCAAATATCTCTATACAACAGGAGTTAAATTGAAGCAATAAAAAGTAATCAGATTACATAACGTTTTCATTCTGGTTCATTTTTATTATGTTTCCAGAAAATAACGTACAGTGGGGATCGAAAGTGTGGGCACCCCAGGTAAAAATTTCTATTAATGTGCATAAAGAGGCCAAGAAAAGATGGAAAAATCTCCAAAAGGCATCAAATGACAGATTAGACATCCTTATAATAAGTCAAAAAAAGTTAGATTTTATTTCCATCATTTACACTTTCAAAATAACAGAAAACAAAAAAATGGTGTCTGCAAAAGTTTGGGCACCCTGCAGAGTACAAGGTATTAACTCTGCAGGGTGCCCACACTTTCGATCCCCACTGTACGTATAGAGCAGATAAATTGTATTTTTACAGACATGTTTTAAAGTAACCCTCCCGACTCTGCTACATGTGTTCAGTAACAGACACAGTACAAGGGGGAAAAAAAACATCCCACACAGCACTTCACATATTGTTCCATAATTTAATTTGCATATGTTGAATTTAAGAAACATCGTTCACTTAATAGTGTACTGTAATAGGAATAATTTGTGTAAAAAAAAAAAAAAGATGGCTTTGCTATTAAGTGACTACACCAATATCAACACAGGCGTAAGTGCATTGATTGAGTCTATTCCAGATCTGGATACTGCTTATACAGAGAAAACGGCACAAAAAAGA
Organism: Perccottus glenii; assembly: GCA_024416835.2. Taxonomy (NCBI): domain Eukaryota; kingdom Metazoa; phylum Chordata; class Actinopteri; order Gobiiformes; family Odontobutidae; genus Perccottus; species Perccottus glenii. The sequence continues at coordinate 5,757,535 of CM044548.2, forward strand.
AAAACCTAAATAGAGGAATAGGTTCCAAAGTCAAACACAGATAAACATTGTTAAAATATTCACAACGTGCTGGAGATTGGTCAAACTCTGAACTCAGAGATAGAAGTTAAATATAAGAACTATACTTTTTTAATGCAGTGTTGTATTTTGTGGCGGCGAAATTGTTCAGTTTTGCAGGAAATGTCACTAAAGCTGTTGTTGGCAGTTATGGCAAGTGGTTAGTGACTAGGACAAAGACAATTTCAGTAAACACATCTTGAATAAAATGCATATTTTCTTTTGTAATGTGACATCTCCAGAAGATTAAAAGGAAAAAGATAGAAAAGAAAAACTGTTAAAATTGCCCAACACAACATTTTCTTCCCTATAATTGAATTGCATTGGACTAATATTGCAATCCAATTAAATTACCATAGCTGAACAGACAAAAGCTCACAAACCTGTAAATAGACGAGGAAGCTGCAAAAACATTTCTTCAACCGTGACTCAGCTCAAAGCAGTAAGTTTGAAGATAAAGTATACAGTGCATTCTCATTCAGACTGCTCTTATTGATACGTTTTCTATGTGTTGCAAATGAATAGCTCTTTATCAGCATGAAGCCACACAGAGGAGCGCTCACCCTATGTGTCCTGCTCTGTACAGCCCTCAGGGCATGCCCATTATCTATTTAATATAACTCAATGCTGGCTTTACCTTCAGCTTCTTCTTACATTCTGTCCAACAGCAGCTCTGGATATAATACAAATCTTTTTCTTCTTGACTGAATAGGAATTTCTGCCACCAATATCCTGTCTCAGTCAGCCTTGTCCCCCATTAAAGTTCAACCAGTGACACAGCAGGCGAGCCGCTATATATACCCTTTTATGCTGCACCATGGCATTCAGTAAAAAAGCCAAACAATTTATGTAAAGCCCACACAAGCACACCCATAGTTTCTTAAAGCCTGCATTATTTTCAAAAACAAAACCACTTGTTCACCTAAAACCGTAAAGACGTGTGTAAAGTGTATGCCAATGCTGGACTAGTGCGTGTGACCCTGGCCAACGAGCATCAGCTGCCCACAAGGTTCAGCGCCAGAAATGAAGCCATCCTTCTCTGGACAGTAATAATTCATATCCACAAAACACACAAAACAATGTGTGTCATTTCATGCAAACTGGCTTGTTTTGTTTGATTGCCTTTTTTGATTTAGGGGTTTGAATGTGGAGAAAGTTGAACAGTGGAAAAGACATACACTGCTAACTTCTGCCAATTCTTGTTTGTTCTGTTTTCATTATTTATTTATGCATGCATTGCTTAAACAGCATTTTTGTTAAATAATGTTATTTAAAAATGTGTCACAGAAATACATTATAAAAATTCTAACAAAATAAGTAACTTTTGTCCTCAAATAAACTCAAATTTAAACTATCCACATAAAATAAAATAAAAAATATACAAGTTCATTGATCACCTTCAGGTTTCGGCTAAATGCAGAGGTGCATTGATCGCCAGCACCACACCGGTCGGAGTTTATGTCCAAGGGACTGAGACTTGGGCTTGTTTGCTTAGAGCCCACTAATAATTTAGTAGAAAAAACTTAAAATGCAGTCCAGTCTTCACGAGTAACTTCTAAGACAACGTAAGAGCAGCAGAGTTGGTGCAGTGTTGCTGAAGAATGTTGTTATGACGCTTTACATTAAGCAGGTTTTTATTACACTTTACTGTTTTGTTGAATTTGTGATTTTTCAACCCAGAACATGTAAAATGAATGGAAAAAGCACAAAACAACAATGTCATAAGTATTCCATGAAAAGGGAAGCAAGAGTTTACTAGCAACAGCTGTTTCTGGTTTACAGCTTATACTTTGTGATTTAGAAGAATTGCAGTCTACATTTGCAATGAACATGATAAACTGATGCAACTCTCTAAATTAAAACTTTACAAAGATTGGAAGAATCAGGAGAAATAGTGTATTGTATTTATTTTAGATAATGAAATATTATAATTTATTGTTGATAAATATGGCTCCATGTCCAGCCTTCCAGTCCTAAAAAGGGGATTTACTTGGCTACCCATCCTCATTATGTTTCTATTCTTTACAAAAACATTAGTCTGAACTCAGTGGCTTTCAGCTTATCCTCACCCGGGGGTCGCCACAACAAAGTAGTTTGCACGAGTAACTTGGCAATGTTTTCACGGATGACCTTCTTGGACTGAACCCTCTCCATTTTTCCTGGGATAGGGACCGGCACAGACTGGGACTGTTGATCTCCATGGGATTCAAACCCCATTCGCCCGCACCCACACTAGGTGCCACCTCTCCTGATTCCAAAGCAAAGAAAAGTTGGAGGAGTAACACTAGGTTAATAAATAAAATGTTCATTATCTTTATGGACAGGATTTCCAGGTGCAGCCAGGAGCCGCGGGGAGTCCGGTTTGGGAACCACAGGATCTCGTCTCTGCTTTGTGCAGATGATGTTGTCCTGTTGGCGTCATTAAACCAGGACCTTCAGCTGCACTGGGACAGTTTGCAAGTTTGCAGCCGAGCGTGAAGCAGCTGGGATGAGAATCAGCACCTCCAAGTCCGAGGGCATGGTTCTTTGTCGGGAAAGGGTGGCTTGTCCTTGGGGAGGTGCTCCCGGCATGTCCCACCAGGAGGAGACCCCGGGGGAAGACCTCGGACAAGCTGGAGGGACTATGTCTCTCGGCTGGCCTCAGTAAAGCTGGAAAAGCTGAAGGAAGTGTCTGAGGAGAGGAAAGTCTGGGCGTCTCTGCTTAGACTACTGCCCCCGCGACCCGGCCCCAGATAAGTGGAAGAAGATGGACGGATAATTAAAATGGTATAATTCTTTTTGCAGACCTTTAGTCTAGCTCCTGTTTGATCTGAGATTTTTTCTGGAAATACTGTAAACTAGTCATTCACACAATACACCAAAGACTTACTATTTGTAAAGAATTCTTAAATGCATCATATCTTTTTTTTTTTTTGGAGAGAGTTTTGCAAGCCCACTCTCTCCATGTTAATCATGATGGCTTTGGAGGTAAAAGTAAAAACTGGAAGATAATACCATTCTATTTTTTTACAAAACAAAGATCCAATACAACAGCAATGGAATACCTGCAAGTATTCTCCCAAGCCTCAGATTAACAATGCACATAAACAAATGTGAGTTATTCTCTCTTAATGAAGGCATGCCACAGAGCTGTATGACATTCCAGTCAGGGACACTGTAACTTATCTCAGAATCAAAATATGCAGAAGCCAAAAGCAAAGAATGGCTTTGAATTTTGAACCCCTTGTGCTGAAAATAAAAAAAGAGATCATAGGGTTTATCTGTTCATTGGTTAGGTACTTCAATCAAAGGCCAAAGGTTTATCACGACTTATATATTTGGAAATGGATGTCCCAAATACTTTGAGAGGTATTGATTAAGGAATGTTTAACTTCATATGGAAGGATAAATGTCATAATTTGAAGAAGGAAGTTCTGTGCAAGGATTAGATATGCACAACTCTGGGACAGCCAATAATATTAGAAAAGTGAAATAGATTTAAAAACTACACTGAAAACATATAAAATGGTAATATATTACAAACCTTCAATATAATTATTTCATTTTGAATTTATTCTAAAAATGTTTTGAAAGGATAGCTTGAAAGGATTTTTGCTTTTGATAAAGGCACTAAAGCTAAACTGTTATTAATTGCTGGTCATTATGGCCATTGAAATTACTAGGCAGCTAAATGAACAGAAAAATCAAGGCTGAGCTTTGAAAGGCCTCAGTCAAAAACTCTTAAAACTCCACAGCAACCCACTAACAATGTAAAAGAGTTAGAGGTTGAATTACAGCACTTCAGTGCAATTTAGAAGCTAAGTATTCACTACCAAAAATAATTTTGCTTTTGTGAACTTGAACTTATGTTCTGGGATGTGAGAAAAAAAAAAACTTTGAAAAATGTGTATGTATTATATACTAGTATGTACAGTAACATGACAGTTTAATCTATGATATGACCAGTGACACATGCAAAAGCCTTTAAATATTTCTCCAACAGGTTGGCACCAGCTGTCATTTAATGTAATTAGATCACATAGATTTTTTTGGCACCCTCTTGTGACCTGAAATTGGTAGCCATTGCTGACAATAATACTCTTGACATTTATTGAACATTAGAGCACGATTTGTGAATTGATTAAAAATGCAAATGAACACTTAGATCTGGACTGGAGCCAATACACATATTTGGACTGAATTTAAATCCGGCTGACAGCGTGTGATTTGGCAGAGTGTTACACTTAAGCACATGAAAGGTGCACAAGGAAATAAATTATGTTTTTAGCATAAACTGTATTTCTCTGCTTTTTTGTTGTTTCCGGCATATTTTGAATTACAAGACTTTTCACAAATCACACATGCAACAGTCACAGCTGCTGTGGAACTAAGAGAAACCTATCTTGCTGTTAATGCTTTTCTTCTCTTGATTTTCACGGAACTAAAAGCCTTTCCTGATTTCAGCCTGATAGCATCTCAAAAACAGTGCACACAGTAGGTATCAGTCTTAGAGATGTGATTTAAATACAATGCAGATACAGATTAAAATGGGCTATAAGAAAGACGCAGTGATAATTTTTGCTCCCGTTAAAAGCTATACTGTCTTCCACGGTCAAAATTGAGAGACCATGCCTGTGCCCGAGGGAATATCCTGATTAGGGCTTGTTGCCAATATGCGTCAATATTGGCAGTGCATAATGTATCTGTGGAGGCAGACAAGTTGTACTAATGGCTTTGGTTAAGACGAGAGGCTGAGAGAGGCGAGGGACAGTATAAAATCTTGGCGTGGATTGCTGCACTGGGGAAGGGGGATTTGGCCGGACACACGCATGAGCTAATTGGAATTATGTCGATCCGGAGCTTGAGCGTTTTCTTGGAGCTCGTTGTGGAATTGTGCAAGCTCATCTGCCAGACACTCATTGGATTTGTTCCCCCATAAAAGCCAGCATTTGGGACATACCTGAAAGCCATTATATACTAATGACTGAATGACAGATACTTGACATTGGTGTTCGGGAGCAAAAAAGGCTTGAGTTCAATACGAGTGACCATCAAAACTGTTCAAAAAGGGGCGGGTTTAAGGCCGTGTTTTTTTGCCTTGTTTTTCTGCAGTCTTATTGGTTTACATTAGTCTTTGTTCCGCCCCTTGGAAATCAAATTTAAACCAAGAGACCAGATTTCTTTTATACTACAAAAATAATTAGAATGACTCAGGCTAAAAAAAAATAAAAACACTAAAAATTACCATACAGCATAAATGTGTGCTGTCAGTGAGTGAGTAAGGAACATGCTTAGGACTATACTTATGGTAGAATGTGCTAAATGATTAATCACACTACATGGAGGAGGCAGAGTTACACACAGATCATATTAGGACCTGTCCTTCCTCATCAAAGACTATTAAAAACAGTCGAATGGCTTAAGGGCAGAAATATGTGAAGGTTTTGGTTTCTTTGCACTCTTGATCCATCTGCTAATTGAAAAAAAGCATGGCAACAAACAGGCTTGAGTAGAACTGACATTTTCTACTGCATCTAAAATGTTTATCTTTGGTCATTTGTAAATTCATAATTTAAAGGAATGAAATAAGACTGCTTAAAAGAATTATAATTGTAATTGATTTGTAAACAGCTCTGGATTTCATTGGGATTTGGGATGGTGTTGCTAATTGTGTTTCCAAAGAATATAAAGTGAAATTGAAGCCAAATTGTGAAATGTTAAAAAACAAAGAAGCTAAATTAGTGCATTCCTAATAATAATATGGTAGTTTGCTAAAGATCCAGTAAATACATGTTATAATGATTATGAGAACACAAATGAAAATTACAGCTTCATTCCTACCTCTTTAGTCATTCCTCGTTTCAGTTTGCTGAAATATTTGCAACAGTCGCTAAAGCTACGTTCATTCATTCCTCCTTCACTTCAAACAAAAGTCCCAGATTGTTGCATTTGCTTTTGCTTTACCTTTTTTACAAATGCCATTGTATTTACTGTAAACATTACATTCTTGTTATGAAGGGCATGATATTTTATGAAATTGTTTAATTTGTTATAAATGTACTGTATTTCTATCTTCCAGTTACTTTTTTTTTTTTATCTTTTCCACTGCTTCTTATCTTTATGCTGCTTCCAAAAAGGTTAGGACAGGTGGCAATAAGAGGCCGGAAAAGTTAAATGTACATATAAGGAACAGCTGGAGGACCAATTGGGACAGGCCTTCTGCTCGTGCCCAGAGTTAGAACTAAACAGGGTGAAGCAGCGTTTAAGTTTCATGCAACAAAAACCTGGAACAGCCTCAACTTTAACAATGTTCAAGGTGAGGTTAAAAACCTTCCTCTTTAGCTCCGCCTACACTACAACTAAAGTGTTTGTTTTTTTATCTGCACTCTTCTTTTTAAAATGTTTTTAATTTTTTTTATGTTTCTTAATCTAAATCTTGTAAATTGTCTTTTATTCCTGTAAAGCACTTTGAGTTACCCAGTGTATGAATTGTGCTATATAAATAAAATTGACATGCCTTGCCTTGTCAATTTGCAAATTGTTAGATCAGCAACCTTTTTGGTAAAAAAAGAGCCTCTCAGAGTGACAGTGTCTCTCAGAAGTCAAGATGGACATTCCCTCAATGCTGCAGTGAAGAATAGTGGAGCAATATCAGAAAGGAGTTTCTCAAAGAAAAATTGCAAAGATTTTGAAGTTGTCATCATCTACAGTGCATAATATCATCCAAAGATTTCAGAGAATCTGGAACAATCTCTGTGGCCGGAGGGTCAAGGCCGGAAACCAGACTGAAACCTTGTGATCTTAGACGACACTGCATCACAAACAGGAATGCTACTGTAATGGAAATCACAACATGGGCTCAGGAAAACATTGTCGGTGAACACAATCCACCGGGCCATTCACTGTTTTCTCTGGAGCCAAGGCTTATTTAAAATGGACTGTAGCAAAGTGGAAAACTGTTCTGTGGTCAGATGAATCAAAATTTGAAGTTCTATTTGGAAAACTGGGACGCCATGTCATCCGGACTAAAGAGGACAAGGGCAACTCAAGTTGTTCTGAGCGCTCAGTTTAGAACCCTGCATCTCTGATGGGATGAGGTTGCATGAGTATGCGTGTGGCATGGGCAGCTTACACATCTGGAAAGACACCCATCAACATGAAAGGTATATGCGCTCATCCAGATGTTGTCAGGGAAGACCTTGTATTTTCCAACATGACAATGCCAGACCACATACTGCATCAATTACAACATCATGGCTGCGTAGAAGAAGGATCCGGTTCTGAGATGGCCAGATCTTTCTCCCATAGAAAACATTTGGTGCATCATAAAGAGGACGATACGACAAAGAAGACCTAAGACAGATAAGTCACAATTTGTACAGTGTCCAACTCCACTGTCTACACAAATCATTCATTGTGTCTCCACTCATTAAAAAAGCCTTTAGCCATGTGGATAACAACTTTGTAATGAGTAAGCCTCTGGACTTGTGCACTATGCATGTGTAGATATTAACAAAATAATTTATATATAAATCATCAAGAGTGGCTGCATGTGAATTGTCAGCCCGCCTCCTCAGTTGCTAAACACATCTTTCAGGTCACCTGTCATTTCACAAAGAACTTAAAACGTAATTACTTTCTGCTAGAACAAAGTTGTAACACTCTGACTGATGACTACTTGAGTAACCCACAGCTCTTTTACAGTCCGATAGCTCATTGTTATTCTAATTCACACTATTAAAACTGTATGGCCTGCAATCAAATCTCCTATGGGAAAACGATAGTGGTTTTTATGTACTCTACAGTGAGTTGCGTCATTATTCCAGGCAGGATTCCGACTCCAGCTGCCTGCAGTTTTAATGCTCACTCATATCTTTTCTGCTTGAATAAGTGTCAGTGACCCCTTTTTGCTAATTAGGATTACATAATTACACAAGGACTTTGCCGTCCCGTTGTAAGAGGCTCAACTTTTGAAATTAATTTCCCTTCCTCTGTCCACTGGCTTTATCCGCTGCAGGGCCTGAGGCGGAAACGATCAATGCATTACATGTTTGTATTATTACAAATCAAGAAACCGGCCATAACTGTAATGCTCTCAGGATAATAAATACATTGCCCTGTGGAAAAGTTGAATGTGGGTAGTATTGACTTAATTGATAGCTGACCCTCCCCCCCCGTGGACCCGTGAGTAAAATTAGATAGCAGAGAGTGGGGAGGAGAGCCAGGGTAGGAGCACAATGAGGAATGTGGCGAGCTAAATGAGAGTGTGAATGGTAATAATGAAAGTGCTGGCTCTCAGACAGGCCATCTTACCTCCATCAGGACCAATTTATTTGCTGCTGTTTCATCATTGTCTAAAGCAGAAAGTTCAATCACAGACGAGACATTCTTAACCTCAGCTAACACTCATTTATGCTCATACATCTTTTCCCGGGACATAATTTGTCTTAAATCTTTTCAAAAATGATTCAACTATGCGAGTTGCTGTCTGGGAACAACTGTAGTGTGAAATAAGCAATCTCCTCTCTTCACACTTAAGGCACAATTACTCCCGACATTAGTTTTGATGCACACAGTTTGACACATTTTAACCTACAGGATGTCTCCGCAGCACACTTAGTCAATTTCAATTGATCAGAAAGAGCCCATTTGGCAAACGGCCACTGACTGTGAACCAAAGTCCAAAGCACCTGACCAGTTAAAACAGAACATAGCAATAGTGGCGTTTAAGTGCTTTACCGGGTTGCTAATGGAAATGCAGGCATCTTCGGTTCGTCGATCGATCCGCTCATAAATTCATACATCATGAAAACGCCAAGGATAGGAGACAGCTGTAGAAGTCCTTACATTTTTCTCACTGAGAATATGTTTACATACTGTATTAGCACCTTTTTCACATGTCCTCCAGCAGAGTGACTACAGGGAAACACAAAGGATTCTGAGAAGAAAGTCTGAATTCTAAATTATGGGTACGTGTAAGGAACAGAGTGAGTAAGTCATGATGAAACAATGGAGCAGAATAAAATTATGAATCGAAATTAACGCAATCATTGTACAAATTGTTGTATTCATTCACTAACTGGTTTCACACTTTTAAAATAAAACTATTTAATTTTTACTGACACTGTTATTACAGTCGTCATGACAACAGTAATGTGGCTCCTGTAGACCACCTTTACTATGGTACATGTGTTGTCTCTGCAGCAACTCGTTTTACAATTGAATGGTCATGATTTATACAGCTCAGTGTTTCGTTGGAGACAAAACATAAATAATTGGTAAAAAAAAATAAAAATACGCAAAATACATTAGGCCATACATTTTCTAAATTGTAGCCTCAGTAACATAGTTTTTTTTAAACAGAGTTTTAGGATGTGTTCACACTTATAGTCCGCTTCATTACTTCGCAAATAATTGGAAACAGTCCACTTATTTTGGTTCGTCAGCTAAAAGCTCCAGTCCGCCCGAGCGTTCACAGCAGGCATTTTAAACACGGGACCTAAGACAAAACATGCATTTTTAAGGAACTCACTAGGTGGTGCTTTTAGCCCAAATATTAATAAGGCATGTTACAATAGCATTTTACCTTCTCTGTGCATCCCATTCAACCTCTTCTCATTTTATTTAGTTACATACAATATTCTTTTGGTTTGTTTTTTTCTGACCTCGGGAAAAGTAAACGTTAGGTAATGTTTTCGTTGTTTTCTGTTTGAGCTTGTCTATGGTCCACTCGAGGTTCACACTTGAATCAAACCGTACCAGAGATCACTTGGAACATTTGGTGGCACTCAGGTTTGTCTGGTGCATTCAGTCTTTTCCAAGTAAACCACGCTAACAGAGCAACTGACCAGAGTTTGTTTGAACCTCACCAAAAATGGCAAGTTTAATGTCAAACCAGGAAGGTAAAAAAAAAAATGTGTGGAAAAATATTTTGGATCTGATGTCACCATCACAGGTCCCAAATGTTCCAGTAATGCCTGTATTGTCTCCATAATCTTTTTTTTATTTAAGTTTTTCTGACTTTAAAACCAACTTTCTCCAAAATAATGGCATATATTTTTTTCAGCATTTGAGGACTGAAAAATATGTAATTTATAAAAACAAATGACAGCAGTTTTTATCACATCATGATTCATCCATTAGAAAATAGACCCGGTGCCTAAACTGTTAGTGACGTCAGTGGTGCAATGAGTAACATTAATTTCACTGTGAAGTTTTTTTAGGAAGTGAGTGTTTCTAGGTGCATAATTTATTTCCGAATGAGACATATCTCAGACATAGTTCAAGACATGCTTTAAGAAGAAATATTCTGTTCAAACCCACCACCCTCTCCCCAACAGCAGCCTAGTGACCATTCCTGCTTTTCTTTTATTAAAAATGTAAAACGGAAACAATGTTCCACTGCAAAATAGTATTACCTTGCACTAACGTTTGAGCTTACCTTAAACTTCTAGCTCTGAGTTTAGCATCGGACTAATCCTGCTAAAACTTTGAATAGATGAAGTATGTTGTCCTGAAATGCTAGAAAAAAAACATTTCAGGACAACATCTTCATTTAAAATGTGTCTATTGTTTGCAAGAAATTTAGTGGCATGTTTATTGCTCCAGATGTGTTAGGTACCGTTACCTTTATAACAAACTCAGAAGTTTATCTTGTAAGTGCTCTAAAAAGAGGATTTTGTTACTTTACTATGATGCCCTCGTGTATTGTCAGGGGTGGAGTGATGGTTACTGATTGTCTGGCCTGGGGCACCCAGGTGTCAAATCAGGTATCTATTTAAGAACAGCTTTCTTTGCTACTGGCTTCTGTTGTTGTCCCAAAGCCTGCCGCCTCCAAATTTCTTGGCATGCCGCCTGTTCTCTTTTCATTTTAGTCTTACCCTCATCATCCTTTACACTATAGATTATACAGACGTACACACCTTATGGTTACACTTAATTTGTTTGAATTTGTTTGAATTTGCTTGAATTGATTAAATAAACATTATTTTTGCATTAAACCTTATTTTTTACCTATGTGTCCTCATTGGTTACGACCCCTTAAACCCAATAATTCCAGTCTAACCCCAGTCTTAAACCCCAGTCCTAAACCCCAGTCTTAAACTCCAGTCTTAAATCCCAGTCTAACCCCAGTCTAACCCCAGTCCTAAACCCCAGTCCTAAACCCCAGTCTAACCCCAGTCTTAAACCCCAGTCTTAAATCCCAGTCTAACCCCAGTCTAACCCCAGTCCTAAACCCCAGTCCTAAACCCCAGTCTAACCCCAGTCCTAAACCCCAGTCCTAAACCCCAGTCCTAAACCCCAGTCTAACCCCAGTCTTAAACCCCAGTCTAACCCCAGTCTTAAATCCCAGTCCTAAACCCCAGTCCAAAACCCCAGTCCTAAACCCCAGTCTAACCCCAGTCCTAAACCCCAGTCTAACCCCAGTCCTAAACCCCAGTCCTAAACCCCAGTCCTAAACCCCAGTCTTAAACCCCAGTCTTAAACCCCAGTCCTAAACCCCAGTCTAACCACAGTCTTAAACCCCAGTCTAACCCCAGTCTTAAATCCCAGTCCTAAACCCCAGTCCAAAACCCCAGTCCTAAACCCCAGTCTAACCCCAGTCTTAAATCCCAGTCCTAAACCCCAGTCCTAAACCCCAGTCCTAAACCCCAGTCTAACCCCAGTCTTAAACCCCAGTCCTAAACCCCAGTCCTAAACCCCAGTCCTAAACCCCAGTCCTAAACCCCAGTCTTAAACCCCAGTCTTAAACCCCAGTCTTAAACCCCAGTCCTAAACCCCAGTCCTAAACCCCAGTCCTAAACCCCAGTCTAACCCCAGTCTTAAATCCCAGTCCTAAACCCCAGTCCAAAACCCCAGTCCTAAACCCCAGTCTAACCCCAGTCTTAAATCCCAGTCCAAAACCCCAGTCCTAAACCCCAGTCCTAAAACCCAGTCCTAAAACCCAGTCCTAAACCCCAGTCTTAAACCCCAGTCTTAAACCCCAGTCTTAAACCCCAGTCCTAAACCCCAGTCTAACCCCAGTCTAACCCCAGTCTTAAATCCCAGTCCAAAACCCCAGTCCTAAACCCCAGTCCAAAACCCCAGTCCTAAACCCCAGTCCTAAAACCCAGTCCTAAAACCCAGTCCTAAACCCCAGTCCTAAACCCCAGTCTTAAACCATAGTTTTAAACCCCAGTCTTAAACCCCAGTCTTAAACCCCAGTCTTAAACCCCAGTCTTAAACCATAGTTTTAAACCCCAGTCTTAAACCCCAGTCGAACCCCAGTCTAACCCCAGTCTTAAACCCCAGTCGAACCCCAGTCTAACCCCAGTCTTAAACCCCAGTTTAGTTTAAATAAAGGGAACAGATATGTCACAGTTTATTTGTCCTACAAACAACAAATAGAGACAGACTCCAATCAGCTGCTTTGATCAAAGGCTCTTATGAAAACAACAGGTAGCTATAACCCCCTGGTGAGTTTTAGCTGCCAATAATGAACCTAACACTCAAAGGTTGCACACATGCTTGTTAAGTGACATCACACACACACACACACACACAAACACACAAATCACTTCCTGATTAAATATAGAACAAAATTGATGAAGAAGCGGGTTTCTCTTAAATGCGTTACTGATTTTAATTATTTTTGAAATAATTGATTACTCAAATCACCAAACTAACACGATAGGCTGCTCATTATTTCAAAAAAGTACTCAAACGCTTTATTGATTTATTCCTACAAGAGATACTCCCAAGATCCACTATTAAAAAATATGAAACTTGATGTTGAAATTAGTTTCCTTTTAGTGGTTTTCAAAACCACTAAACTTCAATTCACAAGTTAAAGGACTTGTGAATTGAAGTTTTTGAATTGTATTTACTAACAAAATAATGTATATTTTTCACTATTAAAACACACAAGGCTACATTGTGTGACTTCTACCAAGATTGATCCATTTTAACGGGAATTTTAACTTTCAAATTGCCATTGAAACACGTTCAGTGACGCATGCAGTTTATGAATGATCGAATTAATTAAACCCCGGTCTCTCCTAGAGGTTAGATACAGTGTGTTGTTGTGGTCACAATTTGGAGAGCAAAGTAAGCCTGACTGGTATTTCAGGCTGCCATTTTCTGTGACATAAACCAAATGACAAAATATATTTTAAACAGGAAATTCAGGCAGAGCTACTTTTGTCTACAGCACCTACGTCCATATTTCAGTCTTTATACAAAGAAACATTAGTTAAGTAACATCATGTAAGATGTGTTTTCTGTCTCTGTTGCTCTAACACTCATGTGTGCCCTCTATCACAACAGGGGCAGGATTAATGGCATAAATCCAATCTTTACTCCTCTGTAGGTTTTCTTTTTTTCCCAACCACAGTCTTGTCTTCTCCTCGAGTAGTCCATTCAGTCATTTTCTTTTTCTTACACCAGAAGCACCAATGGTACCTCATACATCCTGTACCTTTTCTTTATAACATGTCTCCTTTTGAAGCTGTAAACCACCACCAGACAGGACATCTTCCATTGCGAGCTGGGACAGACTGCCATTTACAGTCCATTTATAAATGTGGCCTGACTAATGGATCTGAAGACACATTAAGCACACACACATACAAGTCAGTTAAGTTACAGTATATTTGTGTTATATACAGTAACTGATTATGTATTGAGATATAATAATAATAATAATTAAAGCCGCAAGCGGCGATAAAGGCCCTCGCCTCCCTTGAGACCGCGGGCCTGTGCTACTGCTGGGGCCTGCTACACCACCTTGTAATTTAGAGTTAAAGGTCTCCACAATCCCTGGTTTTCCTGGGAGCTGTCTGAACCTTTGAAAATAATAGATTATGCTTGGGCTAAGGCGAGAAAAACAAAGGACTGGCTGGAGATTTAAGATGACTCAGGAATCGCTGCACCCCCCTGTTTAAAAAGGCAAAATGTAAATATTACTTGTCTAAAAGTACAAGTTTACAAGTTCCAAAGGATTCTGAGGAGTTTTCTAAGACTCTAGCCTTGGCTCTGGAGGGGCCTCCTCTAAAGGAAGGATACTGGCAATTGGGAAATGGCATTTATTTCCCAAAGAAATGGCTGCCTCTTCACAGACTCATTACGACCACAGCCACAAATGTAACAAAAAACAAATTGATAACTTTTTTGGCACACGTGTCTAGATGATACTCACGTGTCTAGATGATACTCACCAAATTTGGAGCTGTTTAGATGAAAAGCCTTTAGCACAAGGGGTGCGATTTAGGTGGTCACGCATTCCACCCAACATAGTAGATTTTCTGTTGAGTTTACGGTATGGCTGTAATAAACTTTTCTGTTTGCCCTGAGGTGTCCTATGGATGTACCAAGTTTTGTATTTCTACATTTGAAAAAATTTACTTTCACTTTTCATAGGCACAATGTATTTTCATTTTCCAGGGGTCGCCACTGAGTCATTTTTCATTCCTTTTCCTCGGGGACTTCAAATACATAGTTGCCGGGTTTGAATTTTGGGGCCAATAAATTTGACTTTTAGTTGCACGTTTACTGGGTCAAATTGAGGATCATTTTACAGAAAAATTATAATTAAAAAAAATATATAACTCGAGCAAAAACGTCAAGAAAAACGATTGAACACACATGTGTTTAACTCATTTTGCCTAAGTTTGGTGTCTGTGGAATGAAGCAGCTATTTTTTGTTGTTTTTTAAAAGAGAGGTGTATCTTCAATCAATCTTCAATTCAAAATGTCCGCCTTCCCGTGTGTGATAGGGTGTGGTCCCCATTGGCTTTTTTGTTCATAAGCCCATGCTTGATGTGTGTACCAAGTTTCATTTGCCTACGACAAACAAAAATTTTCACTTCCCTTTGACTTTTTCTATATATTTGGGACGTTGCTATGGCAACACATTTATAGATAGGGGGTGGTTGTCATTGGCTTTTATGCTCGTCATGACATAAGAGATGTGTGTACCAAATTTCATGTCTCTATGACAAACTAAATTCTTGGGTCCCATTATAAGTTTGTAGGGGGCGCTGGAGCGCCATTTCTAAAGATAACCCTTTTATTTACATATCTTTGTGTTCAGGTCATGAATGTGCACAAACGCCTTTTTGGGTCCAACTCGATCCGAGAAGGCGTTTGAGAGTTAAGAGACATTTTATTTTCACAAAAATGGCCACCTCGTTACAGGCTTGCCACACCCATACCGGATAAGATATCAACAACAAAGTCACAACTTTGATTTGCACACGTGTCTAGATGATACTCACCAAATTTGGGGCCATTTAGATTAAAACACAATGATTTGCATCTTTCTGCCCAAGGGGTGCGATTTTGGTGGTCGTGCGTTTCACCGCACATGGCGGACTTCCTGTTGAGTTTAGGGTGTGGCTGTCATTGACTTTTCTTTTTGCCCTGAGGTGTCCTATGGATGTACGAAGTTTCATTTTTCTATGTTGAAAAAAAGTTACTTTCACTTTCTTTAGGCCCAATGTATAAATTTTTCGCCGAGCTTGAAGTCTGGGACCAATAAAAATGACTTTTTGTGCATGTTCACTGGGTCAAATTTAGGATCATTTTGCAGAAAAAATAAAAAAATAAAAAAATAATCCGAGCAAAAACAATAGGCCCTCCCGGTCATCACCGGCTCGGGCCTAATAATAATAATAATAGTAGTGTTCAAAAAAGAATGGAAAAATCTTAGTCAGATGGGAGATAAAAATTCTTTAAATTTCCTTTTTTGCTTTGGGCACTTGGTTTCTAATTAAAGCATGATAAGTAAAATACTAAAAACAAAAGCTTCTTTTTCACCTGAGCACAATTCCCTTCCCCCTTTTTTATTGATCTTTAGAGGTGCTAAAATACATTCCTGTTTCTATGTACTAAATATTTATTTTGAACAGGACATTCTGCAGAACTTTCTGACCCAAAACCAACAACCTACAGCATGAAATGTTTGAACAGTTCAAAGACTAAAAGCTGAGAGTAGTGTTCACCTTCGCCCTAGGGCAAAAAGACTTCTATCACAGCCTCAGTCTTTTAGCTTCACAGCCTTGGTCTGAGAGCAATGAAACATTTAAGAAGTCAAAGCTGCTTGATAAAAGTTTGAGGCAGCTCCTAAACTGTAAACCACAAGGTTAAAGTAAGGCAGCAACAGTAAATGTACATCTAATGTAGAATCCTAATATTACAGGAAACCTTTTCTTCCTAATGGTCCTAATCTTCTTAATGGTCCTAATTGTGAATTCAAAACACGCCACATTTTCAACACTTTTCTGCCGTAGTGTCCCCCGGTTGCATCATTACTTTACCACAGCATAATTTAGCAAATTTGGAAGGCAGGGAGGTTAAATCATTTTCTTTCAGTCTACCTTAAAAACATAAAGTCATCCTTTTCTTAACTTTTAGGTTCAATCAGGTTGACTTTGTCTGCCTTGCGTCATTTATTATGTGCTGATAATGATGCTGTTGCTGAAGATTGAGTGATTTCCGGTTACAGAACCAAAGGAGAACCTTGTGAAGACATGCTCCTCCTCGGCCCTTTGCCAATACTTGTGATTTCCGAACCTTAATGCACCTAATCAAGTGCACATCTGATCAGATTTTAGGATATTAGCCGTAATCCCTTTTCTTGTTACTTTTGTTTGTGTGTATAATATAAGAAATATTTATAAATGTGTGAACAATACAGAAGGGGAAAAAGTGGGCCATGTTGTGGGCACTCCGGGTGGGCAACACATTTTAACATAATTAAACTAACTGTTGTTTCTCAGTAACAAAGAGCAACAGGCAAAAACGGAGAAGGTGGAAAAACATATTAACAGCTTAAATGAAGTGCAAATAAACCTGTTGCTATAGATATTATTCACACATTACATGTCTTACTGTAACCCCAGTTCTCACTACAGAAGAAGACTCTCACTACAGAAGTTACACAAGACAACATTGTGTTTATTTTTGTGTTGTCCTTGTAAAAGAATCAAATTCAAAAATCAAATTTAACTCCAACTGATTTGTTACCTTGAAATAAAAAAGGGCTTTGGACAGTTGTGACAGCTTTACTATTGGGCCTCAAGAAATTATTAAATTACATTAGACCTTGCAATCAATATAAAACAAAAGCTATGTATACTTGCTCCTGGAGCGGGAGATACAGACGCTATATTGGATTCTTCGATTAACAACACACCTTTGTAACTGCGGCTCATTTAATCTCAGATGTGCCCTTCATCTGTTATAATTATTACAATTTTTTCCTATAACTAGGCCTGGTCTTGGAAGACTAAGGTATAGAAAATCACTAAAATAATTTTTTTTTAAAAGCAGCCAAACATATATAAATGCATATACAGTACAAACATACATATGGGTGTTTTTGAGACAGCAGCTTGAGGGAAAGAGCTTCTATGTGACTTTTATTTCTCTTTTTTTTTGCATGTATTTTAAGAAAATAGGCCTTAAACACTCCAAACCCAGTGAAATTTCTATTACTTGTTCCTGTTTTTCTCATTCCTATAGCGGATAAACTGAGCACTGCTGGAGGAGAAGCATGCTCACATTATTTAATGAAGGTTTTACGTCAGCTATTCCCAATAAGCCGGCCAGATCCGAGTGTGGGTGCCCAGCGGGTGGGACAGCTGAGGTCTGGTCTGGTGAAGTTATCATGTGCAATGTTATGTCCAAATAAGTTTCTTTTAAGCTCATTTATAGTCTGTACCACACATTCAAAGCTCATTTTCTGTCTTTCTAATTCCCCCAGTGTAATTTATTAATGTTGTTTTATAATAGGTTAGCCTATCGCTATTGCTGCAGACAGGAGAGAGAGGGGTCTACAGAAGGGAGACTTTAGAGCTGCTAGTGCGCATTGTGTGCAGGATTTATGTGAATAAAGAGGTTGGTAAAATAAATACAAGCCGCCTTATGCTGCTCCTGAACACACAGAGTTAACGGAGGCTCTTATCTCAGCGCTGCTCTGCGCAGCTGCAGTCTGCCCACTGCCCCGCTTCTGTAGCGTTGTTTTAGCGCCTGTAGCAGACATTAAAGACATTAAAACAGTGAAAGCATACTCAAATAGCCTACTCATACTCTGAAATACTCAACCAATAGAGTTAAAGTGTGTAAAAGGAGAGGGGGATGGAGGGTATGGGAGGATGAGGGGCTGCTACAGTCAAGGCCAGACCAGTACAGTCCAAACAGAGGAGCTCCACTGCTGCACTGAAGAAATAACTGCCTGTTGCTTAAAGCTTAAAATATGAAGTTTGAAGTGTATTTTGGGCTTATGCACTGTCCATTCTGTCATTTACTACTTCCATTCACCAGTGTTACAGCTGGAACACCACAGAAAGGAAAGGTGGGTTAAGTGTCTTGCCCAAGGACACACCAAAATCTAAATGACTTTAGTACAATTTCTGTTCTTGCATGGAAAGAAGCCACCCCTCCTCACACACTTGTGAGTTGTCTGTTTCTGTCATGAACACTATTAAGAACCAGGAAACGCTGTAGGCCAGTGCCTCAGGATTGCTCAACACAACACAGGCCCAACATCGTTTTTTATCAGTTTGTCAGTTTAATAGATTCAAAGGCAAACACAATAAAGGTATTAAATAGAACGAGCATAATGTAATGTATGTTTGGATATTTATACATTATTTAGTGAAAAGATGTAAAAAGGTATCTCTCCTCAGGATGCCCTGTTCTTGCAATAGGCCTATTCTATATTATAGGTTGTTATTTTGTTGTTGTCACTGTTGCTAGTTTTCAGCAAAAATAAAAATAAAATAAAAAAAACATCTTTCATTGACAAAATCAAACTATATATTTTTGATCCATTGTGTTGCATCCTTGGCATTTTTTGGCTCCCAGTGAAATCTAATGTGGGAGTTTGGAGGTTCAATAAGCATTTGATGTATTTGGATTGAGCCAGTCTCTTCCAATACACCAGACACTGTAACAATTTATTTTGTCCCGTTCAATTAAAGTACATTTTTTTAAAAGGGTGAATAAAATGAAGACAATTATGCAGCTAATGGCATTCCTGAGCGTATCTAATCAATGTCACGTGAGATCACTGTCAAAGCTTTTTTCTGAGCAGGAAGGGCAGGTCTCTGTACCGCCACCATATTTTTTTCCCACTGAGTGTAGCATCCTTATTAACATTTTACTCATAACATGACCCCATTCAGTTGTGGCATATGTATAAAGGGGCAGGGAATCAATAAGGAAGCAGAAGCAATTATACAGCAGCTAATTGCAGATGCATTTGGTAAGTCAATTGACTAAGCAGCCCTCAATAATAACCTCGGTCAAAGAATGATGTGTGCCAGTGGAATGAGGGGAAAATGTCTCCATGTGATGATTCACTGCATTAGACCAGTATCTGCGCTTGTCCATCCCTCAGTCTTAATAGCTTCTTTCTTTGCCAAGAGCTTTTAGGGCGAAATGAGTCTAGTGACTGTCCACATTGTTTAGCTTGAGAGATAGCAGCTAATGGCAAAAGTGCTGGATAGACAGTTACAGTATGTTGTTGTTTGGCCAAAGTCGATTGTGCTCATGAATATTAATCAGGCGAATAGTCAAAATCAACCAGGCCACTCTGAAATGTAAAATTTTATTAAAAGGATTTCCGAGTATTGAAGCAGCATCACGTTCAAGATTTTATAGTTTGTGTTATTATTTATTACGTAAATATTTAAATATTGTTGTTTTGTTGTATAACTTTTCTATATGGTTAAACCTAAAGGAAGTATGTATAAAAAGTAGTATAAAAGCAATGTCCAGTTTCTGAGGATTGCAGGAGCTTTCAATGATCTTTCCTGCGGGTGGTGGGCCTACATTTAGTCATTTAGCTGACTTTTATTCAAAGCGACTTACATTAAGGTTCTATTCACCAGTGTTACAGCTGGAACACCACTGGAGGCAAGGGGGGTTAAGTGTCTTGCCCAAGGACACAACGACAGTATGAACTGTTGGGAGAGCGGGAATCGAACCGCCTACCTTCCAGATGAAGGACGACAGCTCTACCACTGAGCCACTGCCTACAGGGAAGTGCTTCACTTGGAATACCTCATGGTGCTTGAGGGTTCATTGGGGTTAGTTGAACTAGACCACGTGTGGTTTGTGGATCTGGATCAGGGCTTCAACCATGTCCCTCGCGCCGTCCTGTGGGGGATGCTGCGGGAGGATTGAGTCTGGGGCTCTTAGCTAGTGGCTGTCCAGTCCCTGTATGACCGGAGCAGGAGCTTGGTTTGAATAACAAGCAGTTAGACCTGTTCCCGGGCCATCTGGCAGGGCTACCCTTTGTCACTGAGTCTGTTCATTTTTTTCATGGAAAGAATTTCAAAGCACAGACAGGGACTGGAGGGAATCCAGTTTAGGGACTACAGGAGCTTGTCAGATGATTTTGTCCTGTTAGCTGCTTCTCAGTCAGGTGGCCTGCCCCTTCAAGCTAAAGGACAGTTCCTGCTTAAGTTGAGGAGCTCAAGTATCTCGGGGTCTTTTTCACGAGTGAGGGAAGGATAGAGCAGGAGATAGACAGATGGATTGATGCAGATTCTGCAGTGATGCAGTCAATGTATCGGTCTGTTGTGGTAAAGACGAAGCTGAGCCTCTAGTCAAAGCTTACCTGTCAATCTACTACTCAACCTACTCTCACCTCTGGCCATAAGCTGTGGGACAATATGGACAAGAGCTCAGGTACATGAGTGGAAGAAAAAAAAGTTAAAAAAAATAGCCTTCTTCTTGAAATAAAGCCACAGACTAAATCTGAATTTAGTGTTGTGATGTTTACTCCAGCTCAGTTATATCATGAGAATAGTGGGGTTGGTAGGAAATTAGTATCATTGTAATTATGGTTAGCTATGGGGGAATTTCCATGCAATTGTCTACATGTATATCTATTTATAGCCATAAAACCACCAGGAACGTATGCAGTACTGGGAACCACTTGATTATTAACCATTGTATAACTATTTTATTACCTCTCCAATACCATGCATTACTGAGCTGGACTATAAAGTGCTTCCGTTTACTTTAATAGCTCAACGAAATCATGCCATTCAACTGTTTCATGTCATCAGTTTGGCTCAACTGGCTCTTTTATCAAATTTTTAACCATATACGTATCCATCCTTTTCTCCTCCCAGCAGCACATTTTAATTACCACATTTTAGCTTGTTCAGTACATTGTGCAATGGATTAGGCTGTAAGATTTTACAGGCTCTCACACAGTTACGACCATCATGGAAACGTAGCACCTAAATATGTCTTGTAAATACTAATAGAGATTGTTTTAATTAAATGTGCAAGCAACTATAAAAAAAAAAAACATGTACTCACTGACAGTAGAGGGCCCTAGTCGTCTGCTGCCAAGACCAACAGTCCCTCTGAAGAACAAAGTCTTTGTACAGAGAGAAGCTTATCAAAACCCTAAAAATGATTTATTTTCTTCTTCCAACCATCTGTCTGTACTCTTGTCTCTCTTCCCCTCTAACTATCCTTCTGTCCATATTCTTTATTTTTTTCCTTATTACATGACGTGTCTAATCTCTTTCCTGTTGTCTTTGTCTCTAACTTATAATGCCACAACTTAGAAGTGTCTCTTGACTTTGAACTACACTGAAGAGTGTAGTCTAGACCTGTTCTTATTGTCTTTGTTGTGATTTGGCTGATTACTGTTTTGAAACTTGGGGGTTATTTACTAAATTAGTAAGCTAAGTCTGGCTCATTTTATTCTGATTTCTGTTCCATTAAAAAATCGTTCATGAGTTTGACTCAATCAGCAGGAAATGTATGCAGGAAGTTTAGCTTGGTGTGGAACAGTTTTAAGTTCAGTCTTAGCCAAACATTTGATGAATATGAGGACATTTATCACAAATAAAGTAAAAAGTACTGACATGTTCTTCCCCTGTTTTATCATATTGATGAACATTGCTGCGACTAACTGGCCACTGTCCAGGGTGTACCCCGCCTCAGGCCCAAAGCTACTGGGATAGGCTCCAGTCACCCGTGACCCCTAACGGGACTAAGCGGTAGAAAATGAATGAATGAATGAATGAATGAACATTTTTAACCACAAAGCATCAAACTAAGGGCAGCATATTTACTTTGTTTGTAAAAGGGCTATTCAAGGAGGTGGGTGTTTCTCATTTGTAGTTTTTCATTGAGGCTTGATTGAATCAACTCTTAACTTCAATGGGCAGTTGAAGTATAGCTTTATCAAGTCTGACTGGCGTTGGTCTCGATGTGAGAGTCCGGACTAGTCTCCATGGACCCCTTTAGCTCCAACTCCTAAGTTAGCTGAAATTTGGGCTATAAGCAAATCTGTGATCATGGATAGTCACTTGTTTTAGGTTTTAGGGAAAAATGCAGCACTGATATATCAATTGTAAACCTTTTTTTAAGGTATGACTCAAAAACATAAAAAATCTTTATTTGTGACATTCGTAGAAATGTCTGCCATTAATAAATAATCTTGGTCATTTATGTCTCATCCATGACTGCACCTTTTCATACTGTGTCCTGTTTTTTTTCTTCTAAAAAAGCCGACCAGTGACTAGTTTGACGTATATTATACAAGCCACACAAGCTCTTTTCACAACAGGCAAATGTAAGAAACAACGTGAAAAAAGCACCATGTAAAATTTTCATAGTGAACACAAATGTGCTGTATGCTGTTGCCCATGTTATTTTTGTTTGTGTGGACACCCAAAATTGATTTCCTTAATGCTGAATTGTAGATTTTATGCTGCAGCCATCTTGTTATATTTCATCTCTGTGACATCTTTGTTACTTCCGTCTGTTGCAGGATAAAGACCTCCTCATCCCCTTTTAGAATGATGTAAGACAAAAGAGTGAGGCTAAAATTGTCTCTTGGTAAACGATGCCCGATGAGTACTTTGAATGGATGCCCACAGGAGAGACGCCTCCTCTATTCTTAGTGCTTCTGAATAGAGTCGGTGTCCTAAATTAGCTTAAGAGCCCTGACATGACATTAGATATGCCTTGTGATGAATTCATTTCTTGCCTGTACCCTCGTGATAAGTGGATCTCGGTGTGAGGGACAGTGCTGTGATGGATGTGTGGTCCCGGTGCTCTCCTGGGCTGAAGGTGTGTGGCAGACAGCGGCCCGCAGACTGCCGACTGTGAGTGGTCTTCCCGTCAGTCCAGCTGAGCGCGGCTTTGGCACTGACAGTGTGATTGATTCTGTTGTGTTAAAAGCTGATAGATTTTCTGCTGATCCGGCACAACTGCTCACTGCAGCTGAGCCCGGAGCTTTTTGTTACTTTTATTTTTTTACCAATGTGTTGACAGTAACACATGGCTGGAAATACTGAAGGTATATAGTGCTATTTGTTTTAGTTAGTTTTTTAGTGTTTGCTACTTATCTTTTTGGAAGAACTAACATTGCTTGTTGCTCATTCAAACCTGCTTTCACATAAATATGGACAGTTGTTAAAAATTTTGGCGTTTGTGCCAGGCCATTAGGGCAGACACTAGAAGCACTGCTGCCAATAAAATTAAGATAATTAAACACAAACAAGAAGCAATTCTGAAGTCTGCTCCAAACTAGACATGGTTTTGAAAATCTGGTATTGCTTGTAGAGCTACAGTGGTGGAGACACCACAAATACTGCATTAGGAATCACTCTTCAAGTCTTCAAGACTACTTAATATTCATTTGTGATTTGTTGACTTTGATATCGACAATGTTTAGAACTGGCATTGAAACCGACAAGAATTTTGTTTTGTTTAGTTTTTCAAAAATTATATAATTTGTATTTGTTTGCCTGCCTAATGCAACCACACCTTTTGAAACAAATAGTTTATGTTTGTGTAAAATTTTAAGGGTGTCCTAAAACTTTTTTCCACCACTGCAGTTTTGAGGTTTAACAAATAATGAACAGAATCTTCTTCTCTGGTCACCACATCAAATAATCTGCCTCAATCTAACCCTATCCCCTGAATCCTCTTCTCTCTCAGTCCCTCAAATCTCTCCTCTTTGGTCTTCCTCTCGGCCTTCTGCCTGGCAGCTCTAACTATACTGGCTCCGACACTAGTTCAGTAGAATCCAATGGCCCTTTAAAAGAACCAGGAAGTACTCCTGCTGACCATGAGGTGCAGAGCATGTTCATTCTGTTCAGTTAATGGAGTCATACAAGAGTGTGTTCTGTAGATCTGTCCTGTGTGCAATTATCTGAAAATACATTAATATTATTGTTTTTAGAACTATGATCAACAGTTTAGAGAAATATTTTACATACAAGCTATTTTGTGGAAACACTTTATTATTTGACTAAAGTGTCCTTAATTTAGATATATTTTGTGTATGCTTACTGTATCTATTCAGTATTTCTTTGTTCCAGTTTCACACCAGTTGCATAAATACAGTCCAAATCCTTCCTGGTGTTTGTGACTTCTTATGTGAGGGTGTTAATCTCACTAGATAGTGGAAAAGGTTTCTGCGAGGCCAGTACACTAACCTCAACATCCTTTTGCTGATAGATTCACTGTCCCTGGCCTTTCTAACCTTATCTCCTAAACATTTGACCTGAGCTGTCCCTCTGTTGCACTCATTCCAGATTATCTCCATCCTCGTCGCTCCCAATGAGAACCTCAACATCTTCAGATCTACCATGCATATCCAAACTCAAATAAGGCACACTGTTTTATTATTTTGTGCATTTATTGTGTATTTGTCATTCTTTTTCCCATAACATTGAGCTAGGTCTTGATGCTCATTGATGCTGCAAGTACTTGAAAGTTTGACATGCTTTCATTCATTTTCTTTTTTCATTCATTCATTTTCTACCGCTTTGTCCCTTTAGGGGTCACAGGTGACTGGAGCCTATCCCAGCAGCTTTGGGCCTGAGGCGGGGTACACCCTGGACAGTGGTAAGTTTGTCTCTAAATGACATTTAGAGACAGACAGTGACAGACAACCATTCACTCTCACATTCATTCACTAGGGACACTTTAGAATTGTCAATTAACCTATACATGCATGTCTTTGGACGGTGGGAGGAAGCTGGAGTACCTGGAGAGAACCCACGGTAACACGTGGAGGACATGCAGACTCCTCACAGAAAGACCAGAGTCGGCCGAGAATGTTTTAGTCGGCCGGGTTTTGAACTCATGACCTTCTTGCTGTGAGGCAGGAGTGCTAACCACTCTGCCACGTGCACCCCTTTGACATGCTTTAATCATACAAAAAATAAATGTCCAGAAGCATTCATAATATGTGCAATGTTATGAGGCACCATAAATACACCTAAGTGACACTGCCCCAGAAAAAGATAGTTCTCCAAAGAGAAGTTTTCTTACTCCTTTGCAGACGCGCTGTGCTACTTAAAGTGTGAGCTCAGCAGCACAAGTTAGAAAAATGGTTTAGGACTAATCAGGCCAGACACATCGAGTGACCTTCCCATTCGTCTGCCAGCACACCTGCCTGCCAGCACTGACAGGGAATACAACACTATCCATGCATATTACCTCCACTTATCCAAAGCCACTACCATCTACATTAACTGTTATAGGAGTGCCCATGCTGATTTAGGGAGAGTTGTAATCTGCTTTTCTGGCATTCTGAGCAACAAAGAGTGTGTTTAAGTTAAAGCAACCCTATGTGCACCTATTACCTGACTCTGCAACTGTACTACTGCAAACTCATACGTCTCAGTATGTGTCTTGTGTATGTATATTGCATGCATATGTACAGAGTGTCATCTATTAAAATCCCTTATAATAAACGTAAAAGTAAATGGCATCATAAATCCTGTTTATTTTTAGAAGAAACAATATCAAATGCAGTCTGTTTAGTGTCATGGCTGCTCATTAGATCACCTGAGCAACCAGCCACTCCCAGGCTGCACACCTGCCGGCCATTACAATCAGGCAGATATATAAGCAGCCAACACACAACTCCTGTTGCTATTTCTTCTACTTCCAGATGAACACATCCTGCTCACCTGTTTCTGCTCAACCTGATTTAATTAGAGCAAAATCCACCTCAGTTGTCCAAACCTTTGTTAGACTTCAGATTAATGTTTTGTAAAATATGTTTTGACCTTAAGTTCAGTTCTGGCTTGGAAAATTTACATTAAACACTGTAGACTTTTTCATTATCAGTGGCTATTAATTCAATGATTCAACAATTAAAGACCTATCTGAACAAGCATGTGACCAAACTATGCAATGAACCTTTTCATCTATTAAAATCCTTTGAATTAAGTCTAGATGATTTAAGGGCTATTTCTTTTCTTATTACAATATGCTTTATTATACTATTTAGGTTTTTCAATACAAGGAAAAAAATATCTAGTATTTTCTGTTGAATTTGCTGCTTTTTTTTCTGGAAACTAAAAATGAAGTTGTACTACACCAGCATTTTAGGGATTTCAGCTACTACTGCTTTAACTAGTGTAAGGCCAGAGATATACTGTGTAAGTGTCTGCGTCACGTCACTGACTCGTTCACATGCATGCGTACACGTTTGTTACTCACCTACTCTTTGAAAAGGCACAACGCTGGTAGGCTTTCGCAAAATGAATGACGCCAAAATAAGATTTCCGGGTTAGTGGGGTCAAGTGTCACATAATGCTCTGACTTTCTTTTTAATCTTTTAAATGTGAATGTGTTATTTGTTCACATGAACCCATCAACACAACAGTGATGTCATGCACTCACATACATACCCAACCAACAGATTTAGATTTTTTGCTCACTGACAGAATACAAAAACAACAGAATGATAACTAATGTAGGTATGTGTTTTTCTGTTTAGGTCATGTCTTTGGACAGTGCATCGACAGCTCTTTCAGTTGAAACACAAAAATGCCTAAAGCTGTTTCCATCGATGCACTCGAAAACAGGCCTAAACTATTGACCTGTTCTTCTGTGGCAAACTCTATACTGCCTGTGTAATTTAGTCGATGTTTGCAGCAGCATTAATCCACTTAAGTACACATAAACACGGCCAGCTGAGTTTCTATTTGATGAATACTCAATCTTATTGGAAAGGTAAAGGGCGAAGGAATGGATGTTAACACAGACAAAGAAAGGGCTGCGAAACCTTTTAAGAAGGGTCGATGTGCATTACCTGGGTACATTGGACTAAACCTTGTGAGTAGGTTGAAAAGAAAGACGGAAAAGACAAGAACTGAGCAATTAGATGGTACTTTCATTACACATTTCCCCCCAGTCAGATTCCCATGGATAAATTGGTTAACTAATCTTTTACTGCAAATGTGAGGAAAGATCTATTAAAAAAAAAGAAAAAAGATTGAGTAGGAGAGGTGCACAATGGCAGAGGGGTTAGCGCTCCTTCCTCACAGCAAAAACAAATGCACATAGGCCAATTGGCAAATCTAAAGTGTCCCTAATGTGAGGGTGAAGGATGTCTGTCTCTGACCCCAAATTCACACCAAAAGCATCTTGCAAGCTTCGCGTGTTACTCGCTTCTGTTTTTTTTTTCCCGACTTCATTATATAGAAGTGAAGTAACAATTACACTTCTATGTAAATAACAACTGAACAAGATGGGGGGGCTAGACAAAGACAAACCGAGGCGTGCTTATACATAGCTTATGTAACTACAGTGAGTTAATTACTTACCGTCTAAACCCAGGCCTTCTCTTTCTTTTCATTGTTTCAGTGTTTGGTGTCGTAAAAGATATTGAATTTCTCAAACTCAAGAATTATCTTCTCGTTGTCTATGGATGGCTCAGCATTGACTGAAGGACTGGTGCCATGTTTTCATCACCGCTATGTTTTAATGAGCTTTTATTTTGATAGCGTAGTGGAATTTTTTTTTCAAATTGGTGCCTACTTTCTGTGTTTTTCCAGTGTAGCTCGCCAGATTGACATGGAGCCGCTTGAAAAAAAGATGTCCAACCTATTGATGGCGATGCTGCTGTAACGCAACACTTTTGTTGTGAATTTGGGGTAAGTGTCAGCCCCAGAGACTTACTGGTCATTGTCCAGGGTGTACCCTGCCTGAGGCCCAAAGTTGCTGGGATAGGACCCCTAACGGGACAAGGCTGAAAAGAATGAATGAATGATTCAGAGTGAAGTTGGGTCCTGGTCTTAGAGCTAGTCAGTCTCAGGTCTGGTTCTGGTTAAGTCTTGATTTAGTCCCGGTCTAGTTCTAGGATTTTTTCTTTGTTAAAGCCCTAATTTACTCCTAATCCTAGGTTTAAGGCAGGTTTAGGCTGTTGCAGTGCAGTGGCTCAGTGGTAAAGCGGTCATCCTATAACCGGAAGGTTGGATGGGGTGAATTCCTGCTCTCCCCAGTTCATGCTGTTGTTGTGTTAGGCAAGACACTTCACCCGCCTTGCCACCCTACGGAGAGGCCGCAGGCACAATATGGCTGCCACGTCTTCGTCAGTCTGCCCCAGGGCAGCTGTGGCTACAGATGTAGCTTACCACCACCAGTGTGTGACTATGGACTGAATAAATGATAGGCTCTGTAAAAGCACATTATTAATCCAGAAGGGTGACTATGTACACACTGACTCCACACAAGTTACAACAACAAGTACAGTCCAGTGATACACACGTGGACAAAATTGTTGGTACCCTTCGGTCAATGAAAGAAAAACTCACAATGGTCACAGAAAAACCAGGGCTTGAATTTCCTTAATCTGCACATTATAAAACAATAAATACAAAAGCGGATAACACCACAATTTACAAGCATTTCACTTGCATCAGCGCCTTGGGACCTTCAACAGCATCCTCAAAGAGTCATTGTAGGCAACTGGACTTATATTTGTAGCTGCGCCACAAGTGCGCAGTATACAGGGGAGATAGAAAGTGCAGTTTTAAAATGAGCATATTTGCCCATGTTATTTGCATTGCTGCCTATACATGTCTTTGTCATCCGAGAGGTCACAAGACACATAATGTCCAAGTTGTTTAATCTCATTTGTGGCTTAGAGAGCATTTACACACAAATAAAATTTAGGAAATGAGAGTTTGAGGTTCTCTCGTTTTTACAATCATGATGTTGCTTTAAACAGCATTATTACTAATGTTGTATTCTAAGCCATATTGTGATATTTAAAAGCTGCTGTAGGTCTGCACTATTTAGGCACAGCAATACCAAGTTGTCTGCATACATCAGATGGTTACACAGAAAATCTCCAATAATACAACCAGTTTTACATTCATTCAGCTGTACAGATTTGTTTTCTCCTTTATTTAACCAGGTAAAAACATTGAGATTAAAAATCTCTTTTCCAAGAGTGACCTGGCCAAGACGACAGCATATACAGTTTAAAGAAATAAATACAAGACATCAACAAAACAAATAATATTTACAATCAATGTGTGCAAGTTTAGAAACATTTACATTTTCCAATCTCATGTTCACGCCTCTCTAGAATAGATTTTAATTCACCCAAAGTCACAAGTTCAGATAGATTTAAGTCCTTTTGCAGTTCATTCCATGCATAGGGGGCAGCTACTGAAATGCTGCCTTACCCAACTCTGTTCTGACTCTGGGAACCACCATCAGTATGTTCTTCTGAGAACGCAGCGCATACTGTTGTTGGTTTTTACGCATGTACGTGCAGAGGTAAGATGGGAGGAGCCCAAGAATACATTTATAGATGAAAGTCAACAAATGAGACCACCTGCGAACATACAGGGATGGAAACTCAGCTGCAGCATACAATGTACAATGATGAACACGATTTCCACAACCAGTCATAAAACGTAAAGCACAGTGTCCAACTTTTTTAAAAGATGATCAGATGCATTCATAAAAAGGAGATCTCCGTAATCCAATAAAGGTAAAAAAGTTGCAGAAAATAAACGTTTCCTGTTATAAACAGAGAAACACGATTTGTTTCTAAAAAGAAAACTGAGCTTTAGCTTCAGTTTATGTACAAGATGCTCAATATGTTGCTTGAAGGACAGATTTTCATCAATAACAAAGCCTAAATACTTATAAGAAGAGACCATTTGGATTTCCTTTCCTTCAGCTGTTTTTATTTTTGGGAGCTGAGAGGGTAGCTGTTTTCTATTTGAGAAAACCATAACTTTAGTTTTGTCTGCATTTAACACTAGCCTCAGCTGTGTTCAGACTGAACAGCATCAAATGCAGACTCTAAGAAATCAAAGGCTTGTTCAATTGAAGGAGAGGAACAATAGATAACTGTGTCATCAGCATAAAAGTGAAAACAAGCATTTGACACCTTTTCACCAAGATCATTCACATAAATAGAAAACAGCATATTTTTTTAAGCTGTTCAGCAACAATTTTCTCAAAGACCTTTGCCAGGATACATAACTTTGATATCGGCCTGTAGTTATTAAGATCGGCCCAGTCCTCTCCTTTCAACAAAGGAAGAACAAAAGCAGACTTCCAGACCATAGGGATAACATTGTTTAGAAGGAACATTTTAAGATAAAAAGGATCAAGATTGCCTGTTTCCAGCTCTTTAAGAGCTCTGTAGACCTCTGCCTCAGTCACTGGTCTGAAAACAAATGAGCCAATTGAGGAAGGTAATAGAGGGGGCGATGAATGTCCTTTTTGTTGAATTAAAGTTTTTGTAATTGGATGCAATGTCTCATATAGACAGCCCGATGAAACAAAATGATTGTTTAAAGAAATTTAGTATTTCAGATTTATCTGTGAGAATAAGTGATTTTTTTTATAATTCACGTTGGGAGTTCATTGGTCTGTAAGTTTCTGTAAGAAGATTTTATAACTTTCCAAAATTTCTTTGGATCATTGAGATTACTTGTGGTTTTAGACAAGTAATATTCAGATTTACTCTTTTTAATAAGGGAAGTGCAGCGATTTCTGAGTCGTCTAAAACTCAGTCAGTCAACCTGAGACTTTGTTTTTCTGACCTTAGTCCAAGCATGATCTCTTTCTTTCAAAAGTTCAGACAGCTCACAGGAAAACCAAGGATTGTTGCGACCTTTTACTCTAAATTTGCAAAAAGGTGCATGTTTGTTGATAATTTCAGACAAAGCATCATGAAAATATGTCCAAGCTAGTTCTACATCATTAATAAGAAAAATCTTTTTCCAGTCATAGATCCACAAGTCATGATAAAAAGCTTGTTCACAAAAATGTTTAAAATCCCGTTTAAACACAATTTGAGGTCTTCTTTTAATAACTTTTGTTTGTCTAACAGTGGTGATAACACAATGATCACTTAAATCATTGGCAAATATTCCAACAGCAGTATATTTATGTGGAACATTTGTAAAAATTAGATCAAGGATGGAAGATTTTATTGGCTGTTTAAGATTTGGCCGTGTTGGATTACTGATCAGCTGTGTGAGATTAAAAGAATCACAAATTACTTTAAAATTATCAGAAACAGATGTGAGCCAATTCAGATTAAAATCACGGACAAGAAGAATCTCATTAAAGTTTAACATTGCTAGCTGTTCAGTTAATAAGGACAAAGCATCATTTGTTGCTGAGGGAGGTCTGTAACAGCCTACAACTGTGATAGAATGGCCCTCATAAAGTTCTAATTTCAAAGCAAGACATTCAAACTTTTTACTAATAGACAACGATGACATTACCAAAAATCTGTTCCTTACGTAAAGAGCGACACCACCACCTTTTCTGGGACGGTCACAGCGAAAAACATTGTAACCTCTGATAGCAATGTCATTATCTGTGATTGATTTTGTCAGCCATGTTTCAGACAAAACAAAAATATCAGTGTTCAATCTGTCAACCCAGATTTTTATCAAATCTAATTTAGGGAGAAGACTTCTGATATTAAGATGAGCAATTCCAATGCAACACTTAGCTTTAAAATCCTCAGGAGTACTCAAACATGAAGGTTCTGGACCAGGGTTGGATTCTACTTTCCCTGACAGTAAAAGCAGCAATAAAATAACACACTTTTTCTTTACAGAATTGTGTACAGGCATAAAATTGATTTTCTTGTGCCTCGTCCATAAGGAGGACCTACTGTAAAAAGTCAGCAACCAGTTGTATGGTTCATACAAGACACAAGAGTGCACAGTCAAAATATTTTCTGTGACCAGTAAAAGCCAGTTTGCAGGACTCCTATTAAAACTCAACGCATTAAAACAGTTGTGATCCAGTCAGTGACTTTAGAAACAGAAAAAACATGAGGACTACTTTGATATCCATGTCTGACTTCTACCTCACATGGACATAGTACAGCCAAAAAGAGGAAAAATAGACGGATACATGCTGACCTTTGTGGCAGTTTCCAAACCGTACAGACCTCAGTCAATACAAGGCCCAGAATAGCGCAGCAGACTCCAGCAGCAGCACGGGCTCGGCGTGATCTGGCCGGCCCAAGCGGCAGCACAGCCTCGGTGCGATGTAGCAGGCCCAAGCGGCAGCACAGCCTCGGTGCGATGCAGCAGATCCAAGCGGCAGCACAGGCTCGGTGCGATGCAGCAGGTCCAAGCGGCAGCACAGGCTCGGTGCGATGTATCAGGCTCAAGCGGCAGCACAGCGATGCAGCAGATCCAAGCGGCAGCACAGCCTCGGTGCGATGCAGCAGATCCAAGCGGCAGCACAGGCTCGGTGCGATGTATCGGGCCCAAGCGGTAGCCTAGCACAGGCTAGGTGCGATGCAGCAGGTGCAAGCGGCAGTACAGGCTTGGTGTGGTGTGTCAGGCCCAAGCCAGTAATACAGGGCCCAGCAAGAGAAAAAAGCCCACAAAGAACAGCGTATAGAATCCCCACTCGTCAAGATTACAAAATGTATTTATCAGATTGCAGCTACTTCAATAAAATATAATCTAAAACCATTTAAATAAGTTAAAAACAAATACACATTTAACAGACACAAGACATGTTGCCATCATGCTGCCATCTTAGATTGCAATGATTGCCATCTTGGATTGATTGATAGATATAAATAAACAACAGAGGAGACAATAATCCACCCTGGTGAACTCCATTACTACTGAGCCTGAATGAGTCAGAGAAGAGCCCCCCCATTTAACCTGCATGGTCTGGAAGGAATTCCAGAAAATAAGTATTCTTAATATGTAGACAACCAGGGACATCTCACTTTGACAATTTATTAAACACCTTTTCATGATTGATCTGATCAAACGCTTTAGAGGCATCCAGGAAGCACATAAATATAGGGAGTTTAATTTATCCAGTATTTATCCAGAATTTCCTTCAGCGCAGGTCAGTGCCATGTCCTTGATTAAACCCAAACTGATTATTATATATTGTTTGAGATAACTGCAATTATACAGCATTATTTGGCAGCAAAAATCATTTGACGTCACCAGAATCAGCAAATTATGTTATTTTATTGTACAAAATAAATACAATTTTGTAATCATATAATTAGTATAGATGAGCCATGTGCTTTCTGGTTTTTCTTTCACAAAGAACCTTTTCTGGCAATTTTCCAATATCTCTGGAAAAAGGCTACATAGAGTTTGTACAGTAATATGCCACTAATGTATACAACAGTGATGGATACACATCTATTGATTCCATTAACCTTGGTCAAAAAGGAAAACACTGATTGGCAGACGACTGAACCTAGCTCTGAACACTTTTCTTTGGCTTCAAACGCCTTTCTTGAGTCTCACCACAAAAGGAGAACACAACCTTCAGTGGAATTGATGTGGGCAGTACAAGTACAAGAGCAGAAAGGCTTCCTGCCACCATTCATCTGGAAAGACCATTTGAAACATAGCTGTGGCCAGACGTCCCTGTAGCTGCTGGCAGAGGTGTTACAGAATATAAAAGGTTGGGAGAGTTGGGGATGGATGGAATCTTGCTTGAGCGAAAACAGGATCGATGAGTGTGAGTGGGCTCGACAGATACGGAAAAAAACAAGTAAAGGGCTTATGAATGACAACGCTAACACCAGATATAATCTATTGATGTTTTCCCATTAAGAGAAAGTGTAAGAAAACCATTTAAAATTGACAGAGGTAACCAATAGGTCAAATGATGATGCTTGAATGTTCTGTGGTGTGTTTGTTGAAGTCTCTTTATCACACAGACTAGTAGCTTTAAAACTGTCTTAAGGGGTCACAAAAAGAAACTCTTTATGGATTTTACTATTCAAAATCTGTTTATCATGCAACAAGATTTTGGTTTTCATTTGACATTGTATTAAAAATCTGTTTTTCTGCTTCACAGATCAGAAAGACTGCAGTTTGTGAATTGTTGAAGTATGTTTTAATGAAAGCAAAGTTTTTCTTATTTTAATGGATGCAATTTAGTCCATTTTTTTTCTAAACCAGGACTGTTAAACAAGGACTAAATTCAAGTCAAATCAGGAGGAAACCGGAAATACACAAACACAAAATAAACCAGGACTCCATATGACTATGACTAAACAAGAACTAAGGTGCCCCCAAGAAGCGTACCATACTTTGGGGTCCACTTTTAAAAAGGAGGAGCTTACACACGTGGACAAAATTGTTGGTACCCTTCGTTCAATGAAAGAAAAACTCACAATGGTCACAGAAAAAACTTTATTCTGACAAAAGTAATAATAAATTAAAGCCGCAAGCGGCGATAAAGGCCCTCGCCTCCCTTTAGACCGCGGGGACACATATATTCGGAGGATTGCATTTCGTGCTTTAAAGCAAATTTGGAGCTGTTTAGATGAAAACCCTTTAGACACAAGGGGTGCGATTTAGGCATTCCACCCAACATAGGGGACTTCCTGTTGAGTTTAGGGTGTGGCTGTCATAGACTTTTCTGTTTGCCCTGAGGTGTCCTATGGATGTACCAGGTTTTGTATTTCTACATTGGGAAAATTTACTTTCACTTTCCATAGGCACAATGTATTTTCATTTTCCAGGGGTCGCCACCGAGTAATTTTTCATTCTTTTTCCTCGGGGACTTCAAATACACTTTTCGCCGGGCTTAAATTTTGGGGCC
This sequence comes from Perccottus glenii, assembly GCA_024416835.2. Taxonomy (NCBI): domain Eukaryota; kingdom Metazoa; phylum Chordata; class Actinopteri; order Gobiiformes; family Odontobutidae; genus Perccottus; species Perccottus glenii. Next base: position 5,792,428 of record CM044548.2, read on the forward strand.
AATAAATGTGACTTTTCGGTGCACGTTTACTGGGTCAAATTGAGGATCATTTTGCAGAAAACATAATAAAAAAATATATAACTCGAGCAAAAACGACAAGAAAAAGTGCTGTCTATTTAACACACATGTGTTTAGCTCATTTTGCCCAAGTTTGGTGTCTGTGGAATGAAGCACCTATTTTATGTGTTTTTTTAAAAGAGAGGTGTATTCTAAGTCGGTTCACATCTTCAATTTAAAATGGCTGCCTTCCCGTATATTATAGGGTGTGGTCCCCATTGGCTTTTTTGTTCATAAGCCCATGCTGGATGTGTGTACCAAGTTTCATTTGCCTACGACAAACTAACATTTTCCCTTCCTATTGACTTTTTCCACATATTTGGGACGTTGCTATGGCAACACATTTATAGATAGGGGGTGGTTGTCATTGGCTTTTATGCTCGTCATGACATAAGAGATGTGTGTACCAAATTTCATGTCTCTATGACAAACTAAATTCTTAGGTCCCATTATAAGTTTATAGGGGGCGCTGGAGAGCCATTTCTAAAGATAACCCTTTTATTTACATATTTTTGTGTTCAGGTCATGAATGTGCACAAACGCCTTTTTGGGTCCAACTCGATCCGAGAAGGCGTTTGAGAGTTAAGAGACGTTTTATTTTCACAAAAATGGCCACCTCGTTACAGGCTTGCCACACCCATACCCGATAAGATATCAAAAACAAAGTCACAACTTTGATTTGCACACGTGTCTAGATGATACTCACCAAATTTGGGGCCATTTAGATTAAAACACAATGATTGGCATCTTTTTGCGCAAGGGGTGCGATTTTAGTGGCCACGCGTTTCACCCCACATGCCGGACTTCCTGTTAAGTTTAGGGTGTGGCTGTCATAGACTTTTCTGTTTGCCCTGAGGTGTCCTATGGATGTACCAAGTTTCATTTTTCTACGTTGGAAAAAAGTTACTTTCACTTTCCATAGGCCCAATGTATTTTGACTTTTCTAGGGGTCGCCACTGAGTCATTTTTTGTATTTTTTTTCGGGGACTTCAAATACATAAATTTGAAGTCTGGGACCAATAAAAATGACTTTTCTGGCATGTTCACTGGGTCAAATTTAGGATCATTTTGCAGAAAAAGAAAAAAAATAAAATAATAATAATCCGAGCAAAAACAATAGGCCCTCCCGGTCATCACCGGCTCGGGCCTAATTATAGACAAGCATGATAAAGGTAAAGGCTATAAGACCATCTCCAAGCAGCTAGATGTTCCTGTGACTACAGTTGCACATATTATTCAGAAATTTAAGATCCATGGGACTGCAGCCAACCTCCCTGGACGTGGCTGCAGGAGGAAAATTGATGACAAATCAAAGAGACGGATAATCCGAATGGTAACAAAAGAGCCCAGAAAGACATTTTGTCTTAATATTACCATTATTATTATGGGCCAGATGCTCTGTGTCCCTAATAACAAAGTTTGAATTGAATTGATTTGAATATGGACTTTTGAAAGGCTTGCATAATGCAGCAGCTAAATTAAAAATAGAGACAAAGTTGACTATTGAAGGCAGGCATTGCTACACTTACAGGAAATGTTTGTTACATTAGTCACCAAATGCATCTGACTCAGTCGTCGTCTCATTCAAAGCCCACAGGAAACTAATCACAGCTCCTGTATATGTGGAAAAGCGTTGAGTGCCTGAGTTTGTTGCACAAAAGCAGTTAATTGTCCCTTTGAACCTAAACTCAGGGTTAGTCAAATTTAAATTATTCACCTTCACCATTTGACCAGGTAGATTTGAGGTTAAAATACTGTATGGTCTACTCTTCTTTTTCTCTCTGGAGATTTTATTTATATATAAAAAAACAAACCAACCTTGAAGAAACACTGTATTTGCAATTACTAACCAAGTTCTATGTGGTAACACAGGAAAGAACAGGAAAGTGTAGCCGCTTTTATTACAGTGGCACAAAGAAGCTCTAAATGGAAAAACTAAAAAACATAATTTAATTTTGTACTGGACATATCTGTCCTCGAAAGCAAATGTTGTTGACTTGTAATGATGTTATATATGTGTAGATCATCAAATTCAACCAGAGGTATGTGAGAAGTATGGGAGTGCCAGAACACCGATTGTGCTTGACAATAATTTCTACACTTGGCCAGGAGGATACTGCGGAAACACCTTCTTTACAAAATGAAAACTTTAAGAAAATCTGGACAGTCTGAATAGAGTAAACATAGGAGGCAGTAAAGTGAAGTAAAGGAGACCTAATACGACTAATGAAACTGTGAGAACTGCAAGTGAAAATGTGGGACTAAAGCGCAAGAAAATGACAGATACAGGAGTTCAAGCTGGGACGGGAAAAGTTAGAGAATGTAGAAAACTTCAACTTCCTTGGCAGCATGATCAAGCTGTAAAGGTGAAATACAAAGATAGCCCTGAATGGGAAGAACAACCACGCTAGCAGACATAATTAAAGATAAAAACATATCAAGAATGGTCAAGATCAGATTAGTTCTATCAATGGTCTCTGTAGTGATGACCTGTGACAGAAAGACTGTGAAAAAGGCAGATGGAAGAAGAATAGAGGCTTTTGAGCTCTGGACATGGTAAAGGATCCTGGGTGCTAAATGAATTTCAAGCCAAGACATCTCTGGTAAACAAAATAGGCTGGAAAAGATCATCGCGCAAAGGGATGATGAAAGGCAAGAACAAGAGGGCTGGATAATCTGCTCCTTTTGTCAGAGAAAGAGACAAATAGAGATGGAGTAGCCCAGTTCAGTTTGGTCACAAGAGGTCAGAACAACCTGATGGATGATGACAATGAGAGCATTAGTCACAACTTAATCATTTACAAAGCATTCGTCCTTTAATAAAAATCATGATTAAGTTGTCGGATTTTTTTCTTAAATAACCAAGTTTAAGTTTAAGTCGCAAATTTAAATACTTTTTTTTTATATATATATATAAATTGCCTGAACAGAGGTAATTATGTAACAAATAAAATTCTAATATTTTACATGTACAGTTTGGCCACTCCCTTGGATCCTTTCCCTTTTCAGTAACTTCCTCTCAGTAAAAATCTTGTTTTGCAAAATTTTTTTTCTTCCTCAAATGGGACAGGCGAGGTGATTGGTTGTTTATCAATAGCGCCCAGTGGCAGTTTAATTTGTGTGTGTTGGCTCTACCCCCTGGATTATTATTATTTAACCTTTTTTTTAACCAGGATGGTCCCAATGAGATTACAAATCTCTTTTGCAGGGGAGTCCTGGCCCCATTTATGTTTGGGGGGGAATGTTGTGCACATTATAGCTTGGTTACCACATGTATGCAATAAGTACAATATGAAAACAATTATAAAAAATATATTATATAATGCTTAAATGTGTCAGTTGTTCTTTATCATGATCAACAAGTTATTATAATTATGGTTGTCAGGTTTTTACTGAGATATTGTTTAACTAACCACATTTATTTCCACTGTGACTTCCCTTAAAGTCTTACTGAACAATTAAGCTGTATTTAACAAAGGATGTTTTTAACCAGACACTCCACAACTTAGTAAGAAAATGCTCAAGACTCACTCATGAGTCTCAACCCACCAGTTTAAGAATAACTTATTTTAATGACACTGAAGTGCCCTGGATGACTAAGCATTTACTAAATAATGGGAGTACTCTTGGATCAAACACTCATTTTTACGTGTGGTGATGAATTCAAATCCTTGCATTTTACTGCAGTTTGTAACAATCTACTGTTTTTGCATCAACATGGACAGATGCCACTGATTTAAAGTGCCACAAGCAATCCTTGAGAGATGATCAGTCACTTTGTAGAATGTTAAAAAATATATTTAGCCTGAATTATACATTTCTCATTGCTCTAGCCCAGGCCATTAGCGTAATTAGAAAGTCAGCTCGCATTAAATTGAAATGGACGAATTGCCTGGGGATGAGGGAGAAAAGTGCCTGTTGTGTGTATGTGTTGTCAAGTGAGCGGGACGAGGATTGGTTGTCAAATTCAGCAACAGGACCAGCCATTAATCATGACAAAACAACCGCGCCGCCGCTTGGTGCATGTAGCTGACCGGGCAGCAGTTGTTTAATGCGATGTAAAGTCAAAGATACGCTCCATATACATTGTAGTCAGGCCATGCCAATTAATACATCTACACATGACCAAACATGCTCCTCACTAATTACAAAGGCTTTGATGGAAAATTAATTATGTATGTAGTTAATCTAGGCCACAAGGCAATATAATGAGGAAACGTGTTGAATAAGTTGGATACACTGGAGATTTTTATTATATTCTTTGTATAAGGTTTGTATGTTAATGTGCGTTCTTAGGCAAGGCAATTTTATTTATATAACACAATTCATACACTGGGTAACTCAAAGTGTTTTTTTTCTTACTAGTGCAGCTCTCTTTCTACTCATTTCTTATAGATTTAATATATGTAACGGCCTATGCACAAAACTTCAGCCAATCCAGTGTCCTGGAGTTTAATTATTCAGAGCTGCATGAAAGTTCAGATCACATAAAGAAACAAATGTGTATTTTGTTGGACCATAGTTTTGTTGCAACAGAATGACAGTATTCACTATATTTGCACCTAACTTTCTCATTTTAGTATATTGTCTGGTTTATAACAATTGTAACCTGCATCATCAAAAAAATTTCACATATTTTTTTATTATCCCTGAGTGGAAATCCACTGTCCGCAGCTGCCACCAGGGGGCGCTCACATGTTTTTGCTGTTGGTCGGGGAAACCAGAGTACCCAGAGAAAACTCACCTAAGCACAGGGAGAACACCAGATGCCTGTGCCTGTCAATGCAGCTATTACTGTATCATTGTTTTATTAATCGACTGGCCTTAGTGTGAGAGCACCAGATGAGATAAAACAGCCACATATAGGACATAAAGAATATTCCCATGACAGCACCTACAGATTATTGAGTAGTAGCATTGTTTACTGGAAAAAGTTTTCATAGACAAAGGTTTATGTCCACCAATGTACGCCTGACTACATGTTCACACTAATCATCAGGGCTCATAGAGGAGCCACACTGTCAATATGTTGTTTTCTTGTCTGCATTTATTTGCTATGATGGCCTGTCAAACTGCAGCCCATAGAGGATGTTGATCCTGACAGGCTGCATATGCCTTGTGCTTTTAGTCTGCTTATTCCTGCGCTCCCATGCATCATTATACGGCTGCTCTGCTGGGTGCAAGATGTTCCTAAAACGCTGACACACATTTAACTGAGGTGAGTAACTTTAAAAGCATCTGCAACATGGGTGAAAAGCCTCCTGCTCCCCGAAGATTTACAGCAGACTTATGTCAAAACATTTTTCCAATATATTCCAAGGTGTGTGTGTTTGTGTGTACGCAGCTTGTCGGAGCCCCCTGATAACACAAATGCATTCACTTGTGGAACAGTTTCCCTCCGAGAGGCCAGCGGGGTTTTAGAGCCAAAAACCTAGTCCACCTTAAAAATTCAGGCCCTAGATGTGGAGAACAAAATCACCATACATAAAAAAGCAGCACTCTGAGGGGAACGTACTTAGAAAAGATGTGTGTTAACTTTTTTTTTTTTTTTTTTAAGTGCATAATGGCACCTCTTCAGCAAACAGGCAAAATGGTTGCTACATGTTCTGAACTTTTATGCCTTTTTATACATTATATTAAAAACACATTACATATATATACCTTTTCACAGTGACATTTTGGTAGCCGATGTTCCACTGACGTTTACACAATCACCTTCATTTAACAAGAGCCTTTGACTTCAAGAAATTTATTAAAAGCATCCTACTCTAACCCGACAGTGTAGATGCAAAGACCTGCTCTTCTTCACCAGACAACTCTACTGTTACAAAGTTAGCTAACCATATCACAACAGCAGGACGTTACACTTGCCTCCATGTCTTCTCCAGTTTGTTTCTGTGAAAAAATCTAAAGTATTCAGAATTTCAGTGTAGTGGAAGTTTTTTGTTTGTTGTAAAGTTTATCACAAAGAAGTAAACTTCGGGTAAATCTAATAACATCTAATTTAAAAAAAAGAAGTGTACTATCTCTTTAGTAAAGACTTACTCGCTGTTTGGATTCACAGTTTCAGCTTCAATCCTTCCTTACCTCTGGACATTGGAGATGCTGCTGCTGGTGAGTCTTAAATGTATTCAATATTTTTAAACCTCTGAATGTGTTGTTTCATTCTGATGTGGCTCAATCTATATTATTTTTCTAAATTACACTGATGCTCCTTTTCTAACTGAACCTCCTACTGTCCTACTGACTGTTGACCCAAGGACGGTGCACTAAGAATTAGGTTAAGCCTTGGACCATCTAAAAGAAGACATGAATGCAGCATGTACCTCAAAGAGTTGGGATGGTTTTAGAATAGAGTAGTCATAATGTTCTGCCTGATTAGTAGTTTTCTAGATTCATTTATGAAACAATTCTATTCTTTGTTTTGGTATCAGCATTTGTTTTGTATCTTTAATATTTTCACGAGGTTTATTTGGCCATGTTCCATCAATGCCATTTATTTGAACAATCTGTATTCAATCTCAGTCTTCTTCAGGTCTATTATTGCAGCAGCAGATTGAAAAAGATGTGTTTTATTGAAAGGACACTATGTGCCTGTGACTATGACTAACTGAGATATTTGTCTAGACCTTTTCTGCCATATGTACACCCGGGTGTATATAGTCCCATAAGCTGTTACCAGGCATCCAGAAGACCGCACAGCACACAGGCCCAGAGGTAAACTTGACCTATTATGGCCAAAAGAAAGAACTGCTATCCTCCAGACTGTTTACTCTCCTCCTGGACATTCTGCTCACATACGTCGCCAGTAACAGGCTGCAGGGTAGAGGGGGCGACCGATGGAGGAAGAGATGACTAACATGGGTCGGTACGAAGAATATATACAGAACATTCAAGGAAATGAATGTGAGTGCAGTGTCGTCTGAAGGTTGAGGGTTTTGTAAGCACACGATGAACTGCGACAGAACAGTCTGTTATTGCATGAAACATAGAAATGAAGCAATGTCCTGTGAAAAAAATAACCGATAATGGAGAACGTTGAAAGCAAGGATAATTGTTTTGAGTCTAGCCATATAACCTTTTCTCACCTGAAAAACCCTGCCCCCTGGTTGCCTTAAAACACTTAAGCAGAAAAGAGTTCATTACTTCACCTCTGCCACATTTTAATCCCTGTTAAAGGTTATTTAGTAAGACCCAAAATCAGAGTGCAGCATGCACCTTCTTTACAGTAAAAGCCCTGACCCTAAATGGACTGTGGTGGCAGTTTGTATATTAAGGACAAGAGCAGCTCAAGACTCAAGACAGTTTACTTTTTAAAACACAAATTTTGATGGTTGTCCGACATATACAGTAGTGGCAGCTGTTGACAGTCCATTTCCCCACGGATGATGAAAATTCATTCATTCATTTTCTACCACTTAGAAGATGAAGACAACACTGCAGTCACCTAGGAGACACTTTGTTGGTTTAACACATTTTACACAAATTAATAACAGAACAATTGAAAAAACTGTCTCACGCCTGAGTTCATCCACCTGCTGCCTCGATGTTTTACCCACTAGATTTCTAAAATCAGTACTTTGCAGTTTGTTACCACAACTCACTGATATAGTCAATAATTCCTTACAGTCTGGAACATTTCCAAGGACCTTAAAAACTGCTGTCATTAAGCCTCTCCTCCTAGATGCTGCAGTGCTCAACAACTATCGGCCCATATCAAACCTGCGATTTTTGGGGAAGGTCATCAAAAAAGTTGTATATCAGCAACACAATGACTTTCTATTACTTAACAACTGCTTTGATCCTTTTCAGTCAGGATTCAGGCCCCATCACAGACTGAGACTGCACTTATCAAAGTCACAAATGACATCCGTCTGGACACTGACGCAGGCAAAGTCTCTGTCTTAGTTCTGTTGGACTTGAGTGCTGCGTTTGATACAGTGGATCATGGAATCCTGTCACAAAGATTAGCGGAATGGATAGGTATCACTGGAACTGCCCTTAAATGGTTTCAGTCCTATCTTGAAGACAGGAAGTACTTTGTTTCGGTTGGTAACTGTATCAGACCAAATGGCACTGACATGTGGGGTTCCACAGGGGTCTATCTTGGGACCTCTATTATTCAATCTCTACATGCTTTCTTTAGGCCACTTAATACGCAGCTGTGACGTATCATACCATAATTATGCAGATGACACTCAGATTTACATTTCACTCACAGCAGGTGAAAATGGACCGATCCATTCACTGTGTCACTGCATCGAACAGATAGACATGTGGATGCAAAATAATTTTCTCCAACTGAACAGAGACAAGACTGAACTAATCATCTTTGGGCCACAGAAACAAAGAGAAAGTGTCAGCAGTCACCTCGAGTCTCATTCTCTAAAATCTAAAAAACAGGTTAGAAATCTAGGGGTCATCATGGACTCAGACTTGAATTTCCACAGTCACATTAAGTCAATTACATCATCTGCATTTTATCACCTTAAAAACATTTCCAGAGTCAAAGGGATGATGTCTCAACCAGACTTAGAGAAACTTATCCATGCTTTTATCTCCAGCAGGTTAGATTACTGTAACGGCCTGCTCACTGGTCTCTCAAAACGAGGGTTAAGACAGCTGCAGCTTATTCAGAACGCGGCTGCTCGGGTTCTAACCAAAACCAGGAAGTACAACCACATCACGCCAGTTTTAATATCTCTGCACTGGCTTCCTGTGGCTCAGAGAATAGACTTTAAAACAGCACTGCTGGTTTACAAGTCTCTTAATGGCTTAGCACCAGAATATATTTCTGACATGCTAGTTACTTATGAACCTCCTCGAACTCTGAGAACATCTGGGACAGGGCTTCTGCTCATGCCCAGAGTTAGAACTAAACAAGGTGAAGCAGCGTTTAAGTTTCATGCAGCAAAAATCTGGAACAGCCTCCCAGATGAAGTAAAACAAGCCTCAACTTTAACAATGTTCAAGAGGAGGTTAAAAACCTTCCTCTTTAGCTCCGCCTACACTACAACTTAAAGTGTTTTTTATCTGCACTCTTCTTTTAAAATGTTTTTAATTTTTCTAATGTTTCTTAGTCTAAATCTTGTAAATTGTCTTTTATTCCTGTAAAGCACTTTGAGTTACCCAGTGTATGAATTGTGCTATATAAATAAAATTGCCTTGCCTTGCCTTGCCTATTTTATGTCAGCTAAAGATGCCATGACAGCACATAAGGCTGTCACACAATACACGTATCCTTACAGTTACACTTCCTTAAGGATTCTTTTGTAAAAGTCCTCTATATCCCTTTGTCTGAGAGCAAAAAATATTAATACATGGACTGCTGCAGTACACTTGACACCTGATTTTTAGCAGTTCAAGCATAAATCGGTGGGTACGTACACACAGGTTTTAGTGAGGCGTAGGAACAATCCATATCACCTTGTGCTTTTTTTAGTGCCGTTTTAAGTCTAATCAGCTAAACTAAATATGTTATACACACAAGTAAACTTTTGTGACAAGAAACAGTAACAATGAGCTCACAGTAGTAGTCCAGTGCACTTATTTGGGACATTTTGTACCCATTTTGACAAAATGGTGAAGCAAACAGTGCCCTAACCTGTACCAAACTGCCGTGCATTATGTGCTGAGTTTTAAAGACAGTAAACAGAGGCAGATGATGGTGAGGAAAGAAAAGCTGAGTGAGCCACAACCTGTGTGGTCACTTGTTGCTGTTGGTCAGGATTACATCTGCTGCATTGAGAGTCAGAGGAGTCCAGCGCCTGCAGCAGACTGCAGGGCAGCTGCTCCATATTGGCCATCCACTGAACTCATTTTAAGTGCTTCTCAATGTAAATTAGCCCAAATAGAGGACAGCGTGGTTGACCTTGTTACAGAAAGGAAATTGGAGGCATCATTTTTCTTTCCAGCCTCATAGCCATGCAGTAAGATACAAATTTCCTTCCCCCAGAAAAATCTGCGGGCACATACAGCAAACCATTAAAAACCCATAATGCATAAATCACTGCAGCAATAAAAGTTCCCTACCCCTTTGCAGCCATTTTCCTGATCACTCCACTTCCATCCCCTGGGCACTCTAAGCATAGTTTGCAATCCCTGCTGTGGATCCCCCTCCAACTGCTAACTCAATTCTGCGTCCCAAGGCTTTCTAAGTCTCTGAGGACAGGAGAGTGCCTTTGAAGGTGCCCTCAGCTCTCTGGGGAGAAATGCATTATAAGTCAAATCTATAAAGTCCAAACGGATGGAGGAGGCATAGTCTGCTGGTGTTTCATAACAGTGGGAGGCGAGGGCTGTTAGAGCGCAAACAGATCATTTATTTATACTGTACAGCGTGAGCAATGTGGCGCTTTGAAATTACACCGAAGAGGAGTGTTTACTCTTTCTGTCAGCGGAATCAGCTCAGTGTGAGGTGGGCACTGCAGCAAGGCTTATTATCGCAGATATATTTTCTACATGTGTCAAATAAAACAATGTTTACAATTAATTATTAAGGGGAGATGTTATGAAGTTCCCTGAAGAAATGGGAGTCGGCAGCATGAAAACAAATCTGTGGGTTTTTCTATTTGTAAAAGCTATATTTAAAGCATTATGTTTGTATGCAGCTGTACAGTTATGTAAACTATCCCAGTTGGGTTTTGTACAGTGGAACATATATACTGTGAATATAAAAAAAAAAAGATAATTTATAGTGCATTTAGTTTACAGTGGTGATTACATGGATGACAATGTTGTATTATTATGATTGTACTAATGTCATGTTTTGAATAATGACTTTTGTATGAAATTTATAGATGTTTCATATTAATGCATTTAGCTGGATTGTGTAGTTAAAATGGAACACACTTATGTTATATTGATATGTTTTCATGCTGGTTTGTATAAGTTTACCAGCTGTGCATAATTTAGGTTACTCCTGCCTGCCTTTAATCCATAGATTGTATAATAATTAGCTTTAATCCCATTCAGAAAACAGTGTTCGATGGTGTAGGGACCTGTAGCAACAATGACTCCTTACTTTCCCTGCTCGCACTGAAAACAAAAGTAGGAGTATTTCAGGTTTCAAAGCCCATTCATTCATTTCCTGCAATGCTAAAAGGGCACTATTCCCCAGAAACTCCAGAAACTCCAAGACTTGGCCAAAGCTCATGTTGTCCAAAAATAATTACAAAATTCATCTGAGCATAGAACAGTTTTAAGCTTTGTCCCATACAAGACATCAGTGTTTCTGGATTGCTTTCACACATGGCTTCTTCTTTGCATTATACAGCTTTAACTTGTATTTGTGGATGGCACAGCGAACAGTGACTTCTGGAAATGTTCCTGATCCACGCAGGGATTTCCAGAACATGATCATGCCTGTTTTTGATGCAGTTGCATTTGCCTGATTAAGGTCATCTTTGGACAAAGCCATACACAGTACATAAGGTAGAATGAGAGCAGTGTATGGAATATACAGTGAGTTTTTATTTAAAACATGCTTTGATTTATTAAGTACAGCAATTGTTTATGACATCTGTTTTTTTACATGGTCCATGTGTGGTTTCCAAGATTCCAAGAACACAAATCAAAAATTACTCCAAGAAATTTATTTTTGTACACACTCTAAAGTCACTTTGTTTATCATTAATTTAACTTCATCTTTAATTTGTATATTACTAAATATAATATAATTGATTTTATTTAAAGTAAACTTATTAATCTAAAACCATTTTTTTAAGTGAGTTTTTCCCAGAACAATACAGAGTTATGTCATCAGCAAATAAAACACAGGCTAACAAATTACTTTACAAATATAATTTATGTGCAAAATAATTACTTGGGACCCAGCACCAAACCTTGCGGGACCCCACATGTAATCTTCAACATATCAGAATTCTTATTTTTTACATGACATTTTTGCACAACCTACTTTCAAGGTAGCTTTCTAACCATGAGTAAGCTGGCCCTCTAAAACATATTTTTTTAGTTCATTCAACAATATGTTGTGATCTATTGTGTCAAAGGCTTTTTTCAGGTCAATAAACACCCCACCGTGTATTCTTTGTTCTCAATTTTATTGCCAAATTTTCAACCAATTTTATCACAGTCATTGATGTTGACCTACCGGCTCTAAAGCCCATCACTTAGCAAAATATTCTATTTACTCTCTCCATATTTTCAGGGTCTGCAATCTGATTTTATGGGTTATAGCCAACATTTACAAAGTAATCATTAAACCCCATAGCAATATCTTTTGCATTATTGACTTAACTCACTGTCATTTCTTTAGCACTCTCCAAGTTCCTTGTGTGTTCCTTTTTGCTGTTCTATTGATTGATAACAATATTCCTGTTTATACTATATAATAGTACTATATAATATACTGTTTCTAATAATACATACTAATTTATTTTTATACTTTCTATATTTTTTCTTTGCCTCCTTGGTCCTGCATTTTATAAATCTTCTATATAATAGATTTTTTTTTTTGCAAGTATTTTCAATGCCCTTAATAATCCATGGCTTTTTCACTAACATATTCTTTTGTAAGACTTTCTGCACTGCACAGCTATCGTTGTAACGTTCCGTGAATCTTTGTAGAAATAATGCTTTATTTAACGTAAACTCAAAACTTATTAATTTAGTCTGGCTTTTATGTAGTGTTAAACGGGTTGTTTTATTTTACTTATTTTTATTTTATTTATTTATTATACATGTATACATTTTGTTTTACTCTATTTTACTCCTTTCTTGTGAAATACAGTAAAATACATCATAACATCCCACTCTCCCCCACATACTGTCATTGTGTCCTTGGGCAAGACACTTAACCTACATTGCCTCCAGTGATGTTCTGTAACACTGGTAAATAGCTTAATGTATGTGCTTTGAGTGCCTACTACAGTGGGCTATATATATCATTGTTTCACTGAGTTGTATGAAAAGTGCTAAACTTTATTCCAGAGAACTTTATTCATTATGTGCTGTCATGGCATCTTTAGCTGACATAAAATAGAGTTCATCTTCATCATCTTTGGGGAAATGGACTGTCACTCCTGTATATTTCAGACAACCATCAAGTTGTTTTGAAAATTCCAGATTTTTCTGAAATGTTTAAATATTTTCTCTTGTTTGTCTAATAAGTTTGTAGTAGGTAATCTGCATGATCAGTAATATCACAAATTAACAGACCTCTAACAATATTGTCCTTAAGTCTATTTGTGAATATCAATGTTGCGGTATCTAAAGTTATTCTTAACTTGCGGTATACTTAACTTATAAGCTGTTAATTGTATTACTAAAGTTGGTGGTTTTAGGGCAGTTGGATTCAATAAATTATTATTAAAGTCTCCACAGATAATGTCCACTTTCTCAGCACGCATTTTGTTTAACACGGCAATTTCAATAGTTATGCATTCCTTAATATTTTTATACTTAGTATATGACTTTTTTTCTATGTAAATGTATTACTGACAAAACTCCAAAACTTGTTTCAACACTACTGTTAGATTCATCATCAGTATAGACTTACTCAACTTACTTTAGAATTCTAATGTTGGGTTTCAGGATCAATATCATTATCAGTGTCATACACACTATGCATGATTGCACTTTTATATTCCTTTTTTTACATTCCTGTGTTCAGAAAGTCCAGTCTGTTTTGCATTGCTCACTCTACTTTGCCTCTAGTCTGTGCCTGTGGTCTTCAGTTTGTCTCAATATTCATTCTGTCCTGAACGTCTTAGACACATCTTGAGTCAGAGCTTGAGTATGGTTGTCAAACTGTAATAACTTGACCGTTCAGTTAGAGACGAGGCGAGTGGGGGGTTTGCCTCAGTGCGTGTTTAAGGAACAGCAGGAGCTATCAAGAAGTACACAAAAGGTTCACGACTGGAAGCCCAGATAATTACACTGGGTTGTAAAATAAAGTCAAAGGCACACTGCTGATTTAACACGCCTCGTTCGGAGGAAACAGTGTGATGATTTTAATTAGAGAAAGGGGTCATGTGGGTCAACATGTAAACTGCAATGTTCCAGTGGCTCGAGAATTCCCTCAAATACGGTGCATGTGAGCTTAGTCCTGGTGTCCTCAACCACTTATTCCCGTTAGGGGTCGCAGGTGATTAGAGCCTATCCCATTAGCTTACACCCTGGACAACAGCCAGTTGGTTGCAGGGCTAACATTTAGAGACAGACAATGACATTCACGAGGGATAATTTAGTTTCGCCAATTAACCTATACATGTATATCTTTGGGCGGTGGGAGGAGCCTGGGAGAACACAAGGAAGACACACAGACTCCTCACAGAATGTCCTGAGTTGGCGGCTGGGGATTAAACTCACAACCTTCTTGCTGTAAGGCAGAAGTGCTAGCCACCATGGGTTTTGAAAGACTTAGCAGCCCATCCGTTTAAGTCTACATAAACAGGTTTTCAAGGACAATGGTGGTCAGTTTGGTATTGGATACATTATATAACAGACATAGACAAGCCCTTATGCTAAAGATATGGTCATGAGCATACTGGAGGTCAGGCTGATCATCTCTGGTAGTCTGACTGCATGGCCCTTTAAGTGTGAAATAATCGTGGAGGGAAATCTCAAACCCAGCTGGCAATGTAATATTAGAAAAAAATTATACAAACAAAATGTATTTATGGGTGGATTACTGTCAAGATGTTACCTGTGCAAGGATTAATAAGGCAAAGTGGTAAGGGAAAAATAATTAATTAGCCAATTTCAAATAAGCCTGCTGAATTTAATCAAGCTTGTGGCTGTTGAAGTGGCTCATATGCCCTCCATTAGTCGGCTGCCATGGGTCACTACTGGCTGATGAGGAAGTTATTACATTTCCAACACCTTAACGACTAATTAGGACCTGCTCGCCATATGCTCAACACTGCAGCCTCTGATATATAGACCAGTAAGGATAAGAGCGTATGAAGCACTTTTACAGAAAGATATTTTTTTAGCTTACCATTTCCTTAAAAGGAAACACTGTGAGCCTACACTGCTCAGCAAAAGTTTACTGTAAGTGTGAGGAAATGCTGAAAGTTGATGACGCTTTAAAATATACAATCCAGTCATTTAAATCAAAGTAAGCAACCCTAAACATACAGTCAACATCATCAGGAGCTATCTTTATAGCTTCACGTCATTGATTTAAATTCTTCTTGTTTGCTCTCTTTGCTTTTTAAATTGATAAAATAAATCATTACAATTGATATTTCTGGTAACAGCTATATTGATTTTTTTTGCATATTGGCTACATATGATTTTATTTTCCTTTCTTCTTTAAAGTTATAAACATGTTTTATTTCCTCCTTATGGTGAGTCATATTATTTCCTCTATTGTCCTACAATATTATATTCACATTTGCACTGCATTATACTTGACATTTGAGAGTTACTTGCAACAGCTAAAAGTGTGTTGGGTTTGTCCTATTCAGTTTTGCTAGTACATGTTCAAGTTTAATGAACATATATACGTTTTCATGGGTTATTAACCGTCCATTTTTTTTTTTTATCGTCTCTCACCTAGATTCTTCTGAACAAAACGCTTGGTAAACATAAATCCTGTGATGTACAGTGTACAGACTCTCTCCTCCTGTGACCCTCAGCCCACACAATGGAAATGATAGGACCAGTCCTTTTCCTCTTTTGTCCTCAAGCTCTCATCAGAATACCTGGCAGAGAGTCAAAGGTATAATATTTTGGGAGCAGTTATTGTGCGGTGACTCAAGTGTCTGCAGGGTTCAGGCTTGTATTAGCCTTGGTGACAGATGTGGTCATGAGCACTGATATGCCTTTGGCTGCAGACTATTTGCCGGTCCTCGTGAATCAGGTACAGATAAAATCCTTGGTCAGTGCGCTGGTGGTTATTTTCCTCCATCTACTCACACACCTCAAGCATTACTATCATCAAGTCAGGGGATCTCTTCATGTCCTAACTGGCTGTGCACCAATGAACTATTACCGATAGACATTTGATAGTAAGTAACTGCACATGAAAAGTAATGTTTGTGTTACAGTGTTTCAACTGAAATGTGCAGAGGATATCTATATATAACATTGCCCCATAAAGAGCAATACAAAATATTTTAAATTGTGGTCTATTAAAATATGGAATCTAGTATAAAGAGGCAAGTAACTCTTTATTTATGGCGGTGATAGAGGCTGGAGGTATAGCCATTTACAGCTTCAATAAACAGACTCGATTTGAGGAACTCACTATTTTAAGCCAGAAAGCAATGCAGTCTTTTGATTGGACAATAAAAGAGACATCAACTGTTGTGCTTTTTGACTTATCCAGGTGAAGTTTCTCAATCATCCAGTGGGTCACAAACAGTGGGGAGGGACCCAAAGGTGTGCCACTAAACATTTTAATTGAGTCAACACAAAACTCAAAAATCCAAGGGGTTGTCCAAGGGCACTCTCAATCCTCAGGGCCTCCTCCCACTGGGACATGCCTGAAACACCTTCACAGGGAAGGGTCCAGGGGGCATCCATTACCCAGGACCCCACAGCTGACTCCTCAGCATGTACTCTCTATACAGTATACTTTAGCAAAAGTAGTGCAAAGTGTTAACAATATTTTACCATTGCCTGTGGCCAGCCTCAGGCCTGAGGGTACAGTCTGGACAACGGTCTCATAGTCACAGTTAAACACTGATAGACAAACATTCAAACTCATATTTCATCATCTATATGTGTGTATAATGTCCAAAGTAATATTTACAAACAAATCCAACTTTTCTCAAGGTTCTTTCAATTTCTTTTATATATTTGTTATGTTTCTACCTTCATCACACACCAATACATTTCTGCACAAGAAAACAAATACAGAGAGCTGTTCCAGAGGGCCATGTCTGAATTAAGGAAGGATTCCCACTGTTTTAAATTACTTTCTGCTGTCCCAAGGTGTTAATATTCATTTTGATTTACAGATTAATGTCTCTTTAGATTTAGGATGTGAGGTGAAAAAAACAACAACAGAACCAAGCCTGCATGTGTTCTGCATGTGTGTTTGAGGACACAGAGTTCTACATCCTGTGCTACACTACATATGTTTATTTCATTTGCATAATTATTATAGTCTTGTAGTGCCTGAGGTCAGAGCTGGTTCTCAATTTGAATCAAGTCAACTTGACCAGCAGTTTTGTATTCTAGGTCAGCTTTTATTAAGCCTTTTTACAGGTAATAAAAAGTCATTTAGATCTTCCTAAAAAAGAAAATGTGTTGTTTTCCATTAATATAGAATATATTCTGTATTGTGCAAAAACATCAATGAACATTGGCAGCAAATTGCAAAAGAGATTGCTAAAACAAATCTAAAAAGGTCACTTCATCAATTTCCATTTTAAAGGTGAATGTGGATATAATACATCCTACATTGTGCATTTGTAGCTACCAGTTACAAAAGCTGTCCCACAACCAGCCCTTAGAGGAATTCTGATTAGCCAAACTAAGTACAAGCCAGAACAGGTTCAGTTGTTTATTCCCAAAAGTATAACTGCTAAAGATTTAAAAAATCTGCAAAGTTGTCTTTTTCTTTCTTTGTTCTGTTTTTTCAGTGCCACACAACTTCAGAGAACAACCACAAGGGCATGTACAGATCTGTTATCACACAACAGCGGGATGGATTTTCTCATTCAAAATTACAATATAGCAGATAACAGAGAGACTAATGTCAAGCACTGCCTATAAATGTTCAAAGGATGGATATTAATTGGAAAATACTCTGAGCTTTTGTTGCTGTTCACCACAGTGATGACAGATTACATGCTCCACCACGATGTATCGGGCAGATGCTTTGATGCTTCTTACAGTATGTCTCTCAATTTTGCCCTATCATTGCTCCAATGTAATAAATATAATTTGTGTTAGAACATTGATGCAGATATTAAGCATCAGAAATGCAAGATTTCTGAATTAACTTGAAGAGTTGTTTGCTTTTACACACCTCACTCTACTTCTTTCAGGGGCATATAAACTGCTATGGAAGCCCTGCAGGGACATGCTGCTGTTTATGAACAAATCCTGTAGAACTACGCCTGATGCACTGTGTAAAATAGTATATGGCTGAAGATATATTTGCTGGTAACGGTGCTGGGAAGCTCACACACAGTGTACAACACCAAAGTAGTGCTTCTGAGTTGGTGCTGACACTCATTAACAGTAAACAATGCAATTTACTTAAAGATTTATATTGTGACTATTGTTGTGCAATGACACACTTTGCAGAGCGTACAACCTGATTGTTTTTTTATGTTTTTTATGATTCTTTTTATTACTCAAACCTTTTCATATTTGCTCACATGGCTCACACGGTTCTGTTGATGGAACCTTAGCAGCTTGTGTATCTGTACTCAAACATTAAATTTATCACTCGGAGATGAACAAAATGTAACACACAGGTTAAAACTATGTTTGCAAAATAGCAGTAATATTACATTTAGCTGACGCTTTTATCCAAAGCGACTTACATTAAGCTTCTATTCACCAGTGTTACAGCTGGAACACCACTGTAGAAAAAGGGGGTTAAGTGTCTTGCCCAAGGACACAACAACAGTATGAACTGTGGGGAGAGCGGGAATCAAACCGCCAACCTTCTGGTTGAAGGACAACCACTCTATCTCTGAGCCACAAATATATCTATTACTTCTTCTATTTGGTCTTACAACTGCCCACAGCTGGCAACTGTTCTTTTGGAACACATTAATTCAGGTTCAGGACATTAATAAACAGATTTTTCTTTTCTTTTTAAGTGAAACCACCATCAGTCCACTTTTTTATTTTAACTGTATACTACAACACACTGTCAATGTACTTAATTCTGAAATACAGAAAATGGTAATACAGTAATAATACAGTAGAAATACAGTAATAATATTGTATTAATTAATACTGAAGTCAAAGTAAAGACAGAGCAGTGGAGTTATGACCAGCCAAAAGTCATGATCAAAAGCTGAACATAATTCACATTATTTTTATTTGACTGGAACTCTACAGGGAACACATATGCATCTGTTTGTTCATAAATGTGTACATGAGAAGCTAAATGTAAACTTGGGCTCATGAAGGTTGGCCTCCGTGGGGATTTGAACAGATGACACTTGGGCAAAGCAGTGACGATGTAATCCCTGCGCTCTCACTGGGATCCAGCTGTGCTTGAATAATGCTCTACAGCCAGACATCTCAAGCCGCGGGGTCAAAGGTGAAGCTGTCAGCTTTTTTTAAGTCGCTATGAACTGTGTGGGAGCTGTCGTGTGAGGCTACAAGGACTTAGCACATCGTCCGAGAGCCCTGTGGGATTACTTTTCTACAGGATTATATTCACTGGCTCACACTGCCAACGGAAGCAACCGGGAAGTTCAGAGAAGCTCCCCGAGATTTCCCTCGCAGAGACTGTATACGTAACACACTTTAGTTGTGACCCTACACGTGTTACATTATGCTCCACTCTGCAATTCAGAACACGCTGCCAGGCAAGGTTGTTAGCAAAATACACCGCAAGAAAGGCCATAAAAGCAATAAGCATGGGGTCAAATTGAACGACTGCTTACTATACTAATGAACAGCAATTCAGAAAATCACCAAACATGGCCTTCGAGCCACTCGTCCAACATAATGTTTAATTTGAACTAGTTTGAAATTGTAATTGTACTGTGAAAAACAGCCGTCTAGTACAGTTAAAGACCACACATGCTGCTGTAATGAAAATGTACTTCTAAAAATGTATAATATAAAAAGCAAATTGCAGAATGAAGGTCAGGGCACAGAATGTTCCTGCTGGGTGGGATCAACTTAATACCTTTCTTTGCTCATCAGTTTTAGATTCTGGCATTTGTATTGACACAGCCATCTTACAGGTTTTGGCTCATATGAATGTTGGCCTTTTTTGTACTCCAATTAATGTTACTTTTCTCACAGTCTCACCTTGCAAAGAGAAATGTCTGGAGATCTTTTTTTTTTCACAGCAGTTTTGGCTCAGTGGAAACCCTCAGACCAGTGGTGACCAATACTTAAAATAATGGAAGGTGGGCTTAATGCAATGCTTCATCTCTCTGATTGATTGAATTGAGTTTTATTTTGTGTCCATTTGTACTGCTCCTCAAAATACAACCCAAATCTAGAGACCAGATTAATTCTCTGTAAAGAAAAGACAAAGGGCAGAGATCAAGACAGAGGTATATTTGCTATATTGTGCCTGGCGTGGCCTTCTTGTGCCAGCGACTGCCAACGAGGAGTGGTGTGGCGCAGGCCTTAACAAAAAGCTGGTCAAAGCACGAGTCATCGAGTGGTGTGTGGTTTTTGAAGATGGCAGACTAAGCTAACAGTCAAACTCATCACTTACATAGTCCATCACTTCCATATGGTATATTTATCCCATCATAGAGCAACATGTCCATAATACAGAATGACAAAAATGATAAATTATTGTAAGATAAGATGTTAGGTATGTGGATATATTATGTTATTTAAACCATTTTAAGATTTTTCCAGTTAATCTGTCAAAACTTGCACGTCTTCTGTCCACACGTGAGCATTTAACAAAATATTTTATTCCACACAGCACCATTACAAAATCTTAAAAAAATCTTCCAGACCCATAAGAAAAGATAGAGACTGCAGAATGATTGGAAAAACATTATAATCTAGTATTTTAATGTATGGACAGGTGACCAAGTTTATATTGTTACCATGGATCATTTTTACAAAACAACAGTGAGCATGCACCATTGATGTCTTAGTAGACCTGGATCTTGAGCCACCATTGATTTTCAATAGAAATTGTTTGGTTTTGTTGTTGTCTGGGCTATACAATTATGTGGGCCATCTAGCAGACACGCTATTACCCTTGCACATGTGGACTTGTCTTTGATCCACCACCATGATTGTTTCTGAATAATGGGCACAATGGCAGGACAGAGTGCTGACATCATAAAATTGTATTACTTGTATTTTAGGAGATTTTGTTGAGGCAAAATATATAAATTTCCAATAAACAACACAATACATAACTATTTTGGAAGTTGTAGATGCCCTGACAGCCATTTACCTGTCGTCTGACCATGGTCTATGAGGAAAGAGTTTTCTTTATGGGCAGCATAAGATTTTTTTCACTGCAATACCACAATTGTCCACTGGGTTCAGGTCTTATAATGCATCCATTGTCAGCAAACATATGAAAGAGATTTTAAGACTCCCTACTTTGGAAGACATTTTAAAAAAATAGGTTTTGTGGCTGTATGTAGATGAGGGAGAAAATGTGTGTTTATGAAAATATGTGTGTGTAGCCAGAGCAAGTCTATAAATGTTAATTCATATTTATCAGCCTTATTTTACATGTTGTGCAGATCTAGTTATTCATTTCTTATTATGAATTTCTTATTAGATAGACTGTTGAAAATAAAAAATAACCAAACAGTAACAGCAAAAATCCCCTCAGAAACACGGTGTCTTATTTGAGTTCAAAAGGCGTAAACTTGGTTCAAAATACAAAGCATGAATAGTCTATGTGACACAAACAAATTGTAATTAATGGAGGGAAAGGTTTTGAAATTGCAGAAGACTGATAAACCCAGTGAAGCAGTCAGTAAAACCTGCCACACACAGAAGGCATTTAGCAGCTCCACTTCCTGCTGCAGAGGCGTAATAGCTTTGATTGTCTGTTCAGAATCCAGCGGCCCCTCCTTGAAAATTTAATGGCGACTGCCCTCACCGTGTCGGGTTTGGAGCACAAGAACACAGAAAGCTTGAGAAAATAAACTTTCTGTTGAAGGCAAGGTCATAACAAACGAGCCTCAATTAAAGGTCTATGGTTGGACACAAGTTCATTCCGGTAAGTAAAAGCACTTGGAAAGGAAGAGGTGTTAAGTGATTTTATACAATTACTGTAGAAATCCTCACTCGAGAGACTGAAGAAAAAAACACATAACAATATTTTTTCTAAAATAAGGTATGGCTTGTTCTTGTGAAAAATGTTATATTCCCAGAGGAAAAGTGATGAAAACAAAGTTACTTGCAACAGCTATATACATTTGTTAGAATCTGTGTATTACATCTTGTGCTTGTAAATTAAAACCATTGTATTTGCCGTCCACTTTCATTTAAAAAGATTTAAGTAGAGACTATCCAAGCAGCAAGTCTGGAAGAAAACAACACTACAACTCTGCTATGGTCCAGTTTATTGGCCTCTTTCTGCTCCCTCTGTTTGAGCCACATAATCTCTTGCAATAAGCCCTCATCTCGGGACAGGAAAGTTACATTAGGTATGTGTCCAGCTGAGGAGACTGTGTCAGTGAGATGATTACTGATCTCATGTCTAAGAACCATCTAAATGATTTTCAGAATATACTGTTGGATTAAAAGGGACTTACAAACATGGATTTACTTGCTTCTTTATTGCTAATACAATTTATATCTGACTTGTGTGGAACTTGTATGACCTCACTGTTTATGGATCTGACACCGTTCCAAGCACACGGCGCAGGGGGAACACAAGCGTCTTCAAAGGTTATCCTTAAAACAAGCTGTGCCGTGATTGATGGCACACAGTCGTTTGGTGCAAGCTAGATAGTATTACAGTTCTTACAATTTATTCCACTCTAACACTGAGAGCAAGAAAAACACTAGGACTATCATTAAAAAAAATACAAAATTTTAATTTGCACCGCTTTGCCCATTCAGACAATTGAAAAGCTTTTTCACTGGATAGGACAGTTAGAAGCAGAAAACATTACATTGGTGTTTTTTGGACACAGACTCTGATTTTTACAAGAGTTTTACATGGAGGGTTTGTTCTTGCAGGCGATAAAGCTTCAACAACCACCTATTTTCAGAAAACATGCAAAAATGAAAGCTACTTAAAACATTGCAAAACCGAGGTCACCACTTTCCTTGTCCATTGCATCTATTGCAGAGTCATTCTGCCTTCCACCCACTCTATACTCCACTTTACATGGTAGTGTTTGGTATTTTGGGATTCAGGGCGACGTGGCAAACTAATACCAGAGTTGAAATAACAGGTAAATGTATGTAATCACATTATAAGGTTTTGTCATCCCACCTGGAGCTGGAGGACTACAGCACCCCCTGTAGTCAGATGTCTTTAGAACAGCATCGTTCCAGTTCACTGTCCAATGGGCTTCCTGAAACCAATGACAATGCTTGTGTCCTCTGTTCCAATAATTCTGATTATTCAACTTAAATAATCCCCAAGGGAAATTAAATTGCTGGGCCTCCTCACATAAATCACAAAACTAATGAATTGATTCAAACTGAATCTGTTAAAGAGTGGTGAAGGGAAGAAGGAGTTCTTGTGGCGTTCTGTCTTGCTGCTCACTAATCTCACGCGTCCACTGGCTGATCTCTGTTGTTAAAAAGCCCAATGCAGGGGATAGTCCATGTTGTTCAGTATAGCATCCATCTTGTTGTGTGTCTGTGGTTCTACTGCTTCAACCAGAGCCTCCAAGCCATAACCATAGTATTTCACACTACAGTTTCTCCAGGAAGTGACATCAAGTGCAAAAAGCTCAATTCATTTGCCGATAAGTGATGAAATTGAGTGTATTATGTTGATATATTCAGCCCCTCTGGATAAAGTCTGGAGGATAGTGCATGTGTGAAAAGTCCTTATAAAATGTGTATTTAGAAGGTCCCTGATAATCTTACCAGAAAGAAATGGTTTTCTCTCAAAGTGAGTGTTTGAAGATGGAGCCAATTTATTTCAGTCACCAGGCCACTTTTTGTTGTACATTTTAGGCACAAGCCTATCTCTATGGTAAATGAATGCACAGCTGACCCGAGAGTCTCATACATTTTGTAGTAAACAGAGCAGTATACAAGAGCAGACTGACCCTTTAACCTTCCACAGTCACAGAAACTACTTTACCATTTCACAGTGATTCACTTTTACCAGCATTATAACAGCTCTCAAGAGAACATGTGTCATGTTCTAGTATCGGTCTAAATGGCCAGCGCTCTCCAAAATAGCACCTCTTCACAATGTTGATTGGTGAACCCTAGATTTGTGTCTCTGTCTATCTCTGTAGCTGCTCATACAAAAAATGAACTTGGGTGCAGCGGTAATATGGGTAAAATGTGTTAAAACTACAGACCACAGAATATAGCTGCAGGGACCTTTCTTGTGTGCATGTGAGAGTAGTAATAAACAAAATATTCCACGGCTTTAGATGTATATTCAAAGCGTACCATTTAGCTCACCACTGACCCAGCACTCTTTTGTTCAAAGTGCTGGCAGTGGATGTACTGGGTGGAGAAGATTAGTCAGTGTATCCCCTGTTACGGTGTGGGAGGGCAAGCCAAAACAAAGGACTTATTAGCAGTTACAACAATGTACATAAGTCCATAAGGGTCTGTGCTTTCAAAAACAGCTTGGTGATTTTAAAAGCACAATAGCCTTTCATTTTAAATGATTGTGGCTGAGACCCTTGCGCTTGATTTATTCTAAATAGATATTTAAAGGACGTAATTAGAGGCAAGGTAATTTTTTGCTGATTAAAATGTGGTCGAAAAATCTAGAGAGATACATAATATAATCCATTTGCACATATTTAATAATGTGCTCATATTCAAACATTTAACCATGAAAATCTTAAGTGTAATAGTATCAGAAGTGCATTATTAGTTTACTAACCTGATTAATATTGCCTGCTGGTGTTGTGCATGCATGTGGGAGTTCTGTAGAAAAGCAAAAAGGTTTTTATTATTAAACAGAGAACTTACATATTGTTGACATTTTTTCTATGAATCTCACACATTTTTAAGCCTCATTATTCAGAATTGTGATCTCACTCAGGAGGGCCACTTGGCCTAGTTCCACTGATTATAAACATGAAGATGTAATGAAATTACCTTTTACACTGAGCACAATAATGTTATTTTTATTTAGATAAGTGTATGCGTTTACACTGCATTGTAATAACGTGCTCTGTATAATGTTGAATAATAGTCATATACACACTAGCCTATATTGAATAATAGTAAATAAGATCATTTTTACTTATTTTATATTATATAATCATACCTGCCTGAAGCAGAATAGCAAAATAAATTTAATTTAGTCATACCATTTCATAAGACTAAGCTTTATGTGAATTAATAATAACAAAGACACAATATTAATACAAAGATTTAAAAATTAAAAAAACACCTAACAGAGTTTGACCAGTCTATGCCATGGGATACGCCGTTGTTGTGACGTAAACTTCGCAGTACGTCGTTACGTCAGATCCTTGGCCGCTCCATTAGCCCAAGCAAGGCAAGGTCGTTGTAGCAGCGTTTAGCGAAGATGATGTCCCTAGCCGCACGATCAGGGGCATTTTCCCCTTATATGCAGGCTACTGCTTATGCGGTGGCTGGACCACTAAAACCTTTAGTCCCAGGAGTCGTAGTAAAAAGCGAAAAGGTTCTGTTGGACACGAAAAGAAAGTTCCTCTGCCGTGAATCTCTAAACGGCCAGTGCCCGAAGACAGGGCCTGCTGTATCAGTAAGCATTAATGGTAAGTCTGACTGCAACATTAGCCGACTTAAGACTGTTTAAATGTTGCCGTTAAAACAGAAAAATTGGGTCATAGTGATACGCTGTTGTAATTGTGACTAAATAAAGCGGGCAAGTGTTAGCCGCAATTAGCTTTGCTAAAATTAGCAACCGGCTTTCTAACATGTTAGCTCTTAGCCAGTTAGCATTGGGACGTCGGACGACCTACACATAAGGTCAGAAATACTTCCTAGAAAATATTTGGATATCTAATGTTTGTGCGTTTGGGGCAAACATTGTTGTCATATTTATACAGTGACAGTGTGAAATATTCCTTGTAAAGCCACAAAGTAAAGTACCCTGTTTTGGCCGTGTCCTCAAGCAAATTCTGTCACTTATTTGTAGTCTGTATGTTTTGCTGGTGAAGTCCCTGTTTCTTAAGGATACATTATTGTTTAGCCTGCATGAACATTTTGATAATAAAACAAAACATAGTTTGCCAAAAACATTGTTAATTTGCCGATTTCGTTTCTAATTCAATCTGAGGTTAAATGGCTCAGTGCAGTGGTGTGAGTACTAGATGTGCTGGTGTTTGCATTGTACGTTTATTAAGTACATTATTATATGTCATTTATATGTATATAAATTATGTAATATTGTGGCAGTTTGTTTGCATGGTATAATTGATGACTGTGTCTTCCTGGTCAGGTCGTGCTGGAGTCCGATTTGCCCACACAGACCTTCGGATACCGGACTTCTCTGACTACAGGCGGCCAGATGTGCAAGACCCTAACAAATCTTCACAGGACAGCAGTGAGGCCAGACGAACCTTCTCTTACATTGTGACCGGCGCAACAACCGTGGTGACCCTCTATGCAGCCAAGACGGTGGTCACTCAGTTTGTTTCCTCCATGAGTGCCTCTGCTGACGTCTTGGCCCTGTCAAAGATCGAAATCAAGCTGACCGACATCCCTGAAGGCAAGAACATGACATTCAAGTGGAGGGGCAAGCCACTGTTTGTCCGTCATCGCACTGAAAAAGAGATCGCTGCCGAGGCTGCTGTCAATCTCGCCGAGCTGCGTGACCCAGAGCATGACAAAGACCGTGCCGCTAACCCGAAATGGGTCATTGTCCTCGGT
Organism: Perccottus glenii; assembly: GCA_024416835.2. NCBI lineage: Eukaryota > Metazoa > Chordata > Actinopteri > Gobiiformes > Odontobutidae > Perccottus > Perccottus glenii. The sequence continues at coordinate 5,819,110 of CM044548.2, forward strand.
GTGTGCACACATCTGGGGTGCGTGCCCATCTCCAATGCCGGTGACTTCGGAGGCTACTACTGCCCTGCCACGGGTCCCACTACGACGCCTCGGGTCGCATCAGGAAAGGACCAGCTCCCCTCAACCTGGAGGTGCCCTACTACGAGTTCGTAGATGAAAACACTGTGGTCGTAGGATAAAGCACTATGGAACTGAGTCGCACAATGACATCTGTGCTTTAAGTGTGTATTCATTAAGTGATACCGAGTTCTGGTGTATTATATATATATATTATCCAGATTTTACCAATATTGTGTTTTGCTAGCTGGGAAAACAAGCCTACTTTGACTATTGAGAAATAACTTCAACAAATGTGTGGCCTGATTACACAAATGCAGCTGTAAGGAATGAAAAAAATGGACCAGCCATGCTTTTGTTGTTTAAATTTAATAGTTATTGTGGATAGATGCCATCTTTATTTCAGCTTTATAAACATAAGAACAGTCGATTAAGTTATAGTCAATGTAATAACAATTACCAGAACAAATTATGCGTTCAGGATTAAATAAAGATGATGTCTATTTTCACTCAGCGTCATTATTGGAAGTGACAGAACAATAACGGTAAATAACTTAAGGGTTTTTGGTATCTCTAAGCTGGTTCTCCTTCTACTGTCATAGATCCTTGGGAACTTGCAATGTCTTGTTATTTCCAGATAAAAGCATGGCCTGCTGACAACCAGTGAAAAGAAAGGCAGGTTTAGCTCAGGAAAGAAAATGTGCTGAGATTATAAAAAGTGGCACCGCAGATTGTAGAAAAAGTCAAGAGGAGTTTTTATGCTGTAAATGCACATGTTATAAGGAAAATAAAATACTGCAGAGAGGCTTTGTGAGATATTAGGTGCAATCCATTTCCAACAGATTTCAGACCTGACAATTTGATTGGCTATTTAGGGTGACACAGAGAAAATGGGGTAAATTGGACCTGCATTGTGATCTCATTTTCTGTTTAGGTTCTGTCTAACCAGGTACAAGAAGCAAATATTGTACATGTTTAACAAGTCTTTATAATGCAAGGCCCTAAATTATCAAAAATAATCAACTGTTCAGAAAAGAGCTACCTGTGCTTATAAGTGCTGCTGTTATGCAGCACACTTATCTTTGATCATCCAGGGAGGCAAATTGGAACAAGAAAGTAATTGTAGAGGTTGAAATAAGACTAAGATGAGTTCCTGCTTGTCCCACATTGGTCCACACATTATCAATACAGGTTACTATACTGTATATTTACCCACACGTTTCACATTATGACATCTGTTATGTACAGTATTGTTTAAAATAATAGCAGTACAATGTGACTAACCAGAATAATCCATGTTTTTGTATATTTTTTATTGCTAAGTGACAAATAAGTTACCAGTAGGTGCAGTAGATTCTCAGAAAACAAACAAGACCCACCATTCATGATATGCACGCTCTTAAGGCTGTGCAATTGGACAATTAGCTAAAAGGGGTGTGTTGAAAAAAATAGCAGTGTGGCATTCAGTCACTGAAGTTATCAATTTTGTGAAAAAACAGGTGAGAATCAGGTGGCCCCTAAGGATGAAGCCAGCACTTGTTAAACATGCATTTGAAAGCCTGAGGAAAATAGGTAATTTAAAACATTGTTCAGAAAAACAGCGTACTTTGATTAAAAAGTTGATTGGAGAGGGGGAAAACCTATAAAGAGGTGCAAAAAATTATAGGCTGTTCAACTAAAATGACTTCTAATGCCTTTAAAATGGAGAGCAAAACCAGAGAGACGTGGAAGATAACGGAAGACAACCATCAAAATAGTTTGAAGAATAACCAGAATGGCAAAGGCTCAGCCAATGATCAGCTCCAGGAGGATCAAAGACAGTCTGGAGTTACCTGTAAGTACTGTGACAGTTAGAAGACGTCTGTGTGAAGCTAATCTATTTTCAAGAATCTCCCGCAAAGTCCCTGTGTTTAAAAAAAGGCATGTGCAGAAGAAGTTACAATTTGCCAAAGAACACATCAACTGGCCTGAAGAGAAATGGAGGATCATTTTGTGACTGATGAGAGTAAAATTGTTATTTTTGGGTCCAAGGGCCACAGACAGTTTGTGAGATGACCCCCAAACTCTGAATTCAAGCCACAGTACACAGTGAGACAGTGAAGCAAGCATCATGATATGGGCATGTTTCTCCTACTATGGTGTTGGGCTTATTTATCACATACCAGGGATCATGGATCAGTTTCCATTTGTCAAAATACTTGAAGAGGTCATGTTGCCTTATGCTGAAGAGGACATGCCTTTGAAATGTTTGTTTCAACAAGACAATGACCTCAAACACACAGTAAACAAGCAAAGTCTTGGTTCCAAACCAACAAAATTAATGTTATGGAGTGGCCAGCCCAATCCCTGGACCTTCATCCAATCGAGAACTTGTGGGGTGATATAAAAAAAATGCTGTTTCTGAAGCAAAACCAAGAAATGTAAATGAATTGTGGAATGTTGTTAAAGAATCATGGTAGGTGCCACAAGTTGGTGACACACACAAATGTGAAGCAGTTTTAAAAAACTGTGGTCATACAACTAAATATTAGTTTAGTGATTCACAGGATTGCTAAATCCTAGAAACAAAAACGTTTGTACAAAATAGTTTTGAGTTTGTAGTCAACGGCAGACACTGCTATTTTTTTAACACACTCCTTTCAACTAATTGCTTAATTGCACAGCCGAGCGTGCATATCATGAATGCTGGGTCTTGTTTGTTTTCTGAGAATCTACTGCACCTACTGATAACTTGTTTTCCATTTAGCAATAAAATATATACTAAAAACCTGGATTATTCTAGTTAATCACATTGTACTGCTATTATTTTGAACAGTATTGTACGTAGTCATCTGTAACAATCTGGATAGGCATTTTTTATTATTTAAATAAAAAAAGAACAAAACTAGTACAAGGTGATTAAATTGATTTAAGAAAATAAATACAAATATTCTCATAATATTGAAAAAATTTAAGAGCCATTAAGCCATGTTTTTACTCAGCAGCTAATTAGGAGTTTTCAAGATACAGTATGCACAAAAATCTGTCAGACGGTATCAGACTTACTGGTCTGCAGCCTGATCTACAGTATTATGCTCATTTAAATACAACAAATAGATCACTTTAAATAAACACACAATACAGTCACAATCCTAATCAAACCGTCCAATAAGAATGCAAATCTTCCTCTCTTGGATACCCCCCGGTGTCTGTTTAGTCCTTTGCTGCACTTCGGCTCGCATTGCTCGAGGCTGTTTATGGACCTAGTGTTTTTTCATTAATGTATGCGCCTCTCACTCTGTCACACGCAGCAATCTACAGTGTACACATACCAGGCGTGAAGGAGCCGAACACGGGAATGCTTTTAACAGCAGTATTCAATCTGCACGAGCTGCGCCATGAAAAGAGGCCTCTGGAGGAGAGCTGGATTATTTTGCATATAGAGAGAGCTCATCAAAGTCACTGTTTGCTTTCCCACTTCTGTCTCCGTCACCTGGAATGCCACATCGGCGATCAGGACTGTCCCAGAGGTTTATCGCAGGCAAGGTTCATTCCTCAGTTCTACGCAAAGCTATACATACATTAAAGCTTTTGTATGTATATCATGAATTATGAATCAATGGTAATACCCCTCGCAGTCCGTTGCACATTACGATACAGGCTGCTTGTAATAAAGGTGATGGTGTCGCAGCAGGGAACAAGAAGCAGGAGTGACATTTGACGGTTGACCACTGTGTTATGTGAGCGCTCCATTAAAAGTGCTGTTTGTCAAACCGGGAAGCACTGCTGTGTCACTCCCAATATAGCAGAAGCAATTATTCAGGAGTGTGGAGCATGAATGTTTATACGTGCACTTTCCTATGGAACATTTCAGTGCAAGCATTGCACATCTGCGAAGTGTGCTCCTACTTATTAGTCAGTTTAAAGGTACTTTGTGTAAAATGCTGTAGTATATGATTGAATAATATAGAACACATCCGTCAGTTCTGGATCATCACATTAAAATAACATTACCTGACACTACCAGGCACATCCATGACCAGGGCAAGATTGTATATGGCCCTCGGCTTTCATGAGAAAATGCATTGTCAAAAGCACCACTCAGTTGCTCTGTCTGTAAATCAGTGCATCTTATTAGTGCTCTAAAGCCACCTGAGGCCTGTTGTACGAAGCGAGTTTGGGTTTTTCTCACGGTTTAGTTTCAGCAAACTCTTAGTTTTCTGGCTCAAGAAAGTGCTTTTAAATGTGTTTCATCGCCGTTGTAACTTTACCTACATGGCTCGGGGCTATTCTTGCTCTGCAGCTCCATTCTCGCGAGATTTGTGCATTTACAAAATCGCAATCAATCTTGTCTTAGGTTTGAAGACGTAGTAGATAGTACTGTGGAACAGACTTTGTTCTGTGGAGTAAGATACTCCAGAGCAGGTTTTACTCTGGTTTAGACACAGCAAACCCAAACTGACCAACCAACTGTGAGTAAAGTCTTACCAATCTGACACAATTAACCCTTTTTTTTTCTTTAAATTTTGTTTCTTTGTTGCCAAAATATTTGTTTAATTTGGAACATGTCTACAAATGACTAAACACTTTAATCCTGATTAATGTTCACAACAATAATGTCCCATGAAATATATCTTCTATTATGAGTAGTTTTATTCATAAAACCTCACCACAAATGACAGCTGAATCAGGTTATGGTTGGAAAATAAACCTCCAGTGAATATGATGATTCTGACTCATTTTTATAGAAATTTGTATCAAGAGACAGAATTTACCATGGAAACTGTGCAGGTAAAGTGAAACAAGAAAGAAAAGAATAGAGTATTTCAGAGTGAGAAGTTGGATGATTGATCTGCAAAACAATAAAGCATAACTACATCAAAGAAATGATCATTACAAACAAAAATAATGAGAATGTCTTTGTGTATCTCACCAATTTGTTTAATCCCTAATGTAGGCGTAAAGGCCAAAACACATCATTAGGAAAAATCATTAGAAAGTGTACATTATTTATGGAGTTTTGAGTTACTAATTATACACTGGAGTTTCTTTTGTGCCACAAACTTAACAAACTCCTAAGGCCTATATACTGTACTTTAGATTTGGGAACAAATTATAAAGGTACAGACTTATTGAGGTAAACCCATCAAAAATCAACTGACTATATGTGTGTGCCAGTGAGTGGGTACAAGGAACATTTGTAACTCAAGTTTTTTATATATTCTATCCATGCATTTAGGCTATTAAGTCAGATACACTTTCTAGACATACCCCTTTCATTTAATCTGACCTCCACCGAGCTCAACATAACCGCCCAATCAGAACTGTTTATCCTGACGTGGGCGGGGATAATGTAATGCTTTGTCTCACTGATTGGTTGCATGTCTTTAAAATTATGTTGGTTCAGAGGCAGTTCTTTTCTGCATATTTTCTGTGGGTCTATTGAGATCTGCGTTCATATTCTAAATCAAGAAGGACCAGGGTAATTCTCTAAATAGAATAGAAAACAAACTAGGATGGTGTGCCACATCAGTATAGCCTGAAAACCATTTAATCAACTAATAGCATTTCTAATAGTAATCATCTGTGAAAAAAAGACCTTAAGACGTTGTCTAGGCTTTATTATCAAGGATTTTAATAGATGAGCACTTTCAGTCCTGAACAGAAGCTTTGGCCAATCAAATATTTGCTTTTAGTAAAAAAGGAGCGCTCATGTCGGCACTGATGTCAATAAGGAAGTGAAGAAAAAAAAAAAGGAAAACATAAACAGAGGAAAGAGAAGCAATGCGTGTTGGATGCCATGGTCCAACGCTAAAGTTGGAGCTAAAAGTTACAGTAGTAACTCCAAACAAAAGTTTGGTGTAATGTATAGAGTTTTATTTTTTAATAAGAGAGAAGCAGGAGAGGTCCATTGGCTGCTGTTGGGTGAGTGTTTGAGACAAATTGGGTCGTGCCACTTTAAGGAAAAATGAATGTTGCTAGTTTATCCATAGACATCATTACGAGTTATGCAAACAAACATGAAAATGATGATATCTTCTTAGCATTCTAGCTTCATCTGCTAATGGTAAACAACACAGCAGGCTACATCCTTGAGCAGAACGGATGTTCATCAGCAGAATGTTGACACCACCAAGTTTTTTTTGTTCCTTCTAATGTGTCTAATGTAGCATCTTTAACATGTGCACTAATATAAATGAATGGAAAACACTGCTGCTTTTGTTTGCCGCAGTGGGCGTGTATCTTTTTAATGAAATGTGCTTCTAAGAGACAGTAATGTTGCTAAGTACCACAGTGAACCTTTGGACCCAATTTCTATAAAATGATAAACACACTTTATTTGGAGATACAAGAAGGAGTTCATCATCATAAAATATAGGCTGTGGCAAAAGCCTGTCTCAGCCCAGGGACTAAAACATAAAGCATATTGGTAGCGTCATATAAATAAACTTACTATGTGTTGTCCAATAAACTATACAATAATGTAATCTCTGTAAAATGTATTTTACTTAAACCGCTCATGTGTAATGAACCCTTTACATAATAAAGGACTGTAAACATAAACATAATGTGTCCAAAAAAACGTAGGAAGGTCATGTTTCACAAAATCCAATGACACAGAAAATGCAGAAGGATATTTTCACCTGTTGTATGTCAGTAGTGTTTGGTTAAGAGTAAACATAATCCCTTTTTAGCGCCTTCAGGGAAAAGCTCATTGATCTGGGACGCTTGAATATGAAAGAGCTCAGATTAAAACGCGAATTGATAGAGAAAATTAAAAGGGTCTCTTTTGAAGGCGCCAGCTGGAGTTTTGATGGAGTAAGTCCTCGTGCCTCCCGCCGCGCGCACAGTTGCACACAGAGTTGGAAATAGAGATGAAAATGAGAGCAGCATGGATGGCTTTGAGGTGGGAACAGATATTTCATGACAGCACAATAAAGCCTAATAGAAGTTTCTCTTTTCTCTCCCTCTCCAGTTCTCTGCCTCTTTGCAGTAGGACACTTTTTATACTTGACACAAGCAGTTGCTGATGTGTGAAGCTTAAGTGGTCCTATTAATGCTGCCAGTCATGGATTGGCACAATACTCAGATCCTCCCCTTTCACTGTGAACGCCGAGGCACAGTGGCTCTGAATACCCAATTACTGCCCTTCAACGCTGGCTTTCAACCGCTCCCTTTAAACCTGATCTGACTTACTATTCCTGTCGATGTACTAAAAACATTTAAATCAGTATCATACAACATTTGCCTGTACAGTGTGTAGTCTGTTATCTGTGCACAACATACAGCACCACCATGAGCAGAAAAGGCTTGATAAAAGGAATAAGAATCTGACATAGATGTTACCCAGACAGACAGAGCAACCTCACCAGAATCTGTTTGAACCGCTCCAAACACGACAAGTTTAAATGCCACCTTAGGCTTTGTGTCCGAAAACCCCAACCTAGTCCCTATACAGAACCCTATAAAGTCATCACAGCATTTTGTGTTCCTGACTTTTTTAGCAAAAATCGAAGTCATGTGACTAATGGCAACAGAAAAACGATCATGTACTGTCCAAAACCCTTCACTAATTGAATGCACTATATAGTCTTCCATAAAGTAGAGCACTATAAGGAAGCGGTTTTAGACACAGCGTTTGTTTTTGATTACTATGTATGTTTTTCTAACTATATACATATACATATATATATATATGTATACATATACACATACATATATATATATATATATATATAATACATATCAGAGTTTCCGCTAGAAAAAAATTTTGCCGGTCAAAGTGACCGGCATAGGTTTCGTTTTCCGGACATTTTGATGATATGCCGGTCAAATATCGCCTCTTAATTAGTCAAGTTGAGGAAAACTGAAAGCAGTTTATGTAACTTAAAAAATTACATAATCAGGCCGTATATGTACGCCCTACACTTCGGCTTTTTCTGGCGGAGCTGTCTGGCTCTGGACATTTGAGGCTTCAGGCGTTCCTGATTCAGTATCCTCCTTCGCGTCTGGCCTCTGAAAAAAACTTTTAAGGCTAGTCTGCCTGGGCCTGGCCATATTTGAAACGTCTCTCAATAGTTCGTGGTTTAGGTCTATGTAGTATTTTCTGTTTATGTTCATTTACCATGTGCGTCGTGGTGAGAGGAAGAATGACTTGAAGTTAATCCGTTAACTCTTTTTAATAACCGTCAAGCACTGCAACAGCCTACTTAACACATTACAACAAACTCAGATCACTCCGCCTCTAAGCGGGCACTATTTAACATTAGTATATGTACGCGGCACTATATACTACAGTCTATATTATAGCCGTTAGGCGTGCACTTTATTTGAAATGCAACATGCATGTTGTTTAAAAACTTTCAAACGGTCGATTCAGATTGTGTTGGGGGGCGGGGCCGGGATTATTAGGCAGATTTAATCGGACAATTTGACCGGAGAGATTTAATTTTATCGGACATTAAATTTTTTTCCCGGCCAATGACCGGTAATTACCGGACAACGGAACCCCTGATACATATATATACATATATACACATACACATATACACACACACACATACATATATATATATATATATATATATATATATATATATATATATATATATATATACACAGTTGTGCTCATAAGTTTACATACCCAGGCAGAATTTATTTATTTTTGGCCTTTTTTAAAAGATTATGAATGATAACACAAAATAACTTTATTTCACTCATAGTTAGTGGTTGGATGAAGCCATTTAATGTCAAACAGTTGTGTTTACTCTTTTTAAATCCTAATGACAACAGTAACTACCCAAATTACCCTGATCAAAAGTACATACCCTGGTGATTTTGCCCTGATAACATGTACACAAGTTGACACAAGTTCAATGGCTACTAAAGGTAACCATCCTCACCTGTGATCTGTTTGCCTGTAATCAGTGTGTGTGAATAAAACGTCAGTGAGTGTTTCTGGGCTCCTGACAGACTTGCATCTTTCATCCAGTGCTGCACTGATGTTTCTTTATTCTGAGTCATGAGGAAAGCAAAATAATTGTCAAAGGATCTGCGGGAAAAGGTAATTGAACTGTATAAAACAGGAAAGAAATATAAAAAGGTATCCAAGGAATTGAGAATGCCAATCAGCAGTGTTCAAACTCTAATTAAGAAGTTGGAAAATGAAAAGATCAGGTAGACCAACAAGAATTTCAGCCACAACTGCCAGGAAAATGTTTTTTGATGCAAAGAAAAAACAACAAATAACTTTAGCTGAAATACAGGACTTGCTGAAAAAAGTGGTGTGGCAGTTTAAATATGTACAATAAGGAGGCAAAAGGGGGAGAAAGAAATTGGCTGCATGGTGGAGTCGCCAGAAGAAAGCCATTACTGTTCAAATGCCACAAAGCATCCAACTTACAATACGGCCAAACAACCCAGGGACAAGTCTCAAAACCTCTAGAAGAAAGTCATTTGGAGTGATGAGACCAAAATTTAACTTTTTGGACATAACGTTACCTTTGGAGTCAACAAGGTCTATGATGAAAGGTACACCAGTCCTACTGTGAAACATGGAGGTGGATCGCTGATGTTTTGGGAATGTGTGAGCTACAAAGGCATAGGGAAAAAATGCAGCATGTTATCAGAAAATACTAGAGGAAAATTTGTACTCATCAGCCCAGAAGCACTGCATGGGACGTACTTTAACGTTCCAACATGACAATGATTCAAAGCACAAGGCCAAAATGACTTGTCATTGGCTACAGCTGCATAAAGTGAAGGTTCTGGCCATCTCAGTCTCCTGACCTCAACATCATTGAGCCACTCTGAGGAGATTTCAAACTTTCAGTTCATGCAAGACATCTCAAGAATTTACAGGAACTTGAGGCTTTTTGCCAAGAAGAATGGACAGCTTTACCATCTGAGAAAATAAAGAGCCTCATCCACAACTACCACAAAAGACTTCAAGCTGTCATTGATGTTAAAGGTGGCAATACACGGTATTAAGAACTGGGCTATGTTAACATTTGATCAGGGTCATTTGGGTAGTTTCTGTTGTCATTATGATTTAAAAAGAGTAAACACAATTCCCAAAATTGCCAAATAAAATAGCCAAAAATCACAAATTCTGCCAGGGTATGTAAAATTATGAGCACAACTGTATGTCTTGTGTATGTAAATCATGTTTATAGGAAATTCTTTTTAGTTGTGGATGTGGAAGGAATGTGATCAAATTCACATCAAGATATTCAACAAAGAAAATTACCATTTTTACAAATTTTCACACACAATTTTAACCACATAGTTAAAATCATGGCATGGCACAGTGGGAATTGTAAAATAGTTTACTGCATCCCATGAATTTTCTTTCAAATGTTTTTTCCGACCTGGGTACCCATGTGGTTTGCTAAAAGGGGAAATTTGTCACTGAATTTTATTAAACTGTGTAAACTTGCTAAGGTGAACTTACACTGGTTGGAAAGGAAAATTCTGACACGCCCCAGGTATAGTAGGTGCACAAGACAAAAGACGGGAGTTGTGCAAACTAGATGAGATGACATGCCTGAGGTGAAGGGAGCTGTGACTGGTGTCTTCCAGGAGTTTGAAGAGCATATCCTCGAAGCACTGACAGTGAACTTGTTAAACTTATCACCCATCTGTATGCACTACACGACTGGCACCATCGCAAAGTCTTCTCTTCAGCAAATGTGGAGGTGAAATATTGATAGGAGCGTTTGGCAGTCCGTCGATAGAAACTGTGAACGATAAGGTTTTAACACTTCACACTAAAATTCTGTCTTTTCATGTATTTTAACAGTTTTTTTGTGTTTTTTTCGAGAAATTGACAGTATGCATTGCCAGTGACTGGACAAGATGAAGCTTATTACACCAAAATGTCTAATTTGGTAAGTGTGGTTACATTTGAATTATTTTACAGTATTGAGGGTGTTTCAGACCATTTGATGTAATTGTTCTATCACAGTATACACACAAAATATATATTAGTATCAATATATACTCCAATAAGGCATCTTATACTCGTACTTTGCGAGGTTCAAAGATTTGCACGGATTTTATAGTCAATATTATTTTTATTTATTTTTTTCTGGTAACTATTAATCATTATTGTGTTTTCATTTCCTGCGGCAACCTTTTTCTTGTGCTTCCCAACAGGTTGTTCTTTAGCTATGGCTTATTTGACTATAATATATTTTTATAACTTTTAGGGCCCTTTTTTGTAAGACAAATATAGGATGTATGTGAGTTTTGAATGCCAACCCCCCAATTTTTACACAAATTTCTACAAATTTCTATGTTAAATTTGGCACAATCATGGAATTGTAAAGATTAATTAATGTAGGTTTATTTAGAAATTGTTTTGCCTTATGTAATATGTCTATGGCCATAGCCATTTTCCTTTTGTGTAATTTATATAAGATTTCCAACTCAAGTCTTTATCAATACTCACTCCTAAAAATTCAATGAATTTGAAACCTTCTCTAATATTTTGGAAAAACTGTGGAAGCTAAGACTGGCCTGTATTTTGAGAAATCATGTTTATCACCATTTTTGTAAAGAAGTACTACTTTTGATTTTTTCATGTTTTCTGGAAAAACACCTGTTGTTAATGAGAGATTACAGATGTGAATGGTTCAATGACAAATTCAATTATAATATTTACACTATCTGTAGTTTAGTTTTATCTGTACTTTAGTATCATGTCTAGATCTAGTAAAATGCTATTCACACTGTAAATTATTGTATTTTGGGTTGTGTCTTTTACTTTAGAGTTTATGTCCACAAGACTGGGACCCACATTGGCAAAATATTATACTTTTATTATAATTTATTTATTTATTTATTTATTTATTTATTTATTTATTTATTATTATTATTATTATTATTATTATTATTATTATTATTATTATTATTATTATTATTATTATTATTATTATTATTATGTCAGCATGTTACTTTACAAAGTAGTTTGGATATGTAGTTTTAGCTTTGTTACTGTTTATATTTATGAACCCACCACAATGGGATGAGCAAATTGACACAATTACTGTTCACCGGGGTTGCCTGAATTAGCCGGTATGCTCAATTTTCTTTGGGCATTCGGGTTCAAATTTCCCGATTGGCAAAGACGAGTGTCAAGAGATATTAGTAAGCATTTTATTTTGCATTTGTTAAGGAAATGTGCTATTTCTCTGACGTCACAGAGCACTAATATACACCTGTACACTGTTTTTCTATCCATATGCAAATGCCCTTTTGTTTATGGTTATGGAAAATATACATTGTGTCAGCGCTCTGTATTTGGTTTATAACATGTCTCCAGCAAAAGCAGACCACTGGAGATGCTCTTCATGTAGCTCTAAGCTGTTGTATTAATTTAAAAGGAAACGTACTTTGGGCCCAATAATACTGGCAATAATTAGCAACACATTTCTGATCAGTCTTAGATAAACAAATACACGGTATACCAAATCACTTTAAAGAAAAACTCCATACCATCAATGCAGTCAATATCTCCAATAACAACAGAGAGGCGTAGTGGGCTTTTCGTGTTTATTGCTTTTAATTGATTCAGACATAAAGGAGTGTTTGTATCTGTACTGCAGCAGCCGGTAATGCCTGCCTCAGGGAAAGAGCGCTGGATTCACACTGAAGAATGTGAGTGGGCTTACAGGAATTTTTCTCCTTCTATGTGGTCCAGGCATGTCCGTGTTGTTTAACTCGTCTGATCCGCCTCCCTGTGCTTTCTGCCGCATTGTCTGGTGAAACTGCTAGATGTACTCAGTAGAATACTAGAGAGTCAAAAAGGGTCTGAGGCGAGACGTTTGGAGTGTTTTAATGAGCCTTCAATAATGTGAACTGTATTTTGATATTTAAGTATTTACGAGGTGAATATTGTGATGAGTGCAATATAAAAACGTTATCCAACATTCATTTATGTTACCAATACTCTATAAGCCAAAGTAAAAACATCAAAAGTAATAATAATTAAATGTATAAAAATATCTTGTTTTTAGTCTTGTTTTGAATTAGATTTTCTATTTTGTAACATTTGTTATGTTTTTTAGTATGGATCCCAAGAAGACTAGCTGATAGCTTGGGGTTTCAGCTAATGGGTATCCATGTAGATAAACAAATAAAAAAACAAAATCAAAAGACAACTCCTACACCTGCTGTCAGAACAAACATAAAAGAGGTTTGATGCAGTATTGTGAGTGCTGCTGATTATCTGGAAGAAAAGAAAGACCTTGACAAAAATAATAAGGAAGCCAATTTTCTCTTTCATTTGGACATGCAGTATCTTTATATAGAGCATATATAATTAGGGTGTGATTTCTAAAAGGGATTAACCTCAGGCTTTATTTTGATAGACAGTGTAGGCAGGAAACAGGGTGAGAGCGAAAAGGGGGAAATGGACCCGAACCAGCACCGGGCCAACTTTGACATGACAGGATCAACATATTCCCAGCAAACACTTTTTAATGTCACAGTTTTGGACAGGTTTTCTAAATTGGTAGGCTGGGACCCGAAAGTGGGTTGTGGTCATGTTCTTAGTGGGTTGTTCTCAGCTCAGATATTATGTGTTAAGATAGAGCACAGATTAACAGCAATTAACTGAAAGAGGACAGCTTATGGTGAAACAAGATTGTTTAGTGTAAATGTGACAAATAAGGACACATAGATTCTATTTTTGAAATTGTAAGTGCTTGGTTCTGTAAATGTCAGTAAAAAAAAAAAAAAAAAAAAATGGGCACCTGCATGAGACTAGTTAAGAAACACTGGTTAGGGTTTGCAGTTGTGATATTTTTACTTTTGTCTACAGTTGATCCTGTCTTGTAATTCTGGTTGAACTGACAAACCTTCAGTCAGATTAACCTTTTAAACCCCTCATCTATCCAATAGTGTAATGTGACTTCATACATGAATGCTTTATGGATGCAACAGAACCTTGCTACTCAAGTTCTGGTCACATAAGAGCCTTGACCAAATGACACTTCTTTCTGATTACTTTTCACTTTTAGTTTGCCACATCTGTGATATCTGTAGGCTGTAAAAATAATGCTTGTATTTTATTATTCTCTTAACCACGCAACAAAAATGTCTCCCAGTATGACTTACACATATTCACCTGGCTGGATTTGTGACAGAAACGAGCGGGCAGGGACAGACAGCTATATAAACAGTCTGCACCTGCACTTGGCCTTGCATCGGTGACCAGCCAAGCCACATGAGTTAAAGGTGTCAGTGTGATGGGAAAAATCTATTCCAGAAAGCTTTTAGGCTGTCTCTCACCTGGATCTGTGGTCCGTACCGTCACTCCAGGCTACAAAAATGTTCTTTTCACTGCCGTCCAACTGGAAAACGCAGCTGCCAAACCTCAGCATAATATCTACACAACACTATGTCACTTAAACTGGGTTTATTCTTTATTTCAGCAGAATAAAACAGCTCTCGGGCATGTATTAGCGTCTTGCTCCTGCAGCAGCTCCTTCATCTCTCATCAAAGCACTCCACGCTATAAGATGCTCTGACGCAGTGCCTTATTTTAAATTTCACAAATGTAGGTTGGAGAATTCTGAGGAGGTAAATGGTAAACATCAAAATGTACGCAGGTTGGAATAAAAGATGAATAAACATTTGTATTCCACAGATAGTCCATCTTTCTCAAATTTCTCATTTATACTAGTTTGAACTCGACCTTAATAGAAAAGCCATTTGCTTTTGACTGTAATTAACAAAGCAGTATTAAAAACTGTGTTTGCTCACTCAATAGAATCATTTTTTAATGTTAATAGTATCTGTAATGTTGCACTCAGTGTGCTATAATTATAATTATGCTCTCATTTAAAACAACAGTGGTTCATTTGTGAACATTCAGCACAGCTCAAGTATAAGTGCATAAACAAGCTTTGGCTAAGAGACTTTTTTCTAATAAATTATCAATTATAAATTAAAGTCTAAAACCCAGGGCAGATAAATGGAATAATCACAGCATGTTATATTTGTACAAAACAGTAAAAGAATAAATTTCAAGAACTTGTTATTTAAAACAATACTACTTTATATGCAGTAAATATACCTGAATAACTGCAAATATATATATATATATATATATATATATATATATATATATATATATATATATATATATATATATAACCTTTATTTATCCAGGAAAATTACACTGAGATTTCCAGTATCTTTTGTCGGGGAGTCCTGACCTCATTGAGGGCTATGGTACATGGTCTTTCGTGGTAGAGAAAACCGGAGCACCCAGAAGAAAACCTACTCAGACACCAGGAGAACATGCAAACTCCACACAGAAAGGCCCTGCTCTGCCCCGGGATTGAATCCAGGACCTTCTTGCTGTGAGGACAAAGTGTTAACCACTGCCAGAATGTAATACACAGTAATGAAAAGGTTTGTGCTAAACTAAAGACATTTAGGGTATGTTTGCTTTATTTGGTTTGCACCAAAACAAAAAATGTTCATTTTAGTTTGGTATGGCAGTAAAAAGAAAAACTCAGTCTAGCCAGAGTTCACAACTGGCATTTTAATCTACGGACAAAACAACAAAAACATGCCTTTTTTATGTTTTTATCAAATAATGATTGATGAAGTAAATCCTGAATATACATATAAACATGTGCTGTGTTATTAGGTCAACTTTATTGGCAAAGAAGAGTCATCCTTTATTATGTAATCCAACATTTGTTATCCAAGTGTCACTTATTTTATTCATGTTATGTGATGTTTTGTGCTGTAATACTGTCTTTGGGACACTTTGTTGTTAGCACTTGGAAGAAGCATGTTACAAGCTAAACTGAGTGTTTCTTATCAGCTCATTAAATTGAGAATGCCACTGAAATAGGTCCTGGCCTTTGTCATCAATGCTGCACAGTGCTGTAAAATAAAATCCAAAGAGCAGAAGTCTAACCTTTTCTATTTACATAACAGATTTCTCTCTGTTCTATCTTTTGTTTCCACAGCCAACGCAATGTCACATAGTTCAGCCAAATTAGCAAAGCAAACACTTATGTGAAAAGCAGACCCGTAATGACAAAGTTCCATTTAGCCTCTCTGAAGTTCAAGGGCAGCTAACAGTGAACCCAAAAAGTCCTGACAACACCAAGACAAAGGCAGCGGAGGCAGCGCTGCCCACGCTCGAGGAGATGAAATGTCTGTTGAGTGTAATGTAATTCTGCTGAGAAGCTGGTGTTCCAGTGAATTCACACCAGCCGGAGAACAGCTTGTAGGTATAGTGTCTGTGGGATAACACTGACCTTTAATTGTATTAAGGCTGCGCACACTTGCCAGTATGGTTCAGCTGGAGGACTGTGATGCTGCAGACCTACCATCTGTGTGGCCTTTCTCATTTGATGTATCTAACCTTGAACTATGGTGATGAGCAGACCGGACAGCTCGTAGATGCTCGGACCGCTTTAAAGACGGAGCGGGACGGACCCTGGACGAAGCACAGAGCACGAGCCCTCACCTGAATTCACAGTGACAGCTTACCTCCAGGGCACACGGCTGAGCACAGGCCTTTCTTGTCTGGGATTTTTCAAGTCGTCTGACATCTCTTGTCATCTTTCCCGCGGTATCTCGCCTTTCACTTGTCACATTCTGCTATCTCACTGTGCACTGTATGTTAGGGTGAGCCGGGTTATCTCTGGGGTTTCTAAAAGTCTTTTTTTGAAATCGCAAAATACCCAAATGGTGCTCCTGGATCCTGCTAGGCCCCTACAGTAGAGGCAACAATGAAATACACTTTAAATTGCTTTGGGCTGTCCACTGAAGGTCTTAATTCATTCAGGAGTTTTTTTGTTGTCCTTATAATATAGAGCACTTACAACCTATTTTAGTATTTCACACCAAAATAAATGCCTAAAATAAACAATTACCGATCTGTGGTTTGGCAAAACATTGATACTTTGACACATTAGGTTAGTGAGTCTGGATTGATTAATTTAATCAAACCTTTAGCACACCTTTCTTTTTCATGTATCGAATGATATTACAATTAAAATTTGTTCAGTTTTAATTGTTTTGTTAAAACAAAAGCTGGAAAGATCCCTATGTTGTTACATTATTACTTTTAGTTTGAAAGAACCCATATCACAAATAATTGCAAGCTATACGTTAAGTGTTTCAATACTTAAGCTAACCTGTCCGAGCTAACCTGTTCATTTGTCGCTGGAATACTGAATCTACTCCCAGGCTTAATGAAAAAAACTAATAAAAATGATAGTGCATACCTGTGTAATGTGTTAAATGTCACATGAACATAAATATAGTAAATAATAGTAAAATAGTAAAAAGTAAAATTTTAGTTTAAAATGGGAAAAAGGGGCATTTGTTTCTCTCACATGGCAAATTGAATTTCTGAAGTTTTGCTAATAGGAAAAACAACTTTGTTCAAACATCCCTGTTCATGATGTTGTGTCCAAGGTCTTCTCTAATCAACAGTATTTGTCAGACTTAAAAAACATACTGTGGGTGAGTCATGTGATCTCTAAAGCAGTGCCTTTATTAAAAAGCAGGAGCAGTCTAGACTTGGGAACTAAAAGCTTTTCACTGGTACAGTACTTCTATATAAATCTGCAGTCAATGCAAAGATTCTATTTCTGTCAGTGACTCATGCTTGAGGTGCACCGATACAAAGAGAAAGCACAGCAGTCAGTGTTGAACTCCTATAGGACAGGATTAGGCCGCATTAAAACACTACGTCACTCAGATAGTATACACTTAGAGAAGATTTGAGTGTTTTTTCAAAGTACACTGGATCTAAAGAGTTTCTTATTCAAGCCATAAGCTCTGAGGTGATTTCAAACACTCAACTATTAGGTATTGACTGTAGGACCCAGACTGCCGGGCTAAGGACTATGAGCATTACTCCCTCCGTCCAATTTGTCCAATTAATTCACTCAATATTCCACAAAAGGTCCAAATAGTAAGCCCATGTCACAGAGGCAAAACAGCTTTTTGGAACGGACCAAAATGCTTCATAATCCAGACACGATACAGTCCATCAGGGCTGGCCGGCTTATACAGTATGTGTGACTGACAAAATGACTGCTTAGAGCCCTCACTGTAGTGTGTATTTGCTTCAGTTTACCTTCAGTATTTATTCACTCCATTTAGTTACACTTTCACAAGTCTTTGTAAAGCATCTGTGTGTAAACAAACCTGCAGTGTTTTTATTGCTGACCTAGAAAGAGAAATGTAGATGTGATAAATGAAACAAAAAAAAACGTCCTTGCCAGTCTACCTGAGAGGAGAATCCTAACAATAGTTGAACCTTGGATTCAAGAGGGAGGATGGTGTCCAGGTTGTGTCTCTATCCTCTATAGCAGTGAGTCTTAAACTATTCCCATTAAGTACCGCCTCAAAAAATATCTGGCTCTCTAGGTACCACCCACTCTTCTGGGTTATATGTCTAGTCATTTAGAAGTGGAGTCAGTAGAGTACATATAAATGTACAGTCAATGTGATTGCTTTACACATTTTATATTTATTGTACCACAGTTTGAGAACCCTTTAGGGTGCAGGAGAGTGCATGGGAGTTTGCCCCACGAGGTTCACATGTGCTTTGAGGATGTGTGTTGGTCTGGGGCCATTTACTGGGGGCTGCCTGGTCCCTGTTACAATAAGACCTGTTCCCAATGCATGTTAGAATCTGGCAGGGCTGCCCTTTATGGACACAATTCCCAAAAGGAGTCTGGTTTGGGGACTCATCTCTTCTTATTTATTTTTTTACAGATGTCCTGTTGACTTCATCAAACCAGGACTTTCAACGTGTACTGGGGCATTTTACAGCCGAGCTGGGATTGAGAATCAACACTTCCAAGGTCTGAAGCCATGGTTCTCAGAGGAAAAGGTGGCCCTCCTCTTCCAGGTTGGAGAGTTTCTGATATTAAAAATAATCTCTACTCTATCAATAATCTGTCCATACTGTTTAGGAAAAAGATGTGGTAAAGTATCAGTAGAGGACACACAGTCTGCAGTGACAGTGCCAGTTACACAGTGAGAATGAGATCAGGTTCCAACATCCACATATGCTTCTCTCAAGATCATTGTCATTCTGTTTCGCTGCTTCTTATTGCCCCTAGTCCTAAGTGACTTTTTAAACAACTTCTCATATAAATGTAAATCATTTCACTAAACATAAAAAACAGCCTCTTCAGTGTCCTCCAGTTATTGTTTCTATTAAACAGTTCATATATTTTATTGTTAAATCTGGTATTCAGATGACTAAACTCCATTTCCAGGATAGACAAATCATCTGTCACTCTCAAAGTTTTTACAAATGGCCTAAATAAAGACACAGTAGTTGGGGAAACTTTAGGGAACAGTTATGAAGATAGACTTATAAAGATAAAGATGGCACCTCAAGTTATAAGAGTAGAAGGAAATTGGGGTTGAGGATGTTGTTTGCAAATACTGTAATGGTCTAGGGACCCAGACAATTCAAGTCAAGACCATTTAAACCTGTTATACAAGAGGCTTGTTTTGTTCTGATTGTCTGTAGAATAGTCTCAACTCCATAAACTTTAAATTGTGAGAACTGCACTAGTTTTACATTTTAGAGACTCACTATTTGAGGAATATGCTCATTTCTAAAGGCAATGTAGATAGAGTTGAATAAAAATAAATCATTTAGCATTCCTTGTTTGTGGAGTATAGTTCATTACAAGGATAAAAACTACAGCTTGTGTATTTTTTTTGTTTTTTAAGTAAGGACTCTCTATTCTTAAATCAACAGACTGCAGTAATTGTAAGTAAGTAATGCTGTACATATTTTTGAGGGGCTTTGTAGGCTACCCCTTTTAAACTATAAAACACCATCCGACTCAAGTGGAAACATTCTTTTGTTCATTACATCCCACAAATGTCATAAAAATGCAACTTTGATTAGGTAATAACAAGTCTATGATTTAACCGCCTGTAGTCATCACAATGTGGCCATTCACACAAACTTGGACAAAGGACTAAATGCTTCCTGTCTTATATACTACCCCTCCTGATGGGTGCCATGGTAACCAGACAAAAATATATTCTTTTGTGAAAAGCAACTGGGTTAGACAGAGACACGTCAGTGCGTATGAAGGCACACCGGCTTAGAAGGTCATCATGCTGGCATCTACAGTTGTCATAGCTGGACCAGCACACGACAGGTAGAGGCCTCAGTGTCTGTTAAAAAGGCAAACCATCAGGGTCGTTGACATATTCAGTTGAATTTTATTTATATAGCTCAATATCTCAACAATAGGCTGAAAGGGCTTTACAGACTTAAGACAACATCCTCTGACACTCCATCAAGAAGAGACAGGGTAAAAACTCCAAAAAGAAAAACAGGCAAAAGAAAAATAGAGCAATAGATGTTACCAGGACAGTTATACATTTCACATGAAAATGAATAAACAGTAAGTCCAACATAGGGGATCAGTGTGGGTCCATGGGCCGGGCCAGGAGCACGGATGATCCTGAAGTCCTATTATCACTGGGACTCGGACTGCAGCTGGACATCTGTAAGAACAGCCACAGCTTGTATAGCATTGCAGTGAACTACAGTAAACTAATATTTTAAAAACAATAAAGTAAAAGATTGCAAAAGAAGCTTGGGGCATCATACTGGCCCCTGCAGTCTAGGTCTAGAGCAGCAGAGCTCATCTAGACGTACCTAATAAACTGTGAACCTGTTCTTATATAAATCTCAACAGTGTCTGCCTCTCTAACAAGGGCTAAGAGTTGATTCCATTACAATTTCCAAATGTCTTACACAGTTTAAACAAAATGAGTCCCTGCAATCTCAAGCTCAGTGAAGGGGGAAAAAAACAGCCAATCAGACAATTTGTAGTTTGTTGTAATTCTCTGGAGCTGTATGTGAGAGAGAGATGGATTGGTCAATGAAGAAGGCCTACAGTAGTTTTGTTGAGCATGGCTTGCCACTGCCATCAGGTTTTGTTTGTGGAAGAAGTGGAAAGAATATCCAACACAAACATCCAACAAAAACAGTGAAATTTAGCTGCAGCAACAAACTACACTGTATTTCAAGCTCTGCACATCTTGTCACTCTTTTTGGTTTTGTTTCACCAGTGCCCAGCCTCAAAGTCATACAGAATAAAACAAGTGCAACAAGCGTCAGACAGAGTGACAAACAGAAAACGTAGTATTTTAACAGTTGATGTAAAGCTTTACCAAATTGTACCCAGCCGGTAACAAGCACACATTCCTTTTTCCTTCTGATTCGACAGAAAAACGCAGCCGGTGATTGGAAGGTCAGACAAAGTCATTTCCACCTCAGAGCAGCTGTTTAAAAAAAAGCAGCTGCTGTATAATGATCACCACCAGACACATCCCCAACTCCGCAGCATGCCTCAGAGACCCATGTTTTGTTTAATGGCCGAAGTTATTAATCTATCAGCGCTTGACAAATGTACATGCATAATCTCTCTTTTTTTTCTCTGAGTGTTCTCTCTTGTCCTAACAGCTGTGTGAGTCAGAAGATGCCCGAGTGAAATGTGACATTTACTGCAGCCTATTAAGAGGTGAGGTCTCTGCCGTCATGCAGGGGGAAGTAATGAGCAGCTCGATGGATTAGAAGGAAAGGAGCGGGGGTGCAGCCATGACGGGGGAGAAACAGGAAGGTATATTTCTCCCATTATTTCCCGAAGCAATAATAACCGGCTTTTTAATCTCTCTGTTCCGCAGGGGAACTTGAATTGCCACAGACACATTAGCACAGCCAACTTAATCATACAGTGATAAGGCTTTCACTGATAAAAAGCATTTCGTTTTAATAAATGTGTCTGTTCCTGTTGCGGGGCTGTTATATAACCCGGAGGCAGCGGCCTGTCACTGCAGCGCTAGGAGGAACATATTTCTATTCACATTATAATCTGGCAAAGTCACAATCATGCACAAGGCCATCAACTGTTCAGGGTCTGCACTGTAGAAATGTCTGGCAAAAAAAAAAAACATGAATTAGATTATAATTATAAATTACAACTCAAAATCAGAAAGGTACAGTGGCAAAGTGGGATCAATCCCCAGCAACAATACTGCAGCTGTCATCATTGTTTATGCGGATACCATGGATATGTGCATGCTCATTACAGAAAACAACAGGAAGCATGCCCAAATTGAACTGAGATGTGACACTGTACATTTTATTTCAATTGTTTAATATTTCTAAATGTCTAAATGTCATTTAAGAAGCAATACAGTTTGAAAAAAGAGAACTGGGTTGTGGTGTTGCAAAAAAAGTCTTTCACATTCGAATGCATCCATCCATCTTGCTGACTGCGGTACTATACTCCAGTCTCCAGTCATTACGCCATTTTAAGTGACTGTAATGAAGTCACTTAAAATAGTGTAAAAGTAATGAACAGCAATTGTCACTAGACGGACTTTCAGGGAAAGTCCAGCAGAGTTCAGCAGACTTTTTTTTAACTAATACAGGTCGTCTACTTTCCAAAACCATTCACTAACTGAGTGCACTATATAGTCTGTATAGTGCAGCACTACGCAGGGATTTAGGGGTTAAAGACTATAGGGGATGGTTTTACACATAGCCATCGTCTTTCATTTCTGACAATGATTTATTTGTCATAGGTAATCTTTGCACGACTGGTCATCTTTGATCCTGTCACTGTGCGATCAACAACCACCGATTTAAAGCCATGACAAGACTTAGCCATGACTAACTTGTCACTTCAGGGAAAGTGCAGTTTTATATGTCTACATGTAAATGCAATGAACAGAGTTTGAGAAAGTCCTTACCATGGTAGCAGTATTCAAAGGAATGTGTTTTATGTGGCACTAAACACTGTGCACAGGAGGATAAATGTACAGAAAAAGTTCCTTTTCAGAGACACCCAAGACCATCTGCTCAAGGCATAGATGCCAATAGTTAATGATTGAGTGCAATTTATTGTTAGTGTCTGCCTCCCACCATGTATCAGTGAATTGGTGTCTCTAAAAGTGGGTGTAAATGTTGGTTGCCAGTGTCTGGGACTGTCCGGTGTGTAACCTGCCACGCGCCAAAGCAGCTGGGATCTGCTCCAGCCCTGCGACCCATAACAGGGTGAGCTGTAGAAAATAATGAATGAACCCAAAATTAAAAAGTGTGTTAGTTAGTAACTGATGAGGATCTTAATCTTCTTCTAAATTTTATATCAAACTAATTGAGCGTACCTGCTTCCCTTCCAATATTCTACTGCTTTACTAATTTTTAATCTTTATAACTCGGGTCCTCATTTACAGTAATTTAGAAGACAGCTAATAACTGTCTGTACAATTACCATTAGAAAGCTTAATAACCAGTTTTGATTCACTGAAGCCTGTGGAGCCTTATTTAAGCCTTATATCTCCCATTTTAAAGTATCCTGATATTTTATTCTTCTCTTCGAGCTATCACAAATGTCTATGGAGGCATTTTTATTTTTCTCTGCCGGTGCATCAGCCTCATCTGGTGTAGATATATTGTACATATCAGTGTTTTTGGAAACTGTTCACATCTAATTTAGGAAACATATAACCTTCTCCAGTATGATCATAATCCTGAAATGGGCCGTTAAGGAAATCAAGTGTGAAACTGTCTGTCCTTTAAAATATGACACAAGGTGACTTGTGAGAGAGTGTGGCCAGGAGCAGCAGGAGGACTCAGAGTTTTTAACACTTTAATTCTGCAAGTTGCCAGTCGACTGTGCTCTCTCTGTTTTCCGCTGATCAAACAAGCAGACGGCTCCTGTTTGCTTTTTCCAACTAGATTTTTGAGTGTATATAGTGTTGATAACTTCCACTAGAGCAAACACAGAGGAAGTGCAGATGGAAAGTGGGTGGGTTGATTTGTTCAAGTGTGTATTCCTGGAAAAGTTTACTCACCTTTTAAATCTGGAAATGTTCATCATTAATTCCACAGCCACTGCCAATGTGCTCACCCTTTTTCTACATACAGGGAACAATTTAAGTGATTTTACATCCACCATAGGCTAAAACATGTTTCATATCAGTTATCTACTGTAGGTGTTATGCAATTACAGTAAATAAAGGTGGACCCACTTAATGTTGTTGTTACGCACAGGTTAACGTGCCTCATACACAAAGAGTGCTCAAAGGATCCCTGGGTGTCTTTATTAATCTTTATTAATACAGTTCTGTTTACTGCCAGTGGTTTTATACTGTAGCTTACTCTCCTTGTGGTAACAGGTAGCCTATAGCAGTCTTCTCGTTTAACAATTAACATGTTTAATTATCCATGCTGCAGCCATCTCTCTGCTTGTCAAATTTCTCCTGCCAGGCACAGTCCTCATTATAGCCTATTTGTGGGCATAATACAGTTATGTAACATCAGAGGTAAGCAAGTTTAATAGTGTTGCTTGATTAACACTTGATTATGGTTCATTTAAGGATGTGTAACTTAGGTGTAAGTCTTACAAGAAGTGTAAGAATGTATATTTTTATGAGTAGTACAAGACAAACCATGCCTGGAGACAAACAATGTAACATGGTTTTAACATTGCACATCTATTGTAACAGATTCACTTAAATTTAGGTTATTACCACAGAGAGTAAGTAGAAATCAGGTATTAATCATGCGTTTTAAAGGGACAAATAAGCCTCTGTTTCTTTACACTTTATATTGAAGTGCTCCAGTTGAAAACGTGCCAGTAGGTCGCCAGAACAACCTGCTTATTATGGCCCATACACACTGGAGATGAGTGATCGCTATTGGTTATGGCCCAAATCACCAGCAGGCTGACAGTTATATAGTGACCCTGTTGTGCAGTCAGGGAAGGTGCACACTGCAACAGAGACAATGCTTCACTGTCCACCTCCTTCACTGTGCTTGTAACGACCACCTTTTCATTTACCGGGACCTATTATTTACAGGAGTTATAGATTTAAATGTTACACACACTTTTTTTTTTTAATGACAAATCTGTTTCCACAGTAACAATAGGTGCAACTGAAGTACTATGGATGACCAATTGGGTTATATCATTATGTTCACATCAGTAGGTCTACAGAATCTAATCACTTTGCTGGTGGAAATATATGATTTATGAGCGATCTATGGACCTGCTGCACCCAGATATTTAATTAGAGATGACTACATTACACTGCTACAATGGTGCGACAATTCAATTCAATTTATTTATTTATCCCCAAGGGGCAATTAAAAAGCACAGAGAGTTGCATACACGAGGAATAAAACAATCATACATAAATAAATATCCAACACAACCGAAAACATTCACAAACAAACAGGCACATTACATGTAGAGCGCCTTCAGAGTGGGTTCATGGGTAAGGGGTCAAAGTATAGGAACAAAGGTAGCCTTCCTCCTCTGTGTCCTACAGCCGACACTGCACAATCTACGGCCTGACAGCTGCCACTCAAACACAGGGTTCTTATAAAAAAATCCTCCATAGATATCACATGACCACCCACAAAACTTAGCCTGGAACTACAAACCCAACAGTTGGGACACTGTACAAATTGTGGATAAAAAGGAATGCAATGATGTGGAGGTTTCAAATTTTAATATTTTATTCAGAATACAACATAGATGACATATCAAATGTTGAAAGTGAGACATTTTGAAATGTCATGCCAGATATTAGCTTTTTTTGGATTTCATGAGAGCTACACATTTCAAAAAAGTTGGGACAGTAGTAACAAGAGGCCAGAAAAGTTACATATAAGAAACAGCCGGAGGACTAATTTGCAAATGTCAGACCACATACTGCATCAGTTACAACATCATGGCTGCGTAGAAGAAGGATCCGGTTCTGAAATGGCCAGATCTGTCACCCACAGAAAACATTTGGTGCATCATAAAGAGGAAGAGGCGACAAAGAAGACCTAAGACAGATGAGATACTAGAAGCCTGTATTGGACAAGAATGGGACAACATTCCTAAACTTGATTAGCTTGTCTCTTCAGTCCCAGACGTTTGCAGACTGTTATAAAAAGAAGAGGGGATGCCACACAGAGGTAAACATGGCCTTGCTCCACATTTTTTGAGATGTGTTGGTGCCATGAAATTTAAAATCAACTTATTTTTCCCTTAAAATTATAAATTTTCTCAGTTCAAACATTTGATATGCCATCTATGTTGTATTCTGAATAAAATATTGAATTTTGAAACTTCCACATCTTTGCATTCTGTTTTTATTCACAATTTGTACAGTGTCCCAACTTTTTGGGAATTGAGTTTGTATATAGAACTAACTATACATACTCACATGGTCCATATCCTAAGATGATTACTAACACGCATCATGTCATTAACAGGCTTTCTGAAAAATTCAATATACCCAGTCACGCCAAACACTGATTCATTTATCTTGTACCTCTTCCTCCCGTTGTGGGGGTTCACAGGGGGCTGGAGCCTATCCAAGTAACTTTGGGCTGGAGGGCTAACACCTAGACACAGACAGTGATAGATGGCCATTCCTCTCACATTCGTTCACTAGAGGCATTTTGGATTTGCCAGTTCACCTTTAGTTGCATGTCACGCCAATACAAGCCATTACGGGACGGAATTCTTACTGCTGATTGGGCGAGACATCTGTCACTCAAGATATACAGGAAGTAAGTAACTAACTTTATTTCTGTTATGCATGTTATGCCTTCATTTTCAAACCAAGAAAATAATTAAACATTTTCCATTAGCAAGCAAAGAGAAAGTGGAAATCATTTAACACTACTTTGAAGAAGAATATTCATATGTTGTGATTTTGGATTTGCAGAGAGCATGGCCTAAAATTTGTCTGCGATCTCTAAACAGTAGCCTCAATAAGGACAGTACATGTTTGCACATTCATATACACGCACACATCTACCGCCGCAGCATGCTGTACTTCCTGTTTTGTTCATTTGTTTTCTGTTAATATTTTGGTTTTATTATTTTGTTTGCACTTCATGACCACCATAGTTTTGTCAAATGCATGGTGTTAATTATAATAGAAAAGATTACTATAAAGGACTCCACGATGGAAAAGTGTAAAGTCATAGAGGCTTTTGTTGATATATTGCTGATCTGATTTGGTGATCTTAGCAGTTTAGTTAGTTTCTGTTGTTCCGGCCTTTAAACCATTCATCATCCAGTGGAGCGGTGAGCAGCAACACCGAGGGACTATCTGCATGACCTACCAAGGGTCATGGGCACAGAGGGGACAAATAGCCTACAGCAGTGGTCATCAGTTGTTTTTGTTTGTTTCTTTGGCCAGCAGGTCAACAAATCTCTGCAGTACTCAGCCACAGGACATCAGCCCAGAGAAGAATAGAGCTTATCCAATAGCTTTGTTTTACCGTGGGATTGCATCTGAAATGAGACAAGTGGATGTATTACAGCTTTGATGAGTTTTTCAAAATGAAAAGGGTTATGTTTTTGGGGGGCAGACTTTCTGCTTCTTTCTGCTCCTTTTAATCCATTTATGATATATTTTGTATATGTTTTATTTATTGAATGAAATAATATAATGAAATGGAAAACCAGAAGCAGCCTTTTTACCCTTCTTCTTAGAATATAGCTGTTGATTGCAAATACAAAGTTGTATGGTGTACAGTACAATTATTTGTAGTGTTGGAGTTACCTCTCAAAGTAACATGTTAGGTTACATCGTTGCTGCTCTTAACTCAAAAGAGTTCTTGTGAGTTACTAAACTATATATATAGCTGTGTGTGGCCTATACCGCAGGCGTTTATGACAGGCTTCATTTTCCGAGCTGTGAATAAAATATAGACTGCAGCTTAATAATGACAGCTTTATTCATTTATACTTTCACAACCCATTTAGTGAAAACAAGTTTAAACACGTAGCCTATAACATGTTGAATTCTCAGTTTTTTGGTATTAACCAGCAATGAAAAAGTTTGATAACTCTTTAAAGTGAACAATATGTCTCAGCAGTGCAAACGGAGCAGAGACAAGACTCCAATCAGCTGCTTTGATCAGATGCTCTGGTGAAAACAACAGGCAGCGATGACCTCATGCGTATTGAGTTTTAGCTGCAACAGTGAACATAACGCATTCACTCGATTAAAGATTGTGCCCACGCAGGAGCTCTGCACACACACAGGCCACACAGGTGTCCACTGGAGCTGCGCTGCCTGTTGAGAAGTAGATTGATGTTGATCAAACCTTCTCTTAAACTAACGCCTTACTGATCTGAAAAAGTGACGAGACAATGAATTACATGAATCACAAAACTAACACCTTTTTCCCAAAAATGTAACACATTAGTTTGTTTGGGGCTCAGTGGCTCAGTGGTAGAGCGGTCGTCCTTCAACTGGAAGGTAGGTGGTTCGACTCCCGCTCTCTCCACAGTTCCTACTGTCGTTGTGTCCTTGGGCAAGACACTTAACCCACCTTGCCTCCAGTGGTGTTCCAGCTGTAACACTGGTGAATGGAACCTTAATGTAAGTCGCTTTGGATCAAAAGCGTCAGCTAAATGAATAAATGTAAATGTACTTTTGTGATATCTACGGTGATTTTCAAACCTTAAAACTGGGACACTTTAATATTATATACGCAAATGTAAGCACAGCACCATAACAAAAAGTCCTTTATGGAGGATGCTGCACAGAATCATTATACCACTATTCATTCATTCATTTTCTACCGCTTAGTCCCGGGGTCGCGGGTGACTGGAGCCAATCCCAGTAGCTTTGGGCCAGGGGTACACCCTGGACAGTGGCCAGTTAGTCAAAGGGCAGACATTTAGGGACAGACAACCATTCACTCTCACATTCATTCACTAGAGACCCTTTAGAGTTGCCAATTAACCTATACATGCATGTTTTGTGGGAGGAAGCCAGAGTACCCGGAGAGAACCCACGGTAAAACGGGGAGGACATGCAGACTCCTCACAGAAAGATCGGAGACAGCCAAGGATGTTTGAGTTGGCTGACCTTCTTGCTGTGAGGCAGTAGTGCTAACCACTTAAAAACAGGGCTGTCCCGGCTAATGCAAGACATATGGTCACCCTAGTGTTACCCCCAGAGAAGCTATGTGGTTGTCCGGGGAGAGGGGCGGTCTGGGTATCTCTGCCTAGTTCAAGTAAATATTGAAAACTAAGTGAATAAACATTCTAACAGGTCACTGTCATCTGTCGAGTACAAATATCCAAATGTTATCATGTTGACTTTGATTTGACATTATCCTGAAACTCTATGACACAGCCCCAAAATAAATCAAGTCTTTCTTAAATCAGGTGGTTTAAACTTTCCTTCACGACTGTCTGACGAGGAGAGGATCTGTCTGTTCCTGCGTGTGATCGAACAACAGCCAAAGTAGTGATGTCTCATTTGTGAGCCTGGCTGATGAATAATGCACTTTGGGTAGAACAGCAGAATAATTACAATAACCTCTGTGTGTCCTTCACACTCCCTGAGAGCACAGCATTTGGTGATTAGAGGAACACAAAGCCTCGCGCCTTGCTCCCATTACAGAAACAAATGGCTGGGATGTATTATTGTGAATTAACAGCAGAATTGAATAAACAGGGCCAGACTGAGTGCTCTTTTCTGCACAGTCGGCTACAATCAGAGGGGGTGCGGGACACGGAGGACCCCAGGCAGCGTTCCGCTCCCCGGGAGACCGAGACGCACTTAGAGAGGTGAAGGACCCCCAGCTGAAGGATTGATAGGATAATGGCGCCCTAACTCTCGCTTGGCCATTCGCAGCAGGGGTTGGGGAATCCATTTTAGATTGGTGCTGCTCAGAGGCTATTTACGAGGCAGGTCACCGCTCTCAAAGGCTTCAGTGTGGCTCTGAACTGGCCCTCAGGGTTGTTGGGGTGGCTCTGAATCATCTTTTTCTCTTCCACTTCTAAGTGCTATAGCCACTCATTCCCCTGATGCTGCACTGTCGGCACGCAGTTTTCTGAGAGTAAGCACTGGACTAAATTGAGAAGTGAAAGCTGCAGGATAAAAAGTCACCAATGTTGGTAGACATGGAGTTATGAAAAGGCATGTTTCCATTGTATGGTTTGGGTTGGGTCGGCATGGCACGGCACAGCCATCAATTAGAATAAATATAAAGTAAATCCTTCTTTGTAGCTGGAGGTATTTGCCAGACACCGTTGCAATGTAGACAGCTAATGCAATGTTTTATAATTCATAAATTGGGAGCTATGTTGCACCAACTCAATCTAAAACCAGAAACAGATAATGCTAATAAATGCTGGTCTTGTTTTCACAAAGAGTTCTTTTCCTCCGGGAAAATGTTTTTTTCACAAAAACATTGACTTGATTAGGGAAAACATTAGTCTGTGTTTTTCTTCATTTTCTCATTTTTGCCTGTATCTTATTTTCTTATGTATTTGCATTTTAGTGACAGCACTATACTGTTAGAACCAAAAGCTGATGGGTTACCAAAGTACAGTATGGGTCGGGTCAGTGCGGGACAATGACATGTAGAGACAGTTTTGGATAGGATGAGTGGTTAATAATTAATGTAAAGATTCCTGGTGTGTTAGCACGATGAAGTCTGTGTTTAGTTGTGAGGTAGCATTAGCTGTTGAAGTAAACATTAGACCGTTTCCGGTTTGTTCCCGGCTTTCTAAACATTAAAACAGAGATTAAAACAGCCTAAACAGAGGCCTTGGACTCCTATCCTATCCTAACACCAGCCCAAACCAACAGTCTGCCACTTTTACATCTGTCTGACCCTGTACTATTACTTGTTTTGTTGAAACTGCTACTGTTGTTTATGTTGTAACTGCTACTGTTGTTATAACTACCTGTCTGTTATGTCTGTACATGTGATGTTTGCTATGTTTGTGCAATACTTTATTTCATTTTCCGGAGGATCATCGGCGCGCTGTAATAGCGTACTGGTGTGGCCTTGCAACCTTTTGTGTTATCTATGTATAAATGTAATATGTTGCACCACTAAATAAGCTTTTCGTTATAGTGTACTTTTACATCTGTAATGACAATAAATTGAATAAATAAAATAAAATAAATAAATAAAATTAAATTCAGCGAGCTGCGCCAATTTCCTATAATTTAGGAACTCAGTATTTGAGGTCAAAGGTTCTGATTGTGTTTAATGCAGTGTAGACGATAAATCAGTGCTTAGATTCATGAAGCAAGAGTCTTATTAAAACTGCCTTTGCTAATGCTAGCAAACTTTGTCATTGGAGAAAAAGTACATTTAGCATATTTTCTGTTGAAATATTTACAAAAATGAGTGGAAATCCATTTTCGTTGATGTTGTTTTTACTTCTTTTTTTTTTCTCTTTTTTTTACCAAAACCCCTTTAGGTAATGGAAATGTGCCAGAACCAACCCAAACAACACTGTACTGTCCCAATGTAAAAATATGCCTTATGACCCCTTACCCATAGGGTTCTGACCCACCCTGATCCCGCCCATACCATAACACTCCAGGAGTGTTGGAAGTACGGCGTTAGAGTATAACAGCGTTAATTTTTCAGTAACAGAGTAATCTAATTAATTACTTTCCCATTGTTGTAACGGCATTATCGTTACTGAGGATGTAAAGTGTCGTGTTACTACAATTTGGTTGAATAAAGCGCGAGGTGTCATGCTTTGGCTACACATCAGCTGCTGCTGAAGAGAGCAGGGGTGTGTGGGCGGTGCCCTGCTCACGCGGTCTCACTGCACGCGCTGACTTCCACTAAACACAAGACAGCGTCAGCGACAATGGCAACGAGCCGGGGAAGTCCCGGCTCTTTGTAACATTTTTGGACTTTAAGTCTATTTTTTTAAATGTTGACAAAAATTTAGAGTTGACGACAAAACTTTAAGAAAAATGCACCTAAAACTTAATTAACGCTTGTCATCAGTCAGCGCTAAAACCTTAATTAAAGGAGTAAATATGTGATGTCAGGCTGTGTTAATCAAAATAACCTCAGTATAAAATGACTTTTTTTTTTTTTTTTTTTTTACAAATGAGCCTTATATAAATTTGCATATTCAGCTGAAATTAGTTTCAAAAGGGCATTATTTACTTTTTATGTGTACAACTTTGGTTTGGTATATTTGGTTTTATTCATGTCCATATTTTCTGAATGCAAAAATGTAGGTTCGAGTGTAGTATGTAAAAAGCATAATAAGGATTGATTTTCCAACTAAAGACTGATCACTAACATGTCTTTAAGGATTCATAAACATTTTCCTGTGAGCTCATTCAGTGGCTTTTGTGCGTGGGTGCTCAGGGAGTCTTCTTCAGTTTTATGAACAAGGTTCTAGTGGTGGTGAACATAGAGCAAGCATTTGCATATATGCATATTTGCATATGGTCCGATGTGAGCTCTATCCCCGAGGCTCTGCCCACACTCCCATCAGGCTGTTCTGTGCTGTTTCCTGTCAGACAGAGACTGCAGCAGCCAACCCACTCTGCAGAGACTTGGAACTCTGAAAGACTTTGACATGAGGAGAAGAGAAATAATGAAAGTGTGGAAGCAGTTTTTTCTGTCTCTCTCTCTCACTCTCTATGACTGTTTCAACATTGAGACTAACACTGTCTATACACTTTGCACACCCAACTCCAAATTGGTAGAAAAGGCAAAAAAAATGTATATATCCAATTGAAGTTATCGAACTATGTGTATTTTTGCAATTGCAAATCTCAAATAAAGTTTTGATTTCTACAGCACCTTCCTGAATTGCACAGTTCATCAAACATTTTTTTCTGCAAATCAAAATATCATTTGAACATGTACTTGCTGTACCTGTTGTCTATCGTCTGAGTGCAATTTCAGAGTTGTAAGCTGTGGCATGCACAAATGAATTAGAGTATCAGCATTTTTATGATTCACCAAAGATGCTTCTGAAATAAAGAAATGATAGAATCAAAAATCAGCCTCAGTACACTGAGCCCTCGTCGGGTCCAATTGGTAACACTGAAAACACTTTAAGTATGTCTCAGACTCAGTGTTAATCATTGTAATTATAGAGTCTAACTCACAACCTCACAAAAGTATGAATGGACGTCACTTGGGACCAGAGACCCATTTACTGCTTTCTTTTATGTTCTGCAGGCATTTTCAAATAATGTTTGAGAGAACTGTAATTTGAAAAAAATGGCCAGGTGATTTTGTCTAATTGTGACCCGCAGTCAACAAGAAGCCTTCTTATTTATACCTGCAAAAATAAAATGTGTTTTTCAAAACAGTGGGAACAACCTTGGTGACATTTAGTTCTTTCATTCTCGTGTAAGATTTTTGAACTGATACAAAATCAGTTATAGCACCAATATTACTAAATTACCAATAAAAATGGGGCTTATTTTTTACAACCCAAGCACATGGCAAAAGCTCCAATCATTTTTATAATTTGGTGAGTGACAGGTGTGATGTCCCGCCCCCTTGAAATACAGAGCTGATAATTCAGTTGTGTTGTATGTTTGATAAAGGCATGGCAATTTATTTATGTACCACTATTCATACAGTGGGTCATTCAAAGTGCATTACAGAAATTAAAGGCAAATTTAAAATACATAGACAAGATTTAGATGAAGAAAAATCTTGTTGTTGTACCTTGGTGTCTTAAATGTAATCTACGTATTTGAGCTTAATGTATTAGTTAGCTCCACACAATCTTCACCAGATAACTGTTTTTATATCAGCATTTTATTTTTATTTTATACATAAAAAATGACAGCATGAACAATAATCCATATTTAGTTCACTACTTCTTACTTTTTCTGATTAATAATTTCCCCTCACAGCTTTTCAATGTTTAATGCAACAGTTAAAAGCATTTGGGACATTTTTTTATTATTTTATAGTGCACAAAGTGATATATAAATAAAGATCACTGCACTCTTCTGAGAGCATGCCTGTTTTATAATTGTATGAAATCACACTGTGAACATAGGCAATTACCCGTTTCTTCCACTTGAATTACAATCTGACGTCCCAACGTTAGCGATGACAAATACTTTTCTAAACCATCACAGTTCACTGCTTAGCCTTTCACACAAGAATTATAGTTTGTCATAAAGCAATTATAATGGTTCTGAAATATCTCAAATCTCAATTACTGGTCTCTAAAGAGAAAACCCTTGAGTGTTAATTATGCAGGGAATAGTGAATGTAGGAACAAAAGCTGTTCACATTGATTGCGTTCTCGGTGGGACGAGTTCATTTCTCTCCTGTCTGACCAGATGCCAGCTGCTGTGTAACCAGAACAATCCAATAAGAGCCCTTCAGTCAATTTCCATCTTTATGAAGCTTTGAGCACTCGTTTCTCCATCTGCCCAAGCATTAAGTCTACCGTGTCATATATAATATACTGTGGGCTTATACTATTTAGTAAATATGAATGCAGATGATGTGTGTATGCGCTACACATTAAGAGTCTAATGGCAGAAAAGGGGCTTATTTCTGCACAAAATGACTGATTGGTGAAATCATTTTCCAATGTTATTGCTATTCGAGCCATATGCTACTGCAGTGTTTTATGTAACTAATCAGACAAGCTCGGGAGGCATTAAGTATTCACACTAAGGACAAGCAATCAGAGGCAGGAACTGCTGTAGCAATGCACTCTGGGACATTTGCCCTTGTCTTTCTCAAGGAAGTAGAAAAAACACACAAGTGTTTCAAAAGCTTGTGGCTCGTGTTTTGTCCCGTACTTCACATTGCTTTTATGGTCTCTTCCTCCTCGCTCTGTCGTCCTGCTTCCACTTCAAGGAACTTGAGTCTGAAGCTTGTACTCCACACTGAAGGCCGGTAAACGCAGAGTGAACCCTGCCATTGCTTTATATAAACTGCTAGGTCAAACATATTATGTCACAGAAGAACTACAAACCATGTCTCCAGCACAAAAACATGGTACAGCAAACAGTAGTAGTAATATTAATTGAAATTATTGCCTTAGACATTCTAAAACCAAACTTATGAAATTTATTGGAATCAAAAAAACATATAATGGGAAATGATCCAGCCTTTTCGATATGCACTGGGACTGGAAGACCCTGCAAGTAATCACCTTCTTCAATGTACTTTTCTCTAATCAGACCAATGCCATGTTCTTTTGAAAGTATCCACATATTGACCGCTTTTGGTCAAATCTACAACATGCCTATAACTGTTACAATGGTTTGGTGGAAATCACAGAGGGACAAGTTGGATTTCTGGGAATCACAAAAGCACAAATCTTGTTGTTACACAAACAAGCACTACAAGTCATTGTTGTTCTCTGAAAAGAAAATAGAAATAAAATTATATTTAATATGGCCCAGGAGGAGATTTATGTAGAGAGACAAATAGAAATAAAATAGGCAGTTTTTCTGCCTTCACCCATCCTGTCAACAAATGTCCTGCGCTGTCATTGGCTGTACTCATCGGTAACTAGTCGTGCGCATGTTTAACCCATGTTGTTCTTAAGTTCATTAATGGCAGGAGGGTTTTAACACCAACCTCAAAATTGAGCAAACAGACCATGATAATGCTTTTCATCGTTGAGCTGCTACAGTCCTCACAGAGCCGGGAGGGTGCAACAGGAAAAGTAATGAGAAATGGTGCTGCATTTTTGAGCTACTGGAGAATCCAGTTTCTGAATTGTAAAGTTGTTGTTCCCAATCATGTTGTGACTTTGAACAACAGTTTGTCAGAATACTCCAGACCAACCAACAACATAAATGTTTTTAGAGGTCTGTCCACCTGCTGATGTTCAATTTGTCAAGTCCTGGTGATAAAACTGAAGCATTGAGGGGTACTCAGGTTTTCCAACATGTTTTTTTCTGTGAAATTATCACAGTAAAATTAGATTTATCTGAGGTATTTATCACATACTGAGATACATTTACAGGTTTGAACACAAAAAAACAGGGGCAGTGTTTGACCTGTCAGTAAACATTTCCTCTGCTCACTCGATTAAACTGAAGGGCTGATGCTCTGCTGACTCTAACACAACTGTCACTTTCAAACAGTTTGGCCTGCAACAATGGACAAAAGCTGAACCTGCTGGACCTGGGGCACCTCACCTGTACCAGCGTCCCAGGTTCAGTCACTTCCAACACTGTCTACTGCCACATAAGGTCTTACTTCTCTGTCATTATGATACTGGCCTCTCAAACCATTTATTCACTGAAACCCATTAAACCCATTCAATTAGTCACATGCGTGGTTTGGAATAGCACTTACAAATATCACTAATAATTGGCTGGTAGCCTACACTATGTGCATGCTGAAAGTAGGTAACTGAAAACAAAACACAAGCAGAGAGACCTTTGAATTAATAGGTAGGGCATGAACAATGTTAATTAATGGTTCAAGCACACAAGGGAATATGAAAAATATAAAAGTCTTTAGAGTTAGTAGTCTACGTATGAGTAATGATGAATCAGATCAGAAACTTATGTCAGCTGAAACTCCAACTCCCACTTCTGTGCTACTTCAATGTGCAGTATACAGTATATTTGCTTATTGACATAGCTTCTGCAGATCAGAAATATGTAGCTTTATAGTCCTTTCCTGACATAAAAAAGGAAGAATGACCTGTCCTCCAGATACTGTAGAGGCCACTAACAAGACACCAAGCAAATGCTGGATGGTAGCATAAACAAAATTATACTGTATGTATTATGTCTACCTGGCCAGTAGAGGTGCTTTTATACATAACAATATTTTATGAAAACATGAGTTTTTTAATTACGAAAACCCAGTATTTTGTCATGGTTGTTCTACATTATGTGTTCAGCCAGCAGCCAATAGCTTTCATGGACGCAGCTGTATGTATGTTTATAACTAAAAGAACTAACTAACTAAAGACATAAACAATGGCGGCTTCAGCACTGGGCTTTAGAGCAAATTACAAATTTACAAATCAGACGGAGCTCTTATACACTTCAGCAGTACCTGCTAACCAAACTAGATGCTTCATTTACAGGTACAATAGAGTCCTTATGGGGCTCATGTTAAAAAAAAGTACAAGTGTGAATGTACCATAATCTCTTCTTAGAATTCCTCCAAAAACAGTTTAAAAAAATCTTGATGGATTTGTAAAATACAGTAAACAAAGTGAGGAACAAGTCAAGATGCAAGTACCACTTTGGCCATGCACTATTTTTTTTAGAAAAAGACTATCTAATTGCTTGTGTCTACATCACTTGCAGAATTTATCCTGAAATAATTTATACTTCAGGCATATCTTAGAGATAGAAACCGGATCATGTATATTTATGGACGAGTAAAAAGTTTTTTTTTCTCCAGCACTTCTTTTATCCAAACAGCCATAATCATTCCACAATTGTCAAAAGATAACAATGAGACGTGGGGGCAAAGAAATCAGAGCTTGCGTGGTCGTAAATATATCAGAAATGTGTAATTTGAGAAGGAGGCAAATAACTCTCATCGACTCAATCACAGAAATCTCCCCCTCATCAAATTGCATCTGGGTTTGCTGAGCTCTAAGAAGAAATTGGTTTTCTGCCGTGGGAGCGATAGTGTCACTGCCGGGGCTCATCCTGGTTGATCACATGATGGAGGTGAAATTGAAGGGTTGTTCAAATTCATTTCGGTCAACAGGCATTCCAACAATCGTGTCTCCCCATTGGCCAATGAAAACTGTCCCGGGCGGAGCTGCCACATTTAAATGACTAAAGCGGAGGTCATCACTGTTCGGATATTATGTGTCCGTGGAGATGAAATGAGGGTTTCCTGAATTTGAGTCAGTTATGGCCACTGTTGATTTTTATTCAACTGCATTTGCCCGTTGACATAGAGCAGGCTCACTATGGTAATATGTCACTTTTTAAATCCAATCTGGGTCGCATGGAATATTTTTTCCTACAATACCGTGGCCACAGGTTAAACTGCCAGAGGTTTGTACCATATATATGTCTTACAATACAGCCATGTTCTCTTTATTTAGTGTCACTATTAGACATTAAAGTGCCTATGTATTTAGTTTTTGTCATCACGGTCTCTACTCCACCTCCCACCTTGATAATAAAGCCAAGATGTCTTGAGGTCTTGTTTTTTTCAAATGATTTATATTCCAATATAGGTTTTTAACAGTTTAATAAACAGCATTGTGTGCACCTTAGTTCTGAAAATAATACTCTTTATATCAACGGCAATTGATCTAACAATCATACAATAAAAAAAATGCCTGATACAAATGTCAGATAGTGTCACAAATCCAGGACCATTGTGGAGATGCCTATAATGAGCCTGTAATGATCTTTGAAAAGGTTAGCTAGAAGGCTATACGATAATGTAAGTTTACTCGAGTCCTCTCTGCAACACTGGAACTCACTTGTCTGCTTTTTCTTTTTCAAGCTCATGAAGGGCACTCATCTCTGCATGTTGCTGAACTGTAGCCTACAACTACATCTCATCACACAGTGTGACGCACATCTGTTTGTCAGTCATAGCACAGTGTGACTGGAGCTTCAGAAGGAACATTTGCAAAGGTTTCTCAGAACAACAACACTCTCTACCTTTGCAGGAGTGATGTATAATTTATGGAGATGTTTCAGCAAACATTTGTGTTAAGCATGAGAATTTTTTTTTTTTAGGACAGTGTACAATGTATATTAAGCCAAAGCAGAGATGCTTGTACCAGACTACAACTTAACAGCTAATTTCTCTCTGTAGTCCCATATTGTACATGTTTTTGGTGGTGGGGAAAACTGGAGTACCTGGAGGAAACCTACGCAAACACAGGGAGAACATGCAAACTCCACACAGGAAGGCCCTGCCCTGGATGGGAATCAAACCCAGGAGTGCTAACCACTCTGCCACCGTGTGGTTGTGTTTATGATATGCTTCTTTGACATTGATGCCATACTCAGGGACCACATCCTTCTTTCAGGCCCCTTTGGAAAAGCAGCAGAGGTATAATTCTGTAAATAACACAGCAAACTAACCTCCATTGTAACGGTGGCACTCACCTGAGAACACCATGTTTGTCCCCTTGCCTCTCACCCACAATCACTTTAAAGGCACGTCTCAGTAGCTGAGATCTAACAAACATTTTTGATGGTTCTCTTCTCGGTTCTTTTAAATTGCTACCAGAGAAAATCACCCCCTTCTTTTATCAAGGACCAAAGACACATTATCATTCAGCCCATGAAAAGCTGCAGAAAAAGAAGCAAGCTTTAACAGCGAGAACTCCCCGCTGACAACCTGTCTCAGAGACATCAGTGGGCTGTCATTTAAGGACGAAATTATGTAGGATTTACTTGAAATGGAACAGTTCCTAGTAAAGTGGAAGAAGATTGCCGTATTAAGTTGCATTTGGGAAAAAAAAATAATAGATGACAAAAATATGTTTATTTTTAATTCTCAGTGTGAAATAGTTGCAAATTTGTGTGATAATTAAACTTGCAGTGGAGAGTTAACTTGGACCCTGCTCTTTGAAAGGCTCTGCAGACACTCATTTAGGCAACAACCACAAATATCTGAGCACTGGATAAAAGGCGGTTAACCTTGGCCTAGTGTCCACTAGTGTATGTACAGCTTGGCCGGATAAACATTGTTTTAAGCTTGTGTACTTCATTTTATTGAGGTTATTAAGCGTCTTATGTTTGACTAAACAAAGCAGACAAAAAACAAGCACTGACCAGTAGCATAAAACAATTTGCGTTCACTCTGTCAGGATCCCTACCTGGTGTTGTAGTTAGTCTGTTTTGTTGTTGTATCTGAGTTCATGTTTCTCTAATGTATCTGAGTTTGTTTCATTATGGTATTTGATTTTCTGATTTTATTGTGAAATGTCTTACCCCTGTCTGTGTCTTTGACTGACTTCCTGCCTTGTGTCTTTCCCTCCTGTGTGATTGCCTGCTCCACCCTGATGTGTTTTACCTGCCCCTCGTTGTGTGTCTTTATAACTTGTGTGTTTTCCTCTGCTCGGGGCCAGGTCGTCTTCACCCCTACCTGTTGTTCTTGTTTTTCTTGTGCCACCTGGATCGAAATTTTTGTATGCCCGGACCCTGGCCTTGTAATATCCTGTTTCCTGGATTTTGATTTGTACCTTTTGCCGGCCAAATAAACCTTGTTTGATTCTTCTACCTGTGTTTGGGTTTTTGCATTGGAGTCTTCCACGTTCTGGGCAGTGTGGCCATGACACACTCAGATTTATTCAGCTACTGACAACACTGCACGTCTTCCAGGCCACTGCTAATGCTACTCAGTTCAAAATAAACTCCAAATATATAAACTTTTAAAACCTGCTGTTTACTGGAGCAGTGCTCAGTGTGGATCTATACATGTATTACTAACAATAATACATGATTACTTTGTGAAATGGATGTTTTGGATGTCTTCAGAGCTAACATGACAATAGAGTGTGGTGCAAGAACGAAACAAAAACACCACCCAAGCCATAGTCAGTGGTTTATGTGAAGTAACAACGCTATCCTTACCATACCACATACCCTGTGACGCAGGGCTCGTTTAAGTGACCTCAAATTTAATACAGTGCGTTTATGAACCACCAGTTTATGAATAACTTTGTGTGACCCAACAGACCTCACCCTTTCACTTTCTGATGCAGGATTTAAATACATATATTTCATTACAGTATCAGTAAGCAGTAAGTCAGTAAAAAAAAAAAAAAGTATGGTACACTGATATGATCCTGTTCAAAGCTGGAGCTGTCATCAAAAGAAACACGTGTGAAAATTCAACTGATTATATCTTTGTCATTGAAATACACAAAGCCGTGAGATCATAGGTTACAAGAAGCACCACACATTAAGAGAAAAGGGAAGTATTCACATAAACTGCTGTCAGTGCATTCCACAAAACAGTGTACTTTTCAGGACTAACTACTGGAAAAGCATAGTATAGCAATTTTCTGAAAACTGCTGTCCTGTTCAGTCACTGCTCAGTGTCTACAGTAATTGAACGATTGCTCCTGACAGTCTCAATAAATCTACAATGACCAGTTCTTAGTGTTAAAATAATGATCCATTCTTCAGACAGTTACTGAGCCTTATGCCTATTTTGCTATTGATATAATGAATGTCTAACCTTGGCCTGTCTGCTGCTCCTCTTTCTGCTTTACTTAACGTCACCTTAAATCACTTTCACTTCTGTCCATGCTCAGCCAAATCGTCCACATTAAACCTGTCCGCCGGTCTTTTGTGTTTGCCATGCCATTTAGAATCAATTTCAATGTCTGTTCCAGCTCCATTAGTTAATGATTATGACTACTCTGTGTATCTATGGACAATGCTTATGGGGACTACAATTTAAACGTGTAAGTGATCTCAAAATGTTGAGAGGGCCTGTAAATGGCTGGGAAACGTTCAAATAATCAGATCTAAACTGACTCAGCTGTTGTAAATGGGTGCTTGTTTACTGAACTATTTTCAGGTAGTGAGTGAAAAAGAGCACAAAGTGAGTCTATCCAGTTCCGCTCCATCTTGTACAGCACTTGTCTGTAGTGACACAAACAGCTGAATGCAGTTCCCTTGACCACAGTCTATGGTATAAATACAGAGCACAGCTTTCAGACACTCAAATAGGAAGTGTCCTTGTCAATAATTCTGTAACAAGCACAAGCAGAAACGTTTGCCTTTATTCATCTGTCATGAGAAAATTAAAGACAAATGCTTTTTCTTTCTCGCAAATGTTTCACAGTGTAAAATTAAATGTATACATTGCAATAAGAAATCTTGTCTCTGTCTATTTTCTCAAACCAATAAGATAGATCTTAAACTGTTATCTATTAAAACTGAGAGCTAGTCATTATGTCTGGTTTTAGAATTTCATGTTTCATTTATAAAACACAGAGTTAAAGGCATAGAATGACTTCTGTCTGTTACCAAACCTGTTCTGTTGTAGTGCTAATCAGCTCAAATCCAGATTTACCTCTAGCTTATTAGTGCAAACATAGAAGTCGCCCAGCATGTTTGATGTCGTTGGGGGAAACCAGAGTACCTGGAGTAAACCCACCCAAGCACAGGATGAACGTGCAAACTCTACAGAGTCTGTCTGAACTGAGAAACACAAAACATGTAGCGTACAGATGAGAACTATATAATTCATTTATTTGAAACAAACATTATCTTAAATTTGAGATGAATCTAAGTGGGGCAGTTGTAAGACTTTTTCACTTACAGTATTTGGTGAATTGGAGCACTTTT
Source organism: Perccottus glenii (assembly GCA_024416835.2). Classification (NCBI taxonomy): domain Eukaryota; kingdom Metazoa; phylum Chordata; class Actinopteri; order Gobiiformes; family Odontobutidae; genus Perccottus; species Perccottus glenii. The sequence continues at coordinate 5,861,239 of CM044548.2, forward strand.
ATCTCTTATTGTTTGGACTGAGCTTGACCTAAAGCCAGCTCTGAACAAAGCCTAACATCTTTTATGTGTTTCCTAATGAGCTTTATTCATGATATGTCTGCTTCAAGAAACAAAAATTATTTAAAAAAAAAAAGGGCCAGACTTGTGAAATTAAGCTTATCCACCTGTCATATATTCTGCTGTCATCTGTGAGCTGGAATTGGCTGAGAGCTACACAGTCGAAAACCTCCTCCCTTGTAAACACAGAAGTACAAATGTGAAATAGTGGCACAGTTGGTTTACAGATACAGTCACCTCCACCTTGTTTCAGGAGGCTGTTGGTGTAAAACAAAAAGAGTTAGTGGTATAAGCCATTCCCATTCACTTCTCACTAACTGGTTTCAGAAGGCCTGACTACAGCAGACCCAACACGTGCATGAGCCAGTTGAGTGGAGCTGAGTTGAGACTGGAAATAGTACAGAGCCTTTAGAGAAAGGACCAGAATTTCCTTCAAAATGTTGTGACCTCTGACCCTCTGATGTTAAACCCTCATTCATCAAAGACCACATACAGAAACATTTTTGGATAAGGAAACCAGTGACTGCATGAAAAGATATAGAAAAGGTGATTGGCTCCAATAACAGAGTATCTACAATTCAGACACTGGCCAAAAATACAAAGAGCCTGATTTGCTAAGATCTGAAATGGCTTGTACTACTTTACTGTCACAATTTTAAAAATTGCCCTCCGTGAGTGGGCAATTTGCATGATCTAGGAAGAATAATTGTGTGATTGGTGCGAAAGAGTGGAGGTAGCCCTATTCAAATCTAAATTTTGATGTGACACTGAGTCACCGTGGCATTTAGAGTGCGCGCCGTGAGTGCAAAAGAAAGTTTTAAACTTCCATCAACAAATTAAAAGTATTGAGATGGAGGATGGCAGGACATAAGGTGAAGGAAAAAGGAAAATAGCTTTTAAGAACAGCTCAGCAAACAGAAAGGAGATGCCTCTTGACACAAGCCACTAATATATGGTTATCCTAAATTACCTTCAATATCCCTTTTTCTGTGTAGTATTCCATGATCCCCAGCCATTACCACCACCGGCACCACCCCAAGCCTCAATTCAGTGAATAGAGACAACTGAATCTGTCTGGACTGAGAGCGATGCTGCAAAAGCTCAGTGTGCATCACCAGGCAGCTGATTAAGACTGTTTCTGGGCTTACATCTGCTGTAAATTTGCTGTTAACTGGCATGACAGCCCCTTGTCCAAGCAGCCAGCAAGTGAAGAGGAGCACTCAGAAGAAAAGACACAGCTGGCAGACCCGCTGCAAGAAAGAAGGGAAAAGAATTAGTGTAATTTGTTTTGAATATCATTTTGTAAATTTGTTTGGCTTAAATCAAAGTTATTTCAAATGTGTGTGCAGCAGAAAACCACAATCTGAGTCCTGTCTTTTCTCTTTCTAGCTTAAAAAACAGCCATCTTTGGGCATATGTTTTTTCTCAAGTTAAATTTTATCTACATTTTATCTCACACAATTGACCCTAGACTTCCTTTGTAAATCACAGACACAAAACTTACTCATTTGCCTAATACCTGCCGTGTGATTTGGGCACTTAATCACTCTGCCTTAATTTTTTATATTTGTAGCTTTTTTTAGAGAGAACGTGCAAAAAATCTGTTCAATAAATAAATGAAGAAACAATCCCTATCCTGGACCAAGTTGAACGGAGCAGAGACCAGTTGAAGTGCAGCCAGTATCGGGAAGAGGGCTGTGCAGACTTGGGTCCCGCGGGAACATCTTGCAGCCGGAGGTCCATTCTTTCTTTGAGCTCCAAAAGGGCAGGTTTAGCAAGAGGCTGCAGGGACTTAGGCAGTGTGTCCCTAGGGTTAACACCTGCCTGAGCAGCACAGATTTCCAGGCTGCCTGTGTCAGACTCTTAAGAAGGCTGGAGGACGTGGCTGAGCACTTCTGTGTCACCACAGTCATGTATTGCTCTACACAAACAAACCAAAGAAAATGATAATTCAAGCCTAACAATTTTCAAATAAACGTCACTCATTTAAGTTAATTTGCTATTGTTTGTTAAATATCAGTTGGTAAGTGAGTTCTGAGTGCTGCTTATTAAAAAAAGACTGAGCTGCTTATAATCAGACAGCTTTGTTAGTTATAGGGACTATGTGTTACATACTGGTCCTTTCCTCTCACAATATGTTCTGCTACCCTAAGAAGGAAGTTGTAGAAGTAAGACACCTGCTGTTTCCTGTGACTTTAACTCGACTCAGAAATGAACTGGTTTTAAATCAGTTAGTAAGGGCCATTCAACAGCCGTGGGACGCCATGGTTTTGGTTTGAAATAACAGCACATTTTACTGCTAGTTTCAAACATTGCGGTAAAACACAGTCTAATGACTGTGTCTTTGACAGAGTGATAGTTTTCGTCTTCTCTTCATCCTTGTAAATTTTACTGTTTTATAATTTTCCAAATGGAGTGCACGTGGCAGAGTGGTTAGCACTCCTGCCTCACAGCAAGAAGATTGTGAGTTCAAAACCCGGCTGACTCAAACATTCTCAGCTGACTCCGGTCTTTCTGTGAGAAGTCTGCATGTCCTCCACGTGTTACTGTGGGTTCTCTCCGGGTACTCCGGCTTCCTCTCACTGTCCAGACATGCATGTATAGGTTAATTGGCAAATCTAAAGTGTCCCTAATGAATGAATGTGAGAGTGAATGGTTGTTTGTCACTGTCTATGTCTAAATGACAGTCCTGCGACTAACTGGTCACTGTTCAGGGTGTACCCTGCCTCAGGCCCAAAGCTGCTGGGATAGGCTCCAGTCACCCACAATCCCTAACGGGACTAAGGGGTAGAAAATGAATGAATGAATGAATAATTTTCCAAATGGAATTACTCAAAATGGAAATCCATACCAGAGTTTCCGCTAGAAAAAAATTGTGCCGGTCAAAGTGACCGGCATAGGTTTTTTCCGACATTTTGATGATATGCCGGTCAAATATCGCCTCTTAATTAGTCAAGTTGAGGAAAACTGAAAGCAGTTTATGTAACTTAAAAAATTACATAATCAGGCCGTATATGTACGCCCTACACTTCGGCTTTTTCTCCGGTGGCCTCACAATATGTTCTGCACCCGGCGGAAGTTGTAGACAGCTCCGCTGTCTGGCGGAGCTGTCTGGCGAGCCTCCGCCGCCGAGCTGTCTGGCTCTGGACATCTGAGGCTTCAGGCGTTCCTGATTCAGTATCCTCCTTCGCGTCTGGCCTCTGAAAAAAACCTTTAAGGCTAGTCTGCCTGGGCCTGGCCATATTTGAAACGTCTCTCAATAGTTCGTGGTTTAGGTCTATGTAGTATTTTCTGTTTATGTTCATTTACCATGTGCGTCGTGGTGAGAGGAAGAATGACTTGAAGTTAATCCGTTAACTCTTTTTAATAACCGCCAAGCACTGCAACAGCCTCCTTAACACATTACAACAAACTCAGATCACTCCGCCTCTAAGCGGGCACTATTTAACATTAGTATATGTACGCGGCACTATATACTACAGTCTATATTATAGCCGTTAGGCGTGCGCTTTATTTGAAATGCAACATGCGATGTTGTTTAAAAACTTTCAAACGGTCGATTCAGATTGTGTTGGGGGGGCGGGGCCGGGATTATAAGGCAGATTTAATCGGACAATTTGACCGGAGAGATTTAATTTTATCGGACATTTCATTTTTTTCCCGGCCAATGACCGGTAATTACCGGACAACGGAACCCCTGATCCATACCTAAGTCTGTTAGCAGACTCCCACCGGGAGGAGACCCCGGGGAAGACCTAGGACACGCTGGAGGGACTATGTCTCTCGGCTGGCCTGGGAACGCCTCGGTATCCCCCCGGAAGAGCTGGAGGAAGTGTCTGGGGAGAGGGAAGTCTGGGCGTCTCTGCTTAGACTGCTGCCCCCGCGACCCGGCCCCGGATAAGCGGTAGAAGATGGATGGAAGTCTGTTAGCATCACTAGCTGTTTAGCAGCACATTCACTAAACTCTGGCTCTATTCTCTATTTATTAATTCTAGTTCTGTGTACAGTTGCTATAACTTAATGGACTCTGGATTGGCTGTTAACAAAAGAAGATAAAGCAGTCAGTCGGAGCTGAGAAGCAGTCTGTTATTTTGATCAAGTCTGTGTGTCCATTTTCTTTCCATATGTTTAGTGCTGTGTTAATGTTTATCTGAATGTCATTTATAAATTACAGTCTTTTTCTTATTAATCATGCTGTATTTTCCATGAGCCTGTGCTGAATGCATAATGAGCTCATGACCTGTGGCAAATCAATTCTTCTGAGATAATTGTGTTTATATTGACTATAACATTTCTATAACTAGGTTTACATAAGGCTCCTGTGGTTTTCAGATTGAAACAGATATAACAAGTGTTCCAAACATAAGTTCTCACCAGACTTGTGTCCCCCCGCTTGTTCTCTAATTAATTTTAATCAGCGCTAATCCATATTTAATAACATGTCTTCAATTAGTTGTATGGATTTTATTGAGCAAATCACACGGGAGCCGGTGTCATGTTGCCAATGCCGGTCTTAGCTTGTCTTATACAAGTCTCAAGGTTTTATTGATACGTCCCAGGCATTTGATTCACAGTTTGGCAGTAACATTAAAATTTAAGCCACTCTTGAGTAAGCGAGCTTTTTAAAATGTTGCTTTCTTCTGAGCGAGAAGGATCATTAATAAAACACAAGCCTGCGAAATTCATATGAAGAGTTTATGAGCTGCCACAATGAACCCTCGCCTATGATGGAAAATGCTACACTTTTGTTTTAAAAAGGAAAATTGGTTCCTGAGTGAATCATGTCTCCACGCCGAATTAAAATCCTTCCCCGAGGCTCCGAGCGTTCGGTGCAAACCAAGCGTCACAATAGTTTCCAATTCCATTAACCTCTCGTGCATCTCGGCTCCACTGTATGCATAAACCATCTTGTGTCTCAATATTGACTGAATGCATTTTAACCCAATTATCACGTTCACCCGAAAAAATGACAAATTCAACGTGGCTCCTTCGGTTTGATTTGGAGGAAAGGTTTAATTACTGCACAGAGCCGTGGTCTGGAGGCGGAGATGTGACGACTGGAGCAACATTGTGCTGTTCCCCCCCGCAGCCAAAAGCCTTTTGAATTGAAACTGTCCCCCTGGCTGGAAACGGCTCAGAGGCTGACAGATGAGGTGGCTACCGGCCAACAGACATATCTGGTGTTTCCCTGTCGGCACATCACTGCTGAGGTCACACCAAGGTGGAAGCAGAGGCAGGATTCTCAACACAATGAGCACCATGTGACAGGGCCAGACCAGGACAAAAAACAGACAAAACAAAAGGGTACATTTTAAACATTGTAGCTTTACTTTATATATAGTCAACATGAGACATGAGAGAGGGAACTGCCTGAGGATTTACAATGCTCTTTTTAAAGTTTCAACCAGAAAATACAAAACCATGAAATCATTACAATATGTAGCTAGTCACATTGATGGTTCCTACAATGAAAAAAGAAGACTAACCTCTTTTTCATCGTAGTGCTCCCAGCTCACATGACAGTCCACAGTGTTACTGCCAGCTTATGAGAACACACATCTTGTATATAAAAGATAACAAAGCATTCCCATATGGGTTTACAGCAGTGCCGCAGAAGAGTTAGTGCAAACACTTGAAAAATAGATACACTTGTATTTTCTTCTTTAGTCTTTTAGTAAAAAGTTACATGGTGTTTATTTAACAGCTAAAATCCCAAACTCAAATTTAGAAATAATGCTCAGCATAATTACTGCTCCCAAAAATATAGTTTTCAAAATGAGTTTTCCTTCTTTCAGTGTAAAATTAAGAGTAAAAATGATAGGTGAGGTGGAATTGATGCTGAAATATAATTATTGCAACTATTTTTGTTTGCTTAATTCAAGCTAAAAGGACTGACACATTGTCATTTTGGAGGGACTTATGACTCTGCTGCAAGCAACAGTATAGCCTCAGTCATTATTGTCCTCCAGAGGAGTCTACTCTGTTCATGCATGCATCAGCAGGACAAGATTTATTCATGTCATATCCCGCAAGAATACAAATGCTCACATTGCAGTCAGAGGTAATCATCTGGGTAATAGTGCATTTATGAAAAGGGCTTATTACTGACCTGCTGGTAAAGTTAATAAAGCTCTTTGGACCTTACGTCTTCTCTGAAATTATTCTCATTCAGCCTCTATATGGTGATTCGGGAGTGAATATAAGAGTGTTTCTTTACACAGGTTCTGGTGGGCTAATAAAACTTAAGCACAAACAGGGAACAAAATGTTCTTTTGACTGCACCTACTGCAGGAGGTCTTACTATTTACACTCACAGCTTCAAAAGACAGTGAAGCTTTTGAGCTGAATGACCTCTGGCCTTTATCTCATCCACTCGGCCATACATCACTGTGAAAGGAAAATATTCTTTAAAAAGTAATGAGCCCATGTTGGGGGTGTGGGGTCTACATTATGAGGTCAGGTCCTGTTTGGAGCATGTATTTGTGAGTTTACTTGACTGTTACAACACAGATAAAGATGCACAAATAAACAACAGCTTGATATTCCATTATTGTATGTGTGAAATAACCACACGTTTCAAAACCTTTACAATTGTCACTGATGCTGTTGATCATCCTGTGGGCTTTTCCTTTTAAAGCCACACTTTATAGTATTACTGAGATGTTTGCGTGACAGTGATAGACAGAGAATTTCAGCTGTCTGTGACCCAAAAATGAAATGACAGAAAAACTGACAGGACTGATGAGCACAAATCAATCTGAAGAAATATCCCCAAAAGAGATAGATATCATATTTGGGAAGATTTGAACGTACATGCCCCATAAATAAAAAATCTGAGTCAAGAGTATGACAGACGAACCAGATTTATGGCCCTTCACTTTAGCAAGCTCCAAAAAGGTGTTTAAGCTTGTCCCCATGTTCACCAAGAGCAGGCTGCACTTAAACATAATATTCGCTCAGTACTAAGAAGTCCTGTGAAGGTGGTGCAACATTTATCTTCAGCCAAAGAGAGTGACTACACTGGCATTTAACACAGACAGCCCAAGCCATGCATTGACAAAACAACTTTATATATAGCACCAATTACATTAAATAGTCATTTCAAAGCACTTTACAAAACAGCAGAGAGGGAAAAGAAATATCTCATTTAACAGGTAGAAAACCTCTGTAGACCCAAGGAGAGCCTGGCCTCTGTCAGAACCAAACCGGGTGAGTGGACAGAGGAGAGACAGGACAGAGCGATAAGGGGCAGACAAAGGATGGTTGTCAGGGTTCAGAAAATCTTGTTTGGGAACATCCAACTCTGGGCCAGAAACACCAGCTGAAAGACCAAAAGACAAAGAGAGGCAAAGGCTCAATAGCAATGAAGTACTTTACAAATATTAACTAGACCTAGTGCAGCTTGTCTTGACCCTAACTAGAACTATGTGTTGTTGGATTAGTTTATCACACCTAGTAATTGTTGTGGGTAGACCAAACCTTTTTCAATCCCTGCTGTTATAAAACTGTGTTATGTCACACTAAAGGCATCCCTGAAATACACCAATCATGGAACCTTTAGACTAAAGATCTTTTCAGACAACACAACCTTTAAAGGTTTGTTTTGCTTAAAGTCAAGACACTTTATTCACAGTTCAGGAATATCCTCAAAAGCCGTTTGTTCATTCACTTGCCACAGGCCACTCTAAAAAAAACAGAAGAGCATGAAACAAACTAAAATCAAAGGAAATGACTCTTGGGTCTTAATTTGTCTCTTTAATGTTGCTGTGCATGTTTATTTTTTCACTTGGCAGTAGAACACCTTAGTATTATGAAAGTGGCAGCTTTGTGCTATTTACATAAGCAAGGCTAATCCTCGGATTATTCCCTAAAACACATAATTACAGTCAAAATATGTAGAATCAGTCCTGTTGGGCAAAGCTACTCTGTTTTCCTCTCATTTACACAATAGCTTAAAGTTGGATGATTAAACTGTATCACCAAAGGCAGCTGGTTTCTGAGGTTTAATATGATGTCCATAAAGAACAAACCTGTTCAAATCCAACTAAAACCTGTTCAAATCCAACTAAAAACGGTTCAAATCAAGCTTAAACCTTTATAAATCCAACTAAAACCTGTTCAAATCAACTTAAACGTACAAATCGAACTAAAACCTGTTCAAATCCAACTAAAAATTGTTCAAATCAAGCTTAAACCTTTTTAAATCCAACTAAAACCTGTTCAAATCCAACTAAAAACGGTTCAAATCAAGCTTAAACCTTTATAAATCCAACTAAAACCTGTTCAAATCAACTTAAACGTACAAATCCAACTAAAACCTGTTCAAATCCAACTAAAACTTGTTTTGAGCCAACTAAAACTTGTTCAAATCAAGCTAAAACCTTTTCAAATCCAACCAGAAACTGTTCAAATCAAGCTAAAACCTGTTCAAATCTGACTAAAACCTGTTTAAAGCCAACTAAAACTTGTTCAAATCAAGCTAAAATCTTTTCAAATCCAATGAAAACCTGTCCAAGAGTCCCACAAATATCACCTACTTAATGTATTGGAGGGCCACACAAATAATTGCAAAGTGCTGCATTTTTGACATGAACTGTTTTGAAATATGTTTTCTTGGGTTTACTGAAAAGCTATAGACTGGTACAAGCATAATATTTGAGGTTACTCTTGATCTACGACAGCTTTTCAAAAAGGTCATGTCTAAGAATAAAACCTGTGTTTGCTCGTCTCAGAAACAGGATTCATTCATGTCTTGTCCTTTACATGATCAAAGGCAAACAAAGCCCTTCACATCAGGCATCCATTCACCTTTTCGCTCTCACAAACACACACTCATTTACAGGGTTATTGGACGACCTGCTCCAACCCCTGAGCCACTGCTTGAGCCTGTCGCTGCGGCTTAATCAGAGGGCTAACACTTAGAGACAGACCCTCAAAGACAGCCATTTTACATTGATTTACTTTGAGCAATTAAGGCTTTGTCCACACTTACAGGCTTTAAAAAATGTTACACCAGATGAGATTAAGGTGTTTTTCTTTGAGCATTTCTTTGTTTAAATAGAACAATGTCAGAATTGTCTTTAATGCGCCTCGTTGCACTTTTCTATTACTGTAAAACACTTTGTGAGCAACGTCATAAGGACAACAGAAAGAAGTTAGGAGGTTTCTTTTGGATTAAGGAAAGGCACTGACTCCTCTATCTTCTCAGTGGAAACATGGGAGGACTTTACAACAAGGCACAGCAGCGAAATAAAAACCACAGATCCCAAAAATGGACTACAACAAGTGCAACTTATCTGTTAATTACCCATAATCCTGGTCTACTCCTGGTCCCCTCTGACCAAACAATAATCCACCAAAGCCACGTCCTTTTTCTTCAGGAGTTTGCATTAATTATGACACAGATCTGTTCATTAAGTAAATGTCATTGTGGATTCATGCAAATTAAACTAATGTGTGTCAGTCTTACGATGCTGTGGCTCTAGAGCAGTGTTTTTTTTAAACTGTGGTTTGTGCAGATATTTATGGAATAGCCTAATGGCTGATCCAGAGTCACTTCCAACTCATCACAAACTCATCACTCACAGATTTCAGCTTCAGTTTGACGTTTTCGGAAAAGTTCTGGTGGTGCAATGAATTGTGGGATGCCAGTAAGCTCCTTCCTTTGAGAAAGAAATGCTAAAGGAGGGATGAAGCATTGACGCTCCTTTCTTACCTCCTTTCCTTACCTCCTTTCCTTACTGAAGGGAGAATTTTGACAGCTCTCATCTTGGCAACAAAAAATACAGACGGGTCAGTCCAAAGTGTGAGGCAAGAGTCCTAACCACTTTGCCTCTGTGCAACCCAAAATAAAGGATTGTTGAGGACAAGTAAACAAACATTTCTAAATTCTGAAATGCAATCAAGAACACTGCTCATCTAACCTCACACAGTGACACTCTGTCTACACCATTATAAGAAGTAGGTAACAAGACTACAGTAGATACAATGGACCTATTAGACAACAGATGTGTTCTGCTGATCCTTGAGCACATTGAAAGCCGGCTCCTTGTCCACCCTCTCAGCTTTAATTGTACTATTTAGTGACTACAGTTGAGCAAATTAAGAGCTCAAACAAGAGCGTGAGAGTGCATTAGCTGTCTCTCATCCCACGCGTCATCATGAGCTTTCAGATACGTTCACGGCGTAACCCTGGATGTGTATATATTGTCTAAGATAATGAGTTTGAACAGTCGTACTATTCATGCCAGGAGTACATTTCTAATTCAACGTAGCCTCTTATTGTCCCCTGATCTCTCTATTCCTCATTTATAAAGCAGGTTACGGAGGAAAAGATGGAACGGATGGCTGATGAGTACCTTCTCAACTTAAGCTTTGTGCTCCCTTCAAGGAGAGGGTAATTGTCTGACCCTGGCTAATAAAGATTCCAGGAGGTGCGGAGATGGGAGTGATGAAGACACAAATGGACTAAGGAGCAATGTCACCCCTGTGCCGTGTGATCCATTCTGCAAAACAGACACATTATATAGGCCTAATGGAGACGTAACTTGCTTTCTTTACTCAAAGCACTTCAATGGAAATTGGTAAATTATTACCTGACTCTTAAGAGCATTTCTTATTATGTAGCAAAGAACTTTCCGATTATTACCTCAAGAGTGATTTACTCTGCAAGCTTCGACACATTTCTCCATAAATTAAGTCAATTTTATTTTTTTATTCTTGCAGCTAATGTAGTGACAAGTGTTGGTTCATGTCATTTGAAAAAGATCATTGTCAATCATTACGTTTAGAGATGAGCGCACATTACTTTCTCTTCTTCTATAAATTGAAGATTTTCTCAAAGGCTGCTGGCAGGGTTAATGACAATTTGATGTAGTCAGAAAATGAATGGATGTGAACAGAAACGTGTTGTTGTGGCAGCCTACTCAGTCTTCTGCTATGAGTCGGGGGTTTTTTTTTCAGCCTTTTTTTTTGATAGAGACATTGACCTTATGACCCAAGTCGAAATCAAAGTATGTATTTTGCACTGTGTATTTTTGCACTGAGATACCCCAAATGTTTCGTGAAGAGAGATAACCCTGTACATTTTACTTCAATGTATAGATATTATGTTATGTGGCTTTACAAATGTCCAATCTCACCAGGCGAACCTCACTTTCACAGTCTTTGATGCAGAAGCACAGGTCTTAGAACCATTAATGTATAAATCCTGGTCCTCCATGTGTTTTTTGGTGTTCTGTAGAAGTGCAACATAGGCCTAAACGTACAATGACTCGTAGCATGTAGCCTAAACGCTTATGCAAATAGTCTACCTACTCACTGACAGCACACATAGTGAGTGGGTTGTCAAAAGTGTGTCTGGTGCAGGTGACTGGAAGCCTACATATACCTATATATTATAGCCTATATATACCTATACCTATATATAGACTCATACAGTCAAAACGCTCTGTCTGTAAACTCAAAACAGCTAAGATACCAGTGCCATAATTATAATTGCTTGTATTCAGTGCTGCTTGCTTTTAGGTGGATGTAGTTTGTAATTATCCTAATGGCTAAAATGGATGTTAGTCTAATGTGAAGACCCCAGAGTGAGAATCATGGACCATATGTTTCTGAGTAGGCTGTTTGGATAATTACTAATTACTCATTTCAAGAACCTGTATCTCAGTGATAACCTAAGCCTTGTATAGATTTATTTTTCAATGTTAACCAATTTTCAAAGACGTGTGAACCCCATGATGGTTTAGAAAAGAAAAAAAAATCTTCTCTAGTCTAGACAATGTCAAAAAGTATTTATGGGAAGACAGCGCCTCTATGTAATGTTCTGTGGCCTAAAAGCTGCCCCTGACCCGACCCATTGGGCCCACCCTCGCCCCAGCTCCTCTCACTCAGTTGAATGGAACTATTACCTTTCTGCTGATACTAAACTATTGATATTCATCTTCATTTATCTGTAAGATGAACCAAATGAGAAGTCTGTAAAGCCCTTTCAGACAGTGTTGTCGTTGTGATATTCGGGCTATAGAAATAAAACTGAAGGTCTTAGAAGTCAGACTGTGCCGTTAGCGAGGAACATTCAGGTAAACACTGTTCAAGGAAATGTTCAGTAAGTGCTTTGCACTCTGAGATAAATGCCAACATTTCCATAAAACGTATTTTCATTTCTACATTTTTGCATTTCCAGATGACCTGTCTGACCTTTGTTAGGCTTGTGGTGATGGTAGTTCAGGAACATTCACTGAAAGAGTGAGCTACCATAAGAAGATTCTGGGGAGTTGAAAGAAAAAACAGACTTAACGGTCACAGGTCTCAAGGTATTTAAATTTTGAATTCTGCAAAAATATCTTGCATCCAGTGTTGGAAGAGTATAACGGCGTTACTAATGGAGTTTATTTCTCAGTAACGGAGTAATCTTTTCCCATCGTTGCAACACCGTTATCGTTACTGAGAATGTAAAGTGTTGCATTACTACAATTTGGTTGAATAAAAGCGCGAGGTGTCATGCTTTGGCTACACATCAGCAGCCTGGAAAGTTTAATTCATATTAAAGGCATGTTTATGTAACATGCTATGCCCAGGAAAAAAGACTCCAAGTCTCCAAAGATATCCACGTCTGCCTCAAGTAACTCAAACCTTATGAAGCACCTCACATCAACACATGCTAACACGACACTTGTTTTCTTCTCCTCATACGTTACAACCACTGGTTTTAGTTTTTAGATGAGTATTTTAATCTACAGAGAGAGTTGGATTGTGTTCTGTTAATTGTGCAATCATTTACAGGTACAGACTTAATGGCCAGGTCTCCCTTTGTTTCTTTTTACACAAGTTTACATTTGTGTAACTTAATTTTGCACTTGAATTTTATTTTCAATATTTATTTTTTATATGTTTTTATTCCTATGCATATCATATGTTCTAAAATACTGTATATAGTGTTTTTATTCTTCAATCAGTTAGTTTCTTTGATATCAAAGATGTTATAGAATGTAATAGTGATATAGAACATAAAAAATAACTTCACAGTTACTTTTTTGAGTAACTAATTACTTTTACAATGTGGTAACTGAGTTACTAACTCAATTACTTTGTGGGAGAAGTAATGTCAAACTGTAACTAATTACTTTTTTAAAGTAAGATGATATTACTTATAATATTTCGTGTTTGACTTGATTTGAGAGCAGTCCTTTTTCAAGGCAAATATGGCATTTAACTGTCTTTGAGCTCCCTTATTTTCCTGCAAACAGTATTTCTATGTCTTGTGGAGCATTGCTTTCTTGCTATTGTTTAGTTTTTTATTGTTGGTGCAATGCTGATGCAATGTTGGGTAGACAATAGTTGCCAGGACTGTACCGTCTTAAAAGTACCGCAGCTTTCTTAAAATTTCTGCTGTCAGCTCGAGATATATTTGATGTCATTTTAAATTTTGTATTGAGGTTTACATGGTTCTTTTTACAGTATAGTTTTAGTTATAGGACCTGATTCTCACCTGGCTGCACTGCCGTTGTTCATTCAAATCCAATCCTGTCAAATCAGAAGCATCTCAACGTTTCCCTCACTTGCACCCTCTCTTTTTGTCCCGCCCAAAAAGGAGACACAGAGAGGAGAAAGCTGTTTAGCACAATGGGACATCCTTTCCTCAAAATTGTTAGCTCGTTTTATGATGACTTTTACAGAATTAGATCTACAGTAAATCCTTACATTAGTTTATTTGTTCATAAACTAAAGAGAAGAGACACTTGTTGCACATCTTGTCCAACAGCGCGCGACTTGGGCAGGGTTTTGTTCCTCGCTCATGTCTCCTCACAGAAGACTCCTCCATCCTCCATCCTTCCTCCTGAGAGCAGCGTAAAGAGCTTTAGGACAGCGGTAAAGACAGAGCACAGAGAATAACTTCTGGTGGAAGTGAGAAGCAAGGAGATAAAAATAAGCCCTCACCAGATTGTTCAGTCGGTATTTAACCTTAGCCATAGGGTTTGAGACGATACACATTCCAAGCCTAATATGGCAAAGCAGCACATCAAATTGATCAGCTGAGACTACAATTTACCATTTACATTTACTCCAAACACAGACCAAACAGCAAGCAAAGAAAAACAGGTGGTGCCAAAATGTGCCAAATTCTGCCTTATTGTTTATAATGGAGACTCTGCCTGACCATTCCAGAATAAAATCTTAATAGTTTTGGTTTGTTTCACATTAGAAGAATTATATTTGGTGCAGGTAAATCTTGACATGTGTGTCTGTAATTTAAAATAGTGTTTGAGCTGAATCTAAATCTAAATGTATGTTTTTGGGGTTATCTTGCTGTTTTCCATCTTGATGTATTCTGAAACTGTAACATTCACATTGAAAAATTTCCCTTCTGTGAAATCTCACAAGTGCCCCGTTCATTTTGACACCAGAATTATTGAAATACACCTTGCAAGTACAGAGATACAGACAATTTACTGTGGACACGGCCTTTTCGAGCAGACACACCTAAAAACAGGCCTATTACAAATTTGTGCTGTAAATATGCCCCAGGTTTGTGCCAATAAAGTTATTTATTGAGCAAACAACTTTGTCAAGGTTAGTGTAACGCTGTAGTGGTAGGTTGCTAAAACGTTTGGGTCTCTTATTAAGCCCTTCATTCATGAAGCTCATGTTCTCTGAATTATTAGGTTCTGTCTGCATTCAGACCAGTTTTAAATACCCAGTTATTCATATGCTTGTAAAAGGCAAATTATAGTGTCCCAAATTCATTCTGAATCAAACAGAAACTTGGTGCTGTTAGATTTACCTTATTTACCACATTTCCAGCAACAGAGGAGAAAAAAAATTCAAATAAACATGTTCTTTGACTGGAAGTGAGCTGTCAATGCAACAGAGCCGGACAAGGAGCAATGGGTGGAAATAAAAAGAAAGCTCTTACAACATCCTTCAGCAGCTGTTCAGTGTAGTGCATAAAGTCTGAGATCAGCGGAGACGGCGGCAAAAATAACCTGCTGCGTTTAACATGAAATTGTGAACAAACAGTTTCTGGGATATCTCAGTTGGTAAAAAACAGTATTTGAGAAAGTTTTTGCACGTGCCAAGTGCAGTTTGTTGGGCAATTGGTTTGGTTTCTTTCAGAGATCTTAATTGATTTTTCAAACCATAATACAGGCTTATCCCAGTTTCTGAAGTCAGGACAGACAAAGACAAAAGACTGTATACTTAAAACCCTTTATGTACACTCACTGACAACATGGAGCAGGTTCCTTTCAGATAAAAAGTCCAACAATGCACAGAACAAATGACAGATAGAACCATTTAAATTTAAGGGGACGAGTCGAAAGCCCCAGTTGTGTCAGAACATATTTGCTTTCAAATCCTTTTCACTTTTCTTTCAGCCTCCACTGACTGACATAAAAAGTTGCTGGAAAGACCCACCTCTTCTCTGTGATCTGTGTGAACATTTTAAATATTACATAGAACCCTTGAAAACTAAAGTGAAGGACCCCTCACCTGATCTGAAGTCAACGCTCTGACCTCTGACTTCTAAAACACAACTCATTTTTGAGGATATCTTTCACATTTGAGTCCATGTCTGACTACTAACCCTACCTTCCAACAATCTGATCCCCCTCTCCCCAGGCGCCAACTTTTTGTTCAAAGCAGTAGAGTGTCACTCACCCCGACCCCTTTCTGCCCATACAGCTGCCAGAAATGCCCCGAAATCTAAACTCGGCGGCAAACGGAGCTGAAACTTTGACACCTCTCGCAATTTATTCATGAGCCGCCGCCGTATGAAGTGGAAAGAGCGGGAGAAGAAAAACACATTAAATAGAAATGTGGCATAAAGCGGAGATGGTGAGAGCTGGCAGAATCACATTAAGGGGAAAGAATCTCCGTGGAGCACTGCGCTGGGAGGATTTAGGATCTGAGTCTTGCATATCATTGAGGGGAGAGGGGAGTGCGGGGGTGTATTTGTGAGTGGGCCGGCCGTATTCCTCTGACACATATTGTCGCAGTGAAGGGAGAGAGGATGAGATGTGAAGAAGTGAGGAGAAGTGTGCAAAGGGAAAAAAATGGAAGATTAAAATGATGAGGGCCAGGAGAGAAAGCAGGCATTAAGAGAGAGGGGAGACCTGGGAATATGACATCTATGTGGCACTCGTGTAAGCATTAGCACACGCCTCGTCTGCAACAGGGACACGGCTGATAACGCGACGCCAGCCTACTGCAAACCAAACACCATTACTGTCGGATGAAACGGAATAAATACCTTTAACCGTCACTGATACATGCCACTGCTGCAGCCTCATTATCACTTCAACTAATCCTAATTGTGCATTTCGATCCTCCATCAAAAACTCCTTACCTTGAATTAACCTCATCCATTAACCTCTCCTTAGGTTAAGATGCAATTAAGCTCATTGTATGACATTAAATGTGAGACGGAGAACTGGCATAATAGGCATGATGTGTGAGTCATGCAAAAGAAAAGAAAACCATGACACTACCTATTGTTACAGCTGCTTCTAGGTATCAGTCACACAACTCTCACAACATCACAGCAACCTGTCAGCTTTTATTTTATTAAAGTAAAAGAAACCCAACAAAATACTGATACGCTTCATCAAACTGAAGTTAAGAGCTTACCTTAAACTTTGAGCTCTGAGTTTAGCGTAAGATTGACGCATTCAAGCAAATAACTGTCTCCTTAAGTCTTGTGTAAATGGATTGCCAATATTTATGTCACTTCATTTTCCTTTTTTCTTCTATTGCATTTAGTGTCAGCTGTGTATAATCACATTAAAATAACTCACTTTGCAATTTTCTCTTGGAAACCACACATGTAAACTTCTAATGAACGATTTGAATCAGCCGTTTTAGTTCCATTATTCCCTTTTTCCTACAGCTGCTCAGAAAGGACACACTGAGAATTGTTTGATTGGCACACACTCTTGTATGGGGGTGTGGGGCATGGAGCTACCATAGCTGTCTACATGCTCTGAAAACAAACAGTGGGTATTCCAGTAAATCTGCAAAATACCAGAATACATTGTTGGTATTCCAACCTCTTTTATCCAATCAGAAATGGGATTTTGTCTTTATGATTTCCAACAAGGGTAGACTATACAGATTCTATCAAGCAGAGTTGTATTTTACTCTACTAAAGAGCATGTGGATGTTGGTAAAATATAGCCACGTTTTAGTCACATGTGCTTATGTTGGTCCCCTTTGCTTTATTTTCTTGAGCAATGGCTCTCAACTCAATCTTTTCTGTTGTATTAAGTTATTCACTTGGATTACTTGTAGGTCTGACATTAGTCTCGTGTCATATCACTGAACATTCAAACTCTTTTTCCACACAATACATTTATACAACTACACAATCTACTGAAAACGTGACTGCCATGTCACGAGTCCCCCGTTCTAAGTTTTTACAAATCATGGACAGATTAATTTTCTTTATGTAGCATAGTCTTTTCATCTTCAGAAGTTACTCTGTATTCAACACACACTAGATGTTGGCTCTCAGTATGTATCCTTGATAATGGCCACTGTTTCAAACATTCTATACCTTTTTTTTCCCTCTGCAAGCCCAGACTCATAATCGTAGCCTTAAAAATACATGACTGGTTGCTTTTATTTGTTTTTGTTAAAGCTCGGATTAAGAGCTTTGGGAGGCAACACAATTCAATCTGTTTTGCCTTTGAGCAGTCTGTGTTGACCTAAAAGCAACAGCTGAGTTTTAAAGTTTCCTAATGTTTCTAAACCGTAGCTGAGGAGCGACCTGAAATAACCTAAGCACAACCTCAGCTACATCACTCAAATTGTTAAAATGCCTCCGTCTTTACTGCAAGGTCAGTCGGACAGTTAGTGCTATTGATATTCATGAGCCGCCGGGATCTGTTGGTGCGACAACCATGCACACACAAAGCGAATAAAACTGAAAGCAATAAAAGGAATGGAGTGACAAAGAGGAAATCGACAGCAGGCACCGACCACAATACTTGGCAATCAAACATATCATACATAATTAATTCCATGGAAAACAATTACTATCAGCACAAACGCTTGGATAAATGCCGCCCTTTAAAACAATTTGAGAAATATTCTGAGCAAGTTAATATAGAGCATAGCCTTATTGGTTTACATGTATTGCTCTTCCCAGTGCATCGGAATAGAGGATGCACAAAAGCCACTAAAACCAGTAAAAGAAGAAGGTTATTTCTAAGGCATAAAAAGCCAGCAGCATGGGTTTGGTTGCTCTGATATAAAGTCTGAAAGGAAAGCATGTGTTAGCCAGTTTAATGCCTGCAGTTTAATAATTACTTTAGATCTGACTGCACTGCCCTTAGACTCAAGAACTATATTTGATGCATCTATTAATATGTAAGCAACGTAATTAACTTGATATATATATCCACGATGTTTAAGCCAACTCAACTCAAAACTCAAGAAAAACTGTATACCTTAATAAAACTGCTATTAAATGACAACAGAGAAGTCATTTTCTGGAGTTCTAGTCTAAGAAAAGAGATGGAGTCTATTGTGTAGATGTTGGTTTAAGCGAAAGGTCAGTTTGTTAGATCCAAACGCAAAGTGTGCAATAAAGTCCACACATGAAGTTAATGCAAGGCCACGTCTCACCTACAGTAGGCTACACCTCAAACACACCTCTTATTTTCCTAGGTCCTACCCGATAGTTTGAATCAACACTGCTCTGTCTCTGTTCTCTCGTCCCCATCCTCCCAGTCCTCTTTTCTTTTCTCCCTACCAGTCTCTCTTTCATTTACCAGACTGTATTGCTTTGTTCAAAAGCAGGATGGTCTGGTCCCTTTCTCACAGTGAATCCCTTCCTCAGTGATTTTGCGGACGGACCAATCACAAGCCGTTAGTCTTCAGCAGGGTTTGCTGGCCACGTCATACACAAGTAACTCGCAACTCGTCCAATACATTATGTCGGTCGCTGCTACCGAGAGGCCATTTATTTCTGCTCTCGCCTCGGTTTTGAATAACCAGCAAAGTATAAAACAATGAAACCGCTCTGTTGTCCGCTCTACTACTTGCCGTTAACTAGCAGCACTCACATGGCTTACTTGTTCACGTCCAGCCTTTCTCAAATTGGTTAACATTACGCCCGTAAAACCCGCCCTTGAAATTGAACGCAAGCAAAGAGTACCAGACTAACTTCTTTGTATATAATAGGAAAAGATTTAGTCGCGGCTGGTCAGTCTGTATAGACCCCAGAACAAGGTGAACTACCAGAGATGGAACCCCCACACTGAGTCTCATCCAATCCATCTATCATCTTTAGAACCATTACCACGCTTCATCCTCCATCATCTCACCTTATCCAGCTCATATTTCAATTCAATAAACATGTCAGCTCTACATACAGTAGTTGTGACGTGGTCCTTGCTTGTGTTCAGTTTTATACCAGCTCCTCTTTTTGATCCACAAGAAAATACTCCTTGTGACTGGGTGCCGTTTTATTTTATTCCTGTTTTAACTGGGGCTGGTATAGGCCAGGCTCATCGGGACAGTAAATAAGCAGTGGGCATTTGTCCTCTAATGGAAATGTTTGATGTCATTGAGCTGACTTTTCTTTCACATCAGAGCTTCATCTTATCTTTTATCGTACCTTTCTGCACAAATTTTAAAACTTTACTAAAAAAAAAAGCTCAAATTACTTGTGTCTGTGGCTCATGGAGACAGTCTCAAAAGGGGACAAATAAGAATCCAGCTCAAGGATGAGGCATTGGGCAGATGTCTTACTTAAAAGTAGACTGTCAGCCTAAAACGAGATGGATGGCCACCGTAATTGCTCTACATACATTACTTTGGCACAGAAGGTGACTAACAGAAGATCCGTACAAGGACAACACTAATGAGGAAAATATGCAAAGTTTGACTTCCAGGGGTTTTGGACTGGAAGGTGTGGAAGACAAGGGATTAGAAAACATATACATGCTGTCTTAATACATTTTGAGACACCCATCAAATTATTTCATTGTAGTTAAAATAAATGTTAGGTTAGGTAGGCCTCATAAAAGCACACAGGTTCAGGGTCAGGTTTGACAAAAGACATCATCTAGGCTTTATCTGACGGTGCCATTGCTCATGTTGCTTTTCAACACAGAAACAAACAGAAGCCTGTGGCAGTGTGACCCATAAAATGTGTCATTGTTGGGTCTAAAAATGAGTGAGTATTGCCCAGACCAGGGGTGGGCAAACTAAGGCTGTTTTATCTGGCCCGCCAAGCATTTAGTAATATTTTATTGATAATCAAACAATGCAGATATTTTTTCTTTTCCTTCAATAGTCTGCAGTGATCAGTTCATTCCACCAGACAACATGCTCCAAAGAAGCACATCTTCTGGAAGACAGCTCCCCAGAGAGAGCAGAGAAGGGAGGGGCTGGGAGTGTAGCATAGAGTGATATAAAACTTAGTGCACGGATGATTTTCGGGGCTGATGGCAGGAGAAGCACTCTGGTGAATGTTCTGTTGTCAGCCTATGGCCATGCAAACCTTACATGCGCTCTGTTATTAGACTACATTGACATTAAGTTACTGAATCGTAGTGGTTTTTTGATCATCGCTTTCAATCTGAACCTGGGAAGTGAAGGGAACAATCCAAAATTCTTTCACATTTCCTTTCCTGTAGGCAAAAGAAACGTGTTTTTATTGAGCATAAGTGAGTTCCTTTGCCCTTCACAAGAGTCCCATGTTCTAATGTGGCCCTTGGGGAAAAATAATTGCCCACCCTTGCTCTAAACACTGGTTTTCATGTTTTAATCATCTGATTACTTGTGTTACTCTGTAGTAGTAAGTAATCCAACCATAAACCACATTATATAAGTGTGTTAGTCTGATTTCGAGAAATACCGGAACAGCACAAAAAAAAACTCAATAGAGAAAAGATGGCATGGAGATTAAATTGGCAATGCAGTCATGAGATGAGATCTTTTAGGCTGGCCACTGTAGAACCTATTACTCTGCCTGGATTTTAATGCCAGGTCTGAAGGGGCCAAATGACAGCTGACTGATGACATTGCACATTCAGGCCCGTGGATCTCTGAGCTGTGGGAGGAAGACACTGAGAGTTACTGTAAGTAAGTAGCAGATATTTCTGAAAAAAGCAGAGATGTGAAGTGGAAAATGAAAGTGTTTCCAAACTATTCCAGGGGCCTTGACCTCTTTGTGAACACGTTTCTTCCTGTTTCCAGCATTAATGAACACTTGGATGTTTCTCTAGCGCCATCGACAGGACAAAACCTTATTTTTTTTACCTCATTTCAGCTGAGGAAATGAGCCAGTCCAATTCCAAACACCAGTGAGCATGCGTAAAAATGCTTATTTTTGAATAACTGGATCAATATGTTGTGTATTACTGCTGGAAGATAATTGTGAGAAGTTTTCATGTCTTGTCACTAAACAGGTTTTTCTGAATTTAATTAATCCCTGGAGCTCTTTGCATCTGTGCTCTGCTCCGGCTGATGTCGGCTCATTTATCTGCTGTCTGTGTTAACGATTGGCAGCTGACTGAGAGCTCTCCTGAGTGCACGCAAGTGACCTTTTCAGTTTTGTGTTATTTTCTTAAACAGGTCATCATGATCAATGTTGAGCTTCTCTGTTTGGTCTTTTCTCTTTTGATCGATAGCAATTAAAGGCTGGGATGAAATGGCACAGCAATAAATTGACAGCACTCTGCAGCCTGTCTTCATTTACGTCCAACGGCAAGAAAGTGCTGCCACCAGAATAATTATATTCTTTTTACTGGTTAATTGCAATTGATTGCATCGTGGACTAATTTTAAAAACTGATAGCACTGATTGAATTAGGTTTTTCTTTTTCTAACATAACAGGGTTGGAGACATTTTTATTTTTCTTTCTTAAGTGATTCAGTGGTTTGGGTTTATAATGCAAAATTGGATTAATATTGATGTGCATAGGAAAAAAGTGTTAGATGGTCTTCATTTTTAACATTGTGAGTCACCGGTGAGATGCTTGCTCAGCTCTTTGTTGAGTCTGTCCAGTCAGAAGTAAAAAGTCAGTTTGGTATGTGTCACCCTTGGTCTGTGTCTAGAGAGTGGCGTCTTTTAAAGGTTTTGTTTCTATATGAGAGCTACACTGGTGGCCACAATGATTAGACACCTGACAGATCTGAATGGTCATCTTTTTTGTCTCTAAAACATGATTTCATTTCATAATGTTCATGAAGCCTTCTCTGAGCACAACAAATATCAGGTGAAGAGAGTCCTACTGTTTTTATCCACTTTTAACTTTTCCACCTTTTTTCCACGCAGCAGTTACAGCAGCACATTTCTCTGGCATCATGTCAATATGTTTCCTTCTTCTGTGAAGGAACACGAGTGTGTGGCACTGACAGTGAAATAGGCCTAGCTTGTTTTTGTGTCAGAAATGATCAAAATCTCTTTATGACGGCTCCATTCTATATTTTTTTATAGAGCATGATGATGACTTTGTAGATAATTCATTCGTTTTATGGGCATTTTAATGGACAATTCGACAAAAACAACTCAAACCTCTCAAATAAGCCAACTGTTCTAATCATTTTGGCCACCGCTGTAGATAATATTTGGGGTAGACTTTCAAAAATGTTTATGCGTTGCCAATAATTAATATAAAGAAGAGAATAAATCCTGGTGTGTAGTGGTGCAGGAGACTGGAAGTATAGCGCTGTGCTGCTGCAGAAAAACATTCATCTGTTTCTGGGTTAATCCCAGCTTTCTGAACATTACATTTATAAAGCTGTGCCAATTTTCTACATTTTAGGGACACACCTTTCATTGTCACAAGTTCGGCTTGTGTTTAATGTAATGTAGACAATCAATGCAGTGTTTTAATTCACAAAGGAAGAGCTGTACAACGGTGATTAAAACCATTAACTGCTGTTGTTAAGAAACGCAAGGTTCTTTTACCAAAGTGCAGTATTTTTAATTAAGGAAGCTTTGTGCTCTGATTCTTAGGCTTCATTAGAGGCTTGTCTCAGGTGGATTCAGTAACTTTTTACATTGTTTAAAAGTCGACTATCGGACTTTCCCTGATGCTGTGTTCACTGTCGTCATGACAACGGGGACCTCATATAGACGGCTTTTACTGTGGTGAGTGTGTCTCTGCAGATGCTCATTTTACAGTTATACTGGAGAAATACAATAATCAGACTGAAGGAAGGTTGACATGTTACTATTAGTTTAGAATACAAACAGCTGAAACTTTGAAAGCAATGTTTTAGACAGGATTTGATTGCGTTTTATGTGATTTTAAACCTGACTGATTTACATTTTACATTTAGTCATTTAGCAGACACTTTTATTCAAAGCAACTTACATTAAGCTTACATTCACCAGTGTTACATCTGGAACACCACTGGAGGCAAGGGGGGTTAGGTGTCTTGCCCAAGAACACAACGACAGTATGAACTGTGGGGAGAGCGGGAATCGAACCACCAACCTTCCGGTTGAAGGACGACTGCTCTACCACTGAGCTACTGCGCCCCAGTTTTTAGTTCAAATCAAAAGTCTGGACCAAACAGTGCAGGTGTGAAAGCGTTCTAAAACACAGGGCACAGAGTCCAATGCTGCAGAGATTAAATGATGCAAAGGCTGTAGAATTGTTATGTCTAATATTTTAGCAACTTCATCAAATAATGACAAATGATCATTAAAAGAGAAGGGAGTATTTGCCTCTTTATTGAGTTGACAATATAATTGACAATAAAAATCCTCTGTTTTTCTCCCAGTCAGCGTGGAGTAGTTAAATGAGTAACACAACCCTCACTTAACACCAGGGCTGCTTAATGAAAACACACAAGAGGCATTGTTTTCAGATTGAGTAGTCTGTGCTTGGTTAAGACATTGTCATTTGTTGAAAATATTTTTATTTGTGAGATGCACTAATTTGAAAATGGTATAATCTTGTAGTGGGAGTCTTTTAAAAAAATTAAAGAGGATTATTTAGTCGGTTCAAACACAAACCTTGAACCTGCTAACGTCACTTAAGAAAAGCCTGTTTTGATACTGTTGATGAGTATCTTCAGCACATACCAGATGTTTTGTCCAATCACATGCCAGCTCTCGAGTTAGGGGCGTTCCCATTGGTTGTCTTCCACTTCCTTGTCAGCCTTGGACATAGAGAAAGTGTCTATTCCAGCGTCTGCTTAAACAGAGAAACAATTCAAAGTTAAGCAAAGTGAAATGTTGATATAATTACGGGGGGAAGCTCTAATCTCTCATCTGCGTAAGGGCCAAAGAATTAAATACTGCTTTTTGAGTTCTATCTAACTACACACTAAAACATGTTGCATGTATGGTGACTCCAACCATGGTCAGTGCTGCTTCGGTTATACCCAAAAATGAACTGGGTTCGTTACATGAGACCAAATGAGATCCTTGAGGCCAGTATTAAACTTGCACTACAAGTCTCTACACTTCTTTAAAGCTTTCTTTTCCCATTCTTCTTCCACCAGAGAGCCCTAAGTTGAATCTGGACTAGTACCTTTGAAATTATTTCCATGTCCTTTAGTGAATCCAGGACTTTGAAGCTTAAAGAATTCTCAAATAAAGTGTTAATTTTTAAGGGAGTGAAAAGATGGATGAAAAGTGACTGCCATTTCTTTAATTAGAGCCGCAATATGCCAGCATCACCTCACAATCTTCTAAGCAATAACACCCGAGTGTGTAACTTCAATAACTCTTATTACCCAGGGCAAATAACTTTGTACAGCTCAGACGTGGCTGTTGGGACTGGAGGGACTCAAAGCTGGCATCTCATATTGACCATTAAATATTAAACATGATGGGATGAAAATACTGTTCCTGTGCACTGCGAGAGAAACTGACTGTTGCACTGGCGCTGACACCGTGTGACAATATTTCAGAATTTTATAAGCTCAGGCTCTCCCCACAAGCAAGATATGGACATTTCTGCAGTTATTTCCCATTAGCTCTCAGACGTCTGGCTTTGGAAAACGACATATTTTCTCATTTCTCAACAAAGAAGGCAATTATAGCAGCTGCAAAGAATGAAGCAGCACTGTGTTACACAGCAACTCCAGCTTTCAAACTCTACTGAGCAGTAAGTGGTCCCTTTTACACCAACAGTTGTTCCTCTGCCCATTACTGCCCATAATATAGAGCCTGGCTCACACCTCTTTGCCGTGGTTCCCCAAGAATGGAAATTATGAATGGAAATCAATGGGGAGCAGCAAACACGGTCATGCTGTCATTTTTACAAGTTGTTTTTCAAATTGAGACACTATGGTCATTTCAGCAGCAGACCAATGCAATCCAGCACTCATATTTTAGGAGTACACTTTTTCTCTTCTACATAAAAAATGCATACTATTTGTTTCAGGAGGAGAGGACAGTGAGTGGTGTTTTGAGTTTTCTGACTGCAATAACTTCAGCAGCAGAAACAATGGGGATAGTTACACTGACACACAGTGGACAACAACTGTTCATTCAGCAAAAGGATTCATGCAAGTTAGCCACGCTGCTTTAAGTGTTACCTGCGAAATGTAAACAAAACATTGGTATGTCACATCAGATTGGTTTGAAAACTTCTTGACTGGCAGGACACAGTTTGTAGAGATTTATGAGCACAAATTCGACTACAGGTATGCCTCAGGGCTCTATTCCGGGGCCACTTCTTTTCATGATTTAAACCAAAACATAAGATATGCTAACTTACATTTTTTTGCGGATGATGTTCTATATACTTCAACACCGTTGCCCAAGCACTTTTAATGAAATTGAAAATACGTTTATAATATAAAACTTGTTTTAAACTCTGAAAAGACCAAGTGCATGCTGTTCTTTAAAACCAAGTACAACCCTCAGCACCTGCCACCTGTTATCTCAGCCCAAGGACATCGCAAGGACATTGCATTGAATTGGTACAGTAATATAACTATTTGTGAATTTTTATTAATGATTGTCTTTCTTTTAAACCCCACATTCACAACCTGGTTCAAAGACTCAAACTTAAATTAGATTTTTATTTTAGAAGAAAATCATGTTTGTCCTTTGAGGCCAGGAAGAGACTTGTTGCTGCTATCTTTACGGCTGTGCTTGATTATGATGATGTCATTTTACTCACCACTGTGTTCTATAATCTTGTGTTGGTTGGACAGTGTTGACTTTCAGAAGACTGAAACAATGGTATATCTTCATTTAAAAATCAATACTCGGGCTGCTCCCTCTTTATCTGCAGGAGCTCATAGAGCGAACGATGACGTGCTTTTACTCTCGGTGCCTAAAGTTTGCACTGAACTGGGAAAGAAGGATTATAGGTTTGCAGCACCGCATTCTTGGAATGAACCGTAGAAAGATTAATAACTGAAAAAAATGTGGTTTGGTAACAGATTCTTTCATTTTTTTATGTTTTTAGACGTTGATTTTATTTAATTATAACCATCTATTTATTAATTTTTTGAATGTATGGTTGGTTTGCTTGTTGAACTGTATTTTCTGACCATGCTGCTGTCTTGGCCAGGACACTCTTGCAGAAGAGATTTTTAATCTCACTAAGTTTTTATCCTGGTTAAATAGATATAAAATTAAGTCTGTCTCTAGAACAGGGCCTTTGTGTATATGCAGATATTTATGAAATAATGTTTATTGCAGACTCTACTCATTACAAACTCATCACATGGAGTTTGTCATCTGCTGTCAAAAAATCCTGGGGGGTGGTGGGTTGTGGGTATTACGGTGTGTCTGTAAGATAATTATCATTCAGCAAGGAATTTCAAGAGGGTCCTGTGCGAAGGAAGCTGCTTTCTTACCTCGTTTCCTTACGTCTGGGTCACAGCTTAGCCTCCTGATGTATTGCTCAAATGTCTTATATATGTTAAGTGGTGCCTTCAGATTTACTGTACTATAAACGGATAAAAATCTGTAAAATGCTGTTCAGACAGATGCATTAGCTCATTGCTTGGACACATTCATTGATTGCAGTTCTCAGATCACAATTACACAAAATCAAGTGGCACTTTCAAGCTCTTTATAAAAACAATAGCTTTCTTGCTATTAATGCTACAGTAGTCGTAAAAAGAAAAAAACTATTCACCAAATGAAAATAAATTTCAATATGATCCTGTACTAATCTTGTGAATACACTGCCAATACATTATCCTTTGTTAAAACAAAGACGCACAATGTACATGTTATTTCTTAGGTCAACAAATTTGAAAATGACAGGATGACACAGAAATAGTTTATCGTTTTTCAGTTATTGTTCTGAAAAAGATTGATTTTGGCAAGCATAAACAAGTGCACTGTGTAGTGACTTAAACTGATTGCAGTTCACAGGGTGAGATTACACCACTAATTTATTTTGCTGTTTATGAAAATGATGGATCTCTCGGTCTTAAAGCTGGAGTCTTGCCTTCGCACAGCAGCAGGATTCTTGCAAATTTAGAGTTCACTCTGTGATGTGATTTCCACTGAACCACAGCTGGTTTGGGCCAATGGTGTGACAGAACTGGCAGCTACATCCACATGGCACTGCTCTACTTGGATAAAACGACTGTGATGTGTGGCTACTGACAGGAATCCTCTAATCCCTACCATTTATTCATCTGAAAATATCTGCAAAGGCTCCCTGTGGACCACATGGTTACCTGAGGTTACCAGCAGTAGACACAAACTGAGGTTAGCTGATGCATTGTTGGTGTATTGCCAGTAAACATAGTATTTCCCAATTGAATGTTGCATGCTGCACGTTTAAATGTTATGGCTCACTGTTTCTACTGACATTCATTAAAAAGAAAAAATCTTGGGCTCTCTGTGCAATCATGCCTTATTGTTGTCTGTAATTGTACTGATATATTACAAACAACAATGGTGAGTAGTAGCTAAACAGGATTTAGTGCTTTTGAGGCAATCAGTACAATTACCACCCAAGCAGCGGGCAGAGGAATTTTTAACTGTCTTGACTTCCTCAAAACCAGGCCATCCTGACATTGAGAGCCCTGGGGCCAGTTCTCAGTGGAGAAATATCCAAACATAAGTCAATGTGCCTTTTACCTGTCAGCCCTATTTAGATCAACCCAAATATGTAAATCTGACATTTCCCAGATGGATGTTGGATTGGGAGAAGGTCGACAGTGTTAAAATAGGTTTACAGTAAAGACCTTTATTATAACTACTTTGTTCATAAAAAATACACTTAGTTTATTATTCTCTATAAATAAGGAAGTATTTCAAATACAATTTTACCAATGGTTTATCGTCACTGGCACAGTCCTTGGGCATTAGCATTGGTTTTTTCAAGCACAGAGAAAAGCAGAAGACTCCAAATGTCTACTGGGCAGATAGAAAGGATTATGCACAACAATGACAATAAATAATTTGTCAGTGTAACACCAGGACCATAATTCATTTAAAGTCATATGTGAGTGAGGGGAAGGGCCTGGTAGAAAACAGACCTCCTGATGCAGAGGAAGGGGCTGTTAATTAATGCAGAAGGATTAGACAAGACAGTTGACTCATCATTAATCATTTTAGAGGCACTCCATTGTCCCTAACACTTACCCCTCGGGTGTGGTTTCAACCGTGTGGTATGGTTACTACAAAGTGGAGATATGCACTGCAGTAGAAGCCTTACTTTCTCAATTAAAGCTTGTCTTGTGACACAACAGGTGGTTAGCGCACTTTCACCTCAAACCAAGAAGACCTGGGGGCTCCTCTGTCTGAAGATAGCATGTTCTCCTTGTGTCTGAGTAGGTTTTCTCTGGAGGATCAGATTGTTTTGTTACAGACACACCCTATAAAGGAAACACATATAGCCTATACAAATGATAACATAAAGAAAATCTACAAATGGAAGGTTAAAAGCAGCCACTCGGCAGCAAAAAGACAAGCAAATCCAACAAGTATTAGACAAAATTGAATAAAATGAATCTATACTCAACAACACAGCCATAAGCAACAGCATGCAGCAGCATTAAAGCTATTATATTGGGTCAAGCAAACAGTAAAGAAAAACTCTGCATTAAAGCACTTACGTAAGCCAGACAACATGCAATTATTACAAAATGTATAACACAGGGAAAGAACAGCAAATCAATTATCCCCCCCCCACAACCTTGAAAGACACTTTATGCTAATCTTCCACTTCCTATGATCAATATACTAATGCAAGACTTGGAGCTTTATTTATAAGAAAGCATTGGATCTCAACTAAAATAGTGTATATGCCCCAAAATATCCTGGAGGTACCTGAGGTAGACATGTGGGCACGTAAAGCCGCATGACAACAAAAATAGGGCTATGCACAGTTTCATTTCATTCTTGTCATTTTTGGGGTGGGAAATGGCACACATACAGTTCAGCTGTTGTTTAGTGCGTATGCAAGCTTTTCAAATGAGGCCCATGGAGACGGCCCTCAGACTCTGATTCTGCTGCCAACAGGTTTCCGCAGCTGCATGGTGGATGGTGTAAAGTTGGAGGCAAAATTTCAGTTACAATACAGTTGAATTCCAATATTGATTTTTTGTTGTTCCACATTTTAAACAGATATATGTTTTGTCAGTGTGCATGTCTGGAAGCAAGATTAAGAAGGTTAAGATAGGGTTAGGATGAGGGAACATAGAGTTGTGGGACAGTTTCACACTCTCTGCATTTTACAGATCTTGTTTAGTGAATCAAAAACATTGCCATTTATCTATATTGCATCGAAATTGTCACTTGAAAATATTGAGTCCCAAAAATAAAGAAAACAGCTGCAGTTCTCTGAATTTAAAGTTCAGAAAGCCAGGAATAAACTTGAAGGTGCTTCAAATACAATATATATTTCTGTAACTTGTACAGTAAATGTATGACATCACTGTTTCATCAGGGGTTTCCCATTTTACTGGTAATTGTTTCTTCCGTGTGACATACTGTAGATGAAAGTGATTCATGGATAAATCTCCTCAGAGTTACAGTTATGTAATTAAAACCTCACCTTACATTACATTACCCTCACCAAATATAATATTTGAGGAACCACTTGTGTCAACGTATCCTTGATTAAATAGAAGCTGCAGCGAATCACACAGTGAGCCGCGTGAAGCCAGCGCAGAGCCGTGCCGCGCGGTGCTTTGTAAATGCCACATTGTAAATGGTGTTTTATTAGTTCATGAAATAGACAAACTGTTACTGCAGAGAATAATAATCGCACTCCGCATTTGGACACATCCCCTGCCACAGAAACGGATAATAATGTGTCACGAGCTGTACATCATCCCACCACTGCTGTTTTACCACCAGAAAGAACCCCTTCCTACGGGATTTGATTCTCTGCCCGTGCATTGTAAATAATTAATTTCTCCAATGAAAAAGGGAGTCATTAATATATGTGACATACCCAGCAGCTGTGATTTATTACCGTTGCCTGTTAATTGCACATGATAAAAGGTTGTTTACACCTTTAGCCTGTTTCTTTTTGGCCCCAAAGCTTTATTTCCATCGATGATATTTTTCACCTGCCACCAGCTGCTTCTAAATTCGAATTAATACGCTCAACTCATTGTGAAAGGATAACGTCTCTACCATTCTCTGACCTTGGACTTAGGGACCAAAGCTCAGGTATGTTTCACCACCCTCACAGGTAATTACACACGTATTTACTGCCAGCGTCTAAAGACAAATGAATCACTAGTGGCTTTTGTCTCGGTTGGGATGGTTTCTGCGTGTTTGGTTAGTAATCAGCACAACAGACCTTCTTTAACACTTACATCCCAGGAGACACTCCGAAATGGGTGCAGAGCGAGAAGAAGTTATGCCCCGAAGGCCCGCGTTCGCCCAATCAATTAATTACTCCCACTTGTTTTAGCATAACAAATATAGCTGGAGGATTTTTGCACAGAGAACTTGCAGTCTGGCTGAGGGAGAGTAAAAATGTGCCTTGAATATACATGTGCAAAGGAAAATTAATGACAGAGGCTGCTGCTAGCTCATCTGATTAAGGACTGATACAAGAGCGCACCATTCGACATGCTTTTACAAATATGTGCCGTGGACCAAATGCCAACAAATTGATATGGATTTGTGTGGTTATATGATCTGGCGTCTTATCCACTGACTGCAATCGTGAATGTTGGCGGGTAAAAATAAAAAAATGCTACTAGAAATGGAATCACACTGGAGTGTAGAGATAATCAATAACAATACGAATGTGGCATACATTTGTGTTAATACATTTACTAAATTCAAAACGCAGGGTTACACGTAACTATACTATATGCTAAAAATCCTTCACTAGAATTTATGAGATATGACTATTTTAAGTTATTGCTGCAAAAGGTGTATCTACAACCTGATGAGCCTAAGGAGGTTAAGGCCCATGTTATTTTTCAATTATTTATTTATTTATTTTCATTTTACCTCAAATATTAGTTGAATAAATCAAAAAAGTTGTAGTTTTATCTTTCTGTATGCTTGATTCAAGAGACAGCAATAACCTTATTACCTGACTATAGACATTTTTCAGTCTCAGAACATTAAACATTTCACATGATTTTCTGAAAGCAATAAAATAACAGGTCATGCAGGCAGCAATGCCTATAAGTTATTTCTTTACAATAAGTGCTCTTTGTGAACAGGCCTGGATCCTTTAACAACATATAATTATTATCTATAATGTGCCTATTTCTCTAAATCACAGTTTTTATGTCAGAACCATCAACAACAAGCCTTTAGTAAATGCAGGCAGAGGCAACCTTACGGGGCAGACCCAGAGTAATTGGGAAAGATGAATGGTCAGGATTTTTCAAGCTAACAGTAAGAGCTCAGGTACATAAACAACAAGTCAGCACAATACTTTTGTGGAGAGATGCATCTTCTCTGAACACGCAGCTGTCACGACGGCAGAAAAGCATGGTGTTCTTTCCTGACAGCAAGAAACAAGACGATGGGTGTACAGCAGGGACATGCACACCAAGCTGAAAAACTGAAAGGCACTGTTCCATTGTTTGCCACAGTAAAAAAAAAAAAACATTTCCACAGGATATAAAGGAAATTTAAGGTAAGGTTTTGGAACAAAGAAGGTGTATTTCCATTCACTGCTGTTGAATGTCTTTTTTAATGCCACACGTCAACATGGACTACGCAAAGTGTAAATGTCAATACATCGGCAATCTTATGTCAACACTGTTGCGTCACATTTTGTCTTGAATATGTCAAATACAAATGTCTTATAGCTCTTTGACATCAGCCAGGCTCTGTTCTGGTTCAGGCTCAATCATCAGCGTCTGCAGATGTTAATCAAATCATAATAAGATTAAGGACCTAGAACTGACATGTAGCATGGTCAGGGGTCATTGTGTCGCTGCACAGGGTAAATTTTATTTTTGTTGTCCTGTTTTTTTGACATTTCCTGTTTCTTTTATTAATAGTAATTACCAATTAAGGTACTCTTAAAGCCCCTCAAACTAACCAAAATTACAAGGCACTCTGGTTCACCTTGTGAGAAGACAGTATTCAATTTATTTAAAAGAGAATTAAAATTTTAACAAAACACTGGTAATAAACTCAAAAGCACATCACACAATGATGTCTGTAGTAGCACTACTCTTGCCTTCTCCACTTGGTGTTAAAAAGGTACAAGGATAAATCCGTGGCAGCACTGCAGGTGCTGGCAATTACAGCGAACGCATGGAAGGATTTTCACACCATCTTCATGCAGCGTATTGAAGGTGGTGGCAGTGCGTGGCAGTTCTGTGAAAACGGTCCCTCATGCGGTGTGCTGACTTGGAAGACCTGGTGAAACCTGGTGAAATGCAATGCTTTTATGAAGTGGGGCCCTTATTACAACACTTGCATTCCCAATACATTTTTTCCACACTAACCAATTTGTGTCTGTATTTTATTATTTTTTCAAACAGTTGCGCCAAGTTGGCTCTTGTTAAAATTTCTAATTTAACAACATCAAGCCATCATCAAGCCATCAGCCAACATTATAATAATATGTCTGTCCCCTAATCCATCAACTCTATGAAGGAAAAAATTCAGCAGATTATGAAAAATAGTTTTTTAGTCTCTATTTAGGAACAACACCAAGCAAATGGACCTGAGCCAGAACCAGGTCTCTAACACTGAGATGCGCTCCACCGAGTGAGCCTTCAAGTTTTTTTTTTTTTTATAAGTAAAGAAAAAAATAAACTACTCCATCGGGAACAGCTCCAGTATAATTCTGTGCCGGTTTGTTGTGTCGATAGTCTGCCAGAGGTTGGACCAATATTGACGCAGGATCCACATCCACAGTCACCCAAAATATTCTCCTTATATCTTTCAGAATGTCCGTCCAGTGTGAATGAACACATAACCAAACACAGTGAGTATGTGCGTTTTTGGACACATACTTGCTCAGAAATCTAAACTATTATGTGTTTTCTTTATAAAGTGATCGATATAATGAATATATTTTTTTGTATGTAAAATGAACAGGAGTCTGTGTGTGTTAGCCCTTCGATTGAATGGCGATTGTCTATAATGTACCCCACCCCACGCTTTGCAATTCTAAATCAATGCAGGAAGTCCTTGTAGTAAAATTCATCAGTTTGTATATATAGCCCCATCAGACGTATAAACACACATTTGCTAAACACATGCATATATATTCAAATCCAAATGTGACAACCATATTTGTCTATGTTAACACCTGCCCACTCAGTCTCATCATGTTATCCTCACTGCGACACCTCGCTCCTGCTCACACCAACGTGACAGATTAGAATGACTGCTGTCCCATCCCCTGAAATATCCCGTTCCCACACATACCTATAACACAGCAACACAACAGGGTCTCTACAAATAGAAACAGAGGCGAAAATTGAAAATATGGAAATTCACAGTAAGGTGTGTTTTAAACCAAGCCCTGCTGGTGCTGTTGTGATCGATACAGAGAGCAAGACAAGAGGCGTGAAGTATGAAAACCCCGAAAAATAAAAAGAAGCAGATGAATAAACCCTGTATATGAATAAAATATTATAAATAGATGTGTAGAAAGGGCATAGAGAAGAGTCTAAGTAACCCAGATCCAGATTGAGAGATTTTATTAAACTGTTTTTCTGCATAAAATGTAATATTAGACATATCTATTTATGCATGTATCACAGTCCTGGGAGCCAGGAAAAATTGACCCAGAAAAAAGATTAGTCACCAAGTTTTAAGGGTTTTAAAAGTCAAAAAGCCATAAATAAGACATAGGCCCAGCTTAGATTGGTGCTATACTGTTAAAATTTGCATTTTGTGTTAGCATCAAGGACGGTAAAAAAACAACACACTAACAACCATCGATATAGAACTTGTCGCAGTTACATAATAAAACAACATTACACTGTCTACTGAAGAGTTTGCTAGCTGTTGTGACTAGGCATGAGCGGTATGAGAGTCTGACCAGAAAAATAGTTTACAAAAAATACAAACAGCATCCGGCAAATAAATGAGTGGACTTCCATCAGACATGGTTTTAAACTCAGATTTCAAATCATTTCACTGGTTTCACTGGTCTATTCATTTGGTGATGTTAATTAATGACGATTTCTTTAAAAGAAGCTCTCTGGTAAATGTGTCTATGTGGCTTGTTCTGATTTTGTCTCATCAGCATTTATTACTGTAGTGGAATATCACATAACTTGGTGGTTTCAATATCACAATTATCACGGCGTCTTAAAACTGTGCTATTGGGACCGGTGCACTTCTGCGTTGTGTTTTAATGGCGTGTGTCAGTAATTGAACTAAAAAAGCAACTATTACAATAGGGACCTGTTACATTATACCTTGAAACCAGAGTCTTGATGAAGAATGGATAGATATTGGAGAGAATGGCAAACCAAGTGAGCGTACTGCAGAAAGTCAGCAGCACCGAAGCACCTCGTAGTCTCTCTCACTCGTACCTTCTATACCTTTTTCCAAAGGCAAGAACTCACCAAAGATCTTCAGTCTTGTGTAGGTCAAAGCAAAGCAGCTTAATTTCTAAAGCACAATTAATACAATATGTAATTCAAAAGTGCTTTACAGAATTAGAGTGATTGATTGAAAAGGTTATTGTAACAGAAACAAAAACTTTCATAAATTGATTTTTTTTAAAACACACAATGTATATTTTTTATATTTATTGCACTGAACCACTGACCTGCTCTATGTTGTATCATGGTTTGACAAAAACTATACTTGGGTTTTAAAAAATGCAGCACTATGCATTTGTTAGCACAGTCTGAGTCCAACATGACATGCGGCTGTGGAAAGTTGTTTCCACTTAAACTGTTGACAGCATGGACTTTACCTTTCCTCCCTTTCTTTTCCAGATGTCCAGGTAAGCAACAGCCTCTTACTCTTAGACACAGTAACCGTCCCCCATCAATTGCCTATTCACACAGCCTCCTACAAAGGGCAGTCATCCGGCAAACTGTTCAGTTGCCGGATGACTTATGGCGTTATATTTTTAAATTGGCCACTCCAACACCTCTGATAAATCAACACAGAGGACATTAAATGGTTCATTATTATCCTGATATGATTCATGGTCAGTAGGGGCTTGGTGGCAAGGGAGTCGACGGACGAGGACACGACAAAACAGCTTCTCGCTGTTCCGCCGCTCCTTGTTGAGACAGTCACGTCAGTCTGATTTATGGTCCGGTGCAGACAGAGCTTTGGACTGAGCTCTGGGGTGCAGCGGTGCAGAAGTGACACTACTGTATGCACATGACTGCACAAAGAGTATGCACACGAGGGCCACTACCAGACACTTAAGAGCTCATTTAGCATGATAAAGCTGTGTGTATGAATATGTTATGCGTACATCCATTTTCAGCATTTAGCTAAAGAAGCAAGGGAGTTAAAGGAAAGTTTCTGTAAAAGCAAAACTTAAAATGTCTGATTCATAAGTGACCAGACAAGTGCATTGTAAAAATATTATGGACAAAGATTAAGTTATGGCTTGTTAAGCTGTTGTTGTGGTTTGCTCTTGTCAATAACAGTGCCATAACCGTGGTTTAGAAAAATAAATAGTAGATAATGTAATACACATATTGTTACATACCGTAAGCGTCCATAAATTATTATTGTTATTGATTTATGGCCGCATTCGGCTTACGCAGTTACTTGATTTACTCAGTTTTTTTGTTGTTTTTTTTAAGAGAGAAATGGACATTACCCACCAGAAACTGTGGCGGCAGTAGCTCAGTGGTAGAGCGGTTGTCCTTCAACCGGAAGGTAGGCGGTTCGATTCCCGCCCTCCCCACAGTTCATACTGTCGTTGTGTCCTTGGGCAAGACACTTAACTCACCTTGCCTCCAGTGGCTGTAACACTGGTAATTACGTAAGAACAATGTAAGTCGCTTAAAAGCGCCAGCTAAATGTAAATGTGAAATGTGAGAAATAGTAGTTTTTGGATGAACAGGATGAGTTTCAAAAGGCAACAGACTGACTGCCTGTGTGCTGTTGGTGAGTGGATAGAGAACATAGGCTCAATAATTTAGCTGCTCTATTTGGATGAGCGTTTAAGCCACATCTTAATGCTATACATCATTGGGTAATTGTCCTTTGATATGTTGGAGAACTCCAAATGTCCTTCCTCATCAAAGACAGTTAAATCGAGATCTGTCTGTGGTTATCATATACACAACTAAAACTACAAAACCTACCTTAAGGTCAAATGTACAGTGCCGTTATAGACAGACATTATTCATATGCATATACGGTAAAGTAACACAACAAAGCTGTGCAGAGATGTGTGAGGGCATCTTAGTATTCTCGCTCCATATGCTAATGGTAAACAACACAGAAGCCAATGTGTCCATCAGTAGAGTATTGACTGTCTTAAACATTCAGGAGACAACCTCTTTGCTGCCTTTAAAGTGTCTCATTTAGTCTATTTACACAGAAGGAAATGAACGGAAAATACTGTTGATTTGTTTTTTTTTATTTTGTGGGTATGTCTCTTTTTGTCAATTTATACAGTAGCTGAAAAGAAAATATGATGCCTTTTTTTTTCTTCTTTTCTGCACAATTTATATTATATATGTATATAGTATTGGTATGCAGATACTTTTGATTTGTGAGATGAATACAAACAAATAATTACATAACTCCAATATAACCAAGTAGTAAGCACATACATTACAATATACAAATGTAGTGAACACCACATTAACTGATGTTAACTGAGACCAAGACAAGATAAAGACAAGATTGAAAGTCAAATACTACAAGCTACCCTTAGACCAAGTCCATCCTCATGATTGGTAAGCTGAGTTGTGTGTCCCAATGTCACGTATGCTAACAAATATCTCCAGCTAATATAGAAACATACTCAAACAATTCAACAAGGAACTAAATGCTCAAATCCTAAGTGGTGAATAATGCCTGATGGACTGCATTGTTTGCTCGGTGAGCTATAGTGTCTGTCTGCGGATCCAACTACTCAGCTGTCAGCCTTGTCTTCAGGCGTTTTTTGGTTGAAAGCTTCTCTTCTCAGCCATCTGTCTTTTAGCTTTCATCTAATGCCTCTGATCTGCTCTGTCATTTCAATAAGCCTTTCTGGAAATAAATCGATGCTCTCAGCTGCTGCCTGAAATAATACTGTGTGCACAAGAAGTCAGCCGTGGGTAGATTAACCTGTTGGGGATAACATTCACTGTTGGGCGCCTCTTTACTCTGACCCCTTCAGCTCTGGTCATTTATGTGTGTTTGTTCTGCAAAAGATCAACAGCATACGACATTTGGAATTATGGACCATGTGACAACAGCGGGAAATGATGTTTGTAAGATCAACATTGTAATTATACTGCTCTTGCAAGCCCAATAACTAGTTGTTGTTGTTTTTTGTGCATAATTGTCCATTTAAATATAATGGCTTATTTTGAAGAAAAAGAGACAGAAGAGATGCTTTTATCTCACAGAAATAATATAAATTGTGGTAAGAAATAAAAGAGAGTGGGACTTATTATTGTCTTAGTTTTACCTTATGACTATAGCCATTGTCTTTGTGTTGCACCTAAATACTTTCTACTACTGCCATTACAATAACTGCAGTGTGTTCATGAGCCTTATTCAACTATTGGACTATTACTATTGGATTCAACTTGGTCATTCCAAGTTTCCACATAAATGCACCAATAGTCCTGGTAAGGTAAATGACTGATTATGTTGTTCCAATGGGTGTGTGCAAAAAACGTATGCACAAAGAGCTCTGACC
This sequence comes from Perccottus glenii, assembly GCA_024416835.2. NCBI lineage: Eukaryota > Metazoa > Chordata > Actinopteri > Gobiiformes > Odontobutidae > Perccottus > Perccottus glenii. Next base: position 5,899,481 of record CM044548.2, read on the forward strand.
TCAGCACCGATAAAAGCTCTTGTTTGCCTGTGACACATTTCTTTACCACATCCAAGGTTTTAAGAAAAATCTTCAATCAAACATTCATTTTTTTAGTTTGAAAACTCTTTATGTGTAGACGAGGGGCCCAAACACAAACTGTGCGTCTATGAAAATATCCATGTACTGTACATCTGTAACCAGGAACTTATGACCATATTTGGGGGTAGAGCTTGACAACAATGACGAGTCACATGGGTAGCAGTTGCTCACTAGTACATTAGCCTATAGATCAGGGGGGTCAAACTCATTTTAGTTTAGGGGCCACATACAGCCCAATTTGATCTGTAGTGGGCCAAATAAAAATTTGAATGAATGAATGAATATAACTAACAATAAATAACTCCAGTTTTTCTCTTTGTTTTAGTGCAAAGTATAATTTGGCTTTGATGCTAATGCTATTTTGCTAGCAGTAACCTCTGAGCTACAGGTAAAAACAGATGCTGACATTTTAACAGCAAAAGAGTAAGTTAATTGCATTTCTTTGATCTGGTGTTCAGCTCTGGGTCTCAGTGCTGTGGTATGTCCGCTCTGGGCCGCTGACAGAATTGATGGGGCCCTATGGCCAGAGGCAATTAGCTGCTGTCTTAAGACGTGCACACCATTTCTGGTTTCCATGGTGAGTTGACTTTAGTGTGTAGTTACTGGCTGTTTGAAGGTCTGTGATGTAAGGTGTTTTGCAGTTACTCAACAATTCTGTGACTGAGTGATATTTTATTGCATGTGACAGGTGCAACAAATACTTGCTATTAATATACACATGGCTCTGAAAATCAGTTTGTCATATGGCGCACAGTAGGCCCTGCTACACATCCCCACACAGTGGCCCAGTGACATTAGCAAACAGAGTGACATCTCTATAACATGATACACAGATACACACCTAAATTATGGCATGATGAAACTAATTTGCGTGGAGCCAAAACAGGCAATTACTGGATCTGCTCTACTTTGGACAACTCCCAGACTTTCCAATTACAGAAATTCAAGTGCTGATGCTCTGCCAGATTTATAAAGATATGTGTGTGCGTGGACTTCATCTGGTACAATGATTGCAAATCAGCAAAATGCAAGACCACCCAGCAAACAAGCCCCTTTTAGAGAGAAGCCTGTGTTCCCCGGAGACTGGGGCAAAGAAATACACAGTCCTCACTAAAGATGGTTGAAGGCCTGAGGATGGAATTCCATCTCAGCAGAAAGGTGAGTGGAAAGCTGCCGTGAGTGACAGCGTGGAGCCAGATGATAAGCGCTTGAAAATTACATCATGTTCGTATCTCTCAGATGTGCCTCGGTCGCTACTGCTACCACCACAACCTAATACTACAACGCTCGATACTCTTTCATCCACTGTTAGCCTTCACTTAAAAATATATGTACAGTATTCTTCAATAGGCATAGTTTTCGTCCCATCACTTTATGAAATGAACAGCCCTTGGCTTGGATTGTTATAGCATTTTTTATGCCTTTTACTGATGTCTGTGCAGTTGCCTTTTCTTGTAAATCATATATAATAAAACTAATTGCACTTTCTGCCAGATAGGGGCCACTAAAGCAAATGATGATGCAGCAATAAAACAGTACAACATACCCCCTCTGACATTAAGATGTTCAGTTTAATTTATTTAAAAGCAAAACAATTATATTTGATTTAGGTTTGTGCTTTGCTGTTGTTAGCAACCATTGCATTAACATCTTACAGTGTATTCATATAATCTATTCAATTATGTTTAGACTTTATTTTTAGCTGCAGTTTCTCATTTTTCTAAAGACAATGATAGTAACTTTACATTAAAGAGGCCTATAGGTTTATATCATAGATTGTAAATAAAAATATATTGATTTTCTTCTATCATGGTGATATATATAAATTTGCTCATGGAGTGAGCATATTTAGCTTGGGTCAGTAGTGTTCCTAATGTATCAGGAAAAAATACATTTAATTAAGTTTTTGACAAATACTGAAATATATTTTAATAGATATTTTTATTATACTTAAAGTGACCAGCAGAGGGGGCTTTGACACTAATTCCTCACTGTAACCTTCACAAAATGAAATACTAGAATGACACACACTGATAAGCAGTTAAGTGTTCCGTTTGAAGATATCATTCCTGGTTCTTCTTTTGGCCTTAATGATTTTGAACTATTATGTAATTGTTATTTTTGTGGTAAAAAATGACAGCAGAAGAAAAATGTGAAGAATGCAAAGGTCAGAATCTCTTTTGGATTTATTTGTGTAAGAAAACAAAGAAAAAGTGTTTTGTGAGACACATGGAGGTCATTCACCTCTCTCTATACAACTGCTATAAAAATAACACACTTTAATGACCAAAAGAGTGTGTGTCAGACATTTGACCGGTGAGTCACTTACCCTAACAAACAACAAACGGCAAGGTAGCAGCAAGGCTGTCTAAACAGTAACCCAGCAACGAGGTCAAAGACCTGAAATTTAACAAGCTGAACTTTGCTTTAAAGGCTTTTCTGTGCCTTTGAGAACACAAGTCTCATTTTCAGGCCACATGTATTTTATAGTTTTAACACAGAAAGGTTTTCTGTTTTGTGATTACTTAAGTAGTTAAGTAACATTCACTACTTCCTCGTTTTCATATGACGTTTCCTCAGGTGATTAGTGATAGTGAGTGTTTATTATAAAGATAGTTCTCTGTCCATTGAAAGAGGGGAGTGGAGAATTAATCAGATAACTCCTCCCTACAACCTTTGGAAAAGTTTTTTTTTTTCCTCCTGTATCCGAACAGCAGTAAATCTCAGTCAGTGACGGGACATCACAAAAGTGAGTACACTAACATCTTTTGTACATTTTTATACTTGTTATTGTGGTTATGAATAAAAGTAATTGTAACAATACTTTCACTTCTCCAGATTCAGTAATGTATTACATGTTGTGTACGCTGCTTCTCCTCCTGTCAGGTAATTTAATATACAATCATAAAAAATCACTGTATTGCATTATTCCATCACACCTGCCCTAACACGAGTTGACGTGTGTGCAGGGACGAGTGCTTTCTGATCCACAACGTGCACCACAGCCTGTGCCTGGAAGAAACATTGGCAACAGGTGAAGTTGTGCTGAAAAAGTGCAACCTGGACTCCGAGTCCCAGCAGTGGGTCTGGGTGGATCGGAGCCTGCTCATGAGTGTGGCAACTTCCAGATGTCTGTCGTCCCATGACATTCGGCCTGTCCGGACCAAGGCCTGTCCAGAGCTGGAAGATGAGGCCAAGGGGCTAGAGTGGGACTGTGACAGTGACAGACTGATCAGCAGGAACACGACAATGCTGCTGTCCACAGACGGCAGGCGACTAACCCTGTCCAAAGGCAACACACACTCCAAGTGGAGATCGCTGGACGAGGGCAACATCTGCCAAGAAAAACTGCGTGAGTGGATTTATTTTTCACATCCCACCAACAAAGCTTTTCATTAAACTGTCCCTATAGAGTTACATTAACTGCTATGGCATGTGGACAGATAATATATATATATATATATATATATATATATATATATATATATATATATATTTTTTTTTTTTGACAATACTTATTTGATTGTTTAAAGAAAAAAAGGAAAAAAAAGAATACAACACCTTAATTAACTATAAATCATAGACCAAAAAGATTTAGGCTAAAGTCAAATACTTATTATGCCTAACCCTTAATATAACTTTAACATTTAAATAAAGGTGCAATACAAAAAGTGCTATACATGGCAACAAAACAGCAAAACAATTACAATAAATTCCATTCACCAAACTGAAGAGAAAAACAATATAAAACAAAAGAGATACTATTATATGTTCTATACTATTTAAACCACTATTAACATTCTTTGCTACATCTACAATCCCAATTTACATCCCAGTATACCTACCAGAAACCCTCTTTTTATATATAATATAGATGAATGGAGATCAAACTTTTGGGAAGGTCACTGTCTGTCTAAAAGGCGTACAATTTCCCAAAGTCACAGCCTGATGGAACATTTTTCTTTGATTCCCTCGACTTATTTAAAACGGCTGGGTGGTGTTGAAGATGTTCAAGGTTTTGTGAAGTGACAAATTACTGCAGTGTGTTTGAAAATAAATGTAAGTGTCTTGTCTAATGGAAACATGTATTAACCTGTTTGCCTTCTTTCCAGGAACAAGAAGGGAAACTGAGGAATTTGAGGTTGTGGAAGAGCATGCCATGACAGAAGAACAAAAGGAATATCTTCGCTGGTTTTACCGTACAGTGGACCGTAAGTGCAGCTCCTTACGAGTAGTGTGTTTGGTATGGAAAAGTAGAATTAAAAACATGAATGGCAATGTAAATAGACTGCTCTTCATCTTTTTTCACAGCCAAATATTGGACGTTTGCATTGCTGGCCCTTGCTTTTGTTTGCCTCCTCATTGGTTTTATGTTGCTGGGGATGGGAGCCATGGCAAACAAGTAGGAACCCGCTGCTTTTCCCAAAATGAACTGAATTACAATGAACTCAGCTTTTGTCTTTGTTACATATTGGAAGTCAATTTTTAAATGTGGCTGCATTGTTTTTTTTCCTTTCCTCCATCCCCCCTTCCCAACAGGAACAGAAAGAAGATCGCCAAATACAAAGCGGCAGCCACAGCGCTTCAGAAAAGTGATGGTGAGGAGCTGCGGGTCATTTTGCACAAAGACACCAGCAGCAGCAGCACGCCAGCGACGCCTCAAGCTAAGCCTTCTGCACTGCCTCCAAACGGGGAGCTGAGCGAGTGCAAAGCGGGGCACATCATGCTCACGTATAAAGATGGCAACACCTCCAGCTTGTACCCAGATGCTGCCGCAGAACCCGAGCTGACAGTGGAGGATGACGAGGCGGAGGGGGCAGAGGAGGAAGAGGAGGAGGAGGGGGGAGGAGGAGGAGGAGGAGAATTCAGCAGAAGAGTAGCAACTTGAAGAAGTGGTGGAATGAAGAGTAGAGTATATATAAAAAAAAGAATTGACATCATTTCCATCTGGCAGCGTGCATTTTAAGAATTAACGTGTTTGTATTTTACCCATAATGAAAGATATAGTGGGTTCACAGACTTAGAAACCAGACACTGTAAAATATCACTGTGTACTTACTGTTAAATATCTAATAAAAAGTTACTTACAGAAATGTTCTGTCTTAATAAAAATCTCCACATCAATTAGTTCTGAGCCTTTAGGGAGTTATAAGATTGTATTAAATAAATGTACAATTAAATAACACAGTGTATCAATTACCACAGGTCATTTGGGCTGAACTTATAAAAAAAAAGTGTTGTTTATTGCTGAAACGTAATTAAAATCAAAGCAGCCCTCGGAGCTTCACACATAGCTAAGTATAAATGATCTGTTTCTTTGATTTGTCACTCTAGAGATCAGTGTGTTAATGAGCTTTGTTTTATGAGCAGTGAGTGGGCCCGGATCCCGCTGCAGGAGTCTGCCATTACCAAACAAAAGAGTTGGTACAGAGAGAGTATTTGGGGAACAATTATGTTGGCACTTTTGACATAATTTGTCCTTGGTGAAAGAACACACTGGGAAACTAAACCAAATAAAGCTTTCATCAAGAAGGTTTTTTTTTGGCTCCACTGTGGCAAAGTGTTCTTTAAACAGTTTTTGGCAACCAGCAGCTGTAAAAGACAAAGAGGTAAAGTATTTGTAGCCATCCTTTTCCTATTCTGGTGATCTCCTTCTAGTTCATTATATCTTTCACCCTCAATTAACTTGAGTCTGTAATAAAATATCAAAAAAGCAGATTTACTTTTTCTTGTCTAGCTGTTAATAACATTGAAGTCTTTTGTAAATACTCTTGAGAGAGTCCGTGCAATGTCAAAGGAGGAGACAACACAAAGGAGATCAGAAGATCTTGAAGCCTTTGAGCAGCGTGAGTGTAGCAGCTCGCCGTTTGCTCTGGGCCCTGGAAGTCTTGACCGTGACCAGTTTGGCCGTAGCAGGCGCCGGGAGCTCCTTGTAGCAGGGGGTGGTGAAGGAGGGAGGAGAGGAGAGTGTCAGGAGCGCCTTGTCCTCACTGATGTAAACCAAGCGTCCACACTCCACATCCCGCCGGGCTCGCCTCACCGCCTCGTGGAAGACTTGCTGCACGCAGAGGAAGTCCATGCAGGCCGAGACTTCATAGAACAAACATCCGAACCGCGAGGCGAGGTCCTCTCCATCAGACTTACTCACCTGCCTGAGAGGGGAAAGTAAAAACAAAATCATTTAAATAACATTCCTTATTTGATTTACACTCAGTCAACAGCAGTTTACATGAAAGTATATTTCATACAAAAATATGTCTCAGCATGATGCATTCTGTCTGTGAGCATCTTAAAATACTGTTCGACTCAGTGGGTGGTCAGGGCTCACAGCGTAACTCTAATGCTTCACAGACTCCACATGTGCACTTAGTTTAGTACATTTTTATACTAATGATGACAAAATGGTTACGTATTGTACTTTTTTTATTTACTGAATTCTGCATAGCCGAGCTCGCACATGAAACATAATCCAAAATAACAGCAGAAGGATTTTGAATTGAACATCCTTCTGTTTACTTACAAGGCACATAATGGCATACCTGCCTTGCAGACCCTTTAGAGCCATATCATCCTAATTTGAGTGCTGAAAATGGAGGGTTACTGATTCCTAATGTTTCTCAAAGTACAACGGACAGTAGAGCCTTTAGCTACTAAGCTTCTCTCTAATGGAATCAGCCCACAGCTCACATCGCCCACACGAAGCAGATACCTTCAAGGTTAAGCTTAAGAGCTTCCTTTTTGATAGAGCCTACAGTCAAGTAATACAGGCACAGGGTTGACTTCACAGTTGTAGAGGGTGAGGGAAGTATGAAGCACTGAGCTTTTATCCTCTGGCTCTATCCATCCAAAAAAAATAACCTTGTTTAGTTCACTGCCATACAGGTTTTTACTCTGTCGCACTTTCGGACACTTTCGGACACTTTCGGATGTTAGATGACATACCATGACCTCACCTATACCTCCTTTGACCTTGGTATATATTCTATATGAAACTGCATAGGCCACATCTATTGCATGGTCTGTCTGTCCTTGGAGTGTTTTTAATAGTTTTTCCTTGTCCTGGTGGAGGGTGTTGTTCTCTACCATTCATTCAAGCTTTGAGTGGCTTTAAAGTTGTAGAAATACTGTAACTTAATTTAACCTGTGACCAGGGAACATTTTCTTAAAATATTGTCTTAAAAATAATACTATGAAAGCTCAGCCCTATATAATTAGATACTGAAACTTGTTTTAAAGGTAGAAAATCAAACCACTAACCTGTATCTGTCCATGTCCAACTTATTCCCGAGCAGAACAACGGGGGTTTCTGGCTTGAATGTTTTATTGTGGACAGTGAGTGTGTCGAGATACTGCTGGCAGACCTTGAAGCTCCCCAAGTTATCAATACTGTAGACGACAATAAACGCACTGGCCCAGGACAGGTACCGCTCAGGGTTCACGGGACCATCCTAAACTCAGACAGAACAGAAAAGCACCAGTAAATCCAACATCTAGCAACACTTTTAAAAGTTTTCTCTCACATATTTCTAATTGAATGTTTCACCAGCAGAGGTCACTATACACTCAAACATCAGATTTATTAAAACTACAATAAAGAGGCTATATTATACTATTATACCTTAGTACATCTTAACCTATGTAAAACAATGCACTAAATATTTAAACTACTCTCTTCAAACTGTACTGTAGTGACCTTCAAAAGTTTCTTTATATATTTATTTATTTTTATTAAGTCTGTATAGATTTTTACTGCAAGTTCTCTCTTTATATATTTCCCAACACTATTTTTGAAGTAAATGTAAACTGCCGTCATATGTGAATTTCTCCATTGTGGGATCAACAAAGTCTAATCTGATCTAATCTAACAGCAGCTGTATTGTACTGTAGCTACATTAACAGATGGGACAGATCTTCATCAAGATAGGATTTCTGAATAACAACCCAAAAAGAAGCACAACAAACTGACACATCTCAGCTTAGGATGTGATTCTAACTGTGTAATAGAAATATTATAATATGAATATGAAATGTAACAAACATTTACTGCTATAATGATGTATTAACTGATACACTCAGTTCTCGTATCAGTTAAACTCAAAATTGGAAAAGTCTTTTCACTTTGGAAACTAAGTCCAGATGCCTTTGCTTTAACCTTTTTGCCATATTAACAGGGTAATTAAAAGCAAGGACTTCAACTGAGACGCTGCAGCACAGTAATGTTTGTCACAGTTGTTTTGAATATATGAAGAGTTCATTTGCAAAAAAATAGAAAAAAGCCATTTTGAAAATCAGTTAACTGAGGCTTGTAATTTATTCTTTGCATTCTTCCCAAATCCATTTTAGTGCTTCTAATTGGTCACAGCCACTCAGGTTTGGTTTGACTGATATCACTTTTGGTAAATAGTAGAAAGAATGTGACAATTTAAAAAAAAAAACGGAGTTATCTGCTTTTGTGAATGAACACTTCATATATCTTCAGTCTAAATTGTTCTGTTTTCTCCCAAACTTAACCTAATCTTGACTATATTTACTGTCATTCATTTGTTCTATGACTGTAAATGACTGTCCTGGCCTTTCCGTCCTGGGACTGGATCCCTCCTTCTGTGCTTCTCCCTGAGGTTTATTTTTTATCCTCTGATCCTGATGGAGGGTCTACCTACATGAACTGTTGTCTAGTTACAGCCTTTTGTCTTTATCTCTTTGTAAAGCCAGGTTCTGATCTTGGGTTATATAAATACATTGAATTAAAAGGCAGACATATATACAGCGGTGAATAATTTAATACCTTCTCTAGTCACGCCAAGATAAAGATAAAACATAAAACACAGACATTATTATTAGTTTTTATACCATGACATTTTCAAACCTTTATCTTAAACTGTCCATTGCCTTAAACATATTCACACACATTTACATAAATATTTGAAGAAACCCATTTATACCTGATCATAAGTGTCCATCACTCTCACTCCGACGGGCTGCTGGTCCACAATCTCTTCAGAAGAATAAATATCCTCTAGGGCAATTTCAGAGGAAGAACGGAAAGAGCTATTTACTTTCCCATTTTCAGGGAACAATACAAAACACAACAATTTACCGTCAACACCCATCAGACACAGAAACAGATACAGACGTGATCTACAGGCTGAGATCTCACCGAGATGAGGGTCGTATTCACTGATGAAGCGCTTCGTGAGGAATTTTACAGTTAGTGCTGCAGAACAAAGAGAGAAAGAGAGAGATTAAATGTGATGTGAAGATGCTACAGCACTGTCTGAATGTGTAACCTCAAGGGACCGGGGTCGAGGGCCATGAGAAAAGAATAGCAACATAAACATTTCCATTTCCAGGATTTCTGAAGCTTGATGACGCTCGCAGTGCAAAAATGTATATCTGACAACAAACAGTATACGGATAACTCAGTAAATCCTAATGATGAGTTTACATTAATGGCTTTGAATGGTAATTAAACTAGGACCACATGAAAACAGTGGGGGAAACCGGAATACTGACAGGATGTTGTGTTAAGTCTTGTCTGGGAACAAATAAGCACATTGTTATAGCAACAGCATATCCTTTTCAACAGTCAATATACATTTTGTATATAAATAGTTTCAGGAGTCAAACCACAATTATGCATTTGAAGATGTTAGACAAGAGACTAAAGTTACTGTCACATTGAATCCAATTGATTGCTTTAAGGTATTAGGGAGAACAATTAAGGGCAAGGGCTTATTCTCTGGCTGTTGTACTGTTTGTACAGATTATTAGGGGAAGCTTTCAGATGACGACAAGGTTCAGCCTTTCAACATGAGTGTGATCATTATTACCTCACATCACGTGATTGTATTTGTTATCTCACTAAAAGATATAAGAATGAAACAAATGGACATACTTTAGTTGACAGATATAACACTATAATGTACTGGTCCCAGGATACAGCCCAAAAAGGGTAACAACTCTTACATCTCTGTATTGTTATGTAGCTGAAAATGTTAATAAAAATATAAAACAGCACAGCAGTAAATGAATGGTTTAAATGGTTGGAAAGGTCCATTGTAACAGTTTATCCCACACATAGTGACACAGCCTGTCCGTCCTGAGAGTGGAACCCTCTTTCTGTGATTATCCCTAAAGGCTTCTCTCTGGGTTTTTTAGGTTTTCCTCTGATCCTGACGGAGGGTGTAAGGACAGGGGATGATGTCTTGTACAGTCTGTAAAGCCCATGTAAAGGCAGTTGTTCATTTGATTTTAAGCTCTGTACAATTAGGCCTAGCTCACTCTTCTTCTTTCTTTTAGTTTTGCAGATATAACACTATAATGTAGACTTACTCATCCCGAGATATAGCCCAAAAAGGGTAACAACACATGTCCCACAATCAATCACAATCACATGTCATACCTGATTTTCCTGAGCCCGTAGCACCGAGGAGCACCAGGTTACATTCATATGAACATCTCTCTGGAGCCGCTGCAAAGTTACAGGTCTTAACTTTCCCAAACATCAAGGACATGATTAGATTCCTCCGAGCTACTCCTTCAATTCAAATCTTGTCTCGCATTCAAAGCCTCGTCAGATAAAAATCGATTAAAATATGATACATTTCCATATAGACAGGCTGTATTTGTAAACCCATGCTATATTTTCGCCGCAATCCGGAAATAAATCAAGTTTTCTTATGCGGGGGAAGTTGGCTGAAAGCGATAGTCCAGATAATTTGGAGAGAGTGTGTGTGTGTGTGTGTGTGTGTGTGTGTGTGTGTGTGTGTGTGTGTGTGGACAGGAAAAATGTCCCGCGCGCATCTGATGCACGGCCTCTCCATTTTAGGAAAAACACTTCAAACCAAGCTTGTAAAACCAAGAGTAGCACGCACTCATCATCTCTGTGGTGACTTTGTGCTGAAAAAAATTGCCAAATAAACAAAAGTGCGTTTTTTCCCTGTTGTTATTATATAAGCGCGAGCCCAAAGGTTTGTGTAAGACTAAAAAAACGGACATGTTTCCTACAAAATAACTAAATGGGCAGGCTCAAGATGCAAGCAAACAGCTGTTAATCTGACAAGTTGAGCTGTTAAAGTTTGCTGGGGTTTTTTTTGCTTTTTGACTCTCTATTACTTGTTTAACTAATAATTTTATTTAATGTCGGACTTTAACTGAAGACTAAATTTAGGTCTTATTATTTTATTTTTTTTTTGTACAGTGTAGAAACATGTTAACCAGGTTAGATGGATTTGAATACGTTTTAATTTGATTGAACCGATTTTAGATGGACTTTAACAAGTTTTAGTCGGATTTAAACAGGTTTTAATTGGATTTAAACAAGTTTAAGTTGGATTTGAACAGGTTTTAGATAGATTTGAACAGATTTTTGTTGGATTTGAACAGGTTTTTAGATGGACTTGAAAAGGTTTTAGTTGGATTTGATCAGGTTTTAGTTGGATTTGATCAGGTTTTAGTTTGATTTGATTGGGTTTTAGCTCACTTTATTCATTCATTCAGGCACAGAGCACGTTTCATAGCCCACATTTCTGTAAATAAACCAGAATAAGCCAAAAAGCTATATTTAATCTTCAGTGGAGAGATGTTTAAAAGCCACCCTCAAAACAATAACATGATTAAAGTTACAAATTCTGCAAGATTTCAACATAAAATAAAGTGAAAGTAGTAAGAAGTAGTAGAAAACATCAAGGTAATATGAATAGACTTTCCAATGAGCCAATACAGTAGGCTACAGTACAAAGAGTAGGCTATAAGATTGTATTGATATTTGTTTCATATTGTTGATAAGACACAGATTTGCATATTTAACTATGTTTCCCAGCAGAATAATTTATGTTTCTGTATTACTGGAGCATAATCAGAATCAATGTTTCCTGTTACACGGTTTTAGAGAAGTGGTTCCAGCCTGTGACCAAGTGGTTACTTCCACCTGTGTTGGCTACTTGATGTTGAATAGTTTATGTCTGCCATTTAAAGAGGTTGAATTTGATTTCATTACAGACTGCAACTTGAATGACAGTTTAGAGCAAATCTAAACTTGGCTGTAGCTTATTTAATATAGAAAAAATCTCATTTATAGCAATAAACAACAGAAAAAGTAACATAGAACCAGTGCAAAAAAAACTGGCACTGTCATTTTGTAAGCATAGGAAACAACCCATTGTTATAAAGTGACTGCTGCCCAAGGACAAGTCTTCAGCTGTCCCCCAACTGTCAGCGACAAACAAAGAGCAATATCATCTGCACACATTGAGTGCAGTCGTGCCATTTATCCATCTCCTCTTTCAGCAGGGCCACACAGCTTTCTCCTTTGGCTGCCTGTCATCGTAATGTCTGCCTACTATGTATAGAGGCTGTTCTCATAGCTGTGAAAACAAATCTACCATATGCTCAGGACAGGATTTGATGTATGTTGTCAATTTGCGGTAAAACTACAGATGTACAATAGTGTTTTTATTTCAGACTTGGAAGAAGAACGGCTTCTTGCTGTTGCCTTGTTGTTCTCTGAAGGATGTAATAAAGATCTACAGCAGTGAGGTGATGGAGTCCAGCTGTCCAGAGTTAAACCAGAAGCCAGGACACTGCAAGCCACTGAACAGTCTGAGAGTACACATACACGATCGCATTTTTCTCGTGAATAAAGCACTTCTCGCTCAGAACTGTGAGTACTTCCAAGCTTTGTTCCAGTCAGGAATGAGAGAATGCCAGGAGGATGAGATCCGCTTGCAGTGTGTGGGGGTTTTGGGTTTTCTCGTCATGCTGCAAGTCTTAGAAGGAGATCGACCCATGTTAAACAGTGACCAGATTGTGGAGGCAATTGAGTGCACTGCTTTCCTCCAGGTACCGACGCTCACTAAGCACTTGATCAATATCATAAATTCAGATAACTGCTTACTCATGTTCCACACAGCTTCCACGTTTGGTGTGTGGGGCCTCTTTGACAGCGCAGCGCTTTTCATCCGGGATATGTATGCTGACCTAAAGGAAGATTTATGTGCTTTACCTAAAACATTGACTGATTACGTTGAGACTCTTATTCCAGCTACATACATGGCTGTTTGTAGCCACTCACCCTCTTCTGAGCTGCTACAGGATTTCCAGAGGGCAGTGTGCTATTTGGATGAAGAACATAAAGAATGGAAAGTCCTGACACAGCTACCTGTTAACACCAGCACCAACAATGGCAGGGGTGGCAGTCCTCGACAACAAACTTTACATCATCGGAGGGGTGCATGATGTGAGTAAGAAGGTGGTACAAAGTGGATTCTGTTACAGTTCTTTAACTAATACTTGGTCGACAATCTGTGGGCCCCATCAGCTGCGCTACAACCTCACTCTCATAGGTCACGAAGGCTGCCTCTACGCCATTGGAGGTGAGTGTGACCGGAAAGAACTGTCGTCGGTGGAGAAGTACAGAGTGTCTAACGGATCTTGGACTTTTGTTTCTCACATTCCTCGACCGGCTGCATCAGTGGTGTCTGAAGTTGCTATGAATCGGATTTTTATCTGCCTTTGGAAAGGTAAGGGGGCCACTGATATACACGAGTATTTACCAGACAAAGACCAGTGGCTTTTGGTGACAACCCTTGTACGAGAACAGAGCTATGGTATTTACATGGTTGCGCACAAAGACAATCTGTATGTGATGCGTAATGGACCTTGCAACGACTTCTTGCTGTGTGTGATGGATTGTTACAACCTGAGCTCGCAACAGTGGACCGCCATGCCGGGCCAGTACGTCAACAGTAAAGGTTCTTTGTTTACTGCTGCGGTAAGAGGAGACTCTGTATTCACGCTCAGTCGAAAGGTGACCACGGAATACACAATAGAGGATTACAAATGGAAGCGGAAACGTGAGATGAACGGTTTTGGAAGGATTGGATCTATATATACATTTCTCATGAGGCTGCCCAAGGCCACTCTTGCTCTCACAGACGGGTCCACAGTGAAGACTCGGGGCCAAAGATCTGGAGACATTGTAGACCGTCGAAGAAACTTGCTGTGCTTTGATAATCTTTGAGGTCAGGTGGGAAATGCAGGAAAGGGAGCTACTCATTTAGGGAGAAATTCATGGATGGGGCTTCAGTCTTCATCTGTACATGTACCATATTCTGAACCATACTTTTAAAACCAAATACAAGACACTGAGTAATATGTTAATTTTCTTCTGTTACTGCTTTCTATCAGTCATCAGCATTTAGTTTTCTACAGGCCGTTGCTTGACTAAACTAAACTGGTTGTTGTGGGAAACTCTGGCCATGTTTTTACAGAAAACAAGCTTTGGATAACAGTGAATTCCCAGATGAATTTAGTTAAGAAGCAGAGTTAGATAAGGAAAACAAAAGTATGAAAAGAGATTCTTTAAAGATAACAGGTTCTTGCTTTGATTAAGTTGTGTTTAATGTAAAATAGAAGAAAGAACAAGTGTAGAATAGTATTTTTGTCTGGTTTTATTTAAGCTGACACAAAAACAACACAGATCACTTGATTGGATTTGAATCATAGCTAAAGTTACATGTAATAAACAATAAGAAAAGTGACAGAATATTAATAAAGAATATTGCAAAATGCCCATGTAAGAAATTATTTACACCCCATATTTCCTTTGCAAAGGCCACCATCTATTTTCAGTTTATTATTTCTCTCAAGCGCTTTAATAAAGTCCAACTTGTGTAGAAAACGAAGCGTGCTGGAATGGGAGTCGGCGTGATCCACGGTCATGCCACACGCATCATCAGCTCCTCCAGGGCCCGTTCACGGTGGTTTTCATGGACGAGCAGCACTTCTTTGATGGCATTCTGCTGGAAGCCCATCTCATTGAACTGACTCAGAAGATGAAGGAACTCCTCAGCCTGAAAATGAAGATGTAATTAATCACTCTTCTGCTTCTTTAAAGTGATTCCTTGCCATCAAAAGGAATGATTAAAGAGGCGTCTCAAATATACCCCCAGATAAACTAGATGTATTTAGAAATTACAGTCTTTGTAGAGATTTTCACTGGTGAAGACTTTACTATCTGACTTATGTCTTTGAGTTTAGTGAGCTCTGAAAAGAGGCAACAAATATAACTTGACTCTGCCACTGCCAGATAGAACTGCTCCACAGAACATGTTTCACAGTACCATCCGTTTAAAGCGTTTACCTGAATACCTGCTCAGTAGTAGCCTTATAACAGTAGCGATTAAGTCACTTCACATTGAGATTCCTATTTTACGCAAAACAACCAGTGTTTGTAGCCACTTTTCTAATGCTTTTTGCTACTTTCCATAATTACAAATAGCCTTTAATTATTCACTGTTATAACTGGAACAATTTACCTTGGTTTCACAATTTTGAAACATCTCCAGAGCCTCTTCCACCTGAATCATATCGTAGCCCAGTTGACAGAGATGGTCACAGGCCACCACATAATTCAAGATCTGCAAAATAAAAATAAAAATACTCAAGTAACAATAATTTTCACTTTGACCGTAGACCAGCAGCCTATTTAACCGGAGTAAGTACTCATCAAATCAATTCTCTGAGGCTTATTAGAAAACAGTAAAGTAGTTGTTTACCAGACAGGATTGTGTCAGATTCCACCCTTAATAACTTTAGCCTTTTACTCTAATCCGCCTCATACGTAGTCTGCAAGCTGCTTGAGTCCATCTGCAATTTGCTGTCAATATGAATTAAATCCCTTTTAACAATTTGTTCTTTTGAGTTGTCATCTTTTGTGTTGGAAATTAGAAATGGCAGACAAACACTGGTGTAAGGGCTAAGCAGGGGTTAAACTCTGCTTCATTACTCTGTTTCTCTGAGATTAATCGAATATGCTGTGACATCAGTGGAGTGAAATACAATATGTGTGAGAGCACGGCGACCTGGACTGAAGCACGCTGCCAAATGTAAGACGCAATGTTCTCCTCATTAGGTAATTACTTCTTCCCGGCTAATTGGCTCTTATTAAAGTAATTTGCCAGCTGCCACATCGTGTCTTGTTAAGTGGCAAGAAGTCAAAAGAAATGAAAGAGTGACGGTAAGAATTCAATAGACCAACGTCAAACTGTGAAATGCTTATTAAAATCTCTCAGTCATTCATGCTGAACATTTCCAGAAAAGGGTGAAAAACACTCTTTGTATGTTGAATAATAAAAGAGTACCTATTCAGTTCTAAATATACAAAGCACATGATTTTGATGTGATGATCTGTAGGCAGTAGAAATAAAGCTGGATCTGAAACGGATTATGATGTTTGCTTTGATAAGGACACCATGAAACCTGAGCCTATTATCATTTAAATGTTACTTATTTACAGCCACACTGCAGGATTATGATTACTTTCAGGCTGCTCTGAGGGATTTGATGAAGCACGAGCCCAACCTTTTCTGGAGCTTGCTGCCCAGTTTTCTGCAGCGCGATGATGGCCATGCGCAGAGGATACCCCCTGGCAGTGATTGCTCCCAGGAGCTCTCTCTCCTCAGGACTCAGAGCCGAGAGCAGCTCCACTGAAGAATCACAAGCAGCAGTGGAGACAGCCAGGGGGCGGGAGGCCGCGCAGGGATTTGTACAGGAATTTGGACTGATTGACTTCTGGGGGAAAAAAAAAAGGGAGACAGACTGAAGTGAGCAAATGTGTGCCGTTCTTAACGAATAGAATGGGTAAGGAGCAATAGGAAAGAGACAACATTAACTTATTTTAGCTTCAGGCAGGGTGCTTAATGGGATTTATGCGTCTCTGATTTCTTTGTGTCACCTGACTGTACCTTTCAGCACCACAGGCTTGTGGCTCTGCTGAAAGACAGTACTTTCCCTCACTAATCCCGGTGATCCTTTTATAACCTGGCTGGATTCAGACACAAGACTTTACACAAGCTATTTTTAGACTGCAGATCCTGCAAAACATTTGGACAATTTGAACTGCACCTTACTGGAAAAATATACCACGGGAATTCATTTCTCAGTTTAATAATGCGAACAATGAATGTCTCTGCATCCACAAAAGACAGGATACATTTTTAATATACTTTTAGAGGAGTTAAATAATGTATGCCAATCTTAAAATAAACAAGGTGGTGCTAATTTTACAAACTTTTCTGGCAATGAAGACATTTAATAGTAATGTGATCTGTGGCTTATGTGTGGAAATTTTTAGTATGGCTCAGGAAAAGCTAATGCCCCAAGCTTTACGTTATATTCATAGTCTGCTCCTGGGAACCAGAAGGAGGATTATATATATATTTCCTGGCAATACTATAAATTATGATTAAGCCACAATAGAAGGCTCTTTTTTTACATAACATCAATCTACTACAAAAATAAACACTGGAACCTTTCTTTGGGGTAAAAGGACTGTTAAGACCAGCTAATACTGTCAAAGCATTTAGTGAGTTCTCTCTGTGTCCACTAGGGGGAAACACACTACACAGAATGTCTTCCTCATGAATTGATGCTGCAAGAAACAAGTGAACCGGGGCAGTAAGGAATGTGTGTGCAACAGCCAGGGACTGCAGAAAGAAATTAGTGTGTAGCTAAATCTTGTGCAAAGCATCTCCTCGTGTGCATTCGTACATGGTCCTTAACAAATAATGAACACAGGGAGTTTAGGGGGAGATCCATCATTTTAAAATGTGTGTTAAAGAAAATACTAATAATGGCCTTAAAAATGTGGTGTCTTTAAGGGTTTTGAAGGCCCCATGATACATTTCCTGTTCTGATGCAGTTTACTAGATGGCTAAAGGTTTTCAATTACATTACAATAAAAGCACCTTTCTGTTGTAAATTTTCTGTAATAGAGCACTGCTATTCACCATCTGCTATTCTAAAAGAAGTTTTGTATGAAGAGAGGCATAAAAGAGAATTTCTACCGTGTGTGTTGGCTTTTGGCTGCAGGTCTCGTCCACTGAATCAGACCTAAAGTTGAGGGCTTTTTTTGTGCAAATGTGCAGAGATTCTTCATCAGTAAGATCCTGTTTTGAGGTCTCTAGCACAGAGAGAGAACACTGGCGGAGGTTCTTCCGGCGCTGGTGTGGCAGGCTGCTAAGGCACGTGGGGGGGTGCAGCAGGTCTGGGACAAAGGCTTTCTGTGCTTTCCTACGCTGACTTAATGCAGCAGGCTGGTCCTCATTGGAGGTGTTTGTTGCATTCGAGGATGTGTTCTCTTTCTCTACGGGGGCCTCTGCTTCATCCTCCGAGTCCGAGATGGCAAACTTGGTGCGAAGGGCAGCAGGGTTAAGACTGAAAGAGCGCAGGCGAGGATTGGGCTCCCAGAAGTCCGAGCTGTGGCGGCTGGCAAGGCGGCTCTGTTGGGGGCTGCTGAACATCATCCAGTACGGGGGGCAAGAAGGCTGCAGTCCTGAAGTAGAGGAGGAGACCTGAGGCCGCTGGTGGTTTATGAAGCCGTTCTGCAGGCCGGTTAGCACCCAGTTCTCCAGACTGAACTCATACTGTCAGAACAAAGTGTCACTTTTAGACTTTGTCACTGAGATATACACAGAACCAAATTTCATTGCCCTGTCCGAACATAATCTGCTTCTAGTCTATCATGTTCAAGGAGACAGATAGGAAACCCTTAACTAGAGGAAATATTATATTTTATATATTATATTTATTCATTTAGCTGACGCTTTTATACGCTTTTATCCAAAGCGACTTACATTAAGCTTTAATTCACCAGTGTTACAGCACATATTACATTCTTTTGCACCAGCAGCATTTGATGGGACATGGAAATTGTTGTGGATCCAAGCCAATGTTCAGATATTCTGACTGCACATTCACTTCATACTAGATTATAGGTAGAATACAAGTGCATACCTGTGTTTCCCGGAGCATATTAAGGTAATCTGGGGCAGTAACTTTCACATCTTCAATGACTTCTTGTGGGGCATCTTCTGGCATTTTCAGTGGGACACCTTCCATGCTGTTCATTTTACTGCAAGAGAGAGCAACAGAGGGACGAGACAATTTATACATCTACCACATCTTTTGAAAACCGTCAAATCCAACATCATGTCTGCCCTCACATTTGAACACCTGCTGCAGTTCAACACGCTCAGTCTGGCAACACACATTGTTCATTGAAGTAAATCAACAGTCTACTATAACGCCAGGTGGACAGATGGAGAAAAGCTTATGTCAATCTGTTCAGACCATTTCCAAAACAACCCTCTAAAAGTTTTAAAGCTTGACGTCAAGCAGCTGCACGCTCAAGGAATGACAGATGCAGCCACAAAACACTTCAGGAGAGCTCCTATGTATAAACAGGCAAGAGTGTTACGTGAGGATAGTTTACTCTGTGGGTGTACGCTTTGATGTGACTCAACAGTAACAGTAAATAAGATTGACCTTTTTCTAGAAACCCTTCCCCCTTACGTGTGCATGTACCCTTCTAAATTGGGTGAGTGTGTTACACAATTAAGAGGCACTTGTGTGTAGTAAAGGATTACAATCCCTACAGATTACAATGCGACAGCCATGGTGCGTATTGAATAATCTAGACGTTTACAAATGGCATAACACAAAATCCTGATACAAAAACAGAATCTGCTCTATATAGATGAGTCAAAGTCTATAACATGCTAGACGGGTCCAACAACCTGCCCCCTTGTATTACCAACTGTTGGGGCTATATTTTTTCAGCCCAGAGGCTTGAATTTAAACGACCAACAGTAATATACAAAATAACTGTGTATTTTTGAGAGAGTGTAGAAGTGACAAGGATTGTAGACTAGTATCATACAAATAGATTTGCTTTGTTGTATTAGCATCAGAAAGGTCAAAAGAGCTTCAGTATGTTAAAAATTGCATGGTGGTACTGTAACTCTGTGTTGTCTCGGTGGATATTAGTATAAATTATTGATTGATATTATTACATTTGTTGGCCCCGCACCCCACCCCACCCACTCAGCCATCACTAGGTCTGTGAACCATAAGGCGGACACAGACTTTGTGATGATGTAAATGGCCTTCTGTTAAGTCTCCTCTATCCCCACTGTCCTGAGAGGGCTAATGAGATATTTGCTCCAGTAACACCAAAAACAGATGGACCATGACTTACAAGGGAGAAGAGAACAGGTGCCCAATAAGGTCAGTGCATTGTGAATAAATAAATAAATAAATAAATAAATATTTAAAAAAACTCAGCTAATGACGAAAATATTGACTACTAAAAATCACACCACTCTATCAGTAACAGCAGAATGGGGTATATTATTAGTCAGATGAGGCAAAAAAAAAGCAAAAATAAAAAAGGTTACAGGTACAATAATCATTAATAAATAACAGGTAAACAGTAGAAAACAGCTTAACGGTTACGTCCTGACAAGCTAAATCTCACCTCACCTTTTCTGTGCGATAGCTCCTCTCTCGACTGTATCCTTTCAGGTGTGTGCAGACAAACACTGCTGATGGCTTCAACGAGACCGATGCTAAAATAAGAGACGGCTCCTTAAGAATAGCCACCTGAACCACTTATCTCCTCCTTCTGACCTACAGTAACCTGCTGCAGTGAGCGTGCACGTATTTCACAACAGTAAACACAATGACATGAGGCTGGGAGTTAAGCTGGGGATAGTTATGATTAGGGACCTGGTAAAGACAGTATAATAATGTTTTCTACAGTCAAATAATTGCCAGCGATTTGCTTTTTTAAGACTTACCAATTAAAAAAAATATATAGTGTCTAACATTGTTTTCCAACATCCCAGCAACAAAAAAAAACATACATTTTGAGGAATTCTTCTGTTTGTGTAAACACTTTAAATACAGATTACATATACCCCAATATTTCGAAATACTGTATAAAGTTTAAAATAATAAATATAATAGCCCAAAGCTAAAGCATCCAGTATTATGGGTAGATATTGCTGCATTATGAATAAATATTGTTGCTTCTATAGACTTAAAGGTTACAAAAGGAGAATGTTGTTGGTTTACGCAATGCGTTACTTTATTTTTTTTAGTTCTTTGCAATGTTCACACAAAGAAATATTGCATAAAAATGTCAGCAGTTTAAACATTTCAGACGTAAATGTCTGTAAATAATGTCAAGAAATCAACAGGTGATGCACTCCCCCCAAACACCTGACAGAAACACACAAACATTCAGATCTCAACTGTCATTACACTCTGCATCTGACGTCTGTAGAGCAGAGGCCCAGATCTGGTCTGATGGTGCGTCAGGCAAAACCCAGTCTTGAGGAACAGAAGAGCCCTCAGGATGATCTGCTGCAACCAGAAATATATCCCACTCTCTCCTAAAACAAAAACAAAAGACATTTGAAAAAGGACAGATTGATGGAAAAAAAAAAAAAAAAAAGAAAATGGAGACCTCTGTTATTCCTGACTCGTACAGCAGATGGTACTAAAACCTTTTAGATTCACAGACTGCACTTATTCAGTATTTTTAGTTATGCACCAATATTACCAAAAAGCTACTGTGCATTTATAACCATACATTTAATACATTCACTTATTCTATGCCTTTATTAATGTATGTCATTAAAGTTATATTTTCCACACCTGTACTTCTAGAGCAATGCAAATATGAATGTATCTGTAAACCAGCTTCACTATGCCTGTATTTCACCCTTTGTGATTGTGTAGCTCCAAGCCGATCATAACTTATGCTTGATTCATTCAGACCCCTTCAGACAACTAGTTAAATGCAGTATTTAGCATGATCAGTAAATAACATCCTCATGCATGTACCTTATTTGTACTAAGGCTGGTAATGACTGCTCTGCATGGGTGTAGTACTGTCTGAAGGGCTGCATGAGAGGATCAGCAGGTATATCATCTGTAAAAAAAATAAAAACAATGTTTCAGA
The DNA here is from genome assembly GCA_024416835.2 of Perccottus glenii. Classification (NCBI taxonomy): domain Eukaryota; kingdom Metazoa; phylum Chordata; class Actinopteri; order Gobiiformes; family Odontobutidae; genus Perccottus; species Perccottus glenii. The sequence continues at coordinate 5,921,370 of CM044548.2, forward strand.
ACACAAAAGGGTAAGATTTAAATAGAACATGGAATAGAATATAAATAAATAAGACACCTCCAAACAGCATGACGTCTACTCTCTTTTTCCTCAGGAGCTGTTTCTCCCTTTCCTTCTTCTGTTTTCGCTCGAGGTCTCGTCTCCTCTCTTCCTGCTGCTCTCCCTCTAACATCACCATCAGCGCCTTCTCCTCTGCGGAGTACACCACCGTCCTCTTCTTCAAAACGCTCCTCAGTTTTTCCAGGAGGTTTTCGAAAGCCTCGTCTGAGTCCCGCTCAGTGAAGATACCTGCCAAAAGGAGAGAAATACTTCTTTAAGGCTATTTCAAAATGGCTGTATTTTAATTCATAATGTGGCCAAATGCTGAAAAATACTTCTCACCCTTTCTTGATGCTGCTTCTTTTCTCAATTTTCTCAATTTCTCCAGAGACTTGAGGATATCATGCATTCTTTTTACATCTGCCTGCTTCTTTCTCACCTCACACAAAACAGAGTCTGCAGCCAGCTTTAGCTCCCGTTCCTAAAAGACACAAGATATCAGATATCAATAGACACAAGATTGCATGTTATCCTCATTAAAAATGTAAAAACCTATAAATGTTTGTGTGGTTTTAGTTAAAGCAGACACTGATTTTTTTTCATGTGTGTCATTTTGACAAAGATCAGATCACATTTGATGGTGATTTTATGCAGAAATGTGAGAAATTGCAAAGGCTTCAGACACTTTTTCATGCCACTGTGACTAGATCAACCTTCTGATAGTAATAGTTTGCTGGATTCTATGAAGGTTTTTGGGTGCTTGACTTTGGGTGTTTGACTTAGATGCACTTACTTTCTTCCTCTCCTCCACTTCATGCATTTTCTTCATTCTCCACTGTTCTATGGCTGCTTCTTTCTCAGCAATGAGGGCCTCCTTTAGTTGCTCCTCCATTTGGAGTCGATTCCTCGCTCTCAGTCTGCGAGCCCTCCTCTTGGCTATGTTTGACAATTTCGCTTTTAACCTTTGCAAACATTCACTGTCACTTAGAACTTTTAGTTTGACCTGTATCTCTCTTTTTGTCCCTAAGGCCTTTAAATATGAGTCCGTCCACACAGCTTGGTTGTCTACGTTGAGTTTTAGGGCTTCACATGATACTGACAGTTGAGTGACAAGCTGAGCAGTGCGGTACAGAGCATCTCTCATGTCAGTAATAGAGATTTGCTGAGGTTGTGAGTTTGGAGGATTCTTACTCAATTTCTCTTTGTCTCCTAAGAACTGTCTGACCCACTGCTGATCCTGTTTTCTCTGAGCTGTCGTTTCATCGTCAAGCTGTGGCTCTGATGATGGTCCCAGGCGCTGAGGTCCACTACCAGAAAACTCCCGATAGTCTTGTTTAAGCCTAAAATCCGACTGTTGAACGCCATATCCATGCCCATAGTTTGTATGAACTTGATGACTGAACGGAATGGGAGGAAAGTCGGGTGGTGGAAGACAGCCCAAAGGAGGCGGTGGGACAGACGGGTCAAAGGGATACGGGTAGGGTAGAGGAGCAGTACCAAATCCCCCTGCTCTATGAAATGATGGTGGAGGAAAGTATGCACTGTCAGTCATCTGTGAGGTGTTCCAGTTAGCATGGTTAGCTGGTGCGGATGTGTTAGCCGTAATGCTAGGTAGCGGCGGCCTGTTGTTGGAGTTGTACGAGGTCTGTGGATAGCCGCTATTGTAGCCTTGAGGTCGTGGTGTTTCCCCAGGAGGGTGGAGATACGTGTTGTCCATATTCAAAAAACTAATATACGCGCGTTGATTAAGATAAAAGTATTTAAATCTGCTCTCAATGGGCACAATGTTTACATTAGGTTATTCTTCTCTTACCGGTGGTGAGAGTGTTTTAGCTCCATTTAAATTATACTGCTTGCCTCCCAATAGTGGATAACATCGGTACTGCCGCCAAACGCCTTTTTTGTGTAGGTAGTACGCATGCGCATTAGTTAGAGTGACAAGAAGACAGCAAACGGCTAAGCTACAGGAGGTCCATGCATTTCCGTGGTCAACAGAGGTCCAGCTGGTTTCTACTCTCGACCATACACTGTTGCTAAAGTGTTTTTGTCCGTGTGTGTGTGTGTGTGTCATAGGCACAAACGTGGTGTCGTTGTGGGCGGTGGCATAAAAAAAGCTTTTTTTTTTGCGGAAGTCTTTTAAAGAGGAGTCATATGACCAAGCAGCAGCCAGAAAAAATGCTATAAAGATATGGATAAAAACACAACAGCCAGGGTGACTAACATCCCCAGCGAAAACGGTAACATTGCAATTAGATACACAAAATGTGCTGTGGCTTATTAATGGTCAGCGTAATAACACAGGACGGATTTGCCTCACACCAGTCGTCTGTCTGATTGTATGTGTTTTTGACAGTCAGTCGCACTTCAGCTAACGCAAATCTATGTATGTCTCACTTCAGGAACTAGTTAACTACGCAGAGTCATGAAGTAATGTTTTACTTTTATGTGTTCTGCAGATGGAGGAGATTAAAGTGTCTCCTGACTATAACTGGTTTAGGAGCACGGTTCCTCTGAAAAAGGTAAGTACACAGTGCTTTTTCTTTTGATTTATGTTTGAATGTCATAGTGGTCTCATCACTCAGCCCTGCACATAATAAAGAGTTGACCACACACTAAAAGAACGTGAACTAAATTAATGAATGAGGGACTACAAGAGACTAGTCTTGTGACTAGTCCTGTGTTTTTATCTCAAAAGCCATGAGCTGCCCACTGTATTAAGAGATTTGGGGCACCACCTGACTTCTGGCAGGGAGGGAAAGTGGCTTGGAAGTCAGTCTGCATTCATTGTAATAATAAAACTAACACATGTAATTGGTCTTTTATTCTTTTATTGACCTTGCAACATATGGATCCTCTGCATTGATATTATAGCAAAGAAGAATGTCTCAGATAAATGAAAACCATGACTAAAGTACTCTTATCTGGTTTTATAGATGAGTTGTACCTACTTCCTGTGTTGAGTCAATTCATGTTCTTATCGACCTCCTTGCATTAGCTTCTCTCACATTACTCTCTACTCTTGTCAGTTAGATCAATAGGTGCTCTTGTTTCTTTAGGGTACCACACTGAGCTGGTGCTGTAGAGATTTAATTCCAATCGTTATCTCTCTACTCTCTTCTGTCTTGGAGCACATGTTCATCAGGAGGGTCATGCTAGCCAGTGAGTCAGTCGATCATGCCATCACATGCTTACAGTATGCTTTACGTGAATGTACTGTGGTCTTGTTATCTTAGACGAGGAGGCTGATGTGATTGTTTGAGATTTTGTACAGGAATGTGGGATTTAGGGCTGCAACAATTAAACAATTAATCCGATTGATCAATAATAATAATTAAAATGAACTAAATTAAAAACCTGTCTTGTCCTGAGAGAAGAGGGTTTTATTACAAAGACAGAGCAGTAAATCCACAGAAACAGAAAAATGTTGTGTTTTTGATGAAAATACATATTTATGTGTTATATATGCTCTATCCACAAGTCCTGTGGCACTTGTAGCTTTGTCTGGTTCAGATTTAGTAAAAATCTAGGTGATGTTTTTTTGTAGTATTATCATGAGTTTTAAGCAGGAACAATAAAAGAAGGCTTTGTCCAAGTGGGTCTGTGTGGTACCTCACACTCAGTTTCCTCGAGCTTTGGCCCAGTATGTCTGGAGAAGCAGGCAGAAGCAATGAGTCAGGGTTTGTGTTACGTATGGCTGTTAATGGGCCCAGTGAAAACACACTTGGTGGCTTCACAACCTTGAAAAACTATTATTAGTGCAAGTGTGTTACATAGAAGGTATTTTCATTAATTTCTTTTATCACATAACTGCTTTTTTCCCTCGGTTCTTTTATTTATACAATCACATAACTTGTTACTTCCATTTTGTTGTGGGTAACCTGTATGTACCACGCATTTAAATGGGCTTAGTCATAAGTGAGTTTAAGTGTAATCTTTTTATATAAGTGTAAATTTTCACTGGCTCCATTTACAGCAGTACATTCTCTGTGCATTTTTCTTCAATCTGTGTTTCCTAAATGGAAGTGTGCTGACAATTATCTACCCCATCATGGACCCCCTTTTACAAAATACTGTACTATCCCTTTAATTGTCAGAAGCAATATCGGAATAGACTTTGTTTGACTACATTACCACCAGATGTACTTTATTTATATATGTCAAGGTGTTTTCATTAATTAAACTTTAACTACTGATGTCGCTGTTTCGGGTTTTTCATATCTTCATTTTGTAAAAGTCACATCCGGTGCTTTAACCAGTCACCAAACAAAAGAAGAAAGGAAGTAATTTGGAGAATGTGTGGATGGGTGAATGCAGAAAAAGCAGAAGTGGCACTGGTGTATGAACACAGACCTGTAAGAGTAGGTGTAAGCTGTCGGTCATGTGAGAGTCACAACAAACACGAGCTCAATCGGTTGCACTGTTTCATCAAGTAAAGGTGAGCCAGAGGTGCTGCTGGACTGTGACACATCGACACAAAATTACACCTCAACACAGTGAGATCATGGCTTCTATATTCAAAACATTTGCGTAAGCAACAATTTTCAGTTGTCAGACATGACAATAACAAAGGTGGAAGTGTGAGGTTTATTAATACAGCCCTGTACATTCAACATAAATAAACATGAGATAAAGGTTTAGTAAAACACACTTAAAAACGCAGATGTTCAAGAGCCTGTGAGCAGCTTCAGTAAAGCCCTATCTCCACAGGGCTTGAGCTGCTTTTCTGACCTAATGAGTCAATGGAGGGATGACTGGTCCAGCCCACAGTATGCAAGCGGGGGTGGCTAAACTATGTGAATGTTTCGCTCAAATTCATTTGACGTAATTGTTCTGCTGGCCACTGAACTGTTCTATTGACTGAACTGTTTCGTTAATCCAGTGTAAAGGAGCTTTCCAGGATCACACCAAGATTTCTGATTGCAGTTGGAGCAAGAGTGATAATGGTATTGATTCAAATGACAGACTTTAGCACTTTATGTTGAAATACCTGGCCACTCAGGAGCTTTAATCTCATTGTGGTGCAACCAAATCGAAAGCCGGTATTTCTTTTAATTTTTAACCTTGATTCATTTTTTACCCTGCATAATGGGTAATTTAAATATCACGTGAGATAGCTGCTATTTCATAAACCTGTTGTAACTTTTGTGCAAGATTAAGCAGCATCTATAGAGTAACTTAAGACAAAGAATAAGACCGTTACCAGTGGCAACATTTATTGACACAGCATAACTTTTTTTTTTATTAGATTATTGTGGACGATGACGACAGCAAGGTTTGGTCGCTGTATGATGCCGGGCCAAAGAGCGTCAGGTGTCCCATCATTTTACTCCCTCCCGTTAGCGGAACAGCCGAAGTGTTTTTCCAGCAAGTGTTGGCTCTGACCGGCTGGGGCTACAGAGTCATCTCGGTGAGTTTTTCCAACACATCAACAAATAGTCATGGGACGATATGAGAGGAAGGGTCACAGGAAGACGCATCACGGTAATGTAGAGGACATTTTTATAAATGTTTTCTGGGTAAGTAGAGCAATGGGAAAGAAGGGCTTTAAAGTAATTTTGACAGTAGTTGCATTAGAATTACTGGCCTATTCATCTGGCCACATTACAAAACTCAGCAGTACAGCATCAGCTCTCGTTACTTTTACAGCCTCGGTCTAAATAGTCCCAGGCAGTTTTCTCTTCATCTAAAGTCATAAAAGGTACATGTCCTCATTAGTTGATGCCTTTTTTGCTTTTTAATTTACAGTTTTCCCATAATTACGTTAAACTATTGCTATGCAATTAGTCTTTTTGATACACATTAAGCACACACAGTTCAAGCGTACTGAGAACTCATTTCCTTGAGTTGACACTACATGAAAAGACATATTTGACCACACATTGGCAATATTTGCTCATTTTAGAAAACTGTGTGTTCATATAACCATGAAAAAGACAGACAGGCTCAATTAAAGAGGTACATAAAATGTATAACATGAAAAACAACATATTAAGGGAAGAGAAATTCAGAAGAAGGAATTTATTGAGGTATGATGAATTAATTTGTCCAGAGAACTATTACATATTTATGAACTGAATCAGAAATGATGACACAATCTAAATGTTTTGCTTACTCTATTTTTTTCTCTGTTTTTGAAGTACTATTGTATTGCAAAGGGTGTTTATTAATATAAAGTCCTTTACTTACTTTACTTAGTTTTGTGTGTTTGGAGTTCTGTTTTAATAATCTATATCTTAGTATAAATGATCTATATAGCAACTGTTTTGTATGCGCCTTTCCCAACTCAGACATTTCCAAAAATAATATATTTTTCTGTTTGGTTATTCTTGTCCTTTTATCTATGTACTAAAGTCATTGTACCCTTTATTATTTTCCTCGATTAGGCTGTTTTTGTTAACCACAGTGATTAATCTGCTTTTGTTTGAGACATTTCAGTCAATAGCATTTTTGACACACAGAGGAAGAAGTTGTTGCTTAACTTTCTGTGGCTTTGTGTTTCAGTTGCAATACCCCGTTTACTGGGACCTCATGGAGTTCTGTGACGGCTTTCGGAAGCTGCTAGATCACCTACAACTAGATAAAGTAAGTCTGTAGTAAGTTTTTCTCTGCTCTATTGTGCTGCTTCATGTATCACCCTGTCCTTGTCTAACAAATGTCTTCTCCCCTTCTGCTTTAGGTGCATCTGTTTGGGGCGTCTTTAGGTGGATTCTTGGCTCAGAAGTTTGCAGAGGTTACACACAAGTCTCCTCGAGTGCACTCACTGATATTGTGTAATTCCTTCAGCGACACGTCTATCTTTAACCATACATGGACAGCAAACAGGTTACTAGATTGTAAAAGTTTTCTTCACTCAAACACGTCTCCCTTCAGATGCTCACTTTTCCTGTCTGTGCTCTCTCTGCAGCTTTTGGCTCATGCCTGCGTTTATGTTAAAGAAAATTGTCCTGGGGAACTTTGCCAAAGGACCCATGGACCCTAAAATGGCAAATGCAATCGACTTCATGGTTGACAGGGTGAGGTGGCAGGAGGAATGTTCATGTTCAAGGTCTAGGAAACATAAAGGGTTGCCACCTGTCACTTATAATACAGACTCATTTGACAAATTATGACACACCATCCAATGCAAAAGACTCTGCCTATTCTAACACTGATTGGGTAATACTTGCTGCCAATCATTTGGTTTGTTTAGTACTGTCAATTTCAGGGCCAAGGTTAGTTATCTGGTTGTCCTGGCCCTGAGGCATCCTTTGTTTTTGTTTATTGAAGGTGGCAACCCTACCACATAGAATAGTTAAGATGTAGTTTGGATTAATTAAGTACTTTATAGAAATTCTCATTGCAGTACACTCTTATAGAATTAATGTTGTGTAATGTTTTGTGTGTGTGCAGCTGGAAAGCCTAAACCAAAGCGAGCTAGCGTCCAGGCTGACTCTGAACTGCCAGAACTCTTACGTGGAGCCACACAAAATAAAGGATGTTGCTGTTACCATCATAGATGTACGTTTACAGCGTTCACTCTGAGGTTTAGATTTACTTTGTTTAAACCTAAGCGAGTGGTTATATCTTTTTTTTAATTATTATTAATTTTCAGGTTTTCGATCAGAGTGCACTGTCTTTGGAAGCTAAAGAAGAGATGTATAAGCTGTATCCAAATGCCAGGAGGGCACATTTAAAAACAGGTGGAAACTTTCCTTATCTGTGTCGAAGCGCTGAGGTCAACCTCTACATACAGGTAAAGGCTGCTGTTGAAATAAAATATGTAAAGTTTAGGGGTTTGTTTGTTGCTTTGACAGTTCTAATAGGGTCTTTCTGGTGTTCAGTGACAATTCATTTATAGCTGAGAATGTCAAACATACATCACACACTGTAAATGTACTATATGTATGCAACACTCTTCTACAACAGTTTGAGTGACGAGAAGCAGGGACACTTCTAAAGACTCTAGGGACCCAGGGCAGGAGGTAACAGTGGGAACCCCTCTCCCCGGGACACAACTTCTGGGATATAAGGCAGATTAACCCTTTAATCCTAGATTCTTCCAGACGTTAAACGTAAGGCGATAAAATAATGGCTCACTGTTTTTAACCAGTGTTTCATCTTGTGACACAACATATAACTGCAACTATTAACAGACAATAATAATAATAATAATAATAACAACTAACTCTTTTCAAAATAGCGTTACTAAGTGCTTGTGCTTTTCAAAGTCCCATCAAATATAAGATTTAAAACATCCACAAATTAAACCATAGAGAAACAAACAAAAGGAAAAAAATTATAACAGTTAACACGAATAATAAAATAATGAGGTTGTGGATTGTTGATTTAACAAAATAAAAACTCTGGCTTAAGTGCAGCAGCATGAATCAAAAAAAATCTAAACAATTTTATCACAACCTGTATTGACTTTTTAAACCAATGACAATACTCTAAGTAAATCTATACTTAATATATTCAAGCGTCACTATTTAGTCGACAACTGAAACTTTAATTTACTGCTGTTACTACGGCAACAGTCACTGATCACTGATTATCAAAACTTATAAATACCACAAAAAAGGGCAACAGCCACTTCAAAAAAATATTTTTGAGTTCACACTCCCATGGTGCACCTGGTGTTTTCTGACATTTTATAGCATTTCTCTAAGCATTACACAAAAGTAATAAATAACAAAGAAGACATGCAGGTAAACTTTCTTTATATAGCTCTTTTCACAGATAGAAATCACAAAGTGCTTTACAAGGTGCAACAGTTTAAATAAAAGAACAATAAAACACAGATAAAACTATATAGATAAAAAATAAAAAAATAATTTTTAAGTTTAAAAATTAAATTCATCTTAAGCATTTAGCAAAGCATTTAGGACTCTCCTGCAAAAGAGATTTGTAATCTCAGTGGGACTATCCTGGTTAAATAAAGGTTAAATAAAATAAAAATGATCAATAGAAATTATCATTATCAAATGCAAAGTAATATGTAAGCTCCTACAATTATTGTCCAGATTATTATTAGTCCAGAGTGTATTTCTTTATATTTTCTAAACCATGTCGAACATCCAACTGTGATGTGTGTTTGACTGATGCCATGTGTTTTGATCCACTTACGACAGTTCCACGGGACTCGTTTTGCTGCAATCAGCCCTGAAATGGTGAACGCTGAAGAGCTTGAAGTCCAGGAGAGCAATCTATGCGACAGCCACGACTCGGACAACGAAGAGTGAAATGTTTTGGGAAATAAAGACACTGTAGTGGCCAAATGTTTTCAACTGTTCTTTGCCGCAAAACACTGAGCTGATCCTTTCAGTCACCAGTTCTGCTCAGCGGCGCATCAGCTCATCACTGGAGTATATTTTTTATTTTACAGATTGAAGTAATATTTTGATAACTATTTGTAAAAAAAAAAAAACTTTGATGCTCTGCTTCAAAAACACAACACATTGCCTTATGTGGACTGAATTTGATGAACATTGCACTTAAAAAATTGCCTGAATTATTGCCTCAAATGTTAATTTGTGTTAACCGAAAGAAGAAAAAAATCAAAATATGTAAATATAAATTAAGCTTTTTTTTTCATTTGTTCCTAAATAATGTAAATCTCATGATTTATTGAAGTGCTTTTTGCATTCACATCTCAGACAGGTAGATTTTTTCCAGTCGGTCCTTGAGTGAAAAATGTGAATAGACATTTTGCAGTGTCTTATTATTATGACCACAAACACAGCTAACAGGATACTGTGCAGATGCAAAAGCACCTTTTTATATTGATTTTCTTTTCTGTGCCTTTCACCAAACCTTTCCATAGTTACTTTCTGCATTAAACATTTTATTAAATGTTTAAATGGTTCCTGTGACTCTGTTTTAACTGGTAGTGTGTCATGGGATCTAATGTCATTGAAAATACATTAATATGAAATACCTAGAACAGTGGTGGGCAAACTAAGGCCACATTTTTAATCTGGCCTGCCAAGCATTTACTATTTTATAGATTTAAACACTGCATATATTTTTCCTTCAATATTCTGCAGTAATCAGTTGATTCCTCTTTACATCTTCCAAACAGTAAAAATCTTTCCTAACGCTAGCATCTACTCTGAGATAGTTTTACTGGTTTTAGAACAAACTGTAAAGAGTGGATCTGGAACTGAGGTGCAGTTGGGACTGTGGTGTTGCACATGTTTTGCCAATAGTTCAAACTTTAAACTAAAGGCAAATGTTTTTGAGTTAAGTGAGTTCACTGTGTTGGCCCAACCCTCCACATGAGGCGCAGGTTCTAATGTGGCCTTGTAGAAACACAATTGCCCACCATTGCTGTAGAACATTATAGAGTTGAATGTAGTATTGTGCACAGGTTTTAGGAAGGTGTGGATATAAAAAGTAAACTAAAGTCTCAGTTTGTGAAGGATCGGGACAGGTTCTGATCAAACATTTAAACAAAACCAGGCCAAACTGGACTAAACCAGACCATCAAATCTCAGAATGAATTTAGGGTTAACCAGACCATGTGATCCCAGATAGAACCAGGCCAGACGTCATGTTGGGATCAGGATTACACTAAGTTTTTCATCTGTTTCCTCACTCTGCATTATGTAATTTTTTTTAAATCTGACTTTACTAACTGTCCAACCCTTTTTGCTCAGTACTGTGTATATACTGTATAAGCCAGCTTTAAAATGTGTCTCAATCTCAGCCAATCAGTTTTTCAAAGAATATGGTCAGTTTGACAGGTACTGTATCTAAAGTTCCTTTAAAACTCATGCTTTGTTCATACTAGCCGCTCACATTACATTGTCAGTCTTTGCCAGTCGCTGACAGGAAGCAAAAGGGTCAAGCTTTTACGTTTTTGCTTCGGCCCACAAGGGATGGTCCATGTTGTTCTGTATAGCATCAGTTCTGTTGTGTCAGTTAATGCCCTCTCTAGGTTATTGCTGAGTTACCAAATAAACCAAACACTAATTTCACTTACAGATTTATCACTCACACATTGAGATTAAATTTGTTTTTTGTTTTTAATCTGTTCCACAATTTTCACAATTGTTTTAAATAAAAGCTTATTTTAAAGTTCTAATGTTTGGGCTTTTGAAAAGCTAACAATCCATAAAATATATCACAAGTCAATAAAAGCATCCAGTGAGCCATGTGTGAAAAAAATAATTTAAAAAAACAAATGTGACTAAACCTTTTTGAAATAAACAGTGCACGTTTTTGAACAATCCACCACCTTCATAACATTTATTACAACATTACACAAGTGTACATTAAACTAATATAAAAATATCCTAAAGAGTTTGCATTGTCAGCTCAGAGCAAATAAATTAGATAAAATCATCTGTGCAATTTCAAAAGATGCCTGTTCACTGCACAATGAAGGGCTCGGTTCAAGAGTAATACTGTTGGAAAAAAGCCTGATGTTAAGACATTGGTGAGGGCAGTTTGTTAGTGTTAGGAGCGCGTAAAAAAAAAAAGCCAGCTCTACTTATTCAGCAGATAAAAGTGCCAAAGTCACCCATCCCATTGCGTCTGAATTGGTTTCCTTGAATAGACACGAATATCTCATGGTTCAACAGATCCTGTACGGGCCGGCTGCAGGACGCCTCCTTGCTTCTGCTCAGCTGTCGACACAACTGCCATTTCTTAGCTGAGGCCACAGTAAGATCGCCGTCTGTGCTATTGTTGCTTTCTCCGGGCTGCGTCTGATCATCCCCTGCGCTTTTCGTCGGCGGAGTGGCAGATGTGGTGATAATTTGAAGTTCAGCGATGCCCCCAGGCTGTTTCTCAGGCTGTTTGCTGGCATCATCTAGTAAAGAAACATTTGCAGCTTGATGAACTCTTTCCCTTTTTTTGTTTTTTTGTAAAATAGGGTTTGTAAGACGTTTTCCTTATAGTAGACAATTGCCAGAAAACTCAGAGTTTGGAGAAGCAGACTAAGCAACCACAGAACTTCTAAAACCTCTAACCTTACTGTTAGAGCAAGTGTAGATGGTAAAGCTCATTATTTCTTCCATCATACAGCTACTTTTTAATCCTATTCCTTTATACAACCATTTTTTCCCCTTAAACATAGCACACCCCAGTAGAGGTACCTCAATGGGTCTTTTCTCAGTAACATTGTGAGAATATTCTTTATAGACCGGTTTCTATGATAAGTGTTTAAATTAAAATGTTGCACTGGCACAATTTACTGTACTATATGGTTTTGTCTCTGCCTCATTGCTTGTGTATTTCCAAACAAGGAATGAGCACACCCAATATTGTGTAGGGAATAAACCCTGTTACCCATAAGTAACTCTTACATTTACAAAATACTACATTTTCTTTTTCTTACTAGTATACACACATAAGTACCTTCATTTCTCTCTGTAGGAACCATCTGCTCTTCCCCAGTGCTGGTTTTTACTAGTATCACGCCATAGCCCTCGTTGTTGTGAATCACATTGTTTTCCATAGTAATAGAGGGCATCACATCCATCTCATCAGCAAAGTCCTGAGGAGGTTTAATGGTTTGAGAGGCGTTAAAATGAAAGTCCCACCTTTATGTCTGATGAGTTTAAACAATAGGTCAACTCACCTTGATGAGGATCCCATCTTTACAGTGGTGAACGCCGTTTCCAATCAGACTGCACACACTGCCAGGATAAATCTCTACGCCAGCTCCCTGTATAAACAAACACTGTATGATTATACATTATGACTCAGTAATGGATTTCAATGATTATATAAAGATCAGTTTTTTGCAGTTAAATACTTCTCATCTTGTCCCAACACAAACCTACCACATTACAATACCTGCCTCAATACTTCTTGGCCATGATACATACCTCGATACAGTGCAGCATGATATATTTACTCAAAATAGGCAGGCACATTCTTAAATTTTTTACATAAGACTGTGCATTCTTCTCATATTATTAATAATTACATACAATCAAAATTCTTTCCACAATCTTGTTACTCTTAATGACATTTTCCTGGCCTCATATGAATGGCCCACTTCTTTTTTTAAATGTATTTATTTTTTGATGTTGCTCTTGTCTGACACTTAAATCACTTTTATTTCACCTGTGCTCAGGCCTAGCTCTGTGCTTGTGGCAAAGTGAGCGCAGACCAGTGGCAGTTCATGGGATGGAGGACAATGCTTAAAAGGCAAGGCATCAGTGTCTGCACTGCAGTCTTACCTTGCAGCCATAGATGTCACATATGTTAATAGTGAGACGAGCCGATGCCCGGACAATAACCCCTGTTGTCTCACATTGTAACACACAGTTCTCCAAGTAGAGGTTGCCCTGGCGCACACCTATAGATCCAGCAGGTTAACACAGTAGATGTTACCAGCCTGCCCATCTAATCCAAGACAAAAAGGCCTGTACAGAAACACACTCACACAGAATGCCTTCGATAGCATCATGCTGAATAAACTTTATGTTGGACAGTCTAACATTTGCTCCCGTGGACTCCACAAATGAATCCCCTTTGCCTTTCTTCTCAATAACCACCTCATCAGGAAGTCCAAAGCCTGGAGTAAAGAAAACATTCGAAATTAATTTTAGGTTCTTTAAAAAAGGCACACCCAATTAACAACATGCTTCACCTTCTACTGTGATGGAATCTGGTAAGTTAATGGAGCTGGTAACTCTGTAGAGGCCCGGCAGGACTATGACGACATCGCCTTCATGACATGAATTCACTGCTGAGACAGGGTCTGTGTGAAACTAAACAAACAGCCAACAATTAGCACAATAGCCTTCTATTGTAATATTTGCCTAGATTTCTCTTAAATATCCAAAGCAGTGATAGTTTTAGGCATTGATAGGATAACTGAAACACAGAAGGGCAGCCATTGCTTCTGGTTGTGGGTTGCTTGGTACCCACCTTAATTTCAGTCTCCTCATTGGAATACATTGACAACAACCTGTCATTGAGCAGTGACTGGAGCTGAGCAGCGGAGCACGAGGTTGTAACCACATGGACCACCTTTAACCCAGACTCTCTAGGCCCACGACTCTGGACACACTGCTGCCCGGCATTTCCTTTGTAGCCGAGAACATATCTGGAGTAAAAACAAGACATTATGAGAAACGCAAAATAATAGAAAAGCTGGCGATGAAGCGATGAAGGTTTAAAGACCTTAGCAAGGGGTTTTCAATGATGTGCAGCTTTCGTTTATAGGTTTCCAATTGATCGCAGAGTTTGAGGGCTTCCACCATGGACACGTTGTCTTCTTCAGATTCGGAGTCACAAATCAGCCTGCTCCGCAACACCGAGAACTGCTGAAAGCATTTGGAGCAGTTCTCCAGTAAAGTCTGGTACTCCATGACCAAGCCTGCTGGGACCCGGTCTTCCAGGATGTCGTAGTAGCTAGGAAAACCAGGAAGCAGGCACTGTGAGGCTACGTACGTCAATGCTTTTTGTCAGGAGGGAACTCTCAGTAAACTTACAGCCTTAGACGAGGCTCAACATAGCGAACAAAGTAGTCAAAGTCATCATCTTCATCCTCTTCGTCCCACTCCCTCCAGATGTGTTTGTTGAAAAATCTAAAAAACATCAGAAAAGACTGGAATAAGGTAGATCAGCCTGTATTTGTAATTTCAAACATTTATTTTTCCAACTTTAACATGGCTGTAGGGTGATATAAACATGGAAACTGAAACATAAATCCCTCTTTTACTGTTCAGTCCTGAAGTTCACGCAGCACAGTTCTAGATCTCTAGTGAAGTACCAACATTTAATGGAAACCCTCATTTATATTTCTTTTTGCCCCATTTTAACTTTTCACTTTAAAATGGGCACCAAGAAACATGCAGTACTAGTATTTTGGTTGCGTTCAAAACTAGTGAGTGCCCAACAAAAACCCCACCTGAGATGTTCAATAGCAAGTGCAGTTTCATCAAAATGGCCTGACTCATTGTAGACGACGTGGAGCTCCAGTAGCGGCACTTGGTGCTGAGTGGCATCGAGCAGAGACTTCATGGCCTCCTCGTTCAGCTCACAGCCTCTTGTCTCACACTGCAGCGGCAGGACCAGCCTCACACGTGCTTTCAGATCTTTAAAGTCCACGTCACACACCTGAAAGGGAGTGCAGCATGAGGGTTTATTGTAAAGAAGAAGGATAGAAGACAAAAATGTTTTTTCACTTTGCTTTTATATTGGACTTACTAAAATGTATTGAGAAATACATTTGGAAAAACACCTGTGAAGTGTTAACAATTTAACTCTTTTATCCATTTCTATTTTTATAAACAATATCTGTATAAACACATTTAGTCATACTTCTGTGATAGATTGATAGTTGAGGCTGTAACACACTAGACTGTTTTGTTCAGAATGGAGACAGAGTTAACTAGATAATAAAATGACAGAGCAAACAGATCCATGTTTGTTTGTTTTTATTCTATTGCATGCGCTTCTTTTTTTTTCTTTATGCACTTAACCCGTCTATGAGCTGCTCCAAAAGTGAATTTTTCCCTCTGTGGTATCAGTAAAGTCTTATCTCTAATCTTATAACCAAATTAAGCACTATTGGTTTATTCTCTATTAATAGTTAATGTTGTGTATGAGGCTCTTAGACTGATTATCAAATTCACAATTTTCAAAATACTTACATCCACCAGAACGTCAAAGACAGCAGTGGTCCACAGAGCCTGCCATTCACACAGCTCCACAACCTTCTCGAGATAATCTGCTGTAAAGGCTTTCACCTCAGAAGGCTTACAGTCACCTTTGAACAGAACACACAACAGAAATATTCAGTTTTATTTTTGCTTTAAGGTTAATGTTACCGGTGTGTGTTTGTTGTTACCCAGCATGTAGTCCTGGTAGGCCTTAAACCTCTCATAGAAGAGCAGGTTGCTAGTCTGAAAAGTATCTGGGAGGCTTGAATTTGTTGCCCCTTGGCGCTCACATCTCTGCAACTGAGTGCCTGTCATCTCTGTGACAAAGTGTTCTGTGATGCTGTCATCACTGCTGGTATCACTGTCCTCTTCATCCTCGGCAGCCTGAAACAGACCTGTTTGGGACACATGCAGCACAGCCTTTCGATTCAAAATCAGTTTAGTGTTCCAGCTATGTGGAACAGGTTCTGCCCCCATTGATTTCTGCTGGCCTCTTTCAACAAGTGACACCAGTAGAACAGGTATTCATCAATACAAGTTAAATTTTAAGCAGTGCACCAAGTTGATGATGACTAGAGTAATCCTAAAGCTGTGTGTATATAAGATATACTAATAAATACAGAAATGTATCTTTTAAACATTCCTACAATAGCTGTTAATTGTTAGCTAAACGTTAACAAACAAAGTAACAAATTCCCGTAATAGCCAACGCAAATCTTCACGAACATATAATTTACTTGAACAAACCTTGAGTCACATTATTTCCCTCCTCGGGGTTGGCGTTGTAGTTGTTTTCCACTTCGAGTTCAATATGAACATAGGAGTCTAAATCCGACACCACGACTTCAGACATATCTGCGTCAACCGCTTCAACCGACAGTTTTTCAAGTGACTCCATGTAAAAATTAGACTTGGCGATACACAGGTTGAATTTGGGCTCTGTACAAGACCGTAAAAAGTTAACTGCACACAGCACACACCCAATTACTTTCAAAAAATCCCCGGTTTGCGGAGCCGAGCCAATGGAGGGAAGAAAAACAGCAGGCGCTCCCGCCCTCTCACACAACAACAACCGCTGGCAAATGAGCACAGAGCACACTTACCGAGCATGCGCAGTGAGGACCAACCGTCTGCTTGTTCTGTCATTTTTTAAATTTAACTTTATTTACTAAATTAATATACAACAATTTCTTGAATGAAGCATAACAAGTTGGTGATAGTTTTCTCATTAGATTTAAATGAAGAGAATCTAAGTAATACTTAGTGAAAACATTAATGACAGGGAAACATCTGTGTAACATTTTAGGCATACTTCTCGAATCTTGTTAGGGACAAAAATAATTTCTAGGTAATAACCATACATTTTTCATTCAATATTAGCAAATAATAATACATAATTATTTTATACAAACACAGCTGCAGATTTGCCAATTGTGTTCCTATTAATTAAGTCTCTAATACTTTTGTTATTGGTTTTAAGACTTAAAAACATGGCTGGTGTTTCCACAAAAAACAGTCACAACATAAAAGTGTAGCACAAGCTGTGTTTCAATATGAGATATAAATTGTACCTGAAGCAGATGACAAAATCTTGGATTTGGTGTTAATTATAAATATAAATAGGAGAAATAATTATTGGGTGTAGGCATAGATTGTAAATAAACATGGATATAATCCGCCCTATTCACATATTGTCGTTATGAAAGGGCATTAAAATGGCGGTTATATCCGGGCTTTTCGGCTTTTACTGCATAGTAAAACAATAGTTTTCAGATAGCATAAACAGACGTATTAATCCAAAAAAAAAAAACCCAGAGTTGTCATGTAGTAAAAACGTAGCTCTAGAGACCAGAGCCATCTTTTGTACCAGGCTGTAAACATGATTTTTACTTGTAAAGTCGCCATTGGGTTTCTCCTTATATTTCCGCTTTTGGAGCCTGCCCTCTGGTGGACGGCGGTATATCGCTGTATTTCGCAGTATATTGCCATATTTGCAGCGCCCTTATTCGAGGGCTGTTTAAGAGATTCCATGAGAGAGGCTTGGGTGTAGCAGGGTGTAGTTGTACATATGCTGCTGCAGTAAACATTACACTATTGAATGACAAAAGTATGGTGCAGGCTCTAAATAATATTTACATTTACATTTTGAATTCATGGGTTTCAGTCACATGACTGTAATGGACGCCATTTTGAGGACTTTTGACCATTTAAAACATAGAACAGCGATGTTTTGAATTGTTAATTGCTATGGCAACAATCCTAGTATTTCATCACTTAAAAGAGAATGTACAGATGTCACATGGATCTGTGATGCCGTTACATCATAGCCTTCCATTCTGCTGAGACTATGAGAGGAACTAAAGTTAAGACATTTAGACATTTAGAAAAACCACTCGGTTGAAGACACACGCACACACACTTTGGAACAAACACTGGAAAGTTATCTTTAAATAATATTGCATATTAGAGTTACGGAAACAGACTTTCTTAGACAAGGAACAAATCAAGGACAAAAAATGGAGTCAGCTGTTAACGGTATGAAAACTAAAAAAGCATCCAAAAAAAGAAAGAACCAGAAGAAATACAGTTTGGTTCAGGTTCCCCAAACAGAGGGCAACAGTAGTTTCTGGGAAAGTAGAGTCAATGCTCTCAAACAAGAGAAAAAAGAGTCAACAAAACCTGTTTTTGTACCAGCTCCTCCACCTAAAGTCAATGCCTGGACTTTGAGAAGCCAGATCTTCAAGCAGCAGGGCACCAAAGAAGAAACAAGCATAAAAGAAGAACCAAGCATAGTTCAGGAACCTCTGGTGACTACACCAAATCCTGAACCTAAACCAGTAGGTGCTTCATCTTCCCATGTCCTGGTAGAGCCAAAACTCCAATGGACCATCCAAAAAAAGAAAACATCTGGGAGGAGAGACTTGCCATCTGGACCAAAGACGGAAGAACCAGCAGTTAAACATAAATTGAAACTGGACACGTCCTCAAAGGTCAATGGCAACAAATCCAACAACCAAAACAAACCAAAAACCCAGCAATCTGAAACTGAAAAGAAAGAAAAACCCAAAACAGTTTTTATCCCGGCTCCTCCACCTAAAGTGAACGTCTGGACTTTGAGAAGCCAGATCTTCAAGCAGCAGGGCACCACTATCCAGCCCACAAAAGAAGAACCAAGCATAGTTCAGGAACCTCTGGTGACTACACCAAATCCTGAACTTAAACCAGTAGGTGCTTCATCTTCCCATGTCCTGGTGGAGCCAAAACCCCAATGGACCATCCAAAAAAAGAAAAGATCTGGGAGGAGAGACTTGCCATCTGGACCAAAGATGAAAGAACCAGCGGTTAAACATAAATTGAAACTGGACACGTCCTCAAAGGTCAATGGCGACAAACCCAACAACCAAAACAAACCAAAAACCCAGCAATCTGAAACTGAAAAGAAAGAAAAACCCCAAACAGTTTTTATCCCGGCTCCCCCACCTAAAGTGAACGTCTGGACTTTGAGAAGCCAGGTCTTCAAGCAGCAGGGCACCAATATCCAGCCCACAAAAGAAGAACCAAGCATAGTTCAGGAACCATTGGTGACTACATCAAATCCTGAACTTAAACCAGTAGGTGCTTCATCTTCCCATGTCCTGGTAGAGCTAAAACCCCAATGGACCATCCAACAACAGAAAAGATCTGGGAGGAGAGACTTGCCATCTGGACCAAAGACGGAAGAACCAGCGGTTAAACATAAATTGAAACTGGACACGTCCTCAAAGGTCAATGGTGACAAATCCAACAACCACAACAAACCAAAAACCCAGCAATCTGAAACCGCAAAGGAAGTAAAGCCCAAACCAGTTTTTATCCCGGCTCCCCCACCTAAAGCCAACGCCTGGACTTTGAGAAGCCAGAATATCCAGCAAGGAAGCAGCTGTATTTTTAACCAAGGCACAAACAAAGAAGATTTCCCTCCTCTGCCAATAATTGCAGTGCAGCAGGGCACCAATATCCAGCCCATTAAAGAAGAAACACACAAGTTCAGGAACTTCTGGTGACTACACCGAAACCTGAACTCAACCCAGCAGGTGCTTTGCCTACCACCTACCAAGCCAGAACATCCGGCAGCGAAGCATCTGTAGTTTTTACCAGGACCGAAAGAAAAGATGATTTCCCTCCTCTCCCAATAATGGCTAGTTGTTAGGATCCTTTCTGAACAATAGTCTTGATTAGATGACAGCCAGCATTGTCACGTTTTGGAAACGTCTGGAAGAAGGTTGGATCAAAGCGTCAGGTCAGCTATATTGCTGACATTACATGCAATATAGTTTAGTTGATGCTCATGTCAGGCCTCTTTCCAGCATTTTCTATTCCAGCTGTACTGACTGTTATCTATGAGACCAGTAGACAGTCCACAGTCAAGTTTCCTAGAAGGACCAACCATCACTGGCCATTTTATTAGGTCACCAAGTCACCTTTCTTCAATATTCTGATGCTTGGAATGTGATTAAAATGTGATTCTCCCCTTCTCCTTATTGAATCAGACTGAATAAAAACCTAAAATAAAATTGAATAAATAAAAAAAACTATATTAAGTGCATGAAGTTTTATTCCTTTGCCCCCCTGACCTGGCCCCTGGATCAGAGGAAGTAGATGGTTATGGTATGGTAGGTTCTGCAGAACGTAGCTGCCACTGCCAGAAAATAAGCCTTCTGTCTCTTGTCTTGTCATGTCTGTCATTTACAGAGTGGTTGGAACTTACTCAGCAAGACAAAAACAGAGCATGAAGAAATGTATATCATGATATAATGCAAACACCACAGCTTTTTTTTTTCCTTTTATGTCTTCATTGTGCTCCTTGTACTGTAAATTACATATACAGAAGGCCACAGTGCATTTTATGAACCTTGGAGACGTTATACCTTCAGTGGTTAAAAATTAAAATTGATTGATATATTTTATTTCTTAACAGGGACCATGTACAGGTGCATTAATCATAAAAAAAAAGCCCTGCAGCAGACTGTAGCGCTAAGATTTTACAAATTCTAATACATCAACATCATTTGTAAAGGATATACACAATAAAACAATTCATCAAGGGTCAAATAATCTAAGCTCATAGCTCAAAGACCGGCCTTATATGAACAACAGACAAGGATATTACAGTATTTGTCACAGTAAGCAGTTTGAGAACTGTTTACTGTGATAGATGCAGTGCAGTGTTTTGCTTGGTCTGGTCTAAATGCACGCAAACTGTATCTAGCACCGCTAGGTGGTGCTATTGCTGTAACCAAGTCACTGAGGCTGAGTCCCAAGGAGCAGTAGAAGAAGTGTGTAGCTTTATGCTGGCGACACACAACCTGCTTGGGTCGTGGTGCCAGCGATAAGGTAAACGGTGACAATCTGCCACCGCCTTAATCAACATTATTGTATTTAAAAAAGAAGCCTTTATATTGGGACATAACTAAACAGATTGTGCATCGTTAAATGTTCCCCACGCACACCGCCGCAGCAGTTAGCATTAGCATGCTAACCTAATGTTACGGGCAGTTAGCTTTTCTGGCATAGCATTTATTTTTCTTGTTTTTCTGTTTAGAACAGGTTTGCTGCCATTGGTTAAATTGAAGCAGTTTATATTTTGGAAAAAGTAAAATAAAAAGGAAATTATTAACTTCGATGTGTGTGAACGTCTGTCACATTGACACAACTGGGAAAAAAACAATATACACTCCACTCAGCACACAACTGTCTTCTTGCATTTCATTAGAATACAATGGAATAACTTTTACAGGATATAGCGGTTAAGTTCAGTACTTCGATGTGTGTGAACGTCTGTCACATTGACACAACTGGGAAAAAAAAACAATATACACTCCACTCAGCACACAACTGTCTTCTTGCATTTCATTAGAATACAATGGAATAACTTTTACAGTATATAGCGGTTAAGTTCAGTTTCATTTGGTGAAGAACCCACATTACACAGGCTAAAAAGTAAATTATTTTTGATTACCATTTTAAAATACTGAAATTGCTCTAAATAAATATTAACACTAATACATAGTTACATTACCAGATGGTGACAACATCACATGTAAAATTCTTTCGCAGATTGACATCAATTATAAACCTTTATCTTACTTTAGCCCTATCTTTAGAGTAGACAGAAGCAGGATTAGTTAATTTACCAGATAGAATAATATATAATTTAAAAACGAGAAGCCACCAACCATGTGCATTCCTCACAATTGACAAATCTTACTCTCAAGGTCAAGGACAAAAGTAAAGCGAACCTCAGTTATAGGTAGCACTACAACCGTGTGCACAAGTGAGAGTTCAGACCACAGTAATGTGGTCCTAATGTGAAAAAAATAAACCCAAGCTTAAACAAAGTTTCTTCCTACTGTCATTCATCGAGGTGTATGTGGTATAAAGTGAGTAGTTTACCTGTAGATTGATGTCAGTATGAACACAATCAAAAGAAGTGACCCGAATCTGTATATGTATATTAGCATATCCCAAAAGTGATTTTTCGGGTTATTGTGGCAGATGGTTCGGGTGTGATTGGTGAAATAAAATGCCTCAGATAAGAGTATAATACCCAAACATTTGTTTCTAATAATATTGTACTATAATGTATATTTTATATATATTATAATATATTGTGCAAGGAGGCTTCATACAGTATACATTCTACTGTTTGGGAAGTCTTTTTAAAATGTTAGTTTTCTGTCACCGTAGCCTGCTCATATACAGCTGTACACTGCTTCTCGGAGTCTGGCCAGTTCTCCAGTTTGTTTGTGTTCAGCACAGAGAGACCTTCCAAACCACTTTATTACTACTACTTTACTGCTGACGATAGGAGCATAAATACTGGGGTGTGCTCTCTAAGGAAATCAGTGACTCTTGAGATCTATCATTTTTCATCCATTCATTGTTCAAAACTAGGGCTGTGCAATTAAATCTCAATATAAAAAAATTACATTATACAATACAATACATTTTTGCATTTGCAATTGTCATGTTTCACATGCTGCAAGGAACAGAAGTTGATGATTAACCAGAGACACTATGCGATTGTGTTATAGGTACAGTATATATTAAACTCTTAACTCTACACTGTGTCCCAACAGAGGACATGTAGACGTATGTATGTATTATTGGCTAAACAAAAGTTATCTACGTAGCTGAATTGGTTTTAAAGGCTGTGTTGACTCTTGAGTAGTGCAGTGCCTGAGTGTTCAGCAAGCTCGTATTCCTGTAGGTGGGGGCTCATGGGCTACAACCACATTTAGGGCCCTCTTTAGGGAGGTTTGGGGGACTCAATATCTCTGCTACATATACTTTTAGTTTTTCTCTGGACTAAAAAAAGAAATGCAGCTTTTCCTCCATGACTGGAGCTAAAGCAAAACAAAAGGACATCTAGAAGGGTTTTATAGCCTGTTTGAATATTATTGTCAGAGAAATAAAGTGGTTCCAGTGTAGAACAAAGACCACAGGGTTTTAACTTAAGGCCCATGGCCAAATGCAGTTCCGTGAATTAAAAGGTTAAATCAAAATATGTCATTCATATAATTTTATGCATTATCTAATGTCTTAATAACATATAGGCCTGGCCACAAGAATCATGAGTTTAAGTGTCATATTTATTGATTGTGGATATGTATTTTTTTTTAAATAATAATAATTTAATAATAATTGTAATATTGGTTGAAAAAAGGGTTTAGATTAGCAATTAGATTATTTTCTTGCACAGCCCTATTCGAAACACAAACCATATTCTAATATTTGGTGATCAGCCACAGCAAAACTTCTGACAGCCATCCTTCATAATTTATCAGTACTTAACTATCAGTGCTTAAAATTAGAGGCCTATTTCTATTATTCTTAGTATTCAAATGACCATAAAATCCTAGTATTCTACAAATCTAAGATGTGTTTTCTGAAGAATTTAGTCTTTCTTCTTCAACTGTTTTATCTTCTTTTTAAGGTCTTGGTCCAACTTCATCAAAATGTGTGATGACAAAAATGGCAAGTCGTCAAAGAGTGACGACGAGAATGAGCTCTCAGCAAGTGACGAATCAGAGCCAGAGGAAGTCCCCAGCGGCGCGCCCTTTGACCCCGAACTCGATGGAGAGGATGACAGCGATGATGATGATGATGATGCTGTGGCGTATGTGGCACCAGACGGAGGGCAGAAAACTTTCAACCTGAAGGGAGGGGGCTCTGAGTTCTCCAGCCGCAGCCAGAGCATCTTCGACTGCCTGGACAACGTGGCCAAGGTGACTTCCTCCTCCTTGGGCCAGGATAATGTCATTGACGGCGTGTTCGCTCGACCTCTTCCTCCCCTCCCCAGCCGCAAAACAAGCCATTCTCCGTCGAGCAGCCCCGTACCGGCGAAGAAACGAGGCGTCCCGGATTACATGGTGAACCCGGACCGCTGGACTCACTACAGTTTAGAGGATGTGCCCGAGACCAGTGACAAGGGCAACAGCAGGGTGGCCCATCAGTTCTTGGCAAGTCTGAAACCAAAGAAAGAGGAGTCGAACAGTCTGAACTCACTGGAAAGCCTGCAGAAAATCATCTTCTCCAAACCGAACCGAGTGGGAAAGAAGCCAACTGGCAACCGGCAACTGTGGGCAGAAAGAAGCAAGGAGAAGGGCATGAGTCTGAGCCATTTGGACGAAGAGGACGAGGAGGGAGACAATAAGAGAGGAGCGGGAAACAAACAAGAGGAGAGCACAAAAAATGAGGACATTAAGAGTGAACAAACTGGTGTCGGAAAACAAAAAGCAAAGAAGATGTAACAGAGGAGACAACAATTCAGGCTGGTTTTAGCTCATTTAAGAAAAGCACCCGCAAGACATACAGGAAGACCACAGGGGACAGCTAAAGAGAAAAAAAAGCACAACCAGGCACACATCAGCACTATTGATATGTGACAGACTGGACAGAACATTGTAAGCACATTTCTCAAATACAGATCCATGTTGAGCATTGTATGACATATTAGTTTGTGTATAGAGTAGTTGTTAATAGAGAATAATCCCGCCTCAATTTGTCACGGTTCATATGAGGATGCCCTACCATTACCTTTACAATTTAATACGGGAGGACATTAGAGAAGGAGGTTTGGGGTGCTTACCCTGGCAAAACACTGTTCACACTTGACTAGAGTGCTATAGTTGCACTCTTGATCATTTAGTTTTAAGACCAGACTTGACAAAACATGTCAATGATTTCATTATTTTGTAGTTAAATAATATCGTGTCCCAACTTAAGTGGGACATTGTTGTTGCAGTTCCATTTTGTAATGTTTTAATAAATGTAGTTGTGTAAATCATCTTTCATAATAATAATATGTGTCTATTAAATTGTAGAAAGGATTACTTTAATGGCAACAGAGACTACTTTTTTGGTTAAAAAAAATCTTGAAAAAATATTCTGACAAAAGACTGCCTAATAAATGAGAGAAGATGGAGAGTGTCCAGTTTTATTTTATATAGGATGCATGCCGTGGCATAATGTGTAACAACTAAATGTTTTTTTGACTAGAATTTTTTTCCTACCTTTATATTGCACCTTATGTAGGCTACTGTTCATGGTCTTATAGTCAAATATATTATTTAGTCAAATATGACAATAACACGCATGCTTGCTTCGATAACACGCTTCATTTGCCTGTTGTCTGAAGTAGCTTGTTTGATCATGTCACATTCACCACGTGGCTACATAATAGTGCTCCCTCAGTCCAGTTTTGCATGGCAGTTCAAAATCCCCAAATAAGGAATGACATATTTTTAATGCAAAAGAAAGATGGTTCAGTAAGCAGGACAAAATAAACCAGACAATTACAGTATACTTTCTAATAATTAAAGCATTGTGTTAGGTGTGTTCAAATACTTTTCTAGGAAACAGTTAAGATACCAGTAAATGGAAAGCAGAACCTGAAAGTCTGCTGTCCATACTTGTCAGATACATGCACTGCTTCTTGGAACTAGAAAAAAATTCCATGTTAAGATGAGTGCCATAAGCTATACTCACTAAATCCATATTCTGCAGCTACACAACACAAATCTTTTTGCTGATCAGAAACATGTTTTATTAATGTAAATGATAAAATTGTAAAACAAAGTGAATGGTGACTGGGGATCACTGCACAATATAAGCCTGTGACAGTACAGTGCAGGCCGGGTCAGTGCAGGCCGGGTCGGTTCTGGCGCGTTTCCTTGACCAAAGGGGATCTGAAGTGTTCCCACTGCACCACTTTATGGAGGTCTGGGCCAGAGTTCCCAAGCGGAAAAACTGCGGTCAAGCCATCCCCGTTTCGCAAAACACCAGTCAAGCCAGCCCCGTCTTTATTTCGGAGTGCTCCCGTATTAGCTGTTTTACGGTAATGCAAGGAAACAGCGCCTAGACGTCCTCCCGAACTGATGAATGTTCGTTTTTTACATTTTTCAACTTACAAAGAATCTGATGTAGCATTTCAAAATAAAAGCCCCCTGAAAATTCATAATTTTATTTAATATTTCACCAACTTTACATTTGATTTTATAGAAAACTACTAATTGCCAAAGGGTCATTCCACTTCTGGTGTGTAGCAGAGGACCTCCTGATGCTCTCTAAGAAATTTCAGAAAAATCTGATGTAGCATTTCAAAATAAAGCCTTCTGAAAACAATAAATTCATAACTGGTAGGAATTTCTCACCAACTTTACATTTGATTTTATAGAAAACTACAAATTGCCAAAGGGTCATTCCACTTCTGGTGTGTAGCTGAGGACCTCCTGATGCTCTCTAAGAAATTTCAGAAGAATCTGATGTAGCATTTCAAAATAAAGCCTTCTGAAAATCAATATATTTTCTTTGATATTTCACCAAATTTACATTTGATTTTATAGAAAACTACAAATTGCCAAAGGGTCATTCTACTTCTGGTGTGTAGCTGAGGACCTCCTGATGCTCTCTAGAAATTTCAGAAGAATCTGATGTAGCATTTCAAAATAAAGCCTTCTGAAAATCAATATATTTTCTTTGATATTTCACCACTTTACATTTGATTTTATAGAAAATTACAAATTGCCAAAGGGTCATTCCACTTCTGGTGTGTAGCATAGGACCTCCTGATGCTCTCTAAGAAATTTCAGAAGAATCTGATGTGGCATTCCAAAATAAAAGCCCCCTGAAAATTCATAATTTTATTTAAAAATTTACCAACTTTAGATTTGATTTTATAGGAAACTACAAATTGCCAAAGGGTCATTCCACTTCTGGTGTGTAGCAGAGGACCTCCTGATGCTCTCTATGAAATTTGAGAAAAATCTGATGTAGAATTTCAAAATAAAAGCCTTCTGAAAATCAATATATTTTCTTTGATATTTCACCAACTTTACATTTGATTTTATAGAAAACTACAAATTGCCAAAGGGTCATTCCACTTCTGGTGTGTAGCAGAGGACCTCCTGATGCTCTCTATGAAATTTCAGAAGAATCTGATGTAGCATTTCAAAATAAAGGTGAAACAAAAATTCATAACTGGTAGGAATTTCTCACCAAATTTTACATTTGATTTTAAAGAAAACTACAAATTGCCAAAGGGTCATTCCACTTCTGGTGTGTAGCAGAGGACCTCCTGATGCTCTCTATGAAATTTGAGAAGAATCTGATGTAGCATTTCAAAATAAAGGTCAAACAAAAATTCATAACTGGTAGGAATTTCTCACCAAATTTTACATTTGATTTTATAGAAAACTACAAATTGCCAAAGGGTCATTCCACTTCTGGTGTGTAGCATAGGACCTCCTGATGCTCTCTATGAAATTTCAGAAGAATCTGATGTAGCATTTCAAAATAAAGGTCAAACAAAAAGTCATAACTGGTAGGAATTTCTCACCAAATTTTACATTTGATTTTAAAGAAAACTACAAATTGCCAAAGGGTCATTCCACTTCTGGTGTGTAGCAGAGGACCTCCTGATGCTCTCTATGAAATTTGAGAAGAATCTGATGTAGCATTTCAAAATAAAGGTCAAACAAAAATTCATAACTGGTAGGAATTTCTCAAAATTTTACATTTGATTTTAGAAAACTACAAATTGCCAAAGGGTCATTCCACTTCTGGTGTGTAGCATCAGGAGGACCTCCTGATGCTCTCTAAGAAATTTCAGAAGAATCTGATGTAGCATTTCAAAATAAAAGCCTTCTGAAAATCAATATATTTTCTTTGATATTTCACCAAATTTACATTTGATTTTATAGAAAACTACAAATTGCCAAAGGGTCATTCTACTTCTGGTGTGTAGCTGAGGACCTCCTGATGCTCTCTAAGAAATTTCAGAAGAATCTGATGTAGCATTTCAAAATAAAAGCCTTCTGAAAATCAATATATTTTCTTTGATATTTCACCAACTTTACATTTGATTTTATAGAAAATTACAAATTGCCAAAGGGTCATTCCACTTCTGGTGTGTAGCAGAGGACCTCCTGATGCTCTCTAAGAAATTTCAGAAGAATCTGATGTGGCATTTCAAAATAAAAGCCTTCTGAAAATCAGTTTTCTATAAAATCCAGTCTAAAATTTGGTAAATCTTTAAAGAAAATTATGAATTTTCAGGGGGCTTTTATTTTGGAATGCTACATCATGTTCTTCTGAAATTTCTCAGAGAGCATCAGGAGATCCTCTGCAACACACCAGAAGTGGAATGACCCTTTGGCAATTAGTAGTTTCCTATAAAATCAAATCTAAAGTTGGTCAATTTTTAAATAAAATTATGAATTTTCAGGGGGTTTATTTTGGAATGCCACATCAGAGATTCTTCTGAAATTTCTAGAGAGCATCAGGAGGTCCTATGCTACACCAGAAGTGGAATTTATTTAATTTGTAGTTTTCTATAAAATCAAATGTAAATTTGGGAAGTTTGAAATTCCTACCAGTTAATTGCTATAAATTTTGTTTGACCTTTATTTTGAAATGCTACATCAGATTCTTCTCAAATTTCATAGAGAGCATCAGGAGGTTCTGCTACACACCAAACATGAATGTCGCTTTTCCAATTAAGTTTCCTATAAAATCAAATCTAAAAGCCTCAATTTTTAAATAAAATTATGAATTTTCAGGGGGCTTTTATTTTGGAATGCCACATCAGATTCTTCTGAAATTTCTTAGAGAGCATCAGGAGGTCTATGCTACCACCAGAAGTGGAATGACCCTTTCAATTTGTAGTTTTATTTAAAATCAAATGTAAGAGTTGGTGAAATATTAAAAATTATGAATTTTCAGGAGGCTTTATTTTGAAATGCTACATCAGATTCTTCTGAAATTTCCTGAGAGCAACAGGAGGTCCTCTGTTACACAGCAGAAGTGGAATGACCCTTTGGCAATTTGTAGTTTTCTATAAAAATCAAATGTAAATTTGGTGAAATATCAAAGAAAATATATTGATTTTCAGAAGGCTTTTATTTTGAAATGCTACATCAGATTTTTCTGAAATTTCTTAGAGAGCATCAGGAGGTCCTATGCTACACACCAGAAGTGGAATGACCCTTTGGCAATTAGTAGTTTTCTATAAAATCAAATGTAAAGTTGGTGAAATATTAAATAAAATTATGAATTTTCAGGGGGCTTTTATTTTGAAATGCTACATCAGATTCTTTGTAAGTTGAAAAATGTAAAAAACGAACATTCATCAGTTCGGGAGGACGTCTAGGCGCTGTTTCCTTGCATTACCGTAAAACAGCTAATACGGGAGCACTCCGAAATAAAGACGGGGCTGGCTTGACTGGTGTTTTGCAAAACGGGGATGGCTTGACCGCAGTGCGGAAAAGGTGTAGCTGAATACTGTGGCATTAAACGCTAAAATAGTCTCATAGTTATCAGTGATCTAGGTATCTTGTGATAGGTATCTTGTGATAGGTATCTTGTGATAGGTGTTACATCTTTTAACTTGTCTACTTCATTTAAAAAATGACAGCTGACTGCTTTTTTAAGTTTACTTAGCGTAAGTTA
Source organism: Perccottus glenii (assembly GCA_024416835.2). Taxonomy (NCBI): domain Eukaryota; kingdom Metazoa; phylum Chordata; class Actinopteri; order Gobiiformes; family Odontobutidae; genus Perccottus; species Perccottus glenii. Next base: position 5,951,003 of record CM044548.2, read on the forward strand.
AGTAAATTTCAGTACGTCAGTACATGACATGATAATAATTGAATTACAAACAAAACTGTTTACCTTGGCTTGTACCCACCCCATTCCACTAAGTGCCCTGTTAAATAAACTATAGTGGAGTATAGTAGATATACATTATGCATTTTTAGGAGAAGACAAGAAAAATGCTGACAATTCAGTGTTTCTTTTTTAAATTTATTTATTAATAATTTATTTTTATCTTTACGCAATTTTAACTGGAAGTTTGTTCCATTCTGTAATTGCTATAAAAGAAAACGTTTTGAGTGGGGGGTTAAATGTGCAGATTTAACTGTATGTTTGCATTTTGTTTTGTATTCTGCAAACATGATATTGTCGCGTTTTCCTGTCTAAGCTCCTGAGTGCTTGTTTATAGAGAGCCTCCAGTTTAATAAATCTGGTCTCGGTGTCTCAAACGGGAAAAACCTGACCTAATCAGAGGCAATACAACCTCCTTACAGATGCACAGGGGCTTACACATGTCTCTGCTGACCCTGTCTATAACAAAGGGAGCTTGTAAAACAAGTTTTTCCACCCTAAAATGAATCAAAAAGAGGCTTGGGTGCTCTCTTTCACAACAGCACCAGGGGGCTTTTATGCTCATGGCTACTCAGGGAGATGTGCTAAATATTATAGAATGGTGTATCAGAAAACAGTTGCTGCAGAGGTTAGGCTACTCACGGAGTGAACAATGTAGGTTTAATAATGCATTAGCGTTTCAGTTTTTCAACCCCTCTCTTTTTTATTTAAGTTTATACATTTTAAAGTTATATTATTAAAAAGTACGCTTATGTGGCTTTGTTATAGATCTTTTTTGTTCTTTTTTTAAACAAAATTCTTGTTGCTGTGAATTATTTGGTCATTTTTATTTGTACTTTGAAATAAAATCATCGCAATAACACTGTCATTCATTTATCTTCTTTTCATCAAGTTTCACCAAACAAACCCGGCAAGTGATCAATCAGGCCGGTCTGTCAGAAACTCCCGCGCTACGTCCACAGTCCGTCCCTCCCAGAGGCACGCCTTAACCACTTTAACTCTCGCATCAGCTTACCTGTTTGTCGTCGGGAGCAAGAAATGCGGAAGTGGACTACACTTGAAGAATAATGTCATATAAGTGCTCGTTGTGATAGTGTTTTAAGTCTTTGCCGGAGGATGGACATTGTCCTTGTTCGTCCTCGCCGCTGATGAGAGCTGATGCTGGCCGCGAAGTAAAATGTTCACACCGCTGGATGTCTTTAGTTGAACTTGTGTGAAACTTAAAAACGCCAACATGTTTTTCACTAAGCCTCAGGTAAGGAAAAACTTACTTTGTAGGAAGCTGTTTGAGAATTGTTGGTAGATAAAACGCGGTAATTAGTTTATTAGCCAAACTGTAATTAGCAGAAACAGTGCAGCAACGGATAGTAACGGTTCTTTTAGTGTGAATACAGTTGGAAAGCTCAGAAGAAATTACTTGCAAATAATTAAAACCAAACTAATATAGTCTAACTTAATGTAAACTCTATACAAGTAGGATTAGGAAAGCATTATTTTGTTTAATGCAGGCCGCATGCTACTTCTACTTCTACTTCGAGCATAAAGGCTTGATTAATGTTCCTTATGTGCCTTAAGTTTGGTTTCATTTGGGGGTTTTATTTTTATAAGAGATTTCAACAGTCTATGACTCATTAAAGGAGGAGCAGAACTTTTTAATGTTATATTGTGACTGACCTATTTCAGTTATTGCAACACTTTTTACCATCTGTACATTTACATTAAGAAGTAGTGTTTGTTGATGAAATGGAGTTAGGTTTTAAGAAATTCTTGCAGATCCCATTGTGAGAGTCCACTTATTTGACATGTGAGTGTCTTAAAGTGTTTTGATGTGCTTATGTCGAGGCATAAGTGTCTGTATCCACTTATGCCTCGAGGATGAAAGGACGGTGGAGTTTCAGTTTTTAAATCAGACATGAGGAAGGCAGTCATGGTCACACCTAGGCTTAATGTTTAATATCCGTACAAATCAGGAAGACGGTTAAGTTTGCTGCCTTATCTGAACTGGAAAGGAAAGGAAAAGGCAGGAGATGGTAGAAACCAGCGTGGGAGGGTGAAAAAACAACCGATGTAGAGGATGAAAAAGATTTCACTGAGCATGTCCGGGCCTGTATCCTGCTCACTGCCTTCTTATCAGAAAGAACACTTGCATTTAGTCCGGTAAGAAAAGCAAACACATTAGGCTGCACTTCAGACCACTCTTATTCAGTTATTCTTTTGCTTTTCTAAATTTGAACAAATATTTACATTTACACATTTTATTTTGTTATATACATTTAATTGTTTTTAGAGCATATAACGGATTAATAGTCTTAATACTATTTTCTAAAGGTCATGGTCTCGATCCCTAAAAGTCTGGGTCTTGCCTTGGTCTCGGACATCAAGACCAACCGAGACCACAAATGTTTTGTCTGTTCCTGTTCATTTTATATTCCAATTAAAATGAGTCTGGTCTAGGACTGGACTAACTCTGTCTCTGTCTCCTTCCTGGATTTGGACTGTTTAGTTTTGTTGTTACTGTTCCCTTGTATCTATTGCAGTGTATTGTAAACTGGCTGTGGTCTTGATTTGGCCTTGACCTGGTCTTGTCCTGGTCTTAGACTTGACTTGATCTGTATAAGTCTTGGTCTTGTTGTGTTCTCTATACTATCTGGTATCAGACCTAACATGGTCTTGGTCAGTGCGGTCTTTTGCACTACTGATTAGAGCGTTGCAGGTAACTGAAAAATAATTTAAGGTAACGTCCTAACCCTTCTTTTAAAGACAAAAGTGGACATTCCAAAGTGTAACACGACATCTCATCAGCCTGTTACATCAACACAAATTTACTTTACAACTTGAATGTATCAGACTTTTATTGAGCGAGAACGGTCCTGTGTGAGTTTGCAGCACATTTGTCACCTTTAGTGGGTGTCAGATAATGAAAGAAAATGGATTACACCAAAAATAAGAGAAGAAAACTGAAGAATAATTACACTGCCTTTCCTCATTGAGAATTTGAGAATCCAAACCTATCTTTTGCAGTTCAAAGTTGTGTCATAGCCTCAATTCAAAGAAACATTGCTCACTCGGTTGACTCCTGAATGCCTGTTTGTGTTTGGTTAGTTGATGTAATTTGTCTCTGCTCTGTTTTAATTGCAATCTGACTTTGTGTTAAAGGAAAGCTTTGAATTATATCACGGAGGACACGAAAGCTGCGCCACTGAGCCTCTTCTTTTTTCACCGGTAGGTTTCATTCCCCCCTCCCCCTTTCAGCTCTGACTTTTATACACCAACAAAATATCTGTCAAAACTGTACAGCCACAGTGAGCTAACTAAATGCTTTACAAAATAAATCTGTGCCAAAATAAATCCTGTCCAAAATTCCTTTGAACAGGTGTAGGCCTTAGATTACTATCTGGTTGACTCACTGCATAAATAGGCAACTGAAACAAGAGCCAACATGTCAATAAGACTTTGTTTCAAGTTTTTGTAAACAGCGTGTTTCATTTCACCCTCATCTTTTTTATATATTTCCATATAGATATAGACATTATAGATTACATGTAGTGTGTAAATAATCTGTACTAGTCAATTACTGTTTTCCTGCTCTACATAATTTGACTTTATTCTCTTTTTTTAGGCTGTTCATAAGACATTTGACTATGTGCTCGTGTCGCAGAGGCACAAACATGACACAGATATGAAGATCCAGAGGCAAAGAGCTTTCATTCAACAACTGGAAAAGAAAAATTTTAATGTGATTGTGAGTGTTACCTTTGCACAAATTCATTTATTTTGGGCAAGTTATGCATGGGAACGTCTCGGGTTACTTGACTGTAACCCTGTTCCCTTAAAAAGCGGGAACGAGATGCTGCGTAGCATTACGCTATGGGGAACATTCTTTATGTGACCGGTTGTGAAGCACGTGTGTCAAACACGCTCTAGCTCTAGTTTGGGGTTATCGCTTGGCACCTCGAATGAAGCGGGCAACTAGAGGATGTCTCCCTATCGAGACCCCGTCAATCAGGGCGTGGCAAGCCGAAATGGCGGCCACGAAAACCCTGAGTGTGCTAGGATTAGTGCCCAAGGACAGTTTGTCCTGCAGAAACTCCAGCACTGAAACAATCTGGCAGTGGACTGGGTCTGCATGATGTGTAGCACACCAGGCATCAAAGACACGCCATCTGCAGGCATAGGCTCTCCTAGTAGAGGGAGACCTAGCGCTCAGAATAGTCTCTACAACAGGGGCTGGGAGCCCGACATCTCTTAAGTGGTCCCCCTCAGGGGCCAGACGTAAAGGTTCCAGAGCTCGGGCCGGGGATGAAACACTGTCCCCTGTGCCTGAGAAAGGAGATCCCTCCTGGTCGGAATCGCCCATGGCCGTCGAGGAGAGATATTAGGTCTGAGAACCACACTCTGGTTGGCCAACGGGGCGCTAGTAGTAAGAGGCGCAACCCGCGTTGACGGACCTTCGCCAGGACTCCCGGGAGCAGAGCCACCGGGGGAAATGCATAAAGGCGCAGTCTGGGCCACACATGGGCCATTGCGTCCAGACCCAGGGGAGCTGGAGGAGTCAGAGAGAAGTAGAGGGGACATTGTGCTGTCTGCTGTGAAGCTAAGAGGTCCACCTCTGCTTCGTAAAATCTTTCCCAGATTTGGCTCACTACCTCGGGGTGGAGTTTCCACTCCCCATGTGTCACAGCCTGTCTGGACAATAAATCTGCTCCCACATTCATGCGCCGGGGATATAAATCGCCCTGAGGGACAGGAACTTGTCCTGAGCCCAAAGCAGCACCTGCTGCGCTAGCTTGTTCAAGCGGCACGAACGCAGTCCGTCCTGACGATTTATGTAAGAGACCACCGCTGTGCTGTCTACTTGTACTAGGACATGGTAGCCCCTTAGCTGCTGGAGGAAGTATTTCAGGGCCAGAAATACAGCCTTCATCTCGAGGCAATTGATGTGCCATGCGAGAAGATGGCCTCTCCATATCCCTTGGGCTGGACGGCCATCTAAGACCGCGCCCCAGCCCGTGAGGGATGCATCTGTCGTTAGCATCATGCGACACAACATGGACCTAGGGTGGGACCCAAAGTGAGAAACTGGGGTCTGAACCACATAGATAGGGTCACGAAGCCCTCGGCGCGTAACCCTTATTTGCTTCAGGGGGTTGGCCCTTGGATGAAACCCCCTGGCTCTGAGCCACAGCTGAAACGGTCTCATGTGCAGAAGGCCCAAAGGAATTACCGTGGATGCAGATGCCATGAGACCCAATATTCTTTGAATGAAGTGCACAGCCACTTCCTGGCCTAGCCTGATAGCTTTCAGGGTAGTTAGAATGGACCCGACACGTGCAGGAGACAGATGTGCCTGCATCTCGGTTGAGTCCCAAACAACCCCTAGATATGTTGTCCTTTGGGCGGCCGAGAGAACGCTCTTCTCGGCGTTGAGTCTCAAGCCTAGAGAGTCGAGATGAGCTAGGACGACGCCCCGATGTCGAAGCACTAGCTCCTGAGACTGAGCTAATATCAGCCAGTCGTCTATGTAATTCAAAATGCGGATGCCCTGGAGTCGCAAAGGAGCCAAGGCTGCATCCATGCATTTTGTATATGTACGGGTGACAAGGCCAGGCGAACGGAAGAACCCGATACTGGCACGCGGCGCTCCCGGCGAACCTCAGGAACTTTCTGTGCTGTGGCAGGATTTGTATGTGAAAATACGCGTCCTTTAGATCGATGGTGACAAACCAGTCGCCTAATCGGATCTGGGACACAATCATTTTTATTGTGAGCATTTTGAATTTTAATGCTTTGAGGTAGCGGTTTAACCCGCGAAGGTCTAAAATCGGGCGCAGCCCCCATCTTTTTCGAACTAGAAAATATCGGCTGTAAAACCCGGATTGTCTGTCTGGTGGGGAACACGTTCTATGGCCCCTTTGTCCAGCAGAACCTGCAGTTCCTGTCAATACATGGGCTCGTTCGGTTTCACGGAAGTGGAGACCACGCCGTGAAACGCGGAGGACGATTGGCAAACTGGAGTCTGTAGCCTTTGGCCACAGTCCTTATTACCCACGGGAGATATTTGGCAGGAGCATCCATGCTGCCAATTTCTCTGAAAGGGGCAGTAGTTTTGTCACCTCGGTTCTTGGGGATGTAAGACATCCGCCGTCCTGAGCCAAGGCAGGAGACGGCCGGACACTTACAATTGCGCTGGAGACTGCTGCTCCCGAACGCCAGTGGCGGCGGAGAAAAACAGCGGACTCCTGAGGGTGTCGACATGGAGTCTTTAGACTCTCTTGGATTTTGTTGCGCCCCACCCGGTGGGAGAACACCCCGCGGCCATGGGCGCGCCAATTTCAGGGCCTCTGCTTCCTGGCGGAGATAACATTCCGCAGGTCTGTTCTCTTTTGAGCAGCGAGAGAATCCGCCCTCCAGTCCTTACGAGGGGGCACGATTCGCCACACTCTCCTTCTGGGCAGCCCGCTTTTCTCTGGAAGGGGCTGGACCTGGCGGGACAGGGTGGCCGACGGTCCCGGCTGCTGAGTACGGGCGAGGAAGGAACCTCACAAACGCCTCCTCGTAGCGTTTAGCCTCGCGGAACTTAGTGGCGACGGAGTCCACGCGTTGCCAAAAAGACCGGAAGGCGAGATGGGTGCATCCAGGAGGAAGGCGCGGTCCTTTTTTGATGCCCGTGAGGTTAAGCCACAGATGTCTTTCCGTCGCAACCAAAGCAGACATGGAGCGGCCAATAGCGCGGGCCGCCTGCTTAGTTGCACGGAGAGAGAGGTCTGTGGCACGGCGTAGCTCAGAAAACGCGCCTCGTCCACAGAACCCCTGTGCTCAAATCTTTGAGCAGCTCAGCCTGGTATGCCTGCAAAACCGCCATGGTGTGCAGTGCTGCACCAGCCTGACCCGCCGCCTGGAAAGCCTTCCCCACCAGTGATGACGTGAACCGGCATGGCTTGTTGGGGAGTGTAGGTTTTCTTAGGAGGACGATGTCCCGGGGAGAGATAGCCATGCGTCTCTTCCACCTGGGGCATCGACCCATAACCCGCACCTGTGCGCCCACGATAGTCGAATAAATCGGCGTCGAAGGCACAAAAACACGGGACGAATAGGGCTTATTCCATGACGCGTGCCAGCTCCTCATGGAGGTCCCCAAAGAAGGGGAGAGACCGCCGCTGTGATCCCTCCCCCTGGCCACCTGACAGAAACCTGTCATCCAGTTTAGAGTATTTAGGGGGGCCCTGCTCCTGAGGCCACTCAATATTCAGCCTCGCCACTGCTCTTGTAACCACCTCGAGCAGCTCCTCAAACGCCGTGTCAGAGCGGGAAGAGCGCTCCGAGGCTGCGGCGCCCCCAGAAGCCAGGGATGAGGCTTCATCGACGTGCTCACGGGAAGCGCCGTAGCGCGCCCGCCCGAGCACAGAGCCGGTGTCTGCCTCATCTGGTGAGAGCGAGGGGCATAAGACTATCTGATCCCTGCGCCTCAGCCAGATCAACACGCGAACCCCACGACCGGAGTGGGGAGGCGGCTCGCTCCTCTGCAAAGAAAGCGAGCCGGGATCTTGGCAGGCAAAAGATCACAGTGCTCACACTCCCCAGAAAGTCCGAGGGCCGCGTGTTCTTCCCCCAAACACTCAAAACAAAATTCATGCTGATCATCGTCAGCAATGTGCCTCTGGCAAGGAGGAACACATTTCTTTCTGAACCCAGCCATGATACTTTTGTATTTATTATTTTATATATATTCGTACTGGCACAGAGAAAGGTTTGCTCACACTTCACACAATGCGATCTGAAGACAAAGAAACCTGAAGACGCTCCCGCATCACCTGTTATTATACCCTCTGTTCAGGTGCGCGCAATCACACAGCTGCCACTGATGAGCTGCGTCACCAACAGAGGTATTATAAGCCAATTCTTGGCGTGTTTGACACACGTGCTTCACAACCGGTCACACAAAGAATGTTCCCCATAGCGTAATGCTACGCAGCATCGAGTGTAGCTTTTGACAGGGAACATTGACAGATGAGTCTAACGCTGGTCTTTTTTGTCAGAGAATTGAACATGATGACAAGGTGTTTTTTGGCCTGCGAGCCCCCACTGAAACCTTTGATGACTACTTGTACCTGCTGAAGGTCTCAGACTCCTGTAACTGGTCTGGAGCTTTCCAAAATGAAGTGGCTCAGGCTACAAGGTAATGCGAGCATCACATCTATGAAGTGTGTGTGTGTGTGTGTGTGTGTGTGTGTGTGAGACATACTATTTGGCTGAAAAGGTGTCGGCTGATCCTTTTTACATGTAATTAAATTCACGGACGCACAACAAACGCCAAAGTCATCTTGCATACATTGTGCATTACTAAACAAAGAAACGACTAATTCTATTCAGCTTTGTATAATTCAATGTTATTCTTTTATTTTTTTAAAGCATGGATAATTTACATGCTTTCAGTTCATATATTCCACAGTTTAACCCTGAACAGACAGACATCTCTGTTTTGAAGTTGGTTCTGATATGTGTTTACTGTTTACTTTCATCTCAAACAGGTTTTGATCACAGTTTGGAAGTTTCCTATTTCTTATTTTAAACATTTATTTTTGGCTATTGTAAGTTCTACTAAGTCATTAAATTTCAAAAGGTTAGTGTTTATGAATAGCTTGTTTTGTTGGGTGATGATAATCAGTTTTAGATTTCGTAGAATTCTTATCGCATTTTTGCAGAGTAACAATTTGTTTTATTGTTGATTTTTGTATGCATTTCCCCAGATCTCTATGCAATATGTCATGTATGGCACTAATTAAAAAGTGGTACAATATTTTAGGGCTTTTGAATCAAGAATGTGTTTGAACAGGACAGTGTTTTTGAAAATTCTGACTTGTGGAGCTTGGGGTCAATGAACATGACACCTAAGAATATAGTTTCACTTACCATTTCTAGTTCATTCCATTTCACTTCGGATCTGGTAATTTGTTTGTGAACTGCACTAACTGAAATCTATTCCTGAGATAGTCACTAATCCATCCATCTATGTGCAACGCCCTGATGCCATTCTTTAAAATTTTCTTTAACAGTATTTTGTTATTGATGGGGTCAAAGGCTTTCTTCTAAAGGCTGAAAAAAATCCAACCGATGCAGAAGTAATTTTTTCATCCAGCATAATTACAGCCATTTCTGTGGATTGATTTGTTTGAGAACCATATTGATTGTTTAATATTTTATATTTCTTTTTTAATAAGACTGTCTAGTCTTATTTCAAAGGGTTTTTCTAGTCTTTTTTAATTGTGAAAGGAGAGAGATTGGTCTATAGTTTCAGAGTGAATGACTGGGACCATTTTGTAGAAAATTACTTTTGCTATTTTAATGTTGTCCAGAAAAACACCAGTTTGGAGAGGTAAGTTGAAAATATAGGTTACGTTTACACAATAATTATTAAATTCTTTAGCAATATCGATTGGCTTGGTTATAGTTTTCAATCGATTTGTGAAGTTCTTTGGATATTCACTTTTCTTAGTGTTTCCTTTGATTGCAGTTGTTAGGTCCGTCTCTTTAACGTTGCTTCTGTGTTGCTGTAGTTAATGTTTATTTTTACTAGCTTGTTTTTATATAGTTTATATTTGAGTTCGGCTATAGGTTTTTCTTGTTACGGGCATTTTGTAGTCCTTTTAGTGATCCAGGGTTTGGCATCATACTTGGACTGCTTTTGCATGCGCACAGGACAATGTTGAAAAGGTGGATAAAATAGACAAGAATTTGTAGAATTTGTAGAGTCTGAATGCCTCGATTATTCACAATGTGGGTGCTTGTAATCATTCGCATTGCTGTACTAAGGTCCACATCTTCCCAAAGTCTGGTTGCACAGAGACATGTCTCACAGCAATAAGGTCCTGGGGTCAATCCCTGGGTAGGACAGGTCCTTCCTATGTGGAGAAAACATTTTTATAAAAGATTAATATAAAAAACAGTTTGTTGAGTTTAAGGGGAGGCTTAATGATTTGACACGTGCAGTACAGAGGGCTAGTGCGAGTGTGCCTTAACAAAGGTCTATACATAACCTTTTATAAAGGATCTATATTCAAGTGATAAGTAATTTTCCCAACTGCTGAAAAAAAGTAAAAGCATCTGGACTCAGTTTTCAAGGTGAAGACCTTTCGTCTTTAATTCCAAGAGACTTTATCAATTCTGAGCTCTCTCTTACCAGTTAATCTCAGAATTGATCAAGTCTCTTGGAATTAAATAAACTTTTTTTCAAGATGTCCTGGAGAACCTTCACATTTCCCAACTGCTGTTTTTTCAGGATTCGAATCGTGCATTTCATAATTCACAACACACGCATCAACACTGGTGGTAAGTGCCATTTAGTTTTTTACAGTTTGAGCAAGATTCAAATCAGTTAAATCATTATTTAAAACCATAAAAGCCATGTTACTAGGTTATGATCAGTGATTTCTTTTTTTTTTTAATTAATTTTTTTTTTTTTTTTTTTTTTATAAATTACACCACTTTTTAATTTTATTGTTTATTTATAATTGACTTGTAGAGGACCTGAATGAACTGTTAATGAAGGGTGTTTTTGAGACCACATTCTGCCTCCATCAAGTAAGAATATTGTTCACTCATTCTTGTTGTAATTGTTTGAAATTTATACTAAAAGTGTAATCCAATGTTGTTTTCTTGACATTTCCAGAGAAAAGAGCAGAAGGAGCTGACGGAGAGGTGGGCTCGATGGTCGGGGCTGTTTAATGGGCAGCCATTATCAAGTGTCAAGTAAGTGTCCTTGTCCTTTTGCCAAAAATGCATAAAGACATAAGGAAGTAAGAATTTTATGTATTTAACTTACTTTTGTGATACGTTAGCATACGTAATATTTACATAATATTCATAAATCATAATAGGCCTGACCTGTTGGAGAACATGATGATGGTTGTGTGTTTGTACTGTTCTTACCGCTCTTTGTAAATGTAATTGTATGCGTGTGTTTGTCTTTGTGCAGAAGTTACTTTGGGGAAAAGGTGGCCCTCTACTACTTGTGGCTGGGATGGTACACTAAGCTGTTGGTGCCGGCCTCCGTCCTGGGTGTTGTAGTTTTCTTGTATGGACTGGCTTTTTTCCAAACCAACCCACTAATGTGAGTCTTTCTAATGTTTGACAACATAAATAAAGGTGTTGGTTTAGTATTGTGTGTATGCTGAGCAGGTCTCAAAGTTATTTGAGGTGTGTTTTTCCTGTTTGGTGAGTTGTGTATAAAGAAATAAAAAATAAAGCCATTATAGCATTGGTTGCCCTTTAGTGACGCATTTTTGATCTTTCTTGTCCTCAGCAAAGAAGTATGCGAGTCTGACATTGTCATGTGTCCTCGCTGTGACAAGAGGTGTCAAGTCTGGAAGCTCTCAGACACCTGCGATTATGCTAAGGTCATCTATTTTCTTTTTTCTTTTTCTTTTTCTTATACAACTCGCCACATTTACAGACTGAAACTTAAGATTAAAGTCTAAAATAAATGGCAATTCATTCCCCATAGATCAGTCACCTGTTTGACAACGAGGGCACTGTGGCGTTTGCGATGTTCATGGCCATCTGGGGTGAGTCTCTAGCCCAGTTCTCTCCGTTCAGGCCTGAACTAAGGGTGCTTTGATCTGATGGCACAAAAAATGGCGGATCAGTGGGGCCAATCAAATGACTAAAAATCACACATTCATGGTTTGTTCCCACATAAATAGGTGCCACAAACCTCATGATATGAGGCTAACTAGTGCAAAGGCCTAGCAGAGCTGCTCAAACATCACTTACACTGCTCTCATTGTCTCAGACTCCAGACAGTAAGAAACAAAGTGATGTTCAACTACTGAATGTGAGCAACTTGCTACACACAGACTCTGATACACTGTAAACTACACTTAAGCTCACTGCTAACAACAAGCTTCTTTCTAAACAACAGCAAAACCTCAGGTGTGCTGCGCAGCACCGTGCTTGTGTGCACAGCTCCATGTTGCTCAGGTCAGTGACCGCAGAGAGGTGCGCGGCAGGGACATGCTACTCATGTGCTCAAAACCAGGAGCTATTTTATTTGTGGTAAAATAAAATGCATCACAAAATACAGCTGTCAATACATATTCGATTGTTGTCTGTGTTTTTACTGATGGCATTTGCAGTGGCTGCCCTGCTCTAATTAATGCAGCAAAAATTGAATATATTATATAGACTTTGCGATTGGCGGCCTCAAAAATCTTGATCGGAGCACCATTACCAATAACGTTAAACTGTCTTAAATTTGATGTCCTTTTCTTTCTTTTTTAGCAACTTTTTTTCTTGAGCTGTGGAAGAGACAACGAGCAATACATGTTTCTAAATGGAAGGTGTATCACTGGAGTGAAGAGGAGGTGAAGCGCTGCCCGATGTTATTTTAACACATTCAGCAACTGATTACATTGTTGGCTTAAAGGTTTCTAATGATTCTATCTTTCTGTCTGAACAGGAAGAACTGATCTTAGAAATTGTCAACAACCCATTCTGCAACCCCAAACCCTTTAAGCACTCGTTCTTCCGCAGCACGCTGGTCCTCATTCTGGTAACCGTGATGGTGAGAACATACTTCACAGATTAACCTAAGATGAAGCTTTTTATAGAGCTTCTGAAATCTGGAGCAAAGACAGTTTGTCAGATCTGTCCCCTCCCCCCTCGGTGTAAAAGTCACTGACTTGAAATTGAAGGAACGTTCACAGACTGCTGTTGTCTACATAACAAAACGAGAGCATGGCATAAATGCACTTGTGCTCATAAGTTACCCTGGCATTTTTCAAAGCATATAAATTACACAAATTTTTTTTTTTTTTTTTTAACTTGTAGTTAGTGGTTGGGTGACCATTTATTGTCAAACAGCTGTATTTTACTCTATTTAAACCATAATCACAACAGACACTACCCAAATGACCCTGATCAAAAGTTTACATAGCCCAGTTCTTAATATGGTATATTGCCATCGTTAACATCAATGACAGCTTTAAGTCTTTTGTGGTAGTTGTGGGTGATACTCTTTATTTTCTCAGATGGTAAAGCTGCCCATTCTTCTTGGCAAAAAGCCTTCAGTTCCTGTAAGTTCTTGGGCTGTCTTACATGAACTGCACATTTGAGATCTACTTATTGGCATTCTCAATTCCTTGGATATCTTTTTTGATCCCTTTCCTGTTTTTTACAGTTCAATTACCTATTCTTTTGCTTTCCCCATGACTCAGAATACAGAAACAGAAACGTCAGTGCAGCAGTGGATGAAATATGCAAGGGTCTGTCAGGAGCCTCTTTTATACACACACACTGATTACAGGCAAACAGATCACAGGTGAGGATGGTTACCTTTAGTAGCCATTCAAAAACCTGTTTGTGTCAACTTGTGCATGTTATCAGGCCTAAATCACCAAGGTATGTAAACCTTTGATCAGGGTCATTTAGGTAGTTTCTGTTGTCATTATAATTTAAAAAGAGTAAACACAGTTGTTTGACAATTATTGGCTTCACCCAACCACTAAAGTACAGTAATAGGTAAATATATTAATGTGGTGTAGCAATAGATGGAGGGTAATTTTAAATAAAATTAATTTATATTTATACTGAAACTGTTAAGAAGCAGCTGAAGATGATTTTTAAGATTAAAAAATGTTAACATTGGAGACTATTTAATTTTATAATAAAAAGTGATATAGAGTCAAAGTGAAAGTATTACAGAGAAGACACTACCCAGGCTGTAATAAGAAGCAGTTAGTGACCTTTAAACAGAGGAAACACAGTTAAACAATAGATAGTGTTGTAGTCAAGACTGCACTGACCAAGACCGAAACCAGAGAGTCTAGAGCCCAAGTCAAGACAAAGAGTATGCCTAATTCTCTAATTTACTCCTTCCCCTTAGCCCTACCCCTTGGCCCTCCAGAGGAAGGGGTAGGGTTAGGATTATAGAAAACAGACATTTTTACGAGAAAGTAGAAAATGGATCAGTGCATAAATTAGTTCAAGAAACAGAGATTTTGTACAACTTACAAAATCTCCTTTTTGGAGGGGTGTATAGCCCTTCCCCTTGATTCAAATGAGTATTGGGACACCACTTCATTTCTTGTCTACGCACAAAACGAGGGCTAAAGGGTAGAATTGGGATTGAAAGTCCAGGCTTTAACCAAGTCCAGACTCATGGAGGTCAGTGTTTAGTCAAGAAGACAGCGTTAGAACAAGATTTGTAATTGAATATGAAATTTATGATTTTATTTAATCTTAGTAATAGACTTATGTACCATTTGTGGTCTTGGTTGGCCTTGATGTCCGAGACCAAGACAAGATCAAGTAAAAATTAAACCAAGACCTTTACAAAATAGTCTTGTACCATACCAGTCTCGACAACATTACTAAGATTGAGATCAGGTTAGGTTTAGAGTGTTAAACTAACTCGGAATAAAAAATAAAATAAAGAATCTTTTACGGAATTAACAAATGCTCTTTTTTAAGGAAGCTACATTCCTGCTTTTATTGATGGTGGTTTTTGTGAGTGATGTAAAAAAAAAAAAGTGTCTAATCTTTGTTGCAGCTGATGATTATCATCGGCCTTGCCCACGCCCTGGTGGTCTTCCGAGTGGTGGCTGGCCCTCTGATGTCCGAGGGCAACTGGGAGTTCATCAAAGACCATGCCAACACGCTGGCGGTGATGTTGGGCGCCGTACTCCACTACATTACCATGCAGATCATGACTCGGGTAAATCACACTGGTGCCGACTCTGGTCTCAAGAGCTATCCAAATAATGTACCCAGTGCTTAATGTGCTGTCATTGGCACAGATAGAGGCTTACTACATTCCACATGAAACATGCCATAATCAAATGATATGCAAAGATAATGTGTGAAAACAAAAGTACCAGCAATATTAATAGTCTTGAAACATTTATTCTTTACCATTTTTTTATTCTGTTTAGGTTAACAGATGGGTGGCCCATAAGCTGGTTGAAATAGGTAAGACCATTTCTGCAGTCCAACGTTTTATAATAATGCTCCTGAATTCCCTTTTCATGTTGTTACCTGTACTTGCAGAGGAGACCAATTCCTTTGCAGCGGAAGAGAGAAGCTTCACAGTCAAGATGTTTACTTTCCAGTTCTTCACTCTCTTTTCTTCTTTGTTTTATGTGGCCTTCTTCCTGGGCAGGTAACTATGGGGCTGTTAGACTTGTGCATACTCAAGTGTGTGTGAATTATGGGTGGGTGTGTGGGGGTGGGGGTGTGTGGGGCTCAGCGGTCGTCCTTCAACCGGAAGGTAGGCGGTTCACTTCCCGCTCTCGCCACAGTTCATATTGTCGTTGTGTCCTTGGGCAAGACACTTAACCCACCTTGCCTCCAGTGGTGTTCTGTAACACTGGTAATTACAGGCTAATTGTCGCTTTGGATAAAAGCTAAATGAATAAATGTAGTGACGGTAAAATATTTCTTCAGCCACAAACATAATATAAAGATTGTATCGTATCTACAACTATACTACTACTCAAACCTGAACTTAAGCACTCAACTATGACATGGCACAACAGTTAAAGTATTTGTAGGTAGGTATGTAGAAATTTGTGTGTATGACCATGTGCACATTGATATGTCTGACCACAAATTTTAATGCTATTACAGAAATATAAAATATGAATCTACAAATATTTTTTATATTGTATTACTATACTATATACTATATTACTAATATTAGTAATGTGTTCATTGAATCTAGTGAAAATAATTGGAACTAATGCAAACTGCAGATAAATATCTAGTTATACAGTAGTTATATCATTTATTTATTTATTTTTTTTTTAAAAGGATAAATGGACATCCAGGAAACTATACTCGAATAGCTTCATGGAGATTGGAGGAGGTAAGGCCTTTAGGACACTGTCATGGTTATAATGGACGTATATGTAATACTTTCTTGCCTGTGTGACCTTTAGTGCCATCCCAGTGGTTGTTTGACTGACCTCTTCATCCAGATGGCCATCATTATGCTGCTCAAACAGACTGTCAACAACATCTTTGAGTTCACAGTCCCGTGAGTGTCTCTGCTCTATTATCATCCTCCAAAGGAATAATTCCTGTCGGTTAAAAACACTTTCTCAATGGGTTTCAGTTGGGTGAAGAGCCTCTTAAGCAAAAAAGCTGCAAAGAAGCTGGAAAGGAAGTGTGGTTACTGCTATCGGAAAGAGTGCCGAGACGAACATGGCCGCGTTGACCCGTGTGACATCTGCAAACTGCGAGACTGGCTGCGAAACTACCACCTGACCGACACGGACGCCTTCAGCCTCTTCAACGAGTTCCTCGAGATGGGTGGGTAACTCACACCTCGGTCTCTTACAGAGTATTCTTCCTTTTAAGTGTTTTATAACGTAAATGATTCTTGTTAAACACGGAAGCAAATACCTTAGATGCCCTGATTTAGGAAAAAGAAGTAGAACGCTCTGGACTGACTTCCACTCGTCAAAACGGAAGTATCAAAGATTATACTAGGACTAAAACCAAGACTAAACGGGTCTAAGCCAGAGCTAAATGTTGGAATTAGGGATGTAACGATTGACTCCACTCACAATTCGATTCGCTTGACGATTCTGATCTCGCAATTAGATTTTGTCACTATTTTCTTTTATGAAAGAACAAGTGAACAAGTGCCCTTTTATTATTTTACAAATCAGGGCTACAGACTAACTTTATTTCATCACAATTCCAGTATCATCCCAAAAGTAAATGTCAAATGTTCACAAATTTATTTAAATATGTATATATAAAAGATATTCTACATGCGTTTACATACAATTTAATTTGCTTGTAAGGCTATTTACTTTGAATAAGTGGATATTAAAATTAGTAAAAATCTCTAAATAAGTGGATATTAACAAAGTAACTTAAAATCCCCAATAAATCTGCCTCTAAAAGGATTTAGACCTGGTTATTTACCTTGTGTTCTATAATTAGTATTAAGTTTAGATGAGACCTAAAACCTCTTTAGATCAAACCCAATAATTTACACTGGTCTCGTGTGTTTCAATAAAACAGTAGAGCTTTATCAAATTCAATAAAACAGTAGAACTTTATCAAATTCAATAAAACAGTAGAACTTTATCAAATTCAATAAAACAGTAGAGCTTTATCAAAACAACTCTCATTTGTTTAACTGTTAACTTTTATGCATTTTTGACTGTTATTTAGTAATAATAGCAAGAATGTATTAATGGTAATAATTAATGTGCAGACCACACAGAAGGCAGCCCATAACTCATCCCGGTCTGTGCAGCAGCAGAGAGACGCAAAGAGAGCGAGTGATCGCCTTTTCCCTTTCGATTTATTTCTGCTGCCACACCTTTTGATTTGAACGAGGATGAGACTTCCTAAATATGACATATTGACAGAAAAAGTCCAGAACATGAAAGAGTACAGCATTATTACGATACAAGTCATTCTTTGCGATCCGAATATTGCGATTAATATAATAATACATTTATTAATTAATTAATACCACTATAATGATAAATTTGCAATATATTGTGCAGCCGTAGTAGGACTCCTTTGGCATGGCAATTGTATTTATATAGCACAATTCACACAAGGATATCTTTGTGGCTATTCTTTGTGGATATAGCTTATTGGCAAACCCAGAAGGTGATTAATGATGCTATATCTAACTTTATGTCCAAATCCCATGGGCTTTATTTATAAAAAAAAATATATTTTTCAAACCTTATGATATAGCAACTACTCTTAGTAAATTATACGCAACATTTAGCACCAGCTATCGAAGCTCTTAGTAGATCTGGCTTGTGTTAAACCTTAAATGCTGGGATTGGCCTCAGCCCCACAAAACAACATGACCAGGTAGAAGATTAGCCATAAATAACCTGCCTTCCATATGAGTATAAATGACTTTCAGCACCCTTCATCAGTAATTAGAAGGAATACAGTGCACATTAATAGTGTCTAACTGATTTGTGTTAATATTGCAGTGGTCCAGTTCAGTTTCACCACCATATTTGTGGCAGCGTTCCCTCTGGCCCCTCTGCTTGCGCTCATCAACAACGTCTTTGAGATCCGCCTGGACGCCATCAAGATGGTGCGTTTGGAGCGGCGCCTCGTTCCCCGGAAAACCAACGACATTGGTGAGCTGAAGTTGCTGCTCTTTATTATCCCGGTGAAGAATGTGTGCAGGGCTTGTGTGTTCTTTACAGAGCTTTAAAACTTTGTGTTTGCAGGTGTTTGGACAAATGTGCTGGAGGCCATTGGGGTGCTGGCAGTGATCGCCAACGGTCTGGTCATCGGAATCACGTCAGATTTTATTCCACGGCTCGTCTACCGTTATCTTTACGGTCCCTGTGCTTCTGGAGCTTCAGCAGATCAGTAATGTTTCAGCCGCTTGATACAGATTATTAAACTGGAATGGGCTAGACCGGGGGAGGGTCACCATGGGCTGGTTTAGGAAAGTGTGACAGTTACGTAGAATTTTTAAATAAAAAGTAACTGGTATTCTTAATTTGTCCACTGGAGGTCGCACTGACTGTGTCCGAATCAGTGATTGTATGTAATTATGGAAGGCATGATTGCCATTACTTCCTTATTGATATTTGTGTGGCCCAATGGGAGTGTCCCTTTATTTGAGAGCGAGCGTGTGATTGGCCAAAGCATCCAGTATGTGCTCAACATTTAAATCCATGATAATTAAGCCTATATGACGTCTTACGGGCTCTTCTTTCCACTATTTTTAATATTATGCTATTACAAACAGTTTTTGTCAAATACACAAAATAAAGTTAAATGACAAGGCTAACACATGGCCAACTGTAACTTGTTGAAAAAAAAAAAAACACAAGGTCATGTGGCTACAGCAAGCCCATTGGTCCCTGTTCACCACAGGGCGATTACATCTAGGGCTTTCTGACTCCTGCGTCAGAGGATAATGCTAACGGACAGAGAGGGTAGTATCTGAACTGCTCTAGGTCTGAAGCAACACGCTCATCACTACATAGTGTAGTATATAGTAATTACGCCATTTTGTAGTGGTGTCCAAAAGTCTTTTGAGTGAAATGTAGTGCAGTCAAAGTTTCTTACAATGCATTGGTAAAAGTATTGAGCAGCAATGGTCACTAGACAGGCAAAATAGACTATAATAATAATAATATAAGTATGATGATGATCAGAGAACAACGTATTTAGTTGTAAACGGTTACCATGTAAAATCATTATGTTAGCTTACCTCAAGAAGCGTGAATGCTTCCTCTTTAGGCATAAAAGAATTGCAATAATCCAGTCGGTTTAGTTGGTTTTTAGCGATTAATTGGAGTTTGTTTATAAAATGCGTACATTTCTATTAATACTTGTGTCACTAGAGTCTTGCAAAAAAAATTTTCATAGTTCATTAGTCCATAATCAGCAGAGGTTAGTGGACTTTTTATTTCAGTCAAGGCACTATCGGCAGCTATCGTGAGTGGATTCAACCACAGCCACTGTTTCAGTCGGAGTACTCGACCTAACGCACTCATCACTAAGACCTAATACTGAACAACAGGTGGCAGTAATAAATGTTGACTTTTCTGTTGAAATAACCCTCTGTGGCAACCTCATTACCAGAAAATATCTTTGTCACAAAGGAGTTTCAGTGCTCAAGAAATATAATATTGGTGCCACTGTGACTGTATGACTCTAAATGAAGTGTTAGCAGGTCTGAGGAAACAACTGTCTGTTTTTTCCCTGTAGCAGAGAGGTCAGTGCTGCAGCAGTGAAAGTTGGCGAGGTTATTGCAGTAAAATAGCATTAGCATCAAAGCCATATTGTGAGGGTGAGTTAGTGAAAACATAATTCTAGAGGCGTTTAACAACATGATCCTTTTTTGGGTTGTTTATAAAAGCGCTGACATTATAATGTTATTGTAAGTCTTTGCACTAAAACAAAAGGTTGTCAGTATTTAAAGGTGATGCTGTTATTTTACTGGCCTGGCCTATTTCAAATCAAAATTGGGCTGTATGTGACCTAAAATGTGTTTGGCAGTGGAATGTTAATTTCTTTTATTTATTTTTATTGAAGTTGCATGTCAGGCTACATCAATGACACTCTGTCGACGGCGAACTGGTCACATGAGGCAGTACAGAAGGACTTTCACCTGACCCAGATGAGAACAGAGACTGGGATGAATGTGACCCAGTGCAGGTAGAGCTCACTGCTTTATTTACACATGAAAGCCCACATGTTCTACAAGTAAAACAATAACTATTTTCAAATATATATTTTTTATTTTTTATGCAGCTACAGAGATTACAGGCACAATGAGGACTACTCTTTGACGGCGAAGTTCTGGTTGGTCTTGGCTGTGCGCTTTGCCTTTGTGATTATCTTTGAGGTAACACAGGAGCCCATTTCTTGTATTTTCTTTTTTTAATATTCAGTGCATTTTGTTCCCTAGCATGTCTGTCTGTTTCTTTTGTAGCATGTTGTGGTAGTGTGCAAATTTATTGCTGCCTGGTTTGTGCCCGACAATCCCACCGAAGTAAAAAATATCCGGCTTAAAGACAAACTAAAACGGCTCAAAGCAGAGCTACGGTAGGTGAACTTACAACACTAAAATCCAGAAAGTTACATTTTTTTTTTTTTTTTAGATTTGTCTTTTTAAACCCCTCCTTTTTATTCTGTTTCAGTGACGTTAAATGCAACAAATCAACAGATGTCTGACTGGCTGGCTACAGATATGTTAAATGTGTTTTTTTTTTTTTATGTAAAAAATCTTTGTCATGCCACAAAGCAGCCATTACCCTGCCATATGCATTATTTAATCTCATGTATTGATAAAGCAGCCTTTCTGGGATCAGAGTTGAATGATCCTAACCATCTTAAGTTTATCATTAGCTATAATAATGAGGAAGAAAGACCAGGAGAAGTTAAAAGGAAGCTGAAAGAAAAAAAACTTCTTTATTGTCAGGTATTTGTCTGAAGCCGAGTGTTTTTAAATAGATTTACCTCACACTGATTTCTGTTCTCACACTGTACAACCATCCGATTCCTGGTCAGGAGCGTATTTACATTTATTCATTTAGCTGACGCTTTTATCCAAAGCAACTCGCATTAAGCTTCAATTCACCAGTGTTACAGCTGACACCACTGGAGGCAAAGTGGGTTAAGTGGACACAACGTCAAAATGAACTATGGGGAGAGCGGGAATTGAATCACCAACCTTCTGTTCGTTTGAGGGACAACCGCTCTACCACTCAGCCACTGCGCCCACAGTATTGGGAGGGGTTTATCCTGTCTTGTCACGACAAGGGAAAAAAACAATGGAAAAATTAACCCAAAATTGCACAGTGTTTGTGTGGTTTTACTTTCGTAATGTATTTATTAATTCTATTAAAAATTTGTAATCATGTAATGTTAATATGTACTGTATTTTAAAAACTGAAAAGGTATATCTAAAGTTTACTGCCCCATTATTCAGCCATTTTTTGTCTTCTGTGCTTTATCGGACTTTTTCCAGCCACTCAGTTAAGTCTCCAGGAGAGGAAATGAATGACCTTTTGAATTGTAATGTTTCTCTGATTTAAATCACTTGAGACGCTGTTTAATTTTCTTACACATCTGTGGCTTTTCATTTGAATGTTTTATATTAAGGCATAAACATAAGCTATTTTACAGTTTAAAACAGTGTTCAGGGCCTTCACTTCTCCTTTAAATGTGATGCTAATGTCTGGCAAACACTAAATCAAATGGTACTTGAATTCTTAAATTTCAAGCAAAATAAAATATATTTTTTTTGTTGTTAAACTGCTGTTATTTATCCACTACATTCACTTGTGATTATAACGGACATACTGTACTCACTGCCACAGGACGTACCGTCAGGTCCATAAATATCAGGACATCAACACAACTCAAATCTTTTTGGCTCTATACACCACCACAATGGATTTGAAATGAACAAGATGTGCTTTAACTGCAGACTTTTAGCTTTAATTTAAGGGTTTTTACATCCAAATCAGGTAAACGGTGTAGGAATTATAACAGTATGTGCCTTCCACCTTTTAAGGGACCGAAAGTGGGAACCAAATGCTCCAGAAGTCATTGGACGGTGCTTCACAGTGCAGATTGACAGTGACCCGAAGCACACTGCGAAAGCAACCAAAGAGTTTTTTAAGGGAAAGAAGTGGAATGTTATGCAATGGCCAAGTCAATCACCTGAATCTGATTGAGCATGCATTTCACTTTCTGAAGACAAGACTGAAGGGAAAATGCCCCAAGAACAAGCAGGAACTGAAGACGGTTGCAGTAGAGGCCTGGCAGAGCATCAACAGGGATGAAACCCAGCATCTGGTGATGTCTATGCATTCCAGACTTCAGGCGATAATGGACTGCAAAGGATTTGCAACAAAGTATTAAAAAGTGGAAGTTTGCTTATGATTGTTAATCTGTCCCGTTACCTTTGGTCCCTTAAAAAGCGGGAGGCACATTTACAAACTGTTGTCACTCCGACACCGTTCGCCTGATTTGGATGTAAATACTCTGAAATTAAAGCTAAAAGTCTGCAGTTAAAGCACATCTTGTTTGTTTAATTTCAAATCCAAAAAGATTAGAATTGTGTGGATGTCCCAATATTTATGGACCTGACTGTAGCTCCAGGTTCTCAAACAGACCTATGTCACCAGCAGAGTGCGCCATGTTTCTGATTAAAGTGCTGTACTCACTCTTCAGTCAGGGTTTATAAGTAACTCAGGCTCTGCCTCTTGAATAAAGTAGCACATGGTGTTGCTCCTCTTTAATTTTTAACCCGAGCTTCAAGAAACTAAAAATACAAACATATCCTATGTTGTGCTCCTTTAGTAAATAATTAACTTTTTACTCTGAATTTAATACAGGTCAACATCAAAGTCCTGTGTCACTGTGTGTGTGTATTTCAGAAATGACTACAAATCCTCTAAAATCTACTACAGCGAAGACTTTTTTGCACCGTTTATGTTTGCCTCACTGTCTTTAAATAAACTAAGTTGGATTTATTTTGTAAATGTACAGTAAATGTATTCAGTCTCTGAGTAACTTCAGTAACATTGAAAAAATAAACAAAATTTAACATTCCACTGCCTAACTCATTTTAGGTCACATACATCCCAATTTTCTTCTTAGCACCAGCTATCAAAGTAGTCCGGGCCCCGTAAAATAACAGCATTGAAGTACTGACAACTCCATTTTCCTTTTTTATTTTTTTAGTGCAAAGACGTACAATAACATTATAATGTCAGCTCTTTCATAAATCACAACCCAAAAAGGATCATGTTGTTAAAAGCCTCTAGCATTATGTTTTGACTAACTCACCCTTACAATATGGTTTTGATGCTAATGCTATTTTGCTGCAATAACCTCGCCAACTTTCACTGCTGCAGCACTGACCTCTCTGCTACAGGGAAAAAACAGACAGTTGTTTGAGTCATACAGTCACAGTGGCGCCAATATTATATACCTTGAGCACTGAAAGTCCTGTGACAAAGATATTTTCTGGTAATGAGGTTGCCACAGAGGGTTATTTCAACAGCAAAGTCAACATTTACGAAAACAAATGGCACATTACTGCCACCTGTTGTTCAGTTCTGGGTCTTAGTGGTGACTGACCATTTTCAAAACAAGATCAGAAAGTTTTGATTTATGTGTAACTTTTATTTATTCTGCTTTAATGATATACATAACTTTTTTAATCTAAATCTATACTTTATTTATTTAATCCATCTTTTTTTTATTATCTATAGAGCGTTTTATCAAACACTGCATTGTTTATAAGTCTGAGAAAATGAGATGTTAAAACACCACTAAAGTGGGATAAACATGTAACATGAGAAGTGCAGAAAACTTTTTAAAGGTTATGCTATACTTCTAATCTTCTGGCTTGTAAATGAAATGTCTTTAAGCACAAAAAACAAACTGCACGACACACTAAAGGTTAGATGAAACATGCAGCTGTCTGCCTAAACGTAAATGGACAGAGAAATAAAAAAGCATGATCTTTACAAAAAAAAAAAAAAATAATTCATTAAATCCAACACAAGTGAGTGACAGATTGTTTTGGCAAAGTGTCGGTACCATGTCCTCACAGCACAATAACGTTGTAGGTCAAACCAAATTAAACACAAAAGTTGAACTTTAAGGCTCCATTTCATTTTCAT
Organism: Perccottus glenii; assembly: GCA_024416835.2. Classification (NCBI taxonomy): domain Eukaryota; kingdom Metazoa; phylum Chordata; class Actinopteri; order Gobiiformes; family Odontobutidae; genus Perccottus; species Perccottus glenii. The sequence goes on from CM044548.2 coordinate 5,975,212, forward strand.
TGTCTGCAGGTTACATTTTAACCATCTGCCGATGCTCTTCTGTTCATCCATGACCCGAAGACACAGGTTTAGATTGAAACATGCTGAAGATTAGACGGAGACGTCTGTGAAGTCTCGTCTGGAAAATCCTTTCTGTAAGTAACACACACAAATAATCAAATATATCAGATTTAATCTTTACGAACATGTTAGTGCATATACTGGGACCATCTACTGCAATGGTTTCTTTAACATCAAGAAGCTTTTAAGTGAACTATATTTCAGACTTTAGTGGGATAAGTTTTGTGTGATTTATTTCAACTTGACTTGAGAACAGAAACGCAAACACACAGGAGGACTATCAAATATCCTAACTTCATTATGGCTCAGACGTATAAACATGCAGCTTGTTTTCTGTGTTGGGTTCACTGTTCTGGGGCTGCCAGGACCACCTAAACACTGTCTGCTTTTATTCTTCTCAGAAGACTCGGTATCTCTTCCAGATTCTCCACATTCCTGCTGAGCATGATCACTCAGAAACAAAAGTAAACGACAACCACGTCGGGCAGATTCAGATGAAGTGGATTTAGAGCATTTAAAGTAACAATGCCACTTTACAGTAAAACGTTGCCCTCATTAAACTGAATCAAAAAGTAGTGTTTTCCGGCTCAAGTCTAACAAATTAATAATACTTTTAGCCACTACTTATCTCTAAACTTATTATTCTTAAATCTAACTCAGACTTTATGTTTAAAATGGTTACATTGCTCCATTACTGATTTCATAATGTGTGACACAACACAGAGGAAAATGATAAGTTACTCCTAACTCTGAAGAAATTTTACTCAACATACTATGCTCTCAGCTACAAAGAAAATATTTGACTTTGCTGAGCCAAAACCCCCCAGATAAGGCTTGGCCAGGAGCTAACAAGATCCAGGCATCAGGATTCAGGGGAAGGAGGGAGGACAGGACACCAATAGAAACAGATTACAGCAGGTCGTGAGAACCAACCGGATGTGTGTGGACAGGACATCAACTTATAAACCATCTGTTAAAGACAAAGGCTGCTGAACGTGCACTGTCTGCCAACACCACACTCCTCCCTTCAACTCAGCTCTTTATTTTATCACACCACACAGCTGTACAGTATAACACCTTCAGCCTGGACGTATTTGAGCACTAGTATCTGTACGTAAAGGTAGTACAGTCTGAGTAAGCCTGACCAAGGGCAACAGCCGTGGTGACCAGACTCTGTCCCAAAGGATGTACGTCCTGGAACCACTGAGGAAGTACACTGTGTCAAGATTAAAAAGCATGTTGTCCATTTTTTGCGCATGTTTGTTGCTTCTACCTACATTTGCTGTACACTTTTGGATAAACCGTGTGAGCTACAGTAGCAGTGATTGTAAAACCTTGTAGTTCTACAGTAGAAAACCTATTAATCTAACGTCAGCTCTAAGTGATGTGTGTGATGTTATAGAGACTTTCTGCTGTATTTTTGTGTGGGTCACCTTTAGGACAATGGAAAACTTGAACAGTACAACCTTGTAACCCTCCTTTCACTGAGCAGTAATCACTTTTTACGGGAAACAACTCCAGCCTGTGCTTTTGGGGGTTTATCATGAGTTTTAAGAAGCCCAAAAAGGAACTGAGCCAAAAAAAAACAACTCCTTACAAAAACAACTCGGACAAGCTGTGATTTCCTGCCCGTCAATATAAAGCATCACCTCTTCATTTTATGTTTCTGTTGCAGCTGTAGCCCACGCTGTACAGAAAACAAGCTCTCATTCTATTTTATTCTGTCTACAAAAGACTGTGTAGTGAGGCCAGGATGGTGAACGAAGGGTTAAAGAGCCACATGAATGATATTGACGGGAACAAAGAAAAAAAAAAGACTTATTTACCACAACGGGACACTGTCTGGGCAGCAGCATGGTGGGTAAAATCCCCACTGGCAGTGCCCACACACAAAATGAATGTTCTGTAAAAAGTCGTGTGAAGTAGTTTCTACTTTGACAGACATGATACTGTTGTAGTGACTGAAAGAACTGAGTTATGTTCTGCCCGTCTCTGATACTTAAAAGCAAAGTCTTAGGAACTCTGTTGCCATGGTAAATGCCTCTATTCACACACTTCCTCAAAGCATGTAGTCCTCACAAAGCACTGTAAAGAATGTCCAAAGAGAGAGCTATGCCTATTGTTGTGTTTCAAACTACGCCATCTCAAGCATCGAGACGGATGCTAGACTGAACAATATGAACCATCCCCTGCGTTAGGCTTTTAAACAACAGAGAGCAGCCATATTGTGCAGCCTCGGGACCAGTGTTCTTGTGTGTTGTCAGTTTGATGTGAAATGGCTCTCACCAGTTTGTAGTCTTTGTGCAGTTTTCTGTACTGGAACATGTTGCAGAGAACAGTTGAGGCTGCTCTGGCAGCTTTTAAACTCCCAGCGCTAAACAAAACACAAAGAGAAATGAGAAAAGCAAGAAACTACAACACGGAAATACCACAGCTATAACATTTCTGATAAATCTTTAACAGGGTTCTGATAAATGAGCAAAAGGCGACGCATAAGCAGTAAACAGGAAACAGAGTAATGAGCTGCAGTTACTCTTAGATGTGTTAAGGATGAATTAATGTTGAATTATAACAGAGAGAGAGATTAGTCCCACCTGTTATCATGGGTGCTTTTGATGCCCATCAGTTTGGGCAGGCCGTTGAAGTAAGAGATGTCCCGGGCTGCCAGGGAACTGCAGGCAACCAGATAATTGAGAGCTCCGCAAATGTTGACCACTACTTCACTAGAGGGGGATTTCTGGAGGCCGTCAGAGGGAAGCTTGGACACCAGCACATTCACCGTGTTTTTGGCTGCAAAGACCCAGACAGAGGGTTAATACTGTCTCCTGCTCAACACCACTAAGAACGAAAAGACTCCCACAGGAAATAGTGACTGTTAGAGCCGAGGAAACGAGGAGTGAAGAAATTAGGCTGGAATTATAGATGTACTTCACAGGAAGAGCCTTTCCCTAAAAGAGAGAGGTCTTACAAGTTTAAATTTTTTTAAAGAGCGGATGTCACTGAACAATACAATACACTATGAAGCAGCACAATTCCTCTGCGTCTTTAGCATGGGTTTATAAAAAATTATTAATCTTACAATTAAATTTTCTTTCACTCTCGGATCAGATCAAACAGTTTTCTAAATGAGAAAGGTGTTTGAGATTATAGCAAAGTAATTCTACCAAATATTAACATTGTTTTGTTACCATGTCATTATCGTTAGAGCAAAAGGATCTGTCGTGAAAAGATGGTGCAGCTTATGTCTCCAGAAGCCAGTAGAGAGACTTTTTTTTTTCGTTCTGTCCCAGCAATTTCAGTTTCTGCCACACCAGATGAGTAACAATTGTTCCATTGTTATTTATTTTGGCTTTTTTGCCTTTATTTGATACTAGTAGACTGATTTTTGATAAAAATTAAAGATTAAATATCATGCTGTGGATATTATTGCATCGTGATGACTCAAACCTCCAGAGGTCAACCAATAATGAAATAAAAAAAAATAAAAAGACCATTTACATCACTTTTTTTGGTAATTTTCTGACTATGTATTTGTAAACATGAGTTTCAGACTTGTTTCATTTCAGGAAAAGCAAGGTCAAGGCAGTAAAATGTCACTATGGAAGCCAACATTTGCTAGTCCCTTGTTCTTACCCACGTGGTCCTTGTTGGTGGCGTGCCTGGCCAGATTTCTCAGCAGCCCGGTCAGTGGCTTCAGCTCGTTGTTGTTGTGGGTGTCCAGTAGGTCCAGCAGAATTGGCAGCATCCTCTCCTGCTCCAGCATCACATTGCTGAGCACCAACGGCCACTGACAGACACAAACCTACACTGTGAGCCTGTAAACCACTGCTGGATCATTACCGGACCATCGTGGGTGAGGTCTTACCCGTGAGTCTCCCGCAGTGATGTTCTGAAGGGCTCCCAGAGCGGCTTCACGACTGGTGGAGCTGCAGTAGTTGTTCAGCAGCACCTGCTTGTACAGTGCCACAATCTTAGGGTGCCACAACCACTCGCCATCCCTGGGCTGCCGGGACACCTCAGACAGAATGGACAGGTTCTGGTTACGCTCCTGCGGGGTCAAGGAAGAGAAAAAAAGATTTTAAAAAAGGTCACTGTAACATACATGCCTTTTTTCCTGTCTCCTTCATTTTATTAAACAAGTGTCTCTTAGCTTTTACCAGTGTCCTTCAGGTGTATATTTGTAGCCATGGGTCTGATGGGTAGTCTCCAGTGGCTGTCAATGCTTGCTATTGAAATGAAGTAATGTGATCCCATGGTTTCTCTATGTTACATTGAAAATTGATCCTCCCTGTGGGCCCGAGAATAGATCTAGGGTTTCTGATTGCCTGGCTGCTTATTACAGGGCTCTAACAGAGGTGCTCAGGAGAAGCCTAACCTGCTTGATGTCATCTGTTTTACACATCTCACTTATTCAAGTCTGCGACAAAAAATCCAAAATAATAGCTCCATTTAGATTGATTATGAAAGATTTGAAAGATTAATAATTTATTATAGAAGCTGCAGGTATATACTCTTTTGCTAAACACTAGTAACCATGTCAGACACAATTCTTCACACAACAAATCAAACTAATAAATTAGTTCTGAAAGCATCCGAAGGCATGAGAATAAATGGTTCTAATCCTGCTGGATCAGTGTTTCAGCGGCTGTAGTTATATAACCTGGACACAAACACACACTGCTGTCCCTAATGGCAAAGGGTGGAGGCGTTCTAACATGTCCACAGTGAGTCTAGTGGCAGAGCTGGGCCATTAAAACAGTATATCAACTGTTGTTATCCCAGCTAAAACAGAAGAATGAAAGTAAGACATTCAGCGCTAAGCGTGTGTGTATGCTATGAGTTTACTGTTAAAACATTGCAAAACCATTTGGATGTGATCCAACAGACCCTCTTGTTCCCTGACCAAAAAGGTCAGGGAACAGGAGGGCTTGGCTGAGCTTGGCTTTGTCTAAATCAGGTTGGTGGTAATGTGATGTCAGAGCAGCCATAAAACCCCTGGGAATGAAACCAACAGAGTGCAAACTCTGAGAGTAACACACACAAACATTTCCTCTACAGAGTGTGTTTCTGTAATATCTCAAAAGAAATAAACACATATAATCTAGGAACTGCTGATGCTATCAAATATGCATTGGGGGAAGTGATGACGTTGTGAGCTCCTACAGCTTTTTACCTCTTTGGATTTTCGGTTATACAGAGTAAAGCAACCAATAGGCTCAATTTCCTTGGAGGCCGAGTATCTCGCTGGGCCTTCCAGACGCAGTTGGACTGACGGAGGGAGCTCTGTGTACAGCTGATAGGACAGATTCCTCAGAACACAGAGTGAATTCTCCACCCCCTGAAGGTGAAGACAGAAGAACAAACAGCACATGTCACCGAGAGGTTTTTTTTTCTTGTCATGCTTTAAATGCATCTTAAATAAAAGGAAAATGGATGAAAAGTCATTTAGATACCCTACTGATATCACAGGAGGCTGATGTACTTATCAAACCTCTCTATCTGGTGAAAGGTTTATCCACATGTCTGCAAAGTATTTTGGGGTGTGTTACTTGTTGACAGGTCTCTAACTCAAGTCAGTGCCTCTCAAATGTGCCAGACCACAATGACTGAGCAAGAATGCTAGCTTTGCAAGCATCAAATTCTATCAGTGACATGTCATTTTTGGCTTTGGAGCTAAATGTTTTGCTGAGTATCTTTGCTATGTTCAGTTGTTCTCTCTTTAACCTAAGTGCATGTACAGCAGTCTGCTTAGTCTTCTGACCTATAAATATTGAAAAGATATTGAATGGTTCAGTGCACTTAAGGGTTACCTTGTCGTCTGCCCTCTCCTCCTGTTGAACATAGGACACCAGAGAGTCCACTAGACCACGCATTTCTCTCATCTTCTGTCTCGTCCTCTCATTGACTGAGCTCAGGTTCCTGCGCAGCACAAGTCACATGTTGCTCAAACAGAACAGCACAGGGCAGGTATTCATTTCCACAGCCATGCAATTCTCTCTTTCTCTTTCTGGCATGCTGACTCCTTGCTTTATAATTTGACAGTACAGAAGTCTAGTGCCCAGTATGATATAAGTAGTTACCTTAAACATCCTGTGGTGTTATAGAAAATGTCTCTTTCAGACGGACTGAGTGGGATGCTGTTGCACAAAGGAATTACTACTTTGTCTGTCAGCTCTGATAAGGCTTCTTTGGACAGCTTTTCTTTCAGGTTATCTCTTGACGATAGATTCCACAGAACCCCTGCAGTCAAAACAGAAAGATCACCTCTTAATCCATTGCAGTTTTGTGACAAAAACAGACAAAGACAGCCCAGTTTAATTTTTACCCGTGATGTTTTTCCGAAGTTCCTCATCTGGTTCACCCAGGATGCTAACCAGACGGGCCACTCCACCAGCTTCTATGAGCGCCACCTTATTGTCCGAGTTCTCATAGATGAGGTTGCGTGTAGCACCAGTGGCAAACCGCTGCACTTCCTGGTTGTCACTGGAGAAAAGATTAACCAAAGCTGGAATTCCATGTAGAGTACGAACCTGATGCAAGAGTACAAAAATTAAACATTGTTCAAAAATGAATAACCCCATAGAGAAAAATGTTTGTTTACCTCGTTTTTGGCTTCACTGCTGTGGTAACACTGATGTTGGATGTATGCTGTTCCTAAAACATGCAGCGCAGTGTCTGCCTCAGAGAGATATCTGACAGCCGTGACCATGTCCAAACCCTGCATGCTATAAACACACACTCAGCTGTTTGTATCTCTTTGTATTATGTCATCATAACAAATGAAACATTTTGGCATATATTTAAGGAAATCCTAATGACTGTTATCTTACTCTCCCAGGGGGTCGTTGCTGTGTATTGATGCTCCGTTCAACACGTCCACTCCTTTCCCCACGCTCCTCACACTGTGTACAGAGGCTGTCCGTTTCAGCTGGGGTTGGTACTGTCCTGTCCCAAATCCATGGCTGGCTCGGGACACCTGCTGCTGCTGCCACTGTGACCCCCACCCGTTCCCAGCCACGGGCACATTTCTGCTGGTGTCCACCCAGCCCTCGTGGCCCAAGCCAGAGCTGTGCTGGTAATGCTGCTGGCGATTGGCGATCCGGCTGATGGTGCGGTGAGACGGACCTTTGTATACGTACTGGTACGGTACCTCCTCATCCTGCCACTGCCCTCTGCCCTGAGCTAGTGTTCCGCTGAGACTGCGTCTGAGGCTTCCAGGTGCTGGAACAGGTAATGTATGAGGACTTATTTCTGGGAACGTTAAGACGGTGAGAGGAAATGCCTCCGGATCTGCCTGACACAGTGACTTAGAGCGGCTGCTTCTGCTGCCGGACTGCGTGGCCTGGTAATTGGTGTGGACTCTGCTGGTTCCAGCATGGCTTATTTTAGAGTTGGTATCCACAGCAGAGCGAGATGAGAATCCAGAAGAGTGAAGAGGTGTAGTGGGAACCTTCAGAAAGGTTTGTAATTAGTATTTACACAGAACCCTTTATACAAGCTTAGTCTGCGTTTTAAACCATATACCAGTACAGGTGGGATAACCTGATATTTTAAAATACACAAACTTTCTTTCATTTTTATTTAATTTTTGTTTGCAAAAGCCTGTTGAGGCAACACAGAAGCCTCCTGTTTATTCATATTGCTCTTTCTGCATTGTTCTAAGTTTCACATTAGGAGCACAGGGCTTCCATTTTCCTTTCAGCAACGCCCACACAATCAAAGCTGAGGTTAAAGGAAGGAAATGTTTTTTATACAGAAGACTGACTGCTTCTTTTAAGTGCTTTTACACCATGTTCATTTACATGTAACGCAAAGATATTTCATTAGTTTAAAAGAAATGAAATGAATGAAAGTTTAGATTTGGCATCAAGCTTGCCGTGTAGTTTATTGTAAGACGGGCAGTACTTACAGCCAAGACTCTGCTGGGTGTGTGTATCATAGACCGGGAACTAAAGCCTTGGTTTGTGGAAAAGCCCTTTGTTGTTTGGAAATGGTAGTCTAGAAAAAAAGAGAGAAACAATATGAGCAGAACTGATACACAAATATTTCAGAGTTTTTTTTTACTTTAAACATAAATAACAGAGGGAGTAAGTCAGTGAGCTGCAAACATTTAATCAGAGAAGTGACTACGTGGGGCGTTGTTTGGTGTTACAGACTTGGAAAAGCAACACACACAAAGTCCTGCAGGGCGGAAGGAGAGGGGCAGGAGAGGCTAAGCTAGAGGGGAGCAGTGCTGCATACCAGAACGTAAGCATCACTAGGTCAGAGGTCAGAGAAGGTATGCTTCAACAAGGACACAACAATACATGGTACTACACAATGCTCACACAATCCTGCTGAAAAGAACTACCTTAACTTATTTTTATGGATTATTACACAATTGCATGAAGTTGGTCTAAAGCTTATCATTCCAATTAGGAAATGTTTGAAACCCACCACTTCTTGCTCATTATGGGCTCCATTAGCACTGACATACATAGACATTCTTTGATGCTCTGAATTTAAAGCTTGCATAGAAAAGGCTTTCAGAGATATGAGATATTAAACTGTCTTCTCTGGTTGTGAACCTGCAATGTGGGAGTTTGTGCAGTGTTATATCTGCTAGTATCCTCCTTTTCACAAAACCTAGACTTTAGTAAATATACAGACCGTTTTATCACGGTGCCTTATGCATTCTTTACCCTATATGTGTCTCAGTAGTTCACATGGAGCCAATAAATCCCACGTTGGCAGTCTGGGAGCACAGAAACACCCTGAACTAAGCAATGCAGGGTTAGTGCACAAAACAAAAACACACCGAGGTTTACATTTCCAAAAATATGGAAGCAATTCTAACGAAAGTGTGCTTTCAATTAACTCCTCTCTTAAAGTTTTATCACTATAATTAAACCCATCTTTCTCCAAGATGCGGCTGTTTCACTGTGGCTTTTGCAAAATGAAGAAGCTGTGAGTTATGTCCCTGTGCCGCTCCAGTTATATATTACAAAACAAAACTGGATCAAGATATTCAGCCAAGCATCCGCAGAAAATGATTTGTCTCGTCTATTGATTCTCACAGTCCCATAGTGTTGCACAAAATAAGCACATTGTTTTATAAAGTGAAAGAAAGAAGATACAAGAGGGACACACAAATGCCATGATTAAGATACATACAGAGACATTGTAGAGCTGCACAATAATAGGAAACATACATTGCAATACTTTAATGCCTCCTTTGGTAAGTTTAATTTAAAATATATAATGCTGCACTACAATTGAATTTAAATATCTGACCACATTATTGTGATACAAGCAGGTCTTTCTATGTTAACCTTGTGCTGCAGCTGGATTTACAAAATATAAAATCCATCTTGAACTGCTCCAAGCGAAGTATTCACAGCCAAACCATAGTCTAACCGGTCAGTGGCTTGCAGTCTTTTGCCCAAATACATTGCACACCATAAGCCCCCGTTCACTCACTTTATAATCCTTCTTTACAGTAGGTTAGATATTTATATTTTTCAAGCCTCTATTGTTTTTTGTTACTTTAGATGGACGTTATCAGTTGTAAAAAGGTCAAATATGGCTACACGTCAGATGAAAGACCCTGACAAAAATAGCCTCTGATAAGATGTTTAAGAGGACATAGGAAAGGAATGTGTCACAGGCCAGGCTGTTTAACTGTGCATCAGATGAGTAATATTAGTTTATGTCTATGTAATATTATACAAGGAGTAGCTTAACATGACACATTCAATATCCCTTTACTTTGTCCAGCTTGCCCTTTCTATTTGGTTATCTTTTAATAATCCAATTTACTACAATTTACCACAGCAGCATCCTCCTCTGTAAGGTCACCTCCTAAAGTAATGAAAGTCTCTCTGTGACCTGACTGATTTTGTGGGCATAGCATGTCAGAAAACCATTTATTTTAAGCAAGCACAAGCCATCAATTGCATTTCAAGAGGTCTCGATACTGTAATATTGTGCATGTTGGTATTATGTTATTATTCATCAAATAATAGTTGTGGCTAGGCTAATTTGTGTTTCTCTGTTTTCTTCTAATAAGCCTTAAATGTGTATGTACGTGCATTTAGTAACTTTAAAAAGATTTCACTCCTGCTCAAATGTGATTGTTTTCTTCAGCGAGGTGGGCGGGCCTTATTTGTTTACTGCAGTGATTGATTGCATGTCAACCTTTGGCACATCTCTAAACATTGTACACTTGGATTGGCTGGTGTTAATTTGCTGCTTTATTGAATGAAACGTCACTGTAGATAAAATAAAGTAAATTTTTACTTACTGAAATACACTTTTTTTCATTTTTAATCAAGACATCCATTACATTTCTCTTAAACACTGGCTAGCATTAGCTGAGACGATGCACAGTGAATAAATGCAACAGACAGCACAAGCACCACACTGGTATAAGTTATTCTAACACATAAAAAAAGAAGTAACTATATTAAATAAGAATTGTCTGTCTTTAAAGTTACACACTCAACACACTAAAGGAGGCTCATAAAGTGTCACTTCAGAGCTAGAATAATAGATTGTAGATATGCAAAACCATCCGGCCCACACTTTCTAGCATTTCTAACTTGTTATTATTTCATTATATCAATTAAAGATAGGAGTTTACCATAGATTGTAAATCCGCCCATTGGTCCCCTATTCACCAATATTGTCATTACGACAGGGCAATACAATGGTAGTTACATCCGGGCTTTTCGGCTTTTACTCCATAGTAAAACAGAGGGGAGCAGCAGCAGTAGATTTACCCATTCATAAGTACATTTTCTATTGACGAACCAGAGATAGTACCCGAGTCCTGGACTTGGGTCGAGTCATCACGCTCATTTTTGCGACTCAGACTTGTCTTTTTATGGCTCGGACTCAAACTTGGACTTGTTTATTCTCAGACACAAGGACTCGTGACTCGACTCGGACTTGAGAACTGATTACTTGCAAGTCACGGTTAGCGACAACACCACACAACCACTGGCAAGGCAAGGCAATTTTATTTATATAGCACAATTCATACACTGGGTAACTCAAAGTGCTTTACACTGCCTGTTATATGTCTCTCATTTAACTCCAGACCCTAAATGTGACCCAGAAGTTGCGCCTAAATAAATTAATTTCTATTTTTCAGTGACTTGGACTCGAACTTGAACACTGAGGACTTGAAAGTGACTTGATGTAGGTTTTGCGACTTCAGCAACAACTCTGGGTCCTTTATGTGCTGTTATTTGGCTTTCTGTACGAGTCCAGCATAATAATCGTAAGAATTCAATAAATGGTTGCATGCAGCCTTACTCGCTAATGTTCTGTATCCACTCGCACACAACATACAACACACACACAAATAGTCAGTTGCCTTTTTTCCCAAACCATCTTGTTTATGCAGCATTTGCATTTATTTGTTGGCCCTTTTGTCCAATAAAAATGTAATGTGCTCTGATTAAATTCCTTTGCCTAAAGCAGCTCAGGTATATTGGTTTAAGTTAGACTATTAAGAAGTACGCCCAAAATATATATCAGTATTATAACCTCTTTTGGAACATGTTTGCTTCACAAATATTTGTAGTGGCATGTAAGAAATTGGTTTTGGCTTAGGAAAATCAGCTATCAGTTATTTTCCAAATGGGTTTTTTAACTTTAACACTTTTACTTGACTGACTTTGACCGGGCCACTCAGTGAGGTCTGTTATCGCATCAGGCTGGAGCTGCTGTAGTAAGGAGGAGGGTGCTCTACTTTCTGTTGGTTTCTTTTGGAAAGACTAATGCAGGGTCAAGAGACTTACGATGAGACAGATGAAAGATGACAGCAGTTGTACAGGCCAAAATAATCACTCCAGCTTCCCAGGCCACTGACCTTTTCGCAACACCTGCAGGCTGAAGCATGAACTGACGTAGTATGGGCTATTTGGTAAAGTGTGAACATGAATAACTCAATATGTAAGTTTCCATAGTTGGAATAAACACAGGAAGACACCAGGAAATAACAGCTTCGGTGGTTCCCATAACACACTCACCGGGAAAGACTATTAGTAGTAGCAAAGACCCACAACTGTGACCTCTCGATGCGTTTATTATTATAAGAGTTAATCATAATTAGTAACAGTTTTACAGAATAGATCAAACCTAAAAAAGCCAGCAAAGAGAGTAAAATCAGTAAAATTAGCTCATGTTGTATTCTATCTACCACTACAATTTGCTGATGCAAGTCCCTTTGAAGAGAACAATGAAAAGCCCTCCCCAGCTGCTGCTTTAACACTTAACAAAGATGCGATCGCTCTATTACGTCAACATACATCAGACCATTGATGTTCCCAAAGTCAAAAGTCTATTTGCTCAACCATAACTATTAAAACGTTCCATATTTATTCATGCATGTTGTATGTTTTTGCTTCTTCTTAGTTGAGTACCAGCTAAATTTAACACCTGGCGTGTGTTATGTTGAGATTTGAATGCATTATCTTTCATGTAAAGCATAGTTGCCCTTCGCTGTTCTGCAAATTACATAAGCAATGTGGAGTGACTAAAGGAATTTGTTTTCTTTACTCTTTGTTGACCACATGTTAAAGAGATAATGGCATTTATTTCAGCCAAAATCTACAGCAGCTTAAACCTATGAACAGATAACACAACATGGACGTTATTTAATATAACCACGTTTACAGCATGCTTAACTATCTATGGCAACCAAACGTGAATTTTGTACAACATGTGCTGTATTTGTCGATGGCATGATGTGACCTGGGTGTTTTTCATTGGTGGTCTGTCAGCTTGTGTAGCTACACATATTAGCACATCTTCACACAAGGCACATATCTTGTGTATCTTCTGGTCATGTCTAGCTTTTAATTAGCCTTTCAGACTCTTCACCCTCCAATAGGAACACTTTTATGTAAATTTAAAACTAAATTAATTTAGTTTTGAGGTAAAATATTGGATTTAAACATCTTTAATAAAAATTTCACTTGGTTATCTAAAAATGTGTCCTATAAAATACAATTTTGTGCAGTGTTTTTGTTACCAGACTATCCTAGGCTAGCAGTTGGTTAGCACACAGCACGCGCACCTGTTGTTAATTTAGTTGACGCTTACGTTATATCAACTTAGTAACGGTCAGCCAAAAGAAGAGCTAATGTTCCTCCGGTCTTTCTTTACTCTGCTAATGGGACCGGGGCTTACCTGTTGACCCCAGCATAGACTCGTCCAGTCTGGTTAAAGAGGAGGACTTTTTCTCGGCCAGTCGCATCCGGACCTGCTCTTGGACCCTGCGGACTTTGGACGCTATGTCTGGACACTGGCCGTCCGCAGGAACCACATAAGCGGTACAAGAAGTTTTGGGCTGCAGGGCGGACAGAAAACAGCTCTCCGCCACCGCTGCACTCATCCTCGCGGCGGGATGACTTTATCCTGTGGCAAACAAAAAAGGGAGAAAAGAGTATGTTCCAAAGAAAGAGTTGTGTTGCGTTATGTCCAGGGAGGGGGTGACTTTGAGACTGGCCACAGCGAAATGGAGTTTCGCAGTGAAAAGCCCGTTTGTTTGTAGGCGGGATCTCTGTAGCTCCGGGGCGGGGGCCAACCAAGAATCCACCTGCTCTAACAGGGCCAGAACACGAGCAACAAAGTCTTATTTTTGTGAAGAGAGGTGTATCCAGAGACTATTATGTGGGGAAATAGGGCAACTGCCAAGGGTCCCAAGCAGAAAGGGTGCCTCAAATAGTAGCAGAAAATAACCATGTAGGTGTTTCTTTGCATGAAATATACACTTTTTCCCTTACTCTTTATTTATAAGGAATAAACATAAGAAAAGCATGACTTTAGGGGTATTTACTGTGCTCGTTGTAAGCCATCAGTGTGCATGGAGAGATTATGAGGCCCATGCATGGTGACCAACATTTCTTCAGAAAAGTACAAGCTAATGATTACGCAGTATTTTGTATAGGATATTCAGTCACATGCAATGGAAAAGAAATGTGTAGGGTAGATTGTCCAAATGTGGAACACCGCCTAATGTGAGGCACCTAAGCTATAGTGCCAGTAGTGCTGTCTCAAATAAATAAAAGTCAATGAAACCATGGTTTATCTAAAGATGGGAAATCAGGTTGCCGAAGTTGGATGATTTATTAAATTGTCCAGTCATAGACTAGGGTGATGCAATCTTCAAACAGGCGCGTTCCTCAAGTTACAATCACCAAACAGTCAGTGACGTAGAGTTTTAAAAGACTTCATTTTAAGGGAATACATTTCTTCTAAATAACCCAAGCTTGTTAGTTTACAAAAAAATAATATATAATATAATATATACTTTCAAGCTACTACAATCATATTTTATATCATCCCACTTGCAGAATGCACAATATGTTTCCTAAAGTTGGACTGTATGACTTGCCCAATGTAGGACATACGTGATTACCACAGTTCAGTTCTACTGACAGGTTTAAAGTCCTAACCCTAATGTATCAATTTAGAATTTTTAGGGTGAAGGTTCAATTGTATTCAATGACTGTGGGAGGCTGTATCTCTAGTACGAGGGTTTTATTTTTTTCGATAGTGTATGTATTTGTGTGCAGAGATGAGAGAGACATTTTTAAAATCAGGAATAATATAAAAGATTAGTTATATCTTTTATAACTCATTTTATCTTCCTGTAAGTTTGGAAGATAAGAATAAACACATATATAATTAATTCAATTAAATCTATTTCAGGAGAGGAGCAAGGCAGCAAGAGAGTGACAGGCAAAGAATTAGGCAAGAAAGCTGAACCAATAAAAGCAGGACGGGATGAAACAAACTAGTGTTTGTAATGTCCCTAAATCAACTTTGAAGTGCAACTCTAAATACAATCATAAAAGGTGTAAAAGGTTAATGTCACTATTCTCACATGACATGAAGAAAACCATCATTAGTGTGGAGGATGAGGCAGAATGATAGTGTGTTTTTGATATCCTAATTGTAACTAAAAAAAATAAAATAACATTGTGAATGGTGGCATGATCACTTTACATAAATTAATGATGTAGTCCTAAAAAAGCATTTTGCACATGACTGTTCCACTTTAGGACAATATTGATTGTCTGGGACAATTTTGCACTAAGAGTGTTTACGGTCTTAATATTTTCTTCCTGTGTGTGATGTCTATATTTTCTCTTTTGATTTGATTAGAAAAAATCCTGGGAATTTCAAAATGGTTTCAATTGATTGTATATAATATTCCATAAAAATCCCATATTAGGATAATTTACCGTATTGTGGATATATTTATAAAAAATAACTCTGTGTTACCACATTTACCACTAGATAGAAAATGAGATGAGACCTATCAAGAGGACATTTTCTGTATTTGTTTATGGACCATTCTTATCCCTGACCCTGATGTTTGGAGCAATTTGGTCACTTTATTAATATGCCTTATGTGGCTCAAGTTCCTACAAGATCTAGAATCGCCTCTGGATGTAGCTTAAATGTTATAAAAATAATTTGGTATTTAAACTGTAAATCCTGTCCTAATGCCAACTTTTAAAAAGTCAAGAACTAAGTGACAATAGCATCCGAGTTAGTTTGCTAATTATGTAAACATCTCTCATTAGCTCATCTTCCTCATCTTAAATATTAGGCCAGGATAGACTAGTGAGTAGTCATATATGTCACAGGCCGGCTCATAGCCTGTGGCAAAGAATGAGGGGACACAGACAACATGGGTAGGCCAATCAAAAGTATTTATTAATCAAACTAAGAACCATTAACTTTAACAAAGAAGAAGGAATGGGGTGTGAGTATGTCAAAATAGGTGTGTATGTAGGGTGCATGGGTGTGTGAATCTGTATGTGTAAAATGACCGAGTGCAGACCTAAAGAAGACCACGAAACAACATAACCAACCAAACCATACCTGTAGGAGCTGAGAGAGAGACAGAGAGAGAGAAGAAGGGTTAGCAGGTGTTTAAATACCTGAGCCCAGGTGGCTCCAATTGAGTCACGACCCTCCCCTGCCTGCAGGAGGAACCACCCCTGCCAGGCAGAGGAGGGGCCATGACATATTTCCTTTGCTTTTTTTCTGATTTGGATGGCCTAATGTTGTGTTTCGATGAATGCAAGAGTATCCATTTAGAGAGGTGGTCATAATGGCTGCCAAAGAAGAAAAACTGGGATTTTAGAAGGCAACAGTTTACCTCAACCATCAGTTGTGTGCATATGATTAGATAAAGATATGACCTCATGCATGACTTGTAAGACTTTCTTCTGTATGTGAGAGGAAATCACAGGGATGAGCGTGGCCAACGGGAGGGACTAAGAGGGAGGGTGGGGTCAGAGTCAGATGGTTGAAATGAGGTTTGAGATAAACAAGAAAGACAAACACAGCAACCCAAAAGCCATAAGGTGTTGAAGGAGTTTTATGCCAGTTTTTGTGCTGTACCGTTTGATTCCTTAAGCCATTTACTGTAAATGAGGAAAAGAGGAGTTTCTTTTTAGATGATTATATAGATGTTCAAAGTTTCAGGAATGTGGAAATTACTTCATCAGCCTAAGGTTATATGAGAAATCCTCTGGGGGAGGTCTGGGAAACTAAGAGTGAGTTTTGAGGAGCAGTAATGTGTTACTCAGAGAGGCCCAGTCCAGGGAGGGGTTTGTGCACTCTGTGTCAGAAACAGTGAGGCCATGTGGCTTTAGCACTATTCCACAGAAAAACACTCACTCTCACTGTGGGTGTGGACGAGAGCAAGAAACATCTAATTTGGGGGTTTACGTAACTCTACACAGACCCCAGGTCATGACCTCCGAGCTTTGATGGTCACAAGAATTGGTGATTGAGAAGTGAAACCATCATTTTGTTGAGCTCATTTAGTTGACAATGAAGTGCAGAGGAACTGAAAGTAATCAAGTCAGAGTGACACGTAGGCTACTAATTATTGCTCAAATTACAGGCCAATATGACAATATGAGTTTATTTACCGTTTCCCCTAAATTGTGTATTTGCGCATTCACTTCTTATATGTGGCGTAAACATTAGTGGCTCAAATGAAGAGGTTGTACTTAATTAAGTTTTATGTTCTCTATTATGAAAGACTGTGGATATTTTCAGTCAAACCTCAGTGTAGCATCCAAGTAACACATTCTTTGCTTATGCAGAAAGACAGAACCAATAATGGGTAGATATTAAATAGCTTAGTTACTGATCTAATAGCTGTTGCAGAGCATTTTGTAATTCCAAATTTTATGACCCATGTTTTTGTTATGTGGCAAAAGGTTATAGCAGGTTAGTGTTGGAATCCAGTGACCCCCAGCTCTATTACTGTCAACTCTAGGTCACAAAATTAACATGTCAGTGTAGAAAACTATAAACTAGCAGAAGAAAGTGAGACCAGAATTACAATGTGAAGTATGCTCTCTCTGTGTTTAGGCGTTTTCGTTAGAACATGCAACATTTTGAGTCATTTTAAGTCATTTTATTGTAACATACTGTTGTTTGTGACCTTTTGTCTGTTGGTAAAAGTGCTGATTAAATTCCACACTTCATACTCCTCTTTTTTGAGCATGCAAACAGCTATGGTATGTTGTTGTCTGAATGTACAAACCCAGTGGAAATAGGTTTGATAGTAAAAAACAAAAATTAAAAGGGGAAAAACAAAATCCTTTAAGTTCACGAATGCCCAAAACTTTTCTGAAAAAAATATGGCCCACTTACACTGGTTGTAGCTGTAGGTACACGTTTACACTGGTTGTATCTGTAGGTACACGTTTACACTGGTTGTAGCTGTAGGTACACGTTTACACTGGTTGTATCTGTAGGTACACATTTACACTGGTTGTAGCTGTAGGTACACGTTTACACTGGTTGTAGCTGTAGGTACACGTTTACACTGGTTGTATCTGTAGGTACACGTTTACACTGGTTGTAGCTGTAGGTACACGTTTACACTGGTTGTAGCTGTAGGCACACGTTTACACTGGTTGTATCTGTAGGTACACGTTTACACTGGTTGTAGCTGTAGGTACACGCGTTTACACTGGTTGTATCTGTAGGTGCGTTTACACTGGTTGTAGCTGTAGGTACATGTTTACACTGGTTGTAGCTGTAGGTATACGTTTACACTGGTTGTAGCTGTAGGTACACGTTTACACTGGTTGTAGCTGTAGGTACACATTTACACTGGTTGTAGCTGTAGGTACACGTTTACACTGGTTGTATCTGTAGGTACACGTTTACACTGGTTGTAGCTGTAGGTACACGTTTACACTGGTTGTATCTGTAGGTACACGTTTACACTGGTTGTAGCTGTAGGTACATGTTTACACTGGTTGTAGCTGTAGGAATACGTTTACACTGGTTGTAGCTGTAGGTACACGTTTACACTGGTTGTAGCTGTAGGTACACATTTACACTGGTTGTAGCTGTAGGTACACGTTTACACTGGTTGTATCTGTAGGTTCACGTTTACACTGGTTGTAGCTGTAGGTACACGTTTACACTGGTTGTAGCTGCAGGTACACGTTTACACTGGTTGTAGCTGTAGGTACACGTTTACACTGGTTGTAGCTGTAGGTACACGTTTACACTGGTTGTAGCTGCAGGTACGTTTACACTGGTTGTAGCTGTAGGTACACGTTTACACTGGTTGTAGCTGTAGGTACACGTTTACACTGGTTGTAGCTGTAGGTACACGTTTACACTGGTTGTAGCTGTAGGTACACGTTTACACTGGTTGTATCTGTAGGTACACGTTTACACTGGTTGTAGCTGTAGGTACACGTTTACACTGGTTGTAGCTGTAGGTACGTTTACACTGGTTGTAGCTGTAGATGCGTTTACACTGGTTGTAGCTGTAGGTACACGTTTACACTGGTTGTATCTGTAGGTACACGTTTACACTGGTTGTAGCTGTAGGTACACATTTACACTGGTTGTAGCTGTAGGGTACACACTAAACCGCTCATATTATCACATCTACCTATTACATTTTTTTTTCTCTTTTCTCCCTCCTCCTAGGGTGGATGCAAACCTCTTACCCCGCCTGTTATCCAGTGTGAGGGCCCCCACCTCATCTGTTATCTACCTTGATGTTGGCTGCGGCCCCATCCACTATTGCACACTCAGAGTGGACACTGGACACTGCCAATATAAATGTTTTTCCTTGTGAATATGTTTGTGTATTTCTATGTATTTTATTAACTGTCCCGGACACATTCCTGCACGGCCTGTCCGTCCTGGGAGTGGATCCCCCCTTCTGTGGTTCCCCCTGAGGTTTCTCTTTTTTTTGCCGGCTGGGTTTTTTTTGAGTTTTTCCTTACCCTGATGGAGGGTCTAAGGACAGGGGATGTTGTCTAGTGCAGTCTGTTAAGCCCTTTGAGGCGACTGTTGTTCTGATATTGGGCTATACAAAAATAAATGTTTGTCTTGTCTAAAACACTTTTAATCACTTTTTCCCCTGAATTGTATATATACTATGCACTTTCTTATACCTTATCTTATCAAATATGGTGTTATACTTACCTTATCATCATGTCAGTCATCCAGGACATCTTGAAAAAAGGTTGAAGTAAAAGCATCTGGACTTAGTTTTCAAGGTGAAGATGGTCAAGAAGGTCAAGGTGTCTCCAAATCCAAGAGACTTTATCAATTCTTATTATCAGTTGCATGTGCGTGTGTGTGTGAGTCTGCTCCTGTCTCTGTCTACTCTCAAGAGGCTGCTGGGATGCATTGATTGGTCATCATGGTCATCATGGTCCATATTTTTCAACATGTAGTTTCTTTCTGTTTAGTCTCACTAGGTTTATCGGTTGTTGACCCCCTTGTATTTTTGAGTAACAAGACTTTGTTAGATAGATTTAGTGCTTAGATCAGGCCTTTTGTTTCCTGTTTAATTTATCTGGCTAGTCATTTAGTGAGGTCCTGTTTTTATTATATTTAGGTCTATGACTGTTGTGTCTTCCTCCCTCCACTCTGTTTGTTCATTTTTCTGTTTTGGCACCAATAAAAAGCCAGGCACTATCCCTTTTGATCTCGACTTATTTGATTGTCTGGCAAAAATGGTCTTTTTTTAACAAGGACATAAGTACATGTCCACTAGTTGGCTCCTTGTCTCTGAAGTGAGCCAAAGCTATGTAGTAGGGTGTGTAGTAGGGTGTTTAGTAGGGTGTGTAGCTTCAAAAGCATTCCTTGCACCAGATGCATCAACAGGGCTCATCTGGATAATATTGTCCATGGATCTAAAAAAAGGAACCACGGAAAGTCAAGACAGGTCAGATCTGACTGCCTCCTTAAGACTCAAGACTAGTGTTTGCATTTAAATGAGGTTGTGTCAGGACCATTTAAAAGGAAGAGAAGAGCAGTTAGTTCTGCTTCAATTGTTTTGATCAATTTTAATTGTATAACACCCTTAAATATTTACTTTACCAGCTGTATATTTTAGTTGATATTATTGAAAAGAAGAAATAGTTTAAAACTCCAAGAATTAGCTGTTGCTATGATGATTTCTTTCTCTTTAGCTCCCCTTGTTGGTAAAACAGGTACATACAAATGCATTATACTGCAAGTAAAGATGGGACTTTATTGGTCCCACATATTGTACAGCAGCTCCTAGACAGGTTAAGTGCAAAACCTAAAAGAAAGGTACACATGCATTAGAATAAAAAGTATTTACAGTATTGTTCAAAATAATAGCAGTACAATGTGACTAACCAAAATAATCCAGGTTTTTAGTATATTTTTTATTGCTAAATGGCAAACAAGTTACCAGTAGGTCCAGTAGATTTTCAGAAAACAAACAAGACCCAGCATTCATGATATGCACGTCTTAATGCTGTGCAATTGGACAATTAGTTGAAAGGGGTGTGTTCAAAAAAAAAGATGTCAAAACCAATTAAGTCCAGAAATGGTATAGTAGTCTGTTCTTGGGTTTGAATGAAAACCAATTTAAAACCTTGTTATAACTCTGCCTCTTTTTTTATTAAAGCATTTATCTTTCACCAAAGACTGACCTCATAAGCCCGGACTTGGACTGTTTAGATTTATTTTTTTTTTTTTTTTAGAATGTTCTCGTGTCTATTACCGAGTATTGTAAACTGGTTTTGGTCTCGACAGCAAATAGTCTTGGTCTTGATACTCTCTGGTCTCAGTTGATGCAGTCCTGACTACAACCCTACATTTTAACAATGAATATATAAAGTGACATTGTCTGTCTGAATAGATTTAAAATATAGGAACCAAGGGACAGTTTTTCTCTTTATTTGTAAAATACATTTAATCCCTTTATATTTGGGCAAACCAAAAGTCTACATGAGCAGGAGAATGAGATTTGAGTGGCAGTGACCATATCCGACACTCCGCGGGCCCTGCCACTAAATCTCCAACCTTTTCTGCAGACTCCTTTAACAACGTACCACACAAAGTAATCACAATACAAAGAGAAAAAGGCATACATTGTCTTTCTACAGCCTTCATGATTTTCTTTAGTACAATACCTCAGAGCTGTAAATATTACAAGACACTTTTAACAGTTTATCAGTTCAAGAACACATTTAACAAGACATATGTTTAAGTTGGTTGACACAGGAGTAAGGCAGGTTACACTTGGCATGTTAAATCTGAGCATGTTAGGCACAGATAATGAAATTATGGTAGCTGGGATCTAGAAGGGAAAAAAAAAAAAAGCCAATAGGCCCAGCTGTTAGTGTATTACTGTATCTACACTGCCTTCTACTGGTGCACATATGGTCATTACAGTCATTTAGGGGAACACATGAACAGAATCACTTCAGTTTCAGTTTCATGAAAATGTCATTTACTTCATAAATCCAAGTAAAATGTTTGTGTTTACCTTTTTTCTATATTTCTCTTAGCATGTGGATTATAAAAGACTGGTGTATTCATTAGTAAACTAAGCTAATGCCAAAGCTAATGAGTGGTCATTATGTTTTTGCCTACCGAGATGAATATGGTGTTAATCTTTACTATTTTAAAGAGAATTCCTGGCAGTCTCTCAATTACATTAACTTTGTGACAATATTAATGAGTTTGTTAGGTCCATATAATACACTAGCATTTGGGTGTATACAGAGTGAAAGGAGCTGCAGCTTAGTGCAAACCACTGCGCTGCCTTTGCTCTAAACTGGAAATATGTATTTCAAGAATTGTAACAGTACAGCTTAGAAACCAACGGGACAGTACAATTGCACAACCATCCTAACCGCATACAGATAATTTAACATAATGGCTGTCCTTTTAATGGATGCTACAAGGTCATAATTTATCACACTTAATTTTTTATAAACAGGCAATAACATAGGTCAAGTCCCTTAGAATGAATCTTCATTAGAGCCAAAAATATTTTGAGGTTGAGATATATTTTATTCTTTTTCACTGGTGCAGGTTAAATGTCCTCAGTTCAATTTAGCAAAAGACCAGGTGAAAAAATCAGGCTACTTTCTACACTTGGACAGATCTGAACATGTGATGAACAACCATCATCCAAAAACAAATTACACTCATCGAGCCAAAATGATCAGGTCACTTGGACTTTGGTTCCAGCTTCAAGATCAACAGACATTACTTCTCGAGTCAGTTCCTGTAGAGTTGGCGATGAATGTGAATAAAGAAAATGGTCTTTGGGACAGGGAGCCTACACTAGTACTACACTAGTGCGTTCAACTGGAACCATGGTCTGGTTCACTTTAGGGCAAGGCAATCAAGCAGAGTTAGATGAATTTACTGTATTACAATATCCATGCTCAGGCAGTCATAAAGCACTGTTAATATATATATTTATGTACAGTTTATACATAAAACAGTGAAAAACATCCATAAAACTAAGAATATAAGAGCATGTTTATAGGCAAGAAAGCAGTAAACAACTAGTTAATTACTAAACGATTAGAGCAGCATTGGACTTTGCTGCATTAAGTAATTTATTTGTGACTGTGTGATATAATATCTACATATCAGGTTAGGACTGGTCAAATATGCATAACATCATTTGTGACCAACAACAAAATCAGTGTAGAAAACACAAAAAAGGATGTTTTTTGTCTTAAGAAGCTGACTAAATCCAGCAAGCAATATATGTGAGGTTTCCTGCTTATAAAAGAAATAAAGAAAGGATAAGAAGGAAACCACAAGCTTCCTTCCTTCGATGAAGATAGAGTATGAATCAGCTTTATCTTTAGTAGACTGGACTGTTGCGGATCCCGCAGCACAGCACCATACTGAAGACCATCTCAAAAATCTGGGAAGATGCATAAAAGCAATGGGTTATTTCTTACATACCCACAGACCAATATTGCAATGATTCCAATCATCTTAGCAAAATACATATAACAACATTGTCTCCCTGTGAGTGCTAGCATGAGCTAATGTGGTTGTTTAACCCTTGTGGACCCCTCTAATGTGCTATA
Organism: Perccottus glenii; assembly: GCA_024416835.2. Lineage (NCBI taxonomy): Eukaryota > Metazoa > Chordata > Actinopteri > Gobiiformes > Odontobutidae > Perccottus > Perccottus glenii. The sequence goes on from CM044548.2 coordinate 5,998,656, forward strand.
CTCTGGGGCTCATCAAGCCAAAAATGTAAAAAGAACTGCTATAAAATCAAATGCAAAGATTTTTTTCCTGCTGTTTATCTGCATAAATCTCTGTAACCAATTCAGCAGATTTTAACTCTTGTAATTTTTGACATTTTCAAGAGATTACCAGCAATGCCTCAGCCCTGAATCACACAGAAAGACAAAACAGGCATGTTAAAGCTACCTATGATAACAAGATCTATAAATGTTTTCCTTTTGACTAAGGTTTACCACATATTGTTTTATTCATTGTTCAAATCATTAACGTTTTCTACAAGACCAAAATAATAAGGATACACTGCCTCCCAAGAGACCTGATGAATGTTTCCCCCTGTGATGGGAGTTGTGCACTACTCTATTACCAAACAACCACTAAAACCTATTTTATACTTGAGGTTTTGTCTATAACTTGTACAATGACACTGTAGTCACATGTTTTGTTTCATCATTCGTATTTGGTACTTGTGCTGTAACTCAACCTTTAACTTACATCTAAGTCAACTTACCATAATAACTGCGATTACAAGAGCAGCAATCCCAATCAGATGAATCTTGTCTGAGAACAACTCACGGATCCTATCATGGCAGCTCTGCAAAAGAAACACATTCAGTTATTTATTTTTTCTCCTCCCTCATTTCCATTTATAACACCACACAACCTGATAGCATTATGGTCAAACATTGGGATGAAAGCTTCTTTGGCTCATTGGTTTAATTTGACTGGTTTACTGATATCCAGATTATCCAATAAGAGAACTCAAAGCAACTACACAAATGCTTCTGTAATATAAAGATAGGTAATGTGTATTCAACAATATTATAACAATATTATAGACTACTTAACAATATTGTGGTCTACTGCAGGGAGACGGTTAAATACATGCTTAGAGGGAATGCACTATTTTAAATAGCAACTGAATTATATTAATAGCACATGCTCTTAACTCTTACTTCCTGTAAAAACCTGAACTGCGAGCAGACCAGCAGTACGATAACATTTACCAACAGTACGCAAGTTCTATCTGGCATATTGTGGTGCTGAAGAACGTGGATAATTAATAAATAATCACACTTACAATTGAGGTAAAAGCTTGTGGGCAGATGTCAGTGGCGCCGGTCCAGTCGGTGATGGTTGTGATAAACTTATCTGCCAAACCTTTACCGCAGCAATGGAGCTGGAACAAAAAAGGTGAATGGTTAAACATTAATGGCATGTGAGAATGAAAGTATATCATTGTATGTTATTCGTTTATTTAGCTCAGTCTGTATCCTCATAATGCAACTGGATTTCATTGTATATTGTTCAATGACAATGAATGTGTTTGAGTTTTTCTTCGGATCTTGATGGACGGCCTAGGGACAGGGGATGTTGTCTAGTACAGCCTGTTTGTCTATTTGCTGCTTTCTGTCTTTTGTTAAACCCTTTGAGGCAATTGTCTTTGTAATACTAGACTACATAAATAATTAATAGTTTCTCTTTCTCATTGCATAACCTACATGAAGCATTCACTCAGATTTTTTAAGATTAATATCTTTGTATTCTGTGTCCAAGACCAAAACTACAAGCTAAAACACGGGGCTGAGTCACTGGGAGCCATCTGTCAAAGCTGATTGGTATTACTTGTGCTCCACTTCCCAGTTAATGGCCGCTGAAAGCAAATGTACGCTGCACTGAGTTTCATCCTTGTTGTGCAGTGCCCTGTGTATCTTCTGCCTCGTTTCACTGGAGAACATTTGAACCAGAATGAAAGAGCTATTTATCACCATCAATATCTATAATAATGCAAAAGTAACTTGGTATAAAAGGTTTGTACAAATGTCTAGACTTCACCATTTCAAAAATCAGCAGTATAGCACCATCTTGTGGTGAGGGCTCAAAATTACACCTCATTTGTAACTGGTTCACACCTGCTGCACTGGTCAAGCTCCCAGCTGTCGCAACAATTGCTAATTTTACAAAATATTGCACCTATTTATGTAATCTGATATGAGCACGTTGTATTTGTTGAGTGCATGTCATCGTACCGTTTCATGGAAGACCTTGATGGCGGCGGTTGCGGCTTTCTTCTTCTTGTCGTCGATGCTTGTAATTTGTGAATCGCTGTAGACGGAGTCGTAGAAGTTGATCATCTCCGCTGAAACCTGAGGACAGGAAGGGTTCAGTGTGCAAATGCAACTTCGTCAAGACACATAAGTGTTTTGATCATCTGCTTTGGGGTTTTCTCATTTCATTAGCACAAGGACATAAAATAGTTTTTGCTTTAAGTCCGACATTTTGTTTAAACAATTCAACACCTGTTATACATGTTTAGGGGGAAAAGAAACTAGTACGTTTGTCCACTCTGGACAGTTGTTGCACCAGGAATAAGAAATAATGGAGCTGCCACTAGGTTTTATGAGACTTTAAATGTCTATCCTTCCATAAAAATAAATAGAAATGTTTTTTTTAATACTTAAAAAAGACAAATGCAGCAGACTTTTATTAGATCTGTGTGTAATAATCAAAAATGTCATCTTCATAATCTCTTAATACATACACCTTTTCCCCCAGTTATTTTCCTGATTGCATATGTAATACAATTAGGAGTTTGTATTTGCAGTCTTACCTCGTCTTTGTGCATGTAGCCCCAGATTCCAGCTGCTACTTCACAGGCGAACAGGATGACCAGGCAGGCGAAGAACTGCAAGACACAATAAAACAGACGACGTACATGTATATAAAAAAGAAACTGTGGTTCAATTTACCAGCAACATGAATTGGACTGGTGTACAACTCACAGTTCCCAAAAGACACTGGGACTCCTGGATAGCGCCGTAACAGCCAAGGAAGCCGACCACCATCATCACTGCGCCCACCGCAATCAGGATGTGGACACCTGGACAAACCGAAGAAAAGCTGTAACAAAAATTCAAGTAATATACAATGCATTTGCACATAATTCGAGTCATAATATTACATTTCCACGCACTGCTGTACAAAATGAATGACTTGCAATAGCACAATGTGGCCAGAAGATGGTGCAAGTTGTTGTGATTTGTTCCAAACAAAGTAAGCCATGTTCTAGTTACTGCATGTTCGTTATCAGTGCTCACTTATCTGCAGTCTTTTTTTTCTTCCCCTCAGTAGAAAAGCTACAGTACAGGTCAAAGGTCATCATAGAGAAATAATGCTTTTATTACCCACGTCTTTAGTAATAGGTTATTTTTTTCCACTTTTCTGTGCAATATAAAAGGAAGCACTGTGCAATATAAAAGGAAGCACTGTGCAATATAAAAGGAAGTGAGGGGCGAAGATGAAGCAGAAGCACACTTTGACATAGCTGCATTTGTCCAGTAACAACATTGCACCTCACTCTTTGTTTTTAGAGATCACATGCTGTTGTCAAATAAGCTTACTTTAAGTTTGAAATCTTAGGCAAATGCAGTGGTTTGATAAGTTGTGACATTGTAAGAATGAGATACAAAGTATTTGCTTATGAACATATGGATAAATAAAACTGCTAACTGTCGCAGCATTACTCAAAAACAAAACCTATTTATTTTCCCGTACTAAAATGGCTTTGTAGCAGACTGAACAGGACCAGAGACGTCATGGCGTTCTCCCAGTGTTTGCCTGGGTTTTATCAGACAGGGAGAAGAGCTCTTTGTGTCGAGCTCAGCATCATCAGTCCTGTTTGTCAGTTCAAACATAATTAGATTCTGAACCACTAACTGGTGCTGTACCTTGTATAGTCCCTTCCCCCACATCTTCTCCAGCCACAAGACCACTTTCCTCTTACCCACCCACAGTAAAGGCTAATTTCTAAATCGATACCTTGGCGACTGACCAACAGCCATTTCTTATATTGCGGCTACTCAGTCTGACTGTCCCCCCCTTTTTTCTTTTTTTTTTCTTATTTTAATAGCAATAGCAATCTCAATCTCTGGCACTCTACCACCACCACAGCCACCGCCCATTTGTCTTGTGTAATGGTTCCCTCGAAATTATGCTCTCAATAATTCCATTGACTTAAATGTCTTTTCCTGTCCGACTTGATATAATCTCCTTGTGGATCATCCTCCATTACTGTTTCCGTCAGCCTGCATTCAGCAGTCCGTGTGCATCTCAGACTGTCTGAAGAGCAGTGGGTTAAAGAATTATGGTGATGTTTTAAATTTCATACGCTCATTCTGTATTACAATGCACTTGTAAATGATATGCAGGTAGGATTACTTTTCATTTTGCAGGTCTTCACGCGTTCACATTGCCAACCTTGGCATCACTGCGACAATGTTCCTGAAATCCAGCTTATTGTATTCCCTCAATCCACTAATTACTTCAGTATAACCCAAGAGGAATTTCCAAGGGTGAAGCTACTTTAAAACAATATACATCCAATATTTTCTCCAGATGCCTTCAGTTCCACATGTCATCCGAGTATTGTTTATGACACAATGAGAGTCCAACCTTCACATGCTTCCTGTTTCTGTTATATTTTACAAGCTACTTTATATTTAAGACGTCACATCAGCCAGTGAACATGTGAGAAATGCTGATCTCGTATGAGGAGATGTGGTGTGGAAAAGCAAAGACAGATGGAATTCCACAGAAACAGCAGAACATTTCCGAGCCGACGTTTGATCCTTGCAGACTAAATTGTAAATGCGATGCTAAATTCCTGGTTCAGCATGTGTTTTAATACAATACCCGTTTTTCTTTTTACTGTGCTTAGCCATCTTTATATCTTTAGAAGTATATTACCAGTATGTTACTTTCTCACAATCCTCAAAAAACGGAGATTAAAAAAAAAAAACTACAAAGTTATATTACTCAATTAGAAAATAGGGTAATGAACAAACATGATACTTCTTGCTACTATTTCTTATGCTATTGGTTCTACTACTCTTACTGTAGCGGTACTATCAGACCCTGAAAGATTTAGACCCAGCACTGTAACGATGGTATAAATAACACAAAACGCAAAAGTAAGCTAACGACCAAAATGAAGCCCAAATGTTCTTCTGAGATACTACTACTTAATATTTCTAGTGATAATACTTGGGGCTGATTGGTCGAGAAATTATGGCTGTTTTTTTTTTTATATAAAGTTTGCTACATATTTTGAGTTTTGGATTCCTAAACAGTAAGTGCTCCTGCGTAGTTTTCTCCTGGGGTTTGCTCTAAACCGTGACAGAATTACTAATACTACTGCTACTACTGCTAGTAATACCACTACTGCTACTACTGCTAGTAATACTACTGCTAGTAATACTACTGCTACTACTGCTAGTAATACTACTGCTACTACTGCTAGTAATACTTCAACTACTCTGGACCTTGAGTAAAAGTAAAACATTTACTCCAAATTTTACACTAATAAAACCCAAGTCCATTTTAGAAAATGTAATAAAGAATTCTAAAATAAAATAAAAATAAAAAGAATCTAGCTACTTTCCTTCTTTGCCAAAAACGTGAAACTTTATTGCTCATTATCACATTAAAAGACGTGGGCAGGTTTCTTAGAAACAAATGACAATATGCTTTAATGTCAGTGAGTCAAGTAGTTGAAGTAATAACTTCCTGAGAGCTTCCTCCAATTATCCACACATTGTATTGAAGGCAAAATACGTTTCTGTTCTGGCTGAATTACCTGCTTTCTGGCTGAACATAACCCATTACATGTCCATGTAAGGCTTATGGTTACACTTTATGTGGGAAAAGTGCTTTAGCGCTAAAACGATGGAGCTGTGAGGCCTGCGAGTGCAGCTGTTCTTCTCATTAGCTGTCACAGCCTTTTGGTCTCGTCTGAAACATGAGGAATCACACCCATTGTGAAGCCTTGAACAGTAAGCAGTCCATGTATAAAGCATGAACTATATACTTTCATAAATTAAAATGACAAGCATTCATCTCAGAACTCTTCAAACTGTAACCACTTTATTGGTTGGCCCAATAACCTATTGATCAGCTGCTCCTGAAATCCAATGTATAAAGCCGTGTTACGGTTTGGAATGTGTTCTTTTCTGCTTCCTTGAGTTTAATTAGATTTTCCATTACAGTGACAACAGATGTTTCTAAAACAAAGCTTAGTTTGTGCTTTTAGTTAAAGCCTTATTGGTCTGATAAATCATGAATCAAAAAGGAATATACTTCCCATGATAGCAGGGCAATAAAGCTCAGATGATTGTACAGAACTGAAGAACTGAATTTCTAACTTTAAGCAACACTAAATAACTAAAGTTAGCACTTTAGTTACTAACAAGTAACTAAACGTGCATATCAAAGACAGGTTATCTTTTCTTTTTGACTTTGAGGTTACATATTTTAATGTTAAAAAAAAATTGTAAATAGTGTGGGATTCTTTGATTGGACACCCATAACCAAAAAGCCAACAAAACAAACTAGAACCATGAATTTGGAGAGAAAGCTAGTCCTGTGTGGCAGATGAAAACATGCGCCACTGGGTAATTGGACGTGCAAGTCTGAATCAGTCAGAGAGAAAAAAAAAAGAAGTCGACTCCATATTGAAAAGATCCTGGCAGCAGGGGACAGAGAAGGGCGGACCTGGGGCAGACAAAGAAAGAGGGAACAACAAGACGGAAAAAAAAAAAAGTAGTAGTGAGACTTGAACGCTAACCACAACCAGATGGGGAAGTGTAGGAGAGCGACAGTGGAAAGAAACCGAGGGAGAGGAAAACCTTCGCAGATGAAGACGGGGGAGGGCCAGTGAGGAATTTTTTCCTACACCAAACTGGCCTTTTTCTTCTCTCTTTGAGAATGAGAGGGAGGCTTTATGTAATGTTTAGGACGCAATCACTAAGGGGAAAAAAATAAAATTAAAATCCTTCAGTAGTTCCCTTTTTGAATGACTCCCAAACCACAGCTATGCTCAGTTTCGAGGACAACACGCTCAAGAGACCAAACACCCACTGTATTTCTGAAGCACAAAAAAAATCCTTTACACGTCTATCCTCAGAGTATTTCACATTATCCTGTCATCCTCCCTTTATATCTCATCACCTCAGCTCACAAGGCAATGACTCAGGTTGTTGACGCAGGACCTGAGGCTAAATGGCGTAACGTGGGTATCGGTGCTCGCTGGCAGAGGTTACAAAGCAGACAATGTCATGAGGAGCTGATTTTGTTGAAGTCACATGATAAGATGCACCATTAGGTTTCAAGTCACAAGTCACTGGTGTTTTCCCGTCGAGGTGTGCCCCCCCCCCCCCTTCATCAGGACATATTTCACACCACTTAAAATAGTCACATGTTCAGACTACTGTAGGCCATGTGTTCAACATGTGCAGGGTGCATTGTTGCTGAACCGGATACTGGGTTTTTTTCTTGCTTTGATAAACTTAAAACATACACACGTGGACAAAATTGTTGGTACCCTTTGGTCAATGAAAGAAAAACTCAAATGGTCACAGAAAAAACTTTATTCTGACAAAAGTAATAATAAATAAAAATTCTATGAATGTTAACCAATGAAAGTCAGACATTGCTTTTAAACCATGCTTCAACGGAATTATTTAAAAAAATGAACTCATGAACAGGCCTAGACAAATTTGTTGGTACCCCTAACTTAATATTTTGTTGCACAACCTTTTGAGGCTATCACTGCAATCAGACGATTCCTGTAACTGTCAATGAGACTTGTGCACCTCTCAGCAGGTATTTTGGCCCACTCCTCATGAGCAAACTGCTCCAGTTGTTTCCGGTTTGAAGGGTGTCTTTTCCAGACGGCATGTTTCAGCTCCTTCCAAAGATGCTCAATAGGATTGAGGTCAGGGCTCATAGAAGGCCACTTTAGAATAGTCCAATGTTTTCCTCTTAACCATTCGTGGGTGTTTTTTTGCTGTGTTTTGGGTCATTGTCCTGTTGCAAGAGCCATGACCTGCGACTGAGACCAAGCTGTCTGACACTGGCCAGCACATTTCTCTCTAGAATCCCTTGATAGTCTTCAGATTTCATTGTACCCTGCACAGATTCAAGACACCCTGTGCCAGATGCAGCAAAGCAGCCCCAGAACATAACAGAGCCTCCTCCATGTTTGACAGTAGGGACAGTGTTCTTTTCTTGATATGTTTCATTTTTCCGTCTGTGAACATTGAGCTGATGTGCCTTGGCAAAAAGTTCCATTTTTGTCTCATCTGTCCATAGGACATTCTCCCAGAAGCTTTGTGGCTTGTCAACATGTAGTTTGGCATATTCCAGTCTAGCATTTTTATGATTTGTTTTCAACAATGGTGTCCTCCTTGGTCGTCTCCCATGTAGTCGACTTTGGTTCAAACGACGACGGATGGTGCGATCTGACACTGTTCCTGATGTTCCTTGAGCATGGAGTTCACCTTGGATCTACAGTCCCATGGATCTTAAATTTCTGAATAATATATGCAACTGTAGTCACAGGAACATCTAGCTGCTTGGAGATGGTCTTATAGCCTTTACCTTTATCATGCTTGTCTATAATTTTCTTTCTATTCTCCTGCGACACCTCTTTCCTTCTCTTCCTCTGGTCCATGTTGAGTGTGGTACACACCATGTCACCAGACAACACAGTGACTACCTGAAGCCCTATAAATAGGCCCCGTGACTGATTACAAGATTGTACACACCTGTGATGCTAATTAGTGCACACACCTTGAATTAACATGTCCATTTGGACACATTATTTACAGTCTTTTCTAGGGGTACCATCAATTTTGTCTAGGCCTGTTCCATGAGTTTATTTTTTAAAATAATTCCGTTGAAGCATGGTTAAAAAGCAATGTCTGACTTTCATTTGTTAACATTTATAGAATTTTTATTTATTATTACTTTTGTCAGAATAAAGTTTTTTCTGTGACCATTGTGAGTTTTTCTTTTCATTGACCGAAGGGTACCAACAATTTTGTCCACGCGTGTAGCGTTTCTGAAGATTAATAATCTATTTTTTCCCACCACTGCTGTTATTCTCTATCATTTGCCTATCTTTTTAAATCAGACATTAGGACACCACGTCCAAACCAAGTGCACAATATAAACATAAACGTAAAACTTGGGTAAAACTTGGGTAAAACTTGGGTAAAACTAATTTGGAATTTAAAAAAATCTTGAATGTTGATTAACTTTTCTTTTTCAGTCTACCTATCAAACATTTTTGCTGCCCAGACAATCTATAGTCTCTTTAAATGTCACCTCTTTATCTCCTCAGCTTTATTAATTATGGATATTACCATTGTCCTAATCAATAAAGCCTCACACTAAAGGATTGTCCATTTGTTGGGGCCATTAAAATTGATGTGGTCTTATCATTACATCTATCATTTCACTCGTAAGTGTTTGAAAATGTGATGCAATGTTCGGTTAATCCTAAAGCAAATGTCAATAGTGGTTTCCATATATACTACACTGGTCATAATAATAAAGCAGCAGTTAATACAGTAGTCTATGTATTAAGCATTAAAATAATGTTTTTTTGTATCATTATGTGCGTCTAGCTCAACCTAACTAGCTTTATTCTGGTTGGAGTCAGGGGTTAAAGCAAAAAAAAAAAAAAAGTCAATATACACCGCACCAAAGTTCAAGAGCAGCTGCAGTTGAACAAAAAGCAATTTTGAACTGCCTTTGATTGTCAGTATACCTGTAATGTCCTTTCAGAATTTTCTTTCTATTTAGTAAAATGATTTCTCTGTAACTACAAACGATTAACCATCTACATAACTTTTTGACACAAGTTTTATTTAATAAATTAGGAAAACCAACAAAAAATGTTTTTGCTGTAAGTGAGCCAATATCATCACCGTGTCATCATAGTCATTTCTGTTTTTATTTCCGAGTATTATGCATTGAACATTACAATTTCTGTTTTTACTCAAACTTAACAGAACTTAGAAAAAGAAAACAGCACGGAACAAAAAGTGTTTTTGTTGTTCAAATGACACGCTTAAAAAGGTGCTGCTGCAACATTAAAAAGGACACCACGTCCAAACCAAGTGCACAATATAAACATCAATTATCTGACAACCATGTCACACCCCTCACAGACTCTTAGTCATTTTCAAAAAAAAAAAAACATTTAATTTCCATGCCTGTTTTCACACTTCTATCAGACTTAAGCGTGGACATGGGCCACACGACACAGGAGCACCGAGCCAACATAGCCTACCCACTAAGGTGCATTAGACGTGTGCTGGACAGCTAGAAGAGAGCCGTCCAGCACACGAGGGGTGGGTAAGGCTTTGGGGTGAACTGTATTACTACCACTGGCAGCCTGCTCTTCTGACAGGTACAGGTTGTAGCGGCGTGGGTCGAGGCCGAGGATGGAGCCGTACAGACGACGAGAAGCTTGAGGGACACTGAGCCTCCGCACATGAACTCTTGTTTTAGCTGCACTTTTAGCCGTGCTTTTTAAAAGGATTCTTTCATTTTACACATTTTAATCGTAACAATTTTGTTTATTGTTTTATTGTGTTTGGGCCCTTTTATTGTAATAAGTTGCATCCTCATTTTTACTCTCGTGTTTTGTGTAAGATTCTTTTAACTTGTGGTATTAATGGGTCCTAGGCCCTTACCCTAGGTGGCGTTGTTGTTTTAAAAAGAATTCCACCCACTCCACTTGTGGCACATACACGCACCCGGCAGTTTCAGGTTCTTACACCAGGACTGGAGCGATAGGTCATTCTTCCCTGTTTCTTCCAGCCAGGCCCATCTCCGTTTACTTGATTTGATTAACTGTCTTATTGCTGCGTGTCATTTCGGACCACTTCTATGCTGCTATTGCTGTTATGCTAGGCTAGCGGTTATCTTAGAAACACCCTCCTCCCACAAAACTACACACACACACACACACACACGTCTGATTGGCTGATACCATGGCCCGGCCTAGCTTTACTGAACAGTCATTGTAATGTATGATCTGTGTTGTATTTCTTGTAATTATCCACCAGGGTATTACACAAGGCAACGTTTGCCCCCTATTTTTTTTAGGCCAACGTTAGTACAAATTGTGTGGTCTTGTATCAGCTATGGGTCTTTTAGGGAGTTTTTTTGCCACTTCCCTGCAGTTTCCCTTTTACAAGTTAATGTTTTATTTCCACTAACTAGTCACAATGTGAGGTAGAGCCCTTCTATTCCATTCTCGTTCAAAATGGCGAGAAAGCGCTGTGGAAAATGACACCAAACATTTTCCTACTCTGACTTTTTGTAGATTTCTTGGTTTGGAGTCTTTAAATAAATATAGCTTTGTTCATTTACAGACAGTGTGTGATACGTACTGATGTAGAAGGTGCTGGGGGCTTGTGCTCCTTCATATTGGATTCCCAGCAGACTACTGGTCTGTTGGTCATGCCTCAGCCACAGGGCCAGTCCCAGGATTACACCTCCTGCAAGCTGCAACACACAATGATTATTTTTACTACAGTTATTTTTGCCCATCTTAGTCATAACCTTCGCTTTTGGTGGAAATAAAAATAAATGGATGACTCATTGCGTACTCAAGTCATACTGCAAAAGGTGATTTTTGGTGACTTAAACGGGGAGTATGCAAAACTCAAATGCGGCTGTTAACATGTCACACTGTAGATGTAATGTATATTTATGTTGATTTTTTTTTAACTTAACTCACAGTAAGAAAATAGAGATTCTGTCAAACCAGAACCATCAAAATGTATTTGATACTATTATGATTTTAAGGGTGTTTGAGGTAAAATCTTGCTAACACTAAAGAACATACTTTAAGCTAGTCCAAAAATATAGCTTAAAGTAGATTCAGTGGTTATATTTTTTGGTGTATTCTAAGTTTTGCGGTCTGCTAATGTGAGGAAACACAGGAATGGTAATGCAACAAACATCCAAGACTCTTTGTTTTACTTTTTCCCTAGTTCCGTCAGCTAATTTGCTCAGGGAATAGCCTTCAAGATGCAACCTTATTGTTCTTAAATCGTGCTTTACATGGGCTTACCCTGTTTGACATAAGAAAGAAACTAAATATAGCTCTTGAGTTAACATATAGCTAAACATAGTCACACAAAGTACCCTTAAAGACACATTTAAAAACAAGCTTTTAAAGAAGTGTTAAAAAGCACGCTCTTCTCTAATAGATTTCATTTTTTTTCGTCACAAATTTATAAAAGAAAGAATTAAAATGTCAACTCATGACTTGTTAGGCTGGTTTGTGCTAATAAATATGTGCTAAAATGGGATTAGCCACCCTCCCTGTCCTTTCTTAGCTGGGGCCATTCTCGAGCTGAGGCCAGCCGGCTCCTAGCAACCGGATCAACACCGTTACTGCCAAGAGCGCAGAAATTCAACACACACACACACTTACTGACTAACTTCAAGTGAACTCCTCCAGCTTCTTACGGCCTCAAATGAATCACTAGAAAGAATATACAAGAACGTGAAATGTACAGCGGCTGAAATGGAAATGAAATCTTAGACTCGTGACATGAAAAGGGGTGGATATGACAAACACTGCCAACAAACAGCCAAGGCTCAGGACAGAAAACAGTTAATCAAAAATCCCAGGGACAGCCTTTGAGCCATCATTATAGTATGTGGGAAATCTGAATCGCTTGGGGAAACCACAGATGGGTCTCTACAGTGGAGTCATAGTTACATGATGGAAGAAGAAATCAACGGTTATTTCCAACACGGAGGACTGTTACACTCCATATGGAAGGAACTGTGCCAAAATGTATTTTAACATGATTAAAAGTGGGTTTAGATGATAGCATGGAGATGGCTATTTAGTTGTGTTGTAGTCAAGACCGCAATGACAGGGAGCACGTCACATACCAGAGTATCAAGACCAAGGCTTTTAGCTATCGAGACAAGACCAGAACCAGTTTACAATACACTGTAATAGTTGTAAAGAAACAATTAAAAATCTTAACAGTTCAAGTCCAGTTTACCAAGTCCAGACCCATGCAGGTTAGTGTTTCGTGATTGAGGTTTATTTCAAACCCAAGAACAGACAAATATGCCATTTCCGGACAAGGCCGAGTTAAAAAAAGAGGACTTCCTCAAACACAAAAAATATTATGGTAATGCATGATTCAGACATTCAGGAGGAAGTGCCATCAAATGTGAAAGTCAGTGTGAAAGTAGACCAATGGAATTTCTTTATTTGTAAATATTTCAAATCAAGATCCATATCATGATCACGTCCACATCACATTTTTGTACATAGCCCTACAATCTAAAAAAAAAACAAGAAGTAAATGTGTGCAACTCTTTATGTTTCACAAGTACAGCTGCTGTCTGTCTCTTATTCTGTGTTAAAGACGTTTTGTGACATTTCAGTTTAATGGAGGTAAAACTTTTACCACAAGCATCACTGAAAGTGCCAACATTTTGTTTGGAAAAGATTTATCATGAAAAAGCTTACATGTGGGTTCTTGTTCATTTTATAGTATTTTAGGAACAGATACATTATTTACTAAAGTGACAACTCACTAAAAACTGAAGTGCTACATTATCTGGCAACCCAACAACCAAAAATAATAAATGCTGCATAATAGTTGGAAAAATATACCAGAATATATCAATAATGAATTATATCTGAAAGCTCTTTTTGGCATAGAAAAAGCTTTATTAAATTAATATAGAAACTATTTTTTTTAATCATATGGTCGCACCACAATGTGATCCTAGGCTTTGATTGGTCCACTATTTTATGTCAGTGTGGTGCAATACTAGAATACCACTGCAAAAGAAACAAATATAAGTGACATAGATAAACGTTAATGTAGGGTTATGTTGTGCAGCCCTTTAAATTATGCAATTTTATCAAGAAAGTTAACAGGTATATGATGAAACCACTAAATCAGTAACAGTGTAGTTTCTCTACAGTAAGACGTCTGAATATGTTTCTGACTAACACATAGAATTCACTAGAACTCATCAACACAGTTGTAGCTGCTTCCTTTTTGCGCAACACCCAAGATGTATGAAATCATTTTAACCGTCATCTTAGTATATTGTAACCGTCTCCATGTAACCCCCCCTTGTGTCTATTTCTGCCTGTTGCCCAGAGTACAGGGGGTTGTAGAATGCAGGGCATGCTGAAGTGGGAAGGTTCGTTGAGGGGGGATGGGGTGTGGTCTGCTGTTTCCATAAGACTGCTATAGAAAGCCCGCCGCAGGCCCCTTCCCTCTCCCAGTAACCTCTTAACCCTCTCAATGTCCACTTTGATTTATGGAAACAGGAGGTCTCCCTTTTTTTAAAGCGGCAGACTCCACAGCCCTACATCCGCACATCGCAGCAGCCAGAGCGTCTCTTCTGATGTGCTGAACTTGTTCGCTTTGACAGATCCTCTCACACAAAGCACTTTAGAGCAGCCAATAAAACTAAAAGGCCTAAAGTGGGCTATGTGTTAAAAGAGAGGAGGAGCTATACGCAGATGCTGTAATGCATCAACAATCGCATTACAATCACTTTTGAGAAGGATTAGCCATGGCTCCTCCCAAGGACTATGTTTTACATCGGACCTTATTATCTCACTCTTTTCTATTTGACCTAATAGAAAAAAATTACCTAATGTTCACAATTAGCTCCAACAATGGCATTAATGATTGTAACAGACCTGAAAAATACATTAACTCATTGATATAACCTTTAAATGAGTCTTTCATGTTATAGTGATAACCTACTCTTTTTTTTTTTGCAAATGCCACCCCCACTTTATCATGTCTCCCATCACATCTGGAAGGCTTTATTTAAATGACTCAGAGAGATGACTGTATTTAACTTAAACGTAATGACGCTGAGGCTCACAGGGAATGTAGAATTGCTAGACTGGATCCATTCATTTGGAAAAAAAAAACTCAGCCCAAATGAGAGCTTGTGCATTACAGGTTGCAGTACAAAAGAATACAATGTTGTAGAAACAAAGCGTTTCATGATGTACACCTCAAGAGTTGCTCAACGTGTGCAAGTTTCTTCAAATACACTGACTCAGTTTCAAAGGAAATCACGCTAGACCCAGGCACCAACTGTCACGGCTGACAGAGATGCGTAATCGAGCCAAAAATGCATTCATATTTTCGTCTAAGCACTTCTCTTTCACTTTTACTGAGGAGGTAATTTGAGAAACAGTTCACTGAGGCCTGCATCATATCTATCAGGAACAGTCCAGTTATGTTTACTGTAAATAAAGTGAAACAAAAAGAGAAAGGATATAAAAAAAAATACACTGTAGTTGCTGTATTTTATCTTGGCTTTTCCTCCAACGTAAAAAAGATGGAACACCTTTCATCTCTTGGAGCTGGTTTGCCTTTTTTCTTACCCCAGATCCCTTTATTATACAGAGCTGTCTGCAACATGTCAGCCTGTCGCCTTTAATACACCATAACTAACAAACTAATGTGTCCAGACACTTTGTAAGCAACAGGAACAATGACAAAACAGGAGTGGCCAACAATATTCAACTTATTGTAACAGGTACCATGGACAAATTATTATATTAAAATTTTTCAATCTACTTATGATTCATTTGATGCAGCAGGCTGAAGGTGACGTCATAGTCTGGCCACAGCCCTTACTGCTCTATGAGATAAGATACTGAGGTAGAAAAACATACTTAAATTAACATTTGTTACATTTACCGCAAGTAAAATGGTAAAAAAAAAATGAATAAAATAAAACAAGGTCTAGTATTAAAAAGGAGGTACCAAGGCAGAACATTTCTAAACATAAATAAAATAAATTTACACTTGCAACATTTACTGCAAATACAAAGTAAAAAAAAAAGCAAGGCCTTGAGTAGGAACTAGTAACAAAGGGAGGCACTTCTAAGCAAAGCAGAATTTAAATGTCAATTAAAACTACCACAAGCATTTTGATTTAAAAAAGGAGGGTACCAACTAAACACCCTCAAATGTTTCCACGATCCGTCAACCAACACTGGGCCTTGAGTCACCAAATGGAAACCATTCCCCCCTCCTAAACTCCTCCTCCCTTAGAGACACACACACAAAAGTTGGGTGGGGGGATAAAATCCAAACAAAGCCATTCCCCAAAGCCCCCAAAGACTTTTGGACTAACACAACTTGGTTTATACGTAACGGTGCAAGTTTAACAGTTTATGGTTTAAAAAATTAAATAAAGTGTTATATAAAGAGTTAATCGTGTTTCACATTAAAATGGATAGTACAGAAGTGGTCAAATACGCTTTATTAAAGCCCATTATTAGGTGAATCTGACGCTATACAGTGATTTTTACCTCCACATTAAAGCCTCTGATTAACGCTGAGAGCCGAAATGCATCGTTATTTGGCTTTACGCAATACGCGAACGCACACAGCAGGTTCATAACAAACGGACTAAAGTGATGTAGCTACACAATACAAAGCGTGGCGTTAAAATATTGCCGTAGCATCGCTGCTTATGACGGACTTGCAGCCGAAACAAACCGTTAAATACACAAGGGAAGGAGGCGGCGACGCGTAAACACGTTCACAGCCGCGGCGTGGTATAAAAAAAACCAAGGCTGCTGCTCGCTTATAAGCTACAAATATGTGTCTTACCCAGAAGATGAAGTTGAATAAGAAGAGCAGGTACTTGATACATTTGGTGCAGCCTTCGACTCCCATGATGGTGGTGGTGCGTTAGATGAAGGTGAGCGATTCGGGCGCGGAGTTAACAGGACGGCGGCGGGTAACAGAAGGCCAGGCAGCGTGCTTCAATCTCCACTGGAAACTGACTTGTGCTTGGATATAGAGGCAACACCCAACTCCTCCTCCCCCTCCTCCCTTTGAGTGGGGGTTAAGCTCTGTGTAAGTCACTCTCAAACAGAAGACTTTTCCTGGATGATTTCACAATAAAGCACATTTTTAATTGTGGCTCGATCACATAAAAGCAACACTGCGTAACATTCCAGGGTATTAGCTTCTTAACTTGTGAACTCTTAGCCTACTCTGAATTATCTTATCTTATCTTATCTTATCTTATTAAATTTTGCGTCTGACTCAGTGTTTTCTTAACTCTTAACACATAGGCTATTTCAAAAGTCCAAAATAGCTGTGACTTAGTCAAAAATGTTGCTGTACTTTTGAATTTTTTTTCATGAAATTGCCCATGACACACTTTTGGGAAATGTTTTTGGGGAAATGTTATTAGATAAGTGTTATGGTGAACTGGTGGCATGATCCCTTTGACTCATAATAAAAAGTTGCGTGCAATGTGCTCATATTTTTCTCTTTTTCCTTGACAGTTGATACCTTTAAGCTTATGTATTCATTCATTCAGTTTCCTCCACTTATCCCCATTAGGGGTCGTGGGTGACTGGAGCCTATTCCAGGATCTTTGGGCCTGAGACGAGGTACACTGGACAATGGCCAGTTGGTCGCAGGGCATTCTGTGGGAAAAAAGTTACATAGTGGCACCTTAACCAATGAGCTTTCCTGTTGTAGTTTGAGTAGGCCTGTATGAAGCATGAGGTCATTACCTGGGTCAATACATGAAAAATACGTCACAAAATGTAACTGCAAAAGAAACGGCACAGCATCAACTCTTTCTACCTTTAGTTGTAGTTATTTGATTTCTGCTTCTGCGCCTTTTAGTAAAATACAACCACTACATGTTCAAGCTTTTTCTTTGCTGCATTGTTCTATAACTACCTTCATGAGCTTGTGCCTTAGTCCCAGAAATGAGCCTTATCTGAATCAATCAAAATTAGTTTTGTGTTTGTTGCCGTGTTGATAGAAATTCATCTAAAATGTTATCGTGACTGCCAGAGTGTGAGAAACAGGAAACATTCTTATGTAAATCATTGTTCTGTCACTCCTAGAGCATAATGAGCTCACCACAAGTGCCAGAGGAGTCTGGGTTTTTGGTTAGGTTGTGGTCTGACACATGTGGCCATCAGCAGCATTCTGGCCCTGCAGCTATTGTTCTGTGGTTAAAGTTAGGTTCATCGAGATAAAGAGAACCATTTTACATTTAAGTTATATTCATCTTTTCGCAAAATAATTGAATCATATGCAAATATGTTATGAGGTTAATATAATATGTGGTGGAGTTTAGAGCGGGTTGAAGGGTTGGCCTGCTTTGATAAGTTGGCCTTCATAAGAGAGCAAGTCCTTGATGAAGCCGGTGGCAAAATTGTTCTTAGTTAAGCGCTCTCCAAATTCTCACTTTAACAAAGAAATGAGGGAAGAAAATGAGTTTTAATGCTTCCTTTTGGAATAGGAACTTCAAAATGATGCACTGTTGATGAACGATGCAGTGTCTATGGAACTGCTGTATGAATGTGTGAGTATGTTGGAGTTTGAGAAGTCCGTTGGCACAAAATGGCAAATAAATAGTGAATAAATAAAGGAAAATCTAAAGCGCTTTGAGAGGCTTTATAAATATAAATCAAATCCATTATTATTAAAACATTACTTTTATTTTACACAATTCTTTATTTTATTTTGAAGAGACTGCATATTTCTACGAGTAAATTGTAAGGTCTCGATCGTCTCACATTGTTCTTCAGTATCTGTTATCCCTTATCTTTCTGAGAAGATATGAGGATTACAACAACCTTCCAGACACAACACATTTTCCATGTGAGGTAATCAAAAAGTGGCCTTCCTCTAATGGCCATTGTGATTCACTATAAACTGGCAAATATTTTTCAATACTCACAAAATATATTGAATAGTATATTAAAAATGGATGTCTCTGGCCTTAAAAGTAGTGCACTTTGAAAAAACAGTATTGTTAATAAAACATTTATACAGTATAATATACACCAATAATCAGATTGGCCGATAGAGGGCAGTGCACATAACAAAGACAATGCAGGCCTCTTGAAGGTTCTAAAATCTAAATCTTTTCTCTCCTATCAAAACCTCTTTAAGAATATTTTATTTACAACATTGATATGGATAAAAAACATAGCCAAGTTGTTTAAATGGTTTCTACATTATTAAACGTGAATTATTTTCCCACATCCATATACACAAGGATGGTCAGCCTTTTAGATAATAAACCTTGCTTTCCTTGTGGTAAAAATATTTGTATTACTTCAATTGAAAAATCTGTAAAGAAATTGCCTTTCAATCAAAAC
The DNA here is from genome assembly GCA_024416835.2 of Perccottus glenii. Taxonomy (NCBI): domain Eukaryota; kingdom Metazoa; phylum Chordata; class Actinopteri; order Gobiiformes; family Odontobutidae; genus Perccottus; species Perccottus glenii. The sequence continues at coordinate 6,017,696 of CM044548.2, forward strand.
TTGGATACAGAAATGTATGATTTCTTAGATATGTAGCAATTAGGGTTTAAATCCTAACTGGGAGTTAGTTTGTTTTTAGAATGTAGCAATAATATTTGTGTATGTAGGTGTGAACACTGCCCCCACCCCACCAAGTTTTTCTGTTTTTAATACTTTTGGTCTAATATTAAGTGCAACATTGTTTGTTTTTGTTGTGTATACATGTTGTCTCTTGACTGTCACTGTCACAATGTGTATTGTCTAATGTTTGTGTTTTTCCTGTCTTTTTACCTTAATTAAAATGTCAATAAAATTTGTCCATGAGTAACAAGGTGAATTGTCTCAGTGTAACAGAGAGGGAATTATATATCACTGGTGTGTTTTAATTAAAAGCAACATTACAGGTCCTTGCCCTTTGCTAAATGTACAAGGTATTTAGACATACAGACTTTAGTAAATATATGACAAATATTATACAACACACACACAAAAAAATACATCAAGGAGTTATGTTACAAATATATAATACATTTATAAGAAACATGAATTTTTATGGGTTAGTTCAGGTTAAGGGCTTAGACCAGTAACACAGACAGCGTCAATATAAGCCACACAAACATATTGGAATGGTCTCATCCAAATAAAGCCTGTCTATATCCAATTAATGAAGGGATTGTAATCTGTTGGGTCACATCTCTCAACTAGAACACATTCCCAATAGTGTACAGACAATGATATCAGCTAACAACAGTCATCAGGTTAAAATATACGCTAGCTTCACTCATGATATAGTCAAAAGCATTACTATTTTGCACAGTTACATTTGTATAAGAAACTACATCGCTGACATGCTACAGTCTCACTACAACAAAGACCTTTACCAAATATTATAAGACACTTTTTAAGCTAAAGCAGAGGCACACAGTTGCTCTACTACAGCTGGATGACATTAGTCTAACAAGTCCTTTGAACTCCCCCCTCCCCCTCCCAAGGCACTCCTCCCACCGGGTTTTCTGGAGTGACATATTCATTCATGCTCTCAGGTGTTTGTTAAGTCTGTTCAGAGCATCCTCGACAATGTCCAGCTCGTGCCGAATGTCCTTCACCATGCTGTTTATGCTGCTGGTGTCCTTTAGCACGTCCACACTCTGCGTATAAGGGTTGTAGCGTATTGTGAACGGACGGTGGATGGTCTTGGCAAACTCCCTGCAGATACAGCAGACCGTAAACTTTGGTATACATATGTTAAACATTGTCTATCTTTTATGTAGTGGGAGATAAAGTTTTGTATACTACCATTTTACTGACCTCATCTTGTCTTTCGCTTCCTCGAAACTATCAGAGACAAAGTACACGTCCTGGAATGTGGTTATCTTACACTCCTGATTACAGGTCACCATGGGGTCAAATGGAAGGATGTGGGCCTTTCCAGATAAAGCATGCTAGATAAAGAAAGTAAAAGTTAAATCTGTCAGATAAAGGTGAGAATGGACATTGTAGTTTTCCTGTCATTTAATTAGTTGTCGTAACGTCTAGCTCAGTTAGTACTCATCATGTATTACCTTAAGTTCACTGCCAGAGGAGAGGAGTCCAGCTCCATAAGCTCTGAGCCCGCCATCCTGCTTACACAATCCGAACTCCACAGTGAAAAAGTAACACTGCAGCACAATAAATAAACAATTAATATGTGCACAATACTGTAATGTACCCTACTCTCCTAGATTTACTATGGTAACATACAACAGACTATATATCTATCTCCACATAAGCCTGGCAAGTCATTCACATTCTTTAACAATTAGTCTTGTCTTTGGATTGTAATAAACGGCCTCTGGACACACTTGAATATACAATACTGAGCATAGCATAAACTTGCCCTATTTTAGATAAACAGTTACAATCAGTTTTACAGGCTTTCTACTGAGTGGAAATTGCTGTAAGGGGAAAGTATTCCAGATGTTTTTCTCCTGGCCAAGTGAAAAAATATGGCTGGCCAGGATGAAAAAAAACAAATTACACAAAATTGTGGCTGTGTCTGAACCCTATCCCCTAATCTCTAAAGGTCTGTGCTATATAGTAGACTCAATTAGTGAAGAGTTTCAGTCGAGGTTGATGTTGGAATATCTGTAAAGAAATGTCCTAGAAACTGCTGATGTGGCATTTTGTTTGTTTGTCTCCATTACAAAATGGCGTAATCACTATACAGTGCACTATATAGTGTCTAGGGAACGGTTTACAACAAGGTTCACAAGGTAATTTAGTCCAGGCCTGCTTCAACCCCCCCTAAAAAGTACATCCTAATTCTTTTTCAACTCAGTATCATCAAATTAGCCTGGTCCCTTAAAAATCAAAGTGTGATTTCCAGGGAGCAGGACAACTGGATGCAGATTAAACCAGATCAGACCAATCAGATAAACCAAGGACCAGACATTAGCAATGCAACAACAAGACTAGTTTCTTTTCTTAATGAGTCATTGCATTAAGCCTGCCCCATTTAATTATAATTGGTTGATGTGGTTAGGCTTTGGTGGAAGACGTTAGGTATTTTAAGGTTAGTATGCAAAAAATATGTGTAGTGTGTGTTCTCTTACTGTGGCCAGTTTCTGTACAGCATCGTCTGAAGCTCCCAGTGAAGCTAAACCAATCTCTTGGGAGAACTGTGCGAAGCTGGGCTCAGCAAGAAGAGGCACATGGCCCAACAGCTCGTGGCAGGTGTCTCTGCATTTTACATATGAGGAATTACTTCACTGCAGAATTAGAAGATCCAGATATATTCCATAGTTTGTGTAAACGCATGTGTACTCACGGTTCAGGGGTGTACAGAGGCTCTGAGCTGTGGCGTATGTACTGAGTACAGTGGAAGACTCTGAAAGCCAGACCTGCCAGAAAGTCCCTGGGTGAAAGGTAACCAGCCACTGGTCTTATGATGAAACCTGAGCGCTCTGTTTGAAAACAGAACATACAATGCACTTTCTTCAAAACTAAGAGTTACAAAGATAAGTTTACAATGAGATTCCATGTGGTATTAAATGGCATTAGTAAGATGATTCATGGCAAAATGACTCAAGGCATAAACAATCCTAATAAGCAATTTTGCGTAATGCTGACTTGACTTTAAAACAATTACCTTTGAGGAAGTGAGAGACATCTTCCAGCTGAGGAATGTTGTCTTCATTGTAGTTGCAGAGTTTGGTGAGCAGAGGGAGGTTTTTCAGATACTCCTTGCAGGCATGAGTGGGGTAAAGCTTATTGAGCTCCCTGAACACCACTCCCCAGGTGCGCACCTCCTCTTCTGTGAAGTCGATGTAGGGAATTGGCTCCCCGCTGACAAGACAAAGGGTTAGTTAGATACATTACTGGTCTTAAAAGAAACTTTTCCTACTCATCAAGTTTCTTCTCACTGCTGAACATTGCATTTTTGGGGTGTACCACAAGGCTCTGATGTTGAGCCGAGGCTTCTTTCTTTTTTAACACTAGAAAGTCCAGGGGAAGCCGATTAGCTCACCTATTTCAAAATGTTTCTCAAACATAAAAAAAAGGGCTACATTGTGTTGTAATTTAATCAAAGAATAAATGTTAAACTATGAATGAAAATGTTGTTTATTTATGTGATGTTGGCTTTTCAGTAAAGACATGCAAGCAAAACATTGTGTCATGTGTTCTTAAGCTGTTTTACATTAGTACTAATAATTTCTTAGAGCCCATCCTATTTAAAATAAACGTCTGATTAATTGATTGTATTGAACTTGGTGGAAGGTGTGGTCTGTGGGAGAGGTTACAGACTTCACAGAGTCACAAAGAGCCTGGCAGGACAGCCCAGTAAAGTAATATGTGAAAAAATCTAACAATGTCATCTACAAAAAATTATAGAATTGTTTAAATATCAAAACAATAACTACTTCAAGCTAAAGAACAACATGAAACATACTGTTTGTAGCTCATGGCCAAATCAGCAAAATATTTTCTTCGTTTACGATATATGTTGTCTTTGAATCCCTGTAAAAACAGAACACTTTTGATCAGATTTCCTGTTTTTTCTTTCAAAATGAGTGCAGCAGATATAGTTTTATATGTTGGTCACATACCGGGTGATCAGCATCCAACTCGGAGCCATACATCAACACTCGGTTTGCGCATAGATCCAAGTCAGAGATTTTCATGGGAAACCAGGGCACATCAGCCATCGCTGGAAAATAAACCATACACTTCTGTGTTTTTACATTACAGAACTATTACTGAACAACATTTTCAAAAGTAGTTAATCATGAAGAGTAATCTAAGAATGAATATCATACCATCTTTAGGTAGTGTGTCATTCTCAGATGGATTAAGATCCACAACATCTGCGTGTTTCTGTAGAAGCTTGGTCAACTCCTTGAGCTGGACATGGTCACTGTCACAATCCACAAAGATCTCAAAGTCTGAATTCCTTCGCTTGGACTTGCGTGACTCAATGTGAACCAGATTGACATGTTTTTCCTGCAAATACAGTCAACATTAACAAACACAAGGAAACAAACAAAAAATAAAGAGCAATGCACAGTTAAATCAGACGGGCTCAACACGCCGTTTCACACAACACCAATAATGCTTTAAAAGCTTACTTGGAAAAGCTTTAGCGCCTTTACAAGTCCACCCACTTCGTTTTTGAGTGAGAATAGGATGGTAGAGCCACCTCTCTCAGAGCCTGAGGGCCTTCTGGTGGAGGCACTCCTTTTGTCCTGCTTCTCATCAGTTTTACCCACAGTGATTTTACACATCTAAGATAAAAAACAACCAGATGCAACGTAGATATTGCGTGAGTCGTAAGTATTCTAAAGTAAATGGCATCTCATTTTTTAATCAGGCTCATTGTGATGACATAAGAGAAACTTTAGACACACGGCAGCTTTAACAGTAGTCCTGGTGTAATCCCTGTGTATGGTAAGAGATTAGGAATAATCTGTACTCTCATTCATTTTAATGTTCATCATCAAGTTTCCAAAGAAGGATTCCTTAAGAGGACCACCGTGTTTTTTTAAATATGTTAACATTTTTATCATTTCTATATGCCCCAACAATAGAAATAAATCTTTACATAACCAAACAGCAATGAAACTTTCAAATAGCTCCATAAATTCAATCAAAAAGAATAATTTAAATTGATGTCCACATACCTCATTGTTGAGCTGTTCCTCCTCATAAATAGTATTCACCGGGTCACAATGTCGTCCATCATCTGTCTTGTTGTTAGTATACATACTCGTTCCCCAGAAACAGAAGAAGTCGATAATAAGAGCACAGACACTCTGGTAGCCTCCTGACCTGTTGGTGATGGACTCGTTGGCAGCTGCTCACCCACAGTGCCAGTTGCAGTTGTATTTATATTGCCAGGCTGGAGGGAGGGTGCGCCTGCGGAGAGAGGGTACTCAATTATTTTAGCAAGAGAGTGATTAGGAGCAGGAGGGTGATTAAGAAAAGGGCTTTCGTCACATGGCATACCATTCACACAGAGAGAAAGTTTTTTTTTTACATTGATTCACCAAGAAACTCCTGGGCTGTGTCCCATTCCTCATCTATGTTACATAAGCGCTCTTCCCACACACTGTATTCAAAAAATGGTTAATTTTCTCGAGGCTTAAAAGTGGATTCAATTCTCTAGGACATCTAGTGGTCATTAAAATTGAACTGCAATTGAGACATGCCATTTATTGGTTCATTCCTGTTGGACTTGGTTTAATGGTTTCAAACTGAATAAAATAAAATTAAACTCATGTTGAAGACTTGATTTTTATTTATAAAATATCAGTAGTCTACTATACTTAGCCTATCTTAAAACAAGTGTAAATGTCCCATTGCTCAAAAGATAAAGAATATAGAGGATGTTCAGTGGGCTAGATGGCAAATGTGATCTCATTTCAAATGTTCAATTGCTTTGTTGTAACACAAACCCATGCTAAAAATAACCCATAGTCTGAAAACTACATGCCACAAGTTCTAATCTAACTTTATTGTGGTCATTTTACTTATTTGAGAAACTTTGAGCAATAAGACTGTTCCTTAAATCCCACTAATGTGCATTTTACAACTGTTTTTATTTGCTCCGAGTATAATAGTAAACTTAATGTTATAGAATCTTTAGAACTGAATGTAACACTGTCAAACCAAATCTTTGTCAACTCTAGACAACCACATCAGTGACAGGTACAGAATGAAGCAGTAAAGTGGTTCATATGTCACGTGAACAAACCAACAGTGGTTCAATACAATTGCTTCCTGAGCTACTTCACATGTGTCAACCATGAAGGCCACTACGAGTCAATACATTACATAAAACAGTACTATTATAATTTTAAATCTTTATTTTTGCCCAAATTAGTTGCGCTGCATGATGGGAAATTACTATCTCACTCCTTCGCTTCAAGTGTGGTCCTCAAAAATGTCAGATTGAAAGGGTTTACAGCCCCACCCCTTCCCCTTTGGACTCTCATGAGTACACAAAACTTTGCCCCCATCTCCTGGCGACCCCTGCCCCGTTGTGCTCAAAGACAGTTGTGTATATGGCCTATGCCTAAATATGGCCTGAATATGGCTCAATAGTCATTAAACCAGTGATAAATGTTCAGTGAGGTTGTAGCTACTATGAGCAACAAACATTTACGAGATCTTGAGTTTGTGTGTCTCATAGGCCTATAATCTGTGCAGTTCTTTACTGCTTTGTTTCAACTATTGGAGATTTTTTTCATTGCTGAATACAACATAGGCCATCACAGTCTTGTAGGAATATACAACTTCATTCAATGAGATTTAAGAATCCCCAAGATGAATCCCCTGGTATAACTGTGACCGTGGAGGAGAAAATCTTTTTAAAAAGCGTTAATAATTAGATTAATTCATTCATTTTCTACTGCTCATCCAGGAGGCGGCATGGGGGCCTGGAATCTATCACAGTTAGTTTTCTTAACCTTGCAAAACAAAACAATACAAAACAAAAAACAGTCCTCTAATGGTTCACAAATTATATTTTCAACTTTGGACCAAACAAGAAAAAACAAACCTAAAATTTTTTTATTAATACGTCCGTTTATGCTATCTGAAATCTATTGTTTTACTATGTAGTAAAAGCGGAAAAGCCCGGATGTAACCACCATTTTGTTGCCCTAAGGTAACGACAATATCAGTGAATAGGGGAGCAATGGGCGGAAGACATCCATATTTTCTACAGTCATTGATCTGAACTTAGTTTTCAAGGTGAAGACGTTTCGACTGATTCAACATGTAACATTTAGCTTTCCATGTTTAGATTTCTGAGGTCCACTTGAGGTATACATTACAGTAGAAAACTACTGAGAGTTCTGAAGGAGTCTTGAAGCCTCGAAGCAGGTGTGGTGTCTCTGAGATTTGTTTGGCAGCATTCAAACTTATCCATCACAGAGCAGCACCAGAGTCCGTTTTATCTGCACCAAACATGGCACGTGTGAACAGACCCTTAGAGATTGTCACTGAAAGGACATTCAATGATGGGATTTCTTTTCAAAGTGAATTAATATGGCAGGGCAAGCTACATGAATGCTAATTGCACAAGATTATGGCTGTGTCTAGTCCTTAATTGCTACATAGGACTATAGTGATAGTATATATCACTAGTGTCTAGGAAAGGGTGTAGGACAGCCTATATGTTTTTCTAAAGTTTTGAAAAAAGGATGTGGGCAAGATTTTAAGACTTTAAGATAGATGGGCAGATAATATGTGTTATTTTGGAGAAATTAAAAGTAAATTCAAACTGAAGGACTGTCAAAGGTTAACTAATTCCACGTATACTGTATGTTTGAATATGTGAAAAGAAAGTTGTTTAAAATCTTTGTACTGTTAATATCCTGTGTTGCAATGTGTCTACTGCATTTCCCCATTATTTGCTGAGTAAGTATTTCATTTATACTTTGTTCCTTTACAGTGTTACCCTGGAAATTCTGGGATTAACTGTAACCAGTATCTGGACCTTAGTGGTGCATGTGACTAAGACCAGAAGTTAACACAATAACTTTTTATGCAGTGGGGAAGCATTGACGCGTGACGCACTTTGGAGGCATTACTAGCAGGAGGTAGACCACACAAACTGTCCTTGTTGTTAGTAACAGTTTGTAAGAGGGCCAGTGCTCAGTCAGGACTAACCTCTTCCTACTTTTATTATGGCATGTGCCCAAACAGTGCAGTCCTCAGACACAACACAGTGACCTGTTGATGTCTCTGCAGTTGTCACTTTGAATTATTGTCCTCATTTATTCTACTTTTTGTCTCTTACTTGCCTCAATTGTTAATTTATACCATAGAAGGCCTGTATAATAATGCTGTATTTTGTTAATGCTAAAAAAACGTTTGTCCTGATTGTGCTAAACTGGACCACAGTGCCCTCTATTATCCTTCAATGTATCCTTTCTAAACAGTGACACAAAACCTGCAAAACCTGCATAAACATCTGATCTTGTGTAAGCACAATTTTTTTTTTGTTTTTACCTTAACCATATGATGAGTAATCATAATTATACCAACAGACAGGAAGTCTCGATCTGGCTCTTTAATTTTACAAGCCTGCGTCTCGGAGGCAGCATATGAGGCCTGGCCTGGTTAAAACACATTTACAGCCGGATATGACCCGCAGCCACCCTCTGAGAAGAAAATGGATGATGATGTAGGTTGACTCAAAACAACTTCTCTGCTGCAGGATTTTGTGATTAGTAAATTTGACCTTGGTGAAGCTCTGCTCCTTTGAGAGGCTTAATGAAAAGCAATCTTGGAGTGTTATCCATCTGTTCTCTGTTTATACAATTAGAGTACCTGGGCTTTTGTGCAGCATTAAGAGACATTTCCATTGCTTCTCTAATACTGTCTTCTATTGTTTGGATGTAGAATAATTTATGGCTACTTCTCCATATTGAGTTGTCACGTGTCATTGTCAATGTGTAAAAAGAAGAGCTCATATACAAAATATAAATTAGGTCCGTGTAATATGTCAGCAATGTTTGGTCACCTTCTGTTTGTTATTGCAGCCTTCAATATACTGCAGTAAAGGTTGTCTAAAATACTGGTTAGTCACGTGTATTCATTATGTTTTTTTTTTGGAGCTGATCAAAAAAAATATATAATTATTATATTATATAAATTTTTATATGCAGACTCCTCACAGAAAGCTGACTCCGGGCTTTCTGTGAGGAGTCAGCATGTCCTCCACGTGTTACCGTGGGTTCTCTCCAGGTACTCCGGTTTCCTCCAACCGTCCAAACACATGCATGTATAGGTTATTTGGCAACTCTAAAGTGTCCCTAGTGAATGAAGAGTGATTGTGAATGGTTGTCTGTCACTGTCTATGTCTAAATGTTAGCCCTGCGACTAACTGGCCACTGTCCAGGGTGTACCCCGCCTCAGGCCCCAAGCTGCTGGGATAAGGTCCAGTCACCCGCAAACCCTAACGGGACAAAACAATAGAAAATAAATGAATGAATGAATAATTTTTATATCCTTTTGAGTCACTTTTGTCCTTCGTAGTGAACTTTATGTTTTTTTGCTCATCTCTCTCTCTTTCTCTCAATAGGTTTTGGGCTGAGGCCTTGACAATTTAACTTTTTCTGTCGCACTGTGCAGGTTTCCCCTACCACTAAAGTCCCCCCACCCCATGGGGTCAGGACACCTCTGCAAAAAAAGTATTGGTAATCTCAGTGTGATGTTCCAGGACAAATAAAGGTAAATAATAATAAAAAAATTGTGACTGTACCCCAAAATAAAAGCCCATCCATGTCCCATTGGTAAAGAGCATGTATGTAACCCACGTTGTCGAGCTCCGCTTTTATTGTTTTTTTTTTCAAGTTTGGCAACTTAAAATTTGCGTTTAAAGTGCAGACAAAAAAATACAACAATGCAAAATAAATAAACAAAAAATAAACAAGAGCCGGCTATGGTTAGTCAGAAAAGATGATATTACAATTAAATAGTAGAAAAATTATTGTGCAACATTTTTTCTATTCTGTAGGATACTGTGACTTTCCCTTTGTAAATTATATATATATATTCTCCCGGGTCAGCTGAGGGCACTGAATGCAGCCCTCCAGTGGCGGGCGGTAAGGAGCTGTAAGGAGCTGAGAGCAGTTGAGAGCAGTGCACACAGCCGCGGTTTGTCTGATTCCTGTCTCCGTTACATTTCCAGCGGGACACCTAGTTAGCAGCACTACTTCGGCTCAAAGTTGTTTTACTCACTTCGCACGACACTCAAGATAAAACTTTGGGTGACTTTGAGTGAACAACATGCCCGCTGTGTCTAAAGGAGATGGGATGCGTGGCCTGGCTGTGTTCATCTCTGACATCAGGAACTGTAAGTTTGTTTATCACAGTCTTCAGATACTTCTTACTCAGCAGACCTGTGTTACTTTATTTTAACGGACGTTTGCATCCTTACGGAATGTGTCAAAGATCTGCAACGTGAATATTTTATGTCTACTTACAACTTCACCAATGCATATTCAGAAGACCTTTGACAGTCCACAGCTGGTTAGCCAAAACTAGCTAATTAGGCTAACCGTTAGCTCAGATGCTAACGTCATGTAAAGGGCGTGGACCGCGCCGCTCACTGAAGATAACACCAAACTGTCATTTTTATTTTATTTAAAATGGCTTTGAAGCGGTTTTGTCTTAGAATTATTGTTCTTAATGCTGAATTCCATTGAAAAAATGTGGGTTAATGGGACGAGTTTTGATACTTCATTGACGGTTTTTCTTTTTCCAGCCATAGACGAGGTTAGGTGGACACAACCAACCTTTGACCACTTTCAAAAGATCCACGTTTTTATAATATCCACATGTGAATATTTGGAGTCATAACTTAACTAACACTTAAAATAATATTTTACTTTATAATCAATTTGAGTACTCTTTTGGAGTGAGGTTTTAGATGAGAAATAATACCCTTTTCTGTTTTTAAAAAACAAAATAAAGGTCTAAAGGTAACAAATTGTACTCTTCACTGATCTTTTTCTTAACCCTTGTCAAATATGGATAAATTAAATATTGTGTGTTTAAATTTAGATTTCTATTTACAATTTGTCAACTTAAAAACCACACAAAGGCAGCTCTGATCTACTTGTAGCCCTGGAGTCTCCCAGTTCCCTCAGGCTTCATTTCTTTCTTCCTTTTTTTTTTTTTACTCAATGTTTATGTAGTCTCCAGCAGTAGTCCTTTTTAACCACAGCTTGTTGCTTCCAGGCCTTTTCTTTTACTACTACAACCACCCATTTTCCTAATACCACAAACATTATTGCAAGTTAGAACTAAACTTTATCCTTGTATCACACAGCAGCACAGTTATTATCATATTGTTTGGAGTTTGTGTGTGATAACTACATTATTGTGGGGGATTGTGACCTTATTATGTGTCATTTAGATATTATTTATATATTCATAGTGCTAAATATATGTTTATGTGTTGACAGGCAAAAGTAAAGAGGCAGAGATTAAAAGGATAAACAAAGAACTGGCCAATATCCGTTCAAAGTTTAAAGGTAAGTTAAGTCATTTCTTGTCTCCTGTTGGGTTCACATTGATGTGATTTGCAGTGTCTGTTGTTAAAGGTTCACATGCATCATCGTAGATGTGTGTGTTGGGGTTGTTTCTCTGCCACCTGTTACATGCCGCCTATAATTAGTTTGCTGCCTTCATAACCCATCGTGCTGACCATTCTGCCTTCCCCTATATTTCTTCTCTCCTTAAGTCTTGACCACAACTTGACAATTTCCTTAGCTTTGGCATTTGTTTCTAGATCTTCATGAAGAGTAAAATGAGGTGACTGTGTAGTTCTGGGGTAAGAGCACTGCTGAGTCAGTTCCAGGCTTTAGTTCAAGGCAAACAAACGGAAGCATGTTCTTTTTCCTGACTACAGAAAAAAGTGCACACTATGGAGCTTTTTCTTGTTTTTAAATCATGCTCTTTTTTTCTTTTTTTTTATCTGTAATTGATTGCTTAAGATCCTGTTATTGCGGCACATTTCAACACAGAAACATATTCTGGCCTGTTCCTCTTTTATCTTACCATTAAACTAATTCCTTGTGTGTGGATATATTGCATTGATCTTTTTGATTGTATACACAGGAGACAAAGCTCTGGATGGCTACAGTAAAAAGAAGTATGTGTGCAAGCTGCTCTTCATCTTTCTTCTCGGACATGACATTGACTTTGGACACATGGAGGCTCAACCTCCTCAGCTCCAACAAGTACACTGAAAAGCAAATCGTAAGTCTCAATAATTATCCAGGAATCTGTTATGGCATAAACACTAGATAATGGGATGTCCTGCACTTTCAGGGTTATCTGTTCATTTCGGTGCTGGTGAACTCCAACAGTGACCTTATCCGTCTAATCAACAACGCTATTAAGAATGACCTGGCCAGCCACAACCCCACCTTCATGAACCTGGCCCTCCACTGCATCGCCAATGTGGGCAGCAGGGAAATGGCCGAGGCCTTTGCTTCTGAAATACCACAGATTTTAGTGGCAGGGTGTGTACACGCATAACACTGAGCTGTTGGTGTTATGTGTACACGCATAACACAAACCCAACACATATTCAGCATTTATTTTAGATAATTAGTATCTAAACTCAGCAATGCAACTTTGTTACAGTTCAAGGTTTTTTCCCATAAAGACCTCTGATTGTATTTCATTTTTGTAAATGACCAGGGACACTATGGACAGTGTGAAGCAGAGTGCAGCTCTGTGTCTTCTACGACTCAACAGGACGTCCCCTGACCTGGTGCCTATGGGGGAATGGACGGCACGTGTGGTCCATTTGTTAAACGATCAGCACCTGGTTAGTCTTTTTTTTTATTAAAGGAGGGGTGACAACTAGTGGTCAAAGTGTAGACTGCAGTTCCACACTTTACACTGCTTCTTTTAGAGCAAGTGAAGTGAGGATTTCATTAAGTCTGCTTCATTAGTTCGCACCAAAACAGAAAACTGTCCATTTAGTTTGGTCCATCAGCTAAAAGCCCAGGTCCCCTGAGCAATCACTGCTGGCATTTTAAACTGCAGGCCTAATGAAAAAACATGCATTTTTTAATGAAGACACTAGATGGTGCTGTTGCTAAATGTAAAATAAGGCACGTTACCATAGCATTTTAGCTTTTCAGTGCTTCACATTTGACCTCTTCTCATTTCATTTAGTTGGACAATATTATTTTGGTTTGTTTTCTTTTACAACCTCAGGGAAACTAAGCATTACGTGATGTTTTTGTCGTCCATGGTCCACTTGAGGTTTACACTTGAATTAAACCGTACCAGAGTTTACATGGAAGCGCTCTGAGAATTCTGTTTTGGAGTGCAGTGAATAAAGGCATATAAATCATATGAAACATAAAGGCCTGGTCACAACAAACAGTCTGTTAAGTGTAGGTCATTTATTGATTGTCAATGTGTAAAAATAAAAAAGAGAAAATCGCAATATAGGTTGAAGAAAAACGCAATTAGATTATTTTCCAAAATTGTTCAGCCCCACTTTGTACCAGAATTGGCTTCAAGCTACTTTCCATGCGTAGTTCCCGGGCAGTTGAGCACAACAATAAAAACAGAAAGACACTAATACCCATGAGCCCATTGCTGGCCTTAAAACATGTGTGTTTATGCAGAACAGTTGCACAATATTATGAAATACCAATTAGTTTATATTGTTTGAGAATGTGTCTGTGATTGCAGGGAGTGGTAACAGCAGCCACAAGCCTAATAACCACTTTGGCACAGAAGAGCCCTGATGACTTCAAAACTTCCATCTCATTGGCTGTGGCCAGGCTCAGCAGAGTATGCTTTTTTTTATTTTATTTTATTTTTTTATTTTTTTTTTCTAGGTCTCCACTGAATAGCTTTCTTCTCATTGAGGTTGGTTTTAAATTAAAGGTTGTGTTCTCCTTTTCTTTATAACGCAGATTGTGACTTCAGCATGCATAGACCTCCAGGACTATACATACTACTTTGTTGCTGCACCATGGCTGTCTGTCAAATTGTTACGCCTTCTACAGTGTTATCCTCCGCCCGGTATGAACTCGAGTCACATGCGTTTATTACAATTTAAATCACCAAAATACTAACTGCACAAACTCGTTCTGATCAGAGGATGCTGCTCTAAGAAGTCGTCTGACCGAATGCGTTGAGACCATCCTCAATAAAGCCCAAGAACCACCGAAGTCTAAGAAGGTACAGCACTCCAACGCAAAGAATGCTGTGCTGTTTGAAGCCATTTCCCTCATCATCCACCATGACAGGTTGGGTATTATCTGCATTTCTATTGTCTGTCAAAAATACATCTTGCATGATAAATGTTTTTTTTTCTTCTTAGTGAGCCCACCCTGTTGGTTCGAGCCTGTAACCAGCTCGGCCAGTTTTTGCAGCACAGGGAAACCAACCTTAGATATTTGGCCTTGGAGAGCATGTGCACTCTGGCCAGTTCGGAGTTTTCTCATGAGGCAGTCAAAACACACATGGAAACAGTCATCAATGCTTTAAAGGTGAGTTCTTACCTCCACCGAATCCAGTAAATTTGAGATGTTACATTGTGAATTACTCTGTTGTACTGCCATCTAGTGTTGATGTCTTGGGTTGACATTGCAATTGCTGCTTCTCAGAACAGTTTTTGATTAAAGTATGTACAGTATGCATTTATTTTACTACAGTCGGTATTTGTCAGCACATTCCCAGTTTTATAGAAGCAGTGAATTATATAGGCTTTTTGTGTAGGGATGATAATGGGGCCACGTGTGTGTGTGTGTGTGTGTGTGTGTGTGTGTGTTACAAAGAAGGTATCTACATTTATTCTCAGAATCATATCCAGATATTTCTCAGCATACTTATCCTAAATTACCTCCACAAATTATCCCTTTTAAAATTGTGTTTTATTAAAAATCGATTTTTAAGTTTTTAAAAAGTAATTATGTTGATTCTGGACAGATAGTGTGCTCTGTTGCTCACTATTGCATAAAAAAATAAACCAGACTTTTGTCTTAAAAAGGTGGAGTTAGTTTCATGTACCCATCCTAATGAGTTTGTTATTTTAAAGACCTTCGGGTTCCATATTTAAGGTATATTCAATTTTGACACAAATTAAATCAGTTTTTAAGTCCAGCTTTGTTTTTTGAGTTTAAATAGTCTTGCTACGCAATCTCTTTGCTCCACCCTCATTTCCCATCTCGCTCTGTCAGGTCGGCAGATAAGTCTCTGCTCAGTGTCTCTAAGACAGAGAAAGCTGAGAGGTGACTGTGGTTTTTCAGTTGCCAGCCCCAAACTGCAATAAGCTGCCGCTGCACATCTGGCAGGCCAACTCCCTTCTTGTTTTTAACACAGTTTGAGATGTTGACTTTTATAGTGACTGTTTTTGTCAGTGTACAGCACTTTGGCCAACCGTGTTATTTTAAAGAGCTCTATAAATAAACTAGGTTAAAATAAAAATAAAAAAGTATTATAATATAGTATTAACTGTATTATAGTACCCATGTGTTTAAGTCCAGTATATCTTTTTCCTACACAGACAGAGCGAGATGTGAGCGTCCGTCAGCGTGCGGTGGACCTGCTTTATGCCATGTGTGACCGTAGCAATGCCAAACAGATAGTGGCAGAGATGCTGAGCTACCTGGAGACTGCAGACTACTCTATCAGAGAGGAGATCGTGAGTCTTTCACACACACCATAAACCTCTTAGTCACTCTGTATCCCATTCAGTCGTCAGCAAGTTGTGCTCTTTACCCAGGTGCTCAAAGTGGCCATCCTCGCAGAGAAGTACGCTGTCGACTATGCGTGGTATGTGGACACTATCCTCAACCTCATCCGCATCGCTGGCGACTACGTGAGTGAGGAGGTGTGGTACCGTGTCATCCAGATCGTCATCAACAGAGATGATGTTCAAGGTTACGCTGCTAAGACTGTCTTTGAGGTAGGTGTGCACCTATAGAAGACATTGTTACAGATTATGTATCAGCTTTGTCTGTGGTTTACTTTTCTTACAAAGCATGTAATAGCTGCAACAAATTGAACTGTGGGCAGGATGGGGCGTTTCTGTGGTCACTAATGTACATACTCAGTTATTTGTAGACTGTAGTTATTATATGGGCCTCGGATGGTGTTACAGCATTGAAGGAAGCACATAGTGGGTGGGAAGACCTTTTTTTTGTATTTATAGAAGAGACCTTGTGTAAATGTTTACGCCTGTGGTAACCCCTAAGAACTTCGCGTTTTGTGTGTGTCCGTCCAGAAGAGTGGTGTCATGTAAGTGAAAGATAAGTTGTGGCCCAATTTGAGATACAAATCATATTTGAAGCAGACGTTTTGATGCATTGCCAGTAATACATTTAAAGAAGAGTAAATCCTGGTGTGTAGCAGCTTGAGAAGCTGGAGGTTTCTGGTTTATTCTCAGCTTTCTGAAAATGGGTGTAGCTCGTTTAATACAATGTAGATAATAAATGCCTTGTTTTTAATTCATTAAGCAATAGCCGTAAGACGCAGACTCTAACACTGAAAACAACTGCTCCTAATTAATGCTAGCTTTGTCTTCGGAGAAAAAAAAAGTAGAACATTTAGCATGTTTTCTGTTTTGAATATGAGAACAAGGCCACTTAAGGTTTTTTTTTTTTTTCTCATTTTCTCAATCTTTTGTCCAATCAGCTAAACACAGTATTCAGCTCCACCTCTTTGAAAGTAGGGATGCATGATATTGGGGAGAAATGTGCGATTATATAATTTTTTTTAATATTGCAATAACAATATAAGATGCAATATTTTAGTGCTCTTTTACGTAGAAAAAAAAGAAAATATAGCAAAAGCTAAATCAATATTAAAGATTAAACTAGGACTAAATGTTGATGAGTTTTGACGGAAAAAAGTTTAAATGTTTAAAATAAAAGAATATTGCGTTGGGACACAAAACTTTCTTTGCGATACGGGTGTCGTGGTCAATAATACTGCAATAATGGTTAATTTGTTTGTAAATTGTAAAAAATAATGGAACACTGACCTGACTGGCTCCAGTGGAAAGGAGGATTCTTTTACCTATTGAAACTAAATTCATTTTCACGCTCTTCATTTGCATTCTCTAATAGTTATAAAAAGAACTCTTAGCTGCTCCTCTACATCTGAAAAGTCTCTTAAAAGCATCTAAATAATCAATCTCCACCAAACTGTGTGGGATTTTAAACAGTATTTCCTTTTTTAGATAATAATTTTTCACACCAAACTGGCAATGACGAGGAAACACTTGGCTGCACAACACCTTGACAACGCCACGCCTTGTGTTTGAATAGGCTCTGGTCGGCTTCAGTGCCTCATCAGAAACAGTACTTTCCAGATGCACTCTGTGCTTCAATTAAAGAGAATACAAGAAAATATTGAATGAATGAAAGACCGTGCATCAGCTGTAGTCTCATTTCTGCAGCCATATATCCTCAGCCTGTTGTTCTTTAGAGCTGTTTTATGTCTGTCACTCCTTACAACAGTCAGTAAAGCTGTGCAGGTCATTTCTAACCAATCCTACTGGACTTGCAGGCACTACAGGCCCCAGCTTGCCACGAGAACCTGGTTAAAGTAGGAGGTTACATCTTGGGAGAATTTGGTAATCTGATTGCTGGTGACTCACGCTCTAGGTAAAAAAAAAAAAAACAACTGAACTTTCTTCTGTTATTGATAAAAATGGCACTAATCTGAAACTCAAAGTCCTCCTGTGTTGTGACTGCTTCCCCTCAGCCCTCTGGTCCAGTTTAACCTGCTCCACTCCAAGTTCCATCTGTGCTCTGTGCCGACCCGGGCCCTCTTGCTGTCGGCCTACATCAAGTTCATTAACCTGTTTCCAGAAGTGAAGGCCACTATCCAGGATGTGCTGCGCTCCGACAGCCAGCTCCGTAACGCTGACGTGGAGCTTCAGCAGCGAGCCGTGGAGTACCTGAGACTCAGCTGCATCGCCAGCACAGACATCCTGGTCAGTGAGAACAACTGATTACTTATTATTATACAAACTCTGCTTATTGTATAATTGACATTATACTTCTGCTAATAATCAAAAAGTCAAAAAGTGGTATTCACATGTGTATTAACTACAATAAATTATATAATGGTTGGGACTTTTCATGTATTTTATTCTCCTTTCTTTGGGTTTCTAATCCAGGCCACAGTCTTAGAAGAGATGCCCCCTTTCCCAGAGAGGGAGTCCTCAATCCTGGCCAAGCTGAAGAAAAAGAAGGGTCCTGGGAACCTTCCAGACATTGACGATTCCCGACGGAACATCAATGGCAACGGCAGCGCTGAGCATAACAACAATGAGCCGGATGAGATCGTGAACAAGGTATGCCCCCAGGTTAGCTAAGATTTATTTGGGTAAAGCATTTACTACTTCACCCGCCTTTTTGGGTTGTAAATCTGTATTTTCTCCACCTTAATTTCTTGACTTTTGACATCTCCTCTTATAAAGCCACTCTCCTTCTCCTCTTTGTCTATCATTCTTGTTTTTTCCATTAGTCTCTTCCTTCACTGGTGCCTGATCTTCTTCCAACAAACAGACCGCGCCCTACATACTCTAGTCCCATCTTACCTTCTGCTGGGACCATGGTATACACATATTTGCAAATTAGAAATGAATGATGCATAGATTTAATAGATTAGTCACTACCGCAAATGATTAGATCTTTCCTCACACAATCCACTTAAAAATATCATGCTTTCATTCATATTTTTGACCAAGAGATGACATTTAACCCCATTCATAAACTGTTGATGGTCTAAAATTAAGCATAAACTTTGCTAGTGTTTCCTTTTCAGAGTGCCTCCCACCCCTTCACGGACCTGCTGAATCTAAACTCGCCCCCAGCGACAGGAGGAAGCCTGCTGGTGGACGTGTTTTCTGACATCTCCAGTCCAGCTTCTGTTGACGTGTCTGAGGAAAGCTTTTCCAGGTGGGAGCTCATGCAACATGAACCGAACCAATAGAATGTGTTTGATGGCACTTTTCATGTTTAAAAAAACAAAGAAAAACAAATGTTACTCTGAATGAATGGTCTAATTCTGCATACTGTTCTTACAAAGGTTTGTGTGCAAGAACAATGGTGTTCTCTATGAGAACCAGCTTCTGCAAATTGGACTTAAGTCTGAGTTCAGACAGAATCTGGGTAAGTTTTATTACACAACTTTTTCTTTTGATCGATATGTCTTGTTAAGAACTGGCCAAACAAAGCTGATTAATTCATCTGCCTTTGTCTGTCAGGTCGTATATACGTGTTCTACGGCAACAAGACATCCACTCAGTTCCACAGCTTTACCTCAACAGTGAGCAGCCCGGACACACTCGAAGCTCATATCCTTCAGTCGTATTGAACATCATGTTAATTATATTATAACAATTCTGACTGTCTTCATCTGTGGCGGCCACAACTCCAGTGATTATGTGATGTTTGTGTGTTTAATCTCACTTAAAGATCCTTAATCGTTGTCTCACAGCTGACTGTGCATGCCAAGCCAGTAGACCCTGTACTAGACGGTGGAGCACAGATGCAGCAGATTCTCAACATGGAGTGTGTTTCTGATTTCACTGAAGCTCCATTGCTCAACATCCAGTTCAGGTTGGGTCCTGGGAGCATTTTTTTGTTGGTTGCAATGAAAGTGTTGATTGTGTGTAACTCGGTTCTGGGTCTGTGTGAGCAGTTACGGTGGAGCCCTGCAGAACATTGCTGTGAAACTTCCTGTGATGCTCAACAAGTTTTTTCAGCCCACGGAGATGGCGTCACAAGACTTCTTCCAGCGCTGGAAACAGTTGGGAGCGTAAGACTTTCAACATTTGTTTAGACTTTTAACATTGTGACATTTTGTCTTTCAATAACTCTTTTCTTTCTTTATTCTATGTAGTCCTCAGCAGGAGGTCCAAAAAATATTCAAATCTAAGCACCCAATGGACTCCGATGTTACAAAGGCCAAGGTAAATGTCATTTCATTGTGACTGTAAACCCTGGAAAATGAGTAACATGCTCCAACTCTGAGCAAGTGACATTTTTGTCTGTTTTTCTGTAGATCATAGGTTTTGGTGTCGCTCTGCTGGATGGAGTAGATCCTAATCCTGCAAACTTTGTTGGAGCAGGAGTCATTCACACTAAGACAACTCAGGTGGGCTGCCTGCTCAGACTGGAGCCCAACATACAAGCACAGGTAAATTCAAACTCAGTGTTGGCTTTATTTACCACTAAATGTTGTCAGGTTGTTTAACTTGTGCGGTATTCTCTTTGCAGATGTATCGTCTAACCCTCCGCACCAGTCGTGAATCTGTATCTCAGAGACTGTGTGATCTCCTCTCAGAACAGTTTTAGACTGCCACGATTACAGCACAAGCATTACTACGCCTTTACTCTATTATTTAGTCTCACTTTAGAGCAGTTTATGTATTGTACAGTGTAAATTTTTTTTTTTTTTAAGTTCCTTTAGATTCTGTGTAAATGATTTAAAATGTATGTCATGTCAATGTCTATGTAGTCACAGCTTTACTAATATGATAATGCTTTAAACCTATTTACTCACACTGTGAGCACTTTGGCCGTGAAGTCGGTGACGGTGCAAGAAGCTTTGAGGGCTGTTTAGCTGCTCCAAAGTTTGCATAATGCTTTGTTTATGCTGCTTAAACTTTGCCTTTAACATTCAGACGGCTTTGATTAGTCGGGCAGAATGCTTTATTAAGACTGAGATACGTGAACATCTCAATAGCTTTCAAGTGAGAATGGATTGAGCTCTGTAAGGTTCTGTTAAACCTTTTAGTCTTGTAGTTTATCAAATCAACTTGCACACAACTGGGAAGTTTTCCCACCCACCTAATTTGCACTTGTTAGGTAGAAAGTCACATCAGTAGCTCACATAGGTATAGTTTTTGTGCCACACATTACACTTGCCATCTCAGTATCAAAGGTAGTGCTTTACATAATTTTCACAATGAGCAGACTTTGTTAGTTGAGCTTCATTGATTGAATCTACTCAAAATGATGAAACCTAAGCCAAGAAGCAAATGGTGAGTGATGTCTCCAGAATTTGGGCCTATTTCTCTCTGACACAGTTGTGCCTTTGATCTTGTGTTACTCTGTGAAGAACAGGAGCCATTAAATACGAGTGATGTCTTTACAACCCTTAAACCCTGCTACACTGTTACACTACTTGCCTGAGTGCAGTTACCAATAGCACTGCCAAACTGGTAAAGTTTCTATATTTCTATGATTTATAAATTGTAAACCTGTGATAACGAGTGAGGCCTCTGTTTTTTTTCATAAAAACACGCACTAAACACTGACTATATCTACATACAAAAACATCAAGGGTGAAGAAATAAGGCCTTTGGGTCAATAACTTAAAATTTCCTAATTTGCACATACAGATTAAATTAGTCAAAGTAAATAAAACTTTGGTTTTTAATTCTTGCCTTTTACAGAAGACCACATAATTTCTATCAAATATAGATGGACCAATATCACATTAGCAGTTTTAGACTGGCTTTTGCTATTAAATATCTTGAGTAATTAATATTACTTAATTTCAAATGTGGAAAACAACTTTAAATCTTCACATTTTATGTATTTGCTTTTTCCTCAGGAAAGCTATTTGCAGTTCAAGAGTACAATACAAACATCTTTTATATCTTTTTATTGTAAATACCATCTTCACATCTCACCAGTTCTAAAGACAAAATGCAAGTTATAAAAACATGATTACACAGTACATGTACCATATGTTTAAATTATGCCAAGGAGAACATGCCAAAAAACTGTTCAAACTCCAAACATGATTTTTATGTAACACCCTGATACAGAGTAAAATTTATATAATAAATGACTCCATATTCAGACTAAGTTATAACTCAGTGACTGTATTGTGGTTATGACACGTATAAGATATGGAATGGATTTTGACAGTCATAAGGCATTCATTTCCAAAGCAGTACAAAAATATAGTTTTAAAGAAGGCAGACCAGCTTGGTCAGTTATAAAAAATCAGTGACAAAGGCTGCTTTTCCTCAGTCTGTATAAGACACCTCTGCCCTGAGTTCCTTTGTAACATAATTTAAAAGAGCAGCTGTGACCTTCTGCTGTAAAGTTGCATTGCCCATCACCAGCGAAATGAGCTGAGCTGCGTCCAGCCAGTCCAGGTTCTGGAGAACAGCCATTATGTCTTCGTAGAGCTTCTCCTGCTGGTTGGGTGGCAGCTCCATCAGGATCTGAGGTAGAG
This sequence comes from Perccottus glenii, assembly GCA_024416835.2. Lineage (NCBI taxonomy): Eukaryota > Metazoa > Chordata > Actinopteri > Gobiiformes > Odontobutidae > Perccottus > Perccottus glenii. Next base: position 6,039,911 of record CM044548.2, read on the forward strand.
GTTTGAACTGGCCACTGGTCATCCAGCTGCCCAACAGACCTCCCACTGCCCCACCTGGCAACACAGAGGTGGTTAGACTTAGATTGGACAGCATAACACAAACTTCTGCGACGATACTTGTGTTATTTTAGAATGTGGATCTGCTTTACTATTTTATTGAACCATAATATCTGTGGGATTTCAGAGAATTGACAGCAGTGTAAAATAATGAGGAAGTTTGTAGGTGTTTGCTGACAGCAAGCTGTGGTTAAAGACACAGGAAGCAGACAGGATGTACTCTTTTATGGAAATAAAGCTCAGTAGAAAGTGAAACTGTTCCACCAGTTTATTGTAATTCACTGTAATTGTAATAACAAGTAAATCAGAATGATTTGTGTATAGAACATAATATTAGTAATAAATATTTTTCTTACCAACAGCAATTCCTGCCGGCCCACCAAGCAGCCCCCCAACAAATGCAGACCCTCCTGCAACAATGGCACCTTTGGTGGAGTTTTTCACAGCAACTTTGATCTGATCATGAGCTGATAACTCACAGCAAAGTCGCATAACATCATCTATCCGTGGTGCCATTCCTGTTAGAATAAAGAAAAGAGAGGTAATGATAAGAAATAGATTGAAAACTGCAACAGGGAAAACAAACATACCTTTACTATCCGGTTTGATTGTATAAAAACAGCAAATATGTGACTTGGTTTCACTTTCACAGCGGTTAAACCATAGATTGTATAAATTGGGTTAAACTTCCTTTTCTCACCCTATTCAGTCAAATGTCTTGATTTTGGAGTGCTCCCGTATTAGATGCTTTACGATAAATGCAAGAAAACCGCACCAAGATGTCCTCGTGAACTGATTAATTTCAGGTTTATTAGTTAATATTCCGTTTTGATCAGAAACATTTTTAATGCACAAACTCAATCAATTGAAACTATATTTCAAGTTTGAAACATTAACTTTATTACAATGTTACAACAATGTTTTTGTTACTTTCATCCCTCAGACCTTCACACAAATTTCAAAAGAATATTCCAAATATTGATTTCAGGACAATCTAATGTAGCAGCACTACAAAATTAAAAATTTAAAAATTAATAACTGGTGGCACTTGTAATCCAAGTTTAGATATGAATTAAAAGAAAACTACCAGTTGCCAAGGGTCATTCCACTTCTGTTGAGTAAATGAAGACCTCATAATGCCCTCCAGGTCATTTCAGAACATTCTGATGTAGCATCTCAAAATAAAAGTCTCCTTAACATTCATAACTGGTGGCATTGTGCAATTTCAGCATTATTTTGAAATGCTACATTAGATTGTCCTGAAATATATATATAAAATATCCTGGAGGGCATCATCAACTGGCAATTTTATTTGTGTTTTTTTAATAGTTATTTAAACTTGGATTGAAGACAAGGTTAACGCAAAGGCATCTAGACTAGGTTTTCAAGGTGAAGACGTTTCATCTTTTCTTCAAGCCTTTGAAGACTCTGAAGTCAACTGGTAAGAAATTGAATTGACAAAGTCTCTTGGAGAAAAGGCAAAATGTCTTCCCCTTAAAAACCTAGTCCAGACGTCGTTGCTTTAACCTTTTCTTTAAGATGTCCTGGATGAATGAGAACCTTCACAGACATAAACTTGGATTACAAATTCCACCAGTTATGCATTTTTAGGGGACTTTTATTCTGTAATGCTACATAGATTGTAAATAAACATGGATGTTGTGTGCCAATTGCTCCTGCATTCATCATTAGTGGCTTTAACACAGGGCTTTTCTGCTGTGTCTTACTATACAGTAAAACAATAGTTTTCATTATAAACGGACGTATTAATCAAAAATTCACCCCTCCCCAGAGTTGTTATGTAGTAAAAACTTAGCTCTAGAGACCAGAGCCATCTTTTGTACCAGGATGTAAACATGATTATTACACTTTTAAAGTCGCCATTGGATTTCTCCTTACATTTCTGCTTTTGGGGCCTGTCCTCTGGTGGACGGAGGTATATCGCTGTATGGTGGCGGCGGCGCCCTCACTCGAGGCTCTTTTAAGGGGTTCTATGAGAGAGACTTGGGACATCCCGTTTCCATGCATTTACCGTAAAGCATCTAATACGGGCGCACTCTACTGCATCTAATACGGCAGGCTTGACTGGCGTTTCGCGAAAGGTGAATGGCTTAATGTTTCACTTTCACCCTAGCTATATTTTTTATCACTATAGTTAATAAAAATAAAATATATATATATATAATAAAATACAAGGTTGGGGTTAAATGTTTCTAGATTCTAACTTAAATAAATTTCTATTTAAGTTAGAATCTTTTTAAAATAATTTCTATTTTCATCACTCTCTAACCTTAATATTCTCATTGTAAAACACTATGAGATGGACTTCAGTTAAGTTTATACAACCAAGGTACGTGAACAAGCTTAAGTTTTTTGAGATAAATTATACTTTTACCTTTACATATTTTATGTACTAGTCATATTTGCCTTTTAATAATGAACTAAAGACGTGATTACTAAAAAAGAGGCTGTTAAATCTCCATTGGGTCTAACCTATGTGTAATCGCAAACCTAAAAAGTGTAGATATACTGTTTTTGTGTCTATTAATAAAATGCCCTCATCTTCTAAGCTAATTTACAACTAAACTTCAACGTTGGTAAAACACATATTGCTTACCTTCAGCTATCACACAAAAATACGAGGCCAAATGATACTTTGGTCTTTTATCTAATCACTTCACTTTTCTACTGCTGCAAAGTACAAAGCCAAATCAGTGATAGACTCACTATATAGCTTGTGTGTTCGCAATGAATTATGGGATTGTCAGCTCCGGTTCCGTTCAAAGAGCTTATATCCAGCAGCAAAGACAAGAGAATACCATTCCTCGCTTCGAAAACATGCGAAGTAGATCCAGTTTTATTTTATTATTTTCTTTTATTTTTAATTCGGTGGGGAAGAGATCAAACAGAGAGATACATATACGTATAACACAAGTGACTGATGAAAATAAAAAGGTGAGGACGTTTTATCTTTTATCCAAGAGACTTTGTAAATTTCTTGACACAGTCTCATGGATAAGTACGGAAGCCGTAAGCGGCCCTAGATCAATAACTTTTCCCCCTCTCCCTTTATCTCGTTATAACGAGAAAATGGGAGGAAAAACAGTTATTGATCCATACGGGCTTTCGTTGATAAGAGATGACCTGGATGACTGAGAACCTTCACAGACATAAGTGATTGATGACAAAGTTAAGTTTAAGTAGGCTATGTGTTTCCTTTGTATCCGATAAAATTAAAGACAACAAGCCTAAACTGAAAAGAAGTCGTTTTAAGCCTTAAGTGCCTCAGAACACCTTTCTGACCGTTGACGTCTCTGACAGTTGACAGACGCACACATAAGCCCTGCCTTGAAATGGGCGGGGTTTGGTGACGTTGAAGACGCAGGCTGGTCTCTCGCTCATAAACAACGTTTGCGATCAAAACATTTCTGAGGAACATCTACATAGTGGGATACTTTCTGTACAGCGACTACACACAAAGAAAAGCTCGAGTTTATTTATTTTTCCTTGGTGAGTTTTACTATTACATTTTGTAGGTTTCTCGTGCAGCGATGGGGACATATCCTTTGTCCTTTGTTCTCAGACTAATGCTCTTAATGTGATGTCTGGTCGCAGTTTAACCTTATATTTTAAACTAGTAACTACTCTCTTAAGTGGAGTGCATAACAGTATTTGGACCCTAATATAATATTTTCTGCGGTTTATGGTTAGACAGCAAAGACTGAATGTAGTAGTCGGCTGTTGAGGTCGGCGAATAACAGCAATAGGTTTGTCTGCGAAAGTTATGAGATTGATAAGGGTTTATTTGCTTGAGATGTAGGTGAATGGACAGTGTGTGGAGTGGACAGTACTCTGCCCTGACTTGTTCACAGGGAGGGGCATGATATTCCAGACAGACTCTTGACAGGCATCTGGAAGAAAAACACAGCTCTATTTAGGGATCTAATTCTGTCTGGGCAAACAACTAAAATATTATAGTACATCAAGTATTTAACCAGACTTTTATTAGTCATGTAATACATTGTTTATAAACATGTATAAACTATGTGTTACAACCTACCTGTGGTTAAGATATTACTTTGCCATTAACCTCAATACATTATAAAGTGGGCACATATAAGCAAGGCATATGCAAATGATGTTGTACAGTAGCTACACACAGCCAGATACTAAATTTAACCTAGAACAAAGTAAAAAAGGTAAGTAAGTTGAGTTGCCTTGTTTTTTACCTGCCTTAATGCACCCTGCTGATTTCCTCTTTAACTAACTAACTAACTAACTAACAAACAGGGAATTAATCTATGCAATATATGAATTTGATTATTACAGGCAATGTAACCTGAGCTTCTTAAGACACACTTTGTTATAGAACTAAATGTCTCATACTGATTAAAACCCACTGCGTCACTGTGATGTAACAGCTCAGCCTGCTCATGTTTTTGAGCTGGCGTAACGGAATCTGACTTGTTGATGCAGGAAAAGCACTGCGAGGCCTCTAGAGGGAGCCATACAGTCCGGGCATGCAGCAGCTCACATTTACTTTACTGTTGTATTCTTGTTTTACAGACTGAAAAAGATGCTTGGAAAGATAATTTCTCATCTGCTCGGTAACGCTGGGGATGACCTCGAAGTGGTGGAGGACTCTTTTGAGGATCTGATGGAGTTTGAGGAAGGAGGATGGGTTGTTGTCAATCTTCCAGGTAAATCTCCCACACTAATGTTTTGAATTATGAATATGTACTGTATTTGACAATGAGTCTCTGATCTAAAATATTTACTGAATAGAAAACGGGCAGCTATCGACACCAGAGGTTGATCCTTTGGAGAACCTCTTGATTGAACACCCAAGTATGTCTGTCTACCAGATAAGACACGAGATAAGTGGAGCAGAGGAGGAAGAGGAAGTCTGCACTGAAGAAGATGAGGACTCCTCCCCCAGGTTATTATTCACAGGCTGACTTCAGAATAAAGCCCGGTTCTATGGGGAGGCATGACCTCAATTCACTGACAAGCCGATATATCAGCTTTAAAAGTGAACCAAGACTGCTTTAGTGGACGTGGGCTGGGATACTTAAATTAGCACAACATCTGTCATTAACAGCCTGTTTATTTTTGTTTTTTTATGTTTAGTTTTGTTTTAGAACCAGGCCTGATAACAATCAAATGTCAAAAGTCCATTTGGAATAATACATTTTCTACTAATATTTAACAGAGGCTACATCTTATATGAGATGTAAAGCAGATTCATATTAATGTTTTTGTAATGAGAAAAAAGAAGTCACATATACAGAGAGTTAATGTTTTTTTCTCACATTAATATTTACAGGCCTGTAGCAGTGAGCCGGCACATCTCATGGCACCTGGCTGCCTGGGGAGTCCCATTACCCTGCGACATCCAGGTTCCTGCAGTCCAGGGGGCCAAGACCCAGGCCGAGCGCAAGAAACTGAGCCGCGGTGCCCTCCATCGGCAGAACCTGGCCAAGATGCGGTTCTCCCCGGCAGAGAAGCGCCAGCCACTTCAAGCAGCCCTGCCAACGCCTGTACAACTACTGAGTAAACTGCCAATGAGGGTGTACAGTCAGATGGCTTCCACTAGTACCAGCCCACTCAGGTTTCCATCAGTTTATGGTTTGAAAGCCTGACTTTTAAACCTGAATGGACATTTTCACCTCACACATGTACTGTATTACTCCATCATCAGAGATTATCACAACTGCATAAATGAATTTGGCTGAAAAAATGTTTATTGGTTTGAAAGAAGCCAAACTGCACTGATGCCACTGAGACTCTGACATTTGAGCTTTGAAAAACAGACACAATTTGCCCTTCAAGTTTGTGTATAGCTATAAAGGAACAGTTGAGTAGAACAGTTGAATATGCTACAGTTGAGTATCATAATTGATTGTACTAACAATCAAATTGTTAGTACAATAATTGATTGAAAGGTATTTCAATGGTGTTGTAAATGTTGCAGTGTGTAAAAAAAAAAACTTGCAAAGTGTAAAATACAGTGTGCCTTCTTTTATTTGTGGTTTCAGCGTGTATTAAATGATGTGCCTTAGCTTTAGAAACTTTTACAACAAACTCAAAATGGATGTCATGCCACAGAAACCTGTACAGTCTTTATGCTGTGTGTAAAGATAAATAACCTCAGCCAATTTCTGCTTTTATTTCAGGTTCTCGCTTAGGGAATAATGGTAAATAACGGGTGATGTTTTGTATTTAATCTACTATTTTATACTATATATATGAATATACTATTCAAGTGTTACAAAAAACGTGAATTCATGTGAGTGTAAATACATTTGAAAGTTTTTATGTGAATATTTATAAAATGTACAAAAAAATTCCAATAAATCTTGTTTTGTTACAAAGCTGGCTTACATAAATCCTTTTCAAATACTATGGATAGATATATAATATATAACAGGATCTGTTTCTCAGAAATAAATCAGTTCTCACTGTCGAAGTTCTTGTATCTTTCTCATAAACCTCTTCACCCTCTCCGGATCAACTTCATTGGCCCAGTGGCCGCCTTTTTTGAAATAAGAACCAATGATCATTGCATTTGCCTTAAGGTAGTCCTCTAAGTTGTTGTAGGTTACTCCAGAGCCGATTAGCACAGGGATCTTCACACACTGGGACACCTCTTCAAAAAATCAGAGAGAAGTTTAAGCAAACATAGGCAGCAAGAATAAAAACATATATAATATATTTCTTTCTGATACTCTCCTAGACTACAAAACAAACAAAAACAACAGAGCCTCACTCAAACTGTGATAATTCAGCAGTAAACAAGTAGCACTGAACTTTGGTCAAGTTGAAGCACCACGTTTGCATGTGTGCTCCAGTATCAGCCACACATGCCTGTACATAAACAGTATGTTAACAAGAGAGACGAGAAGTGATCAAGTGGCATGTGTGATTGTTTGGTCTGACTGTTTACAGCCCTCTCAGCTGGGCTGGAAACTCTTCTTAAAATAGACCAGTGAAGTACTGGGGGGGACAGTTTACAGTTCAGACTGACCCTGACTTTCAAACCTGGTTGTCTGTTCTTGTGTGTATAGATGTACAAATAACACACTGGACAGATTATATATTACACATTAAGTGATAAGCTGATTTGACAAGCCAATCACAATGTTGGATAGAATTTTAATGACTAAACATAGAATAAACATCAGAATAAATGCCTGTGGTGGTGAATATGATTTCTTATAAAATATTTGTCCCAGTTAGCTGCCTTAGTTTCTAATTCTGTCTGTCTACTCTTTGAACCCTCACAGAGAGTACCCAGTGAGTTTATTTTTAGCCAAAGAAGCAAGCAATGATGTTGGGAACAGTGTTGTTGCTTGTGTTGGGAACAGTAGCTAATGCAATGGCAATACATGCAACATACTCAGTAGAAACAAGTAAAAAATACAAAAGGTTACACACGTGGAATGTAGATACGTGTTTGTTTCTAACACTTTCACTGTTAGTGAAGACAAACATTCCTGTAGTTACAATTTCAGAGCACATGTAGCATTCATTCAGGCAAATGTGCAGCTAAGCTTAAGAGGCATGAGCCATAGTTTAAAGACAGGCAGCTGATTAATTTGATATTTTAAACTCTTCTGACCTCGGCATGCTCTCACTGCAGCCACCAGTTTTACAACAAAGGTGACCTCTGCTGGTCAAACTGAATACTGCCAGTAACTGAGGCTTGGTCGAAATATAATAATAATCAAAATTCCTCACATTTCATTTCCTCTCGTTTTATTGTATTTTTGACACATTGAAGACTAAAAGTTGAATTGTTTTTGTGACCGTACCTCTGAGCTCCTGTGGGTCAGCGTGTGCTCCAGTGGCTGTTCCTGTGAGGATGATTCCATCTGAGAGGAAGAATTCTGCGGCACGTGCTGATTCCTCAACGCTCACATCTGACGTCACTGCATGTGAACTGGGAAAGTACTATAATTTATCATCTGTGTCATACTTTTTTCTCTCCTGCATTTTAAACACAATTTAAACACATTACACCTATAAATATAACAAAATTTGTCTATTAAATCAGTTTAGTTATTATCAGTTTCCGGTAAACAGAATGACTATGAGTGTATGAGTCTAACCTGTGCTTCTTTTTGATGTCGGTAAAAACCTGCACATGCTCAGCTCCGATCTGTTTACGGTATCTCAGTAAATCCCCAGCACATGCGTTTAGAAAGCCCTCATCAGCCACATGAGAAAAGACAAAGCCTTCTACTCTGATGAAGTCAAGACCTGTGATTGTGACAGTATTAAAATATTATAGAGGCATTTTAATCATGAATGATCAATGCAAAAAGGTTTTGATGTGTGCTTAACTAAACACCATCAAAAACATGGAAAAATGGTGACCTTTGAACAGAAAGCATGCAGTTACTCAATTCAGACTTGCAATATAGCAGCTGATAAACTCCTCAAATTCATTAACAGATGCTGTAATGTAAGGTTTTATTGCCTTTTAATTGGGAACTATGTGTACTCCAAGTAAAGTAATACACTGAGCACCTTTTAAGAAATGTTAAACCATGTTATATTTGTACTGTATCTGATTACAGGAGTCGTGTTAACCTCAAACTCAATATGGCAAGTTAAGTCTTCAGGATCTTTTGACTCCTGAGTCCAATTCACTTTAAGCATGAAGAGTGATTTAGAAGCTCTTGCTGTACATGGACAAGGGAGGAACACAGGTTAAAGCACAGTTCTCATGTAGAGGCTGTACCTGAAGCCAGCGCCACGGCCAGAGCATGGTGGTTAGCAGAGGACAGTATCTGCACTCCGAGAGGCAGGGATGGACACAGGCCTCTCACAGCAGTGCAGACGGCAGTCATACAAGCACACACCTCTGGACCCACGTTGAATGTGTAGGGGATGTCATGCATGTTCTCAATAATGACCCCATCCTTGAATAAAAGTACACACGCAGTGGTAACAAGTCACTTGCTTCATTACTGAAAGATAATATTGTAAACTTGCTTACAACTCCTGCATCAAGGTATATTTCTGCCTCCCTGCATGCTTCTTCGGAAATCTGGGACAGTTTCATATTAGAAAGAGGTGTCCCTGGAATGGGAAACATACATACAATCAAACATCAACATGTACACAAGTACAAACACAAATAGTTTTTTTTACCTGGCAAGGCTTTGACATGGATCATCCCGATAACCACAGATCTGAGGCGTCCAAACAGGTCCACAAATTTCATGTTTTTTGTTGAAGTGGAGCAACCAGGAAACAAGGGCACATCTGCGTTTTGGTTCTGTCTGAGTAAACCTGGATGTCACGTGACTGTCCAAGGGTCACATTACTCTGCATATCTTTAGAATTAAAGTATTTGAAAATATATTGTCTTGTGATTTATTCCTTCAACGCAATGTTAATAAAGTGACACGTAAACAACTAAGCTATACGTGTTTTCTTCCACCCAGGATTGCAGGGTTAATAAAAAGGGGGAAGGGCCAAACATTGCAACCCGCGCTGCAAAAGAGCGCCCGGCGACACATCCACAAGCTAACGTGTTTTTTATGTTTAAAAATAAATGCGGCAATGATGACAGCCTCTGAGTGCAGTCTTTACAGATCGGAGTAACTAAAAGCGTCAATAATTCTGTCCAGTATTGTCAAATTAACCTTTATTTTAGCTTTAATTCAGTAGACTTCGCCTTTGTTTACATCTGGGAGACTAGCCACGCGGTTGCTCGGGCACTTCCTCGCCGGAAGCACCGCCCCGACAGCTGTCACTGCTGCGGCCACGCCTCCCGTCCACCGGCAAACTTATAAACTGACTTTTCCACGACCTTACCAAACTGTATACCGCCTAAATCAAACAAATGTGACCCGTGGATGTTACCTGTATGGGATTATGTCAGAAAGTGCTGAAACAAGAAGACAAAGCGGTAATGGAGTTGGTGATTTAGCGCCAAGTTAAATGACCTCCTTCCTGACGTTGATGCTTCAAGTCATCTGTTTCCTACAAGGCGCCAGCTCAGAGGAACTAGCTCCACGGCCTGAACGGACACAAAGCACTAATCAGGCTCAACAACAGGTGCTAAACCCAGAGAAGACGTATATTTATTATTTTAATCGAGGAAGAGAAGAGTGAACTTCAAGGACGGAAGCCTGAGGTGAGGATTTTAGTCAGAACTTTGTTGTCTGTGCTAGCTATGCACTTGTGAGTTGCAACGAGCTAAAGTGATCATGGCAATCAAGTATCAGCAAGTTATCGGTGGATGTAAGGAAGATACGTATGTGAAAGCACGTTAAAAATGTAATGGAGTGCGTGTTAGCTTGGTTTTTTGTTAGTATTTCTGGTGAACGCTTGGAAAGAGGCGTCCCAGCTGCACCGGGTTCAGCCATTATCTGGCAAGGCAGCTGTCCAAAGTTAACTAAGAAAATAACCAGGTTCTCTGTAAAAATATGTAAAGCCAGAACCCTTGACAAATGATATCTTTGTCGTTTTGTCCCCGGCTTGTTTTCTTTACGTTTTTGAGCCATATAGTGTATTTTAGTGACTTGAAACATCGCGTACACTGCCATTTCCCCGCGCCCGGCAGAGTTGGGCTTTGTCAGAAGGAGGGAGTTTAGAGTGGGGGTTGGGAGTGAGTGAATGTGTGCTTTTTAAACCTTTTTAAAACAAAACTAAATGACTGTCTTTTCCACAGGTTTACTCCGAAGCTGACGCCCATCCTTTTATATAATGCTAGGAAAACGGTGAGTTGTTTTTTAATCAATCACGACCTTTTTTATCAAATGTCACTTACAGAGAGTGACGACAGAAAAGTTTGCCTGGATGAATCTTCAGCTAGTTAGCTTGATGCTATAGGACTTTAAGCTAAAAGGGCGTATATTTTCACTATTTTTAGAGACATGTGTTTACTTGTGTGCACTTTATTCTTTTGTCCTAGGGAAGAGACAGAAACAAAGTCTACTCCTCCCGAGGTGGCCCATGAAAATACAGTGCGAACGAGAAAGAGGAAGGCAGATGTTGCCATTGTAAGTATCTGAAAGGCTTTCACATTAGCCTTCTCTTTGCTACGGGGCAACTTTAGCAGCAGCCACTTGAATAACCACACGTTTAATCTCATTTTAAGTATATGAAAAATGTTGCCATGTGACTCTTTTATTCCATGTGTTGAGTATTTGGTTGATGCAGTTGGTACAGCACTGCTTTTGGCCACTGCTGGACCTCTCACATTTTATGTTTCCTACACAAAGTGTGACTATAGTTTTACATGTTCATCTTCAGTTTTTACATGATATGGATGAAGAGGTAGCAGAGATGACAAAGAAGAAGCAGCGTGACTGTGAGGTATGCCTGCTAATGATGCGTTAAATCTCCCCACATCTGATTAGTTTCTAATTTACACACTCTTTTCTTCTGTGCAGCAGGGCTGTAGTCCTGACGCTGGCTACACGAGTCCACAGAGTGGATCCCCACACCTGATCAGGAGGACGACCAGTCAATCACTCTGATCAATGCAGGCTTCCCCCACTACAGCTTTAACAACGTCCTGGCGACACCGGTGCATTGTGCGCCGCTCCCTGCTTTGTGGTGAGTATTGTTGCGGTTATCTTTGATGTTGCTGAACTACCTTAATGATAACGTTTGAATAATTGCCACATTTCTTTTCAGCTGGGCGAGTAAGGATGTGGTTTGGAACAACATGCTGGCAAAGGACAAGACGTATACCAGGGACGTTCACATGATGGACAAGCATCCACATCTACAGCCCAAGATGAGGGCCATTCTTTTGGACTGGCTCATGGAGGTGTGTAGCTCACAATGGGCTAAATGACAAGACTTCAATGGACACATTTAAATTGAGGAAACTAAACAAATTATATGATGTAACTTTGGTTGATTAGTTTATTTTGGCCATCTTAAAAAGAGGAAAACAAATTTAATTATGGCGTAAACAATATTATTAAAATAAAATGTTACTTAGCCAGAAAGGTATTGGCTGTAGCGTATTGCACCAATGCATGTCTTTTGGGCGATGGGAGGAAGCCGGAGTACCCGGAGAGAACCCATGGTAACACGGGGAGGATGTGCGGACTCCACAGAAAGGCCAGGGTTTGAACTCGCTAGTGAGTTTTTTTATTAGTGGGTTAGTGAGGTGCTGTATTCTTGAATCTAAATATAGTCTTCTAAAATGGACTTAAAAGACTTATGTTTTCTCTGTTGCAAACTTGGGCCTTTTTCAATGTGACCTAGAAAATATCAACCCTGGCTTATGAAATTAAATCTAGGTTTTAAACTTGTTTTTTAATACATGGGCCCTTTTTTATTTATTTATTTTTTAAAAGAAAAGTTGTTGTGCAGTTTTCCACAAAACTATAAAAACGCACAGAATAAAAATTCAGAATAAAAGACACCTACAAAATCTTATCTGTCATAGGTACATTAATTACTGACCCTTATTTGTCTTTGATTCTGGACCCTCTTCAAATACAAAGTGATGTAATTAGAGAAGGGCTGTGGCAGATTGTTTGGAGATTTTCTTTTGTTCATCTTGTAATGTAACAGCACGATCACATTAAAATATCAAATCAAATACTTATGGATAGACTATGCAATTGAGAAAGGCTTCTTCAAAAGACCACAACCCTAATGATGTGTTTCTTTGTTTTCTGAATTTCAGGTGAGTGAAGTATACAAACTCCACAGAGAAACGTATCATCTTGCTCAGGACTACTTTGATCGATTCATGGCCACACAAAGAAATGTCTTCAAGTCGACGCTTCAGCTCATAGGCATAACCTGCCTCTTTATTGCAGCTAAAGTAGAGGTATGGAGGGCCGGCAATAAAAGTAATTGAACTGTAAACCTCTTTTTACATGGCCTGCATGAAACTCACTGAATATATTCACCTCTGTCTGTTCACAGGAGATGTATCCTCCCAAGGTGCACCAGTTTGCTTATGTCACTGATGAGGCCTGCTCCGAAGATGAGATTCTCAGCATGGAAATCATAATTATGAAGGTAAAGAACAAGCTTGAATATCATCTTTCATGATGTCGGCACAGTCTGGTGGATGACAGATTGAACATTTAAGCGGGGAGTGTGTTGTGTTTGGCAGGATCTAGGGGCTAAGGTTGGAACTTTCCATTGATGTTTGAGGCGCTTGCTTGACCCTACATACTGTATGCATAGCTCTGACACATCAGAAGTGCGCATTACACATTATAACAATTATTATAATGCCTACAGTGCCGTGTGCATATTGTGACAACACAAGATGACATTCACAAGTAAGTTTCTAACAGGCTTATGAAAAAGGTTGGCAATTATACACCATTTCATAGTGAGGCACTGTGTATACAGAGCAACAGTTGCATAATACCTCTTGATGCAGTGCTCTGCTTACTTTTATGTTGTGGATGACGGAGAATGCCAAACTGAAAGCATTTCTTCAGAGCTGTATCTCATGTAATATCTGCGCAGTGCCCTCTTGAGGACTGGATGGGTAAAGCCGGGCATACGCTGCAATTTTTGCTTCAAGTGCTTCAAATAGAATCCCACCTCACACTGCAGGAGTAAATTGCATATAAGGAAAGCCGAAGCTCACGCTTTATGTGGTGTCATGGTCTGTTATGACCAAAATTTCTGACATGTCAGACTTATCTGAAACCTGAAATTCTGGTCAAACTAAAATATATACAACCAGAAAATGAGTCAATTTCAGGCTGAAACTCAGTGAATGCCCTGCTTAACAAGAGCATTTTATGCATGTGGCTTTACAGTAAATGCATCTCCGGCTTTTGAGAGAATATAAACAAAATCATTCAAGTTATCTAACCTTATAGTTGTCTGAAATAATAACTTAGCTTTTATGTCTTTAATGTGACCAACACAATTCAAATTTCAATACTGGGCTCTTTTTAATGAGAACTGTTATTGCTCCTATACTGTCTGTGTTTTGGTGACAAAACATTCATTTTTATAGGCATAATCTCACAATAACACTTGCGCACAGTAAAAGCTGCTTTAAAAGATACTCTTTGTATAATCTGTCATGGGTACATTGATATTTAAACCATATTTGTCTTAGCAAAGCCTTTTATGCAAAAAGAACATGACTGTGCCTCCTCTCCAGCAGTGCTCACAACTGTACTAACTGTCTTCTGCTTTTAACAGGAGCTGAACTGGAGCCTCAGCCCTCAGACTCCCATCTCCTGGCTCAATGTTTACATGCAGGTGGCTTACCTGAAAGAGACTGATGAGCTGCTCATCCCCAGATACCCTCAAACTACCTTCACACAGATCGCAGAAGTATGTGATTTTGACATGAAGAAAAACATCTCTTAACAGTTAGTGTTTCAGGAAAGGCGTATACAGCTCTGGAAAAAATAAAGAGACCATTCCATGTTTTCTAGCAATCAGCATGTCTACAAGTATGGAAACCTTTCCATTCCAATGTCTGTTGAATCCCAACACAGGCACACCTCATTCATTCTGGATGAGGTGCTGATTAGGTGATCACCTGAAACGTATCTTAAGGAAAAGTATAAAAACACTTCTGTGGTCATCACTATCCTCTTGCAAATAAATGCTCTAAATTACAATATTTTTATTTGGAATTTGGTAAAAATGTTGTCAGTAGTTTATAGAATAAAACAAATGTTAATTTTACCCAAACCTTTACTATAAATAGAAAACCAGAGAAACTGATAATTTTGCAGTGGTCTCTTAATTTTTTCCAGAGCTGTACTTATCGTATAATGTTACATCTGCTATTTGTACTAGATGTCTGGGTTGCATGTTGCTAGGAGAGAAAAAGGAAAAATAATTTTTGCTGATGTTTTCCAGCTTTTAGACGTCTGTATGCTGGATGTCCGTTGTCTCGAGTTTTCAAATGGGATCCTTGCTGCGTCGGCCCTGTTTCACTTCTCTTCTTTAGAACTGGTGGAAAATGTCTCAGGTAAAGCCCTACATTTTTACATGAGCCTCTTGAAATAACATTGAATCTTGAACACTTGGTAAGATGGGCCCTCTTTTCTTCTTCACACAGCGTTGAAGGGAGCAGAGGTTGAAGAGTGCGTCAGGTGGATGGTGCCGTTTGCCATGGCACTTAAAGAACGCAGTGAAAAACCAATGAAAACATTCACAGGAATCTCGGCTGATGACATGCACAACATCCAGCCACATGGCACCTATCTGACATGGCTGGTGAGTTAGTGCGCTTAAAATCTCAAGTGCTAAAAAATATATTAGTATCAGATTAATGTATATACTCTGAGGCTGTAGTAATCTAAAGTCTTCCTCACATCATCTACATAATCTCACAACCGCTCTCTGCCACAGCAGCTCACATTTAAAACATTATTTGGGCTTTTGTCCCTTTTTGTTCTTATTAATGGAAATAATCTTGAAACATTAATCACTTTCTTAGTTGAATAATATTAATAAGAGCAGCACTGAATAAGAGTATTAAGCTTATGTGTTATTTCTTTCTGTAGTACATCGGCTCACAAACAACATGGTGTTAGCCTCAAAACAGCATGGAAACCTTTTGTCTTTTTAATGAACGATTCTTCTGTACTCTTCCCAGGACAAAGCCTACTCATACCAGGACATAGAACTGGAGCGTCATGGCCGCTGTCCTGTGCCTTCAGGTGTCTTGACTCCACCACTGAGCAGCGAGAAAAGTGAAGAGCAGGGACGACTGGATGCTGCTGTGCCAAAAGTCATACCCAGGATGCACACTTCACCCCCACAGCGCCTAGTAGTATAACGGACAACAGCAATCTACACTGACATTAACATTATAGCTGTAAGGGTGAGAAAAAAAATCTACTCGAGTGCCACTCTGAGCAGCTGTGCCAATGAGCACTACCATTTCACATTATGTACAACATCTTTAGATCGGGGACAGAATGAATGTGTGTTTTTTAGTTCAGGTTTTTTCAGAACGGCTGTTTTTTAAATGTAGTGCACATGCTAAAGCCCTAATGAAGATCCAGCAGGTACAGCCCTCCAGTTCAGATGCATAGAGGGTTTGACGGGTTTAGCGTGGCCAAAATCTTTTTTTTTTTTTTAACCAGCAATGCACACACACTTCTTGAGTACCAACCACGTCTGCCTTCAGTGGTTGCCAGCTTTTTGGATTTCCTATGCAGAGGCCAAACCGATAGGACTTTTATGGACTCTATACTTAACTTGTGTGCTTGTGATTTAATGATGAATGGTGTTGTTAATCTAGCCATAGCTTCAATTGCCCAAAACTATTCCTAGAGTCAAATTTGGCTCGACTTGCTGCTAAAAGTGGGCTTGGCTAATGGAGGAATAGGTGAATGCATGAGTGCATGTGTAAGATGATTTGAGCTTCAGTTTTTAGGATTCTACTCTTTTGTCAGTTTTAAGACAAACATGGTCATGCTTTGCTTGGGGACCAGTAGCCTGGCTACCGAACTAAACAAGTGAACCAGCCAGGCTTAAGAAGCTAAAATGTTGATTGTATTTAACTTTTATTTTTATCACAACTTGCAGTTTGTCGCATTACCACCATGTGTAAGATTTTTATTTGACTATGAATTGCTGCTATGTTTTCAATAAAACTGTCTTCAGTTGTGTTTTTAATACTTGTTAGTGTTATAAGAATAATTGGTGTTTAGATATTGTCTCAAACTGAAGTTAACATTACAAACTGTTTTTATAATGACAATGTAAATGCCTTTTTACATTGGGAGCCTGTTTCTCTGTAGCATGTTCGACATCTTCAAGCGTTTAAACCAGAGCTCAGGGTCTAGTCTGACCAGCTGAGAGTGCTGTGCTGTCAGAAATAAGTTTCAAAGTTTAGTTCAAAGTCTGTTCATTATTAGTTTAGCTCAGGGGAAAAAAAAGCTATTATCCAAGGAGTCAGGAAAAGAGGAGGATGGATTTACAATGGCAGTGGTAATCTAGGGGAGGATGCTATGTTAGAAAGTAAAGTCAGGTGACATTAACAAAGGAGTAGCTGCTAGAAGTAGCCTGCAGCTTTTTTTTATGTACAGGTGCTGGTCATATTAGAATATCAAATTTGATTTATTTCACTAATTCCATTTGAAAACTGAAAATTATATTTATTACAATACAGACTGACTTACACTCACCTAAATGATTATTAGGAACACCATAATACTGTGTTTAAACCCCTTTCGCCTTCCAATACAAAGAAACAATTTTTAGAAATCCTGGCCAACTGAAAAGTATGCGCACGTAGAGCACTCAATACTTAGTTGGGGCTCCTTTTGCCTGAATTACTGCAGCAATGCTGCGTGGCATGGGGTCGATCAGTCTGTGGCACTGCTCAGGTGTCATGAGAGCCCAGGTTGCTCTGAGTGGCTTTCAGCTCTTCTGCATTGTTGGGTCTTGCATATCGCATCATCCTCTTCACAATACACCAGAGATTTGCTATGGGGTTAAGGTCAGGCGAGTTTGCTGGCCAATTAAGAACAGGGATACCATGGTCCTTAAACCAGGTTGCTTTGGCACTGTGTGCAGGTGCCAAGTCCCGTTGGAAAATGTAATCTCCATAAAGTTGGTCAGCAGCAGGAAGCATGAAGGGCTTTAAGACTTCATGGTATACGGCTGCGTTGACCTTGGACCTCAGAAAACACAGTGGACCAACACCAGCAGAGGACATGTCCCCAAACTATCACTGACTGTGGAAACCTTACACTGGACCTCAAACAACATGGATTGTGTGTCTCTCCTCTCTTCCTCCAGACTCTGGGACCCTGATTTCCAACGTAACTGCAAAATTTACTGTCATCAGAGGACATCACTTTGGGCCACTCAGCAGCAGTCCCAGGCGAGATGCTTCTGACGCTGTCTGAGTTCGAGTGGCTTGACACAAGGAATGCAGCTGAAACCCATGTCTTGTATACGTCTGTGAGTAGTGGTTCACGAAGCATTGACTCCAGCTGCAGTCCACTCTTTCTGAATCTCCCTCACACATTTGAATTAGTTTTGTTTCACAATCCTCTCCAGGGTGCGGTTATCCCTATTGCTTGTACACTTTTTTTCTACCACATCTTTTCCTTCCCTTCACCTCTCTATTAATGTGCTTGGACACAGAGCTCTGTAAACAGCCAGCATCTTTTGCAATGACCTTTTGTGTCTTGCCCTCCTTGTGCAAGGTGTCAATGGTCATCTTTTGGACAACTGTCAAGTCAGAAGTCTTCCCCATGATTGTGTAGCCTACAGAACTAGACTGAGAGACCACTTAAAGACCTTTGCAGGCGTTTTTAATTAATTAGCTGATCACTAGTGTGGCACCAGGTGTCTTCAATATTAAACCTTTTCACAATATTCTAATTTTCTGAGACTAATTTACCTATTTGAGAATAATTTATTCCACTAGATGTCAGTGTGACGCTGCCATTCATTTTCAGAAAACAGAAAATAGAATAGAAAACATGCAAACCAATACATTGTTCAAAATGTCTTGCAAGTTACCATCTTATTGGAAACAAAGACTACAATAGTATTCCCAAATAAATTAAATTCCATTCCATTACCATTCCAAGTCAATCCAGAAACTGCTCTAGTCTGTCCTGCAACACACTGATAATCAGAGGCCTGAAGTCAGCCACACAGAAAGTAGACCATCCACCACGCCACTGGTCTTGTTAACCACAGTTATAGATCTAGACTTGTTTGTCTCTGGTGGTTAGTTTTGTGTGTGCATGTTGACGCTGTTGACAGTGTTGTTTGCTCCAGCTGAGCGGAGTTTAGAACCAGGCCAGACCTCCCTCAGGGCCACCATCGCATGTAAACAAGCCGCTTCAGTGTATATTAGCAGCCACTTTGATGTCACCAGCTGACTTAGTTTCTCTTCTCTTACCCTTTAATATTTTATCAATTTAGGCTCATTCACAACAGCAAGTTTACTGATTGACATTAAATATAAACAGGGCATTCTGCTATTTCCACAAAAACTAGAGATTAGCTACTTGTACAACTCAGAGTGTTAATCTAAAGCATGGCAGGCGCACAGTGTATGATTGTGTGTTGATTAATTTGAGCTGCAGAATGGACAGTTATTGTTCAGGGGCTTCTTAAATCGCTGAAGTGCCCTTAGACGGCGAGAAGCATGTCAGGATGCTTAGGGGCTCATAATGCACATGCTGGTCTTTCTGTCATGCTGAGTTAAATGTGGGTCTGCCTCCCTCTTGTGGCTACTTTAATTTAATACAGCACCACTTGATGTACCGACCACAGATTCCCCCCTCGCCTCTTTCTACACAGGAAAAAACTAAACAAAAGACAGATATAGAAGAGAAAAAAACAAACAAACACATAGGTAACATTCATCTGCTTTGTTAAATTACAGATATTTCTAAATTTTAAAATAACTTTATACACTGCACCTAATGAATCTTGCAGCAGCTCTTGACTCCATCTGGTGGTACAAAAGGATAAAACACGATTTATGTGTAATGCATGAGACCATAAAAATGAAAAAGGTTCAACCATTTACTGGGTTTTAATCTGAGAAAAAGATATCTGTATGACAATATTTGACTGGTTTGGCAGTAGACTACATCAGGCATTTGTTAAATTGAAGTCTATGGAGAAGCATCATTTTTTTCACCCCATTTTCACACATGCGAGTTTTGCTTTGTATGGTCACGTGTCTGTGGAGGTTCTCAGTCATCCAGGACATATTCAAGAAAAGGTTTCAACAAAGGCATCTGGATGTAGGTTTGAAGGTGATGTTTAGTCTCTCATCCAACGGACAAGAGCTGAGTTTTATATTCCTCAGAGAGAGTGGTTTAGCCTGAGACTACTGTGTTTGATCGTTATGCTCCTGTGGACCGTTGGCATGACTGCTCCCCTCAGGTGTTAATGTCTTTCTAGATAAAAGCTGTTTTGATTTTGGTTTTAAACTCAATTTGATTTCTTCTCATTTGAACGCAGAATTGACAAAGTCCCTTGGCTGAAAGATGAAACGTCTTCACACCGTCAAACCTTCGTCCATATTCCTTTGTTGAAACCTTTTCTTAAAGTGACCTGCCAACAAAGCAAAGAACTTAAAATAAACACCTTACGACAAGTAAAACCTAAAGAGAAGAAAGCCTCTGGGCGCCAGCATGTGCTAATGCTAACTGATGATGTCCTCCGCACAAGACACACAAAAGGACACTGAACAGACTGAACAGATAAACTCAACAACACAAATTTTAATACATGTAACTCAGATTTAAAAAACAGTCCTTTCTAGCATTTACATAAACCAAATATAAAACAGATTTACACCCCCTCTGCTGAACTGAGCGCTCTATGTCCTGATAGGCCAGTTTCTCGGACCCCGCTGATGTCACACTGCACGCTGCTTCACAAATCGAACATATCCTAGGGGGCAGTGATGAAGCTTCACTTTTGCTTTTACTAATTACACTCATCTCCATATGATCCATTTAAAAGCATACACTGACTCTGGAAACAATCCCCTGCAAAGCTCTCCTTTTCTCATGTTGTAAAAGATCAAATAAAAGCACTCTTACTGCCATTCTCCCGAGACAAAGCCGCAGGATCTAATATTTGCTTGTCATTAATTTTGTTGTCTGTGCTTAATCAAACAAACACCTTATGAAATTGTATTTAGGGATTTGTTATTTGTTCAAGAGATTTTTGTTCTTCAGTGTTTTGTTGTGCTCCAGACATTACCAAAGTATCTATGTCTTCCTCTATGCCGCAGAGCGAGGGGGGGCATATTTGGAGTAAATCTTAGAGCTGCACAGGACAATAGAGCATGTGTGGATTAGGCCTATTTAATAATACGAACACAAAGGCACTCTGTTCTTTTAAATCTTTATGGGATTTCATAACGTGTGAATGTGTGTGCACGAGCGGCCGCCGCTTCGCCAATACTACTCCACACATCCCCGGTTTCCTTTTCCATTGTAATTCCTTTAATTAAAGTGATTTTATTCACAGGCACACAGCTGGCACCGGCTACTTTCCATTAGCCATCTGAGTGGACGCCTCGTTCAGTAGGAGGACCCGCACTGGGGCGACTTCCTATGGCGCGCACAATACTATTTTCATCTCCCAGCTGAGTTTGTTGTGTGTTTTGAATTTATTAATCATTGATTTTAATGTGCCGCCTCTTGACAGTGGCAGCTACCCACGCATTAATTAATTCTCTCTTCCCCCAGCCCCTTTACAAAATGGCATTTAAAAAACAATGAGAGGTCGGCTAGTGTTTCCTCTGACCTATAAATGGAACGCGTCAAAAAGCAAAATGTCAAAATTTGCTTTTATTTGTTCTTCCCTCACAGATGTTATTGCCTCCTTTTATTTGCAAAAACTGAGGTTATTTTAGTTCTATTGAAACTACGTGTAAATACAGTTGTGTCACCTTTAATATTCCCGCTCGTCATTTTGGGAGCTCTCTGAAATGCAATAATGTCTCTTTTGTCGCGGCGTGTTTCCCTCAGTGCACCTGCTTTGCATACGGCATCTGCCAGGAACACTCTCAAAGGAACTGTGGGTCTTAAGTTGAGGATAAAGGTGCATTGCCATCAACAATAGGTAGTCTGTGTTTATCCTTTGAGGTCTTAAACAAGTATGTGTACAAAGATTTGCCTTGTGTGAATCGGTGGAAATAGAAAACAGGAGATTAGATCTTAAATTAAGCATATGGTGCTGGAATTTGAATAGAGTTGGGATTTGAATGAATTTTTGGAAGTATGGTCTTTTTTTTTTTTTTTACTGAGCAGACCTGAATTGTTCATCCATTTAAATGAGTGACTGGTCGGTGTGTTTGAAGAGATAAAAGCGTGCTCTCATAATCCTTATTGACACTCCGGGATGCTTAAAGACAGCTATTGCTAAGTCGCTGCAGTGCCCTGCCCCATGGAAAGGCCTCATCCCTATTCACACTGGGTTGTTTAAAGCTAAAGATTTCCTGACAGATTGCTTTCAACAGATTGATTAGTGCATGTTGTGAGAAAGACAACTTACCCAAACTCGATTTTTGGAAACCTATGGCCTGGTGTAGCCTACTTTGTGTACTGCTCCAGACTGAGGTGTACTCGTGGAGTGCTTATCGTATGCTTCAAAAAGCTCCTGCAAAAATGAAAAAAAGCAAAGAGTCTAACCTGATGGCATTCAGTAGGAGCCCCGTGGAGCTTCGGCACAAAACTGCGAACAGTGCTGACAGCTGCAAAAGATAATACACTCGCTTCTCGGCTCACCTCTATCAATTTACAAAAGCTGTTGTGTTGAGAAAATAAGTAAATAGATATACGCAGACACACACTCACATTAAATTTGACAAAAAGTGCTTATGCCTTACAGAGCAACACAGTCAAAGGGGATGTCCTTTTCAGTTTTGGGTGCCTTATGAGAGCTGGTTATAATATACTTTTATTTATTGGCGCAAAGTCCATGTTTTTTTGTACATGTATTCCCCAAAAACACAAATAATCTGTAGCGGTTTTGTCTACATGAGGACGCTGTTATAAACGTTTGAGTAAAAAAGGTGTAACGTCAAAAACCTAGCACACATGCACAAGAAACAGCGTCTCTGAAAAAAGGAAGTAGCTGCTGCGTAAGACCGTAGAAGAAGACTCAAGGCCAAAGCAACAACAACAATGGAAGTTGTTGTGTGTCTACTTCAGACATTTCTGAGTTTACTGATGCTCATTCAACTGTGTTGTTTTCATAGCTCATTACAAAGATCAGCTGTGATGTACTGTGGCCGAATAAAGAAGCACAACAATGTAGAACCAGTCAGTGTACTTCAAAAGCACAAGTGCAATAAGACCACTTTACAACAACAGTAAAGTAACACAACATGTACTATGCATAGTCTCCATCTTCTCCTCAGGTTGTATCTTTACGCATGCTCCATCTTCTGACATAACACACATTACAGGACACAACATCAGCTGATACACATTCAGGCCCTGATGGAACTAATGGACAACAATTCTCAGCGTCAAAAGGCCAGCATTCAACATTTTGGTTAAAGACCTGGTAGAACTAGTCAGGAGTGGCACAACTTTGTAAATGGCGCTGTCGATGAATGAAGAGAAAACTTGTTTTATGTGGCCCTAAACAGAATCCCCCCATAGACCGCATTGTCAAAAACATTTCAAGAGTCTCTAGGGCCCCCCAGGCAGCAGACACCTGGTGACCTCCAACACACTGCACTCGCGGCACATATGACATTATGAGTGTACAAATAGCATCCATAAGCCCCTTCCAACTTAGGGCCCTGGGCAATTGCTGCTATGCCTACCCAGTTACAACGTGTCTGTGCATTTTATAAGAACTTGTGTCAATAAGATGGTGTGACAGGATACACATAACGTATGTGCTCATTCCCATCCGGGGATAGTTTGCATGGGTAGCTTGCCAATGTTTTTACCCCAGATGCCCTTCCACCCCTCCTCATTTACCCGGGCTTGGGACCGGCACAGACTGGAACTGTGGCTGGATTTGATTCAAACCCTCAATCTCTGATGTTAGTTTTGGTGTTGGATGGCAACAGTGACTTTAGGAGCTACAGCAGTTATGTTTCCATATGAGCAACAACTAATATTTGAAGTCAACTTTTAAAATGTGTTGTCATTAGAACGTAAACTCAACTCAGCAGCTCCACACTCTCTGTGCAGTGCTGGCCTGATGTTCCTCTGTACAGAAGAAAGCTAAGCAAAAAATAAATCCCATGCAAATGCACAGTTTGACACGTTCAATTACACTCTTGTGAAGAAAACGATTGGTGCTTTTGAAGAAGAGGCAGTCGTTCTCACTGTTGGCGCACCTACCAAGCCCTAAAGCTGCTTGCCCTTTCCCCCGTCTCCCTGGTCTCTCCTCTTCCTGTGCGCGGCCTCTGAGGGGAGACACGGAGAGAGGGAGATCCATCGATCAGCGGCGATCGTTCAGCGCCCGCCTGCCCTGCCCCGCCCCCTGCCTCGCATTGTTTTTATCTCATCTCTCAAGCCTGTTGCCATGGCACTGAAGATGGCACTTCAACCCTTGTGCTTAATGATCTCTTGGATGATAGCCTACTTGTCAGACATTCATGTGACTGTTCTGTTGAAATGTGAGACACAGAGGAAGGAACTGGTGGAAGGGAGGGTGTGCTTATTTGAACATTTTACTCTGAGCTTTAACGTGGTGTTATGGGTTATTTACCCAATGCCTCAAACTGCTGTTATTATCCCCCTCCTGCCTCCATTCCTGGCCTTCACAATCAGAGCTGGACATTTAGAAAAGGCCAATTTGCATTCATTTAGTGTCCCCTTTTGTTTTCTAGCATTACTTTAAAAGCCATCCCTCTCTACTGGCTGTTCGAGCTGGGTGAGGGATTACCACTCATATAAATAGCTGCCATTGATTTGTCTAAGAGAATACTTTGTGTCATTATGAAGGCAGAAAATCCTAATTTGGAAATCGGAACATAAAAAAAAGAGGAGCAGAGCGTTCAATTCATATCCATAATCCGCCATATTGCATGAAATCAGGGGTGTCATGTTACAATGGTTGATTTTAGTCATCGCTGTGATGGAGACAAAGGTAGCGCCTGGAGCCATCATGGCGGTGCTACTCAGTAAGGGAATGTGTCATTTTATTATGTTTTATCTGGCAACCTCCCTCTGTGCTTGGCTGCGAGGAGAGGCCTGGTGTGTAGAAGAGAGTGGCTGTGAACCCGGCGTTTTTAAACAGAAGCCAGTATTACATGTAAAAAGTACAAATTAGCAGCGAACAGAGGGCATTCAAATGTATATGCACCATTTGTTTAATAAAGCTTCCTCCAGTCCTTTTCTTCTCTTTTTTCCAGTGGGTGTAGCCATCGTGCCTAATCACATATGACTTGAGGGAGATGATGTGTGCAACAATGCCCCCCCAACCCCCTCCGTTATTTAAATATGGATTCAGGCGTCTCACTCAGTCAGAGACATTAGTGACTACTTATTGATTGAAATTCCTGGAAAAAGAGGAGATATGCCGGCTCGCCATCGCTGGAGATAGAGCTGTTCGATCACATTTGACCTATTACATACAGTATGTGTGAGTTAATGGGGCAGGGTTCTGTTTTGCATCCTTCAATTGGTGTAGTAATTTTAAATAATGAATCAAAGAACGGCTCATGATAGACATTATGCTTCCGTCCAAAGATATGCATGTATGGATGACTTCAGAAATGCCCGAAGTGAATGAATGTGAGTGTGAATAGTTGTCTGTCAGTGTGTTAGCCCTGCGATTATCTGGCGTACCATGCCTCAGGTGCAAGGCTCCTGTCCTAATGACCCATAAAAGAAAAGCTGTGGTAAATCAATGATGGAGTGTACAGTATGTTGCCTGTCATTGTATGTCTCTAAGTCAGGGGTGTAATTCTCGTGGTCCACGTGTTATCTCCTCCTAATCTGGCCCCTCTAATCATTATTATTGGAATATTAAATTTCTTAATTCACAATAAGTTAAGATAAAACTAAAATAAAAATACTTGGTTTTAGAACTATGTATTTTGTCATCTTGGCTGTCTCAAAAAGGTCAGATACCTTCCTATATTGTTTGTTTGGCTAATTAGTAATAGTTTCTTGGTAAGTGTCAAGCTGCCAGCCAAAGAGAGCTAAAAAAAAAGATGATGAACACAGTTTCAGGAGAGGTGGACTTTGCAATATTCTATTTGTAGAATTTACTGGAAACATGGGAAAGCTGTACTAAATTAATAGTGGAGATAAAAAAATTGTGTGTTTCCAAATGTATCTCATTTTGTTGTTAGTACTTGAACCTTTATGTGACCTGAATGTGACATGACAGTACTGGATGAGCTTGAGACTCCTGCTCTAAGTATTAGCCCTGCGATAGTGATTGTCCAGGGTGTACCATGCCCGATACCTGATTGGAGACTCTTACTTATCAGACTCTGTTGCCACTTTGGTGCAAAAATGGGATCCATAACACACCAAACAATAAGACTTGGAGGTGGTGCTTTTGATGTAACACAAGATTTGCTTGGCTTTCTAAGATTTAAGCAGAAAGTTAAGCATTTTTCCAGTAAGTTACCACTGTGATGCAGGAGAGCAACATCTGCTAAATACTGATACATGAGCTCTAAGTTGCATTTGAATTAGAATAAAGAAGAGAGTCAACACGCCTTGTAGTGAGAGGTTGAAGGTACTCACTGTACAGTAGATGAAAAGCATTATTTATGGTTTAATTAGAGATTTCGGAACCTTTTTTCTACATTTTAAGGACCCACTCTTTTATGTCATGTGTTTTGTGCAATGAAGACAGCAAATGTGTTTAGTTCACAAAGTAAAACATTCTTTGTTTTTTGGGAAATTATAGTTTATTACAAGAACAAGACATGCTTTATTTGAGAAAAACATTGCCTTTTTGTGTTTTACTTTTTGCTTCATATTTTTGTTTCAAGTTAGTATCAAACTGTTTAACCCAAAAGCAGAGGTGTACCTGAAGTGGGACAATTTGAACTCCTTTTTACAACAGAAGCTGACCTGTTCTGACCCGTACTGTACTGCTCCTGAGGAAATGGTGCTGAATATAGACCCAGTGTGAGTTAAGTTAAATTTGTTATCCTCTGTTTCGTCTCTGAAACACAAGACAAAGTTAACAAGCAGCAACTTAATCCGCTCCCCTTTTACCGAACAAAAACACACTCCTGTTTTCTTTAGCTTTTATCTCTCTTTGTGCTAGAAGAATCAGCATCTTTACCTCTTCACACTTCCAATAATGCAATAATGTGAATGCTTCCTGTATGTCTGTGAGGTATCGAAAGGTCCAATTGAATTAGACTGAAACAACTGAAAGTACAGTTTTCTTTCTATTTGTAACGGACCGGATTTGTTGTAAATTGACACTGAAAAGGTTTGTCTCGCCTCAGCCAGTGCTCTTTAAACCTTGCTGCCTTCCTCCCGTCAAATGTGCATATTAACTGGCTCTGGGCAAATTGTGTAGAAATGAAACAGAAATGCAGTAAAGGAGATATCCAGAGCAGCTAGCCGGCTGCCATCTGATGGCTTTATGACGTGGTCACACATAATTAACTGACCTCGGCCTTACTGTCTTTGATTTTCGTTCGAGAGGATGGTGGCACTTTTCACAATCCAGTACAGTTTAAATTTGTTCTATGTGTAAAAATACTGTTTCTAACTCCTCTCAATACTAGACAAATCCAATCTCATCTCTAGAAAGAATCTGACACATGTTTCTATAGTGTCAGAAAATTATCAACTGACTGTTTTAGTCTAAATAAGCCATCCTTGATTAGTGTTTAAGACCACACTCAGCAGAATCAAGTCATAACAGAAGTTTTTGAGACTTGTGGAACTGAGACCAAGCTCATGAAAGAGTATGTAAGTTCTAATTCATCCAGGGCATATGAAAAAACAGTTTTAACAACGTTAACGTTGAAACCTTTTCTCTTTCAAAACCTATCCCAAGTACTACAACACTATTTTAATTTAAATGGCATATTCTAATATTGTAGAAAAACAGTGGACCTAGTTTAACCAACAGGTAGGGGTCAAGGTGTGTCGTTGACATGTGTGTTGTTGACATTTTAATATTGGGTGTGCCGCTGAGCTAAGAAGCCTACTCTCCACAGTTTGTTACATACATTACTTTCTACTTTTATGTAGTGTGGTAGTCAAGTGTCATAGGTCTATCTAACCCACAGTAAAACCACTCAGACTTTGCCTCGGTCACCTTTAGACAAACATTATCCTGATAATAAGTGCTTCATGTACGGACAAGAAAGAATTTGGATAGGATTCTCCTGACATCTTCAGTACAACATCTATAAAAGTGGCACATAATAATTAACCTACTTAACTACTGCTGTAGTGGCATTACACCTGGCCTAACTCATCTGCAAAGTTCCACCACATCATTCCAAGGCCACAGCATAACCTCAACCTAAGCATACGGATAAAAGAAGACAGAGCTCACCAGTGCTAGAGCAAGACTGATGTGTTTATGGACAAACTGTTTATGCCATATGTTTATTAGAGACAAAGCCAGACACTCCCGTTTTAGACTTTGCATTTAAATTTGACTTCTCTCAATCTGGACACATGTGGCCAGCTCAAACAGGTGTATTTAAACCCTAGCCCCTTAAATCAGAAAACACCCGGATACACAAAAAAAACAAACAACTGATGCATTTCTATTAACGTGATAATAAATTGCAGATGGCTTAGGAAAAGAGGAGTACAAAGCCGCTGTGAGTTTCCCATTGATACTGTGAAATGTAGGTTAGCTGTTTCGTGGAACTTGCATCACTGTTTAGCGATTGTCGTTTCTGCCGCAGCGCTGCATTGTGGGGATTGTCTTCCTTCGAGTGGCAACTGTCAGGGAATATTTTGGTGCGTGTGAAAAAAAAGAAAGATGCCTTGAATACACATGCTATAAATAATTAACAGTGTTCTTTATTCCCCTTTGAATGTTATTATGCAGAATTAATATTTCATACGGGTACAGGCCTTACATGACAACTGTGCTAAGACAAAGGATAGTAATGGCATAAAGTTTGACAAGTCTGTCTGGGATTGCCCTAAAATCATTGGCCTTCATTTTATATTTAGCATGCAAGAGATGCCACCAGATGTATCTCTACTTTTTGTTCACGTTTGTATTCATGAATTCTGTTTTCCCAACCTATGTGCAAAATATAAGAAGCGTTCCATTTTAAATAAAGACACGCTGTGGTAGACTTCCTGTTTGGAGACACTATTAGTCCATCAAGTCTTAATGCCACTTGTGTGATCCACATCAGTCCTTAACACTTCCACCCTGAAGCCACTCGGAGATCTCCAGAGATAAGCTGCATCAGATCAACGGCAGGATGCCCCACCTTTCCGTTTGAAGGATGCTCCGGCAGCCCATCATATGTGTCTGGAGCATTAAGTGTCTATTGTGCTTTAGCGACGAACACCTCGATGTAATCAGCATATCTGAGTGCAACTGATTCTACTTTCTTCTGACGCTTTTGTAATGTAGGAGCACAGTAAAGCACACTTATAGCTGCACATAATGATGAATAATTGCTCTAGTTTAATTGAATGTTGCCTGAAGGACATTTATTGTTAGGTGCACCTCTTTTCCCCAAAAAATGGTTTTGTTCTAGGCTTGTGAGTGAGTTTGTGAGTTTTCAAGAGTGTATGTCATGCTAGTATTTTAAAGAGCTTTACAATGTGATTTTGAGTAAATCAAAGTGAAAAAAGGTTACTTGGAGAGTAAAGTTTTTGGGCTGCCGTGCATATGCGTGCGTAGGTTTGGTAAATTTAGGTGGAGGGCTGCCAAATTGAATGTGGCGTGTGCACACGTTGCAATATGAATAACACTACTAGGATTGTCAATATGTCCATTTGATCAAAGTTGTATATGTTATTTAAGAACGACAGCAGGTTAATACACATCTGCATTATACTATATGTAACTGCTCAGTGAGTCACCCAACACAATAGTTACACAGATCATAGTGTGATTGTGTAAAAGCCTGTGTGCCCTCTGGAGAAGTGGGTGAGTAACAACAGGTTTGTTACAAACTCAGTTGTCTGTGGGTGAGTATATGAACATGTATGTGTCATTACAAGAGATGACAGAAAGTACATCACCAGCCTTACTCTCACATGCTCATCTTCTTAGCTGAATTAAAACCTGCTCAGTTCAGCATCAATAAAAAACTATTGATGCATTTCTGTAAACAAAGTTGAATCATAAAGTTTGCACCGTCCATAGCTGTGCAGTTTAAATCCACAGGGTTGTGACGGCAGAGCCCCTTTAGTACTTCTCCTTACCTCTCTTTTACAATTCCTCTCTTCATTTCTCATTTTGTCCTCATTCTTTTCTTGCGTGACTCTCTTGTCTCATGATATACCACAGAGAGACACAATTATCCACTTCATTTAAGTTGTGGTGCTAATGGTCGAGCCTGGCCTCTCAGGGAGTTGGGGTGGCGAGGGGTGATGGCGATAGGTAGCAGTAATTGTAAATGGTGTAATGAGAGTGGAATGGCCGCAGTGTAGCGCTGCACCATTACAGGTGACCCACTCCTGTAACCCCACACACACACACACACATCGACAACAAGTGAGCCCCCGCCTCTCCTTCAGGGTTCACAAGAGACAGGGGAAATATTAGCCTCACAGACCATTACTCCCAAGTGGTTTGGCTGTCAGTCCTCGCCTCATAACACAAGTGCCCCCCTTCGCCCTCTGTGTCTCTAATCTGACATTCTGAGCGTTATTCTCCTTTACAGATTTAACATGGCTGCACATATTTAAATATATATGTTTACATGTTTACAACACTTGTTTATCAAACCAGAGGCAACTTACGTAGGACAGGAAATAAAAAGAAAGACACCACATGATAATGTCGACTCCTGACGACCCTACAACAACTCCCTTTAGAGTGAATACATAATTAGCTATGACATGAGGTCCTTATACACAGGCTAAATGTATAAGCAACTTAACAAAAAAACAAAACAAAACGTTTGTCCTAATCATTTACTCTCAGAAGATCAAAAGGACTCACTTAGGTTTTGTGTTACAAGGTTAAAATACCTTAACCTTTAACCAAGATACATGTTGTGATGTGTGCCTGGCTCACTGGCTACACTAACAGTATTCTGTGGATGGAGTGGTGTTGTGTTGGGGCCTGTGGAACTAAGCACTGGTGTGCTGCAAAGACACAAAATAGTGGCATGAAGTGAAGCATTTGCAGCTGTTGGCTGAATTATAACAGTCTCTATACTTAGGTTATACACTCTACATTTTTGGGTTCCTTAATGGACTTAACTCAACAGTGTCTTGCATTTGTAACAACTTTTGTAACAATGAAGCTGAAGCTTGCAGACAATTGGAAACAGAAGACAGCTGTGTTTCTGATCACCAAAGGCTGGTAAGTCCGTACATCTGATTACCTCGGTTGAGTGCAGCTGACATGCATACAAGCATATGGGCTGTAGCATATATGTCCACTCTAAACACTACTATTAAACAATTAGCATCGCTATATTTATATAGTGATGAATGTTGCTCTGGTGTATGAATGTGTGAATGTTGCACTGGTGTATGAATGTGTGAATGTTGCTCTGGTGTATGAATGTGTGAATGTTGCTCTGGTGTATGAATGTGTGAATGTTGCTCTGGTCTATGAATGTGTGAATGTTGCTCTGGTGTATGAATGTGTGTGAATGTTGCAGTGGTGTATGCATGTGTGAATGTTGCTCTGGTGTATGAATGTGTGAATGTTGCTCTGGTGTATGAATGTGTGTGAATGTTGCTCTGGTGTATGAATGTGTGTGAATGTTGCTCTGGTGTATGAATTTGTGTGAATGTTGCTCTGGTGTATGAATGTGTATGAATGTTGCTCTGGTGTATGAATGTGTGTGAATGTTGCACTGGTGTATGAATGTGTGAATGTTGCTCTGGTGTATGAATGTGTGTGAATGTTGCACTGGTGTATGAATGTGTGAATGTTGCTCTGGTGTATGAATGTGTGTGAATGTTGCTCTGGTGTATGAATGTGTGAATGTTGCTCTGGTGTATGAATGTGTGAATGTTGCTCTGGTGTATGAATGTGTGAATGTTGCTCTGGTGTATGAATGTGTGTGAATGTTGCTCTGGTGTATGAATGTGTGTGAATGTTGCTCTGGTGTATGAATGTGTGTAAATGTTGCTCTGGTGTATGAATGTGTGTGAATGTTGCTCTGGTGTATGAATGTGTGTGAATGTTGCTCTGGTGTATGAATGTGTGAATGTTGCTCTGGTGTATGAATGTGTGTGAATGTTGCTCTGGTGTATGAATGTGTGAATGTTGCTCTGGTGTATGAATGTGTGTGAATGTTGCTCTGGTGTATGAATGTGTGTGAATGTTGCTCTGGTGTATGAATGTGTGTGAATGTTGCTCTGGTGTATGAATGTGTGTAAATGTTGCTCTGGTGTATGAATGTGTGTGAATGTTGCTCTGGTGTATGAATGTGTGAATGTTGCTCTGGTGTATGAATGTGTGAATGTTGCTCTGGTGTATGAATGTGTGTGAATGTTGCTCTGGTGTATGAATGTGAATGTTGCTCTGGTGTATGAATGTGTGTGAATGTTGCTCTGGTGTATGAATGTGTGTAAATGTTGCTCTGGTGTATGAATGTGTGTGAATGTTGCTCTGGTGTATGAATGTGTGAATGTTGCTCTGGTGTATGAATGTGTGAATGTTGCTCTGGTGTATGAATGTGTGTGAATGTTGCTCTGGTGTATGAATGTGTGAATGTTGCTCTGGTGTATGAATGTGTGTGAATGTTGCTCTGGTGTATGAATGTGTGTGAATGTTGCTCTGGTGTATGAATGTGTGAATGTTGCTCTGTGTATGAATGTGTGTAAATGTTGCTCTGGTATGAATGTGTGAATGTTGCTCTGAATGTGAATGTGAATGTTGCTCTGGTGTATGAATGTGAATGTTGTGAATGTTATGGTGTATGAATGTGTGAATGTTGCTCTGGTGTATGAATGTGTGTGAATGTTGCTCTGGTGTATGAATGTGAATAATGCTCTGGTCTTTTTATCAGAAAAAAGCTATATTTATGGAATGACATCTGTGCAGTGGCTGTTCCAATGTACCCCTATACAGTTTGTGTCTATACTGGTGTAGCCAAGGCTAGGCTCACCCGGGACGCCCTGGACTGTGAGATCAGCTCTGGGGAAAAGTGTCTCATAGGTGTAAACACCCTCCAAAGGTAAAAGGTGAAATGGGGCAACCAAGATTTGCCTGGTTTTCAAATCAAAATTTTGTGACAGAACAGTTTTTTAATGGGAATAATTTTGTCCTTGATGCCTAGGCCCTAGTACCTAATCCCTCGGTGCAATAACGATGCTTTAGTACAGACTGCAAGTACTGTGACTTTCATAAAATATTTTTATACATTTTATTTTAGGCAACATTCACCTTCTGCATTTCACATTAAAGACCATTAATGAATAAAACACATTCAAATTTCACCGAGCAGCTGCTTCAGAGGCACAACGCAGCCGAGGAGGAGGAAGAGACGGATGAGGAGCTGTCCCGCTCGACGCAACACCGGCACCTGCACACAGACAGGTGAGTGAACGCACTGACGTTCCCCAATTATCACAAGTGACACAGTGTCAGCGAATTACCTCCCTGCTCACCGACGCCTGGAGTGCCGTGTGCTGGTGGGAGGCCTCGGCAAACCTTCGGCAAGTTTCATCGAGGAAAGCTGTTCGTGAAACACACACATTTTTCTCACATGATCCTTGCTCTTTCTTATTCTTTAAGCGCACACTCCTGGACGTTTGCTCTTTCGAACTGTGCCTTTCTCATCTTCTCTCAGACGGTAACACACCCCTTTCCTGGTGAAGTGAGAGTGATGAGCCGCTTATCGTGGATTCCTGCTGTTTCCGAGTACACGGGAGCAATATGTGCTCATTTTAAAATTCCTCTATTAATTAACCGACACTTCCTACTCACCCTTTTAATTCAGCCTGTCTCGCTTTTGTAAGGACAGTCACGTCTACTTGTTTTAAGTCCTAGAGAGCTCCTTTCATTTGGGCAATAAGCAAGATGAGTAGTTTTTCAGCTTGATACATTAAGGGCACTATGACACAACAAAACACTTAAAATATAATTACCACAGAGGTTAGGTGTTGTAACTCAAATCTGCAAACGGCTTGTGAACATCCTGACTGGACATCAATAATGGAAATGCTAAAGACTGAGGCAAGCAGTTAAGAGTGGTGTGCATATTTTGAGCCAAGCAGCAATGATAGTCTTTTTATTTCAGTAAAATTTAGCTCTGACGACAATACATTTATGCAAACGAATGCATGAGGCTTAAATACATCACATTTCTACGTCCCATACATATTGAACAGTTTAGAGCAGTTCTTTTAAGCGTGACAGTAGACTTCATATTGTTCAGAATCAGAAATGTTGGAATGCCAAATTAACTCCTGCTCTTACCAGAAAACTGATTGGACCAACGTGATGTGAAAGTGTTGTCTCTGCAGGGAGCGGTACTTGGACTCCACTGTGAGACAAGGAAGTTCGAGGAGAGGATCATCAGGTATGAGGGGTCCGAGGAGATCTTTCACTCACACTGGGACTGGGAGAGGATATTAAAGACTTCATTGCTTCGATGACATGTGTAGAACAGCTGAGTCCTCCTCATTACCCTCTAAAGTCCTACAAGTCCCAGTGGCCTTTGCTCTTCTACTCCTTAGTGAGCAAAGTGGTAAGCAGGAGGCACACTGACAGACAGGGATAGTTATACAAAGTAGCTTGAAGAAGAAACGACTGGTGATGTTTGCTATAATTTCCCCAAATTGCTACTTTAGAAATTGAACACAGAGACCTGTCAGGAAGTGGCAGTTAATATATATTTGTTAATTGTAGTTGAAAGTATTTGGACCACTATTGTAGTGTATTTAGTTTTCAGTTTTATAGACTTGAATAAACTTTATTAATTGAGAAGGGAAACTACTTGTTACAGTAGCTCAACAGCAAACAGAAACAGATGTAATTAATGAAAATACAAGAGAAAACATGAGAACAAAGAGATTTACTTATTTTATTTATTTGTACAAATATAAGAAAATATATGTGCCATTCTCTGGTTATCAACAGCCACATAAAAATTTAGAAATGAGAATTTAAAGGACCGGCTTTGTTGGATTTTGCTTAGTATCCATCTCTACTCCATCCCCTTGAATTACATTATGTTCCATTGACCTTAACCTTGACATACAGTAAACCACTCAAACCAAGGGTGCCAAGGGATAGGATTGAGCCACAATCACACTTTACCAAAAACTTAATTCTAGTAACCATTTTAGGCATTTTAAAAAAAAAATTGTTACAGCTTTAACTGTACACAAAGAATATTTTTTGTAATGGTGGGATTGATTCATTTCTTGTTAATAAATTTCAAATTCAAAGTGACCCTGGCCTACAATGCTTCCTGTAAACATTCAACACAATAGTAGTACCACACATTTGATTAACAGATTGATTTAATTTAAATATATATCTTGTTTTACCATTTGATTATTGCACCGTGTTTTAGAGCAAGTGCAAAAAATCTGTCAAATAAAACAATTGCTAAGAGAGTTTAAGCAATACTTTAAAAATTCATTTAGCTACAACTTAAGTTCATTCATTCACTTCAGCTTGGTCTCGTTTGGGTCGCAGGTGACTGGAGCCTATCCCAGCAATTTTGGGCCTGAGTACACCCTGGACAGTGGCCAGTCAGACACAATTAGACATGACAGACAACCATCATTCTAGGGACTAGGGACACTTTAGAGTTTCCAATTGACCTACATGCTCCTCACAGAAAGGCCGGAGTTGGCCGAGGATGTCCGAGTCGGCCGAGGTTTAAACTCACAACCTTTCTGCTGTGAGGCAGGAGTGCTAACCACTCTGCACTGTGCACCCCACATCTTAAGTCATGATCAGTAATTCTATCAAATATGTGGCATTTAGCGTGATATTCATGTTGAGACAAAAGTGGTCTGCAAAAACTCAGCATGTTTAATTTTTAAGTGGATGTTTTAATATAGCCTTGTTTCTTCTGGGACGGTGGGTGTCAGGTCAGGTTGACTGTGGCGGCCTTTTTTTTCCCAAAAGGTGTCCCCAAAAAGCGATGCATACTGTACCACTTTGGTGACGCCTCGTCCCAAGCGGCTCCAAGTTTGGAAGAGCTTTAGACATTGTATATATTGTCTACACTGCATTACACACAAACAGGACCTCCAGGCCTTAAATACTGAGTCCCTAAATTATAGGAGATTGGTGCAGCTTTGAATTTAATGTTCAAAAAGTGAATAAACTGGATTTTACTGCAGCAAAATATAGGCTATACCTCTAGCCTCCCACTGCTACAACTCTATTTTTATAATAATTATTGACACAGAATCCAAGTTCCTAAAAGTCTGCTTCAAATACGTTTTATATTTCAAAATATAGAACCTCCAGAAAACATGCTGGGCACCCCCTGGTGTGGCTGTCGACTAGGAATTTCCCCACGGAGATAATAATAATAAAAATATATAGATTTTTGCGGCACTTCATCACTGTTTCTATAGCAGATGCCACTCTTCTGGACCCAGCACAATGAAAACGTGTGCCTTTTGAAGGGGTTACCTTTATCAAACCATCCCGTACTGTTGACCTGTCCCGTACCCCACAGTAGGAACAAGCTCTTAAGCCACCCTGGCTACAACCTGTTACCATATACCATGTTAAACTTTCTGAGACTGTAGTTTATTGTTTGAGTAAAGAGGTTTATCAGACGTTTGTATTCAGATACCTGTTCTTTTAAAGTGATGTGTGTAACTCTGCCACCTCTGACTTCTCTTTTGTGCAACTACAGTCCAAGGCAATAATGAATGCAAGGCTTTTAATGCATAGGTTTGTTGACAAAATATGAGAATGAAAACAGGTTTGTCTTGTTATGTTACAGATACAATTTCATCTTAACCCTCTGGTATAATAAAAGGATTCTACATTTGGAAATCTAACAAAATATACATCTGCATATCTACAGTATAAAAATGACCTGTCATCAATTGCTGTCAGTGGAATTTGTAACTTGTGTGCATACACTTGCATTGGCCTTAAGTGAAGGAGGCAGCGTTAGATGGATATTTTAAAATTAGGATTAAAAATAAAATGACAAACGTTTATGACAAAACCTGTTGTGGTCTTGGCCAGTCTTGAGTTAAAATCCTAAAACTATATGTACAAAATTGTTTTAATCTTGCACTACTTCAACCAGAGACAAAATAATGGCAGAATTTACTTTCTCCATACTCCATTTTACTTCTACTCCCTATATTTCTTACACAGATCTTTTCTTTCTATCTTTACAATTTCAAAACATGCTCTTTTCTTTACTTTTAATGCATTTCTTTCAAGCAGTGGCTCAGTGGTAGAGCTGTCGTCCTATAACCGGAAGGTAGGCGGTTCGATTTCCACTCTCCCCACAGTTCCTACTGTTGTTGTGTCCTTGGGCAAGACACTTAACCCTCCTTGCCTCCACTGACACAGCACTGGTGTATGAATGTGTGAATATTGCTCTGGTGTATGAATATGTGAATATTGCTCTGGTGTATGAATGTGTGAATGTTGCTATGGTGTATGAATGTGTGAATGTTGCACTGGTGTATGAATGTGTGAATGTTGCTATGGTGTATGAATGTGTGAATGTTGCTCTGGTGTATGAATGTGTGAATGTTGCACTGGTGTATTAATGAGTGTGAATGTTGCACTGGTGTATGAATGTGTGTGAATGTTGCTATGGTGTATGAATTAGTGTGAATGTTGCATTGGTGTATGAATGTGTGAATGTTGCTCTGGTGTATGAATGTGTGAATGTTGCTCTGGTGTATGAATGTGTGTGAATGTTGCTCTGGTGTATGAATGTGTGAATGTTGCTCTGGTGTATGAATGTGTGTGAATGTTGCTCTGGTGTATGAATGTGTGAATGTTGCTCTGGTGTATGAATGTGTGAATGTTGCTCTGGTGTATGAATGTGTGAATGTTGCTCTGGTGTATGAATGAGTGTGAATGTTGCACTGGTGTATGAATGAGTGTGAATGTTGCACTGGTGTATGAATGTGTGAATGTTGCTCTGGTGTATGAATGAGTGTGAATTTTGCACTGGTGTATGAATGAGTGTGAATGTTGCACTGGTGTATGAATGAGTGTGAATTTTGCACTGGTGTATGAATGTGTGAATTTTGCACTGGTGTATGAATGTGTGAATGTTGGGACACTGAATGGAAATTAGCCTTTGGCTACAATCTGGCATGTTTACATTCATGCGGTTGTGTCTCATGTATGTTCATTAACATGCACTGTCCCAATCAAGTAAAATAATAATAATATTAAAAGACCGGTTGCATCACCATGATCTACAATCAGACATATTTAAATACTTTGATCGATTTGGTGTAGCAAACTCAAATAGTTACTTGTTAATGAAAATCTCATGTTGAAGTTGTTTAAGTCTGTTTTTATGTGAAAAGAATCCACTTTATCTTTAAAAGAAGAGTTTTTTTTCCTGTTTTATGTCAGGAAACCATTAGGCGTTGTTTTGATATTTTGATATAAAAAGTTATGTTGCGTTGCTTTAAATAGGCATTGTAATATCGCAACAGAGAGTTCTCCTGGGTTAAAGGATTTGATTGTATTTAGTTAATTCAGTGAAAATCCTTTCTTTGCAGCAGCTGTTGCCCACTCTGTCCAGCAGGGGATGGTATTGGCCCTTGTTTCCCTGATGCAGCCTTTGGGATAGACAACCGAAATGCCAGCGCTGTCTACAGAGACAGAAGGAGGGGTGGTGGTGATGTGGGGTGTGTGATGGGTTGGGGGGGTTAGATGGGGCTCAAAAAGCAGCCCGGCAGTATCAGCCATGTAGTCTTAACCGAGTCAGGAGGAGCTGATTGTTATTCAAAGTTCTGCGCGTCAGGGTCGTTAACGAGTCGATGACAAGGATTTTCTACCGCAGCTCGATCCCCTCACCGTCGCAGGCATCTATCTCAATTCCCTCAACATATGTGTTTGAATGGGAAATAAATCATGGTTCATCATTGGCGTCTCAAAACACTGTCACTCACTCTTGTTCAGCTCTTCTCCCTACCTTAGGTCTATTGTGTAATAACATTTTTTAACATCATGTAGGCATTAAATCACCCATCCTGAACATCACCTCTTTTACAGCTTTATCCGGTCAAGTGAAAAGGCAGGCCCCCTCCTGCTTCCATTGATCCACAGTCGTAGAAAATGCCCTTAGTAAAATACTGCTGCTTTTTCTTTATTTCATTTTTTTATTCCGGTGGATTTAAAGTCGGTCAGGCACATTATCAGACTGGGCCCAGCCGAGCAGAAACATTCCATAACCCCAACCTTCTCGCTGACCCCTCCCTTGCTTTTAACAACTGCCGACATAGTTTGGCTCTGTTATGTGATCATGCTTGGATGAAATCTGTCAAACAGCTCCCTGAGTTATTAGGCTGTCTGCGCCTGACCTTTCCGCAATCAAAGATATATGACTTAAGGGCTCGGATTTGCCATGGCAACGGCTCCAATTTGCCGCCGTGAGAAAAGGTCTAATTGTTGCAGAAATTTAATGATCTCGCCCCGACATCAGGGGCTGTGAGATTTTATGAACTGTTTACGCTATAATTTTCTTTTGTTAATGCATTCTGCCTTAACCCCTTCTTCCCCCGCTGGCTGCCTGCAGGGAGAAGAGGCAAGTGTGTGTGTGTGTGCGTGTGTGCGGGGAGGGGGGGCAAAAACCTGCATGTGTGGATGTACAGGGTGAGGGAGGGTGGCAAAAAAAAGAAGGAGGAAAAAAAAAGAGATTTCTGCCCTCAACCTGTTAGCTCGTGCGTCTG
This sequence comes from Perccottus glenii, assembly GCA_024416835.2. Lineage (NCBI taxonomy): Eukaryota > Metazoa > Chordata > Actinopteri > Gobiiformes > Odontobutidae > Perccottus > Perccottus glenii. Next base: position 6,079,378 of record CM044548.2, read on the forward strand.
GCGCCTCTTTCCCCCCAAAAAAGACAGTTTTGTCTTTTAAGAAAAGCAGCTGCCTGCCGTATTATCTGCTCTCAGCGATGTAGACATCAGTAATATATTCTACAAGGTCAAAGACAACTGAGATTAAAATGTCTAATCAGTTAATTTGTTTTATTGAGAAGGACTGCCGTGTGATTGGACACACAGAGAGATAGAGGGAGAGGAAAAGCTGGAGGGGAGGTGGAGCAACATTTGCACATTGGTATTTTGACTTGCTCTTGATGCGGGAGGGGGAATATGGCCGTGCCACTCAGTTATAGCATGTTGATGAAGCTCTGACACCCTTTTGTTTTTCTCCTTTTCTCTCCCCACTATTCATTTTCAATCTACGGCACATTCATACAAGACTGATTTTATTAGTTGCCGAAATAGACTTATATTTTATATCTCATTAAATATTCAAAATAAATTCAGCATATTTGAGTTGTTCATACATATTCAGTTTCGGTAACTAGGATCAGAATATTTTGATTGAGCCCATACCGCACAGACATTTTGAGTTTGGGTTTTGTGTGCAGATAATTCCATTCAGAGGACTGAGTTGAATCACAATTGATCTCATTGTTTTCTCTTCCCCTCCACTTACAATTAAATGTGCTGGAATATATTTCTATGGATAAAGTGGCTACAGTGGGGATTGGTGAGTTGTGGCCCAGCGCTCTTCTAAAGATAAAACAAGCTTCAGGAAAAGAAAAAAAAGACAACCGCATTACACACCACCTGACTTTACACTTATAAGTATTCTATTAATGACCTTTAATGCCTCCTTGTGACCTATATCGGCATGTAGGTTACAAGTGTGATGGAGCACTAATTAATTTAATGAAATAAGATCTTCTAATTGGTAAAGTTACTGTAACACACTCTGCTGCTTTTAACAAATGGAGGCGTCAAGATGAGAGCCATGCTGTTAAAGTGTGATTTCCTTTTTACTTCTTATTTTAAAGTAGATTGAAGTGGCACAATGGGAAACCTTTAAACGCAAAGTGGCCTGATGCTTTATGTTGGTGCTTGTAGATTGTATATTAATGATAAGCACCGTGTCAGTTTTGAAGTTAAATGTGAAAAATACGTCTCCAATAATATTTTTGCAGATAAAATGTAAGTGAGGCTTTTGTCTGTTCTAAGATATCACATCCACAAATTGACAGTGAGCCTCATCCTACTAAGAACCCCAATTGTCCCATAAAGTTGTTTTTATTGTTTTGAAATTTTTTAAACGTGGCTGATTGTCAAGCGGGCAGAATTCGTCTCGGTCAGCTTTGTGATCCATTTATGCTCAACCAGTGACATGACAAAAAGTGAACAACTGTTTCTTTTTGTGCTACATCCTGGGATTCTGCTAAAAAAGCTGTTTACCCAATGAAACAAAAGTAATAAGTATAAAAAACTTGGAAGGCATGGCTAATTTGCATAAACACACACAAATATAAATACTATTCTAGTTTTTGTGCACATACTGCTACACACACACCTAATAGGTCATTGAGTTAATTTGAAACTGGGCTGATGTTCCAGTCGACTCGTTTGGCCTTACCTCCGATTGCCCCTGTTACTGCCTCCTATTGCAGGATAAAGACGGGACGGGTGCCCAGCCAGAAGATACTATATAAGAGTACTGATATTGTTGAGTTTTATCCTTGGTTTTATTTTGTCTTTTGTCGGTTCATTCACAACAAACACGTAAGAGCTAAAAACACATATACAGTTAATTAGACCCCCTCATAATTTAACCAGAACAGGTAATAAACCAACAGAAAAACTTACCCTTTTCCCCATCCAGCTAGATGCTAACACAAGAAATCCCAAACCCACAAAAAGAGCCGGCAAGTAAAACACAGTGTCCTGCCGCCATACCTACACCAAACATTTGAAACTTCTCTGCTACTTAGCGACAAAAACTGCTGCACGTGAACGTAAATACTTGAAACTTGATAAACCATGTTTGTGACAGGGACCACTTCCGACCTCCAAGAGTGCACCTTTCACACATTAAAAAGTGAGCATTAAAGGGGCTTATAATATCTCATCCATAAACCTAATGTGAAAAAGTCAGTGGGAAAATTGCCTCACTTCAGTGAAAGAATATGTGGCAGTGGTCCTCTGTACATCAGTGAGTATAGGCTGCTCTCTAAGTACTTAAGGTGGTGTCAAATTTGCCAATCCCAGCTTTTGTGTACTATACAACCTAAGGTAACAATGGACAAAAACACTAAATTAAAGCATGGTGAAAATTACATATCCCCTTGACAACCTGAATATGGCCAATGAATGTGAGCGTCCGGTAAAAGCAAGTGTATACCTGACATGTGAATGCAAACGCATCGATAATGGAGCCACTATTATATTAAGGCACTATTTTCCTCTTTTAGATGTGAAGCTTTATTTATTTAGCCACTTTGCTAATTGTGGACTAATGGTGTGTTTTCAATGCATTGTACAAACGTGACCAGTGGTTTTCTAATAGCAGGATTATTAAAATGACTCCTGTGTTAGGCTTAACTGCAAAGGCATTACCCCGGACAGCATGTGTGTGTGTGTGTGTTTGTTTTTTTTCTTCCTCCATCAGGCATGTGGTTAAATGTGTCTCAGTGAATGTGACCTCCATTAGGAGCAGCTGAGAGATCCATCCAGGGGCAGTTTGTTTTCCAGAGAAGAGCAGCTATGGCGGACGGCCCTTGATTTATTAGAACCAAGAGCCAAGTGACCATGATGAAGTGCATTTCCATTTTAAAAGACTATACAGCCTCATTCAGACAGAGAAGGAGTTGGAATAGAGGAGAAATGCCACGAGGATGGACCCGGAGAAGTAAGACTGTAAAATGTAAAACAATCAAGACACATTTTGGTGGGACATTTTAAAAGTTATTGACATTACTTTGCACATGGTATTTATAAAAAGAAAACTCTTATACATGTCAGGACTGCTATGGGTCCCATTACTTTAAATATATATTAAACCTAAGTGCAACAATGTTCTGAATAAAATATTACAGTAAAATGTATTTATAAAAACATTAATCTAGTAAGTACACAATAAAGGCAATAATAAAGCATCAATAAATATGTACATAACAATGGATATTATCATTTACAAATCTTTTTTTAAATTAGCTTTTTAACCTTTATTTATCCAGGAAAGTCCCACTGAGATTACAAATCTCTTTTTCAGGGAGGTCCTGGCCAAAAACATGAGGTATGGTAACTTTGTTTCATTGAAATTGGTAAAAATCACCCAAAACCATTGAATAAGTGGTGGCAGAAAATCTCTGACGTCTGTGACACAGAAACAGCTCAAAAAAAGAAAACAAATGGAGAAATCAGAACCAAGTGAGAGGGCAATGCATTCATTAGATGATTAAAAAAATAGATAATTGTGGGATTTGACACTAAACTTAGAGCTAATTTAGGTTTAAGACACACAAACTTTGGTAAAGTGTAATGAATTGTGAGTATTTTGTGATGGTAAATTGGTTAATTTGAGCTTTTTTTAAATAATAAATAAGCAGGCTGAAGTTTTGGTTACAGCTGCTCATTAATGAATAATGAATTAAAAAGATTATAGATAATAAATTATATCTAACTTTATATGAGTCTATTCAAGATTTAAACAAAATACAGTAAATGAGCAAAAAGTAGATATTATATTAGTTGCATATATTACTAAGGAAGACTTTTATCAGTGAATCATGATAAATATAAAAGAAAATATAACTGTTAATGTAATATAGTTAAAAAACAATTACTCATATTTGAGATTTGTGTGCAGCCCTAAGATTCAACTCCAGGCTTGTTTTACATTGAGTACTTTTAAGAGACGTATTAAATACGTTCCTTTGGGAAATGGAAACTGGGAAAAGATATTTAATTTTCTTAACGCCAACATAAAAGCAAATCTGGGTTAATTGTTATGCCCAACGCAAGAGTAAATGATTTAGAGATGAAGAAAAAAACTGTTTACAGAAGGGACACTGATATTAGATGTTTAATCCTCTGTGAAGTTGTTAACATAGAGTAATGCCACATACATAAGTAGGAAAACATTTTAGGACAGCTTGTGCCAAACCTTGCAATCATGCAAGGGTTGTGTAATGAAAGTAGGGCTTTGGCAGCGCGGCGCTGGCTTGTCGACACAAACCCATGGGGAATATTACTTCTTTAAGTGTCTCTGCCGTTGACAAACTCACTCACAAAATCCTCTATTGACTCACGCAAAACACACGCAAATGCCGTTTGAAGGTGGCTTTGCATCCCGCGGTCGGCACGTAACAAACAGTCTGCCATCCTCGGGACAAGATGGAGTGTTTCTTAAATGAAAATACACCTGTCTTTAGGACAAATATGTGCCACTAATTACCTGTCTAACCTAAATCTCTGGGCGCCAGATGTTGCTAAAACACACAGAGACAGAGACAAATGGTGGCATGCTGTTGTAGCCCTGCACGTAAATATAGTAGAGGCTTAAATCATCTTTTCCTTGACCCTGTTAGAGAAGTTGTTCAATGTGATTTTGGAGTGCCCAGCCTGTAGGAAACTAATTGTAAAGATAGGGTAAGGTATCACCGTATCACGTAATCTCTCCAGCTCTCTCTTTGGCCCGAATGAGCTATAAGCAGGATTACATTTTGATCGGTATCCTTGCTTCCAATTCAGATTTCTATTTCAGTTAGGTCTCATCTCACCCCTCCTTTCTCTGCTACCATCTTGGCCGGATGAGAGAAAGGGCAGAGAAAAACATATCTTTGATAACTTGTAAAGTGGTGAAGAATTTAGAGGCTACATTCACAGAAGACCTTGAGAAACTTTCCAGGTCTAAGTTACAGTAACCCAATAAGAGCGCTTTTATGCCTCGCGCCTTCTTTCTCTTCTGTTGGCTTTTGTGCTTCTTCTCCAGTGTTCTCACATCTCTAGTCAGCTATCGAGTGGCTGTTCTCCCCACATTAAACAGTTGCTAAGATTTATTTAATGCACATGCTTTTCAGCCTCTTTATATAAAAGATGGATTACAACATCGGCATAAAAAGAAAAAAAAAAAGGAAGGAGACGGCCCTCGAGCCAAAGTTGTTAATGTGACTGTTTTTAACATTGAACCATCCAGATCATATTTTTATGTCTTCATAAAGACAATCAATTATTGAGAATTGATGTGTTTTCCACTGAGAATGTAGGATACTAGCAATAAAGTAGCTGTATTATGGCATTTAAATATTTGCATAACATAAAATACAAAAAGATTCTCCTTTCTGTGATATTTGTGTGAATTTCTGTGGACCCAGGAGTGACACAGCAAAAAGGGCAGCTACACGGTCCCTTTTTATATCACATTCTGGCATTCTGTTAAAAAGCTGACCGGCCGCTAGTTTTATGCCCATGTCATGCAAGCTCTTAATCCAATGGGGCAAATATTAAAGATAAAGCAGAAAAGATGCTATCCCCTATAGCATCTTTTCCCCCTGAATCAGGAAAATGAACAAGCACAGTTGAATATACAAAAATGTGGCTATAAACACACTGCATTTACTTCTGCTCCACTCCTAATACTTCCTCAGTTTCTCAGACTCTCGAGCCACGTTTGGAAAGTCTCTGATAGTACCTGTCAGGCCAGTCCAGGGACAAAAGTCTCTAGTCTGGTAAAATCTGCACTAAAGATTGTTGGAGTGCCAAAAGAAAAAGATTACTCTGCGCACACGTTACCTGCACTAAATGAAAAGTCTTTAGACATAGAGGCTCAGAAGATTTTCAATAACCCAACTGTTCTGAGCTCGGAGTTTTAGAGGCTACCCTCAGGTCCCAAATATAGGCTGCCTAATCCGGACTGACCCTCAAAAACGGTCGATTACATATTTTTAGATAGCTTAATTTTAATATGGCCAAAGTGATTTCACTGTAAACGACAAATTACAGTTGTTTAATAATAGATGTGCATAGATTTATGACTGACATGAAGTGCCCACATGTCCAGTGTGTGTCGGGGATCCTCAGGTTACTCCTGCTTTAGGGCCCCCAGTATCAATAGAATCTCTTATTTTAGAAAGAGACGAGACTCATAACAAATGGATGTCATGGAATTACTTAACATAACTTTAATGTGTATAAAAATGTTTAGAGAAAAAATATCTACAGCAGTGGCTGTACATTTCAGATTCTAAAATTGAAATGCTAAATTACACCAAGATTAAAGATATTGTTTTCTAATGTTCGCATCAACAGCACAATAGTCTTTCTAAGAAGACTTGCTGCTCCAGTATAGGTCCAAATGTTTTCTTCAAATCACAACTTTAATATGACTGATCCTTAAAGCTTACCCTAAAAAGGCCCGGGCCACATACTTTTAAAGACTTTGGTCTAGAACTTAAGTGTGGATTTCAAAATAAAACATTCCACAGCATTATGAGGAAAAGGCCCAGTTGTTGAAGCATGAGTCTACATCGCCCGTAAGCTGTTGGGTTATGATATGTCTGCATTAAAACCTCTGTGCACTTGGCAAATGAAGTGCCTCTGCTTCTTTTTCCCGCTCTCTTTGCAATCCCTCTTTCCTTCCCCTCTGTCTTCTTCTATTTCCCGACTGTCCATATTTGAATTATGAGTGAATGGGTAATAATAATAGGCACACCACAAACAGCTATGCTCGGCTTTTCCTTAAAGGACAGGATAATGAGAGCGAGTATCTATTTGCTCAGCATAATGTGTGTGTCTCCAGACACTGTTAAAAGACACGTGGACCTCTCTCTTTCAGGCACGGTGAGAGGTTGGCTGGGAGGGGGATTATGGGCTTAAAAATCATATGGAGCCTTGATTTTTCACTGTAATTTTTTCACCCCTTCCCCCATTCATTCAGTGTGGTTACATGCAAGTAGAGAAATGTGAATTATTGCCTTTGTCTGACTATAATAGGACTTCTTAAAATGCCTGTAAACACCTTAGTCCAACTACAATGGCAGTAATTTTAATTTCTCTAAGTTAAACTGACACAAAATGCAATTCATAGTTGTTCTCTGCTGCATGTTTACAGCTTAGGCGAATTAAGGTTGGACTAAAGGTTCTGAGCATGCTCCAGAGCCAACAGTGACTGTAAAAAAACAGCCCCGCAAAGATCCAACTTTAGACTAATAATTACATTTTTTAGACTGGCAAAGACTTACTTTAGGCCACTCTCCTGCTGGCTTAACTTGTTTGTGGGTTGTTTTCTTTCTAACAATAAAAAAAGAAGCGCCAGAACTATTATTAATTATTATGGCCAGAACTGAGAAGTGGCTTTAGATGAAGAAACCTTGCATGTTTAAAGATAAAGGTTAAATCTCTTTTAACCTTGCATGACGTGGGGTAAAAGCGGCACAGTGGCTCAGTGGTAGAGTGGTTGTCCTATAATTTGAAGGTTGGTGGTTTAAATCCCGCTCTCCACAGTTCTTACTGTTGTTGTGTCCTTGGGCATGACACTTAATGCGTCTTGCCTCCAGTGCCACTGCACTGGTGTGTAAATGTGTGAGAAGGTTTGGTGGTGGTCGGAGAGGCCGTGGGCGCAAAATGGCTGGTCGCTTGGACTCTTGGTAGAAAAGTGCAATATAAATTTAATCCATAGTTATTATCTGGACTTCTTAAGGTGAAAATGTTTCATCTCTTGTTCAAGGGACTTTGTCAATTCTGAGTCCAACTGATACAATAGCTGAGCTTTTATCTCCAGAGGGAGGGGTTTGATTTGAAACTAACTCTGATTGGACCAGGCTGTTCTGGTCTCATAGTTGTTAATTATGAAAGGGGAGTGTGACTCCTGATGTGAGAGTCGTTAAAGGCTCAGGTGAGTCGTTAGTGTCACTGTTCCATTCAGGTCTTGTTCCAGAGTGAAATAGTTTTGATTTAACACAGTGTTATAAAGGGTTGGCTCTTCTATGTTGATGAAAAGTCTTCACCTTGAAAGCTAAGTCCAGATGTCTTTAACCTTTTCTTCTAGATTACCTGGATGACTGAGAACCTTCACAGACCTGTTCCAAAGACGTTCATGTGGCCAGCAGGACTCTAGCCTCTAGGACTTGACTCGGAGGAGCCACCTTTGAAGGGCGCAGTGGCTCAGTGGTAGAGCATTCGCCCTTCAACCGGAAGGTAGGTGGATCGAATCCTGCTCTCCCCACAGTTCATACTGACGTTGTGTCCTTGGGCAAGACACTTAACCCGCCTTGGCCAATTTCTCTTAACAAAGGCTGAATGCGGGTAAATACCAGGCCACATGAATTCAGTATTCCCCCTGAGCTCTGTGGATTCAGTAGTTTGATTCCCTTCCATGCATGCAAACTTAGGCAGTCAGAAACAGTTGACAAATTGGATAGATTGGAAGATCAAGCTATGTGCCTAGTCTGACTAAGCTGTGCATGTTTTTTCAGACCAAATGCCTAAGAGCAATCATTGGAGTTTTTTATTCTTTGGTGCTGCTGGTAAGAGGTTGTGCCCTCCTATTGGTGCACCAACCTGTCAGTCTTAATCACAAATCACCAATATGCAGCAAAGGTAAATATGTCCATTAAAGGCCCCTGGGGGTGGGATTATAAGTGGCCAGCGGCCTATGAAATGCAGATTTCCCCGTTCAAAATGCTACACACACTGCTCTCCTGTGTGATATCAGCCATGAGTGCTCATTCTAATTATTTGGGCAAATGTACTAATTAGCTATCAGGTGCCCTCCTTGCCCCCATCCCCGCCCTCACTTATCATCCTCCCCCGACATCTTTTGTATTCAAAATAGGTTCCCTGCTTGGTTGGAATTTTTCTGGCCATCAGCAAATATTTACCAGTTCCATCTCATTATGTTCCGGGCTAAAATGCTGGCTATGAATATCTTAAGGCCCTTGGTACACGCCATCTAAACTTTGCCTTGACCTTTTAGTGCTGGCCGTCTGCACTGGCACTCACGCTGCAGTTTTAGATGTACACACATTTTCTCGCACACACATAAGCAGCTTCTGTGTCATGTCTCAGCTCTGTTTCGTAGTAGACTTAAGACTAAAACAAACTGATGATTATGCATATGCACCTTCCTCCGCATGGTTAGCCGTGCCATCTCTGCCTTCTGCTCTGATCGTTCCATTAACTTACACACCTCCTGTTTTATATATCTGCTTTAGCCCGATCAACAGAAGTGCTGACAGCCCTTATTTCTTAGGCTTTGGCGATTAGCAACTTGGTCCTTGTCAATACAATAGTAATGAATGAGCCAGATAAATGTGATTTGGGGGCATAATCATTTTTTTGTGATAGTTTGATATTGCTGGTCTGCATTTTTGCTTAAAACGCAAAGTGATTAATCAATAATTAATTTTGAAGCAGGGGCACTGATAGAGGCAAAACGATGAAAACATTTGCCATAAATCTGCACTTTATTGCTGATGCTATTGAAGGATTCGTAGTAGCACCTCGTCATTCTCTGTAAGTAGGCTATGTTGTGTGCATTTTTCCTTTTTGTACGGTTTGCAGAATAGCTGAGTAAAAATATTTATGTGTCATATTTACTGCAAAATGTCTCTATGCTGTGAATATTTGTGTACTTATCAATTTTCTTTTAACTGGAAGCTTATATTTGCAAAGTGTGATGGTAGTAAGTCAGATGAGGGATCACAAAAGTGAAGCTGATGTAGGGTTAAGGACTTCTGCTCTATATTTCCAGAAACAACTTAGCAGGGACCAGATGGTATTATGAAGGTTTATATGTACTAAAAAGCTGAATGGAGTGGTTAGCCATGAAGCCAGAAGGTTGTGCAATCAAATCCCACACTGACCAGCAGAAGACAGTTCTCCCTGCGCTCTCTTGTTTCCTCCCACTGTCCAAAAGTTAATCCGATTCCCATTTTAATTTCATGTCTTATATAGTCTTATGACTTGCGTATTAAGGACTTTTCACTGGTTAAAAGTTTGGAACTAAAAGGATTTTTCAAAAGTCTTTTGTTAGGATACAAAACTTTGAATAAATGAAGGCTCATTCTCACTTTAGTTGTTTTTGTCCTTTTAAATATTGAATGTGCATTAAGTGAAATAGTAATAGTAAATAGTAATAGCCCACACTATTGTAACTAACGTGACACACAAGTATTTCCGGTTTTTGAAAACTGTATCTGGGTAAACAATTACAATAGACTGATGTGAGCCAAACTAATCCAAATAGCCTAATATGAGCCATAAGAATAATAGCACTATTTGAAAACAATTTCCCTGCTGTTATTTCAAAAAGGGATATATGGCCCTTGCTGCATGATCAAAAAGCACAACATATGTCTCTCATATATTTTTGGGTGGGTATTAAAAACAGAAATGACACAAGCCATAAGAAATGCAAAGCATCTGATAAATTGCACCCAAAATCTATTTAAAATCTCAACCATCTGATGTTACAGAACGTTTATTTGCTTAACAGTTCAGATATTTGACATTTGAGTTTTGCTTCACATTTGCTTTTAATGGAAACAACTTGTTCCCCATTGACTTCCTGTAATTGATACTTGTAATAAATGTAGTGTTTTCATCCACATGCACTTTGTCCGAACTGGACTTGGGTTCTTGGTTTATGCTAACACGTTTGTCCGACCTAAGATTTGCTGTTGGAGTTGACTTTTCCACAGTTTGGCAGTAGACTAACTTTACTTGTCCTAACGTATGTACTCTTTTGCCAGCAGCCAACATTTGCCAACCTCATAATGAGAAAATCTCAACAGAATCTGTGTTAAAAAGTTAAAACATCATATTTGAGTGAGGTACCTGCTAGCTAATATAGATTAGAGCATATCCATATACTAACATGGTCTTGCACTTTAACACATCCAAACTTTTGAAGCTCAAGAGGTTCTCACAAGATAAAAAAAATTACTTTGGTCAGAGACCTGCTTGCATCGATCTAAACAACTGCACTGCTGTTGTGCTTTATTGACCATACTTAAAGCATTTTTTATTTTGTAAATGTGAATCTCCTGAATGTTTAACATACTGTATATCTTATATTGATTGTACAGTTGAATATTTGGTCTGCTTCTAGCTTTACGCAGCTGTATTCTCTTCAGATTCCACAAAACAAAAAAAAGACTTTAGCCCTAAAAATATCCCTCTACATCATCATCAGTTTAGATGTATAGCTCTCTGTGTATGTGTTTAAAGGAGACAATGGTGTGAATTTAAAGACAATGCTGTGTGCTTGCCAGCGCTTTGATGCTGAGCCAAGCTCCATCGTTCCCAGAGGTACTTACCCTGTCTCTTCCTACCACATTGTTAAACACTACCTCTGTACGCTTTTATAACACCATTGTTAAGCTCAATAGATTTTTATTTGGCCGCGTTACCCCCTCCCCGGCTCTCTCGCTCACTCTCCTCAACCCTCCGTCTCTCTGCCGAGTCGTGTTTGTATGTTTGCATTGGCCTGTCCTTTCACCTGGAAGTGTCTAGGTGTGTATTTATAGTTCCTTAGACAGCAGACATAAGACCCAAGACCAAACATCCTCTTCCTCTCTGGGAATCGGACAGACTCAGACAGGTTCTCCTCGTAGAGTCTTCTGTTGAGCCTAAAATACACAGTTATATCATCAAGTACAGTGTGAGAACTGTTGTGTGGTCAGTAACTATAGCTTTAATTTAAAGGTTTAATTAAAGACAATATCTAGATATAAAACCTCAGGAAAGAATCTGTTATTTAAAAAGCAGATTCTCCACATTTCAGTCCTTGACCTATATAACTTCCTCAAATTAACTTTTAAATTGTAAAAACTGTAGCCAAGAGAATATTTTACTATTGACTTTTGGTGAGGCCTATAGTTTATTACAATGTAATGTAAATGTCCTGCCAATTTAAACAGAAAGAAAATATAACATAGCGTGACATGCCATGCTTTGCCGGATTTGAGAAAGCTGCATGTCAAATATGACAAACTAGTATAGATATATATTTCTTTACAGTTCCTGAATCTCTGACATAAAGACAGCCTTCAAAAACAAACCTCATAATTCCAAATCTATTGGAGATTTTAACCCAAGAAATTCAACTATTATACGGCGGCTAATAATTATTCAGGATCCTGGTTCTGTTACCTCCTGTTCCTACAGCTGCCCAGAGCGGACAAACTGAGCACTGCTGGCGGAAAAAAACTCATCTTTCTTCTGGATCTGTTCATTGACAACAGCAGGGTTCTGTAGGGCTACCATAGCTGTTCACATGCTTCAAAAAAAAAAAAAAGATATAAACTGCACACTCCATCTTTTAAAGCTATTGTAGGCAAGTGTGTGTACAGACTTAATAAAAACCTTCAGTTTATTCAAAACAATTACAAGAAGCTGAAAACTAAGATCCAAAAAGACATTATATATTGTGTTTTTTGGTTCATCTAAATTATTTTTGCATGAATTCAAGGCAAGGCAAATTTATTTGTGTAGCACAATTTATACATTCAGCAATTCAAAGTCAATATACTGTAACAAGTGCAATCTGTTTTCAACCCTTTCTCTTCTGTCTCTTGTTGCCACTGCTTGATCCAATAATCATAAAGGAAACAGTGAATGGGACGGATGAAGAATTCAGGAGAAAGAAAAGTATGGACAGGATGAGGAGTAGGTGCTTGTGCTTGAGCCATCTGTTGTGTCTTCCCAGCAGCAGAGCAGTAGAAGGTGAAGTCTGTCCACATCCATCCTCTGGCTGCACATCACAGGCCGCCTTTGGCCCAGTGTCGGCCCCGCTGTCACTCTGTGTGTTTGTCTGCGAGAGTGTTTGTGCATTATGAGGCCAGCGCGGACCCCAGACTCTAACTGCTCCTGCTGCTTTAATGAGCAGGGCTGGGTTGCCATGGCTAGGGCACAGTAATACAGTACACACCATCCGTCCTGTTACACCCTGCCCATGCTCCAGCGCTACGTCACTCCTCTCTGAAATCACACACAGACATGTCAAAACTCACAGGATTCAACTGGAAAATTACAAGGAAATATGAAAATCAACTCAATAACGTATCTAGAGATGTCAATCCATATAATATTGACATTCAAAGCAAAAAAAGTATGTATAGTGTTTCAGAAATTATGTTTAAGCAAACTGTCTTGGTTGGAGATTATATGGCAGACCTTTTTGTAATAGAGGAAAAAGGTTAAATTCTGCTTCCACAATTCTCTTTAAAGTGAACAGCTTTGGTAGCGCTGCAGGGACATGGGACCATAAATATCCTAAACCTTTGTGCAAGAATGTGTGCTCAAAAAGAAACATGAGTGTGCTTTTCCTCCAGTAGTGCTCAGTTTGTCTGCTCTAGGAACAGGAAGTAATGGAGCTTCCGCCTAACCTAGCTGGATTTTTGAGAGATTTGTGAATTTGTTTACTAACTCACAAAAATCCAGAACTGCTCCCAGCAAAGTATTGATGGTCCGAACCCTGGCTCGTTGTCTCCAATGATGTGGCAGCTCTGACAGGCCTGGGCGTGTTTTAGGTTTGAAGATGTAGCAAATGTTTTACCGTTACAAACTTAAACAACATGGCGCTGGTCTGATTGGATAAAATCTGCGCTGATAAATCCAATCACATTTCATTTACATTTACATTTATTCATTTAGCAGACGCTTTTATCCAAAGCGACTTACATTACATTACATTACCAGTGTTACAGTCACTGGAGGCAAGGTAAGTGTCTTGCCCAAGGACACAACGACAGTATGAACTGTGGGGAGAGTGGGAATCGAACCGCCTACCTTCCGGTTGAAAGACGACCGCTCTACCCACTGAGCTACTGCCGCCCATTTAAAGTACCTGCTTTTTTGCAAATGCTTCAACAAGAGCCTTCCTAGATGGTTCTGTGGAACAGTTCTCTCTGGCAGTGTTAGGTTAGCTTCCACTGGGTTCTGAGGAGCTATTAAAGTCTATTTTTCCAAGACAGGCATATACAAGTTTACAACAGCAATAGTTGTTTTATGTTCAAAAGTCTTGGGCAAGACACTTAACCTCCCTTGCCTCCAGTGGTCAATGGAACCTTAATGTATGTCGCTTTGGATAAAAGCGTCAGCTAAATGACTAAATGTAAATGTAAATTGCTTTTAAACCAGATGTGACACAACAAAGTAAAATATGGCCACATATTTTTAATAGACTATTTATGCTCTTCATCATACAAATGTACTTGCTAAGACTATTGATAAATTTCTCTAAGACTGTTGATGAAAACATGAAAACACTCTTCCTGGAAGGGTATATTCTTGCATCTTGGTGGAATTTGGGAGCATTTTGAAAGAATGGCAGCAAAAAAATGCTAATGTGCGTGAGTGTGAGAGGCCGCCTGGTCTGTCGCCTGGCCAGCCAGTGTGGCAGTGTTTTAATGATGCATCTGCTCATGTCAAATGATTCTGGGCACATGGCAAAACCCAGGGCTGCTGGCCTCTTTGATGTCACTGCGCACATGCACACATACACACGTACACCATTTCTCGGGCACGTGAAGATGCTCACGTGCACGCTCCCATACAGCGCTGTACCGGGCAGCGGTTCACTCGGGCCCCCTCTGGTGCTGTGGTGGCTGGTTTTAATGTCCCTGCCTAATGATCTGGCACGCGTCGAAAGGTAAATGATAATTTGCTTTAAGTGGAGCCTTTAGGCGGAAAAGCCTAGTAGGGCTTAGCTGTCTCCTAGAAATGACTGTTTACCTCAAGCAGCTCTCGACAGATTTAATTTCAAATATGATTTCTTTATGGAGGATGCTATGAAGAGCCATGCATCTGTATGTCTTGTGTTGTATTCTGGGAGATTGTCCATGAACATGATTGAAGACAGTTCAGTTGGAGACAGACACCGGTGGACAGACAGAGTCATAGGAATTACCACACAGAGACAGAGGAGAAGAGAATTACTTTTTTAATTTGAGCCTGTGAAAGCACATTCTGAGGAGACGGCATGAACACGCAGCCATGGTGTCGTGTTTCTTTGTAGGAGAAATCTGGGCAGTTTCAAATGACTTTCTCATCACTGAAAAGGGGACTCATTATCACTTTTGTATACTCTCTCCATTCCATTTTTCATCAAGCTTTGTAAGCACAAAAAGTGCTAAAGCCGTTTTTTTTGTTGCCTGATTCTCCGCACTTGTAAATCAGTCGAGAGTTACTTGTGATGAGTGAGTGGGGAAACTGCTGAAAGTAAATGTCTTAACACCACAACATGTTGGGAACGTGACAGCTTTCAGTCTTTTGCATCAGAGCGCAAATAGAATTGATCACATTTTTGTTGTGCCAGACGGATAAACTGTAAACAAAATGCCAGAAATTTCTAGTATCTAGTCAAATACTTTAGACTCATCAACCTCTTACAGTTCCTAAATGAGACGTCTTGGAACAGCAGTAAAAACATTGCGACTCGAGTGTTTATTTGCAAAGCGATTCTCCGTGTGAATGAACTCATCTGAAGACATGAGGATGGAAGCCTGGAGCAGGAGCTGAGAGGAAGAGCCAAAGAGTAGACGAGGTGATAGTAAACATCAAAGAAAGGTGAGGAAAATAGACAGCTTGATAAACCACAAAGCTGTTCAGATCATGGGGAAACACGACGAGGAGCGAACACTTGACAGCTGATCTTCGCACGTGGCTTTAGGCGGATGTCCTGTCTCCTTCTTCCCTTTAGCTCCGCTTTTTATCCTCTCCACATGAAGTAATTTCTTGTTTCTCTCTATCCTTCCTCTTCCAATATGTCTGTCAGAAAATCACTTCTCACTTCCACGCCTCTTTGGCTCCCCACCAGTGCTTACTCAGGTTCACCTCTTGACACATCCACACCTTCAGCCTTGAACCACTTTAAAAATGATGTCTATACGGAAATATGTATACCATCTGGCTTTACTACCCAGAATCCTTTGGTGAACTACAGCCAGAATTAGCACAAATAATACAGTGTATCAGAGGCAGCCAGAAATCCAATCTTAATATAAATACTCTAAAAGACACCATAGAAAGTAGTTATGGTACCTTTGTTTTTGTGACAGGTTGGGGTAGTGGATGGAACATGAAACCCATGACTTTACGTGTACCTGAGACCCACAATGACTTCATTGATTGACAGCTGTCAGACAGACAGACACGAGTAACATAGTATTTTGAGATGGAGCGGTGCCTCTTTGTCCCTCTTTCACCAGTATCAGCAAAACCCGAAGCAAGGACTGACGAGGCCTTGTTAGAGAAAATGAGGGCAGCGTGAGTGATAGACAGTGACTTTGGCATTATGGCTAATTTAGCCTAATGTACAAAGCATAGACTAATGAATTGTGAGAAATGTTAAAACAAAACAACAATGCTTTTGATGAATTTTGATGTAGGTAGAGACAATTCAGTCAAAAATCAACAATAACACACTGACTTTATGAGATAAAAACACGCACACAACTAAGAACAAGTGATAAATCTGCAACTGTGTTTTTCTAAGCACTTGAACTCATCATTAGCTACATCTTGCTACAAACCTTTGTTTATGTGTATGACTTGGTCAGTCACTGCAGTGACCTAGTTCTAACCCTGTGGTGGGCAAACTAAGGCCCAAGGGCCACATGCGTCCCGTTGGGCTGTTTAATCTGACTTGCCAAGCATTTACTAATATTTTATTGATAATTAAACACTGTATTTATTTATTTTTTATATTCTGCAGTGATCATGCTCCAAACGGTTAAAACCTTTCCTAAAGCTAGCATCTCTATCACAGCGAGAGATAGTCGAAAGTGGGACTAGAAACAATGATTTGGCATTATTGTAGCCCCATTTTTACAGATCATCGTTATAGTGTTTCCTTCCCCTTTAAATTATTAGTTATAAGTTATTATGTATTATGACATTTTTACAAGGTGTTTAATGGAAAAAGAGCATTTTGTTTAGGTTGATGTAAACTGAAACAATTACTGTTCCTCCAGTCATTAGCAGCTACAACACGCAGGAAAAATGCAATAGCCTATCTCCAGATTCCCACTAACATCTTCCCGTTATTGTTTCTGAGCGCACCACTATTATCCCCATCTTGTTCCGAGACAACTGCAAATCAAACCGAACACAGAACAAATATACATTACTCCCACCAAGAAACACTAACCATGAAAATGTACAGTGAAGACTGTGAAATCAGGAAACTCCTGGAAATAAGTTTAACCGAAAAGACAAAACATTACTGTCCTGTCACTGCAGCTGTTTGGGGGGCACCTAAGTGAACAGAAGTAAATATTTGAAAATACATTGAATTGGTGTAAAGAGTAGATGTTTGAATAAATAGGTTGTCCTCAACTCAAAAGCAGCACATTGGACATTTATATTTAGATGTATTAAGATAAGATGTAATAGACTTGGCATCAAATTCTTTTTCTTTTCTATTAAAGAATATTATTTGGTTTCTGTCAATTTGGGTTGGATTTTCAGGGGTACAAAATGACCTATGAAGGCTAATGGATAGACATACAGCCAATCAGAATTCAGGGAGCAGCACCAACATAACACAGAATAAACTGCCTGCATGTTAACACAGTTGCCCGGAGAACTGTAGTGTGTCCTCCTCGAACACAGAACTATTCACAAACATAACTGTATTCAGCAATATTCTCCATACAACTTGACAGAAAGTGGTCAAACTAAAACAGATGAGTATATTTCACTCTTGTCCATGGCCCTTAGGTGTTCCTGCAGACATTGTTGGAGGTTGCTGTGCTCCTGTGACAAGAGATTGACAGAAAATGGAGAGAAACAACACAAACAGACACTGTGAGAGACAAGAGGTAGACAGAAGATCACACTACACAGTTTGCATGTCACTCACTCACTTGATTTCAACTATAGCAGGCTTGTCATTACTAAACTACTCCCTCAGTCACCCAGGGAGCCTGTCATTCACCGGCTGCCTCCCCTTCCAGTAAAAGAGCCTCCTTACACAGTGCTGCCAATGGGTAAACACAAGTAGAAGATTGCATTTCTCTCTCCAGGACGCTTCCCTTTTAAAAACGTCTTGACAAAACATCTTTCTCATGCTTTTTATCTCTTTCCTTGTCTTAAACTTGTGGGGAAAAGGGCATGCTTTTAAGGAGAGATGGTGTTAAAGTGATGTTGAAATGTGATTTTCCAGGCATTAGCTGTACATGTGTTTGGTCGAAATAGCCGCGGGGAAAGGAGATGGTGTTGCTTTAGCTGCTGATTTCTTCCTGCTAAAGGCGAAAAGAAGGCGGCCCCTTGGGGAACAAAGCCTCGGGAAATGTCTGGATTGCTCTTAAGAGGCTGTTTCCCCCAGCTGTAATGGAGTGTGTTTCATAGAGAAACAAGGGATTTGTAGCACAAAGTTCACTTCATGTTCACTTAAATGTGTGGAGGCAGGAGGAGAGTTACTGGCTACTATTCTGTACAAATAAAATGGAGATGCTAATAGTTAATTCGGTTTTAATAAAGCCACTTTTAAGCAAACATTTTGGTGCTGGATATACTTGCTTTTCCATAGCAGAATGTGCATAGAAACAAGAAAAGCATATGTGTTAAGTGCCATATTTGCCTTTTTGTATGCAAATTAGCCATGTGCTTTTTGCTGTTGGTTTCACTAGTGGCTTTTCCTGCTTTATATATTACTTTCGCCGATTGTGGTATGAGCGTCTACGCTATGTACATAATGCGTCACTCTTGATGCCAGCTGGATATTTTACTTAATGCCAGGAGTCAGCAATAAGGGTACAGTAGCTTTCCTCTTTACTGTGTTGCTCCTGTAGCATAAATGGGTCACAAGACTGCGATGAGATATTGGTGAGAGAAAGGAACAACAAAGTCACAATATCTCACAAATCAAATGTAAATGTAAGTATAACAAATATGTGGCCTATTTAAATTTCTGGTCAGAACCAAAGCTCTTTTGGAGCCAAATATAATCTCTGGCATTATGTCTACTTTTCTTATACAGTTTAGTGTGCATTCATGCATAAGCAACAATATTTTACTTTTATACTGTGGTACTTGAAATACATTGTTTTCACACATCTCAGTAGTTTACTTTGTGAGCTGCGTCTTTTGCTTGTATCAAGATGTTTTAGACATTTTTCAATTGCTCCAAACAGTGTCAAACATTTGCTGCAAAGTGAAAGTTCTTGATAAGCACTTCTGCTGGTGATAGATGTTTTGCTTGTGTGTACGTTCTCAATGTGGCCTCCACCCAATTCAATTTATTTAAAGACACTGACTAACTCCAATTATGTGAGACCCCTCCTTTGATACGCTGTTTTCCTTTCTTCGCCAGCCATCTTTGATTCCTGGGCCGATCCGCCTCCTCTTGCACACAGCTGCCTCCTCTCTTGTTGTTCTTGGCACCACATCCAAAAGTCCTCCAGCCTTTCTGCAGTCCCCTCTAAAACCAAGAGGGACATCAAAAGGCTTTCGCGGGGCTCTGTCGACATGAACATCACTAAACCTTCCGTGTCTGTGCTACGGCAAGCGGAGAGTGGCTGTGCGTGAGGAAATGGGAGGGCGGTGGTTGGAGGGGACGTTGCAAAAGACTCCCTTCGGCCCTGTTTGTAAAAACACAACAGTGGAGGCTAAGGGCACTCTTCTTTTCCAACACAAAAAGCCTAAGGTTAAAGCTCAAACCACTGATCCCCTTCCAGCAGCCACATTCCTCCTTTCCTAACCCCATTCCCAGCGTTTTATTCCATGCCATTCCATTCTGTGCCGTGCTACTTTCCCCGGCGATCCAAGTGGGCCTGGAACTAACAGGTGCAGTTTGCCTGACCTTGGTTGTTTGAAGAGATTATATATTTAGCAACGTCCTCCGCTTTTGTCGAAAAGCGCCGTTCCCTTTTTCCTCTCCGCACTTGTTCTTTTCCTCCCCACTGTCCTCAATTACAAAGCACCTTTATTCCTCCAGCTGCGCTTTGTGTTTGCCAACAGATTACGCCACGGACGGAGGAGATGTTGAGGAAATGAGCAACCAAAGTAAAAGAATTTCAATTGTATTCTAGTATTCTTTTGTTGTTTTGAGGTTTTATATTAAGTGCGTAACACTATCTCTTAAATGTACCTTTTACTTTGGAGTTTGCTCGAATATTAAATTACTTATTTTGTTTATTTAGACAAGAAGCATACATAGTTAAAGAAAACAAAATACAACATAAATTGAAATGTACAATATTATTTCATTTTACTTAACTTTGGGAGAGAAATGCACACATTTTTTTTTTATTTGCACATACACTTAAGACTCAAAGGCCTTTCCCTAGAATCACACCACAGCAATTCAACAGTCAATACAATATCAACAAACTACAGCACTATACATTATCAATAATTAACATGGGCATTAATTGCGATTTTTCGAATGACAGAGAGGTGAATGTGGCACAGAGTGATGGATGTAATGTGCTCTATAGAAAGGGTCCTTTATACAGTATTTCAATGTAGATATAGATTAATAGAAGTCTTTGTCGTGTCACATTAAATAGCCATAAAGATATATATAAAATACAAAGAAGTTGTGAAAAAACTGTTGGCAGGTCTGTAGATAAGTTATCATTCATGAAAAAATTAAACCTGGAATATATTATCATAACAATTGTAAGAATTTTAGAGGTAGGCAAACCAGTCAATTGCCCAGGGTCCTAAGTGGAAGAGGGGCCCAACAGATGGCTGAATATATCTGTGAAAAAGAGTTTGTTGTAAATAGTGCAAATACCATTGTCATACAGTATATTTGGATAATTTGATTTTCTATGGCCACGTGTACATTTAACATATGTCAAATGACTGCTGTCCAAAAATGAAAACACTTTATGTGCCTCAAATACCACCTTTAGTGCATCTGGTAACATGAGCAGCATGCAGCACTCCGAACTTATCAAAAAACTCAAAATGCCAGTTGATTTCAGAATTTTTCTTTTCTGTAATGTCTTGTTTCCATATTAATTCATCTTTCTACTATGAAACTGCACATCCTAAAAATGTAAAGTAGTAACATGTAAATTTTTGGTATTTAGACATCCAATTGTGAATGAGACATTTCAGGGCATTGCAGAGTCAAAGGTGAGGCGAGAGGTGGGCCCTGCCGGTCAGAACAGTGCATATGTCTGGTAACTGGGTGTAAATGTGTCTCACTGTTGTGTTGTGGCCCGGCAACCCATCCTGAGTGATAATAGACCTGGCAACAAACAGGGCAAGGAAGGGGGCGGCGCTGGAGGGCTGTGTGTGTGTGGCATCCATATATTCACAAGGCTGCATATACATGTTTATATGCAAGTGTGTAACCGCGTGTGTATGTGTGTGTGTGCCCGGGCTCGTCGGTTACCAGGGAAATGGATGTGTTGGCCTCATCAGAGAGTCTCCAGCTGGTGGAGAGGCTTCGGAAGCGGCGCCTTGGCAGCAGCCCGGTCAGGGGGGAGTTTGCATCTGTGCTGCCTTGGCACTGGACTGGATTGTGCTTGTGGTAGATGGAGGTGGCTGGTCGGATGGGGGGTAGGCAGTGGGTGGGTTTGGGTTTTTGTGTGTGGAGGATGTTGAGGAGTATGACGGGCAGCCCTTTCACCTCTTAAAGTGATAGTTCATCCTTTATAAGGGTTTGTACTGTTAATAGTGTATTTCTTATTAGCTTTAGTTGATAATAGTCAGCCTTGTTGTGTATTGAATGAAATGAGGTATTTTCTGATGTTTGATTTTGGTTCACTTCCACTTCTTGGCTATAGATGTCCCCATCATGGCAGATTCTGACTTTATCATTTTCCAAACATAGACAGAATAGGTGCAAAACATAAAGACACACAACAACTGTGGTTAAAGGTGGAGTGTGTCGTTTTTGTCTTTTTAGCAACATCTGGTGGCAAATGTGCAAAATTCAATTCCTCACACTTCTTCTTTAGAGCATAAAATAAAACTGTGGTTCCCAAACAATGGGTTAGGGCTCAACAATAGGTTGAAAAAGACTGGTTGGTGGGTCAAAGATTATTCAAACTCAATAAAGAAATAGTGTGATGGATTTTTGATCCAAGATCCAAGAAGAAAACAAACACTGTGCTAAAATAATAGTGTGCTAATTTTTCATGATAAGAATGAAAAAAAGAAGATTTAAACAATGACTAAAATAAAATGATGTGGGTGAGTTTTAGGTTTAGGTTTAATGCAACCTTTTACTGTAACTTAAAAAACAATTTGCTGCTCTAATTGGGTAAAACTGCGGTTACTCACAGATAAATCCACTCATCAGTCAGTTATTAATTTAAAAGTAGCTGCCCTTTGCACACACCTTTTACTGAAGCCCGACCAGAGTCAGACTATCAAAGTTAGAAATATTAGTTCCATAAAAAATCTGTTTCTGTTGAGTGGCATTTTGTTGGCCCACCAATCCTTGGACAGTACAAAAGTCGTGCTGTGCCATTTCCTCTACCTTTTTGTTATAACCTTGCAGATGTATGCTAGTCCATGCTACAAACTGAGTTCATATTACTGGTCATCAAAGTAGATCATTTCCTGGAGACTGCTTCAGAAAACCTGGCCTTGGAGTCCAAAAAAAAGACGCCCAACTGTTACAATTGTACTAATAAGATTATGATGAAATGCCTTTTTTACCTTTCATAGCACAGACGGCAAAGTTGAGCTGTTGCTGTAAACTTCTATTAATATTTTGAGGGTTGTTCTTTGGGTCTAACTCGTACTGTTATTCATTCACCTTCACAGTAAATGTAATTTGCCGGATCAAAATCACTCATTGGTAATTTGATCACACTGTATTGTAGGAGACTGTAAGGTCATGAAAAATATAGTTCACACTGTAATGGCTGCCTTACAGTAAGACAATTTATAGTTTAGATAGATAGCTTTATTTTTGGTGTAGGTCTTGCCTTTCTCTTTAAACTGTACTTCTAAAAATCTCAAGTAACAATCCCTTTCACTGACATCACTCACATATACACTTATAACTGGCTCACTGAAGAGTCGTGCACCACCACTAAAGTGCAAGTTCCATCCTAATTTGATATAAGGAGTGCTTGCCATAGATTTTTCTGTCTCATATCACCTTGTATTTTTTGCTTTTATCCGACACATTTTCACTTCCCCTCCTCCCGCCACTCCTCCTCCAATATGTCCCCCACCTTCTTTTTTTTCACCTAATTTTTCTCCCCTTCTCCACATTATTTAGGCTTTTTATTCACACTCATTTATCCTTCTGTCCTTTCCTCCTGTTCTACATCTGCCCCTTCTCCTTGAAACGTCTGTCGTTCAAGAATCAATAGAGAAATACATCTTTGGTATTACTAAATTATAGGGATAGGATAAATATTATTAGTGTCGTATTACCCTGTGTTTAAAATAGTGTGTCATCTGTGTTACTTTGCCGGCTGCCATTAAGTGTCTTGTTAATATGTTTTTCCTGCTACATGTGCAGTGGATTACAGAGCCCGATGTCAACCGCGATAGCAGGAAGTTGTCTGAGGAAAGCGTTTAGCCGCTTCACAGTCCCAGTGGTTTGGATGAGCCACGTATCAAAGAGCTGGGGTGAAACACAAGCCGTCAGGAAATGAGCCTCAACACGATTGGCTGACCCCCGACCTGTTTGCTTTGTTCCCATGGCGCCCAAGTGTGTGGCATGTGCTTGTGTGTGTGCATGTCTGATTGTTTTATATACAGTATTAGAAGCAAATGGTGTTGGTTTGAGATTTTTAGCAGTTGCACTGGGGTTGATGTTGAAAGTTGGTAGCCTGGCCATTCCAATTCTTTTTTTATAGAAAGAATTAGTCTTGACTTGGGTTAGAGTTCCAGGGGGCGCAAAAAAGAAATAAATGTATGCAGATTAAAATAACTCTAAATGTTCATGGATAGACATAGAGCCAATCAAAATTTAGGGGCAATACTAACATACGCAGAATAAATTGCCTTTCGACCAATGCAATTTGAAAAACATACAACTAATCAGGTCTGGTCCATTCTGATAAACGGTTATAATTTGTGAGGTCCTACTGAGCTCTGTGGAAGTCAGTTTTAATGGGAGGAGTTCCATTCCCACTTCACTTTGCTGAGAAAATGAATGGGTCTGACTGGCCAGGCTAGAGTTACTTTAGATAGGCTACAAGGTGATTGGAGGAGTCATGAGGTGTTTTTATTTAATCAGAGCAAATCCATGTTGTTTATCATTATTAACAACAGAGGTTGCTTTATTACCAAACATTTTAACCACATCTATAACTCCCAGAGCTGCCACCTTATTGGTCCAAACCAACCATACTTTGGAAATAACATACTTTTGAATGGAAAAAGATCACTTTCTGTGAGTTTGTGAACTCACAAATCCCCTGACAGTACAACTGCTAAGCACAATAATAGTGTGCCAAAGAGAGAGAGTCATCAGAGAGAAAACATTTCTGAAAAGTGTACCACAGACTTCTAAGGTTTAATAGTACTGGTGGCCTATGCACAGTGAAATAAACTTCCTCTCAATATAATAAAGGAAAGCTCTCCACTGAAGGCCCAGTGGAGAACAGGGGCCTCGCTGATCATCATCTGTAGCGACACACTACTGTACATCTATCCACAAGTAGTCCAGACGACCCCACTTCAAATATCAGAACTCTAATCACTTTATTTACTTCAAAGGAGCAGTTAAAAAAAGGCCATCAAATAGGCCACATTTCAGTTTGCCTCTGATCTCCAAATGGAAACACAGTGTATACACATGCACATCATATCATTATCCCCATCCCCCAATTCACCACTAATCACTCACCCAGCCCGGATCAGACATAGTTCAGATTCTCCGGACATTCTTGGTGTATTCAGCTGTCCCTTTTTGTTTCAAGCCTGGGCTTGAGCCTAACGAGACCCAGGCGATCATAAAGTCACTGCAGCCATGTGATAAAACCCAGTGTGACGATAGTCGTCTGTGGAAAAGATGAAGGAATAGCAGGAGGGAAAAGTGGCTGGAGTGAGACCAGGACAAGATCAACAATACACCCTGTCGCCGTGGATCAACTCTTAAAGACAGCTAATGGAAAGACCGAGAGAACACTGCTCTCTTATTTCTGCTTTTGATAACATAGATGTGTGTGAGGGTCACATGTGTTTCTCTGTAGAAATGCTTCTCTTCGCTGTGCGCTGACAGCTTCACGGTGTCTGATAATGCTTTGAGCAGAACCACATTAAGATGTTCAAATGCACAGCCTTATATTATGACATCCACAAAAGGGACCTTTGCACTGATCCCTGTTAAAAGTACCACTCTGCATTTAATGCTACATCTTTTATTTTTATGCCTAGTTTGTTGTGTGCCATGCTTTCATTGAGTAATAAACATATATTTATATTTTTTATGCAAAATATGTGTACAGTGCTTTGCCTTAATATTTTCAAGCTTTTCTTTTTAACCCCAAAGGACTGGTTTAAACCCAGTATATAAGTAAATATGATATTTTAATGATGTGCTTTTTGTTTTAAACATAATTCATCTTGTGTGTCTAAGGGTTTATTATAAACAGGCTCAGTGGGAACACTTTACATATTTCACTTTCTCATGTTCAAAGTTTTTTCTTAATTCTTATTGCAACACGACTAATGACATCTGACTTAAAACAGGCCTCACACATCCCTCTAGCCTCTGTGCTGTGTATGCATGTGTGTGTGTGAGTGTTGAGTGGCTGGGGAGACAGTTTGCCGTCCTTTCCTTCCATGTTCAACAGCGTGTTTGCGTGTCTCAGCTCAGAGCTCCTCTCAGCCTAATCCATCCTTATCTCCCACTGCGACAACACAACAAGAGAATCTTTAAAGAAGACATTTCTCTTTTCCACTGCACACAGTCTCTCCACAGATACTGTTTGGAGTGTATGTCTAAGTCTAGTCTTCTCTTAGAGATACGCTTTTGCGAGAAGTGCTTTGGAAATAATATGTTACGTGAATGTGAACATTGTTGTCATTCCGAAGCTTTCCCCCGACATCAAACTCTGACTAAAGGTTGTCTGCACCTCTTGACATTAGATAAATGCCCGGTCTGGTTGTACGCACAGCTGTACCAATTCTCCAATAGGTCTCCCTCACTTTCTATCTCTCTGTCTGCAGCGCTTGCTTTATCCGGCCCCGATCTAATGACTCATAGGAATGCATCGAGCCGCTTGTCAGAGATCAATCATCTCCGTCAGGTCTTTCTACCGATTGTTTGAGGAGCGGGCCATTAGAGAGGAAGTGTTTGGAGGTGTTTTGTGAACCTAAGCGTCTCCAAAGGTCAGCGAGGGAGATGAGGAAGGGAAGAGTGAGAGATTTGGACAATAAAAATGTTACGAGTGTGAATGTGGCAAAGAAGCAACGGGGTCTCATAGAATTGGTTATGATTTTAAGTTTCCAGCACTAATTATGTAGGATATGTACTATTAAAAGTATGACGCTGTTGGTTTTTGGTGTTTTGTCAGAAATTTATTGAGGTTTTTTTTCAATCAGGACTTTCCCATGGGAGATCCAAGTTTGTGTCTTTCAATAGCAAAGGCAACATTTTAGTCATTTATAGATCTTCACTTGGCATTATTGTAAAAGATAAATGCAGTTGTAGTCCACTATTGTTGTACTCAAAAGACCAAGTCAAGACCAAGTGACTGAGATTAGAGAGTACCAAGAGTCAAGACCAGGACCTGGAATCCTACACGGTCTTTGACAGGACTCTCACCAAAGACACCCTCATTATGTAATGCTAGGTTTCGGAGAAGGAGGCAGAGAAGTGTTAAATGTTAAGTAATCTAATTACAATTATATATAATAAAAGTTGTGATTTTGGCCAGTCCTAATTTTTAATGTAAAGATCTAGACGACTCAGGATGCAAAACTGAGTAAAAATTTAGAACTGAGAAAACAGTTTTGACTGCTGTCCATATCTAAAGCACTATTTAAAGCTCCACTACCTTTCTGTTGCCATCCCTGTTTCAGATTCCACTTACACCCAAAAGCAGTCTAGGGATCTCTACTGCTTCTCTTTCATTAAAAAAAAATGAAAACCACAGAATACTACTACATTAGGTACACCAAACTGAATCATTAGCTTAGCTGCAACTTTAGCGTCAGAACCTCCTCGTTAAACATTACGTGATGGATTTGACAGTATTTGTCCGTGTTTTACATTGCCTCTCTTTTCTCTGTTGATGCTTTTCTTTTTTGTGCTGTTTCTCTGTTAAAATACATTTAGTGCTGAAAATACACTTTATCAGCAGCTATTACATTTTCTGGGCTCCTGACAGACCCTTGCATCTTTCATCCGGTGCTGCTCTGACATTTCTGTATTCTGAGTCATGGGGAAAGCAAAATAATTGTCAAAGGATCTGCGGGAAAAGGTAATTGAACTGTATAAAACAGGAAAGGTATATAAAAAAGAGATCCAAGGAATTGAGAATGCCAATCAGCAGTGTTCAAACTGAGGGATTCTGTTGAAACCAAACCAAGGTCAGGTAGACCAACAAAAATTTACCAGTAAACTGCCAGGAAAATGTTCTGGATGCAAAGAAAAACCCACAAATAACTTCAGCTCAGATGCAGGACTGGTGTGGCTGTTTCAAGATGCACAATAAGAAGGCACTTGAAGAAAAAAAGGGCTGCATGGTCGAGTCGCCAAAAGAAAGCCATTACAACGCAAATGCCACAAACCATTCTTCTTACAATACGCCAAACAGCACAGAGACAAGCCTCTAAATTCTGCAATAAAGTCATTTGGAGTCCATCCATCCATCAATTTTCTTCCGCTTATCCGGGGCCGGGTCACAAAGGCAGCAGTCTAAGCAGAGGCGCCCAGACTTCCCGCTCCCTAGACTCTTCCTCCAGCTCTTGGGGAATACCGAGGAGTTGCCAGGCCAGCCGAGAGACATAGTCACTCCAGCTTGTCCTATGTCTTTATTTGGAATGATGAGACCAAAATCTAACTGTTTGGCCACAACCATAAACGTTACATTTGAAGACAGCAATGCCTATGATGAAAGATACACCATTCCTACTGTGAAACATGGAGGTGGATCTCTGATGTTTTGGGAATGTGTGAGCTACAAAGGCACAGGAAAAGATGAATGCATCATGTTATCAGAAAATACTGGAGGAAAATTTGTATTCATCAGCCCGGACGCACTTGGACGTACTTGGACATCAATGACGCTTTAAGCTGTCATTGATGTTAAAGGTGGCAATACACTTTATTAAAAACTTGGCTATGTAGACTTTTGATCAGGGTCATTTGGGTAGTTTTTGTTGACATTATGATTTAAAAAGAGTAAACACAATTTTTTGACAATAAACGGCTTCACCCAACCACTAACTATGAGTGAAAGAAAGGTTTTTGTGTTATCATTCATATTCTCTGAAAAATGGCCAAAGAATCACACATTCTGTATTGAACTTATGAGCACAACTGTACTATTTGGGGTTTAAACCATTTTCCCCAACTAGAAGAAATAAATTCAGTATGTTTAAGTTGTTCTGTAGCTTTGTATATTGTCACAAACACCACAGGCTGCTCAACCTTTTCTTAACTCCATTGCTCTTGTTTTCCCTTCTGTAAAGTTACATAGCTACATTTTGGGAATTTGGCATCTCTGCAGACAGAAAGCCCGGCCCTGTCAGCTGCCCTTTGTTAGTATGAATCCTTAAACAGCTCACCACAAGTACAGAACCTGAGATTAATAATTCCTACGCAGCGTCTGACATCCATCCCTGATCTGAAATATGCATGGCTCACAAAAAGAAGAGAGACAGAGAGAGGAGGTGGAAGGAGGGAGGGCAAAATAAAAGGTAGGAAGGGGGGCTCTCGCCGGGTTGGTGGCTACGGAGCCTTTTGGAGCCACGATACATTCTGTTTTATGTGGCCTGTCAATAGTGCCTAATGAGGAATCCCACCTGTGATTTGCGTTGTGCACCGAGCCCAACCCTGGACGTAAACTGCTAACACGAGGTGCCATCAACTTTTCAAAGGTCCTCCCTCCTAGAAGCTCGTTTGAAATGAAGTTGCGAGATGTTGTAATTTAAAGTTGCTCTGGATAGAAGATGTTTCCTCTTCTCTCGTCTTTATTTTTTGAAAGCGATTCTGATGATTTGTGTAGGTGTGTGTGCATGGCTGTGTGTGTGTTTTTTTTCTTTTTGCGCGACATCCTCTTGTCCTTTGAAGAAGAAGAAATGGCCCGGGATTTCAGCCCGAAACAACAATTGATGATTAAAAGGTTTTATTGCCAAGCTTTCTGCAGAGTTACAATCATACCGCTGAGGTCATTTGAAACTTTCACTGTATGGAAGAGAAACAATGTCGCATCTCATTTTTTAAAACCTCGCTGACACCGGATACGGAACTGTTGAGGTTTGGCTTTTTAATCCTGCTGCCTTACAGTAATCTGACCAATATAATTATGAAGCTTCGCCCCGGTGTCACCCCTTTGGATGTTTTAGGGTCGAGGCAGGAGAACAAGAGGAGGCACTGCGGTTGAAGTTGTGTTTATCGACGAGAGCTGATTTAAGGCGGCTCAGTAATTGGCGCTGTGCTGGAGACCTCTGTTGCAGACTCGTCTCCTATCAGAAAACACTCCGTCACTTCATAGGAAAACGCTGAATTGAAATCAGCAGCTAATGTACAGGCAGCTTTCTGATGAATCGCTTTAAGAACGGGGAGAGAAAAGGCAGTGCGTTTCCTAATAAAAGTAAAACTGCATGCCGTAGCTA
Organism: Perccottus glenii; assembly: GCA_024416835.2. Lineage (NCBI taxonomy): Eukaryota > Metazoa > Chordata > Actinopteri > Gobiiformes > Odontobutidae > Perccottus > Perccottus glenii. Next base: position 6,109,039 of record CM044548.2, read on the forward strand.
TCCAAGCGAAGGCCAGAAACTCATCATTTGTGGAATATGATTACTAAACAAAGCACATGATAAATACACAGCCACACAATTATGTTATTTCCATTGGCTGCTAGTTTATATTCTTAATGCTACTTTAATTTATTTTTTTGTTTGTTTATTCATTCCCTTCTCCTCATTTTTTGGTGGTTCCTTCCCGCAAAGGGGGGAGAAGGAAAAGTAGGGCGCTCACTTTGCAATTACTACTCAACCCGAGACTACTTCTTTATAAGGCACTGAATTATTTTCTTTTAAAAACAAACAAACAAAAAAAGTCGACTTTCAACTGGGAAGAATATTTAATTGTTTTTTGATTACTTAGGAATGGGCCATGGGAATAGGCCTTTGTAAATATTTAAACAGATTCAGCATGATGCCATATTTCCATTCTGCCATTAACGTTTTTAAATGATTGTTATTGTCATGCTGGTTTGACATTCAGACTGAGAAACTCTTTGCTATAAATAGAGGGAATGCAGGATAAAAAGTAGATATAGAACTCTGGGACATGATATAGAAACACTATTGAAAACAATCCATAGAAAAGCATTAAGCCCCCCTTGTCCCATTTGCAGAGAAGAGCTAAAAGATCAATGTGAACTTTTATCCAGTGACCAGTGCAGTGGTCAGAGTGCAGTTGCATCTACTTATCAAGGCATTTAGTGATTTTCAAATTATTATTATGGCCCAGTTCTAATAGTTCATCGCTGAAACATTCAGACTCATTTCTACAGCAAGGTCTCTGTTTGTTATTTATTTGTAGAAGATTTAACCATGCAGAGCCTTCCTGTCAGCAGCCGAGCAGTACCACATGTTTTTGGAAGATGACATTATGTTCTCTACCTCACACACTGGTAAAGACAAGTCCGGCCTCATTCAGCTTCCTCAAAAAATACAAGTGTTGGTGGGCCTTTTTAATAGTGTTTGGAGTCCACGTAAAGTCATGCATTTACAGTATATTCTGTTAGGTTTTCTGACATATAGCTCTACAACTGTGCAGTCATGTGACACCTGGAGCTCTGTAGGCTGTTTTCTGGGAAGGCCACTCGACTGACTGCACTGACACTGGTGCCCAGTAGGTGGAGACCATGAGCAGCTGGCCCTAACAGAAGGCTGCCACTCACTGATTATAATTTATGATCCATTGCTATTATAGGTGGGGTGTGTGGAGACAGTTACAGTAATAATTATCTGGACTGAAGTGTTTCCTAGGCAACCAACATGCCCCCCCCCTCGTCCCCTCCACCCCCATATGGAGCGAGCCAACGTGTGTGTGAGTGCATCTCCTGACATGGTGAAAGGAAGAAGGCATGGGGCCCCAGTGCTACTGTGCTTCGTTTAGCCCGTAGCAGCAGACGCTGTGTGACCCGGCGCTGTCCTCTCCCGCGGCCTCTTCACGGCGTACAAATCACTCACTCACTTGTTTACAAATGAATTTGTTAAAAACCTGCTTGTCTGACATCACAGAGCTGTTTGTATTGGGCTCGGTTAATGAAGCGACAGGCCATGGCAGCCTCATTTGAAGCACAACGTTCAAACAACAGGAGATGGCATCTTTAACAGTCCTTGAATATAAAACTAACCGAAGCTTGAGATCGAAACATAAATCTCCCTTCATTTGACAGGTTAATCAATAAGTGAATATGAACCCCATGAACAAGAATTCAAGCCCCACTGGAGTAGGATGGTATGGCTCAGGTCAGTATGGCTCAATGTCTATGGTCAAAGGCACTTTGGTAGACCCTTGGTTTTTGGTGCCAACAGTGTGGTCCAGTTGCTAAAAGGTGAACACTGAAGTGTGATGATTGGAAGAGACATGATCATTATTTTGGTTAAAATTGAAGTGAATGAGAAGCAAAACATAAAATGGGTTTCTCAAATCTAGGTTGTCTTGTTCATGTAATAAACAGTCAAGAAAGAACACTAAATGTATTTATTTATTTATATTAACTAGCATATTAGCAACTTTTTCTGGTTTTGGTATCAGTGTCTTATGGGTCTTTCTTTGTGAATTAAAAATGATCCACTGCATTTATGAACCCAACCCAAACTGTACCAAATGTGCCTTTACAGACCACCAAGTTCCTGAATGTACTTTGAACATGAGGTCGACACATGCCATTGGCCAGGCAGATGCTTCATTTGTATTTTAGGTCAACTTGTAACTCTCTGGCAGTAGTCTCTTCAGTTTCCTCACTATAACTCCAATAACTACAGTCGCCTTAAACTTTAATCTATTTGACAATATGTCAAATAAATCTCTTTATTGATCAGAACTCGGACATAAATTATTTAAATCTAATCTTAAAGAAGCTTTACTGCATGGGACTGTTTACTTTGATCAATGCCTCATAGATTAAAATTAAAAGGCAGGTTTTATGACCTAGATGCTGAGCTAATCCATTTACAACACCATATTTTCTGCTTTTATGGATGTCATATTCTGATGATACGGGTCGATGGCAGTCTATAAGCTGAATGTTGATCAATATAGAACATTCTTTAAAGGGTGATTAAATTACAAAAATGATAACCAAAGACCAACTTACCAACAAAAGCAATCTGTAAAGGTGTTGCATTCATCAGGGCATATGTCATTTACAGTACATCCTACCTTTGGAAGAATGCATTGATAAAAGCTTTGCCTGAAAATGGCAAAATACTGTAAGAAGTGCTTGTACAGTTTTGAGGGTGATACTCTGGAAGGCACAATGCAGACATTTTTTGCTGTTGAGTGGGCGATGAAGCAGTATGTAGTGACCCTGGAGACCATGACTTATTAAGAGAAGGAGACAGTGTCTCGTGCCAGATCTGGTTCTGGTGATAGTTGTTCCTTCTGCAGGGCATCCGTTTTTCACCAGGGAGAACTTCCCTCTTGATCATTCGGCCCCTGGTGGCATCAGAGAAATAGCATTGGCTGGATGTTCATGTTTTTGCAATGCTCTTGGATATATTTCAGAAATGCATGTCAATTATGTGACATGATTCAAATGTTTGTATGTAGAGGTTTTTATGTAATCCAAACAAAATAAAATACAACCAGTACATTCTAATGAGACGAATGAGAGTCTTGTGCAGAATAATATTATATAAATTGATGTTATAATTTACATTTTGCAGATGCTTTTATTCTAAGTTACTTACATTAAGCTTTCATTCACCAGCATTACAGCTAAAACATCACTGGAGGCAAGATGGTTAAGTGTCTTGCCCAAGGAAACAACAACAGTTTGAACTGTGGTTTAGAGCAGGAATTGAACCACCAACCGTCTGGTTATAGGACAACCGCTCTACCACTGAGCCACTGCGCCACTGTCCCTATATCGGTCCTCTGCAAGCCAATCTTGTGAGACTGCCCCTCAAACAATACTGTTAATGCATGACAGTATTGTCCATGAATTCATATAAACGTACATGAGACCACTATATTGGTGAAATGGTATGGTTTTTAAAACTGAAATGTTATTAGTCTGGCCCCTGGTTCAATCATTTTTATTACACAGCACTGTTTGAAAATTAAACCACAGCCTTTTTTGAGTCTAAAGAGTCACAGTTCTTGAAACCCTAAAAATAATTGTGACTTTGAAACAGCATCACCATCAGCAAACATCTAGTGGCCTTCACTATAAAATTAAACAGTCTAAGAAGTAAACAGCAGAGTGGCAGCAGTATAAAGACAGTGGTGAACAGGCAGCTGACAGTGACAGATAATAGGAACAAATGAAGACAAGGTGAAAGCAATTTATTAAAAACGATTCAACACGATACAAAGACTTAAATCAAACAGTTGCTGTCAAACAAAAATAAATTAGGAAGAACAGTATGATGAAACTTAACCTAATTTTAAACACTGTCATTTGTTTCATTTAAAACCTTTTTGACACATTTTGTCATTAATAAGTAAAGACCCAGACGGATAAATGACCTTTGCAGTGAACTCCTAATGTTTGATTTTAAAAGCACTAGATCTTGCTGATATTTAAACTCGTGCCAGATGAGATAAACACTATGTTAATAAGCCCGTGAGCCGGGTGCAGATCATGCGTAGTCCGGCCCAGTGCCCAGAGTGTTGTATAAGGGTGTGGGGCTCAGAGGGCCGGGCAGTCCCCTGAGCAGATTGTTGGTAACTGGTAGTGGCTGGCATTAGCTCTGCCAGCAGGGGTGAATTAGAAAACAGGATCGGTGGCACGGCTTGGCCTCAGGCAATGCGGGGTTAATGCCGCCTGGCCATGCCCTCTTCTTTCTCTCTCTTGAATTCTTATTGTGCCCCTCGTTTTTTTTCCACACACACACTTTTGTCTCCCATTGACACACTCTTGCGCCCCCATCCCCCAAATGTGTGAGTGTCAGTGATGGAGGCTCTTGGCTGATGTGTGACCAGCGGGCATGCAGATGGATGCTAGTAAACACACCCCGGTGAGCACACGTTGGCACCCCCCGAACACACAACAAACTAATTCACGTGAACACATCCAGTCACAACCACACACACATACAAACAATACTAATTAAAATGTAATGTCAAACTATCCAGATGTTTTATGTTTAGGTCAGAAAAGGTCTCCCCCAAAAATAACATTGTTGTAACATTATTAATCTGTATAATTATTTCACATGCATACAAATCGTGTTCACTAGCCTTTCTTTCAAAGACAAAAAAAGGTGTGTGTTTTGACGTCAGAAGAGTATTTTATTGCCTGGAAACACATTTCAAGAGACCCAAGAAGGTGTATCTTATATTTGAATAATGCTATGTCACTCTCCTAATGTTTTGTGAACTAAAGATCTGAGAGACCGTTCAGCAGATCAATATCAACATTCTTTTTGATGTGTTTTTATGAACACCTGTATTATATTAACTAGGGCTGCACAATATATTACAAAATTATTGTTCTCGCAATATCATCAACTGCAATATCCGTATTTGTTGTAAAGAACAATGTACATGATAACAGTATGTGATGGGATGTGTACTTTCGCCTCAAAATGATGGCCCAAACGTCATTAAATTAAGCTGTAGTGTGTCCAAATAAAAAAGTCTTTGTGTATCCTAAAATTAGTCCTATTAAGTCTTAATTTAGTCCTTGTTCAGTCTTTAATATTCATCTTTTTTGTCCTGCCTTGCAGCCAATTATTTATAAACTTAAAGCTTCTTTTTGTCATAGATTCTACAGTTCTTCTGCCCTGTGTTGCCTTCAGTGGATTCAGAATAAGGTGAAGGTGTATTTGCAGTGTGGGGTAGTAGCTCTCTATGCAACAATCCCCTTTGTTCCAAAAGTGTCCCTGTGTGTGTCCACTGCAAGAGACAGAGACTAAGAACAAATTCAAAAGCAGTCATAGTCACATAATCCCTAAGTGTATTGTCTTACTTTGTTTAAAACTACTACATACAATGGAGATTTCTAATGACCTGTCCATTGCTACTTCCATTTCTGAGTGTGTCATCATTCCCCTTCAGCTCTAATCATGAGTCACGGCAAATCTCTACGAAGGGATCACAGAAAGTATTTAAAGTATAAACATAAGTTAGTCAGATATATTTAACAATTAGTTTTCCTTTAAAATGATGTAAACTCTATTAATAGCGCAAAAAGTCTGTATTCCAAACAATTAGAATCTATGATGAAGAGCCAGTTTCAGAGGTGTTAAATTCAGCGTTTGTTTGTGCATTTTGCATAAATAACAATAATACCTGTCTCATCTCCCAAACCAAATCATCCGCTCAAGTGACAAATACTGCTGCTATTAAATCAAGTTAGGTTGTGTGCAGTGAGATAGCAGTGAGATTTGTACAATCTACAGGATGAGTTGTGTGGGGGGAACATACTAACTTTTTAACTAAATATAGCTGCTTTATTTTATGTTTCTCTAAAAAAATGTTGTTTAGACCCATGCAAAACCAGCCGAGAAACACTTGACCCAGCTAGAAGATTATGTAGGCTACAGGATAGGCTTGTATTAATCTGAAAGTTTTAGTCTCAGGTTAACTCTTGGTTAACAATGTGTTTATTTGTGAGCTGTTTTCAGGCCTTCACTTGACATTTGTGCTCTGCTCTTTCTTGATGCCGTACAGTAATTCTAAATAACATTTCTTTCCTTCTTTCTTGCTTCTGTCCTTTCTTCTGCTATCTTCTTGTTTGTGTGCATTGTGTTGTCTGTTGATTTGGGAGGTGCTGTGCCTTTAAGAGAGCAGTGTGCTTGCGACTCCGGGCCTAATGTCATTACTCTGTACAAACTTGGTGTGACAGAGGCAGGAGGCGCCCACAGATTGATGACATTTTATTGTTATTGCAGCGCCACTATTAACTGTTCTCCACTCCTGCTCATGCTGCTGAGGGCTCCTACCTAGTGAGAGAGAGAGAAAACACAAAAACAGCAAATTGAACACATCGCCAATATGATACATAGAAAAATGATTAATTTAAGTATAAAATTGCTATTTTGATGTTATTTTTTTTTCTGTAGCGCTTTTCATACTATCATGTCATAGATGTGGCGTAATCACATCGCAGCCAGAGAAATATTTAATTTGTGTAGCAGTGTTTGCTTTTATAAATGGCCCTTGTTTTTAAAAGCAGCTGCTCTGTTTAAACAGCACACTGTGTGCTATTAAGATGCAATGACATAATTAAGTCTTAGGCATGCACTATTGTATGATTAAAACAGCCAGAAGAAATGGCTTAGAATTTTTGGGCTTAAATTTAATAAAAAGCTGTTCTGTTAAAATTTGCTTGTGGCTGTTCTGTCATTGTTCACACATTGCAATGCATTTAACGATTGGAAACAAAAACATGGAGGCACTTCCATAATCTTATTTTCATGCCCAGAACAGAACAGTATGAATAAATGGTCGTGTAGGATAAAGGAGATGATGGGATCCTGGACAAGCCCCCAAATGGCGTTGACAGAAAAACCCATTCATGCCTCATACTGTACCTGCTGAGGGCTGTCTACAGGTGCAGCCCATTACAAATCACACGTCAAAAGAACAAAAAAAAAACTGTTTGCAATTTGATTAAAAAAATTTTTTTTTGCTTCATCCTCGGCCAGTCAACTCAGGTCAGGTGTATAGGTATCCTTTGTGAATGAATGTGAGAGTGAATGTTGGTCTGTCAGTGCCTGTCTCTAATGGCGCTTTTCCACTACCAGTATCAGCTCGACTCGACTCGCCTCAACTCGGCTCGGCTCGCTGCCTCCGCTTTTCCATTGCAGATAGTACCTCCACAATAGTACCTAGTCGTCATAGCGACGCCGCAAGAACCTGTCGTGACGTAATCTTCTACGCGACACACACCCGCTACTCACACACATAGAACTCGCTGGATCTTCTCTTCGGCAACCAAACAAAGAAAAGTCTGCACCTCCTCGTTTGACCACGGAGCATTTTTCCGAGTTGCCATAATACTAAAGTCTGGGACTGGGTAAATTATCATGCAATCTCTGGCCAAACTATTTAAAAATGGCGGGGTTATTCAGGATACTCCGTCTGGCGCGTGCAATGATGACGCAGTGAACAGTGACGATTCTCTCTGGCCAATCAGCAGTCTGTCGTGTGTTCACGTCACAATTTAGTATCGCCTCAGCCCGCTTAGAACCTCGCCGGAGGTGATACGAAAAAAAGTACCAGGAAGTAGGTACAGGTACAACTTTTACGCAGTGGAAAACCAAACAAAGGCGAGCCGAGTCGAGGCGAGTCGAGCTGGTACTGTGTAGTGGAAAAGCGCCATAAGTGTCAACTAACTGGCCATTGTCCAGGGTGCACCCTGCCTAAGACCCAAATTGCTGTGACTCCTAACGGGAATAAGCAGAAGAAAATGGCATGGTTCTTTATGTAATGACTTGCTAACACTTTTTTCACACAACCCATTTGGTACATAGTATCTACCTCATAAGTACACATTAACCCCTACCTACACAAACACATATTTCCATTATGTATGTACTATGTACTTAATGAGGTAGATACAATGTATCACGTGTAGTGTAAAATAAAGTCTGACCAATGGTTTATTAGGATTACCTTTATTTTCCAGCACGGTAACATCATGGTTGTAACATCAATGGTTGAAACATCATGGAGTAATTAAGTAATAATATAGGGATTATTTTTATTTATTAAACAATGAGGCACTGTGATTTGATCTCACCAATCAACCGTTGATCATTATTATTTTACCCCTTATTATTGATTTTCAGTACTAAGGTTTTTTGTACTTTTTATTTTTTTGGCATCTTCAGCTTTTGTTTGATTGTGTAAGTATAGACAGCCGACATCGAGAAACTTTCTCGAGTTCCCCCCCCCAACACAATCTTTTTTAACAATTAAACTTTGTCTGTACTTTAGTAGTTATTGATTACAGGACTTTGAAAGTATTTACTCAGATGGCAGATACCATCTATTCATCTTTTCTTGTTCATTTGCAGCACACAAGCCACGTCCAGCCCACTCCAGCCCTAGTGCACATTGACCCTATTCATGTAATTACAACAAGGTTAATTCCCACTCGGTGGATCAACAAAGGTGGGAGTGATGATGAGGAAGGAGGAGATCACAAAGAAATGAAGAGAAGGAAATAGAAAAACACGAGTCAAATAAAGGACAGTGGCGACCAAATTACACCAAATCTCCAGTATCTCAAAGACAGCTTGAGTGCCTCGCTGTAAAAGTTTCTCATAATGTTATTTATTGCACTTGAGCGTCTTTTAAAGGAAACACATCCTCACTTAAACTCTGTTAAAGATTTGGTCCACTTAATAGGACTCCCACTAAACCACAATTCAGCGCTACATGAAGCTTTAAAGGTTGAGAGCAATCTGTTGTGTTTTCTCAATTAAACGTGTAGTGCTTGTGTTGCTTCCTCTGCAGCCATGTGCCATACATACATACACACAAGAAGCTATAAAATTGTGTTTCTAAAAAACACCAAACATGGAACTTGATTTAACATTGTCTTATGATACATTTGCTTCAACACACAGCCAAAAAACCCAGACAAAAACACTCTTCCTGGTGAATGTGCGCTACCTCACAACCACCACCAGAGTGCACCTGCCATGTTTCATCATCCCCTCTTTAACTGCCTGAGTGCCATTGTTGCCTTGGCATCTGGTTGCCACGGCCACCCGCAGACTGGCACCGATCCACCAGGCTGATCAGGATTGGCACTCGCTGATGACATCATCATTGTTCATCAGTGAGTTGTGCTGTTACAGTGAGCGCCCCGGTACATGCCACTCCTTTTGACCTGGCAGTAGGGGTTTTCTCGCCGTGACGCAGGGCTAAATGTTTTAAAGAGCCCACTGTGACCTCCAGCCAATCATCAGCTCCCACGAGGACACCTCCATAAGAAAAACATCCAGATGTCAAAAAAGACAAAACACTGTATTGTAGCCAATGTAGAAAGGTCTTGTGTCAGTATTTATTCTCCATTCTCACACCTGAAACTAAACTATGGAACATACAGTACATTCTTTTTCTGTGGCTGATCCTTTACTAATCAGAGACTGGATCTAATTGCATTGGCTTTGGGCATGAGGCGGGGTACCCCTTGGACAGTTGCCAGTTAACCTCAGGGCAAACACTAGGAGACAGACACTGCAAGCAGAACTTGTGACAGTGTTACTAAAATGTCAGATTTTGGTGCAACTCTATGAATTTACTGTTCAGAAAGCTGGTAAGAAGACAGCAACAGTCCGTTTACTACAGCAACACACGGCTATAACTCACATCTAAAGTAACATGAGTGACTTTCAATCCAGTCACCCGAGCATAGATTTGATGTCTATACAAATGAGGACCTAACCAACAACTAATCACAAAACAAGATGTGACAGACACCTGAAAAAAATCTGTTCAAAACCTTAGTGACTTGTTGCTGACAGCGGACCAGTGACGTAACGCAATTTTGTAGTTTTTGTGAATCTACCATAAGTCAAAGGTATTTGGATTAGGAATCGATGCTATGTTTCCTGTTTGCAAATACAGCAGAGCCTTTTGTTTCTCTGACAGAGATGATTGTGTTTGAGAAAAAAGACTTTCTTTTACAGCTTGCACACCTGTGTAAGTTCATTTTGGTATCTTTTCACACATAGATAACACAGTGTTTTAAAACACTGGCTTTGGGTGTGTTTTGCCCCTGGGTTAGACTTTGGACATATCTACTCTCACTTAAATGCTCAGCTCTTAAGGTCTAAATCTAACACTTTGAGAGGCTAAGTTAATTGGGTTGTTAGCCCCGCCATATTTCTGCAGGTGCACAGCATGCACATTTTACCTCACACACATATATTACTCTGATGTTAATGCCAACACAGGTGTTTCACCCCAGCAGCTGGTTTCATTATGTTGTTTAAGAAGGAATAAGTGTGTTATCTTCTTTAAAATTAGAAAAGACAGTGGTCTGTCTTGTGTAAAGGTTCAGAAACTACGACACAAAGCATTCTCCTTTGTCTTCTGTGTGTCACTGGGACTTGTCTCTGGACAATTTCATCATTCTCTAAGGTGTGTTCCATTCATTCCTAGTGCAGTAATTATTTTTACTCAGTAGTGTTTGCTTGGCAGCAGTTGTAAGCTAGCTGAAATTGTTGTTGGCTGTTTTTCAGCTTTGCCTAATGGTGATGACCACAAATTTATGGCTCTTGAGTCTTTGCAGATGATGTTAAACAGAGCTCCTGATGGTTCACTTTGTACCCGTCCAATCTGTGTAAATTCTAGTACAATCTGTGGATTTCTTTGAGAATGAGCATATCTTTGGTTCAGCTGAACTCCAAAGTGAGTCTGACTCAGAGAAAGTATGTTGGAATAAGATTGTTACAAGGCAGTTGGCTTCTCCCCAGTGTTCACTTGAGTTACTGTTTTTCTGGTTTGAAGACCTACAAACATGCTAGGGTTCTTTTTTTTTCATTTTGCAACACATGTACTCAAAAGTTTGATTTGACTTGATTGAGCCTGTTCCCAAGTTCAGTTCACTCTCAGTCGGCTCTACCATTACTGTTGATAAAAGAAGAGACAAAAAAGACAACCTCTTTATGAAGTTGTCTATTTTTATTTTTTATTTTATTTGTCTGTTTTTGTTTTTATTGCCACTAGGCAGCTGTGACAATGACTGGTAATATGCTCTGATTTTAAAAACTTTAAAAAATATAACATTTCACATTTTGTCTTAGTCATAGTCTTGTCATCCTTTCTGTGTTTATTCCCGAATAGCATGCTTTGAAACTGGAAACATCTGTCAAGGTGAGCCTGACGTCAACAAAACCTACCTCAAATTTTACTGTTACCATAAACATTTGATCTAATATACAATATTTAAAAATGCTAATTAAATGTGTTTATGGAAATGGAAATACTGCAGGCTGTGCTGTAAATCAATATTTCAAAATTTTCTAGCTTTTTAATGGTTTGATTTAAAAATAACTTTCTATCATTCTACCATTGCTCCATTCTGTTGAGGCCATATTACCATTGTCTATGAGTTAATACCAGTGTTCCCTCAGAGAAGATGTTGATTTGAACTACTTTGATCTGCCTTTTGATCTGCCTAAAAAGGACAGATATTTAAAGCACTTCTGGCAGTTTAAGTGCTTTTTTTGGAGCACAACAATGAGCTTGATTTGCCATGCTCAGCACTACTCCGCACCTCTGTCTGACATGCACAATCGAATCATCTGTCACGCACATGACCTGCACTATATCTCTGAATCTCTCAAGATGCTTTGTCTTCATGTATTTGTCTGTGGAGTTATTGTGACTGTTCCAGCATAGTTATGACTTAATATTTGTATTTTCTACAAATACTCTATATCTGTCCCATCCTTATCTACAGTATATTCTTCTCAGCGCGGCTGCAACAAGCCAATTTCCTCACAGGGATCATTAAAGTCTGATCTTATCTAATCAAATTTTTGTTTATTTGCTGTGGAAAATGTGAAAGTTTTGCCGAAGCTCAGAGCTGTTGTGTGCCACTGCAAGAAATTAGCAGCAAGTTTCCATTCATTCTGCTGTCTCTTGATAATTCTGCCCTGTCCACTTGCTTCTGTCAACGGAGATGTGCTGTGTGAATAACTGTCAGGGGGTAATTCTACATGGAGCCCGTATAAATGATGCTGAAAAGTTACAAAGTTTGTGATTGCAGACAATGAGTGGGATGTAGTGGGAGCGAGACAGATGGACAAAGAGGGGAAAGCCAGAGACTAAGTAAGGTGGAGGCCAGGGACAGACTTGATGGGATTTTAGAAATCTATGAGGCTGATGATGAATGTTTGAAATAGGTTTGTCTGCCCATTGAAAAGCCATTTGTTTTCATTAGCTCCCAAAGCTAGGGTCGGTCTGCAGAGGGGAGCAGGGTGGGAGGCTCCAGCTTATGCCGGGATGGTCATTATGGGATGTACAATGCTAGCTAAAGGAATTAGAGCAAAGCTGCAATGGTCCTTGAACCTGGATCTTGATGGATTCTTGTTGAGAGTAAAGTGATGTGGATCAGGCTGTAGGATGGGTTCAAAGAAAGAAAAGCTACCAACTAAACAATTGAAGGTTTGGGTAGTCTGTGGAACCCAAATTAAGACTATGTTGGACTGCTGTATATAGGGATAAAAGAAGATAAAAATAAAAACAGCAATAGCCAATAGGACCAATGTATAGTAACCAATGCAATGCTTATATTTAGGAAACAGTAACATAAAAGCAAACATTGATTTTGATTAAAAGAAAGTCCCCATATGTCCAGAAGATAAACTGCTAGCCCTCAGTTCACCCTTCAACTGAGGCCATCTCTGGAATGCATCACCAATATCTATGCACAATTATTTTTCTCTCGTTTTGAGTTTTGACATAGACAATGCTGGAAAAGCTACTGTCCCAGTGAGATTTTCTGTTGCCATTGATTCAGCGTTGACAAGCCCTAAAAACTAACAGCCAATGGGAGCGTACCTTATGTGAATGGGAACACGTTCTCTGAAAGCCTACACATTTTCTTTGTCAATTTTTTATGTTTTTTTGTATGCTATTACTGTATGCGATTAAAACATTGTTCCTCAGTTAACTTTTCTTTTTGTTTAAATTGCCTTCAGAGTCAGATGAGGATGAAATAAGCTACAGACCTTACATTGGTATCTAACACCATGAGAATGAGTTGTAAATATCAGATGTACGGTGGCCCAGTAGCGCACAGACACAATGACATTATAAAAAAGCAAACATATTACATATACTCTCTATGTATGTCTATTTATTATATACTATTATCCTGTTTTAGTTTCTAAACACTTTAATAATATTATGTATCACTGCATTTCAACTGAGCTCTACTCACCATACCCTGTCCAGTTTTTGTCAACATAACACTGTAACCTTTCATTTTATTATTTAATGTTTGCAGTTATTGTGCTAAAGGTGCCAGACTAGCTCAGACTGAAACCCAAACCCTTGATCGTTCTTTACACTGACTCCATCCTGTTCCTGGTGAGTGTGGTCACTCCTGACATTAGGAAAAGACTGGGGTTTTAACTAAATGCCAAATAAAGGAAGTGTGTCATTTTTTCAGTCTCTATTGACTTGTCCTGTGTTAAACCGAGCAGTATCTTTTCCAACCAAAGTGCTAACTCTAAGTGCAGTCAGTGCTTAAACATGCAGTAATGTGAACCACATTACTTCTATTACAGTTTTATCCACTGAAAAGGATATGGGATATGGTCAATAAAAACGCTAAAGACAGCATTTACTTCACTTTCTTTTCAGTGCGGCTCCATTTTAGTGAATTATTTCTTAAGCATGTTGCTCCTGGCCAGTTTAAGCTTTTTCCAAAGGAGCTACTTTTTATTAAATTGACATTAAACCTCAAAAACATGCTTCTTGGTTTTTTACCTACCTTTGTGTCACATTCAAAAGTTTGGGACCAGTGTCATACAGAACAGAGTCAGAAGAACTTTTATGCTCACTTTTTGTTGTGCTGTTTTTTTTTCTAGAACTTGTCTCATCACAATCGGTGCAGTGCTGAAAGAGGTCACATCTTTATCCTGCAATGGGAGGTAGTAACAAACCCTCATCAATTTCCTGACAACTTAAGCCTAAATGGGACAGTTCAATGTTTTGGATAATCAATGACATAAGATAAAGACACTTGTAATCCGGTCAAGTTTGTATAGCATTTATGGCACGTTATCAAATTAGACTATAGCTTTCTTTTGACCTTCAGTACACATGCAGTACACATGTGACTGAAATGCACCCTTTTAAAAAGTTTCTGAAAGTCATCACTGTGACTGTAATAATGTAAACAATAATGGTGACTGCGGAAGTAGGCTTTCGACAAACATATAGCTCACAGTTTTCATGGATGTATGTTGTAGGACATCTAAAAACAAGAACAAAATAAATAAAACAATAAATCAGATTTTTTTTATCTATAACTGGTGTATTGTTTATCACCTAATGATCTATCAACTTGTGGTGGACACTGTTATGTTGTTGTGGATAGAGATATCTCTGTCACAGCCAGCTCTGATCCATAGGTTATGTTTTGGTGTTAATTGTATTTCCTGTTTTATTTTGACACTTACCATCTTGTTTTGTCTTGTCTAGTTCCTGCCTTTGTTTGTTTTCCCGCCTTGAGTGACCACCTGACCCCTCCCTGATGTGTTTCACCTATGTTGCATTACCTTTCCTCCTACCTGGGTATATTAACCCCTCCGTCCCATTGTCCTGGGCCTGTGTACCAGCCTTGTTTCCTTTGTGTGCTTTTTTGACCAAGCCTCTTATCTACTGATTTTGAATGCGTTTTCTGTATTTTAGTAATAAACACCTTGAACCTTTATCCGTGTGCCAAGTCGTACATTTGGGTCTACTCTCTTGAGTTCCCCAATAACAATCTCAGGATAATATCTGTGTACCTGTGTAAGAAATTCCCACTAATATCATAAAAAAGAGCAAAACACGATCTACAAAGGGCCACTATAATACACTGCATCATATGTTCATAGTAGCCTTGAGGAAAACACATTTTTCATTGAGAGGTGTGAGGCATGTTGTGTAGAAACACTGGTAATATATGAATGCCTTATAAAATAAAACACTGGTTGTGATAATGCATATCCGCTTCCAACACATCGCCACATCTCGGTTAGCATCTCTTATAATATAGCCGGATCTATAAGCAGGGAATATGAACAGCTGTGGATTGGCCTTTTTCCAGTCTGAAAGGGTTTGCTCATGTGGAGCTGAGAGTGGCCAGAATCAATAAGAGAGAAAAATAGGAAAATGACATGGCTCTCTCCAGATGAAAGATCTAATCTCCAATATCCATTTACAGCTCAGGGCCTGGCACTAAAGCAGCAACACTGCCCTGCATCCCTGTTACAGTAAAACCCCCGATCTCATGGGTAGATCACTGTCCACATTCATTTTCACACCCTGCCCTCAACGCACTTTACACCATTGGTATTTGTATTTAAAGCTGTTTGGTTGTTGTTGCTTTATGTTCTATCCTCTTCGTGCTGTTCATTTCTTTCTCATAAAGCAGGGTATGGCTGACTTTAGTGGCTGGATATGCCTTTGACGTAAAGTCCCATTTCTGATGTAGCTTTCACTTGTGACAATTTAATACCCCCAATATAGTACTTAAACTATTTCATTTTCATTTTCATTGCTTCCCATTACTGTCCTGCCTTCCTTGCAGCTGAATATTAACGTTGAATATTGGCGCGTTGAAGGCTAGCTGGGTCACATTAACAAACACTGACATGCATGTATTAAAACCATACAGCATTCTGGGCCAAGACTTTTGGTGTCTTTCTTCCTCTCTCCATTCCCTTCATCCTCCCTTCTAAAGCAGAGGCGCCTTTGTAGTTCCTGTCTGCTCTTATCGGCCCTGGCATATAGCACTTGCCTCTGCCACTGTCCTCGTGTTCTCCGCAAGCTCCCACTTTTGTGTTGCCTAATGAACTCTGACCGAAATTAGACATACTCTTCAACTTTTAAACTGAACGAGCCCCTTCAATGGTCCCTTTGTGGAGTGCTGCTACTGCTGTGTACGTGAGACTGTCAAAGTAGGGGAATGCTGGACTGTTTTATAGTCGACATGAGGAATTTAAGCTTCAGTCGACCCTTAGGCGATGGGACTGTGGTGTAATGGTGTGATTTTTCTCTACATACACACATATAGATCTATTCAAGCTTGGTGATTCCACATCAAAAGTACTAGGGCCTTAAATGATACATTCATATATCTCACTAAACAACACTTAAACATTATTGGAATTTAAACCAATCACCTATCAACCAGACATGAACATTTGTTTTCGGAAAGTTTAGCTTTTGGTAACATTATAGATAAAAAATGTTGTCCTAGTAACAGTTTCTGTAGCTGGTGATGCTAATGTTACCTGAAACATTTTTCTTTGTAATTTCACTTTGAGTCCATTAATTTGTATTTGTAGCTGTATAATTTGGTAGTTGGGCTTAATCTTAAAATAAATAAATGTGTTAGATGTGATAGTTCAGTAGAAAAACAAAAATGCAAACGTTTATTGACCCACAGAAAAATGGTATCATCATTTCTCACTCTTATTTTAAATGTTTCAGAGAGCTATCAATACAAACTAGACCTGGTTCTAGAACAAAATCAATAATGCATTTACAAAATAGATCTACAATTAGGATGGTGAAACTACAGTAAAGCATATACTGTATGTATAGCACACATCATTTTGCCTGTAGTTTAATCATTTTTTATCTTCTGGTACATGCTGGGTTTGAGTGTTAGATATTGATTTAAATGAAGTACATTTATAGACTTATTTTATTTTGAATGACAGCATTTCATACAAGTTAAAGTGCAGAGTCCTGGGGTTTTCATAAAGACGTTGATCAGAATACAATCTCATGGACCCATTGGAGTTGAAGCCAGTCTTATTGAAGGTGGAGAAATAGTTATTCTACCAAAAATAAAATAGTTTTTCAGTGGGCACCAGTAAATATTTGGCCCAATGGCCCCTGAAATGTGTAAAGCTGGCCCTGCAAGACACAGAAACACACAGCAGTATTGATTCAGTTAATATTCCACTTTATTTTTTATTGTCTAATTAATTTCCATTCTTTTGCTGTATAATTTTCACCCCACCAGCCCACTCCTATTGCCCAGCAGTCAGGCCTCATCCCTGTAAGTGTGTGTGTGTGGGACGGGCAGAGGGGAGTCAGGGAGGAGGGCTGTGGAGCGGGAGGATTATAAATCAAGGTAAACGGTGGCTGTTTAACCCCTGCTATGATGTCATTTCCAACAGAGCAGCGACATGCTGGCTGCCTCTCCCCTAACTGCTCAACACTTGCTTATGTGCATTTTTACCTTCGCTGCTTACACACTCAGCCACCAAGCTGCCCGTCCCTGAGCACTAGACATGTGGCTGTTAAGGCAGACAGGGGAATATATGGAAAAAAAGAGGGGAGGGAAGGATCACAGACAACTTACAGCCGCATACTATCACTGAGAGACCCCTCTAATGTCTCCCCTGGCACACTTCAGACTACTCTCATTAGATATTTATGTTTGTGGATCTAAGCCCCTCGTGTAGCAAGACTCGTCAGAATGAAAGTGAGTATTATAACTGCATGCATTGGTTATTTTCCACCATATAGTATGTACAGAGTGATAAATTCTGCTTTGCTCTGGCTGCCCTGCACTTTCCACAAATCACCTGTCATTCAAAAGCTGCATCCTGCCAAGCCTATAACTCAAATCAAATGTATCTATGCTTATCTACAGTATTTTTCCAGAAATGTGAAAATAAAAAGTATAAATTGAGTTAAAATATTCATAATAATATATAAACATGCAACATATTTTCCTCTAACTGTAAACAAAACTACTTGATTGGTAATTAGACTGGTAGGGGACCTGTGGAATGAATGGATCAGCACCAAGGCCCAACACTGAATGTACTCTTTGTTTCACTTTTTCTGATTTAATTTAAAATGTTTTATTTATTTATTTGTAATTGTTGGCTGATGCCGTGATGCCACTGAGGCTCAACGAGGAACTGTAAGGAGCACAGTTTCAACAGCCTCTAAACTGATAGCCATTACCAGGTATTTCCTCAGTTCTTACATTTACATTTACATTTAGTCATTTAGCAGACGCTTTTATCCAAAGCGACTTACAAGTGAGGATAACAATGGAAGCAATTTTAACAACACAAGGTACAAAAAGCATAAGTGCACAAAAAAAACTAGTCAGTTTAAACCCAGCGCAGTATACGATGCTAAGGATAAGAGAATTTTTTTTTTTTTTTTTTTTTTTTTTTTTAGAAAGGAATCGATAGAAAGGAAGTAGGGCTCAGTGTTTGTCAGTCAGGTGTTGACGGAAGAGATGTGTTTTCAGGTGTTTTTTAAAGATGGCTACAGAATCTGCTGATCTTGTAGCAGCAGGTAGATCATTCCACCAATGTGGAACAGATCCAGAGAAGGTACGTGAGAGTGATTTTGTACCTTTTTGGGACGGTACCACCAGACGTTGTTCATTTGCAGAGCGAGGGATCTGGTAGGAACGTAGGTCTGTATTAGTGAGTGGAGGTATGGGGTGCAGAACCAGAGGTGGTCTTGTAGGCCAAGAGCATAGCTTTGAACTTGATGCGGGCGTCAACCGGGAGCCAGTGTAACCTAATGAATAGAGGAGATATGTGCGCTCTCTTTGGTTCATTAAAGACCACTCTTGCCGCTGCATTCTGGATCAGCTGCAGAGGTTTGGTTGTGCAGGCGGGAGTCCAGCCAGTAGGGCATTGCAATAGTCCAGTTTGGACAAGACAAGAGCTTGGACTAGAATTTTTGCGTGGAGTGCTCTGATAGGAAAGGTCTAATTTTTCTAATGTTGTAGAGGATGAATCTACAGGACCGGGTGGTGCTGGCGACATGACTTGTGAAGTCTAGCTGATCATCAATTACCACTCCCAGATTTCTGGCAGTGCTGGGCGGTGTAATGGTTGATGGGCCTAGTTGAATGGAGAGGTTGTGGTGGGTCTTTGGATGGGCCGGAATCACAAGCAGTTCTGTTTTTGCAAGGTTCAGCTGCAGGTGATGGTCCTTCATCCAAAGTGAGATGTCGCTCAGACATGCCGAGATGCGAGCAGAGACCGTCGGATCGTCAGGTTGAAATGACAGGTGGAGTTGAGTGTCATCTGCATAGCAGTGATAGGAAAAGCCATGCTTCTGGATGACAGAGCCAAGGGATGTCATGTATATGGAAAAGAGTAGCGGTCCGAGCACTGAGCCCTGTGGCACCCCTGTATTGAGATGTTGGGACTCAGAGACCTCATTTCTCCAGGATACTCTGAATGACCTATCCGAGAGGTAAGACTTGAACCATTGCAACGCCATTCCAGAGACACCCATCGCCCTGAGAGAAGACAGGAGGATGTGATGATTAACAGTGTCAAAAGCAGCAGACAGATCCAGTAAGATGAGTACAGATGACTTGGATGTCTTCATTCAAGCTGCAGCTCACTGGGCGCTGGTACTATCCCCTCCTTTTCACCCAAAGTAGATCAAAGTTTTATCATTTGTTTCACAAGCTACCAGGCTGTTGATTGAATACATGTGTGTATTAAAGTATGTCTGACAAGTTAAATTACCATAAGCAAGTTTCCTGTCTTTTTAATTGTCTTACCCCCAATTGACACCAACTCAACAGCAGTGTATAAACTACTTTCTCTTTTACTCAATCTGAAAATTTACACCGGCAATGCGCAGCCACGGAACGACTCACCGTGCCACATTGCTCAAGATATAGGTTGGAGTTATATTTTTTGAGCTTCTCAGCAACAATCTACCGAGCTACAGCAGGGAAACTCAGGAAATAAGCAAGTGTCAAAATAAACTTTTGCTACATGATCAAAATAAAGGGTCTTGCACCAGGACTTCAGTGAATGTTGCACCATGGACAACGAGAAGTTCATTCTTGAGGTGAAGACATTTGATTTAATTTATGACATGCAAAGAAGGCATGGGGCTCAAAAGCCACAACTTTGGGTTAAGATGGTAAGTAATTACACATTGTACATATGTACGTCACGTTTTTCTTTGTCTAGCAACACTCAAGCACACAACTATGGCGTCCATCTTGTTCAATTGTTTTTTGTTTTAGTGTAAATTGACAATTTTAAGCAGACGTGCGTAAAACGAGCTTGCGGGTTTGTGATAGTTCTGTGTAAATTCAGAGTGTCTGTGTGATGAAAGGCCTTGTGACACTGCTACACCTGAGCTCTCCAAGGGGAAAACTCAAATGTAATGTACTCAAGGCTCCAGTGCCAAAGTCCTAGTTCACATGTCCCATCCCTCATTCCAACCACCCTTCTGCCAAAACAACAAGAAATGTACCTTAATGTCAATTTTAAATATATTGCATATACAGGACTTATATATGTTGTATTTCTTTGTTAATCCCATATGCGGTAAAAAGTAAACGCAGTTGTCACAATCTGGATTGGTTCAGTGTTTGTTTCACCATTCTGAACACGACCCCAACACTCCTTGCTGTGCACTTTACACCTCAACGTCTGACCTGTCAATCACACAGCAGTGAGCGGCACAGACTGGTGTTTGTGTGAAAGTGTGAGGTGTAAATGACTTGGCAGATTGATGTAAGCCAGCCCTTTAACTGTTTTATTGCTACAAAAGTGCCTACACCACTATGTGACTTCCACCAACCACCTTTACAGCAAGAACAGACAGGGGAGGGCAGGAGGTGCATTAGGACATGACTGGTGTGACTATGGGTGCTACAGAGGAAGATTGATGTCTGCTGGAGACGCTGTGTGCGTCGCCTTCAGGTCAGTGACATTTAAAAGACTGCAGAGAGTTAAAAGAAGGGAGGCCGAGCATGTTTATGTGCATGTATTTCGATGTATGTGCTTGTGTGTACCTCACAGACCTCTAGAGGCTGAGGCCCACCCTGTCACTGCTCTGCAACACACCGATAAGGCTGTGTGTGGTAATTAGTCTAAGGTTAGAACATACAACTATAGCTTCTGGAAAAAGAAATGTAATATATATACCTGCTATAAATATCTGATATTTAATGATCCTGTCTAATATGTTTATACATTAATGTAAACATGGATGCAAATCAACAGTAACTGAGGGGACAAATAAAATGTAATGTCACACATTGTGTTATTGTACATTTAGTCATTTAGCAGACGCTTTTATCCAAAGCGACTTTAAGCCTGGTTGGTGGAAACATTTGGTGTTTGTGCAGGCAGTTTGAATATATTAATAATAAGGTCAGAGTTAAAGTACAGTGCTAAAGTGTTAACTGTTGCTAGAGATTCTTACAGCTGATATGTTCATAAAGGAGCCAACCTATTTATGTTTTTAGAAGACAAGCTTTAAAGGTGTGTTCACTCTTGCCAGTGTTTGGTGTGGTTCAAACAAACAGTTCACTTGGTGCCATACAAACCTCAGGGCACACTAAACATGACCCCTTCAAAACCTCCTACTAGAATCTGGTGCGGTTTTATTAAACTGTGTACCTCAAATGGACCGCAGACCTCTAAACAAGCCCAAACGGGAATCGTGACATAAATTGCCGACAAAAACGTCACGTAAGAGTTATGAGCTAACGGTGTTAGGTGGAGCGTTGCAGTCTGTACTTTCACCATCAGATGTCGCCAAAAAAGGGCAAAAACTACATACTCCACTTTTAAAACTACAATACCTTTCATTTGTTTAAACTGCATTATGTAAGATTTTTGTTGCAGTTAAGTCATTAGTCCCGTACCGTCAAATGAAGGAGAGTCGCTCCTAAACGGCTTTGATTTACAGTAAAAACCTGGCAGAGCTGCACAAGCAGACTCCTTGACTCCAAGCAGACGCCACTGCACCAGAAGTAAAGTAGGCTAGTTGCCCAAAATATCACCAACTGTTATGGCCGTTACTGTGAAAGCAGCTGTTTAATTCTGCAACATTTAGAACAATTGGAAATACACACAATTTCTCTGTACTACATATTACACTGCTTAAGAGTACTTTGTATTTTCACTCTCTTTCACTTGTGAGTTCTAAGATACAATATACAGTAATTTTGTGGTGTTAAATGTGGTATGTCTACCTAAATTCTAGTACCTGTTGAATAAAACTAAAAAGCATATTTGTCAAATCAATGTTCACCATGAAAATATTCCAACTTATCTCCTTTCCTTGTAATTAATGTAGTCTTATGACTCATAATTTTGATTTATCTTAGGAAGAATCTGCTACTAGTGTTGTAGCAATACTTAGTGCATGATTTAGGATGAAGTCCTGACCACATATCTTATTAAGGGTCCCACTTGTGCTGGATAATAGTAGAAGTATATGCAGGCTTGCTGCCAGGGTCCAAAATTAACACACGACTGGCTCTGGACGCCAGTAAAATTTGTCTTTGGCAGATAAATCAATAAAGGTCACTTCGTCCACCGACAAGAAGTGCACTTGTACTTCTTTTCCGTCAGTGACAGAGAAAGTTGTTGAGTGTATTGGTATTTTTGGCTAGGGTTAAATTTGGCATGATGTTTTCTTGACAAGGAGATTAGATTGAAGACAGATGGATTAGAAGGAAGAGGAAGCAGTGTAAAAACTTACACTGTGGCTCACTACGCAAATTTCTAAACTTTCCAATGAAACCTTCCGTCTCAGTATTTATTTGGTTGTCTTTCAATCTTAATCTCCGTCATTCTGTCTCTCAGCAGAAGGATACCACCAGTGCTGCCAGGGGCATGGAAAAAAAACAACACACTCACACACATCTATACAGTACGGACAGCACACGCAGGCGCTCCCTGGCTAGGCTTGATGAATGGTCCTAGTTTAAATTATTTTGTGCAGATCTCATTTAGGCCCTTGAAGAAGAGATTCAGCCTGTTTATTCATTTCACATTTGCACCCGGGCTACAATATCTCTGTCTATGCCTGCAAAGAATATACCCTCCTCCCATCCAACAGGGAAAAAATACATGGCAAAAAAAAGACAGAAAGAGACAGAGAGGAAGAGAGAAAAAAAGCAATTTACACAATGTACATAAAATGATGCGCTCAGAGTTTGATAACCTGCATAAATTATAGAGTATAATTAAATATTATACTCGGTGAATCACCAAGGAGAGATGATGGTGGGAGAGGAGACAAGGGGATAAAAGCAGAGAGTCAAGAGAGGAAGGGGAAAAACAAAAGATAGAAATGAGGAGAGGAAGAGCAGAGAGCATCGCTGCTTCTCTTGGATCTCATAATTGTTTTTATTGATTATTTCTTAAGGTGAAATGGTTTTAAGATAGATAAGACGAGAGAGTCAGGTGAGCAAAGGGCACGAAGCAGGCCGATGGAATTACGACGAGAGGTCTCTTTTCTCCCCTCATTTAAGAAAAGATGGCTTTTTGGCATTGTCAGATTGCTTCAGTGGTGGCCCATATAAATTAAATGGAATATTAAAAATTTAAATTGTTCGGCAAAGGGTAGGCGTGGAAGCCGTCTCTGGCGAGCACACAATTGACCCAAAAATATATTCAAATTAGCATAGAGAAACAGTGGGTGCAAAGTGAGGTGGGGGTGTTAGCAACTTTGTGTGTGGTGTGTGTTGTGCGCAGAGGAACACGGACATGTTCATTCATCCTGTTGTTCCTCTCACACAGACAAAGAGGAAAGTGAGAGAAAAGGAATGAGGCATAAAGTGTGACAGCTGTCACTATACTCTCAAGACAGAGGCCTCACTCACAGTCTGGCTGCTCTTACAGGCAGAGATGAAAATTACCAAATAATGGATAAATAAAAATACATTTTATTATTTTTTGGACGGTTAACAGCAGGTTTAGCATTGGCAGCACACATCCCTAAGAAGCTTACTGTTCAGCTTTGGTTTTGACGGTATGCTATGGTTTTCTAAAAGGTGGCGCTAAACACTGTTGATTGGAGGATAGAGAAACTTTATTTAGGCCAAAAATATGAATTAAAAAGTGAACACAATGTCTTTGAAAAGAAGCTCATCTTATTCTTATAATAAACATCATATTTCAGGAAAAGTAATGCTAAACCTGTGGCACTCAGTTTAAATGTGTCTTAACTCTTGATGTGACCTTGTGCCTATTAACCTAAACTACATTTGTGACATTTACTGAGAAACCAAACTATCAACTCATCAACTTGTGCTGAATTATAGGAAGATCACCTAGTGCACTATAGTATTTTAAAGTTTGAAAGTTACGTCGTATTGTTTAACACTCCGTGTACAGGGATTACCTAAAAGAGGCACACTCATAATTTCTGACATCCATGACATGAACCTTTCTATTCTTCACTAAAGGCTCATAAAACCGCTTGTTTCACTTACATTTCACTTTATGTTGCATAATGCCCAGTGTTTTATTTGACATTGAGGTAATTTCAGTGTTGCAGATCTGACATTTTTGATATTAGCTTTTAAAGAGAACATTAAACTGCTGCTGACAGTTGGCAGTAATAGATCTGAGAGCACAGATGGGGTTGGAAGGGGTGCGGGAGGCTGCTATGTGGTGAGTAAACTTGAGTCTTTAGCTTTCAAGTAAAAACACACTATCTAACGACCACTCAATCTTTGTCTCGCTCCCTCTCTTGCTATTGTTTATTCAAATTTCACCGACGGGGTACTTTTTCCAGTTCAGCACCTTCCCCAGTTTTGTGAGAGAACGGCATTATGCCAGTGTTATTATGCAATTCATCACCAATAATAGATTTGTTTACGGGGGCCCCCGACTCTCGCTCGCTCTCAGTGCTGCATTTTCAAAATAATAATAATAATACATAGTGTATAATGACGGTAATGGTACGAAGGCTTTGATAATAGATGTGCTGGGAGGGATAAGGGAGCCTTGATCAGCCCGGGTCTCAGCTCAATTGTCTTCAAAGCACTGTTTAATGTAGAATAGGCGTCCTGGGAGATTGTCTTGAAACCAAGAAAAAGGTGGGTGTATGGATAAGAGAAATGAACGCACCAATGGGACTATGCATGTACACACACAGCTCAGAGCGCACACAGACGGGCAAACTACATACTCAAATAAGCTCGCACACAACCACCCACTGGTGCGTCCCTCCTCAGAGGGCTCAGTGCTGTAAATGTGTTAAAACTCTCCCTTGGTCTTTGGCTTCTGCTGAATAAATCTGTGTTTTAGTCTTCACTTTAGCACTTTAAACTCAGGGCTTTTCCAGCATGTTTTCTCTTCACCTCCTCCTGGGCTTTAAGTGAGATCTCAAGCTTCTGACGGATATAGCAGCACAAGCTTGGTGTGTGCATGAGTGTGTGTGTGTGAGAGAGCGTGCGTGCCCTGGTACATGTAGGTGAGAATGTTTTATTACTTTCCTCCAGGAAAAGTACACTCCAGCTACTTACTTCTTCATATTTAAGCAATAATGTTACAGTTGGAATGGGCTTAACTTTCATTATCTGCTCTCTTTTCAGATTGAAGATCAATCATCTGACACTATATTTTACATCTACGCTCAGGTTTTTGTATTTACTGCCAGTATTTTTTCTCATTTATTTAATTCATGGGGGCAAATTATTAAATTAGATTGTACTGACTGCAAACTTCAATGTCCTAAAATATATATTCAATCAAATTGATTCAGTTTTGGTCTCTAGACTTTAGGCTGCCTTGTGCCCAAGAGGTTTACTAAGAAGGTTGTAGGTTCTCTCTGGACACTCACATTTTGTCCTACCTTCCAAAGATGCAACAGTTTATTCTAAATGGCTCTATGAATGAATGTGAGTGTGAAGAGTTGTCTTCAAAATGGATTCCACCAAATGCCAAAAGCCTGCCGTGATGTGCAACAGGCAAGTGGTATTAAAAGAAAGAGTTATATATCTAAACAAAATATCAAATGTGTTCTTTTAATTTGTGTCCATGTTATTTTCATTCACACACAATCACGTGAACCCCACTCATATGATGATAAAATCCTACAGAAAGTGTTGGGGCTTTAATCATTAATCAGATAAGTACATGCAGCTGCAAAGCCTCATTGTGGATCAGCTGTGACGTCATCTATCAGCAGACTAAAATGAAACAGCATGGTGAATTTTGTATGATTGGCATCCGACAACTCCAACAAACTGCAAAACATAAACCACATACAGTTCTGTGTAATGCAGGCTACCTTTAAGTAACGCTGAAAGAATAATTTGAAAATACAAAACAGTCACCAGGCATAGTGGTCACAAAATGGTTGAGGACCTGTGCTACCTGTGTGTACCTCCCTTTTGCAGCTAAAGAAAACATAATTTGATTACAGTTTTAATACTTTTAGGAATAATTATGTACATTTTAAGGTTAGGGTGTGTAGTGTTTTGGTGAAAACTGGTGGCAAAATCACTGATTACAAATCCATACTTGATGCTATGTAAAGCTATGGAAACCCTGCTGGGACATGCAGTTGTCTACACAATTTTTGTTCCAATTTTTTTTATTTGGCTTAGTGCATAGCCTACCACATACATGAGAGACCTGGGTTTGACTCCAGCTCGAGTCCTTTGCTCAATGTCACCCGCTTCAATGTCACCTGTTCCTGTCTGTCTATGCCAATGGTCAAATAAAGGATAAATGCCCCCCCAAAAAAATCTTAAACCATAAGTGAGTTTCTTCTCCAGCAGTGCTCAGTTTGTTCAGTTGTACTTAAACAGGAAACAGAAGTAATGGGACTTTCTGATTTGGGCCAGTACCTGATGCACATGTTCAGACCGATATATGTGTTTGTTGTGATCTGCCATATTAATATCAAAGTTCAAAGTTTTTTAATTAATATGGCAAACAATACAGTTTTTGAGCTTTACCCACTCTATTTTACACTTACAATGTTAAAAATTATATAGGTTTAATGTCTTTGGAAACATGTTTACTCTGCTAAACCAAGAAAATAAAACAATATAAATTAAAAATGTACTGTTTCTTTGACAAAACTGTCCTTTAAAGTTCTTTTCTATGCTGCGTTATCATTGTTTGATTTTAATTAAGCAACAACACAGAGGGTGATTAAAACAAAATCTAATCTAAAAATCTAATAACTGACCCAAATCAGGTAGCAACAGCTCCTTTTACTGGGTTCTATTGAGCTTTACATTAACAGTTTTATCATGTTATATACAACAACATTTTACACAGTGCACCTTTAAATACAGCCTTCTCTTTTTTCCACAATCTGTTCTGTCATGACTGCTTTACGATATAACGATATTTTTAACACAACATATGACAAAATAACGCAACAACTTAATGAACAACCTAAATAGTTTTAGATATCTGGTAATTGCGTACATCCTTTAAAAAGCGTTGCTGATCCTCATTTGGCTGTGCGCCTGGATGTGTAAGGTGCATATGTCAATGTTTGGCAACATTTTAAGCATTCAGTAAAAGAGCATTGGCAGAAAGAGCACAGTATCTGTCACTTTGCCTTATGGTTTTGTGCTCTTTGTGGCAAATAGCTGTTAAATAATGCAGGTCCGGTAAAAAAGATATAAAAAAAAAAATATATATATAAATATCTTATATAGATATATAGTAACCGTTAGTTTCGACGAGGCTGTCTCATCACTTTAATTGTGTGACTCCTATGCATAGGTGTTTTTTATTAAAGACTGATTAGGTCTGCAGAAACTTGTGCTAATTTTTGCATCCACCAATGTTGCACTATAGACATGAGAGTATTGTCACACAACTTTAAAATTTGAACTACAAATGGTGTTCAGAAGAAAATATAGGAAGCTGTGAGTGATCAAACTACAGCAGCGAGGACAAAGAAGCACAGAGTAAGTGACAATGAAAGCATTTATTTTCTCATCGGACAATCAACAAAATCATAGACATAAACCGACATGGAATTACATAGTTAATTTGTTCTAGCTGTAGTGTAATGTCTGCAAAGTTAGTGCTGAATATTTGCATTGTAATGGTTTAACTGCTTATTTGGCTTTCAGTATTAATTTAATTAGACTATGGTGCTGCACATGTTGGGTTTGTATTTCTGGTCACTGTGTTGCTTGTGTTTAATGCTATTTAACTGATTTATGTGAGGATATCAGGTAAAGTAGCCATGCTCTATTTTTAAATATTGTATGTTCATATTTGGGGTGGTTGGCATAAACAAATGACTTTAGTATAGGCCATATTGTAATTTTGTTGTGAAAAACAGTAGCATAATATTGCCATTTATCAAGTGGTTTGATGTTGGTAGAGTTTGGAAAACAGGTGAAAATGCAAAAAACACTATTGTTTTTCTTCACATTTATTGTTAACTTAACGTCTGCTTCGTTCCCATTGATATTAAATGTTCAAAGATGGCCTTGACCTCAAGTTTTGTATGTTTTGTCTTCAAATCAAGATTGATTTGTGTTATTTTGATAAGATGAAAACGATATTCCTAAAACTTAGCAGTGAAGGTGTTGTCAGTTTTAGTGTTTGGAGTGATAAAATGGAGAACGTCCAGTGGCCACTAAACTCTCACTTCCTGTTAAGAACTTTCAAAGACATGTGATGTGTATAATATATTGTGTGTGTCATGCATTGGCCTTGTCTTGCCACACTTTGTTTTAAATGGTTTTCACTAAATCCCTATATTCTGTCTTACCTCATCAGTTCCTCATGTAACATTATGTATTATTAATATCTAGTCACGACACACACACACATCTTTGATTTAGCCAACTTTGATATAACTATTCTGTCTCTGTCATTTTTGGCTGAAGTTGTAAAGAATTTCCACATTTTCCAAATTAACAGACTTTCAACAGACGATGGCTTTGTGGAATTGAAATCTATCTTTTATACCAACAAAGAACATATGCAAAAATTAACAACACAATTCAGAGGGATTGAAAAAATGTGTTTGTCCCCACTGACTTCTACACAAACTCTTAACCAGTAACTTGTAACTACTGAGTTTTTATGTTTTCTCTCTCAAAGACCCTAAAAAGCTCAAAATTTGTAGTTTTAACAACACAAAATAACAACAACACAGCAAAAGTAGTGTGCAATATCTTCAGTGAAAATGCTTTAGATTGGATGCTTTTTCGTTTAAGTCCTTTCTTTTACCACAGGTAAAGACTAGAATACTTACATTACTACTTACAATACTACACATCACACAAACTATTGTTAAAAACTCTGTAAAGTCAAAGCACATGGCTAATTTGCATAGATCAACAATTTTCCCTCACACAGATGCTACTATGTTCCTGTTTATATACATTTTCTTGCCGCTTTGCAAAACCTGCAGATTCCCTACAACCATTATTTGAACTGTTTTGGGCGTTAGGAGCAGCATTAGCCTTCAAAAATAAATAAATAAATAAATATAAGCCAAGTTTAGTTTATCGCCCAGCCTTACTTGTAACCTTGTTATCTACTGACAAGGCAGTGTTCTCGCCACTGTATTTTCCCAAATAACTATTCAGTGGCTCATTCCAGTTTTGCAGTTGAGGCCTGTTTTGACATAAGAACGTGTCTTTTACCAACACAACACCGAACAATCTCTTGCACACAAAGCAAGGACATATAGGAGCAGAGCACACACATCATGACATGTGATTGAGAATTACACACACCCTGAGAGGCCATATGTGGCCAGGTGTGGCTGTCACCCTCCCCTGCCCCTTGCACCACTATAATCAATTTAACAGGATCGTTTCATCATCAAATATCCAAATGATGATTGCTTACTTTACCTAATCTCCTAATGCCAGTGACCTCTAAATGTGCCGAGGGTAATCATGTGTGTGTTTGTGCTTCAGACGCCGGCCTGAATGGGTACGGGCTGGCTGTTTTATTTTGGTAAAACACTGGGGAATGCTGAAGCACCGCAGAATGCCTCTTGTAATCAGACTTCTTTATGTGTGTTAGTGAGTGTGTGTGCCTCGGCGTGTGCGTGTGTTTTTTTTTTTCTTCTGCTGTTTGTGATTGGCGTTGAATGCAAAGTGACTGTCAGTGATCCTCATGAATGCCCAAGTAGCTCATTGACTGTGAACTGGGTCTTGTTAGCAGTTGGGTAAGCAGGAATAGAAATATAAGCACTTAGACTATTTATTCATGCCGACTGCTTTGCGCTGGCTTTTTGAAGGTAAAGAGGACTTTTTTTTGTGCTTTGTGTGTGTGGCTAAGAGAGAGGAGTAAATGAGAGAGGGAAGCAGAGAGAAATTGACCAGAAAGAGACGGTGTGATAGGAGTGGCGTGAAGTGTGTTTTTATGGTTTAATCAGTAAAGTCTCTAGGAAACTAAATACATATTTTTTAGATATCTATGGTATGTAATATGACTTTCTTTTTTATGATTGTTGTCTTGTGTTAAAGTTATTATCAACTTGAAACCAGAATAGACCCTTTTACAAATGTCGTCAATCAAACAAAAACTCCCCCAGGTGATAATAAAAGCAGTTTATATGAGCACATGAGTAAAAATTGCTAAATTCATTATTATTCTGTGGACTTTAGTTCTACTCAAGTGTGTTAGCTGCTGTGTAGTTTACCATAACAAGCTACAAATTTAAGATAGTGTGTCTCAAAACGACAAGAGAAGTGGTCGAGCGCATGGTTGGGCGGCCCCTCCACAAAGACCAGAGAGTAGTTTACCTTAATGTAGGTTTTGCAGCTTCAGCTGTGCATTTGCAATTTTTTTCAGGCAGATCTTTGTTTAACAGTCTTTGAAGAGGGAACACAGATCCTGTTTTAACTCTGTCTCAATGTCTCAGGTGCGTTTGGTCAAAATGTTTGTGTATGTAATACACAGTATACTGCTGTTTTAAAAATGTCTGTCCACCCTTTAAGGCTCTATAGAAATGTAGTTTTCTAGTTTGAGTTTTCTAGTGAGAGTGTTCTAATAAATGCACAGCTACTAATATCTGTTACTGATATAGCACAAAAGATCGGTTAAAGTAGTGATGAGTCTAAACATTTGTTGCAGTTATACTTATGAGATAATTAATCAGAGTGAATTCTCAAGTCTCAATAATTTTAGACTCACTAAAGTAATTCAGCAGTAATCCCTTGAACAGTGTGTTTCTTGTTCTTTCACTGCGTTTTGCCACCTGCACGCCTGTAAAGCACATGGGTTATTTTAATCAGAGGCATATGTGCACAAACATTTCTAGTTGGCACTTTAATCACCATCATTACAGGCCACTCTTTGCTTGCGTTCTGAGATGGACTGCCAACAAGTCAGTTTTTAGGTTCTTAGAAAACAAACTGAAACTTTTTGAGCTGAATGAGCCTCTCCTGAGTTACCGGTATCTGCCTGTATTCACTCACTTATTATCATAGTTATCATATTAGTTTGGGTCTGAAGTTATGTTCTAGTTTGGATATACAGTCCAGCGTTTAGATATTAGCCAAATGTGTAGCATTGTTGTTGTGCCACTGGTTGCTGTAGTTCAGCATCACAGTGCTGTGTGACATCTCTTTCCCATTAGGTTCCAGTGAGTACTGAGAGGCAGACATGGAGAGAATGAGCGCTCATGTACTGTACGTGTGTGAATGTGCCAGCGGGAGTTTTTTTTTTTTGTCTAAGTGAGTTCGCAGGGTGAAGTGGGTTATAGAG
The DNA here is from genome assembly GCA_024416835.2 of Perccottus glenii. Classification (NCBI taxonomy): domain Eukaryota; kingdom Metazoa; phylum Chordata; class Actinopteri; order Gobiiformes; family Odontobutidae; genus Perccottus; species Perccottus glenii. Next base: position 6,140,635 of record CM044548.2, read on the forward strand.
GCAAGAAAGAGAATGAGAATCCTTTTATGCATTATCAAATGTTTCCCTTTAGAAATTCAACACTCTTTTCAATATTGAGTCTAAAAAGAATGTGCTCAAGACTTTACCCTGCCTGCTAGAATTAGTCGGAGGACCATTTTTAGTCATAAATTATGCACTGAAACAAAGAGAGTCTCTTTTTTTGTTCTCTCTCTGAACGGGCCTGAGCAAACGCCTTTTAAAAATCTTTAAAATTGTCCATTCAACTCAAAGTTACTGAGTGTAGCAAAAATGTCAAAGACATAAAGTCGGAGGAAGATTGAATAAAATAATGCGGGGGGACAGATTAGTCATGGAGTTGAGCCCACACGCTCTTTCAGCTGCCGCACAATGCCACTTTTTATAAGCGGCACCCATCTCCACAAAGGCTGCGTTCAATATATCGAGGATGATACATGGTCAGACGTGTAATCTCTCTTTGATTCTCTGCTCTCATTCATCCCACAACCTTTTCAGGCCTGACACTGATGAGCTACTGGGCTCCATCACAGGCACACACAGTGTAGGACTACATACATGTCTATATCCCCGCACACGCACGTACATACATACATACACACACTCTAATAATGCTAATACATGCCCCCCCCCCCCCCCCCCCCCACACACACACACAAAAACAGCACTTCCAGGCCTTAAGAGTTCATTACAGCCACAGCCAGTGCTGGCATCTCTATCGCAGCGCCACAGTCTCTCAGTGCTTTTATTGACCACAACGTTCAGGTGCTACAGAGCCTGCTATTGTTGTGAGATAATGGCACACAGTGTGATGTTAGCAGGCAGTGTGAAGACGTGGAGCTGTAGAATTATAAACGATATTGGATTTCTCATATTGTGAAAATGTTACGGTTCTCTTCTTGCCCAAATAACACTGAATTGCCCAAAGATCTACCTGTGGGTGATCTGCATTTCACCGAATGTCCTGGAATGTACTCGCCATTCTTTCTCTTGAGTTATTTTTATCCTCCTTTTCTAATATATTCTGATACTAAAGACTAATCTTTGGGTTAATTTTTTTTTTTAAAACAATTCTGTCTATTTGGTGATGTGTTTGCCTAATTTTTCCCGAGGATGCATTTTCACATTCCAGTTTCTTTTAAAGTTGCTGTGCTCCTATGCAAACATACACATTTTGCTCTAAACTGCTCTAAATGAAACTCACTAAACGTTAGGACGTCTCAAAGCCCTCAAATGCACCCAATGTACACACAACAAACGCCCGACACATGTACGTTTGCTTCACACGGCCATTTACCTCCAGCGAGCTATTCATTTTTTACAAATTCTATAACCTCTTAGAATTTCTTTATGTGAGGAAGATTGCTGCCTGGACTCAGATTCATTATAGTGATTGAATTCCCTTCAATAGAAAACTTTAGAGCAGGAGGGAGGGAGAGGGGAAAAGAGCAGTGGAAAGTAAAGGGAGGGAGACAATGAGGGCAATAGAGAGTGAAGGATAAAGCTTATCTTTAACTGTGAGTTAAGGTTAAAGACACAATACCTTATGTTGATGTAACAGTACCCAGACAAAAGTATTTTAAATGTGCATTGTGTAAAATATTGTGCTTATAGTTGAACAAAATGGTCTGTATATAATCACCTCAAATTAACATTTTCTACATTTTTCTATCTTGGAAAAATCCGATATTTAAAGCTCCATAGAACCCAATGGAGGTTCTATTACTTCCTGTTTGTGTTGCTACAGGTGCCAAGAAAGAACAAATTGAGCACTGCTGGAGGAGAAGCACACTCTTTCTTTATTCTTTTTGAGCACATGTATCTGCATTAGGTTTTAAAGAATTTAACAATGATTTTATGAATTAAAATCACCATTAGACATATTGTCAGTGAATTTCTTCATAAAAGACAGCATGTCCCTCTAGGGCTACTGTAGCTGCTCACATAATCCAATTTAAGGCGGTGGTTCCCAAACACTAGGTCAGGACCCGAAAGTGGGTCACCCAAAAATAAATTTGGTTCAACAAAGAAAAAAAAAGGTCAAGTCCGAAGGGTTAAAAAAACATAAAAAGACACAAAACTATGATGTGAATAACTTAAATAGCCTAACATAAAAAAATGACAAGCACTAGTTAGGGATTTTTTTCAGTCTCTTGAAATGTGTGTTTCATTAACAAAAATTTAGTGTGTAAGGAATCCCAATCTGCACATTCACCAGCAGATGTCACCAAAAACTACACCCCCTCCTTTATGCTGCTAAAAAAAAGTCGTATTGATTTTTTTTTTACTTCTACTGCAATCAATTAATTGTCTTAGCTGTAGCTCCTGAGAATGTAATATTACCCAGCTTTTATTTACACAGTAAGTGAGGCCAACAAACTTTGAATAACATTTGAATAAACTACGTCAGTGAAACCTTTTCTCAAACTGTTATCATAATGGCTGTATATATGGCAAACAAATTAAATTCTATATTACCTTACTTACCAGTTGGCCTTGACGTCACATCTTTAAGTAAGGTCAACAATGTTTTCAGACGCAGGAAGTTTCTATCAATTAATAAGTGTGCCATTTGTCCAGTGCCACTTGCCTTGTGTTTTCAGTGGTAGGAAGAAATATGGACTTTGTATTACTTTATGTTTTATGTGTAATTGCAGTGTTTTGGCAATAGCTGGACCTGAGAGATGATTCCAGCAGCTGATAAATTTACATGTTCCTGAAAGGATCTACAGAGTAAGTCTATGTAATGTGTAACGGCTGCGCTCTATAATGACACTTTGTTTATAACGGCGTACATACATAATTAGTGCACACATATAATTTGGCATTTCTCCGACTCTGTCTTTGCCTTTCTATCTATCTCTGTCCCTCTCTCGCATCCCTCCCTCTTTCCTCTCTTTCCTTTTTTACACCAGTAGCACCTGGACCTCCACTATTCATCATGCGGATGACTCGGAACATGAATTAGTTTTCTTTTTTTCATCGTGGAAGATGAGAGGGCCAGATGGCATAAAATTAAAAAAAGGCTTTGGAAATAAAAAAGAGGGAAGCATGGATGAAGGAAGGAGAAAAAGAAGACACGACTGAATGGAGGATGACATATTTTAGACTTCTTTTCGCCAATATATTGTTTTGAGTTCCTTACTGTCTTCTGTGTTATCATGGAGGGCACATGCTAGCGCAGGATTAAGGCCTTGGATTTTTTACGCCATTACGCTCTACATTAGAGCTTTTCACATGGCCTCCATTGTCATTTCTTTATACTTCAAAGAAGAAAATTGTGAAACTCTAATTAGTCAGTGTAATTGCAGAAGGATGAAGCGCTGCCAATCGGAGCTCGACTCATGCAAGGTGGAGTGGTTTTGTTCACTGTCATCTTTTCATGGTGGCCCAGCCCTTCTCTATTTCTGCCTGTGTCTGTCCCTTCCTCTCTTATCTGAGCTTAGAGCCCATCCCTTTTATATAAAACAGAGAAAAGGCTTGTCTCAAGAGGGCCACGAGGTGAGGGTTCCGTTATTAAGAGCGCCAATTGTGGCCAATTACAGTTGTGCAAGTATGGACAGAGCCTGCTGCATGTGGCTTGACTGTGGGAGACAGCAGCAGGCTTCAACCAGCAGCAGGCCTCAGCTCTACAGATACTGCTTGTTTTCACTCCACTCCCACAATGCACTCGGTGCATCTGCTGTTTGTTTGCTTAGCTACTGTATTTGTCGTTATCTGCATTCAGAATAAAAAACAGGTTCTTTTTTCATTATCCTCTTGTATCAAGCCGAGCGCAAACAGCAAAGTCTGCTCTGTGATAACACACTGCCTTTGTGCAGTAATAGAGACATGCTCAGTGGTGAGACGCCACAGATATGATGGTAAACATCACTCGCAGGAAACCCAAACTTCTACTTGATCATTATCATTTCATAAGAACTTATTATTCACCAAAGCAATCCTTAACACTAGGCTTTTTTATACAACACTGTTTTTGTAGAAAAACTGTGACTTGATATTTTTATTCTTTGAAGAATTGGGATAAAAATGTATTTTATTTGACACAAAATGTAACTGAAGGTCAATGAATTGGCTGGTTTTTCAGCAGACGCCACTGCTGAGCAAAAACAGAAACATTTCTAAGCAAACATGTATTGTATTCAGGTGTGAAGTGAGTTACCAGCCTGTAAGCTCTAGAAGAGCAGTGTGGACTGGTCTTTAGCTTGTATTTAACTGTAACTTCAGAGCCGCTCTGCTCTTGTTTGAGCTCACATGTGTAAAAAAGCCTGTGCTGTGTCAAGCGGCTACCGTCATGCTATCAGTCATCGTTATGAGGCTAGCGCTTCCCGCTACGTTAACTTCATGACCTCTGGACACATTCTCAATTAAGTATCTGATGAATGTATGATTTATATAGAGTTTCCTGTCACTGGCCTGTCATTCAACACATCCTGACGAGAGCGCAGCCCTGTAATTTTATTTTTGGACCAGATGCAAATAAAGACAGTGGCTCGGGGATTCAAGAGAAGAGAGGAATCAGAAAAAAGACGAGAGAAGAGAGAGGATGAAAACATCAAGGAAATGATTGTTGGGAGGTTGAGTCTGTTCGCTGCACACCAAAGGGGGTTAAGACAGGGTTTGGCTGGTGAAGACAAGCCAACAGAGACACGCAGCGCTAAATCTAAAAAGTTTCTCAGGCATTGTTTAGAATCCTTAACAAGAGGGACTTGAACAACAAGGAACATAATTTGGATTTCCCCCTCCTCTGTTTTCTTTCCATGTACCCAAGCACATAAATAGCTATCTTAACAACTTGATGCTATTTTGAATAGGGCTGCGTCTCCCTGTGGATTTTCATGAGTGAGGCAATTTGCCGGCGAACAGGTGCATTTTTAATGCTTTCATACAATTAAAACAGAATCTACCTTCCTTTTCCCTTCCCGGTTTTCAGAGGCGCCCTCTTTTCAAACGTAGGTTGAATTGATTTAGTTTGTCTAATTAAACTCAGAATAAGATGTTAATTACCTAACAAGGTCACCTCTCCCTACTACCAAATTTACCAATGGTATCTTTTCTTCAACAGTATTTTCTTCAAGGATTCAAAGAGAAAATGGAAGAATGGTGTTAATTGCCTTTATGCAGTGTCCCATTTTTTGAATTTGAACGCCTTTTCCCCCAGAACTTTCATTTTTCCCTGCTTCTTTTTAAGCTTTTTTTAAAATGGGAATTCATTGTGCTATTGTTTCATTCTTTCTCTCCTCCACTCAGAAATGATGCGTCAACTCATCACAATATGGCCTTTGTCTACCAAATTTACCAAATTTACCATACTCACTGAGGAGGGGACGGGACTGATCCACAGAATTAAATCTGAATGTTTTCTCACTGCAAGTAACTAGAGTGACCCTTCTTTGATAGTGACGGCACCAAAGACATCATACATTTTACCCTGACTATATCTTGAGGAGCTGCACATGTGAACACAGTCCACTCAATATTCTTACCCGAAGCATATCCTGCTGGGGCCAAGTATTGAGTCCAGAGGAGTTTCATGTATGAACAATGTCAGGAGATACTCAAGTAGATTTTATGGGCGTGCTAAGGACATGAGCCAATGAGGCATATGCTCTGTGACTGGTGCTGTAAGGGGATTGCACAGACCACAGCTTGTTTGTACTTTACTTACCAAAGTATAATGTATATGTTGTGTATATGCTCAAATACACATACTATCTACAGTATATTAATTATATTAACTGCTGTTAAGGAGTTGACTAATTTGTTTGCCAGCTTAATGTTGTAAACCGTTGTGGTAGTTAAGCACCATTATCCACTCCCACACACTCACTACCTCTGATCAGTTAACCTACCTGGACTTTCTCCTGACATGTATGAACACAAATCCTAAAGACATCCTTCTGGCTTTTGTTGCATGTGTGAACACTCAGGTCAAGCGAAAGTCTAGAGGCAACTAACACAACCACACACCTTCTATACACCTTCTATACAGGAGACATGACGCATAACAGTCCAATGGGACTTTGCTATGGACTACATTTGCAGCAGAGTCCATCAGGTGCAGATCTGGAAAAGTTACGTATATTGTTGCATAACATCTTAATATCTTATTTTCAAGTAAAGAAGTGAAGTGAAATCTTGAGGTTGATTTGCTGTTTGTTTGATTGTGGTGGACAGCCGTGCTTAAGGCTTATTACTGACTGATTTAAGAACTCGTGCTGCATTAGTCACATTCACTTGCCATGGCACTTTGAAACATGACTGTGAGATTTAAAGAGAGCAGTGTCCAATGTTAAGTGCACCACAAAAAAAACGGGCCTCGTCAGGCTCCAACAACTACTAATCAATTCTTTCAGTTGGTTTGTGTCATATTTTTTTGAGTTTGGGTGACTACAGCGATCGTTCGTGCCTGTCGCACATCCCATTAGAGTAATCATGTAATCAATATACCTTGTCCTAAATGAGGTGTATCTTGCAGCCTCTTACATCAACATGACAACAGCCGGAGACTTAAACATGGCGGTCGTTTGGTCCTGAGAGAGTCACGAGTTGAAAGCTGTATTTACCCTTAAGACTTTAGCATTTCACTCAACAGTACTCTTATTTGTATGAAGGCAACAGGAATTAACGTTTTCCACTTGGTCATTTGCTTTCCTTTTCTTTGTAAATTTACTGTTTGCTTGTTCATATTCTGACCAATTGAAAGCACTTCAGTCTTATTACTCATAACACCAGCTGTATGTGTGCCCACTGGTTAATAAGGCTGCACTTGTACCAAAACCAAATGTGCAAATGTGCCGCAGTGGTGACATACACACCACAAAGTACCTCTGGCCTTCCACAGACAGAAGGGCGGTCTGCAGAGACTCTTAATGGATAATACAGTAACCTGCTAAGATAGCAGCCTCTTTAACTGCTTGGTTTTAAAATTTTCAACTTTTATTATTGATCATTTGTCAATAATCTAAAATATTCTTCCAGAAGTTTAGTCTCACTTCTTGGTCACACATTGAGCCTCAGTTTCATCCAGCTGCTGCCTGCACTTCTGTGTGAATATATGTGTGATTACGGGAACGAGGCTTATTGTATAGAGCATTGTATAGCAATCAGGTCCAAAGGCATTCTATAAATGCAGCTAATTTACTATTCAGTCACTTTTTTCTTAGACATGTAAATATCAACTGAATTTCCCCTTGGGGGTCAGTAAAGTAATTTTGAATATTTATATGTGCTTCAAACTGTTCCAGGTTGTGATTACTATTGGTATTATGCATTCCCTTGTGTCCGCTCTCACACATCGTACATCAGTGATATCAAGATGTCACTGTGAGGATATCTAAAGTCCAAGAGTGGGCTGTCCGTAAGTCCATTAATGGGTTTGCCTTTTCTGTGCTGTTACGTGCCTTGTGCATTGTGCTTTGACCTAAAGGCATTGAGGCAAATCATGGGCACTGTAATGGTTCATTGTTCATTTGAAGCTTTCACAGTTTGCTGCAAAGCCATCTATAGAACTATTGGTCAATATATAGACCCTTAAACTTTGATGACGGACCTTCATTAAACTGGGGTCTTGGAAAAGAAACACAGAGATAAGATTGTGAACGATGGTTGGAGAGGAATGATAAAAAAAGCTGGACCAGTTAAAGGAGAAAGAGGAAGTTGTGGAGCAGAGGGCGAGGAGCAGAGTGGGAGGTGAATTAGCTGTGTAATGTGAGGTTGATAGGAAGTGATTGAGTGTGGTGACCTCCTGTCAAGAAGTGGCCTGCTCTTTGGCACACCTTCCTCCCCACTGACATTCAGACAAGTCTAGTACACTCAGGTACTAAGAATATCCCATGTTCCAATCCATTGTCTCTGAGACCAAGATGTGGGAGTTTTTTTTTAAATGTAATCTTGGCTTAGATTTAAAAAAGCCTGGCTAGAAAGTGAAAGGATCTGTGTGGTTCTGTTTTCATTGTTACGTTTAAGCACCTGCATGAGTTAACCAGGTGTGACTGGGTAAAGGTAAATACTGAAGGTGCTCTTGGGAAATTGGGTTCAAGTATTACAAGATAAATCAATAACGCTACAAAATGCATAAGGAAGTATGGTTTAAAAAAAGTTTATTATTGTGGCTAAATCATGTGGGTTTTTTTTTATCAGTGCTCTCTAGGTTAGAACATTTCCATACTGTTTGAGAATGTGTAGATAAGCGTATGATGTCATCCAATTATTCCTGAGATTGGACTTAACATTAAACATTTAAGCTCCACGTATTTGCTTTTCCTCATGTCATGCCCAATATGACATAAATCAGATCATGGTGAAAGTTTCAGAAAAAGAGCAGGTCTGCACGTAGAACATGAATGCTTTTTAATGCAGATATATCTCTGGCCAGACAGGTCAAGGGGCATCAGTTAGTGTTACCATCAACATTGAAATATCCTACATCTTGGTTCCAGTTTACCAAACTAATGCTTGAACTGAAAGCAATGAATGTTACAAGAGTATTTTGGTGGCAATAAGTGCACCACTTATAATTTATATTTGATTGTATGTATCGGTCCTCTTTGCACTGTACCATGCATCCTCTGCCTCTTCTGAACCTCTCCTACTGTCCCCTGCTTGTCTCCCGTGTCGCTGTCTGTTGTGCTGTGTGTGTGTGTGTGTGTGTGTGTGTGTGTGTGGCTCCTCTTCGTGGGTGATGTGAGGAACAGAATGACAATTATCTAAAACACAATTAAAAAGTGTTAATCTGATTATTTTTTACTGGATAAAGCACTTGAGTGACATTGAAAGGTGCTTAGAAATAGCCATGCATGCCCTTGTTACAGCCCAGATTAAAACACATGGTGCGTGTGTTTGTGCTGTTCAGCATTTTCCTGCTTTTATTTGGGACAGAAAGTGTCTGACATTGCTTTAGACTTTTTTTTGGTAAGTCTCTAAGTTATATGTTCCTTCTTAAAATAAACACATCTTAAATTTACAGCATACACATTTTATAAAGCACAGAGTGTTTGTGTAATGTACAGTATGTTTGCTAATGGGGTCAGTTGAAAAAAAAACTATTATTAAAACTAACCAGGTTTTTAAAACTGCATAAAGTAATATTTGTGCAACTTCAAAGGTATTTACATGCATTTCTTTTTTTTTTTAAATGAAATTCCAGCTTTTTATTCTGTTCAGTTTTTGTACAAAACCATCTGAACCAGAATTTGGATCATATCTCAAACATAAACTGTAGTAATTGCTTTAATTGGTCACACACCTAATGGAGAATAATAATATACTCAGTGTTTCAAAAATTCAATGTAGAAAACCATTTAAAGTTATGATGCTATGTGTTTAAACTTATCTGAAGGCATTTTCACACTTGATATAATTTTAACTGTTTACTTCTCATTTATTCTGTCAACTGCATATTCATAAATTGTAGCCTATTAGTGAGCCTATTAATAAATGAGCTCTTTTAGTTTGGTGAAAAGTGGTATATTTGCCTATTCCTGGAGATAGGCATATTAGCATATTAGCATATTAGCATTCCTGGAGATACTCTTGGACTTCCTTTACAACTTTTCTCACCACTTCAGTCATGAGAAATCCTGTTTGTACAGAGTCTGGTGTACATAATGAAAGGAATACAGAGATGTCTGTTTTTTGCTTAATGCCTTGCTCCTTTTCCACTGCACAGAGCAGTTTGACCAGTATCACACAATGATTCACTTTGAGTAGAAAGAGTCTAGATAGATGATGTACTTCAACTTTGATATACTGTAAGTGTTTATTACTTTAAATTAAGTAAATGGTGTTCTCCCTGTTTCTCTTTTATTCCTCTATTCCTCCCCCCCTTCACTTCCCTGTTGTATTTATTGCTGTATTTATTTCTGCTGAAAAGCCAGTCTCGTTCATTTGCTAGTCGGCCGGGCAGAGCAGGGCCCCTATTCTTAGGCTTTTATTAACATCATGGACTGCACAACAACAGCTACAGAATCTATTATTCATTAAGTGTAACCAATATAAAATTTAAAACAGTCTGGGCCTTTTTGTGGAATTATGTAAGGTCAGCATAATTTTCTGCCTATTACTAATATCTATATCATCTTTTCCTTAGTCAGCTCTATTTAAATATGCAATCATTTACAGCTTTTGACTATATGTGTGTGCACACCCAATTTCCAATATTCCACTAGTAGACTTTTTATGCTGACATCAATGGCAAGCTATTAAAGACAGTATTTCATTATTGGTTCCTCTTCCCCAGTGGTTATTTACAATCCCATATATACTAAGCACTGATATTAAAGGAGACCATTTTAATGAGGTGCTATCTGCCATGGCAATATGTCTTTCTCCGAATGAGATTGTGTTTAAAGATTTTATCAAGAAATGGCTGTTCGGCAGGGTTATGTTTTGTCCATGAAATATGCATTTCATATCTCTTTCATTTCATTAACATAATTTAATTTGTGCTTTGCATTCTGTGCATAATACATATTTGATTTACAAAACAAATATTTCCATTAGAAAATGAATTTCATGCACGCAAAAGGCAGAACTGAAAGATGTATTGTAAGGAAATAAGAAAAAAAGGAATTGTATTATCTTTGACTCATGGAAAAAAAGCCAAGGAGAAACACACTGCTCTGTGCGAGGCTGTGCACGTGGGGGCTTGTCTGTACACCATGTGTATGTACATGCGCTATCAGGGCAGGTTTGTGTAGACAGTATGTAAATGTGCATTATAGAAGCAATGAAAGCTGTGGCTATATTGCATAAAGTTTAGAGCAATATAACTCAGATTGATTTACATGGCTTGCATAGTGGCCCCCTCCTCCCTCATGTTAAGTGCACTACTGCAGTGTGGCGGCGCGCAGTTGACTTTTTATTAGCAATAAGGCACACGCATCCACTATAGTTAAATGTCTGTGTTTGATGTGGAAGAAGTATCCACGTAAAGGTTGACTTTGTGAAATGACCGCTATGAGCCTACATGTCCTACATGTCATGTTTGGACCCATCTGGTTTTATAGTGATACAAATAGAGCAGAGTAAGGAAACCAGGCCACTTTCTTGTGGAAGGAGGCCCCAAAGATGGCTGTTTATATATATTTTAGATGATCTCATTTTAATGGCTACCAATATTTTAACTATGACTTTCTGTTCAAGATAAGTAATGGTGGTCCATGTTCAGAGTGTGTTGGGGGCCCCTGAAGCCCCTAGAGAGATGCCTCTGCTTCAAGTGTTCGTTAAGTGACTTTACAATAGATCCCAGTGCTCAGCTGTCTCAGTTACAACTCGTGCAGTGTCAGAGCCTATTTGGTGAGCTGTGTTTGAGGCAGGAGGCAGATTGGACTCTCTTCCTTGTTTAGGCATCACACTGATTGTTTTGACAAAAGAAAAAAGTTTTCTTGAGAAAATGTGTTTATTGAAAGGTTGTGTTATTAATTTGATAATGGTAACTAATTCAAGACTCAGTTCTGTTATTTGTTACTTTACTTTGTTGACCTAGGATCCTGTAAGGCTCCTTTAATGTGAGAACAGTGACGATTGGCCAAATATTGTTTTATTAGCCCTTGAGAATGAGAACAGGAGAATATTGTGTCTATTAAGAGCTATAGGCTACATCCAAACGCTCACTGTTAAAGGGTGCTATCCACCTGCGCATCTCTTCAAAGTGGCCATCTTTAATGCATGTACTTAAGAGGCGCTGAGCTCTCCATCGTCCTGCCTCAGACACCAGTGGGAAAGCCCTTTGCTGTAATAAATTATGAAGTCGAACCCCCCTTCTCCATTTCCCTTTCCTTTCTCCCAGGGAACACTACTAGTTTTAATTAAAGCACTTCACCTTGCTAGTTTAAAGGCTATCACGGGCCTGTGATAACTTCCACCGAGTGTGAGCGAGAGGGAGATGGAGCACAGGGCTTTGGATAACACAGAGCATTTAAAAAACGGCCCTGGCGAGTTCATATTAATTTGGCTTATCTCCAAGCGTAAGGGAAAAAAATCCCAGGTACAAGTGAGACAGATCCCTGGATTTAATGAGCTCAAAATGTAAAGGCAATGTCAAAACAGTTTTTTTTCCCCTCCTTAACTTTTTTCCCGTTCGTAGGGGGGTAGGAAGCAAGGAGAGAACTTGTCTAAGCTAAAAGCCAAACAGTGAGATCAGTGTTTCAGAGGTAACTAGTATTAGCAGGGATTTTAGGCTTGTTTGACACGCCGCGTTGAAGAAATAGCTTAAAATAGACGGCGGCAGGTAAAGGAGGAACAGGGAGAGAGTGTGGGGAAGGAGGGGAGGCTAATACCTGGGCTTGAGTGTGCTTTGTCGCCCCGCTGATAGAATGCTCAGGAGATATTACCGTTTTTTAAACCAATCGCTCCTTTCTATCCTCATTCCTCTCCATCACCAACTTGACTTCCTCTCCCGGCTTCTCCCATGTTCTCTTGTCTCTCTTTCTCCAACCGCAAGCCTCTCCCTCTGAGGTGTTCTGGTGCCGGGAGATCAGTGTGTATAAGTCTGTGACAGGTGCGTGCAGGGGGATGTACAGAAGTTAAGGCAGCTGATAGCATCACAAATCTCTCTTCTTTTTAAGGCGCCGGGTGAGTGTCTCAGGATGACTCCCTTAACATAAGCCTCTTCTGAACTGTGGTTTTAGTACTTAACACCGCACATTTCAAACCAAATCCCACACGAGAGACTTGAGATTTAAAAGTAGAAAGAAAAAAAGGTGTGCTTGATATCATAACGTGTAACTTTGGAGTAGGTATCCAAATGTTCTACAAGGGGAGAGCGCTTATTAAGCATGCACATGGGTTGCGAGGCACAGCAAGCCTGTTATTGTATTGATTTTTCTGATATAGAGTGAAACCTCATTTGTTTCAGTGCACAGTGCAAATATGTTTTATTCTTGTTTTGCCTCATATAAATCACACTACATGCATTTTTTTTTTTGCAGCTGTTCTGCTCTTCTGATAAGGAGCTGTTTGTCAGGACTGTAAAGGATCTCAGGCCTTTCTTTTTTCAGTGGCAGACCCTCACATAAAGATGCTTGCCTATAGGAAATGGAATCGTTTGCCGACTTAGTGTTTGCCTGAAGAGATCCTCATGATTCTGTGAGTCAACTCTGCTCAGATTTACTCAGTTTGAGAGAGGCTGAAGTCATATACCACAGTCAAGGAATAGTTCAAGTCATACTGGAAACTTTAAAACCACCATAGTAGTGTTTCTAATGGTATCTAAATGTGTGTTGGTATATTATCATAAGAGTTAAAGAATTTGTGAGATCAGAGGACTAGTTCACTTCACTTCAGAACGTCTCAGGTTACTTGCCTGTAATCCTATTCCCTTAAAAAGCGGGAACAAGATGCTGCGTAGCTTTACGTTAACAGCTGTTGGTATGCGCCGGGGGCTGCAAGCTGGGGGCTGCAGCCACCAGGCAAACTATATCACATTGGGTGAGGGATGCCATTGCCCTGGCCTATGAAGCGCGCGGTCAAACTTCACTCATAGGTGTAAGGGCTCATTCCACTAGAGGTGTTGCAGCTTCAACAGTTCTAGCAAAAGTGCCCCTCTGCAGCAAGTTTGTGATGCGGCAGGCTGGTCCTCCCTGCACACTAGTGTTGTCACGATACTGGAATTTCTAACTTCGATACGATACCTTCAAAAATATCGATATTCAATACCATTTTTGATACCAAAGGGAAAACAACTGTCACAATATTATAATTTTTTTATTTTTTATTTAAAGATAAATATAACATGTCTAGATACAATGAGATATATTTTACATTAACAAAAATGTTTTGAGGTTGTGCACTTGTTTAAAGGCCTCTCAGATTGTCATACATTCAGAAACCAATAGTGCAAGTAAAAAAAAAAAAAACTCTTGTATTTTCAATTAAAACCCAAAGCTCAGCTGGTGTCAATACTTTGGGAAATGAGTATCGTATTGTTTGAGATATTTCAGTATCGATATTTATCGAAATATCGATATTTTTGACAACACGTCCGCACACATTTATCAGATTCTATAGTTTGGATGTTCATGCTACTCCGGGCTTGCATGTCCTTGAGTCATCATCCCAAAATTGTGTTTGAGACCTCTTTTGTGTTTGTGCACTTCACAACCCGGGGGGTCCAGACACTTAAAGTGCAGCGGCGTTGGTATTCTCGTTCCCCGTAGCGTAATGCTATGCAGCATCGAGTGTAGCTTTTGACATGGAACGTCTCGAGTTACTTGACTGTAACCCTGTTCCCTTAAAAAGCGGAAACGAGATGCTGCGCTGCAATTCCGCAATGGGCTTGTCCGGGCGTTCTTCAGACAAAGTTGACCTGAAGACGCTTCGGCGTCATGTTTTACTTATACCCTCTGTGTCACTTGCGTTCAGGTGTGTCACCAACAGAAGTTATATAATCCAATTCTTGGCGTGTTTGACGCATGTTCACAACCAGTCACACAAAGAATGTTCCCCATAACGTAATACTATACGCAGCATTGAGTGTAGCTTTTGGTAGGGTACCTCATAAGCTCACTGTAAAAGCTGTGTGTTACGGTGTAAAATGTTATCTGGTACTTGTGGAGAGAGCAGCAGTAGTGGCAGAGTGCTCCTCACAGCAAGAAGGTCCTGGGTTTGATTCCCATCGAGGGCAGGGCCTTTCTGTGTGGCTTTGCATGTTCTTCCCTATGTCTGTGTAGGTTTCCTCCAGGTACTCCAGTTGTCCCAACCACTAAAGACATGTGCAATATGTGAATACAGATGGAAATTAGCTGTTAAGATATAATCTGATACAAGCATCTCTGCTTCAGCATAATGTACATTGTGTGCTGTCCTAAAGAAAAAAACGAATCTAATAATAAGCCTGACTTGTGCTTCAGGCTGCCTATTTTAGAGCTATGAGTCCCTATACATAGATTTTAAACTCCAAACAAAGGCAGTTTGACCTCATATTATCTTGTTATTTTGAAAACAATAGTTTACCTGAGTATTCTTGCGCCAAAAGATCGAAGTGCAGGAGGCATGCAGCAATGGTACTTATGCACCAATGAGCTGGTGGTGGACAGCTTATAGCATTATCCATGTTTTGAGAAATTCTTTGGTCATGATCAGATGGCATATCAACAAAAATACGGATCTGTATTATGAAATTAAGATTTCAAACCACGTACAACAGGATGCTGTTTGAGTAAGATTTTGTCAGTTTAAGCAAAGATGCATTTGGTCCACAGTCCTTGCAAGAATCAAATATCTGACATCTTTGATTAGGATGCACTGAATAAGATCACATTTGGTGTTAACACTGGCCTTTAATTCAATCAGACTATATTTTTACTAACAGAGCTTTAGAACTGCATCACTCAGTTCAGTGTAAAATTAAGAGTTCATTCTTTTATTTTCTACAAATTGGGGGAACTACCTAGGGCACGAGCTGGGTAATCACCGCACTGAGCACTGAGCACTGAGCAATCACCCGGTTAATCGCAGGGCTACCACTGATAGACAGACGCTGACGGACAATCCTTCACTATGGGCACATTAGATTAACCAGTCCACCTGTACATGGATGTCTTTGGACAATGGGAATCACCTGGAGTGCCCAGAGAGAACCCATGGCAGCACGGGGAGGACATGCAGACACAGGAACCATTGTGTAATTATTTTTAAGTAACTTTCATTTTGATCAGCAAACAGCACAGAAAGCATTGGGATAACACTAACCATAAGCATTGTAACCTGTTGAAGCAGTGTTATAGATATCTTTTGTGCTTGTAGACCACAAAAGATATCTATCCGCAGATGAGATGTACCACTCTGGAAGTAGGCTTTTAGAAAACAACCCACGACAAACATATCCCCTTCCTCAAACAAACATGTCCCCATCTTCACATTATCATCGTCGCCTGAACAAAACGCCTCTCTTTGCTCTCATCTGCTCCATGAGTGCAGGTAGCTCCGCTTGTTTGTTAACATCAACACCGAAGAGAGGCAGTGGCGGCAGGAGAGGGAAGGCAAAAAAAAAATCAATCTAATACTGCACAACTATCAGATCATATGAAATTATGGATTCTTGGTCTGAGCATTCAGCCCTTGTCTGCCGAGCTGTGCAAATCAATTCAAACAGACACAAAGAACAAACACACCCGAACACCACAATAGGAAATTGAAGCGAGCGGTGCCTTACTTTTTAAAATATGCCGCTACATATTTGTTTTGTGGATTACCATTCTGAAATGAAATTTGAACAGTTACTTAAAATAATATGCAAAAAGATATTCCCTGCCTTTTTTCATGATTCCTCCTCTGCGTCCCGTCGTCCTTTTGTTTATTGGACGAGTGGGGAGCGCTGGTACAGGCCACAATGTAAACACACACAGAGCTGCTGGGATGCTGATTATTTTTCCTAAACATATTTTGGGGCCTTATCCCCTTTGCAGGAAGCTAACTGTTTATCCACTTTTTTTGTTTCCATATTGTTTTATTGTTTTTTAAACATTTATGACGCTAGCAAAGAGGAAAAAGAGGTCACGTTTGAGCTTTTCAGGGGACAGATGTGTGTTGTGTGAGATGCAGGCAGCATCTATTGACATCCCTGTTAAAAGGCAACCTTACTCCCAGGTGGGAAAGCTCTGTATGAGTAATATAAAGAGCAAATATTGTGAATCGCCCACTTTAATGCAAGTATTCTTCTTAGTGGCCCCATTTTCAGCTCTAGTGTTTCAGCCCTTTTGGCAGTCTTCTCTGTGCAGGATGTTTTATCAGATTGTTGAGGTCCCTTAATTGTATTTTATCTTTGGTGACACCTGAGCAGCATAACTATTAGAAATGCTGTTTGGAATGAAATCAAATTCATGCACCCACTCAATAGTGGCATTCAATTGAAGTGCTGTTTTCTTATGAAGCAACAGTATCACGTAGCAAAGAGAACAAAAGACCCCTTGGATTGTGTTCCACAGCGCTGCCTTTACTTGGCTTTAAACCTTCTTCACCTTCTTATCGCTACGTCCCATCTTTGTATCTCTACACTCCTTTCCTGTAAAGCCACTAAAAATTTATGTCCCACACGTCTTCCTCCCCTTACTGTTTTTAAAGGCACACCGTCCTACTTACCCAGCTTTGAGTATACCTCAGCACTATGCTTTGTAATGCCCCTCTTTTCCCCAAGGAGCCACTTCATCCTACCTTTAACCCTGCAGCGGCGCACAACCACATTTTTCAAACAAACTTTGCACAAAACAAAAAGCACCAGCACGAAAAATAGAACAGACTAAAATAGTTATGTTTCTCTGTGTTTGTACATTTCTGCAGACTGCTTTGATTGTCGACTGCTTTATTTTTCAGTAATGTCTCTTCAGGTTCATTTCAAAGTGATTTAGGATTGTTTGTAGAATATCATTAGATGGTTCTTTGTAGATGCTAGAAGTTTGTTGTGTTAACTTTCAAAGATAATGAACTTGTGTCAACTAAATAACTTGAGAAATGTGTTGTTTTTTTTGTTTTTGTTGACTGGTTTAAGTTATTACAGGTCACCTTTTTGCACATTGTTTCTTCAAAACTGCCTTTGGAGCCTTTGACACTTTGTTAAATATAATCTTAGCCTCGATTCCACTGGGTCGAGTCAGTATGGGACGGTTTGGTATGGGTGAACCTTTCAAGACTCAACTCTGCTGGGTCCTGAAGAGCTGAGTTTATCACAAGAACAAAGTGTCAAAGATTTTGAAAAACATTACAGTTTAATAGCTTAGCTTTTGCATCTCGTTTTCGAAAGGATAATCTATCATCCAGTCATCTGACTGCAGTATTTAACTATGCACTCTTCCAAGCATACCACAAAGCTGGACCTGCTTGGGACCCCTAGCTGAAGCATCCACAAAGTGGTACAGTATGCTTCATCCATGGGTGCAGACTCTTCTGTGTTAAGGCCACTTGTCCATAAGGAAGGGACAAATGTGACTTAAGGTCCAGTCCAGAGACAGAAAAGGCTGACACAATGTGGTCTGGCATTTACAAATGGCTGGTTATAAATGTTTAGTTTGTTTCTCGCTCTAAAGTCTGATATACTCATGCATGTGTGAGTTTGCGTGTAGATGAAGCCATCATAGGCATGTACAATTTTTCAGAACCTTTCCCAGAACCACTGACCAAATCAAATAAGCGAGGACTAGATAAGGAATAGAAATGGATAAGTCCAAACAATGTAAGGGGATGAAGCTTAAAAGACAAATCATTTTTACATTAAGCATAGGTACAATTATTTTCCAATGTCCCATGTGAAAACTAAACCAAAATAGAATTACTTAATACTTCTGAGAGGGTTTGCTTGTTATCTTATTCCCTCTCCATTAATTAGGTGAAGTTTTACAAAGTAGTAGCAGCTAGAGTCGGTGAACTCAAGGGAGATGAATATTTAGTCATTTCTATTTTACTATATCTTTTTGACAGGGGTTTCTTATTAGAACTTCTGTTGGGGTAATCCCTGTGCAAATACCCTCCTGTGACATTTCTGTCTGCTTTTATTGGTGTCAAAATGAGCGCTCCTCCCTTCAAACAATGCACCTGTGTCCCCTGGCTCTGCCATGCTCTAAACCGCCTGTAAAGTAATGCTTTGGGGTGGCTTGTTACCAGCGCTCCTTCTTCTCTTTACACTCTCTGCTTTTGTAAAAGTGCAAAGCAGGAGAGTTGCACTATTGACACTCGCTGGTATTGATAATATTTTTAGTGCTTGGCTTCCGCAGCAAGGGATCTGGAAGAGTTTTAACAAAAAGTGCTCACTTGAAGTGCATGTAAAAGTCTCAAAGCTAGAGCAGTACAAAGCTGAGCTGGCAGGTAAAGATAATCAGACAGGAGCTTTCAAGTCGAACAGGGAAGCCACGGGAATAAGGCAAGTTTCTGCCAAAATGATGTGGCTGCTTTTACAACCTGTTACTGTCTATGCAGAACTTGTTGCTTTAGAAAAACACATCATCTCACAGGAAGTATTTTAGTTTGTTTTACGGCTTTTTACGCTCATAAAGGTAGAACGTGTTTGTGCTTTTTATGGTTAATAAATAAATGTGTTTCTGAATGTCACATTTCAGACATTTAGATTCTGTTCTGTTCAATTAATTTGTTACCTTTTACCTTATTACCTTTTTCATTAGTTGTGCTTCCATAAAAAAGCACAACTGTGTGTACAGCAAAGTGAGAGGCTGGAAGTATGTATTAGGTATATTTGAGAAAGTTTCCTGTTTCACGGGAGAAAAAGGTTCTCTCAACAGACTACATGGTTTAGCTCCACCTTTTGGAAAGCAGACCAAACTGATTGAACCAAAGATGGAAAGGTTTCTAAAATAGAATGGTTTGGTAGTTTTATAGGATGCGTTATTCACCTCGTGACAATGGAAACTGACCCGATCTGCACTGTGAAGCTTCAGTGGAAACAAGACTTAAGTAACATGGAGAGGATTTTTATGAAGGAAAAACCCAAAGACACACCTGTTTTTGAATGCAAATGTCCTCCATGTAATTGTAGCCATGTAGTGTTCTTTGGCATGGCTTCAACACCGTTATATCGTCTTCTTTAGTTTCTCTGTTGCTCCTTTTAACCTGCCCTCTTGTACCAGCTTCTTCTTCCTGTTTCATTATCTCTACCCTCAGAAAGACAAAGGATATGTTGCCCTACTTGCTGTTTTTTTCCTTCCTTTCCACCACTGCCGTGCCCACTGCCCCCCTGCCCCCCTGCCCTAAGAGCTCTGAAGGGCGCCCAGGTGCCCAAGAGGTCGCTGTAATGAGCGCTAATGAGCCCATTGACAAGCTCAGTGCAGGCTGATTGGTGCTGTGGGCTCTCGCCGTGCGCTGTACACAGCACTTCCTGGCACAGACCCTCGGCCCGCTGGATCCCTGCCCTGCCACGCCATCCACATGAACACAATGTAACGACAGGAACACAGTGTTTCTTTGATGCTACATCTGGAGGTGTCACGCATGTGCTTCACAGATAATAAAGGCAGATTTGTTAAGCTACATTATAAAGCTGTACATTATTTTTATGTTGTAGTTTTTTTTGAGTCAGATGGACATAATTCTTATCTGCTTCTGACCACACAACTTCCACTATGTAGAATAATCTTCCAATCCACCTTTAAAGTAAACTAAATTGTGTTCAGTCTGACCTTTTCCTAAGACATTCAGTGTGTTTATATTCACTTGAGCATCACAGTTATTAGCTTTCCCCAACGTTTAAGACATATTTAAATTTACTCAAAGAAACCCATTTATCCATATCCAGTAGTATCCCAGATTTATTCTGACTCAATCACAGTGATCTTAGCGCTGTTGAATGGCAAAGTAACTTAGATACATGGCGTGATTTAACACATTTTCAGCAACAGACGGATAAGAAATAGCCAAATAAATGTCCTGACCTTTGACTGGAGCCATGGATGGAGAAAAAAGGAAAAAAAAAAAGTTCTACAGTGGCTGTGGTGTGGCAATAACCTTCTTTCTGAAGTCTCCAGGAGTATAACAGGGTTTCTCAAAACTAAGATACTGGCTTATTCTAGTTTGTTAGCAAGACATGATCACATGCTCAAAGACAAAACAAGATACTTGTTTATACCCAATCAAAACTGGGATACTTGAGTGCATGTAAAGGCAGTCAGTGTAAAATGTAGTGCAAACGAAATTATGTCATGGTCAACAAATCAACTGAAACACTTTCTTTCACCTCACGGCAACTTGTAGAGGAGACAGACGAGCAGCTGCAGAGAATCGGTCAACAGCGAACATAAGAAAACAAGTGATATGCTCAGATATGCTTCAACAGGTAAGTTGACCAACAGGCCAGTCTCATGCAAACTTTATGTATTCCCTGAAGTGCCACAAGCAAAGAATCCACTTTATTAGCGCTTGTCAGATGGGCTAGTTTTGAGCCGCGGATGTGATCGCTCACGGATGTCCCATTGTAGTGGCTGTCAGATGAGGGATATTCCTCTCCCTCCGTCGCTCCACTCCTCTCCTCCTGTCCTTCCTGTCATCTCGGTGGCAGCAGGAGACATCTGGACGACTGTCACGGTTGACACGGTTGGTTGACGAGCACTGACAAATCCCCACGGAACACAGAAAACAGGAGGAGACCGCTCTCATTGGTGCAGCCGTGTTTGCTGGATACAGTGTGTGTGCTGTATGCAACATGAGGCAGAGATTAAGATTAATAGTCCCTCTCAAAGGAATTTAAATTATCCTTACATACTGTATTAAAAGTATACAAAGTAGACATAGGAATGAGTTTAAGGGAAGTCATTAACACTGTCACAAACTAAATACATATGGAATTAATTTAGTTGTTTTCAATTAGGCTTTAACCCTGGCTACATGGATGCTGTAGCAAAATAATTTCAAAATTTATTTAAGTCAAAATTAAATTTAGGTTTTTGTCTTAGTTTAAACAGTTTTTGTCGGGTTTTGGTGACATATAGTCAAAAGGGGCTGGTCAATAGCAACTATCTAAATACATTTATTCATTCATTTTCTACCGCTTAGTCCCGTTAGGGGTCGCGGATGACTGGACCCTATCCCAGCAGCTTTGGGCCTGAGGCGGGGTACACCCTGGACAGTGGCCAGTTAGTCGCAGGGCTGACATTTAGACATAGAAAGTGACAGACAACCACAAACTCTCACATTCATTCACTAGGGACACTTTAGAGTTGCCAGTAGACCCACTGTATACTGTACATGCATGTGTTTGGGCGGTGGGAGGAAGCTGGAGTACCCAGAGAGAACCCACCGGGGGTAATAATATACCCATTTAAAGTAAAAAAAAAATGGGTATATTATTAAACAAGCAATTGTAAAGTTTTATCAGTTTAGTGGCAGTCAAATGGGCAACAAATAAACCAAAGATACTTTACTCAAAAAATAGGTTTGGCGTGTTTCAGAAGTAAATTTTTGTCTTTGCAACATTTAGGACAATCATTAGGTATGAATACTTGGATTGGACTTTGTCAATGAAGAAGAAAAGGTAAATTTTCTGCATTGGATAAAAGGCTGTGCATGTGAATATGTCTATCAAAACCCGACTGTTTATTTTTCTTTTGTGACTTACAAAATGCCGTCTAAGTGGCTAAAGAGAAAAAAGGAACAAATGGATTAAAAAAAAAACATTCTTTGCAACTGATCACTTTACTTAAATGTGCAAAGAAAACATTCCTATTGCTTGTTTATTTCAAAGGATTTTTGTCTCTAGTCGTATTTTGGTATTAGGCATGGGAGTGAGTTGTTAAATGTGCAAATATGTATTTTTATTGCCTGACCCGATGGGAATAATATGAATTCAGAAATAAAGTAGCGGAGGTGGAGCTGCTTTGAGTGGATCGGAATTAAACCCTCCCCCTGTGGATTCACTGAAATACCCCTGAAAGAAACAGTGTTTATCATTTGTAGCCCTAGGCACAGAGTAATGCTGTATAAAGTTGCATTGTAATGACATATAGAAACAGTGATTACACCCTAATTCAATTGCTCTCTAATCTCATTTCCATAATGGCCTTTATTTGGAACCTCAATTTATTGTTTTCCCAGAAATCATTATACAATTTAGCCCTTAAATCCATTTTGAATATGCGTGCCCACTATAACAGTATAAGGCATAAGAAAAGAGGCGCAGAAATATCACATGCACCAACATAGAACTGGGAAGTGTGAACATACGATACATATATAGAGAGAGCGACACAACAGACTGTCACACAAGAAACTATATGTAGCCAGAAAGACACAAGCACACACTGATGGCATTATGGTAATAGATAGGCGGGCCCAGCTGGTATATCTGGTGGCAGCAGTGTGAGAAAAAGAGGAGGGTTATAATGTGCAAATATTAATGATCCTGGGTTTGGGACTCTGGATACGCGTGTATCTTTGAGTGTGTATGTGTGTGGTCAAGTGCCAGAGGGTGGGATCCAACAGCCTGGATTTAATCACTGGGACCCTTCTCCCTAAGATGACTATCATGATCTGCCAGCTCCACTGAGCTCCTCTGATATGTCTATCCCTGGTGACACAGCTCGATCTGGGCTGCCACGCTTGGCCAAGTCACCAAGATCACCATAAGTCCATGGCAGGCATTGGACCAACCCTGGTCTTAGAGCTTGAACGCCGCCTGTAACCCCCGAACAAAGCTTTAGTTCAAATAACCCTCAGCTCCTGCGCGGGGGCTGAGCTGCTCTTCGAAGGGTGTGTGTCGGGAATTTTAGCGACTCTGGGATGAAAGATCGCCTTGGTACTTTTTCCAGCGTTTTTTTGCATGACGGAGCTCGGTGTATGATATCTGCTGTGCTATTTCTACATGGATAACCTGCTCTCTCTCCCTCTCTCTGAGGCACTATGAGAACCAATCATGCAAGACTGATTCCTGTGCTTTCTTAAGAGGATATATAATACAGTTCACCTCTGCATACTTCTGCTGCTGAGAACCTTTTCGAAGAGTTGACGGCAGCCACCTAGGAGGATCATGTTTTATAGAATAGGGCAGAATCAAGCAGAACAAAATGAAATTATATAGAAACAGAAAAGAGAATACAATAGAATAGAAAAGAGTTTTAATGCAATATCCAGCTTATCTCCCATGCCCCTGTAGCTCTGCTGTGATATCGACCAGAATTCCATAAAAGAGTCAGAGCCGTCGTGGTGAGAGTATGGTAACATTAGCCGCTATGATAAAAGCTTTAATTATTTATTTTTATACATATTTTTAAAGGTCAATACATGGCAGCCACAGAAGTAAAGGCTTTAGAGAAATGTATGTTTCAGATATTTGAACGTCATCGTCATTGTGACCTTACCAGCAAACAATTAACAAACATGTTAAAAGGAGCCAGAATATATGTCTGATATATTACTATTATACTGTGTAGTTAGATACATATAGTTGTTAAGTATAGTTGTTAATAAATCAAATGCCTTTCTGGTTGCTGCTTGGTTTCTTTAAATCCTTGACCTACAGATCCCACTAATCCTGATCTCATTGTGAATGATAGTATTATAATTTCTTGCCATGTAAAGGTCATCCTTGTGCAATCAAAGGTCTAAATTGTGCAGATATGACCTCCATAAGGCTCCAAATGACCACAATGACTCTACTGTAATGCCTAATAAAATGACATAAAGAAAACACAGCTAACTGAAATTTTCTGGTTAAACATGAATGTACTTTTATTTTTTCAAAGGGGCTCAAATTTATGTTATATACATCCTGATTGTGATGTTAAAATATAAAATAGAGCGGTTCACATTGTCCTCCAGTGTATTTGATCAGGGATCGTTACAATTAAACATGCTGGCACCTTCCAAACACAAAGACATACACACAGACGCACACCGCACAATGTCACAGATTCAGGCACGGCTTGGCCACCAGACGTGGGCCACTGTCGCCGCGGATTGGTTGGAGTTCTGTCAGATAGCCAAGCTCTAATGGAAACGCTACAATGCAGCCAAAGTACGGGAATCATTTCAGTGATAAAGTTATATGTTCAGCCTAGAACAACTGGTGGAGATAATGTTTGGCCTCATTATAATTCTCACCATGTTTAAACAGGCGGCCGCAGAACGCAAACAAAAGCAGATGAAATTTGAAAAGTATTATCAATATTGCAGATAGTGGATGCCCTTTCCAATCACAAGCAGCATATCTCGCACGGCAAATATATGGTTGAGTAGTTCATTCGTTTCTATTAGGGCCCTTGTATGTTTCCCTGTGGCTCATATATATTTATGCAGAATTGATGAAAAGGCCAAACAAGCTACCATTAGATATGGGTTGAATTCACTAACCCGGTCGCTAAAAGTACATTTAAAAGGCATTACTTTGCATTGACGGATCTCTCTCTTTGTTCTGCTCTTTCCCTGAGATCATTCCTCATGCAGTCCCAGCCACAAGCCAGTGTTTTCTTCATAGTACCCTACTTATTGCTGTTTATATGTGTGTGTTCAAAGGCGACTGTACACTGGGCTTTCTTAAATGTGTGTGTACAGTATACCTGTGTGCAAGTATGTGGCTTGAGTGTATAGCCATACATGTGTTTATGTGGCTCCTTCTTACACTGCAGTCCCCACTCTGCACGCCACTCCATGTATTCTTCAGCTCTGTTAATAGCTGGCTGCTGGAGCAAAATAATTGTCATTTTCCAGCCAGTGGGTCTAAAGTCATACAACATAATGAAATGTATAAAAAAGAGGGGGAAATGGCAGACAGGAGGCATGCTAAATCAAATGTAGAGAGATCTGAATAATTTAAGGCACAGGAAGGCGAGAGGAGGAGGAGGAGGCGCAAATGGAAAGATGGTGAAAAGTATCATTTAGGTTGACAGCGCTATGTGCTAATGTGTGTGCATCTATGAGGGCAGTGCAATATCCAGGGTAATGACGAGTAGAGATATAAATATGAAAATATAAAGAAGGATCTGTGCATTGTGATCACCGTGGCCTGTTAAGGAAGTGCACACTTGATGACTTACTTGATTGACTGACTGATCGATTCCCTCATTTATCTTGGCCTTACTTATTGGGAGTCTCCATCTCTAATGGTGCATTCACTGGCAGGTGTGTCTGTAACTAACACATTAACTAACCAGGCCAGAGCACTCAGTGTCCTCTGACAGCCTGTCATTTAAGCTCCACAGCCAGGGAAAGGTAGCAAATAGCAGCCAGGAGAGGGAGGGGGATTAACATGTAAAAGAGAAAATGGGATGGAGAGAAAAGGGAGGAAGGATGCCTGGTGTTTTGGATCTTTTTAAAGAGTTAAGGTTGACCGTGTTCAAAAAGTTAGTCACTTGTTGAACTGTAAAATATTAAAGCCATATTTGCTCAATGACCCACATCTTCTTTTATGTATGTTTCAGGTCATTATTGTTAAGGTCTGTCTGTATGCTTAAGTATTTGATGGTCATGTTGGAGCAGTGGGAGGGACAAAGTGTGTGTATATATATATATATATATATATATATATATATATATATATATATATATATATATATATATATTTTTTAATTATGTTTATTTTTAAAGACATCATTTTCTCTCAACCATAACCAGGCATTGTTTATCTCTAAACATTATTGTATTTTTTATAGCATTTATAGACTATTAATATAAAATATTTAAACCACAGAATTACACATATCTTACAAAACTGGATGCTAAAGAACAACATCAATGTCCCTAAAGAAGAAAATGGGTCACTGAGCAAACTTAACTAAAAATTGCATTGGGATTTAGTATATATTGGGTTGGACACAAACCTGATTAATGTCACAAGATGGAGGTCTAAGCACCGAGAGAACAGTAAAGAAAATCTTGCAGTGTTTATCTCTCTTTTTTGTTTTCTCCTTTTCATGCGCAACAACACACACACATACAGACACACACACACACACACACACACACACACACACACACACACACACACACACACACACACACACACACACACACACACACATACATCCTCGTAAATCCCTGATTACCATGTTGTACACCTGTCCAACATTATGATGGTATCTGGCACACACTGCGCTTGTCTCTAGAAAAGGTACAAAGGACACTCGCACACACAAGGACAGCGAGTGTGTTCATTTGCTCATTTGAGTGTGTTGTGTGTGCTTGTATCTTAAATTTAGTGTGGGAGAGTGTGTTTGCTGCACAGGGCCTGCAGAGGCCTGTCTAATGGAGACACCATTTTATTGTGCGTCAAATAGGCACACACACACAGTCAGTCAGACAGTTATTCTGGAGCTGAGCTGAAGCTGCAGCTGGTGATGAAGTGGAGCCAGAATGGAGTCAAGGCTGACACACAGCATCCACTGGTGACAGAAGCCTCAGCAACACATACGAGCGCACACCTGTAGGTTACACTAAAGAAAATAAACTCTTTCTACATGAGTGCAAATATACTGCAGTGTACTATGAGTTCTGTAATATAATTATTATAAGAAAGACCTAATTTACCTGTATTCTGAAGTCATGGATTAGTGATACTGTGCAATCACATTCAATTGTTTTGTATTCACAGAGTCACAGTATTATTGCGTCTCCAGACTAGTTTAGAGCATTTGTCTGTTGTACATCAGAAAGTGTCTAAAGCAGATCACAGACACAATGCAGATTTACACACTGGTAACACTTAATAATAACTACACACAAGTAGGCATTAAGTGTTTAGTACCATCATTTATAATAATATAATATAATAATTCATTGTTAATTACATACTGCTGCTCAGTAGTGTGTAGTTATCACAAAAAGCGTTACCTATATTTTTAATCACCATAACCTTTTTGTTATTTTGTTTTAGTCTGTTTTGTCCGAGAATGGTTATATATTTTACAACTGCTAATATGTCCCAAAACAGTGAAATTTATTAACATTTCATTGTGTCTATCTCTGTTTCAGATTAAATCAACATGGGATCATTTATGTCCAAATATGTCTGCTTTTCATTTAGAGCTCCAAGTTTTTGCTTAGTAAAATACCAATTGTAGTTTCAATGTTCTGACGCTGCAGAGTACAGTGTCAAATACATTAGTTTATATGTCAAAAAAGCAATAATATTAATACAGTTTATAGACCAAATGTGCATGTCAATAGGTTAGTCATTCAAAACACTATTTTAATCAAAAGCCCTTTGTGTCTGGATAGGGACCTTATTAGTTGCTGAAGAAAATTTCCAAAAGAGTGTGAGAAGACAAAAGAGGTGGATTCAAATGATTACTCCTGTTAAAAATGTGACTGTGTGAATTAGAGAGCGACTTGGCTCTCGCAAAATAGTCCCAATAGGCTTATTTGAGATGAAAGAGGGGGTTGGGTTTTTGATTCTTCTCTTTCAAATCAGTCCTTGGCAAAGCAGTGCTAAAAAAAGTGATTGGAAGTTCCAAAAAATAACATTAATTGATATGACTAAACAACCTTAATATAACACAATCTACTCCAAAGATGAAGACGTATAAAACAAAGTCTCTTCTCAACACAAGATGATCAACAGTTGGAGAGAGTCTCGATGAGATAAAAGCAACAATATGGACATTTATCTCATGCCATCTGTTACATATGTCTATCGTATGACCAGGGACTCCATATACCAGCATCCCCTGCAGAGATCCAGCCCACGTGCATTCTGTACACTTAATCCGAACGCACAAACATCCACAGTCTAATAACTTACCAAATTCTCAAATGATTAATTTACATAGAGCATGTTAAAGATTTAGGCCCAAACTGCTCTAGTCCTATTGGCCCTGTGTTGTTCATCCACTGTATATTTGTGTCTTTAAGTTATCACCTTATCACCTATTGCAAGCCAACTCTTTATACTGTATTTATACAATGTAAAAAAAAATCTGAATTTACTAAAAGTTAGGTTAGCAATTCTTTATCACGGCAAGAAGGTAATGGGGTTGATCCCCCTGAGCGTCCAGTAGGAGACTGTCATGTCTTCCCACTGCTCTTCCTTCATGTCACTGTCAGAGCGCACATACTTCTACATATGACTCGTTATAGCAGTGTGGGGCTACTTGTTGAAAAATATATATTTACCAACGGTTGATTATTATCTGACCCACTGTATATTACATAAGTGGAGGTAAGGAATGAAGAATAGATAGATATTAATAAGAAGAGATATTTAGTATAATTTGTTTGTCATGGTTTACAGAAACTAAATATTTAGACTGAAATACTGCCTAAAACAGATACAGTATATTGTTTAATATTGTGGTTACTTGTTTTAGATGCATGCATATTTTTTTTAACTAACCTAAGTACCTAAAACTAACCTAATGCTGCCTCTGGTTCCGGTCATATTAGATGAGAATCAGATTTCCATTGACTTGTTGAAATGGGGGGTAAAATAAATAAATAACATAGTGGTTAAGATTATATACAATTGAATGTGTTTCTCAATGAACTTCTTAATGATAGGAGACTTTGTTTTTCAAAATGATGGTAGGATTAAAGAGAAACTCGGAGTACAAGAACAAATTGAATAAGGCCGTGCTGAAAAGTAACATTCCACTGAAAACGTCTAAAGACTAATCTTGAGAGCACTTCTGTGGCCCAGATGCAATCTGGCACAACTGTAACACGTCCAATGTGACCAACTGGGGATTTTTATTAAGACAGACCACTAATCAGATTCAGCAAGGGACATTATCATTATCAGCTACGGAGGTATCAATTGCCTAAATGAAACAATAAGCTTGTGTGGTTGATCTGGAAGTAGATGTGCAGCGTGTGCTTGTCTGTCATGCTCTGCTCCTTGGGTGTTCCTGCAGATCAGAGCGAGAGGCAGAGAGGGAGGGGGAGGACGGGCAAAGCAAAGTCCTGTCCAAGAAGAAGTATTATTGTCCAAGAAGTATTAGTTCTCTTTTTAATTTTAGCAAGACGAGGAAGTCGGAATTCAAATGAAAGAATCGGTTTCCATCCAGCTAATAGTAATCCATAATCCCACCGACGTGTCTAAAGCACAATGTGGTCGCTGTGATTAACGTTAATGCCTCCCCTACTCAATTTATTGAAATGTTGGAATGAACACATTTGGTTTGGAACCAAATGCGCTGGCTTGTGTTTAAAATGTGGAGGGGTTTGGGGGGAGCGGGAGGGAGGAGACCAAAGTGATGGGAACACTCTGAAAGTGAGAGTAGGGAGGAGAAAGAGACAGAGGAAGTTCGGAGAGGACAGAGAGTGGATAACAGCAGAGGAAGGAAGGATTTGAGTGAAAAAAAAATAGAATAAATGAGATGATAAAAACATTGAGGCGGTGGTGTACGAGCAGAGAAACGAGATCGCTTAGAGGAAACAAAATAACTTCCTGGGTGAAAATTGGTCCACCCTGGTCTCATTTTAAGACTAGCCTGATGATTTTAATTTCTTGAAATGGCACACTCACAGACAGACAAAAAAAGAGAATGAGAGCAAAAAAGAAAGTGGTATTAGAATAATTAAACGCGGGAAGAGGGTCGCACAGTTTCATTTTCAGCAACACTTCAAATGAATTCTTGTAATGATCCTGAAACCTTGAAAAGGCAAAATCCAATCAAACAATATCTAGTGGGCTTCATTTTCATTGCTGGGGGAATGACCCCTCTTTGTCAAAGGGCGAGTCATGGAGAATATGGGTCGTCATAGACATACAAATGAAGGGTGGACAATTTGGTCTAGTTAAAGCTATTATGCCTGAGAGTGAGTGCGTGGGTAATGTTAGTGTCTGCGCACATGCCTGGGAACACATTAGCGAGTGCAAGAAACGGCAATGATTATCTGCGCGTTTCAAAGTGCGCTGCGGCTTTAACACTTTGCGCCTGTGATATGACTCATTGTAAATGATGCCATGGAAGGTCAATTGTGGAGATCAAAATGGCCGTTGATGGAGGCGAGGGGAGAAAATGTGTCATGTTTTTCCCCCTCACTGCATGCTGCTGCCGAGGCATTTTGATTTTAAAGAATAAATGGATCTGCTCAGGGTTATTTCTCTCTGACTGGCGCCGTTCAAAATAACACTCCTGGCCCATATTTCTTTGAGGAGGCTGATGCCTTGCACCCATTGTTTTTACTCCCTCCCCTACCTTTGACCATTGGAGAGGTAATCAGGCATGAGTGCCGTGGATTATGGCACGAGTGGATGAGCAGCTGCAATGCTCCAATGACCTTTTGTTACTCATTACTGGACCTCCAAAATCCAAGCACAAGAAGAGAAAAATGTAAAGGAAAAAGCAAAAATGCACCAGGCCTTGTCCAAAATCTTGAGGGATATTCAGTTCAGTGACCGTGATGTGTTATTGTCTGCCTCCTCTTACCCAGAGCAGATGTTAAATGGACTGATTGACAGACAGTCATAATCTGCTCCACGGGAAAAAGAGGAGAAGAAGGGAAGAGAGACAAGTAATAATAAGAGCTGGTTAGAGGGAGAAAAGGAAGGTATTTATGCAAGCTAATGGCGTCACTGATGTGGGCTGTCTCAGACAGTTGACCTCTGAGTCCAGCAGGTGCTTACAACATGGACTTTATATCAAAACTACCTTCTGTCTTGGTATGCAAATAATACTCTGAAATCTTTTGGTTCATAATCCATCACAATCACAATATTATTGTGATTTTACATTGTTTGTATACTTATGGCCAAAATCATTGTGCATTAGACCAGCGGTCCCCAACCTTTTATGTGCCACGGACCAGTTTAATGTCAGACAATATTTTCACGGACCGGTCTTTAAGTTGTGGCGGGGAAATACACAAAATAAAATGATACAAGCACCATAAAAACTGTAATATTTTCTAAATCATTTCCCAAACTTTTCAGACCGCGACCCCCAATATTAGACTGCTGACGATCAGCGACATGACTAGGGATGGGTACGAAACCAGTATTAAACTGGCCCGGGGCTAAATTATGAAAGAGAGTAGTATCAATAAGATCTGACGCTATCGGTTCTGCTTTCGGTACTGGAGGGGAAAGAATTAATGTACTATGTATTTTCGCTTAATCATATGTTATCGTGCACATTTTATCTCACTAAACATTTCTAATGTGGATCATATTAAGACGTTTGTCTGTGAGATCAGCGAGATCTCTCATGCGTGCTGCGGAGGCTGTCTGTCACAGCGCTCTGTCACACACACACAACAACGAGCGGCGCCGCATACAACAGTACGAAAACCTCCGCTTAATACAAAGAGTGACGATGGCGGAGAGAGCATAACGTTCCAAAGTGTGGTTACACTTCTTTAGAGTTGATGCAGACAACGCTCGTTGTCATAAGTGCAACAAAATGTTTGCATGTAAGGGCAGAAACACAAGCAATCTGTCTAAGGACCTTTCAAAAGTGCATTATGTGCAGACAGAGAAATGCTAAGTTTTCGACTGCCTAGCTAGCTCGTCTCTGGTTGTTGCCCCATCTACGTCTGGTATGTATGCTAAAATCATGTTAAATCAACGTTGTTCACGTCATTTAAAATAAATGTAAAATCTCCCTGGTTTGTTAACCTTATGTAGAAATTCTGTTGATTTCTTTTGTTTTTAAAATTCCAAATTAAGAAAAATCAGTATGTAAATGTAAACATTTATTTGGCTAACTTAAATGCACAGCACTTAAATGCACAGCACAAACTCAAGTTAGTTTAATATATATATATATATATATATATATATATATATAATGTATATATGTGTATAATAGCTATTCGTAACATGGCTGTTTCTTGCACTACAAATAATTGTTTTATTAATTAAAAAAAAAATAAAGAAATGTTAATTCTGTTATCAACTTGTTCTTAAAAAAAAAAACACACACACACAACACAAAGTACCGATAAGAATACCGTTAAAGTACCGGACTGTTAAGCAGTATCGGTAAGAGTAGTATTACCGTTAAAACCTTAACGATACCCATCCCTACCCATGACTGACTTTTCATTTCTTTGTTCCTCTTTTCTTTCTCTAAATTCATGATTACTTCTAAATTTATGATTATAAAGGGGTGCACTTAAGACAATATAGTTTATCATAAAATAATTAATGAATGTTGTATTTTTAAAAAAAAGAAAGAGACAGTTTTTACAGTTTTAGAAATGTTTGTGTACTATTCATTCTTAACATGAAGACTTGTTTTGGTGATTTTATTATACTATGCTTTTTGCCCAAAATGCAAGATAAAAAAAAAAAGACTAAATAACAAATCTCTCTCTCTCAACTTCCATCCACATGAAAAACAGCCCGCAACAACTGTGTTAAAGTACCCCGCGGACTTGGCGCCATAATTAATCGGAGCAAACAAAGTTTTACATATTTTACTTTCAGTTTATTTTAATTATTTAATTAATTAATTATTAATTTATACTCACATCATTACAACCTTTTAAAAAAATAATAATCATAAAAAAAAAAAAAAAAATCATAGAAAAAAAATAAAATAAATAAAAATAAATCTGGAAATCATCTCGCGACCCCCCGCCCACCACTTTGTGAACCAGTGTTCTAAATATATTAATAAAAGTGTTTTTTAACGCAGGGTGCTTGGTCTCCAAGTGGCGAAGCAGTTTTGAAGGCTTCATTGCCTCATTAGAGAGCCGGCCGCCGCATATTGTGCAGAGCG
Source organism: Perccottus glenii (assembly GCA_024416835.2). Taxonomy (NCBI): domain Eukaryota; kingdom Metazoa; phylum Chordata; class Actinopteri; order Gobiiformes; family Odontobutidae; genus Perccottus; species Perccottus glenii. Next base: position 6,173,724 of record CM044548.2, read on the forward strand.
GGCTTGGTGCGCGGGAATCACCTGTCGCTAAAAATCCATATTTTAAGTAGGACTCTTGGTATTGTCTGTTAAATGCAGCTTACTTTGTCTTGGAAGTCGTATGCTCTTCTGTCTCCTCACTGGGTCTTTTCCCCTTTGTGAAGAAACTTTCCAAAGACGTTTGTTTTTACTCATTTTGCTAGCTTGGGGTTTAATTTTAGCGGCAATGTATTACGTGACCGGGTCAAGCGTCAAGAGTGGCGGATGTAATAGAGGTAAAATAAAACATCTTTCGGACTCAGATAATAAATAAAACGAAAATAATGTAAGTTATTTATTCTTTCTCTGCGGCCCGGTACCAAATGACCCTGGGGGGGTTGGGGTCCCCTGCATTAGACAACCCCAACCAACCACCCAATAAACAATCAGAAAACCTTTTATTTATATAGCACCTTAACATGTTTTTTGTCAGACATGCTCATTGACATTTTCCTTGATTGACATTAGGCAGATTAGGGCGGTGCCTGGGTACACATCCCCAGCAGGAAAAAAAAGTGATGTAATATAATGTAGCCATGAGGCATAATCCTTCCTCTGATTGAAGATTTACATAAATACACAACACGTGACAGAGTGGTTAGCACTCCTGCCTCACAGCAAGAAGGTTGTGAGTTCAAGACCCGGCCGACTCAAACATTCTCGGCCTGACTCCTGTCTTTCTGTGAGGAGTCTGCATGTCCTCCACGTGTTACCGTGGGTCCTCCCACCGTCCAAACACATGCATGTATAGGTTAATCGGCAACTCTAAAGTGTCCCTAGTGAATGAATGTGAGAGTGAATGGTTGTTTGTCACTGTCTGTCTCTACGTGTCTGCGACTAACTGGCCACTGTCCAGGGTGTACCCCGCCTCAGGCCCAAAGCTGCTGGGATAGGCTCCAGTCACCCGCGACCACTAATGGGACTAAGCGGTAGAAAATGAATGAATGAATGCAGTTATAATCATATATTTTTTCAATGACCAAAACTTGGGTATAGGACATTGAACAGAGAAGAGACTTTATAGAAAAATGGAGCAGTACAAGAAAGTGAGTGAAAAAAGCAGGGGTGGGGGCCTGGTAATAGCATCACGGGAGGGGGCAGCCTCACACGTTTGACCTCGGAGTCCTGCAGGTGTTGTGGCCTCACATACATAGACACACAGCTTTTCCTAACACCGACTCTTCTCTTCACAAAGGAACATTACAAATGTTACATGCATTTGGCAAGGATTCTGCCTTTTATTAAGCTCAGGAGCAAGGCCAGCTTTGGCACATACATGCACATAAAAACACACAGAGATCCAAACACACTCTGGGATTTAAGCCAAACTTACATAAAAGAAATCAGTTCTTAAAAAACAGGGTGGTGCTCTTCCTCTGATATCATCCACACAGATGCTTTGAAAACCTCCGAGCCCTCAATGCTAAAAGCAATTCAGATGTGAATATTGAGTGATTGAATGCATGCCAGAGAAAAGGGGGAGGAGGAGGGGGCTGTAGGTGGAGTAGGACCCCCACACCAGCCCCATATACCCCCCAACACCACCACCACCCCACCAATGAAATGGTTTCTCCCACAATTAATGCAGTGCACCTGTGATGCTCGATAAAGAGTGGCGCACTGTGCACAGGTGTGGAACATTAGTTCTGGGGGTGTTCCTTGAAAAAGACAAGCTTCTCCCTCGCTTGCCTGTAATAACACACTATGACACACACAGACAGCGGTGAGGTGCGCGCACACACGTGCACAATCAGCACAGGAGAATGTATAAAGGAAAAGAGAAGTGTGTTGATGCTGTGAGAAAAGTAAAAAGATGTAAATGAAGTTGAGAATCAATCCAGTTGTTCACAGCGCCGCCGTCAGAGCACACGTAACAAACTTTAAATGTGTGTGTTCATGCACGTCTCTGCCCAACGCCACATCCATTTGTATTAGGTAAATGTCTGGAAGTGTGATGTTGCTGTGTGTGCATGGGTATCACAAACGTTTCTGCAAATGCACTCACTCACAAAGTTATCCTATCAAAGTTTTAAAGAGGATAAAATACATACTTGGGTTTTGGCATTCTTTTGAAAAAGCTTGTAAAATAGGTTCACAATTTAAAATGACCTTATGGTTATGATTAGATGAAAGATGAAAGAAAGGATGAACGATGAAGACCCTTTCCAAAAATCACATGCTTACTGCGACATTAAACGCAGTGGTATTTCTCACACATGTATGTACACACACTAGTTAAAGACACTAAGTAAGATCCTTAGAGAAGATTTTGTTGTTTTCCATGAGGAGCTGAGAAGAGAAGCTTTAGCCTTCATACATAACACTGAGGTTGTATGCATTGCTCAACTTAACACGGAGACAATATTTAGTTGAAGTATTCCTCCAGCATTGAGAAGGAAAAAAAAGATAAAGAAACAAACTAAGTTGTGTCTAAATGATGCCATTTTAACAAACTAATGTTCAATTTCTACAGGCTTTCTACAGGACTTATTAATCAGAGTTAAAAATGTTTAAAAACAGACCACATGAACTTCTCCTGAAATAAAAAGAGGTGCCAGATGTTCTTTACATACACACAAATAAATAAAAGTGTAAGAGCTGGGCAATTCATGACGGAAAAATGAATGAATGAAATCATTTATATCTAAAAGAAAAGACACCTTGCCTCAGACATAACCAAACCACTGCGCTTGCTGAACCTTTGCTGAAGGCTTTTTAAATGTAATTATTTCTTACTTGTGAACAAAAGTGCCCCTTACCACCATAGATTGAAATAAAAACTTTGTCTCAGGACACAAACTCTGGTCTCTGGTTGACTGCTCCGAGCTATTCCGTGCTGATTGAGAACCATTAAGGGACATTTCTGTGAGACAAGGTTGGTGTCTGTCTGTGAAAATGGGGACAGGACTGCACTTGAACTCATTTGGCTCTTTTTAAAGCCTCTCCTTTCATCGCACTGTAACATTTAAGAAGGTACCAGTTATTGGTCAACCATAGATTGGATGTAAACTTCAAAGAGCGGGGCCTAAAAATAAGACACTGCTCCTTAAATCCTAGTGCAGAAGTATGTGTGCTGCTACAAAATGAAAGAGATGGAGATACTCAACCTTGGAGATAGCCCTCAGAGATAACCACAGTAATATTGTCATAACATATTAAATGGCAGATGCAGAGGGAGATAGAAGCAAACGGCAGCAGTGAGAAATACACTAATAAGTAATGTGCTTGTCTTGCTAATGTCTATTTTGATGTTCTCAGCTTAACCCATTCTCTAACTAGGTCATTAAGTAGCCTCCCAAACACAGACCTAGATAATCCTTTAGAATTAAGTGTGTCTGCATGTTCATGTTGAATATTCAATACTGTGTAAATATAGCTTCAATGCAACCGCTGGTGCAGTTCACAACTAAACCTAATTGCAGACATATGCAGTTTTGAATAATTGCTTTTAACATTGTATTGAAACAGCATTTTTTTTTAAGTGCTTGGATGTGTTTAAAGCTACATTCGTATAATGAATAAAAGAACCCAGTGGCCTTCTCACAGACAGACAGGTCATTCATGATCCTCTTTTCTGAGGTTTACACATCATCAGAATGTTATTAAGTGACAGTGAAACTATGAGACTGACATTTGCTACTTTAGACCTTTGGTTCCCAAACATTGGGTCAGGACCCGAAAGAGGGTCACGAGAGGTTTTAGGTGGGTTGCCAAATAAATTCTTGTTCAGTAATTACAAAAGATATTTGTAAATTAAATGGAAATTTACCAAAAATATCATTGCTATTGTAAATTGGTAATGATACTTTGCAAAGAGTAAAACATCATAAACACACAGAAAAAAGAACAAAATTACACTAAAACAGAGGAATGTGGATCACAAATCATTTGTTCAGTTGAAAAAAAGATTTAGTTTAAGATCTGTTATACATCTGTGCTAATTGAAAGTGTGTATGCTAATGTAGTCACACATGCAGTTGGCTTGTATAGCATGCTTACTCTTTGGGCACTCGTCCGCACAGTCAGATAGACTCTGTAAGTAATTTCAATAGTGTGTAATAGACTAAATATTTATTATTTAAGTTGTACAAAAGTACTACCAAGCTCATTAAATACTGTAAACACATGTGAAGGTGTGACGGCCTTCTGAAACTGCCTTTGAGCTCCATCTAAATACTTTCTGTTTTATGGAGCCCCTTTATGTTCATATGCTGTAAAGTCCTAAAAAGAAGCTCCTCTGAACTAGGACAGAACTTCCTCAGTCTTTTCAGTCGTAGCTGTCACAGTGAAATGGGAAACTTCACAGACAGGTCAGTTATGCTGAGAGAGGCTGAGGGTGCAGCTGCCGCCTCATCTACCTGGAACCTAATTGATCCATTAATCGCTGGGATTGGTCACAGAGTGGAGGCACCTGCTCCCCCACCTGGGTCTCAGTCAGATGGGACCACGCAAAGATGATATCCAAGAAATGCATTTGTTTCATTTTATTTCAGGAAGGTGTGTGTTGTGAGTTTCAATGTCTGACGAGTTTTAACTCAAGAGAACAACTATATAAGTCATCAGTGAAAAAGAGGAGGTTCATGCAATCACAAGAAATACAGATGATGAAAACAGATTCTATACCAAGCATTGTGCAAATGCTACACTATAAATGTCCTAATGCAGTTGTTAATTAGTTTTAAACAAGCTATATGCCGTTATACCTAGAAGTCAGCAATCATTTTTATTTACAGCAGGTGTCACACTCTTCAATTGAAGGATCTCATTTGGGTATAAAGCACTTCCTTTATGTTTTCACAGCTGAAAATGACTTTGGTGCCTCAGAGCTACAGTACATCATTAATTATGCACTTGAATGTGGAAATGCGCTGTGAGTAAATTGATAAGCGTACACTGTGACCTTGGGCTGTGACAGTCCCGCGCTGACCTCTTTCCCTCTGTAGAAACAAGGGCTCATATACAGTGTTCCCACGTCCGGATCCACAAACGTCATTGTCCTGCCCTCGCGTTCTCGTCTGGAAGAAGAATGACTGTATTGTTGCATTCATGTCATATGGAAATAACTTTTGGGAACAGCTCAACAGTTAAAAGCAATGGCTTTTATTGTTCGATAATGAAATGACGCCACAAGAAGGTTTTATAAGTTTTAAGTTCACATGAAAAAGTATTTTGTTTATTAGAGACACTTTGAGCTGTCTTTGACTTAAACTAAAGAACAGTAGATGTCAGGGATTGAAACAATGACACAAAAGATTTTCTTATAGTGATTTAGTAATTTATGAATAATGATAAGTGAAGTGTTTTTAGTGTTCATGTAATCTTAGGGTTACATTCCTAGCTTCACCTTTAAAACAAGGCAGAAGATCCATATCAGAAATGTCTACTTTTGGTTTTCAGTTTCCATTGAGGAGTATATTTTAATATATTTTATGTCGGCAGCATTTAGTGACTGACATGTGACTGACAGTGATTGTCTGTTGACAGCGTAAAAGACTTTCACATTATAGTAATTCATATTTTCCACAATGCTCTCACAGCATACCAGCAGAAGAAACTTTAGATTAATGCATCTAATAGAGTTTGCTTATGTCTATTATAAGTAAAAGTTACATACCATATCATTTATTTTTCTGCTGCTCACAGTTATAAGAGTTCTCCATCATCCCCAAAAAATATATACATGTGGGATGTGTAAAATGTAGCAGTATAGAACAAAATGGGAAAAATGTGTTTGCAATAGTGTTTAATAACATCAAGGTGTCACTGGAAAAAGATACTTGTCCCTGCTGTACGATAGCTGTTCACATGCTTTGAAAAGGAGGAGTGAGAGATTTGTAATAGCAATCTATTTACTTTCACCACCAGATGTCACCAAAAAGTCCATAAACTACATACCACCTTTAAAATGTAGTTCCTTTTGGCCTAAATATATATTTCTTTTTCATTTTATTTAACTTTCTGCTTTGGGGCGGCAGTAGCTCAGTGGTAGAGCGGCCGTCCTTCAACCGGAAGGTAGTAGGCTCGATTCCCGCTCTCCCCTTAACCCACCTTGCCTCGTATGAATGTGTAAGAATGTTGAAGGTGTTGGTCGGAGAGTCCGTAGGCGCGGAATGGCTGCCACGTCTCTGTCAGTCTGCCCCAGGGCAGCTGTGGTTACAGATGTAGCTTACTACCACCAGTGTGTGACTGTGGAGTGAATGAATAATTGATATGTAAAGCGTCCTTGAGCTCTGGAAAGGCGCTATATAAATATAACAATTATTATTATTACTTTGTTCATATCATCACTAATGTTAATGTCGTTATCAAGTGGGATGTGTTAATTTCAATCACATATACATCGCTTCTGGCATTAATGTTGCTCTACAATACAATCTTTACATGCGGGACGTCATTCATCGCACATGTTTTAGCATGTGCAAGTGTCTCTTTGATGTTTTCCACAATCTCTGATGGCACATGACAAAAACAAAACAAACTCGAACCTGCGTCTCAGTTTTCTCAAGCTGTCTGCTACATTTAAAATGCTAATATAAGACTAAACTGATTAATAATTAAACAATTACGGTCATGAATCAATAACTTCTGCACATATTTTTCATTAGTAAATTGCACAGAGTAAACAAAGAGGCAGTATTACCAATTCAAATGCGGATGAAGAGGGGGAGAAAAAGACATTCTAATCGTCCTAACTTTGATGAAAAATAAACACTGGAGACAGTCATTCAAACAGTACGGCCTCTGGTACGATTTTCCAAAGTAGATCATGTTGTTGCTTTAGATACAGTTAGTTGGTTGATTATTCAAGTAAACATGGTTGGAACATTTTTAATGAAGTAGTCCAATATGAGAAATTTGCGATAAATCTGGAGTGTGTCGTCAATGTACAGAACATTTGGACAGATTTGATGCCCATCTGATCCTCTTTAAAGTGAACTGATTTCTGTGGCAATCTGTCCCTGAGTTTATGGAAGCACCGGCGCAGCACAAAGGAAGAACTTTGAAAATGTGTTTGAGGGATAATGCAGCATTTTTTTATAAAGGTAAATAATTGTTTGGAGAAGCAGTCAGGAGCAATGACACAGGCTTTGAATTATGTATGGCTAAAGGAGCCAATGAAAACCTACTTTTGACAGCTTAGACAATAGCCTCGCTCTTAAATAAACACTATGTAACTTTTCAGGCTGTATACTGACCAAGACTCAAGGAAACAACAACAACAAAGGTGCCGTCTAAATTTACAGACAAATAAAATGCAAGCACAGTTCCCATCTTTAGTTTTACGATTGGTTTAAAACTGACACTTGAACCAAAAGACTGTACAGTTGTGTTCTTTGTTCTAAATGTCAAAGCGCATCTTAATAACTTTTAGCCAGCAGAGGGTGCAGATCTGTGTTGTTATGATCGTGGCACCATTATTCACTGACTTTTTACAAGTAGAGTTGGCAAGTTTGGAAGAAAAAACATGTCTTCTGAAACGGTAGGGTAATTTTGTACAAGTACAACTCTGCTAGTGTCCAATGTATTGGCATGTGTTTGCTGCACCCTCTATTTAACTCATGTAATGTCTTGAATACCCTCATCCCAGGGACAGAAATGATGGGATGAGGGTACTGTGTCAGTGAGAACAACATTATTCTACTCTTCTCTCATGTCTAAGAACCATCAAAATGATTTTGAGAATATATCATTTTGGGCTAAAAGTTATGCTGTATCTTGATTTACGGCAGTATCTGGTTTAGAGGTTGAAATCAATCTAATATCCTTAGCTTTGTATACTGTGCTAGGTTTAAACTGACTAGTTTTTGGTGCACTTATGCTTTTTGCTACCTTGTTTTGATAAAATTGCTTCCGTTGTTTACCTCACTTGTAAGTCGCTTTGGATAAAATCGTCTGCTAAATGATTAAATGTAAATGTAATAAAACCACATTTCTCTGTGATCATTGGCATCTCGATTGACTTTATTTTGTGTCTATTCTGTCCCACGATTGCTTTTTTTCTTTTCTTACCGCTCCACTGTTGGTTTTATGTCAAAGTGACACTCATATGGATCATTTTCCTGCTCCTCTCCCCTTCTTTTCCAAACCGTCGCCGTGGTAATGGCTGATGCCGCGGCTCTAAGTGTAAAGCCTGAGAAACAAGGATAAAAGCATAAACAAATCTGTGATAAGAAATATGACATGGCTATCAGCATGCAGAATAAGCCCGGCCCTGCGAGCGCCGGCACCCAGATTAATGATAAATTACGAGGACCTAGGCTTGTTTATAGCACTCATTTTCCCTGCTGCACCTGCTCATATTCTCTTGGCCTAGAGCACCCCCCTCTTTCTTTTTTTCCTCTATTTTCTCTCCATCTCTCCGTACTCCTTCATCTTTCTTTTACCTCGCCCTCCTCCCCTCCACTTCCTCCACCATTCCCTTTCTCTTTTCTCTGAGTAGGTGCTTATTTAAAATGATCCTGTGTTTCTAAAGCACTCCACCGAAAACCAGTGGGACACCCCATGAAAACATAATTTGTGGGTGTATAATTGATGTCTTAAAGGAGAAAGGGAGGGCGAGGAGAGAAATATTAGAATGGAGAAAAAGAAGGGTGAGGGAAAGAAAGAGAGAGTGGCAGGTTTACTGTAAATGAGGGACAGGACGAAAAGAAAAAATACGAGCGCGGTGTTAGAATAAAAGGTGAGCAGAGAGAAATATTTTGATGCGTAACGAGAAAGAGAGAGAGAAAAAAACAAAAAACGATGAAGCGGCAGGGGCCCTTTTTGCAGCCACTCTTGTAATAATACACCACCCGACATCAACGCAATGCTTAATTTTAATATTAATTACAAATATCTCTCCGCACAACAAGGAAATAATTTGACAATCACTTTGGCCCCGAGTACTGTATTAAATGCAAAGTGGGGCTATGGGCGAGAGGCAGTGAATATGGAGAACTACAGTGTGCTCCCGTCACCGACCCCGGAGCCCCCTCTCCTCACCCCTCACCTCATTACATGAAGTGTGAATGTTAATTCTACAAGGTTTATTAGTTAGAATCAAGGAGGGGTAAAAACGAGGAGGTTAGCGTTTCTATTGTTCGTTACAAGTGGCTCTCTGCTGGTACCTGGGAGTTCGTTTGGAGGGGAGATGTTAGAGTGTCCATCGGGTATAGGACAGTGGGTGGGTTTGTCAAAAGATCCAAACGGGTGGGTGCTGTTCTCCAAGTGGCTATTGTCTGATTCATAATTATATTTTTATTATGACTGAGCTCCGGGGCCCCCTCACACTGTACAAAGCAATTTCTACTAGAGACGAGAGCTACGAGGGCAAAGTGTTTACATACCAAATTATAAGAATATACTGACAGCGTTCGCCTGTTAATAAGCCCTAATCACTTCCCCTAATTTAATCCGGTTGCTATGGTAAACAAGTGACACTTGAGGCTGATGGCAGTAAAGGAGGAGGAGGAGGAGGAAGAGGAGGAGAGGTGTGCCCAGTTGAAAGAGGAAAAGAAAAGTCGCTGATGAAAGAATCCCCACGTCTCCTGACGAGACACCTGCTGTCCTCTGCGTACATGTTTGCAGGCAGCCGTGTGATCTTTTACATATGTGTGTGTGTGTGTGTTGGTATGAAGTGTGTGTGTTGGTATGAGGTGTGTGTTGGTATGAGGTGTGTGTGTTGGTATGAGGTGTGTGTTGGTATGAGGTGTGTGTGTTGGTATGAGGTGTGTGTGTTGGTATGAGGTGTGTGTGTTGGTATGAGGTGTGTGTGTTGGTATGAGATGTGTGTGTTGGTATGAGGTGTGTGTGTTGGTCAGAGACAGCTGTCTGTGCAGTCAGCAATGTTGCTCTCCTCAGAAAGCAGAAAATTGAGCGGGAATTGGGCTAATTGTATGGAATGATTGATGCTCGAGGAAACTACAGTACATTAAAACACAAAAGCACGCTCATAAGTGCCACAACACACACACATGTATACACACACTTAATTTGCACTGATGCAATCTCATACAACCTCAGACACTGCAGTCCACACGTGCACACTTCCTGTCTGAGACGCTCGTTCTGTAAATCCAATGAAAAGCACTTTTCAGGCAGAGAGCAGTTAACACAGTGGCTGTTATTGAACAATCTCTCCTTGCAGTTTTCCTTATTTCAGTAAAAGATAAACAACCTAAAATGCTAAATAAATTTAAAACTTACTAAATATAAAATATTAGAATCAGAATTAGATTTTTTTTTGGCAAATGATGCACCAACATAAAACTGGATTCCAGCCAGAAGTCTCTAGCAAACTGCAAAATAAACTATATTCTGATAAGTTTCAATTAGCTGAATTTTAAAAGAAATGTGAATACAACTTGTGTATACAACTAAGTGCCTTCTGTCTGTATGGCCGATTCTCCAAAAGCAACATTTCTAGAGATGACTAATATGTTCCAGAGAAAGAAAAGTAGCTTTTACATTTGAGATGCAAATCATGCAGCTTTATATTTCAGGGTTTTTATAGTTCAAGGCCTTGTTGTGAGGAGGATGTTAAAGAAATGAAATAACAATAGAAAATTACTTCTTCTTTAAGCACACTTTGTTCTGGCTAAAGATATCAGACCTCTTTGTAATGTAATTTAACTTTTTCCATCTCTTCACCAAAACAATACGTATTTACTTAGTGAATATAACTGTGTTCTTTAACCAAATACCTGAACTAACCCACTGTAGCGTTTTCTGTCCATTACATCAAGACCAATCAGACAAATGAGGAAGAAATTGCCATTTTGTATCATCTCTAATGTGTAAAAGTTAAATAGCTTGTGTGTACTGTGCTGGGTTTTAACTGACTAGTTTTTGGTGCACTTGTTTTCCTCACTTGTAAGTCGCTTTGGATTAAAGTGTCTGCTAAATGGCTAAATGGAAATATAAATGTAAATAGTAAGAAGATTTCTCAGGGACTAAATAGAGCTGTCTTCTTTTGAACAGTGTAACACTTTTATCAATAGCTATTTCTTAAAAATCCTTATTTCCTCATTTTTAAAATTGAAAATAGGAAACCATTTACTTTGAACCATTTTTGACTCTAAATGTTTTGTCTTTTGTCAGGTACGGACATGCTCTAAATCCATGTCAGTCTGTGATTTAAAGGTAAGTGAATCAGAAGAAAAGCGGGATTTAAAACCACAGTAAACATCATGAGTGTAAGGACCACACTCGAATAAAGAATCAGTGATCACACACACCTAATGCACACCATCTTTTGTCACCTCTTGAACTGTTTACTCGCTAACAGCACAACATGCTAGGCTGTTTATATTACACGAGACGCTGATTACTCAGAAATTCATCTCCATGCAGAATGATTGTCTATTAGGATGCATGTTCACTGCCGTCAGATGGCTGTCTGCCGATCCATTCAAATATTAACACTTCAAAGCTGCGTCCTATTGGTTACAAACTAGGCCCCATCGTTTTTCTTCAGGGTTATGCACAAAAAACAAAAAAAGAAAGAAAAAGTGAATTCAGGTAACGTTGACTTTATCTCCTTGGTATATCTCCCGCTGATTAAATTTGAAAAACCTAAAGAAAAATCTCCACTTCTGCACTCTAATCCAGCAAATAAGAGCGAGTGCAGAGAAAGGGGGATGAATGGTTGACAATGGATTTCTATTCAACACCCTTTCAGAGAAGAAAATCCTTACCTGTCATTCTGTAGTCCGTTTGTATGAGTACAAATGATTGCACCGCTGATAGTGTCACTGTATCACAAATCCCGTCTACACAAAGCCACTAAATTAGGCAATCTTTATTATTTCCTAACAGGATTAATTTTGGTGCATTTTATATTGAGGAATTATAAATTTAATGCATAGTCCCCACAAAGGCGGGTATCCCTGAAATTGTAGTTTTTTTGTGTGTTCTGGCCCTCTGTACACACAAAAGGGAGTTTTATGTTACAGAAAACACGCCCTTTTGAAAAATTTAATAAATTTATTTTTATTTTACCTTGTTTACATGTAGTTTCTTCTTAGCGTGGTGATGTCTTAGTTTAATAATCAATCTAATCATTAGCATGCTCATTACAGAAAAACAACAATAAGCCCGCACATATCTATTGAACCTGGCATGACTATCCCAAACCTTAGTTAATCAAGCATTCATTTTTTAATTCAAAACAGTTTTTTGCGATGATGCAAAGTATTAACACACCTGGTTCATAACCTACAATTTTTATTACTTTGTTTTGCAAGATACTGCTATAAATAAAATAAAAAAACTCATAGTCTGTTTATACAAATTAATACTTGTAGGTCAAATCTAAGTACTGCACTTAATATACCATCAGTATACCACCAATATACCACAAAACATGAACTGATTGCATTAAATAACAATTTGTATTATATTACCATGTAACAAAGGTGTTTTTCTAAAAACAAACACTTGTATTGTTCCTTAAGCTTGTTAGTCAATGGCAACTTTCTTTTGGCTGATGACAGGCTGAAACAGTGAAAGCTGGAGAAGGCCAATCAGTATTGAGTTACAGACATGTGAAACACTGTTGATCTTTTACAGTTGGTTAATATCGTTGTAACCATGGCAACTCTGTGATTGACGCACAGATTGACTACTGACAAATAAGTTATAAACAAAGTGTGCAGCTTTAGCTTGATGACTGGAATTGATAATAAAAAAAACTGGGACAATCGGGTCAGGAAGAGGGAAAAACTGAGACGTTTTACGTTTACAGTTGTGTTTCTATAAAGCCTATTCTACAGTGGTGCTTCTTTAAAAAGGAATGAGTGTACATTGAAATTGAAAAAGCCTTGGCAGACAGACAGAAGAGAGACACAGAGAGGACAGTAGTCCTTGTGGCTCCCATAATGGTTTTCTTACTCTTTATCTTCTCTTATAGATGCATATCAATACATATCGTAGCGTCCGCTCAGAGCCTGCCACATCCAATATCGCCTGGACATTTTACATAATTATTATTTTCAGGAGTCATTGGGGTCTCATACGAGGGAATGTAAGTGACAGGCGTTTAAAATGGTTTTTAAATCATGCGGGATAACCAGGGCCTTTCAGAAATAATTGTGTCAAACTGCTTTTCACCTTTTTTGCCAATCAATATGCACACTTATTCATGGCCAGACGACTATCCATCAAAAGCCGGCGCTGCTCTTTAATATACATGCTTGCATTTTAATGGACTACTTTAACAACAATACCGCAGACAACAATGTGTTTCAGTGTAATATTCCCGTTAAAAATGATGATACAGCCTCTTTGCACATACACTCCTCCCGCCACTGCCTCACGTGCTCTCCTCTCACGTGCACACGAACAAGAGCGTGCACATAAGGCAATATGCACACACAGACTTTGTTAAGTGTTGGCCTAAGTCGGTGTAATCGCATTCACTTTGTTACATGGCTCGTAAATGATTTAAAACTAGATTTCATGCATGCTTTCATACTAATTCACTCGCTCCTATTTTTCATTTTGGCCAGAAAAACTCTGAGAACAATCAAGATTTACTCCATTCTCCAATTAAGCCTCCAAACAGGACCAAGAGAAGGGGAATCTATTCATTTTCTTTTGATTAAAATTATCGCCACTTGCAAGGAGCTTTGGGGTTTATATATTAAATAATGCATCATTTCATAATTATATAGAATATATAGATTTTTTAAATAGGATACTGGGCAAAATGGTGACTTTAATTAGATCAGTGTGTAAGATATCTCGGGGGTATGATAAAACAATGTTAAATATCTCCCAATGACTGTAAAATATGTTCCAACAGATAATGAAACACAAATAAGGTCTCACTTTGCCATGGCGCCTATTTGTCGTAACATCCCCACATGCATTTTGTGAGATTTCATAATTATATTAAAAATATGATCTGGGGAGAAGACGGCTAGGTGCTAAATATAATGCTTTGTGTCCCCCACTTATTTAGAGGCATATATTATCATCCTATTACAATAAGAGTAAATTACTCCCTTAAGAAGTGTTTGCTCTCACACTACCCCACAGCATGAACAAAACTTGGTGGAATTTGATGGGTAGGCTAACAAATGCATTCATTTTAAAAAGTAGTTCGCACTAGGACACATTTTTTATTTATCACACATACAGGAAATGTTTGTCAGAGACTGGAAACTGAAGGATAAAGGGAGAGATTTTGGGGTTACATTATGATTTAAAGTCAAGCTCTAACCAACGACTTTTCTCGTGCTAATGCTAAATGCATCAGTTAATGCTAATTTGAAATGAATTAAATAATATAGTCACTTGTCTCTCCACTCTCTCAAAAGTAGCAAAGCCAACTGTAGATGCTGTTTGCCTAAATACAAGGCTCTGGGCTGAACACATAGCCCCAATGCTCTGTAACGCAAGGGGCGGGCCTTTACACTTGTCAATCACCAAATTAGTAAGATGATTGTTGCTGTTGCTGTGTTATCTTAATAAAAACATAGCTTTTTCTTTTTGTGTTGCAATTTTGATATATTGGTAACATCAAAATGAAAGTAAAATTAGTAAAATTAGTAAAATTAAAATTAGTAAATAGTGAAATTACCAGATTTCATTTGATTTACGCTATTTAATTTGAATATATATATATATATATATATATATATATATTGAATCAAATAGTATATAATATAATTAATGATCTGTGAAATAATTAGACCATAAGAGATCATCTAGAATGTACACCCCCCTCCAGTATTTCATCACAAATCTCAAATAAGGGACTCTCCCATTGGTCTACGCCAAAGTCAACAAGGAAATAATGACTACCAATAATACAGGGAAAGTGTCTGCTTACACAGTGAAACAAAAGTGAAAAGTAAAAAAAGTGAAATTCCTAAGAAAACATGCATCTTTTAAACATTGTGTTCTTAGATTGTTTTACAAATAAGACAGATTATATGACAATATACAAATACAGATTAAAAATGGATATATTCTTTTACAATACATTATCACAAATGGGACCCATTTATACCAGCCGCCCCTGCTTACGTGTGTGGCTTTAGAAGGTCACAGCAACGTAATATCCCTCCAACGATAAGCTAAGACCTGAGATTAGCGCACAACTAGTGTGAGGGGGGCACCGGTGCTTTTACAATTAAAGATGCACTAAAACAGCATCACTTTTCCAAGCAAACAACGCCCGCAGCCTCTGAAAATTACAGCGGGCTAATTTGAAATGAAGGACAAACAGTGGAAGTGTGTGCGTATACGAGCGTGTTTGTGTGTGTATGTGTGTGTGTGAAGCTTCTCCTATTATGATTGCGGCAGTACAGACCCCTCGTTTTGGTCTATATATAAAGTATGTAAATGTCGTCTGGCTGCGACAGTCAGACGCGTCAATAGAAGTTGACAGCTGAATTATAACCGCAGCCGAATCCATCAGTCTTTTGTTTTAACCGGAGAATGGAGCGTTTTTAAAACTCAACAAAGGCCTTTAATCAAATTCTCAAGGTTGTTGGCTTTAGCATTGTATTAGTTTAATAGTTTCTGCTGCACCATTGACGTTAATGACACATTCCTATGTAAATATAATGTGGCTCCCAGAAGCCATCAAAACATTTTAAGGTCCAATGAATACAGTTGCCTTTTTTCCCCTTTCTCTCCCCCTTCCTTCCCATACAGAAATGTCTTTTTATTTAGCAATCTCGGCACAGTGCATGGTGATACAATAAAAAGGAGGGGAGATTGATTAATGGAGACTTTAAGGTAGTGATGCGCAGCACTGATACAAATAACTGTGGAGAGACAGAGAGAAGAAGATTGTGCCTCCCTCCCTTCTCCCTCTTTTCACTCACATGCTAATCTACACACACTTGTATACACAGACTGTTCAAAAAATAAAAACACATATGGAAATGCACATTGGTCTGGAATCTGTGGACGCGCACGGTAAATGCAAATCACATGTACAGTTTAGAGGCCTTTGGCATAGATTCATCACCCACGATTGAAAGATAATGAAACTGCGTATTTTCTCACCATTCAGAGACTGATGAAAGCATTTAGAGTAATATAGTTGAATACATTAAGAGCAGAATCATATTTTGAGAAGCCTCATAACATGTTAGAGTCTGGAAAAAATATGTGGAGACATCTTAAGCCCATATCTTAAGTATGGTTGATACGCTGCCTTTTGTGTGTATGAATTGCTTAATCAACTCTTTGGGGGATATATTTAAGTGGTTGTTGCTAATTTAAAAAGGGAAAAAAAATCAGATACTTGAGAGCTGGCATTGAGATCACAGCACATTTGGAAATACGCTTGCATACACAAAACTGGCAGAGAAAGAGATGTAATGGAGATTTTTCATGCTCGACATGTACATATTAGCTAAGACTCAGCATTCGATCATGACTTCATGTTTTGTTTTCTGGCTTTCCGCTGTTTTTCTTCATTCATTGTTTAATAGCTCAGCCGAGTGAAATTAACATCCATATGTCAAGTGTAATGACATACCCCACGCTTTCCTTAAGCTCTGTATCAAAGACGCATTATCAAAACATTTACATGATATAATGCACTCTGTGTCAACAGAAAGAAACACAATATCTGTAAAATAACTCCATGGAAGCATATGAAATTTAATAATCTAAATAAAATATCTTGTTTGTTCCAATTTATATTGTCACAGGCATCAAATATTTGCATTATATAATTAGAACAATCCCTACAGCAAAGCACAGATGTTTTTTATTATACACGTCACATATGAACGATACACTTAAGTCACATGAGAAAACTATAGTCATGTTACAAAAGATATTTATCTTACATGGAACATGTTAAATGAGTCAAAACAGTAACAATATTAAATATACCCTATATATTGTACTTCCAAGGGGCATGTTTTAATGAAAAATATTAATTTCCATGTGATGATATCTTTCACATTTCCATGAGCTATCATTCATATAAATCACAGTGCATTTGAAATACACACACAGTAGTACATGTGTACTGTTTTCTTTAAATAAATAAAAAATGTGTCCTGTTTTGTATTAGTTATATTTTGACATTGGACAAGTTGTTAATACTAAGGTAAGTTTGGTAACTATTGAAAACACATGGCTGCCCATTACTTTTAATTGAAGTTGCTCATTGGCGCAGCGAGCCAAAAACGTTCTCCACTTCTGGCCCATAGTGCAGGCACACTACGGCACTCGAGATGCGTTCTTGTGTTTACCCCACCGACAGACTCCACGTGATCTATTCTGTTCTGACCAAGCACTACTGCCTCACAACAAGAAGGTCGTGAGTTCAAAACCCGGCCGACTGCATGTCTGCATGTCCTCCACGTGTTACTGTGGGTTCTCTCCGGATACTCCGGTTTCCTCCCACCGTGACAGCCCTGCAACTAACTGGCCACTGTCCAGGGTGTACCCCGCCTCAGGCCCAAAGCTGCTGGGATTGGCTCCAGTCACCCGCGACCCCTAACGGCACAAAGCGGTAGAAAATGAATGAATGAATGAATGAATATTGGAAACATGCTAGTAAATTGTATGTAATATACTTGTCTGTGAAGGTTCTCAGTCATCCAGGACATATTTAAAAAAAGATCAAAACGAAGGCATCTGGACGTCGGTTTTAAGGTGAAGACATTTCATTCCTCATCTGAGGAACATTTACAGTGTGTTGAAACCAAAATTAAAAGAAGGGCATTACCAACCTGAAGGGAGCAGGTTCACAAGAGCCTTAACAACTCTCACATCAGGAGTCACACTGTCCTTTCAACGACTACAAGACCAGAACAGCCTGGTCCAATCAGAGTTAGTTTCAGGTCAAACCCTTCCTTAAAGCTCAACACTCTTACCGGCTCTCTTTTTCAAAGTTTCAGAAGAACTCTTGTTGTGTTTTTTACTGCCCCTGCGCTTGTCTTCACCTCCAAACTGAGAATGTGCTGACGATTACACACTGTACTCACCTATCCCTCTGTATTTTACTCTAAAACATACTGGACGCTACCTTCACCTTCACCCAGTTTAATTAATAAAACTATAGCTTTCAATAGTGTATGTTTTGTTATAAAGGTTTAAGTGAATTGCTGAAAAAGAAATCTGACAAATGCAACCATAAAATAAAACATTCATAAAGTGTTTTAATGAGCCATGCCTGTGTACAGCTACATATTGGCTAAGGTTGTCCCACAAAATGTCACTGAGTAGTTTCACATTGCTCAGTGTGCAAAGCATTTTATATGTACAGATTATCATGATTACAATTTGCTCATAATCTATTTAGAAAGTGCTTATGGTGCCTTATAATTGCATGTGAGCACCACTTGGAGAAAAGTGCTACCAAATAAAAGATCAAGTGCATTTGAGCATTTCCATTACGCACACATAGTGAGGCTCGTATACACATTGCACAGATTTCTCATGCATCGTCTTCCTGTGTGCTCTGGGCTGTAACATTTGCTTTCTTAGTCAAGGAGAACAATCTCATTTGCGGGGAAACAAATATGAAAAAAGATGTAGCTGTGACAATACCTCAAATTCCATCCTACTTATTTCTCTCTCTTTCTTCTTTTTTAATTTACAATGCAAAGTGTAAAAATAAACATTGAGAGCTCAATTTAGTGTGGTTTTCAGCCGTGGCACCTAATCCCCCCGCCCCACCCTTTGTCATGATGTGCTGGAGGTTGTCAATTTTACACAAGAGGGGGGTGCCGGTCTCATCTATGGAGAGATAGGTGGGCAAAGAGGGTCTTTTTCACATTTCACACCCACACACAGACACACTGCACCCTTAGGTTCTAAAGGAGCTTCGGTGCTTTACAACAAACACAGCTATAATCAAACATTTGTATTAGTGTGTTTAAATTGTACCAGAAACAAAAATTACACACAGCTCTGCCACACAGCAGCGTGGAAAAAGGAAAATGAGCAACTGTTAGACACTAACAAAAGAAGAGTTTGTTTGTTCGACACGCATCTCAAATGAGAAGAAAAGAAACCAGACAAGAATAGGTGAGAAGAAATGGAACTCTGTTGCGCTGTGCCCCAAAGCCATGTGCCCGTCTTTAACCCTCTGCTCGCTGTCAGTCACTCTGCAAAGTGTTCAGCTGGAGACACAACTCTGTCACTCTGACCTTATGAGGAGACTGTTCGTCTGTCTGTTCACTGCTTTTAAAGGGAACCCATATAAATATCAAAAAGACGTGTCATTGTCCTAATCAGCTGTGTGTAGTGACTAGTCCAAAGCTGTCACAGTGAGCGTCAACAGCACACACTCCTGAGCGCTGCACAGTGGGAGGCCATCTACCTGATGAGGAGGACCTCACAACAGGAGGGACGAGATGACGAGAGCAGCCGTCATCAGCAGACTCACACATACAGAGGAAGAAACAGGCAAAGACAGTGAAGTTATAGATAATCTTTTTACTTGCTGTTGAGTAAACATACAGTGTTTGTTAAGTCTGTCGCTGTGGCCGAGCCAAATGGCGAATGATGGATGCAACAGCGTTAGCTGGCTGATTAAAGCCCTATCTTCTTCAAAGTAGGGGGGATTTTCACTCTGACATTTAAAGAACAAACACACAGCTCTGTTGGGTGGCATATTTGCCTATTGTTTATTTTAAAGATAAAACTTCTGTCCATGTGGAAGTTTAAATCTTCTTGCATAGCTGCTGTATCTGTGTTAAATGTTTTTTTTCTTCCTCTGCACAGCTTAGTTGACTGTTAGCATGCATGTGTTTCTATATAGCTACATGCATGAGTGTAGATCCATGTGTGCCTCAACATTTAAAGCCTCATTCAGATAGACTTGGGTCCAATGTCAGCGGTGGCCTGTGGCCACATGGAGTGGTCTGATAGAGCACGGGAGTTTACGGGAGTAACAGGGGCTGTTGTCGTATGACAGGGCCCCTCTTATCGGAGCCGCCAGCACCGTAAGCTTGGATTAGCATCTAGATCTGTGAAGACCGGACGTCAGAACAGGGGACAATGGTGAGAGGCGAGGAGAGTGCAGGATGTGAAGATGGAGATAGAGTGGAAGAACAGAAAGTGTTGAAGCAATTGTGAACTTACCACAAGAGTCATTCCCTAATTATACTTATAGTTTTACTTTTCCTTCTTTTTCCTTTTTTTAAAACATGCTGTAATGTTTCCTTTTTATGTTTTTTCGCTTCAGGGGCAAAGTGCATGACAGCAGCATGTGTCTGTGTCTACTTGGACGTTTTTGGTGGTCTGATGTGGAGAACACACTTCAAAACCACAGAAACATCACACTCGCGGAGCAGGCTAAGTGGGCCCTGTTTTTGAAGTCTTTCTTTGAAATAAGCGAGGCAATCCCCTTGGCCCAGGGATCATATTCTATTTACGTTCCCTTTGCCAACGACACAGGCGACGCTGGCCAAATTCACAAAAGAAGATCCACATTGGAAAATCCGGCTAATCCCTGATTGAAAGTTCATGTGTTGGCTTCGATGTATAAGCTCTGGCACATTTTCCCAGGAAAGGGGAGTAAAGGAAAAAAGGCAACAAAACTGGGATCCTTTTGGTTAAAAAGTGGTCTCAGTGTCAATGGCAGCAATGCAAAGCTCATGTCCGCTCTTATGGTCAGGACCAGAGTGGCTTCTCTCTGTTGTTACTCGAAGGTTAAAGTGGTGGACGTCTGGGCTCATCCAAATGTTGACCCCAGATTGTGAAGATCACACCTTAGTTAAGTTTGTCTTTGTTATTTAATTGCTTCCTTCCTATTCTCATGTTCACAGCCTGCCTCTTCCTCATTTCCTCCCTCCTTCCCTGGCTGCCTCTCTCCTCTCTCTTCCAGGGGTGGTGGCTATGGCTAGAGAGCCTGCACAGATGGCAGGCCAGCTTGCCTTCAGGGGAAGGGCTCCACAGCTTAAACTTCCTCCATTTTTCCCTCTTTTTCTTCTTTGCTCTTCTTCAGCTCAAAGTTTTGGCCTGCTACTTTTGATGCCTGGCGAGCCTTTATCTTGCTGCGGCCGATGGAAAGGGTCCTGGGAGATTGTTGAAGAGCAACTATCTCTACCGCCTGAGCTGTTGTGAGATCAATGGGGCCTATTGGTATCAGCAGAAAGCCCAGGCAGAAGTGCATCAGTGGCAGCTTCTCGGGGCCATGCAGCAACTCTTCAGATCATCTAACACTTTTCAAACATAAACAGCATCATTTACCCAAAGGTTGATTGGTGAATTTTTTTTACCTCCAATAAATCAACAGTTAGATAATATGAGAAGTGTAATCATAGGTCCTACTATGAACAAGAATCCTCTAAATCAATGTCTTCCACAGATGACCCTGTGATAATCTCTCCACACGCGTATCATTTCACACTTGAGTTGATCTGAACAATGTTCCCCTAATAGCTTGCTATACTTAAAGTCGTCAGCGCCATGAGTGGTCTTGTTAGCAGTGGCCCCTTGCCTCTCCATTGGATCAACCCAACAACTTGACCCATGTTGAGTGATCACCTGATAGGCAGCAGGCTGCTTCACACTGCACAACTCTCCGAGTGTCTGACAGAAAAAGGAAACGCTTCAACTTGTTCCCAACAAAAACTTTCAATATTGAGAAATAGATTTTCCTAATGTAAAGTTTATGTATTTACTACATTGCAATATTACATTTTGTATTTATCTGATCTGATAGTGATTTGTGCTTAGAGCAGGGTACCGCAGGTAACTGAGGCCTTTCATATGTAATGCTGATATTTAGAGTCAGATTAAATAAATACAGGAACAAATGATTTATTACTTATAATGTTGTGCAGTATTAAATGGAAGTCTTTGAGGATTGTTATACATAAATATATTTTTTCACGGTTTGATCCTTGCTCGAAACATCCCAAAACATCATAACATCCCGCTCTCCCCACAGTTCATACTGTTGTTGTGTCCTTGGGCAAGACACTTAACCCACCTTGCCTCCAGTGGTGTCAGCTGTAACAAAAAGCTTTAAGTGGCTACTAGGTGTAAAAACACTATATGAAAAAACAAAACAAAACTAAAAAATTGTAAAGAAAATAGTTGTGTCCCAAATTCTCAACTGTTGTAGTGCCATTTCCTTTTACTGCTTGTCATGTCAATTTGAGCACATTTTAGTTTTTCTTGTCAGTGTCCTGTTGATTATTTATAGCATTTTTATCTTGGAAGGGGGTTGCCTTTTAAAATTGAATCAAAGATAGTAAATCAACAAGAAACAGGATGAGAGTGAGGGGAATGACATTGAGCACATGACTTGAGCCGGAATCAAACCCAGGTCTCTCGAATATGCATTATACGCTCTTCCACATTAGCCAACAAGGCACCCTGGGTTGTAATTTCTTCAGCTGGTATTATCATCACCAACCTTTTTTCAAGAGTCCAACTTATGTTGCAACCCAAATAAGATCTTCAGTGACACACACTCAATCCACTGTTTGGGAGCCACTGCTCTAGAACAATGTCAGGGTGAATTTATCTGTAAACTGACAGAATTACACCCTTTTACTCCATTATTTGAGGGATACTTTTGATGTAAAAATGTTGTTAAACTAGGCTATATGACCGTGACTCAAGTTCATTTAAAGCCAGAGAACACTTGGATTAGACTTCCTTCATTGTGCCTTTAATTAAAAGAATAATTTCGATCTTTAAATAGTCAAAGACAAGCCAGAGTGTTGTTTCTGCAAAGGTCTACTGTAAGACTCTAACAGATGCCATTAATTTTGCCGGAACGTGAGGGTGGAAAAAAGCTTCAAAAAGCAAAGCCACATCTGAGGAGATTGTGTTTCAGCTGCCCTGTTTGTGCAAGAGAACATCTCAGGCCTAATACTAATAACAGTACTTTTTTAGCCGTTTTCATTAATCTAACTGTGGTAGCGTTGTCATTGTGCTGCAGATGAGGTTTGTGTGAGAATTAACACTCACCTTGACCTGTGGCTCGCACTCTCAATTACGCATAAAATTCTAATTATATAGAGAGATTATAACATTTTTAAATATGATTGCAGCATTTAATACACTTTAAAAGTTGTACGTGCTGATAGACTGGCCTTTTTTTTTTTTTTTTAAACAACGTTCCTAATTAAAGCTTAGAGAGGATTTGTCATCAGTGTGCTTGAAGCATGTCCTAATTCTAATTTTCATAAAACATCTGTGAAATAGTCTATATTTAACACGTGTGATGACTCTTTTATGCTTGTCTCACAGAAATTGTCATGTGCTGGATGTGTACCATCAGCAGCAGAGCCGTGGGTCTCGACATGTACAGTGTGTGTGCCCTGATAAACGACAGAACGGCAGACTGTGAGGGAGTGATGAAGAGTAGCACGAGGGATGGGAGAAGAAGAGGATGAAGGAGAGTTGAGAAATGATTCCGGACTTTGTCAGGGAAATCAATGGAGAGACACACGCACAGCACAGCACAGCACAGCAAATTGGGTGATAAGGCCCTCATGTCCTCACTCTTCTTAACGAGAACCACTCGAGCATGAGGGTAAATAAAACAGACATCTTTCTTTCTCTTACACACACGCACACTCATTCTTGTAGCTGCAATGCTGTCCACTTTTGTGATCATCTCTACATAGAATTCATAAAAACTGCTAAAATCCGTACAATGATGTTGCACGCTCTTCTCGGCTTCCTGGTATTCTTGGTTGCACAGAGGGTGGGGACACTGGCTATTTATTTATTGGACTATCCTGTCCATTAGGCACTTTATTGTGCTCTGGGTTGGTGCACCAAAATGCAATCTTACCTTAAACCACACTTACAGTATATTTCATAAACAACTTTTTGAGAACTGTTTTACTAATAGCATACTTTTAGCAAAAATAATCACACAGAAAAAAAAACCTTTTGGTCCTTGTTTAGGCTTTGTTATCAAGGATTTTAGCTGATGCGCTTGATGGCACATTAAAAGAAGATTTTCCTTTTTAATAAGAGGCACCCTTTTGCTTGGGCTTCACAACTTGTGAACATTGAGTCAATGGGAAAGTGTCTATTCCTAAATAAGGAAATAGGAAGCAAAGTGAAATTCACATTACTATTGGTGATGCATTCACAAGACGGAGATTATTGCTGAGTCACATTTGTCTGACACAGAACAGAAAGTGTTAATGTAGTTTTTGATGTAAAATATTAGCATTGTGATGTGGTGAGTTTTGTTTTACTTCAGATAAATCAGATAAACTCTTGCTGTGGGAGGGGTTTGGAAAGAGCAAAGGGAGTTTTGGCTAAAGCTGCATTAATGCCTATAACTCAGATATTGATTGTATTGTAACTCAAAGTGTCCAATAGCATTGCAGGTGGGTTCACAGTGGGTATGGCAAAGCATCACATTAATCAGTTCATTATCTATGTATATTACCCAATTATTGTAAATGGGTTGCCTGTGCAGATTACATAAAGACCCATACATTTACACCAATGCATTCTTTGCATACAATAATGGATGCTTCACTCATATTTTAGTTGGTATCCAGATTTTTTTTGGTCATCTAAGACAAGTTGGTAATAAATAGGAGCTTGTCTGTTACCCCAAGGGATTTTTTTTTTTTCTTCCCCAAAAACAAGAATCATTACCCCTAGAACACATAGTGGGTGTGCTCGCTGGGAAAGCTGTAATCTATGAGGCCTATCCTCTGTGCCCAAGTTTGTGCGGGAGCGAGCAGAGGTTGTGGCGGCGTGTGCCTGTACTTTGTGTCGAACAATGCGAGCAGGCAGGCGGTGGAAGCTCGGAGGTATTCTGCAGGTGTCGCAGAGAAGGACCCTTCTGTAGCAGTGTGTCTTGGACCCGATCTCCACAAAGCCGCCTCTCCCTCTGCCAGATGGACCCATGCTTTTCCCCACACTCTTGCTCTCACAGCTAAGACCTAGGCTTTTCTCCCTCTTTTTTTTTCTCCCCCTTCCTACAAAAGAAAAGCGCTTTGGCTGAAAGAAAACCACAGCTGAATTTTATGGTGCCGCTTCTTTTTGCCAAGCTGATTTTACAATTCAAAGGGACATAGTGCATGGAAATGCTGTTTTTGAGCTGCGTCGACGCTACGCCTTTTTAGATGCAAGTTTGTATTGGCAGATATGTGTGCCACACTAATATTTCCTTTCCCTGTGTGAAATCTTGATAATATCCGGCGTAGTAGAGAAACACAGATCAGAGTGCGTTTAGAGTGTGCTTGGAGCAGATCTTCTGTGTGTAATTCCTACAAGACCTCAATAAGGTGACAGCAGTGTCAGCGCTGAACGTGATCACACCGTCTATAGACATCATGTGTCATGCATGTTAGTGCAGTGGGTGTATACACAATGTGCATGCCAGCGCACACAAACACTGGCACACATCCTTTGGCATTGGCGTATACCACCAAGCACAAAAATCCATTAAGTTCTAACAGTGCCCTCCCCTCACCTTAAATAAGAGAGCAAGGTGTAGCACATCTTCAAACGCACGACCCCAATACAGCTACACTTCGCACTGAGCCCAGGGAGTGCTCACTGACTCCGGGGACAGAATTAACATCCAATTTCCCACTTCTCATTACAATTCAATAAAAGCCAATCTGCTTTTACCTTTAGAGCACTGTTTTGGGTGGATGCTTTCAGGGGGCCCACTCCACTCCGAGCCCAATTAAGAACATTTAAACATATTAAAATCTCCCATGCTCTTCACTGTCCTGATTACTGCTTAAATATAATCTGCTTTTATATCCTCTCTCTGCCTCTTTGACTCATTTTTCCTCCAAAATTATATCCATCAGTGATAATTTTTTTCCCTCTGAAGGGAATTCGGCTCGGGTGGATAAGTAAGCATAAGTGTTTCTACCTTTCAGGCAAAGATATTGAACTGTACAGAGGAAGAGTGATTAAAACATCTGGGGAGAGCTAGGTGTGCTACCTGCTCAATCTTACTAGTACAGGTTTTATATAGTTATTTAATTCCACAGTCTATGTATTTGTGCCACTATTTTTCTTTCATGGTAGTTCCAGTGTGTGGAATAATATCTCCACTTACATTAGGAATCTTTTGTTTAGTTCCACACTGGCTCTGATTTTAAACATCATTATTGCCTTTTGGTTTAGAATGACGCATGCATGAATATTAATATGTAAACATGTCCCAACAAAGTAGGTCCCACAATCACTCAGTTCTTGTGTCACATCCATCACCTGTGCTTTGCTTTGAAACCACTTTGCTCATTTATATCTCTGCTGTCTCATTGTGGCCAACCAAACACGTACTTGTTAAATTTGTGGTAAAATATCTGGAGAAATACAATTTTAAAGCTTTTATGGAGATATTTACTGCATGAAACTATGAATTTTAACTACTTTGGCCTTAACCTCAAAACCTCCATTTTATCATTGGGCAGTCATAAAATGTCTTTGCTGTACCGAATATATTTTACAGCACTATTCATTACATTAAAGTCAGCTCATACCAACACTGCTTTAACTTCCACAGTAACTGCAACACTTTAATTTCTGGAGCACCATATTTTCAAACATAGGTTACAATAAGTAGAAGGTATAACACAGTAGCCTCTTCCCTTTGGACACTGGTTATCGGTTAAATCAAAGGTCAGCGCTGTCATCAGGGTTTAATATTAATAATATGAGGTGGATTTGGGAGATAAAAACAGACTTTCATATTGCCTGTGTTTGTTGTAGTGGCGCCACAAGAAAGTATAATTAATATAAAGAAACACACTGCAGTGACAAAATGAGAACACATTTTCTCTGTAATAAAAAAAGGTTATGTAGTTTAACAGGAGACTAGAGTCACACAGTGCTCTTTACTTTTCTCTGAAGCCAAATACTTGCATCCACTGAATCACTGTGTCACTAATTCAGTGAAATGTTGTGCAATGTCATATAAAGTGTTGTCATTATACAATTAGGATTCAATTCAGTTAAGGATGATATTTTGGTTTTATAGTGTAATTTTCTCAGTTTTATAGCCTTAAGGAAAATGTATAATATACAAGTAAACACAATAAAATGACAATAAACTTTTAAACAAACTAGATGAGTATTATGTTCCTGATAATTCCTAATTAGAGTCAAATCCAATCCAGGTCCAGGTCCAAAACTAAAAGAGCCATGAACATTGTGTGCTACAGTTTCATATGTGCTCTACAATGTTGTGAAGTTGTACTGTGTTGTTGAGGGGTTTGGTGAGCACCTTTAGGCTCCAAAGACCCAGACAGTACCTCCGTCTAAGTTGTTGTGCTCTGCTCAGTTGGGGTTAGTTGATTAATGCAGGGACACATCAACATTCCTCTGACGAATATGATTATACTCTGCAGTTTTATCGTCAGGTTTTCTTTAGGGCTTTATCTTAAAGAAGCCCAAAGCTCACACACTTTCTTTGAAGTTAAAAAAATATAAATTAGCATTTGACAATTTACTTGCTTATTGTGATGGTGCTGCTTTATTAACAGGAAGTACACAAATGCACAGTGTGAACTTCAAAATAAAGCTGTGTTGTACAAGTGTACTCAAGGTTTAGACTGAGATATAGCAATTTGTCATTACACCTTTAGGATCCACTTATTTGTGGACTTTGTCCCACTTTTCAAGATGTGCTGCTTTGTGATGTGCATGTATGGTCATTAAGATTGAAGAACATGAGTTTGTAGTGTCTCAGTAAAAGGTACATGTATGCAGTGTTTTTCCTGTAGACTCTGAAATGGGACATGGAAGCCTTAAGTTGTTTGAGGCAGAGGTTTTGGACCAAAAGGCTTACAGTGTTGCATGACAATCAAATAGGTAAGATTAGCAAAAGCTGCTGCTAGTTGCTGGCCAACCTTATTTTCAGATACTTGAATTTTAACACTTACAGCTTTAATAGAGAAAGACAGTAGTCAATGTCAGGTTAATATGAAAACACATCAGCAGCTTTGATTAAAGTTTAGTTTGTGTAACAGAATGTGCATTGTCTGGCTCTAATGAAACACAACAGATTATTCTTTGTTTGAAAATCAGATTTCAGTCAACAACAAATGGACTACAACTGTAAGTAAGAGTAATTGGTAAAATATTCTGAATATTGAACACAAGAGCATGAGTGAGGAGAGAATGTGACAAGAACTACACTGAAAAAGTTCAGATAAAAGTGGTATTTTGTGAGGATTTTGTAAAATTGACTCAATTGAATGCTTTATGCGTTTGGATAGATCATTTTATTCCTTACAGAAGATGCACGGATAAAAGAAGTGAGAGCAACACACTCCAAGTTTGTAGAAGCAGACATGAGCAATGCCACAGAGACTAAACCAAGTGCTGCTGTAAATAGGGACTAAACACTGAACATTATTTCAGTGTTGTACATCCTTTAGTTTGTCATCACAAAATCTCTCTCTTTAAAGCATCATTCATTCAGTATATAACCACAAAATTATCAAATCAGATGTTAAAATCAAAAGTGGCATGATTAAACAAGATTTATGAATATTCATATTTCAGACACTTACTGTACAGTATCCCATTGAACACCTGTATGAAGAAAGTAGGACTTGAAGGTGTCAGTGTAGTGTGTGTCTGAAATGATACCATGCAAACTCCAGTGCCTCATTAATATGACAGGGACTATTCTTTGACTTCACTTCATTTCATTTCATTTCTTCGTCTGAGTGGGGACAAACGCTGCAGGAGGGAGGAATTATAAGGTGTGCAAATCACATTTTAGGGTTCAGTGTACAAAAGAACTATTGAATTGTTTTAACCTTTTCTTCTCCTCGCTACTTTTTCTAACTCCTTTGAGCAATTTCCACTCATGATTTTTTCTTTTCTTTCATTTTTTTACATCCACCTTACTTTTATCTGTGTCATTATCCAACAGTCGAGTTACTTTCCCTAAAGCAATAAACTGAACATAACAAAATCCTCTTTTTTTAATTTGACAAAAGTGACCCTGTTCCTTCCAAAGTCAGTTTTAAAACAATCAATTTTTGAAGCGCTAATTACCAGAGATTAGAAAAAGGCTTCAAAAACCAATAAAGTGACTAACAACTCAGTGGGGGCAGCTTACATCTAAACATTTCCCTCGTCATCTTAAACGGCACTTTTTTCCTTGTGGCGTTTGCTCTATATATCAAGATGGAGGTCAATGGCCCTCACATTAAAGATTCAAAAACCAGAGATATGGAGAATTTATGAAACAGTCACTATGGCTGCTTATTACTGTAAAAATTGCTAAAATGCCGTCGGTATAAGGCGAAAACAATGATGCATTCTTCTGCATACAGAAGCCACTGAAGATGCAAAAGAGTTTGTGAAGAGTAGACGCCGTAATGGAGGGCATCAGAGTAAAGTGGGTAAGTATCTCAATATCTCCAACCTGACGATCTCGCACCCCCTCTTATCATTGGCACAAACGGTGTCTACAGAGGATCATTATGCATGGAAATAGACGGAAAGAGCTTGTTTAAAGTGAGAAGGAAACAAGAGGCGAGCCCACACTGGCGACGGGATAAAATAGATGAAAAGACTTGGCTGTTTACTGTCAATGAGGTGAGATAGATCCAGTGCAACTGTGGAGGAGATGGATGAATGAAAAGGGAGGGGCGGGGCTGATAAGTTTAATGACCTGTATATATGGGTGTCTTACTGTTTATGAAATAGAACTAATGGTGTCGGAGGTGGAATATTCTTCCTTCTTCTCGATATATGGGAAAATCTTTCTCTTCGTATACAGCTCAGCGTGTATATGTACGATGGATTGTTCTGTAGGTGTGTGTCCATCTTTGTGTCTGAGCATTTGCGTCCAGCTTTGTGTGTGTGTAAAAATTAATCAAAGCGGGGGCGATGATGAACAGTTTCTGTAGAATTCTGTCAAAGGTTAAGAGCTAGTTATTTTTAAGAATGACATGAATCTCAGGGAGACAGTGATTGCCTAAATGACCACTGTAATTACCAATTACTTCTTGAAGCAGAGAATATATTCACGGCATGTAGCCAGCTAAATACAGACAGGCATTAGCCCATTTACGTACTAATGCACATAATTTAGATCCTGAAAAGGGCAGATGGGAACACAATGAAACATATAATAGATACCGTCTAATATCATTCCAAAAAGAATATTGGATTCATAGGAGATGAATATTACTTTGTGTCAGATTGTTTTTCCATAAAACATTCAAAAATATATTTCATCTTTCCAGCCGTGAGCTGGCTTTGCTGCCGCTCTCTTTTGTACGGCGACACTGAGGCGCTGTGATCGTTAACGAAGGGTACTGCAAAGGTTTGGCAGGCTATTATCCCGCTTGTGCATTAAATGACAATGAGGGCTTGACACGTTTTGCGCAACTAGCCTACGGTTCAAACACACACACACATATACTCGTTGTTTACCTGGCCTCGCTGGTGACACACAGTTCCATGAGTTAAACTTTCACTGCTGACAACAAAAAGGCCGCCAATCAGAGAGAATATAGCAGTCAAATCCAGGCTTGATTTATTTTTTTTTCTTCTCCCTGCTGAAAGGGAAAACACAAGGAAGAGAGGAAAACAATGGCTGACAGGCCTGACTGGCGAAAGGATATTTACTAAATTAGACATAAACTGCAACGCTCTGCATCTTTGCCAAGGAACTTGTAAAGTCTCATAAATAAGTCAATGACAAGAGACGCAAACAAAAGTGCTGTACAAAATCCTAAGTGTGTTTGTGTGTGATGTTTTTTTAGGGGTTCGGGGATAATGAGTTGCCGTTTTTCTTCTCCTCTCCAACTCGACAACAACCTTTTCTCTCCCATTACATATTGCTGTGCACTTCCCTCTTCCCTCATTTCTGACTCTCACTCTGTCACCTCTGCTATTGTCAGTCTTGCGAGTCCCTCCTTTTTGGCAGGATAATAGGGACACATATTTGCTCCCGATGTAATCTTGTCGGTGCTCTATCTGATAAATACTTGGAGGAGAAGCTGATTATTGTAGTTGGCGGTGAGGATCACACAGAGATAGAGAAAAGCGAGAATCCCAACTTTTGCCTGCCCTCAACGTGTTTGTTGCAAAGTCATGTCCGAGCGGCCGAGACCCGTTTGAAAAGGATTAGCTTATTCCTTGTGGGGTTTTTCTTTAGCTAATGCTGGCACTACATAGAAAGCAAATCCATAGGGGCTCTGGGATTCACATTGTAATGATAGTAATAGAAAAAAAAAGCAGCTAGCCTCTTTTTCCGCCAATATATCATCCTGCCTACACCCATCAGGATTTAAAACGGGGCAGGGTATTTTTAAGAAGTGTGTAGACTGTTTATTTCTTTCACTTGCTTCCTGTCATCTCTTGCCAAAGCAGTTTAGTGGCAGCATTGTCACTCCTCTTTTCTGCCACCGGCTCCTTGCTCTCACTTCTCCCATCTTTTTTTTTTTACTCTCTTTATCTTTAAACAATACCTGCGTTTTTTCAGTAGCAGCACTTTTTTTTAGCTGTGTCTTTATTTTCCTCCCTCCTTTTTTTTTGGCATCATCACTTTTGTTGGCAGTTGTCTTCAATAGTTAATGCCTCAATGAAAAAGGGGTGACAAACAACAAATAATAGCAACAGGGAGGTTTATTTTTTACATTTTGCGAGTGAATTTGTCGACTCAGTTTGCGTTAACCCCGCCACGTGCCCTTTGGCAAACAAAATCCTATCAAGTGCTCCGTTTTTTTCACTGTCCTTGTGTTTCCAAAACCTGTCTGGGGCCTTAATTTCACAGCTTTGTTCACAATGCTGTTTGCAGTTTGTGTTCAGACGTCCATACATACTGGTATATAAACTTTACACACGCCAGCCAGTGGAAAATTGGCCAAAAGAACAAGTGCTATCTAGAGGGGATCACTTGGACAAGATGACAAAACTCATCAGTGCTCCGCTCCTTCTGTTGGGACATTGTGTACCAACTTTGTGCCTTTCTGAACAAATGCTTTTGTCCAATTCAATCCGCACAATCACTCTGTTCTCGTTTTTATCCTCAGCTAATTAAATGTTTTTATAGCCTTTAACCCCTCGCATGATGTTACTTGCAGCTCAGTTCGGGTCTATCACAATTCCACATTAATACAAGCTGAAATCTGGCTTGTTTTTATCATGTTTTAATTGTTTTTATTTAATCGTTGCAGTGCAGTTTAACAAAGTTCTTGTACAAATAACGCTGTTTTCTTTTTACCGTAGTGAGGCTTTACAATTTACAACTTACATAACACAAAGCAAAACAGGTTTCTTAGCTTTTTGCCAGTGCTTAACTTTTAATGAAAGATCTGAAATTGATTTATTTTTAGTTGGAAGTGTGCTGCAGAGTTACCTTCTGGAAAAAGCTGTTTGCATTCACAGTTACCATTAATTAAACTTTACCTTACTCAGGCTGTGATGCTCAAATATAAATACATTAGAAAATGAATTTGTCTCTAAACTGCCTGCACTACATTATTGGTGGGAACTGTGTAAGAAGGTTTGTAACAATAATGCTATGTTTAATAAAACCATGGTATGTTTTAATTTGATTTAATTTTATGACAAAGTACAATGGTCTTCTGCTCCAGATCATTCTGGGATGTAAGTAGGGTATAGTTAGTAATGTCTTGTCTCTATTGTGATTTTTAGTTATACAGTTTTATACAGAAAGTTTTTAATGTCGGGATCTCAGGGTAAGTAACCATTATCAAAGTATTTTTTAATGGAAATCTTAAAAAAACAAAACAAAACAGGCCACTCAAGAAGTCTCTAAAAATATATAAATCAAATTAAATTAAATGAAAATAAATTTAATATTCACAATTTATTTTGTTAATGTATAACAAAGTTTTCTTATTATGTTTGTAAATATAGATAGATGTTCATATTTCTTTGTTTATTTATACATAATGAGAACTTGCTTTTATTATAGAAGCAAATGTGTTTTTTATTTTTTTACTTTTGCTTTTATGGGGCACCTCAGTGGCTCACCTGGTATACTTGAGAGACCTGGGTTTGGACCCGGCTCGAGTCATATGCTCAGTGTTATTCCTTCCTCGATCTGTGAAATTAAGACTTAAAAGCCCAAAGAATAATCTAAAAAAAATAAAACAAAACACCTTGTGCTTTAATTGTCAAATGATGTGCAATCTTTTATCTATGTTTTTGGTGACTTTCTTTTACTCATAGAAATAGTGGAAATTTGTCTTTGCTTCATTTCCAGTGCGATGAACAATATCGTTGAACTGTGTGTTAATATCCTTATGACCTCATTATCAGGTGTTTCTGTAACATTGCTGAGATCCCCACAGTGTAAGACATAGCATCTAACACAAGTAAAAGTATAATGTCATGAACTGAAATGGCGCACACATTGTGACCACTGCTGAGAGGCGTGACTACAGAACTCTAACCCCGATAACACCAGTGCAGAAGTAAGTGGAGGCTGTGACGCTGTGGCATTTGAATGACACATTGATGGCCGCGGCTCGTGCGTGTCCTGCCAAGAGTCCAGAAGATAGAACCAGTCTGGATCGGAGCGGGCCAAGAGCTTAGTGGGGAGTCCACAAACTGCTCAAAGCTGACATTTGTGCCTCCAGGAGGTACGCAAACAGGGATAGACTGACAATCAGATCCAACAACCCCCCCCTTCCCCATTCCCTGCACAAAGCCACCAGTCGTCCTCATCTCTCCATCAATCTCGTTTAATTGTTTTTCCATTGGAGATGTTGTACATAGATAACTCACTGTACATTATTCCTTCTCGACGCTTCTCTCCAGCAGAAGTGCCATTTTGAGAGCGGGCCTTGTCTCGGGCTGTCTGGAGGGGGGGCGATGGGGGAAAGTGCTGATGCTCTGTGGATCATTTTCCCTCCAATAGCGGCGGAGTTTATTTAATGGGCCCAGGTTCTTGTAAAATCACACAGACTGATTGCTTTTATGTTCTATTGCAGTGACTTTTCTATTTGGCTGCAGTGTTTAAATATGAAAAGTACAAGGAGGAGAGTGGAAGTTGTGCCCCATGACTCTACAACAAGGACAATCGTAAAATCTAATTATTATTGAAGGGATCAGGCATTTTTAATCAAAGCACTTTATCTTCAATTTGCAAAACAATATATTTTTCAGAATAACAGAGTTGGAATCACATGATTTCTGTAGAAAGACTAAGAGAGACCAGTTTTATACTTTAGGGGAAATTGCAATAAATTCAACAATCAATAATAGATATACAAAAAATTGAAAAGGGTGGCTTAAATTCACAAATGTCAGACATGGCAAGACCACCCAGCCAGTATTTATGATCTTGTCCTGTCATTCTTTATCCTAAAAGACCAAGCTCATTTCCAGCCAACAACAAATGGCACTTTTTTTTCTGATCATCCTTGTCTTAAACATCACCTTCCATTCATCATGTCTCAATAATAACAAAGGGGGAATTTTATTTTATTTTATATTTTTTGTTTTGGCCTTTGCAAACCTGAGAATGCCAGTGGGACCGATATTGTGTAACGTGTCCCAAACAGCTATTGGCTGCAGGTCAAACACAGTGAAAAACAAAAACACAGTGATTTTGTTCTTCAGAAACATGTGTCATGATGAAAGCTAACTACCCTTTTATCCTAAAGATCCATGCAGTTGTTTCATACTGCTCTATATCTTGATGTCTCATGACCAGGATGTGATTGTAAATGAGAACTGGCTGACTTGCTTAAAGCTGCATTACCAAACTTTATTTTTCATCCAGGTCACCAAACCTTGTCACTTTCTCTGTCTTATCTGCAGCCATTACTTTAAAGCTGACAAATGGTGTAGACCAACAGCCAATGGGGGCGTCCTGTATTCGGAAAAGTAAGCATG
Organism: Perccottus glenii; assembly: GCA_024416835.2. Classification (NCBI taxonomy): domain Eukaryota; kingdom Metazoa; phylum Chordata; class Actinopteri; order Gobiiformes; family Odontobutidae; genus Perccottus; species Perccottus glenii. The sequence goes on from CM044548.2 coordinate 6,208,503, forward strand.
GGATTGGCCAAAGCTACAAGTATGTGCTGAACATTGTCATCTCTCCAAATCTCTGATGAGCCCAGATGACATCGCTTAAGATGTCGTCTTGTTTTTTTTCACAGATGATTCCTATTACTACTTTACATTTAAATAAAAGTAAAATAAAAAATAAAAATGTGTAAATCTAAACCAAAGCTTTAGTTTATTAGTGCTGATAATGTACACCAGGTTTAAATGTTTAAAACCTCCACTATTGTCCTCTTGTGCATAATGAGAGCAGTGTTAGTGACACCCCTGCAGACTTCATAGACATGCATTGTTTTCAACAGCTGAGTGTATCACTTTGAATGCAGATTCTATTGAATACACTTCTGTCCAGTGTTTTGATTTTGTTGTAAAGACACAAGTAGCATACAATCCAACCCACACCAGTCACACCAGCAATGAGGCCCTGTTTGTGCTGTTAGTCTTCCACAGAGTTGAAGTAGTAGTAAATCCTACATGTAACAAAAATATATTTAAAGTGGAGCCTTGCTAGATGTAATTATTTGATACCCTGTGGCCTTACAATCAGCGAAAGCTTAGTTTTAATAAGCACCATTTATTAAAAAACAAAACATCAGTTCAATTAATCCCGTAGACCGTGAGAGCACGCGGACAAACAGCAGCAAGACGACGATTTCTAATTCAGTCTAATTCTTCTTCTTTCTTCCTTATTGTACACTCGGCATTAGACACTACTGTCCTCACTTAATATGCTCTGACAGAGTGGGATCTGTGTGATCAACAAAAGTGTCCTGCACGGTGCCAGCCCGCACTGATGACTTTCATAAGAACGTCTTCCAACAAAATTATGCAGCTCGCCATCAAAGTGGTATGCCTCCATTTTAACAAGGACTCTTTGTTTTATGCCGTCGCTTGCCATGTGTCATTGACTTTAATGCCTTATAAATACCATTGATATATTAAATTTATAATACACTGGCATATTTTTATCATCTCTGGGCTTGTTTCTCCCGCTTTTATATCAAAAGAAAATGAGAGGAAAAGATTAAAAGACCGCCACTTACTTACTTTTTTTTTTTTTGGTTGATTCTGTTCATTCCACTCAGGGCATTTTGTGTTGATAGCTTACTGTGCACATAAGAAGCATGCAGAGCTAGAAATAATTGTTCTTTTCATGGTAAGAAAGGCCATATCAATTAAGCGTAAATAGTCTTCTTACTTATTACAGTACAGCTCAGTGGTGTGCCGTCAAATGTACGCAACCGTTTTCCTTTCCCCCACATTGACTGCGCACAAACTGTATTTAAGCCTTGTGATGTTTTAAGAGCATTTAACATGAAGCACACTCACCATCTTATCCTTGAGTCATTGTTTACTGGGTGTGTATGGCAAATAAGGAAACAGAGACTTCAAAAAAATAAGTAAATACTCAAAGACGCCATTCATCTTTGACTTTAAACACTTATTTGTGCATGATGTGCATTAACCAATTAAACAACAGTAACAGTTGGTACGTCTATTGAGGGCTCACTCCGGCTCTTTGTATTTCATTTTACTCTAAGGATATACAGGCCTATTACTTCTCGTTGCCTGGGGACTTGATCTTGAAAGGAAACAGTCATATTGTAAAGGAAATAAGCTGTGAGAAATCACCAGGGGAATACGAGGATGTGTTTGAAATATCCACAAGTAGTTCCCTCCTCACTGGCATATAATGTGATTCTTATATATGTGCGGCGAATGCGTAAAATTATCCAGTCTTTCATTTGCACATTTCATATGAGTGTGTCCTCATACATGCACGTTCATCACCACAATCCCCCGGGGGCCCGTTGTTTGATATGCTTCAATATGTAATGTAATGTACGGATAGGGCCTGAGCCAACACAATATTATAACTAAGACATCAGCAACAATGAGCTCTCAACCAAACTCTGCATATGTACCACATAATTGAGTCGTGGCAGTGTTAAACAAGTGGTAAGATACAACTCGTAAGGCAAATAATGTCTCGTCGAAGTGCTCCAATCGGATCGTCCATCAGTCAGAGTGCAGAGACATGATCATTACTCGACGTATTAATGGATGAAGGGGAGTGATAGTGTTTCTTGATGGTTATGGCCTTTGACCCCCCTCGTGTGCTCGTGTGCGGAGCCGGATGGAGATGAGTGGTTTGACGGCTGAGAGTGGGCGGACGAGGAGAAGTGGAGAGATAATTAGGGCAAATAAAGGGAACGGCCACTGAGAGGAAAAAGAAAAATTACATTCCTACACAAGGAATTAAAAGTTTAAATTTGTGAGGAACGAACAATGGTCGTATTATGAAGGAGTGGAAGAGTTGACAAAAACTTTTCATCTGTGCACTGACTAATGATTCATTTCTACACATAAGCATTATTGCATAGCTCAGCATAGTTCTAAATGAGTATATGTAGCGGGTACGAGTGTGGACCATGTTGTTGAGCTGCATATATACAGTTAAAGCAACTTTTGTAGAAAAGGACTGCACTACAAACGCATGTGGGGCTGTTATGTGTCTGTATGAATCTTATGAGTATGAAAGTTATGTTGATCTGGTGAGATAAGTGTCCTCAATAGATCGTGTGTCTCGTCGTATAGAGTTACACAGTGTAATGTCTGACAGTGAGTCATAATCATTGTGTCTTTAAAAGCAGGATTAATGTTTGCATACATTTTTCTGTGTTGCAGGAATCTGTATCTTTGGTTCAAATGTTGCATTCCTAGTCAGTCTTTATTTGTTGAAATTGTGAAGCCCACAGTGTTGAAAGAAGGTCAGGGATTAACACTGAACAAGACTTAAGCCTCATGACTCCTTCTTTTCCATCTATCCTGTTGTAAGCATATGATCGACTGGTGCCAAGTCTGGCCTTATGCTTTTTGTCGCGTTGCCAGCTACAACATCCCCTGGTAGGCCTCGGAACGCTGTGTCTTCTTTGATACATACTTAAGTACACATCAGACACCGTCAAATATTAATCTGCCATGCATGCCGGCCAAACAACATCTGTCTCAAAACACGAGCTAACATTGCTGTTCCTTTTTTGGCTCATAGGAATCTGCCCTCAAACTTCAGAACACTCATTCACTGAGCTATGTGTACGTTTGTGTAGTTATTTACCAATTCATAAGAATTCAAATATTCAGAATAAAATGTAGCAAACAGAGGAGTAACCATAAGCATGAAAACACATCAGATTTATTCTGCCTGCCTTGTTTACCGGTTCACGGAACACTGCATGCAAACAGAATGCAAATGTATTTGATTGAATCAGGTGATGCCGAGGTAATTGTATTTGGAGAAATGTCCAAGATTTTTTTCATCATTATCAGTAGGGGGTTTTCTTTATGAAATCCATCTTAAACAAAAGCTATCATCACTCCCAAGCCTTGTGATCTTCTTTTGTCACATGCGGATGTGGATGCGTCTTTAATTTCCTTTCAATTAAAAGTAAATATACGCCTTTATTTTTTTCCCCCACTGTGAAATCCAAACAAGAGGAGTCAACATGAGCAGACAGGTGAGGAATATTCATTTATTATCTGCCTGACGCGTTTTCCTTTTTTTCATTGTTGCTGCTGCTGATGTGATTCAACAGGCATCACTGTGCCTGCATGCCTTCTATCAAACACACACCAGTTTGTAAAAAAGAAAAAAAAAAAACACCCTGCCGGCTTGTCTTGTTCAGAGCTGGACGGAGACGACAAACAAGCTCAAATAAACAAACACCAAACAAAGTGCAACAAAAGACAAACTTTACTTCATCATTAAATGGCTGTTAATCCACGTCTCCTGTAGCTGCGGCTGTTGTGATCAAAGCACAACTGTCACAAAGACACTACTTCTCTCTTATTTTTAGTTGTTTCTCATTGTAGATATTAATGTACTGACACTTACTGACACGTTTCTTATTGACAGCCACCACTGCGACCACATTACTGTTGTTCTAAAAGCAATACACTAATAGAGCAGCAGCCAATTCAAAGGCTTCAAGGCCAAGGTGCAACCTTCACAACTAAGTCTAAATTCTAATGTGTTTCAGTAAATTTATTATCTGCACAGGCTCTGTCTTCTGCACTTACATCTTCCCTGTTCTCAATTAGTAACTGTTAACTGCTTGCTGCTGATTAATACTGACATTTAACAAAAAGACTTGAAGACTTTCATTTCTACATAGAGCTCAATGCCTTAGTGCATGTTTCTGCATGCGTTATTTTAGTCCTTAAACACATATTTTTGTGAGGTCTGAAATATATGAAGACACACATACAATGGTCATTAGGGCCTAACCATAACCCAAAAAAACTTTTTCAGCAGAATGAAGTTCCCCGGTTCATTTTTATCTATTATCTATCTATTTTAATATCTCATGCGCAGGTTTTTATGAAGCTGACAAACAGCTATAGTTTTGGTAGATACATTCAGCTCGATATAAAAAGCACTTTTTTTCTAGTGCACTCTGAAGACTCAGCTCTATTATTTATTTTATATATTAATGTGGTTTTATCTTTACAATGCAATTAACAGAAGAAATGTGTAACCTATAACCCAATGTTTTACCCAAAGATTTTTAAATCTTAATTATCCTTTGCAACCATATCTGTTCAATTAATTGATTGATCCTTTTGAATACACTTATACTATGCTGTTTCCACTGTTTTGTTTATTAAAAGGGAAGCCCCACATTGTGCTTGTGCCACTTTAAATCAAACATCATCCAGTGAAGCGCTAAGAAAAAACAACAACACTGTATTTAATTTTCTCATTTCTCATCAGGAAGGACACTGGTTTACCTTAAGTAATACTGAGTCAAGGATTTGATTGAATTTCACTGATGTCATTACCAGGTCACATTTCAGTGTGTAATATGATATAAATTTTGTTACCCCGCCCCTCATCTCTGTGTCTCTTTGGCCTGTGCGCAGGGGACACAGCTTGTGCTTTTAGCTAGTCTGTTTTTTTAGCCTGCTCTGCATGATGGATGGGTCCTTCCTTCACAAATATGTTATTGAATCATTAGCCAAAGGTGGCACAGGCATACTGTAAAAATGTGTGTGTGTGGGTCTGATATATATCAGAACAATGACCACACTTTTGAATAAGATGTGTTAATAATAAACTCTTTAAAGCTTATTGGCACATTTATATCTAGAACCCTTTAGTGTAAAAATGATTTCCAAGACAAAATGTTATTATGTTACAGTAAATCCTGTTTATTAATGCTCTGTATATCTTATCTTTGTAAATAATGTAAAAATAACTACCCCAGCGTCAGTTTTTACTACATTGTTTGACCTTTTTTTAATTGTTTTAATTACATTTATTAACAGTAGCTATGCTAAGTAAACTATTAGCTTGATACTGAACAATTTTAAGTCAGGGAACCAGTCTGGGGATGTCATGTAACATTCTTGTGGCTTTACATTTTCACTTGTAGTAAAAATAAAAAATATATATATAGTGTGGATAGTACACATAAATAAGGAAGTTAATTAATTGCTGCATTATTTACCTGCAAAAGCAATAATTTCGACCTACACTTAGATTGGATGTCAAAGGTTAAAGGTCACAGTCTTTCTCTCGTGTTTTGTCATTTCATGGTTGAGAGTAAATACAGTTTTGCAGGTGCAGTGTTGGCTCTTGGGTTTACAAATCTAATCAAGCCCTTAGATACTTTATTCATCTGAGGGCCACGTGGAGGTCACTGAAGTTTGCTTGTGAACGTTGAGTAGTCAGATGACAAGCTGCTGAAGAGGCACATTTCAGGTCTGTCATGTTAGAAGTTTAGTTAGAGAATCTATAAATTGCTATGCTTTTCCTCAGACACTTTTGTGTGTGTGTGTGACTTGCAGTTGCCCAAGGTGAGTTATAGTGTTACAGGGGCCAGCGCATTTTCTTTGCAACTGTTTTGTTGTTTTGACCCTGCACCGTCTGAAGAATTTTTGAGTAACAGACCTCGCCGTCCTGGATGTTTTTCAGAAGGGCCTCATGCAAAATGAATGGAGGTGGTGCATTTTATTGAAGTTTGATTTAAAAGGAGGGGGTAGGGGGTGTTGAAAATGGAGGACAGAATGAAAAAAGGAGAAGGATCTTGTCATAAATTATTTTACTCATATCCAGCCCTGCTGATGTATGTTGAATTGGTAAATAATGCATCACCCCGCCGCATAATTAGGACAACAACACTATTCTTTTCCCCACACTCACGCTTTCAGAAAACTATGAAGCTTTTGTTTGATTTCTTCTCCAGTTTAATGGAAAGAGAGGCCACCTGATTGATCTGAGGAAAACGCTCACTAAATGGCCTTCGAGTGCTTCTCGAGCACAGCGTGTACACGTGCACACTCAACCCTTTCTTTTTTTAATTCATGTTCACATGTAAATGATATAGGCTATCATTTGAATGCTCATTATCATTTAGACACCAAATAAGAGAAGGTAATGTGTCCTAGAATACAGGTAGGAGGCGTTCTGGTAATGTTTGTTGCCAATAATGTACATGTGCACTGGCTTCACAGACGCACACAGTATCTCACAGATTCATTACAACCACTGAACATCAGCGCCACTGATTCTAACACAATGTGACAAAATGCAAAATGCTGTTAAAAGAAAGGCGGAAAAAAAGACAGGAAAGAAGCTGAGGTTATTATTTAATATATGTGTCTGGGTGTGTGTGTATGCTTGTGTGCTTGTTCGTTTCGTCTTTCTTCAGCTCAAGATAACACCTTTTGGAGGAACTGCCTTGAAGCATTATCCCCCAGACAGGATACATGGCTAATCTTCGGCTTTGAGCCATTACGCTACATTTATCTGTGACCCCCTCTCTCTTTATATCATTACAGTTAAAGTCCATAAAAGTGTGTTTAGACAAAGATGAAGGCATTACCTGCTCAGAAACCCCAAGTGCTATTAGAGGCTTAGGCCCCCGCCGATGTGCACTGGATATTAAATATCCTTTATCTTAAACTGGCTCTCTCACAGCTCTCTGGGTAAGCTGATATCTCACTCGGCTCTGCCTTATATTGCCATAGGCGTAATAAATACACAGATATCAATGGGCCAAGTTTGTCCTGGTCTCAAACGATTATGTGAGGCATGCCTCTCCTTTATGTAGTGGGAGTAGCAGGAGCGCTTTTATTTATTTCTTTGGGAGGGTAAGGACAGATATGGTTACAAAGTCAGACATAGTGGAGGAGCAGAGCAGGTTATCATCTCTACGGAGAGGACAGGCCGAACCACCCAGACCTGAGCTTCATACACAAGCTCCCATCTGGCAAAAACATGCACATATACACATATCCTTATGCCTATGCTGTTCTGACCCACACATTCCCTATGAGATGAGTCATCACCTCAGAAGGAGCACAGGGCATAAAACATCTATCCATGACAAAGACTTGACTGTCTTAAGGACATCTGTAACATACACCAACTCTTCCCCGCTAATGTCATAGTCTTTGAAAGGGACACTTCTCTCTAGGACGTGGAAACATGAGAAGCAGATGGAGACACAAGTTATCAGATTAAAATAACATTAAGGATTCTGGTTTGAGGGCACTAGGGAGGTGCACCTGGTTGGTCTCTGCCTTGGTGGTATGTCCATGCAGCTAAAGAGAATTTAAGCAGAATTTTATTTTGGTCATGTAGGTGTAGGTAGATATGTAGCATATATTCTTGATAGGATTAGGCTAAAGGTAAAGTTACAAGGCAAAAGACCAAAATAATAATTAATTAAACGTGAGTTAGCGTAAGTTTGTTGACAGACAGTGATCAAAATATTGAAGTGAAACAAACACACCAAGCATAGGCTATGAGAAATAATGATGTTTATTGACAAAACTTAATAACCACGGAATTTGAATATGCACCCAAAATAACTAGATCACGGCAGTATTTCAAGGACTGAAGCAATAAACCTTTCTTACTGAAGGTGGGATATGAACTTAAGTAATTAATTTAATAATTGCGTAGTTTATACATTTGGAAAAAGTTTTGGAAGAGTTAAGTTATGTCTAAGTTGTAATGTTCAAATCTCTGTTTTCATGCCAACTCGGTGAAACTGTGCAGATCTTACTTTAGAACCAGGTGTCAGAGGCTGTGGGTCAGAGGGTGCCAGTAGTTGAGGGCCAACGGGAAGTGGTGTTACCAACTGGTCCGAGCTCCTTCTGCCGATGACACAGCTGAATGTGTGGTTCAGAAGCTGTAGTGACGACTGGTCCGGTTCGGCCTCAGACAGCTCTCTGTGTGCAGGCTGCTGGTGATCTTTCTCTGCCCCAGTGCTTTTTCCTGGGTCAGAGGTCAGGAAACCCCTCTGGCTGTGTTAAGGTGATGGTTGCCTGTGTCAGTTTAAGCACAGTCAAATCAGAGTTTGGCATATGGACAGTTCTCAGAGTAAAAATGCCAGAAGGAAAAATGTTCAGAGTTCCTTGTAGGCTTTTGAGAAAACAAAACCTAATTATAGTAAAACACATTAGGACACAAGACAAAACTAAGAACTGATGAGACTTAAAACTGAGGAAGAGCTGGAGGCGCTCAAGGAGGCGTGTCTTTACTTAATGCCGGGAAATATTCTTTGTCTTACTAAGAGAGGGCGGAGAAATATATTGTACCTTCAAACACATAGAAAAAAGACATATTAAACATTTATCTATATATGCGCATGAGCAAACATACTTGTAACTTGTAAACATACTGTAGTGCATTTTAAACATAAACAAAACCAACGTTTCCATGGTTGATAATAAGTTTTTTTTTTTTTTGTTTGTTTTTTTACAAATAATCTTTTTTTTATGACTTCACACACTTAGATGGCAAAGAAACTTTATTTGTGTTGTTTGTAGTTTCTTCCTTCTAACATTCTTTATCTGAAAGGAATGCAGGGACTCAAAACAGGAGATTCTGTACAATTTATGACCCTAGCACTCTGACCTTTGTATCTGGTACCAAGTTTTACCTCCTCATCCAGAGAGCAGTTACTCCATAAATCCGTCCCTGTTCACACACAGAGACATAATCTTAGCAAGTTCCATAATTCCTTGTTCATGAGGTCAAAAAGGTCATACGCTACAGTTATGATAGGGCTGAGTTTAAATTGAAAAGTTGAAACTACTATACATGATCATAGACTGCTTTAAGTAAAGATACACAAAAAGACGAAATGTATAGGCCAATACACTGACCTCACTCCTTTTACCAAACATGTTAAAAAGTCTGAGTTCAGCCAAGTTAGCCATAGCTACAGCATTTGTACCTAAGTTAGTGTTTAACCTCATATAGTGTTATTACTGGAATAGTCTGTAGATGTTCAGAATTTGGTCAAGACCGTCACTATACAGTAGTTGTGTTTATTTTAAATTAAATCACTTTCAAAAACATCATCCTCTGGAAGTATTTCTTTCAAAAAGAAAGAGTGGCAGGCAAGCAAATGGTCAATTACATGTGCCAGTCATCAGATGGATGTGGACTGGATATTTTTCATCAGCAATAATCAGCAGATAGACTTTGAGAGAGAGCAAGCATGTAAAGACAACAGGACCGACCAGACAGTTTCATTTATGTAAAAATATTGACTTGGTATTCAGTGACATTTTTGAATGGCAGTCAATTGGAAACAGGCCGACTTCTGTAAAAGCCTCCTTAAACCTAGTTCATTCACAACAAAGTGGAGAATAATAACATTTTAATGTAAAATTGAAATGTTATATTAAACTCTTTTTCTCTCATGTCTTGGTGATGGAATATGGTGTGATTCCTAATAGCAGTAATACATTTTCCCAAGGTAATCCACAGTCATTAAACTCAGTTTTAATGCGAATATAGTCTTTCGCTCATAAGGCAAACTTAACAGACCCACTTTCCTCAAGTTATTTTGTTCTTTCTCTTGTGCATACATCTTTCTCCCCCTTGTGCACACCGAGTCACTTCCCCAACTTTCATTACCTCTCGGAGGGCAGGCTGAGCATGCTGACAAGGGAGACGGCTGTATATCTCCTAGCTATAACCCGCCGTCCCAAGAGTATGGAGGTCAATGAGATTAACCTATAGCTCCTTTTTTCCTTCATTACACACTCCAAATTACACCCACTTACAGACGGGCTAAAGAAAGAAGCAATCATATATGGGCTGATATCTATTTAAAAATCTAATCCCTCTGGGTGAATTGCTCAGCCTTTTCATTTCTCTTATGTTTCTGCCTATTGCCTGCGGGCTCCGCTGTGCTGTAGTGTGCTGCACCTCCATTCAGAAAGGTGCTATAACCTCGGCCCTGTTTGTATTAACTTAAGATTCGTCTGCGCTAATATAGGAGACACTTAAGATTATAACTCCCTCTTTTCTGATATTGCTCGGTTTAAAATTACATGTCTAAAAGCCAATTGCTCTGCTGCTACAAAGTTAACCACACTAGGGAGAAAGTGATGAGAAACTGATTTGTTTTGTTTATTGTTTTTTTTATTTTTTGTGTCAGAATCTACAACTTACTTTAGTAAAGTAGACTAGAGACTAGACTAGAGTGAACAAATCCAAAAACTGACATGATGACATTCAGTGGCCCAAATTCCATACACGAAATTTAACCTCGACCTGTTTAGAGCGAGATAGACAAATGTGTTGTTGGCCACTTTTAACACTTATGTGAATGTTGCCTGTCACATTGTGTGTTTTTTACCATCACCAACCATTGATTAGTTAGTCATAGCAAAATCATATGCTGTCGTTTTAAATTGATGGTTACACATTGTATACTGTATAGTGAGATATAATAATTTGTTCAGGCTACTTCTGCCATTTACTACAAAGTCATAGGAGGTATAGAAGTTTGCCCTTTATGATTGTGTTTTGAACAAATAGTGTGTATTGAATGGGAGAAGTGTGTGCATTCTACATATCTATTGAACAAATGAGTCTCTAATGTCTATAATATTTTCCACTTCTGATCAATGGGCTCTTGTTTTTGAAAGTTCACACTGATACTCTTTCTATCTGTATAGCCTTATAAATGTGACACAGACAAAGTGCTGTTGTGCAGATGTGGCGCTTTCCTGCACACATGTCAGAAACAGTTGATGGTAGGGACGTTGCATGATGGAGCTCAATATTATCTTTTAATGCAGTTAGCTAGATTGCTTCAATCTTAACAAACCTTTCCATAACCCTGACCTCAAGCTCTATTTTTAACACAAACTTAACAACGCTGCTTGTTGACAATAGTTGACCAAGCTCATGGAGCACTTGGTATCTCAAATCGCAGTGTGACCTGTGCCATGCTGTTGGTCATAAAAACAGTAGGTCAGCGGCTTTAGTCATGCACCTATTCTTTTGCATAATATACTGTGGCATTTGGAGTTATTTGTAACTTCCAACATAGAGTTATACTTCCTGTTTTTGTAGCAGAGGGTTAAATCTGGAGAACATCATTTCTCCCTAAATTAGCATAAACCACACTGAGACGTTTTATTATGGCTGACCTATTCTCTGTATACATTCTGTACACTACAATATGCAGTAGATTTAGATCATGTTGCCTGTCACCATGCAATTTTTTCCAACTCCCCAAGTTCCCATACTTCTCAAATTACGTGATTTAAAATGTGGCTCGACATAAGAGTAATGCTCGTCATAAGGGTTTGAATCACATACACATCGGTTGGACAATGAAGTAAACAACTGCAGTGTTATAAACAGTGTCTGGCAAACAGGACTTTGATATGCAGCTTTTCAAAGCAATGTGTGACAGCTAACAGAGTACTGGCTTAATCATCTGTTCTCCAACTGCAGGTGCACCGGTCAGCAAGAATTTCATATTTCTTTTGGAGCAGTGTGGGAAGTGACAGTATATACCAAACAATGGCAAAGTGCTTAGATAAAGAGGAAGTTGAAACTAAGCCAAAAGGACACATGTGCAGTATATAGTAGAAGAGATTAACTTATATACACTGCCAGTTTGTGTGCTATTGTATATGAACCAACATTATGGCAGTCCTTACCGTGACAATTTACCTACATCAAAGTATCTACTATGAAGTGTTTACATTAATTTGTGTGCACCCTGCAGTTAGCTAAAAAGCATATTTATGAGGGTAGGCTACTCACCGTCACAATACTTGGCTCTCATCTAATTCAAAGAAACAAACTTGCTGACGGCATGCCTTCCAGATTGTACTAAATGCTTAGAATCTGCCTTCATTAAGAGACGAGAGGTTGTTCAGTGACAGCAAATGCTCGGGAACAACTCCAGCTGTTAGCACTTTTTTATAAATGATTCTAATTGACAGAAGCTGGTGAAGTTCTAGGGCCAACTTAGTTCTTGTTGGCCTATTTAAGTTGGGTGGAGTGTAGGGGTTTTGGCCTTTTTTGGTAACATCTGGTAGAGAGAATGCAGACTGTAATTCCTCACCCCACAGTTCTCCGTTTTAGTGCATGTAAAAAGCTATGGTAGCCCAGCAGGGACATGCTGTTGTCTATCATTAAACCCAGTGGAAATCTTTCTGATGGTGTTTAACATAATCACTGATTTTCATCCAAGAATGTGTACTAAAAAAGACTCGATATGAGCATCTCCTTTAGCAGTGCACAGTTTGTCCACTTTGGGCACCTGTACAAACAGGAACAGGAAGCCATAGAACTTCCACTGGGTTACATGGAGCTTTAAATGTCTATTTAATCCAAGATGGACACATGCAAAAATGTTATTCATTCATTCATTTTTAACCGCTTTGTCCCGTCAGGGGTCGCGGGTGACTGGAGCCTATCCCAGCAGCTTTGGGCCTGAGGCGGAGTGACAGGATAACATGTAATACTCTTTAGCTAATGCTACCAGCTGAGTTGAAGAGGGACACTACCTACAGTTATTTTTTGATAATACACACTATGGTCTAATTATATATATAAAAAAAAAAATTAAAACATCTTCTAGAGTGCACCTAAATATTACTAAATGCGAAATTTGGTCGAGTTATTTTGTAAAGCTCTAACATACTTCCTGGAGAAACAGACTCACATTACCATGATGATATAGCTATTTTACTTAACCTTTATGTGTGCACTGTTATTCAAATAAAGCTTTTGGCCAAGCAACACACAGGACTTTACAATGTTTTACCAGTAAGACATATTTAATGTTCATCGGGAGAATTTAAGACAAAATATGCTTGTGTATTTACAGCTTACCTCGTGGTGCCACAAGTAGCTGAAAAAATATGAGGATATGAAAAACAGTGGCACATAAAACTGTATGCAGTTTAACACTTTTCGCCAATTTACGTGTGTAAAAATTGATTACAGGGCTCTCTAAATTGTTCCATGATGAGCCTCGCTGTAGTACATCACTTGGCCTAAACTTTTAATTACGTTAGCCCCTTATCTACATTCCTCTAAGCTGATAGTTTAGGGACCTATTATAAATTTTTCACACTGACCACATATCTACGCTTTGATCAGTCATTGCTTAGCTTTGACTCCATTAAGTGGAAATAGCGTTCTAGTGATAAATATAAGATGTGGGGATTTACAGAAGGCTTTGGTGAATGAATGCCCATGTCCTTGCACTTTTTACTGTAGTCTCACTCATATAAAATGCAGATCAACATAGTGAGTAATAGACCGAGACAACCACTTGAAAAGTGGGCCAGATCAGATCTTATTTTGTCAGTTTAGCTCAAATGCAATATTAGCACTCCTGTCTTTCATCAACAAAGCCCTGGGTTTTATCACCGGGACAGACTCCCTAGGTTACCTCCTGCAAACATGTTTTAAGGCAAATCTAATCCAGGCTACAGTCATCTTATAGTGTGAACATAATCAGAACACATGTCACTTCTTTCATTTTAGACCAAACATGATTCATATTTCTTTAAATATATTTTCTCAGACTCACATAACACCATACAATTGAATATATATATATATATATATATATATATATATATATATATAGTCTTTGCAATTTCATAAACAATACTTGAGAACCACAGTATTCAGGATTGTATGGTGCACTTTGGGATAGATTGACCTTTACTTTTGAATGGATACATCATTAGACCTGATCCTGAGGCCCTCACAGCCACCTTGATTTTCAAAAAGTTGCTCATTGGTGCATAAAAAGTAGGATTAGTTTTAGGATTGTAGAGTATTGGCTCCTGAATACCATTGCTAGAATTTTAAAATAGTCCCCAAAATAATGCTCCAACAAGTACCTAATCCCACTTCAAAAAGTTTAGAACATCTCTAAAATCGTTATTCTGATGTTAAAAGACTTTAAATAGTTATTCAGAGTAAACTTAAAGCTGAAATGGATCATATCTGGGCCAGTTTACTCTGCAGTGTGAACGCTGCCTTAGCGAACAAAGCCATTTGGAAGCTACTTCAATATTATCTTAACCGTTGTGAGCAAAGGAGTTGACCACATGTGCGCTTCAGGAGCCAGAGGATGCTGTGACTGATAGAGTGTCACTGTGGTGGGTGTGACGGAGTAGGCAGCAACCCGACTCATGTAACTTCCTGGTTATGAATAGCCTCGGCAGAAAGGTCAACGCCATGACAACCTTGTGATGGATGTCACCGACGTCCAATTAAATTCTTCTAAAAAAGGCGCCTCCGAGGCTCTTGTGTGTGCTTATTAAATATAAAACAGCTAAATCAAAAGTGAGGGCCCGCTTCTTTGTGCTTAATGCCGACCAGGACAACCCAGAGCTGGCTTTCTTATTCTTCAATTATTCATGTTTTTGATGAGGGGGTCAATAAGGCGGAGAGCACTCGTTATGAATGTTTGGAGCTAAGCGCAAAGGTCACAGCACACAAGCATCCATAAACACACAACTTTTTATTTAGACCTTTTAAACTTGTTTTCTTTGCAATAAATGGAGAATTGCATCATTGTGGCCGACACCAAACTTACTGAGTAATGAATGAGATCAATAGTTGGCAGTTCAAGTTCTACAACATAAGATATAATCAGTGCTGTTTTTAACCATTATGAGCTGGACCATGTGTATCTGCATTGCCCTGAAGCTGTATGTGTGAGTTACTTTATTTAATATAAATTTAATGTAGAGTTTGTGGTTTGGCATTTTACTTTAATGTGGATTTTGTTCCTTTTTATAGTGTATGCTAATCTCATCAAATAGATCTCTCTTTAACAGTTTGATGAGGAAGCACAGGTCATTACAGTCAATGTACAAATCCTTGTCCCAGAGGTGCTTCTGGGACAAACGCAGCTGGAGGTCCCACCAAAACACACTCAGGCACACTTTAGGCACATAAGAGATATTAGGCAAACAATGCTTTAATGTCAACAGTAAGTCATTGTTTAAATGCAAATATCTGTGGTCACATGAATTCAAATACAATAAAATATATTTAATCAGTTGTTTTTGGGGGCCTCCTCACAGCTTGGGGCCCAAGGCACTTAAGTTTCTACATAACAGTCCAATAGGCTGCCTCTGACTGGTAGCTTGTAGCCTTCAGCTGGTGCAGTCAAAACGCTGGTATATACTGTATAGCACAGCTGAGAATCATGCCACTAGAAAATCTTTTATTGTTTATGCTGAATTTACAACTTTTGGTGGCGTGAATACCTTTTTGTCCATTAAAAATAGTCTCTTTAACTTCCATTACCAAAACATGCACACACACACGTTGTTTACAAACAGTTAAAGGGTAAAAGGGCCAGACCTTTTAAATGTGGTTTTCAAACCAAGACCAGACTCAAATACTACAAAACTAGAGAAAGAACAATGCGTTGCTTTGAGAAATACAAATATTTGTCCCAGGTCGGCTTTTTTTATTATTTTTTGCTTGGTCCTCGTTTTCGACACAGCGAGCACACAAGCTGCTTTAAGGAAACTGGGACAGACAGTCGAGCCATGAATAAGAGGAAGCACATTTTTATTTGTGTATTATTTGGCCCTTTGAAACTTCCAGCACATCCACAAGCACGCACTCTACGAACACTCACACGTGCACGCACAGCAGCCGGGCTCCAGTTTCCTTCCTCCTCTCCGACAGGCTCTCCTCTCACTTTTTTGCCTACCTTTGGCTGAACTTATGCTTCTCTTTTTTTCCCCATGTCTTGTGTATCCACTCTGAAATTATAGATGGGGATAATAATAATAATGTCATTTTGTACCGGAATCTTAGTCATTACCTGCAGTAAAGTGCTTCTAATTGATACCACCAGAGAGATAATGATTACAATGCCCTCCAGGAACATATTATTGCAATATTAACCTTTGTATATACTTTTATGCAGAAGACTCGGGCACATTAAGGGATCTCTAAATCTTACTTGTGCAATGTAATGCCATTACAAAAGAATGGCTACTCGGAGGTGTGCCCTTTTCCTGATTAAGTGTGTCCAGGGGTTTGCGGCCATCTCCAGGAAATAGATGGCATAGAAGTGCAATTTCCAACATCTCTCTTTTTTCTTACTGGCTAAAGCTTTCTTTCATTCACATTTGTCTCATTGGATTTGCATCTGTACACACTCGTTGTAACCTTTATCTATTTCTTTCTAGAGTGCACATTAAGATATGTGTGCTTTTATATTTGTTTAGAGGGACATTAGAGGTGGGAATAACAGTAAGCCAACATACACTACTCAGAATAGGTTGCCTATGGTGATTCTGTATCCTGTAATACATTACTAAGTACATTACAATTATTGTAAGTATCTAAAATGAATGTACTACTGTATAGTTGTAAAAACAAAATCTTGTAATGTAAGTTGAATTTGACTAAACAATGTACAACAAAGTGCCGAGTCTTGGCCTAGTCTCTTAGCAAGCTGTGGACTGTTGCTCTGAGTTTTATGTAGTTGACCTCTGTTCGTGCCGTCCTCATATCATCTGAGAAGTGCACAAAAAGAAGTGAAGTGGCAGCATAAAACTTTGCTTGTGCATTAGTGCTATACTATGAGACATTTGGGGTCATTCTGACCACATATACAGTGCATTGCTCTATCTGAAAGAGTAAAGCAGCAGAATGGTTTGTCCAGTGTCAGAAACAGTCCTGTATTTAGCTTTTCTGTTATTCTGCAGAGAGCTGTCTCGGCTCTGGAAGTATGAAAAAGATGGAAATATCCTGCACCTAGAAGACATTATAGGGATATTTTAGTGTTTTAGAGACTTTGGAAAGCTAATTTAATACATTAGATAGTTGTCAACACATTCCCAGTTTGGACAAGCAGACAGCAGCAATGCCATTAAACCATGTTATGTTGCTGAGATTTGGATCACATTTTGGATGAGATGGCAACATTGAGGTTCTTGTAATATAGAGTGCTATGTTCTGCAGTTGCATGTATAAATAAGGAACTAAATAAAAAGCAATAAAACACAAATTTACTAATAGTTGTTTTTGAAGTTGAAGAAACCTTGTTACTTGGTATAAAAATGTAACTGACCCCATTTGCAGACATAAATAAGTTACAGTGCCTTGCGAAAGTATTCGGACCCCTTGAACTTTGCAACCTTTATCCACATTTCAGGCTTCAAACATAAAGATATAAAACTGTAATTTTTTGTGAAGAATCAACAACAAGTGGGACACAATCATGAAGTGGAACAAAATGTATTGGATATTTCAAACTTTTTTAACAAATAAAAAACTGAAAATTTGGACGTGCAAAATTATTCAGCCCCCTTAACTTAATACTTTGTAGCGGCACCTTTTGCTGCGATTACAGCCGTAAGTCGCTTGGGGTATGTCTGTCAGTTTTGAACATCGAGAGACTGAAATTTTTGCCCATTCCTACTTGCAAAACAGCTCGAGCTCAGTGAGGTTAGATGGAGAGCATTTGTGAACAGCAGTTTTCAGTTCTTTCGAACTTGTGAACAGACCAGTTCCATTGTAACACCTGGATATGTTTATTTGTGAACCATTCCATTGTAGATTTTGCTTTATGTTTTGGATCATTATCTTGTTGGAAGACAAATCTCCGTCCCAGTCTCAGGTCTTTTGCAGACTCCATCAGGTTTTCTTCCAGAATGTTCCTGTATTTGGCTCCATCCATCCTCCCATCAATTTTAACCATCTTCCCAGTCCCTGTATCATGATGCTGCCACCACCATGTTTGACAGTGGGGATGGTGTGTTCAGGTGATAAGCTGTGTTGCTTTTACGCCAAACATAACGTTTTGCATTGTTGCCAAAAAGTTTGATTTTGGTTTCATCTGATCAGAGCACCTTCTTCCACATGTTTGGTGTTTCTCCCAGGTGGCTTGTGGCAAACTTTAAACGACACTTTTTATGGATATCTTTAAGAAATGGCTATCTTCTTGCCACTCTTCCATAAAGACCAGATTTGTGCAGTATACGACTGATTGTTATTCCTATGGACAGAGTCTCCCACCTCAGCTGTAGATCTCTGCAGTTCATCCAGAGTGATCATGGGCCTCTTGGCTGCATCTCTGATCAGTCTCCTCTTTGTACGAGCTGAAAGTTTAGAGGGACGGCCAGGTCTTGGTAGATTTGCAGTGGTCTGATTCTCCTTCCATTTCAATATTATCGCTTGCACAGTGCTCCTTGGGATGTTTAAAGCTTGGGAAATATTTTTGTATCCAAATCCGGCTTTAAACTTCTCCACAACAGTATCTCGGACCTGCCTGGTGTGTTCCTTGTTCTTCATGATGCTCTCTGCGCTTTAAATGGACCTCTGAGACTATCACAGTGCAGGTGCATTTATACGGAGACTTGATTACACACAGGTGGATTCCATTTATCATCATTAGTCATTTAGGTCAACATTGGATCATTCAGAGATCCTCACTGAACTTCTGGAGAGAGTTTGCTGCACTGAAAGTAAAGGGGCTGAATCATTTTGCACGCCCAATTTTTCAGTTTTTAATTTGTTAAAAAAGTTTGAAATATCCAATAAATTTCGTTCCACTTCATGATTGTGTCCCACTTGTTGTTGATTCTTCACAAAACATTACAGTTTCATATCTTTATGTTTGAAGCCTGAAATGTGGCAAAAGGTCACAAAGTTCAAGGGGGCCGAATACTTTCGCAAGACACTGTATCTATCTGAAAGTCTCTCATAGACCACCATTTTATAAAATACAGCATTCATCATCCTATATACTGTAGAGATTATAAATGCACACATTATATTTCTGGATCTACATTTTGTCATAACCTTGCATTCAGAATTTTACAGATGCCTATTAAATGTTGGCTGTCATGTCTTGTCCTGTGCACAATTATATGTTTGTGTGCACCACTAACGTTTGACCAGCACACTGCACAGCTGCTGCGCCACACTCGGCTGGACTGCCCCTGAAACAAGACAGCATCCAAACCAGTGTCTATTTTTGGACACAATGCTTTCACCACAATAATTGGCCCACACTGAGGCCGTGATGCTTACCATCAAATGTACTCCAACAGTTCTTTCTTAATAGTGTTTTACACATCACTCTTGTACATATGTAAATTAAACTGGAGAAAGAATGTGTCCACAGTGGGATTCCTCAGTAAACGCCTGTTATTTTAGTAACACCGCGGTTTATGAGTGTTTAAACCTGATATCTTAAGAAAGCAGGACATTTGCCACAGCAGCAGCAGTGAGTTGATTTGGGAGATGAAATCCTACAAGCAGATCGGGAGACCTTTGGTTAAGAGATCTCTCCACAGCAAAGAAGCAAGTAGTGCTGACAGAGGGCAAATGAAAACAAATTAATTCAGTGAAAGCTGCGGTGGATGCATGTGTGGAAGTGTGTGCGTGCCTTTCGCTCATGACACAGTCCAAAACAGCTTCTTAAGACCTGGTGACACAGGACAGGAAATTGGGATGTCTGAATACTCTGGAGACCTCTTGGCTTGGTCTCAAATGGGCGTCTTGTGTCTGCCTCCCCAGCACTGCCCCCATCCTGCAGTGACGGGCCTCTGCCTCTGGTGGGCACTGTGTGGAGCAGTGGCCTGGTCCATGCAACAGCTTGTAGGAAAATGTCTCACATGTAGCGTGTGGTGGCTGAATATGTGCTGGACCAAAGCATGCAGTGTCAATTCATGCAATGGGTATGCGTGTTTACATATCATGAGCTGTCCTGAAAAAACAAAGTTCTCACACTGGAAAAGTTTAGTCTCTGGTTAAGTTAAGGTTGTTTTACAGGACAGTTGACATTTAGATTAAATCCTATTACCATTAAGCCTTGTTTAAGTGGAAAACCTGCCCCAGTAGAGAGCCTTGCAGTATAATTGATCTAATCCCTATCTGGATAGAACATCAAAGTATACTTCTCATTTGGAATCTTGCCATACATTTTTATAATACTGCATCTTACATTTACTAAAAGATGCAACTTGGAAGTGTTGCAGTGTCATGGTCAAACCAGATGGTGAACTTGCATGTAGCTTCGAGACCTGCTTTTGGTCCTGTTGCTTCTCTGTGCATCAGTTTAAAGACTTTGACAGTGTGACTGAACAACAGCCTAACAGAGCACCACTGCCCTTTCCTCACCATCACCATACTGTGCCAAGCATGTGACATGGTCAAGGGTACAACAGCTGTATTTATTGTGTCAGTCAGTGGCAGTGCCAGTACCGTTTGTCCAGTGCCAATGCGTTCACTCTTTGCTGTATCCCCACTTCTCTTTCACACATCTTCCACTCAATTGCTCAATTGGTTAAAAATACCTTATTTCCAAGGCTAGAAGATGGCCTGGAAAGATAAATGTTGGCCAGGAATTTTTTTGTGTTTAGTGTTCATCTCATAGTTGTAACACAAGGCCCACTTGTCCTTGACTGCTTGTTACAAATAACCCACATAATTCCCACAGGCTCAGAGATAATTCACTGATAATTTAAGGCACTGGTACTGTGTTGCATTTTCCCCTCACACACGCAAAAAATCAGCACATTCCTTTGTTGTTTTCTCATTGTTTCCCTGCTGCTCCTGAGCTGACACTAACCCAGTAAAGCGTCTCCTTTGTTCTGGGTAACGGGAGACTGTCGCTGAAGTGTACACAGAGGTTAGTGTGACTGAGCACTTTTGTGGTGTGGCAGCACCTTGCGCTTTATCTGTCATTTAGCTTCTCTTTTCACGGCAAGTCCTATTATCTGCTGATTTAAGGAAGTGCTCCTGAATCAGGTCGAGGAGTTGCTGGCAATTGTCAGTAAGGTGAAAAGAGCCCTGAGCACTCCTTGGCAAAGCTCAGTGTAATTCCCCAAAAAAATTACATTTTCTCTGGCACTAAAGCCGTTTTTATACCAATAATAAGACCATGTATGAGTGGAGCGATAATATTCTCTTAATGCAATTTTCGAGGACCTACAGTTAAGAGGAGTATTTTTGTACTAGGGTACCATAAAGAGATTCAATTTTAGTGGTAGTCTTCCCACTAGGGAGTCAAAGTAATCCTACAGAGCATTAGAGAAAAAGGAGACAAGAAGGAGGAGGAATGGACAAGAACGGACTGGAGAGAACCAAGTTGTTTTAAAAGGAAAAGGGTAGAGAGCCGGCGAATGCAGGGGGAGAGGAGTAATCACGTGTGTCCGGCGGAGGTCACCACTGGTCTGCAGGTTCTAATTATGTGCTAATAGCCACTGAGGAGGTCATTTGGAGCCATTAGCCAGCGCCTGTAGGTAGTTAACGGCCCACAGCATAACCCGGCCTCCTTAATGTTCCCTGCGAGGCCGTTAGCGCTCTGTCACCGGCCAGCTAGCTGCCTCGTTACCGCGATTAGAAACCAATTGATAGGTAATAGTAAAATATGATGGCACACTATTCAGGAAATATGGACTCTGTTAGAAAGGTGAGGGACAGGAGACAGCACCTACTACTCCTCAGTGAAAAGGAAGGAGTCACAGTACAGCAGAGAGGTAAAAGTGTAGGAATGGAATGTTCAGACTTCAGAAAATTCAAATTAAAGAAAATGAGGCATTCTTGAACAAAACAGAATGAAATATAGAATTTTGAGAGGTTTTTGTACTGGAAGCTGGGCTATAGATAATTGCCGTCTGCGTACAGATGCCAAAGGGGAACTTCTGCCCAGTCTCTCAAAGGATAGCCTAAGACAGACCACTAAGTCAAAAACTGGTCCTCAAGTCAGAAAACCTTTTGAATGGAATGAAACAAAAAAAACAACAACAATTGTGTCCTGCTGCTGTTTGTTTACTTTAACACAATATTGAATATCAAGAAAGCCATCATTTTCTGAAAAGACTCCATGGATGTATTATAAGAGCATCCCTTTTAATCGCACTCACAATAAATGTCACTTACAATGAATGTGTCAAGGCTGTACGCACATTCAACCTAGCGCTAACAATAGCCAGCAGTTTGTTACTTCATTAGTTCCTTCACTACTTTGTATATAATATATACTGTGTGTGTGTGTATGTATGTGTGTGTGTAGTATATATATATATATATATATATATATATATATATATATATATATATATATATATATATATATATATATATATATATATATATATATATATATATATAATATAAACTTTTTATTTTTAACTCTAGCCATGGGGTGACTCAGGCTCTCTGTGTGAGAGTAAACTTAAGTCTACATGGTGCCTTGAAGTTTCCTTAGTCATGGATAAAAGAGAAATTAAATCAGTATCAAAACAAGGATATTGCAGACCTACTATGCCGAGCATTGTTCCTAATCAATTAGAGTCAGATGGTTTCATTTAGATATATTTTATTTCTGCTCTGGGCAGTTGTTGATTCATATGATTTAAATTAAAATCACACTGGTTATCAGTCAAAGGCAGTATACTTCCTGCTCCTTCACATTCATCAGGAGCAGTATACTTCCTGCTCCTTCACATTCATCAGGCCTGGACAAGTTTGATCTTGCGTATATGCTGTGTCCGACCAAAGAAAAGCAATACATCGCTCCCTAAAGAATCACACATTTGTCCGTGATGAAATCTCCAAGACTTGCTCTAAATATTTGCCTGAGCTGTATTTGTATGAGCGTTTCATTAACGATCGGAGCTGACAAACATGCACACTCATTGACCCGGCCATCGGGAGAGCCCAGACAGTAGTGTGTATCCAGTGTGTATCTGTTGAAACGTAAATGCTCCACATGAGCGATTGATGCCATCAATAGAGGAGGATGGAAATGGATCTGGTGTGGCAGAGGTTTTCCACAAGCTGCTCCTGGGTCTTATTTAAGACTGTCAGAACATGAAAGCGTAATTGATACAAATTCTAAAGTTTAATTTTAAAAGTTTACAGTCACGGCGGGTTCAGACCTTCAGATTGTTTAAAATTGTGCTCACTCCCTTTTCATTAAAGCAGGATAGTCTGAAAACATTTGTTCATCAAAGGCTTGCTACAAATTAGACTTTGAGAAACTCAATTTGAAGTAAAGAAAAGCATTTCCTTTTTTTCCTCTGAGGGAAGCCAAAGCCTCCAGTGTGTGTGTGTATTTGAATATAAACTGGGCACAATATCTGGCTTTTAAGATGAATGCAGTCAGACACAAACATGTCAGGGGGAGTGGGTGCACATATGGCAAGTGTACTCCGCGTCTCCACTAGCTTCATCATTAGGTTGTCCCCTCTAAAGCAAAGAAAACCTTGCTATCATGTTGCAACCATGCTCTTAGATTGTTTTGTCTATGCGCTAATAGTGAAAATTAGCAATAAGGCCTCTGGGGACTCTGAGGGACAGGCAGGCATGTGTGAATCAGGGAGCACTGAAGGCAAAGCCAGTCAGAGAGATGGCCAGGGCAGTGGAATAACATCTTAATCTATCTGAGAAGTGAACAGTGGCCGGTCTGTTTTTGGAGCGCGCTGTCTTGGATGACTCCCAAGCAGAGGGGCAGGGAGCAGAGCCATCTTCAGCTGCTAGTCACTAACATGGCAGTAATAAGGCAGTGATGACCCTCCCAGGACTGCCGGCCAATGTTCCCTCTGACGCCTATCCTTTCGGCACAACTCTCTGCACAACCCAAATCTCTCCCTGTGATATCTTGACTTCCCTAATGTAATGTTTCTAAAGATGCTTCCAAAAATATGTTACAGAAAAATACAAACCATATTTACATTACAGCAATGTGCATTTTTAACAGTCTGTTTTGACAGATTGTGACGGTTGGAAAAAAACCTTGTAAGAAATGACAAATCAGCTTATATGTTTGTTTTAAATCTCATTTTATCAATATAATTGATAAAATCAGATAAAATAAGATAACCGTCATAAGTTAGCTAGTGAATTTTAGAGCTTAACATTACACTACTAACCAAGTTACGTTCGATAAATTGGATATTAGTGAACTTGTTTCATTTCTGTTAAGCTGCACTACAACCTCACAAACAACAGGAAAAAAAAGATTCAACATTTAAAATAGATTGTTATTGCACCAAAACTGTAGATTCACTTTTTATTTGATATCTTTCAAAATAAAAGATCTTTAACATTACAATTAAGTTAAGCATAGTTGTATTGCACGGTCTAAAATGAAACTTAGTTTAGTAAAGAAAAGTTGCATCAAATTTAGCTCAGTTTAACCAGTCTTTGTAAATAATAGAACAGTTATTAAAATGAAGGAAATACTTCCAATACATACATTTTTTTGTAAGCATCAAAAAAAAAAACTGCTAACTGTCCTTGCTATTCCACCTTTGAGGTAACCTTCTGAGGTAAATGTTCCAGTATATGAGCTTTACAAAGTGCATACACTGCCTCAGAAACAAACAGGAGCTTGTAGCAGCCCACTGTCAGTCGCCACATCCTTCAGTCACAGCAGCAGTGGAGCTTCTGCTGCCCTCCTCTATCTCCTGCTTGACACCTGATAGGGATGACCTGAGTCCCTCTGGTTAAAGGTACAATACACTGTCTAAAAGCAGCTTTATAAAATCAATATAATAATATTAGATAAAATTGCTGAATTCACCCCCCACCAAAAAAAAAAAAAATAAAAATAAAAAAAAAAAAAAAACTTGAAGTCAAACCTAAGATCACAGATAGGACTGTGATGCTTTTTTTTTCAGTCCCTTCTGAAAAATGCCAAGACTATCCAATAAAAACCTAATAGAGCGTGCCTTATTAAAATTATAGTTTTATGTTTCAGCCGCTTAGATTTAGACTTTACTTGTATTTTTTAATAACATGTTAAACAGCAGATAAATATCACACATTGCCTGAGAACACAAACAAATCCCATTAATTCATTTACACTGCAGGCATGGGTGTTAATATAAAGTTGGCTTCATTGATCCCAGTGAGGCAATAACAACCAGTAGTATCATAAAAAAAAGAATTAGGAATAGCATTTGCCTTAAAAAAAAATCCCCCCCCCCACTCACCATGCATACATTTAATTGATGCCAACAAGATCAGTGTCCGTCTGTGGAATGCAGCTGGTAAACTACTTACACATATATGATGCTGTGTGAGAGTACAAGCCTTCAGTTCAATGTATTGTTAGAAATTTGCATGCTTAAGTCCATATGGCAACTTCCTTTTGACCTGCTTTCCCATCCCAGATGCATTGTCAGGCCTGTCAGCCGATAAAGAATCACTTGACTTGCTATAACAAGTTCAAAAGGAGCTGAGGACGCTCTGTTGATCCATGGAGAATTGGCAAAAGGAACACCCCTACTGCTTGCTGCTATCACTCCCATAGAGATAGCCATATTATTGATGGGGAATGGTTATGCTAATTTCCTTAGGATGGTTTTTTTATTTTGGAAAATGCTCAAAAAATAAAGAGAAAGGAAGAAAAAAGAATTTCATAGGCATCAAACTGAATTGCATATAACCATTTAAAGGAGCAGCATGAGAATCTGATTTTCATAGTGCATAATGAATGTGGAGTATCTTCTAAAGAGGAAGATATGTTTTCTCTGGGAAGTAGAAGAAAGCAGTTATTTAGGCTATCAATGTGTCACACAGAGCATGCAGGCTTCAATATGTTACATCGAGCAGGACTTTTGAACAGTCCATCAACACTCTGAAGTTTAACACACTGTCACTTCCTGTTAAAACTGTGTGCTTAAAACATTTTTTTTTTTTTTTGGTGTAGACTTTCTTGGTCTAGACTTTCACAAATTATCTCATCAGAATCCAAAACTGTCCGAGGGAAACATGCAGTAGGTTGTAATCCGTACTATGATCTCATTCATGGCTGTGTGCAGGATTGTAGAACTACTGAGGTCCAGAAACCAGTGGTCAATGGGCGTTGACAGCTTTTGGAAACATGTCAATAAATATGTCAATAAATCTATAATATTTCCCTTTTCAACATGTTTCAAGTTCAAACATTGGAAAATAAGTCAGATTTAAGCTATTCTATGTCTGAAAACCCAAGAATCAACAGCTATCTTATGTTCCCTGTTTGTTAATGAATATTTATGAGTCACTGTGAAGAGTTTTGTAGCCTATAGATTTTGTGGTTAACAAGAATAAGTCTGGTTTTAGTTGCAAAATACTGAATTCTGGACCTCAGTGATGCGTACTGTCTTGATCTTGGGCTTGATTAGGTTATAATACAGTTACAATATGTTATTCTTTATTATAGCAAATTCACAGAAGCCTAAGCAAATTTAAATAACAACCTAAATATGAATATAGACTGGTGAGGAGTTCAGATTTTTTGGTGCAAAAATGCTCTGAAGTTTATTCATTATTAGGCTACATGCTCACAACTTCTTAAATATAGCCTGTGGTACAAAAAATAATAAGGGGAGAAAAATGTATGGCTAAGATAAACACGTTCAACATTAGGCTCCCAAACAGACTGGTTGTAAGGTGGTCTAAGGTGCCGATTCTCTTCAACCCCAGATGGACTGTCATGTGCTCTGTGTCAGACACTGACCACTTCCATGTGTGCGACCCCCCACCCCCTCTCTTCCACTGACACATACAGCATGGCACAAGTGGCAAGTGCAGGGGACTAAGACTGGTGTGTGTGTGTGTGTGTGTAGAGGGAAGGAGGAGGGAGGGGAGAAGGGGGGTGTTATGAATATGACCCCGAGATATTCCATTGTGGGCCCATGTCCGGTTCTCGGGGCATTTGATACACATCTCAGTGAGTGGCATTAATGCGCCTCTCTTGGTTCGACATTTTGAATAATCGCAGAGCTGTTTGCCGTCATCCTGCCACTAGCTGTCAGCAGCACCGTTTTGCCCCCTCTGTCTGTCTGTGCGCCTGTCTGTCTGTCTATCTCTATGTCTGTCAGTCTCATCCTTTCCTCGTGCTCTTACATTATTGCAAACAAGTTGCCCGTGCAAGGGAGCACTTGATACTTTTTTATTATTACCAAACCGTTCCCATAATTACCCCATAATCATTATATAATCCTATAACAAAGCCTCTATTGAAGCCCTGTCTTTTGTCAACGCTGGGACACTGAATCTATAATTGCATTATTCAGTCTCTTCCACCCCCTATAGAAGCGTAATATAACAAAACCATCCTACAAGAGGCATTTTAGTTGCACCCATAGTCCGACCTATGCGGGACGCCTATTTTTCGTGTGTGTGTCTTTTTTTACGCTTCGCAAAAGTTGTGCCAACTTCAAGTTCAGAGCTCCTGCTGCTGGAAATGACCACAAAACCTATAAAGCAATCTCTTCTCGCTGCCTCTTTAACAGTGCTTTCAAAAATAATCTTCAGAGAGGTGTGTAGCATTATTGATTTATCATATTCTCAAATAATTATTCTCTTTCTATAATGCGCTCAGAGGCAAAGGAATAAATCGGTAATACATTGTGGAGAAAAAAAAGGCAAAAGCGAGTCCCTAAGGAGCGCTTGTGCGTTTGTATGCGCGGGGATTGGCAACACAACGGGGCTTATTTACATTAAATACGCCACAAGGTTACAGTGCAGATAGATGAGCGTCATTTTTATCACTCATTACTTCTCTTAAGCGGTGACTGACGCTCAGGACGCGCAGGAGGCAACACTCATTTATCCTGGAGTTTTTTAAAGACGAGGAGAAGAGGACCAACACAGCAAACAGTTGACTTTAAAGGTAAGGTTTTGTACTTTTTTGGTGAGCTTTTGTGACATGTGGAGTCTTTTTTATCGAGGGAGAGTTGGACAGATTTTGTAACGCGCGGTGCCCAGGCTATGAGGCTGTAAATGCTTCTCTGAAGGGGTATGATTTAAAATAAGAGTGTTTGTAGGCAGTTCAAGGTCAAAAACAATATAAGGTCTTAAGGGAATGTGCTTTTTCCTCATGTGAGTGTAACGACACAAGGGTTATTCCACGACACGAGGCTGCGTTCACTGCTAGGGCTCATCAGCTGCTTTTACCCCCGACTCAGCGGCGAATACCGCAGGAGCCGGGGTTGTGTATCCAAGCAGTCGGCTCTGCTCCCCACAATGGAGTGCCTTTTAAACAGCCTTTACCCTAACAGATTGGATGATTCCTCGCTGAAAGAAGAAGGAGCTATGTGGCTGCTGATGCGTGCCTTGGCGATCAATGCAAACGTTTACCTTTTAGCGGACAGCCAGCGACAGAGAAAGGGGCAGAGGGGGAAGTAAAGCAGCGTGTGAAAGAAGTGGGGATGCGCGGCGGGGAGCAGTTGTAGGGACAGCGTCGAGGAGTGGACGCTCTCGAACAGGTCCGAAGCGCACTTTTCAACACCCCTCCCGTTATCCGGCAACAATGTGATCCGCTCAAATCATATGGACATGCTTCATTATTCAATGAACACTCGCAACGCTACGTTGACGCACAGGACTTACCCGGCACCGCGACATTTTTAAAAAGGTAAGAAGTAGTGTAGTTGGGTTTTTGCAGTGTATATTATAGTATAGTCGCCGGGGAAAGTGAGTTTTGTTGGCTTGTTTGTTCGAAAGGGAGCTTCGCAGCGGGGGCTCTTGATGTCTCCCCAATCATGATTAGAAAATAACAGTGCAATTATCCGTAGCGTGTGACGAGCGTCAAAACAACGACAAAACAGCAGCTGGGACTGAGACCTGTTCTGGACCGCGATGCCTCAAATCCCTACACAGGCACGCTTTAATTCCAGCCACAATTAACACGTTTGTTTTACTCCGTGCGTAAAAGGCAGCTCGCGTCGCTTACACACGCCGAGCAGAAAAGTGAAGTGAGTTCGCTTTCGAAAACTTTCTACCATTAGAATTAAACTACCACCATGGCACACTGTTAGAGGATGAAAGTAAAGTTTAACAGCTGCATGTGTCAAAACTTGTGAGCTGGAAGAAGAGGACGAGCCGGTGAGACCTGCCATTTTGTGCAGTGATCGACCTCTCTTATGAATAAGCAGCCCCTGCATTATGCTTTGAGGAGTGACATACAGACATATAGAGGATATGTCGCGTACAGAGAAGCGTATATTTTCATCGTTTTGTAAAGCGGTAACATTCTAGTTTGATTGAAATGTTTTTTTTTAAAGAGAGCAGAGAAAGTTCAAGTGATTTGAGGCACGCGTTACTGATTGGAAATATAAAATGACGGAGCGCGTAATAATATTTTCCCGTGTGTGTGTGTGAGACATGTCGATGCACTTGTCCTTTTTTCGAAACTTTCTACTTCTCACTGAGGTTTCCCGCAGCCAGTGCGCTTTCCACCGAGATTTACGCGTTTAAACGGTCCTATATGGCGTCCCTGTATTGAATCATTAGTGATATGAGGCTTGTAATCCCATTTGAAGCCTGTGTCTGAGGCGCACGCCTCGGGTGGGGAGAACCTTTTCTTGGACTTGACCCTTGCGTGATCTGACCCGAGTTATAAAGCCACTTACAGCTGCTGTCAGATGGGCTATCTTCCTTTTAAATATTCAACAGTGTCCTTCACGTTGTTTCATAAAAGTTCTCTCAAAAATAAAATCTCTTCCTTCATTGTGTGAGGAGATAGAGATAAATAGATGTGAGTTGAGATGCTGTCATTGTTTAATGGTATGCACAGGGCGGATATTATGTCTGAAATAGTGTCTGGGCGTAAACCCTTTTTGTCAGCTTCTTTCATTGCATTATTGAAGATGAAATGGCAATAGATAAGTGTCCCTGCTCCTCTGACAGTCCAGGCTTGATCCCAGACCTGTGTGTCCTTTTCCTAAACTGTTACAACTTCAAAATGTTGTCATTCTTTTGGGATGATAATATTTGGAAAGGAACAGTGTTGTAGAAAACTGGATTTCTGTCTACACGCTGAAACAATGTGTGTTGTGAATTTTAAAAAAAGGCCAGTTTTCTTTTAATTTTTTAAAACAGTCATTAGGCCTACTTTTCATTTTTCTGCATGCCATTAGTCAGGTTGCATTTTAATATTACATGCCACTCACTAATGAATTATACAATTAATTGTCAGTGTTGCTGTCATTACAAATAATTATTTTATAAAATTAGCAGACATTAATTATCATTAATAATGTCAGCTCCAAGAGATAAATTTGTAGCATTTGTGGATGGGTGATGAATTTATTTTGGAGTCTGAGATTTATGAATGCACCGAACACATATTGTGATCTTTTCTGTAACTTTGTGTGTAGCAGAACTGTAAATCCTCAGCATTCTCACGAGCTGGTATTAGCTGCTTCCCCACCTGTGCCCGTGTAGTGTTGCTAAAGGGGCTACAGGCCGTGACTGACTGCGGTGATACACATCTCTCGGCTGTAAATGACAGAAGAGAAGGGAGTGATGGAGGAAACGAGGAGAGAGTGAGCATGGCATGCAAAGGATGGCATCAAATCAGTTCGCTTTCTTTCACCACACTGTCAATCAGTCAGTCAGCTCACAACGGAGCACTCGACTGAAGCTGCCGTGTTTGTCAGTCCGACACACTTTGAATTATTTGGATTGTGTTCACAGGTCAATTTGGGATTGTTTTTAAAGTTATAGCTCTAAAGAGTGATTGTAAAAATCTCTTTAAGAGCACAAAAATACATGTACAATCAATTGGGCGACACACATTCATAGTATGTAGTATTGAGACAAGCAGGCAGCTTCACTGTGGCTCGAGCTGATCCCCTTCTCATGTAATTATAGGGGAGAGGGCTCCAGCTGTACAGGCTGCGAGGCCAGCGCTCCCCGTCCACTGGGACCAGGGCGGTGGTGGGCAGGCCAGATCAGGCCAGCTCTGCTCATCATCCAGCCATTAATTGATATGTGCAGTCATTGTGAAAGCACCCCTCCCCCACCCTCTGTTACCTAGTGGGTGATAGAAAAAAGAGTGGGTATTGAGGCTGTGGCATTTCTTCATTTCCATTCTGCTCTATAGGGGCACCAGCGAGTGTGAACAGGGCTGTAACACAGAGGCGTTAGTCCAGTTTGAGACTTGTAGCTTTGTAACCTTGCTCCCTAGAGTTCAAACAGGAAGAAATTATGGGGTTTGTTGTTGCTGTTAGTGAAGAGAATACAACACGGCAGACTGAAAACTGTTCTGATCTAAAAACACATCACGTGCCACATACATTCAACGCTATGGGTGAGATTTGTTTGAATTTCTGCCATCTACAACAACAATACAATTAGATAATATCTAATGTCTGCATCACCGCTACAGCCTACGGGGCGTAATGTCCAACTTTTATAAGGAGCTGCAATTATGATTTATGCAGCTGTCGTGATAAATGGAAAGAGACATGGCTGACCTTAAACTTTTATGAAGTCAGTGCCGATGACCTTTGCTCGTGATTAGGCCTTTTTAGGGTGTGATGCGGGAAAATGAATTTGTATAGTTGTAATTCCACTGTCCTTCATCGTCAGCCGCATGCATTTCATGTCCGTTTTACTTAGCTGTGAATACATTCTTCTTCTTTGAAATTACGACCATCAGTAAAGCTGACTGCTCTGAAGATGAAAGAAAGTGCTTCAAGTCTGATGCCATTATCGAATAACATAAAAAGCAAGAGGAGATGCAGAAGATGCCATTAGCCAGAAATGAATATACTATCAATTAAAATCAAGCTCTGTGAATGATTTGCACTATTGAATCATTGTTTAAATGGCACACTCTTTTCCTTTGCTTCTTAGGTGTATGACTGTCTGTTTGTGTATTCTTTGCCCTGGAAGCTCGATAAGGATTGGGAAAAGGGTTGATAGGAGGAGGAGGAGAAGGGGAGAGGAGGGGTAATCACGGATGTCAGTTTGATCTAAGAATAAAGAGTGTGGGGCAGACGAGGCGCTGACGGATGGGCTCGACTTAGTCGTCTCATGCCGGGGTGCCATCACGAGGAGCGTCTGCCTGTCTGGGCAGCCAGGGGAAGATGGGGTTAGGAGTAAAGGGTGAGGTGCGCGCCCAAAGGATGTTAGGTACAGTTGGGAATCCTGGCTATACTTTTTAAGATGTATAGCCACTAAAAATGCTGCTGCAAACTCTCATGGGGTTGTTACCTTTTAATAAAAAAAATATCTTATTTGAGTAAATGTGTTCTCATTAGATAGTAGCGTGCTCCATCACTCGAGTATCAGTCGAACCACATGCACTTTCTTGAAAAGTGGGTTTAGTTTCCTTGTTTTATTTTGGGAAATGATTAATAATAATAATCATTATAAATAATTAATTAAATGAAAAACTAAAGGAAGTGGTGTAGTTTTTACCTGATGTATGATTGATTGACAGTTTGTAGGTTGGGGTGGTGGATGGGTAAAAAGCAAAAACCTTTCTGTATGACCACCAGTTTGTTCCCAGTTTGTGAATCTAAAGCATGAGGTGGCATTTGGTTCTGGGAGGAAGAAAATAAAAGTGCTTTAATTTGAAATAATTATTATACAAAGTGGCTGTTAATTTAGAAAACACTTACTCTATTTTTTATTTTCTTTTTTACCTTAACTAGTTGTCTTAACAACTATTAATTGTATTTAATATTGTTCAAAAGTGGTAGTTGGACCAAGAAAACATACACACAGGTTGGCAAATATGCACACAATGTAACAAACTATAATTATATTTGCTGAGCTTAATATTTTATTCATTCATGTTCCTGGACATTTCACATAGACACTTTACATTTGTAAGATATATTGGGTTAAGACAGAAAGGTAAGAGAACGTTTGCAGGTGGGACGTGTGGGAGTCTGCAGTTTGATATCAGCCTTGACAAAGTCCACTGTCCGGATGCTTCTCTGACTTCCCTCTTTGTGTAAAATCACTAACATCAACAAGGAATGCATCCTGAAAAGAAAAAAAAACTCACCTTATCCCTATAACCCGTGATATTCCCCCTTTGTTTGCCCCGACTTCCCTGCTGAGCCTCTTGGCATTAAGGCTTTATTGAGTTTAGCTTTACTTTGGATTTTTTCTCCCTCAAAGTTCGTTAGCATGTGGGATTTGGGGATGCATTGTCAGTAGCACTTCCCCTCTTTTTGACGTGTCGAACCGCGGTGCGTTTTCAGCCGTGTCATTTCCGGAGACAACAGCTTAACACAAACAGGCAAGCACACATCAATCAGAGGGTCTTGAAGCAGAGAATTGTTACTGCTTAGCATTCAGCTGCTCTCCGCTAAGACAGTGGTAAATACCTCCAGTGCTGATGAGATGGAAGCTTGCGTGTGTCTATTATCACATACCGGCACTGATCGCACATGCCTGCTCTTTAGCTCCTCTACCTTCTTTGGCTTTGACCTCTGTAAACTTCCTGGACCCTTGGCTAATGAGTACAATGAAGTAACACAAGATGGAGGGATAGGGGATGGAAGAATAGCAGGAAAAGAGGGAGAGAACCGGTGCACCTTTAATTATGATCAAGAGGTTTTCACCAAAGGACGGAGGCGTTGCAGTTCTGTTGCGCTCGTAAATCTGGCCTCGGATGCCGTATATTGTGTCGAACGATTACTGTACACCATTATAGTGCATATTCAACTGCCTCTCCAGCACCTGATTTGCATAATTGGATCTTTAATGAAACTTGCCTTGTGGAACAAAAAATACAAAAAGAGAGATGAAAAAAGTGTTTGGCAGGAGGGGGGAGCGGAATAGAGAAAATAACACGATATAGATGAATGCTCCCCTTAAATATATGTCGGACTTTTTGTTTTAAATAGTTTCTAAAGTAGGGTTTGTGTGAAATGTGGGAAAATCTGAATATAATTGGATAGTTTGTCAGTTAAAAAAGTCACTGTCCTGGAAGATATTATTTCTTAGTTTTGTATTGTGTTAAGACTTCAGAAAACAGACATATGTCCAAAAAGAAAGGAGCAGCTAGTGACCTGCTCTGGCCCAGGCGCTCGCACATCAGCGGCGGTGCTACAAATAGGATGAGAAGTGACTGTGAAAGCTGTACATTCCCCGCCAGGTCTCGCGGGTTAAGACTACAATAGTGGGATATTCTGTAGCCCGCGGGGGGATTTCAGCTCCTCTTCTGTCGACACTCATTGCACCGACTTGTTACTCGGGGAAGTAGGCTCTTTTGTAGACGAGCCGATTCCACACTCGCCTGGTGGAATTCCACTGTCGCAAATATTTTGACAATGCCTAATCAGTTTTATTCTCCCCTTTTCTCATCTCTTTGGCTTTTACCTGAACAATGTGTTGATGAATTTTTACTTGTGTTCTGTCTGTTAAAGTCGCCTTGTTCTTTCATTTCTGCTTGTTTGTGGCTGTTGCAGCAGGGCATCCATTTAATTGCTCAATTATTGTCCTGCTCAACTTTAAAAATCCTCCTTTAAAACCAATTTGTTATTTCTCTTATTGTGCTATAAGATCAGTTCCTAAAACAAGACAGTGAGAGACAAAAATGGACATGAAAAGTGATGAAAAAGCCTAGGTAGCTCTTTTGTTTTTCAGTGAGTGCTCCTCCGTTTAAAAGTGAGCAGCCAGTTGTTAATCGAATGTTAAAACCAAGCGATGCTGCGTTAAAGCGTTTGTGCGCAGAGCTGCCGGTTGCCTGCTTTTCCTCTCTCGGCTTCTGTGTGTGTGTGTTTCCACTCCACATCCGCGGGAGTGGATCATGTGTCAAAGCGCTTTACAGGTGGCCTGCAGGGCAGCCGCTCTACAGAGAGGTGCAGCGGAGCCAGGCAAGGTTCAAGTACCTCAGAGGCACTGACGCCGCTGAACTGAGCAATCCCAGCATCAGAGAGCACCCTTCAAAAGCCTCCTTATCGCACTTCTCTCCTTCCTCTTTCCCCTCTGCCAATGACTGTCAGCCCCATCCTCCTGCCCATCTTCACCTACGATTTCTACACCCGTTTTCCTTTTATTGATTTTGAAATCTCAGTAAAGTCTGTTTTGTAGTTTGGAGAAAAACACAGCTTAGTCATAAAAGTTGGTAGTTATTGGTACAATTTTTGATCATTGATTTGCTACTCTTAGTCACAATTTTGACACAATAAGTTATCGTTAATCCAGTCAGTTATGCATGCTGCAGTTAACTGAAGATAACACAATTCCTGTTAACTTGAAAGTTAGACTAATGGATGCAGTTTTATCTTAGTTCAAATGGTTATGCACTGCTTTTCTACAATTGGTCACTTTTCCTTTGACATTTAACCTCCAAAACCTAATTAAAGCAGAAAACCATTTGTTATTAGTCTTAACATTCTTTTTGCTCAAAGGTTGTTGCACTGTGTTCTTGTAGCGACCCTACATTTGATAACTTTTCCTTTGACCTCCTCATATGTTACAAACAGAAAGGCATTTGATTTAGTCAAGAAATTCTCACCCAGAAAGTTGTTCTAAAATAAAAATTCCTTGTTATTGTGTTGATGCTGATGCCAAAGTTTTTATATGTTGGAAGAAGAATCATTTGGTCAAACTTAGACTGACACCGATTGTCATCCTGAAAAACAAACCCCATTTGGAGCAAAGTTCTGCATGCTCGGAATGTGAGGTACAGTGAGATAAACACAGAGTCGTCAGAGTGATGACAGGACAGAGCGGGAGAAGAACAGCGAGTGAACAGAAGGAGAGAGTGAGAGAAGGGGGCACAGAGGAGGGATGATGTACTTAACGGTATCTGTAGGCTTCCTTCTGAACAAGCTGCTGCCACAGATCCCGGGAGCGCGCCTTGATAAATTCGGTTTGATAAAAGTCACTGAAATGCCGGCCTGTCTGCACACCTCTATTAAGCGCTGGTACATTTGTCACAGCCAGTGGAAGTCAACCAAAGGGTTTTAATGTCACATCAGGCTGAATTAAAGACTCAATCGAAAGCCCTGAAAGGTTTAGGTTTTTATTCCCAGTGACAGAAGTGGCACTACAGCTGAGCCAGATTATTGGGCGCCGGTTGATCAAGGCAGTCGTTTGACATTTTTTTATTTGGCTATTGGGAACCTTGTGATTATTTGTTCATTTTAGCCTGGATGCTCATTTTGTATCTGATGACTTTGAGTGAGGTGGGGGCAGGGTGAGCTCATCTTATGCCTGGAATTATTTTTCCTAATTCCTTTTTTTAATTTGAATCAAGAGACATTAAAAATCTATGCAGCATTAATCATCACACTTTCTTAATATAGCAATCTGAGGGAGTCTTTAAGAAAAGGCTGCATTTTAAAACACAACTCTCCCCTTGAGGAGTCCCTTTAATACCACATTACTGTTCTCCGTTTATGCAAAAGTAAACAAGTAAGCCCAAAAGGCAAATGAGCATTCCGGGCGTTTAAACACACAGCCTTCTGTAAACGCTTGGCTGCGACCGCATCTCCTTACGGGTGGAGACAAGCACGCTTTTTTCATTTTTGAAGGTAAATATATTTGTTTTTTTCCCACTTGCTCTTTTTTGGGAACATGGCATAGAAAAACATTTTTTTTTACATCATTAACATCACACAGCAAAAGCCCTTTTTGTCAAGCATTGGAAAATATGTTTTATTTTGTACAAAAATAACCTTAGAACTTAATGAAATTCACAGCAAATATTTGATGTTTTCCTGCTTTTTGCCTTTACCCTTTTTCGGCATATGCACAAACAATCAGCAGAACCCACCTGGTGTTTTATTTAATTAGTGAAATACACTTTACATGTGAGCTTGGTGCAAGTGTGTGCTGTCGCCATGAGCTGTCAACTCTTTCATGCACTGCTTTAAAAGACTTGTTCAAGGTGGGAGCTAAATACTTATTTATCTATAATTTATCTGCGTTATTACCAGGGTTGAGTGTAGAAAGTGAGCTGTGCAACGTGGGAGAATTCCCCCGACGACTGTTTTTTCCTTTAATACCTCTTTTTAAGTCATAAGATGAGCTCCCACCCCTGCTGAAAGAGAAACCTTTAACAGATCTCCTGCAATTTCCGACAATTTTATTTTCAAACCGCCCACCTTATCATCTCCTCTTCTCTTTCTAGCCCCCACCATCCTCCACCCCCACCCTTTTTTTTCCTGCTTTGTTTTCAACTGTGTCTTTTTTGTTATTATTATTATTCTTGATCGTAAAGCGCAGTTGTTTTCTTGGCGTCAGAACTGCATTTCGTCTCTTTTGTTGTGTCGTTCGCACCAATCGTAGTAATGGGGAGAGAGTTAAGTGGAAGTGTAGGGGCCCGGCCCTTGTTCGGCGGCTTGTCTGTCGGTTGCTTTGGTAAACAGCACTGTCAGATCTACGCACATGCACACACTCGGAGCGTTTGCATCCATGGTGTGGTTGATGACACTGATAGGCTCGAAGGGTGGGAGTGAATTCACACTTCCAGTCCGCTCAGCCGTTCACAATGTGTGTCCCAAAAACTGGGGGGTCACTTGTACTCAACAGATCTGCTATTTGTAACCGTCTGTCACTCTGTTGCACCCATTAAAGACACCACACAAAGAAAAGTACTTGCACTTCTTTACTTTGATTAATTAAAACATCCACTTAAAATACAATAAACTGTTGCAAACCAGTTTACAATTACATAAAGCAAATAGATTGTAAGCCTATGTAAGCCTTTCAAGTTGGTAAAAAGTCAATTACAAATCATTTATGACGTTGAAAGTAGCTGGACATATTCATATTTGGTGTAAATTGTAACTTTTGTTTCAATGTTGGCCAGCCATAGCCTAGGCAGCAAAATGTAGTTGGTCTGGGATCTCTTTCCTTTACAGCAATTTCAACTTGGTAGAAATCATGAGTGACCAGTCGTGACCATTTATCCAAAAGGAGATGGGCATAATGGAATGTTGTTTTTCTGATTAATTGCAGGACTCTTGCATCAACAAGCGCTCCCTGTTCTCTGATTGGCTGAGTCTATCCAATTGTATCCAGAAGCACTTTAATCTGCGCCCATTGGTTTTGCCCCATTTTCAAAATTCCAACTCGAATCCACAGAGACCAGACTGTATCAAACAGAGAAAATAATTACGGTGCAAGGTAGGCTAGCTAAGACCACATTGAGCTTTTTAACTCTTTTATTATATCTAATCATTACAAACTAAGTAAGACTGCTTCCAGCTGCTGTGGAAAAGTAAAGCAAAATCATAGTTAGAAAAGCTGCCATGTTGTTCTAGTTTGATGCAGAAATAAAAATCTAAACCCTTAATCTGAGAAGACTAATACACCACATTCTCATACCAAACTATACATATATATATTAAAAAAGTACCTATGTATTGATTCAAAACATTGTTCACCTGTCAAGCTATCCTCTATAAGGCCAACCTTAATGAACTACTGTATATCTTTTGACATTCGTCACAGCAAGCCAGAAGCCCTGTGTCAATTGGTCCCACGTCTCATTGCTTTATAACTGCGACTAAAGATTCACCTCTTGGCCTAAAATCATTTTTCATTCTTATTTTATTAGTGGAATGGCACTAGATGACAGGAAATGGGGGAGAGTGATGATAAATGACAATCATCAATGATCACAGGATGGACTCAAGCTGAAGTCGAAGCCAAGAAGAAGTTAGTTTTATGCCTGACATTATCCCAGTGCATGGTCAGAGAGGAGTCTAGAAGTAAGTTGGTTGTTATTTATTTCTGTCTTGACTTTATTTTGGTCAGTTCTAGTAAAAAAAAAAAAAAAAAAAGAATGCTTACCAAAAATAAAAGGAAACCCTAGATTGCTGGCAAAGTCTTGGTTGTGTTTGGTTTTATG
The DNA here is from genome assembly GCA_024416835.2 of Perccottus glenii. NCBI lineage: Eukaryota > Metazoa > Chordata > Actinopteri > Gobiiformes > Odontobutidae > Perccottus > Perccottus glenii. The sequence continues at coordinate 6,247,400 of CM044548.2, forward strand.
TCTAAACAAAGTGGCAAGAAATAACATGACTTAGCAATAAATGCCCTCTATTGACCAGTGATGACTCATGGAGAGCCCTTGAGCTTCCAACTAACCAACCAAGCCCACCCACCAACAAGACAATGTCATGCCAGAGCTGCTTTGGATTAGGGATTGGAGATGGCTCTTCTACAAATGTGAAGTTGAGGTAGAGTTTATTTCTCTGCTTCCCTCGCAGCCTCCCTGGCCCTGATTGCCGATCAGCCCCCGAGGGCTTCAAGGCGCTCTGGCTAGATCCCCGTGATTAGAGTAAATGGCCCCCCTCCTCCCTTGTTCGTCGGCTCTGGTTTGGTTTGCAAGGGTGGGAGAAGGTGGACAGCGCAGGAAGAATGCTGAGGCTGAGGAGTGCACATGTGGAGAAATGAGGGCAGACAAATAGAAGCTGAAGAATAAGGTGTGAGAGGTTGATGGCCGGTCACAGTGGGCGCCAATGGGTGACAACAGATTATGGCCAAAAAAGTCTCCTAAATTACGGAAAAAGGAGTTACTTTAGCCTCTTGCTGGTGATTTAAAATAAGCATTTGGGGGATTTGGGCGCTTCATGGACTCATTTAAAGTTATGAATGGAGCGCTAGAGCAAAAGGTGAAGCTTATTATAGCCTTTCCAATGAAATTTACAAATGTGACCAAGTTGCTTTTTCCTCCCAGAAAGCATGAAGGTGTTCCTGTACTTAGGGAGATTTATACGTGAATCTAATGCTGAAAACTGGTCTCTACAAGTGCCTATACTCAGCAGCATGGTTTACAGTGGGACTTGTAATAGAAGCTCCTCTCTGCGCTCTAAGCACATTTACAGTCTTACCTGTCGTGTGTATTTATAAGTGTGAGTGTTACTGCCGGGGGGGCCATTTGATCCCGCCATGGCTCCCCGTTCAGCGCAGAGCTCGGCGGAGGTCAGTCTCCTCCTCAACTCCCCTTTTTCATCCAATTTCTGTGTCTGCGGGCAGCCGCTCGCCGCGCTTTTGTTGCCAGAGGTAATCTGTGAAGTGATCTTAATTATGGAGGTTCGGCCTGTTTTTTTTTTTTTCTCCCACTCCACTTTCTCTCCCTCTCTCACTGTCTTTCCACTCACCGTCTTGCTCTTCCTCTCTGTACACGCTTTTAATCAAACAGCGTAGTTAGCTGGTAATGAGGGCGAAGGGAGAAGCACGTGCGCTCCTTCTTACACATGCTGCGAGGCTTCGAAAAGGAGGAGGATGAAGAGACGGCGAGGAAGGACGCAGAGGGTTGGAAAGACAAACAATTATACACTTTCTATGACAGGTTTGTCATGAAAATTATACAGCGAACCCAAATATATTTTCAATTCTGCCACCCCCAGACTAAGTGGTGTGGAAGTAGGGTCAACTTCATAACAGACTTAATGACTATATCAGTATGATCAGTGAACAAAAGCTAAGGGACAGACAAAAGCTGAAGAAATAGACTGTTTTAAAAGACAATAGCTTCTAGAAGTGTTGTTTTAAGATGCTGGAAACTTGTACTTGCACTTGCACTACATCACAGCATGAGATGTCAAGGTTAAAATTAGACAAAGTACATGTACAACATTATCTAATCCTGTGTTTAGTCACATAGAAGGCATTTTCATTTTATTTAAATGTGAGCTAGACATCAAGTGTTTTGTGTAACAACAGAGGTCTTTACCTAAGAAGATATAATAAGTTATTGCCTGAAAATCTAATTTAACTCCACAAGGCTAATTTGAATGTATTTAAAATTATAAATACAATCACTCAAACACATTGCACATAATAGCTTTATTTACAGAGCCATTATCTATTTATTGTCTTTATAACTCCCTGCCTTTTGGAGTAAAAAAAAAATTAAATTGTCCCCTTGCTCCAGGAGTCTGCTTTTACATAGGTGTATTCTAAAAAGATGTAAATATCACATATGGAAAACAACCGTAAAAGGGGCTTGAGATCTTATTCTACATTTCTTCAACAGCGTTTACAGACAATATGTTGAGTATGCAGAGTGTGCACATGTGTAGATCTCCCCCTGAAGGAGCCAGGGCTGGATGTGGGGGGCTTCAGGGTGGCAGGAGTGGGCTGGGGGTGAGACGGGATCTATTACACATAAACAGCCTAGGCATTGATGAGATGATCCGACGAGGATTAGGCCGACAATCCTGATGGACACTGAAAAGGTGACCAAACGTGGAGGGGGGTTGTGTGTGAGGCTCTTGGTATAATAGAATATGGGCTCATTACGATACACCCCCATCTCCTCATAGCGCTGCTGCTGCCACTTTTTAAGGTCGAGCAGGGAGCTACTTTCAGGTCAGAGTGGGGCCAAAGGGCAGCGGCTGGAGCGTGAATGTCAGTCAAGTCACAACCTTGTCGCTTCGAGGTGTTTCTGTCAGAAACAAGTGTGAAAGATTTTTGATATGACCCAGCTGGTTTTGCCTGCCTGTTGCTTCTGAACGAAAAGTCAGTTTCTTACATCAAGCCAGAACTTACAGGCAGGTTGTTGTTTGCCCTCTTGGGCAATTGTAGGAAATGGAACAGGAAGTATTGGGATTGAAATGGCTTCTTTCATTTGGTTCTCTGGAGGTTTAAATTCACACACACAAAAAAAATAGCAACATTAAGGCCATTTTACACTATTGAAACATAGTTGGTGTTCAATTTTGTTCTATATATGATCTATCCATCAACTTTAAGTTTTTTTTATAGTTCTGTGGCATTTAACATTTCACTCCAATGCTCTTGTGTAAAGTGACATAGACAGAAGTAACTATGAAGAGTCTGTTTTTCTGCAGGGAAACTTGTGTGAGTGGGTGTGTGTTACAGTGAGGCAGCTAATTCCTCCAGGGTCAAGGGGAGGGGCTGGGGTTAAACGGTGCGACAGAGAGGGCAATGGCGATTAGCTGCCATCTGAACTTAGGCCTGGATCCTGTTGAGGATACAAGACAGGAAGAAGAACGGGAAACTCGGCCGCTTGTTAAAATGATTGTGCGAGTGTGTGTGTGACATTGTTGAACTGCTTCCACAGCCCCCATCCGTTCCTCATGTCCTTATATTATTAAAGGTTGCCTCCGTGCTTAAGTAAGGCAAAGCAGATGGCCTTTTACATAAATCATGCTTATAAGATGATTATAAGCATCGTCACCCAACATTCTCCCTCCTTTTACCATAAAATAGACTTTGCCTTGTTTTATTTTTCAGCCTAAGCAAATACCAGAAAATAAACCCAAAAGCAAGGTGACAATTTAAGAAAGATAAGACCGATCTGTTTGCCTTTGCCGTGTGTTTTCTTATTAGGCTCCAGACTCTCAGCGTTACACCCCACTTGTTATGTTTTCACAAAGTTGCACCAAACAGGATGTTAAATATATAGCAGAAGAAGAGGGAGATGTTGCTTCATGTATGTGTGTGTTGGATTATGTCTGTGCCGTTGCACTGTTCCTTGATGTATGCACCATGTCAGGCAGTCATTGTCTCCTGGGTAAAGAATGATAGTTCAAATACCTAGCATCTCTCCCCTGGTGCTCCAAATGCTCGCCTTTGAAGTTTTTATAATCCATCTGTCATCTTGCGAGCAGGGAGGGCACATGTTCTGTACCACTCAATTACCAAAGTCTCTTTTTGCCCGCTACAATGAGATAGGAAGCAAATAATATTGGTGACCCCCAAAAGAGAGAGGGAAAGGGAGAAAAAAAAATAAGGGAAGTGGAAAGTGGCGAGGATGAGCAGTGGTAATGTATAGAGAGAGAGAAAGTTGAGAGTGGACTTGCTTGAAAATCCTGCGTTCCTGGCTTTCTCACGCACTTGATTGTGTCCCTTCGCTGCCTCTCATAACAGGAGAACAAAGGCTGTTTGTTGTGGGTGGAATGCCTAAAATGCTTCCTACTGTTACAATTATGAAGAATTTGATTGAATGTGTATTGTTTCAAGGGCTTGGTGATTTTGATCATTTTTTTAAGTGCCTTTCGACTGTTATTCTGTGTTCCCTACTAGCAATAATAACCAGTCACCTAATCAGATTTCATTTGATATAAACGTTTTAAGGGGTGTTGTAAAAGGCTAAGAAATGTGTGTTTTGATTATACATTATTCATCAGCGACGCTTAAAGATGTGTTCTGAATGGCTTTTTGTCAGGCGGCTGGAGAGTCTAATGAAGTTTGCTGCAGTTCTTGGTGTTAAAATCCTCTTTAATTGCCGAACACTTTGTTGTGCATCACTTTAAAGCAAAACTGAGGCGACCAGGAAAAACTTCAGATAAGCGTCTGAAAAATAACAACAGCAGCAGTTGCAAATTACGGCACAGCAACATATTTCATTTACATACGCCACAGGCCTCTTTTAAGGCGTCTACCTTTTAATTCTTTTTCATATTTTACACTCAATACAAAACAATAAAAGCCTTAGATCTCTGCGCCTGTATCCTCGTTTACAACAGAAAATAAATAAATAAAAAATTTCCTCCCCCAGCCCCCATCCAAAGCATCCTCACTGGGAAGAAGATGAAAAGATTGTTTTGAGAAACTCGAAAGGATATTTGACATTCTTTGGTTGCCTCTGAAACTTCCAATATTCTGCCGTAATTGTTTCATACACGCTATATATCTTCATTTGGGGGGAATGGGGGAGATGAAGAACACGTCGGCTTCTTTCTTCCTGAATAAAAGGCAGCAGAACCCATCTGGTTGGGTGATCCACGGCTGGCCCTCTCGCGCTCATCGCTGAAATAATACTCCCTCTAATGACTCCCACATATTCTGAAATCTCCCTTTTGAAATTGGTCTTGGCAGATTATTTGCAGGTACTTGAGTTGCATCTGTTTGCAATTTTGCAAATGTGGAAGACTTTAATGCCGGGCAGGGGTGTGTAGCAGAGAAGAGGCTATTTTAATCTTGGGGATAACACCGGCTGTCAGTCTGTGAACAGGCCTGGTCAGCGGCCTGCACCTTCAGCCAAACTCACTTCATACAACTACCTGTTTCCTGTGTACTGTTGTACACTTAGAAGAGGCTATATGTTCAGCTTTAGCACCTTGGTGTGTATAAAAGGGGGTTGTAGAGAAAAGTCCCACAAAAGCATCAGAAGAAAGGCCCATTGCTCTATGCATGAAATGTCACCAGATTTTGTTCAAACAACTCCAAGTCAGACATTTGCTGTGCTTAGTTCATCAACTTTAACATTTGAATGTTTTCAGTTCAGTTTTGAGGCAGACCAACCACAACAATTTCTCATGATCTCCATCTCCAAGTGATATAACAGGCTACACAGGACAACACTTTAGTGTTCTTTGAGATCCTTGTAATACAAAACATTGCAGTCTTTGGGATATTGTAAAAGGTCTTATTAACACAACATATATTTTAATACAGCCTTTCTGTGTGGTTGCATGTGCACCCCATGCAATCGACAGCTACTCCGACTTCCTCCCACTGTCCACTGTCCGGTGGATGTACCCCGCCTTCAGCAGCTGAGATAGGCTTTAGCCCCTATCAACAGTAATATTACAACATGTAGTTCCCGTAGTGTAATATACAGCAAAGCCATGTAACGAAGCAATGACCCATTTTAAGCCATTTGGGTGTATTCGTTTCATGTGAAAGCAGGTTGTTCTATATGCTCACTCATCTGTTGAAAATACAAGAATATTTATTGTGAATAACTTGATGACTCATGCTTTTGCCTTTTGCCTTTAATAGCCTATGTGTATAGCAGATAATAGGATTCAGAGATCTCTAGCTGACCAGGTATTTGTATTGTCCAACATGAAGTGCAGTGATCAGCGAAGCTAAAGCAAAGCTGAAATGATTGTGACTTCGGCCCTTATTATTTCTACCATGTGGTGAGCAGCTGACCGGCTTAAGCCTAACCCCCCTTTTTTCACCCTCTTTCCCTCCCTCCCCTTTTAAAAACTGTAATAAGGTGCCCTATTGTCCTATGGCATGGTGTAGAGGGGCCGCAGCTCGAGCCCACCCGGTTCACTGTAATTGCAGAGGTGGTTACAATTACATTAATTACATATTTCATCAACACTGTTTATCCAGCCGCACGATAAATGAAGAAGCCGAACTTTTAACTCTGCCTTTTGTTTTTCCGTTTTTTATCCACCTCCATTCCCTCACCCCTTTTCTCAACCTTAACCCCCCCCTCACTTTTCTCCTGAGCTTTTTTTTGTGGTTGTTTTATTAGGAGCAAGGGGAGGGGAGGTGCCAGCGGAGGAATTATGCTGAAAGTGTATGCCTTGCAACTTTTCCCCTCCCTGTTGGAAATGTTTATTTGAACAGTAAGCTCATGATTTGAATATTTGTAATCCATGCTTAAATTTACAGGCCAGATGAACTTTTTGGCACAGAATGGCAACCATAAGTAGGATTTTCAGAAAAGCTTTACAAAATTTTAAGCCATGTGCAAGGCTTATATAATTTAGATGGGGAGAAAACGCACAAATAAAACAGCCTCTGTCTTATTTACTTTACACGCTGTGAAAAAACCTGCATCATATGGCACCTGACGTATATGAGTGTGAGTCTTGTCCTTCTGTCCACACATTTTAAAAACAGAATCCAGAGCTAACAAGCATTTGTCTCATACTCTGAGGTGGGTAGAGCAGCTAAAAAGTACTTCAAAATGCCTTTTGTAAAAGTAATAAATGAACTCTACTTAAGAATGGAGTAACTTTTGCAATGAAATACAATACAACTGATACAACAGGCTAAACAAAGGTTGTACATTGCAGTGTGTTAATAACAGAGCATAATATTATAGATAATAAAACTCTAATGCTCTGTTAATGCTCTGTTAATCGATCCTTCAGTAAAAAGGTGTAGAGTCCTGCTAAGATAATAGAAAACATATCTCATGATGTTGTAATCTCTCTGCAAACTAAGGGAAACATATTGTTGCATTCATTGTTTAAATCTTTTATATTGCACCCATATGGCCATGTCAAAGATGAGGTGTGTAGTTTTGGGCTTTTTTGGCGACATCTGTTGGTAATGGGTCAAATTGCTACTCCACAGTTCACACTGCTTTTTAGAGCATGTGAACAGCTATGGTAGCCCTGCAGAATCTAGTTGAAATAGGTCTGATTGTAATTTCACTTGGGAGACCAGGGTTTGATTCCCGCTTGGGCATTTGCCCAATGTCATTCCCCACTCTCTCGCTCTGTTTCCTGTCCATCTACTGTCCTATTGAATAAAGGCAATACGGCCAAAAACTATTTGGAAAACAATCTAAAACAATATAAATGTAGTTCATAAAAGTCCCTAACTGTCAGGAAGAATATGTGCTCCAATAGAAGTGTGAGTGATTCTCATACAGCAGTGCTCAGTTTGTCTGCTCTGGACAAAGAAAGAAGAACGGAATACACCAGGTACTATGGAGCTTTACATGTCTATTTGTTGACAATAGACTTTTAAAAAGTTAGTTTTTGTCTTACTGTCTACGTTTTTTACAGAATGTACTTTTAAAAATAATGATATCAATCAATGCTTCATCTCTTGTCGGTTGTCCAAGTTGTGACAAATACACAATTTATTCACAAACATATACGTAGACCACTGTTTCTCTCTAACTACCTCTGCTCATAGCTGGGAAAACCACAGTAGAACCAGCCCCAGAGACTGACTTCTTAAATGTCTGACTGTTCTGGATGGAAATAAGTGTGCTTATATTGACTTGAGCTGGCAGGGATGCCACCCATCTCGTAGGTGCTTGGCGGGTGGGTCAGCCTGCTCCGTAGTGATAGAGAGCAGTAGAGGCACCCAGGGAGAGAGAGAGAGAGGTCACTGAGGCAAGCAGCAAAAGGAAAAGGAAGGCTTTTTTAAATGATGCTAATCAGTCCGGAGGGGCCTGGCCCTCTCTGCCTCATCAGCCTGCTGCAATTCACATGAGCTGAGAACCTGGAATTAAATGTGTCACTGTGCTGTTTGTACTGCATCTACTTGTGTATATGTGTGTGTGTACATGCAGGCAGGGTGTTTAGGGGTTAAGTAGAACCAAATTAGTCGATGGGAGAACTAACAGCGGCAGTAGCTTTCTGTGTGGCTACTTCTTGGTGAATGTCAAGATGATTTAGCTGCTCTTCTGCCTCGCCGTCTGTCTCTGAGCACTGGCCCTCCAATCACCGCTGCAGGCTGTCTGTTTTGTGGTCCTCCGTGCAACAAATGAATATTAAATCAGTACGGGTGGCTGCAGTCACTGGCAATAGGTTTTCTGTCTGAAGTAGCTTACCAAATCCCCTTATGGAGTTTTGTTAAAACATATTAATTTTGTTAGGATATGACTGATTTGTGTAATAGAAATATTGTAACAAGCAGCACAGTCCCTGAGAATTGTTGTTACTAATGTTTCTGGTAAAGTACATGGACTCAAAACAGTTCCAGTTACTACAAATAGATAAGTAGGACACAATTTTCTTTTTGTTTTGTCTGCTCTGGTTATTTATGAGCACTTCCTTAATAGACTGGAGGCAGGTTGAGGCGGTGGATGGGACATTCTAGGACTGCCACTAAAGACATGACACATCTTCCACCCAAGTTCAATTTAAATCTAGGTTTAATTTCAGACATTAAGCATTTTTGATTGTTTTGAAAGAATGGTTAAGTTTGGACACAATATAATGGTTAAGGTTTGGACACAATAGAAGCACACTCATTTCCATCCAGAAAAAAACACACTTTCAGTTCACTATCCGCCTCTGTGTGATTTCGCAAAAGGTGTGTGCGCTGCTTTTCCTGCCAACGTTACTTTACGAGTCTATCCCTGCTAACATATTGTGTGTGTTGGGTGAGGGTGGGATAGCGGCGTGTGGGGCGCCAGTTGGGCTAACAGCTGAATCATGGCTCAGCCGCTGCCCCTCGTAGTCCTTGGCAGTTAGCGGTGTGAAAAAGCCTTCTCTTTGAGGGCATTATATAGATTAATGTGCTGCGCCTCGGGCACAGACACACACCTCCTGAGTGTATGTGCAAAGTAAGAGAGCTACGGCAGTGTGGGATTGTCCAGGTTTAAATGTGTGTGCATGTGAGTGAACAGGGACAGTCCTGAGCTGTGTTAACTACAGACTACCACAAGGTACACTGGGTAAGCAGAGAGTGAAGAACAGACAGAGATAAAGAGGATAAGAGGCTCAGCTGTCGTTCCTTTTAATCATTTTTATAATGAAATATTATTTGATATTATTTCTGATTTGGCACTTGTTTGTTGGAGAAAAGTTATTCAGTGAGAATGAAAATGGTGCAGTAAGTAACACATTGGATTCTAAATGAGTAATGACAGAGTGTAAAAAGAGAGTTGCAAAAGATTCTTCATGTGCGGCACTACCTGCTTATTCCACTTTTTCAACCTTGAAATGCAGCTAAACTCCCAGCAATCCTGACTTTATGCTTGGTTTGGTTTTGTGCAAAAAATAGAGAATAATTTTCTTTTTGTTTCAAACTCAAGCTTTCTTCTCATTACCCACTTTAATCTCTATGTATAAATTAGACTTTTGAAGGTGCAATTGGATTTCCATTGCAGAAAAGGAAAGGCTAAAATCACGACTGTGGGTCTGCGCTACTGGCCTGTGTGTGTGTATGTGTGTGTGTGTGTGTGTGTGTGTGTGTGTGTGTGTGTGTATGTATGGGGGCATCTGGGGTCCGCTGCTTTCTGTCCAAGTATTTTTATGAGAATTAGAGAGGTGTTTATGAGCCCTGAGTGACCCGACAGGGCATTGGCTCTACAGCCCGGCCATTTCTCTTTTCTCTTAGCTTAGATCAGACTTGTAGCAGAGCTTATACTGTGTATCACAACACAAACTCACAAATGCCACAGCTGCAGGAGGCAAATGCAAATGGAAAAGTACAACATTGTTTGAGGCTTGGTTAAAGGAGACGTTGTGTAGGAGTAAGGGTACTCTGTAGGCCTTCAACATTCTCTGTTCTGCCATTTCTCTTTTATATGAAATCTTCATTTTTTTTCAGATGTTACCCTTTTCTTTCATTTTCCTAATTTTACCCCTTTAAAAAGAAATATAGGGAGATTTTCCTTATCGGGATTTTAGCACATTCCATTCAAGATTAGGCACATCTGTTGTTTTGTGTATGTGCATGAAAGTGCTACATGTGACTTTGACTTGGGAGATTATTGGTGTTTGTGATTTTCTTTTTGTTGTGTGCACTGTAGCTGCTTTGTGTCTGGATTGTATGTGTACAAGTGTATGTCCATATACACTTGTACATGTCTGTGTGTGTGTGTGTGTGTGTGTGTGTGTGTGTGTGAATATGCAGAGTCTCCAGCCAGCGGTCTAAATAACCTACTTTTGTCTGACAACGGCATCAGTCGTTGAGGTGCACATATGCAGAAAGCTATTTGGAAAGGCCTCCTCGTAGCTGTCAGCTTTTATTATGCGCTGAGGTGTCATGTTTGTTAGGAAGCTGAGTGCAGATGGCAGAGTGGAAGAAATGGATCACTAATTTTAACAATGATTAATGAACAGAGATGGAAAATGAATTACATCGGACTATTGGAGGCAAGGAATATTTTCTCTGAAAATGTTAACTTCGGCTGCCAGGCAGCGGGCCGTGTTGTGGGAGTATATTGAGGAGGGGGAGGGGGTGTGTTTACTTGTATGTTTGTGTGTGTGCACGAAGGTGCATTTTTTCTTCCACATCTTTTGTAGAATCAACACTTCACTGCTCTTGCCTATTACTTTACTGTTCGCCTGCTTAAACACTGCTGGCTTTATACACATTGTTTTCCCCCTGTGTGCACTGCACTACCAGTTAAGGCACACACTCTTTAATAAGGTAAACACAGAAAAGGTTACACTGTCTTAAAATGTTACCGTTTTTCATTACTTGGCAGTGTGCTTTAATATCAAATCATAGATGTTGCAGATTCGATCAAGTGTCAGAAGCTTTTGCTGTGATATTTCACTCTGGAAGAACAATTACCTGTCTGCATTTGCCTCGCTTCCTTTGAGCACTGTCTGCAAACCTTTTTAATAACTCCAACATTTAGCATGATTATAAAACAGAAATTAACTGCAATTTAGAAAAAAATACAGTTTTAAAACAGAACTGCCCTCATACCAAGCTCAACAAACTGACAAAGCTCTAACATTTGAAGGAGAAACAGTATTATACTTAGCATATACATACATCATATTACATATTATAAACCTCATATGGCAGTATCAAAAGCAGATGTGACATTCCTCATTGCTTGTGATCTGAGAGTAGCTTCTCTTCCTTTGCTTTCTAAAGACAACCTGTGCCCCCCTTCGCCCCGTCATCCCGGTTGCGCTGGTGTCTCTGTCGAGGTTTGTCTGGTGGGCGGTTAGCGCAACATGCTTTAATAGGTAGATGTGAACTATTTTGAATTTAATTAAGGGCCTGATGGGAAATTTGTAAAGGGAGAAAACAGAGCGACTTCTGGCAACTGCATGTGTGCAGGGAGAGGTAGAGAGAGGGAGAGAGCTCAGGTTACGGCAGCATATGCTAAGCACTCACAAAACATACACAATGCCTTTGGTGAACAAGGTAGTCGCTATGCCCCTGGGAGCCAATTTAGATTGTGACTTAAGGCAACGTTGTAGCTTTGTGTGTGAAAGTGTGTGTGTTCCTTGTATTGGAGTTTTACTCTTGATGCTCCATTGAAAAAGTAGTGCTGTGTAGATCTGGGTGGCCCTCCTCGAAGACCCTCCACATCTGTGCACCCCCCTCCCCACCAGCTCCTCCACGCCCCGCTGCCTCTCAATATTCAGGAGAATTTAGGTCCAGTTTTTAAACAGTACCATATTATTAATTGGATTACATACAGATTTGTTGTATTTGGTCTAACCAGTAGTTGAATGATAAACAATTAATGTGTCTTTATAATACACATAGCACAACATTATTTATAAATAAGGATCTAACCATGATATTTATAAATGGTATAGAGTCTGTCACTTGTCCTTGTTCAGCAAATGGCTCAAAAGGATTTTTAACGCTAGCTTTGTCTATGAATCCAGCAATTCCAACTAATTTTAAAGGATTTAGTCAGTGTTTTGTTTTTTATTTTTATGACTTATCATTCAATTCATGCTTCCTGTGAGTGGTCTGGTACAGATTGGGCTGGGACAGCACAGAACCCCTAAAGAGGCTTGTGTTTCCACTGCACTGTGTGCAGGAGAATGGCATCTGCCATGTAAACAGTGACAACATACAAATGTGTTTCTTTATGAGCAATAAATTGGATTTGATTGCAACTTTGAAAACTTTCCATTAATTAGAATAAATTGTGTAGCAGTTAAAGAAGCTGGAGTTATTACTGTATACTCCTGCAATAAACAATTGAAGAAGATTGTTTACGGTTTATTCCTAGCCTTTAGAATTTTGAAATTCACAGAATGCAACAGTTTCCTACACTTCAGGGACTCACTGTCTAATGTCAGAGTTATGGTCATGTTTAATACAATGTAGACCACAAGTGCATTGTTTTTAACTCACAAAGCTGTAAAATACCAACTCTAGTCTAAAACTGTAAACCGTTTTTGTGAATAAACATTATGAGAACAAGATAATTTTTATTTTTGAGAAAACATTGCAGGTGTGTCTACATCATATCTAGAGACTACACTATTAAGATTCACCTTTTAGTGACCATTCCACACTGTTGGAACCAAAAGCTGCACAGTCACGAAAAGAGTATGTTAGCTTTAGTTGGGCCTGGCTCGACCTGTACCACACTGCTACAGCGGAGTCCAAGCTTTTGCAGAAAAGTGTGTGTTCCAGCAAAATCTACTTGATTGTTTACAGGCATTTCTTTTCTGACATATTTATTGCAAGTCCAGATTTGGTTTAGTGGGAAACATTTTTAGAGAGACATCTAAAGTGGAAGGTGGTCTCATCAATAAGGTATTTTGATGTTGTATTGGTTATACTTTGGGCTTACAAATGATTTCTTGATTGTGGACATCTCTATTAAGTGAACAATATGTGTGAGTGACAAGATCTCTGGCTTTTTATGCAAAAAAACAGCCAAGCATTTAGAACTAAAGAGTCACTGTAAATATGCCAAATAGATAGCTTAAGTAATAATCATCTGAACAAACTTCAACAAGTTTAGGTAAATGTCACAAAGAATGAAATGTAAATCAGGGGAGTTTTAGACGGGTTTAAATTATGGATACATTTTCCACATTAAACAAAGCTCTTTTTTATTTAAACTCAGAGCAAGCACAACACTTCATATCCTCCTGGTATTTACCACCGCCTTCTATGCTACTTTAAGGGAGTGGCAGCCTTTTCTACACATACTTTGAGTTGACTTGATTATTTTTATTGTGCTTCAAGGCTGGTTCACATAACACCCTCTGCTCTTCTGCATAGGCTCCTCTCACTGTTTGGAGAAGAAGGCTTCCTGTTTTTATTTATTATCTGTCGCCCTAACTCGGCATTTCATTAGTTTTCTGGTAAACCTTTTCTGTCACGATCCCAAAACTGAATTTCACATTATCAAATACAAAGCCTTAATAACAGAATAATAAAAGTCCAAAAGATTGATTTATACACACAATTACAGTTCATATATTTGTTGGATTACTTCTGAATGTGCTCAGTGACGTCTTCACAGGAAGTCCCGAGGAAAAATAAAGATGCATGATGATTTTTTGGGGGGGAATGGGTGGGGGGTCTGTCTTTGTTTCTGTTGCCAGTGTTGCAAACTTGTCAAGCTTCAAATGTGGTTGACTGTGAATTTCCTGGTGTGTGTTTGCTTTGTTCGCAGACTTGTGTCGTCCCACCTTCTGTGGAGCTGTCGGCGCTCTTCCTAACATCCGGCGTTCGTTTGGTTCGAGCGGCGCCAGTCACCCAGGTACGATCACACCGATTGATCACGCGGGAAAAAAATGGGAGGATATTAAAGGTGTCTGTCATACTATTCACACACACCCACACATGCGTCCTTTGTTTTCATTCCAGTCCTTGTTTACCCAACCAAAGTCAATTGAGCGCTCACTTGTTAAGCAACACCTCTGTGACTTTGTGCATCACATTATTTGTTGAAGATGTGTCAAACTGCCCCTTTAAGCAACTGTTCTCCTCAAGTGAAACGTAATATTCACTTTATTTCATCTTTATATAATATTCATCATTCATCAGATCATGAATGAACTTATACACCCATGTGCATGCATACTATACTGAAACATGTAAATGTTTATGTGCTCCGAAGGGTAAGTTCTATTTTTGTATTTTTAATTTTGTTAAATGTATGTCGGAATATAATTCTAAAACAGGAGGAACAGTTTTCATCATGTGACAATGACCAAGGACCAATGGCCTCTAAACTATTTAAACTTAAAGTTGTAAATGGTAAGGAAAATGAAGAGAATGTTTGAAATAGTCCATATGGGCAGATTAGGTGTTGAAAGCATCTCAAATAATTCCTTAACGTGCCATACTACTTTGGGAACCCCTCGGTTTTTGGTTCCAACAGAGTACAGTTACTAAAAGGTTGGATCTAAATACTGCAGTCTGTTGTTCTGTTTTTTTTTTTTTCTTGCATTAAAAAAACAAAAAAAATACAAAGTTAACACGTATTAGCAACAGCTCCTTCCGGCTTCAGATAGAATTGTTGTCTACGATTGCATCAAAACATGAGCCTAACATGCCACATTGCATAGTGAGTCTGTAAAATGTAGTAAAATGGTACAGCTCTCTAACGGCACAAGCTTCAGAAAGCTTGGAGTAAACTGGAAACTTCTTCTTTTACTCCTTAATGTGGCAGTACAGTCTCTCGCTTTACTCTCTTCTTTTCTAATTAATAACAATGCATCTAAGTTTGGAAAGATGGCTTCAAATATGAGTCATAGCTCGTAGGAACACATTTGTTTGAATTGCTGTTTACGTAGTGGATGTTGTTTTCCTGCACACAGCACACAAGCATCTCAGGGTTTACCAGTACCAAATCGTTTCATTTCAAGTTGACTAAGTCCAATATATGAGTATTTCAACCACTTGTAACTTAAGATACAACTTGTATCTTGAGATCATTCCATTGCCGAAACAATTATCCCTTTGTTAGCTGTGTTTTTTATAAAATAGTATTCCTCACTGTAATATGGAAGCGATTATTTTGTATGTTATTCTTCATTAAATCTGGAATCCAGGTTTGCGGCCTATTTCCTGTCAAGCTAATAACAATCTTTTTTTTAATCTTATGTACAATTTAACAATAATAACTAAACTGTATAAAATTATCAAACCATCAAATTTGGATGAAAAGTTTCCATATGAGCAGAAGCAGGAGGTTGTTGTGACGCCCCCGTACCTGTCACAAAGCCAGAACGCCATCACCTCCCCCGTTAGAAACTCAAGGAGACAATTAGCTAACAGAGGTGACATGGTAAACAGGTGCGAGCCATTATTCCTGGAGCTGGAGGAGCGTGGCCATCCTGTCTCGGAGACTGACGGCTGCTATAGTCCCTCTACGTGTGTGTATATATGTGTGATTGAAGCTTATACGACAGCTACAAGTGAGTCTGGATGCCACACTTGGTTCACTTGTCTATGATCATTGCTATCACCATTTTGTTTATCATCGCCTTGTCCTGAAGCTTCCACTTTTGCAACAAGACTTCCCTCACTTTGCTCACCGACTTTGCTGGCCTCTATTAAATCTCAACCTATCTTTCTTTCTCTTGCTCCATCCAATAATTACTTACCCGCTCGGACTCGTCTGTTTTCTTTTAATTCGCCGTAGACTGTCGTCCAGAGACTAGACTTTCAGAGAAATAGAGAAAAAGAGGCAGGGGTCAAGCCGGTTTGTAAAAATTGATTGCTTGTAAAGTGCTAATCAATGGAAACCTTTTCTCTTGAAGCTGGAAAATTCATGTTATAACATTTATTGAAAAGGATTCCGAGTGCTTAGATGTGCATGGCAGCTGTCCCCTAGGTCTGTGTAAAATATCAGGCTGGAGTAAAGACACGTTTAAGTGCGCATGTAAACTTTAAATAGTCTTTTTTTTTTAAAGAACAAGGCCATATTTAGTTCTTATATGTCAATAACAGGAATAATAGGAATAGTGTTCTTGGCAAGACCATGATCAAAACCAAGATCACGAAATGGACAAGACTTTTAGTCCGGGCCGAGACCAAGACAGATTCAACATCTAAACCGATAACTTTCAAGGGTGATATAGCTACAGCAAAATGGTTAGTGTTAAATTAATTCTGTTGGTGTCTACAGTAGCCTATATGAGTCCACTTTTTTATGTTAACAGTCTTGAAAGTGTAAAATGAGCATTAAAATAGTTTTTATATCCTTGCAATTTTAACTCTAACGAATGTAAAATAAACAACCAAGAAGTCTCTATATTTGGCCTCAATTTTAACTCCCACAAGTGTAAAATGGCCAC
Source organism: Perccottus glenii (assembly GCA_024416835.2). Lineage (NCBI taxonomy): Eukaryota > Metazoa > Chordata > Actinopteri > Gobiiformes > Odontobutidae > Perccottus > Perccottus glenii. The sequence continues at coordinate 6,263,787 of CM044548.2, forward strand.
AAAAAAAGAGTCTTTACATGACCACAACTTTAACTCCCACAGGTGAAGAATAATCTCTAAAACATGTGTTATAGGCAATAGTTTTGTCCATGGGTGATGCTTACTTTTTAACACATGCACGTCATTTTCACAAGCCCGGTCCGTAGCTTCATGTGATGCTAGCACTTCGCTGCTCATTTAGCTGCAGGTTCTGTAATTAATTTTTAAATTGAAGCTTGTAGAAGCATTGCAAGATTATGATGAGAGAGTCCATAAGATGAAATGATTTCTGCATAAGTCCAGGTTGACTAGTTAACTTGTTGGTTGAAAAAAGCAGACATAACTTTCCCACATTCAGCAAAAACAAATGGTTAGTTTTATCTAATTCTACTGTTAAAGCAGCTGCAACAACATCATAATAATGGCGCCAACTAATGGTTAAAGACCAAACATACATTCATGTTTAAGACTTCTTGCAGTCCTAAGCATCTGACACGTGACTGTGACTAAAACTCTGATTGATGCTTACTTTTTAACACATGCACGTCATTTTCACAAGCCCGGTCCGTAGCTTCATGTGATGCTAGCACTTCGCTGCTCATTTAGCTGCAGGTTAAGGACTGTAATTAATTTCACAGATTTAAATTGACCGCAGCTTGTAGATGCATTGCAAGATACAATAGAATAATTTCATTAAAGAATGAAAAATATATGAAATATAAAATATATACAGTATGCAGTATAATGTTTTATAACATTTAAAAAGTTAGGCCTTCTCTGAAGGCGTAGAAGACCCTGAGAGTTCCCCTCTGCTGTTTAGAGGTTTAACTCCCATGTGTAAAATTAACACTCAAGCATTGTCTATATACTGTATGTCCACAATTTGAATTTCCACAAGAATAAAAATAACACCAAAACAGTGTCTATATGCATTTAACTCCCTCAGTGTTACAGTAAGTCTTGACAAAGTATTAAATTTAGATACAGTAAGTCAAAATCAGACAGAAGACAGAAGAATAAATAATAACAATAATTCAAAGACAAGACATTTTAAAAGTTGTCTCAAGTGCTAAATGCAAAATGTCATGGTGGGCTCTAGTGTAACCTCGCTTTAGTAACGGCCTGTTGTTTTAGGAGGCATTTCGCCGGCTGTAGTTTTATTAATCAAATATAGCACGGGTGAGTCATGCCGTTTTGGCCTGTGTCATATCAGAGGTATGTGCTACAGATTTCCCTCATATTGGAAGCAGAGCTAACACATGCTCCCTTTGACGTTTTCTCACACCATTTCTCACACAAGGATAGCACACACACAGTAAATGAAACACACAGATGACTTGTGTAGATTCATAAACAGACCTGAACAGTTGCATGGATGAGCATTCACACGTACAGCAGATAAAGGGGAATGACACTCAGAAAACCTTTAATCAAAGTCACAAAAAGGCCTCTAGGTATTATCATAATCCAATGTTTTTTGAGCTTTGTAATCAGCATGTTGACTTTTCCTCCAGTTCCCAGAATGCCCTTTGATTAAGGTCATGAACTTTTAGTTTCTTGCTCTAATTTGAAATGAATAGATTGTGTTTGTAATGACAGCCACACCTGCTAAACAAAAAGCAGACTTCTGGTGCCATTGTAATGTGGTAAACAGGTTTTCCTCCAACACAAGTTTATATTGGAAAAAATGTATATTGCTTGCATTTCATTGAACGGAGAGCAGCACTCTTAACAGAGAGGGGAGAGGAACTTGAAAGTCTTCCAAACAAAGTATGTAACATGGGCAGCTTTTAGTGGCAATCCAACCCAATCATATTGTCGGAATTTTACGAACAATCAAAGTCAGGCTGTTTGTAATTTCTTTCTGCAATCCTGCAATCTTACAATCTTATTTAACCCCACTTTATTACATCAGCTTGCTTCTTTCCTATACTTATTTACTGAAACTGTGTGTCTGGACTTCAAGAACAAAGTTGGAAACAAACCATTCTCTGAGCCGGAGTTGCTCTATTTTAGTCTGATTCTATTTTGAAAAAGTGAAGGCAAAAGGAAGCATGAGGTACATGGGTGGTGGGTTGAGAAGGGTCAATTTTCCCACAGTTACTTCTTGAGTGTTGTTGGGTTAAGATTGTCACTGTTGTGCGGCACTCTACCCCGCTGATATAAATAAGGCATGATTGGCATCACAGAAAAAAAAAAGTCTTTCGCTCAGTGTCTCTCTTTATCTCTCTCTCTGACAGCCTTCATTTGATGGAGGAGTGGCAGACTTGGTGGGAGTTAATGATTATAATTATTTAGCTTTTTTTTTACATTGTGGGATAATTATTTAAGAGGTTCATGTAGTCATCGTTGTAATCAGTAAAGAGAGATTACTGAAAATCCTCATGCCAACAGATGGCACTTGGCTGTTGTTGTTGCTTCATGTGAAACCCAGTGCAGCTCTTCTGTTCCGGGCCAAATGGTAAAACATTTTTGATGTTTGCTATGAATCAGTGCACCATATTACTGTATTTCAAATAATCAAAAGTAGTAATCAAAAGATCCAATGAGTTGTTTGCCAAACCCCTGTGTCCCACTAACACTAATATCTGAGTGTAGTTTACAAAAAAGCCCTTCAACACAACAAAACAAACAGTACTTGACCAAAGAAGCCTGACCCAATGACTTTATTTATTAACACCAGCGCGCCCAGCCATAGTTGTTCACACGCAAGCCATTTCACAGAGATGGTCAGTGTAGCTCCTCTGGGGCTGTCCCTCCGGCTGCTTTGTCTCCACAGTGCTAGCACATTTTACCTGTGTGGTAGTTGACTCTTTCATGAATGCAATATTTTGATAAATGAGAAAGTAAAAGATGAATCTAATGCAAAGCACTTGATACCCAGGGTTGGGAGCAGGAGGAACACCAAGGCCGCTGGCCTACATTCCTCACTAATTGTATAATTGGAAAAGCTCTCCAAATGAGCAAGCAAGCCCCCCTTTCACAAACCACCTTCCCCCTTCTCACTTAACACCCCCTCAGCCACACACATACACATGTACATGCACGCCCTTCAAAGCAAATCACAAAAGAGCATTTTGGGAATAATAATAATTTCAAAAAGCGTCCATTATTAATCCCATACACTTGCAGCTCTGGCAGCAGCTAGGCTAGTTAGCACACAGGGCAATCCCTCTGCAAGTACACATACATACAGTATCATTTCAATTAATCTGCTGAAATCAGACCATAGACGTTAAATTCTCATTGTACACATCACAAAATGTTCTTTCCTTCCTGACTGATAAATAAATAATATTAGACCCAATGGGGGATGATCTACTTGTGCGCCATGTTGCGGCTCATATTTTACTGTTAGTACCGGAGCTCATGGTCAAATTGGATTTGCTGATTTATGGCCCCTGCTTCATGCCGTTCATTTACATGGCCACTGAGGGACAGGAAGGATGATTTCTGAGGTCGACAGTGGTGTCTAACGGGATTGCGGGGTGCCGTTAAAACGAAGCCGTTAATTAATGCTATTGATCAGCAAAAAATTGAGGCAAATGTGATTTGCATACAGCCTGAGTGATCAATGCATTAACCGATTTTTTTCTCCCTCTGAAATCTGATTTCCTGAGTTTTCAAAGTGAGAGAGAAAGAGTTCAGACTAATGTGGATCGATTAGGCCTATCTCAGACAAGAATACAAAGCATTTTATTAGCCGGTGAAGGGTGAAACATGGCAAGACACAAGACCTAGTTTGGCGTTGGATTATGTATTTATGTCTAACTTGAACAAGAACACATTCAGCTCCGCCTTTATTTCTCGTAAAAGCTGCAATCGTCACAATCCTTTTCACATATTGTAGATACTGCAAACATGGTAATAAAGTGATATTTCTCCAGGGCCAAACAAAATCTGTTTTCTAAAAGGCAACTATGTAAAAAGAAAATAAATAAACATGACAACAACAATAACAACAAGGGCATGAAAAAAACACAAAACACGAGAGGTGTTAAAAAAGCAATATGTTGCTTTTTTTCTCTCCCTCTCTCTGTCAAGAGCAGCTTATTATAGCGTATTGATTTATAAAGCTTTAAATGTGATCCTCCATGTCCAAGTCAAGGGCAGAGAGTGAAAGGGAAAGAGGGAGAGAGTAGAAAGAGGGAGAGAATTAGAAAGGGGGAATAAAGACAGTGAAGGGAGAAAACAGTGTCTGGAGAGAGACAGAGACAGAACGAAAGCGTCCACGACATGGGGAAGTGGCAGCAAGGCATTTTCTGAGCCGCTCTGGAACACAAAAGGGTAATTGTTTTAGCCCAGATGTTGCTTTCGCACAACAAGCAGGATACAATGTTCCTACTGAGCTGATGAGCCCAATCAGTGAAATGATTAAAAATTGATTTTGTCCCTGTAATTACAGTATGTAAACTACTTAGCCGGGATTGCAAAGGAAGTGATTTTCTAATTACGTATATACTCTGGTGTCTAATGATTGGTTTTTTGAAGTAATGAAGAGAGGGTCCTAACGACTCCACTGTGTTCTGTTGTTGAAGGGAGAAGGAAAGCAAAGGGGGGCTAGGGAGGAAGACTAGGGGGAGAGAATGAGAGAGCATCGTTAGGGCAAGACAGCAGGCTTGAAAACTAAAAAAAAAAAAAAAAAAATGGAAGGGGGGTTGGATGAAATTGAATTTTTGCCAGCACGTAGCACGCTAACACGGGGGCCCTGTGTTCGTTTGCATGGGATCTGGAAGCTAAATGGAGGCTGTGACTTCTCATGGGGGTCGCCAGGCCCTAACCATCCCCGGCAATCTGGACCCTGCAATTAAAACCTCTCGGGGGTTAGGGATTCAGGACATCACACATGCACAGGAGAATTAACACTCATGCAGGGCACCCACACAGCCATCACAGTCATAAGCATAAAGGCCCTTCTGTTCCGAGTGCACTTCACCAGGTTTCATTAGGAACCTCTGACCCATTATAGAAATAGACGTTTATGAAGGCTCTTGGATTAGTCCTTTTATGTCTTGCTAATACTCTGATTTTAAATGGAGATATTATTTTCTGCTGAATGACTTAAGCATTTGCATCTACTTTTTTAAAGAAAGGACCAACAGCGATTATGTCATACCTATACATAGACTACAATGGTGGCACATAGATAGAACTGTAGAAATACTTTAGATGGACCGCCATTCAAAGAAACAAGTGTCTCTCTCTATATAGTTATATTACATTTATAGTTGTTATGTTTTTTAGTTTGCTTCTTGTGATTAAGCAAAGCTCTAAAATGAAAAAAAGCTGATCAATAGTCAAATTACAAAGTCTGTCTTCACTACAGACTTTGCTGATGCCTGTAGCCAGAATCATACAATGTGTTTTACCAATGCTTTATGGAGTATACTTTATAAAACTAATTAGGCAAAAAGATTTACAGCAATCCCAAAATCTGACCTTTTTCCAAATGTGGTGTCAATATCTGCTGACATCCCAGGCCCAGTGCAAGTTTATGGTGCAACCCTTCCCCCCAACCTTTTTCTTAAGTGAGCCCAGTTTGACAAGCCTATCTATATTCTATTCACTCTTAAAGCTCACGTTCACAGACATAATGACTCCTCTTTTACAGATTCTATTATAAACATTTATCGATTCATTCAGTCATGTTCTACAGGTCACTGAGGAATTCAGCCTGTCCGAGTTGCTCAGAGGTGGGGTACTCCCTGGATAATTCCCAGTTTATAGCACCTAGAGAAAAAAGATTCTCCCTTCACTTTTGTGCCATTCAGATTCACCAATTCCTCTGTACGTTCATGTATTTGGACAGTGAGAGAAGGCCGGAGTGAGAACCCACAACCTTCTTGCTGCAAGTGCAAGAACTTACCACTGTGCACCCTCACTATTTATACTATACTGTGTCACAAAGTACACTTCTCTCTTTACCTGTCAATCACAGTTTGATGAGATGTCAACAATGCAACCTTAGACCCCAACTATGAATTAGAGTTAACTATTGCATCTATAAAGCGTCATTGTGGCAAAGCATTGAAATGAGCAAGTAGTCTCTCTATCAGAAGGGAATATAGAGATAAACTTACAGGGTCGCAGAGCACATAAAGAGCACATAAATCATCGAGAACAGAGTCACTGCCTTTACCACAGCCACGCTCTTTCTTCTCTGTTCTTAACATATCCTTAACAAAGCCTTTCTTATCTTTTATGTGATATTCAATATTTTAGTAGGGCCTCTACTTTGTTAAGAAAATATTCTGGAGAAATAAAAAGACGTGAGTTAAGCCTGTGATTATTGGGAGGGAAAGATCTGTGGTTTTGACTTCCTTGGGAACATTAATAAGTGACAGAAAGCTAGATTAAGAAAGCAGGGATGCGGCTGGGAAGAAAAACGACAAAGCTTTGAAATGCTGCCAGTATCACCAACTGCACTCTTCTGACACAGCTGATTGTAAAAGAAGCCGATAGCGCAGCCAGTGTAGGCCTTTAATAATTCATTTAGTTAGGCTATGATCTATCATTTTGTACCTTTTGACATGTGATATTGAAATTTAATATTGCATCAATACAAATGATGTATTGCCAGTCGTCAGGAGAAAGGATGTGGATTGCAAAGGGATCTTCCAAAACGTCTTTTCACTTGTCTTTCTCTCTCTTTCCTTTCCAAATCTGCATTGTGCTCCAGTAGAAAGGCATAAGAGAAACATCTGTCTTTTTTCCCCCCTTCTCCCCTCGTCTTTGATATGTGTGTTTAAAAAATGACAAGTTAAAATGCTCTGGGAGAAAGTCTCTAGCTCAAGAGTCAAGAGAGGTTCGGAAAGGAAAAAAAAGCGAGAGAATAGAAGTAAGAAGCAGAGGGAACATGACAGCAGTGGCTGAGGGAGACGTCACGAGTTGTCGAGATCTTTGACATGGCTCTTTAGTGCGGAGTGAAATCCCACAGGCGATATACGGGCTACGAGCGCAGCGCTAGGTGCTGGGAACCAAAGGCTGCTGTTGCGGTGTCAGTCTAGCCCAGCTCCCAGACTGCTTCAATCTGCTCACTCAGATAGGGATGCAGTGATAGCACGGCTGCCTCATGTCAGTCTTAAGTAGATTATACGTGTCAGAAGATTTCCTCAACACTAAAGACTGCTACCAAGAGAAATACAAGGCAAAAAGCACAAAACAACAAAAAAGGATTCTCCTCATTTTAAGTATCACTTCTGAGAGTAGGATCTTTATATGCATTCTCATTCTACATTAATTAACTAGAATATGGAAGCAGGAAGTGTCAGAATCAGAAACAGTCAGTGTTACCCCATCGCTGGTTAAATGTTAATTCTTGACTAATTTCATGTTAAAGTTCACATTTTAGTATTACCATGATGTATTTATTTAATACATTTTGTTTTTAAAAACACGGCTCGGTGCCCAGCTCTGCCCTGTCCACACAGAGGGAGCTACTTTAACTTCTTTGTGCAAATGTTTTTGGTCACAGAAATCTACTGCCAGCTTGAAGACGTTCAGCAACTCCACCTACTATCTTACCTGTAGAAATGTATTTATTTTATTTTATTTTTTTACAAATAAATACCTTATTGTTGTTCTCTAGTACTGACATGCAGTTTATGATGACCAAATAGCTGGGTGGACTTTCAAGAGTTGACTTTCAAGGTGAAGGCATTCAAGTTGTCTTGTGTGGGTAGAAACCAGGCTAGGATTCAAAACCCAGGTCACTCTGCATATTTGGTAACAGGTGGGCCATATTATTTAAGTTGGATGTGTCACCATAGGACCTTTTTTAGTTGGGATAATGCACATGACCAGTAATTGTGCACAAACAAAATAAAGTTCTCTAGAGTTACACAAATCCTTGGTGTAAACACGTTTTAACACCACTTGGTCATCACTATCTGCTGACTGTCCACGCCATATTCATTGTAAGAAAATATGGCTCAATGATTGCGAATGATGGTGTTGATGATTAAAGTGATGCTGTGTGCGACAATAGTAATTACAACAGCATTGAGCACAATGATGAAATCATTCTACTCTAACCGACGAGTTTAGATCTATGTCACTTTGAAGCTCTGACGTGTTTACTCTCTAGGTGTAAATACATTTCAACAGACAGATGAAAATCAAAGCCTGTAATATAGCCTGTGTTTTGCTGGTGACATCCTTTTTTTCCACTTTGGGTGATTCAGAGAGGGTGACCTGTTATCTTGTGTTAGCACAATTTCTTTTTGCTCATGTTTCAGAAAACTGATGAGCGTGTGTGTCATTAACACCACATTTTTCTATTTGCATTTATTATTTATCTCCATATTTGCCACAGATATACGGATGTCAATTAAAAAGGAAGGAGAGGAACAAGGTGACGATTCCTGCATGCATTTGTTCATAAAAACCTTCACTTCATTTTCTTGTTTTTAGCAACAACACTTGAAATTTTTTCCAGGGAGCTTGCCTTGTTGTCTTCTTGATCAGAACTTGAAAGTCTGTTGTGTTAACAGCGTTTTTGCTTTCACCCTGACTTGCGGGCACGTTGACCTTTATCTGTGCCCTGACACTGCTCCGAACATCGAGGAAGTGTGCCACGCTGCTAAGGTGTCTGGGTATGTGAACAGTAGGGAAGCAAGACACAGCAAGAGCCAGGGCAAGAGAGAGAATGAGTTGCGGTTGGGAAGTGCTTCGGGTTGCAGCGGGTCATGGTGTGCCTCCCTGCTCTCTGCCTTATGTCAAGGCTTCATTATTCCACCTGCCAAGGTCCTGACCTGCTTTACCAGATTTGGGTGTCTGGCATTTTTCTCAAAAACAGTATGATGTTTGGTTGGTTTTAATACAACAGCCTGTTGGCAACCTGTTTACTTGTAAGGTTGCCACAGTTAGCACCATGCATTATGTTATTGATTTAATTAATTAAGTCTATTCACTGTAAAAAGTTGCTGAAATGTTTGTACTTTTGTCACTGCATGGGTTTAATGGTTTATTGTAAGGTGTCCTGACAGGTGCCATTGATTAAAATGTAACATTATATTAATTACTATTGTTCTTTGAATAATTGTTAAAACAACACTATCTAACTTTCCATAAAAATATGAAAAGCTTTACAATCATTAAATATATATTTTTGCAACATTTTTTATTAAGTTCACCTGACATAAAACCCCTCATTTCCATAGCAGGTGCACTTGGTTCACCAAATAACCAACTAACAGGTCATGCTACCTTCTCCCGCCAAAACTTAATTGGTTATTGGCTATTTCAAAGGACACAAAACAAAACATGTTGAATAGCCCACAGGATTCATTTGGATCTATAATAGAAATATAACATAAACATGGATTTGAGTTGGATTTTCAGAGGCCAATACCAACAGACACAATGGTCAAAGGTCAGACTTTCAATTAAACAACTTTCAGCACCCTATGTCCCAGTCCAAACCGAACATTTTAGACATTTACATTTACTCATTTAGCTGACGCTTTTATCCAAAGCGACTTACATTGTTCTAATGTAATTTCCAGTGTTACAGTCACTGGAGGCAAGGTGGGTTAAGCGTCTTGCCCAAGGACACAACGACAGTATGAACTGAGAGCGGGAATCGAACAGCCTACCTTCCGGTTGGAGGACGACCGCTCTACCCACTGAGCTACTGCCGCCCCTATTCTGGTTTTTATCCTATGAATTAAAATTACCACATAGGACACATGATTTAAAACAATGGATTTTATTATCTCAGGTTCAATTCATATTCTTGGTTGCTACTGTACTTGTCTTCCTTCTTCATCCCCTCCATTCCTTCCAATGCTTTTCCCTCAGGGGTGCATTCTGCAGGTCAACACCTCAGTGGGTGGGGCATTGTGGGCCAGGTGACCTTTGTCTGTCATTGTTTTGCTCCTCTCACCTCACCCAGGGAGAAGTGGAAGAAGCTTAGCGCCTTACACCTGCCACCGGCTTTATTGTAGAACTACTGGAGATATTGGCTTGGGGCGCACTTGACTTGCTTGTGCCAAGAACAGGAGACCCACATCCAACTAATGTGGCTATAGCAAATGGTCACTAGATAAGAATGGAGTAACTTTGTATATGTACTCTTGGGGAGGCAGTGGAATGGTCTTAAACTTTGTTAAGTCGTAATATTACTTGCACAAGACCAGTTGAAAAGCAACTCTGAACAAACTGAACTCAAAGTGACTTTTGAATGCGATTTGCGTTCATGTGCGCAGCATTGAGAGATAAATCAAATGTAGCTGGAGTGAATAAGGGGATGGAGATGAAATGAAATACCCAAATGCTTCCTCCACCGGGGCCTGATTGAGTTCAGGTGGCTGGAAAGTGTCTCACCCAGGGCTAGTTGTCAGTGAAGGATCTGCTGTCTTCTCATCTCTCTGTGCTGCAGGGCTAACTGGTGAACATCGGCGTGTTGCTTTGACGGATGTTTGTGGGCCTCCTGTGTTGTGAGGGGACGGGCCGTTGACACACTTCATATTTCAAAGGCAAGGTCTGAGGAAGAAATGAAGATTGATGCACAGAAATGGCACAGCAGCCCGTCGCCCATTGGATACATATATTATCATTTACACATACGTGACACCTTTGTGCATGTCTCTATATCTATATACACATATGCATGGGCAGGATCCGAGGCGCCACACATATTTACGTGAGGGGGGGCTTCCTCTGTTATTAGAGCCATGTGATATAATTGCATTTGATCTCCAAATAAACAGGGAATCAGTCCATCTCCTTGGTGGAGATGGCAGATGTGATGGACGAGCACATTAGCGGCGAGGACAACATTAGATTTGCTCAAAATTATTGATCTTTTGTTTGCGAGCCAAGTCGGCGATAAATAACAGTGCACGGGAGATGTGACTCATTATCACGGTGCCAAAAGCCCGACAGACCTCTGTCAAAACACACTCTCCTTCCCCCCGCTCTTCCTCCTTGCTTTCATCTCCGTCACTACAAACCAATTTAATCTGTTTTTAATCCTTCCCTCTTTTCTGTCGCCGACGCCTTTAATGCGAGGCCTCACTGTCACTATCTGATTCCCTTAAAATTTTAATCCTGCACTGATAACCCTGTATTATTACATATTACGCATTCCCAGCGAGCAGGACACTCACACATTCAAAGACATATACACACACAAATATGTACACACAGCGTTTAGTGGCTCTCTCAGTGTTTTATTCCTTTTACCTTCTTAGTGAAGAAAAAATCCTTTTATCACACAATGGGTAATTTATATCCATTACCAGCGTTTTCAATCCTTTTCAGCGCGGCTGTCACTGCCTTTGGCACACTCGTGATTAATGTGATCTAATAATAGTCTGCCATTATATTTCCTTTAGTAAAACATGTACCAACATCCTATTCAGCTCCACAAAATTCATTGCCCCTTAAAATATTTTCCCCTTTTCGTTTGAAAGACAAGATTGCTGTTTTTTCGCCCTTCATCTCGTCGCCTCCCAGGAGGAGATTATTTGTTGTGTATGTGTGGGTATGGGTGTTCCTACTATTTTCAGCTGCTTAAAAGAATGATGAGCGGTGCCATGATTCAAGGTGGTTCCTGAGCATCAGTGTTTGTCTTGAGTTTGGCGAGAGGTAAGTGTGTGTCAAGGAGTTAGGATGATCTTATTTACCAGGTGAGCCACCAAGGTACCTACTATAACTACTTATTTTCGGTAAATAATGTTGCTCGGTTTTGCGCTCAACATTTATGTGCACTCTTTTGTGCAATTTTTGCGTACCCAACTGAAGCATATACTGTATTTCATTTATTACTGAGGAAACTTACTGAGTGAATGTGCAAATTGCTGTTTGCTGTTGAGTGGAAAACATTTCTCCTGTTGACCACAATAAAGTAAACATACAAAGGTTTTTTTGTTTAAACAATGATGCTAATGGTGAAAATTCTGACTATTGTCAAAGACTAACCCAAATGTTTCCAAGATTTACTTAGTCACTGTCCATAAAAGACCAAGCAAAATTACTCTAGAATGTTTACATATTAATTTCATTACTCCTATTTCATTTTTCATCCATCCAGTCAGGCATAAAGTCACTTTATGTGCAAATGTTTTTTTTTTTTTTATAAGACCAATTTAAACTGTAATTAAAGTTAAATGACTGACATGCAAACAATATTGTGTAGATCTATTTGCATTAGAAAAGAAACAGCTTGGTTGTAAAACATTTAAAGTAATCAAACATAAAGACAATATGCCATTAGCTACATAGTTCATAGATAATGAGTTTACATACAAAAGGGTGTTCTTTTTATTTTTATTTTAACTTCAGGTAAGATAAGGGCATGACAGATGCTCCCTGTGGAATGTGCATAGGATTAGGTGTGTATTTTCTGTGTGTTGTGTTGTGAGGAGGTAGTCCAGTAGTGGGCTCGGATCCCTCCCAGCCGGACAGCCTGAGCCAGTCTGCCACTCATGGGGCACGTTTCAGACGGGGCGGTGCCAACACACTCACACACACACACATGTATGAAGGAGTGCGCACACATACACACGTGCAAACACAGTCCTGGCTCCCTCCCACAAAGAGGGTTAACCCTTACTGGGTTCTTAGACTTGTATCCAGGATGAACAGGTGGTCCCACAAAACATGGGCATCAATTTCCTCATGACTTATCCCACTGTGTGTCTACATGTGTGTATGTGTGAGGAGGCAGGGCTAGACAAAGACAGAGAGGGAAAAACGAGAAAAGGAGTACACTCGCATATCTAGTTTCGAGACCATGTGAGGTATACCTTGTTTATCCTGCAGCAAAAGTAAAAAAAAAAAAAACATCTAAAAGAATCTTACCTGCTTTGCCTTAGCTCCTGTTTGGGATTTAATAATTGTAAGATGCCTTTAAATACTAAGATAATTTCTAACAAGACCATCATTTAAGGTTATAATGTCTTACCAAACATCTTATTAACTTTACATATACTAGCAGGTAATATATAGTATGTTAATAAAAGCTTGTTAGATATTATCATACATGTCATTTACCAACAACACTGAGACTAATGCAATGCATCAAACTGAAGTTTAAAGCTTATCCTAAACGTCTAGATTGAGTTTGGCACAAGACCAATGTGATCCTACAATAGTATCCATGGAAATTATTGCACTTCCCTTTTCTCTATTTCTTCTTTGTGCTCTTTTGTTGCGTAAGCAGACATAGCATTTTCCATTGCCATTTATTCAATGTTGACAAGCCATGTAGACCAACAGCCAGCTGGAGCGTCCCTTAGTCGAATGGGACGGATGTACAAGTATTTGATTGGCCAAAGATTGCTGTCATTGGATAAATATTCTTTCAACACATTTCACATTTGAGAATGAGTTGGAGCTGCTGTAATGGCTGCCACTCAACAGGCCTCACTGTAACAGCTACACCTTTTGTACATGTGTGCCAGTTTTGTTTGGTACCAGCGTGGCGGGTGTACGAAGCAGCTTGCGGAGGGTCTCGCCTCTGTGTGAAATTGACATCAGATGGCCGTTGTGACGAGAACAATATTACATCCAGCTTCTCTTTGGTGGGAGACGGCTGATATATATGTGTGCCGTGTGAACATTTGTTTGTATGCGTGTGCGGCACCTGACCCCAGTGTCTGACTGCACCAAACACAGCTGTCAACACTTTAAAACCAGCCGTTTTCAGTCGCTCGTTCTTTCAAATCCCTCATTCTCAGATCCCTCCATTAAAGTTAACTTGTATTGAGCCACATCTTATTCCCTTCAATCCGCCTCCTCCTTCTGTCTCAAGTGATCCCTTCCCAGCAAAGAAAATCGAAGGTAAACCACTTCTAAAGCAAAAAACGCTGCACTCCACTTTGAATGTTTTAAATAACACTCTGTGACGAATGAACAGATGCAGCATTGTGATGGGTGCTTTGGTGAAACACGTCAAAATGGCACAGTTAGGAGTTTATCACCTGGACTGTGCTGATAATATAAGTTACACTGTTGAAGGTGGCTGTTACAACACGTAGCTGAGACCTTCTGCCTTTGATAAATGTGCTCTTTCATGTCTGAGGAACACACTCTGCTTTACCGCCTACACTCTTTTGTGATATGTTTTTTTTTTACTTTGCCTACTCTTTAGACCTCAAGTGAAATAGATTTTTTTTTTTAAATGAGTAAGTAAGCATAGAGAAAAAAAAAAGGGTCTGAAGAGATAAACATAAACAAAGCAGGAGAAGGAAGGTTTTGCTCTGAGTCAGCGGCTTTTAGTAAACTCTGATTAAACGAGGTGGGAAAGCACTCGGGATAGTAAATAACAGAGGTGTCAAAATGTTGCTTAATGACCTGGATATCTACTCCATGAAATATGTAGCTGCAGAAGCTGCATTTTTTTACTATGATGCGTTAATGTGCAAGAGGGACTACAGACGTTTAAAACAACTTTCTGGATGAGGGGACTTGACTTAACAGGCGGCAGTGGCAGAGAACAGATAAGAATGGAGACTTTAATTCTTCTAGGTTTTACTGTTTTTCATGGCAATATTATTCTTAACACATTCACAATTATCAGCATCAAGTGTGTGAGTGGAACCTCTTAACATTGCAATAATTGCCAGCTGGCATAATTTAGTATTACATCATTATGGACAAATAGTGAAAATGAAAGGATTATAAAGAAAGTCGGGAAACAAAAATGATACACTCAACACAATCTCTCACATGTTTAAATATATTCCTTTCCAAATTTAGTTTTCAAATTGTATTCTACTTGTAGCAACTCAGTATTGTTTCAATGTTTTCTCCACATCTCCAGAATTATTGCATTATCTTATGTCTGCATTTTATCTAATAATAATAAAAAAGAAAAAGAAAATCATAGAGTTTGAACATTGTGTTTATGCATTCTTGTTTATTGCATGCTTGTTTATTTATTATTACTTTGAAACTGTGCATAAAAAACAATTGATTTGACATAGTATACAGCTGGGGTGCATGGGAAATGTGAGTTGAGAGACAGGACTAAAGCCACTGTGGGCTGAAGGTATTCAGAGGTTATTGCTGCGCAGCCAACAGTGCAGCAGTCGATTCACCTTCCCCTCCTCTTTCCAGGGGGGAAACCCCTTCCTGAGGAGGGGATGCTGAACGCACATGGCGGGAGGGGGGAGTGAGTAGTGGTGGCGGTGAACTCAGCACTTTCCTTATCTTCTCCCTGTGTGTGTGTGTCCCAGGGCTCCCTGATCAGTGGCGACCAGAAGCAGCACAGAAGCTGGAGCAGGCTTAACGAAGCTAAGCACACTGTCACGCTGTCTGAGGGAGCACCCCCACCCGCCGTCTGAGGTGACTCAGGGCTTTCAGGGAATGATCAAGGAGGGAGGAGAGGGGCTGAGAGGAGGGAGGGAAGAGGGTGACAGGAAGGACATAAAGGTATGGGAAAGAAAGCGGATATAGTGCAATTTATTTAGCCCGAGTGTATATGAACACTCAATTTGACACCTTTGTCAAAATAAGTTGGCATTTATATATTCTTCTTCTTGTTCTTCTTCTTGGATGAACCTTTAATTAAGTACATGGTGTATTTCAAAGTTTTATAATTTTTAAAATGTCTCCACATGATGCTGCACGTCATTGTTGCTGATTAGAACGTTAAAACTTTAAACCTCAATTTCTCACTGTTACAGTCTCACAACAATCTAGATAATTAAGTCTGTGGGGATGAGAAGTCTACATGTTGCCTTAAAATAATTCTATATATAAACTATTCCTTAGATAAAATTATAATCATTAATACAAATTAAATACAAGCTATATAAAAAGGAATGCAGATTTAATGTCTTTGCCTATAAATAATAAATAAATAAATAAATAAATTATATATATATATATATACATTTGAAAAAAAATAGATTGCATGTGTAAAAATAAAAAAATATAATAAAAATAAAAATAAATTGGAAAATATGGAGAGTCCAGTTGTCCGTACCATGATATAATCTGCATGAGGTGATGATGATGAGCACTAAGGATCTGAGGATCATCATTAAACTGACACATGCGCAAACACACACACACACACACACACACACACACACACACACACACACACACACACACACACACACACACACACACACACACACACACACACACTCATGGAGCATTTGGCCGGGACGTCATTGTATGTGGATATACAGAAAGTCTGCATTGGCATTTTAACAGATTATACCTACTTAATCCCATCAGTTATCTGTTGTGGCGAGCTTACTCTGTCTATCTTCAAGTGCAAGCCGGTTGCCTCTTATCTGGTTTGTCATTTTGTACTGAATGTATAGAACTTATGTAATATACTGTGCGTGTGCTTATGTGTTGACCTACAATGCACAATGTGAGAAAGGTCAGGGGGAAATTGAAGCCTAAAAACCTCTGGAAATGTGTGTGACTTAAGCATAACGACTGGAAACCCTGCAGGCTGGTGTGACCTGACCATGCTCTGAGGAGAAAGCTTAGTTCATGCATCAGCTATTTCTTGTCCCACTGTGGAAATGTCTTTGCCATCATATCAAGGATTTCTAACTAAGGTGGGGATAAGTATGACCGAGTGCATGCCCAAGTGATTTATTCCAACTGATATTAAACTTAAGATTGACTGCAATGATGTAAAACGTTAATGTAATAACAGGATGACAAAGTTAGTGAAGGTTTCCTGTCTTCTAGCACCTTCCCTCATCCTTCCCTTTGCTAAATTTGGGCACTGACACTTAAATGGATTTGCTATAATTCACGTGCCAGTGAGAGGACATATACATGCGTCTCTGTGTTAGTGTGTGCGCTGTGTGTGGTTGTAAAGTGAAGCATTATGGCAAAAAAATGCCTGAATAATTTAGCGCACACATTATTTTTGAATGCCATTCTTTACAATCCGACTGCGTCACTCTTACAAATGTCGGAAAGTTCAGGGGATTTTGTAGGGCGCCTGTGAACAGTGAGTGATGGCAACCAGTCGACTCTTAGCTCCTTCTTGTCTCCCAACAGTTCCACGCGATCCCTGCACCGTGGAGTATTCCCTTTTCGGAGTTAACGCCATGGCAAATCGAAACAAAAATGGCTACATATTTTATTTATGTGTCAAAAGTGCGGTGAAAAAAGGGTAGGAAGGAGGGGGCAGGGGCGGATCACTCTATCCCTGAGTTGATATCTCTCCATCCGTGCGGATCAATTCTCCCAGACAGAGGGAGATGAGAAAGGAGCGCGCCGGAGGAGGACGGAGGGAGGTATAGCGCTGAAATGGTGGTCGTATTGATCTGTCAAAGAAATACAGCGTTGCGTGTTTTGCTTAAACGTCCACATAAACCTGAGCTGTCAGAGGTGGGAGGGCGTGTGCTGACATCTGGCCACACAAACATAGATTGTGGATTTTCTGCTTGGGTTAGCTGTACGCAGTCTCACCCGTCAACGTCACAGGGAAACAGGGAAAGTAGGCCCTGCTTGTTCGAAACCTTGTCACATTTCAGTGACTTATGGAACAAAGGCGCAAATACAGGGACAAAAAAAGTCTACAATTCAGAAATACTTAATTAGTTTGACCTACATAATTTAGTGTGACCCTGTACTTTCTGTATGCTCCACTAAATCTTTAAAATAAGCCAACTTTATTAATGTTTTTAAACCCAAAATCTAGCTTAACTCATTTTTATATGCTTTCTCTGATTCTATATCAATACATACCAATCATTCCTTTTCAGAAACTTTCAAGCATAACTCAAACCATACCATGACTAAACCTTTGGAAATGATGGTTTAAATCTATTCTTGCGTTTCCATTGATTAAGTCAACAACTAAAACAGAACACAACCAGGATTAAAGTAAGACTAAACCTGAACAGATCCAAGACTTAAGCACAATTAAACTCGGGCTAAAAAAATTTGCATCAGAACTAAACACAGAATCAAACCAGGACTTAATAAAGAACTAGTTCAAGAACTCTGCATTTTTTAAAGGCTTATATACTTTGAAAGATACTAGATTCTGTTATTTTAATTGACTTATACACAACCTTTTCTCCAATCTTTACTTGAATCTGCCTTTTCCAAAATAGCACTTACAACTTGACACCAGTCTATCCCCTGTCCCTTCCAGCCAAAAGTCTGTTTTTTAAACATAGCCGTGCATCTGCAGCTGCTTAGGCTCATCACATTCCTAAATTATGAATAACTACTGCGACCTTGCTTACAGTGAAAAGCAAATACACTACAACATTTTGTTAAGATGTAACCCCAATTAAGACCACCCACGCACATGTAGCTCAGCGTGATGAAATGCAAGCAAAATGACTAAACGACTTTATGCTTAATTGGTTCAAGGATCCTATCATGTTTATCCACTTTTAAAAAATGTATCCAGTGCCATATTTGACCATGGGGGAATAGAGAAAAGCCATGTTCCATTCTGTGACTACATACCTGGCACAAGGACAAGAGTGGGGGAACTGGGGGAGTGAAATTAAAGAGCAGTTAAAGAAAACCGGAGAAAAGAGCAGAGTGTGTGCACAGGGCCATAAAAGGGATAGTTTAACCATTGATCGAGAGCAGTGGTAGAAATGGCAGCTGTAAATCAATTTTATCTTGGAGCAGCTAAAGAGTGTTTTCTAATGAGGTTAATGCCACATAATGGCTAAATTCCTCTGCTCAAAAGATGCCCTCAAGGTGGTGGCGAGAGATAGATGTCGCCGTGGAAAGCTTAATGCCTCGCTAAACAGAAGGATTCCTTTTTTGTCAGGGACTTTGTTTCCAAAATGATGTTAAACCTGCATTTATTCAAGGGTTTCAGGGGGTCATTCTATCATCCACAATACCTTTGTCTAGACAGTCTGTGATATACAGAGACAGGCCCACTTTGGAGAAGATGGGTTGATTCCAGGTACGGCTTGTCTATAAAACAGTTGACATTCCTTAATATCTTTATCATTCATAAAAAAAAAAAGATATTAGTTTGTAGTCTTAAATTGAACCATGTATTTAAAAAGGTTTGACTATTTCAAATGCCTCAAAGTCAAAGTTGTCCAAGTAAAAAAAGAGCAGTGTAACATAAGAACAAGTGTTTGCGACAAAGACACATTTTATTCCTTATCAACTAAATGTACTGAGAATTTTACAGTATAGTGATGTAATAGATCTTGCGGAAAAGGTCCAATACTAATAAAATAATAGAGGACATATTCTATTAACGCAGAGTCAGACATATCTCAGTCATGCGCAGTATAGTACTAATAAATCCCCATGTGTAGCTTAACATAACTTTGCATTTGCGTTTTACAATAGTGTGGCTCTGCTTAGCACTAGGCAGCAGGTCAAACCAAGATGGGTCTGGCACTGCCCCCAAAAATCAAACTGACCCGGCACTAATAGATTATAAATCAAGCTTGACCTCTGGCAAATAGTGTTTATGAAATCTTTTTATGTCATGGGAGATGAGGCCTGAGTACTGTAGCGCAAAAAGGCTTAGCAATAGCAACAAAACAAACATCTCACTATTCACACAAATACTGCTTCCACAATCATACACATTTGTTCCCCCAAAATATACTCTGCACAATGTCAAATAATCATATAATGTCACTGTTTTCCAACTGAAATGGGTTAGGTAAAATGAAAGGTTATAAAAGACTTTGTGCACTATGTGTGCACATTCATGTGTATTTCAGAACATCCTATTATTTTCTTGAATGTAGTCTGAGTTTCTTACCAAATGAAGATGCTCAAAGTCTCATAAACCAGTATACAGTAGGTCCGCATTATCTGGCACCACTGAAGGACTGTTGATGTTGACACCACAACAGTTTCACATTTAGAGGTTTTTGAGTTTGTTGTTTCAAGCTATCCAGCCATTTCTAACTAGCATTTAATTAGCAGCTTGACTGTATTTTCCATCGCAATGTGGTGGCTAACTGTCTTGTTGGATTACATCTGTTTATTGGAAATATTGTCCTGATAACAACAACCCACAAAATAACACATTTTTTCAATATGTAACAGCCAGTTATATATGTATGGAGTTTAGGAACCAAAGTCAAAGAGGTAAAGCAATTATTATTTTTTTTAATTGTATTGTTTTCAGGCTGTCATTTATACGTATACGTATACTTATTTTCTACTTGAAAAGTAAAATTGTATACATACAGGAAACAAGAAATACTGCTTCAAACATGTAAAAATGAAAACATGAAACAAAGCAAACCCAGGATAGTCTGCTGCTCCTCATTGATTTGTTTGTTTTAATTTTTGTCTGACATAGGGTCCCAAGATGTGGGGTCCCAGATTCAGACTTTTTTGTCCATGTTGAGTTTTTTAGGCAAAGGCTGCTTTACTAGAATTGACCTTGGGCCTAGGCTAGTCTACAATGTGTCTCAAAAAAACAAATCTGGCACATATAAGCAAAGTATATTTTTTATAAAGTATTCCATTTGCTGCTACTGGTCAGTACAGTTTTTGTGTTTATTTTTAGCCCTATTGTTTCTCAAACTCCTCTGTACTTTCTACTTAGTTGGAACATGAGGACTCTCAGAGAGTTCATAACTGGTACAAGCACAACCGATACGGTCAGGGATTCCCAAAGCATCCGGTATCAAGACTAATCACAAGTTTGCTAGCTAGCATGTCAGCAGACACAGATGTGTTGAAATATTACATTACACAAATTACATTAGATAATAATGGATTGTAATGGAGGCATAAGGAATCCTCTTTGTCTTCGCTGAGAGTGATTTGAGAAGTCTGGAAGCTGTAGACCAGACTCTTAAGTTTGTTGACCGAAAGCACTTTGCAATCAGCAAGAGTTTTTTTGCAATGCCAGTACTTAATGGGTGTGGGATTGACTTGATTTGAGTTAGGCCTCAGTAGTTTTAAAAGTGCTGTAAAAATCCTTAGGCAGACTTGCTTTTTTTGACAATACAAAAGACAACAGCTCACTAATACGATATTAAAAATGAGTCCAACCAATGCTCAGCGTGAAACTTAAGGAAAAGTTCATCTACACAGACCTCTTGCATTGATCACTGGGGCCCTGAAGCTATTATCATGATCTAATTAGGTTTAACATAAGTCTGTGTCATGGCCCGGTGCAAGGCTGCCTTGTCCCCAATTCTACACTTTCACCGCATCCCTTTTTAAAAATAGCACACATTTGCCACACATAGATGCAACGCTACACTGAGCTATAATTTGAGAAGTTCAATTGAAGTTGTAGAAATGATTGTTTCATTAGGAAAAGTGTTATTGGCAATGTAATGGCAATATAAAATTATATGAGGCAAGCTGGATTGCACATATGGATTGGGTATGGCTAAAAGAAAAAGTTTGATAGGAAAATTTTTTGGTTCCTTTTCAGTTGAAATGGTTCTGTGGTTCGGTTTATCGCATTTAAAGCAACTGTGTTTGTTTTTATGGGCTTTACTTAATGTGACTAGAAGGCAGTCAGAAGATTCAACATCCAGTTTAAGAAAAGCACCTTCAATAATATAAAGGCTTTCAGCGGCAGTTGCCAAAAACTCACGTTACGCTCCCAATCCCCGCAACAACATAGCTACTTTTTTTATTTTTATAAAAGTAAATCTGGACCATTTTGTCGTATTCATTCATTACATCAAACCCAAGTTTAAAGCTTACTTAAAAATTCTAGCTCTAATGCAATAATGCACTCAACATCTCATTTTGTTATTGTGTGTGTTTCTCTTTGCTTCCCTTTTTCTCAATTTTCTTTTTAACACTTTCTGGCAACTTTTATTCAGTGTTGGTTAGCTATGTGGACCAGCAGCCAGTTGGGTGTGTCATTTTATTCAAATGGAAGCAGACGTAATCTTAAGTGTGTAATTGATCAATGCTTGCCGTCTTGTCATCATCTAATAAAATCCTTTATAAACTGATAAAGCTTGGATGATGTCTTAAGATGTGAGAGCATTCTTAATACCATATTATGCCTTACATTTAATTCTCAAAAATAAAAAAAACGAATCACGCACTAGACATTCAAATTAAAATATCTGTTTGTTCATTTCTGTCTTTCCTAACCATTCCCAGTTCTGCAAGTTCTTCCACATGACCTCCAAATAAACTGCTTGCAGACATTGTTTGGCTGGAAAATATTTCAACCATTTCATTTGTATTTGTTGTAAAACTCAAATTTCCCAAGTAATGCTATTCTAAGCTTAAGCCAGCTCAACTTTCTCTCTGTGTTCTTTTCTGCTGGGACGAGTTCTATTACCACTTGCTCACCAAAGTGTAGAAGGTGAAACTCACAGCTCGTGACCTATTAAGAGGACCTTTAAGGTGTACCCATTAATACAGCTGTCAAGAAGATTCTATATTTATAATAGAATACTATATTTAATTTGTTTTATGTAGCTTATATCTGGGCTGGGGTGCTTTAATACAGCTGTGAATTACCTGCACTGACACCTTATTCATTTTCACCATGATTAGCTGCAGTGGTGTGCATGGCTGGCGCAGTGGGTGGCTGTGGCCCAGTGCACACACTCATGGGCTCATTATGCCATCGCGCAGGTGGAATAGAATGACACACCTACCCCCGCACAGGCAGACGGCCGCGCATACAAGCAACTCGTCAACATGAAAGCTTGCACACAAACTTTATACAGTGGGCCCTGTTGGCCTCTTCACAAAGCAACTTTTTTTCAAATAAGCATCCACTGTAGTGTTATTATTTCAAGGCCAAGCCGAGGAACCATGCTTCAGTCCCCGTATAAGGGAAGGCAAGTATAAAAAAAGGTGTTAAGAGGACTCCCCTCCCTCTTCTCTACTTCTTCTGGTTTTATGAATAGTGGCGGTAAGAGAGAAAAGCATATACTCCTTTCGAATGTGTTCATGCTTTCTGAAGGACCACTCTCGCTAGACGAGGGCCTTTTTTCTCCCCCCTCCCTCCCTCTTTTGATTGATATGTGAAATCCGTCTCTCTGCGCTGCTCTAAAGGCAGTCCCTGTGTGTGTCTGAAAGGTGCTCATTGTTGAGTAGAAACCACTTTGTCAAGAAACAATCCTGTTCCCAAGGAAGCCGAGAATGTCTTAAAAAAGATACAGCCCCTCATTGTAGACACCGAGGAACTTTAATTTTGTGTGTGAGGTCATTTTAATCCTGATGAATTTTTATAGTGGCCGTTGTAGTTCAATAGCTGCTCGGCCTAATGCTCTAAAGGAAGGGACAAAATAAAGGAAGAATGGCTACGAATGAAAAACCCACCCACAGGCACGCTGAACAATCCTAAACTTAAAGTATTGCAGGGAGCGAGGAGGAAGGGTACAAGGCTTTGTTGATGGACACTTTGGGTTGTATTTAGGATCTACAAAGCAGATTCTGTGAATGGGGGCTTGATTCCTGCTACAAGGTTTAAAATGCTTTGCCTTAAGATAGATTTGCCACGGATAGCGCTTGTATAGTGTAATCTCCTAGAGCACAGTAGCTGATGTGGGTAAAACCACCCAAGAAATCGCCTCTGAACTGATGCCAAGGAGGAGAGGCAACGAGCTCAAACACAAGCGCGCATCTGTGACACAGCTAATGGCATGATTGAACATACTTAATTGGTATTATGGATTTCTCCAACCTGACTTTATCACATTTGACCTTGGCAAACATTCACAGCGGAGGATCTGTTGTATTCTTTATGATAATAGATCGCTAACCTCTTAAACTTCTCCTTTTGTGTAAACTAATGGAGCTATTTGAGCAGCGGTTTGTCTTTTCATCTGAGCCGCTTGGCTGTTTTGTAGTTGGTTCGCCCTCTGGCCTCTTCTAAGGTTTCGAATGGATGTGAGCCTATTAGGCAGACTAGTCGCAAAGTAAACAAGGGCCGGCAGAAAATACGACTACCCAAACGCATTACACTTTTCTGTACCGATTTCCTTCAAATGAAAGGCAAATAGATGTTGTCGCTTACTTGTTGTATTCGGTGGCGCTGTCACAGGAGGCTTTCTCGTCACCATTGTGCCTAAATGGAAACTGAATCTTGTTTGAGAAACGGCAGGGTGAGACCAAACAGCATGATTCATAATGGTTATTTATGTAGCGTGTAGCTGAGACTCAGCAGGGTGCAAAAGCATGGTCTTCACTAAGTACATCTCTTCCTCTTTATTTTTTTCCCGGCCAGTCTTTTTGGATAAATGTAACTTCTATGGATACTGAAAATATATCTTGTCAGTGTTTTGATCATCACCAAATATAATGAGTGTAGGAGTCTGCCAGTTTTGAGCTAAGAATTGAGGTGCATTGAAAGTTTAACTGTAAAAAACTACACACTATAAATAATTTGGCTTTAAACAACTATCTAACCTTCAAATAAACACCAGGCAAAAACATGCACTCTTTCCTCTTGCTGTCCTTTTATTCCTTCCTCTGGTTCCCCTCCTCCCCTTTTTCCCTCTGTTCGGAGATGCAGGGATCCAAGTGCGCGATGGTGCATTACTAAGGACACCTGCTCTGCCGATGTGGCCAGGCAGATTGAGTGCACGATTGTGTGAGCGCTGTGCATGTGTGCATTTATTCATTCATCAATTTTTAGGCTGAGACTGGGACCAAACCTATCAAAATTGTTCTGAAGTGAATCTGTCCATTTCTGCCTCAAATTATGCATAATGGGTTTTTAATTTACTGCCCCACAACTCGCCCAAACTGTGCCCTTCTCAAGGTTTGGCACCTCAACCAATAAGAATCCATATCATGTCATTTAAAGAATGGTAGGTACTCTTAAGGTCTTTTTTGCTGTTAATGGACAGTGGCAGTAGAGGAGAAGTCTATAGTCTCCTCATCCGGACAAATATGTGTATATATTTAGTAAAAAACAACATTGTAACATGACTTTTACCCTTTTTAGAATGTTCTGACTGGATTTTGTTTTCATAGTTTATCAATGTTTAAAATGCATATGAATGTTCTTTAGTATGGATGGTGTTCAAGTGGACAACCGGGTGAACCATTAAGCAGCTCACACTATAAAAAGTCTGCTTACGTTCTTTTTAAAGAAAACCTGACTCTATTTGCCTTACATTAACTTTTCTAAGACATCTTTTACAAAACGCTGAAGTTCAAAGCCCTGGAAGGTACAATATGTTCTGTTACATTATATTTTGTTATATTTTGCCCACTAAGGGTAAAAAGAGTGCGACCAAAGGAGGCGAAAGGGATTCTTAAAGCAATACTTCGCTGTTTTATTAGTGTCCTTTGAATGAGATGCGTGCCCACCCCCTCCCCCTGTGCCTTGTACTCCCATCGCACCCCGACCATCATACAAAAAAATTCTTATTCACTTAGTATGTAGGTCACATTACAGTGGTGTCTAGCTATTGGACATGGGCTTAGATAACTGTTTGTCGAGTATTAAATGCTTTCGCTGCCTCAGCAGCCTCTGCCACTGGTATTTCTCACACAGCTGTGCAACTGAAAGGAGGCAGCGCCACAGCAAAAACCATGTCACACACATACACTCACATGCTTTCAACCTCTGATGTTTTTGTGTATAGTTCAAAAAATCTCGTTTGCATAAAACATTCACTTTTCTCATAAGAAAGTGCCTTATGTGAAGTTGAAAACTAGTTGTGAATAAGAGTTTAAGCCGCATCTGTAAATGACGGTTGTGCTGTGGTGAATAGGAGCTAAACCCATTGACCTGAGGTGCCAACTCAAGCAGATGAATCTTTGCTTTTCTTTCCTCTTATCCCTGTTTGCTTTGGGTGACCTTGCACACCGGCCCTGATGCACTGTGTTCACATAGCACTGGCCTAATGGCTTAGATAGGCCCCAGCTCAGCCAGTACTTTCCACCAAAAACACCCCTCCACTTTCTGTTCAGTCCTTCCCTCCTCAAACGTTCACTGCAACGTCCGATTTGAAAACAGTTGGGCAGGGGGACGAGGCCCAGGAGGAAATTGCACCTGCTTTTATAGCAGCGGGATCCAGGGCAGGAGTGAAGTGTTCACTTAAAACTGAAAGGCGGTAGACAAGAGGGGCACCTCGCTGCTGTGCATCTTTGCCCTCTGTTGTCTTTGCACAGAATGAAAGATGCTAGAAGTGTGTGTGTGTGTGTTTGTGAGTTATCCTCCCTTCTCTCTGTCCTTTGTATGAAATGAGCCCAGATGGTGATTGATTTTTCAAGTGCTGACATCCCTGCTTGAGAAGCACCCCTCCTTTTTACAAACACACACACATACGCTTCTTTGTGCCGAACAAGTGAGGCACACTAACATCGCAGTGCCATCATCATCTTTGTGACTGCCAGCAACCACCATTGATTGTCAAAACTGTGCATGCAAACAAACAGTCACACACACATCTCTGAGACAAGAGGTCACTTTTTACCTGTATTTACACACGTGTAGTGTTCATCGATAGAAATTGTGGCCAAACTAAATGAAAACTCTACTTGATGCACTTTAAATGTAAATTATTAGAGAATAAAGCCAACAATTTGATGCTGGCAACTCCTCAATTGTAACACTAGTCTTTTTCTCAATTTTCAATCTTTGTAAAGTGAACACATTTTGGATTACTATTTGGACAAAGAGAACAATTTAATGAGTTGGAATTGGAGATTATTATGAACATTTTGTTCTTTTTTCTACCATACCAATAATCAAAGTAGTTAATCAGTCATCCAGTGCTCATCAGCTCAATCAATAATGGAAAAAATAAAGTTTTGAAACAATGCCAATGTCCAGAATTACTGAATGCTCTGTTTATAGTCCTCTACAGTCCTCTGAGTTTTTTTTTATGAATTAAAAAATCACAGTGTGTAAAATCACAATAGTCATTTGACTTTAAATATTCTCTTTGTCAAAGTAAATGTAAAATTGAATTCTATTATATGATGAAAACTGGACAATTAATTTGACCAGCGAAATGTAAATGTAAATCCCATGAAGCATTGTTGCAATACACTCAGCATTTGGTTATATAAATACAAGAAAACTGCAGAAAGACATGCCCATTTTAAATGAAAACAATACATACGCTTTAATACATAACAAGAAGAGAGTAGTGCATTATAATTAATGCATTGTATAGAATCTATATTATGATAGAGTGTTTCCGTGGTGACAAACGGAGGACAGATAGAGATGGCAGGCACGACTCGCTTTAGTGACAGAGAGCTGTATGCCACCGCAGCCCCATTGAGTTAAAGTGGCTGTGTGGCTAAATGATGTCATTGGCTAACTAGGCGTTCTCAGGCCATTGCCTCTGTTTGCGTGACTAAATACATACAATTAAGGCCTCGGCACTTCTCAATCTCTGTGAACTCATTGTTATCCCCGGGTTCAAGTGCACTGATAATGGGGGCCGGAGGAAAACAGGCGTAGCAGCGAGAGAGAGACAGAGAGCTGGTGGGTAAAATAGACATCTCATTATTAGTGGCATTCTCTTTCGCCCCAACAGCGCCACAAAAGCCTTGCTCACTCATCTGTTTCTATTGCTGCATGCTTCCCCCCACACTCCTCCTCTGGCTTTTTCTTGTTCTCTCATTTTTCATTTTTTTACCTATTTTATAATGATCTAGAAACATTTGTCCTCTTCTTCTGTCTATGTTGTCTATGTTATGTGAGGATACATTGTTTAAGCAGTATTTTCCCCCGTACACTGGCCGCTTTTCACTCCGAGAGCAAAGTATGACGCACACCTTTTTTCCATTGTAACCAGTTGCATGTGGTGAATAGGACGCTCTCTTGTCACACTCCCTCCCTTCCTCAGTCCCCCCCTTTCTGCTCCGCTTAATGCCACCTCGAAATGCATCATTAGACAGTTAGGCTGCTGTGAAAGTGGTCGAACAGTGGACGCGCAGACAAACCGAAAGGAAATAGCTCGTTTAAAAAGGGAGGAGCTTTGTGATTGTTCTACCAACTGCTAGTTTTTCATGACTTACTCTAAACACAGATGACAATATGTAACTAAAAATCTGTTCAAATTCTCAATAAAAATGACAAATATCAATATTACACATTTATTATTGACCACCTCACACACCCATACACCTCTAAATTACACAGTTGATATTAGTCTAAGCGGTAGAAGATGGATGGATGGATGGATGGATATTAGTGTATATTTTTGCTTCATTTACCTTTGTTAAAACATTGCAAGTATTTTTTCAGACAAATAAATAACACATGAATGTCTGCTTGAGGGACCCTTTAAAATTAGCTGCAAGTAAAGGCCTTCTAAATGAGAGGTCACATTGTGGTCCTCCTCCCTCTGACACACATACACACACACACACACACACACACACATTCTCTCACACACACTCGCAGCAGATCGGGTGTAATAGTCTAAAGCGAGACTTCCCTGATGGCCCCGACACTTGACAGTGATGCCCTCAAGTCTCAGAGAAAACTCTGTAACCGGAGAACGATTGCTTCTGTCTGTCTTGAGTAACCGGATCGCCACGCCGTCCTCCCTGCCCACAGCCGCACACACACACCGTCACTGTAATCCACACACACTCTCACTCACTCAGCAGACACTGGGATCAGATTTTCACCAACACTTCCACGGGTGTATTCAGATTTACAGCAAACTACTAGCCAGAGATCAGCGGAAAGTCAGTCACATGTATACAGCATCCTGTGAGTGTGTGTGTGTTCTTGTGGCGTGACCCCCGGAGGAAAAGGGTGTCTGAAGACAGTGGGGGGTGGCAGCGAGGGCGGCCGTAGTCTAGGTAAATGGATCTTATTTAGCGGCGCGTCAACACGTGTAAGGAGGCCTACGGCTCATTACTCTGGGCCCCGATCCTCTTCGCTTCCACACTGATGGATGGCAAAGGCTGCTGGGAGGAGGGGGAAGAGGAGGATGAGGAGGGGAGGGTGGTGGGGTGTGAGAAGGAGAGCAGGACGGACATCGACCCAACCCTCCTTAACTTCCCCTTCGCTGCCCTTTTGCTGTTCACTTCCTCTCCTGCTTTTCCCTTGTTTGCTTTTAAAGTAAATTTCATCTAATGAAAGACCACGCAGACTTTCAGTGTACTCAGCTAATACATTCCCGCTTTTTCTCTATTTTAAGAGCTATATTAACAGCACAAGAACTGAAAGAACATTTCCCATAATATCTTTATAAAAAAGGCTACAAGAACGTTATGCATGGGAGGATTAGAAAAGAAAGTTCTGTTCTCTGTAACTCCTATTGACCTTTGAAGTGCCATAAATACATTTCACACGATTGACATTATAAAAACAAAGTATTTTTGTCAATAAATAAAAGCAGTCCTTTCAAAGTAAAAGCCAAAAATAGTTTGCTGTTTACCACGTATGCTATATTGTCTGCAAAATTCTCATTCATCAGGTCATACTAGAAAGGATTAGCCTTCTCAGGTCGCCAGTTTCAATGATGATGCCAAAGAACAGCATTTGCTCCCATACAATGTGTAAAGATCCTAAATCATTACTTGAGGCATGGACTTACTACAGAAACATACAGTATGTTATAGTCAACCCCATGTGTGTTTGCAACAATGAAGTAATAGACAGTCCTTTAATGGGTGCAAAACTGTAACTGTAAATATGGATTGCAAAAATTAGCCTTGAATTTCTTTTTTTTTTTTTATAGTTTTACAGAAATACAATTCAAGCGAGAACAAAGCAGCTGTCAGTCCACTTCCGCATGTACAGTGTTTTTCAAAGCCAGTCCAAAAAAGCAGGGATCAAAGTGGGATAGTAACAATTCATGCATCCATCTTTAATAAGATCTAAGTGAAAAGAAAGGAAGGGAAGAGACAGAGGGCAGACGGATATTTTCATTGTGATTCTACTAGTGGGTTGTTTAAACAAGGAAACAAACGCAGATTCATATCATCATTGCAGTCAACTTCAACCTTCTGTACACTCTGTAGGTGGTAGCTCCCAACTGTTGCTTTTAAGCTCTTCGAAAGCCAACCTCAGAATGTGTTGAACTTTTAAACCCCTTACATTAGCTTGCTGACACTTAATTGCTACCAGCACACAAACCTGCACTATAAATGTCTCAAGCCTGACACACAGATACCACGCAAACACACACACACACACACAGCGCCTTTAAAAGCACTGAGTCAAGTCTTTTCCTCTTAGAGCATTCCTCTCATTCATGGAGGCAGAGCCCTCGTAGTGAAGCGCTTAATTGGCTGCAGATTGCTCTTTAACCTCAGGGTTACACCACACACACGTTCACAGAAGCGCGTGTACTTACCACACATACACACACCCAAGAAGGACTTGCGCAGCCTGTTAAAGTCTGAGACGGAAAGGAGTGTGGTTTTTACAACTCACTTGGGAGGTCATAGGTCAAAGGATTTGTAACTGACAATCTCTAAGGATCTGTCACTCAAGGCTAAGAAGCTGGTGGCTACTGCACACACATGTTTATCTACAGTACATTTATAAATAACAAAATGCCAGTGTCATTTCCATTGACTGTTGGAATAGTGGACCATGGGATAAGCTGTCAGCCTGGAAATATTATACAGAAATGAAGTATGGCTCCATAAAGTACAGTTTACATTGATTTATAAAAAACTGTTTTAGGAAGGTTATCTGGTGATTCTTTTAAGCATTGCACATGAGCACCAGCTGTTACATTAGCACCATGCTAGCTGTGGCAGCTTTACTTTGTATTTATGCTTTAGCAGGCAGTCAAGATTATGTTAAACTAGTATTTGAAGGGTTTTACTAGCAATTAGAAAGGTTTCTAATTGTTTCGACACTGAAGGCTAAGATGCTACATCAAAGTGAGGGTTGGCTCCAAGAAGCACTCAAAATCTCATTGACTTCTATCTTCTTACACCAAGACTAATTTATATATTTATTTATTATTTTTATCCATTTCACACGGCTCTGACATGATCAAACCAATCAGCGGTTATTTTAGTATCCATGGGGCTAGGCCAACAGAAGCTGAAAAGTTATGTAGTGTTGCTTTAAGTTGGTTCAGTTTGATTCTGTCTTGCCAGTCACCTCTGTTCGTTTAGCCCAAATGGGACGTCTCACAATCCCACAGCTTTCCCTTTAGCCCTGTGTCCAACTGGGCCCCGCTGCGACAGTTTGGCCCTTTAGTTGCCTGCCCAATGGGATATGTGTGTCTGTGGATCCGTCCTACTGGGACTACTGTGCTTTCTCTCTCAAAACACAAGCTCTGACTGTTGCTGAGATGAAACCCTGGCTTGAGAGAAGGAGGAATTACAGTTTATCAGTGTTTAGAGAATACTTGGACCGGCATCTGCTGCTTTTTTGCTTTTTGACATGACGCCCTGTAATTGTAGTGGACATTTAAAGATTTCTACACTGATATTTGTCTGTTTTTCATGCATCTGTGGGTGTCTCTTTCTCTCGATTCTTATTGTTTATCATACACAGCGAATATGCTTTTCCGCATGACTCACCCTTCTTTTCCCAAGAATTAAGATTTGTGTGTCTCGCTCCCAAATTAGCTTTTACACTTTTATCCGAGCGCATGAAGGAACTTACTGTTAATATGATTGTGTTCGATGGAGAAATGAAAAGAATAATAGGGCAACGATTGTGGGAGAGATTGAGAGAAGGAAAGAAAAAGAAGTGAGTAGCTTAGGCTTTAATGCTCTTTGTAGAGGCGTGTGTAGATGTAAAACAGACAGAATTTTCTTAAGTGGAACATTGAGGCATCTGGCTTTATGAATTATAGTTTGCAAAGCGGAAAGAGTTAAGAATAATTTAAAAACGGAACAAAAGATGCTGGTGGAGACTGTGTAATGCCTGCCAG
Organism: Perccottus glenii; assembly: GCA_024416835.2. Taxonomy (NCBI): domain Eukaryota; kingdom Metazoa; phylum Chordata; class Actinopteri; order Gobiiformes; family Odontobutidae; genus Perccottus; species Perccottus glenii. The sequence goes on from CM044548.2 coordinate 6,295,478, forward strand.
TCCTCCCATTGTAAGCTTATAAATGATTAAGCTACTGTAGCAACAAGGGCAGATCATATTACAGACGCCATTTTGTTAGTTCCTCTCACAATCTTTCATATCTCCACCAGTCGTTTACCAGATCTATTCCAATTAGGATGATGACGGTGTGTGTATTTATGTGTGCGTGTGGGCGGGAAGGGGGTTAGTTCAGGCGGGGTGGCATGCTCAAGAGTTAATGCCACAAATTGTTGTTAGATGCAGGTCTCCCTCTGCCATGCGTTTTGGACAGGAAAGCAACGTGATTGGCTTTGTGCAGTCTTCCTGGCAGCCGACACCACCTGACATCTGTTCCCTCCTAACCACTCAGACTTATCTCCATCAGGGAACACACACAAATACAGGCACAGAACCGACACGAGCTGCACAAAACCGACAGACTTTAACACACATTTCGCCATAATGGACAGTTCACGGTGCCAGTTGTTTGTTTGAGAGAAAAGAAGACATATCTAAGTAGAAAGAAATGACTCTCAAACAAATAATTACGCACCCACTGTTTGTTCTGTGTATGCATTTTCATGTGTGTTTAAATTATAAAGGGAAAACTGGCAAGGGTTGAAAGACATGGAGAAAAAAAAACTGATTTGCTTATGCATTCAGGGCTGATTGTGGCGCTGTAGCAAATCTTATTGCATTGCTAATTTATATTATTGGCGGCTGAGTCCCTGGCACAGAGGCCGAGGCGTATATCTTAGACATGTGGAATCTGAAGGCAGAGTGGCATGAACACTCACCGCGTAGACGGATAAAGAATTTCAGACAGCTTTGAGTCTCTTAAGCAAATAACAAACTGGCAAATGTGTTTTTAACTTTGAGATGAAAGAAAAGATGGGTAGATGGGAAAATAGGGTGGCAGTTTATGAATAGGGCAACCTTCTTTCTCAAGTCTACTGGGACACGGGATCTTAATGTGGTAATAAAAGTATAATGACAAATGGTTATGTACGGACAAGAACACATTAGGTTATGCAGAGTTCTGTGTCATATGAAAAAGTAAAAATAGGAAGAATAACAGCACATTCAATTGTTAATATAACTGTAACATACGTTAATAAATACCAATAAACCAAAGCTTTTCTCTGAACTTAACCAAAAAATGCTTTGAACACATCAAAAGTCAAACGTAACTCTGTGAAACAAACTCTGGATATCTATACAGTGCACCAAAGTGCAAACACAGATCTGTGCTGTGGACATGCTCAGCCGTTGAAAATGCTGTTGGATGTCTGCCATGCCAATAAGGTTATTAAAACCCGCAATTTTTAATGACAAATGAGCTTAATGGCTCAGGTGGTAGAGCGGTCGTTTGGCGGTTCAATTCCTGCTCTCCCCATACTGTCGTTGTGTCCTTGGGCAAGACACTTAACCCACCTTGCCTCCAGTGACACAGCACTAGTGTGAAAATGCTGGGATGCCTAAAACAATTTGCTGGCATGTTTATATTCATGTGGCTGTGTCTTATGTATGTTCATCAACATGCACTGTCCCATTAAAAAAATATATAAACCTGAGAGCAAAGGTCTACTCCGAAGCACACAACTTTTCAAATCTGTCTTTTTCTGAAACAGTGGTGATAAACTGTAAAGCGTCTACCACTAATAATATATACCTGAACAAAAACAAGATCACCTGCTGTTTGCTGTTTACAATGCAGCAAGTCTCTGCAGCTGTAGTCCAAAGTTGCAGTTCTGAGGAATGAGAATGTCATCTTTGTACAAACAAATGGCCAAAACACAACAGAATCTTATTGTTTTCTATGAAAATCATTGCTGTGTAAGCAGCCTCTTCTATTCCCTCAACCTGCCTTTTTCTGAACCAAAAAAACCTCACATCTTGCAATAGAAGATCACAATCCTACCCAATGCAGTAATGGAAATGTATTCTATTTATCTGACACTTGCACAAACATATCAAATTAACTAAATTTAGGAAAGGCTGGTCTGAAAGAAGAGGAGAAAAAAGGAAGGGACAGAGGTCTGCATGAGAAATGGGGAAAGCTGTTTAAATCCAGCTCTCTACATTGGGGTCCTGGGAAATGAACGTGACACGTCCAGATTTGGTGTTTTTGTTGCAATTACCAGAAAACACCAGATGAATTCTTCACAAGCCATGTGTGCTGCTTTGTGTATGCATGAGTGTGTGCATGGTGGACACATATGGATGTGTGAGCAGGTGGCAGGCATATTTGAAGATGACAGTAGGGGTCTGACCCATGCCAGGCCCAATAAAGCGGCCTTGTGATGGAGCTTATGTGACACACTATCCCTAGGGCTCTGAGGTCTTTCTCTCCCCTCTCTCTTTCTCACACACACACGTGTGCGACACACACATTTCCTCATTTCCCAAGTGGCGCTTGCTGTCAGATAGCGAAAGCTGCACTCTGATTACTGTGGCTACGCGTGAGGTCTGTGTGTGGTCTGATGACGACACACTGTACACTTAGCGCTGCAGCTAATGCTATTGATCTGCCTCGTCACCTCCACGTTTTATCCACCAACTCATATTTCCAGTTGTAAAACCACCTACATGTGTTGGAAATGTTTTGAGAGCTTGTGCAGACCCAAATCATGTGAGTCAAGTACTGTTGTGCTGTGTGTCATTGTAAAAAATAAATAAATAAATAAACACACACACCAAACATACTAAATAATCTTAAACTAATGCAGTTATGAAATAGCTGTACTGTTTTAATTCAGAAATCATCCAATCATTGTTATTTGCATAGAAAAGAAAAGTTACAGCTCATTTAATTGAGAAATGAGTCAATAAACATGCAGTGTTGTCCTTGATTTCAAAATTATCTTTATGGAAGTTTAAAAGTTTGAATCTGTCTTTTCCCCCAGTGTTTCAGTTAGTCCAACATTTCAATTTGCTGTAACAGTATTTAACCCACTGAATAAAAACTTTGCATTCGATATCCCTGAGTTCTAATATGGTAAAAAGTGAGCCTGAACAGTGTGTGTGAATACAGCCAAAAGGCTAACACGAGAAAGGGAAGTTTGAGTGGTTCCATCATAGATCAGCTTGACAGTAATGCTGTGAGGCAGACACAACTGTCTCTGAGACAGAGAGGGAAACAGGTTGGATGTAACCTGTCAGACAGACAAAATCCATCTCTTCTCACTGCTCCTACACTCTCTGTGATGCTCTGTCTCGCTCCTGTTACCGAGACCAAAGCCTGTTGTATGTATTTCAACTGACAAGGACACAGGATTGGCTTTTTTGTGAGCACATGGCTACCATAAATACAGAGACCTTGACATCTTCCAGGGCCAAAAGCCAACTTCACACCTTGGCAGCTAAAATGGCAGCTGCAGGCAGAGGGGTAATTATCTGGGAACTGCTTTTAGTGCAGAGAATAACTGTATTTGGATTTTAGTAAATACTCACAGCACATTTTGGTGTCAAGCAGGCATCCCAGCAGTACAGATTTACTACAATCATGGCACATTCTTCTGTCAAGAAAAGCCTCCCCTTAGGATCTTAGTCAAGATGTAAAAGCAGTAAAATATAAATCAGCGCAACATGCTCAATAAAGAAATGGTTCCCATGTGTTAACTGGTAAAGTATATCTGTCTATCAGTTAAATGATTGTACACCCTCAACTTTTAGCTTGCAAGCGGTCCTGCAAGATAACATCGTCTGACAGATGGCACATTGTATTCTGTCCGTGTGTGTGTGGTTTACTGATACATGTATTCTGACTAAAATGACTCACTTTGATTATCAACTCTGTATCTTTGTTCTTACATTTATGGGTATTTTTTTTTCGAATGGTGGAGAGCATGTTAATTTACTGCATACTGTGCTTACTTTAACAATTTCACATTGTATGAATAACATGAAAGTAAATGTGAGAAAGTACACTAAAGATAAAGTTGAATCTGAATATTGACTTGAATATGCACAGTAACATTCTTAATGCTGCCACAGAAACTCGAAAACATTTAACAGAAATTAGGTTGTGTAGTCTGTTTATTATTACCCCCCCACCAAACTTTCTGTATATAAGTAGTATCTTCATAGATGGAATCTGTTATGGACCTTCAATTATATAATGTAAGAACTTAGTAAAGGTTACAATAAAAAGCATAAAAGTTCAAGGTGATATAGTGTTTTCCCCCTCTGCATGCTGTCTGTGGAAAAACTAACAAGCATCCAGCAGCTTGTAACACAGAGGTCCATCTACATGTTATTCAAGATACACAGCCGTTAAAAGAGTGAGTGAGCAATGCTGTACAGTGATTTGCCATTTATAATTGGCCTGCTATGGTAAATGGTGGCTGGCCAGGATGTTGTTTCCTTAAAAAAAAAAAGAGAAAAAAAGAACACAATCTGTGCCTGTGGTCGGGGCGATGCATCGCTAATGACAGAAAGCCAGAGTGGTGTGGAAGCACAACAGCGCCTGGTGGCTACGAGGCCAGCACTCGTTCACAACACATGTTCACTATTGCATCTCACATACACGAATCGATTGCTTGAATGATTATACATCACAATGTATTAGAGTGACTTTTATTTCCAAGTGTCTATTTTCACATATGTTGCCAAATGCTCAATATAAAATGTTTCAACTGAGCTTGTTGCTCTTTTTCTGTACCATCCAGCTCTACACAGTTGGCTGTATTCTCACTAGACACTGGCCATTAAAACATTGCAGCAGCTGGGGATGAATGTGCGGAAAACCTCATTCTCAGTGGGCAAACATGATATACACTATGGAGTCACAAATTTGATACGAACTGAAGGCACAGATGGGAAAAAGGCTAATACTTTTGAAACTGTGATACCTCAAAATAACCCAGATACCCAACAAGACATGTTACCCCTCAAATAATCCAAACTAATACTTGTATTAGAGCCTTTGTTATCTTGTTTTGTTTTGCAATACCTTAAGCATCTCTGCCAATAGAATAGGTAGCTCTTCGTTGGCAGAGATCTTGCGAGGATCGATGTAATTTCAGTGTGACATGGCAACCTCATTGTTACTGTGAGTTTTGTGAATCCAATAAAATAAATGCTCCCATGTCTCAGATTAGAACTGAATCTTGCCCCATTACTATCTTGGTAACTTTAAACTTTAAGGGCATTTTTTAGAAAGGTTTGGGTGCTCTGTTAAGGTGAAGCTATGTCTCTCATATCCCCAATACACATATCTTAAAACTGGCTATCTTGCTATAAACAATGCCTAATGACTAAATTGCAACCATTTTGCACAGACATAGACTGCAGGGTAACTTGGCCGGCCACGGATAAGGTTTTTTTGATAAAAGCCCCCCTATCACCTCACCCCCATCTCTTCTCCCCGATGCCTGCTCCATAAACAATGAAAAGTTAATGAAGAGGTAACTTAATGATGTAATGAATATGGCATAGCCCAAGGTCAAAGCTGGCTACAGTCTGGGGCTGGGCATAGACAGGGCTCGATGATAACACATGGTTTTATATGCCTTGTGTTGCAGTGGCTGCCACACTCACAGACGCACACGCCGATTTGAAACTGATAGAATCATGATTTGAAGCTAAAATACATGCATCGTTTTTGTGTGTGGGTGGGTGGGGGTGGGGGTAAATGTGTGGGAGAACGAAACATGTTTGAAGTGCTGTGGGTAATACAGGGCTGTTTTTATATGCACTTGCAGCTGTGTATGTTTGCGGCTTCTGCATTCTTTTGACATACGTGTGTGCCAGTTCAGAGACCTGTTCTGAGGTTGAAGCCAGTGATTAAAAATTGAAAGCGTTTGAGTGACACAGTGGAGAGATCAATGGAGCGGCACTGAAAAACCTTTACTTCTACTTGTTGACCTGGCATGTGGTTGTTTTGTGTGCTTGAAATAAATGGTATGTTTGTGCGTGTTATGCCTTTAAATAGCAAGTGAGCCAATTACACTTTAAAAGACATCATTTTCCTTACTGCACTGCATTTTTACTTGCCTGGCTGTAAGGTTATAAAATGTCTGCATTTGTTTAAAGATGTTTCTTGATATAGCTACGTGTGTGTGTGTGTGTGTGTGTGTGTGTGTGTGTGTGTGTGCAGCCAGCCTAATACATCCAATTCATTTGGTAAAGTAGTATAGACTAAAGAAGAAAGGGGCAAGGACAGTAAGTGGTAGGAGGAAAGACAATAAGAAAGACGAGAGCGGATAAGTGTTCTTAGAGTGTAGCTAAACCAGTGTCCAGGTGCTCTCTGTCTTCGATCTGTTTGGCCTCCGCAGGCCTTAAGAAGTGTCTACACCTCACTTTATCCCCTTATAGCCTCTCACACCACAACATATGAGGGAAGGGGGGCTGAGTGAAGAGGATGGAGAGGCTGTAAAAGCAATGACTGTGAGAAGATGCTAACTTCAGCCCACTAAGAATAAATCCAACCGACAAAAATAAATGTTTATGACGAGCACTGATAACTTTTATAAGGTTGGGAGTGTAATCTAACGCCTCTATTATCCTTACACACACTACACTTCTCGATTATCTTTTCCCTTGGCTTAGGTGTGGTGCAAAATTGCATTTCTTCCTTTTTGCCGATTGAGGTTAAACACCTCAAATGAGATTATTTCTGCATCCACAGACTCTCTACACCTTCAAGGGGGGTTGTTTAGCAGCAACGCAAGTGTTCCACCTGCTTGAAAGATTTGTACTGTCTGGGAAACTACATAATGTGTCTCCAAAGGCGTTAGAGTACTGGTGCCTCCAGAACAGCTTTAATCCTCCTTAACTTTTAGTCTACAAATAGAAAAACTCATGTTTTAATGACACTGGTCTCATCATTGTCCAGGACATAACTCCCTGTTCTCCCTTAGGTGTTAAACTCTGTTTTCTGCAGACATCCTTGTGCTCAGCCTTATCCATTAATAAAGTGTTCCTACACATTCCTCTTTTCTCACTTGCATCCTAGTGGGAAATTTTGGAATATTTTTGCATCTGTTTTTCTCATGATAATACCATCACAAAACATTTAATGCAGTAAAACTGTGGCTGGTATTCAGCTGAAGAATTGTTGTGCATGTCTGTGTACACAACAGAAGGACCACATTGTACTAAAGAAGTTGTATGTGTCAGAACTGCACAAAGGGTTGCAATCTACCATGAAACATTGAAACAAAAGACTTTCTCTACAAAATGGATTTTTGAAAATGAGAAACTGAGCAATACTCTTTTGTTACTTGTTAGCAGCAAGACTTAAGAGGCTAGGGTCAGACCCTTGACCTCCAGGGGTCAGCCCATGACCCTGGAGTTGAGAGGGTTGCTGAGCCTCTCTTAAAGACACTTTGTTGGTTTTGTCCCATTGAACAAGTTAAGGCTAATGATTTAATGGCCGTTAAACTTCTGAATATATAGTATTAATAAAATTAATGGATATACATTTGAAAGGACATAAATAGATCAGAAAACTGAATGATAGCTCCTTTTACATGTTGACTATTGACTTCTTAACTCTACTTAGTCCTTTTGTGAGCGCTTTGTGAACACTTTTGTACATGGAGCAAAATGGGCTGCGGTCTGTCTTTGTAAAGGTGGAAGCCAGAGCATCAGTCACTCCAACTCTATTGAGATTCATTTGGTGAAGTGTTTCGATGGCTCAGTGGGCCACAGTGCAGCTGTACTCACATACAACCTTTGTCATGAGTCACTCTCTCACTACAGGTTTCTCCTGTCAGTCTCCACTGTGCGCTAAATGCAGATAATACTAAACCTAGCTTCCCCAAGGCAATCTGTGATCCATCTGATCTGTTGGCCATTGGGCATGGTAAAGCCTCATATAGCACTGTAAGATATATAAAGGGAATACTCTATTATTAGATGATAAGAAACCAAATGAAAATGTGCTGCCAGTCTTTTATGAAGGTCAAAGAATTGAATCAGAAAGTATTTAACACCGATCTAGAATGATTTGCATATCCTGTATATTATAACATGAGTTGCATTCTTATTTCATAAGCCCTAATATGGCCTGAATGCTGTTTAATATACATTCATAGTTTGTTTATGGGAACTATTTTATAGAGTCTTTGTACAAATACTAGTGTAATATACATTTGCGGATACCTGTCCCTTGCCATTCGCTGATGCTCAAAGAGTCATTTGTGGTTTGTAAATATATTGCATTAGGATCATGTCAGCATTAAAATGTGTAGCCTTATAGTAAAAAATACTTTTCTACTGTCTTTTTTTTGTTAGGACCAAGGAACAATGGACTAAAATATTCTAAATAATATAAGATGTCTGATTTCTGCTTCAGTTGCCTGAGATGTAAGCTGTAACAATGTTTTGGCAATGAGAGAAACTTACATTTACATTTAGTCATTTAGCAGAGGCTGTTATCCAAAGCGACTTACAAGGTTCCATTCACCAGTGTTACAGTTGGAACACCACTGTAGGCAAGGTGCGTTAAGTGTCTTGCCCAAGGACACAACGACAGTATGAACTGTGGGGAGAGCGGGAATCAAACCTCCTAAACTGCTTTACAACTGAGCCACTGCCGCTCCTACTTGAGGAGTCATACTCACTAAAGAACAAGTCAAATCATGAATCTGGGAAATAGTGAGAATGTAGTTGCTAAAGTGCTGACAGCCCACACCATCAGCTAGTTTTCAAATCAATGTCTTTATATGGAAAGGTTTCCTTGTGTGAAACCACCTCAGAGTTAGTTTTTTTTTACAAATAAACAAGGATCATGTGCTGGCCAAACGCTGCAGCACGCTCACCACATGTGTCTTTTGATACTTTGATTGTACCGTACAGTTTAATCTTTTTCAATGCATCAATAGCCTTTTGAGAAATGCTGTTTTTTTTAAGTTAACTCTGGTTCATTTTGACAAAGTGTAAACACTCAATCTCTCCATCTAATTCCACTAAACTCTGAAAAAAGAAAGCCCCTAGCAGCGGCGTTTAATAGGTGCTCTCATTTTGGACATAAATACAGTGATCCTTCTCCCATAAATCACAATGAGGTTGCACATTTGGACCAGGCAGAGACTTCAGGTTCACACACCCCTTCTGTAAACAGGGGCTCCTTTTGGCCTCTCACAACTTCTCCTGGTGTTGGGGTGTATATGTGTGTGTAAGGTTACCATGCTTGATCCGTTTTAAAAAGACTCTTGCTGTAATCAAAAACAATAACCACTCCAAACTCTTCCAGAGCCCCCCTTACAGTGCCCCCACTCTTCCCTTGAAGTATGAAATAATATTCTGTGTGTGGGCCCTGGCCGAACACTGAGAACGCGAACATTTCACAATAAAGTTGTTTAAATAAAGGCCTTGGCATAGATGGCTGGGAGATAGAGGACATGCTGCGTTAATTACAAGCGCCCGTTAAAATAAACCGCCAGTATAAAATATGACTCTCCCCCTCTCCCATTCTTGAGGTTTGAACCTATAAAATGTCAGCGAGGTTTGTACCTCAGATGTGCTGTTTGGAGACCAAACATAACAGCGGTACTTCTGCTCAGAGATTGGAAAAGAGAGATAGACGGAGAGGCTAAGAGAATGAGGGAAAAGAGGGAGAAAGATCTACAAAAACACAACAGAGCTCTACAATCAACAAAGAAAGCACTGTTTACTCTGCATTTAAAGACTTATGAATTCTTTTCGCCCCCGCCTCGCTGTAGCGTGGCATTAACCGAAAGGGAAAACAGGCCAGTTAAGCACCCAGTTTATTATTCTTCTAACTCTTGTCTGGAAAGTAATATGCTTTAAAGGCATAGTGTTGTACTGGTGCCCCTAACTCCCTAACACTCCCATGTATCTGTTTCAGCCTTTCCCTTAGCAAACAGTATGTGCGCCATTAGGTAGAAGGGATAGTCTAGTATTTGGTTAAAGATGGATTCTCTACAGTGGGTAATTGTCAGCACACTCTGTTTGGAAAAGCAGACGGGAGCAATGACATGGCTTTGTCTTATTCATGGCTGCTAATTGGGCTACTGAAAACAAACTCTAAACCTCAGTATCTCAGAACCTTGAGCAGAACTTTCCTGGTGGTTTTGTCACTGGGAGCATGTTAATAACCACTGTAGTGAATACTCTACATTAGCTTATAGAACTGCCTTTAGAAAATACTGAACTGGCCCTTTAAGTTCCAGCGTAAAGACACAAGCACCAAGATGGATTATTTTTCCTGAAGCGTGGACTTAAGTTTCTGCTCTGTGCTGCTGGGTGGCCCGCTCCTCTTTAGTCGTGTTAACATAAGAATAGAGGGGTGGCCAGCGCGGGGGCTAGTGCTGCTGGGAGAGGGGCGTTGTGTGGTAGCTGGTTTAAATTATTCCGCGCCTCTGCTGCTGCATAGCAGGAGCAGTTGTTATCCACTTAGAACATCAGACGATTTGTTTCTTCTCCCTCTCGAGCCGGTGGGCGTCTTTATTCCGGACCCATTGTATCAATGCAATGTTAGAGCAGCAGCTCAAGCAATTCACCAACATGGGCCTTATTCTCTAATGTCCCTCTGACTGTTAAACATTCTCTTAAAGTGAGATTTTGCTTTGGAGCTCATCTGATTTGCTACTGTTCTTCCTAAATTCTAAACTCCCTAACTTTAAAGTATCACCTTCATGCAGGCTGTCATCCAAGAGCAGTGAAGAAAGGCCGCTGTGACGTTTGCAGGCCCAGATGAGGAATGCAGTTATGAGGAGATGTTTGTATACATTCAGCCTGTGCCTTGGAAAGCAGCGATGGTGGTTGAGCACAGCTTAAAGACATCTGGATGCGATGAACTGCCATTTGTCTAAACAATCAAGAGTCTTACCAAAGCCACCCAACGTGCGCTTGTGTGCTTTTAGTACATACTTGTGCAATACACTTCAGCAGTGAAAAAAAAAAGTGTTATTGACAAATATTTTATTGCAACAGCCTCGTGAGAACCCAAAGCGAGATCTCCTCCATTTGCATCATTCCATCCTTTTCTTGTAAACATAAAGTTTTAGGGATCCTTTCAGATTGAAGTGGTGTGGTTGCCTTTTGAGGAGGCACGGTAAAGATGATGCTCAAAATGAGCTTGGCATTTGATTATAAATATGGTTAATTTATGTCTCATTATTATTGCTCCAAGAATGTAACATATCAACAATAACTTCATGCATCAAATATTATATGCCTTTGGCCTTTATTGTTGCAGCAATGAATTTTATTTAACCTTTATTTAACCAGGATAGTCCCACTGAGATTACAAATCTCTTTTGCAGGGGAGTCCTGGCCCCATGTGTGTTTGGGGGGGACTATTGTACATGTTTTTAGTGGTAGGGGAAACCAGAGTACCCGGAGGAAACCTACGCAGACACAGGGAGAACATGCAAACTCCACACAGAAAGGCCCTGCCCTGAATGGGAATCGAACCCAAGACCTTCTTGCTGTGAGGCAGGTGTGCTAACCACTTTGCCACTGTGCCGCCATGAATTCTGGGAGACAATAGCACAATTACTTTATAGATTTTTTTTGCAAACAAAGATCAACCATATTTCAGCACAGTCTTAGAAACCATATTAATACACAGTATGTTGCTTTATGCGCCTCAATTTAACTTTTACTTTAAATTATACACCTTTTTCAAGTTGGGTTTATCTGGCAAAATATGTGTTGTAATGAGATGATAATGTGCCCCATCACTCAGGGTTACCTAGTTTATCTGTTGCTGAAAGAGACTAACTTTTTTTTATGTCTGGGACTCATCATGACGACTTCAGGGGACACATGATTTTGTGACTGTGTATTTTCTGTAAAGATACATAGTGTTACTTTTTTGTAACCCCTACAAAACTCTTAATGTCTAAACATAACTTAAATACAACTTCAAAACCACATTGAGATTGTGACCAAGACTATCAGGGCTCAAGATCATGTTAAGACCAAATGTATGATACAAGAGGAGCTACACAATGGAACATTTATAAATCAAAATCCCTACAAGTCCAGGCTCAGACCATTTCCAAACTTATGGAGGGGTTGGCGTTTGATGAAGCTGCAGTCAGCTGGCCAGCCAGACCCGTCCCGCTCCGAAAATGGGTCTGGAATTGGTTATCTTCAGTACACTTTTCACTCGTTAGAAATCCTTTCAAGACAACTGTTTTAACTGTTTATCCACAGCCGCTTTGTTTTTCTGACTGGTTGTATGTATTTTGCGTCAATCGGCATATGTTGGTGCTGCCCCACTGTTCTTAAGACCACTCTCCAATACTACACTAAAGCCCACCACCCCAACTGTCTCGCTCACTACATACAGTATAACACAGATATATTTCTAAACTAAATGACATCACATATAATTGCAATACTTGGAAATCACATATGAAGGAAATTTCTTTGTGAAGGGATAGGATTTTAACATCATTTGTCACAATAAATGCCACACCTATCAATACATACGTTTCCTTAATTCTGTTTGAACAATCAGGGCAGCCGTAGCAGTGAGCACTTTAGATATGCCAATAGTGTGTGTGTGTGTGTGTGTGTGTGTGTGTGTGTGTGTGTGTGTGTGTGTGTGTGTGTGTGTGTGTGTGTGTGTGTGTGTGTGTGTGGCAGTGGAGGGGGCAGGCAGACATGACTGGGATAATAAGCGTCATGGAATCTAATCAGATTTCTAAGAGGAATTGATTGTTGTGAGGCAGCCGGTGCAGGAGTGGGGTTGACAATAAGCTGAAATTTAAGTGTTAATTTTTATGCTAATCCTCTGGCATCTCTGTGTGATGCAATTTGGTCTAGCAGACCCTCGACTTTGCACCGCAGATATGAAATTGTCCCGCGTACAGAGAAAATGTCAGCTTGCCAGACCCTGAAAGCTTGTAATTTATTAGGTATGTTTCTATTAGTATGTGTCACAGTTGTTAGGGAGCCACATGCACAGGCAGCCAGCCACGCCACCTCTTTCTCTCCCTCCCTCTGTCGTTCTCTAGATCTTTCTATTTCCTATACCCCACTCCATCCACTACTTTAGCTCACACACACACACACACACACACATCGACACACACTCTGCTTGTTCTTAAGATGGTCTCGGCTCAGTGGCTGCTACACTGGGACCTTAATGTATTATCATATATCGGGTGGTCCTTGCCCTCTGGACAAAAGGCTATTTAATACAATTTAATGACATTCCCAAGAAGGAGGGGGGGGGTATGTAGGAAGAGAGGGATTGAAAATAAAGGAAAGAGGGAGCAAAAGGGGGAGAAAAGATAAAGAAGGAAAAGAGAAAGACAGGCAGAGGCCCAGATGAAAATAGCATCTGTGTTTTTCATGGCTCACCCATGCAAACGTCGCAGGGTAAAATGCGTGTCCTTCCCTCTTTCTCTCTGTCTGTCTATCTGTACCTGCATCGTTTGATGTATTCAGCAGTTTGATAAAGAATGAGTGGACTCTCACTGTATCCATCTGGGCCTTGGCACCCAGCCCAAACTGTGTAAGAAATAAGTTGTCCCAGCCCTTATTTAAGCTGAGATACATCAAATTAGACTCTAGTCTTTAGTACAGCAAGTTGGCTATACATTTTAGATATTGCATTCAGTATCCTCCTGGAGTTTTCTTTCATTAGGCAGCTCAAACATTTTGCAAATGGTAAAAAAGTATACAATTATACAACATGAACAATATTCTTATGTCAGGAGGAATTATTCCATAAAAAAAAATATATATATATATATATATATATATATATATGTATATATATATATATATATATATATATATATATATATATATATATATATATATATATAAAGATGAGTACAGATGACTTGGATGTTGCCTATATATATATATATATATATATATATATATATATATATATATATATATATATATATATATATATATATATATATATATATATATATATATATATATATATTCTAAATTATCTTCTTATTATTTATTCACCAAATAGTCAAACTCCTGATGTCCACACCAAAGGACATTAAAAATCTGCTGTTTTTCAGATAAGAATGAAGACGCTCACGTCTGAAAACGTAATTGAATGCTGCTGAGTTGTCAAGCTACTAGAAAAAAATCACACTGTAATATAAAAAGTGTATACATTTTGAAAACTATCTTTGCATTTCTTTTAATCACTAAAATGTGCATTTTGTGAGAGTCATTTTGAAAAGACAGTAAATGGAAATTGGTGAGATTTGACCCCAAAATGTCTGATGACCTTTTCTAAAGCCTTCTTTAAGATACAACAGACTGAAAAGAATAACATGGATACGCATCATACCCCACGCAACAGTCACAATGTATTGGCTTACTTTCTGCATTTATTTTTACTATTTATTCGACCATATTTTTTTCTATTAGAACCAAATTTTTGCAGAATGCAGCATCTCATTCAAAGTATGTTGTTATAATAGATTTAGCTTAACTATTTTGTGAGACAAAGCATGGTCTATAGTAATATGAAAAACAAATCTGTGGCACAGGTGTCACTCATGCAGTGTCTATATCACAAATGAAAAACATGTAATTTCCCATAGAACCCCATGCTGCCAAGAAAAAAATATGCTACTGATTTACAATGAGGAACACTTTCTACCTTGATTATGCATATATGCAAATCAGCAAAATAAAAACACTCAACTTTTGTCACAATGAACATATTTATAAAATGTTTAATGGGGTTTACATGAACCATTTAGATCTTAAGTTTGTATTTACAAACATAAAATAAAGTGTGATTTTTTACTTTTTACTAATTAGCTTAAGCTACCTAAGCACACCTTGGCAGCAGGACACAAACTGTTGAAGTGTCAAAGTCCCAGGTTTTAGGTGTGGTATACAAAGTGCTAAACTGCATGTTGTTAAAGCACTTGCTGTTAACACCAGAAACAGCATGCATTATGCAGCATTCATTAATTTAACCAATATATCAACCGTTAAACAACAATTAAATCAGCTGCAGTGTGTTAGCGTTAGAGATAAAATACCAACCTGGAGAATTTTCTAACAGAACAGATTATTCCACATTTTCAACTAAGACCAGTAAGTGTAACATCTCCAGCACAAAAAGTGTGATGGTGCAGTGACATAAATCCCATAGGTGTGTTTAAACTGGGAGAGATTCTTGTAAAATACTATTTATTTATTGGTTAGTTCAAACATTGGGTCAGGGCCCAAAAGAAGTGTGGTCGCCAGCGATTTTATATTTGTCGCCAAATAATTTCTGTTCTGGTAGTCTATAGCCATTTAATGACAATAAAATGCTGCTTTTAGAAAGGTCAGGAGCAAAACAACAGTAAACAGGAATGACACTAGGCTAAGAAACATCGAAAAGGTCAATAAAAGGGGACAGAAACATGACCATAATAGCATTAAATGACAAAAAATTAGGGAGGAAGTTCTGTCAAAATTGGTTTTACCTATATGTGAAATAAAAGTTTGGTGCATCATTAGTTTCTACACACATTACGAAGTCTTAATAATACATTTAAATGCAGTTTATGTTTAAATACTGCTGAAGTCACTGCGTTCCCTGCTCATGTGTTGTGTGCTACTAGAAAGCCAGTCAAAACTGTACTCAATGGGCCCCGAAAAGACACTGAAAGGTTTGGATGCAATTCACATATAGGTCAATTAAATGCAACAACATCTGCTCTCTCCCTACTATTTGCATATAGCATTCATATGTTAATGATGTCCCTTGTTTTTTTTTTTTTTTTGCATGTGTGTATGTGCATGTGTGTTTGTGTGTGCTATTTGTTTCTCTCTCTGTTTTTTCCTGTACTTCCTCCCCTCCTCCCAGTTTCTTTGTATCGCCAAACAAAAAGAGATGCAGAAAATTTGGATTCATACTTCCTTTTTTGAGAAAGAAAAGAAAAAAAAAGATACGCCCGTCCTATTTTCACTTCCTCTTGCCTGATGATTAAAGGGGAGGTTAGAAGAGTGCCACAGTTGCTCCAATGCATTGCCCCTGATTTCGACAAGAAGCCCCTTTAACAGCAGAGAAGGCGAGGCCCTATCTCTTCCCCAAGCAGCTTAATGCCTTATAAATCAATGATGACACAGATGGACTAGCGATAATCTATTTAGAATGCCTCACAGCAAATATTGTTGTGCAGATGATTAGAAAGCCAGTTATTTTAACTCAAACCCCCCAAACCTAATTTTTAATCTTTTCATAATGTTCCTCAGTTTAGGATGTTTTTTGTCATTTTAAGTAAATTTAGCCAAAAGCGAAGCAAAATCAGGTTGTAGCATTAGCTAAGCATGTGTGCATACGTGTTCTGGGTGGCATGGGCAGCTTGAGGAACAAAAGACATGAGGAGATATGGTGTGTGTGCCAAGGCCATAATGATTGGGCATGTTTCTTTAAAGAAAGGGGGAGACAGACCTTTAACAGAATTATGTCTCCGGGGCATGTGTGCCAGTGTTTGTGTGTGTGAGAGAGCCAGTCTAGTGACACAAGGGGGGTTAATGGCAATCCAGGGTCTTTGCCCCTTTTCATGGTCGATGAGTCTCAATTTAGTGTGTGTTGTCAGAAAAAGAAGAGCAGAGGAGGAGAAAAAGGAGGAGTGCGAAAATGAAGTGGAGGTTGTCAGACGTGGCAGCTGCTCCGAGGCCCTGATAAATATAAGCCCTTATTGATCGGTTGAAAATGAAAGATCCCCGAGTGGCGTGCAGTATTTAGCTTCTTGTCTGCCTCGCGTCAGCGGTGGCCTTGCCTTGGAGGGATAGATTTTCAGCTGTGCCTCCGGGCACCGCAGCTCGCCGGCTTTGATTTCATCTTTAACCTTTTTCGGCTGCGTTCCCTTGACCTCTGCAGTGTTGCTCGCTGAATTTGTTAGATTTTCATCTTGACATCGACCCCCTCCTCCTCCTCACATCACTCTCTTCTTCTTCTTTTTCTTCTTCTTCTTCCTCTTTAGGTCTATATTTCATTGTCACCCCTCCTCTAATCTCCCTGCTCTGTTCCTCCTCCAGGTGGTCATTCCGGTAAGCACTCGCCAGTGAGGAGTGACAGTGAGAGGCCACTTGATCCTAACAGGCAGCTTGCACTCCAGTATGCTGTTGGTGTGTTAAGGTAAGTTTGCACACAGATCACAATTCAGCAGAACAACCACAGCTTCCAGGGCTTTTGTTTTATTTCAACCCAGATTATAATATCTATGGGTTGAATGTATAGGAGCTTTTCCTTTACACATTTATATAGGGGGAAGACATTTAAAAATGGGGTTCAACATTTTTCTTATTTTATGTGGTTTCAGTGAGGAGGAGGTAAGTTGGAACATTCTGTCCCACAGGAGAATGGAGTTTGCCTCCCGACAGTCATCCACACAGTGTTTTGAAGTCATGCTTGTAGTATATTTGTAGTTCAATACCCTACTGAAATGTGTAAAGTAACCTATTACTGCACCCATTGCATTTATCCAACATAAACACCTGGCAAAAAAAAACGTTTTCTACGTTTTATCACAGAGGCCACTTTCTTTGGCCTTTTCTTGTGTGTGTAGCTCGCTGCCAATCACGGCTCACAAACTATATCACAGTTCATTCAAATGCCATGACCACCTATAACATATCAGTACATTGTAGGTTAAGTTTAGAGTACAGAACTAGAATATGTCAGTCAACAAGCTTAGCTAAATCTTTTTAGCCTGGGAAACATGAATATGCAGGACATGAACTACAACTTTCACTCTGTGGCTCCCTAATGCCTCGCAGAAACATCATGCCAGATGCCCTAACTATAATACTCCAAAAGAGAGTAACCTTCTCTTTGGCATTTTTAATAGTTTGATTAACACCTTTAAACAGGTGTATATCTTGCCACAACAGTAATTGGAAATGATTTAAATGCTATACACTAAATAAGCAGATAGCCCACATATCATTGTGGAAATTCTACATAAACACATCTGATTTGTGAGACCAGGATGGTAATATTTGCTTCCTTTACTGTAAGGATAAAACGGCACATACACACAAGTGTATCCACACGGCGACTCGCACACACTCCAACTGTTCGTCATTCACTCACCATTTAGTCTTATCCCCAAAGGCACTCTCTTAAACCAAAACACACACACCAACACACACATACAGTCACTCAGCTACAGTACACTGCTGCTATGTGCGCAGACAGAACTTGTAACAATCTGGATTGTGATAATCTATGATAATCATCCACCACATGCCACCTAAAAACACACATGGGTGGCATTCAACACCCACACTGGCACATTGCTTCAGTGCATCTCGCCTCCCTCTGCCGCTCTCCCCAATGTCACTACCTCCAGCATCAATGTCACCACTCGCCTCCTTATTTCTCTTTTATGTATGAGGGGCTTGTGCACATCATAAAGGAAAAAAAGGAAGAAATTCTTGAACAATTTATGTTTGGCATTAGTGTAATTGAATCCCACTCGTATATCAAAGTAAGAAAAGTTGCTAGGTGCGGGTGATATAAATGTGAGGTAGAGATCCATGAAAACGTGGATGCATCTCTCCCTGATTCCTTGTCTTCTGAACAATGTCTCCCATCTTTTTTTATTCGCTCGCTCTCTCCCCTCCTTTAGCTAGATGGATGATAAATTCCCAGCCGGAGCGCCAGCAACAGCTGTTGGCAGACAGGCCTGATATGAGAATAGCAGCATAGGATGAGCAGGCATTAAAAATTAATATGCTATTTAGCCTAGGTGTATTTTAGGTATTTGACATTTTCATGTCCGGGACAGACTAAATTTATTCATAGTACAGAAAAAAATAAAAAATAAAAAAATAATACGAGAGGGAATGGGTGTAGGGAGGGGGTGGGCGTTAGAGACAGAAATGGGGAATGCAGTGAACACTAAGTGAAGGCCATTCTGGTTTTACGGTCACCTGACTTCACCTTGTCTCCCACCACTGGGGTGAGCACATACAGGAGGCTGGACTACACCTTAGATGTCTGTCTCAGAGCTCAGTGTGAGGAGGCCGGGACACTCAACTAACCATTCATCTGCTCATGGTGTAGTGCTTTAGACTGTAGTGTAGGTATGACAACACTGTACAGTGAACATTGAACAGATGTTGAAACCATAGCCTGTGGCAATGCTGAAAATATGGCTAGAGATTTTTGCTGTCTTAAAAAATAAAACAGATTTGATCTCTATATTGTTGGTTTAACAGTTGTGTGTCAGAGAATGACTGAAAAGAGGCCAACAAAGTGGTTTCATATTTTTATGGTGGAGCAAATTCCTTTGGAGTGAAATAGGTACAAGGTCACATAACCTCCCGGAAAAAAAATATTTACTGAACTGTAGTAAACACAACAATTAAGTTATGCTTCAAATCTGTTATATTTTGGGATATTCAGGAAATTCAGCCTTTGTGTCATGAGCTTGTCTTGACAAATTGTTTAAGTAGCTGACATTGGATTTTTGGGTTATATTTATCACTCCCTGGTTTATACCAAAAAACAAAAAAAAGATTTTGTTACCTTTTCCTTCCAACATTTGAATCCTAAACTGTATTACTGACTGTTGCTGAACAACTGAAAAGAAAGTGTGCATTTCAGGTATTGTGTTCCACTATTCTCCTTTATCCAGATTAGCAACCTAAATGCCAGCTGTTATTACACATACGATACTCAGCAATGCAAACTTTACATTCTGTTCCATTTTAAACACTATTAACTCAAATTTCTCGGCATAACACAAGCCAGATATTGGCAAGAAATTGTATTCATTGTGATATACAGCCCAGACTCACATTCCAAGGCCTAGACACTTTTATTGAAAGAAATGATACAAGCAATATCTGGATGGATTTATTTTTATTTTTTTAAATAATACTTTAGTAACAATAATAAAAGTAGTGGTAAGCGCACTCTTTGAGTAGTGTCCATCAGCTGAGGTCCAAAAGGAACAACTGGTGAGATAAGAAGCATTTTCTTTCCAAACAACTGGCCTTGCATAACTTGTGTTGAAATCTATAGACACAGTTTTTGTTTAGTTGTCCCTTTTAAATCTATTGTGTATACATAGAAATAGATACCAGCGGTGTCGTAATAACATAGTGCTTAAAGAAAAGTGCAAAACTGCTGCCATAATGTCAGTGAAAACTGGCACGTTATATTCCTAAAATATCTTTAACTTATTTCAAAATCAATTGCCAGGTGTCTTGTACAAACGTGCACCTAAGCGTCTGTGCTATGCTAGATTCCCATTAACAAGTGTGCAAAGTGAAGATTTTTTAAACACGTTGATTCAAATGTAAAGTGCATGCACCTGCGCTTCCTCATACCAGCAATATCACACTGACGTCACTCCTCCACCATGCATTGTCTGCATTTATACTGCATATTAAACCTTATTCCAGCAGTATTCTTTGCATTTACTTCTGTATCTACTCTTTTACTCTGTCTCTGTTGACTCCACTATGTCACTTGCTTCTCGGCAGCAAGTTGCCGTCGCCTTACAGCAGTGCACTGTATATACACCTCCTGTTATTACCTCAGGGAACGTTTAGCAGCTCTGTGTTTAACACCATAACCTCTACTACATCAGCACCAGCAACGCAGAGGAAAAACCTGGGAGGTGGAAACCAGAGACGGCTCGTGTTAGGCGAGCGTTCGACTGATCCCCACGATAAAGACGACAAGAGAGACGGAGAGGGAAAAAAGCAAGTGTGTGTGACAAGACTGCTTTATTGTAACCCACTGGATGATGACTGTTTCTTAAGGGATGGGTAATTCCAAGTGATATCTCACTACAAAGTAAACAGAAATCAAAGCCCTTCAAACTAAGAGGCAGCGGCACTATATGAAAGTAACTATCTTAACAACCTCCTTCATTTGTGCTCTTTCTTCTATCTTTACTTCCCATTGATTTCATGTAACTGAGGTTAAGTGAAAGTATGCGAGAGGCAATGGATCCACTTGACTTTTTGTCTCGGAGGCTGGCAGCGATTGGCTGTGCGTACGGCAAAATCAAACCTTTAGTGAACGTTACATTTGTCTATTTCTATTATTCCTGTTGAAGTGCTCACATTGTGTTTGACATTAGCTCACTAATTAAAAGTTAAGTGAGACTTTAGTTGTTTGCCGATTGCGTGCTACTGCGGTTGCATCACAACGGCCAATGTGCCTTTGAGTCTACATCCTCTTGGCTGATTAATGTCGCTCCCTATCAGTCAAATACCCCCACGGTCCCCTTTAGTAACATATTGTACACATCAAGCACCCCCCCTCCTCATTCTACCATTTTTCTGACAGGGAAACTGTGGGCGTTGATGTCTGTCTCATAGGAGCTTTAGGGAGGCAACTTGACAGATAGCAGGGCTACCAAAGGAGTCAAATCCGAGTCATGTCCATGTTGATCAACTACTGTTATAAAAGCCAACACAGACACAGAGTAAGGCCACTGTTGGTGATAATTTAAAGTGAAAAATGTTGAGGATAGTTTGTACGATTACGGTAGGCGCTCACATACACACCAAACACACACACGCACATCCGCTTATGGGTTTCTCTCCCTGTCCCATCATCCTCCCAGGATATCAGCTTGTAATTGATATATGGGCTTGGCTGTCACTCCCTGGTTGCCTCATACATGTGTGTCGACATATACATTTCACCCTTCTAACTCTATGTGCTTGACCTGCCACTTCACCGAGCAGCGCAAGACAAAGATTGATGAGCTAAAAGGGAAAAAAATAATAAATGGGAAAAAATTAAGGTGCATCATTCCACAGTTCCACAAAAGCCCCTAATGTGTTATCAAAGTAACTTCCAGCATATTAACGATAAGAAGCACCAGCCCCCCTCACATCCTCCCAAACACCTCTACACCCCCTCCCTCTCCTCCTTTTGTGGCATTGCTCACTCGCCCCGGCAAGCTTCCTGAATTAAACTGCCGGCTTCCTGTTCTTTTATATGCACGGCCACATCTGGGGCGCCCGCTCGCAGGGCCCTGCCGCTTAATAACAATCACCTTCCCTTTCACTCGGCCCTGATTGTTTCTAATTCGCCCTGACAGATAGTAGCTGACAAGCCGCCCGCGCCTCCCTCCCTCCGTGACCCGGGCTCACTCAGCACACTTATAAGGCCTGTCATTTTTAATATTTGATTTTCACTTTGTAAAAAGTTATGTGTTTTAGAGCTGCCACAGCCACAGTCGCCAACCCCCTTTCCTCCTCAATCGTATGATGAAATCAGTATTTAACTGAAACTGCGGTGAATGGCCATCTATCCCTCCCTCCTTGGCCTTTCCGCTGCATCCCTTGCCATATCTCTATTCCCCATTAATTGTCTTTTCTTTCTCTCTCTCTGCCTTCATCATTTACCTCTCCTTTCTTTCTGTCTCTTTCGCTCAATTTCTTCTTCTCTCTTAGTTTATGAAGACAACTGGGAGAATGTATCGACAGACTTGTGTGCGCTGGACGAGTTTTAGCTTGATTTTGGACCTGACTTTGATCAGAGGGATGTGGCATGACTCAAGCTTGTTGCAGCGATTATTTGTTGAAATAATCCATCTTATGTCAGTAAATTTATTTAACACCCCAGATTAGGCCAGAGTCTTGGTCAGAAGCAGTCACAAATATTAAATAGGTTGATTTTTCTGATTCTTCATTGGGCAGCCTTCCAATAGAATATAGTTCTAAAGAATTAGTGTCTGTGGACTTGCGTTGGATTTTACATAAACATTACATAAAGACGGCCCCATTTAGATATAAGGTTATAGTAGGTCTGACTGGATTTATACATTTGGCCAGTCTAGATACAATACTTGTTATAGTACAAAAGAATAAAAAAAGCTTACTGGCGAGTTAGAAAAAAAACAATTTCTGCTTTGGTCATTCACAGCAGTTCTGTCTTCTACCCCTCATCAAATAGCCAACAGAAAAATGAACATGCAGTGGTATAGATGTATGTCTCAGTGTAAGCTTGATTATCTGCACACTTTCATGCACTTATGATTAAGGGGATGATCAAGTTCCATTCGTAAAAAGCTATTTGATTACATTTATTCACATTAAGATAAGTTGAATCAAAGTGACTGCTCTTAGATTCAGTTAAACGGGTCTAATTTGAGGTTACCTAAATTCATAAAAGCACTTAACTTCAAATGCAGCTTGAATACATGTCTCACCAAGTCTGTAAAGTAGCCACTATTAAATAGTTTCTTCTCTGTACGGGTGTGTGGTCCAATTTTCAAATGTGTGAGTTCAAACCGTCCTTGTGGCTGCGGTCTCCCATGTTTTCAAATCAGATAATATTTTATAGTGTTCTAGTGCGTCCTAAGATCCGGCCGTGTTGAGCCACCGCTGCAGACACATTTATTCAGGCGTATACAGTACAAAGCCACACAAGTACAAACACAGCGGCACGTATTGACAAATATCCGGCGTCCACATCCGTCCGTCAGACATCCAGCTTACTGGCTTCCAGCGTTATTTGCTTTCTATTGATTCCCATTAAAGGTATATGGAGCCATGTAAAATGCATATCAGGTAGGGTGATCATTAAATGAAAGGATGGATTCATTGACAGCTTGACGGATGACATTTTGCAGAGCGATCTATATAACCCTTCAATAGAAACACAATTTGGAGCTTAAGACAAAGACAAAGGGAAGGCATTTAAATAGACAAGGGGAGGACAACCAAGATGAGTAAATGGATAAGCATACACTGAAAATGTTGCGATAGAACAATGCATTGACACATATGCATATCTCATGAACACGTACGCCATTTTCTACCACAATTCATATTTGAAAAATATTATAATTATATAGTATAAACTGATCCAAACTGATTTTGGCTATCTGCAAAAGTGATCTGCATTTGAACAATAGTGGTATTGATTTAGGGTATACATGATTAAAGATTCATTGTACCTATCATAACTAGGGCCTACATAGCGCCACAATTTAACACTTAGCTTTGCATGCCATAGAACAGATTGTGTATGGAGTAATATTAGTCATTCTGCTTCTATGGCCTTCTGTGATTACTATGAAGGCCTGCCAATTTAACACTAAGCATTTTGAAAGCAGTTGATAGCTTTCCACACAAAGAAGGCTAGTTTAATCTCATACTTATGAATCGGCATTGCAAGACAATTGACAGAACTATGTTGCAGTGAAATGTCCAACATAAAGGAGCACAACTGGTCATACTTCTTGTAACAAAGAGTTTCAAAGATGATATATCCACAAAACTTTAGAATTTGTCATTTAAAACTTTGAAAATCATTATTGCAATTGGGCCCCTAAATCTCCACCAAACACTCGACCTCCCTCAGTGTCGAACACATCATGCGCTAGACACACTTCCATTTCAGGACACCAAGGAGCCCAGGGCACACCCACTGTCTGTCATTCTCTGTCTTTTGCCGATGACAAAAAACACAACTAATTGGAGTACCACTGCATGTTTTCACTAAAGGCACAATTTAATTACATTTGAGCTGGGAATGAGTATTTTGGGAATGTCTGTATGTTCATTCAAACAAATGGAGCGAATGAAAAGCAATATTTGTTTTGCTTTGATTAGCAAATGGGCAGGGTAATTTGTTAAAGAGAAAAAAGGGCAAAGAAATCTCACAGTTTAACCCGGAGCTTTTCAGTGTTGGACCGCTCTGTTTGCACGCAAAGCACGCTTCCCCCTTCACTAAACGCTCGGGCCTGTTCCGTCCTTAACATTAATGAACTTTTGCTCCTGGCTTTGTCACTCTGGCCCCTCATGCTCCCATTCCGATTTATTTTCCCTATTTCTGTCTGCATTTCCTCATTCCCAGTCTCTGTCCTGTGGTCCTCCTGTTCATAAATCCTTTATTAATAAATCGGTGAATAATGTAAAGAGTATTGTTTTCTCCAAGGTTGTATTAATAAACATGAATGAATTTATTTGTCTTCACCAAAGCATGATTAATGCACATTAATGCCTGGATATTGCTCATTCTGCCCTGCATCACCAAACACACATATTCTGCCCACCCCCATGCCTTCATCACTTACCCCCCAAAAAATAAAAAAAATTAAAAAAAGACTTATCAACATTAAATATTTATGGCATAATATTAATGGTTTTGTAAAGAAAATAACAAGTTATTAATCCTCTGATTAACAACTGATTAACCTTTTTTATTAAACACGTGATCCGTGCATCATCGACTCAGGATATGTCGACTGACTGCGCGGCAGAATAATTATTTTTGTGTCTTTTCTAATTGCAAAAATCGCATGGCTGAACTATACGGGTGTGTATGTGTGTTTCCCTTGACACATGCACAGAGACTGCACTCGCTCGCACTTGTTCAAACAATATGTATGTAGCCTGAGATGACAATGCGGGATAAAGGAAAGGCAAGAAAATAAAACACACAAACATAACATATCCAGAGAATTCTTTCACATCGCACGAGAACAAGAGCCTAAATTTAGCTCTAGATCTTTTTTAAAACAATGGGGTTTAATTCACATATCCGTTTATTCTGTACTCACTTGCGATCGGGTGGGAAAGTGGAGGGAAAACAGAGCTGAAGGACAAAACAGTTTTGCTCCTTTTTTTCCTCTGCCTCTGCTCATCTCGGCAAAGCATTGTCTGTGTATTTTTAGTTCTTCTCAACTGAAAGACAATTATGTTATGTTTTCTGACATACTGGCACCGACTTCAGATTAGGGAAGACTGAATTAGTCACAGTGTGAGTCTTTAGCTGAAATCCACTACCGATGTTTCACATGTTTAGTTACATCTTCATTGTGCTGTAATTACTCATTCAATGTATTTATAGTGATCCAATGGACCTAAAGACAGATGTACGTGTGAATATGACCCTCTGCCATGTCACCCATATCATCAAGAGTCCATCACTACACTGGACTGGAAAAATCCCATGCAGAAAGTTTTTTCCTGTTAAGCAATGCAAAAACAAAATTCTTTAAGCTGCTGACAGAACAATGATCCGATACAGTCTTTAGTTTATTGTTTGTTTTCAACAGCTTTCATTGAAATGATATTTGTAGATTTAAGATTTGTAAAAAATAAATAAATAAGATTGTCCCTGCACAAATTGGTACTGTGGTTGTAGCACACTGGACGAACAATGAAACAAATGAGTCCTAAGTCTCTAGCAAAACAAACTTTTTAGTGACATTTAAAAACTTTACACCAGGGTGCATGCTATACCAAACATGCTGTTCTGCTTTCTGTGACTGAGACATTTGAAAGTGCCTTAATCATTGCACATCTTACTACATTTGGCTCCTATTTGAGCATTTACAATAAAGACAAAGAATAAACACTAAAGAACTTTTTTTTTTTTTGGTGGACGAATTCCAAAAACAAGCACATTCTCACTATAATTCAAAAGAACGCCTGGTACTTTGACATGCCACTGGTCTCCCTTTTGGTCATTCAAACCTCAATCCATCTCTATTTTAAAATGTTTAGTTGACCTACTATTACAAGCACAGAATAAACAAGATATCCCATTTGTCTTTCCTATTGTGCAGTTCTGTTTAGAGACAACTGCTTTTCCACAGACACAGAGAATAGATAGATGTTGTATAAATAACGGATTCCTGTTTGAATAGTCTTTGTGTAAAGGGAAGCACAAAGTGTCAACACAGCTATACTTCCTGCATCCCACGTTACCCAGCCGAACTTATTACTGTCTTTAAGTCTGTTTTGTTAACGTTATTCTGGGTAAAATATGATGAGTATATATGTTGGCTGTAAGTTTGTAATGTATGTTCACTCAGGCACAGCATTTTATCCTTTGCTTAGTAACCTTGCTATTTAGAATTGAGCAAGAGACCAAAATAAGGTGATCCAAAAAGGCTGACTATAGTGTAGTGCTCACTTTTCATTGCAGGATGTATCTGTCTTTCTTATGTCTTGCCTCATCCTAAATGGGGCAGTACTGGCATGTGTAGGTGTAGTCCTTAATTCTACGACAGGAGGCATCACTGCTTGAATGGGACAGCTTTTATACAAACTAGCCATAATATTTTTATTTTGGTATAGTGCTTTTACTTTTGCCAACTAATGTAAAGAACTTTGTGTACATTGTTTTGCACTTTTTGCTGTCATTAGTGCTGCATGAATGAGGCTCATTCCTGCTAAAGTCATAGAAAGCAGTGTGAAAAGGGTCATGGTTTTCATTTTTGGGACAAAAGCAGTTATGAACAGGTACTACATGAAATCAGAAATGAAACTAAAATGCTTTTTTGATGTAAGTTCTAATTGCACAAACCTTTTTTTCAAGAATACTAATACATTCTTGAAATGTTGCTTCTGCTGTTGAGCTTCCGCCTTGTTTAAGCCTCATGGAAGTCCCCCTAAGACTTCACCACATCTATTCCCTTTGGCCTTCTCGTTTTCAGTTTTATTCTCTCAGCTCTTCCTGTCTCCATTTTCCTCCCTGACTTTTTTGGAAGATATCATTTTTTATGTGATCATCACAAAGAATTAGTCTGATCCCAAAATGACAAATGGTGTGGCCCAATTTCTCCAAAGTCTCAGGTTCAGATTGTGGTCAGTCTGTAAAAAAAGGATGTGTGTGTATTAATTTACAACTTTGATTTCCACGGCCTCATGGGAGTGGGGAGGTATTTATAGCAAGCTCACACAGAACTGGACTTGACGGTAATTAAAAAATGCAGCAAAGGTGGTTAATAGGACTTTTCTGATCACTTTTGTAATCTCCTGTCTGTGCACACTTGAAACGCACACACACTTGCACACTGGTGAGACGCAGGTACATGAGCTTTAAGCCTCTTACAGCTCCTTGTCTCTATGCAGCGCAGACACAACAGTGTGTCAGGGAGAGGTTTAGGCATGGTGCGGGCATTCTTTAATTACTGGGGGATTGCAGAGCAGATACGACTGTACTTTCACTACGCTAGGTGCTGGGTCAGTGGCGGCCTATGGGATTAGCTTTACACTCTAGCTTTAGTTCAGCAAATACAAAGAACAGGGGCTTCTGTATAATATAAAACAAAATGAGTCAGGAATTGGCAGGATGGATGATTAACTGTAGTCTTACAAAATAAAATAAAAAATGCATTTGATTGTGTGTTCATGATTACCTGTTAATTGTTGTAACCCTTGATTAATAGACACTTTTGATGACAGATTTATTTAACTTTCACTTTTTTTTTTCTTTAAAATTAGTCTATCAGTTCCGATTTTGAATTATTAACAAGACCTATTAAATAGATTTGATGTGGTTATGGTTTTTGGCTTCCTTAACATCCAGCCACTGACTTTTATCGCAGTTTTGGTTTTGGTTTAGATTTGGTGGTATACAAAAAAAACAGCCATATTTCGCATTTGACTGTAATATAAGTTTGGACGTCATTGCATTTAATTGGTTCACAATGTCACATACAGACCCAATTTTTCTGAAAAACTGAAACACCTATAAAGTCTTTTATTTTTTTAAATCATCTATTGCGTCAAATGTGTGCAGTGAGTTACAAACCTGCGATCCTTGAGTCATCTGTTTAAATAACACCTTCTCTCAAAGAAAACTGGATGAAAAGGATTTGAACACATCCCGTCCTCTCTCCATAGCACAGTGGTAAGTCTATCACTCTGCTGTGCACACATTAGATTTGTCACTGAACAAATAGAGACACGTCGAGTGCCGTCAAAACACTCCAAGCTGCTGCGAGTTTCAGTGGGAGGAAAGTCATTTTTGCCTCCTTGTCGCCGGTGCTGGTTTGGACGTACCATCACAGGAGTTTCGGTGACAGCCCAGTGAAGGCTGCTTTGTTTGCCTAAGTTGTCTCCATTCCCTTTAATGAGCCATTATGGTTATGTTTTGTCTCAGACATGTTCGTTGGCTGGCTGACTTTCTGAGATGGCAAGACAGAGGGGAGATGAGGGTGGGGGAGACACCTCCTCTTTGTAGCACCGTCAGTGGAAAAGTGCAATAGGAAAGTTTGAAGGTGTGCTTTATGTTGAGAAGTTTGGAAGAGTTAGAGTCATTTCACACAAAAGAAGGTGTTTTGATTTTAAATCGGTTTTTTTTTTATCAATAAGTAGAAGAGTAGATGTAATTTTGTGTAGCCCGTGCAACAGTGCTAGTTTAACACATTTAGCTATGTGTAGACTAATGCTAAAACATTTTACGCAACTTTTGGAAAAATCCAATTGGCACATGGCACTTTAAACAATATAGTGTCTATATAAACCTGTTTTTTACTATTTGCTGCAAAGACTTAAGTCACTATCTTTATTTCCTCCAAATTTTAGTTAGTTTGGTTATACACTATCTAACATAATGTGTTTTTCCGACAATAGACAGCTTATATTTTTGTTCGCCTTGAAAATTTTGTTTTTACACCTCAGTATTTTTAAAATCTTGTGTACAGACATGTCCTCAAAGCCGTCAAATTTAAAATGAATTGATTTAACTTCATTTCATAATTCCCACACTTCTTTCATCTTTCTGTTACAGCTGAAAGATTAGCAGTAGCCAATAACTGTGCTACCCTGGTAAACTTCTAATGTGAACATCTAGCTCACCTTGTCTTAAGCATCATCTGTCCTGACACTCTCTAACAGTTTTCAAAATCAAAGCTGGAGTCTTGAAGCTAAACTCTCGGCTCTCCTTCTGCTTCTCTTTATCCACCTTGTCTTTTGTCTTGTGAGCTCGCCTGGAGCTACGAGGGGCTTCTCTCCTCCGCAGCATGTTCTTACTAAACTCTTACTGTGCTCCATGGAAAGTGATGGGATGCTGAAGTAGAAGGGGGGAGTTGGGTGGCTCAGCAGACACAGTGACAACCCACCTGTCAGCAGGTACTCAGTATAATTGGTAAACGAGGGCCGCGGGATAGTAGAGGGGCCCCTTCTCCTCCTTTGTCTTCTAGTCTGTACTTTGCTTGACATGTATTTGAAGTCGCCACGTAGTCGCTGGAAGCTTCCTCGTCTGGTTCACAGGAAGATCCGGGCCAACCAGCTGATGTAACAAGAGAGGAGTCTAAATATGAATCTCTATCCGCCAAGTTCTCTAAAAGTGATTAGACAAGGAGTAAACGGCAATCTCTGTACTTTTCATTGTGGATGGACAAAAGTATTTCTCAGCCACAGTCAAGCCTGACTCCTCTCTCACTGCCAATTCCAGGCATCAGGCTGTGTTTGCCCTCTAATGAAACATATTCATCTTCATCGCACTCTCTCGCGGCTCTCAAACTCACTTTACAGCATAGTCGATTAAACCCTTAGGGGCCGCTCTGTGCGTAAAAGGATATATAACGCTCTGACATTTCAGCGAGTCCACATTAGGCACACCCATAGAGCATTCTGCTTTAAGCTGGATGGGAAAGAGTCATAGCCGAGCCTAGAGGTAGACGAAAGCCAGTCAAAGCGATTGAGTCTCTTATAAGCTAGTTAGGATTCAGTTACTTATGCTGATGTAATAGGGCAATTGTAAGTTGATACTGAAGTCTCTCCGTGACCCATACACTGGCTCTTGTTCTCATATTAGGCTACCTAATATATATTAACTCTTATATAGTGTAACGATAGACTAACTAATACATAACTAAAATGGACTGAACTCAATAGAGGAGTGTATTAGTGTTGTGCATCACCATTTAGGCTTCTTAAGTTTTGCGAATATCCCTTTAGGGACTTCTCTTATCATCCTCTTATCTAAATCTGATATTGTCTGCTTTGTTTGCTTGACTTGGTCCCTCCTAGACATTCACAGAGTCATTGGAACAACCGGGGTCAGTGGTGTAACGATGCAGAGCAAGTCATGTAACAAGCTGCTACTGCTCCAGGGCTCTGTCTGTGTGTGTGTGCGTTCATATATATGTGTGTGTGTGTGTATAAGAGTGTCTCCTGGGCTTGTAGATGATCCTATGTTACGATGGCGTGAAACAGCTTGTCAAAGCCTAAGTCTCCTCCTAAGGCCCAACATCACCCCTTTTCCTCTGACTCGGGGCTTCAGTGTGTGTGTTGTGCATGCTTCTCTGGAAAGGGAACAGTGTTCTTAGTTAGGACCTAGCTGTTCATGGACACAGTGATTTTGTTTGCACTGCACTGCTGGGTGCAGCATTTAGCAGTGTGTTAATAAACTTCACTGTTTAACCTCTGCTGACTATTTTCCTGACATTGCATGAAATTGTACTTTTCATGATCCAATCAAATGTGTCCAGCTCTTGTCTTTTTATTCACACACATTAACTCTAGGTTTCAATGGTTCTGGTTGCTGATTTAAAACATTTGAATTTTAAAATTCAAGCCGTGGTTCTCAATTTTTCCTCCTATTGTCCTTGTCCAATTATGTCCATCTGTCACGTCCAATGGATTGAGCTTTTAATTCATTTCAAGCAGTGTTGCTTTTGAAATAGAATAATACAGTTGTGTTTTGGCCAGAGGATACTAATGCAGAGTGTTTTATGGCAGATTGTACGTGATTCCTATTTGTTGATAATGTTTGTTTGCATCACAAGATCTGTGATTGTGTTGGTGTGTGTAAGATGGTTAAATTCTGTTTGGTATGCCCAGCCACAGATATGTAGAACAACAGTGTCGCGCTGCCATTGTCTCATGCTGCTCTATAGGGGTTAGTTGGCACTGCATATGAGCAGATGTGTTTCAAATCATTGTTGTTATTTACCAGTGATCGGCAAGAGCTCAAGAAAATGTCCCCCTGTTCTGATCTATTCATTCGGACAGTGGATTTATGCAGAGACGCTGAAAACCTGAATCTTCTCAGCACAGAAAGACGGCTAAATTTATTATTCATGAAAGCTAATGCATTGTTTCTGTTGCTTTATATCTTTTTTTTGTTCTCCCATCCTGCTTTTTCTGCCATCTCCCTCCTTCCTCTGCACTCAGGCAAAAGGTTGGCAGTTAGACATCTGTGCTGAAATGAGAAGTTTGAAAGACGATCGAAGAGATATCTTTGTATATTATGTACTGTATGTATGTGTAAACTGATTTAAATCGCCCGGCGAGCCCTACAGAAAGGCGCTTTAAATGTTAAATGGGGGTTGAAGCCTGCCTGAACTAATTTGTAGGGCTTTGCACCATGTTGACATTTAAATGTGATAAGAATAGCAAACTGTACCGCCGACCTATTTTGAAGATGCTTTCGGAATACATTCACATCAGCTGCGGCCTATAATTAATAAAAAAAGACAGGCCTCCCTCGCTCCAGATTTGATTATAATACAACCTTATAAACACACCACGGATAGATGAGAGGAGACCAAAAAGACGGAAAGGAACAAGGGGAGGGAAGAAAGGAGAAGAATAACAGGGATAAAAAAAAAACTAAAACAAGAGCAATGATGGGGGCAGGAATTAAGAGGGAGGTGGATTGCGCACACCTGGTCTTTGAGGCAGATTGCGTTGGCTGGCTGCTGTGCTATCACATTACTCTGATCCTGCCTCTCTTGTTTGTCAGAGAATTGAGAAGCGGGCGAGAGACACTGAGGCACTAGGAGAAGGCAAAAAGAGAGAGGAAGCGGGTGGAGGCGGCAACGGAGGAAAGGTGGGGTGGGGGTCTGCAAAATCAGCATGCAAATAACACCACATTGTTAACTTAATCAGATGCAGGGGGAGAAAATATGGAGAGGGATGGGAGGAGTGAGGCAGGGGGGGACTGAGAGAAGGGTAGGTTGTGTCGTTCAGTATCGAAGGAGATGGCAGAGGGCACCCGCACCCAAGTCTATCACTGGTCATTCCAGCACCAGGTTGGAAGCACAACACAGGCTGATGTGGTACATGCACATGGAATCAAGGGGTGAAGCAGACAAAAATACAATGACAGTCTAGACTTCTGTAAACTGACTTAATTTACATTTAAAATTATTTATGGTCATGTTAAAATTCACAAAGTAACTCTCCAAATTTAGCTTGTGATTCTTGTTTTTGAAAAATCAGTTCACGTCCATAAAGTGGTTTGTCTGACTTACATCTTTAACTGTTTTCAAATTTTCAGCAGACCAATATCTGATCACATACAGTGGCAAGAAAAAGTATGTGAATCTTTTGGAATTTCATGGTTTTCTGGATAAAATGTAATCTGATCTTCATTTAAGTCAAGGGTATTGACAAACATAATGTGTCTAAGAAATAATTACACTTTCATGTCTGTGTTGAACACACTTATTCAACATTTAAAATGGCAGTGGAAAAAGTAAGTGAACCCTTAGAATTGATAACATTTTGCCAATACCGCTGTGGAGTGTTGCTCTTTTGCAAACCGTTGGCTTCTTTTTAGTAAACAGTGGCTTCCGTTGTGGTGTCCTGCTGTGGATACCCTGCTTGTTCAGTGTTTGACGTATTGTAGACTCATGAACAGAGATGTTAGCAAGTTCCAATGATGCCTTTAAATATTTGGCTGTCATCCGGGGTTGTTTCTTTACCTCATTGATGAGTTGTGCTCTTGGTGTCATTTTGACTGGGCGCCCACTTCTTGGTAGAGTAGCAACAGTCCCAAAGCCTCTCCATTTGTAGATTGTTTGCCAAACTGTAGACTGGTGAATTTCTTTGAAATAACTTTGTTACCCTTTCCAGCTTTATGTAAAGAACAATTATTGATTGTAGCTCATTTGAAAGCTCTTTTTGGCGAGGCATGGCTGACATAGACGTCTTCTTCTTTGAGGGGTTTTTATCAGTCAAAGTAGCTGTAGTCCACACCTCCAAACGTATTATCTTAACATGACTCCAGGTGTGCTAAAACCTGACTCCAGTTAGCTTTTTTGAGGTCATTAACTCATGGGTTCACTTACTTTTTCCACAAGCACTATGAGGTTTTTGGGTCGTTTTAGACACATTAGGTTTGTCAGTACCCTTGAGTTAGAAGAAGATCAGATCACATTTTAAGACAAATTTATTCAGAAAACCATGAAATTTCAAAAGGTTTACATACTTTTTCTAGCCACTGTATAGAATACAGTATGATAAAGAAAAGACAGAAATAATCCCCGATCAAATATGAGATATAGGTATAGATTTGAAGATTTTTGCAAATTAAAGCATTTAAATAAGTTTGTTTCTCCACATTTCAAGGAAACACACCCATTCCACATTTTTTTCCACATTCACTTTAGATTTTCTTTATATTGTTTTGATGCACAACTAATGGCAAAGGTGGATGGCAAGCCAAACACTAACATGATAAAAAAAGAAAAATAACCAATGTTAAAATAGCAGCTGTAATAGTCCAAACCGTAATTTGCCACACATTTCTCTGGTCCCATGCATAGACCACATTAGAGTGTGAGACAACAAAGAGTGTTTTTTTGGAGGAAACTGATGCAGGTTTGTCAGCACACCGGTAAGTGGCAGGCACATGCAGATAGCAACTGGTGGCTTAGTCAGGTGGCATTATTCTGGCTCATCTGCCACTGTCAGACATTTTCATAATGCTACTGTAAATGTCAAGATATTTCAGTCATAAACAATGAAAACCCTTGCAACCCTTAGCAGCTACTTGGGTTTTAATGACCGCAGCTGTGCTATATCCAAAGCCATATCCTGATTTATGTTTCGAGGCTTTATGGAGTATATTTGATATTGGTCTGTGATCAGTACAGGCCCACACTAAAAACAGTCATGAAGTGGGGGTTTAAGGGTTTATAATGTGTTTTTGATGTTCTCTTGTTTCTCACATTGTCACCAAATGATCTTTTGAATTTTATCAAAAATATATGTAAATCTTCGGTTAATTCATCATAATATATTGTCTATTTTCTGATAATCTCACATTTATTAACAGTAGGTCTAGTGAATGTGGCAGGGCACAGTAAAAGGGCATATCCGCTGTGTTAGTTTAACTAAAGAAGGTGTGTGTACATGTCTCAAGGGAGAAGTTCAGGCTGTGTACTACATAGAGGTCATTTTTCATTATAAACATCCACTGCCTTAATGAACTTCCCGACCTCACAGGCACACACACACTCTGTATACTCAAATGTGTGTCTTTTTTAATGAGTTGTGGAGCCACTGTAGCTTTTGTTGTGTGAGATAAGTCGTTGGTGATGCTGAAGGTCAGAGAGGGCGGAGAGGAATGAGAGAAATGCCGTGTTGGCCAGAACTGAAACTCCAGTGTGGACAGATACAAAGAATCCTTCCAGGACACACCTCTCTGCACCAGAAGCACACATCCTCTTTACTGACCATTGACTGTATTTATTGCATATATAATTTACTATTAGCTAAATCAAAGCAACCAACTCCAGACAGAGGTGAAGACTTTATTTTAGTAAAATACTTTAGTTTTGCTGACAAAGGAACCAGTGAACTCACCAAGCTGTTTTCAGTCCCAAACCACAAAAAACAGATTTGGAGAAGTTAGAACTAGGCTCTTGGTCATAACTGATGCTGTTGCCCAATCACAGACCCATGACTGAGCATTATGCCCAAAGCAGCTTTATCCTGTTTAAATAGCAAGCCCATTCCCAAGGATGCTTTAATGGTCTGTGGCATTTTATGAGTAAAGCTCGTAAGGAATGACATTGTAACACAATACAAAATTAATTTTTAGGAAAAGATTGCAGGGCATGGTGTTATATAGAAGATGGTCTGCATAATACAATAAATAAATAGCACGATTAAACCAAACCAAACTAACAAGTAAATTTGAAGGTACATAGCATAAAGCTAAACAAAGTGGCACATGTCAGTCATTATGTTTTCAATAATGTTTAAACACTCTCAATATCTATCTTTCTGCAGCTGCCAAGAGCAAACCAACTGATCTTGTTTCTTTTTATGCACACGTTTATTTATTTTATTTATGAATCAGTTCTGACACAAAATGTCCCTGTAGGGCTACCATAGCGGTTCACATAAAAGATTGTGAGGTGTGAAATTATATTCTAAACTTTGGCCACTAGATCTTGGCAAAAAAAGCCAAACTTAACAGCCAAGCTTTAACTACAAACACTCCTAAAGGCATTATATGCAGGATTTCACAGCCTTGCTTTAGTAAATAAACCATGCCCTTCTACCATGCTCTGTTTTAGTTCTCCTCACTGACTTGAAGGCATGTCCAGGTTTACTCTAGCCCCTGTTGTGTAGCTTTTTCTGTTATTTGGTCACAACACAGTTGGATTTAAGGTTCTGGATGGGCACTTATTTTGATGTTGGCACAGTATAAATCTGTCTTGTTATATGGACATTGTGTTTGCTCATATTGTGATAAGAATAAATTGATACTATACTGTGCATCTTTTAAGTATAGTATACAGCATACTGGACTTATGTATTCTGAAGTCCAGTTCACAGAAGGGTTTCACCCAACTTCTTCCTGCTTTAATCACTGCTGCGGCACTGGCATCAATACAAACACTGGCGTGTATCCCCCTCCCTTCCCTTAGTAGGTCTTTGTCCCTTCCTAAATGTCTTTTATTTGCTCCTGTAAACCTTTTCATCCCCCTCCTTCTCACAAAGCCCATCTGTGATGTTAAGAGCAGTCGCTGTGGTGTTGTTCTGATCGAGGTTGATAGATAAACATGCTCTCTGGTGTCCCCAAGGGCCCCCCACCCTTTCTCATGAGAGTACACCCTCTCATGCACTTCCTCTGCTACAATTAGGCTGTAATAAATACACCCTGGCCTTAAAGTAGATAATGCTCTTTCACTCCTTGCTTTTACAATAAGTGCCACATACTTAGCTTACTGTACCGACTTTAAAAGAACCAGTCTAAAGATATTGTTTCAACTGATCGCTCTTGTTTTTTTTCTAGTCACACAAAAAGCTTTAAAGAACAGTAGCTGTTTTAAGGCCACTATGAGATATTGTAACATATGCAGAGAATTGCAAGCATTTCCACTGAAGTTTCGGCTTCCTGATGGCTTTGATAAGATTAGTTTGCTTTCTTAAACAGGAAGTGTGCTGCTACTTAAAGAATAAAGAGGACGACACAGCACGGTTGCATAATAAGTCGAACTACTTCTCAAAGAGCTGAAGTTCCCTTCAAACTCTTCAGATTAGTGAGCAAGAAGTGGTGGAGATAGAAAGGGGGGAGTTTATCAAAGTGATAGAATAAAGAGAGATTTAACACGGTCATATTAAAAAGACATGCAGCAGTTTCAATATTTAAAAATCCCATTTGCTTCGACAGAAGTGCTTTTTCATTCAAGAGCATATGGCAGCTCTACCTGTATCCAGCCTCTCTCTTATCTGCCTCAAAGACAAAGAGGAAGACGGGAGGGGGAAGAAGCCCAAGAAAAAGAGATACTTTCAAACAGACAGTCAGACATTGAAGAATCATTCAATTATCGGCAGCGTGATGTAAAATAATTACCTGACTCGCTTCCTATAATGAGTGCTGCTAATTAGCCATAGACTTTTGTTTTAGTTAAAAAAAAGGAGAAAGTCCCAAACTCCCAACAGCAGTGGAACTGTGAACAGATACAGTGTTGTATGTTGAGGTAACACCTCATCCACACACATTACACACACACACACACACACAGCCTTTCTTTTACTATACACAATTTGCTTCAAGGCACAATTTGCTTCCCAATGTATGCACACACAGCTCACGGTAAATAGTCGAGAGTGCAAAAAGGATCCTTCTTCTCTTAATTAGCCGTGTAACAATTAAAGTCTCCTCTTAGTAAATTGAACCTTTGTCTCCCTTTCCTCCTGAGTTTGATTTCAGCACCTGTCACAACAACCCCTCCTTTTACCGTCACCTCCGTACACCCTCCACTATTACCTCCACCACACCCCCCCTTTACACTGTAGTCATTATGCAAAACTCTACCAGAATGGGCCCAGCATGAGCGGAAGAAAACAGCAATTATTTCTGATATTCTGCTATTTAGGCCGTATTGACATTCAATGTTTTCTCTCTCTGTTTGTGTCTCTCACACCACCTGAGTGAATTGAACTCTGTATTGTTTTAGGATGGTCCTCGCAGATTTCAGTGTGCGTGTGTTTGGAGTGTTCACATTTAGCGCTCGGGTTGACCAGTGATGTAAGCCACGGCAGATACACTGTGGTCATTGTCTCTCTGGCCTCTTTCTTTGTGCGGACTAGCCATGCGTGATAGTTAGAGACTGCCGGGCTTGTTGTCCAACACATACACTCATACACACTGTGTCATTGTGCCCTGCTTTTCTAATGGATTTGACAGGAACTCACACAGGTGCTTTGCAAAACTAGGGAGTGACAAGTGGAACTGAAGCTGATGGTGAAATAAAAAAAAATACCTGTGTGGAATAATGCAAGTAGAGTAGGCAGAGATTCAGTTAATCTACTAATGGAGTGAGCTATTTCATGCATTTCACTTTTACTCTATTGCAGCATTGGTATCTTTACTCAGCCTTGAGTGAATGTTTTAAGAGAACACTAAACCTGATTAAAAAAAGCCTTCTTTCTTGAGGTTTCTGCAGTTTGTTGAGTTTAGTGTGTTTAAAACCACTTAACAATAGGGTTATCAGTGTCTTATTACTGTTGTTTAACAGTTTATAAGTCATTTATAAGCTTTGCTTTGGAGAAATTGCTTGTGAAATAGAGAGCCCACATTGAAGGTGACCATCAAGAAATGAGGCTTATCAGGTTAATGTAAGTGTGCTGTGTCACTTTACAATAAGGGGCCTGTTATAAATGATTTATAATTGTTTTTCAAATGCGTTATAAAGGATCCACATTTTATTTGTTCAGCCTCATTATGATGGTCCCTACAACCTATTAAAAGCTGTTTATGAACCTTTGTCTGCAGAATACCACAGTTCTTATAAATAATAATAATAATAATAATAATAATAATAATAATAATAATAATAATAATAATAATAATAATAATAATAATAAAAATAAATAACCATTACCTTTTTAATTGTGATGGTTATTTCATCTTTAATTACAAATCTCAGAGACTCCAGCGTGCCACCACTAACCCTGTTGAAAGAACAGTACTGTAACAGGTGCTTCATTTATGCAGGTTGATACTGTGGAATGAGCCACATTCACAATCATTATCACGTGCAGTGTTTTATTCTTTTGGATTTATTTGTTGTTTGGCTCCAGTCAGTGTTCTTGACCAAACTGAGGCTGCTTAACAAATGCTTGGCACTATTAATCCTGTGTCTGTTGCTTGGCTTTATTTGCTGCTGCAGGGGTCGGTCAGCATCACTGTGGCCGCTATTGTAGCGCGCTCAGGAGGGGAGAGGTGCTCGCAGATGTACTCGCATACACACACACACACACACACACACAAGACAGAGACATCTGCAGGTCATCATCATCATAGTGGGAATAATACCAGGGATGGTTATCATAAAGAGAAGCTTTGAGCTCCCGCCTGTCTTGGGAAGATGATTTGGATGGCCCGGAACAATGAACTGTGGGAATCCGCTTGTCCTGCATTGATCTTCCTCCCATGGCATCCCCTGCAAAGGCTGTCAGAGCGACGGACGGATAAAAAGAGCCACAGCATTTTTCTTTGCCTATCTCCCGTTCCCTTACAGTGTCTTTCTTTTCTTTCTGTCAGGAGGGCTCCCACTGATCAGCGGGGATGAGCTGAAAGTTGAACTACCTGTTGACAGGACCCTTTAAACAGCCCTCAATGACATATTGTGCACGGGAAAAAGGGAGGGGCACAGAGCCCTGCTCATTCATATTTGCCTCTGATCTATTGAGTCAATGTTTTTATCCATTTCTTTTTATTCTCTCTATTTAAATTTCTTTTGGTTTTCAATGTGTTTGAAAAGTGGTTAATTTGTTCAATAAGGTCCTCTATAGAAGTCAGTTCCACGTGCATTCTTAAGGTCATTGCATACTCCGCAAGAACAGAGAAATTAGTTCATGTTCTTGAGCTGGCAAGAACAAAGTTAGTTCCATCCAGGACTTTCCATATTTCACGAGAAACTCAAGCGCAGAACTCCTGGTTTTTCCTCAAGCCTACTTCAGATATCTGACCAATCACACAATACTCTCAAGCACCCACAGGAAAACGGTTATGCCCAGTCAAGAATAAGCTGCTAGAACTCCCAAACCAGGGCTGTTGCCTCAAAGACAAGAACATATTTCTCTGTTCTTGCGGAGTTTGTAATGGCCTTTATTCTCTAGGGTTGCCAAGGTACCCTAAATAGTTGGGTTTGCTAGAGACAGGAAGTTATTATGTCCCATCTACTGCCCCAACCTGCCTGTCCATTGACAAATTGTAATCAACAACACACAGGCCATTCAACAATGATGTCTATGGCGCCATCAAAATACAATACAATACAAGATGGACTAGTGCCCAAACTGTTTGTTTTGTCTGACTGTTTACAATACTTACTACATTAGACAAGATTTAAACTTTTGTGGACAGTGTAAATGTTGTCTGTAATGTTGTGTTTCCACTGAAATGGTAGGAAATGGATGAGTTTGTTGTGTCAAAAAAGTGTTAACCCTTTGGCTCTTGGTCCAACTGTGTCTATCGATAGGGTGATGGAGTATCCCTACTCATCCAGAAAGAAGGTCACCGAAATGCCTCCCAAAAAGAAGGAGAGTCTAGTTTTGTATCATTTCAAAAGTACTCCTCTATTTGTTAACATTAGTCAGAAAAGTTACATCCAGTGAGATCTAAGTCTGGCCCTTGTCTCTAGCTTTATTTTTTCCCTTTAAAATAGAACAATCCATTTTTGAAGCTTCATTTCTTTTTGATAGGGCAGACTTATGAGTTTTGATCAAGAGGCTCTAGGCATGCGATGGAGTTAGGATTGAGTCTGGCAGGGATTGTGTGACTGTCTTCCATGTGCAGTTCAGAGTGTTTTCGCCTCATTACAGAAAGTAATAATGCAGTGAAGTCAAAAGAGTGGGAGAGTGAGGGGAAGGAAAACAAGGCTGCTTTTTTATTGGATTAATTAGATGCCTTGCAAAGACCACCTGCAATAGAAACAAAACACAAGCCAGCGAAAATCTCATTTCTTGGTCTGTTCTACCTACCAAAGCACTAACTAAACCAACTTTTACCCAGAGGTAATTGATCTGTGAATTGACGAGGAAGCTCTGTTTGTACTTTGAAAACACACTTGCGGCTTTTGATTGGAGCTCAATGTCCCTGCCGCTTGTGTAATCACTAAATATTTAGCATTCAAATCTCAGTGCATGTAACATATGGTAAATATCCAAATTGTCCCTTCCAATATCAGATTGCTGTTTCTGCGCTGCCTTTCATCTCATTAATGATTTGGTGCAAATATGATGGAATTCAGCACATTGTGAATAATGATTGATTTGTTTAATGCAATGAATTTGTTCATTAGGACTTAATGAGGTATTGCATTGTGATTAGTCGATGGTTTTTGTGTCGATACATGCCAAAATAACAAAGTAAAGTCCTAGTAATGGCTTTTCGATCCTTTAGTTCTGCCATTCTTGTATTAAATGTCAGACCAAAGTTTTGTGACACGGAAATTCAACGGAGAACAGGCCAAATGTACAGTAGATTTAAGAGGCTTTCCTTATGAATTTATTATTAGTGGCAATCCCTAATATTGAAACTGTCTTTCATATACTTTAATAATTTATAAGGTTACAATTAGAGTGCAGCACATATAAATCCCTTATGCATTTATGATGCATGCTAATATTGATAAGACAAAAATGAACTGAGCACAAATGCCGACTGAAATACATTTCCATTGTGTTACAGATACCACTTATAATTAAGCTGAGGACTTGAAAAGAATAGAAATAGAGAGGAAAATGTATTAAGAGAAACTGGAAGAAATCTGTTTTTCTGAGTGTGTGCATGATTGTGTGTTTATGAGGTGCACATGGTGCTTTTCTGAATATTAAACCACCAACAATAAAGACAACAACGGAACCTTCATGAGAAAATGCTAAAGGAAGTCTTTGTGGTTTTAGAGGTATCAGAGGAGCCAATAGTTTTAATGAGACAGCATTGCTGTTCATGCCAGGAAATGATAAGGTTATACAGGTTAGAGTAACGACACATATATGCAATACACTAGAGAAGTTCAAGCTCAATACTACACAAGCCATGGCAGACACAGTGAGACTTGTTACTGACAAAGGAGCACCAGGTCTTTTACAAACATGGGTAAGAATAACCTGAGCTTTAAACTTTACACTTTGTTAGAATCTAGATTTTGAGACTATAGCTACACTGTATACACGTACTTTGGCATTTTAGTGGTAACAGTCCGGATGTTACCACTACAGCTCTTTCAGAATTGAAAGATTTGTTGACCAAATTTCTGTGGGCATCCACATTTGATGGTGGCTACACACCCACTGTGTATTTTAGACAGCATTCATGTAGAGATTTGTTCTTCATAGTCAAAGGGTTTGGTTTGAGTAAGAATGGATGTGTGTGTTTTGTTCTTGTACACCACCCTCAAATTCCCTTGCATTTGTGGGTTGATATGAGCAGAGGGGGGATGTCACATAAGAAATGTCCTTTTCAATCAGGGGAAAAAATATAAAATGACTCGGGAGCAAGGCGAGCATATTAATGTGCCTGATTTGCATACGCTCGTCAGCCAGGATACGTTTATAAAAAACACAAACTGGATTCGTCAGTTCATTTCACATTATTCCATTGTCTATCTGCCTTTGTTATATGTTAAAGATAAAGGCAGAAATCAAATTGAAGAAAAGGGCAAGCTGCTATCTCCCTAAATGAGCAACAGCTCATCAGCCTAGTTTAAATCACAGATTTCTATTCCAAAAGGCAGCCGCCTCTGTAAAAAGAGCCCATTCAAATAAGG
Organism: Perccottus glenii; assembly: GCA_024416835.2. Taxonomy (NCBI): domain Eukaryota; kingdom Metazoa; phylum Chordata; class Actinopteri; order Gobiiformes; family Odontobutidae; genus Perccottus; species Perccottus glenii. The sequence continues at coordinate 6,338,125 of CM044548.2, forward strand.
TCTTGTTCGATATAAGCACGCCTAGTGATAGAAACTGGGGTGTCACATACATACACTTTAAATCCATGTGCCTTTTTAAGCAATGTAACAAAGTTTTATTATTTTTCCTACCATAAATATACACAAAAGCAATATATCCATTTATTTAAGCATTTTATTGTTTAGCTCTTTAGCATTGTCTTTTTCTCCAAGAGTGTAGCAGTATTTAACTCTTCTTCTAGCACAAGAATATCATCACAAGATAAACCATAAATTTAGTAGGCTGTGACAGAAGAAGCTGTATGTCAGTGTCTGCAGAACATAGGATGCCCATTATATTTGCAATGAATTCAGATGAATTGCTTTATGATACTTGTGGCAAATTCAAAGGGCAGCCCACAAGTGTCACATTCCTTTAAAGAGAAGTGGAAGCTTGTTACAGTGTGTAATTCATGTCGATGAGATAAGAATCCACCATTGGCAGTGTGTTGGAGGGGACATAGTCTAAAAGAACAGACCCCCTTATGTCTACTTACCTCCTACTGAAGGGAGAGAGAGAGAAAAAAATGAGAGAAAATGTCAAATGAACATGAAAACAAATGAACTACGCACAATGTGGAGATGACATGCATAAGAGACACACTGTAGGTGGAAAAGAGAAAGACAAACAAGGGGTGAAGAAGTGTTGGTCCTTACATGCCCTTTTGGCGTCTTTTAAAAATCTGTAATGTGTGTCACTCTAAAGTCTATTAGGTTCTTTTAAAAGTGAGCACACTTACATGTTTGAGCAATATACTGCCTTACTATGAAAGATTATTATTATTATTTTATTATTATAATCATGCATTATGGCACAGTGGCTGCCAATGTTACCAGGCAGCATACTAATCAGCTTAATGAGATATTATACAATATTTTGTTAACCAAAGCAGAACTGTGGTTATTATTTCTGTGGCTTTGACCCCTGCCAGCAGCCAGAGGAAGTGTACAGATAGATGTTTACCTCTCCATCTGGAGAACAGATGGAACTGCATTAAAGCTGTTGTTCTTTTTTATTTATTCACTGATGTTACACACATGAAAAAACAAAACACATTTGCTGATGGTATAGTCAGGTATTAATTGAGGTGTGTTAAGGATGTGGGGTGCACTGAACAATTGAGAAAACCTGTTTTTGTATCAAGCATTGAACAATTACAGAGAAAAAAATCACTTATCACTTATTCCATATAGACTTGATGGTTTATCTAAATTGAGCCATGTGGGTTTTGAATGTCCTCAAACAACATTTCCTTTTTTTTAAGAAACCTTAAAAGAGAGTGAACAAGAAAAGAGCAGAAGAGCAGAGAATGAACAAAGTGATTTACATCAAATGAAGTCTTGCTCTTCAATGGGTTATTGCACCATTACAAGTGTCATGACACAAAGATAAGAGTGTTGTGTTTACCAGAGTAACCCCTTGGTTTTAAGTGCTATTGGTAATATCGTAATTGTAGTATTGCAGCGGCTTCCCTGACAATGCTGTTGCTTCGTTTCATTAAGGCGTGTAATTGGAGGAATTCTGATAGGATGGGCACAAGTAGCTTAATTATACACTGCTCACTGTGTTTACAGAGTAATTATTGTATCCAAAATGGTGCCACATTTTGGGAAACAAAGTTGCGTGGACTTGCAATATTTTTACAAGCCCTCAGTGCTGTCAGTCCACAGATTCAAACATTCCTAAATCAGTAACCATTTGCTTTTGTCGTTTGTCTGCTTTTACAGGATGGAAGACTCTAGTTTGTGCCTTGGTGTGTCATCAGCGGTGCCTGATGCAGATGCCCATCTAAACAGTGCAGTTCTAAATGGCCGCTATCCCATCAGTCAAAAGCTTCACCAGCTTACGGCTCAATTAGGACACGCCTTTCCTGATCTACACCGCCCACAGCCAATCCCAGAAGAGAAGGCAGCCACACCTTTGGATGAAAAGACCCACCACGCAGCCCTGGCCAGTCAACCTATTAGCAGTCAAATGGCACTTTTGGCTAACCAGCTTAACCGAGATATTGATGCGGGAGCATTAAGTGGGCTAAATGGTCGTGTTGATTTGCAGCAGTTCCTCAATGGCCAGAATTTGGGAATCATGTCCCAGATGAATGATATTGAAGATGATGCCCGCAAGAACAGAAAGTATCCCTGCCCTCTATGCGGCAAGCGTTTTCGATTTAACAGCATATTATCACTGCATATGCGCACCCATACAGGAGAAAAGCCCTTTAAATGCCCCTACTGTGATCATCGAGCTGCTCAGAAGGGCAATCTGAAGATCCATCTCCGCACCCACAAGTTAGGGAACCTTGGGAAGGGTCGTGGCCGTGTCCGAGAAGAGAACAGGCTCCTCCATGAGCTGGAAGAGAGGGCTATTCTTAGAGACAAACAGATGAGAGGAAGTGGAAGTATCATTCCACCAGCTCCCACACCCCATCTGGGCCTCAACAGCAGCACTAACAGTCATCAGCAGCAACTAGGCTCAGCCTGTGGCCTCCTTCCGCCATCAGGTCTGGGCACTCCAGAAACAATTTCCCAGCCCTCCTCCTCACCAAAGCCAACTGGCCCCCAGGATGAACAGTCCCTTAACCCTGCAATAGGTTTCCGCTGCACCTTCTGCAAAGGCAAATTTAAGAAGCGAGAGGAACTTGATCGCCACATCCGCATACTTCACAAGCCCTACAAATGTACTCTCTGTGAATTTGCGGCCTCACATGAAGAGGATTTGATAAGTCATGTTGAGAAGGCTCACATCACAGCTGAAAACACACAAGGGACAGGGTCTGGAGGAGCTGGTGGTGTGACTACGACCACTGAGTTCCGCTGTGATGTGTGTGGCCAAGTTTTTAGCCAAGCCTGGTTCCTCAAGGGCCACATGCGCAAACACAAGGACTCCTTTGAACACTGCTGCCAAATCTGTGGACGTCGTTTCAAGGAACCCTGGTTCCTCAAGAACCATATGAAAGTCCATCTTAATAAACTTGCAATCAAGAGTAAGCCACCACAGGCCAGTGAACAAGACATTGCTACAGTCAACAGCATGAGTAATCTTGCTCAGGAGGCTCATGCTAACCTTTATTCTCGCTACATCTCTTGTCTCCAAGGAGGATTCCTTTCACCAGACAAGCAGGGCCTCAGTGAGCAGCATCAAATGCTGGCTAAAGCAGGGATTGCCATGAAAGAAAAAGAGATGTTGGGTAAGCTACTGGGGCCAATGGCAGCCGGCATGGGCCATGGGCTAGGTGAGAATGAAAAGCGTTCACTCCTGGGTTGTCTTAACCTTGTGCCACCTCTCAAGTCAAGCTGCATGGAGCGCCTTCAGGCAGCTGCAAAAGTGGCAGAAATGGATTCCATCAATAACTATCAAGCTTGGCAGATAATGGCTCGTGGCATGGCTATAGATAGAGCTTTCATGCCAAAGGAGCAGCAGCAACACCAGCACCAAATACATACTGGGCAGGAAGATGAGAGTGGTAGTGCTGTAGCTGGGTCCATGGCATCCTTTTCTAAAGAGAAACAAGACTACTCCTTGATTACATCTACAGATAGCTCCAAACAGAAGCAGCTCTCTGATGCCTTGCAAGGCTCTAAGGTTGGTAGTGGAGCTCTCATGTCAATGAAGGAAGATGGAAGAGGTTTTGATGGTCACCGTGACCTATTGTCACATCATGCTGGTGCTGAAGCTCCTGGAGGCCTCACTGGCTTAGGAAGTCCCCACATTGACTTTGGCCTTTCAAACATGAAGGAGAAACCCTCAGAATGTCCTGACTGTGGCCGAGTCTTTCGCACCTACCATCAGATGGTAGTCCATTCTCGCATCCATGGCAAAGACAGGAGAAGCATGGAGGAAGCACTTCAGCAGCAAGGGCTTGATGAACGACGTGGTTCGGCCAGTGACCCAGAGTCCCAGTCCATCAGCCGCTCCACCACTCCAGGATCGTCCAATGTGACGGAGGAGAGCGCCGTTGGAGGGGGACACTCGCAGACGGGCAGCGTCCAAGATGACAGTCCACATCCCTCCTCCCCATCTTCAGGTTAGAAAAACAATCAGTCATATTTACAGTCACCAACATTTTTGTGTCATCCTTATACATGCATACATATTATTTATATTATTATATATACATTATTTATTTTTGCTGTGCACCTCGCTTTATTTCCAAAGTTCATACATTCCATGCTTAATAAATGCAATCCAAATTTTACTTTAAAAGAATTGACTTGTTAAACTGGATGTCTATAATTTTACATTTATCAATTTACTGATTTGTAAATTGAAGACATTTTAGCCAACAATTGCTTCTTGATATAATTAGCTTGAAGATATGTAATGATAATAATACAGTTCACTCACAATTAGTCTCCATCCGTATTAAGTTAAATGAAAAACTCTAGACTCTCCCTGGCAATACAGATACCTGGTTTGGCATTGCATCCACATTGCAGGTTAGAAGCTTATATCCCCGTGGAACATGAGTAAAGACTGGGAGCAGAGGGACGAACTCATTTTAAGCAGAGTGATTAATAAATGTCTTTAATAAACGCGTCGGAGACAACCATACTCCTCCCGTCTCTCTTCCCAGCAAACACAGGCCGGCCGGGGCTAGATAAGTATATGTTTAGTGGGATTAAGAGAGGCTCGTTGCTAATGATTACACAAGTTTTTAAAGGTAACTTTCGCTTGCTCCTCAGGGCACTGTGCTGGCGTTAAGAAGAGCGAGCGGTAATTAGGTCACGACTGTACGAATAATCAGTCGGTTTAAGCTAAACAAGACACTAATTAAAGATATACATATAAAGCAGGTCAAAAAAAAAATGGTGAACTTCATTTGCAAAAGCGGGGATGTGCTTTTAAGTCTTTTGAGAAAAAAACATAAATAAATATAAATCAGAGTGGCTTAGCTTAAGGCTGTAAGCAACTTAATTCCACCAGTGGAGACAAAATTGTTTATTTATTCACAGAGGCATGAAGTCCTTATCATGCCCGTGTAGTGTGATGGGTTTGAACATAGGACAGGCTATGTTTATTTTAATCTAAGAAATAATAACAGACAACCCCCCACCCCAATTAGGAATTAATGAAAATGAGAACGAGATAAAAACCTATTTTCTTTATAGAGACTATTAAACATAACACTTTCTCAACAGGGTGGGGGTGTAGCGGATGTAATTATCTTCTGAATTTTAATGCTGGAACTTTCTCTCTCTCCATCTCATTCTCTCTCTGTCTGTCTCTTTTGACTTAAGCGCTTTGAATCTGATGAGTACAGCTTGTGGCGTTTCAACAACTTCAGAAGTACTGTGTTAACATCCAATGAACAAAATGCCAAAAAAAATTAAGCTGGTTAAAATAATCATTGACAAATAAAAAGCAATGTGTTTTAAAAGCAAATGTTAACAAAGTACAATTAAACACATTTGATTTAGCTTTGAGTGGCTAAATCCTCTCCCTTAGGCATCATCTTTAAGGAGGGAGGTTTGAATTAAAGTAATACAGCTGAATGTATCAAAAGCCCATTTAAACACAAGAGATAATTTGGTCCCTTTGTAATTCTACCTTCATCATCTAACTGAATGATTCAAATAGATTGTAAAGGTGGTCAACATTACGGCAGATTGATAACATTACAATGGTTGACTCACTATTAATACTAGGGTGTGGCTATGTTCAAGCAAACTATTCATATGCTTTCTGTTAGGGCCCAAACCTGGATCACTTGACCTGGAATTCAATAGGCTTTGGCTTTTTGGTGACACCTGTAACCAAAAGTGTGGATTGTAATTCCATCTTTTACACTCCTCCTTTTTAGAACATGCATATGGTAGCCTTGCAGGGACATACTAGTGTATATTAAAAACCCAGGATTAAAAGGTCTTAGAGTGATTTCACTTTAAAATCTGAAACTAAATCACTGAAGAAATGTAGGTACAAAAAGATACATGAGTGTGCTTCTCCTCAAGCAGTGTTCAGTTTGTCCTCTCTGACTCGCTGGGTCAGGAAATAATGGTACTACAATGTCTCATTCAACTGGAAGCTTTACTGGTTTGCTTTTATCAGATAGACAAGAAAAAACATATGCAAAGGGTGTTACTCTGACGTGATTTGACATCCAGATGTGTTTCATTTGGTTCATCTGTCTACCTAAATGCTCAGAAATCTAAATCCTTCTTGAAACTTCAACAGTATAAGTGCGGATGCATTGTCAGTCTACCATCTCTGGAACTGGAACAAGAACTTGGTTTGTTAAGACAAATTGAACCAAATGATTCAATCTAGTGCACAGATCTCAAAAGACTGACTTGTGGTTTCAATAAAAATATGAGAAGCAAACCTATGAAAAAAGTTACTTGTTAAGTATACTTGTTTTGCTACTTCCTGTTTTTTCATCAGAAGTGGCAAATCTTGTGTGTCTTCACAACTTAGACAATGTGATTCACATTTGGAGCTCAGGGACTCTCAAATTAGAAGCTTTGATGTGTGAGAAAAAATGTGTTTGAGTCTCATGTGGAGAAAGGTGTCATACTTTTCTCTTCTGCATGTTTGTTTTTGTGTCAATGTGCATGGGTGTGTGTGGCTGCTATGCTTTACAGTATGCATGCCTCTCATAGTGAACAGGATGTGGCTACTGTACCATTGTCTTAATCTTAATATCTCAGACTCAGACTCTTTTGCCAAGCAGAAAAGATTACAATTCTGTGAATGTGTGTGTGCACCTGCTGTTATACGTGAGAGGCTCTGCCATGCCACCTACCCACAGCAATTCTGAGTTAAACTTAAATTATAGTAATCAACAATAACATCTCAACTGTGAAAGAAGGTCAACTCTGCCGCTTTTGTCTTTGAGACGGCACTTGTTTAAAAGCAATGAGTGAAAAAATAGAGATGTGAGGGGAAAAAGAAAGGCCTCAGTCAGAGATGTCCTCTGCAGACCTTACTTATTATAGCTTACCTCAGCAGCTAACCTTGAACATGTTTCTTAGTCTTTTTTGAGAGCAAACAAAGAGATAATTACATTTAGGCCTATCATCATCTGTCTTTTTGTTTGCTTTCTTCAGATCAACTCTTCATTGTTGTTTTACTGTATTGAACTGCAGTGATTATAGAAAATGAAACCACTGTACAGAATAGTACAGAAACAAATAAAAACACAAATAAAAAGTGTGAAAGGTTTTATACTGCAACAACAATGTTTCAATGTCTTTTTAAAATATATTTGATGCTACTATTAAATGCTCAACATTGATAAATAAAAAACCTTAAGCTTGTCAATGACCAATATGTTTGGTCTTTAATGTTTTTCTTATCAACCAAATATCTCTCTTTGTAAAATTTAGATTGACAGCACTCATGCAATGCAGCATTATGTATTCCATTTTTAATTTTTAAAAGAACACAGCACTAAAATCCTCATTATGAAAATTACATATGCATTATGGAGTCAAATTGAACTTGAAAACAAAACAAATATCACATTAAAAACAGCTTAAGTGATCATTTTGGTACCATTCATGCCCTTCTAACATAAAAATGTTACTCATTGTGTAAAAATAGGTTTTGCTCTGTATGCAGGGCCTAAAGCAGTAAATGCTAGTCTGCTTAGTACTAAACCCACTCCTACCTCTCTGCTCCTGGTTGTAAAGGAGTCTCCCCCTGGCTCTCTGTTTCTTTTTCTCAGTATACTGAGAATCCTGCAAGTCTACATCTTAAAAAAATAAAATAAATAAATAAAGGAGGAAGAGCGTTTTAACATGGCAGGGATTAGCCTGTATATCCTTGGGTCTTTACCGCGGCTCAAACAAGCAGGCAAAATGCTCACTCCATACAAATTGAAATTGGATTTGCCGACTTGACGCCTTAGGTTATAAAGCGTGGATATTCATCTAATTGCGTCGTTACAATGGGAGTGTAATTACACATGCGGACAAACTGTTACAGTTGTAATTACTGTGTCATTAAGAAATAAAGTGGTGCCGAACAGGATCCAGAAAATGCAGGGTGACAACCTGATCCAGCTATTAACAAGTCATTTTACTCAGTGAGAAAAAAAAGCTAACCTAACAATCACAGTACAGGATTGTTCTTCAGTTGACACCATTTATGGCAAAAGGTTGCACGTGGCAGAGTGGTTAGCACTCTTGCGACACAGCAAAAAGCAAGAAGGTCATGAGGTCAAACCCCGGTTAGACCTCGGATTGTATTCAGACTGACTCAAATAATTGCTGCTACATGATGATGATGATTATAATTTCTAGAAAGTTTTGCAAATAAGACCATTGTCGACCTTTTGTGAAACAGTTTTAGATTTAGAAGTTAAGGGAAACAAATTTTAGGGCAAAACACTAGAAATAGCCACATTATAAATACACATTTTACAGAACCTTATATCAGTTGATGCAAAATGTGGGAGATTACCATTAAATGATGATGAATGATGATTTACTGTTGAGTCTGATCCATGAGACCCACACTACGCATTGGGCCCAGTGTTTAGGCAAACGTGTGTCATAGTGTACTCCATGTGTACGACTATGTGCATTCAAATATAATGACTTATGTCTCTCATTTTTCCCCCTCTCCCCCTTCTGCATAAATTACTTTTCTTTGTAATTGACATCCGTTGCTCTACCACTTCCCCCCTTTTGCACTATTCTTCTTCTCTCTATAATCACAGAGCTGACTGGTTACAAAACGTGCTTGTTCTACCCCCCACTCATTTGAAGGAGTCTGGCCTGTCATATCTGTATTTTTTATGTGTCACCAAACTTAAATAGACAGTCATTGTGTTACAGGCACATTCATTCCCCGAGCTGTATTTTTGTACAGTAGGTCAGGACTCTGGTGTCTGCTAAATGATAAAAGTTCTATTCAAATGCACTAATTGTCAGTGTGCGCCGCTGATTGACATGTCTCGGATAAATGCAGACTTAGTATTTTTGTACACGCTTGCACAATATAAAAGGCCAATTTATTTCCCTGTTCTTCTTTCTCTTTTCCCATGCACTGTTCATTTGATTTTGCTCATCCTTTTCTTGCTCTCTCCCCCGTCTCTCAGACTCAATTTGTAAATATTACCCATGGTGGGAATTAGCCAAGGCTTTTTAGATATTTTAAAATTCCAATTGTATTCCGAGGAGTGTGTTTGATCGAGGAAAAAGAACTGCGAGCCTCCTTTTTGCTCCGCAGTATTCCTGGGTGGCTATCAGTGGCTAGCCTTGTCCTTATGAAACATTTATCAGTCTGTTTTATGTCCTAATGATCACGTTAGGATTCCCTGCTTGGTTATGAAGCCGGGACATGAAGAAAAAAAAAAAAAAACGGACTGTTGAAAGAGTGAAGGAGAGGCGATGAAAAAATGACAGAAGGGAGAGTGGAGTGCGAGATGACAGGGCATTGCATTCCTCAGTAAACAGCATCGCATTATCCCATCCACTCTTTTCAAGTCCAAATCTTTGCCAAAACATAGCTTACCTTTCTCCTGGAACAAGCGTCTTTGGCACACACATACCCCACCCTTCGCTGTCTCTCCCCATTTCTGTTTTATGTTTTTATAATTAAAACACAATATTTATCTTTCCATAACAGAAGGCTGCCTTACTCCGTCAGGTAGACTGTTTGCATATTAATATTGCTAATACATCAGCAAGCTATCTTCTTCAGTGTCATTGCTAAAACTCAGAGGGAGCGAAGGTGACTCGACTTGTCTGTAAAAGTCTTTATGTAGCAGGGTTTTGAAATGCAGCACAAAGTGATTGAAAGCTTAGCAGAAGAAACTTAAAAAAGGCCGTCATAAATTAACCATACAGTCAAAACCATTGGGCGTATTGGAGCGTAGTTACAACCTTTTGGATGCAGATATAAATGCAAGTTTAAAGAGGTCTTTGTTTTACAGTCTGTTCAAAACGTCTGGCGGATAAAGGCTCATTTATGCAAAGTTAGATATGAAGAAGAATCAAGCCTTCTGTCTGTATTCTGTGTTCGTTTCGCCCACATTTTTGTCTGTTTATCAAAATCCTAGGGCTACAGATTCACTGAGGAGTGCCTTCCTCTGTTGGTCATGGTTGGCAGTGAACATGCCTACAACAACTTTCAAGTCATAGAAAGGCCCTGTTCTGGTCAGAGCTTTGACCCTGTTCAACCCAGCCACTGTGCTACATCCACAATAAGAAGGAGCACTGGCACAGGCTGTGTTATGTGTGGCTGCTATTAGGACTAGAGAAAATGCAAATTTATAAAAAAGTGAGGCTTCTAAAACTTCCAAAACGACTATTTTCACAAGCATTCTTCATCAGCTTTTTTTTTTTTTTTGCTTTCTCGGTGTTGCTAGGACCAACCCCTAAACGTGGCACTCCCCAAAACAAGCACACCAATGTGGCCGTCTGAACCAGACATTTCTTAACAGCTTATATTGTGGAAATATCCTGCCTCCTTCTCCAGTGTGTTGACAGCTGTAGGGAATAAACATTGATCTACTTTTTCTCATATTCTGCCCCTTTGTTTGTTTCTGCTTTTGGTAAACCTTTTGTTTCTGAGCATACACATATTCGAACAACTCTTGCAAGCGGGTTGTGACGATTATTTCAATTGAAACAAGCAGATTTATTTCATACAAAAGGGGAGCAGAAAAGCCAGTAAAAGTTTCTTGTGATTGTTTATGTGTACTTACAAGAGGGTTTGGATTGAGGGATGGTGGGACGGAGGGGGGTGAAGCGGGAGAACGCCAAGTTCCTTTTCTGTGTCTGCTGACAGCTGTCTGACTCTGTCAATGCAGGATTCCTGTGAAATGAGGCAGGGCTCTCGTGGTCAGGGGAATGCAAATGGATGGAAGTGCTTGGTAGTGCGGCTCTGGGGTTGGCCTGGTGGGGGGCGAGGGGGGCTCTGTTTGAACAAGTTAACTTGGGCATGATTGGGGTTCCTCCTGTGCGTGAAAGAGCAAGAGAATACATTGACCTTTGCCTCATTAAAAATGGAGGGCCAGACATGTGATACCATGACTGTGGAATCTCTCCATTCCCTCCTCATCCTCCCCACGTTCTTCTTTTCTTCTTCTCTGCCCTGCTCTGTCATACTCCACTTTTCCCTCCCCGCCGCTCCTTTCCCTCTCAATCTCCTCCTCTTAACCCCTTTGACAGGTCACATAAAAAGGCTTTTGTGTCAACATCAGGGCGCTGACATGTGAGCAAAAAGCGACATGAAAAATGTGTCTCTTTCTTAGTTGTAACCATCTCCGCATCTCAAAAAACAGGGTGAAAAAAATGTGGAAAAGTGAGGGAGGAATTAAGGGATTAAGATCTCTGAGCTTTCTTTTTTTTGCCCTCTCCCCCTGCCACATTCCAATTGTTCTTAAAATATTTGGCAATGTCAATTAGTAAGTGAGCAGAGCTAGCTGATGAACACAATTTTCCAGGCGACTGAGCACCCTATTGTTGTGGAGCGAACAGCAGATTTCTGAGGTCATTATCATTCCCTGTTAGCCGTGCCCAGCTGCTCTCCTCTTGGCTCCAGCCAAACCCTGCACTGTGCTCGCTCCTCCATCCCTGATACATCATTTCTCCTCCATGTTCACCAGTTAAGAGCGGGTTGATAGCAGCCAGCAACAGGGGGCCTTCAACAAGAGCAAGAGTGGGAGGAGCTGGCTGCAGGAAGAAAGCAAGACAGTCAGATGGAAATAGTGCGGCGGAAAGAGGGGGGTACTGTACAAGGCAAATGAGGTTGGGGAGGAGGAAGGAAGGGAGGAGGAGGAGGGACAAAAATGGTGAGAAGGGCATTAGGGCAAGTGGTATGAGGGGGGTAGCATGCTCGGATCAGTCTGAACACAAGAGGGAGCATTTCAAATATTCAAAGGAGAATGCACAGAGCTTTTTGGAATGTGGAGCAAAGTATTAGTTTATAAAAGACTAGCTGTTTATTAAGCATTGCTCAGGTCTGGAGGTTTGAATCATAGTCAATGAACTAAATGAATCAAACAGCCATTTCACTTCAGATATGACTTTATGAATAATACAAATATGACAAGAGAAAGTAAATAGAAAAAGAAAAATCTACAAGAACAAGAAGATATTGTGCAACTGACCCCAATCATGAAGTGAACCCAAGTCACTAGACTGAATTTTCACCCAGATGACCTAAAGCTGGGAATCAGGCCATGCAGATGTCCAGGGTACACACCATTCCTTATGAAATGTGGCACAGTTATTTAGAAACTATTAAGTGCATAAACTTTACCTCTGCACTTGCCATTCAGTCTGCTCTTTTGTTTGCAGCTTAGTCTGAGCTGTTTTGTAATCAGAGCGATTCAAAACACTTGTACTGTAACAGGTCATTTGTCCAAAGAAAGACATCATTGTTTCAACCAACCCTCAATAATAATATACTAATTGTTAACTAGAATTATATTTGAAGAAACTGAATGTCTTTGCAAGTGGAGTTTTAGATCATAACAAAACCAAACCATTCCTTTAAAAAAGTTATGTCTCTTTCAGTTTAAGCTATTCAAGTTTCTGCATCTAAACAACCAAAGACGTTTCATTTTTGATGAAAGATCTCTTTGAGTCAAGGCAGAAAAAAAGAAAATGAAAACCCAAAATGAGGTGGTGAAGGAGAAAATCAGAAATCTCTTTTGTACTTGCCAGCTGTACATCTTAATATGTTCCCAGAGGCCTTTTCACTCTCTTCCTCACGCTCCTCCACCTTAATGCACCCAACCAACACCTCCCACCCATGGGTGCCCTCCCTTCCCCTATCTCACATCGTCATCTCTCCGACAGTCATTCACACATTGAGAGGGCAAACACTTTGTAATATTTAAAATCAGATTTCATGAGACACACTGTCTTCTAATTAATAAAAAGCCTGTAACCTTCTAAATAAGCTAAGAGTTAACCACAGACTGTCTTCCTCTCTCTTGTCCAACCTGTAGAAACTTTGAATAAGTTGACACTGGCTGTAGTGTGTAGTAGCAGGTCGTCCAAATGTGTGTGAGAGAGGACGATAGAGAGTAGGAGGAGGGCTGGAGAGAGAGAGAAGTGAAAAAGGGTGAGCGGCATCAAAGCGTTGCTCTCAGCTGCAGCTGCCAAGCCTCCTCGTCCCCAGTTAGCAGCCATCCAGCTGTCAGGCTGCGCGAAGAGGAAGAGAGGGGGGAAATCTCTCACCAGCCATATGGTCCCCAGCTCTGTCGGAGACACTCCACGCTCCGTGGGCAAATGGCAAACTCATATATCTAATCAACACTCTTAATATCCAGACCTGAGACCGCAGATATTTTCAGAGCTTTGCCTTTCATCGACCTGGCAAACGGGGGTAGATGGGATATGACCAAGCACTTAGTGAATTTGTGTTTCATGCCAGTACTGTGCAAGACTGAGGCTGCTGTGACACAAAATATTTTCACTTATTACTGGATATGTGACACACAAACAGATGTCATAAAAGAAAAGTACACAAACCTTTTCAAACATTTCCAAACAGTTGACAGATTCTGAACAGTGGAATTAATATATATATTTAATGGGACAATAAATCGTTGGGCATTAACTCAAAATATAAGTGAGTAGAAAGGTCGTGTCACCAAGTGCATCAGCGTTCCTGATTTCAACAACTAGGAAACCCTCTAAATTAGTCTCTAAAACTTTATGTTGGAAAACCATGTATTTGGCTGACTTAGTAGCAACTGTTGCTAATAATAATTAAAAAAAAAAACAGACCCAAAGCAGACCAATGCTCCAGACACCTGATGTTCCTCCATCTGAAACATTATCTTGACAGTAATATGTGCTGTGGATTGACTTGAACCCCCCCTTTTAGTTGAACAGAAGCTGTTAGCTTTAGCACAGCTAGCCCCAGAGAGAATAGGCTTGAATATGGCTTTGTGTTGTATCTGTTAGCGGGATGCTACACCTGCTCATCTAATCCTGGCAGGCCTGTGCCTTCAGTGTCTCCCGCTGCAGAGTAACGAACGCCTTATGGCACGGCAAGCCGCACTGAATCACGGGGAGGTTTGTCGGTATTACAGCGACATTGCTGTGTAAAGCTTGGAAACAACTATCACCCCCTCCTCACTGGGACAAATCCCTCCCCAGTTTCTTTTCAGTAAATAACTATTAGCGTATGGATGAAGCATTTAGCCTGGAGAAGAGGGAGTGGATAAAGTAAGTGGTAAATGAAAGAAATGGAAAATTAGTAACTTAGTAATCAAAAGTTAAAGATAGCAGTCTGTGGGGTTTGAAAGGTAAAATGGGTGTCATCCAATTTGAACAGATCTTTGCTCAAACCAACAACCTGAAGCAGATGCCATTAAGAGCACCAAGAAGTGAGCAAAAGAGCAGGCTGGATGGATATGGCAGTAGTGAATGTTTGGAGGGATGGTAACTTTAATGGCCCCACTGAGTTTTTAATGAGTGTTGTGCCCCAAACAAAATGAGCTAATTAGTGTCATCATCCATACATCAGACCCTACACCCAATCATGAATGCATCAGCAGACACACACACACCGCTTCACCAGACTCGTTAAACTGTTCAAAGACATATATTTTTTATTTGGTGTTTATGATTGTTCTTTAAAAAACTAAATAAATGAAGTTGTCCTTTCTGATTGGAAATAACAAGAAACCCTAAGATATTTACTGCATTCTTTTCTAAATGGATGGTTTCAATGTATGCGGCCGCACTCGCTTAAAGAGCTTTTGATTTCTTTTTTCCACTCACACACAAGTACACACTTTAAGACGCATAAGGCCGTGCCCTGTTTGTGAGCAGAGCGATTATGTCTACACTGGTTTAAAGGCAGGATAACAATGCCACGAACAGGCATTTGGAGAAAACAGAAAGGGCTCAAGCCAATATATCCCGGCATTTGGACTCAGGCCGCTGTTACCTGCGCGTAAGCTTTGTGTTTGTCACGCCATCGCCTCTGGTTGACCACGCCGCTCCACCAGCCCCCCACTTTATTTCTCTTGCACTAAGCCTATTATAAAATCAATAAACAATTGAGCTTTTTTCCAGTCCTTTTAAATCTTTTTTCTCCTCTATATATCCTCTGAGATGAAGGGGAGGCATGCAGGCGGCAGTGTGCACAGCATAAGTGGAAAAACAACAGACTGAAGGAAATACATACAGCTTGTCTGCTTTATTAATGTTGCAGTCAAGTGTGTTTTAACCGAGGCTTTCTAGTAATTATCAATGGCATACGTTCTTGAAGTGAGCATGTTAGACCTAGTTTTGACCCTAAAATATCTCATTTGGATAAACATTTACCTATATAGTCTTGCTTCCATTAAAATTTGTCCCTTTGGTCTACACAACCTTCTTTACACTGAATCAGTGGTGCTGGTAAAGTGGCTATTGCAGCACTGGCTGCATGTGCTTACACAGAGAAACAGCAAAAAGGAGGAACATAAATAGAAAAATGGGAAGCAAAGTATAACACACAAATATATCGGTAATGCATTCATGAGATGATTAACGAGATGGAGATGATTGCAAAATCGCTTCGATCGAAAGTCAAGAGTATTCTGCATGTCTGGAGAAAGCTCATGCAATGATTGAGAGATTTTTAATTGTCATATTCTTGAAATGTAATAACCCTTGAGTTGATAAAAATCAACAAACACCAACTTTGACAGCTGATTTTCAAATTAGGCATCAGAAATAAAACAGCGTTTACAGATTTTAATTCCCTTTGTCAGTTTAAACTCATATTTCAAACTCAGCAGTGGGGAGATGACAATGTAAACCTCTTTATTCCACAAGTCTCACAAAAAGTTGGAAATTAGAATGTCTGCTACAAAGCCTTTTCCCTCTTCTCCTTTGTCTCCCCCATTTTTTCAACAGTTTGTTTACTCCTCAAGTCTCACTGGAAGTGCAGATACGGTAATTATTGGTGATCAAAAACTTCCAGGTTTTTCTGCAGATGCTTTTGATGTATGCATGACACTGTCTGTCGCCATCATCAGTTGCAGAAAAAGTGAGCAATCTGTTCTTTTTCCCAGCATGCTTTAATAGTTCTTTTCTAGAGAAGCTATTCTATATTCAACCAAAAGTAACTTGTTCTCTAACAATGTTTTACGAAGTTTTGTATTTGAAATTATTCCTTCAGTTTGTCTTCTAGTTGTCAGGCCTACATTTATTAGCCATGCTGTCCCTGGTCCAGTGGCCGAACTTTGACAGCAACAGATTTCACCAAGCTGTTAAATGCATCATCTTGGACTTTATTCTTTTAGCTAGCGTCCATTTTGGCCCACCCTTCCTTCAACATGCCCGCTATTGGCTGACCCTCTGTTTAACCAAGTTCTTATTGGCCTGCAACCTCCACCCCTTTTCCTTGAGCCAAGGCTTGATTGGATGACTCAAAGGATCTCTGGAAAGCTCTTGTCAGGATGGCCTTAAATGGACAGAGATGTGGACTATCATGGTCAACAGTCTATGCTTTCCCTGGCTGCCCGTTCAGTCCATTGAGACGGGGCCCATGATGCACCCAGAGTGGACCGATGCCGGACCAGCATTTGGCCGGCTTGCTGCTATTCCCAGGGTTTGTCCCCCATTGAGACCCTGTGTGGGCCGCTGGTGGTGACTGTGCTTGAGGCAGCATGGTGTGGCCATGTGTGTCATAGCTCCCTTGTCATCTCACCAGACGGAGGGCTGTATCATGGCCATCGTCCTGTCACACTTGGATGATGCTTCTTCGCCTCAATTTGACAGTGACTTGCCTGAGTGACAATTACCATAAGAAGCTGTTCTCTTATGCACCTGGTTCAAAAGGTCTGTATACTAGAGATTGGCAAGCATTTATTTTTCCTCGCCCACTGCTGACAAGCTCAGTCATTGATTTTATTGCTCCAGTTATGCCATGTGAACTATTCAATACTTAATACTTCCATTCCTACAGGTGGGTAGTATCTGCTTATCATTTCTGTCCATCAATACATTTATTCTACTTTAACATCTACTTTTTCACGAGTAATGTTTAAAGAAACCTTTTTTCTACTACAGGCCACATTCTGCCATTACAGAACATTATTTAAGCAGACAGTACTTGCTCTGAGCTGGAGTGTAAAAAAAAAAACTTTTGCTGTGAAAACTATAATGAACTAACTAGACTAACATGAAACATAGCTTTTTGTTATAATTTATAGCATTGTGTCCTGATGCACTCATTTGGAAACACTGGTCTGATGACTACTTCTACTCACTGTTTTGTTAGCGAGGCCTTTTGACACTATCACACCTTCATTCACAAGGCGAAGCACAGATCGAAAGCTTGTGAGCATTCACGGTCCCTCCTTTTACTCCCTGTGTTTTGCGTCTACCCCGTATTTCCACTGGGAGAAACACTGACCTCATTTGTGAGGACAATAACCCCCTTGACTTTGGGGATTAAGACATGAAACCTTTGTGGATTAATTAGGTTCAGAGCTGAATTCATTTTGTCGCCATAGAAAGCAAAGAGAAAAAAGGAGGATACTGGCTATAGGGTTTATTATGAAAATGCTGTTTGCCCAGGAAGATATGTTAAAAAAAATGTTGGTTTGCTGATCACATTTAAATCCTCCAATTGAATAGGACTCCAATTGTCCGCTGGGCTGTGTGCATTATCATTGGAAGTGACAGCAGCACAAACTGTCAAATCTTACCACGCATTTTAGAGTCTTTAACATTGGTACTGACTTCAAACCAGGCTTTTGAAGCATGGAGACAATATTAGCCTGCTAAGCTTAACTCTTTGGCAAGGTTACAAATGCAAAAATGGTTTGCCGGACTATCTTCAATCCACAATAGGCTGAAGCTTGAATCTGTGTATTCACGCCTCTAGATCTACTCTTAAGCTTGTCACACATAATGTAGCAAGTAGCAGACCTGACAATGCTGCCGGAATCTCATTGTCTCAGTTGTCTTGGTAACAAAGCAAAGTGTTTGTTTTCCAAGATGCGGTGCAATTGCAATTTAGACGCTTTACACCTATTGCGTTTTTTTTTTTTTTTTCCAGTCAAGAGCATATGTTATTTGAATGTATCTTTAGCTTGCAAAAAGGGCTGTTAGTTAGATGTTTTGTTTACAAAATAACAAAGGTGTTTGTTTCACCAAAGGCACAACTGAAGATGTGTTAATGCATGTTTCATGTCATCTCATGCTCGCTGTAAATAAAAGCGACTGTTGTCTTATTAGAGTAACACCTTCAGAACGCGACAGCCCCAGGTATAGCTCCCTTATGGACCAAGTGTTGAACATGTGCTTGATGAGATTCTCTCCTCACTTTCATTTACAGCTCTTCTAATGAACGTTTGTCTCATCATCTTCATTCATTCTCTTTATATTTTTTTACCTGCCCTCCAGTTACCATTGCCCGACGGCCCACACAGTGAGCATATGTTTATGCTGATGATAAGGTTGTTTTAGCAAGCAAATGTCTTTCTTATCGTCTCACATTGGCACATAATGTGTAAACCTTCATGGGAAGATCTTAGAATCGTTTCCAGACCTAGATTAGGCTTTGGATTTCAGCACATAAATCACTTGGAGATTTAAGATCTTCTTAAAAGAGTCTGGAGTGTATTGTTTGTGTAAGGACTACTTCAGGGATTTCTACACATCCTGGAAAAGTTGACTATTTTTGTCTGTTATGAAAAATAAGGGTGCATTGCCCAAACTTATAACTGTATGATTTTGTAAGGGTTACGTTGAGTTTAGAATCCATTACATCTGTCTCCTTTATGCATTTTCTATTATCTTTTTCCTTTTAGGGCTTTTTAGCAGCATTTCCATAGAAAATGGACCATTATTTATTACCCACAAACTGACCTACAGATAAGGGGAAGCACTGCAGTTTAAACACAAAAAAATCTCACTGACCTAGTCTACCCAAAGACTTTCTGTTGAAGTCTTGAGTGTGTGATTGTTAAAGGAATCATCTTTTAACCCCCGGGCGTCCATCCAGCTGCTAGAAGTTAGTTCCTTCCCTCTGGAGGACACAGGTTTATCCCAGGCTTTCACGGAAAGACTCTCACATTCGTCCCTTGTGGTCTGTCTCATTCCTCCCATCCTCCGCTTTAAGACATGTGGCTAAGTCGAGGCTAAGCCACAAGCCACCCTCATGGGGGGACGGATCGGCCAAATGCCACCTCTCCTGGCAGGGCTTGCAGGTAAGGTGTAATCATGCCGACACAGTACTCTCCGGGCCAGAATCAGGTATTTCCTATTAGACACAGAGATGAGCGGTGGATTTTCGGAAGGAGGTAGGAAAGCTGTTTCGGTCAATCCCTCCTCCCATTCTGAATCTCCATGCTTTCTCTTACCTTGCCTTCTGATCCTCTAGCACAGCCCTCCTGCCTCATATTGCTACCTGTTTTGCTAATACTTGACACAGAATTGTGTCTTTTGTCTTCCCGTTTGGCATTCCCTCTTCACATCTTTTTTGGAGAGAAGGGCAAAAAGAGGATAAGGGATTGAAAGTTTGTGGAGAAAAAGTTTTCGGAGGACATTTCTGGATAATGTTCACAAGGCACAAGCTGCTCACAGTGTGAATATGGCACATTGTCAATGAGATCTATTTCCATGACGATTATTTTTATACTCCGACAATCAGGGAGCCGACAGCACCACACAAGAAAAAAAAAAAAAATCCTTCTTCCAATTTGATACACTCTGAAACATTTTAGCGGTAAATACTAACAAAGCCATGAGGGAGAAGATAACGACAAGATATCAACCTTCTTTTCTGGTTCCACAAATCCCAGATCTAGCTTAACTAAGTGTCCTGTTGAGTTGTCAAGTGTAAGTGCACCAAAGCCCAGGCTGCGCGTTGGCTGATCAGATGCTCTCCACTGTTCAGTGTTGCGGTAAATGCAACATCTGATGGCTTTCGGAAATTCAAACGTGTTGGACAGGTGAGATGCTGGAGTGTGCATCACTTTTTGAGATGTGAGTTAGCACCGTGTCAAACTTCCCCATCTGTAAGCCTTCAAAAGATTGTATGTTTGGCATGTGTGCGTTACAAGTGTGGCCGCCATACCAAGATATTGCAGAGTGGTTCTCTAGCTGTACGTTCAAAAAATGTCTTAAAAAGAAAGTCTTGTTGAAAAGAACATTTGTCCAGTCTATCAAGAATATGGCAACCAAGCAAACTGATTTGGAATTCACTGCCATATTCAGTGTCACTATTTGACTTGGTGTTTGGCAGGCTAAAACAGGGTGCAGATTGAGAGACAGTGTCACACAGAGTCGAAAATGTCTTGCCTCCTTCATCTGCCACCTTTATCATTTCAAGTAAGCTTGAAATGATTAGTGCTGTCCACCTTGTGCTTTCTACCTGACATGGACAATAACTGACAGGGCACGTCATACGCGTCGCTACATCCTGACGCTCGTACACCAGTCTTCTTTCAGAGTCTTGCATGCTCAGTGGGCTGTTGGAGGGCTTTCTGCTAGACAGAAGGGCTCGGCTGCAAAGTGGGGCGAGAGCCAGGCATCTTGATGATTTTTTCGGGGTGCATCACCATCTCTCTGGAAGCGCCAAGTGTGCACCAAGGCCATGCCATCCACTGTAGTGAGTGTAAGATAGGGGCACGCCGCGCTCCATCTCTTCCAGGCATCTCGGAAACAAAGATGGATCCGGGTGCCACGTTAAAGACAAACGGTGTGATTTCTGTAAGCAATAAAAGCGTAATTCAGTGAAGCTGTAATGAATGCAGTGAAATGGTTGTCTAGTGAAACATTTTGTGAACTCGATTAGAGGTGCTAAAGCATTTATTTGTGAAGTCTGTTATTGCCGACATAATTTGTGGTGGCAGCTTAGTTTACCTAATTTTATTTATGTATTCCCATGGTCAATGTTATCTCTAAATGAATGTGAGATTTTTGTCTTATTGTGCTCACTAATGCTTGGATTATACTTGTAACTAAGACTACAATGCTCTGCTGCGTATAAACTAATCCATTCAGTTTACTGGTCCCATTAAGGCAACACAAAAGTCTAGATTTAAATAAATGGTAATGCATGTCTGTCTGATAACTTCTAATTGTCAAGGCATTGATCTTATTCACAGGCCTTTCTATTCTCTTATCATTTGACCTGTAAAGCTTATTGCACCACTTTTTTTCTCTGTGTTTTTCTGTTCTTCTTTTCTCAGCCTAAATTAACGCCACATAACACAATCGATGGATCCCTGCTAATCGCGTTAGACGTTTTGTTTTAAAATACCAGCACCCAGCTGGTGACTCAAGCACTCATCTGCTTGACTCCTCTCTTCTTTCTAATTGTTTATGATTTTTGCTGTTATTTTCTACCTCTTTCAATCTATCCACTATTATTCCTCCTATACTTCTCTACCATTCTTCATCCATGCATCGCTATCTCTACACTGTTTTCCAGGCTCTAATGGGAGGGGAATAAGGGGAGGACTTGGCCCAAATCCTAGGTATCACATATCTAACCATATTTCAAGCCCAAATGAAGCATGTAAAAAAACCTTTTTTGCTTTAAAGGTCAGACATTAATGCTGGTAAAAATTGATCTGTGGATTTATGAATTTAGCCCTGTTGTCGGGGATCCTTTGTAATGGAAGATTCAGTGGGGGAAGCTTAACATTGCATTGTTTTGCTTTGACAACGCAGCCACGAGAGCCCGTGCAGCTGTTCCCCATGCTCACAATGGCAGATTAATTAACACAATCATGTGGCGCTGGCTCGGGCTCAACAGCCAGGTCTGCTCAGGGATAGATAGGTAAATCCTATACATGCATTTCCAGACGACCACTGAACATTCTTGTGATGCCGCGCCATAACTAGATAGATTTGGTCGCCGACTGGTCATCTGTGTGCATACAATTACGCTGAACAGGGGGATCTTTTTCTAATTGCTCTGATTAGACTTGTGGGTTTTTTTGTGCAAGGATTCTTTTAAATGTAATTAAAATGATTTAGTTGTGTGAATGGATGCTTGTCTAAGTCCGTCTTTTCATTTACATTAAAGTGCCTGTAATGGCACATGCAGATTTCTCTGTTTGTACAAAGCAGTTAGATAAAAACATGTGTGTTTATGGTCAGCTGTTAATTAACGTTTAGCATTATTTCATTACTTTTTTTACTGAAATGTAGGGTTGTTTGTGTTTAACCTAAATTGTGCATAAAAAAAAAAAGAAAGACCACCTCAATTCTACTAAGCTTAAATAAAAAAAAATGACGAAGTGTAAACTAAACTGATATAGTTGGTGTGAACCATAAAAGTCAGGCCTACTTTTCTGGCCCATATTTTAACCTGGAATTACACTTTGTACATGAGCAATACGTCTCTAGGTATAAAAAGGTAAAAGTCTGACTAAATACACTGTAAATGTCTATTTATTAAAGACTGAACCCGTTAAAAAACAGGCAAGGTTTTATTAATTGTAAGTCTTTACAAAATGTTTGGCTCATGTGCTGACTGTAGAAGTAAACGTAGTAAGAGGAGAAAAAAAACATTTTCTTAAATAAAAAAAATAAATGTCAACTTTTTAGCTATGGTTATATTTAAAATTCACGATAACTGCTAACGGTCTGTTTGGGAAAGGGTTGGTCAAAAGTTACATATAATATACTGTATTAACATCAATATATTTCCCCATGGAATGAGAATGTGTTTATATATAAGCTCACATTGGATCACCTTATTAGGTGGACAAAATGACCATTAACCAATAAGTCAGAACTCCTCAATAACCCTTCTGTCAGCCGTATGTGTGTGTGGTGTATACAGTATATAGCTGCAACACCCTCTTCTCACCATCAGCCAGTTTAAGTAGCCATCACCATTAAAGAGAGCTCCTCTAATTAAGATTCTGCTGGCCGACCCGTCTCTCTTACTTACTTAGTTCCCTGACATTTTAAACTGTCTATTATGCTGGCTGGCTTTCAGGTGCAATGCTGTGTAAATGGCAAGTCAAAAAATTATGTATCTTTTACATACAGTTATCCATCAGGGACGGGAAGGAGGCGGCAGCGGCTGACGGATCGCGCCCAGTGTTTAAATTATTAGCGGACGCTGTGATCTTTCCCGATTGATCATATCACTTTATGTCCTCGCTGTCACTCTATTAGCACCCTTCCTTCTCCTCCTTTCTCCACCCACACTCCCTACCCACCAACCCCTCCTTCCCCTGTCCTCTGCCCCTTTCCTATGTTATTTTTTTATTTTTAATATTTCATCTGCACACAAGCACCAGCACCTCTCCTCTGTGTTTTGCATGAACATGACCGCAGTTTGTCAATATTTTACCCTTGGCCCATCCCCTGTGTTGATATAATGATCACTTAACAGTCAAGAGTAAGGCGAGGAGGAAATTAGGGCGTCGGCGGCGGAGAGGACAACAACACTGAAGCAATTATGTTTCTTTCAGCCCAAGCATTCTTACGTTAATGAAATCCCTTATCGTTAGGGGGAGAGGAAGGTGGGGAGGGGAGGACAGGTGCACAAAATGTACGTCGTTCATTTATCTTATTCTCTGAAATGAACGGAAGGAGCGGCGAGAATAATGTAGAGATAAAGTCCAGGCAACAAGTGTGTATTTTTTTTTTTTCATATCACTGTCCCTGTATTTCGCGATGACAGAGGAAAAGAAGGAGGGACAGAGAAAAGTGTGTGACTCTGATAAATGAATGGAAGAAAGGGAGAGCGCAGCGTATCACACGTTAGCATCTTCCAAAAGGACAAATCGAAGACACTCCCCAAGCTAACATTTGAAGTATTTACCTTGGTGGTAAATGTCTGCCCTTTTCCTTTTGGAGATGAGATAAAAGTCAGAGAACTACCGCAAAACCTTAAATGAGATTCAGAAAGCCAGTGTTGCATCATTTTCTATCCAATACCTTTTTTTCAATGGAACTTTAGATATGGTCAGTTTTCTCATTTTAGTATTTTGAATTGCTGCATTGAACAAACCAATATTACAAAGAACAAATCAAAACAAATTGGTCACTAATATGATTACATATCTTGTATTAATTTTGAATAGTGTTTTGTCTTAACTTTATTAACACATATGTTTGTTTTTATAGATTACTTTTGTTTTTTTCTTTCTCTAAGGACAAAATGAACTATTACTGATGTTGAAAGAACAAAAGGCCATATTGCAAAGCTTACCAACATTACCCTAGAAGTCCTCCGTAGAGCACCTGTTAGTTTTTAGTAAAATCAAATCTTTTGCAGTCTTTAGATGTTGGCCTTTCACTCAAAATGATTATTTTATATTGCTGTTTCTTTGTTAGTCCTCGGATTTGATGATTGTGGATAACCTATTTAGAGTTTGTAGTTTTCAGCAATAATTAATATCTGTGCACGGCTTATGGTCAAGTTTATACTTTTAAGTATTTTTAGGGACTGTGCGAGAAACCAGGTGTGGACCACATTTTCGAAGAAATCCACAGAGGAACTGAAGGGATTTCAGCATTAAGGTACCTTTGGGATGATGCATAAATAAAAAAATAAAAAAGGCGGCCCAGTCCTTGTTAGCTGCTGCTATTAGTAGTGTCGGGCCGCAATGACACTAATGTCTGCTTTGGGCTGCTGTGCTGGGCTTCATTCTGTCTCTCCTGTAAAAGAAGGCTATCTGATTGGAAACAGATCTGGGGCACTGGGGGGGCTGGCCCCAGCTAGTTGGATTTAATGACCCATTTCCTCAGCTGCCTCGTGCCACAAGCAGTTAAACGACAGTCAAGGTGCCCAGAGGTTCCCTACCCTGGGACTGGGGGAGTAGTGAGTACACTAGCTGTAGAGACAGAGTGAGTAATAGAGAGCGACATACCCCGGCTACCAGGCAGCAAATCACAGCCCATTTCCCCAGCAGGAAGTTAACTAGCACCCACCGCAGTCAAAAGTCACATGTGCGGAGCAACACAGCAGTTTTTCTGTGATTAAGTGTAGCAGGTTACTTGTTTTAGTGCAGCCGACACATGTTGCATTCAACTGATTGATAATACATTAGCATAAATTTTACCGGAAAAGAAAGTGAGAACTGGGATTTTATAGTAGCGGTGCTCGATTTAGACTAGTCTGCTGAGGGCATTTACAGTGGACATTTATGTTCTTGCATGATTTGTCATAGCACCAATTAATAGCTTGTTTTCCAAAGTGCACAAACAAGTCAGTGAGTTGGGCATTCATTCAAATTTATAACCTCAAAAATATAAAATGGATAAACAATTGAATCAAAGCTATTGGTTCCATTAGTTAAAAAGCAAAGGAAGCCTCCAGATGTAAAAGCACAACTGTATTTGTTCTTTTGGATTGTTTAAAACATTGAGCTTTAATGTTCACACTCTCAACATCCTGATAGTCCTCGATAATAAAGCGTACATTGATTAAACACCTTTATTTAAAAGAAAAAAAAAGACACTCACTGCACTTTTAATGGATTGTTAGTTTAAGCTGAATGTAAGTAGCCACTGTATTGTGAATAGGAAAGAATCCTAGAGTAAATTGCACAGCCCTACATTTAAATACATAAGTGATACTATTGATATGACCTCCTTTTGTTTAGGCCAAAGTGTTTCATTTTTCACAATGAGCCCACTTGACCTTCTCCACAAGTACAGCACACGGCACTCGAGACCTTGTAGAGAGACCTAAAACGACCATCAAACTTCCACCACTAAAAACTTGAGCAAGCTCCTCTCTATCAAGCTAATGATCAATTATTAATATCTACAATCCGCAGCCTTGATGTGGCTGCTTGGATATAGAAAGCAAGCAATTATGTGCTACTGTCTCTTTTGGGTTTTGGCTGCCTCCATCTCCGGCCTGCCTCTCCCTCTCCATGCGTTCAGCTCTCCATAAATATATAACAGATAGTTCCTCTTAGCAAACCACAAGTTCTTATTGGGGCCCTCTCATTGCAGATATCCAGATTCAGATTAATTTGTAATTAGTCTTGAGTTGTTGAGCCTCTGAAAGATAAAGGATTCCAGCTCCCATTCTATGCGCCCCAAACGCTGACGATCACTTAAAGAGAACAAATGCTTTAGCGCTTGATAAAAATAGCTTAAGCTCAGACTTATTTGTTTGGCGACAAATGCCAGTATGTCTGAATGGCTTGGGTGATGCTAAAGCGCGGACTAAATGAGTTGGTCTATAATAAAACTTGTCATTGTGTCTAGTGTTTGGGAAAATAAGGAGAGTAAATGCTTCAATTCATCTGCTCAGCACATGCGGGTTTACACATTGAGACTATACCAATTAGGGAGGAAGAAATACAAAAGGGATAACTTAAAATACTTCTAATGATGTAATACCTTTTCTAGTTTTTGCCTCCAGTAGATAGCTGTCAGCCCACTCCCAGTTTAGAGAGCGATAACAGGAGCAATAACAACAAGATCAAGCCATACTGTTGTAAGTGGGGCCACTGAAAATTAGATTTTGCACTTGAAATTGTTAATGGTCAGGTGCATTAAACAGTAAAAAAAAGGAACGACACTATGCTAAGAATAATCAAAAGAACACCAAAAAAGGAAGAAAGCAATGATAAGACTGGTCAAAATGCCATTAAAACATAATTAAATAGCACTAAAAAGCACAAAAACTAGTCTAATCACTTCAATAAGCACAACTTTCCTCACATTATACAAGATTAATATTAAGACTTGACAGTTCCATGTGTGTTTGCAGCAGTGCAGGTGGAGATGTTGCTTTAACTTTTTAAAACATTCAGCTGCTTCATTGCCTAAATGTGTGGTCCAGAGACGTATTTACATAATACAAGAAATACAAATTTTGTTTCAGATGGCAACATTGAGCTGTTTGTACTGCCATATGGCATAATGGCAATAAAGACATATGGGTTTTTGTGTTTGGGTGTGATATGGGTTTATAAAAATAATGGAATAGTTTTAGTTTTTAGGAGGACAGGGGGTGCAAAGGCAGGAGGGGCGAGGGCGCGGAGGGCTTGCGTCTATTAATAGTTGAGTCATCAGTGCCTCAATGTTCCGAAATGGCAAATTGTTAGATCCCCAATGGTGATTATTACTTGCTGTCAATGACCTTCATAACAAATTAAAATTATGCGACTGGGACAGAGCATGCTCTTTAATAGGCGTTATGCATGGGTTTGTGTGTGTGTGTCACTTTATGCGTGTGTGTGTTTGCATGTGGCCAGAGGGTGAAGGTCTGTAGCAGTTAAAACCCTCCCTCCCAATTGCTTTAATTTGGATCTCTCTTTTACTTTTTAAATGCGACTCTATCTTAAGTAGACATTGTCCCGACGGTGCATAGACATTCTGTGTACACACGCAGGCACAATGTTTGCAGCTGCAGTATAAATCTTTTTATTTCATTTTCCAAGACACTGGACAAGTTCATAGAAGAGGAAAAACGGGACGCGTCCTTGGTCCTGCGATTTACTGCCTGGTCCGGCTATAGTCTCTCTGTCATACACACACAAACAGGACGTATGCATGTGTGGCGTCAAGCAGATTTACCCACTTTAGCTGCCTCCTCCACCTCAGTGGCCTTGTTAAAAGTGTTCATCGCCCCTTGTGGTAATATATGTCTTTAAGTGCACATTTATGCTCCCGAGCTATCGATCACTGTACATTCCCCACCCGATAATTACTCCACCTTAATATGCACCCTTGATGAGGCTTAATTGATTCATTTTCATTGATGGAGAATATCGTCGCTAATGGCTGCGGTGTGCACAGCGTCGATGCCACGTACTGTATAGACTGCGACCAGTGCCAGGTGGATTGAGGGTGGGATAGAAGTGGCAGTACTGAAGCTGAGGTTGATGATTGGCCTATTGTGCTGGCTGTTGATTTAGCATGCATGGGAATGAATAGGAAATCAATGATGGCTTAGGGAGGAGTTCTACTTTATTCAGCGATAATGGGGAAGTGCAACAGGGTGGTTGTCATGTTTAGGTGGCTGCCTGCGTGTAGATGAAGTGGTATACTGTCACATATGCATAATTCTGTTATACTTTATACTCTATTCTTTATAATTCACATTTTTGTCATCTAATTCTTTAATTTGTTTTTGCTTTTCTGCTTCTCCCTCTGAAGAAGTGTCCAAACTTTCTTTTTTTTCAAAGGTGCATTGTGTGAAATTATATAGTATATACTGTAGTTCAACCAAGTAGTAAATAATCGCTTTGAAATCTTTGCATTTGGCATTTTTAAGCTCCATACAACCCAATAGAAGAAGCCATGTTAGTTCCATTACTTTTACTTTTATAACAGACAAACTAAGCACTAGCAAGAGTTTTAAATTACTTTTTTTCTAGATAGTCCCGTAATAAAAGACCCGTCAGACAACCAATAGTGACATGTCCAAGTATCTTGTTTTGTCTAACTTAGTTCTCTACATCTGTTGAATCTTTTAAAGTTGTTTTTTACTTCATATTCCTTCCCATGTTTTACCTTTGATATACAAGCCTGTTTTCTTTTGCATAGAAAGCCAGCAGTATCCCAGTGAAATAGACAGAGACCTAGTCATCCTTCACTAATGGTAACCACACCACTTCCTGCCAACGCAGACTGAGAGGGGGCATGATGAATATACTCCCTGATTATTATAGCACAGCGTACACACATGCTCCGACCCTAGCGCACACACACTCGCAAATGTGTGTACACAAATGCACAGACAATCACATTAATAATTGCTCTTGTGCTCATGTCCTAAAAGACACCCACCTCTGTCCCCATCTGCCTTTTGTGCTCTCATGTAGACAGTGGTGGACAATACACACACTTAGACGCACTCAAGCACCAAGCAGCCTCTCGACGGGGCTATGATCACCCTGCTAGAATGATAAAGTTAGTGAGACATCATTGCTCCCTCAGACATTTGTATGTGCGTGCAAGTGTGTGCGTTTGTGTGTCTTTTTCCAATGCTTTTTGAAGCCTGAAACAGACTTGAGGAGAGGAGAGGGGGGTGAAAAAAAACAAAGGTGGGCCGGTGCCAGGGAGAAACTTATGGCACCATTCCTCTTCCCCCTATGCCGGGCAGAGGCATAGCCTTTACTGAGCGAGAGAGCCACCTTCTGTCAGTCTGGGAGGGGGGAGAAGATGTGTGCGTGAGGGCGGCGGGGGACATGAGAACGGGGGAAGATGAATGGGGAGAGAAAGTAGACAAGAATAAGCACTCTAATTAGAGGAGCATTTGTCAGCGTTGTCCGACGTTCTCACCTGTACAGTCTTGTGCACCTTCCAAATACTAAATGAACCCATAGACACTGCATTTACAATGAGCCCACTAGGTGTTTCCAGTGCCCTTCACCTGATAGTTTTGGAGAAATAATCTTCACAGCATGAGGATCACACTCCCTTAAATAGATACCTTGCACTTCTACAGCCCTCTTTCATTCAAGAATCAAACAAATAGCTTTAACCAAACACGCCGCAACAGAAACTGCTACCCGTTCATTACCCAGGTTGAATAAGAGGAACTCTCCCTCTCTTCTCCTTCTGTTTTTCCTCTCATGCTCTGCCCTTTTCCCCCTCTCTCTCTTCTCCACAACTCCAGTTTTAGTGCGGGCGTTCACTAATAAATATAAATGTTTGTGATTAGCATCTCTGCGGCACAGGTGCATGTTTGTTGCGAGGGGAGGCTTGTTCATTAATTTTCAGCCGTGAAAAGTGCAGCGCGCCATGAACGGAGAGTCCAAATCGCACACACTGATAAATGAACGCACAGATTGTTAATGTACCATTGTAAGGCTGCTGCCTCCACCAGCTTTGAAAAAAAGAAGGGCCTGCTGCCAAGCCAAAGGCACTGCTATGGGCACACATACACACATAAGCACATGGGTTTGAGAGGTGTGGCAGGATGCTATTCCGAGGTCTAGATTAAACTGAATGGGGCTTTATGTGCTTTTATCCTTACACATATAGCTAGGGATTATTTATATTACACCAACAAGGCACCCCTGCTGTAAGGCCTCTGGCAAATAGGATTTGTTTGAACTACTGGTAAATATGACACCAGGTGCCCCGTGTCCGACTGGGCCACTAAACTATCAGGCATGCCATAAAAAAGACAGATATAGCGACCATACTGGAGCCCTTTCTTTGTAGAAGGCATGACTTTTGGTGCATTTTCACTCGGGTGGGAAGGACAGAATAAGTCAAAATAAAACACAGAATGTATTGGTCACATTATGATAATATCTTTTTAATAATTCAGCAATATAATATTATAATTATTTAAATAAAATAAAAAAAATACCCACAGAAAGACAGAGCATAAATTATGCATTTATTTATTGCATTATTGTGTCAGAATAACCAAACATGGGCAAATTTAGAAAATGAGCGAGTGGCATGGTATTGACAAA
The DNA here is from genome assembly GCA_024416835.2 of Perccottus glenii. NCBI lineage: Eukaryota > Metazoa > Chordata > Actinopteri > Gobiiformes > Odontobutidae > Perccottus > Perccottus glenii. The sequence continues at coordinate 6,368,427 of CM044548.2, forward strand.
AACGGCGACCTTTTGTGTAGTCATCTTTACTTCTTGCCCAGGCATCACTGATATGACCTTCCATAGGTAAAGTCTATGGAGGTTCTCCGTCATCATTCAAGAATTTAAAAAAAAAAAGACGTCTGGATGTAGGTTTAGAGGTGAAGATGAAACGTCCCCTCAACCAGAGTACTTTGGTAATTCAGAAGTGATGTCCAGAGGCCTTTTTTGAAACCTTTTTCTTCTCCTAGGGGAACCAATACTGTAAACGTAACAACCATTCTTAAAACTATACAACCTGAGTCTCACTTAAACTCAGCAGATGCTGTTGACTCAATAGTTTTATTCTCTCCAGTTCATCTAAACTCAGGCAAAGACAGAAGTCAAGACAAAGATTTCTGATATACACAGAAATGTGTTTTAAAATGAAAAAGCATTAGTGTGGATGTAGCCTTACAATATACAGAAGTGAGAAGTGGGTTATTTAGAACAGTGTGCTCACTAATCCTCCAAATATTATTTTTATTATCATCATGATGGTTCTAATGTTGATTCCATATCTGGATTAACCCCCTGTGCCTCTGCCAGTGTAGCGGCTGGTGAGAACACATTTGTTAGGGCGTGGACACAACACACACATTATCAGAATCAAAACATACTGTATTTTTTTAATTAGATAATGCATACATAATGCATAGTCCAAATCACAAAAATCCACAATATGTTTTTTTAGAGATAGGCTTTGCAACACTCACAACAAGAAAAGAAAAATACTAAGGAAGAGCAAACAAAGAGAAAATAAATAAAATGTGCCTCAAAATGGCTTGTTTTTCAGGAGCTGCAAAAATGTTTTATTAGGGGACCGCTGAACACCTGCCTTAAAATGTCGTTTCAACATCTCCCGAATGCCATTTTGCTTAATTGACTTGGAAATGGCCCAAATGTATTGCTGAATGCGGTCTAATTAATATTAATAATAAATGCCATTATTAACATCAAAGAACATCTGGTGCCCCTGTTTACCCCACCGCCTTATATGTAACACATTCTGCTGCTGTTTTCATCTCACAAACATTGCAGGGGTAAACAACCATGTTCATTTCAGCTATTTCTCGCTTTTTGGGGTTGTATTTCATTTTATGTTTCAGTTTATTTGCTCTTTGGTCCTGTATTTGTTGCTCAGTAGGGTCAGTATTAAAAGAATGGCGTGAGGAAGCTGTATAAAATTTGGAGCACACTTTCCTTTTCCAGGTCTCCCCCGCTTTTTTTCGCCTTCCTCTTCTTGGTCTAGACCTGGTTGTTGTAATACCTTGGAGACTTCCCCAGTCCCCAGTGTGCTCCTGTTCGAAAAAATATTTAAAAAATAAGCACCAAACGCATCTGCACACTAAGAGAGCCCTGCATTAGGACTTTCTCGATGCCCATAAATCACGCACCAAATAACTTTAATCTAAAATTTCATTAAGTAGTCCTTGTCAGGTAGTAAAAGGAGGGGGATAATGCAGTGGTGTTTAATGATAATTGGTGTTTGGTTAATAAATTCTGCGAGTTCAGATTACGTTCGAGCAGTGGCTGGAATGCTAGCATCAGCAGTGTAACTAAACCTCAAATTGATTAACTCGCATGAACCAGACGCGCACAAAGATGGCAGTGGTCCAAATCAAAAAAAGAACGTGGGATGAGGAGGGGTGGTGGTGTCGGGATGTGTGTGTTTGTGTGTGACATAGAGAAAGAGGGAGCAAGCAAGCATCAGGCCGGATGGTGTTGTGTTGCTCTGGTGTAAGGAAATCAAGTCCCCCCGGGCGCATTTTTAAAAGCCTAATGCCTTTCAAATGATGTCATCACATTTTACTCTTTCCCCTCCCCTCCCTCTTTCTATCTTTCTCTCACTCACCCAATCTCTCTTAATATCTTTCCCCTTTTCAAACTGTTTCCGTCAATCTAAACCCCCCCACACACACACACACACACATATATGCTCTTGTCTCGATCCCCCCAACAGCAATCAGTTATTTGGCTATGGGGAGAGGCCGCCAGGCTCTGACGCGTGTCACGTGACACATTAGAATAATGGCCGGGGCAAGAAGCAAAACATCTTGTGTTTTTATGACTGATGTGCTTTTTTTTCCTCCTTCAAACACCCCTCACCCTCCTCCTCCCCAGTTTTATTTCCTGAAAGTGATATCATACTAATCAAAACCACAGAACGTTTAGAGTGCAAAGTGTGATTGAAAGAGCACCATTAAGGAACTGGGACGCTGTCACACACAACTCAGGCATCGACTTTGTTGTTTATTTGTGATGTTGTGGATTTGATTCTATTATTTTTTCCATTAATGGAGCTGGGTGTGGTTGCTGTAAAGGCTCAAATTCAAGGAGTACACACTCACATACAAGTGTTCCTATCAATTAAATACGCCAATCTTACTTTGTTTTTCAAAAGTCTGCAATGGGCAAAATATTTATGTGCTAACATGCTTAAAAAAGTACAGTATTTTTTGACAGGCTTTCTAGAACTGTGGTTTACAAACACTTTGCCAAAATAAAAGACATCAAATAAAAAAGTCAATGGGCCTTTAATAGAAATAAATCTGCTTTTTGAAATTGGTAATGGTCAGGATTAACATATCACGGCTTTCAAAATCTGAGAACATAGCTATTCCCAGTACATGTACCTAAGGAAATATACATACAGTACTTTTGTCTGTGGTATTGTTTCTACAAACTGGGTGAGTTCTCACAACAATCCAACATTGAAATATCTAATAGAACCACACAATCCTGAACTATCCCTTTTCAACACATGCATTATTCCACTGGACATTTTCTTGTTTTATCTGATCTAGCTTTTTCTTGAGTGATTGAAAAAAGGGCGAGGGGGGATGGGTCCTAAACACTGTAGGACTAGGTAAGCAGAGCTTGCATCTAAAGACAAGTTTTTATTAAAAGCATTTTTGTTGTATAGGATGGAATTGGCTTGATTTAGGCCTTCTGGTTGTTTTTTTTTTAACAAAAGTCAATTAAGTGCACCCATTTTTGTTCTAAACAATTGAAACAAGTTAGTTTTTAATCATATTATGCCGGCCATCAAATCTTTCTGTAGTCATAACCATGTGTTTTTTACAATCTTTTAAAAAACACATTCCATTGCTATTTAACAGCTCTGGGCGGTTAATATTCCACATTTCATTTGTTTCTGTAAACGTTTCATTGGGAGAAAATGTTTGTAGAGACTGGGATACTATTTTAACATGTATCAGTCAATGGCAGTGCTGCCCAGGTGGTGTATCCCCTTCTAGATCCTGGTGACATGTCGTAAGCAGGGAGGGAGGTGTCACACACATACACAGTTAGTCAGAAGGGAAGTGTGTGTACATGAGTGTGAGCGTTCCAGACAGCAGGCAGAGTGACTGATACTCAGCCTGCCTCCCAGATGGCCTGCTCAACTCTGCTCCAATCTGATCTCCGAGCCTTTGTTCTGGCATGTTCCATTAGGCTGCCTTGACACCAGTAAAGGCAGAGGGGAGAGGAGCTGGTCTCAGATCAGATACAGCTGAATTATACATGGATTCTTTTTTTCCTCTGTGATATTCTTGTACCAGCACTGTCACAGTTCTGTGTTCGTCATGTCGTTTTTTTTTTTTTCTGGGTAAAGATGAGTGAGATGCTCCTTGATGATCGACTTAAACCCTTTGAAAGAGATCAGCTTGATGACAGTGTTTTGAAAAAGACAGTAGTAGTGACTTTAATGTTTCATTCAAAGATATTCTTGAGTGATTGTATTCTTGATATGAGTTGTGTCATTAAAAGAAGGCATTGGCTGAAATAAAGCATGCCAACTCAGCATGGGTCTTTGGGCAAAACATTTGTATCAAACAATGCCCTATAAAACTCTCCTTTTAAGGAATATTTCATTACAGCAATTAGTGTTTAACCTTTGATACAAATGGGAGCCCCTATTCTGTCAAACTTACACTGTTTTGTCAGGCCTATGCATTACAAGTGTGAGTACTTCTTCACATAAGACATTAAATAAGACATTAAATACGTTTGAAAGAGCCAATATGTATATGTCTATTGGTCTATTTTGTTTATTAAATGCATGCACACAATTCCTGCAGACTCAAACATCGGACATACAGGTTTATAAAAGGAATGTAAATAGGAAGAATTATAGTGTCTGGCCTTTACAGGCTTGTATAAATAAAGCCAAAGACTCACCTGTGACAATCACTTTAATGCTGTGTCTCCTACAGTGAATCCTCTTTGCATAAAAAAGATTGAGGCTGGGGAGTGGAAATCAATACAGTGGATAGTTACGGCTGGATGTCAACAGGCGATCGAGACTCTCCCCACACATCACACACCCAGCTGTGAACGATGACGCCTAATATACAGGGTGACCTTCAAAATGTCATAAATGTGTTGTGCAATAAAGTGTCAATATTTGTGGTTATATGGAGCAGGATGACTTTTACAGTAATTGGAACAGCCGCATTAAAAGCTGCAGATCAGTCAACTGATTAAAGACAAGCAGGCTGGATACCCGGCCACTGCCTTGGACTAACGTGAGCCCTTACACGTGCATGTACCTATAGGCACGTGTGGGTGATACAGGTTAACAGGGCGAAGCAGGGAAGCACAGGCAAAGTTCTACCTTTTTTGTAGCGTACAGAGGGAGAATGTGTGCTCATTCATTATTGAAGGACTGTTTTCTGCCAGGAGAGCCCCCTCTCATCCTCTCAGTAGTGTGTCTTCCTATTACAGGAGCACTGTTAACCCTGACACACAAGGACGTATGTGTGACAGTGTGACAGTGTGACACCAGCAGACAGACATGCACACGTAGTGTGTGTGTGTGTATGTGTGTTTTGAAGTGTGCTCTGTTGTTGTCCTGCTTCTAAACCGTGTTTTGGATTTTTTAATTTTAGCCCCATCTGGGGCGGGCAGGTGGGCCAGTGTCTGTTACACGATCTGGGGAATCTTTGCCAAAAAGGGATCTGTACAGTAGACTGCTCAAAATATGTTTATGAGCAGGCCACTATGGCGACAGTATGGTGGAGCCCTGGACCGAGCACTAAGGGAATTGTACTGCTTTTATTTATTTATTTGCTGTCTAGAAGCCCTTAAATGCATTCAAATAAAAATGCTAATGAATGGGGGTGCAGAAGAAGTGAAATTATTCAGGAAATTAAATTTTCACCTTTGATATTTTACATACAATATGTTTAGTTTAATTATGCACCACCTAGCCATGCGATAAGTCTTATGGAAGACACAATAACCTTTATTACACCAAATTCAAGCAAACCTTTGAGTTTAAGTTCAAATTAATATTGAGCACAGTTTATTTTAGAGAATGGGTATGTGTCCTAACCATACTATAACTAAAACTATTATGATTGTACAAATTGGAAACCAAATTCACTGTTTCCTTCATACAATGCTCATTTTCCACTTGTTTGTGTATACCATCACCTACTGATTGAAACTCTATAAAGAGGTCATTTTACAAACCGTGATGTTCAGTTAAACATCTGCTTTTAAAACCAAACTGTTTCCAGGCCTTTACCCATTCGTTCTCATACACAAAATGAAACTGCACAGTTGTCAAGCCCAAGTAGAAGCAGCTGGTATTTAGGATCTGTGTATTGTCACAGACTTATATTTAGGTTGCCTTTCAGTTTGAGTTGTGATAAATAGCCTTCAGGCTGATAGCAGCGCTGTTGAATGGAGTCGTGTGTTTAGTGTCAGTGTGGAAGAGGTCTTGCTGACTTGGGTCTTTCCATTCTGTAAACCCTATTTGACTCCCCGACAGAGGAGGGGTGGGATAGGCTGGGTTAGCAACAGAAAAGAAAAGATTAGGGTACTGTTAAAAAATGCTTCTTATTGTGCAGCGCCCTTGCCAAAGTGGGTTGCTCAATTTTGATTCTTTTCCTTTCTTTCCGGCATCCCCTACCAATACAACTACCACAGGCCCTACGCACATACCAAATCATGAGCCACAGTGGGTGACACAAAATGGATTTCAAAATGATATTTGTGCATTTTATATCAAATGACTGTAGCAAATACTCTAGTGAAGGTCGAGGCGTGATGCTTAGCACAGCAGAAGAGAGGTCAATGTTATCGTAGTTTTGCTTAAATTTTTTATATAGATCATGTTATGCTGTGTAACAAAAAAACATTTAAATATTTTTTTCCCAGCATTATACTTTTTACAGACTTTAGCCTCCCTAAAAACAATTTATTTGTTTTGCCGTGAAAGGAAACCCAGACCCTTACTCTGCAAAGTATTAAATATAAAATACAATAAATTACAAAATTATAGTCTCTTTTTAACTATAATATTAATATTAGAATATAGAAACAATACTGCATCGCAAAATTAATGATATATTTTGGTAAAATTAAACCTGCTTGCTGATCAGTTTTGAGGCCCACATCAAAATACATTTATGAAACTTTCTATGAAAAATGACTAAATAGAAACTATCCATGTCAAAAGAAGAATTTATTGGACTTATAGATTTCATTGTCTCATAAGAAATAGGGGCTATGGAGATGTTTGTTTATGCTTTTAATATCCTTTTATTTTAAAAATCATCTGTCTTTGGCATGAGACGTGGTGTTGAATCATTATGATGTCCAAACCCTACTGTAACAACAGCAGATATTTCCAAAAGCCTTAAAATCCAAGACCGAGCATGCTCTGTGTAGTTCACTTTGTTCCTTTCAGGTTTTTATTGAATATGGTGCATCTCCTTTAAACCATGCATCTTGTGGCTGTCAGAACATCAGAGGCTCTTAACTCTCCATACAACAAGGCCATCGTGTACAATCTAATGATGCCACCCTCACGTCAGATTATGCTGCTGTCAACACATTCCCAGGTTGTCATCACTCATCTTTAGATTCATATTCAGACGGCGATTGTGTTGATAACAGACTGCTGTTGCACTAAACTCTGTGTCATCGTTTTCTTTTTTTACATTTTTTCTTTTTTTTTTGAGGAATCGCGGGGCGGGGTCAAAACCGTTATCACCCTATCATATCTCTGACAGCTACCTGTCAAAATCAGGTCGCGCAGAGAGATGTGAGGAGATCCCACCATGCTGACACAGCCAAATCCACCTTTCTCCTCTTCTCTTTTCTGTCTTATTTTGCATTGTTAATTTTCACGGCAATTCCAGCATATGCTCTGCTCAGAATGAAGTTGATAGCAGGGATGAAAAAATAAAAATAAGCCAAATGGGAGAAAGAAGAAGAAGAAGAAAAGGAGGCGGTGGCAGTGTATGCAGGTGTGAGTGTGGGTGTATCTCAAGACCGGGGTGTTTGGAAAGAATCTTAAAAGCTTCTGAACTGTCAGCGTTCTGTCAGTGTGGAAAATAGAACCCGTTTGATGCGTTTGACTTTGCGTAGCGTTAGCACATTTGAACAGGGGACAATGAGAAACAGTCCGTGTTTGCAATGTGATGTACGGAGTTTGAAGTGACACTCAACACACCTCCCATTTGTCTCTACCTCCTTGTGTTGTTTCTCGCCAGATGTCGGGGAGGACCTGGGGAAGGCGGCTGGGAACGTTCAACCCACCACCGTGCCCCAGCATCGTGAGAGGAGCCTGGCCTCATCCTCCAAGGACTGCCCTTACTGTGGCAAGTCCTTTCGCACTTCCCACCACCTCAAAGTCCATCTACGAATACACACAGGTCAGTATGTGTACACAAATACATTAATTTCCAAGTTCTGCCTTATCCGCCATGAAACATTTATTGTACTTCATGCAAAATTTACTTTACCACTTGTACTGACATCCCTTCTGGGGCTAGACTGATACATCGGTTTATGAACATTGGCCTAATCACATATTGGAGTCAATCTGCCTCCTGATATGATGGATCTGTAGCAGATTAATTGATTGCATATTAGCTTTGTACCTGATAAATTCTGCATTTGTTATCTTTGAGAAGTGCTTAATTTCCATTTTTTCTGACTGAGGAGCAATACGTTAAGATAAATACCATGATATTGAATTCTAAAGGGAGGCAGTGCAGAAAGAATCAGCGATACAGAGTTTATAAATCATAGCGTCCATGCAAGCTATAGACACTGTCATTATAAAGAGGGTCCGTGATAGACAGAATAGAACACTGACATTTTTGATGTTTGTTCTGGGTCGTCTGTACCACACATCCAGTTTAGTTAGAGCGTGTTATGAGTCCGCACTAAACTTAAATTACCTCAACAGGTTGGAGATATGGGGACATGGAAGCAAACACAAAACTACACTAAACCCATTTGCAATAGAACATTGAATGTCATCATCACAGAGACTAATGAGTGGGTTGGAGACAGTCATAGGTTTATGTGTGTAAACCTGAAAGATGTGACATGAAGGGTGATCCTGAGTCTAAGCTCAGTTTATTTTTGTTCCAATCATTATTATTATTTACTCTTTACACATTATTTTCAAGTTTTTTCTCATTTCTAGTCAAGACCAAGGCACACATAGTAAAAGAAAAATCAGGAAATAGTTATACAAATGACAATGACAAACTCATCAAGACATGAACATTTGGTAAAGAAGACAGAGTTTGAACAATATAGTTAGTTAATACCAGTTTTTATTCATTTACAGTTAAATTACGGATAAATAAACCAATTATGGTCAAAACTTACATTTTCCAAACATGGCAATTTATAAGTGTTAGAAAATGAGAATCCTGCTACAAACGACCTCCTCTGAATTCAGAGCACAGATGGTCACAGTCTCCACATCACAGTATCACAATGTCCTGGAAATAAGCATAAGAAACCAGTGATCCCAGATCATCAGTACACACACACAATCACACACTGTAATTCTCACCTACAACTCAAAATCCGGTTTGGTGTCAACATAGAGAAATGTACTTAGCCATTTCCTCCATAAATGTTCTTTAATTGAACATAAAAATGAATAAATAAAACGATTCACAAGTAGGATTCCGTTCTTCCTAACAGTGTCCCTCATCAAGGCTTAAGGCCATTGTTATTCCATTTTTTTTCCGACTCATCATTTCATTGAGCTCTAATTAACACAACAAGGGTTCAGTGTCCTCCAATGACATCACTCAGAGGGCAATTTCACACTCGCTAACTCTCAGTAACTTTCGAGCCAAAACAAAGCCGGCCTGTCCACAGTTTAGGGATATGCGTGAGATGATGTGCCTAATAGATTTAACGGTATTTTTCAGTTAAGCATCCTCGCCCCGCGCCCCCTTGCCATACATCTCGCCAAAATGGAGTCTCTTAACACATCCGTCTGTTGTCCCTGGTTTGTTGCTTGGAGGTTAAGGCTGCAGTCAGAGTAATGATGTGGACAGTGGACAGTGGCCAGAGTTCTAACCCTCTGCGAGGTACAAACGCCCCACTGACTATCCAGGTTAAAGTCACAATTAGACCACACAGAGGACACCTCACAACAAGGACAATGGCTCGGAGCTCGGGGCCTGGTCTGGACGGTGCACAAGGAAAGGTGATTCCCCAAGTCTCTACATGTCTCAGAGGGAGTTCCCACATGGAAACAATGTATAGTGACTTATGGACACTGTCAGAGAAGTAGAGAACCGTGATAGCACTCTGGAATTAAGAAGCTATGACGTAAAGGTGCATTGTGTAAAACAGGTGAACAAAACAGCGCATAGCTTTGTGGTGCTTTTATTTAATTGTTATACTTTTAAGCATTTTAGGTCATTGCCATACTAAGAACACAATTACTGATTCCTTGAAAAGTTTTGCCCAATCCCCAACCCCTTTATATTACTCTGATAAGATCTAGATTTCCATTTGCTCGTTAATCATTAATGACAGTTTATTTATATGTATTTGATCAGTTGATGAATTTCCTCACAATCTCGTGCATGGTAATCATGTGATTAGAAGATGCTGTTCCCAAATGTTTGCAGACAGGAAGCCAGTAAACACAAACTGGAATTAAACCATCTTTATGAAAAATCAAACACATAAAACATGGTTTATGCAAGAGTTTTAACATCCTACTTTACAATTTATATCATCAATATTGTGGCTTTTGACATACACTATGTCAAAAAGCATGGATTTTCACCCGTTACAAATCAGGCTGAAATAAATTAATATCTCTTAAAGTAACTTTTCAGTCAGATATTATTCCTAAACTCCTTAAAATGTTCTTGAAAAGCTAAGTCCTGACCTTTTTGTCATCTTTTACACTCATCGTTTCAGTAATCCTTCAGCGCCAGTACACCCACTAGAGCTAAAACTTGAAACTGAAAATGTAAATCCCTTACAGCTGAGAAAAATCAATGCTAGCTTTTCTCTTATTTCGTGTAACTCTCCTTCACTATGCACTTAAAAGGCAGAATGGGAGACCACCCGTGCTGCAGCCCCCTCTGCTCGCCTTAATAATAGGCACTCGCTGTACCTCACATGTGAAATTACAGAAGAAACGCTGTTGTGCGCTAACACATGCGGTGTGTCCTCACTTAATGAGGATCCCTGCATTAAATAGAACATCCAGGTCACATCCAGGCCATCCTCAGCTCAGCAGCACCAGTGCAAATGTGAGGCTGTGGTGCGTTCAGGGGCATCTGTTATCCGGTGGTGAGTGTGCTGAGTTATGTCTGCTTTGAGTGGTACAGTAAGGATCCCCACGAGGACCATATTTTATCATGGAGGAAGCCGAGGCCCGTTTCCAGGCCTGGCGTTAATCTGTTTGGCAAAACACACACTGACAATCAAATTTCATACACACTATATATTTCACATTTCCCCTATTTCTCTCCAGCACATTTCATGTCTTTATCCTTGTGTTGTATGAAGTTTTAGAAGCAAAAAAAAAACTATAGTGACAATATTTTTACATGATTTTTTTGTTTAAAACATGCATTTATCCTTCTGTAACAGTTGTACACCACTAGAGCCCAATGGTTTTCATGATTGTTTGGACCAGACAGTAAAGTCAAACAAGTAAAATACAAAAGTAGATTTAAAAATCAGTTTAATCAAATGAAGTACAGTCCTTATTTATTTGTGGTGTATTCATGGGTGGTTCCGGCTTGGTTTAGTCCAGATTTACCCACATAAAAACAATGTTTTAAAAAAAGATTCAAGCTAAATAAAAAGACTGAGAAGGTTCTCGGTCATCCAGGTCATCTTGAAAAAAAGGTTAGGGCTCAGAACTGAGTCCAAATGCTTTTACTTTAACCTTTTTTTTTTTTTTTATAAAAAGAAACGTAATCCAACTGAAATGCTACCTTTTGGCAAAAGTGTAAACCAAAACACTGACAACTAAAATGCATAGTAGTGTGTTCCATTAAAATAAGTAATCTCCACAAATAAAATGTGGTCTTTCCATTATAAAAAAGGGTATATTCCGACACACATAAATAAAATCTTTATATTAAACTTCTCCTTTCCCTGGTGTCACAGAAAATGAAAGAATACTACACTTACACCTAGAGACCTATCTCCCAAACCTTTCGGACAAGCCACACCCAGATGTTTTCTAATTCCACCATGAAAGGAAAATAATAACATATGTGATGTTTTTATAGGTTAAAAACTTTATATTTATCTGCTAAAAAGTTGACTGCTAAAACTTTGCTCATGCAGATTATAATATTAAAGTTAAATGTATTATTAACTAAATCTCGTATTCTTTGTCACTGTCAGACATTCATGAAACACTATGAAACATCTGGTATTGTAATGAAATATAAATAACTGTCATTTGTCTCTTTATGAAATGAGACAAAGAGCCATGTAACGCCTAGAACCAGACACAAACTTCCCATTTGTTTGTAAACTAAAGCTGTATATAATGATTATATTTATACAGACTAAGATTTAATGAAATAAGAACACATCAGTTGGACCAAAAACAAGAAGAATATTTGCTTTAGACCTCAGATTGTTAATTTTGACTCTTAAGACAAATATAGTAAACACGGTTTTAATCGTACATAAGGGTTAATCAACATCTCTCTCAGGCTTACGTGAGGAGTTAGTGTGGAAGCTGCTTTTTTGGAATGAAGCGTATCCCTGGATGGCAGCCTATCTAAGCACAGCTTTAGTAGTCCTCCACACATGGGGGAAAAACAGCTTGATGCATCCCCAACATGTGGCCTTTAAATCATTCCTATAACCTAATCATACCAGCTCCACTGTGACATCCTGATTACATCCACACGATGACTTTTACAGCAGCTAAAGATCCTGCGCGAGCTTGGCGACAATGCAGAGAAATGTGCAGCTGACAGCCAGACTGCCCCTTCATCCTAATGCAACGTGAGCGACACAATGGAGTTGCTTACCAAGCCGGTCGAGGCTGCATTGTGCGTGGCAATGTTTAGATTAATGAGCGGCTAACAGCGGCTTGAAAGGAATGAAGTGAATTTAAATTTCTCTAAAAGTTAAAGAGCTAATGTTACAGTATTAATTTCCTCTTGAACAGTGAGTGGGAAAATATCCATTAGCAAAATTAACCACAGTTTTCTAGGTAGCTAACATTGTGCGTCTGTGGCGCTACAGTGTGGGGCCGCAGCTAATGAACACACTGCAGAGGGTGATATTTCATTATACAAATTAATGCTCACATTTTAATGGGAAAGTCACATAATGAATCTAGGCTTCAGTGACAGCAATTAGAGGCCCAGATTGTCCCCTTCTGGACAAGGCACTATTTAGCAGTAAGCAGCTGTGTGTAAAAAATAAAAAGGTCCTCGCTCTTGACAATAGCCACACATAACTTCAGGCAGGGCGGCTTAAGCAATAAGAGTCCCGGCTCACCTTTAAATGAGCAGAGCGGGGAGACAAAGAGAGGGGGGAAAGGATGGGGAAGAGGCTAGACTTGCCCGTGTCACTTAACCTTACCCTAACCTTGTAATCAGGATGAATCAACGAAGACCTGTGATCCGCCTCTACATTCGTCTCATTCCTCAGCACCATCTTGCACTTTAAAGTACAAAGTTTTTAAGGTGATCATTAAGGAGAGGTAATGCAGTATGTAGTGTAGAATATAGATGACAGTTAGGAGAAGTAGAAGGAAGCAGAAACACATGATAAAAAACTAGATATTTAGATATATGGAGTTTTTTAAAAGGCAATAACGCACAAATCATTTTTTGTTTTAGTTTTGTAAAACTAGTGGCGGATTGCAACCCTACTCCTTTCACTTCTCCTTTTTAGCGCATGTGAACAGCCATGGGAGCCCTGTAGAGACCTGCTGTTGTCAATGAACAAACCCGCTGGAAATAAGTAAAGGTGATTTCACCTTAAAAAAAAAACAGTTTGAGTGGTAAAAAATTACAAAAAAAACAAACAAACAGGAGTGTAGTTCTTGTCCTGCAGTGCTCATTTTGTCCACTCTGGGCACGTGTAGGAACAGAAAGTAATGGAAGTTCCATGAAGTGTTAAATGTATTCTTATTTTTCCAAGACAAACTAATGCAACATTTTTTACCACTTAGTTTTGACTGTGTTTCATTTACACAATAACACAATGCACATAAACTAACTAACGAATAAATAAATAAATACTGTGGCACTTGGATATGTCTTTTGTTATTTTGATCCCATCTGTATCTGCTTCTTCAAATCTGGTACGAGCTGATGTCTGTTAACAATCCATAAGCACACCACAGGATCACATTAAAACCCTGAACCATCTCTTTAATGTCTGACTCATCATGTCTTTTCTTTGCTGACATTGACGACCTTATCACCGCTGACCCTTTCCTTAAGCTCCTTATATTCTATATTGTATCCGCAAATTCCATTAACAGCAAAAGCCTTCACTAATAAAGATATACTTACTTAAACAGATGTAATGCAGCGTCTTTGCCTTATCCAACCTCTGAAAATCCCACTGTTGTTTTTTTCCCCCCTCTTTCAGGCCAGAGGAAATTCATCTTCGAGTATGTCATATCTATTAAGCCATTTTAATTGCCCCTCTGTACAGGTTCGGGGAATTTATCTTTACTTGTTTCTATGGTCACAATTCTTACAAAGCCAGATGAAATCAGTACTTGTAACATAAAGTGAAAACATACCACGGACGGAGCGGGCCCGGCGCAGCAATCAGGAGAAGAATGATTTATGCCCACTAAGGTGTCACTCGGATGTTTATGAGCGCTAGTTTTTCATGTTGAAGCTAAGAAAGCTGCACTGGTGCATTTTCTAAGTATTCCTATCCTTCACCTTTGTCAGAAACAAGCTCGAGCCCGAAGTAAAAAGGACAGCAACAGAAAGTTTACCCTTCTATTTTTAACTTCCAAATAGCAATTTCCTGGTTTTGTGGCGGCAGTGATCTGTCATGTGGCTGGGAGGTTGTGCTGTTTGCGCTGATATCAATTAAAAGTGGATTAACGGGTACATAATGACCTTTAGCAGTAAATTGTGTGTAATGTTGCAAGGCAGGATACAGTATATTCCCCAGATGTCACACCAGGCCCCTGACGTATGATGGAGCAGATGTCTTAGCCAGTCCAAATGGCCCTCGAAGACACAAACACACACACACACAGCTCAGACTGACATGCACACACCAACATGTGTTCACACACAGCCCAAATGGTGCACATATACACATACATAAACACCAGTCGACACAGCAATGCACTTGTCGTCTGTCTCGTTCACTCCAGATATATTTAAATACTTAATTTTAATGGAAAACTGCAATCCACTGATCACTCTCCGAGGGCATTTCTATTTATTTTTCGTAAACATCAAAGGCAGTGTCAAACCCACAATCCTCTCTGCTTTTCATTCTCATTTTAGATATGTAGATGATACATTAATCTTTATTTTCCCCCATGAACATTAACAATCTCTTATAAAAAAAAAGCAGAGGGGGGAAAAATCAGATCAGTCTAATTTCTGTCTAATTTGGCTCCTAGAATATCATTTTGTCCAGTTAGAGGAATTGAGAATGATCATTTGCATCAGGGACGTTTCCTTATTAAATCAGCACTGAGCCTCTGTTCGGCAGCTCACAGGAGAAGCACTTATTGGGTTAAAAGCTCATCTCATGTGGTTTATTTTAAATATACTCTATGCTTCATAGCCACTCTAGTGTAAGAGAAAAGATATCAAATCACTGTCTTTCTATCTATAGTCCGGACGATCTGTCTCTGCCACCAGCCTACTCTAACCTTTTTCTCTTTTTTCCTTTCTGTTCTTTTCCACCTTCTTTTTCTTTTCTATACCCTCTTATTCTTCTCAGCACTGTATCAATATTGTATTGAGTTAGTGTTTGTAGCCCTTTATTTGAGAACTCTGCAGTAGGTCTGCAGATCGCAGAGTCTTTTTCTGGAATGGTGCCCTCTAAATAATGATAAATTACTTGAGCAGTATGCCATTTGCTAATTATATCCATGATTTACTACACAGCCCGACTTAAATCATTCAAACCAGCCTTGCGTAACAATGCCTTTTTTCTTTTATAAAATGGTTTCCATGTGTATAATCTAAACACTTTATGCTCATATACTTTATATATAGCAATATGCATTTCAACACATAAACAAAGCACATAACAAACAATATTTATACATCTTTTTCCACTAATCTCTTCTTTTCACACAGTTGCCATTAACAATCAAACTAAAATTCCATGCAGGGAACTTTTTATATGTGTATACATTAAAGGGAAAAAAAGCTTAGAATTTTCCTTTCTCTGTTCATTGTTTAATGAATCCAAATCTGGCTCAGACTCCAAGCCTATTATAATTGCTAGCAGGATGTGTTCTATTTCAACATAAGTATCATTCCAATGGAAGATCCACGTCTGGCAGAATTGTGCTGGTGTTATTCTATTATCAAGTATATTCATGAATATGGATGTGCATCTTACACAAAAATATGTAAATGTAACACAAAGATTCACCCTATTTCACCGTAATATAAATCACTTTGATCTGAGGGCCATGTAGTAATTTATATTGTTGGTTAGGGTTAGGCTTCTCACAACCATGTGCTTCACATATGTTTTTTTTTTTTTTTTTCCAATACTCATTGACTTATTTTTTTGCATCAGTGTATCATCCATATTGTGTCTGTCTGTGCAAAGCAGTGTGGCTGTAGTCTGGGTAATCTTACAGTGTGTCTGATTTATGTTCCTCAAGATAAACTGCAAATAGGCAATGTCCGAGAAATGGCACCCTCAAAGCCAATGCACAGCCCTGACAACAAACAAGGCCAAAACAGAGGTGCAATAAGCCCACCACAGGCACACACCAATCCATGCACAAAAACACACAAACAGAGGCCTATTCCCAGCCTTCGCTTGTGCAAACCCAGATCGTATCGAGACAGTTTTGTTGTCAGTTTAAAATATTATCTCTTGTAGTGGACTGAAAGCACCATATGGTGAAATGTTTTTATGGTGTTGATGTGAGTGATGGCTCACTTGGCGGGGCTGGATCTAGCTGGATCGACCCATATTCAGATGCCTATCCCACATAGTTCCCCCATACCCATCCCAAGAAGCACACACACAGATATGAAATAGAGCACAGCTGACAAAAGAGACATGGGACTGTTAGATGAATGCACCATGTTGCACATTATTACTCTCACTTGTAGTTTACTTTATTTTGTGGTGTCTTTGACATTCTGTGGCTGATGAAAATCAACTGAACATGGAGTGTGATAGGTCGGAGGTACTCTCCAAACAAAGTATAAAAAAAAAAATATGGTATGGTCACATTTGTTGAATTGTTTGAGATTCAGAAGGTACAGTATGCTCATTATAAAATCCACAAGGATGTAGGCAATATAGTAACTCACTGATGAATGTGAGTCATGAGGTTGACTATATGGCACTAAATATGGGCAAAAAGTGTGAAGGATTGGAAGCCAAATCATTTTTTTTACAAAACATTTAAATTTTGTTCAAATGTTTTCCTTTTGAGTTTATGATTTCTCACCTTGCTCTGTTGACATGTTACATGTTAGTGTTTAAGTGTTTAATTTTACACATTTGTTATACTAGTTGATGAAACACATAATTTTTTTTGCAAGCTCTTTTCATTTGACCTCATTTTCTTGTTCAGGGAGGTTACATGACCCTAGGGTCCACATTCCCTGCTCCAATAAATAGCTTTTGATATCCAGTCAATCTAATAATCAGGTTAATTATTCACTCTTTTCCCTTTCTGTTTCTTTGTCTCTTTGTTGGCCTCTCAGGAGAGAAACCCTACCGGTGCCCTCATTGTGACTATGCCGGCACCCAGTCTGCCAGTCTCAAATACCACCTGGAGCGCCACCACCGTGAGCGTCAGAACGGCTCTGCCACCTCAGGCCAATCCACTGGGCACAACTCTTCTAACGACCACAAAGATGACCATGGGAAGACGGCAACTGGAGGCATCTTTGCTCGGCCAGATGTGCTCCGTAATGTATTTAAGAGCATGCCTCCTAATCTTGACTTCAGGGCAGGTCCACTCTTGCCACACCAGTGGGCCTCTGCCAGCATGATGTCACCCCATGAACGAGACCGCATCGATCGCCATTTTGACTCCTCCACTGAAAACATGAAGCCTACTGATGGCCCATCCCCTTTGGTCTCCACAGCGACAGACAGCCCGGCTAGCTTCTCTGACCTGAGTCGGGCCTACCAAAGCATGATTGGAAATGGAGTTCATTTCCAGGGTTCTCTCCAGGCCTTTATGGACAACTTTGTCCTCAGTTCCATGAAGAAAGATCACAAGGAGAGTCCCTTACAGCTTCAGGCCCAGCGCTACCATGATAATGGAGAGCCCAAAGCTAAGAGGTCCTCTACTGAGCAGGACAGAGAAGAGAAAGAGAGAGCTGATGGCAAGCCCAGCTCAGAGCCTGGAAAACCTGGCTCCCAGTATGAACCCTTGGACCTGTCTGTGTCAGTTCGCCCCGAGTCTGCTTCTGGTTCTCTTCCTGGCTCCTCACTCACTATCCATGACAATGTGGCCTGGCACAGCTGCCTCTTCTGCTCCTTCTCCACTCCCTCTTTGGAGCTTATGGCTCTGCACCTTCAGGCCAACCACCTGGGGAAACCCCACCATCAGCGATCAGATACAGGCAGGGATCATGAGGCACTGCCCACTATTTCCAACTCTCACTCCAAAACCACCCTTGACAAAGACGATGATGGTGAGAAAGCCCCGGGAGGCTGGAATAACCACATGGACCAGCCGTACAACCCATTCCAGAGTGATTTCTACAGGCGCTTTGGAGGCTTGTATGATGGATCCCCAAAAGGCCACCAGAGCCTGCAGGTCTATGGTGCTTCAGCAGAGGAGGCTGACCTCCCAAGCCAGGGCTTTCAAGCTGGTGATGAGGAGATTGGTGAGAGAGGCTCAAGCAGAGATACTGAGGAAGACCATGTTAGGTCAGATGATGAGGTTGCTAAGACTCCCAAAAGACAGCACCAGAACCACTCTGAGGATGAAGATCTGGAAGATGGAAGGGGGATGACTGAAGAGGATGTTGACAGGGATCAGAATGGGCAAATGGAGAGAGATGAAGAGGGGAGTCCAAGCTCGGATCACTTCCAAAACCACAATAAACATGATGACTCCACAATAAATCCAAGAAGTGGTGGCACTTTGGGGGCTATGACACCACTATCCTTAAATCAAGGCTTGGCACTAGACAAGCAGTGGCAGACAGGCCTTGGCCTCTTGTCTCCCGGTGGTGGTGCTCCTCCTGGACTGTTGAAGGCAGAGCAGCAGAGCCACCTTGAGCAGCAGATGAACATGCTGTCTGTCCTAAGAGCTTACAGCAATGACAACATCCCAGCATTCAACGGTTTGGGAGGCGGAGCGGGCGGGGCATCCACAGGGGGCATGAAGAGGCCAGATGCATCCGGTAAGTGTGTGTTTAACCTCTACTGGCACGGTAATAGCTGTAAAACAGACACACATATATATTCACACAGCACACGTCTCTCAAACAAATTCAATTTTCTTACCACACAAAACAAACACATATATTTTTTAACATGCCACCCACAAAGGAACCTCAGACACTCACTAAAGGACTTGAGATTGGCTCTGAAGTGATTTCAGCCTTATTTCAAGCAAGTTTAGAAGCTATCAGGCTGGCGACTAGCAACAGATTAATCTTTATTACACGTTTATATTACTGGGAGTGCAGCGCCTCCTTCCCTCACAGCACAAAGGGAATAACCCCGGGTAAGCCAGAGCAGGACCTCAGCTCCCTGTGCCATCTCCTCCACATGTCTCTTAACTATCTTAGCTCTCATAAAGCTGGCTCCCAAAAGCCCATTACTTTATAAGACTCGTCGATCTATGACCCTGTGAAAAATGAACTGTCAACTTTCATGATTCTGCTAAGGTTACAGCCGCTC
Source organism: Perccottus glenii (assembly GCA_024416835.2). Taxonomy (NCBI): domain Eukaryota; kingdom Metazoa; phylum Chordata; class Actinopteri; order Gobiiformes; family Odontobutidae; genus Perccottus; species Perccottus glenii. The sequence goes on from CM044548.2 coordinate 6,387,777, forward strand.
CTTGAGACTCGAGAAGGAAGTCCTATTTTTTTCTGTTTTCTATGTTTTACAATGCTTTTTTGCAGTTTAGGGCTTCTTGGCAAAGTGTCTGTATAGCAAGAAAGTAAAAAGAGTTGATGTTGAGACACTGCAAAGAGAGAAACTGCAGAAAAGACAAGACCATTAAACCAGTAACTGTGTAGCTGACAACGGGACAAAGTCCTTTCAATGACACATCTTTTTAAGTTGTAAATTAGATGACAGACTTAGGAGATAATTCCACCATCCATTTTGGGTATTTAAAAGGAAATGTTCTCTTTTATTATACTCTTATTCTATGGACTGTTTTTGGTCCCGCACATGGAAAATTAACATTAAAACTCTTGTTTGAATCTACTCCATGATCATAAAACTGTTATTTGAGCATAAAAATACCATTCCCCCTGTGTATATTAGAGTTGTTTACATACATTTTTCCATAAATATACAGTAGTATAGAGTAGAAGATACATTAACTGATAATAATAGTGACCTGCTTTGATAATGAAGCAGTGCAGCTACATGTGTTCATCTGACCTTTCCATTTGACAAAACATTACCCGTTGTCATGGAACCAAGCTCCTTGCATATCTCAGCACAGTAAAACATTTTCATCATGTAGTAACAATATCTAAATTCAAAGCCATATATTTAATTTTATAAAAAAAAAAGTCTTTGTGTGAGAATGCCCTACTTATTGTCTGCGTACGCTCATGAAAGCAAGCAATGTGATGTGGGCAGTTCCCTCACAACAAGGAATGCTTGACCTTTTTAGATAAGGCATTCTCTATGGAACAAAAGCCTTTCTTACATGTTGTTATTTTGTCCTAGTCTGAGGCAGGCTTCATTGTAATTAGAAAATGCAACAAGTTATTATGTTTCCAACATTCTGGCACTAGATATTCATCTTGCCAATCTCATGGATGCCATTGAAGATAGCCCAGTGCTACATAAAAGAAAGTGCTGAGAAATAAAAACATGTTAGGGCACACTTGAAATTGAGTATATGAGATTTTGTAATTAATGCGACTTGGCCTTAAATGACTCGCCTTACTAAACCCTACTCTCTCCCAATTAATTGCATGTAAGGCTTTATGCATAATCTAAATAAAACAATACTGTACAGGACAGGGAAAGCACAGAAGCTCTACTTATGCTGTGGAAACCTAAACAGATTTTAATACACTACATTCACATGTAACAATATAAAATGACACCTTTAAACACCTCGAAAATGAAATGTAAAAGTTGACAATAGATGGGGTAAGACTTCATTAATCAGACTACAAAAAAATAAAATAAACAATTACAACGTCTACATGCAATAAAGAAAAAGCAGCTGGATTTTAGGTTTGCGAGTTCACTCAACCTGAGGCTAGTTCAGAACAATGGTGTGGCTGTACTGGCAAGTAATTTAAGCATTTTACCTCTACAAATATAAAACAACATGGTGTTCCTCTAAGTTAAAATTACCTGGTGATAGGCAGTGACTGACAGGTTGTTCATCCAATCACCTCCAGACATTTAGAAAGTATAGGCCTTTGTCAAAAGATTCAGGTTATCAGGAGTCTGGTTCTGAAAAAAGTACAAAGGTATTTAATTCCAAAAGAGTTTATTATGTACTGTATTAACGTCTTCTAGAGCTTTTTCTCCTTTTTTTGAGCGGATATTCTTATTTTATCTATTTTTAGCTGGCATATATGCATGATGTTTTTCTTAATGTTGCTATAAAAATTGTGGAAATCCTTGAGTTTAATGAAACATGTAGTACATTATCCACAAGTGTAAATAGGATCCATCACAGTTTTTCTACTTTACTACTCCTTGACTGAAAGCAGCTAGTTTCTCTTTTCTAAACCCAACAAATTTCAAATGCATGGTAAATCTCGCTTGAGAAAATAGCTACACTTGTGTTGCTTTATAAAACGCACTATTACCGTCCCTCTTTATGTGTCCACTTGTGAGCCCCTTGTGCAGGGGGGTCAGCCGCAATGTGAAGAGCAAAAGCCACGCATTCCACTGTTATTTGGTGGGTGGAGATGGTGGGGGCTGCAAAGACATCCATAAAACTCAATTCAGACCTGGCAAAATGTGATTATCTGGAGTGGGTTTGCATTAGGTTTGTATGCAAATACGGCATAAATCATTAATATTGAAATTCTCCCGTGAATCTGCGTGAGCTGTTGTAGGGCACGCGCCACATGTCTGTAGTGGCCGGCGCTTCATTAGTATGCCCAGAGGAGGCCAAGAGGGGTACAATGCACATAAATTTACTTGCCCTTTGACTTTTAACAGATATCCACGCACACACATTAACACGTCTCTAGTATTAAAATCACACCTTCTAAAATTGGCCGAGGAATTTGATTCATCAATAATGTCATTAACAGCAGCAGTGGCTGAGGTCTGTGTAATCAGACAAGGTATCTGGTAACTGAGGTACAGTACGCTGTGTAAAGATTGATATGAAGCTGCACCATTTGCCGTAGCGTAGATGTGCTTAACACAATCAATACTTGGCTGCAGCAGAGACCTATCTATAGCCATGCATTATCAAACATGAAGTATTACATTATTCAAACACCGCTGTACATGCCATGACTGCTTGCGAACATTGCTCCTCACATCAGATTACTCACATTACCTCAACTTCCCCCCACCCGTCACTATAGTTCATTTAATATACTAAATGTAAACTGGGACTTTGGAAATGGGAGAGATTGACAAGCACGAGAGAAGTGTTGATAGAAGTGTAGGACCTAGAGGAGGAGGAAATGGCACAGCTCACGGCCAAGCACCTCTCGCAATTTGAGAAGTAGGCTACGTAAACACAGAGTGGATAGAGCAGTGGAAAAAGGTGCACAAAGAGGAAAATGTTGTATATCCTCACATCAATTAGACCCATCACTTTCAATTTACAAGCACCCTCACATGGTGCTCTATAGTTCTCTCTGTAAGGGCTGTTGTCTATTTCTAAAAAATAAAAGTCACCTGCTGCACATGGGATCACATTAAAACACATCTATTTTTGTAAACTTGAGAGGACAAACCTGCAGTGTTGGTGCCGAAGTGTCACTAGATAGCACCAGGTACACTAATGTAGCAACAGTGGTGCCAGATTGTCTTGTTCCATATTTAATGGCAGAAAGTGAGCTGTTAAGTGAAATCCAAACATAACATACAATTCAATTCCTCTTGTTTGTCCAATGAGGCAACACATTTTTTGTTGCACATTACTCACTTTTTCTGCACTAGTCTTAAATAACAATACAATCAATCATATTCTGCATCACTATTTCTGGAACTGCAAATGTCTTTCAATTTTATTTTATTTTATCTTATTTTGCGACTCTAAATCTAGTCTAAATAAGTTATTGGCTAAATAATATAGTGTCTTTGACGGTATGGTAAAGTATTTTTGCCGATTTAAGCCTGATGCTTGCTTCCATTGAAAAATTGGCAGATTGAGTTAAAGCAATTAATCAGACCAATTTATCTAAAAAATCATATTCACATATGTTAAAACATCATACATTTACTTACAATTGTATTTTTTTCTGCTACTTTGAAATTAACTCAAAAAGGGAAAACAAATACATGATCATTTACTGGTGTTAATGATGTCTATGAAGGTTCTCAATCCTTCAGGTCATCTTAAAGAAAAAGTTAAAGACTTGTTCAATTCTTAGATCGACTGATACAAGAGCTAAGATTAAGATTTATCTCTAGAAGGAGGGGTTTGAAACCAACTCTGATTGGACCAGGCTGTTCTGGTCTCATAGTTGTTAATTATAAAAGGGCAGTGTGACTCCTGATGTGAGAGTCGTTAAAGGCTCAGGGAGTCTTTAGTTTCACTGTTCCATTCAGGTGTTTGTTGTCCTTCTTGTGAGACCGTTTTGGTTTATATTTCAACACACTGTTGTAAATACTATGTAAAATGAATCTGAGGCCACCTCCTCTGTTCAGAGAAGGCTTTTTCCATTTTAACAAAAATGGCTTTTGGTGGACAGTCGTTTAGATCTTTAGCAATCCACAAATTAAGAGTAAATTTTTGTTGTTGCTGGCAGTTGCTTTGCAGTTACAGCTACTAATTGTGACCACAGAAAGTGGTCTAATATTGGAGCACATTTTTGGCCTAACATTAGCCAGTATTCATTTTTGTAAGTTCCTTCGGACTGTTGGACTAAAGCACTTTTGTAAAACCTGGCTGTGACTTAATTGCTAACGAGTTACTTTAATACAACCAAATGACCATGTTTTATCAAAAGCAATTAGTTTGTGCCACTTAAACTATATTACAGCATAACTCCAGAAATGGCAATTATGCAAAATAGTCTTAAGACATTCACAGGCAGGTCCATTTTTTTCATTCAAGAAAAAGGAAACAGTCATGAGCATGTCTTCATTGCCAGATGTGTTTACAGGATAGGACATTTGAGAAACATTGTATGGACACAGAAATATTTTTTTTCATAATAATTCTAGCACAAGTTGTGTCACTAGTGGCCAATTACGTCTGTCAGAGGGTGCAGACTCCAGGCTGCCTTCGCTGTGAGGGATCTGAACCCACAAGTGCTGAGGTCAAATAAGAACATTATGCACAGAATTCTCCCAGTCAGCGCACACACGGCTGTATGTTCAGAGAGGAGGGGGCGAACTGGTGCGCTCAGAGGAAAGTGCAGCGTGTTGTAATAAAAGGCAGATATGTGTGTGTGTGTGTGTGTAAAACAGGTTCTGTAAAGCACTGGTGGTAATTAAAGACATATGGCGGGATTGGTGGGCTCGCTGTGAAGCGCAGATGTAGTGGATCACAGTTGGCATTACTGGTGTAATTTTCACTTTCTCTGGTTTAAGTGGAAGAAAGGTAGGCTTACAACATTCACACACATGCACAAAAAAACAAACACACACAGAATTTGCACATATTGAGCTATTACATTGACACACCGACTACAATTGGCTGATCACAAGCAAACTCTTACAACATGTTAAGCTGCTCTTTAAAATGAAGCCAGCATTTTTTTTACATGGCTAAGTTGTAATTTGTGATGTATGAGCCTGTTCTAATTTCTGTTCATATTGTGCTACATTAGGGCCATTTCCACTGGACTGGTATGGTACGGCTTGAGTCAGTACAGGTAAGTGTCCCCAAAAGGTGTACTGTCCCGTACTACTTTGGGAATGCTTTGACCTTTACTTCTGGTCAGCTTTCCAAAAAGTAGGCTAAAGTCTGTTGATTGGACAATAGATAATGTCTGTTACTTGTATGAAAGGGAGAAACAAAAGGTTATTTTAACAAACAGTGCATGCTAGTTTATTGGCAACAGTTGTTTGTGGTTTTAGACAGAAATGTGTTCAACTCCTGTTTGTGAATTAAAACTTTGCATTTAGCGTCTTCATTTTATTAAACACAAACCAAACTTCTGACATGGAATAGTCAGTCCCCAAAATGCAGAAAATTAGCCCAGCTCTTTGAATTTGATCTTCAGAAAATGGTGAATAAACCTGAAACAGTGCAGCAGCATACCCATTCAAGTTTTGAAAGTCTGCTTCAAATACAATTTCTAATTAACATAGAAACCACACTTTTGCCACAGTTGACGTAGCAGCCACTGTGGACAAAGCACAGTGGAAACACAAGTGTGTTTAGGGCTTACCCATACCAAACTGACCCTATCTGTACCGTACCACTCAGTGAAGGGACCATTTAGTGACCTCAAACAACCATCCAAGTCTAGACTTAATGTTTATGTCCCATCTAGTGTGTCAGCCTGCTTGATGGAAAAAGACTGTTTCTGACTGTATGCGTATGTTAAAATGTTTGGCGAGTTACATGAGGATCTATGGAAACTGTTTTGATAACGTAATGCTGAAAATTTGCCTTAATGTCCAAGACAAGAAAAGACAGTGAGCTAAAATTGGTGTACAAAGCCGTTGCAATGAGAATTAGTTGGATCTATTCTCCCTCCATTCATTCTTTTTGCTATAGCTCCCTGGTCAGTTATTACAGAGAACATGAAAAGAAACCTTTGCCGAGACACTGACCATCAAACCCCTGCACCCTGGGATAACGAAACATTATTTCTGGCCACGTTTAAGTGCACGCATCTGCAGACATGTATCCACACCAACACATGCACACACACATTTAAAACTTGTGATAATGCAAAACCTGGTAATTGCCAATAATAGTGTCCTCATCAGGTGGTTAATTACCATGAATTTGGTTGCTGTTTGTCTGTAGCAAACATACACACATGCACACACATAAACAGGCAAAATGCTTTGACAAGTGGAAAGGGCTGCATCCTTATTGCTCCCAGACAGCCCTGTGGTTACTAATGAGCTAGACAGATAGCTTACCTGTGCGCTGGTAATTATTTTGTGCTCTTAAAGTAGAACTCAGTTCACAGAGGTGACACCCAAGGATCTTAGAGAGGCAGGAGATGCTTACTTTACAACAAACGCAATGTTACGCCACAAATAGAGATGTTACCAAGGGTGGAGCTGGAATAATGCACTTTAGAGTTCAGTGCTTCCCTTTTTAACACAGCAGAACATTAAACTGTGAAGTGTAAAGTTTACACTGTACATAATACATTAAGAAACTACAGTGTTGTATATGATTAATGAATGCAGGCTAAATTATACTACAATAGCATAGATATAGAACAGATTTTTTTTTTTTTACATAACTCGCTCAAAAACCAGATGAACCAGTGACATGATTTTTGTGTCCGAGAATGTCCAAGCTCTGCGCTGTGTCATTGGACCAGACTACTCACTTAAATGATTTTTTTCATCATTAATCTAATTGCAGCCTTGCAAAGGTTCTTGTAAACAGCTTAAACTGATTAAACTTCAGCCATAGTTTGACCAGTGTCTGACATGGAAGCAGACGCGTCGCACTAAAGAGGCTTCCCCCGTCCTCAGCCTTTCCTCTGCTCGGAGATCTGTGCTCCCACTTTCCCACAGTCCGGGATCCTCCCTTTTCTTTATCTGTCCCTCTTTCTTCTCGTACTCGTTGCTGGGGGGCAAGGCTCCTTCGGTGATTAAGCTGTCTGGAGGCCTGTCTGTCTGTCTTTTACTGAAGGGAAGTAAAAGGCTGTGGTGACTCTCACTGGGCTGTGTGTTTCCACTGAGCAGATCAGAAACGTCCATTCTTAATTTCAAAACACCACTTGTGAGTGTGTGTCAGAATTGTGATATGTGATATTGTGATATTGATATGTGATATTTACTTTATTTGTACTACATATGAGAACTCTGTCCAGATGATATTGTCTTAACCTTTTCATTAGCACTTTTGAAAGTATTCTCAGATTGTTGATTTATAATATTAAATCACACATCAAACCTCATCAGAAGAGTCTATAATACATCATCATGGCTTTATTAATAAATATTATAATATGAGAATATTCATTACGTGATGGCAAGCTTTGGCCAATCATATGCTAGCATAAAAGTGGGTCTGCTCCCATTCAAATAAGTTCTGTACAGTCAACATTGATTGAGTGGTGTGACAGAAGTGTTTTCAGAGAAAACTAATTATGTTCACTAAGAACATAATTAGAGAAAAGGTCAACAAAAAAGTTGCAGAAATACTGTATTAAGTATTTAAGACATGATCAACAAGACGGACATAATTGTAAGACTGCATTGGCCTAACAGTAAATTCAGAGCTAAGTGCTGAGCTCTAACAATCAGTTTGATGTAATGTATTATTATTTTGGTGAATGGTAAATTAGTTTTACACATTTTTAGATCAAATCAAAGCAGGCAGGATGCTGGAGGGGTTGGAAGTGTGAGAGACAAGAGTTTTAGGCTGCTGCAGTTTTGATACAAGATGAAGTGTAAAAGAAACAGTATGATGTGTAGCTATGTTAGGTAAGATCTAGGTAAGATCTAATTATGTGTGAACAGAAAATAATTCATATGTTTTATAAGTAATTATTAATATGAATGCCAGGTGTGAACTGAAACTCTACAGCTGGCCACTTGTGATTGTGTAATGAAAACGCACATTTTATTGCGCGGTCTGAACGGCCCCATTGTGTGCGGCTGCCTCACCGAGCTGACAACTTGACGGGTGGCAACGCAAAGGTGCTATTTCACATGCATAACAATATTACTAGTTTAACTTGTGCAGAGATGAATTATCACCTTGTCACCCAAAAGTGCAAATAGTGTAGTTTTCAAAGGGCAATTAAGTGTAATAGCTGCTGTCAAGAACCTAAAGATGGGACCTGTTGCTCACTCTCATTCTCATCTTTTCAGCCGGTAACTCTAAAAATATTTTCTCTTTTCTAATTCCCCTGATAGCACCTGCCGGAAAGGTGCGTTTTGAAAAAGGCTTTATATTCTTCCCATGCGACTCTCTCTCCCTCAGCTGTCTTCACTAATACCTCTGATCATATTGGCCCTATGACGTTTCCTGGAAATACAGTAGAGTGAATGAAGGCCAGTATCGAGTTGCCTCTGCAAAGGAAACAGAGACAAACGCTGGATGATAGCATAGTAGCATGACAATTATTCTATTCATTATTTGAGAAATCAGGATGGGAAACAGGAGGTAAGACAGAGTGTGAGGATGCAGGGAGTCTGGGATCACACTGGTACAATAAAATCAAGTGCTTTTATGTATATATGCAAGTCTGCGTAGCCTCTCCACCTCACATCGCAGTGTTGGTGTATTCAATATCTCCAAACATGAAACAATGGGTTATAAATTGGCCTTCCAACCCGATATATTTGACATGATCTCTGCTTCCTATCTCGTTAGCTTGCTGTTTGTTTCGTTTCTTCTCTGACTCCTGTAGACTTTGTGCAGTTTGAGTTGCTCCTCTTAAGAATGCAGCGTTCCCCTTCCCCAGGCGCCCCGGAGATGTGAGGGGGACGCCTCAGAGGAGTTGTACTCATAAAGCTCCCCATCCTCCGAGGGAAGACAGCGAGAGATGCCGAGAGAAGAAGAGCAGTACCGCCAGGCACAGACGAGCAGGCATAATAACTACACTTACACAGCTAGTCGACACGTAATGAGACAATACCGCAGCAACTTCAAGGAAACACACAGATATATAAAAAACAACAAGGCAGCGGAAGAGGGGAGCGAAGTGAGGGGGGATAAAAAAAAAGAAGAAACTATGTCAACTTTTATTTCCTCTGTTATTCCACATCAATGGAGGCATGCCGTGAAACTAATAAAAACAAAAAAATATACACAGGTAGAGACACATAGGCAGTGAGTTGGCGTGTTTGAAAAGCTCTGTGGCAATTAACGACAAATAACTTGTATTATTTCCCGTCGCGAAGGATGATCCCGACCACTCGCTAAAAACATGTTTGATTTAAACATCAAAAAAGGCACACAAAGCAAATAAATAAAAGTCAAATAAACAAGAGGGGTAAAAAAAAATATAGAGAGAAGCAGAACACAAAACCGCGGGGGGAATAAGAATAGCAAGCGTCGAGACAAATAAGCCTGCAACATTATAACATTAGCAGTTAGAAAATACACTTAATTCCTCGGCAGAGATGGATATAAACTGCATTGTTGCGTTGCAAATCCCCGCTTCGGATTTAAACTGCTGCATTGTTTTATTAGGGAAATATGGGGGTGGAGGAACACTGCTTGTTCTAATTACAGTGATTTAATCAGGATTAGAGAGGTTACCTGGATGAAGCTAGGGGGCATCGGTGGCAAGGACACATGCTTTTAGACGCCATGTAGTGGGACAGTTCACAGAGCTATCCAAAACTCATCTGCCACAATGACTTCAGCTCTTAAAACAATGACTTTCTTTGCTCTTGCACAAGTAAACACTGCTCTATTGTTCCTTTTATTTTCTCATCTCCCTCCCTCCTTTTCTCCCCCTCCTGCCTAGTTAAACAGCAGGCAGAGGGAATCCATTTTAATCTGATTAATAACTTAGTTGATCACATATAACCTAATTTTCATTCAGTGCCGCCCTTGTCTGCCCGGCCACATCCACGCTGACCTTTGGAGTCGCCACAGTCACAATATGCCACAATAAGCGCCATTGTCCTGTCAAGAAAGCTGAAGATGTTGTACATCATTACAAAAATTTAATGTTCCCATCTTTTTAAATGATTCCCACAAAAAGGCCAGGCCTGCAATTGAATGTGTGTTTGTCAGGGGGTCATTACGAGCAGGATTCAAGTTTCCTTCATTGGTTGAAAAGGATGGGAACAAGTTTTCTCATGCATTCACAGTAATATGAATCGTCCTTTTAAAACAGATATGGTTACATATTAGTTTTGAAAGGTACAGTAACTGGCTGAGCGTTAAGCTGCCCTCCAACACTGAGGCTCTTTGTTTGGCAGCCAAGCTAATAACTGACCCCTGATCCTCATCTCCTACTGGTTTCGGAAGAACACTTCTCCACTTTTTTATATTTTTCAGCATTTCCCCCTTTGATTACAGTGTTATATGAGCTTCATTTTGTCATTTCAATTTCACTCCATGTGTTTAGCGCTGAGAGATTTGTATTCAGGATTGGCAATTATGATTAGAATACCACAAAGTAAGCCTTGTGAGTTTTTGCAATGAAAAAGTCAAAGAGAGGGAGAGAATAAAATCCTTTCTTTCTCTCTGTCCTTTATTCTTCTTTGTCTCGTTCACTCACACATACATAGGAAGGATGAATCAAATATTCATGGCTGGGGCTGAGCTTTTTGTCCACCCATATGCTTCCTCATACAAGCAGCTTGCAGTGGACAGAGGCGTGCGTCCAGCTTGTGTGACAGTGGAGTGTGACACAGAGCATGACTACAGCTCCTGGTGCATTTAAACACCGCTGGCATCACAGTAGTGCTCCTATAGGAAGAGTGTAACAGTGCAGATTGGTTTGGTACAGGAAGCCTTTAAATGTCTTTTGCTGGGTGACCTGCATCTACAGAACAGATGAGCAGCATGTTTTCTTTTTTCTGTAGGTGTTGCTAGTGGCTCCTGACAGCAGTCCTAATTGTTTTAGTAATCTAGTGCAAGTTTGGATATTTGGAAACTTGATCCATAGTTCTTTTTATTGTGGTTAAAGGGATCAAAGGGTCTATGAAAAACCTAGATAGGTAACTATTCCTTACAGATCAATTGCTCCCAGTTTGGACAAGCAGCACAATGACACAGAATGGCTAATGGAGATAGTGAAAATACTTCTAAAATTTTATCGACTGCTATCAGTGCAAGTGAACACAGTCTGACTGAGACACTCAGTCATTGTGGCCTATGACTGAACCAAAGTTTGGGCCCTATCTCTGCAACATATAGGTAACATTTGAAAGTAAGGCTACATACATTCTGATGAATGCATGCAGGTCTTTGGTATTTGCGTAATTCCTGAACATCAGACAGTTAAACAGCAGCAATATTGTTATAATGACTGAACTGACCCTTTAAGTCTTTATAGCCCCTTCTCAACAGAGTGTCTGACTTTTACTGTCACCAACATTAGTAATCTTTAAAAAAAACATTTGGTTTTTTGCTATTCTAAATAAAAAAAAAGACTTCAAATTATTTCAACCAAACTATGCTTTATAAGCATTATAAGTCTATCCTATAGCAGACCTCTCTTTCCACTTCTTTTTTCTCTTCTTTGTCCTTGTTGCCCTCCGTTGTACCCCTCACTTTCTCTTTCGTTTAATAATCTGTTGTGAGAGGGATGAGTCCTCCGAGCTCCGTGATTCACTGGCCAGGAATCCTTGTAAAATCAGGGCTCCGTGCATTTGCCAGTTTCCAGAAATTGTAAGAACTTTATGGTTTCTAGTTTTTTATTAGTCCTCGGCAAGGAAAGAAAAGGGTTGCAGGCGGCGGGAGGGGCAGAGGGTACGAGGGGGGATTAAAACTGGAGGGATTAGCACCATACTTTAAGATAAATCTTTTTTAATGTGAAACCTCATCCCCGCTCATTCTGGGGTAACCGCTCTTATTAACTGCTTTTCTATCACTCCTCTTTTATGCGGCCTATTTTTTTTTTCCACCAAGCAACTTTAAGTACAGGCTTTTGGACACGGCCGCGCGCTGCTAACTCTGCCAGTTACACAAACAACGTCCCCCTTTTTAAGCTTTTAAACACAGAACAATGGCAAAGCACATAGCAGCGCACATTAATGCTTTTGTGTAAGGAAAAAGAAGAAAAGAGATAAGCAGAGCTTGGCTACGCTGCCCCGTCATCCCTCTATTTCTCTATCTCTAAAAAAATCTTTCCATCATCAAATCCAAGCTGATCTGTATGCGTCGAGGGCTAAACAGACAAACATCATATTCTCAGTCTCCAGACTCTAATTGACTGAACAAGGATTGGTCACACTTTTAAGAAGCGTTCCATAATGGATTTCCATGTTTGTGCCTCTTTTAACTGGCAGCGCGAATGGAAGGCATACATGTTGTCTTTATTACAGAAAACAACAGCCCTCTCTCTTTCTGTCTCCCCAATCTCCCTCCATCAGTTTTTTTTCCTTTTTCTTTTTCATGCCTATAAAAGATGATATCAGTGCAACGGTCGGGATTTGTTGCAAGGTCAGTGCTGCCTGACAGATGACAAACGATCTCAAGATGGCCGCGTCATCTGTCCTGTAGTTGTTGGCCGTCGAAAAAACAAAAAGACAAATGAATATCTTTATGTCACTTCTTCTTCTCTTCTGCACAATGTTATCACTTTGAGAGGGCACAGGGACAGAAGACGCCACCGGATTTTTGTCGTTAGCGGCTGGAAGTGCTTCTGGGCCTCTTTCAAAATAAAAAAAAATGAATAAATGAGGGTGATGTAGGAAAGGGGGGGGGCACAAATGAACAAGAAGGGAATCTTTTCAAAAAATCTGCACTTATCATATCTCTGTATCAGGAAGCGGACTTGGCAAGAGACAGGGATTCTGTATTATGGACAAGCTGCTCATCAGATGGGGAGTTGGGTTTATTTCTGTGCCCCCCCACTGCCCCTCACCCTCCTCCCCTCCTGTGCCACCCCTCTTCTTGTTTGCTTCCCCGTCCAACATGCGTCTCATTTTCTCCCGGACTGGACAGCTACATTAGGAGAAAAAATAAATAAATAAAACAAAAAAACAGCAAAAGCCCGAAAAGAACTTGGCGTCCCTTTTGTGTGTGTGGACAGAACACAACTTTTCATTTAAATAATTTGATTGATTTTTCTCACTGTTTATTGTTTTTTTTTTAATCCCTTCATCTTCTCCCTTTCTTTCTTTTTTCTTATTTTTTCCCTTTTCCTCTGTCCTCCCTCCTCCTGGCTCATTATCTGCCGTCTAGAGCACAGGGTAGAAACATGTGCACACACAGAGCTAAACTCCATCTCTGGCAGTGACGGCCACTTTTGACAAAACACTAAGTGCATTTCTTAATTATCTGACTTCTCTCTAATACCGTTGTCATCTCTCGCAGACAATCCCTCTCTCGGCGCGCTCTGATGTTGTTATTATGTTCTCATTTGGATGCCGGCTCTCCGCAGGTAGTCACCCCCTGCCACCCTCACGCAGCCCCCTCCTCCTCTGCTCACACTTGTACATACCCCATACAATATGTGCTAGTCCTATCTCCATATATAATTATTTTTAGAAGTAGGATTTTTCTTTTGTCTGTTTAAGGTGGAAACTATTTTTTTTAATTAACACATAACAAGTTCCTACAGATTCCAAAATTAGTGAAATAAAAATTGTGTTTGTGTCAAGTAATATTATTATTTGTTTGCAATAGTGTATAAAAACTTTAAAATGACAATCTTTCCATTTGTTTATCTTGGGAAATACTCATCTAATGCGCCATAGAACCCAGTGGGAGGAGCCATTTTAGTTCCATTACTTCCTGTTCCTACACAGCACTGGAGTGGACAAACTAAGCACTGATGGAGCAAATGTTTCTACAAAAACTGGTACAATAGTTTGGCACTATTGCTGTTCACATGCCCCAAAATGAAGGAGTTTTGAATGTCCCCCAAAAGACCAAAACTCCCACACCCCACCTTAAATTGGACTGCGTGACTGCACATTTTATGAACAATGCCTCATAAAAAGTTTATTCAATGTATTTTTGAGAGATAATAAAAAAGAAAACGTAAAAGTGGTGTTTTTATAGTGAGCTCTATTGTTTTCTATAGGATTTTGTTGGTACAGCGAAATGCACTTGAACATAATGAACATAAAAAGTAATTGAGGAATATATGAGGGAGAATAATAGCATTAGGTTGCCTTTTTTCATTCTTAAATCACTCACAGTGAAATGTTTCTTTTTCTAAATCTACAGAAAAGCCTGGCTTGTTAAGTTGAAAACAAACATTTAGCACATTCTCCAAATGAAACAGTAGGTGCATCTTTATTTGATGCTGGAGTTTGAGAGGAGCACATCTTTCCCTCCAAGCTGTTAACTTTTTTTTCTTTTTTTCTCCCCCAAGATTCCTGCTCATTTCCATTAAGTATTAAAAGTTTACAAAGCAAAAGTCTGCCTTTTATGCAACTTCTTTTTTAACATTGGAGCTATTAAATCTCTCACTCCACAGACACTACACAATGAACCCAGCCAGTCTATTGGGTTTTTTGAGTCTTGAATGCAGAGGTTGCAGTATTGGATCGTACACCTATTGAAGCTGACGCAGTATAACAAAGCATAGAGGGCCAAAAGTAATGATCATATACAAATATCAATATGAGAAAGAGTGCGCGCTAAAGAAGACGTATGGCTATTGATGTTTAAATAACTGTAGCGTCAGAGAGATGGAGAGGGGGGAAAAAATGTGAATCATATTTTCTCACTGTGTCTCGAGGAGAAAAAAAATAATAATCGAACACACCCCGCGAGGCGCAAACACTAGAGCCGAGGGCAAGATAAAAACACCACCTCTCCTGTCTTTCCCTTTTCTCTGCCTGCTCAACAAAACCACAAATAAATATATAATCAGTTAGCATTATGCCGCTTGTGCCGTGAGCCGCATTATCTGCTGCGCCGCTGCTCTTTCCGCAAAGAGAATGTTTGACAGTGCAAACTCGATAAAAAACAGTAAAAAGTTAAGACTTCAAAAGTGTTTTTTCCCCCTCTTCACTCCTGTATGTGTGTGTCTTTTAATTCGTCTGGGCATACGCTGTTGTATTTGCATTTCAAATACTCATATTTGAAGAAGGTTTAAATGCCAAGAAGCGAATTGATGACAATCACCTCGACTCAAAAGCATCACTGAAAACCCTTCTTTATTCTCGCGCCTGACATTAAAACTAAAGCAACGGCCACAACACAAGCACAATACAAATATACATATATATCTCCCTGCCTCCCCCTTTTCCGCCTCATTATTTTAGTATCACTTTACATTTGAATATCAGTTCCTATACTCACAGGGCAACAGTGTGAGAGCTGCCTGGAACAAACTAAAATAAGAGAATAATCAGCAGGATTTGGAGTGAGGAGGAATTGATTCAGAGGCAAACAGTCGGGGTGCACGTTCACACATGCACTGCCTCCTCCCCTTTCGCTGCCTTTTCATCACTTTTCCATATTAATTTCTGTAATTTACAGTAAATCCAATAGCTGTCACTCACACTACTGCACGAAAAAAACGAGAAATCCAAAACAACGCTGTAAATTTACCGTATTGGGAAACAGCTGCTGCAACATTTACAGCAAAGACCACTCTAAAATATTAAAGATGTGTCACCAGCACTGCTCGGCCTTTGCATCTGTAACCATCTGCTTTCTATTAAAACATTACACCCAAAAAAGCAACCAGCTCACTCACTCTGAGATGCTATTTCCAGACGTTTTTTTCCTCATTTTTTTTCCCACTTTCTGATCTGCTCATTCTTTGGGGGAAAACTGCATTGGCACAGACAAACAACCTTTTTGAGTTGTGTTGAACTCTTGCTGCTAACTAGAAACATCAAAAAGGAAAACTGAGAATGTGCAGCAGCGCTATCAGTGTAGAAAAAACTGAAGTGTGCTGACAGATGTGAGCAAAAAAAAACACTCCAAAAAGGGTTAGTTTGCAACTTTGCAAGAGGAATGGGGAAGCTATCTTTTTAAACAAACACCTGTTGGGGCTGGGATCAATCTTTTTGACTCAAATTAGGAGTGATGTTCACAGGTTTACGTTTGCCTGATAAATCAGGAAAACACCTTTGGCGTCAAGGAAACATGAAAGATGTGTGAATAAGCAACATTTCAAGGAGAATTATACACCATCTTAGACAATTATATGAGTGAAATATATAATTGTCAAGGGCCCTCATAGTTACATCTTCTTATTTTTTTATTTTTGATTCAGTTTTTTTACACCATATTTGTGAGTTTATTCTTAGAACTATAGTTAACATAAATAAATGAATACATGTGTAATAAAATAAAGCAACACTATATAGCACAAATATTACACAAATATTAGCCTGGAAAACCTGCCTTTCATACCTGTGGTTTACTAAAATAGTAACTAATAATAAGTTCTTTATCCTGTTAACTTCTTCAGGCCATGCAGTTTTTGTAGTTAAGGCATACTAAATGAGACTCATAGTTCATGACTCCCTTCTGTATAGTACAGTAGAAGAGTGGTTCCAAAACACTGAGTTGGCACCCAAACATGGGTCGCCAAAGATTTCAAAATCTGTGAAAAGAAATTCAGATTAAATAAAAAGATAAAAATTAAGATAAAAATACTGCTTTGAGAAACTTCATGAGCAAGAAAACAGGAATGGCACAATGCAAAGAATCAAAGCACCATTAAATGAGAAGTAAAATGAAAAAGTACAGGCTGCAAATGATTACAACATAAAAAAATTGTGATACAGAAAAAAGACCAAACAAGCTAAGCCGAACCAAGAAGTTGGGTCAAAGATCTTTTTGTCTTTTGAAATATGTGTCCCATGTAGAAAGTTCAACATTGTGGTAAACATTGTGGTAAATACACTGCACTTAGAGTATGCACTTAGTTAAAGCATCTAAATCTCTATTAGTTTCACGAGCTTCAATGAAACTGAAATATTTTAAGATAAATTTAAAGTTTTAGTCATAGTCTCCATAACTTTAAAATGCTTCTACACTGTGAACAAACTGGACCTTTGCTCTGTTTGGTGTGAAAACCCCTTGAATTATTAGTGTACAGCACATTCCCTGCTTGTCATATCTGGGATACCATAGCTGCTGCTGTCTTGGAAAATTATGAATGGCAAATTATTCTTTATGACACTTGTATGATGAGTAAAATCCACATAAAGTGCCAAACAGTTTTTGATTTATATTGTTCTATTTCAAGTCCTCAGCCCATGTGTCCTTGAGCAAGACTCTAAACCCTGCTCAAGTTGCCATGACTAAGAGCTTCAGCTAAACGTCTGAAATGTAAAATTACAGTCGTCCCCTTTTTCGCTGATGTCCTTGGGTTCCTCAGGGGTGTGGAGGCGTACAATGACTCAGACTGTTTTGGGCGATGACATCTGTCCTGTTAGAACAGATAGAGAGGAAGAAAAAAAATAGGATGCAAGCGGGGAGAGCAGGGCTTCTGAAAGCAAGGAGCAAAATATTATGTTACAGCGAGATGGAGTGGGGCGGGAGGGGAGACTTATGGGCCGAGTCAAAGGTAAACAATTACAACATCGTGAGTCACTTTTTTGGAGCGCGGCTAAAGGAAGATCATCTCTCCCGCTTAATAGGTAATTTCCTTTTGTCTTGCGAGGATCGTATCACATGTTGTTGCCTTCTACGGGGTGGTCTGCTGAAGGAACCCACACACACACAAACGAAAGAGCAAAGGAGAAATTACAGATTTAAAACTTGGCTCAGAAAACTTTCACAAGACTGTTCAAATTAAACATTGTTTGTGACAGATTCCGAGGGACATTTCTGTGTTTTCATGTTGTGTTTTTTCTTGTCTGAGCAGACTTAGTTGTCCATTTTGAGGCTGTCATCTCCGCTCTCGTGTTTATCCCCCTTCTCCGTCATTCTCGTCTCGTGATGTCAGCATCTCTGCGTGAATCATTAGGATATCAGTGCTCAGCCCGTGACAGAAAGTGCCTGATTAACAAGCTTTCTTGTTTTTTTCCCCTTCTCCTCTTTATCCTCCTGCCTTCTTTTCTGAAACGAGGACTCCCGCAGCTCCCAACGACATGTCTCCCCCTTCCCTCCTCATCATCCCCTCCTCTCCTTCCCTGTCGAGGATGGCAGGGAGTCACAGGTGTGTGACAATAATTACACATACACTCGGAAAAAAAATAAAAAAATAACGTCGTTTCCTCCATTTAATAAGTTTGCGGTAAAATAGGCGGGCGAGATGGAGAGAGCTGGAATCTTATCGGATATCCCAACCTCTAACTTAATCATATGGCTCTTAAGAGCAGCCTGCCACCAGCTGGGGCTCCGTAATATGCATGCAATATGTGTGTAAAACGATACGCTTTAATTTTGAGCCCACTTTAAGCAGCAACAAAATCTGTTTATATGGGAGACATTTAAAAAGAAGTGAGGGATGGAGAGGGAGGGAAAGGGGGAGAGGAGGATTGGGTTAACTCTTGCTCTACGAGCTCGACAAAAGCCATCTGTCGGGTGAAAGCCACCGTCACACTGTACACAATGTAATGTACAGAGAGTGCTTTTTGAATGGACATAAGGAAGAAAAAAACTCAGAGAGTTGCAAATAGGATTGATCATACTCCAGCTGTCATAGAAACCATAGAAACAGTGATGTCATGACCCCTACCTTTCTGGTCGTGGTTTGGAATGTCTGCATACAGCATAACATTTTGTAGTTTCCAAAGTCAATGAATTGTATTGTAAATCTGATCTGTTCAATACGTATTAGTTTTGCTGGTACAAAAGGTTCCTTGTGTGACTGTTTGAAGTAGTATGTTGTTGCATGGTTTTTCAGGCTTTTACAACAGAGAGAAAGAGATTCATGGAATTAATGTCAGTACGTTCTGAGAAGGCCCAAACTCATATTATGGGATTTGAATTTAGATGGTCATAAAGGCTATAATCTGGACGAATCAGGGAAGATGGACTTGTTGCATTAACTACAGTATTTGTTACAACTTTGTAAGGCACAAGCATTATACAGTTAATTTCTCTTCCTAAAAAGCGTATAGTGTTAAATTAAACCTCACTCATTTTCAAATAGAGCCTAAAGTGTTTACATATTTCAGTATAGTTTAAAAGAATTCTCAAAGTCTACTATAGCACTGTGTGTGTCAAAGCAGGAAACAAACTTCAGCCCTTTTCACTAAGCCTCGCGCTTGTCATCTGTTTTTAAAGGTTAACCCCCTCCTCGTTACCTACTGGGTGGCTTTTTAGTTGCCGATTGATTGTTTACATTAATTTGTCGGGGGTTTTCAACGCAGTAACAAATGTTGGACAGCGCTGGCCACTCTCGCTGCACTCAAAGAGAAACACTCTAAAGCGAGCAGATGATGGTTAATGACTATGATGACACCGCTTCTGGGATTCTCTGGGGAATAAAAGCCTGTGCACTGCTTTTCGCTTTAGTCTCACCATCGAGACCCGGGGAGTCACCTGAGGGGAACGGATGAAGAAATGAGGCATCCGGGGACAGGAGAAGTAGTGAAGGAGGAAAGGAAGGAAGGATTGGAAAAAAGGAGTGTGTAAACTTCAAAAAGCGAGTGGCGGGTGCCACTACTGCTGCCGCCAGCCCTGACCACTCCACACATGCTTTTGTTCACTCTCCTTTGCCCAACCCTCCCTTCTGTGTGTCTTTCCATCTAAAGAGAGGAGAACCAAATGTGCGGGGGCTATCAAAGCCACCGCTGTCTGTTTGAGACTTCAAAACCCCCCAAGCCCCTGTACGTCCGTCAGTCCCAATCATCGTATCTGCAAGGCCCCGTGGAAAAGCCTCATACACTGGAGGAGAAATATTTGATCTGTCCTCTTGGAGAGGATCAACAGTCTCACAAACGACAGGGGCGAACAGATAGAGGGAGGAGGGAGACTGAGGCGAGAAGAACAGGTGTCACAGTGGGCTAAAGTGGTTGCATTGATTCAGAAAGTTTGACTTAATGCAACTCTTCCTTCTTATATGCAATTAATGTAGTCACGTAGGGGTTTATTATTTAAAATACTTTGGAAGAAGATGCAACAGGTAATTAAAAAAGTAGAAAAAAAAATATTCTGCCTGTCTCCTCAACAGGAAACTCTCAATACAACTCAACAAAGACGCAACACTTTTGTTTCTCATGCTTTCAAAAAAAAACAAAACATTTCAAATAAGCAATTTTCTCTCAAATATGCTTCACAATTTACTCAAATTCAGCATTTCTTTGTTAAAATAATCCGCCCACCTGGCAGGAGAAACATGTCAAAATGCTGACTCGTTGATACATTGTAATTGCGCAGTAAGCCTTGGTGCGTTCTAAAAAAGTGGTCCTCAAACTGTTGTATGGTGCTACTCTGGCTTTCGTGAGTGGTCTCTGAGATTACTTCAGCCTGAAAAAAAAAAAAAAGACCTGCTTTAGGTCTGATTTAAAACTAGGCTTCGTCCTAGTTCATTACTGTTGGTGATATAGTGTTTTGGTGGCTGTTAAAATAAAATATACAATGTCCCCTTGTTCGAACTACTGCACATACAATATACTATATTTTATAAAGTGATACTTATTGTAAAGAAGTGTGAGAATAACGTCTAAAGCAGCAGAAACCTGTTAGTTGGTTTAACAATTCTCACTACAAAGACTTCAATGCAAGTCAAAATAAGGTGAAGCTCTATTATTTTATTCCAATCCGTGGCAAACCAGAGCAAAACAAAAGTGATAGTTCTTCTTGTTTCCAAGAATTGACAAGTGACAAGTGAAAAGTGTGGGCAGATTCTCAGCTAATAGTAAAATAAAAAAAGGTATTTTTATGACGTTCTCTATTCCCTTTATCGTTTGTTGTTTTTTTCTCCCTACTTTTTAATTACTCATTGTGTCATATTTACAGTGTGTGTAATTATAAACTGTTTTTATTCCCATCATTACACTTTGTTAAGAGGATGTGACATATACTAAGCATCACAAATTTAAGCTGTCTGTCAAAACTTTTTAAAGACTTTTAAATACCTATCATGTGTCTAATAAAAGGTTTAGCAAGGCCAACATTTTGCAGCAAAAATAGATTAAATGAAATAAAAACATAATCTCTAAATATGTTAACAGGGAACATTTATTAAACTTTAACTTTTAAAGATAAACTAAACTGCACTAGACTAATGTTGGGTATATACATTGGTAGGCATGTCTTTATATTGTCAGAATATGGCATATACTAATAACATTCATTTAGATTTGACAAAAAAGAGTTGTAGATGAACTTCAAAAAGCCATGTGACATATTTCTTTTATAGTCATTGTGATTGTTTGGATTTAAATTAATATTTTCAAGAATGCAAGGCAGCGTCCCTTTTCTTTTTACAAAATCCCAGCATCTTTCAATCATAAAGTCGCACTGACGTGGCATAACAAATCCTACACTTGGCAGGTACAACAAGGCATGTCTAAATGTTTAGAAATTGCAATAGACAATAGACTGATGCGGATATACCCCTGTCCATACATTATTTAAAATTCTTCATTCATTGTGGACATATATCATATGTATTTTATTGTTGTCTTCACATCAAATCCTTACTTCGTCCTTTGTTTTATTTGTAGCCACATGGCTTATTAGCGGCTAAAGTGGCCTAATAGCCGTGCATCTCGGCGTGTATCTATCAATCTATCTGGCCATCTATCTGTCGCTCATTGTCATATGCCACAGTTATTTATAGCCGTCACCGTGTGTGTCTCCAGGAGACGGCTGGTATAGTTAGCTCTTAAATCCTGTATGTGAGATCAGACTACATAATTACCTATCACATTAAGCCCTTTATGTCCACCAGACTTAGGCCCTGCTCTTGTCTGTCTCTCTCGTATATACACGCTCACACACCCAGCAGCAGCAGTGGAGCAGCTGGTAGCATTATTGACACACAGTGTGCCTGAGGGGGGAGGAGGTAGGGCAAACTGCACACAAAATCAAATGGGGGAAGACGGATATATGATTTGAAATGGAGTCAGTGTGAATTCCAAAGCCTTTTGCTTTTAATTGACCTCTTAAATATGTATAAATACAGAATACCATGCAAGTTCCTAAATGAATGTAGAAAAGCAACTGACCACCACTGTTCAAATTTGCATCACTGACAGAGCATCCTAGGTTTTAGCGGCTGGTAATGTCTTATAAGTAAAACGTTTGGCTGCAACACTAACTTTTATGATGAAAGGAGAAAAAAAATCCCATTGTTAAGCTTAAGGAAAGATTGCAAGCCATTGTGTTGCAGTGCTAATAGTCATATGAATGTGCTATTTTGGTTAAGTTGCAGCTTAACCTTTAGATCTCCCATGCAACACTTTTTTCCCCCTCACAGCTTTATTTTAAATTTTTTTAATGGAATTAGTGTCCAGTGTAAAACTACTGAAAATGTGCTAGTTTAATGAACCATTCACACCAACCTGCATCCTCTATGGAGAAAAAGCCAGCTCTAATGGGAAACCTGGTGTTTTAATATTTAGACATTCCGTGTTAAGAAAAGATTGTGTAATATGTTTAGGTGTAAAGTTTTATCTAGTGTTTAAACTTTGTAGCAGTATATAAAATTAGCTGACTTGTGTAATTCATTTTCAAACTAAATACAGTTTTTATCCCTAGACTAAGACTTCAAATACCCTAATCTTACCAAAAACTGGGCTTGATCACTTGGTTTTTTGAACTAGTGTCCAGTGTAAGCCTAATGAAAATGTTTATTTACCAACCATACATCCCCCAAAACTGCTTTTTTTGTATTGAAAAAAAAAACTCGATCACATGTGCAGGGCTGTAACTTTTAAAATAAACAAATCTCTGAGACGAGTTTCTTTGGCGTGGATCTATACAGACAGACTGCTATCAGTGATGCAGGCATGTCACTCATCACCCCATCACTTCCAACAGAAGAACCAGCGGGACATTGTGTGTCAGCCTTCATGGCGCACACACACATGCACACAGCAGCAGCAGACATGCGTGCACGTGCCAGGCTGAGTCCTGGGTTCAGACGCTTCAGTGTTTCCAAAGCTTATCAGTGCCCGTCTTAGTACAGTACACAGAACATTGTATCTTAGTGGACAGCTCTAATCTGTGTCTTCTTAGCTACAACATCAAGAACATTTTCTCAGCAGCAGTTTTTCATATACAGTCTGTTTCTTAACACTAGACACATATCATTATGTCTTTCCTTCACATGCAATACTTTCCAAGTCCATAAATATATATATTTTTTTACTAGAAGCATATTTTGGCAGTTATTTTTTTCCCCTAAAGTTCAGTATAAAAAAATGTGTGTCTATATGAATTCTCTGCTTTGCTTTTTATTGTGAATGTGTGGAAATGATTATGCATCACAATTCAAAGCCATTATAATTTAAACAGTTGTGAAAGTGAGTGTATCGGCTGCCCTTGCTGTCATGTCAGGGCTGCAATTGGGACTGCGTGAGTTAGATGTAGAGATTTGCCAGCTCTGTTGTGAAAAAGTAAAAAAAGAAAAGAAAATAGATGAAGTAGTAACACATGTTCAGGTTGACAACTAGAGACAAGTCCAGCTCGGAGTATTGCAGTCTCGAGGGAAATGGGTAAATATGGCAGGTGATCTGTGCTGTGTGGCTGTACATGGGAATGTGTATATCACATCCAGCAACAATAATGAACAAATAAATTCTTTTGAACACAGAAATTTAGGGTGGCACGTGTGTGTGTGTGATTTTGTACCTCTTTGCGTGTGTGTTAACAGATGTCCACCCAGTGGCTGCTGGGACGGCACTTCACATTCTACATGTGTTAAGTGACAGTGATGGACAGCAGGTAGTCTTTTTAATAATTCAATATATTTTAATTTTCACTCCATTCCCTCTCCGTCTGTATCTGTCTTTCTGTCAGAAGCCAAATAACAGTGTTGACAGGGATATGATTACACAAATGGATATCAAAAAATAGAATTTGATGCAGGGCACATGTACACAGATGTGCTTTATTTTTGCCTCACAAAACAAATTATTTTATCTTCACACAAAAGGCCCACATGATAAATTAAGGAAAATACAATTTCCTAATATAGCTTATTTCAGGCCTCCCTCATGTATTCCTAACATAACTAGACCAATAGAAAAAGGCAACATTAAAGAAGGCAGCAGCGGAGAGAATGAGCCAGATCCAGTCAGTCAGTCAGCCAGAGACATAGACATTTCCCCAACACCAGGATGCGGGTAAGTGAGCCTCAACTGACCAGAAATGATTTGCCTCTGTCTGTTAGACACGTAATGGAGTCATTTAACTAGTCAAATTAGGAGCCGGCGAGATGCCGCATGCTTCATTACTGGGTTCCAATGGGCACCGCTCTACATTTACGTCAGAAATGATTTCAGGGTAAATTAATGTTTTTATTGTCTTACAAAAAAAAGAAAAAGAAACAGTGTATGTATATGAAGATACACACACATGCACATACTTATACACATAAGTGGACTCTTTCTTCCACATGTTAAAATGTACCTCTGTGTAAGTGTAAAATGTATTGACACATGCACAGGTTGTTTGCACACACTGCTTTGACATATTTCAATGTGCACACACACACATCTGAAAGCCCCACATCTATAAGATCAGCACCATCTAGAGGTCAAAGCCAGGTACTGCCCCATCCTCATGGACATGTCAAGCTCTTATTTTTTCACTCTCGTGTTGAGAAATGTTTCCCCGCAGCATGATTTGTTAGGCACCAAATGAGTGTTTTTCTTAAAACCATTTATTGGAAAAGATGGGTATTTGTGGCCACTAGTGTGCAGCCTGTGGATTACAAGCACGGCTTAACATTTGTGCAACAATCAGTGCATTTTTTAGGACATGTGCAGTAGTTGGAAAGAAAGAAGCCAAAGGAAGTTTCAAAGAGGCAGCCAAAAAGAGGCCAGCAGTTTTCAAGATGTGACTGACAGCTATTTAGCCTTACTCGATCCAACACTCCCTCTGCCGACCTCTAAATCAGAACCAGGTGATGACGGAAAGAGGAAATAGAATATATCCACAAGGGAGAGATCAAAGCCAGTGCATCTGTGTGTGTGTGTGCGTGTGTGTGTGTGGAGGGGGGGCTGTAGATGTAGTGCTGGTCCGTGTCGACAGGGAGGTCTGACAGCCCGGATTATTGATGAGAGGCAGACCCCCGTAAGCAGAGCACAGGCCTCTGGGACATGGAGTCCTTGTTTTGTTTACATGTCCTGCACTCTTGCAAGCCACCGGCAAAATTAAACTGAGCTAGACTTCAACCAGCAACCTTTTTACCTTCATCACATTGTGTCAAACTTATGAAGTCATTTGCCTTTAATGGTCAGTGAGTCTAGGCTTTCCCATTGCTGTTTCTCAGGCTTCCAGCAGCTGCTTGTATTTATCATAGATTACAGCTGCATTGTTTGAAGTGACTGACAGCCAGTGATATTTATGGTTATGTGTGAGTGTGTTTGGATTCCTTTGTTTTTTTTTGATGAGGCATAAAACCAAGATGCACCGGTGTGATCACGCCGCAGACACACACGCACTTCCTGTCAGTTGCCGTTGTTCTTGACATTCAGTCGATATTGTCCAAAAGCTAAGTGAGTTTGATACGGCTCTGGGCTGCCGCTGGTCGCTGTGAAGACTTTGATTTGAGATCCACAAAACCATCTTTCTGTGTTTCTACTTCTTTCACTGCTGTCCCTTTGTGATAACCACGGCGCGGCCACATAGGCAGATACATTTCATATGCAGTGAGAGGCATGTCAACAAGACACTGTCTGGCGGCGACAACAATAGTAACAGTAGACAACAGATCGTTCAAAATTTATTCATTACACTTACTTTTTTTAAAGATAATTGTGGGGATTAAACCTGCTGCATTCAATTCAAGATGTATACATTACTAAAATGAGCATCTAGTGAGAGCCATTCTCACAAGATTTGTTAATGAAATCAGAAGCATATTTGTATTAGAATAATTAAACCAGCCATCACTATCTGTATTGTTATACATTGATGTAAATAATGCATTTTTCTCTAATTGTACCCATGGGAGGAAGTGTGTTAATAACATACACCTGTCCATTTTGAATATGTTGAAGTATAACAATGAGTTGAGCTTATTTTTTATCTGTATCTGTAAGTAAGGCCTATTTATTTTCAGACTATAACTAATATTACACTTTTATGTATAATGTGAGTCTTGTAGTTGCAATAAACTATGTTGTTTTTGCAATGTGAACTTATAGGACTTTACGAATACATAATCTTAAAATCCACTTTTAATAGAAACAGACTGTAAGTGAAACAACAAAAATACCTTTTTTTTTTTGTTTCATATTTGCCACATATTCATCTGTGTGATTCAAACAGGAAATAATAGAAGGGTGTGAAATGGTTTCAATAACACCAGCTTTTTACACATACCTCACACTAAATGTACTTCTTTTGGTTCAGGTCTGCTTCATTTTTTAAGATTACAAATCATATACGTATGTGAGGCAACTGCTCCATTCATTTATATGTGTTTTAAGCAGTTAAGGTTTGTCCCCATCCACGCCTCATTTGTTGTAACACATGAACATGCAGATCAATTGAGCCGCTCAACTTAAGTCCAGTCTTCTGTTCTTATATCAGACAAACACAGACATTTTATAGACGCTTTTCCCGAGCTGCCATATTGTTTTTGATTCTCTGCCTGTTATGTATTGATCAGTGTCTCAGTTGTTTATCTGCGCTGGGTGGACACTTATGGATGTGCACACACACGTGGCCTTTCACTCGGACAAAGATCATTGTTGCGCTGAGAGAGAGTGCTTGTGTGCGTGGACATTTAACTATTGACGTTTGAAAAGTGATTCCCTGTCATCTTATTATTACCCCACTTCTCTATATGCAGCTCTTTGTTGCACTTTTGTGTGTGTTTAAACTGCCCAGACTGTATTGCTAATTAGTTTTTTACTTGATATGAAAACTTTGTGTTAACTCTGCTGGAAGGCAACAATGTTTGTTTGTGTGATGTACAGTGTGTAAAATACTCCACCTTGTAATTTAAGTGTTCACTTTGGAGTGTGACGTGAGAATAGGTGTGGATCACAAGATGTGAGATTAGAGAAAAAGAAGCACAAGCTGTCCTTACTCATATCTCGTCTGCATCTGCATTATCTGAAGTTTCAGCATTAGGCTTTTGCTCTGCAGTATACAGTGCATTCAGAGCTCCTTTTGCTTTGGATATTTGTGTCTCCTTTATATTCTAAAGAAATCATTTTGCAGCGTAAAAAGAATCTGGCACACAATGCAAAACGCACCATACATGCCAGTAAAGGCTGCCAGTCTCGTGTTTGTTTGGAGTAATTATACTAATGCTTTCAAAAGACGGTGCTGATGCTTTCTTGATGTTTTATTGTTCCATGTAATATGTTTAAAAATCACAGGTTTTGGTCTAGTTTTTTGGTGATTCCGTATAGATCCACAACCCTAACCAAAGAACTCTTTCAAGATTTGTCTTTTTTGTGGGAGTAGCAGCAGCTGAAAGCATGGTCCAGTCCGAGCACCGATCGAGTCCTGGCTCAGGCGCTCACTCCGTCCAGAAGGCAGCTCTGCAGGACGTTAGCCGGCTCGGTATTCTGGGATAGCTGCCCAGGGGTCCCGCATGACCTCAAGAGTTAAAAGCAAACAGCGGGAGAGAGAGACGAATGCATGGTAGAAGCATGGAAACTGACTGAGCGAGACAGGGAGAGAAAGAATGGAGGAATGATGAGAGTTAAAGGAAGTACATTACATTAAACAGAAACATTAAAATACATTGAAATCATTTTTTTAAATAGAAATGTCCTGTTTAAGTTAAAACAAAGGCTTATATTTACTCATATTATTCATCACACTTTACCTACATTCTTCTAAAAACTGTAAAGAACTTAAAAGTTAACTTCAGCTCCAATGCCTTAAAACCCAAAGTAAAGCATTTAATTGATTTGAATTGAGGCTTTTTATTATGGGGTATAACCTATTACAAAGTCTTTTAAGACTTTTAAGATACGTCAAATTTGCAGAAATTGCAAAATCTAGATCTCAAATGTCTCTGCCACTCACCTCTTGACTGTAGTATCTCAATGCATTTGCAGACAGACTACTTTACTGGGCCCAGATCCTGAAAAGTTGTTTCTTTAATGTAAACTATATTGGTACATTATTGTCAGGACACACAATTTCTTCCCACTGTTCCCGCTATTGTTGGCACAGATTTTTAGTCTTGAAGGGCAGTTTTCACTTGTGCATTCCGATAACACGTAGATTTTAAAATCTGACAAGACAGAAGTTTACTTTTCCTACTTTTATTTCTGATAAGGAAGAATAGAACTAGGCTTTTGACACACCACTTTTTGGAAACCGATAAAACGATGTACAAAGAAGGACTTGCCGAGCGACATCTGCGTCAGATCTGCTATACTTCCCTCTTTGGCTTTTCCCACAGTCCTTTTCTCCTTGGCCTTGATAATGACGCTTAAGAAGGTAATGGTGTAAATGAAAGCTGCCCCCTGCTACCCCTCCATCTCCACAAACCCCACCCTCCCCTTTTCTTCCATGTCTCTCTATACCTCTGTCTTGGGGAGGGGGGGGGACAAAGAGGCTTTATTATACCTCCTTGTCAGCATGGCTCTGTGTCTCACCACTGTACAATCAGTGTTTTCAACAGCACTAGCAGCATGGGGTAAATGGAGGTAGTACAAGTGAATGGGAACCTCTTTCTGTCTCTAGTGGCAGTATTCAACAAATCTAGAAGTGCTTTTTTTAAAAGTTTGAACCCAGTGTGTTGAAAATGCCTTTGTGTCAGGTTTCTTTTTCTTCACTTAAAGCTCGGAGAGGCAGTGTAATTTATTTGAGGCGCACGTTCACATGACACGCACACTCCTTAAGTCGAGAGATATCTTCTTATTGGGGAATCTTTCAATAAATCAATGTGACTTTAAACACATTTCCCAGGCGACGCGGCTGACCTGATAAGAAGTGAACTAATCTCTTTTGAGGCTGCCGGGAGAGCTTTGAACCAAATCTACTGTGCATCTATCACCAAGGTTATTTGTCAATGGCTGCTAATCCCAGGTAAATTTCCCTGGTTTTTATATCAGGGGTTCTCATGTCTGAAGTTTCTCGGCCTTGGGAAAATAAGAGTGCAGGCTTACAGAAAGGAGGGGAACAAAAGAAATGTTATGGATTTCAGCAGCGAAACAATAGTTGAAGGAGGGGAAGCAGAGAAGAAAGGCTTATTAATAATTCTTTACACATCAAAGTCTGGAGTATGTTTCAATGCATCCATCTTTTTAATAGTCTATTATTGTGCGGTTCACATGTGATCTTTTAGTGAGTTCATGCGCCGAATACATCACCATTAGTGTAAACTTATTCTAGATGTCATCTGTCATGCGTCACCCACTGAAGGTCAAGGAGCCAAACAGATCCAAGAGAAGATGGAAAGGCAGGTTTTGGTTACATCTGTGTTATTTATGAGCAGCCAATTAGCAGAGCACATAAACTAATGGTTGTGACCGACTTCTTGTCCGACGCAATTTGAAAAATAGCGTTCCGCTTTTGCCAAAATTACACGCCACGGTCGCCCCACCAACTCGCACTGTTTGGCGATACATAATTGATTGGATGCTTGATTGGAAGTGGAAATGTGCCATTTGCTTTGTAGCGCCATATTGTCCTGTACAAAGCCCAAAGTAAAGTTGCTACAATCAAAATGAATGAGAAAGTAGGACATTGGAGGAGCTTTGTTTAAGGAAAACAAAAAAAATAGCCACTTTTAAACTGCTTTCTGTAAAATCTGCCTCTCCAATATTCCGTCTTAGTCAGCCTTCTTCAGTCTTAGTCTAATTCTGTGATCTTGGTTGGAATTTCTCATGTCTTAGTCAGCCCTCTTTTATTCTAAACCTGTGACACAGCAACTGTCCCTTTTTCATGCTGTGTCCTGGTGAGATGAACCAGCTTTTAGTGTGACGTTACGTATGACAAAAGTAAACCCCCCAGCAGACCTTTTTTATTGTGCACTCTCACATTTATCATTGCATGATAAAAACGGGACCACTTCAAAATCCCATGGAGGCAAGGGACCTTTTTGGATGAGATGAGACATAAAAATCAGCAAAAGCATTTTTCTGTCACCTTCTATAATGAGACCTGACGTTGCGTGGCAAAGACAGACAGGCATCAATGTATAATATAAACGCCGCACAAGGTCTTGACATAAGAGGCAGAAGCAATTAATGACAAAGAAAAGACACTATGTGAAATTAAAACCAATATTTCTAATTGAACACTTTGATTTTGTCCCTTTGCACGCCTACTATATTGTATATATTGTATTTTCCATATCCCCTCAAGATCAAGATGGCTGACTTCACATTCTTTATGCAGGCTCAGTCAGTTTTAAGTGTATTGAGGTAAAGTTGTGCAAAATCCAAACAAGTCTAATTCCAGTAGGAAGAAAGAATTGGATATAGATTTTGAAACAAACTTTTGTTAATGTCATACAACTAACCTAAAAAAAAGAAAAGAAAAAAAGAAAAGAGCGAAACAGACATTTTCATCTCCCATGATTGTTGTCTGCCCTTAAAGTAGCCCTATGCCCCACCCCCAACATCACCCACCCAGAAGATCATGGAAACTCTCTGGCCGTATCTGTCATCTGTCATGCTCACCGATGAACACTTTTGATCTCCTGCTTCTCTGTTTACATCCGTTGTCAGGCCAAAAGAGTCGTAGCCGTAAGTGCTTACACCAGCCGTAAATAGTTTGACGTGTGGCTCTGTAACAAAGTTGTACGAGTAAATAAGGAACCAAACAACCACGGCAAATTGCAATTAAGTTGTACGTCTGCATTATGAAATGTTTGG
Organism: Perccottus glenii; assembly: GCA_024416835.2. Classification (NCBI taxonomy): domain Eukaryota; kingdom Metazoa; phylum Chordata; class Actinopteri; order Gobiiformes; family Odontobutidae; genus Perccottus; species Perccottus glenii. Next base: position 6,418,731 of record CM044548.2, read on the forward strand.
AGCAGCATGATTTCTGCTCACTGTTGTACATTTACGAGCCTTGATATCCAAAGTGTGTTTTATTTTTTTTTCCCGAATTTGTTTTGTTCCAAACAGACACAGCTACAGATCAAAGGCTAAAAGTATATTATTCACACTGTGCACACTCGGACATGGGAGCAATACTAGAAAATAAAGCTCATCTGTTCCAACGTGAGGTCATTGTGTAAAAGTCACTGGGAAGACTTCATTTAGTTCAATGGAACAATATAAATGAATCATTATTAATATATTATATTGTATTTATATTTATATAAGGTGCTGCATCAACTGAAGAACCTCCTTTTATTTAGATGAATTTTGTCACATGCATAGTTATACATGCATTTTTGTACCTGCAGTCAATGGCAAACCGTAAATAAGGAAATTTGGATTAATTAGGTGTGAAAATGCAGTGCAAGTTTAGGATAACTGCTCCAATGTACTCAGGACAGACCACAGAAAAGGCCTGAGAGCGACTGCTACAGTGTGAGACATAGACAGAGAGAAATGAGGAGGATATACAAGATTTGGGCAGAAGGCAAAGACAAGTAGAGGTGGGGGGTGGACGAGGGGGCTGATCTTGGAAAGGTTTCGTATATCATAATTATCCCGTTAAGTAACGGCGGAGCGGCCTCCCCGGGGGAATTCGTCTTAAATGGAAGATTTGCAAGGAGAACGGGTCAGAGAGAGGGAGAGAGAGGAACGGCTTCCAGTCGGCAGGAAATCCTGTTTACATTTACATAATCATATCAACACTCACTCCTTCTCTTTCTTTAAAAACACTGAGCGAAGAGAGACAAATGCTAATTCACATAGCCTGGCTCTTTCTGAAGGAACCGGGCTTTAGGCTGCTGCTTGTTGATGTTTGTTGCTGTGGCTTTTTCTGCTTGCTCTTATTTGTTAAAAGTGCTGCATGTCGGCAGGGATGCCCCTTTTTAAAATCTCCTGCCAACATATCCAACCTCCCCATTACATCTCTGTTCTACATCTTGTAATATCTTCTTTCAAGGAGATATGTCAGACCTTTTGACTCTTTTTCCCATAACTGCCAAAGAAAGCAAAAAAAAGCTGAAGCATAAATAAGGTATGGCGCACGGCTGTGAGTCTTAATTGAGATCTGCTAAGAGCAGGCAGCAGATGTTTGTAGCAGCAACTGTTGAATCATCAGAGACCAGTGAAAGCCTGTGAAATCATGTTAAGAAGAAGCCAGGTGCTCCACATTTTATTTCTCACTCTGTTTTTTCACATCACATTATGTACAAACTGGAGTGATGATCTTGCACTGTGTGTATGGAAAAAAGAAATTAAAATCATTGACAATGCAAAAGCTTTGGTATTATCTCTAAAACTGAACAATGCATCTACAATATATCCTTTAACAAACTCACTGTGGCTTATTGTTCCAATTTATTGATTAAGCAGATGACAATGCAGGCTTCTATTGACATGGCCATACATCATGTGATAAAACTATAATTAGATCTACAGCTTCCCCAACGTACTATAAGTGTCTGGTTTGTGCTTTTTTCTAATCAGATATCAACCCTACAACTCTTTTAATTTAGTCAGTCTTAAAACTATCTTCATTACCTAAGTCCATATTGTTTTCATTCATTCAAAATGATCTCCTTATTCGTGAGATCAAAACCCCAGAAACAAACTTTGACCTCAGGAATTATGTTGACCTCTAAATACATTCACTTGCAAAATGTGTGTGTGAATATAATCTTTTGTGTGCTAAAGAGATCAATCTTGACAATCCTAACTTGAGCTTTAACATATGGCGAGTGCCTGTACCTCCGTACAGCAAATTAATGTCTGTTACATTATCTGCTCATCTTGCTATTCTTTCCCGTCGGTGGCAGCCAACCACCTGGCCCTCAGAGCCTTCTCCATCCTCACATCCTAAACTGCTGTCATTTATTTATCTGTTGCATTGTCAAGCTCAGGAGAACTCCAGAGTCTCCCCCAGCCCCGAGTTCTGCCATGGGATGCTGGGAAGCAGTGACAGGTTCTTTGTGATTATAAATGATTGCTGTGATCGCTGGGGTTGGGTTGTCATTATTCTGTCTATCTGACTGTCTGTTTGTCTGTCTGTCTGTCTGTCTGACTGCCTTGGTAATCTGCCATTAAAGAGACTTGACTCCTGCTCATTTCACATCACATCTTTTGTCTGTTTCTACTTCACTGGTATGGTAAGGATCAGATCAGTTTTAGGATTTCCATTGTCAGGTAGCATCCCAAATACTGTAAGTGTATTGTAGCTAACTGCTTTTGCAACCTCTCAACTTTTTGGTTTTGGAGCTAAACATTGCAGTCCATTCACTGGGGGATAGTGAAACATTATTCAGTTTAAAATAAAAATTGGAAATGTTTCTCAGATTGATAAAGTCATAATCCTAAAATAAAAATGCTAAATTTGCACTTTTTTCCAAAAACAAAGCTAATGTAAAAAGCAACAGTTGTTTCCATTTTTAAAGCGGATATCTTATAGCTCTAGCTTTTTGACTTAAAAACAATGCATTCTTGTCTACATTGCACTAATCCTCACCAAAACCTGTGACATTAAAGAGTGGCTTCCTAAAAAGTAAAAATATAGCACAGCTGTCTGTGTGAATGTACTTTGAGTGCAACAAAAGAGCTACGTTTATGTAAATGCAGCCATCTTCTTTTTTTTTAATTCTTGCTGTATTCCGAGTTTTTAACCTTTCTTTGACACTTCTCTGTCACTCTACTTCTTTTGTTGCACAGAAAACGTCAAATTACGAATAACTCTGTCACTTACTCTACTACTTGATGGAAATAGGTCTGTAATTTCTCAAGTAGTGATTCAGATTATTGAGGAGGTTGGATCTAGATATTAAAGACTTCATTGGGGCGGAGACTTTGCTCTTGCCCTATATGCATCGTGCTCTATATACAGTATATGGCCCTATTTGCAGATTCTTACTGCTCTTCCTCTGGTACGTATATGCATGCATCTTCACACTTTCTTTGTACCTCTTCTTGTCCTCTCTGTTCTAATAGTTGGAGCTGAGGACAATGCTCTGATCAACAGACTTCTTGCTGTTTCCAAGCTGGGTTCATGCCACATTGAATTAGTAACTAGATATGTTACCTAATGCAGAAAACACTGTACACTCCAGAGAGGGCCATGCTTACAGATTAACACCCTTACGATTAAAACAACTGCATGAGTGACAGTGAGTCTGTCTACTCTGATCTTTATAAGCAATACACTTTCAAACACGTGCAATAGCAAACTCCATTTATTATTGACCTCATAGCCCAGTTCTTAAAATATTAAAGAATCTGACAATAAAAAAAACACATATGCATGTAAAGCAGGAAATATGCTTGTTATTATCTTTCTGAAGTTCATTCTAAAGTCACTTAATGTGATGGAAACAGCTTCAGAAACACATTCCACAGCAGTGCTTCTCTCATATTTACAGTACAGCTGTGGAGCGTGAATATAAATATCCCCTGGCCTGGCCTTTAGCCTTTGTTTGCATCTCCAAGAATGAGGAAAGGATGTTAGTTCATGGAAGCACAAAGCCTTCCAGTAAAGCCTCATGAAGCTAAGCAAAGTGTGCAATCTGTGGAGATGACCTCACCTCTTCCTGCCCCCGCCCTTAAAGTTTCCTTTTCACAAAATGACAGACAGTAGCGACGACAAGGAAACTTGAAAGCTCATGCCTGTGAATATGAAGGCAACGTGGCGTATGGCACCGACAGCTGCGTGATGTATAGCTGGGAAATGCATAGACTCAGGAGACAAAGCCAAACAAGTTCTCCAAAACAAGAGCCTTCATTTGACCTTGTTAGCACCAGGGCACATGGGTAATCTGGCATCCTAATGATTTCTGTCTCTCTTGTCACTCTCTTTTTTACATCAGGCTTTTTTCACAGCGCAGTGTGTCACAAGCATTTAAGATGTGGCCCTTTTTCCCCTGCACATTCCAACGCCATTATGTTACATTGTTGCTGAATAAAAGGCAGTATTATGTTCCAGCCCCCCCTCAGTAAAAGGGCAGAAGTGGACCCAGTTTTTATCTGCTGAACGAATCAATCAGGATTATGTCAGCTGAAAAGAATCACAGACTGCCGTCGCCAGGCACAGTGTGTATTCAGTCCCCTGTGTGAGAAAGGATGGGAAATTTTCCGATGGAGGGAGAAGCACTTGTTGGTCATGAACATGCCGGGCTTGGTGACAGAGATGTCATTTGGGGTCTAAAAAAGCCAAGGGATTTTTTTATTTTCTATTTACGCATTTGCCCACTCCCCCCTTGACCCACCCCTCTCTCCTCTTCTGTGGGAGGATTGGAAGGGCACTAATTATCATTTCAGCAGAAATGATTACAAGATCAAACAGGGATCGAATGCCATTTCCTTCCATTAATGCAGGGGGGGTTAGAGAGTGCCTGTCATGGCTTGGCTTGTCCCAGGCCGAGTGGGTGGTGGTGAAGGGGAGGGGGGCATGTGTAAAGCCTTAAAAAGAAGAGGGGTTTGGCAACAGAAAGAGAGATTAGCTTTCAAGGACGATAGAGGTGTAAGTTCGAGTTTACAAAGTCATCATGTGTAGTTCTTGTGGCTTTTAGGGGAGTGTGGAAGGAAAATTTTAATATAATCCGAATTTCTTCATTGTGGTTCTAGTTAATAGTTTATTTAGTTTGCCAAAAATGTCAATAGCACCTTTCATACATGCATTATCCTGTGGACTTTATCCATGTGTATTTTGACCCACCCATTTTCTAACCTCAGATCTCTACAGTTTGTTTGTACAATAACGGCAAATGCCTGCACGTGAAGACTCTAACATGCAGTCCTAGGTGGTTGGTAATATTACTTTAAACCACTAGATGGAGACAATGAGCTACACCAACCTCATGTCACACTATGTGCCAAATACCAAAATAAAGATCTAGGGCTTTGCAATCACAATATTAAAAATATTTAATTTTCAAATTGCAAAGGCCACAGTTATTTATCATGTTTCACATTTGCAAGAAACAGAAGTTGATGAATTAACCAGACGCTATGCTATTGTATTATAAGTACGTTGTATGTTACAAGGAAAAATAACTGAGGCAGTTCTCCAAAGAGAGACAGAGAGGTCTAGTTAAAGCTTAAGATTGTGGTCATGTTGTTGCTTTATTATGCACTAATCTGAAGCACAAACTCTTAACTCTACACTGTGTCCCAACAGAGGACAGGGGATGTAGACTATTATTGGATAAAAGTTGTCAAAGAAGCTGAATTTGTTTCTCTCCATGACTGGAGCTAATCACAATCACAAAGCAAAAAAAAAAAACAACGCAATTTGATAATTTTTCAAAATCGCACAGTCCTAATATATAACATATCATTTTTATGTAGAGCTTTAATCTGCAAATAGCAGAACCTAATAAATTATATATAGACACAAATGTGCAAACAGTGGGACATAGTGAAACAAAGGAGAAAAAAGAAAAATGGAAGTTGATCGAAAAGTGCATCCTGCACAAGATATGTGCAAAACAGTATACATGGTCATTTGTGATCACCTTAAAGAATAGAACAATCATGATTTTTAGGTTCTGTGTAAGGCCAAAGCCAGTGACATAGCTTTATGTTTTTCATCACAATTTTAGACATAAGAATGCTCCTAAACATTATGCTATATGAAGGCAGGTGACATACATTCACTGTCTAACAAACTAGTAAAGTTTCTGTTTGAATACAAAGCAGGCTTGCAGTGAATACGTAGAACATTCCCCAGAAACAGAAGTAAACGGGCAGGAGGCGCGGCGATGAGCTTGTGATTGTTTGAGAGAAATGTCAAAGAGAATGTGAGAGATGACCTCTGCGCTCATCGCCCATTAATGACCCTGCAGCTCCCAGCTTCATTTTCCCTCTCATCAAAAACATTCAAAAAAACATTTCCTCCTGTCTCCAACAGTCATTTCCCCCCGCATTGTATTTATGTATTGAAAAAAAGGTAATAGATCAAGCACATTCCATTATTCTCTTATAAGATCATTAGCAAATATAATTAGATATGAAAGAAAGTAATTTGGAGAGGAGAGGGGAGAAAAGCGCTATCAGGCAGAGAAGACAGATTGTAGCATCAGAGTGTTTGGGCTTAAATTGCTCAGTGGAGGTATTATCAAGCCGGCAATCTTTTAGCCTCAGAAACAGTTTTGTAGAAGAAAGATAGAAAGAGGCCACTAACATTCACTCCATTGTGTTTCCCCTACTGCAATCATTCTTCCTTCCCATCTTTTCGAGTAACTCTTCCCCTCTTGTCATACCTCTAGCACACAAGACTCCAGAGTTTTGCAGCAAAACAAGTTTATAAAAGAAAAACAAGTCGACACAGGAGTCATCACAGGCATAAATTCAAATTATCAGAGACAACACAAAACAGGTAACCTTTTTTACCTGCTCTCCGCGTGTATTGATTCAGCTTTGGTATTATTTTTGCAACTTTAAATAACACACAAATTGGCCTTGATGTGGCGTCATGAGAAGCCTTGCACGTCTCGTTTTCTTGCCTCACTCTTGTCGCCCGAATGCAGGAGTTCTCGCGTCACTCTTTGTTGCACCTTAACACCGCGCTCTGTTTGTCTAATAGGGATCTGAGCCGAAAGCTGACTGAGAGCACAACAATCCTGCTGTGTTTCGCCACAAATTTGCTTTTTGTTATTTTTTTTAGTAATGCTTTGAGGGATTGGGGGGACGGGGGTGTCAGGGTGGATGTGGATTTTTCTCGTCTTTTGTGTGAAATCACAGGGAATGGTAACTATAAACATCCTGTATTCATTAAAACCATCTAAAAATACAATTTTTGGAAAGAGGGGGGCCAGAAAGGGAAAGGCAGGGCGGGGGAAGGGGGTATGTGCTCACTTCCTCCTTGGAGTGTACAAGTGGGCCGTGTTATGCCTAGTGCTGCTCATATTTACATATTTATAAATACTGGGCTGTACAATGAGACAGGGCCGTGCCAAGAACAACACTTTGTGCTAGTGCACAGCCCGGATGCCTGTGAGAAGGAACAAAGCAGCCACGGCACCTTCAGTGGCACTGGGAGGCTTCATACTGCTCCAGTGAAAAGGCCACATGATCAGGCACTAAGCCACTGCTGTGCCCCATGTACTTCTTTTATAGGAAAATAGACAAATGTACTTAAGTATAACATTGAGGAAATCTCTTTGTTTCTGTAAAGCCAAATCTTTACAGTGTTACAAATTCAAAAGAGGTATTACCTACTTACTATTTTCCCTTTAAACTGTGGTATTCCCTAAATTACATATAGCTTAAGTCACATTGTTTTATCTGCAGCGACCATCACATAACTCTCTAAAGAACAACATGCTCCTAATGCTTGTTTTACAAAAAAAAAAGTTAGCTTAGCTTTAGGAGGAAGACAACAATAATGAAAAAAAAACAAAAACAAAAAAACAATAGTTTCCGAAATGTGCTATACTAGTATGAGCCTAAATCACCAACAGTCTCACAAATTAGCCTCTGGTATCCAAATTTGATCGTCATCATCTTGTAGGCTTTTACATACATTCTTGCAGTTGAGGGAGCACTGTAATTCAATATAATATATAGACATGTTATATGCAGACAGACATTCTATCATTGATTTACAAAATATAATAGTAGGCCTCATATACTTGCGTACAGAAATATTTAAACGGCCAACCAAACTACAATAATATGCACTGTATGATGTAATTAAAAAAGTAAAGAATATCTTTGTAATAAAATAAATGGTACCATTGACTATAAAGGCCTTTTACATTGTAAGGGGATATTTTTTGTTATTTTATTTATGAAAAACAAATCCCCTGTACATGCTAAATAGAGAGCATAGATGCTAAAATAGACCCCTTTAATGGAATAATTTGTATTGGCTCATATTAGGAAACGCAGTATCAAATGTGCCACAGTACCAGTCTGCAAAACTGCAAAATGCCAGCTTCCACTTGGCAAGTGGCTGTTGTGCGATGTTTTCACAGACTGCTATTAATGTCAGGTGTAGCCTCTGAGACCACACACACACACACACACACACACACACACTGTTCTATCCCAAGGCGATCCCGGCACATGCTCAAAGTGCACTGATATGCCATTGTTCCACTCTCCTTCCCATTTATCCATTCTGTTAAGCATGACACATGTATTAACAGTGGATGGATCCTGGAGCTGTGTGTCCTCACACCATATGTTTTCTTTTCCTAGACCCTCTTCTCTCCAATAACCACTTCTTCTGTTTTCTCACAACTCACCACCAGAGGGAGGACTTACTCTTCCATTTCTCAGAGTATAGTCAGGGTGGTGTTTCTGCCTGTCGTTTGGCTCGAACCCAACATAATTACAAGTGGATATTTTTATCATATAGATGCTGAACAGTGTAACAATGTCATCAGGCTGCATCAAAGTCAGGAGCGGCAGACATATTCAAATAAATCAAACAGATAGTGCTTGCATTCATGTGATAAATGAATGCCAGGCAGGTTTTCTGTGTCTGTGAGGTACATCTGCCGCGTACCCGAATGGGAAATTAAAAACTGCGAGTGGGAAGTTATGCTAAATGTATAAAGTTGGCCAGGAAATGTCTCCCCCTTCGCAGCGGCAGTTGTTTGGGGAAAAGGAGCGGCGCGCTTAAATAATAACATTCCAGGTGGCTTAGTTAATGAACAGTGAAAATCAAATATGGGGCCTAATCTGGAGCTCGTTACAGGAAGTTTCTTTACAGGGAAGTCAAAGGCAGGAAGTGCCCTTGGGGAGAGACAAGGCCGTTTTTGAAGTTGCGAAACAAGGAAACTATATGTTGTTTTGCTTTATTTATGTCAGAAATAAAATACTGTATGATTTAAATGGATTGTAGAATCACAGCGATGGTGGAGTAATAGAGTAATTGTTTTTCATTTTCACTCGTGAAGTTTCTGGTGAATTAGCTTCATATTGAGTTATTTTTAAGGACATAAATGTTTTATAGGGAAATTAGTCTTTAAGATGTATGTGCAGGTATGCTCACTGAACTGTGCTCTGCTGCTTCGTCTCATTTACTGTCTTAGATTGCCTCCTTGTGGTGAAAAGTGGGCATAACATAATACCCCAGATCACTAAACGCAAGAAGATATGTAATGCAAGAGCAATATATTCCTGACACTTGAGACACATAACGGTTTTCTATTTATTAATTTTTTTGTGTTGAGCTTAAAACATACTGCCTTATGTAGATGACAGCAAGACATAAATGTTTTCCGTTACAAGGGGAAAGAAATCCAATAGATTACAGAAAACATGAAAGAAAAATGAAAAAATAAACTATAGATTATAAATTATTCTTGTTAAAATGTCATCCTACATACCTCAAAAGTGTCATACTTTTTGAGACGCCAGAACATGTACTTTATCTTAGCAGGTATATTTTCTGGTCAAATTTAAGACCTGTTCAAAAATCTATGAAAAAAGCAGACAAACATGAGGACCATAGAGGACATTTCTTTTTTTTTTTTTTTACCAGTTTATAAGTAAAAACAACCAGTTTATTGTTGTTGTTACTTATTCCAAGTGCAACATTAAGAATTATTTAACACTGAATCCTTCCAAACCAAGTTACAGAGCATTAAAAGCCTGGATGCAGAGTTCATACACAGACAGCAGAGTTATTACTCACTGATGCTCCTAGGATATGCTTTATCACGTTATTAGCTCAATATTTCCCCTCTGTTACTGTGGCACTTCCATTCATTTTGATCCATTCCCAACTCGGCAAAAGCACATCTCAAATAAACCCGTGTTTTAATTTGGTTTTGTCAGATTCATAACGCCACTTTAAAAGAACATGACATGCAAATGTGTTCTGTGGCATTTTATTGCAAAATAATTTTCTAAGAAGTTGCTGAGGGAATGGAAGTGTAGAAAAGGGAGGAGGGCTGGGGACAACTTGTATTATTTAGTGTCCGCTGCTGTGGGACCTAATTACAGTTGTGCATTTCTTACTGTCTCACCGACTCTTAAAACTTTTTATTATTAGATTTACTCACTTCACTTCTCAGCCTCTGTCTCACTTATGAAGCCAACAAACTTGCTTGGAACAAGTATGAAACAACTCCAGTTGTCACAATTATAATGTGTTAGCATCTCATACCATTACAGAAATGATGATTTCACTGAACACCCCATCACTGCATTAGTGTCTGTGTACAGCAATACAGCAATTGAATTAGAGAGAAATAGATCGGATTGTGCAGCAGCTTGATGTCAGGCCTGATGAAACTATTCACAACTCTGCTGACCTCGCAAGAACTATTGTTCCGTTAGAAAACAAAAAGTGAACAAAATAATAGCAATGCCTACAATGCACAACTTATACAATACAACTTAACTCAGTTAAGTACAGCTTAAATATATATAGATTTGAGTTAGTCATGATAATATGCTAGAATGTAATTAGATTGGTAAGGTCATAGACAATAGATGGACAGAATAACATTGTACCCTACCATTGAGTTTAGTGGATTAAACCCACTGTACTTAATCTATGAGAGCTCTGTCTGTCTTTCTATCTATGAATAAAACAATACAAAACTATACATTGTACATCATTTAAAGTGCAATAAACTGTTGCTAGTCCCAGCTGCTTCAGATTTGATGACACACTTTGTACCAAATAGATTAAAAATAAATGGATAAAAGGAGGCCATAAGAAATACTAAGGTCGGTGTATTAATATTGACTGTAAACAGCACAGTCCAAGTTCTATTCAGTCATTTTCCTGGAGTTATTCGAAATGGATTGCCTGGGACTGTATGTGGTACTTGTATGTTGTTATTAAATAACCTGTTGTAGATTACTGTCTGTGTGGACTCAGTCTGGAGAACTGGCCAGGCTGTATAACTGCAGTATGTGACGTCACAGAAAAATGTACATTTTAAACAATAAACAAGTCTTTTCTGAACAAATTAATATGTTTAAAGGGTTCGTTACATCAAACATTCTCACAGTACATTGTTGAATTATTGTGATATTATTATTGGCTGTGATTGTGGCTGTGGTGAAATAGAGCTTTACAAAGCTCTATAGTACTCACATGTCCTTCTCCAAAAAATAATAATGTACTCTATGCATACATCCAAATAGATATTTGATTGTTAAAGAAAGACTGTTTATTATTTAAATATGCTTTTTAATAACTCCATAGGCTCCTCATGCACTGCTGCTGACTGCTTTTCTGAGTCTGGTTACTTCCCCTGATTACATCCTAACACAAGCAATATACACACATCTAGGAACATATAGCCTGCAGCTACTCTGTCACACAATATTACTACAGTTTTTACATAATTTAGTATTGCTCTTCTTATCTCAGGATAGTACAACACTAACCTAACTGCATAAAATGTCTAACTCATCCATTAGAGCCCTTTCTGTTGTGATTATGTGTTGAGGCTGTTTTGGGCTGGTGCTAATCTTCCTCTTCTTCTTTCATTGGCCCGTAGTGCATCTGTGGGTAGGAGAGGAGGACCAGCCCATGACCCATGACCCCACGCTGAACCGAGACCCCAACCATCTTAACAGCGACCTTAACCACCCTAACAACCATAACCTAGGCGACCCCGACGGGCTGGATGCCCACGCTGTAAACAAAGACTAACCACCCTCGCCGGAGAGAGGCAGGATGATGAGGAGGAGGAGGATGAAGGCGATGATGATGAATGAAGGAATACACTATATCAAAGACTTTATTTAAAATGAACAAACACATACTACCGTCAGAGTCAAGAGAGAAGGCAAGAAGTGTTTGAAGCAGAGTTCGGGACAGTTTCCTGAGGATTTGTGAGACGGACCTAGTGACGTTTAAAGGACACTAAAAGTAACAGCAGCTTTCCTGTTTTGTCTCCTGTGGTCTGAATGCCCCTGTCTTTGTTCTTCTTCTTCTTCTTCTTCTGATATGATGTTTTATTTTGTTCTTTTTAGTGGCACTACCTGTCTGATTAGCACTTCCTGTACATTCCTCAAACTAGAAATCTGTTCCTTTTCTGAACTGAAATGTAGTGCTTGGTTACTTGTTAGCAAAGACAAGAAGAAAAGGACCATTGTTTCCATGGATTAACGTCACATTTTACTTGGAATGTATTCTCCTGTAAAACAGACATTCACTTTACCAGACTGTGAACAGAGACCAAGCACATTGTGGCTCCTATCAGCTTTCATAACGTCTCTGTTTAAGTCTTGTCATGCATTACACGGACAGATGACAATCTGCAGTTCAATTTGAAATCATGTGTAATTGCTGGCAGTAAAAATATAGCGATGTTTAGCTTTTGATGATGGTGCTGGTAATGCTCATTCAGAAGGAAATGACTATTCAAACTGCCCTAAGTGTAAATATAATTCTATAACCAGGCCAGCACAGGCCATTAACCTATCTGCTATATGACTCCTCAAATCCCTTTGTCTTTTGTTCTTTCAACACAGCGCCTCTAGACGCTTCCTGTACATAGAGAGTTATACAGTAGTAGAAAAAAAAAAAAGAGTGAAAAAGAACATTTTTAATTGTATGCAAGGAGCAAAAGAAGTGACAGTAGTTTACATGACCATGTCGTCGATAGGTATCTGCTACACAGTGAAAAAAGATCTCAAAAATCAACAAGAAGAGGGTGTACGTTTGTTTCTTTATCGGCCTGGCCCCTTTCTCTCCATCGCTCATGTCAACCTCAAAGACTTTAGTGACGCAGATGTTTGTAAAAATACTGCCACCGATCATTGTTGCACAGTGTTACTGACTACTGAAAATGGTTTGATGTATTTACTTTAAGATGACAAAAAAAAAAAAAAAAAGAACAAAAAACTGGAAAGAATACATATTGTGTATAGCCTTAGATACAAGTCATCTGTTCCTGCTTCTACAAAGCTATGTAGTTGTGCTAGACTATAGGATGTAGGGTTGATTTTATTTTCCATTTTTATATGTACTGTACATTAATGCCTTCTCCATTTAATGATCAACAAAAAAGAGGAAAAAAAAAATGACAATCGTCTCCTGTGCTGCAAACATATTTGCCCAAGTATATACAAACTCCATTATGCATAGAGGGACTTTAATCTTTCTTTCTCTCATTTGTTTTGGTTCTCAGAAGTATTTTGCACTGTGATAGTATTATAAATCCAACCAATACAGTACAAAACTAGCTAACTAACTAAACAGAAGGTGTGTGTTTGTGTGTCCCTTGGCATTGTGAAATGTTTCTACGTCATTTTTTGTGAATCCAGAAGAAAAAAAAAAATGCAGCGTGTACAGTCCAAATTTTCTTTTCACTTGGAACAACCTCTATACTATATGTGGCTTTGATAAATTGTTAGCCCTTTTTTTAAATGTAAAATCCTCCCTTGAACTGCAGTGTAGGCCCTCTACCACTTTAGCCTCAGTGCTCAAATTCCAAGAACATTTCTCTGCAGAACCTGTTTTTTTGTTATATTTGATTTATATATAGACTCCAATTAACCATTTGTTCTATTCCATATGCCAAGAAGGGGATTTCACCTAAAATAATAGAGTGTAATGTAACAGTTTGTTGGAAAAGGAGGGATTCTGGAAAAGTTGATCAGAGAAAATAACCTGACCAATCCAATCTGTAGGTCTTTAGGTTTTGACCTCTGACCCCCATCTGTGTTTTCCAGTGTAAAGATAAGAGATTTACGGTGAGAGTCTGGCTTGGGCTCTCCCCATCTCTAAACCAGCTACAATGAGCATTCCACTCCACATATTATGTACAAAACCGTCTTGTGAGCTGAACACTCTTTATGTTTCGCTGTATCCTCATGGCAGATGCTTCGTTTTGTAACTACTGAACTGTACTTATAATAAAAATAAAATGTATTCAAACTAAAGACTGATTGTCACAGAGCAGCAGTGTGCTTCTTGATGTTTTCTTTTATTCAGGCAGCGGCAGAAAGACGAGCCCCGCTGAAGTGTGATCAGAATTGGGTAAACTGTTTGGAGAAGTTATTATCTCGGAGTCAATCCAATGGTGAAGCTTCATAGACTGTGATTATAATGTGGAAGACACAGGGGAAAATTATACAACCTGCATCTTCACTCTGGTGTAACACTATGAGGACTGCATGACAATATGTACAACAAGGATGAGACGGAAATTTACATATATCTTTAGTTCAGGTATATGTTATATCCCCCAGTGTTTGTCTACCATTCACTTTATTTAGTTATGTAGTACTTACCAGTGTCTTCCATATTTATTCATATTGCAATCTTTAAAAGGCACAAAATACATTATTGACAGGCCAGGTGAGGGCTCATAACATAAAAGTATCATAACATTATAAGAGTACATGGTTATATTATGCATACCAAGAAATCCATAAAGTTTATGCCATTTTTAAATTCAATAAAATATATTTAAAACATTATGGCTTTTATGTTAAAAAGGACATAACACTATAATAATTTGTAAAACTTACAAAATACGCTCTCCTTGCTCTCTGAAACATTTATTAAAGATTAATCAAACATTTATGAATGTGACATAGGATATTTAGAGAGTACAAATAGAGTCTAAATAGACACTACTGTGAAGGAATACGATATGAACAGTATGTAAGGGTTAACAACATCTACATATGAACCACTAAAGGCCATTACATTTGCCAAAAGACATTTGGCTGCCACCTCAAAAACAAGAAGAAATTCCTCTGTTCTTGTGGAGTATGTACTGGCCTTAAGAATCACAGGCTCTGTTTTCTGCACACCTGTCCTAGCCATGAGCCATGAGACAGGGAGATCAAAAAAGAAAGTCTAATAAAAAAGGGGAGCTGGGGTGGAGGTGTGAGCATGTGCATAAAGATAGGAACGGTCTGATGTAGGCTTAGGTCAAATCAACAGGTGGGTGACTCTGGTGACTCTGGTGACTCTGGTGACTCTGGTGAGTCTGGTGACTCTGGTGACTCTGGTGACTATGGTGACTCTGGTGACTATGGAAAGCCGTTTGAGTATTTATTCTGATATTGTTGCAATCAGCTTAATCAGCTTCTTTACTTGTAAGCCTTTTTGGTTCACTAGTGCTACTAGGGGTGTGTGATGTGTCATTTTGTCAACTAGTGAACTAGTAAAGACAAAAATGCTTATTATGCTAGTACTACTAGTAAATGCAAAATTGCTTACTAGTACTAGTGGACACTTTTTGAACTAGAAAGACAAAGTTTGTCTACAAGACCTGGTCCACTAGTACTAGTGTGCTAGTAGACCAGTGCAAAGTTACTGTATGTCCACTTGTAGTACTAATGAGCAAACATGTTTTACTAGTCACTGTAACAATATCAGGATAAATAAATATAAGTTATGGAACTTGCACAGGGATCTATGTAGCCTTAAATGTCTAGTTTCAAATGCAAATTAAACTAAAATAAAAGTACTTCAATAAAATTTAAATACATTCTTATTTATAATTTCTTTAGCATCTTCAACTCCAGCAATTCAACTCCACTATTCTTTAATGAGAATAAAGACCCCTAACCTTTCATTGCTGCGATTCAAGGGCTCTAAGACGTTACAGACCTATTCACCTCTCAGCTTTAATTCAGGTTTTAGTCAATCTATCACTTTACAGGAGACAGAGCAATTACCTGTCTTTACACGAAGTGGGAAAAATGAACACTTTACCATGCTGGCAGGAATATGCGTCACTTTGATCATCTATCTACAGTCTAAACGTAGGGCAAAGGGAGAAGCATTCTGTTCCTGATTCTAAGGCTGTAATAGGAATGTTAAAAAGTAAACACAACACACAAGTTCAAAGAGATTAATGTCAGTCTGTGGCAGATCATGGCTCAAGTTTAAAACCTCAACACACTGTATACATTCTGTAAAGCAGCCCCCTTTCAGCAAAAAATAACATCCAGCTTCCTTCACATCAAACATAACCTCCTGTAATGTTTCCTCCGTACTCAGCCCCGCCACTTGAGCTGACTTTTCAAAGGAAGAAATATTTTACAGTTTCATTGCCTGTGGTCTGAAACCTGATCTGTGGCCCACTCATGAAACCCGTAGCTGTGTTAATCTAACGTCAGGACCCAAAGGCCGCCGTGCTGCTGAGAGGCTGTCCAGGTCAATGCCTGACTAATTTTTAAACGGATCAGCTGCACCGCACCAGATGTGGGGCCTCCTGCCACGGACCTCACAAGCCTGTTTCTAATAAAACTCACATCCTGGAGAAAGTAGCTGTACGACTGGCCCCTACACTCGCTCACACACAGTGACAGAGAGAAGATGTGGATCTGGATATGATTTGCTTGCCCTGTGTAAATCATGTACTGTACATGTATCTGCATCCATGTGTAGGCATACATCTGACATTTGAACCTTTTCCACATCTTGCAATATGTGCTAGTATAGCTTAGTGCTTCTTGTGAGCTTGTGTTTCTAGATTGTTTAACCTGTTTAACCAACAAAATGTTTGCCCTTTAACACTGAAGAGTCATTGTCCAGGCAGTCTTTTAAGCTCAAGATCTGCTACCTCTATTTTGGAAAAAGAAAAGAAATCTACCTCATCTTCAGAATGATGCATAAAGAAAAGAAACACTGTCTGTAAAGTTTATATTAGACAAAACAAAGGAAGAAACACATCAGCTCATATACAGTTAAATTGATAACTAATGCTTATCAGCAGCTTTAATCAAAATTTGAAAATCAAAGATTCTACATTTAGCATTTAGGGGAAAAAAGAGGGGTGAGAACCAAAATTGTTGAAGTGACCTTTTAGGTGAAATTGAGAAATTGAAAAACAATACTGACAAGAATTGTTTCATAAGAGGCCTTTCATCTGTGCATATGTATTTTTTTTCACATTTTGGACTTAAGCCTTTAACAAAGTCAGATCAAAATATGGCCATGGTGTGGTGCTCCTCTTGCAAAGTTTGTGAAATGACACGCCCTTTTGGTTCTAAGCCCTCAATAACGTCATGTTGAACTTTACTAATGTAGAAAAAGCTCAGTCTCTTCTTTCACTTTTTATACATCCTGTCAAATTACTACACTGCTTTACAAAAACAGCTAAGGGATTGTGGGAGATTTTATTTATAATGACATATGTGTGTTAGTCATCTACTGGTCAATCACGATCGATTGCAATCTACTGGTTGGTTACCCTTGGTGTCTCATTTTTACTTGTAAACTTATCTATTGTTACATAAATGTTCACTTTAAAGTATTTGTGTGTGGTTTATATGACAACTTTTTTTTCCCTTGAGACAGAAAGACCTGTTGTTTGTTACCAGCTGGACCCAAAGGTCAAACTATAACTTTTTAAACTAAACATTTTTTCCTACGTTCATCCCAAATATTTACTGATTAAGCTTTTTACCAGAGATTTATGGACAATTGTGCGCTTCCATCTCTTGACAAATGACGTTCTCTAAAATCTTCTTCTGGACTGAATCAGCCCGATCCCAGGCAATGAACTGTCAGAGTGTAGCATGTGTAAGTGTATATCTGTGCACAGTATGTCAGGCCCAAACATCGGAGTAGGTGTGCGTCTCCATGTAACGGTGCACATGTGTCTGATTAAAGAACACATTAGGTCATCTTTCATTCCATCCGGCCTGTCTTTGCCGTGTGTGTGTGTGTAGCAGCTCAGCTAAGCAATCTGAACATTTGAAGCAGCCTCTTTCAGCGCGTGATGAACATGGCTCTTTGCCCTTCATTTAACTTGCTCTCTCATCATTTGCTCAGACTCTCACCCGTCGCTCACTGCTCTCTTTCTCTCCTCAGTATCCATTTCCTCTCATTTCCCTCCATGCGTGTTGTGCAGTGGTGTGTGGAAGTGCATGTTTGTGCGTGCGTGCTGCCGTCGTGTATAATTGTCTGTGTCTAGGCGTGTGCATACGTGTGGATTGATGTGTTTTAGATGACTGTTGCAGTGCTCCAGTGTTGGGTTGGTCGCCGGGCAGATGGTGACCTGCACATGAACCCGTATTTCTGCTCATTTGTTCAGCTGCTTCTAATTTTCCCTCCCACTTTACATTAGTATGGCAGGGACAGTGAGGTGCAGCCCCTCTGCTGCACCACTAGAGGGCCTAGCAGACCAGGTTATGGTGCAGTCACAGTTCTACTTCGAGGCATTTTGCTTTGCAGAATTATAACGAGCAGTAGTTCTCAGACTTTTAACAAGTGCCACCCCAGAAAACATTTGGTGTTCACGCACCATCTTTAAGGCAGTAAAGACAGTAAAATATTTTAAAGTATAGTGTGTACAGGGCAGATTTCTGATATATTTCCATATAAATAGTCTGTATTGCACTCTAATTATTATTTAACTTTGTCTATTGTGCTGAGATGTGATGTCTTTTTAATATATTTGGAACCACTTTTTTATTTTATTCAGGGTCCAAAAAGTAAAAAGAGTATAGTCAATTTTAAAAAGCTATAATAAAATAATGTGCTAGCAAACTATTTTTTGTTGTTGTTTATGGTACTATTTTATCAAAAATAACAAACAAAAACATCACAAATAACTCTAAATACTACCAGAGCCCACTCTGTTAACAACATATGAGAATCTCTGAAATGGATCTTTTCCCTAAAGAGACGGACTTTCTTTTCTCTGGCCCATTGAATTAAAAGTCTCATTTTTACTTGCATTTTGTCATTATACTAATACTTATGACTTCCCAGAAAACCCACTCCAATAGGAATTCCACAAGGACATTGTTTGTTCTGACATTATATCATTTTTGTTGTCACTCAACATAAAACGCAAACCCAGATAACTGAAAGTACATCCAAAGTTAGTATGTTCTTATTAAACTTATATTTACCACCCCACAGAGGCCTTGGCCTACCTTCCTAACATCAGCCTTTCCAACCGTCTGCCATTTGACACCTGTCTGACCCTGTACTCTAATGTTTATGTTGGACCTGCTACTGTAGTTATAACTACTTGTTTGTTATGTCTGTACATTTGCAATTACTATATTTCATTTTCGTGAAGATCCTTGCGCCTGAATGAAATGAATTCAGGCATGGTGTGGTTTGTAATCTTGTTTGTCCTTTATGTATACATGTCTATGATCCACATGAAATTAATTTTCCCTTGAGGATCAATAAAGTTCTTCTAATCTAATCTAATTAAGTTATTAAGCTTAAAATTTCCATTCATCAAAACCATGGCCTCTTGTTTTTGCATTTTTGTTAAATTTGTTTTTGTAAAAAAGGTTAATTTTACATTCTATTAATTATGGTAGGCTGGCTATAGAATAACATTTAATAAGTAGCTCAAATGGTAGAACACAAAAGGTCTTAATATTTGTCTCTCCTAAAAAGAAAATACCACAAAAACAGTTTTCTTTCTCTTGGTTGACATTTAACAGATCATTTTTTAAACAAAAGACAACAATCAGCAAAATAACCGATAACTACAATAAATGCTACTCATGGCCCAAACGTATACAAACAAATGCAAATGTGACAGCTTGTCCCCTCATTCTTATGCGTCCTTCTGCCGGCTCCTAAGCATCTGTGATTACAAATGTGTGTGTGTGAGTGAGTATGTTTGTGAGCCGTGTTGCTATATGTGGGGCTAGAACACTGCGGCCTCCCTGCTTCTCTCTCCTCAGCTCTTATGAATCGATGATCATGTGGTGTAAGGGAGATAGATGGCCCCCAGCTCCATCTTGTCTCCTCTAATTGTAAAATA
The DNA here is from genome assembly GCA_024416835.2 of Perccottus glenii. NCBI lineage: Eukaryota > Metazoa > Chordata > Actinopteri > Gobiiformes > Odontobutidae > Perccottus > Perccottus glenii. The sequence continues at coordinate 6,438,467 of CM044548.2, forward strand.
TTAGTTACATTAGACTCTGGCCCATGATTAATGGAACTTATTTGGAAGGTGGACTCTTTCTCTCTTCCACACACACGTACTTTCGTTTTCCCCCCTCACTCCAGCTCCCTCTCTGAGTTACCAGTAGTCTCCAAAGTCTCTTCCTCAAAGAATTGAGTGATTTCACTTAAAGCGGACAAATAGGCTTCCGTGTGTGAGGAGGTAGAGGGAGAAGGGCTGTGGAATGAAGGGGGAGCTTATGTGTGGTGTAAATAAATGCTAGAGGTTTTAGAAAGTTGTGGTGTTGTTAGATCTGAAGGCCTTTAAGCTCCCACGGTGATAATGCCACATTAGATTATTCTCTATGCAGACTCATGTTTGGAAAATGCATCACACGGTCAAGTGTTGATCGTGTTACAACCTGAGCTCTGTGAAAACATTTTAGGACTCATTCTTCTTTTACTTGCTAATGTAAAAGACGTTGATAAGTTCAGGACAGTTTTCACCTCGCAGTATGATCCTGATACAGATGGACCTATAGGTTTAGTAGAATAAATGGATCTTGCACTGTGTCAAAGGCCCTGAGCAGACCTTGCATTTCTACACACCTTTTTGTCCCCGTGTGGCCAGCTCGACTAGTTGTATGTGTCCTACTGAGTTCACATTGGAGTGGTTTGCACTTTTCTGCTTCATATGAAAAACTAGACTCCCTTGAACCACATTGAAAATATAGTCTGCTCAAAAGGTGAATGGAACGCTCCAAAATAGAAAAGCCTCTCTTTTATTTACATCCCACAATGACATGTTTTGAATCAAAGGCCTTCAAAGGGAAAGAAAGACCAAAAAATAAAATGAAAAAACTTGTTTTTTATTAGTGAAAACAGTTTCCTACCATTTACTTCTACTTTATTTATTTTACTGATGTGAATAACAACTTGTCAGAGGTCTCTCAGTGCGAGCAAGGACACACACCTCTAAGTGTAAAGTACTAAGAGCTCTCAGGATCCATTCAGGACATATTTAGCATCAAGTCTGGCACATTAGATCTGATCACTCTGTTGGGACTTTAATGCCAGGTCTGAAGCGAGCCATATAAACTCTTCCAGACTCACCATGAGAGAATTTCTGTTGTTTTTGTTGTTGTATATTCTTTGTTTTGTACATTTAATCCTTGAGGAACACCTGTCTTGCCCAACTTTACATTCACACACACTCTACACGGTCTGCTGATTCCATCCTCTGGCTGCAGTGTGGAGCATTTACAGGATCTTTTTTTAAAGCTGGGGAAAGCTTTTTTTTAATAAAATGTATATTTATTAGGACCACTTCAGGACTCACCTCCTGTGGCACATAATACTTTACAAAGCCAACAAGAAGTATAAATATTGGTAGGACTATTTCACATTAAACATACTGTCTTTCTAATTAGAAAATATAGAAATGTAGAAAATAATAATAGTTTAAACTGAAAGAGAATCACTCATATTGGTAAATTTACTAAATGGAATAGATTGAAGATTCCTCTAAATAGAGTTGATGTTAAATATGTATAAATTAGCTGCATGTGAAGTGTTGTGCCGCTACAGTTTGTGTTGGTCATGTGACTACATGGATACGTCTGATTGGTAAAACACAGTCATGAGGTAGATCCCCTGGTGGCATCTCTTTGACAAAAATAAAGCATAGAATGTGTAGAATAAATGATAAATAAAAGTAACTGATCAAGTGTAGCCAAATGTAACTAAGAGTAGTGTTACTTCTTCACAAATCTACTCAAGTAAAAGTAAAAAGTATGGTGCAGTAAAACTAATCTCAGAAGTACATTTTTTCAAGTAAATGTAACAGAATAACTCGTTTCTATCCACCTCTGATTTCCATTGGTAAAAGGCGTACAAAGCATTTTTGGTAACCCTTCAGCTTTTTCTTCTTCAGGTGGAAGTAAATACTACTTTTGTTTGTTTGAGAGAACCTTGAATTAAAAATTAGATTTAAAATAAAAAACACAAAACAGCATTGTTTTCTCAGGTGATGAAGAAATAGAATTAAGGACAAGCTGCTACTACTGGTACCTTACAACTCTTGCTTTGCATTTGCTGTTACGTTAAACTTGAGCAGAACTTGTGACATAAATGGTCCCTAAAATACAGGAAACTAGTGCCACTCTGAATTTGACAAACTGGACACAGTATATTTATTTTATTGTTAAGTAAAACAGTAAGCAACTACCTCCAGTCTTATGCACCCTTTTAAAAAAAAAATACTATTTTTTTATTCTAGTAAATGGTAATGCACGTAGGCTTTAAAGGTATGCCTGAAATACAATTTATATTTGTATTTTGTATATATTAAATATATATATATATATATATATATATATATATATATATATATATATATATATATATATATATAACAGTGTACTTGTAAGTTGTTGTGTACTCGTATGTAGTCACTGAAAACTCTATCCTGTACACACACCCACCCAAACCCCATCTGTCAGGACGTTACACGGAAGTGTGGCTGTTGCCATCATCCTGTGTAAACCTGTGCAGTGTCCATGAGACCAACTGGGGACTTCAAGTAAAGATTTGAGCTTCTTGAGTTGTCTTCGAGGCTACATATGTTTGATGTTATTAACTGTATTCACTAAAATATATTTTCTGCTCGTACACTGGGTCAACTCTTAACTACAATAACAAAGTGTTGTCTCTCTTGGGGCTCTTGTGACAGAATCTTGAGTGTCTCAGCCTGTCTGCCCATCTGTTGCTGTGTGTTTCCATAACTTTTAACTGTTATCGCTGTGTGTTTGAGGTCAAAGGAAGTTCATGATGATTAATGCAGCCGAGCCGCTGATGCTCTTTGTGTCAGAATGTGAGTGAGAAGCAGGTGGCCGGCATATCTATCAACCCCCACCAGCTTCCAGCTTCCATTTTTCTTTTTTCTTTCTCTTTATTGCAGTGAGACATGGTTGACAGCCTTCGCGGTCACACACACACCCACACACACACACACACACACACACACACACACACACACACACACACACACACACACACACACACACACTGTACGTACACATGCAGTTCACAGAGACATAGACGGACACACTTACAATTGAGCATCCATTATCTGTGTACAGTGACAGGTCAGCAGCAGATTGTGCCTCCCTCAGTTCAGCAGGGACTCACACAGAGAGAAAATAAGGCGAGCGGACTCACAGACATGCACAAAAACTATGGAATCAGTCCTTGGCCTGTATTTGTACAAAATAAAGACAAACGTAGTAAAGTAGGGAGAAGGAAATGCAACAGTTGAAGAAAAACAAACTGTACTTTCAAATCACAAAAGCATTTATTTTTGAGTGAATATAATTGCAAAGTAGTTGATTCAGTAAATAAAATAAACCCAAGTTAGTCATTTAATGATGGGTCTAGTTATTGGCCATTATATTATAAGAACATGTCTGGCATTTTTTTGCCCCTTTCCCATGGACAGATACTTTTCCAACATAAAAAAAAAAAAAACACTTGGTAATTTGGGCAATGTTTGATATGAGCCAAAATTTGCCCATCATGTGACTCATTGAGCCTGTTGCCAGTGGTTCCCTCGGAGTACCCACAAGAACACACCACAGAAGAATATGCTTTTGGGATTTCCTGATCCTTGTGAAGGTCAATCAGGTACTACCCATCATCATTACCTATTATTCCCCCGTAATGGTGCATTTCTTCTTCTTGTATTTGAGGAAAATTGTTAAATAGCCTAATAGTATATCATGCCATTTGCATTACAAGGTTCTAGCTGACTTTTGTTTTTGTCAAATCCCTTATTCTTTTGGAAACTATTGAGATTATAAAAGCTGTATTTTGACTTTTTGAAAGAAACTTGTTGCACGTGTCATTCTTTCTAATTAAAATGTCAAACTTTAAACCTTGAAATGGCAAAAACACTAATGAAAAATACAGATAAAACCTTGTGATTCAACTAACAATAATGCAATAGCAATGGGAAGAAATATGCATTCAAAAGTAATTTAGGCTTTATTATTAAAATGTGTATACGTAGATGGCTTATGAAGTCAAGTTATAGACAACAATTATGCTCTCATACAACCCGAAGAACATGGGTTTGAATCCAATACAATGGACACTTTTCCTCTTAAAAGATCGCCTTGGTTTCCATAAATTGTTAAATATGTCCCACCCACTCCAGGTGCCTTGGTCACTGTCAAAATAGTATGCAGGGGTCAAAATGTCAAAGCTGGGGTATGAGTAGATGATGTATATTCAAGATTCAAGAAACATTATTGTCATGTTAGATAAATATATAGGATAAAAAATTACACAATGATGGTTGAGCGCCATGAAGGCACACATTGAATAAGCACAAAAATAAAAATACAATTTGATTGAGAGCGTGAGTCACCAAGTGTGCGAAGGAGTTTGAATGATCGAGGGTAAAGTGGAGACAGATTAGGTGAGTGCACAAAAGAAAGAATGTAATTTTTAAGCAAACAGAAAAGTAAAACTTTAAGCACAGACCCTCAGAAATAAAGTAAAAAAAGAACAAGGCTGAAGACAGTAAAGAAGGAGCTGCTATTTCGGGTTCATATTAACAGGTCCTTCTGGTACAGCAATTAATAATCTAGTTCAGTATTTAACTTGGGACCTAGTCTCTGGTGGGGACGTTTTAGCTGGCTTTGATGCTAAAAGAGCCCCTTCCACTCCCCCCACAGCTCCACTGCTCTCCTTAAGTGCCTCCCCTGGTGTTATTTGCGTGTTGCTTTTCTCTAGTTAAGCTACGAAACAGACAAAATCTCTATTCCCTAAACTTCAGACCAATTTTCTATCAACACGCCAGCACGTTGTGGGAAATGGTTTTTATTCATCAGAGGGAATCAAGAAGAGAATAAATTCCCTTCAGGCTGTTTGAAGTCATGTCAATGTATTTATATTTGGAGGGGGTGGTGTGGGTGGAGTTTAAATATATTTAATTTAAAAAATATGTATCTGGATAATCTGTGGACAATTGCCCTGGAATATAACGTTGTACACTTTAGGTCTTTACCGTCATTATCAAGCAAAATGCACATCTTTTTTTTATTTTTTATATTTACTTTTTCTGTTTCCTTTTGTGTTTGTTGCAAACATAGTAACAATGTGATTATGAAAAGATTTACCATCCAAAACAGAAACTGAGAGGGCTTTATTAAACTATAAAACACAGTTTCGTTTTTCTTTCTATGAAATCAGTGAAAGCTTAAATCAGTGTGGGGAGAGATCACACACAGACCTTACCAGTTTAGGTTGGATATAGAAAGCACAGTTTCTGTAATGATTCAGACCTTTTGGAACTTCTTAAACAAAAATACATAAAGCGGTATATGCCTCGGAGTGTTTTTGTGGGAGGTGTGGCTGCAGTTTGCTGAGTAATGCAGGAGCCTGGGCGTGCATGCAGGTTATTGGACAGATGGTTTAGCACATTTAATTGCTCACACCTTCTGTGTAGCTCTGTCTTTGCCTACGCACTCTCTGCCGGTCTCCATCTTCACTACTTCTTTTTATTTCCACATGCCATTTAAAGATGGCCTTAAAATATATTGCTACTGCAAAACATTGTAACAATGTAAGTTTTGAAAATGTTTTAGGGTTACCTTTTAGATTTGAGATTGCAAACCATTATAATCCTTATTAGGTTGTGACAATATTGACATATTGTCCTTGTTTCAACTGAGACATGCTGGTAACCCCTAAAGCAGCTTGTGTTTCCACTGTGCTGTTTACAGGAGAGTGGCGTCTGCAATGTTGTCACAAGTGCAACAGAAGTTATGTTTAAATGAGATACATTTTTGAAATTTTGTTTGTATTTATTGCAGTGTAGACAATAGTTGCAGTGTATTTATTCATGAAGCAGGAGCAGACTGTTGAAAACCGGAAACAGCTAATGCTAATAAACACTAGCTTTGTTATCTGTGTATAAAAGAAAATACAATTTTTCTTCTTGAAATATGACTTGTTATTACCAGAACAAGACATGCTTCATTTGATTAACAAACAATAATTCTGTTTTGTCATTTCGATTCTTGTTTCTGCCAATCATCCAATCAACAGATCGCAGAGTGTAGCTTCACCTTTCGGAAAGAGGACCACTCTAAACCAAAGGACAAATAGTTACCAAACTAGTGTTTTTCTTTTTTTCTATATATTTTTTATTAATTTCCTAACTTTTTTTTAACAATGAAAGAGAAAAAAACAAACACATAAACTTAAAAAGAAACAAAGTAACAAAGGGACCATTTGTAAGGGGTATAACATCATCTTAACCGTAGACACCGTGCCCAATAATGAAAGAGAAAGTGAGGCCCATCTTTCCAGGTCTATATCTAACTATATCTATTATCTATAAGAGGTTTAAAATTAGCCTTAAATATCTGGTTAATCTGAATGCAAAATAGTTCAAACCTGATATACCTGAACAACTCTTCCAGACTATCTTTGATGCAAGACTAATTTAAAAAGGCTTATTTAAAAGTATGACTCTGCTACTGTAAGTGAACAAAGTAAAATGAACAAGAAGGTGTTCAGTATCATTGAGGTGTGTCTCCTGTAATAAAGCCACCCCTTCAACAAAGAAAAAAAAACCTTTCCCTGCAGACCCCACACATTTCAGGAACAAAGTTTAACCTTATTAAATGACACAATCAGGTTTGTTGATATGAAATATGATTAAACAAGTGTTATGATGTGTCTTACTTTTCCAGGATGCTTCATACCTCTTTTGGCGGCGGCACCTTGCCTTTACTGATTACCAACCCGTACTCACCGCTCCAGTGTAAACTTGTCTATTGTTACATATTCAGACACATTCCCACTTGTACACAAAGACTGTAATCCCTCAACAAAGCCCTCTTTTAATGCGATAGCGATAAGTATGGTCATCGGTTACAGTTTCAAGATAGACATTCCTCAGATTTAAATGAGACAGCTCGGTGCTTGTTTTATCGTGTTATTACAAACAACTACTTCTGAGAACACCACGTTACTTACATTATTGTCTCATTTTGTCATGGGAACCAACTGTGTGCTAAATGAACAATTTGTTATGGTAACTAACAAATACAGCAACCAAATGAGATGGGTAGAAGATAGAAGTAGACTAAAGATGCCAACATCTTTCTGTACTTCACCAACTGTGTGCATGTGTGTGTAGATAAGACAATAATGGTGCATGGGCTTGGGGAGGAAGGTGTTTGTGGAGAGTGAAACATGGGCCTGTTTGTGGCAGCAGTGATGCATTTAGCCCCAGATCATGCACACACACACACACACACACACACACACACACACACACACACACACACACACACACACACACACACACACACACACACAGACCTCTGCTCGGTGGCACACACCTCCTCCCTACTTCCTCTCCCCCTCCTCGTCTGATCTCCTCGCCAGGGCCTTAGGGGGTTAATTAACAGGCTTAGATAATGCCACACTAATGAAAACAAGACCACTGATTCTCCCCTCTTTACTCTTCTCACTCTGCCTCTTATCCCTTGGCTTTTTTTTCTTGCACTTTTAAAGACTTTTGGCCAGAGTCGGGGGTTGTAAATAATAAAAAATAAACACATGCCTGAAATAAAGGGAATAAAAACAGATTGAATAATATATGCTTAGAATTAATTGTTACTGTAAGAAAACCTAAGCTGAAACTAGGGAATTGTAAGGTTTCGGTAATGGTGCAGTGTGTGTGGTCAGTATAACCATGCATATATTATAGCCTAACAGTTGTATTTCTTTCCACCCACGGGACTAAAGTTTAATGGAAAGCGATTTGAAACTGTTGTGATATCTGTAGTAGAGAAGTAGTCACAGCCCACAACAGCTACAGTTTTAGGAAATGCTCTGATCTACCATTTTAATCATAACACTCCAGCCCATGTCAATGTCACTTTAGGTTTGTCCACTTTTTTTTCCTGTTTACAAAACGTAAACATAAAGGAGCGGTGATATGGTAGCCTGTAGCCACATCTGTAGCCACAGCTGCCCTGGGAAGACTGGCCCTAGTGCCACAGACACTGGAGGCAAGGAAAGTTGACACACTGAACTGTGGGAAAAGCGGGACTTAAACCGCTCTACCACCTAGCCACTGCGCCCTCACTTTAAATAAATGTCTATTTTAGACAAATAGACAAATGCAAGTTAAATACAGTATTCAAAACATACTTTTGCTAAGCATATTCGCTCAAGAGCACATTTAAAATAGAAGAGGTTTTTGCCTATCACAACCCAACCACTGTCCTGTATTGATGAATAAGATGTGGCTAAAGTTTTTGTTGATGTCCAAAGTCCCACTCCACAAAATAGAGCAAATTTTGAGTGATACCTATGAGGAGACTTTATCTTAAAAAAATATATATTTATTTGAATAACTCTCATCATTGCTGTTACAGACCATTGATTTCAAATTAAAATACTTGATCGATGGCCCACTGATATAATGGCACAAGTTGGAGAGTAAGGCGAAGGTCAGAAAGACAAGACAGGAAAGGACAGAGAGGGAAACCTATGTGCTGCCGCCTGGTTGCAGTCAGCGTGTGAGCTGTTTGGGTTATACACCCAGATCAGAGGACTCAGATTAATGATGGCAACTCTGGCCTTTCACAGAAGCCCTCCATGTGGCTTGATAAGTGCCTTTATATGTGTGTGCGCAGGAGAAAGCTTTAATTTTTAATCTATAAGAACGTATCAGGCTGTACTTTTTGAAGTTCAGTAGAAGTTAGCTTAAATATCAATCCTAACTGAAGTTTATACATCCAAACTTCTTTTAGGCCATGCTTTTCAATTTACAATCTCTTTTTCTTTTTACCTTAACATCCCTCTGGAGATAAAACTGAGCTTTATTTAGATTTATTTTTAAAGTCTGTGGAGACAAACAGTGAAAGAGAACAGGGAATGGAAGAAGAATAAAAAAACAAGTAGAGTTGTTTGGGGGCATAACTCGCTCTGTCTAAGTGTAAAATGGGATGAGATATTCTGCCTCTCGGACTTAACGTAATGTAAGAGAGTGTGAAATTAAACCGCGCACGAATAAAAGGGACCCTTCATTGTGTGTCGCCGGCTCTCTTATCGGGAAATTCAGACAACTGGAACATCCAAAGCCTCCAAACTTGTAGCAATCCCCTTTGTCTGGATTTGGAGCAAACAATGTAATATCAGAAAGCCGCCGAGCCTCCAAAGCCTGTGTCAGATTGCCAAACACAAAGTAGCTGCAAATCTCGCCTCTGTTTCTTGTTGCTTAGCTTGTTCGTGTTACTGTGAGTGTGTGTCCATCTTTACAGACTGCACCCACCGGCCTCATGTGTATGCCAGTGAGTGCTTCAATCTCCCTCTCTCTGTGTGTCCATTTTACAGACTGCTGTGTATGAGTGAGTGTATGATGTTTCCTCTTTAATTCTCCAACCTTTCACCTATTGATATTCCATGCACCTTTCTCTGGGCCTAAGCCTATATGTATTTGTTTGCTCTCAGTGATGATCAGTTATTAATAACCCTAAGTGCTTCAGAGAGGGCTCAAACTCTCTCCATTGCCCCTCCCACTTCCTACCTCCCTCCCTCTCCATTTTGTCCTTTCTGTCTGTCTGCGAGTGAATGAGCTGAGTGAAGTGGGTTATGATGGTGGTGTAATCGGCATCCTTCAAACAAACGGCTGCCGCTATTAAGGGCCATTGTGTTTGCTGCAGTGATGATCAGATTCAATCTAGGAGGAACATTCTGTGCAGGAGCTATGGCAAAGAGGGGAGATAGAGAAAAAAATAAATACTTTGCCTCGTTCCGTTCCGCTATTGTGTTCAGGGGACTAGAAGTGTGCATGCTCTTCAGGAGATGCAGATCGATTCAGGTTGCTGCAAAAGTTTAGCTCTGATGAATCTGCAGCGGCTCTATTTGGCTGCAGAGAGCGAGGTGAGTAATAAGTGTTGGGTAATGTTTAGAGGATGTATTTGTTCCAATAAAGAGCAAAGGCAGTGCTTCTATGAGAGGCACAGAAGAGAAAATGACTACCCCTCTCTTTCTCCTCAACTTTACCTTTTATTTCTGCCTTGTGCTTGTCTTATATATATATATATATATATATATATATATATATATATATATATATATATATATATATATATATATATATATATATATATATCCTTTTGGACTTGAGTATATATATATATATATATATATATATATATATATATATATATATATATAAATGTGGTCTGCAGGAACTGCGAGCCTATCCCAGCAGCTTTGGGCCTGAGGCGGGGTACACCCTGGACAATGGCCAGTTAGTCGCAGGGCTGACATTTAGAGACAGAAAGTGACAGAAAACCATTCACTCTCACATTCATTAACTAGAGACACTTTAGAGTTTTAAATTAACCTATACATGCATGTCTTTGGACGGTGGGAGGAAGCCGGAGTACCCGGAGAGAACCCACAGTAACACGTGGAGGACATGCAGACTCCTCACAGAAAGACCGGAGTCGGCCGAGAATGTTTGAGTCGGCCGGGTTTTGAACTCACGACCTTCTTGCTGTCGATACATGAATGACTGATTAAATCCACATCTTCCACAACATCCTACCCCCACTAGTTAGCAACATACAAACACTGACAAAAACGTATCCATATTTGTTGTGTACCTTTATCCTAGTTGAAGTGCATAAACTTAAGATGTTTGTCTAGAAATGGTTGAAGACATTATATCATATCAAGATTTTAGGAAAATCGATCACAGTCCTGACAGTATCATCCTCAAAAGTCCGAATGTGGAGCAGGTCCCATCAGTTGCACTCCATATTAAGTAACTGATTTCTTGTATGTACTTTATCTATTTGTTTGCATTGTTGTTAAAATGTATGGTTGCCTCTCTTCCTTCCTATACTGTAAACTTACGGGCATGAATAAAGCAACTGATATCCATTGTACTGCTTTATGCAGATCTTTTTTCTTAATCTTGTTTTTTTAATTTTTATTACTGATCAATTTTTCATAGTTATATTCACTTGAGTTCCCCCTTTAAGGTGTGGCGTGTAGATTTTGGCAACATTGCTGGTGCAAATTGCAATTCCACACCTCCACCATCCTCCCTTGTAGAGAACAGCTGCTATAGCTCACTGGTGTCTTGGAATCCCTAAAGAAATTCTTTTTTAGTTCTAAATGTGCTTAAAGTGCATGGCTTTTATAGCGCTTTGAATGTCCATTTATTGTTATTTTTTTTAAATATTTTTTGTTTTTAGTACAGACTAATAAAATCTAAAGAGTGTAATTTTGTACACTGTTGTATTTTTTGTTTGATCACAGGACCTACTGTGATGCAAGACTAACCTTAGTACCACTGCATTGTTAGTGTAGTTCATAAATTAATTAATTGCAGTATTATTATATTCTTAACACACAGTTGCTACAGAGCACTGATAGACATTTGTTCATACTCTACATTTTACTAGGGTTGTTCTTAATATCTATTTGGTACAAGTGGGGCGGAGTGGCTCAGTGGACTTCACTGTAACCGGAAAGTTGGCAGTTCGACTCCCGCTCTCCCCACAGTTCAAACTATCGTTGTCTCCTCGGGCAAAACACTTAACCCACCTTTCCTCCAGTGGTGTTCCAGCTGTAACACTGGTGTGTGAATGGAAGATTAATGTAAAGTGTTTTGAGTGACTAGTAGATGGAAAAGTAAATGCCATTTACTATAGAGCCTCTTACTAATTTGAGTTCCTCAATATATTGTGAGTTTCCATTTTTTTTTAATTTTTGCAAAGATTAAATTTTTTTTAATAAAAAATATAGGGAGCTACATTTACTTCTCAGCTGAAATCAGGAGCGACAAAAACAGGATCATTAAAACAGACACAGTGTCAGATTAATAAACCATCTGTAAAAAACAGCATAGCTCTGAAATTTGTGTTAATATTAAATACAAAAAAAAAAAAAAAAAAGAAAAGCTGAGAACAAAATTTTTAATGCCTAATTTTGGTAAAACTGGTATTGTATTGAAACCATAGTTTAAATGTGTTTCTGTTTTTTTTTTTTCTAGGCCAGAGACCCTTCAGATGCAGTTACTGCCCGTACAGTGCCTCCCAGAAGGGCAACCTAAAGACCCACGTGCTCTGTGTTCACCGCATGCCCTTTGACAACAGCCAGTATCCCGACCGCCGCTTCAAACGCTCCCGCCACGAGTCCGACTCTACAGAGAAAAACCAAGAGGATGGCCAATGGACAAACAGAAGCCAAGAGCTCGCATCTCAAGAGTGAAAACACAATGGAAATGTAAAACATTAACTGTTCAAATCCAAAATGAATGATTAGGTTGACCCTAAAAGAAAAATGTTGGTCAGGAGTGGGCTAACATTACAGGGGCATAAAGAACCTTTCCAAATAAGACAAAGAAAGAGCGGACTATGCTGTGAATAGACTTCACTTCCTACATTATAAAACTAAGCATATTCTGTGTATTATTAAAGGTTTGTGAACATTAAAATAAAATTCTACGTATTCATGCTGATGTGATTTAGCATTTTCTTTTAACTGTAAATGATAATATAAAAGTAGAAGATGCTACAAGCCTGTTCTTTTGAGAAAAATTACAGGATTAGAGGCAGGGAAACAAAAGGTAACCCACATGAATAAAATCATTACATACAGACTTTTCTCCAAAAATAATGCTTTTATCAGAAAAATGATCTGTGTAAACGATTTAGTAGATTTGCTGTAGGGTGGATGGACACCAACGCCGCCACCATGAGTAGAAATGTAGAACATAACACCGATGGCTGCCATTTTCCCAGTGTGGTGATGTGTCTGTTGTGAGCAGCGGCGGCGATGGTGGCGTGTCTCTGGTGGTGGGGGTAGGTCGTTGGTGCCAGCCTGACTGGAGCTGTCACTGCAGAAGAAATCAATTCAATGACTCTGAGTCGTACAGTTGTAACCCGACTCGGGACGGTACACTAGGGGGTCAAGTTAAGTTCCATCAGCTGGCCGGAGCCCCTCCAGTCACCTCCTTGGCTTTATCCGTTCTTCCCGTTGCTCTTGCTTTCTTTATAGGAGCTCGGTCCAGTAGAATGGCCAGCACAAATCAATCAACTGTGTATTTAAAGCAGCCATTAGCCAACGTTACGGCCTTTCCTGCTCCGGGTTTGGGCCAGTTTCATGTCTGGAGGTCATCTTACAGGCTCCACGTCATAGAGATTTGACTGAATGTGTGGCATTATAGTGACAAATGTAGGGTTAGACGTTGCAAAGAAAGACTGGGGAATATTCTTTTTTGTGTGCTTCAAAAGAAAAACAGCATGATCCGATGATGGACTTATCTACTCTGACAAGCTTTTTTAAAGTTGTAATAGTGATCAAAGATAATCATTCATTTTACCCTGCTTCATGTCTCTAATTAACTGCACTGTTTTTGTTTTTTTTTGTCATTTTTTTCAAAATTATTCTGTATTTAAGTAGTGTTGTATTTGAATTCTTATGGTTCCAACTAACAACATTAATCATTAAATGCAGACTGTTTTGATCTTGGACAAATCATGCTAGGTTGTTGTAAAAGCTTAAAAAAAGTATAGACTTTGATTGTACTTTGTCGTGCCGGCGGCTGCTGGTACTGGGGGGCGAGGAGAACTAAATCTAGTGCTTTGTTAAGTGTGTGTTGGTGGTGTAAAGGGGATAGAGGCTGGGAGTTATGGGAGCGGGTGGGAGGTTTGTTAATGTTTTTTTGATAAAGAGAAATGATCCGGACTTGGAAAAAGTCAATATCTTCCCGCACAAAGCCACAAATACACACACAGTGGAAGGAAGAGCTGAAGTCTTAAAACCCCAGGGCTTTAGTGCCACAGCTCTGCCCAATGTGGTGTACACACAGGAAGAATAGGAAAAGATGTAAATGAAAATTATTAAAAGAAAAGAGGAAGTGTTAAGAAGAAAGAATGGAGATGGGGAGGATAGAGAGATTGGTGGGAAGAAGTTAAGTAGGAAAAGTAAGTGCACAAGCCAGTTCAGTGATGTCGTCAAAGTTGGCCTTCTGTTATTTTCACTACTGTTGGGAAACTTTAAATGAAACTTAAAAAAGTATGAAGTACAGTATGTGAAAAGTATCCAAAATACTTATGTAAAAGTTGCACAAGCCAATAGAATGTGGAACATCAATTGGAGATACAGAACTTTTGAAGAAGTTTACTAAAGGATTCATGGAGACAAATTCTGCTACAAACCAATGTTGGACCATTACCTCTTATTAAATATTGTATATATTAAGCTGTGACGTAAATGTGTTTGTACTTTTAGGTTTCCATGTGTTGATTTGATGCCTTCAGTTTCTGTTACAGATTTTAGTTCCGCAAAAATGTTTGCCATAAAGTCCCTTTTTGGTGTTCCATCCCCTGCTCCAACATTAAAGAATAAGCCCTTCTTACACAATATCCATAAAGAACTTCACAGAAACTCAGAATGATGGGGCAGGTTATACTATTAGAAGAGGACTTATGTCATGAAATCAACACAGCTTAGGATACATATTAAGGGCGCAAATCCCAAAAAAGTTATGTAGTGGTGCTCAATAGTAACATTATTTCACATTTCTGTGATTTGTGGAACGTTTAACAGACTTGGTTTCTTTTAGAACAGTAGTGTTTACTTTTTTATTTTATTATTATTATTATTTTTAATGATACTATAAGTTCCACCATTGGGGTCCAGATGGGTTGGTGTAGTATACATTTTAAAGCTCTATTGTAATGTATATGGCTATGATGTTTTGCTGAATGTGTGCATCCATCTGTCTGTGTGTTGGACATTAACTTGTGATAAAAAGAAAAAATAATTTTTTAAACAGTACACAGTACTTTCATGTTGGCAACAGTACTTTTGTTTTTAATCTTAAAGCATGCAGATCTGTGCAGTTTCAACATCCCATTTCATATGAGGCAATCAGTTTTTGTTTCAACACTGCAAAACTGCATTTCGTTGTCATTCCTCTGTGACTTTGTCCATTGCTGAGAATGATATGCCTTTTCCCCCTGCTGTAATCCCAAAATAATCCATTCTATTGTCCCCATGCTCTTTGATCCTCGCCAAGCTTTCAATTGCAGTAGTACACACACTTTGGTCTATTATAATCATTGGTGCAAGAGAAAAGAAATTACATGACAATTTATTTCAGCTTGAAATCCTAGCCAATGTTTCTAAATATATATATATATATATATATATATATATATATATAAAACAAAACAAAAAACAAGATTTATATAGCTATGGGTGGAGTCACAAGGAGAGGGGTTTTGCTGAAAACTATAATCTTATAATAATCTTAGATACCTTTGTATTTAAAATGAATATTCATGACCATTATTTATTACTACACATCTGTTTGACAAACATTTTGTTCTTTTGATGGTCTAAAAGTTCTGGTGTACGTTCAAGCAGTAAACTTTATCTGGTCTTATTTTCTGCAATAAAACCTCTACCTCTGAAAAAAAACTCTTGTCTGTGATTATCTTGAAATTAAATTATAACATCTAATCAACAATGCTACTGTTGCATAAAGGCCAGCTGTGGACTTGCTTTGGTGAAATGCCATGTCACTGTAATCATTAGCCTGGCGGACCATCGCCATTTTGTTTCTATTATATCCAAAGAATGTTCTGGTCCCTCTAGATTTGAGGTTGATATCGAGGGAGCAGAAGAAGAAGACACAATAAACCTTTCTGAATGCAGTTGGATAGACATAACTAAACAGAGTTCAGGGGGCAGTACCAACATAACACAAAATAAACTGCCTCTGGACTGATGCATTCTAAAAACATCAAACCTATCAGGAAAAACAAAGCATTTCATTTTAGATAGAACTGTTATGATTGGTTAGATATTGTTGAGCTTGATGGAAGTCGGGTTCAATGTGAGAGGTTCAAAAAAGTGAATGGGTCTGACCTGCCATGCTAATCAATATATTTGGAGAACTAATGTTTAATGTCGATTTTATCTTCAAGCCTATTGATCAGAACACAAAAATGGAACAAACACAAGAGCTCAAGAGCTCTAGTTCAGCTGCTGTATGGGCCCCAGAATGACAGAATTGCCATTGAGTAACAACCACTGAAAATGAATAGCAATCATTACTAATTTCTTAAAATACTTTCATGAACACTACATATAGTTTGCAAAAATTAAAATGGAAGTCCATGTTTCAAACATGACAAATCATGCCAAACCCTGCATCTCTTGTGTTATTAAGTGTGTCAGAGCCTTCAACATGATGGCCTTCAATAGAGATTTTCAATTTATTTTGGTTTAGTCATCAGTGTAAATTTGCTGATTTTACAATTATTGATTATATTAATTGATAAAATTATGGTGTGGCTCAATGGAAAGTAATATAATTGAAAGGTTGGCAGTTCAATGGAAAGTAATATAATTGAAAGGTTGGCAGTTCGAACAGTTCACACCATCGTTAACACTTGGTGTGAACACTTAACCCACCTTGTATGAATGTTCGGCGGTGGTCTGAGTGGCCATAGGCGCAAAATGGTGGCCATATCTCCGTCAGTTGTAGCTGCTGTGGCTACAGACATAGCATACCACAACCAGTGTGTGACTGTGGAGTGAATAAATAATGGGTGGCCTGTAAGCGCTTTGAGTCCCTTGGGAGAAAAGTGCAATATAAAACCAATCTATTATTATTAATTACAATTATAATTACTTTTTGTATTAGTGCACACAAAATAAAGAAAAAAATATAAGAAATTACATTTCTTTCACAATATAGGTATATGATGAAGCCTATGAAAAATAGATATAGATATAGATATATATATAAATGTGGTCTGCAGGAACTTCATAGAAAGAAGGAAACTGCGAAAAGAGGCCATTAAAGAACAAGAAAACCAACCCACAGATGAATTTGGAATGTTGTCCCCAGGATGAGCGCTTTTTACTGTTAATGGAGAAATAGAGTGCATGGCATATTTAATGGGTTTTGTTTTTATTGTACAGCACTGAATAATTAACTGGGAAGCAGCATGTCACATAGATTTATCTTTTAATTAAAAGAACGTGGTTCACGCATATTTGAGTGGTAGTCCAAATAAATGCAATATCCAAATTTATGTTTTGTTTATCTTCCTGTTAATTATCTGGAGATTGTTCACTGTACAGCCCTTAATATCCTCACTCTCTGCATCTGTCTCTTCCTCTCTCTTTCCCACTTTCTCCTAGTAATAACCAGTCAGCTTTTATTAATTTATGGATAATTGTGGCTACATGAATAAGGTGCACGGCAAGAGCACAGCTTATTCATACAAAGTGAGATGAATGTGTTGGCCGGGCTGATGCCTTCTTGTGACAGCAATAAAGAGAGGGACATTTTTGTCCTTGTCACGAGAATTAGACAAATTTCCAATATTTGTTTTCCCATTAGTGCAAGTGGAAACAAGTAACATCCTCAGAATGCAGACAACATGCAGAGAAACAATCTCAACCAGAGACAATACAACTAGGCTGTATATCAGGTCATAATATAACTATTACAGGGGCTCAGGGAACAAGATGCTTCAATGTGGTCGTATCTGGACGTCCTTTCAAAGTATATTTATAACCTCCTGGTCACACCCAGGTGCGCTCACACGCAGGTGTAGGGGATCAAGCCGCGTCACCAACAGCGGTTCTTGAGGCCAATTCTTGGCGTGTTTGACAGAAGTGGTTCACAGCAAAAACACATGAGTGTTCCCCTGTAGCGTTTTTCTACACAGCATCTTGTTCCTGCATTTTCTGGGGAACATGGTTGCAGTCGAGCAACCCAAGATGTTTTCTTTAGAAGAAAGACAACTGTTGTTGCCTGACAGGGGTAGTGGATGGATGCCCTGCCCTAGGTTATCAAGAGATTTGTAATTCCTGTACTGTTTTTATATATTTATGTGTAAAGAAACAAGTAAACACATTGGTATTGTATCCAAATGGGCCGACTCTCTCCTTCCACTAATACAATCAAAAGCTAAGTGGTCTTGCAAATGGAATCATATCCACTGTGAACAGGGATGATGCTCATCTAATACACTGTCTATGTCCATGTCGGCCTTCCCTTGCGTTCCTGTGCACTAGTGGAATTTGTGAGTTTTTGTCTATTGGAATGATGTCTGAGTGGATGAATGTCATAGTCTGCACTATTCTGCCAATGTCCATGTATTTTACTTCTTTACAACTTACCACTACATTTACTTGTTTTTGTTGTTTTTATATATAGTATATTTAAAAAGTGGTTAACACTCCTGCCTCACAGGAAGAAGGTCAAGAGTTCAAAACCCAGCCGACTCAAACATTTTCGTCCAACTCCGGTCTTTCTGTGAGGAGTCTGCATGTCCTCCACGTGTTACCGTGGGTTATCTCCGGGTACTCCGGCTTCCTCCCACCGTCCAAAGACATGCATGTACAGGTCAAATGGCAAATCTAAAGTGTCCCTAGTGAATGAATGTGAGAGTGAATGTTTGTATGTCTCTAAGTGTCTGTCTCTAAATGTCAGCCCTGTGACTAACTGGCCACTGTCCAGGGTGTACCCCGCCTTAGGACCAAAACACCTGGGATAGGCTCCAGTCACCCGTGACCCCTAACGGGACTAAGCGGTAGAAAATTAATAAATTAATAAATATTTAAAAAGGAAGCCAACAGCCTAAATACAGGTTAAGTGTGACACAACTTCAATCAACCCTCTACACTTATCATTTTTTTCAACTGTGGAAAACACAAGCATAGATCATCTAAGAGACGTGTGTTCCTTAATCAAATATCTCTATTTTATATGTCCTGTTAATTGTGAGTGTCCTTTTCACAGTTAATCTTCCAATGTGTTTCAATCATCTGCCACCTCCAGCCATCACCCAGCCTCTCCCCACCTCCATCTCACAACGGTGACACCTCTGACAAGACAGGGCATATACGACCTATTTTTCCATCATAATTAAACAAGTTTCCGCCTTTATTGCATGTCCATTAGTAGGGCCCATAGCACCGTTTGTGAAAATGGTCATTAACACAGACAGAAATAGGAACATAAATTTGCTGTTAATGAAAATGTCAATTAGTGGTTTGCTGTGTTAGAAGTGGGCTAAGAGTGCCACTATTGTAAATTAAGCATACACGGGCTCAGGGAGAGAGCTACACATATGAACACAATACTAGATATCTGAAAGATATCTATGATATCTATCTATGATACTAGAAATCTATGTCCAGATACTAAATATGGCAAGTGAGTAAATCCTTGACATATTTAATGTTATCTTTCCATAAACAAATTAATTTTAAGATGTTGAACTAGATCAATAATAGCAAATATATTTGCCAAAGGTCTAGTCCATCCATCCATCCATCCATCTTCTACCGCTTATCCGGGGCCGGGTCACGGGGGCAGCAGTCTAAGCAGAGATGACCAGACTTCCCTGCTCCCCAGACACCTTCTCCAGCTCTTCCGGGTGGATACCGAGGCGTTCCCAGGCCAGCCAAGAGACATAGTCCCTCCAGCGTGTCCTAGGTCTTCCCCGGGGTCTCCTCCCGGTGGGACATGCCCGGAACACCTCCCTAGGGAGGCGTCCAGGAGGCATTCGAAACAGATGCCCGAGCCACCTCAGCTGGCTCCTCTCGATGTGGAGGAGCAGCGGCTCTACTTTGAGCTCCTCCCGAGTGACCGAGCTCCTCACCTTATCTCTAAGGCAGCGCCTCGCCACCCTGTGGAGAAAGCTCATTTCGGCCCCTTGTATCTGGGCTCTTGTTCTTTCGGTCATGACCCAAGGTGACCATAGGTGAGAGTAGGAACGTAGATTGACCGGTAAATCGAGAGCTTTGCCTTACAGCTCAGCTCCTTCTTCACCACGACAGACCGGTACATCGACCGCATCACTGCGGAAGCTGCACTGATCCATCTGTCAATCTCACGTTCCCTCCTTCCCTCACTCGTGAACAAAACCCCAAGATACTTGAACTCCTCCACTTGAGGCAGGATCTCTCCACCAACCTGAAGGGGACATGTCACCCTTTTCCGACTGAGAACCATGGTCTCAGACTTGGAGGTGCCGCTTCACACTCGGCAGCAAACCGTCCCAGTGCACACTGAAGGTCCTGGCTTGATGGAGCCAACAGGACAACATCATCTGCAAAAAGCAGAGACGAGATCCTGTGGTCCCCAAACCAGAATCCCTCCGGCCCCTGGCTGCGCCTAGAAATCCTGTCCATAAAGATAATGAACAGGACCGGTGACAAAGGGCAGCCCAGCCGGAGTCCAACATGCACTGGGAACAGGTCTGACTTACTGCCGGCAATGCGAACCAAGCTCCTGCTCCGGTCGTACAGGGACCGGACAGCCCTTAGCAAAGGGCCCCGGACCCCATACTCCCAGAGCATCCCCCACAGGGCGCCACGAGGGACACAGTCGAATGCTTCTCCAGATCCACAAAACACATGTGGACCGGTTGGCCAAACTCCCATAAACCCTCCAGCACCCTGGAGAGGGTATAGAGCTGATCCAGTGTTCCACGACCGGGACGAAAACCGCATTGTTCCTCCTGAATCCGAGGTTCAACTATCGGCCGCATTCTCCTCTCCAGTACTCTGGCATAGACTTTCCCGGGGAGGCTGAGGAGTGTGATCCCCTTGGAACACACCCTCCGGTCCTCCTTATTGAAAAGAGGGACCACCACCCCGGTCTGCCAGTCCAGAGGTACTGTCCCCGACCGCCACGTGACGTTGTAGAGGCGTGTCGACCAAGACAGCCCTACAACATCCAGAAACTTGAGGTACTCAGGGCGTATCTCATCCACCCCCGGTGCCTTGCCACCGAGGAGCTTCCCAACTACCTCAGTGACTTCGGCCTGGGTGATGGACGAGTCCACCTCCGAGCCTTCGGCCTCTGCTTCCTCAGTGGAAGACGTGTCGGTGGGGTAGAGGAGATCCTCAAAGTATTCCTTCCACCGTCCAACAATATCTCTCGTTGAAGTCAGCAGGTTCCCACCTCCACTGTAAACAGTGTTGGCAGGGCACTGCTTCCCCCTCCTGAGGCGCCGGACGGTTTGCCAGAATTTCTTTGAGGCCGATCTCCTCCCAGACCCGAGTTTTAGCCTCCACGACCACCCGGGCTGCAGTCCGCTTGGCCTAAAGGTCTAGTGTTTTATTTTATTTCTTTTTGTGTATTTTTTTTTATGTAAAGCTACACTATTTAACTTTACAGCTGTATACCTACTGAACAACTAAAACATAAGTTGTGGCTTTTCATTTATACCCAGTAAATATCCTGGTTGTCATGTAAGTTTGTACAAATTATTTTTCTGGCTGTTTTTTTAATGTGAATTATTTTTTTTTATATACCGCTTTTCCACCTAGTAGCCACTCAAAACGCTTTACCAGTGTTATAGCTGACCACTGGAGGCAAGTTGGGTGAAGTGTCTCTAAGGACACAACAATAGTATGAACTGTGGGGAGAGCGGGATGTTATGATGTTTTGGGATGTTTCGAGCAAGGATCGAACTGCCCACCCGGTCAAAGGATGGCCGCTCATATTATTTTTATGTCAAGAAACCATCTAAATGAATTTGAGTCCAATTTTTAGATTTTCAGGATCTATATTTTTGGGCAAAAAGTGGTTTCTTTATTAAGTAAGTAAAAGCAAAATGTAGCAAACACCAAATCTTTTTGATCAGAGATCAGTATCTGGCCACACACGTTTGCAGAATGACACCATGGCAAACTACTCCTTTGTCACAACAATATATTACATAGAACAGTAGTTATGCCAAACATAGATGTAAGGGTCATACTGCTGCAAACTCATTACCTGATTTAAAACCAGCGCAAATTACTAATGTTTCTGAAAAAACATCCATAACAAAGAGCAAGTATACTATTAGTACCCACACTTTTTTTTCAAGCTTTGGGAGAAAATTTACTTCTGACACCGCAGTCCAGTTAATACACTTTATGATTCAATTATTAATTTCTAAATGTGCCTAATTCCTGCATGCTTTCACCAAATTTTATATTAAGTTTGCTTTTTTGTGTTGTGAAAAAAAAAGTCTACTAAGCTGTAACATACATAAATATGTAAAAGTTTAGAGGAAAACAATGCATGTCATTTTTATAGTACTTACTTTGTCACTTGGTCAAACTGAAAACAGTAATTAACCCAGCTCAGGGTTAAAACTTTTGAGCAATGAAAAGTTTGTAAAACATGATTCTGGGTTTTGGATACCCATGAGCTTTTGAGAAAAGAAAGTTGTATTTATTTTATAGCGTCACATTTGTATATAATTCTAATAATTATCTATGTGTGTGGAAAAACTGGACACATTAAAATTTCTTAGATTAAATGAAAACAGAAACAAAGTTATGTTTACTTTAAAATAAACATGTTCCACTCGTTAGTCCTGTACTTTCCTCCTAAAGCTATTTAGTGTGTGGAACCCCCGGGTTGGACAGAGTTGTTTTGATATTTTTATTCACATATTTGGATCATTAATCAAATGTCGGCATGGAGGGTGGGCAAGCAGAGGGGGATGGATGCGATCCATATAGCATATCTTCTTCAGGGCGTGTGTGTGAGCGCATGTTGCCAGATCAATCTCAAAGTCCTCTGCAACAGCCACTTCAGACCCTGGGCGCAGTCACAAAAAAAATGATTACCATTACACTCCCACCCTCTGCACACCTCCCCTCTCACTCTCCACAGACGATGAGGGGAAATAAATGTTGCCACACGCACACACATACACACTCACTGCTGTACCAATGGCTGTGGCACTAGAAATGACAGAAATAAAAAAGACTGATTCCCACCTAAACGTCAATATGAGGGGGATGTATTAAAAGTGCATTTGAAATTCTTAGCAGCGTTCCACTTCATTTCTAAATGTCTGGGTCTTGCACCCTTAAAAGCACAGGGAAATAAATCAAGTTTGTTGCTGGCGTTGAGACCCCTATAAAAATAAATAGATGAGCGCTGGTCACCTCAGAACCATTTTAAAAAGTCCCCCTCGCTGCACTGTATCCATAATTATGATTTTGATTGTCTGTGACCACATCCTCCAAGATCAAATGTGAAGCGTGATAACAGCAACACGGATGAAGAGATTTATTTGTCGTCTGCCGCAGCTGGGGTTGTGCATGACAAACAGATAGCTAATACCTAGGTATACAATAGTGGCGCTCCTTGGGTTTGAGCAGCAAAGGTCTTTGTGATACAAATCAGAATGAAGCTAAAGACGAAACATGTGGATAAGCTCTCCTTCACTTAAACAGCCTTAAACCATGCGGTCAGTTCTTTGTGAGTTCATACTCAGTTGAAATGGGATTTCTTACATTTAAGCTCCAGATATTGTTGTCCTTTACTGATTGTCCTGTGGCTGCGAGTTTTACACTTTCATTCTATTGTGTCTTACAAATGAATTATTTATTTATTAGAGGCATCTTGTTATATTAACAGTGTTCATTCATTTATATTTTTTTTTCGTCCACTTGGTCCCATGGTTGGGGTTGTGGGTGACTGGAGCCTATCCCAGCAAATTTGGGCCTTAGGTGGGATACACCTAGCCTGGCTCCGCCCTCCTACGTACTTCCGCTCAATTTCATTTCGCTTCAGTACTACGTCTGGGATTGCTGTATATTCTTAGGTTTCCAGAAATCAATTTTTTGTAGGACCAATCAGCGAACAGAGGGAGTGGCTGAGAACGATGACGTTGATGTAGTGAGTCAGTTTGCGTTGGATCGACGTTAGCGATTGGCTATGGCAGATCCTGAGTGACTCTGGGCAGATCCAATAGTTTTAAACTTCAACAGAGTTCCCGCATACAAGGAAGTAAACGCTTGTCAATGGAGCGAGGCCAGACTCTCTGTACAAATGAAATGTACGAGAGTCTGGTAGAACCAGGCTAGGATACACCCTGAACAGTGGCCAGTTAGTCACAGGGCTGACATTTAGAAACAGACACTGACAGACAACCATTCAATCTCACATTCATTCATTAGGGACACTTTAGATTTGCCAATTGACCTATACATGCATGTCTTTGGACGGTAGGAGGAAGCCGGAGTACCCGGAGAGAACCAACAATAACATTGGGAGTTGGTTGAGGATGTTCGAGTTGGCCGTGATTTAAACTCAAAATCTTCTTGCTGTGCGGCAGGAGCATTGTTTTATTTATTTATGCTGTTCTGAAAGCTGCCTAGAACTGACAAACCGATCACAGATGAAGAAGCACATGGGTTCTATTTGAATCTTGCATCAAGGTTTTGGAAATTTAGAAATTTCTGACCCTTCTCCTCTGGAACTGTTTTATCATAGGTGCTTTCAGGCTGTGGTTGTATGTGAGGTGTATAATTGCAGTGTGCCTCCTAAAAATTACAAAAGTACATGTGCAGTCAGTTTGTTTTGACATTTTCTTGCAGTATTTTGGCAAAGGTGGCATCATGAAAAATGTAAAAACCTTGAACTCAATTTATTGTACTGCATTACATTTTCTTATCTTTATATTTGGTGCATTGAAATACAATATTTACAATGATAGTTGTTTAGTCTGTAAAATTACTCCACAAATAGATGACATAGTGGCTAGTCATGGCAAGTTATAAGTTCTCGGTAGGGAAATTAGGTAAATGACATAAAGAAACTCATGATGTTCACAATGACAGTATAACACTGTTTAGTTATTCAGATCTAGACCATATTCTAACAGTATATCTGGTTTCTGTAGTGCTGAGGCGATGAGCCTATACAAATAAAATATAGTTTAATGTTTTGGCAAACTCAAATGAAATCAATGCAACTCTAATCACATAATATATGCCCAAAAAAAAGGCCAAACCTTTTTTATTTTAACTGTTAAACCGCATTAGACTTACAAAACGATCCACATGACTACTCCCACAGCACATGCACACACAATGACAAACTGCAGACAGACAGAGAATCTCCCTTCAGCGGCTGAAACACAACGCCCATCTTTGATAGCTGTCATTTCTACACGAGCGTTTCCTCTGCTGCTGGGGGAAATAAAAGAGATGGTGATAATGGACGATAATTACACATCTCTCTCTCTCTAGTTCTTTGCTCACTGTCTCTCTTCCTTGTTTTTCCTTTGGTGCTGCATTGCACAGGATGGATGCCAGTGAAGTCGCAAACTGCAGCATTCAGGCCCATTACATCGGCAATGAGTGGAGATGCAAGCAACATCTGGTGTCTGAGCTGTGATAGAAAGCGCTGCCTGAGCCCTTTAATAGATATCTTGAGGCAACACAGAGTGGGACATCGCAGGACTCATTCTTAACTCTTTAATGCTCACTCAAGATTTGGGAAAGTCTGAGGAGGAAAGAAGAAGTAATAAATTTAACTACCTAAGAATAGTGAGAAGTTGGGCTGATGGGGGTGACTGTTATGGCATTTCACAAAATAGATAATCATCAAATTCCAACGTTTAATTCACAAAGCTGCTCCAATTTTCTACATGTTACGGACTAACCACTCACCTTTGAATGCCTTTCTTTGACAATTCCGAGAACAAGGTATTACTAAGAATTCCTACAAGATGTGTCTAATTCACCAAAGCCTTCCAATGAAGTGTCACTTTTTTTTTCAGATTTTATTGCTGAGGTCTATCTGCCTGGGGTAACTCTCCTTGAGCCTAAAGCACTTGCATAGTTCTGTTCTGGTCTTGTTGAGATTTAATGACAACGTCAAAGGTTTCACAGATAGTTGATGTAAGCATTGAAACAATAAACAATTTTTACATTGAAATGTTGTTATGCATCAATAAGTGTGAGTGTTTTGTATAATTGTCCATAAGAGAACACACACACACACACAAGCACACACACACACACATTGTAAAACAAGAGATCACCTTCAAGTGCAGCGACGCATCAAGCTGAGGCTTCAGCTGTTGTTACGGCGACGCACTGCTGATCAGCAGCCAGCCTGACAACTTCATTCACCCAGCACCTGCTAGCTGTCAATCACACACACAGATCACGCAGATCACTCAGTCTGTGTGTAGGCCAGCGCTGGACGTATTCATGTCAATGACCAAATATATTTGGTCAAGTTATAAAAAACAACTTCCAACATTGAGTGCTCCAATTTTAAAATATCAAAGCCTACATTTCTTTCATTTTTACTTGAGAATATGTTAGGTTACCTCCCTTCAGTATAAGGGCATTGTTATTACATTTATTATTATTATTATTATTATTATTATTATTATTATTATTATTATTATTATTATTATTATTATTATTAT
The DNA here is from genome assembly GCA_024416835.2 of Perccottus glenii. Taxonomy (NCBI): domain Eukaryota; kingdom Metazoa; phylum Chordata; class Actinopteri; order Gobiiformes; family Odontobutidae; genus Perccottus; species Perccottus glenii. Next base: position 6,464,766 of record CM044548.2, read on the forward strand.
TATTATTATTATTATTTTAAAATCAAATTATTTCAGTCTGAAACTCTTATGATTGAAACTCTTATGATTTGAATTTAAATGGTCAAATGTACAGTTATTATTGTCTGGGGCATGAAAGGCAAGGCAATTTTATTTATATAGCACAATTCATACACTGGGTAACTCAAAGTGCAAGGCAATTTTATTTATATAGCACAATTCATACACTGGGTAACTCAAAGTGCTTTACAGGAATAAAAGACAATTTACAAGATTTAGACTAAGAAACATTAGAAAAATTAAAAACATTTTAAAAAGAAGAGTGCAGATAAAAGAAAAAACACTTTAGGTTGTAGTGTAGGCGGAGCTAAAGAGGAAGGTTTTAACCTCCTTGAACATTGTTAAAGTTGAGGCTTGTTTTACTTCATCTGGGAGGCTGTTCCAGGTTTTTGCTGCATGAAACTTAAACGCTGCTTCACCCTGTTTAGTTCTAACTCTGGGCACGAGCAGAAGGCCTGCCCCAGATGTTCTCAGAGTCCGAGGAGGTTCATAAGCAACTAGCATGTCAGAAATATATTCTGTTGCTAAACCATTAAGAGACTTGTAATCCAGCAGTGCTGTTTTAAAGTCTATTCTCTGAGCAACAGGAAGCCAGTGAAGAGATTTTAAAACTGGCGTGATGTGGTTGTATAGTACTTCCTGGTTTCGGTGAGAACCCGAGCAGCCGCGTTCTGAATAAGCTGCAGCTGTCTTAACCCTCGTTTTGAGAGACAATTGAGCAGGCCGTTACAGTAATCTAACCTGCTGGAGATAAAAGCATGGATAAGTTTCTCTAAGTCTGGTTGAGACATCATCCCTTTGACTCTGGAAATGTTTTTAAGGTGATAAAATGCAGATGATGTAATTGACTTAATGTGACTGTGGAAATTCAAGTCTAATGACCCCTAGATTTCTAACGATCCCTAGATTTCTAACCTGGTTTTTAGATTTTAGAGAAATAGACTCGAGGTGACTGCTGACACTTTCTCTTTGTTTCTGTGCCCAAAGATGATTAGTTCAGTCTTGTTTCTGTTCAGTTGGAGAAAATTAATTTGCATCCACACATCAATCTGTTCGATGCAGTGACACAGTGAATGGATTGGTCCATTTTGACCTGCAGTGAATGAAATGTAAATCTGAGTGTCATCTGCACAGCTGCGTATTAACTGGCCTAAAGGAAGCATGTAGAGATTGAATAAAAGAGGTCCCAAGATAGACCCCAGTGGAACCCCACTTGGCCATTTGGTCTGATACAGTTACCAACCGAAAAACAAAGTACTTCCTGTCTTCAAGATAGGACTGAAACCATTTAAGGGCAGTTCCAGTGATACCTATCCATTCCTCTAATCTTTGTGTCAGGATTTTATGGTCCACTGTATCAAACGCAGCACTCAAGTCCAACAGAACTAAGACAGAGACTTTGCCCGTGTCAGTGTTCAGACGGATGTCATTTGTGACTTTGATAAGTGCAGTCTCACTGCTGTGATTGGGCCTGAATCCTGACTGAAAAGGATCAAAGCAGTTGTTAAGTCATAGAAAGTCATTAAGTTGCTGATATACAACTTTTTCGATGACTTTCCCTAAAAACGGCAGGTTTGATATGGGCCGATTAAGCGCTGTAGCATCTAGACTGCTCTTCTTTAGGAGAGGCTTAATGACAGCAGTTTTTAAGGCCCTTGGAAATGTTCCAGACTGTAAGGAATTATTGACTATATCAGTGAGTTGTGGTAACAAACTGCTTAGTACTGATTTTAGAAATCTAGTGGGTCTAGTTGTTAATCTGTTCACTGTAGCAAACAGGACACGCGAGTTGTTACTGCTGTTGTTGATGATCTCTGAGAAGAATATTTCTCTTGCTTTTTGCAAAGTTTGATTGAAAACATGCAAATTTTATTTGTATATCTCATAATGAATTAAGAGTTTCAATTTACGCCATTTTCTTTCGGCTTTTCGGCATTCCCTTTTCTGTGCCCTGACAGAGTGAGCATTGCTTCACAAAGCCTTCTGCCTCTTCCTGATCACTTTAACCTTAACAGGAGCAATGGTGTCCATAACATTTAAAACACCTGAAGTATAACAATTCAACAAATCATCAACTTGACCTGATGAGGCATTTTCAAACCTGATTGGCTCCATAAACTTTGTCTTGGTGTTATTATCAATGTGTCTCTTCTGTACAACAGTAGGTCCAACAGCAACTTTTGGAATTATGGACATATGGAAAAAGACACAAGAATGATCAGATAGAGCAACATCAATCACAGTGACATCTGAAATATGAACACCTTTGGTAATGACCAGGTCCAGAGTGTGACCTCTGTTATGGGTCAGAGGGGAGAAGACATCCTCTCTGTGAAGTTGGTCCCCGTCGAGCACATATCTGTAGTAAAACTATTTCAATCGTTTGTGCTGGTTTGTGATTTGTTTTTGTTTGTGCTGTTATGGTTTTTATGATATTAATGTTTATTTTTATATGTATATCTGGGTTCACCCTGGGCCCTTGAACGCTCAGAAATTATCACAAGTGGTATGGTTTGTTTGTGCTACGTTTGTGCTGTATTTTCTTTTCTTAATAAAAGGTTTCTTAGTAAAAGATTTCTTTCTTTTCTTTTTCCAATCTGACCTCATTACCGCCCTGCACCAGCAGGGGGCCGGGTGAACCCAGCTATACCTATTAAAATAATCATTAATATCTTGAATCATATCAGCACAATTATTTTTTTACAGCACAAATAGTATTAGATAAGTTTGGAGTCAATCTGCATTTGATGGGGGGCCAACTCCAGACTTGGTTTTGTCTGTCCACACTACAACAAAACAACTTTTCAAATTAAAGGTTGGTTCTGTATCTGTTTATAACCGTGCCATGCTGCTACAGTTTAAAATTATTCACTGTGTACAAATTTCCCCAAGTCAAAAAAACAAAGTTAACCCAAACATTTCACATGTGTCTAAAATGTACATCAGTGGAAGTGACTTTTACTCACTGTGTTTGGTCATGTGTGAAATAAAGTCATATTGGACGGACTTTCTGAAGGACATAAGAAGGATACTTGGAGTAACACTGAATCTGGATCCTGTGTCTCTGCTTTTGGGCTATAGGGTCAGTAATGTTGGACCTCATACCTCCACTTTGTTGGGGAGGATATTGCCTTGGGGCTAAGGAGCACAGTAGATTTTCTTTGTCACTATTTTCTTTTATTTCCCTTGAGTTTGTTCATTTGCTTTTTATTTTTTTTTTTGTTTTAAAATGTAAAAATAGATAGATACTAAAACAAATCAAAATATTTTGGTGAAAACACAGCAAATTTTGCATTGTAAAGACTAGAGTAGTAAATGGTAAATGGCATGCATTTATATAGTGCTTTTTTGCACCCTTCTTGAGCACCCAAAGCGCTTCCACTCACCCCATTCACACACATTCACACCTGGGGCAGACAGAGATGGGGGCTGCCATACAAACGGCGCTCAACCTTCTCCGACCACCACCAAACACACCTCTACAGTCACACACATTCATACACCAGTGCTATGGACACTGGAGGCAAGTGTCTTGCCCAAGGACACAACGACAGTATGAACAGGGCAGAGCGGAATCAAACCGCCAACCTTCTGGTTATAGGACGACTGCTCTACCACTGAGCCACTCCGTCCATAGTAGTGAGAACTCACGTATGAACTCAGGCTTATAATGTATAGGCTCATCCCCTCAGCAATACAGAAACCAGATACACATCTGCTGTGTAAGAATTCAGCTTGTGTGAGTCTGTATGTGTCCCGAGACTATTGATGAATCTGTCAAAGTGACGATGAGACATGTCCATCACCTCTCTTTATCACTCTGCTCTCTTTTCCTCTCACTGTGCCCTTGATCACTTTATATGTTCACCACTCTCTGCTCTATCTTCATTACACATCACAGCCTCCATCACTAAACTAATCTCTTTCAATACCACACTACCTGGAGCTTTAACAGGTGCACAGTGAAGTGTAAAACATCATAGAAGTGTGCTAAAACCACACAGGACTTCCATGGCATTGTAGAGGTGTTTACATCGAGAACATAATACACTATTTTATATTTATTTTTTAAATGGTGTCAATAATAATAGTGACCTACTGTTGCAATCTTGTAGCAAAACCCTTCAGAAACAAAAATGCAATTTAACAATCACATGCTTCCTAAAAACAACTTTAAACTTCTTTTATTTATTTTTTTATTTATTTATTTTTTTTCCATCTCCAGAGGATTTTTTTTTATCTTGTCATGTTGTAAAGTGGCCACTAACTAAGTTTAACCAACATCAACAGGTGTTTGGGTTCACTCACCTTTATATTTTATTTTATATCATTACCTGTAATGGGTGTAATTTCTTTTTATTTGCAAGCATTCTATATAGTCCAGAGGGCATACAATTTATCTTTTAGTACCATTTATTATGAAAAGGATAATCCCTGGGAACACTGATTTTATCTACTATTTAAACACAATATTTCCCAAGTTGTTCATTCATATAAACTGATTACGGAACTTATCTTTGTAGAAGTTTTTAAAAAGAATACCTTGGTGCTTAGGTCTGTGCTTATTGAAATATCAATGGGATTAATTAAAAGTCAATTAGCTGGCACAGGACAATTGAGTAAAATGAAAGTAAATTCAGAAACAGGCACCTCCTAATATCCTGTTCCATTTTATCTGGGAGGTGCTAAAGAGACCTCAGCCTATGCATTTGTACTTTGTTTAAATGTTGTCACTTATGCAAATTTAATGGGCATTTTAGTTGCATCTTTTTAATGTGCACTCCAGAGCTTTTGAATAATTGATTACGGTACAAATAATGGAACATGCTCATTTTGGCGGATTTTAATCCGATGGAGGAAAATAAAAATTAAACATGAGGTATGGGTTATACATTAGTACAGTATTTGCAATAATTAGAAAGAAGCATTGCTTACTGTACTATTGCCTTGTCTATAGTTGAGTTGTTGAGTTGTTAAAACATAAAACAAATGGCCAAATGTTCTGTTTGCTCAATATTAAAATCCTTTTGAACATCATGTAAATGCTTCTATGTGGAAGGAAGCAAAAATCCTTACAATAACACAAGCACTGATCAATAGTGTAATCAAAACAATTCACATCCACACAGATATGCTCAGCTGTGGCGAAGGCTGCAGTATCTCTTCCAGGCCAATAGGGGAGCTGTGAACCAAGTTGCTGCTAATGCTACATTCATTACACACTCAAATAAGTAATGGTGGAGCTCCCCTCCAAAATACATCAAATTTTGTACAATTTGTTTGTAATTTATCTACAAAGTAATATTAACTTTATACTATATATTCAGCAAATGAGTTTTTGAAGCACAAAAACAGAGCATTTTGTCATTGTTGATCTACACACACAGCTGTAACATCACTGTGTTCACTCAAGGTCTTCACAGTTTACTTGACAATGTGGGATGGGGTTGTTTGGGTGCCGCACAAAAACTCTGGCCTGGAGTTTTGATTCAAATGTGTTGTCCTTCAAACAGCCCCAAAGTGTCATGTCCCAAACTAGTCTGTTGATGTAATGTATTTCATTTCCTGTGTATTATTGTGAAAGTGTCTTACTTTTGTTGGTTTGTTAGATTGACTTCCTGCCCTTGAGTCTTTCCCTCCATTGTGATTACCTGCTACGCCCTAATGTGTTCCACCTGTGCGTCAATGTGTTCCCTATAGTTCTGTGTGTTTTCCCCTGTCCTTGGCTGGATTGTAACCTCAGGTTTGACGCCTTATGTCTGAACCGGTATGTCTAAAGTCTGGAGTGGAGCTTATGTGTTGAAGATTACCTTTATCTTGTAGTATTTAGTTTATAGTGACATTGCTGGTGTTTTCAAATCCATAGTTTTTGTGTTGGACATTAACCTTGTTTTTGACTACATGTTTTGGATTTTGCCTTTTTGTTAATAAACCCTTTTGAACTACCTGCCTTTGTGGGGTCTGCATTGAGAGTCCTTCTTCCGGTCCTTGTAAAGAGTACCCGGGACACAAAGTCCCATCTTGGGCCATTAGCCTCATTTCCTATATCTCAGTTTAAGAAGAACAAATTTAAATGTATGCCTAAAAGAGGTGGTAACACTTGTTTGGGTGTTTGTTGGAGTGTATATGAACTGTAAGCTCAGTGAGTCACTAAAGTATTTATTTTGATTGTCATTAATAACGTGTAAGGCTTTGAACACAGCTCGTCACTCAATTGATAATTTACTGCAAATAGGTATAAACCTATTACGAGTTACACTTTAATTTGAAGAATGTGGTTTTCAAGGTCTTCCTTCCTCAAGTAAACACCAAAATGGCAGGACAGCAACGTTCATTAAGCTCTACAGAATGAGCATCAGGTAGAAGGATCCAAAGACAAGGACATTGGGCATGCAATTTTCTTTATTTTTTTTTGTAAAATAACTGCATTGTTTATCTACTGAGTAAAAGTAGAATACCACTAAATTTGTTTCTGTTGTTCCATGCCGGAGCCTTGCTGTATCCAGTCCTGCTAGTCTTACATTCCTGTCACCAGAGACAGACAGCTTATTGTCAGCACCTTCTGGTCCTGACATATGCCCTCCTCTCCGTCCCTCGGTCTGATTGTCTCATCACTCCTCAGTGTTGTGACTCCCACCTGACGGCCAGACAGGATTCAGCCTCCCGCAAGGTGGATAATCAACATCCTGTCAGTACATTGTCAATACTTACACACAGAGCGTGGACATGTGCAACACGGCACACATATGTACGTGATGTGACCACACAAAGTAAGCCCTGCTGCTTCAGACTGTTTAACCACATCATGTTTGTTGAAACTGTTCATTGTAGTTCCATGTATCACTGGTTAAACCTACATTTAATAAAAAACAAGAGTGCCCACTTTCCATCTGCAGTGTTTTACTCATGGTGGGTATCAACAGTATCATTCGTTGAAGTTATTCAGTAGGAATGTCCATGTGAAAAACAGTGTACAGGCCAATGCGCATCCAAATTGGGTTTGAGGTTTCTGGCAACATCCAATATTGTGGAATTTATGTCACAAACACTTTAGTGTCTGCCTTAGTATACGGGAGACAATGACCTGGTGACAAGAAGAAACTGCAGATGATTCATCCACTAATGGACCAGGTATTCATCTAAGGTACCTGATCTTTACAATAAGCTTTCTGTGGAAGCCCTCGCGGATGGCTGTCAATAACAGGCCATCTGGTTAGTCAGGTTACTTACAGAATGCACACTGCCTTGTTGCTGTATGTCAGCTTACTGTACGTTCCCTCATATTTAGTTTTATTGCAATCCAATTGATATGCTATCTATTGGTAAAAGTGCAACATACTTGAAAAAATCACATCATACCACACAGAGCTGCATGTGTTTTGAAATGTTTTTTTTTTTATTTTAGTCTATTACTTATAGGCTTTCCTGTATGCCTTTGGCCCATCAACACTGGACTTGATGTGCTGTTTGTCTGAGTTTCCACATCTTTGCTGTATTGCAGAGGTTACAAACAGCCACACATTTGAATTGTCCCCTGAGTGAAGTTGGTTGAACCTGGGTCCAAAGTGTCTGCATTTTCCACTGATCCCTCAATGACAGGATCAGCCCTTGCACCCCTTCAAGTCTGGATGTTTCCTGTTTGTCCCTTGGCGCTTGGCCGCAGCTGTGCCCCAGGAACAGAAGCCCCAGTGGGTGAGCACTCTGCTGGCTGTCAGGTTCCAACACATCCACCATCCAGCTTCAAATTGTCCACTTCTGGCAGTCATCTCCATATGTCCTGATAAGGGAGCAGCAGTCCTTCTCTCTCCTTGGCACTCATACTGTAACTCGATGCTGCCCATTGTAAGAGTGGCACAATCACACAAGCCCTCACTACCACCATGGGAGGCAGCGACAGGGATGACAGCTATATTTAAAGTTTATCCTGCCAGCCATTTTTCAACCCTACAGAGGCAGATCGAATGACCTTAAGTCTCCTCAGTCTAGAAAAAAAGAGGTCAAAGTTAGTCTGTGGTTACTCTGCAGTCCTTCAAAATTGGAAAACACATTTAAATACATGAACTTTCATGTTTATTTTCTTTCTTCTTACAGAGAGAGCAGTGTCAGTTGAAAAAGATTGTTTTGGGAGGAATTCATGTAAAGATAACTTACGTAGAACATGTTTTACTGCAGTGGGTCGTTGCATTGTTCACAAAAGTAATTTAGTGAATGAAGAACATTATAATTGAATTCAATTTTAAGTTTAAGATTTGAGCACAAAGCAGTTCGTTGATACTGATGTCACACCTCTGTCTTTCCCAAGCGGTGTCTCATTTATGTGACAAAGCAAATATAAAGTACATATTTTTAATGGTCAGGTTATAAAGAATCGAACGATTTTAGCTGAAGAGTACTAGTAAGTAACACATTGGAATCAAAACCATGAATAATAATCACATTTAGACTGTTTACATGGTTTCACATATAAAACAAGACCTTTAGTCCATTCCTTTGATTGAAGGACCCCCTTTAATTACCCACCTCTCATTGGTACAGAGACATTCAGCCTCTTTAATTAAAGGGTTCTTTCATAAAGCTTTTCAGAAAGCCCTGTTTTTTTTTTTTTGGTAAAAAAGCTTGGCATTTGGACAACTTGATTAGTTTGAATATTCAACATTAGAACAAAGGCATGATGCAGCTGCACCATGGACATTTTAGAGAGAGACATTTTAAAAGGGTAGAATGTAATAATGTGGAATGGTTACAGGGTAGGATTAGAAGAGCAGACGTGGACAGAAATGGACAAGGAGATTTTTTTTCTTCACCAATTCCTCACCTCATCATCTATGTCAGTTGTGTCCACCAGGGCCTTGCAGCTCAGTGGGAAGATGATGCCTGCGCTCCACCGAGAGAAGGCCATCAGGGACTTGCTGCAGTCTTTTTTTATTATTTCCACGACAGTCATAAACACCATCCTTCACTCACTATGCATAGCTTCAGAGCAGTAATCAGCAGTGTACTTTAAGCAAAGCCCATCCCCTGCTTCTCTTTATCAAGCTATTTTTGTTCCTCTGGGTTTGGTGATGCATCCCAGCTCAATTATCTCCAAATGTTATGTATATGCATGTTTATTCTCTCTCTTCAGAATGATAGACTGTTAGTGCAATGTTTTTAATATGCAAACCACCCTTGTCAACCAAGCTGGGATTGAGAGGCTACCAATTATTCGGCATCAGACAGTGAGAGATGATTATCTAGGTGAGGGACTTGGTTCATCCACAGCAGCTAGGAAGTGGCGTATTGATTGGCCATCAGGGAGCTAATAACAGAAGGTTATCTACATGTAGCATGAGACAGTCTCCCTACTTAATACAGCAGTCCTATCTAGATTTAATATGTCCTTATAGCATTGAGCTGAAGAGCAGTGAAGGGGCATGTATCTTCAGAAGCCTAACAAAGGTCAAGCTATCGTAAAAGTATCTATGGGTATTCAGTAAGATCATAGCATGTGCAGTTGTTTAACACATTCACGGCTGCTTTTGGAGCATGCATTGATGTCTAAAGCGGTCTTAAATATTTTTATAACTTTTACTATGTTAAAATAATAGCAGCAATCTCACGTGTATAGGGGTCCTCTTCTTTTCATCAAACCACAGGCCCTAAGGTACTATGGTTTCAGTAATAATGGTTATAACGGGACCAACTGGCCACAACAGAAGCTCATCCAGTGCAAAAAAAGACATAAGCACCTTCTTAGCCAATAACTACTACTACTACTACTCAAATATATCCACTGAATATCCCACACTGCTTTGTGGAGATAGAATTGTATTTGATTCAGAAAGAAAGCTTTGGTTTCCAATATTCTTTTTGTCATGGCTCATCGAAATACAAAGACATTGATGTATTCTGCAGTGACAGTGGACCAATGCATCATGCCATAAACCTAACTCACACAACAAGATTACAACAAGCATTGTGGTCCAGCTAAAGTCATTCACATTATCTGCCCAAACTCTCTTGTAGTGTGAGATTCAGTCTTGGCCACCTTCCTTTGGTTGGTGATGCAACAGGAACATTAAGGTTTAGCACAAACTAGAGCTTGGCAAAAATGTCATGGTAAATGTGCAGCAACATGTGAACACCTAACTAGACTACACAAGACATAACTTGACTAGATAAGAAAAAAAATCCTGGGCAACAGAGAAGCAAATGTTGTGGATTTAGGTCTGTTTACAAGTGACTGTATAACATCTTTCTAATGAAAGAATAATTAAAACAGAAGAGATATGAAGTATTTGACCTTTTTATTGAACACTTTTAGTTCTCCAGAGCAAAATCCTTATTGTAATCCTAAACATCTGTGCTACTATGTTACTGCTGCTTTATTAAAACACAAAGCAAGTTCTCCAAGAAGCGTATTGAAAAGTTGTAATATGCCTTGTGGGGATTACAGATTACAGAATAAAAAAATGGACTGAAATCATGAGACAGGTCTAATTGATAAAATTGCATTAAAAGTTTTACAGGCAACAAAAAATATTGTTTACAAAAAAACTGGTATCTTTCTTAAAGTATATATCTAGTATATACTGTATATTTTCTAGTTAGAAGCCCCAGCTAAGGTAGATATCCATTTAAATTGTGCCAGTCACTGCCACATATAAGCCCAGGAGTAAGTATATCTTGTGCACAGTGTCATAATGTGTAGGGCTGTCTGGGACAGTGATCTGTTGTCTAAACATAAATCACAGTGGCAGCAGACAGAGACCATGTTTCCTTGTTACTATAAACCCATAGAGAGCTGTTCTCCTGAGAAATCAACATGACCTCAAACACAGCACTCCCTAGTGACATGAGCGGGTCATGGTAGAGACTCCTAGACATATTCCACCTCGCTCTCTTTTTTGCAATCTTCTAGTGCATGCATGGCTGGAAACATATTAAAACCTGGGCAAATATGGAAACACTGGAAAGATTGGCAGACAGACAGACGAGTGGGTAGGGCTTTTACTGCTGGTTGTTGCCGTCTGTTAGGTGTGAGTGGATATAATCCAACCTGGGGCAAGTGAAGTAATCTTATGGTCAGGATATTGGCCAGTCTCTTTTGGAGTGCTCTATTGTTTCCCAAGCTGAAATGCCAGGTCTAGGAATAAAAGATTACCAGAGCAGAGTTCAAGGGTTTGGTTGGAGAAATACTCAAGGGAGGCCGAGCACGCTGTGAGCCCCAAAGATTACATTTCAGTCCCTAGCTCACAGTCAAAAGCTCGCCAGACGGAACAGGAAATTGTGTCGCTGTCAGAGAAAACGCACAGAGAGAAATGTAAATGGCCCTCTCAGTAACGGACGCCTCATATGCAACCCCGGTTGTGTCCCCTGGGCTCTGCCTGTCCACCACGTCCATCTTGTGTCAAATCGTAGGTTTTAATACTGTATAGGGATGGAGTTTGTGAAGGAGTGTATGGAAAACTGACGATATGTAATGGCATCCTGCAAAAACAGCAAACCTAACAAAAAGTACTTTGTATATTTTCCACATTTAAATGCAGTGTAATTAGAATGGCATAACAATCCAATAAAGTCAGCCAGTGTAAAGGATATGACAAAAATGTGTGATTGGAACATGAAAGGGGGAATCGAAGTGCCAATAAACATATCTATTGAGTTAGTGAGCTTGAATTGTCAGACATCAACTTGGGCGTTCGTTAAAATGAAAGCCTTCATGTTCAAAGTCTGTCGTTGTTCTGACAGTTCTATTTCACAGATACTGTCAGAGACTAAACAAACACATCTAAAGGGAACAAATTACAGTCACTGAGAATTCAATGTCAGCCACCAAACTGAAACCCAGAAAAGATATCAGTCATTCTGGAGAGTGAAATGACACAAGCAAAACAGAAGCATCATGTCTATTCAACTTTTGGACCAATTTACTTTGAGTAGTATTCAAGCAAAGTGGATATAGGACAAACACATTTTTAACTTTATTCTTTGTCTTTAGAAGTCATAGTAAAATTAAGAAGATTATTTTTTTTCTGTTCTGTGTTAGTATGCGACAGATGAGTTCCATTTGAGTTTGTTTTTAAAAGTTTGAATTCTTAAAAATGGCTACATATTATAAAATGTGAAAACTATTCTGTGACTGGATGACCACTTTTTCATTAAAATCATACTTTTGGTCACACTCAGGACCAAAAAGAGGATGACCAAAGATTTTCTAAAAAAAAAGCTGCTGTTAAGTGTGTGTGTGTGTGTGTGTGTGTGTGTGTGTGTGTGTGTGTGTGTGTGTGTGTGTGTGTGTGTGTGTGTGTGTGTATTTGTGTGTGTGTGTATATTTGTGTGTGTGTGTGTGTGTGTGTGTGTGTGTGTGTGTGTATTTGTGTGTGTATGTGTGTGTGTGTGTGTGTGTGTGTGTGTGTGTGTGTGTATTTGTGTGTGTGTGTGTGTGTGTGTGTGTGTGTGTGTGTGTGTGTGGTGATGTTGTTAACCAACACCCTACATTGCATACTGTATTGACAGCTATGTAAAAAAGTTATGTATATGTCTGCAGGACCTATTAAATATGTTGTGGATGTCGGACACATTTTCTATTTGTTTTTGTTTTTTTTCTTCCAAGGTTACTGTCCGATAATTTGATTTGGATTTAAAGTTTTTCTTTCTTCAAATTGCAGGGATTTCTGCATAGCCCCTTTTCAAAGCTACCACTTTATCTGTATCCATGGAGTTAGTTAAATTTTCTTTTGTTGTAACAGAAAATAATTGCAATGATCAGTGTTCACTTTAGTTCAAAGCAAAGAAAAATAAAATAAAGAACACGCATTGTGTGGTGATAGAGTAATCATGTTTGTCTAGAGGACATTGCAATGCCACGCATGACTCACTCTGAAAAGGGCACTTCATCTGAGTTCACAACATTCAATAAATATAATATAAGCCACTGTCATTGACCACAGCAGGTAATCAGTATGTATTCACAGCTTCTAATGTAAGCAGCCTGTATGTGTGTGAGTTTGTATGAGAGTAATACTCCAATGGTGTGGATTCCAAAAGGGACATTGTAGGTCATGGAGCAAATAACACCTCCATGCTTTATTGAGAATCAGGTGTTACTACCAACAGTCTATCCAAAACAGAGAGAGCAGAGAAGAAGGAGAAGGAAAGGGGGAACGATTTATCAATGCAAAGTTAATAACATCCATTTGAATCTAACTAAAAATCAATATTTCATTACCAAATTGTTAGTGGGAATGAAGAAAGATTGGGGAAGTTGGCTTGGAGCTGGTGGGAAGGAGGCATCCGGGAGGCCGATGGAGAAGAAGGGATGATTCATGGGGCCATCAGGCCACAGAGAGGGTGGTACGGAGGGAGGATAGAAGAAGGACAAAAGAAGAGGGCGACAGAAAAACTTAGTGAGGGGTCTGTTCACTGGTAACCTTGAAAACATAGGGTGAAACAAGGAAAAAATGAGCGCCACTGTCATGTGCCCACCAGTCACAATCAGCTTATTAATCATACCAAGAGTGTATAAAAGCACCTACTCTATTCAATAAGAGCTGTAGATAACATCATTTAAATTGCTGTATCTTAGGATGGTATGAGGTTCTGACAGTATGATAACCTTGCAGAAAAAAAAAAAGATTACAGTGACAGTATTGCAACAGTAATGCTTCCATTAGTTGGTACTGCTCTATTCATTTGGCCAGTTCGATTGTAGAGAAAAAATGAACAAGACTTTTTAAATCCAAAGTACAGCAGGGGCTCCTTGTTCCTTTATTTTGAACATACAACCTCTATTTGAACAGTCCCACTCTCTCCTCTCCCAAATCTCACCCAAAGTCACCACCTTCAGAGGGAGTGATGTCTTCAGAGTTGGCCTGTTTGGTTCTATTTTGCTTTGCAATGATTAATTGACACAGATCATGTGATCACTGGAGATTAGTACTAATAAGATTGATTAAAGTGTTATGCAAAGACTGAAGAGACTCAAAAGGAGGTTTTTAATTCATACAAATCCCATGCATGATTATACAGTATGTATGTTTATATAGATAAAGAAAGATAGAGAGATACATCAGAAATGTTTGGAACCCCTTTTGCTTGAGGGCCCTGGGCAATTGCCTAGTTTGCCTATGCGAATGCAATACTTTTGGTGTTATAAATAGTATGTGAGTGTAATATATTGTCTTCATGATGTTCTGAAACGACAGTATACCTTAAAACCAGAATTTGTTTCATGTCTGATTGTAAATAAGGCAAAGGTCCTATATGCATTGAAGAAAACAGCTGTCAATCTGACAAACTGATAGCATTAGTTTAAGGTCAAATTACATTATAAGTTATATTTTATTTTTTCAGTGAGATAACTTTTCATCAAAATAAAAAAAAACAAAATAAATGAATCAAGCCTTGGATGGAAATTTTATTTTTTACAGACAATTGTCAATTTCAAATAAAATTATACAAAAGATAAATTTAAATGTGTTTATATTGACAAGACAGGATGTGTAAATCTGCATTATACGTTTTAGTCTTTCCAAGAACACAACAGACACAGTTTAGTATTGCTTTTATGATGGAACCAAAATCAAATTTTTGCTCCTTTCATTTGAACAAGCAGTGACTTTGGAGATGTAACTTCCATCCTTGTTTTGTTTTTAATATGCAAGATTAGATGCATCTAGAGCGACACAGGCCATATGGATGTTTATATGATCATTTCTATCATAATGACTGTATTGAGCTAGGTGTAATTACCTCTACAGAAAACATCAGAGTTGACAGATATCATTTTGCTGTAAGTGAATGTGAAGAGGAGAACAACAGCCACAGAATGATTAGAACTGACAGCTATTTCAGCTCTGAACTAATTGACAATTTCCTTATGACAGTGTTTATTGGCAAAGAACCTCAGTACTCTAGTCATCTTAGTTAAAAACCCTTAATTAGACACAGCATTGCGAATCAACTGAAGATGCAGGTATTTTTGTTCAATGGTTAAAGGAAAAGACATTTTTATGCTGCGTAGGAGTTATAAAGTAATGTGTTGACCTGTACAAAACAGAGCACAAATATGACTGCCATGATATAAATCTAAATGTTTGTGCCGCGTGTGCATATGTGTGGAAGTTTGCTGAAAAAGATTATATTCTGCATTGTTTGGTTTGATCCTCTTGACAAATCATATCTCAGAATATCAAATATGATGTACTTTTTACGTTATTATTGGATAAGAGAAATTACAAAAAAATAAAATAAATAAATTATAATTAATGAAACTAGCTGTGGCGTACTTTTTAAATAGCATGGCCCCCTTCAGATATGGAGTTAAAATTCAGACAGAGCCACTAGTAGACACAGATCCCAAAACCAGCAGGTTTGTAAGAAAAAAATATGTCTTCTGAAATGGTAGGGTAATGTTTGCTTTTTTATTACATATAAAACTCTGCTAGGCTCCAGTGTATCGGCCTATGTCTGCTCCCTCTGTTTGCTTGCTGCTTAGCGTGTCACTCAGGAGAGGTCTGCTCATCCCGGTGGCATTGAATTATACTGAATATATTAGGCTGGCCACAGTAAAAGGCCACTCTAAAAAGTGCAGTTTTATCACACAGCTGTTTTGAGGGAGCGTGCAATCTGCATTCTGACTACAGGAATGTCCACCAGAGCTGTTTCCTAAGAATTGAATGTTCACTGCTCTACCATAATTTAGAGAATTTGGCAGTACATCCAACTGGCCTCACAATTGCAGACCACATGGAACCACACCAGCCCAGAACCTCCACATCCAGCACCTTCACCTCCAAGATCCTCTGTGACCAGCCACGCGGACAGCTGCTACAACAATCAGTTTGCATAACCATAGAATTTCTGCACAAACTGTCAGAAACTGTCGCCCCCAACATGGTCTGTTCACACTTCTACCCTCAGGACGGAGGTACAGAAGTGTGAAATGCAGGACTTCCAGAATGAAGAACTCATTCTTTCCCTCTGCCATAAGACTCCTAAACAGCAGATAGGAGTCTACAATCACAATCACAACATTACATGAACAATTGTTACCTACTGCACTACCTCACTTTACTTTACACCGTCACTTTACTTTACACGTCACTTTACACCATCACAACTGCACTACCTCACTTTACTACTTTACTCCTTTTGCCCTCTTGTATTTTTTTTTTTGTATATTTGTATTTTTTGTACTGCATTATTATCACTTGTATATTTGTCTTATTTTTTATTTTTACTTACTTGTGTGACATTTTACTGTGGACGGCAAAGTAAGAATTTCATTGTACAGGGAAACATGCTTTCTGTCTGTACACATGACAATAAACACTTTGAATCTTTGAATCTTTGAATCTTGAATCTCATCGTCTCGACCTGACTGCAGTTGTTGACTTGAGTGGGCAAAGGATCTTATTGGATGGCGTCTGACACCCCCAATACAGTGAAGTTCTATGTAATCCTTAAATCAATACAAGAATGTATATTTTTGGATTTTTTACGCGTTGCTACTAGATAACGTTATAGCTTGGTAAGCCAGTCTGGATAAGCTAAACGCCAGCTTGTTTTCCTCAAGATTCAAGATGGGGCTTGGCGGGGCAAAGTGACCCGGGCCCAACCAGTCGGAATTGCAATGGTAATGACGTTAGCTGGGCGAAAATCTACAAAGAAGTAAACTAACCAACCGGCAGAGCGGCTGTAAAGGACTTTTGTCATTTATGTTATTGGTCGGTACAGAACAAATCTGTGGAACAGACTGGCTTACAGAGCTTTGCCAGAGCGCTCACGTCAGGCTGTGCCAGGCTATAAAAGTTATGCAGTGTTACTTTAACAAAGGCTGATTGCTATTAAATCCAAAGTCCAAATGAATGCAGCATTAACCTAAGAGTTTAGCTGATTAGTAATGCAGTCCTATTGCGTACCTGTAAACTTGGACAAAGATCATAGTCCAGTTAAACTCAATCAAGCATCTCTGTTTCAGCTTAATGTACATTGTATGCTGTCCAAAAAATAAAAAAATAAACTGAGGTATCAGTGTCTGTAAACACTGTAAGAGCCACTGTAATGAGGCCTTTAAAGCTGTCAGATCTACCTCACTCGGATTTGATCAGATCAAACCTGTTTGTCTCCACTCTTCATCCCACAGAGAAGAGGTGTCCTTTTTTGACAGCATTCCAGATTGCATGCACATCAGGTGACAATTAAGACATAACAACATAAATTGTCCACCGTCACATCTAGTTATCTTCATTCGTTGATGCCTTCCCTCCAATACAAAAAAAAGCACTGGAACAAAAAAACACATAAAAAGCCTCTCCAATACCTTGACCAAAAGCTGACAGTTTGCCATGCATTAAATTAACAGTGTCTGTCCCCAGCCCCTCCTTGTCTCATTCACACTCACCTGTAATGAGCAATTAAAGTTAGGTGGGCCCCATCTGTACAAGTTTTTGTCTTTTTCCCTTGCCGTTCCTGGGATCCGGCCGCGATTTCCCTCACCACATGTATCAGGGAAAATTTAAAACAATCCAAATATGGCACTGGTTGCTCTAAATAATTCAGCTTCTAACATTAAACAACTGTTAAAACACCAGAATAATTAGTTGTGCTTGCTTGACATGTTTGCATCTTTAATAATTAATGCATTTGTCTTAATTAACAACAACAGTGTTTTAGCCTGGTTGCTTCTTCCTCCAGAAAATAAGGAATGCAATTGCAGTATAAATATTAATCAGATGGCCTTATTAAAATCCCAGATAATGGGCCATGAGGGGATCAGATCCTCTGTAAGGGAAGATGACAAGACAGACTTGCCATTCCTGTGTGCAGGTAAGGCAAATAGCAAACGTCATTATTTTCTATAGTATAATGGTGATTTATAAAAGGTGTTGTAATTTTTGGTAAAATGTTTTTATGCTTTTCTGTCATCATCAACATAGCTGGGTTCTTGGTAGAAACAGAACCACATTGAAAATCGAAAGTCAAATTGAATTTTACTTTCTGCCATCTGCAATGAATCAAATGTGTTCTTAATAAACCAATTGGACTGGAGTACATTGGGAAAAGTAACATCTTGATTCATGTTTTTCAGAAAAGAAGGCCTAAATGTGCTTGTATTTAAATTTTTATGAGTGGCATTCTTGTTTTTAGGCTGAAAGAGATGCTAGACGTGAAAGCGCTCAGCCACTCGGAGATGAGCCAAAAATGCAGCTGTCAATGAGAGGAGAGACAGGCGACAGCCATGACGCCCTACGTGCCGGATGACTTTGGGAAGACTTTGACAGCCACCCAGGAAGGGAAGTTATTTTCCTTCCTTTTTTCACAAGCTGCCGCATGATTAAAAGCCAAATGAGTGACACTGCTCGACACCCCAAATCAGCCCACTGCATTAATATTTCACACAGATGGCAGCTGTGTATCAAAACAACATGCAGCTAAGGACAAGAGGAGGAGAGAGGAGTTGGAGAAGAGCAAGATCCTTTAGCAATGTGGCTACACTTTTTGATTGAACACAATTTTACACATAAAACTACGAGTGAATGGAAAAATCTGACGTATAGCAAATATGTATGCAGACTTACCCTACATATCTTAAGAGAATTTCCTGTCAATAGAGGTGTTCAATATAAACCAACAGCAAAAAGTAGACTGATATGACGTAATCGCACCATGTTTTTGAGGTACAGGAATTTATTATTTTTATTTATTTATTTTTTGGCGTGCATTTTTGCATCTTAGTATTAATGATAAAAATATCCTGATGTATGAATTTTTTTTGAATGACTAAATGTGTCAAATTAATAGCATTAAGTGATGATCTATGAGATTATTGCAAATGTAAAACATATTGCATAGAGTGCTAAAAGTAAGAAACGTTATTCTTTGCAACAATAAGAAGAGATGATTACATTTTATTTTCTGATACTGACACACAAATGACTCTAACCATAGAGACCTGAATGATCAAGATGTGATAGACATTTTTATTTTTTTTATTACTGTGGTGTAAGGAGTAGAACCTTCGTACTCCAGCTACACCTGATACAAAGCCAATGACAGCAGGTTGGAACAAGTCAATGGGGAGGTCAGGAATTAACTTCATCGCTCTTATCTGGACATTGTTGCGGTGATGAAGGTGGTGGTGGGGGTATAACAGCCATGAAACACAACACAAGCCATCAGCAGTTGAGAGACAGCCTCAATTGGAAATGTCCATATTAGGCAATATGCAAATGCTGTTGATGGTGTTGTAAATTTGGCCGAGGTGACAGCAAACAACATTTCAGCGGCAATGATTAAAGTGTGAATGTTAAAAAAGGAGGGGAGGAGGAGAAGGCGGGTGGTGGGGATAATAATGAGGGGAGCAGAGGAGGGAGGGAGATAACCATCGACTGAACCGGCTTTGCACTAGTCGCTATCCTTGCACTGTTAGGGAGCATGCTGCGGCTTACTCCTTTAACGCTGTGACTAGCTGTCAGTCCTAAACTAAGTCCCTTAAACTTAGAATGGTTGTGTTATGTACGCCATGTTTTAATTTGCATTTCTATTGTCAGAACATTGGAAAAGGTACCAAAATTAGGGTGTTGTACTCTTGGGGCCCTTCCATTGAGGTACTATCACAGAAGAACTGGTACTAAAACTGGAACTAAGTGGGATTCCTGCCTTACAGAAAGGAGTTTGATCCCCTTCCTGTGTGGAGTTGGTTTCCTCCGCGTGTTAAGTACCACAAAAATGTAGGAATAAGATTCACGATCTCACCTTTTCCTTGTTAAACGAAAAATTACCAGTAAAACAAAGAGGTAGATCTAAACTAGTGAAAACCAAGATTTAAAGAAAAGAGAATATTAAATATTGCTTTTAAAAAAAGAATTCCGACTTAGCAAACGTCTCACATCAACTACTCTTTTCGCTTTCATTGACCTACAAGGAGCAGCCACACTTGTCAAACATGCTTTGGGAGAGAAACGTACTTGGTCACAGTACGGATAACTACAAAAAAAATGATATCCACATCACTGAAACACAGAAATAAAGTAGTATAGTAAACGGAGTGTCACCTCTGTCAACTATCCACTAAGGCCACACCTTTGGGGGTTGTACAAGCTAGTTCTTAACTACCAATTGTAACATCATTGTATCCCTAGATGGAAATGAGGCAACATACCAAAACCAACAACCATCAGCCACTGACCTTCCCACCAAAAATGCCCTACCATCATGCCTCTGCACTTACCACTAGATATCATTATCAGGACCTCAAAACACAAGCGGATATTGCACTGAAAAGGTTACAGCTATTCAGCAGCTGAGGAAGGAAGGTCTGAAATAAATAAATATACCATATATTAATAATGAATGAATGGCATTTAGGGCAAGTAGCGAATGGTGTGTGTTGGTGTGCATGTGATTGCATGGGTGGTTTCAACTATAAAAATCAGTTTTCTTCACATACTGGCGTTTTTTGAAAATGTCACAAAACCTGATTTATAGTCTGTCTCCCCAGTACATTATTTGAGCTTGACAATCTTAATCACTCACACTTCCTGCGTAGCCCCAGTCTCACTCTCTGTTTTTTTTTCTCCCCTTTTTCCTTGGCCGTCATGGATTATTGAAATATAAAAATAAGTGGTAGAATGTGCCCCTGGAGCGGTATCAAAATGTCAGGTTTGTACTTACAGGCAGGTGTTGCTAGACAGGGTCAAGGGCTTCAATTATTTGTGTACGTAGAGTCGGGCACTACATGAAAGGTTATGTCACCCCCTGGTTGTTTATTTCTGATCTCCGGAAGGTAACCAATGCAGGGCTCCTCTATAAACTGCACTGATATGAAACTGAGGTAAGTGAATAAGAAAAAATGTCATTTTCTAACTCCGAGTGTGGAAATAGAATGGATTGAACTATTGAACTACAACTTTTGTGAACGATACTGTCCGCGCTCATTTTTTTCTCAGAACACAAAAAAAACATAACAATTTTGTAGCATTTGGTTTTGCGTTTGAAGCTGTTCCATGTCTTTAGGGGTCAGCTCATTGACCATGTCACTTTTTGTGTCTTTTCCTGACAACCTTTTGTATATTGAGATGGACTCGTTGGGGTTAAAGATCATGTAGTGTGTTATCCAATGTCACCCCTCAACCTTGTGATTTGACCTCAAGACATTTAATCTCAAGTCAGTACCATGTAGTGTGAATTATGAAGTGGTCTGATAACTATTTAGTTTGAGTCTGAAACACTGTAAGAAAGTTGGGATTCATTGTCTTGCCCAAGGACAATCATTGTATTTGATGCATGCTCATTATTTTTGTGGCAAATACTGTATTTCCATACACAAGAATATTACACCCAAATGTACAACAGAAGTTTAATTGAAGTAATCACAAAGTACACTTTACTGTACCTCCAGCCCATGTACCAAGTGAATAACCACTAAGAACTTTAAAACCATGTTATAGAATTGGATTGGCTAGATGATAAATTAATATAGTAATAGTAAATGTAGTAATAATTGTTATGTTAAATAAAAATAAGCTTGAAATGCATCTTTGAAGTTAGTGACAGGCATGACAATGGTCAACCTTATTGTCAATCATTTCCCAATTGGAATGATGTAGCATTGTTTGTAATGTCAATTATCTCAAGTCTTTCATCAAAAGAGGCATGTTCAAAAAAGTCAAAGAATGATCAAACAGAATGACAGGAGAGTGTTACTAGAATTGACAATGACAACAAAATTGTAATAGGCTAATTTGTGTCATTTGAAGCTGTCATTTCAGTCAACAGTGTTTTTGGAGACTGCACTTGCATTCAGACAGACGTCCTTGGTCCCTCAGTCCAAAACGTCATTATTAATTTACTTTAAAATTCTACTTTGTGGCAAAAAAGAGACTCAAGAAAGAAATCTGTGATGACTCATTGTTCATTCAGAACACAATCAAAGTGATGTATTGCTGTTTATACCACCCTGAGTTCCGATTGATTGCATGGAAACCTAGTGACATTAATGACAGGTTGGAGTGCAGTTTCACCACAAGTCTCTTCTTCTCTATTCTCCTCCTTCGCCAACGCCCACACAAGTCCTCAGTGCCAATAGAGGAGTCTGTATAAAAAGCCTCAGAGTTATTGGGAGTGATATGAAATTTTCTAAATGTCATTAATTGACACCTTTTTCTGTAGGAGCTGTCAGTGAGGAGACAGAAAGGTCACAGCTCTGGGGGTGAGATATATATATGAACCTCCCTTCCTGCCAGTCCAGTGAGTTATGGCTGTCGTTAACGCAAGGGAATGGATGGAGGAGCCGCTTCTGAAAGCCTCTATCGATCCTCTTCCTGCTCCAGAGGAATCAAAGGACCTAAATGTGGCACAGGGTTTCCTGGATAGACACAAAAGGGCAGTTATGCAGGTTACCCTCAACAATCCCATTGTATTTTTAACAATTATTTAGGAAGTCTGAAGTATGGCCAAACTTTAGTATCTTATGCATCTTGTAGTGCGTGTTTTTATTCAATACAGATCTTTTGTTGTAATATTTTACCATGTTTTTTATATTATTGTTGTAAATTGTTTATTTGTCAAATTTGTATGTTAACATCTGTGATTGCTGGAGCTTATACTATTGTATTGTATTAAATTATGTTCGGCGTTAGTGGGTAGGAGATGTTGCATTGAAATGATATTGCTCTGATCTCGTGTTTATGAGCACCAGTAAAAGGTTTATGCCTTTACCACATTCATTCAATAAAAATAATTTTATCAATGATTTATAGATGCATTTGTGTAAAATTGTTGAAGAATAGCCATTTATTTCAATATCATATACTCATCCAAAAACTTGTCTGTCCACTACTGCTGCCCGATGTGGACAAACTGAGCACTGCAGAAGAGAAGTACAAGCATGTTTCTGTTTGGGCACACATTCTGGCTTGAATGTTTATGGCTTTTATGAACTAAAACAATGCTGTTTCATTTTTCTTTTCAAAGTGAAATGAGACCTCTTTCCAACTGGGTTTATTCATAGGGCAACACCATGCTCTACAGAGGAGAATGAAATGTGGGATTCAATTTTCTCCACCAGATGTCACCAAAAAGGACCAAGAACCACTCACTTTTACATTACCCATTGAGAAATATTTTTCTAATGCACTAAAAACTATACTGTACTATAAATGCAAAAACAAATCAAGGACAAGATGATGTGCTGCTGCTAATCATTTTCAATTGTGATTCTCAAACCCACCACCTCAGAAAATATTTAGCTGTATATTGTCTTTATGACAGTACAATACTGAAGTGTTGGTCTGTTTACCGACACTTCCTACACTGGCATTTTTTTTCTAATATGAATGTTGAATGTTACTTTGACTTTTACCCATTTTGCCATCAAGTGACCTGATCAAATACAGTATGTGCCTTTTGAAGTCACATGGAACCACGTTTAAAGCATTGTTGTCAAATATGTTTCATCTGCTGACCACCACAGCTTTAAAGATAAAGATCTATACAGAAAGGCTAGAAAAAAAAAGAATAAATACTCAGCTCAACTGTTATACTTTAATGGTTGCTTCATCTTCAAAAAAATCTCACAAGCAGCACTAAAGACAACCAGCGTACCATTACTGTTCTAGAGAAAAAGTTGCCAAAACTGTCTAGGTATGAATCATTGTCAAATGTATGACCCAGTGTAGCCCATGGGTCTATGTTGTTCTGACAAGGAGAGAACATGACGAGTTTCACAAAGTCAAAACTGCTGAGCTGTTTTATAGCACCGACCCACCACTGTCATAATCAATCTCAGCTTGACTTCCCACAATGTCCTTGTATTCCTATATTGTAATATTTAATTAATTTAACATTTGTTGTAGGTGATTTAGATCATCTGCCTTGTGAAAAGTTACACATAGTAACTCATCTAAGGAGTAAAGGATTCATTGTAAAAATAGAACTATTGGAAATTGCTTCCCAAAAAACAGTTTTGCATTTTTACCTTTAAATATTGTAATAAATGTAGAGCTAGCATTCAATCATTTAATCAAGTGTATGAATACACTGTGTACTTTTAGATGAGAAAAATACAATTCTCTGTGTTTCACACAAATTAAAACCATCATCTTTATAGTCATATCATTATTAATAACATTTGCACATAGCTTGTACTGCAGAGCAACATGATACAACATGTGGATTAGTATTCAATGCAAAGAGTTAATGCTCTAAACATGTGCCAGCTGTTGTGTATATAATGTGAACAAGTAATCTTTTTTGTGGTGCTGAAGAAGGCCATGGCTGATAATTCAAACTAGATACTGAGGGAAGGTACACCTCTTACAGCTTCAAGCCCCACTCTCAGTCTCCACTTCTTGACAGGCTGCAAGGGAAAGATGGTTAATTTCTGACTGAATATTATGCTACATAACCACTTGGCATTTAAACTGAAAAATGGCTTTCTGCTTCGCCTGTCGCCACTGCTGTTTCCCCTCCAGAATGAGAGAGGTGGATGGGGGTGTAAGAGGAGAATGATGGAGGAAAAAAGGGGAGAGTGGAGGGAAGGTTAGGGGAAGGAGAGCACCAAATAGAAGAGACTCAGCACTGTTATATTTTGTTCTGACAACCTAACATTACCAAACCTAATCAATTTGTAATGTGGGGGTCATGAATAATTACACAGTAAAGCAGGCACCCAAAGTTTGCCAAATGGATGGCACCCAACCTAAACAGGAGTGTTTTTCTAAACCTTAAATCTCATTATAGTGTGGGACTGTCTGAAGAGGAAGAAAATGTTGAATCACTTCCTGCCATGTTAACATATAGCTTCTGTGGTTCTCTGGCCCAGAACAAAGTTGGAAGAGTAAGCAGTAGATGGAGTTGAAAGGCCATCATAAACCATACATCATAAATAGACTATATTCAAAAGTAAGTGGTATTTATTCAAATGTGATTGCTCTAAAGTACTGTAACTGACATGGTGTATTTATTCTTTTCTTCTTGATTAACTGTGGCTATGGAGGAGATGTACTTGTGTGTTTGCAATGCATTGGACACTGCTAAAAAAGTTAGAACATTTAAGTGTGGTCCCAGTATATCTTGTAATTAAACTAAAAGCTCACTTGTATATTATTTATAATTTGGCATCATGTTGTAGGTTGTAGATGAAAGTTGTTAAAATATTGTGTAATCATATCCTATGTCCGTTAGGGTATAACTGTCTAACTTTGAAACATATTTTATTGCATTAATACCTTTGGAATTAACTGGCTATCTTAATGGAAATGCAAACATGACCAATACATACTTGCTGCAGCGTAATTTAGTTCTGGGTTACGATTGAACCAAGCTGCACTATATGGTGGCCACATCAGTGTGGTTACATATGTTAAAGTGTGCACTAATGTGTTTGTGTGTGCATGTGTGTGAGTTCTTTGGGCGTCCAGGCAGTTACACAGAGGGTAATTCGTCTGATCAGGTTGATTGGTCTCCAGCAAATAAGTCACTACAAGATTAGAGGGGTAATTCCTGGGCCAGAACAGAAGCTGGAAGTGCTAATCAATGGAGCTGCCTCACTGACGAGACAACATTTTGGCTGCTTGACCACTAATATATGAGTGGTGTAGGCCTGGTGAGCACACAGTGGATTGTATTCTTTTACACATTACACATTTTTGTTCACACATACCAGCACAAATCTGCCCTATGTAGTTCCGATTCTATGTGCGTGTTGTGCATTTATGTGTGATGAGTGCTTGGCACTTGACAGTTTGAACTCCTATCCAGCGTAATGTGTGATTAATGAGGCTAGTTTATTGTAGGTACCAATAGCAAGTGAGTAAAGGGAGGAGAGAGTGGGCTTCAGAGTCACAGGACCGGGACAATATTGACATCTCCATTATTTAGTGAGCGAACGTAGCAGCCAAAGGACTGCTGATTAGAAAACAATAAATGCTGTTATTGGTGATCAGGGCCTCAGCAGGACATTGCAAATGCATGTCCCAGCCTTTCTAATTACTGCAACCACTGTGCACTGGACAGTGATAAACCAAACGCTACACCAGTTGTCTAGATAAAAGAGCTAGCAAGATAAACAGTATATTAGATATGTTTTCAGCACAGCTTTTGTTTAGCTGAATATTTTCTTGCATATTGCAAATCCAAAATCATCTTTGGTTTCCAGTAAAGCGGTGTACAACTCCTGGAACATTTGGAATGTAACTTACAGCAGTGTCAGACATTTTTTTCTTTGAGACCAGTTTCTGTGCAGTATGTACATATAGTCAAAAGTGTCTAGAATAACATGTAGCATTAGACAAGCTCAGAGTGGAGTCAAATTGAAAAGAAGACAGAAAGTAGTCATCTTGTTGGAATTATGTCGGCCTGGATAGAGAATCAGAAATATCAGCACCCAACTTTAGCTGCTCCCCTCACTCGCTGTCAGAATTTATGTGTCTGTTAATATGAAGTGACAGCGCTGTCCTTGACTCTAACACCTGTCAGTGGCTTGTGAGCAGCGGGGCACCTCACATGCTCCAAACTGGGATATAAAAATACACCGTCTTGACACCGCAATAAGCCACTAATCAGATGGCATGTGTCACCGTTGCAAGGGTAGATGGGACCAAGTGGACCGATGCATGCTGAGTCGACAGTTACATGTCACAGAAATATATTTTTACACTCTTTATAGCAATCATTGTCAGTTTTGTTTTACCCAACCCCTCTCTTCTAGGATTTTTTATGTTGTTTTATTATTGCTTTTTATTGCAATCAATAATATGACCTTGCCTCCTTGTAGCACCAACCACATAAACTTGCAATGATCATAATTTACCATGTGTAAAGATTAAGGCATTCACGGTTACATGCGTGTTAAACATTCTGAAGCTGGTTTAATTTAAAGCATAGCTCTAATTTTCATATTTGGCTTATATTGTTTATTTTATATTATAAACAGTATTTAAAAAAACAGACTTATTACTTATTAAAATGAAGTTATGTAGTGTCTAGTAGTTTTGGATTTTGAGAAGATTCAACTCTAGAATGTTTTTGTACTAAAACTATGGCATTCCGCTTTTTGAAGAATCATCGACACGTATGGATGACGTGGGTATTCATTGTATGACAAAATAGCCCAGTGGATACACAAGACAAAAAAGGTTGGGAACCACTGCACTAGATCACTGTAGGTGCGCATTGAGATCATAAGAATTTGCAAAGTGGGACCCAAAGGAGCACATTTGTAGGTATTACACAGCTACAGCTTTAGGGATGCTCTGGAAATGAATCAGAGCCCTAAGTCGTACCACAAAGTGGCTCAAAGTAGTTCATGTTATCACTGCAACCACTATTGGATTTAGATCTCATCCTACAGTTTAGGTAAGGTTATTATTATTTATTTGCAGTTGCATGTTACTATTCTAGGTTCTGCTACTGAAAATGTCAATTTTGTCTAGAGCAAAATGTCAAAGTCAAACCATTAGTCCACAGCTCTGTAAATTATCTTTTTCTTCTTTAAAGTTTTCGACCAAAGTGTTACCCTTCTCATCTGTCAGTGACAGCCAGCTGCATCGCTCTCCCTGTTTCTCTTAAACCAAAAGCATTGCTTTGCGATGAAACTTGATGACACCTCAGAGCTGTGAATTTACTTTATTTTAAATATGTTCAAAGAAAGGAATCATCCGAGTGACAGGAAGAGAGTGGGTGAAGAGATTTGAGGCTGGCAGAGGTTTATTTTTGCTGGCTGAGAGCAAAATCAGATGAAGGCTGGCACTTAAGAGAGCTTTAGAGGTGACTGGAGAGGTGAAGTATGGATGACAAATATATATAGCTAAAGAACTGACCTCTGACACAATACACTTACAGCCTCTTCAGCTCAATCATTTTAATGTTTACTCTCTTAACAAATTTGTTGCAAACTAGGTTTGTTGATGGTGTTACTGTTTAAATGTGTTTTTTATGAAGATTAAATAATCATTATACAGGCATGAGTGATTGCAATAGTAAAAACATTTTTAAGCTAACCTGTCAAACTAGTCAAACAAGAGCTCACCTGTTTACTCACTTGCTGAGACAATTGATAATAGTAGTTGTTTTAGGCTGCTCAGAGAAAACTGTAGTAGTACTTCACAGACATAACACAATGTGTTAATAGTAATGGAAGCAATGCTCTTGTGTAAGTCAGCGACAGTGTGAGGACGACTGACAGTATCCCCACCACCCAGTTGTCCATATGGGTGGGCGGCCTCTCACAACTGACGAAGCATCCGCCTGAAATCGCCCATCTGCAACTTTGCAGGTGTTCCCAATGATTATATTATTAGCTCTAGCTGCTGATTTCTGATTTTTTTTACGAGGTTTTAGCATCCAAAGCCTTTGAGTCTGGGTGGAGTAGGGACATAAAATATATACAGGCCTGGCAGCGCCATCTGCTTCAAAGATCTGCCACAAAATTTGTGTAGAACAGGTCAGAAAAAATTTACTTCAGGAAATGTTTGTATGCGGCAGGTTTTTGCCAAGTGTTTAAATTGGAATTGTGTATATATTTATGTGTATGACTTCAGACTGCAGAATTAACATGTATTATACCTTATACAATCTGTACTCTAAATTATTCTGTTTGTCTTTTACTTTTTATGTAGTCAGCGTCTTCTGACCTTCTCATCACAGGTTTCATGCAGTGATGTACAGTGTGTGCTTTTTATGTAGTGTTCATAGCTGAACAGGGTTACTTCAATAATGACACCGGTTATTGGTAACAACAACAAATACATTTGCCAGAATGCTTCACTTCAATATTGACCAACACACACTCATATTTGTGTACATATTACCACTGCTACTGTTTTATGTAGTAACTCAAAACATTAGAAAAAGATCAAACTAAACAACCATTTAAAAAAAATTAAGGCTATCTGTCTTGTAGTCAGTTTTTTTTATTTTTTTTATTTTATTGCTATAAAGAATAAGCAAAATTTTGTTTGTCTTTTCTCCAAACTGGAGTGTAAATAAAACTGGATAAAAAGTAGTAAAAAAATGTATAGAACTTTATTATATTTTAAACATGTGCAATCCTCAAATCTGTTTTGTGTTTCTGCTTTGTGTACATACAGTCGTAGCAGTACTACAACCACAGTGTGTGAGACTTACTTTTTGGGAACTCTGAATGCAGCTTCTCTCCAAATCTGTCTGTGTCTGTCTGAATCTCTTACTCTCCATGTCTCTCCGTCTCTCACATCCAGACGCCGTGGAAGTGTGCCGGCAGACAGCAGCTCAGCTCTGTTCCGTTGTCATGTGCTATCATGGGGGGGAATCTCTGGGGATCCCGTGTTCACATCACAACCCTACCACACATTCGACAAGCGTGCCTTGTTTGTACACACAAAAGTGCTTGTCATTTTTATTGTTTGCTGTTGTTTCTTCACAAGTGATGTTCAGTGCCTTCCCCATTTGATTCCTTTTCATTCTGTCGCCTGGTTGTGCTGTCTCTCTGTGCTTTGCCGTCCTTCCCATCTGCTTCAAATTCAACCTCATGATGATTTCACCTTCCTTTTTGTCAGTGCTTGCCTTTGACTGAGGTGGCAGGCTCGGATGTTTGGTAATGGCCACTTAGAGTAATCAATGGGCCTCTTTGAAGTTGTGAGATGAAAGAGGAGTTTGACAGCTAATGTGTGCCTGTCCCGTGACGTGAACAGCATGGCAATGCCCGTACGCTTTGAACACACAAGGATGGGATGCATCAGGTTGGATTTATCCCACACTGAAGACTCACCTCTGCTGCAGAGCTAGCACAATGGCAAGTGGCAGTTGCTCTTTCACTGTCCTCCTCACAGCCGCACAGCCACACACATCAACACTGACTTTTTGGTCTCCTCCTCTCTCATCTTCCACCTTTTTCTCTTTCACCCAAGCTGTTTTATATATCTGTCACATCGGCATACCTCCGATGAAGCCCGTGCCAGCTCCCATTCCACGCTCTCCCTCAGAAATGTGTTCAAGTAAACATTTCACGCTTGCTTATGCTAAAGGGAAGTGGCAGCGGCAGGTATGTGACAGGCACAGGATTGTCTCTGCCCAGGGCTGCTATTGACAAAGCAAGCCTCCTCTTTCTATGCTCTTCCTTTATCCTCTGAATTATGGATATGTGTGATTTGATGACAACATTTGATGATGAATAACTTCTATTTATCAAAATGCTCAAAGAGGACACCCCCAGTAAAGGAAAAACAAAGCAACTATGCTCCTAATTGTAATGTAAATGATTTGTGCTAAAATGAAAATGAGCGTAGCGGGAGGGGTGTGCTATATGCAGCTGTTGCATTTGACTCACTGTGCAATCAGTGCTCAGTGTCCCGATATGCTCAAAGAAGGCAACTGAAGCTTGTCTTTTGAAGCAAAGGAGCAAAAAAGGGGGAAAAGGAAAACATTTACAGAAGGGGATCATTTCCCATGACCACCAGTGCCCGTTTAACATGCTCCATGGTGGTCCCAGCTCATGCTAAGAAGGAGAAAGGGGCGGGGTAGGCCCTTTACACATACACAGAAGCACACACATAATAATTGGATGGTGGACTATATACAGGAAGTGATTGAGAGTCAGTGTGCTGTTAACTCACCACAGAGCTGTTTGATGTGGTGCTGGTCATATTCCCGGGACCCTTAGTCTGGAGTTAGATTGCAGATTTTTTTTATGTTTTGCTTTTCAAGATTTGCAAAGTAAACCTATGTTATGTTGAAATATGTAATGATGCAGTTTGTTGTAGTAAAACATTTATGAAATGAGTTCAAGTCCTTATGAAAACGTAAACATGGGGTTGTGCAAACTGGGCAAAAATTGTTTTGGGGTAATTTGGTAGAAAGAAAACATAATTCCACCTTCTGGTAATTGGAGAATAAAAAGCATTCTCATCCTTGAAACCCCACTTTTCTTCACTTTGAGTGCCATTAATTTTCCTTTTATACTATATGTATTTCATAAAAGATCTTTTCTTATTTCTCTCTCTACTGTGTTTTCTCATGCTTTTCCTTCATCATTAAATCATTTCCTGAATCCTTTATCCCTTTATTCTTTCACATAACCCTTTATTGTTTTCTTTCTCCATTCTTCCCTTTGTCATTATTTCCCTTTGCTCACACACTCAGGTTTGTGGTGTCTTGTAGCATTACCCTACCACAGTTCATGCTTCTCTAACTTAAAACACATGCAGGGCATTCACACACACTGTAGTCACCTCTGTTCTTCTCACTGACAGTAGAAGCAGCAGGAGCCTATGGTCAGACCTGGCCCCGGTTACAATCGTGTGATCTCAGAGTGACATCATCAGCACTGCTGAACTTCCTGTCCAACTCATTTATTGGTAATGATGTAATTTCAGTTTAAGATCAAACAAATAAAAGAAACGTAAAGTAAACTTAAGATGTTCATTATTACAGCAGATGAAAAAATATTGTTAAATGTTTCCTAAATATTCAAACCGTATAGAACTGCAAAACCTTATGTGGCAGGTGTGAGTTGTCAGGTGATCATGTCATGTGACCAATGCCTTAATGTCACCGGGTACACAGGCTTACTTCCTCTTCCTGTGTACACATGGCTCTCTCTGGTGACCCAAACAAACCTGTTTTTATTAATTGAAGTTGCAACCTTGTAAAATAAATAAATGAGATTCTATTTTATTGTATTGTATTTTGTTTGAAAGGGTCTCTTTTAGTCTATGTTATTGTCCATGGGCCAGGTATGAATGTTTTAAACTGCACTGTAAAAAAAAAATCCTAATTTTACAGAAAATAACTGTAAATTTTTTAGAGTATTTTTCTGTTATTTTTAATTACATTCAAAACTCTGTAAAATTACAAACAATATCTGTAAATTAATGAATTGTCTGTTAATTTAAGGATTATATCAGTAATGTCAAATTACAGTAATGTTTATTTTTTATACAGTACAATTACTGTATTATTTATACAGTATTTTTCTGTTTTCTTAAATTACGTATAAAGTAGTGTAAAATTACAATAATAAAGTGTAATTAAATGTGTAGCTCATTATATTAAAGGTTTATATCCATACTAATAATCTAACATATTTCCTTGTTATTTTAAAGTAAATATTTTTTTTTATATAGTACAATTACTGTATTATTTATACAGTGTTTTTCTGTTTTCTTAAATTACATACAAAGTTGTGTAAAATTTGAATAAAAATGTGTAGCTCATTATATTAAAGGTTTATATCCAGTTTAGATTAAGACAGGATTAGACCTTAGTTTAATTAGGGCATGCGATTAGCTTTTAAAAATGTGCCTTAGATAAAAAAAAAATACATTATGTGTGCATCTTGAGACAAAACAATGGCACTGACATATTTTAAGACATGTCAGTGCAAGTTGCTTTCAGGTAAAACAGCTCAAACATGCATTTTAGTCTGAGACTACAGGCTTAATGATTGGTTATTCTGAGTGTGATCCAGGAATCTGGCCAATAACAACTATGCGCCTTTACAGTTCAAATTTGAATACGTCAGTTGGAGTGAGTGAGTGAGTGAGTGAGTGAGTGAGTGAGTGAGTGAGGGCGGGCGCTGCTGCTCGGAATATTCAGTATTAACTTACTTCTGTTCTGTGGCTTTTTATATTGTTTAAACATGGATTGGTTTACATCGGACTGCTACATTTTTTATTTTGAGCGAGTTGCAGGATGTAAGTGAAGAACAAACACGGAAGATGGACAACGATTTTTTTTTAACAAGGCGTAAAGGACATAATGCAATCTGCCGAAGGTAACGTTAAATAACTTTTTATTTTATAAAAAAAATCTGCTAGCGTTACATCAAAATATAGTGTGTTAAGTTGATAATCTAAACGCGATTACATATTTCAATGTAGTATGCTAATATTATGTGTTGTTTGCATGTGTAAATATTGTCAGCTAACAGTTATTTAGATTAGCATAGGAGCTTTACAATGAGTGAAATGAGAACATTGTCTTTTTAGACAGAGAGGAACTCGAACCATAACGTTACTCCTTGACTCTAGAAGAATCTGCAAACTAGGTTTTGAATCTACTGTTGATGGCGGGATATAGGCCCATATAGTTGCATGTGTGTGACTCGCGCTAGCCTAGCCGGTGCTAGGCTAGCGCGAGTCAATAGATCCCTGTAGCCTGCCATTAAAACAGTTTTACCCACTCCACAGTACACCAAAAGCAAATCGATTATAACGCCAGACTACCGATGTAAATGTCTGTTGAGAGAATAATGTTAGAACTCAAACTACACTTGCATCTCAATGTTTGCATTACATTTACTGGAACTAGTTTCTCAGCAGCGGCGGAATTATACTTTGCTCCGGTTAGTACTGCGCCGGAAAGTAAACAGAACAGAAGCGCACTACAGTAGGTTGCCTAGGTAACTTAATATCACTCCTCCGCTGCTGTAGACTGTGCTAATAAATACAGGGAACACAGTCTAACTATTACAATGTGATGCAAGGTTACACTGGCCCTCCAGGAGTTTGGCACATTCTCCCAAATAATTTACTCACCCTCATGTTATTCCAAACATTTATGCATTTTGATTGCCAACATTCTTCAAAAATATCTACTTTTAATGCTTGACAAAATAGAAATTTCAGGTTTGAAAAGACATGATGGTGAGTAAATGATGACAGAATATACATTTTTGGGTGAACTATCTCCAGTAGTTTAATAATTGCACTCAAGGAGATTAGACCTTCTTTTTTTTTTTTAACGCATAA
Source organism: Perccottus glenii (assembly GCA_024416835.2). Classification (NCBI taxonomy): domain Eukaryota; kingdom Metazoa; phylum Chordata; class Actinopteri; order Gobiiformes; family Odontobutidae; genus Perccottus; species Perccottus glenii. The sequence goes on from CM044548.2 coordinate 6,498,518, forward strand.
TCATCATCAATCCTTTATTGAGAAAATTGAGAGAAATAATCCATTGTTGTTGTGAATCTACATGTTCCTTCTTTTGGTGATGCACATTTTTGTCACATCAGACACAAGTTTTAGATACCAGACAAAACAGAAGACAAACAGACAATTTAAATACAATTTATTAAGCTTGTTTAAAGGAAACAAAAATAATTTAAATCATCCTTTTAAGAGAATCATAGTGTGTTTTTTTTTCCTCCCAGATGCACCAAGGATCCAGTTGATTACTGGCCGTTTGCAGGATTGCTGTGACGCTGCTGAGTCTTGAACGCGGATTGACAACAGACCCGGAAGAGAATACAATGCTGAATAACGTTTTTTTGGACAAAACTTTATTTTCGATGCTTCAAAAATTCTAACTAACCCACTGATGTCACATGGACTACTTTGATGATGTCTTTATTACCTTTCTGGACATGGACAGTATACCGTACATACATTTTCAATGGAGGGACAGAAAACTCTCGGACTAAATCTAAAATATCTTAAACTGTGTTCCAAAGATGAACGGAGGTCTTATGGGCTTGGAACGACATGAGGGTGAGTCATTAATGACATAATTTTCATTTTTGGGTGAACTAACCCTTTAATGTTTAGAATCAATAGTGGTGTGAAATCTTGTATGTATCAGTTTTGTGTAGAGTATGTTTAGAAAATTTCACTTTAATCCTAAAGTGTGAGAATTTGATAACTGTTCTATAACTACTAGTTAAAACGTTGTATTTAATTTGAGATATATACTGTAATTTATCAACTGAATCATTCCATTTAATTTAGATTATATGTTTACGGAAATGATTTAAATCCGTTTAATACAGTTTTTTTTTTTACAGACTTATTTTGTCTTCCAAAAATAAAACTGTTAATGTACAACCTTGAGCACGTCTTGACAAGTTATTGAATGTGTTTGATCGTTATATATATATATATATATATATATACATATATATATATTTAGCAAAGGTCTGTTAAATAACAGTGTTTGTCATTAGAACCTTTAGTGCTGTCACTTTATTGAAGGTGTTTGATTGTAATAATTTAGGAAATACCTGTAAAATAACAGCGTTTTTCCATAAAACTATTAGTGCATCACTTTATTGAAGGTGTTTGACTGTAATAATTTAGGAAATACCTGTAAAATAACAGCGTTTTCCCATAAAACTATTAGTGCATCACTTTTATTGAAGGTGTTTGGTCATTACAATCTAGGAAAAATCCATAAAATAACAGTTTTACACTGTAAAAAAAACCGTAAAAAACGGTCAAATGACTGGCAGCTACGGCTGCCAAACGTAAAATTAAAGTATTTGCACTTTATTGGATTTAAGATATTTTACTTTAATTTTACGGTTTTTGTTTGGCAGCCATAGCTGCCAGTCATTTGACCGTTTTTTTACGGGTTTTTTTTTTACAGTGTGTATTACACTGTATTTTCTTACACATTTTATTAATTGCACTGTTTATTTACAAGAACGGTGCTATTTGCAGTTTTACCTTTTAATCTTTTATACACGTAGAGTAGAAGTGTTCTGCAGTTGGAGGGGGTTGGTGATTAAATAGCTGCTGGTGGTGGAAGTCCACTTTAGGTGGTGATATTATTTGAGGTTGCAGTTGCACTTGTATTGGGTGTTTTCTGTTGTGGGAAATGGTTAATGTTGTGTTTTAACTTTGTTTCCTTCGTTTCCTTCTTCAAGAGTAGTTTTCCTCCATCACTACTACTGTAGTCTTTTTGAGGGAAGATTTACGACTGTGTTGCCCACCCCTGAATTGTTTACATTTAACATCATCTGAAAAACAGAACCACGACTGGAAGTCTCTGATTATCTTTAGGGTCAATTTTACCCCATTCTATGTTTAGCGTCAAATACATGCATGACATTTATTTTGCTTTATGCTTAATGACTATTGTAATGACTAATTTACTGAGGATAACTGGGTAGACATAAATTTCTGACGTTCCTGTACAAATTTCTGTTCCTACGAAATCGGTGCTCCTTGGGGTAAATTTGACCCCAGACATTTTTAGCTGTATAATACTATGGGGAAGAGGCAAACATAATCCCAACAAGAACATTTATAAAAAAAAGGTTTCAGAACAATTCATTTGACATAATCAGAGTGTGGCTGATATGAAGAAACAAACCGCTGTAACAGTTTTTGCAAAGTCAATCTCCGAATAAAAGGAACTTTAACTAACACTAATTTAAAAAATAAAACACGAACATTGTCCGATGAAAACAGCATGTATGTATCTAGGATATGCCAAAGCCTGTAGGAATTAAGCACAAACATATTTTCCTTCTAAAAAATTCTTTAGTGCCACATTTTTTATTGTTTCCAAAAGACATTAGCATCAATGCTATGCCATGTTGATAACAAAGAGGAAGCTTGTTTCATTTGTCAAATGGTGAGCCCAAGGGTTGGCTTGGCACAATTCAAGATGGATTTACCTGAGTTTGGAAACTCCCAATCCTCACGAGAATCCAGTTGCAGCACAAGGTTAATACTCTATAGCTTGTTTTTTTTTTTAAATAATACATTTATATAGAATAGATTTCTTAATAAGAAGAATTATGCTTCAAGTACTCCCATTAAGCTGCAAATGCAATGAGACTTCTGACTTGACTTAGGACCAAAAGACTTGGACTTGACTTGGACTCATGGCCAAAGACTTGAGACTTGATTGGACTTGCAAAAAAAGACTTGTGGACATCTCTGTTATAAGAAGGGCATGAGCAGACTGTAAAGGGCATTTAGGTAGTTTTATCCTTCAAACATTAAAAACATGTTGGAATCAGAAAAACAGGATTTCTTTGGGGATATTTGATATGCCCAGCTGTCTCGGCAGACATTGTATAAGAGTAAAATATTTGCATAAAAGACATATGCTGCACATTGAGCCTGTAATCATGCACAATGAATGAAACATGCAGCTATAGTCCTTACAAAAGAAAAGAGATCTGAACAGAAATAGGAAAGATCAGTTTTTTTTTTCTTTTTCTTACTGTCTAAGGCTTAAATTGTTTTGGCAAAAGAAAAATACCAATCTGCTTCTTTGGCCACAGAGTCATATATGAGAGCAACTCCCCATTGTGACAAGGATTCTTTTAGTATCAGGACAGACTTGGAGCAGAAAGTTCTTCCATGTAACTCCTGTTCTTAGCCCTGTCTGTTTGTGTTTGACAGGTAGAATCTATTGCCAGGATGCACGCCATTTACTGTTAATCCATAAAAAGTACTAAGGCTCTTATCCCAAACACTGGTATCAAAAAAAAAATAATAAAAAAGAGACACTTGTGCATTTTCTCGCTAAGGTTAAATCCAGAGAGAAGAGCTCAATTGTGTGCTGGAATATCTGTATAAATAAAGCAGGAGAGTTTATTCAGCGGACACTTTTGGGGTTTTCTTGGCTGTTCTTAATCAGGGCTCACTAAGTCGATGGTCTGATCCAGATTCGTTTCCCCCCCCCCTCTCGTTGGTAAGCTCCTCTGTGTAAAATATCTCTGCACCAGTAACACCACAAAGGCTTACTTATCTGGGCATTACCTATTAAAGGTTTAAACTCCCTCGCCTCTGATAAACACTGCCTATAAGGCCTTTATCTCCCGGCGGCCTTATCACACTCTTGAAGGTCCTTCTCCCCAGGCGCAGTAATTTGTTTAATTAAAGTGTCATTTTGGGAGAAAAAATATAGCCACGAGATGCAAAGAAGTTTACCCGTGCCGCTCTAATGGAAGCTTCCACCATTTGTCTGTCTGCCTTCATTCCTTTTCTTCATCCACTTCTTAGGGTTAGATTAACTCAATGGTGCTCTTTTAATCAGATATTTTCAGACTGTAGCAACTGGAAAAGAACAAAAAAACAAACTCAAAACTACAGTAAACCCCCCCTTCCTCCCCTTTCAACCCTGCTATCTAAATGGAGCCCTGAGAGGATTGGCTTTTCCGGCCTCGGAGCTTGTGTTGTCAGCACTTTGGGCGATTTGTGTGTGATTTCATTAGGCGCCAAAATAACAGGCAGATGAGGAGGAAAATAGTGTATGCAAAGTGTCGCTGCATATTGCCGGCTACAGTATGTGCTCTTAACAATCACTGTCTCTCGGGAGAACATAAACCATTCCATCACTGTGCCCATTGTGCAGACAAACAGTTGTTAGGCTTTGGATAAATGCTGAGAGGACGCACAGCAGCGACTAAGGATAACTATTTCAAAAGTTCAATGGACGACTTCAGACAGATACTCCATCAAAGCTTATCAAAAGAGTTTTAAAATGACTGATTATGGTTACATATGAGAAACTCCAAACGACACAAGCACATCTGATATCAACGCACAGTACATCGTTTCTGATGGGGTTGAACTATTGTTTCAAGAGATATCTTTAGAGAACACAAAGACTTTGTGCACTAGGACTGCTTTTGCACATTTTTCTTAATTTGTGCATTTCGGTACAGGTTGTGTCCGTACGGCACAGTTTGGTAAACCCTGAAAACAATTGACAATGACTGTATCTCACAAGAACAAGACATGCTTTATTTGAGAAAACATTGCCCTTTTCTGTTCTTACTTTTGATTCTCCGTTTGACCAAGTAAACACTATCATCAAGTCAGCAGACTGCGGCATTTAGCATTACCTTTTAGCTACCATACCACACAGTTGGAATCAAAAACTCAGGGTTACCGAAATAGTTTGATTTGCCATATTTGAAGTGCTTTTTAACCCCTTTGAAAATCAAAACAGACACATAGTCACCTGATCATTCCAGTGGAAACAAGGTATTTGAAATTGCTAAGCTTTTTTCCAAAGGAGCTATAGGAGTCCAATTGATAATGTTTAGCAAAGCTAGAGGGATCCAGTGCACCCTTAGGAAACTTAGGCAAACAGTGTGAATATATTAAAACCACACCCAGAGAATCTGCACTGGCTACGGATCCAAATCAGGACCTCCTGGCTCCTAACATGCCATAACTACTTGTCTATTGGTAACTTTTGAAATATTAAGCCCCAAACTTTCTAATCTCCAAATAGAGATTTTCTTTGGAAACTGAAGAATGTTTACTTTCAAGAGTGTGTTCCAAAGCAGTATTAGTATTTCCAGCTTCGGAGAGGTTTGTTCAGCTGATCCATGTCTCCGGTCTGCCGAAAAAATACTGCCATAGAACAACTTCTAGTTCTCTAGACAGCACTCATGCACACACACTCTACTGCAGGTAATAAAAGCACCACTTACAGCATTCTGTCAAAAATAGTGGAATATCTCTTTCATAAACAGATATTGCTGATCTATAATTCAGTGCAATGTATCAATTGGCTGCTTTAATACAAGATCAAAGAATGTTGGCTAAAAATAACTGCAACATGTCCTGACTGCCTCTTCGGCCTGAGCCTGCACACCTGGTATTCTTGCATCACAAACCAGGGTCAGTAATTATATTTTTTGCCTTTTTTGGACCATGGCTACCAAATAGTGACAACAACATGCTCAGCTGTGTCGACGCATCCTCCTGTGAATCAGCGACAGGGTGAAAGATTTATGAGCTGTTACATACAGACACAGAGGTAAGCTGTTTTCAAAAGGGGGAAAGAGAAAGGAAAAAATGAAAAAAAAAAAACAGAGGGGAGATACAGAAAGATCAAATGGCAGCTCGTGATAGCGTATGAAAAACGACTTGACACGCTCGTAAATTAATGGCAGAGAGGAAGGTTGTCATTATCCACACAGGGGCCCCGGGACAGAAAGGTGTGGCGTCCAGATGGTAGGGGAGAGATAGCTCTGGCCAACTTTGAGTAATTGATGACTTAAAAATAAACCGCTGGTGTTCATCTTGGGAGGGATGGAAGAAAGATTGCCCCGGCAACACAAACATGTAACATCCAGGTCAAGACCGCAGACACGGCTTCTTTGTAAAAGTTTGAACAACAAAACCTTTGGAGGAAATGGGCCACAGAGGAGGCTTCAGTTGACTTCTCTCAAATCAGTCACACACCTTGTACGACACAGTCTGCAAAAGACCCCATAAACACCTGCTTTGGGGAGCAGTGGACATAGCAACCAGATTTTATTGATTGGCTTTTAAATTGATTTTGTAGGTTAATATTGTAGGTTTACCAGGTTTATAAGGTCCAAGCTACAAGCAAAAATTTCAAAAAACATAGAGAATAAACACTGCTATTAATCCAATCCTAATGACGCTGACTAAAAGCACAACTGATGAAGTGAGTGTGAATTCCATATGTTGCAGTAATCCCATTAATTTTTGACAAAACACTTAAGGCAAAAAGGTTTTCCATTTCATAAACTACATATTAATAATTGAACAGACTGACCATGTGAAAACTGATTCTAAACTGGCCTCCTGTTATGAGGCCGGTTTCTGTATATCTCTAGAGATATAAGCTCAGTTCTCCTACCAGTTGATCTCAGAGATAAAGTCTTTTGGAATTAGTGACGAAACGTATTCACCTTGAAAACTGAGTCCAGACGCTTTTACTTTAACCTTATTTTTCATGTTTAAAAAAGAATTCTTGCCACCCACATAGTTCGAACAAACATTCATTCTAAAGTTGATCCCATTGGTTCAAGTCCTGCAGGAATAATCTCTTTCCGTGTTAATAATAATACATGCATTTAACATCAAATTTCGATAGGAAGGAAGGGAGTAAACACAACTAAATTTCTTGTGCCTCTGAGACCTAGCCACAAAAACTCACAAGCCCGCTATAATGTCACACTTCTGTATTGTTACACTCTTCTTTTCCATCATTCTTTTACAGCATTAAACAACCCAAAGTCTTTTACATTTAAAGCAATATAAAAATATTTTAACTTTCTCCTAAATACTGTGTGCTTTATTAATTTGTAACTGGATCTCTTTGACTACCTCACATTATTATAATTTCCACATGCGTCACATTGAGGCAGAGCAGCAGACTTCCTCCGTCAGCAGTGGGACAGTTGCATTCCTCTCTGTCTTAACTCTGCTCATCTGGTGCCCCTCTTTCAGCCGGCTGCAGGTGCTGCTGCCTTTGGAGGATCTGTGCTTGCAACCTGCCTGATGATGGAACATGTTTATGTTGTGCAGCACACAGTATCCCCTCAGCATTCTGTTCTTGTCACAGAACAATTGTTCCTGAGACAATATTTAGATCAGTAGACAGTAAAATACAGAACTGCTTCGATGCTTGTGTTAAATGTTTGATTTAAATTTGAATTATATTAGGCTTTGAAGAACAGAGTAACTTTTAAACACATAAATTATAAGGTCATGGCACAAGCTTAATCAGATTTAGTCTCCCATAGAATCAAGACACAGTGTGTCTGTTGTTTCCAGATTTTCACATTTAAATGTTTTTACAACTTTTCAGTTGCCATTTTAAAGTGGCACAACACAATTTTCTTTTTGCTGTCTCTGTCAACACCACTCACCCCTAAAAGCAGCCTAAGGACCTTAACTGCTTTTCTTTTATTAAAAACAAAAACAAAAAAAACTGGAACAATGTTTTCCTCTGCAAAAGACTAATACAAACTAACCAAACGGAAGCGTTTACTATTTTTTTTTGTCAGCCCTGCGACTAACTGGCCATTGTCCAGGGTGTACCCCGCCTACGGCCCAAAGCTGCTGGGATAGGCTCCATTACCCTACGATCCCTCACAGGACAAAGCGTAAGAAAATAAAAAAAAAAATCTATCAATGAATGAAAATATTTAGCTCAGACTTTTTTGTGCTTTTCTCATCCAGCTTTGTTTTATCGGCAGCCGTTACGTCGTTGACCAATGGGAACACGCGTTCAAGACTGATTTTCTCATTTCTCGTTTTTTTTTTCACTAAGGATTCTTATTAAATGAGCTATTACGTGATTAAATGTTTTTTTTTACATGCAGGTTGTGTCTTGCTGGTTTAGGACATCTTCTTTTGACACGACTTGACTTGCTTCTTTAATTGAATCGACAATTTAGGGCTAAGTGGAAACTGATTAATACCAATCATCGGATCTTGTGTGCGTTTTAGAAAGGATTTATATTATTCTACGGAGGTATGTTTCTAATGTCAGAGCATTGTGTTAAGATTTCCAGACGAAATTTCCAGTGCATTGTAAAATAAAGCAGGTAGAAACAATTGTGTAGCTTTATCTTTTTGTTTTATGCTTGTGGTGCCACATGTGGCTTCTGCAAACATGTAACCATTCAAATAAAGGAATTATGTTTACAATTGTAGTTTGCAAACTCATTGCAATGTAATCACAATACTGTTGTTGTAAAATACCAAATGTTTAGTTGTAAACTGTGGTTATTTACCTACAGTTTTGTCTGGGATCATTTTGAAATCACTACACATTGGGACATGCCTCTATAACTCATATGCCCATAACTCCAGTGGTGCAGTTCTGCAAGGCCTTACTCAGAATGAGCTATGTCAATATTCAAGCAACATATTCCAAGTGTGGAAGGGTAGTATGGAAATTATGCATGAGAAAAATAATTAAAACAGATCTGCATGTATAGGAGGTTGTAAGAGGAGATGTGAATGTGTCCATCTTCCGTGTGTGATTGGCCAACTCACAGACATGTTTTTAAAGCCCTGACGTGTTATTAATAAAATAAACTCTAATAGAAATATCATTGAGCTTATTTTTCAATCAGACCCACCATCGCTGCAATCCGCAAAGCGTGACATTAATTAAAGATTGATGGCCGGGCTGTTCATCAGAGCTGCTGTTAATCCAGTAATTAAAATGACAAAAAAAAGATTTATTTATAGAAATTTGCCCAACTTGTTTCATTTCCCTGTCAACGGCCTCTGATTTTCTGTCTTTTAATGAAGGGGAGGAAGCGTGTGTGCTTTTCATCTTACCCTTTTCTGCCGTCCGATCGATGGACATTGTCAGCGTTAGCCGGGTCTCAGCTCGTCGGATCTCAAGTCGCCGGTTTGTGAGACGCAGTGCAGCCTCAACTCGGCCCTGCTCAATCAAACTTTTCAAAGGAATAAAAGTGAAAGTTTCAATGACCTTAGTTCAGCAGTAATTCAGAAAGAGAAGCAAATACAAATGAAAAAGCTTTGCATTTTTATTTCGGTAAAGTAATTATGTAGTCTCTTGGAGTTTGACAAGGCTTCTAATGAGTTCTCCAAGGACCTCTCTTTTATTTGTTTGTTTGTTATTTTTAAGCTTGATTAAGTCCCCTTGTATTTAGCAAGCACAATCAAATCAAAGGGGAAGACGATTAACTGTACTGTACGTTTCTCCAGCATCTTTAAGAAGGTGGAAGCATACTTTCTCTTTGTGCCGCACAATGCAAACACTTGTGCAGCAGTGAACAACCATCTGTTCCAAATAAATATCTTCACCTGCTGGACTTCTGTTGGAAAATAAGCACAGAATGTACTGTACATTGAAAAATAGAAAAGAAAAGAAAAAAATAAAAGGTTATTGTTTTACATTTAAACACCTTGAAATAAAAATAAAAAAAACTCACACATAACCAATCTTTGTAACACAACCCTTTATTACAATGTATCCAAATTTACAGTCATTGCTCGGCCATCTCTTTGAATAATGGTTTGTATACATAATGTCTGTAGCTTTATTTATGCTCACGTTTTACAAAGGGATATTCCTGCCTTTCTTACAACATGTGAGAAGTGAAGCCAACTTTATCCTGCAACAGGAGGTGGTAACAGAGGCTCAAGTATAAATGGGACAGTTTAATGTTATGGGAAATTAATGATGTATTAGGAGTGCATGTAACAGTAAATGCACAAAAACAAGAAAACTGTGTTTGATATAATAACACAGTTATTGCATAACCAATAACTGTGTTATTGGTTATGCAAATTAGCAATGCACCATTTGCTTTGGCGTTCACCAGGGCTAGTCAGCTTGTTTACTGAATGCCAGGACACGGCATAAGAGGAGACACTAGGTAAACTTGCACAAGGCTCACTGAGAATGCTTTTGAGAAAAAAATTCCACCAATACCATATTTTTGTTTATCAATTAACTTTGCAAGTTGGGCAAAGTCTTATATATATATATATATATATATATATATAACATCACATGCACACTTTATATATATATAAAGTGTGCATGTGACATACAGTATTTGCTTAAAACTGAAAATTAGTTTTCATTAAAATTCTCTTTATAGAAAAACCTCCTTGATGTATGCTTATTGCAGTGGCATTAGAACAGCAGAAAGATAGCTCATTATAAACTCTCTACAACATTTGAGCCAATGAATCAGGGGCAGAAACCAGACAAAGTGAATTGATGGCACATATGTGGTCCATTTGTAAATTTCCTTCTAGCTTACCACCCATATCTGGCCTATATAGTTCTACATGGCAAGCAGTTCTATTTCATCGGCCACCACTGAGCTGTATTTTCATGAAGAACTACTAGATTCAGGCTTTGGCACCAGCTTAGGAGCCAAAAGTAAAAGGATGGGATGGAAAAAGATGAATTAAATGATTATAATGACTGATGATATTACCTATTTCTACAAAAAATGACTTCAATAGTGTAATGGTCAAATGGCGGGGACGGATGACAGAATTATTAAAAGAGAAAGAATTGAGTAATTCCTGCACATTTATCAGTCTGCACATCACAACTTCACACTCAGTTAATATATATTGTAAATCTCACGGATCCCAAGGAGGTCCTTTTTTATATTTCTTTATATTTTTATCCTATTAAGTCATAGCCTCTGGAGTGCAAGTTAATTTCAGATCCAAGATGGCAACAAAAATGGGAAAAGGATATGGAAGAAGGGGAACAAAATGGATGAGATTTTTAATCTTTTCATATTTAAGATGTGGACAATACAACAGGCCTCTCACTGACCATGGTGCCGGTAAATGGGATCTTGACTGCACCATCTTTTCCGTCCGCTGACATGATAAATACATAATGTGCTTTATGATGAATGCTCTTTATAAAGTGTAGATGAGATAAGATTCTACTATTCATATTTTTCTATCATGTTAATGTGTAGCGATAAAGCTGTGCATCCGCTGTGTGTTTGGGGCCAGCAGACTGGCCACTTGCTCTTTGTCAAGGGATGGATACATGGAGGTTTGTGGAGGTATCGCTAACAACAACTGGTGCAACTTTTTCACTGGAAAAGCATGCGATGATGTTTATCTTTACAAAACAAAGGCGTATACATGGGCATAAATAAGCTTAAAAGCTATTGTAGACAACTTAGTATAAATAATCTGCATACTTAATGTAGTTATGCATTTCAATTCTGAATGAGACTGAATACAAGTCTTTTGGATGGCAAGAAAAAAGAGGTTCTTGAATTGTAACAAACAAATTAAGTAGCTTCAACAGTTTTGCAAGCAAGGCCTCAATATAATCTAGTATTTCAAATCTCCACAAGGTTCCCAACACCTAGTCTGAGAAGTAGTTTTGTTTTAAACAGTTTATGCTAATAGTAAAATGGTTTTGAACCTCAAGAATAAGTTAAAAAACATTAATCCACTGACAGACAACCATTTACTCTCACATTGATTCACCGAGGGCAATTCAAGATTCACCAGTTCTTGTATCTCTTTGAACAATGGGAGGAAGCCGGAATACCCGACATGCACTAAAATGGGGAGGAGATGTATAAAAGAGGATTAAACCTACATGGCTCTTGCTGCCACCATGTGCCCTCAAGTAACAACAATTTAAGGCAAAATGTCATTTAGTGTTGCTTCAAATAATACCAATCTCCTGACTACTGTGACAATTGTATTCTTCCTACTTCCTACCAACACAGAAAAGATAGTGGATAGGAATATAAGAGGCAGGGACTTGGACTTCATGCTCAGTGCTACCATGGGTTATGACTACTGCTCTGTTAAGTCCTTTATGAGTCCCATGAAGAGTCCATGGCAGATGTGTGCACTAAAAAATATCTATATATACAACTTGTGCTCATGAAGGATCTACACATCACTGTGCTCTTGCATTTACACACTGGCACTCACTCTCATCACATCAGGCATGCTGCTATGCACAGATGCAGGCATGTCTCACCTGAGTCCAATAATGTCACCCCATTCAGTGCCACCATACGGCTGGGTAGGCCCACTCTTGGCCCCTGTGTCTGTCTTTCTCTGTTTCACTTTTTTTCTGTTTTTTATGCCTGTATGGCACTCTGAAGCTGATCCAGTCATCCTGCCATCCTTACTGGCGCCCTGGGTCCAATTAGACCTTCAAAAACCCTGCAGTCAGTGCACAATGCATAGGCCATGGACCGTTAGTGCAGTCTACTTTGTGATGTTTTCATATATGTTAGTCTGAGAGTGGACGTGGGTGGGGTATTTAGAGCAAGTTATATTGATTTAAATGATAGGGTGGTTGTTCATTACAAACAAAATAGCCAAACTCTGCATGTTTTATGAGCATAAAGCTTTCTCTTTGGACAATTTTGCAAGTGAGCATGACTTTCATGGTGCTCTTGTTCAGGACAAATTGAGAGATATGACTCTAGTCAGGCCCTTAGAGATTGTTACTGGGTGAATTAAATGCCTTAATTGCCATTGTTGCCTAGGAACCTTAACATTTCTAAATTATTGTCTACAATCCTCATCAGTCAATATTATGACACAATGAATAATTTAATTCTGCATTCTGCGTTTTCCTCTAAAAATCAATGATGCCTGCCACAACATTTGAACAATTTTTAGCATTTATTTGTCCTCTAAAACTGTCTTTTGCTAAATGATACTGACCCTTTGAATCTTTTAACAGCACAATCAATAAAGCATGTTTATGCGCAGCTTGCAAAACCATCAGTTTGGGACTTTTGAAAAAATATGCCAGTGGCTGCAGCTTGCTAAGTGCAGAGAGCTAGCACTAAATCTTGGGAGTTAAAGTTTTACTGGGGCGTTATGGGTAAAAATGCCTTGTCAGCCATCTGCCACCTCCTCTCCTGGCAGCCATATTTTCAGGTCTGCTCAGGTCCTGGGAGAGAACACTGCATCGCCACCCAGGGCCAGCCACCACCATTACAGCCCCATACAGAGTATAGAGCAGGAGTGAGGGAAATAGCAAGTAAAAGTGGCATAAAGCAGAGAAAATATAACTACAAAATATGACACTTTAATGATAGTGATGTAAAATGTGAAGCTAAGAAGGAAGCTTATTAAAATGTATTAAGAATGGCATGAGATGATAATAGAATTGCACAACACAGGTTTGCGTAGACATGTCTATCAATGAAAGATCAACCTATATTGTTCAGTCAACATGAGTGATTTTTCCACCACTATTTGTTGTGTTGAGAGATATAATTTGGAGACAAAAAAACAGGAAGTTTGGAGCCATAAAAAGCTTTAATAAAAACAAACATAGATTATGTTTTGTGTGCAGCTGAGCTTCTGGTTGCCATATTCAAGTCATATTCCAGATTAGATACAGTGCTGGTCAGTAATAAACTGTCTACAATTTTCATGAACAGAATATGTTCCAACACAAAACATGGTATTGTACACGTCTGATTTGATGCTTTAAAACCTTTTGTACAATAACATGATTTAATATAATAATATATAGGTGTGCTATAGTGTTTTAGTTTTACATTGATGGAGAAACACGAGAGGCTTGGTGCCAGGATTAAAGGCTACACTTTTCGTCTTTATACAGCGACTTCTTATCTTGATACTTCATCCTTTAATGAAAGGTGGTGTTGACCCTGTCAGCCTCAAAAGACTGGCAGCTTATAGCATTAGACAGAAAGAAAAAAGGAGAGCGTGATATATAAATAAATATGAAAACTCTGCTCTGAAAGGCTTTGCTAACTGCTAATCATGGCTGATTAATCAGGCTGTAATTCCACTGAACCAAAAAGGTTCGCCAGTCACTTGTGCAAAATTAAACCTCTCTCACGTGTGCCGTCACATTTACTGATGACAGGGGCAGCATATTAGCACCAGGATAGAGGGCGGTACATCACAGCCGAGCACTCTGTACATTTGGTCGGATGCCGCTTCAGCTTTTCTCACTAAGGTCACATTTTTCTTAAAATCAGTAGATGCATTAAGCCTCAGCCTAAATAGCTAGAAGTATGATCAATTTTGGCAGAGCCTCACAAGACAAGACAAGACATTTATTTTTGTATAGCCCAATATCACAACAACAGTCACCTCAAAGGGCTTAACAGACTGCACTAGACAACATCCCCTGTCCTAAGACCCTCAATCAGGGTAAGGAAAAACTCCCAAAAAACCCAGCCGGGAAAAAAGAGAAACCGCAGGGAGAACCACAGAACTCACAGCAAGAAGGTTGAGAGTTCAAATCTTGGCCGTCCAACTGGTACATTCTCGGCCAGTCAATTATGGCCTTTTTGTGAGGAGTCTGCTTTTCTTCCCCATATTACTGTGGGTTCTGGCTACCCTGGCTTCCTCCCACCGTCCAAAGACATGCATGTATTGACCAATTGGTGAACCATCCCGTGTGAATGAGTTTGAGAGTAAATGTTTGTCTGTCAGTGTTCAGATTGTAGCTACCCCACATCAGGCCCAAGTTGCTGGGATAGGCTCCAGTCACCTGTGACCGCTAACGGGAATAAGCGGAAGAAAATGAATGTATGCATGATCAATTTCCTTTATATTTAAAATTATAACTCGCGGGGCACTGGAATGATGTCACTGCTATGTGTTCTCTTCTGCACACAGCCTCTTTAGAGGTTACAATGTCATACTGACCTTATTATACCATTCAGTGGAAACTTAACTACAAGAGTGGCCCTGGACATAGATTCCTTTCCAACTGAGTCATGTCTTTAGTGAAACAGTGAAAATAATCTTCATCTTTGAGTGACTTTTTTGTGTATTTTTTGATACATCCAACATATTAGTGTTTAGAAAATCAGGTGTTGTGAGGATTTTGACAAAGCCTTTCAATTCTGTCTTTTATTTTATAAATTTCTTTACTATGATCCACCTAGTAAATAAGTGACTTGGCAACACAACACATCACGTTTGTCTAACACCAGCCCCCCCATCCTGCACAGGGTCAGCACAGCATAAAGAATAAAGCGACGCAGTCATCAATCAGCAGCCCCCTTCCTGGAGACAGACGGACAGACCTGGAGGGGGGTGGGGGGTATCATGTTGTATATAGGGGAAAATGGATAGGGAGGGGACGTAAACTGAGTTGCTTGTAAATCTCCTCGGGGTGATCTAGTGCTTGTAAGTTTGGTCGTTCAGAGGGACACAGAGAAGGATAGAAAAAGCCTCAACACATGGCGTTTATATAAGCGGTGATAAGCGGAGGAGAGCAGTGGCTGTGCCTAAATGTTATTACTGCTGATACAGTACTTCAGTCCAACTGTCTGCCTCCATAAAATAACAGCCTTCGCCGGTGCACAGGTGGTAACAGGAAGTATATAAACATAATGGACTTAAAAATGTAAGCCAATGGGTGGATTTTCACCAGAATGAAAGATCAATTCAGAAGTAAACTGGATGTCTTAAATCTATCTGCAATTTTAACTGCACAGAAGTAATCTTTATCTACAAACAACAGTGTGGATAACTTACTTAGTAGGAAGTGTCTGGTCTTTTCATTGCTTGTCCAAATATATTGAATATGCTTTGATCAAAATCTATCTTTTAGGAAATAACTTGGAATTGTTTAACTTTGCTCGTAAAGTTTGTCCATCAATTCATCAGTCTTGTTCTGCTCATCCAGGGCCGGGTCGCAGAGGCTTTTAGCTCTTCTGAAGGAATAACAAGGCCAGTCATGAGCATGTCCTGGATTAGCACTATGGCCTGGTGGGACAAGCCGGACACACAGTTGTGCAACCTCTGTGGGCTTTTCTCAACATGGAGGAGCAGCGGCTCTACTCTGAGCTTCTCCTAGGTGACTGAAGTCCTTGCCCTATCTCTAAAGTGTGCCAGTCATCCTGCAAGGAGACAAGGAGAAATCATTTTGGCCCAAGATCTTGTCCTTTCAATCAAGAGTACTGTAGAAATATAGCTTGAGTAAAATGGAGCTTTGCCTAATGACTGAGCTCCCTTTTCACTACAACTGTCCCGTACATTGTCTGTAGTGCTGCGGAACCTGTGTCAATCCATTTGAAGATTGACATAATAAGCTAGTAACCTGCCTGCTATGATTTTTCAAACAAAGTTACCAAAGTTTAGAGTTTACCTTATTTTTTAGCCTGACAAGCCAGGTACACTAACAATGTTTCATATTCAAATGGGAGCAGTGATTGGCCAAGGTTGCAATTACAAGTTGTTAAAAATCTTTATAATAAAGCCTAAAGGTGGTGTTTTGTTTCTTTCACAGATTATTCTTATTACAATATGTCATTCAGTTTGCTTCTGTTAAAACAAAGATTTGCACCCTGCAGATTTATAATAATATACTGTATAATTATGTGTGTGTGTGGTTGTGTGTGTGTGTAAATATATATACGTATATATACAGTGTACTATTACATAACACACAATGAAGTAAGAAATGTGTAGCAGCTAAACTCATTGTCTTCTTCCAAACAAGTTACATAATTATATCAGGTTATTATTGTAAGACGTTAACCCCGTGACCGCACATCCTCCTGCTTACACATCCTCTCAGCCTGGCTCTTCTGAGATGTAAATACCATCTGCTGTGTTAGACAGAAACAGCCTTGTCTGTCCACTTGTCTTGCGATGTGTATGAGTGCGAGGGAGAATTAGCGGCATCTTGTTCTCCTGCTCTTGTCTGTCTGCTCGACTGCGAGCTGACAGGGCAGCAGCCTGCTACATGACACATATACATTCCTAGTTTTGCTGCTGTTAGTAGCACAATGCAAGGTAGCTGCGTTAGCCTTGTATGTTTACACAGTGCTCATTCCCAGTAACTGACAGAGAGCTTCCTGGTTTTAAAGACACAATACAGGAGGAGCATTATTAGTACAAACAAAAGTGTGAAAAAAGTAACTCACGGAAAGGACTTTCTATTGGAAAATTACGATAAAGGTTTGGGGGAAGGTTATTACAATGATTGATGGAATAGCGTCAAGACATATCAACAAAGAGCAAAATATATAAAGAAACATGCTTCTCGTCCAATATCAAAAGTCTGATTTATTGGCATTATTCTAGACTTGCCTGTTGAGTTATTTGTTTTACTTTACTTTTTCTTAAGCAAAAACTACATCTCATGATAATATTGTTCTGTGTTGCTATTGCGGGTAAAAGATATAGTGATAGATTATTAAGTACAGTATCCCATTAGGATGACAAAGACAATGACAAAGCAGAATCTCTTCAGACAATAGGTGTTTACAGCTTTACAAAAAGAAGACCTGAAATTGTAACCCAATTAGAATAACTCATAGCATTGAGACCATCTTCTTTATAACTTGCTTTTAGATAAATGGTCTACCATTACAAAAGGTTTGGTTTTCTGTAACTGAGAGTAAATTTACCAAGGGATCTTTGACACCATAACTAGAGTCAAATTTACTCATCTTTCTGTACAAGACTGCTATGTGAGAAGGTGAAAGATAAAAGATAATCTTGGTGTTTATCCATCAATGCCATCATCAGAGACAGGAACTACAATAACTTTTCACTTTAGAGAGCTGCTCAGCATTTGCCAAGTCGTGTGAAATCACTGATGATGTCACTAAAATGTGTGTCCAGAAAGGTAATGGTTATATAGATGATAGAATGTGCTTCTTGATGTGGTTATGTGTCTTTTCTGGTTTAGGGCGCAAGTCACTTTAAGAGAAGATACAGCAAGCATTACTGGTTGTGTCTTTTTCTCAAATGTTTGAGTTTTCCTGTGAAGGCTATACACAGTAGCTGGGCTATTCCTGCAAGTCTTCACATTGTACAGGTGTCAAATTACTTCCATTTCATTAGAACTAAAGACATTTACATGCACTTTAAATGTGAGGTTGCATTCAGACTAAGACAATAATCACATTTTCTTAGTTGCATGTAACTGATGACTGTGTCGGTATTCAGTAAACCACTACTATTTTGAAAGCCCACTCCTCTTTTTCTGAAATTATAGCCTATCACTTCTACATGTCTATCTCTGGTTTTGTTAATTTTATTGTTAATGTACAAACAATTTCTAATAATCTACCTTTTAGCAAAATATTAAAATGACTTTCCTCAAAATAAATACATTTTTTCCTTATTACTCCAACATAAAATATTTTGTTTTCAAGCACTGTTTTTACAGCTTTTCAAACACTCTCAAACCAACCAATTCATGAAACAGAGAAGTTTGTGCAATTACAGGAATTAAGAGCCTATAACCAGGTACATTCTCTCTAATCAGCCTGCAGTCTTTCTTACCTTTTCTCAAATTACTCGTTGATGTTTGCCAAATGAATTGTGCAGCCAACCACCACATAAATGCAAGCCGTTAAGCACTCAAGAATTTTGTGATCTCCATTAGCATTCTTCCTGTGTACAACCTAATTGGGTTTTCGATTAGCATACACTGGCGCCGATGGTAATGACTAGAAATGGTGGTGGCACAAAGAAGCTTTTTGCTGGAAATTGTGTGGAGTAATTTTGATATGGCTAATTGTTATGAAGATAAATATAAAGACAGCGTCAAAACAAGAAAATCTGCTTTTTGGGTGCACGGCCAATCATGTTTTTGAGTTAGTGTATATTTTGATCTTTAGAAGATAATGAATGAATAAATTTTAAAAAAGAAAAACAAAATGCAGATCCAATACTTTGCATATTGTAAGTGCATGGACTGATGTAAGGAGAATGATTCCCTAATTGATTTGAGAGTTTTGTAATCATCTAATCTTAAAAAAATTGATGCCTAGTATGTAAGTGTTGGTGTACCTATGCTCTAATACATTTGTGACATTTTAAATTTGAGCTTTGTTGCTGTATTGTTTACAGTGTATGTGGCTTTAAACCACCCTGCTTCTCTCTCGTTTTGCTTAACGTCTTTTCCCCACCTTACAGTGTCTGACATTATGTGTCGGGCAGACACACTGAGCCAAGAGGAGGGTTAGGGAGGAACCATGTGGATACAAGCAATAGGACGCTGGATGAGTGTGCTGGATGACGTTAGATAAGAAGGAGGAATCAACTTTTTCTCATCCTATAACATCCATCTTATCTCCTGTGAACACTGATCCGTGATCCAAGCCGTCTGGTGTCCTTGCTTGAAGACACCACACCTGTCTTTATTTACCCGTCTTTTTTATGTAACACTGCCAATTGTTGCTTACAATTAGTTTTACAGATGAGTAACCACTGATATTCTAAGAAGCATGAACTTTTGGAAAATATTGGCAAAAAAAATCAAACACAAAATGGAAGGGTAATAAATTACAGATAACAACTGCTCATGCTTATACTTCGTAATCTACAACAGCACTTCAATAAATCAGCACGTAGGCTTATGTAGTGAAAACTGAATTCACCTGAGAACTATAAAGTCTCACTGAAACAGTACACTCCCTCTAAGATTTCATTTAAGTTGTTTTTTCTCTCGCCTGTTTTCCCTTGTTTCTGTCTGCTTAACACAGCAAAGTCCTTTTAATTTGGCTCTTTGTAAAGACGGCCGTTTTCCCATTTAACCAAGAGCCTCAATTGGCTCGGTGGGCCCCAACACAACGGCAGCTAACCGTTCGGCACCCTCTGCTCACTTTTTAATGGCCTCCTCTGCTCTGCACCATCCTTGGTTTTATTTCACACAAGAGACAGGCGAAGTGTCTCCTCAGCATTTCCTTCGTTGCCCTCCTCAATCTCTCTGCGGTTAATTCCCCTTTAACTGTGTTCGCTGAAGTCGTTAAGTGATTAAGCAGTTTAATTAGGCCACGCAATGAAGGCACACTGAAGACACCACAATGGCTATTTCCTGAATGAAAATGCAACAGAAAGGCAAGCACAAGATTTAAATGACTTAAAACATGCAACAATGTGTAACTGTTATTTGGAATTAACGCTGATTTTATTCTTTTTTTCAAAATGTGTTTTATTATTACATTTATCATATTGTTGCTAGCTGAAAGGTTTGGGCTTTTGATCTCATCAGAATATAGAGTATAGCTCACAATATCTACAGTACAACATTAAAATGTTGTCTAGATAAGATTATTGACCTGCCAGTGTGAAAAGTTTAATTGTCACAACTGCAAGTAGTAGAAAAGTTCATTAAAAGCTAAAAAAAAAATACAAGGATTAAAAAAAAAATATATGACTCTTATGTGTCTAGGAGTAAGAAGAAATAAAAAAGGGCCACTCAAGATATGTTAGTAAAGAAATCAAAATTTTGTAATTACTAACATAAAATAAATAAAAGTACTTGCTACAAAGCCAAGAATGTGAATAAGAGCAGATTATATAGAGTCCACAGCCAGTGAGTGTCCTGTCACACCTCAAGCAGGGGGCAAGCCTCTGGGAATGGGTTGTTATTATAGGTGAGAAGTCCTGTGTGGGCCCACAAGCCTGGCGTTGGATTACACAGCAGTGTTCTGCTGCGAGGCCCAGCGGGGAGACAAATAAGCCCCGCTGCCTCCCTTTAGCTAACCTGCCCCGCGCCTGTCCCACCATGCAGCAGGATCAAACACCTTTAATTGAAACCGTGCAGAACAACATGCCTCGTGTGCACTGTGCTGCTGCTGTGCAGATCAGGACTGATTTTAATCATTTTTACTTGGCCAATGATGGCATTGCATAAGCCTTTAATTCAGACAACTGCACAATGTAAACAGGCCTCCCCGTCATAAAATACAGAGATGAGTAACATTTAAAGAAAATAAATGTTGCTCATAATTGCAGCATTATTTTACGGCATGCTGAAATTATGATGTATGATGTAACATGTATGATGTTGTTTGTCAAATAAAAAGACTTTGTTGACCCAAAATTCCATGTATTATGTAGAAGGTGGAGGGGTTGCCGGTAGTAGTTGCTCTGACCTCTGACCCCTTAAGTGGGAGCAAGTCTGGGTCAAGAGGATCTGCTGCAGGTCAGTGAACAATACCAAACATTAAGACCTTTTATAACAACAACATGAAACTACTTGTAGGAATGTTTTAGGGCCCCATAAAGTATAAAAGAACATAAGCTCAAGCCACTGGCTATTTTAAGACCCCCTTCTCATGTCATGTAGTTTATATGCAATTTAAGTCTAATTTGAAGGTGACAATGAAGAGACAAATTCCCAAAGCACAAAGCACTCTGATGAATCTTGGGTTTTGCTCAGAAATATGAATAGTGGTTGGATAATAATAATTATCTAAAAGTGCTGTTTAACATGGCATAGGAAAAATGCCATTTGTTCCAAATGATGTTATGCATGAAGGGAGCATTGTCTCCCAAATTAAATTCAATCTACCATTCTATCTATTGTACAATTATTCTATATTTTCTATATGTTCCAGGAGGTTAAAAGGGCATGATATTTGAGGTAAATAGTCTAGGGTTTCATGGCTAGTCACCACCACAAACTAGTTCCTAAGTAAGATGTGGTGTATATCTTAAATAGTTTGTTTTATTTTAGTGATTTAATGTGAGGACATTGGAAAGTTACATTGTAGCAACAATTATTTAAGACTGGATTGAGTTCCTTGTTTCCATCACATCTGTGCATCACATATTCTCTGCATGTTGTGTCCAAAGTTAAAGATCTTCAACATTTACCTTCATTTGCTGATTCTGCAATTCTGGCTGAATGTTTGATTTCTGCGAAGGCATAAGGGACACAATGTAATTTATGGTTTCCATCTCGCCGCAGATGAAAAATAATCAAATCCAAATAAAATGCAAAGAGGAGGAAGTGATTATCTAAATGATGGCTGCTGGGTTTGGGGAATTTCATCTGACAGCTGAGCGCACTGTCTTTATGGACAACTAGAGGATAGAAGCAGGAGGAGGAGGGAGGATGAGGAGGAACACAGGCACAAAGGGGTGGTTTAGGGCTAAAATGGTGGAGGGAATAGGGGTGGGGCTCGTCTCACATTTGGGCACTTTACAAGAGGAAAAGATCAATTGGGCACACACACATACACGGGGTTGCTCTGACAGCCCCAGACAGAGCATGACATTTAAAAGGAAAAAGCTGACATTGACTCCATCACTGTCACCCGACTGCCATAAAGCAGCTGCAAATATTAAAACATTTTTCATCTGTGCCGCTCGGGGTTATTGGCACCAGAAATTGTTTTCCTCTCCGTCTGCTGCTGGCCTGCTCTGCCGCAGCCCTCCCCCGAGACCCTCGCCTGTTACCGCCGCCTCACAACATATTGGCAGTTGATGTGAAGCTATCCATGTACACTTGCCACTCACAGAGTCTTTATCGTCTTCCACTCTCCCTCTGCAGCAAAAACCCTCCTTCAGCCGCCACATACATACATGCGTGCACTTCATTCTCTGCTCGCTGGAATAAATAGTCGCACAATACAAGGATTGTTGAATCAGTCACGTATCCCGGTGTCGTAGAGATGCATGTAAGTGT
This sequence comes from Perccottus glenii, assembly GCA_024416835.2. Lineage (NCBI taxonomy): Eukaryota > Metazoa > Chordata > Actinopteri > Gobiiformes > Odontobutidae > Perccottus > Perccottus glenii. The sequence continues at coordinate 6,520,995 of CM044548.2, forward strand.
TTATGATGATGTGTCAGATGTTGATAACACCACTTTTTCTGCCATCAGCATAATCCCTCACTAATCTGAGTGATTACTTTTCCATACAGTTGAGCTTTCTGTATATGCCTCAGATGTAACCGTTTTCTACCACTGCAAACATTCTTCATTCATTCACCTCCTCAACACCTCCTCATCTCACCATCTCTCTTTTTTCCATGCAATCTAGTGCGCTTTGAGATGCTGATTGCCCCAGCCTGGCCAGCATATGGTGTATATTTAAATATGTTTTCAGATTTTTTTGAAGTTGCTTGTGCTTGAATTATCTGCGCTGACACCTAAAATAGCCTCCAATAAAAGCCTATCACTTGTCACACGAGTCAAGTGTGCGCCATGTTTCCAAAATGTATTCAAATGCATTGGGTTTGATTGGTCTGTAAATAGAATGGCGTAGTGTGTTTTCTTTGGATTTTCAATTTCGCTATTTCAGAGCAAATCTCACATATCACTGTCTTGTTTTTTTTTTTTCCATTGCCTGAGTTCTGTGACAGGTTTTGTATTATGAGACACACCTGAGTACAAAGCAAGTTGCCCTTCATTTGCATCAATATATGCGTGTAGTAATGGCATTCGCACAACACCATTCCTATCCTCATGTATCTTTTTAGAAACATGGAAAATAGTATGGATATTCGTAAGCATGGTTAATTTTCATTCAATAATTTGCATTTTAAACAGAATGCAGTGTTTCTGACACAGGACTCTTTCAGACTCATACTATTTTTATTATTCATTTACAAAAGTATTCATTAACAATTTTTTTTTCACAATTTATCTTATTTGATTTCTTCTCTTTAATTAACCCATCTGCAGGGCTTTTAAACACTTTTAGTCAAACTCAGGCAATGCAGTACTGTATTTCTCTTCCAATATTGAGGCATTCAAAGTATTGTAGGTTAGGATTAGATGGATGCCATGCTTAGTGGATGTTCAAAAGTCATTCTAATGTTGAAAAAAGCTTTATGCTTTATGATCATTCATCGTCATCATCACTGTCATTCACAAAATGCTTCTAAAATGATCCTTACTTGTGTTTTTTAATTTTGTAAAATGGGTGTTTGACAAGGAGTGTTGAATGAGAAACTTAAGGCTAAAATCTATGCAAGTCAATCTCTAATAAAGCTTTTGGTGCCCTGTTGGGCTGCGGCATAATCTCTCAGCTCTCGATAATAAAGATTTACATTTATCAGTTCTCATTTATACTGTCCCACTTGCCACAAAATGTACACCTTGTAACATCAACCTGTATTGAGAAAATATCCATGGACATTGACCACAGACACAGTTCAAAGTTTTAAATGTTGAGTGTTTGAAAACGTTTTTTACCGGCCTAATTTACAGCAGTACTTGGTTTAGTCTTTGTGCCAAAATGGAACTTTATCTATGAAAATATTAAAGTAGCTATTAAAAGTATCAACATTTACAAAATACTGAACTATCCCTTTAAACAATAAACACTAATCTTTTCAATGTGTAGATGTGCGATAAAGTGTGGACTGACCGATGAGAACATTTCCTTCCAACTCTCATCAAACCTGCACCATCACAACACCACAGCTTTCAGGGCTGTTTCTTTGGCCCCGCTGGCTGTCTTTAGGCCGGTAGAAGATATTTGCTGCTAATGCTTGCAATGAGAGGCCCAAATGGTCTTATTACAGCGTCTCCCACAGCTCACCCAATACATCAGGTAGGAACACACAGCAAAATGGAGACCCTGATTGTTCTGGGAGCAACAGTGCTCATTATTCAACACACCTCTCCCTCTCTCCATACACACAAGTCCTTCTTTTCATCACCATGTCCCATCACACTTACTCTCCGTATCTGCATTCACCACCACTCCAACCAGTTCAACATGTATCCATGTCTAACTTTATTATCCGTTTTGGCCTGATTTCATTTTAGAAGAAGTACTTCATTGGAGCACAGAAAATTTAATAATATTTACTGTCCATTTACAAACTTGTTTTTTGGGTTCTGTCTCTTATTTTAATACTCTTTTAAGTTTGAACAGATTCTATTTGAAATGGTTTTACAAAATAAATAATGGGAAAAAAAAGTCTTTGTATGCTATGTTTTGGTTATTTTTGGAAAGAAATATGTGAGCTATATTGGGTTTTAAGATCTCAGCTCTATACTTAAATCTTTAATTAAGCTTACTAAAATGTTCTTCTTACTACAAATAAATGTTTTTCAATTTCAGATTAAACAATAAACGTACAAACCATTAAATTGTGACTTTGTTTATGCAAAAACATATAGATACTAAGGTTTTGATTAGATTTTTTTTTAATGAACCTCAAACAAAAGGAAGAAATATGCACTGTACCTAGTTCTTAATTTCTACATTTAATCCCTGAAAAATTAAATCCCTGAAAAATTAAATTCTGAAACCAGTTATCAAAATTTTATTTAATTTGTATTAATTTTTATTCCATTGTAAAATTCTGCATGAAAACAACCAAGTTTGTAAGATTTTTAAATGTCTCAGAGGGAAATGTTGGCGTGACTATCAGTCGATCAGTCCCGTGTTGTTGCTCTTGTTTTTATGATCCAGTGATGTCATGTGCATTTCCTGGTATTTTTTGCCTGCTTTGCTGTGCTCTTGTCTCGTCCTATAGCCCGGTGAACTCTGGGTGACCTGTAGGGGAGGCACGACCCGGTCAGTTGTCTATTGGTCAAGATAAATAGTGTCCAGCACCAATCGCATTACACGCATCCCCTCCAGCCGCCAGCCTTGTTAGTGCAGTAATCATTCATTGTTAGTGACCTATCCTCGGGCCCATCTCAATCCTCCCTTTTACACGATTCTTACATCACCTTTCCTCTGTTTCATCCACATATTCCTCCCACCTATATGCCTACTGTTTGTTGCTTTGTTCACTTAGAGTAATGCAAAGAGAAATTCCGCTGCTAAAGACCATTCAGAAATGCTAATTTACATAATCATATACACACACTGACTGCTGCCGGTCGTCTCCACAGCCATCTGCTGGGTCATGTGACAAGGCTACCACTGCAACATCCAATGAGCTGTCAATCAATCAAAGCAGGGAACAATAGACACAAAGCAAGCAGAGAAACATACAGAAAACAGCCTTTACTGTATATTTGAATGTATTAGGAGCAAAATCAAAGCATGTCAAATACAGAACCATCAACAAGAGGGACATTACTGGCTAATGGTGTACATAGAAAAAAAAATAAACCATTTTCTCTAGAGCATAGACATTCAACAATAAACCAAACACACACCCATGTATGACACACACCAACACGCACAAACAAATGTCCGAAACTCAATCACCAGAGGTCGTGTTAGTGAGTGGGGGAACAGATTCGATTAGCGCTGTATTAGATACGGGAAATGATTTCTGTCAAAGCCATCTTTACTGCAATTATGATATGATAATTATGTGTTTCATTATTTACGTGGGATAGATACAAGGCTAGTGGCTTCTGACTGAGAACGCTCCGGCACAATGGATGAACATTACAAAGGAAAGAAGATGAAAAGTGGTGAGGTATTTGGTCTTTTTTTTATCAAGATAAACAGGGCATTTTGAGCACTGTGTTTTCCCACTTTACATATTAATCAGCAGATATTTATGAAAGAAGACAATTACTGGATCTGAAATGTGTATTTCCTGGATCATGAATTAATTTTCATGGCTTATTTGCAGAAAAGTCCCAATGCCAAGATGATAAGATTGCACCCAGAGAACAGTGAGTAAAGTCGGTTATACACATACACATTGACAGAGTGGTTAGCACTCCTGCCTTACAGCAAAAACGTACAGTATGTTACAGTTTAATTGGCTTTTTACTGAACAGAAGAAAATAAAACTGTCCAGCTGGTCAAAGACACTTTGCGTATTGCTATGACTACCGGTTTGAACTGCCATTCACACAATGCTAATAAAGCATTGCCAAAATGGTGGTTTGGCAAGGACTGTTGTAATGAGATGGCTAAAATTTGAGAAATAAGAGTGTTGGTTGAGGAATACAAATGGGTAAGCTGAACAAATAATACAAGTTCCAACTTCCGATATAGAATTCTGTTGAGGGGCCTTCTGCCGTTAACACAATCAAAATAAATTCTCTCTAATATTAAAATAAAGGGGTGCACGTGGTTAGCACTCCTGCTAACAGCAAGAAGGTCGTGAGTTCAGAACCCGGTCGACTCAAAAACATTCTCGGCCGACTTCGGTCTTTCTGTGAGGAGTCTGCATGTCCTCCACGTGTTACCGTGGGTTCTCTCCAGGTACTCCGGCTTCCTTCCACCGTCCAAAGTCATGCATGTTTAGGTTAATTGGCAACTCTAAAGTGTCCCTAGTGAATGAATGTGAGAGTGAATGGTTGTTTGTCACTGTCTGTCTCTAAGTGTCAGCCCTGCGACTAACTGGCCACTGTCCAGGGTGTACCCCGCCTCAGGCCCAAAGCTTCTGGGATAGGCTCCAGTCACCCGTGACCCCTAACAGGACTGAGCGGTAGAAAATGAATGAATGAATAATATTAAAATGTTGTCTTCTTTGCATAATACAGTGTGGGAGCAAATATTTAGCCAGAACAACACTATACAATTATTGTTATTTATAGAGAGGTTCATGTGAGAAAGCAGCATCATTTGACCCCTTTACTACATAGTGTTGGCCTAAAAGTAAATAACTCATTCATTATTAATAAAACTCATGTTACGAATGATAAAGACTGGAGGTACCTGGCTTAAACTGAATCTTACAGATGTCAAATTTTGCAGTCTGCACAGCACTTGCATCAGTTTGTGAGTCTGGAGTGCTGCTTGGTTTTGGAGAACCTGAGAAACCAAACAGTGCGAGACTTTGTTGGTGTGTGTGTATCTTTAAAGCTTTTACAACCTCTAAAACATGTTCATGATTCATGTTCAAACAAGTCTTTTTAAGTTTAAGTCTACTTAGATGTTCAAAAAGTATACATAACAGAAAGCTATATTTGGTTTAATTAAACTAGATTATGCTTAATGGTATATGTATATTCTCTAGTGTCTTGAAGGGAAGCTATAAATTTGTGCTATATTACTTTGCCTTACTTTGGCTCAGCATTGTAGGTCAAACGTTGTATAAAAAAGGCAGGGGAATAATAAACAGCCGTATCGCTGCTCCAAACACTATATTCACCACAATGACAACTAAAGCACATAAATACACACTATCTCCTCTAAAGCAATTGGACTAAAGCCTCCACACTGACAGTCTTTGACATCAACCGTAATAGACAGCAATGAGAGCCACAGTGACTGTTTTCTCTCCGTAAACATCGGGGGAGGCACAAACACACCTGCCCGCACACACTCACTGTATGTAAAACAGTGCACACAGGTATAGGAGCATCTTGTCATTCTGCATTGGAGCTTCCAATTTGCCTCACATTCCAGTCCTCATCTTCAATGTTAGTGCTATGAGAGTCCCATGCCACCTTAACATAGCTAAAACCTCGGCGGGCCATTGTCGTCTGACAAGTCAGCCTCTCTGCGGAGTTCACCGGCGGTTTAGGAAGCTGTATATTCCAATTAGCTGCCAGCATCCTGCAGCTATGGATAGTATACAGAGGGAGTCACATTCAATTACTGCTTGTGTCCACTGTGGGTTTGTTTGTGTTTTTTTACTTGTCCTCATGCATAAAGTAAATACAGTTGTTCCCATGTGCACTGGTGTCAAAAGTGTGTGTAGGATGGGATGTTTAGGCTGCGTAACTGTGCTTCTATGTGTATTCATGTTTATGGGTAAGCCTTTAATGGTTCCTCATCACCGCAGCGTCATTTACATTAAAAACAATGCCAGTTACTGAATGTGCAGGAGACTGTGCTTGACTATGCACACAGATGTCAAAAGCCTGTGAATGATGGTCAACAAGCTGTCCTACATAACTCCAGCTTAAGGCATATAAAACACCCCAAATATGATAATGTATTCAAAGCAAGTGGGAAAATACAATAAGTGCCATATTCAAACCCATACATCATTAAATGACTTCTCTTTTGATTTCCTCATTTTCTTTGACTTATTATCATATGAAAATAATCAGGAATTTATTTTTAAGCCCAGCTCCAGTCTCCATTCCTTTTGCTATATTCTTTACATATCAGAAAGCTTTTGATGTGTTTTTTTGAAATGCATTCCTTGAAGAAAACAAAGGCGTGCATAAATTAGAAGCTAGGACTGCAATTAGACAGTCACTGTGATTGGAAAAGAATAATTATCCAGAGGCTCGCCTGCTTAGGGCCTCTTCAACCACTCAGCCTCCAGTGAAAATTAGGCAAAAGAGAGGCAGTGCGGGTAACGCAACATAACGAAAGGAGGAAAGGAGGCCTCTTTTTTGACCAGTTGGGATATAACAGGACATAATTATCAATTAAAACGATGCATTGTTTTACTGCTTGTTATAGCGGTACTAAAATAACAACAGCAACTGCTGGTAGTCTACTATGTGGATGTTTGCTTTCATCATTTTTTGCTCGGCAAAGCTTAGCATTATAAATTAAATGGCACACTTTGATGGGAATGAAAAAAGAAATGCATGTTTTGTTTTAAAACCTTCAAATAAGTAAAAAGAGGAACATTGCAGAGGAAAGTAGTAGGAAATAACATCCTTTAAAATGACTTTTAAAGTATGGGTTACATGTGGTACTTGTATCCAGTAAATGTTCATTTAGAAGTTTACTTACTATGTACAGTATATTGTTTTGTAGTTGTTCAGATGCTATAATGTGTTTCAGGTCAGTATTTTTTCCACCCAGCACACCTCTCTGCCTTAATAAGGGACAGAAATCTTAAAGAAAAAAAAAAAAAAACAAGTTCAGGAATAAAATAAAGGAGCAAAGTATCACAGTGAGAGGGGTCCGTTTATGGAATGCTTTGATTGGAGAAGTCAAGAAAGAGTGCACATCAAGTGTTTAAGAAATGTATAGAATTTAAAATGCTAACATTATATGAAAAAGAAAACTGAAAAAAGAAAAATGTGGAGAAAATGATGAAAATGATGTTGCCAATGGTTAATGGTATTGGTAATTGTGGTGGGGGTATCTGTGTTTTTTGTTCTGTTTTGTGATTTCATGTAATTGTTTTTTGTTTTGTTGTGATATTTGGCACTTTAAATTTAATTAAATCTAATTTAAAAGTTAAAAGGATTAGGCACAAAACGTCGTTAACTTTAGTCTAAATCATTTTGGTCTAAGATTTATGGTTAATAAGGGTGTTGTATTCTTTTTTTATTTTTTATTTTAATAATTCAATAAATATTGTTTAAAAAAAATGACTATCTGACAATTAATTGGGAAAAAAATTAATTTCTTAGAAAGCTGTACGTACAATTCCTCTTAACAGTCATTCTGTTTAGTTTTTTTATGTTTTTTTTTTGTCCTACATAGACAGTTTATAGTTTAGACAGCTGCGCCTAGCCAATCGTTTCCATTTTCAGATTCTTTGGATTTTCACTTCAAACGAGTACGACATACAACACCAGTTGTAAGCAACTATACATTATAATCAAGTCATGCATCTCTAAAAGATGCTAGATTCACTAACTGGAATTGTAAATGTAGTCACTTTAATTTAATAAAAGTATGTTTCAGTGACAGCTGCTGAAAAGTAGCATGTAACCTGAAAGAATAGTGGATTTGGTTTTAGTTGATGAGTGGGTTTAAGGTTCTTTGTTTAATTCTGGACTAAATAACATAATGTGAACATTTTGGAGGATCATAAAGCTGTGCAGCTTTTTTTTGCACTTTATCCTTTTCTAACCAATAGTTGTACTTTTACAACAGGCATTGAGCCAAAGTTTATAAATTTCTCTAGAACTATCATCTATCAGAGCCTAAAAAGACATCCCCTTGTAGATTATTTAGCATTTCCGCACCATGTTGTCGAAACACCCCTCCATCTATCCTTCTTAATCTGCCACTGAACTTGAAGCAAAAACTGTCTAATTCACAGGGCAAACTTTCCCTTCTCCAATACGTTGATTTGATATACTCCAATAGAGCCTTTCTCCAGACACCATCAATTGTCTATAGATTTTTCTTAGCTCTCCTCAGAAGAGAAACAAAGGCAAGCCCAGAGAAGCCTCTAGCCTAAGAGGCTTTATTGATATTGATGTTGGGGGAATATCGCCCATTTTCACCAGGGGATCAATCAGCATCATCAGCCCTTGCTTTACGAGCTGTGGCCTCTTTGCTTTTGGGCCTGTAATATGTTTGTTTGGCAGCTTGTCACTCTGTGTTTTTGTGCTTGTGTCTAAGAGAGATAAAGATGTAGATGTAAGAATTATTCATATTCAGGCTTGAGTTTCTGCTAAAAAGCAATCAAAAGACAATTAATATCAAGCTTATAATACCTTTATTTTCACCAATACAAAGTCTGTATTCTTCCACTGCAGGAGGTACAATATAGCTTTTACTGTCCTGTCTGGAGTCTTAAGTGTACTGTCCACCAGAAAGGATCTGCATATCATAAATCTGAACAAATATTTTTTCAATTTAGTTAGCTGCCTTCCTTATCCAAGAGGGCTTAAAGCACACTTTATAATTCAATTACAGAATTGGGTATATTACATTGAGGTTAAGCTCTGAAGATGAAAAACCCATACTTCCACTAAATAAACAGAGATGTTTGAAGATGTTTGCTAGGGAATATGACATACCTTTGGGGGATTATTAAGACAAAATATCAGATGTGTTATGTTTAGGGCCATTTTAGACTATTATACGCATTCTTAATTAGTTCTGTTTAGAGAAACATTCTTTGTTTAAAATATTAAGTTAGTTGTAAAAACACTTGTCAGTGTTTCTGTTGTTTCTTGAAATATTAAAAAACTATACTAGCTCCTTAAGTTAAATAAATAAACCCAGAATTAGTTGAAATAGTGTCAGATCTGATACTAAATAGTTAAGCATAACAAAGGCATACATGTACACCTATAACAAACTTTGTGAAATGCCAAATATACCATAATCAAACAGGGGTACCAATAAACAGATACTGGCATGTAGCCTGTGATGAAATCATGCTAAGAAGAACATCCACACATGCACATGCTATCAGCCTCCATCACAGTGAGAGCAACGGAGACGGCTGTTGCTTTTCTGCCAGCTGGAGAGTGCTGATGGAGTGCAAATAGACATAAGTGTGTGTGTGTGTGTGTGTGTGTGCGCGCATGGGTGTGTGCGTGTGCGTGCATGGGTGTGTGTGTGTGTGTGTGTGTGTGTGTGTATGAGAGACAGCGAAGGGAATGAGGGTAGGAGGGTTGCACACCTGGCATCCGCCACAGATGGGCATAATCATCTCCCTCGCTACCCACCACCCAGCCCCCCGTCACTCCACACGCACACCCCTCTCCTGTCCCCTCATCCATGCCGAGGTATTTAGAGAAATGTGAACGCGCACACACATGCATTGTGAAATGAGTTAGCTTATACAGCAACAGTCACGTCACCTTCAGATTCTATAAATTGGTACAGCTGACAAAAGCCATGACTTATCTATGTGTGTCAGAAACTCCTGTTATGATCATCTGTCCCTTTGAAAAAGTTATTTTTGCACATCTATTTTCATTGCCTACTGGCCGTGATGTGTGTGGGGTCGAGACCTTCCAAGACACGCCAGGTCTTCAGATGTTAAGATGTTTTTTTATTTGTTTCATATTTGACAAAACTCTCTAACTCCTCTATTATTATTATTATTATTATTAATATTATTATTATTATCTTAAAACACATCAAACCCTCTCAGGAGTCAAATATGGCTTATGTTTTATGCCGATAGTTACAGTAAGTCTATTGGTTGAGTATGTTTAACAACAGGAATTCAATCCTAGCCAATGTCTTGTTCTAAACCTGTATTTATCAAAATACTAAATATAAAAATCTGAAAAATCAATAAAGATCCATTAAAATCTCTTTAGACAAGTTGTAGGGACGGTAATCATTTGCATTTAGACAGAGTGAACCAAACTCTGTGTGGCATGGATCACTACCATCTTGTCTGAGGTTTGGTTATTACAGTTGCTTTTACAGACGCACTACCAAGCCTACTGTCATTCTTATGATAAAAGTCCATACTTTATCGAATCAAACTTCATGGGGATTGGATTTTACGTTATGTTAAATCTTGACTTACTGTGTGACCTATTGTTTGTGTAAAATTTAAATCTTTGTAACCTTGTAAATATTCTTCCATTGGCTAGTATGTACTCATTTTATTTCACTCCTACTCTCGTTCCTTTCCTATCCTTTTCCTTCTCACCTCGTCCACCCCTGAGCGGGACCCACCATTTCCAGGCAACCAAAGCGGGACACAGCCAGCAGATTTTGCTGTTTATTTTAGCAGGACATACCCCCGCTGCTCAGCCTTCTTTTTTGTCTGTCCAGGTACAACAAACTCCCCCCTGAAAAAAATAACACGCCTGAAGCGTCCTTTTCATTTGACCCTGGGGCAGGGGATGTCCTGCACTTAAACCCACTAACACCTCCCTCCCTCTGTCTTTCCTTTTTCTCTGTCCTCATCTTTTAGTGAAGCACAATGCTCCTACAGTGTTGGCAACCCTCCCAAAACAGATCTATGTAACATTTCCAAAAATGTGGAAACATGCGATTCAGCTAGTATTCTTTGTAAAGTCAGATTATTATAAAATCAAAATTGTAATAAAAAAGTCAGTAATACAATAATAATAAAAGTAATACAATAGCTCAATATTTTAAAGACGGTTTAAACAAATGCATTGTCTGTTTGTGTTGTTCAAAACCAGCAGCACCAAAGCTGGTATTCAAGGAGGAAGAGGAGGAGGTGTGGATAGGGTTGGGGGGGAAAGGGGATTGGTGGTGGCTGCAGCGGTGGTGGTAAAGGGGGATACGTTTCCTTTCACTAGCTGCCAATCCATCAAGGCTCAGTCAACCGCTGTGCGGGCCGACAGGCAGCACAGAAAAGAACAAGGCCCAGCAACAGAGCCCCCTTTCCAGAGCCATCACTCATCCCCCAGCAGGCTCTGAACTCTCTGTGACCTTTTCCACAGCCTCCACACCAACTTCTACTCTTTAGCACCCAGAGAGTTTAAAGATGCAGACATACATTGTGAACATTTTATTCTCAACATCTGTCCGCCAAACTGGCCGCGGAGGGCTTGATTTCTGAAAAATATCTTCAAGACTTTGGCAACAGACTTTATATATGACCACTACTTTGTTTACATTCATGTGTGTGGGGGTGTCTCGTCTCTGCAGATTCTTCCTGATGACCACATTGTCAGACTGCTAACAGGAAATGCCCAGAAAGCCTAAATCAAAGCATTATGCACACATGTATTGGCACACACACACATTGTGAGAGGCGACAAGAACACTAGTTGACATCATTAGGCTGGACACATTTTTGTCATGCTTCCAGATTCGAAGCGTCTGCATTTTTCTGAATACCATTTTACTGTTTCTCTTCCCTCCCACCCTGCCTCTATCCTTCCTTCTCTTTGTCCTGCTTACACATTTAAAACTCAAGATGCCCCAGCTCATCATAACTGCCCAGAAATCTTTTTTTGCTGTTCAACAATAAAACGAAGACCACAAAAAAGGAACACGCATGCAGATAAAGATTTAATTTGTCTGATATACTTTTTTTGTGTCTAATCTAAAATTGTCAGTTTTTCCAATCCAGCTATATGGAAGAAAAAGAAAGTTCAAGTAATGTCCCAGCTACTTTTGGCATGACCTAGGTACAACCTGGACAATGACTGTTAGTGTTAAAGAGATAAAATGACAAACTTTTAACTCACATTCATTTCCACTCATAGCATCATCGTTATCCGTTTTCTCCACGGTTTTGGGGGGCACATCGTCTCTGTCAGAATCCATATTGGTCAGGTGGGCATCTGGGTATAAAATATTCCTCTGTCAAGTCACAGGTAGAATGGTAAACGTAGTCCATATTTGACAGTGCCATTGTGCTGCCGAGTTCTTGATTGATTTTGTCAATAATTATTGCTTTGTGCTTTCTATTCAGATAGTTTTACTGGTAGCATGAATAAAGTAACATGTAACTGCAACAGTAACAGATATTGAGTAAAATTAATTGTATTTTTTATTTAGGTAAATTTAAACAAGTTACCCAAAACACACCTAAAATCCCAAGATAAATATTGTGTAACAGTAAACACTTTTCAACAGATTATTTTTGTGTGTCCAGTCTAAGTGCATTAGCCACAGCCTGGGAACATCAGAGTCATTTATACTTATTTACCACATTTGGAGGTGTGGCGCCTTTTGGCACTGACTCTGACCTTGGGGCATAATTGTATTTTCTTGTGTTGTCTTCTTTTTTGTTCTAAAACAATTTTTGCAGTCTGCTGACAAGCCACAGACACATACCAATCGGAGAAAATTGAATCTTATAGGTGAATTAATCAGGTATTTCAAGAAAATATATAAAAAAAAAAAAACAATAAAAGGTAGATAGATCTTTACAGAATTTTAGATAGATACGGGTTGTGTCAGCAAAAGCCCCTATAAGTGGCTCCAAATGTATACGGTTAAAAAGTATTATTCTTGCCTAAGGAGTGAAGAGAAAAAAAAATGGATTACTCACTAACATCTGGCCGAGCGACAGTAAAGAGGTATTTAGTGTTAGCCCCGGGAAGGCAGGGAGAAGCTGTGTGTCCATTAAATGCTTTATTACAGAGCCAGCAGCAGCCTCATGCTAACTCATTTAGCCCAGTGTGCACGAGGCTCAGCTCAGCGGCCCCACTGTCTGTCACATTGTCTGTTATTCTGTGGCACAATTTCCAACAATGGCTTTGTCTGTCAGTTGATTGACAGAATGTTAAAATGTTAGATTATCCAACTGTTCATGTTCACATGTCCTTCTGCAGGTCACATTGTTAAGTAAAACTGGTACAACTCTAGATTTTTTAGTACAGAACCTTTATTTAGCCATGGCAATGGCTTTTAATAGATTGTTTGGTTTGTCAGTCACATTAAACACTCTAGAGAGGCCATGTTTCAACTCCACTTTCTTTTTAGTAGACTGCTTTTTGAGATGTGACAGATCTATGTGCTAAGGGCCTGTCAGGGCCCTGATTCATATTACACTTGAAACAGAGCCGATAGGAGACTGCTAACAGATCGTCACACCATGACACTATGTGAAGGACTGTCTCATTATGTGTCCCCACACTCCATTTAAATCAACCAGCTTCAATTCTGTGTGTATCACAGTATGTCCATGTTTTTCCTTTTTTCCATCTGTTGTGGCATTTATGTACATTGTTACTTTTCTATACATGTTTTTCATTTTGTTATTTATGATATCACAGTGAACATGTGTTTGCTTTAACAATGATTTGTAAATGCATGGCTCCTAATGGGGAGTGTACATGCTTTACATTAATACCAATAAGTGATGTCACATGTGGTAGGCTTTTTTAATTGATGTATATCCATGACATGTATATAAATCTGTAATGTTTCCTAAACATATTATCACACTGTATGTGTTTGTAAGAGAGCTCTGCAGCAGGGAAGATGAGCTGATGGCCTGTTTGGCTAATTAAGACAGCAGTTGACAGAGAAGGGGAAAGTGAGAGGTGGCAGGGAGGTGCTAATTCATAATTGACATAATGGATTAAATCTGTCCCTGTTTTTTTTTTTTTTTTAAGGCACAGACTTGGTCATTTCAGTGTGACGAGCAAGCATACGCGATTGTGAGGATCATGGCAACACCTCGTCAAAACCCTCGTTCAACAAACCTGTGTGCACAAGTAAGACTTGTAAGTGGACTTGTAAGCATTTACACAGACTATATATTTGAGATTTTGATCAATTAAAAATACAGAAGAAAAGGTCCTGGTAAAGACATCACTTTTTTCTCTCCTCCTCATCTGTTTATATACAGTAAGTCTTCAGTGCATTTGGCTTGATTTCTTAAACATTTATTTTGTCAAACCTCAATTACTTCTAGTAGATGTTTCTATTGCTTACCTTACTTTTTGTCATTAAAATATAAGAAGTTGTGAGATGTGTTTTTGTATATGTTCCAGTTTTTTTTGTGTAAATCATTCAAGTAAGGCTCTATAGGGCCAAACTAAGGGTGAAATGACATACATGTAACCATAGCGAAAGGCAATTCTCAAATCATCTTTTTGAGCACATGATGGCTCCTGTCCTTCAGAGCATATTGTGTGATGGTAGGCCATCACAAACTGTCAGTGCAGGCTGACGTGTGAGATACCCTGAATACAGAATCGGCTTGTCTGCAGTGTGCTGAGGCTGTCTTTGACAGTGTAGCGCTGTCTGTGTCACACTCTAACAGACAGCCAAATAACCCCTTGGCAGTGTAAACAAAGAGAGATTACACCCTGGTGAGTGGAAGGAGTTTGCCTGTGTGCTCCTGCTATCGAAGAGAGAAACTGACGATGGGTGGTTGCAGCATCGAGAGAAGGAGAGATATGAGAGAGAGAGAGAGAGAGATGCAGATAAAACACTTACTGAGATTTCAAATGTGGAGAATAATGGTTCAAATAGCTATAATAGCTGCCATTGACTGACTTTTTGTAGTAGGTATGATTTTAGCCAGGAAATACAGTACATGTTCTGGCTTAAATAGGCCATGCAACAGTGATTCTCATTGAGTCTATAACACAGCCCAACAGCCATGGATTTATATAGATATGGCACCCTGACCTGCCGCCACTTGTCACTGCCACATGTCAACACTTGTGGTGGTCGCATGAAATGTGCTACATAATACAATTTGTTGTTGTTTGTATTGCCCTTTCACTGCTTTGTACCCATTGGCCAGAACTAATCACACAATACATGTCACACAATACATGTCTCTCCATCTGTCGTGCCTGCTCTCACCCACATCATCAACTCGTCTCTTTCCACTGGGTCATTCCCCACAGCTTTCAAAGAGGCCCGCATCACACCACTACTGAAGAAACCCACTCTTAACCCTACACTGCTAGAAAACTACAGACCAGTTTCCCTCCTTCCCTTTATTGCCAAAGCTCTGGAGCGAGTTGTGTTTACTCAGCTCTCATCCTTTCTCACACGGAACAACCTCCTGGACCAGAACCAGTCTGGGTTCAAGAGCTGACATTCCACCGAAACTGCCCTGCTCTCAGTCATCGAAGCTCTGAGACTGGCAACATCCAAGTCATCTGTACTCGTCTTACTGGATCTGTCTGCTGCTTTTGACACTGTTAATCATCACATCCTCCTGTCTTCTCTCAGGGCGATGGGTGTCTCTGGAATGGCGTTGCAATGGTTCAAGTCTTACCTCTCGGATAGGTCATTCAGAGTATCCTGGAGAAACGAGGTCTCTGAGTCCCAACATCTCTATACAGGGGTGCCACAGGGCTCAGTGCTTGGACCGCTACTCTTTTCCATATACATGACATCCCTTGGCTCTGTCATCCAGAGCTGTTATCCATGGCTTTTCCTATCACTGCTATGCAGATGACACTCAACTCCACCTGTCATTTCAACCTGACGATCCGACGGTCTCTGCTCGCGTCTCGACATGTCTTAGTGACATCTCGCTTTGGATGAAGGACCATCACCTGCAGCTGAGCCTTGCAAAAACAGAACTGCTTGTGATTCCGGCCAATCCAAAGACCCACCACAACCTCTCCATTCAACTAGGCCCATCAACCATTACACCGTCCAGCACTGCCAGAAATCTGGGAGTGGTAATTGACGATCAGCTAAACTTCACAAGTCATGTCGCCAGCACCATCCGGTCCTGTAGATTCATCCTCTACAACATTAGGAAAATTAGACCTTTCCTATCAGAGCACTCTACGCAAATTATAGTCCAGGCTCTTGTCTTGTCCAAACTGGATTATTGCAATGCTCTACTGGCTGGACTCCCTGCCTGCACAACCAAACCTCTGCAGCTGATCCAGAATGCAGCGGCAAGAGTGGTCTTTAATGAACCAAAGAGAGCGCACGTAACTCCTCTATTCATTAGGTTACACTGGCTCCCGGTTGACGCCCGCATCAAGTTCAAAGCTATGCTCTTGGCCTACAAGACCACCACTGGTTCTGCACCCTCATATCTTCACTCACTAATACAGACCTACGTTCCTACCAGATCCCTGCGCTCTGCAAATGAACAACGTCTGGCGGTACCGTCCCAAAAAGGTAAAAAATCACTCTCACGTACCTTCTCTGGCTCTTTTCCACTTTGGTGGAATGATCTACTGCTGCTGCAAGATCAGCAGATTCTGTAGCCATCTTTAAAAAACGCCTGAAAACACATCTCTTCCGTCAACACCTGACTGACAAACACTGAGTTCTACTTCCTTTCTATCGATTCCTTTCTTTAAAAACAAATAAATAAATAAATAAATAAAATTTCATCCTTAGCATTGTATACTGCGCTGGGTTTAAACTGACTAGTTTTTTGTGCACTTATGCTTTTTGTACCTTGTGTTGTTAAAATTGCTTCCATTGTTTTCCTCACTTGTAAGTCGCTTTGGATAAAAGCGTCTGCTAAATGACTAAATGTAAATGTAAATGTAAATGTGTGATGGCCTTAGTGGTCTTGCACCATGGACCACATGCACCATACATCTCAACTATGAGATTTCCAATTTAATTGCTGACAAATTCATATATTATTTCCCCTGTTTCTTGTGTCTTTAATGATTGAGTTTATCAGTTTTACTAGTAGTGCAGTGCATAATGTGGTGAATGAAAGTAGTGGTGAGTGCTTTATCCATCCTCCACATGTGTAAACTGAAGCTGCTGTCTTCCTGAGCCATATGGGAAACATCAGTGTTTGTATCCGTGGATCATGATTGAGATTGTGTCATACCGCATAGCCTGAAGCCCCAAGTGCATTATGGGTACGTCACACCATTATCCTTTTGGCATATCTGCAAAGGAACACTGCCTTCTTTCCATTTCTCTCTACCTCCAGCTCCTAGTCTGAACACTTCATATGTTATTTCTAGAGAGCTCAGTTTCAGTACACACAGATTGTTCTTAAATCACCAGCCTCTTGCTTGTGGCTAATGTTCTGATTCTTTACATCCTCCATCCCCAACAATGTCAGTGTTAAAAATGGCAAATTCCAATCTCCCATTTCAATCTGAAATGTGCTTGGGACAAGTGTACATGAAAATTGATAGTTCTTGTTAGAAATTTGGTCATTAATACTTTCCTGATCCTTCAAAGTTAATGTGTGCCAAAAGTGTCCATAAATCTAATGCTAAATTTGGCACTTTATTTTCCTTTATAAATTTGCCTAATTTGCTCTAAATTGACCATCATGAATAAATATGGGTGTGAATGGTTGTCTGTCAAGTGTTAACCCTGCGATTAACTGACCATTATCCAGAACATACCATCCCTCATACCCAAAGCTGGAAATGACTCCAGCCCCGCGGCCCCTAAAGGATAAATGGTCAGAATGAATATGACTTTGCCCTTTAAAATATTTTGGAGAAACCAATAAAAAGGAAACTTCCGTCTATTGTTTTGAGAAACATATTAAATGAGACCATTGCTCAATCTGAACAAAGCTCAAACAAATTGAATCCCTAAAATTTAAATGAATTCACTAAACTCCTCCCAGGCATAAATTATGCCTACACAACTTCCTCAGGAGTCCCACAAGCCAACCAGGCCTGGTAGGACTCCTCCTTTAGCTTGATGGCATCCCTTACTTCCGGTGTCCACCACCGGGTTTCAGGGGTTGCCACCTCAACAGGCACCAGAGACCTTACGGCCACAACTACAAGTGGCCAAATTGAGAATGGAGGCGGAGAACATGGTCCACCCAGACTCGATGTCTCCAACCTATCTCGGGATCTGGTCAAAGCTCTGTCAGAGGAGGGAGTTGAAGATTTCTCTGACAAGGGACTCGGCCAAATGTTCCCAACAGACCCTCACAACACATTTGGGTCTGCAGTGTCTTCAGATCAGGGGGGGCGTTCCTCCCAATCACGCCCCTCCAGGTGTCATTGCCCACAAGAGTGTTGAAGTCCCCCATTAGAACAACAGAGTCTCCGGTCGGTGCACTTTCCAGTACCCCTCCCAGAGACTCCAAGAAGGTTGGTTACTCTGCACTGCTCCAGGGTGGGGCCCCGGCTGCGCCATGCCAGGCGACATCACAGTCTTTGTTTTAATTTTATTCATAAAGGGCTTTTGAACCACTCTTAGTCTGACCTGTCATCTAGTATATGGCCCTGGGCAACATAGCTCCTAGGATCATTCGGGTACACAAACCCCTCCACCACAATAAGGTGGTGGTTCAAGGAGGAGATGTCCCTAATCTCCCAAAAATGTCCTTAAATAACAGTGTAGGTCTCCTCCAGCAGTGCTCAGTTTGTCCAGCGTGGGAAAAAACTGAAAAGGCCTTCCACTGGGTTCTATGGAGCATTATCTGGGGTCCTTTTTCCAAAATAGAAACATGCAAAGAGTGTTACTTTGTTGTGAGTGTACATTAATGAAAACATTACTTTGACTATGTCCTATTCTTTTCAACTGTAAGCCACTACGGTTTACACAATGCACAGTTATGTTTATCTCTCATTCTCTTCTTATCAAAGGCTATATGTGTCAAATAAACCAACTCACTTGTAGATCTCCCACAGTCAGAAGATATCTGTGTCAGTGTCCCTCCTTCCTCTGCCCCATTTAATAGGCCTGTCAGCTTCATGACATTGCTGGGTCAAACCACGTAAAGACTTTGGACGCCAGCAGTGTCACCCATTAGCCAGCAAAGACTTGTCATGTTCAAAACATGACAAGCCTGATTCTCTCTTTTACATCCTGTCTATAATATTACATCATGCAGAAGGTCAAGGTAATGTCACCCCAATGAATATCAATTAGAAGTTATAAGTCAGTCAAACTTGTCATCACGGTAATGTTTGCAAACAAAAA
The DNA here is from genome assembly GCA_024416835.2 of Perccottus glenii. NCBI lineage: Eukaryota > Metazoa > Chordata > Actinopteri > Gobiiformes > Odontobutidae > Perccottus > Perccottus glenii. The sequence continues at coordinate 6,539,950 of CM044548.2, forward strand.
AATACCAAAGAATAATGAGGTCACATTAGGCTCAACAATGGAAGAGTTAGAAATAGGATGATTAATTTGTTACTAATTTATATTAATGTTCATTGAAAGACCTCCACTTAGAGAGCAATTAATTCTAATTAAAAGAGCAGCTACGGTTATGTCGGCAAGTAAAAAAAAAAAAAACTAACAATATCATCAAGTTAATTAAATGGGGGTGGTCTGAAACCCTGCAGTTATCAAGAGCTGATGATGCCTGAAAATCAAGTGATGTTGATCCATGTGTTTATGCACAAACACATATACCAGCATGTTTTACAACCAATTCATTAGAGCAACAGATTACACACAAACAAACAACTACCTTACATTATACTTTTTAAGTTGATTGAGTGTTGCTCAAACAAGTGTAATTTGGTGTCAGCATGCAAACTTTGGTCAACTTCAATCTACCGCCCGCTCACTGACAAAAAGCTTTTAAATTAGAGCCATACTTTGGACACTAAGCCAAAATCAAACTTGCATTTTGACAGGGCCTCAAAGTGCACCATTTCTATATGTTGAGAGCAATAGGCCAGACCAAATGTTGGATTGATAAGCCGCAGAATGAGAGAAGATTCTGTTGATTCAGGACTATTTCAGACATTTCCTTTTTTACTTTTTTCTATCTCTGCCCTCCTGTTTTTTGTTTAAGTTTGAAATCCCCTTAAGATGGATTTAGATTGACGCTTGTTTGGCAGAGTTCACAGTGGTGGAGCTGGCATGATGCACTGTGCCCACCCAAAACTGTCAGGGCCAACAAACAGCCTGTCTCATTGCAACACCAGCAAAGATATCACTGAGTATGTCCCTTCAAATGGAATGTGAGCTAATCCCAATTTCTCCTGACTTCTGATCTCTGGTCCAATCACGGTCCTTACTTTTTGACACTTTATTTCTCCCCTTTCTCCCTACTGGAATCTTTTGTTTTCCATATTTTTTGTCTAGGGATATTTTCATCTTTTTTACACCCCACCTTCTCCTACAGGGTACTGTTCATGGCATGGGGTTGTGAATGCATTGCTTCTACAGGCTGCAAAGGAAGCAGAAAGTTTCTTATGTGCAAATTCTAGCTTGCAAATAAAAAAATATATATATTTCACTTTGCATAATATGGAATATATAATGGAATGTCAGCACATTAGATGCATTTTTTTTCTTATTCACATCTGCAAAAATGGGATATAGGATAACAGAGACAAGATTTGTTAGACAAAAAGCCCCAAAGGAGCTTAAAGGTAACACATGCAAATGCTTACCTATAAAAAGGAAAAACTCTCAGACAGGAGCCTCAATGCCAATCACCCTTCAGTACTTTTAGTCACTGTGACAACCCGTGTCTATCAAGCACCACAAATGTTGCATTGCCATTGCCTTATGTGCAATTGTGTTCAGTGTCACATACCAGCTTAAGCCTGTCACACTCCATCTGTCCGTCAGCCTATCACTCCTCTGTGGCCTGGCTTTCAATCAGACCTGTCACTCAACTTATCCTCAAGCTTGTCTTTTGGTCCCCTTGTCCATCAGCCACCAATTTTATTTCTTCATTAACTCCTGAGTCTGTTTACAGGTTTCTCTAAGTACAGAGGGACCGATGTGAAAACTAGCGGCGCTAAGACTTACATAATAGTACTGCTTCCTGGTAGTTGTGAGCCCCAGAGCACTGACTGACATCTCATGATTGAACCTGTTCTGTAGTTATGTTCTGGGTTACCTTGATCTCATGGCAATTGTGGCAACTGATGGAAGTGGGCAGGACGAAAACTCAAATTCATTCTCTCTCACTCTTTTTCTCTCCCTCGGTTTCTTTCTGTCACGTTTTTTTAATCTAACTTTGTGTGTCAAAACGTCAATTCCACACCAAGGGGTTGTGACAAGCTCCAGGGCCCTGAGGGGACAGCTCCGAAATAGACGGCTCTGGTGCAAATTGATTTTGATTTTCCTCCAAATCAGTCAAAGTGTTTAGCTTTAATAGGAGCTGATCAGAGAGCCACTTGGAGCACGACAGGGCGAGGGGAGCAGGACAGTAACTTGAGAGATTAGCCCTGTCACTCCAGAGATCAGCGCCTGTCACTGTTGTTCACACAACACACACATTCAAATGCTGGACTTTCCAAAAGCCACACAAATGGAGAAAGAAATTATTATTTGCCTCAGTTACATTTTGAGGCTTTCAGGTGGAATGCACCATAAATAATTTCAACTTTTATATTTGTATCAACACTAACTTAATTTCTTCTCCTTGTGGCTGTCAGCAACGTGCATACACAAGTTGCATAATCCATCTCATGTATAGCAGTAAAAGCTTAAAACACAAACAACTTGCCATGTTTATGTAAAGAGATTAGTACAATTACAAATGTCATGTATTTTTGAAGAATTTTAAGTTCTATTATTATTTTGCACCTATTCATTAACTCACCGTGTCACTAATTTTATCTATACATGCATGTCTTCGGCAGGTGGAAGGAGGCGCCCACAGAGAACAAGTGTCAGCCGGAAGAGGATGCAACTGTCTTGGGTTTCGAACCTACAACCTTCTTTCCTGTGTGGCAAGATTACTTACTAATCGGTCTCCATACACTTTATGCACCCATACACATATTCTTTGTTTATTTATTTCAGTCATTATTAATAAATTGTTAGTAATACCTTGTGACTACAAGAGTAAAACCTGGATATGATTCAGGAAAGGTAGCACAACATACAATGTATACAATGCAAAACAAGGCATAATATGTAAATTATTATTTGTAATACCCTTACTGCTGCTATATTACCTCCCATCTACCTTAACTATCCCTATGTATTTGAGAATAAGGCTGCATTGCTTTGGGCATTGAACAAGATGCCCGTGGCCTTGCACTCAGAGAACAACTCTCTGCACCGGTGTCTGCTCATTTGCAAGATCTTGATGGCCTTGAACTCTGAGTGAATGGGAAGCATCAAAGCCTGAGCTGAGCCAGTCAAACTTCACAGCCCCTCCTGACAGCCCCAAACTCCCACGAGTAGGAAGGGAGGGAAGATAAAGACAAAGGTTTTTGAGTAATAACACAGCTGAGCCCACCGGCCTTCCCATCGCTGTTGACCATGCCGACTTAAAGGCCATTTGTGCTCTACAAATTATGGTTTTATTTCACCCAATTATTGTTTAGCTAATTCATACTACAAGCAGATGAGTCCAAACTCCAGTTGTCATTGGTAGAAGTTTGGTACACCTGACAAATGATGTACGAGACATAACTGCAGGACAAAAATAGAAGTGAATAGGCTGGATGTATCCTGTGAGGGAATCAGAGGCCACATATGGATAATGCATGGCGCACATTCCTCCAGATTTCTCTGGAGGTGTGAATAGATGTGGCTCACAAAGATTTCCTGCATTAGTAACAATGTGTTCTTTGGCCATTTTCTTTATGTATTTTCTTTGAAAAAGTTGTATTGCTGACATATATCAGGTTTAACTGTTGATCTCTAATTGTAGGTCACACAGACTGTGCATCTCAGTCTCACTAATAAACAAAAAAACTCCCTCAGTATGTGAAAAAACTATCCAGGAAGGATACATGTAAATACCAGGTGTGAATACAATGAGTCAAGTTTGCCACATGTGTCCAAATAGGTCTGAAATGCAAGGTCTTAAGGGGGGACCAAGTGCTCTTCAAATACGAAGAAGTAAAGTGCTTTATGTGTGATATTAACACTGAATGTGAACATTGTTACATAAATACTACTTACTTGTTACTGTTACCCTCGATCTCACTTTCATGCTAGCCCTGCTATGTTTTTGATACACTTTAAAAGGCTGTGGAGAGAATCAGAGGGCCATTTCCATGAGGTCAGCACTTTCCACCAGCGGCAGGGATGGGCTTTAAGGTGCCTTGTAATGTGCAAGGAGACGAGACCTAATAGATTGATACACAGGTTTTGACATGCTATTTGAGCGTGCAGGCCCGCTGTAATTGGCCACGTCACCATGCATTAAATTAACGATATATAGAGGAGTGCCCTGAGACGAGTGTCTTGGCCCGATCCGTCAGCCATCAGTGAAAAGTGCATGTGACAAGCCTCTCGTCGAGGAAGAAGACGAGAGAGGAGGGGGGCTTGTTTTAAAGTAGTACCCTGGTGGACATCTAAGTGCTAACTCTGTGATTTTCTCTCTAGTCATCTCAGAGCTATCAAGGCATCAATAACTCATTCATAACTTGCATGTTGAAAATGCATTTAAATAAATAAAATCATTCACAAAACGACCAATTGTAGTTTTGCTAGTGGTCACATGATTAATGATTTTACTTTGGTCATCTTTATAAAGGATTCTGTATTCATTTACTTTTACATGGATTTGATGACACCATATACAACATTTAAGGCTATAGCAGTAGCTTCTGATGAATTTTGTAACTTGTAATGTTCTTTTTATAACATCATCCACGCTCTTTATATATGGGATGGTGACCATTACCTTGTGCAAACCTTATCTAAACATTGAAAAATAGTTACCAAAATACTTTACTTAGAGCTGAGTTTCTTTTAGCTTCAGACATATTTTGTTTACTTGAGTTTTTACTGTGAGTTTAAATTCTAAATTAATACAGAATGTCTGCATTCAGGGCATTGCAACAAAACAGTTTTGTTGTTTTACCTTTAAATGTAGAGTATGTAGGTTTTGGCCTTTTTGGTGACGTCTTGTGGAAAAAGTGGATTGCAATTCCAAACCTTGTACGTTTCCTTTATAACCATTTGAACAGCTATGGCAGCCCTGGAGGACATAGTGTTACCTATTAACAAACTATTGACACAAAAGCAATTTTGTTCTTTCGTATGTCCTAAAACTTTCTGCAAGAATATGTGCTCATAAAGATAGAGCATTTCTCCCAGCTGTGCTGAATGTTTGTTTACTCTGGAAGTAGTTGTAGAAGTAAATTAAAACTAAAATGGCTCCATCCACTTCTTATTTTAAGGTGATTATACACTATTAAAAACTGTTTTGACTGTTGTGTTTTACACAGTGCATTGTGAAATGGGAATATCTAGGAAACAACCACACAGTGTATTAAAAATCTGTGATTGTACCTTTATGTCAGAGTTTCCAACCAGTCGGTGCTAATGGGAAGTTTTCATCAGGCCCTCATTCCACTCAGTGACAACATCTGGAGCTTCTCAGCATGGGCAGCACTTAATGACTTTCTAATCTGTCAAACAAGGACTTGTTCAAGGAAGAAAATGGAAATTCTATCATTAGCTGCGGTGGGAATTACTGTTGGACTCTGCTCTGGTCAGGTATGTGCAAATGGTGGCCCGATTAGTTTACATGGTTGAAGAAATGATTAAAAAGTATCACCTAAGGCATGCTCCTATATGTGAATGGCATATGAGTGTGTATATGCCCAATCAAATGTGAGCTCATGCAATGGAAATACTGACTCTAATCTTTAAATTACCTCCAAAAAAGGAGCGCAATGACCTTTACACAGAAGTTATATAAAGTTCAATTTAACAAGCCTCTCCTTGCTATGATTTATTAACCTGAAATTTGAAGTAGAGCTTATTTCTTTAGAGCTTTGCCACTTGGTTAGCTGCAGAAACTCATGGGCAAAGAGAAAAGTATCACCTGTGGAGACTTTCAGAAGTTTCCAACTCTCCTAATTTTCTATTGGTGTGCTTTACATTCTCACTTTCTGCTTTGTCTCAGCTTTTCCCCCGTTAAACATTAGCTCTTCTATATAAGATCGAGTGGCAGCTCAGAAATGATGTGGGTATTGAAAAATAATCATGAGAGATGACTCATGCTTGTGTGCTTTCTCTGTCAGTTCATTTCCTCGTCTTTGGTTTTTGTTGGCTGATGGTGTCATTTTATCCCTTCATCTTTTTATCCACTCACTCTCTTATTCTAGTTGCAAGCCATTGCCAGTGAGAAGGAGTGGACCCAAGTGTAACGTCACCTTTTGCATAGAGCCTTGCATACTGAAGGACACGGTCCTATAGACCGTTTTATGTTCACGTTTTCAGTACAGGATTTTTTTTTTTTTCGTTTCACCTCTAAAAAAGGTACAATGCTGGCATTGGGAGTTTCAAAGTGGTCTCTTTATCTTTATCCTGTCACACAAGGCAATTAATGAGGCGTACTTGTTGCAGAAGTAGCCTACATTTCTTCAGTTATTGTGTAATTGAATTCTCTTTTAAAGCTACATGGTCATTGTTATCATGTTTTTATTATGCGCCTTGTTTTATTGTTTTCTGATCATAACTCATTTCCAAATCTCTTTTTTTTTTTTTTCATTTAGTTCAAATTTTTGTGGTGACGGAAGGTGATACAATATTGTTTATACAGTATGTCAAAGGGTGAAAATGTAGCATGTTGGGTAAAGGTTTGTTTTATGGCCACAAATAACACAATAATAATGTTAATAAATCTAGTTATTAGTCAAAAGCCAGTGGACTATTTCTGAATGTAAGATTCAGGAACTTCTTATACAGTATATGCCAGTCACTTCTTTCATGCTCCTCCCACTGAACGGCGCAAGGAATAGTTTTTTAAGATGGGAAGGAATAAGGGCCAGTTTAGATCAAGTTGCTGCCAGACTAAGACATGCTGAAATGACAGAGGTAAACAATAAAGATGAGGAGCTAAATGACAGAACGAGCAAGACGGAGGAAAAGAGAGGATGGGAGGAGGGAGATCTCCACAGAGCAGTCAGGCGGTGTTTGAAGCAGGAAGCTGGCTAGACAACAGAGGCAGCTTTATTCCATAGACACAATGAAAGAATGCCACAATGGAAGTCCTGCCGAGAGCGGGTCTGCACTACACTGAACGCACACACACACAGGATTAAAGCAAACACACACTTCAACATCCACCCCATGAAAGGAAAAGGGAGGGGATATATCTTACACAGACAGACCAACCGAGAACACAAAAGCTCTCTTTGTAAATGAAGGTATATTGTAAATAGTGTAATGTTTGCTTACCCTTTCATAATAACTGTAGATGTACTGTGTTGGTCTGGCACCTTTTCTGGCATTTTGAGGGATAATCCTTGTATTGGGGAAAGGTTACAACTAGAGCCAAACACAAGTGCTTAAATAAAACTCACCAAATTACTTTTTTCACTGCTTTCAAAGTTTACAACCACCAAATACTGATATAGTTAATCTCTTCTGTTACAAATGGCAATAATATTGTGAATGAATAAAAATTGCCACTAAAATGTTAGAAAACACACTAAAGATCATAAGATAGGTCAGTGACTAAAGGCATATAAACACTGATTGAAGGTTGGGGTCTAAAACACAGCTTAGTACAAGTAACCCCTAAAGAGGCTAGTATTTTCACTGCACTGTATTTAGGAGATAGGCAACCGCTACACAGACAGTAATGTCACTCAAGTGTCTCCCAAGATGTGTTTATAAGATCAGAGATCCATCATTCAAGTGAACTTTCAAAACTTACATGCATTGCCATTAATTAGAATGAAAAAAGAGAGTTAAACGGAGTAAGTGGATGGAGGTATAGTCATATACTGTACATATACAGCTGAATTAAACAGTCTTTTTAAGCTTTATTACCAACGTTCCCTACTTTAAATTAAAAGTGTTCTTATTACATTTGTTTCTTAGTGCTATTTAGACAGTGAATGCTATGTTTTTAGTTCAAAAAAGGAGAAGTTTAGAACTCTGTCTCTCAAAAATCGGTTAAGTTAAAGAAAAAAAAAAGTCGATGATTTAGTGTTTGATACTTGGATTATGACTGGAATAAAACAAGAAAATATGCACTTCATTCAAGAAAACATTGCTATTTTGTGTTTTTACGTAAATATAAGGAGTTTCTATAGTCCAATCAACAGATTGCAGTGTTTAGCTCCACACTGAGGGAACCAAAGCTGAGGGGTCACTGAAACAGTGGATATGGTGCACCTTTATGGCATGCTTCATAACCTTTTTGGCAATAAGAATTTACCCATACTGACCCATATCACACCACTTTAGTGGAAACAGGGCTTAAAGGTTGTACTAATGCATCTAGGGTGTGAGACTGTGCTACAAATCAAAACCACTCTTCTCATGCTCTGCATTGAAAACTGTAGACACATTTGCATAGAAAAGCTGTTTGCATATCAAACAGCTGGGACGCAGACCTCACATCATCGTTCATTGATTTACAGGGAGATGCATGTTGAGCTGACATGCTGGAGTGCATGTCCCCTTTACCTCCATCTGCCCTCTGTGGCCATATCTTAAACGATCACTGGCGGCGGTTTTGAGGGTGTGTGTGTTTAGGTGTCTATGCTGTAATAGTGCAACTGCATGCAGATTCTGAATGTGTGACATTATATCTACCCACTACCGCATATTCCTGGTTACCCCCATTTGTGACAGGGTGCACTGCTGCTGCTAATAAGGGTATTCATCACGGCAGTCTCTCGTCAGTGACAGCACTCGCCGACCAGTCGTCTCACTATTGCCCCCCAAATATGAACTTAACATTTAATTACATCCAGAGATGCGCTTGATTACCTTGTCAAAATGCAGGTTAGTTAAGAGGAGCGAGATCTTGGTCAGAGATGACCAGGCTGTCACTAGAAGCACTTGGGTTCATCACAGGATCATCTTATCTCTCATGTGATCTGATTTTACTGTCTATTTTTGTTTTACACTTTTCTGTCCTAGTCAAGCCCTGCTAATTGAAATGCATTTTAATCAATAACCACGTTTTAGCAGGCTTTCACAATTGTATGTAGTTAAGAGCATTTTTTTGTACCTCTCTGCTGCTTCATGTGCCCATTTGTTTTAATTTATGAAAGCAGTGTTGTATGAATTGTGGGGTTGGCTGCTGGGTGATTGTCGGCTGTTTCACACCATTCTTTTGCTTGCTCTAAATTAGCCCAGCTTCTGAGGTAATGAAATTACTCATGACATCAGGAAGTAACTTGAAAATTCATTTTATTTCCTGTGCACTGCTTAACAGTCCTCCTGGGGGAAACAGATTCTTGCCAATAAAAGTTCCACCCTGGCACAAGCTAAGACTTCACAAATGAAGACATATGTCACAATGGGTAAGAAAAAAGAAAAAAAAAAGTCCTGGGAGAAGTTTTCAGTCTGACACGTACCTCACCGGTAACAAAAAGGCTACATAAATTCAACCTTCCCAATGAGGCACATTTAATTTGAAGTCTGAAGTTTTGTCCGTTTCTCTCAGAGATGATTGGAATGAATATGAGGTAGTTAAAGTTTAATATCCTATTATGTGTCTGTTTAACTTGTCTGTACTGCCAGAGAACTTTCTTTTTTCTGGATTTTTGTGAGATTTTCCAGAGCATACAGGTGTTTGTAACAGTTCAACTAAGAGTGTTTAATGCACAACTTGTCCCTTTACTGTTAGGTTATTTTCTTTTAAGAAGGTTGAGTCTGAAGCTGCTGAACAATGAGTCAGACCGAAGCTCAGAAATAAACCAGCTTAGACTTAGACAGAGATTGAGATTGTGACTTATTGTTACTTTCACACAGCACCCATGGATTAAAAAGTAAATTCTTCTCGCCTTATACAAGATAAAAGACACAATCATCTAAGTCGTCAGCATGCAATTACATTTTCAGACAGTTCCTTCTAAAACTGTGGTAGTAACAAGTGAGCATAAGATTTCATTGATTCAAGAATGGCAGACACCAGACCACTAGTGAATTTAAAGGCCGAAGCAATGACTACTTTTCTGAAGATATCTACAGTGTAGCCTGTTTGTGTCCATTCAAACTACAGCTTTGAAGACCCCTGTAAACATTAAGAGAAGAGTCTATTTACTGTATTCACCCATTCATTCTTTTTCATTCACTATCGGCAATTTAGATTTACCAATTCATACATGCATGTTATGGCTGGTGGAGGTAGGCCTGTGATGCCCAGACGTAGCAGGACAGGCAGGCTTCACACATATATTGCCTTTCTTGCTGTGAGGCAGGAGTGGGAAAAGTTAAGGTGTGTCATTCCAGTATTTTGGGTTGTGGATTTTTTTTCTCACTTTAATTTTACCTGCCTCCCTCTCTCTCCTCACCATGACTGTGATAAACCTGGTAATGTGCTGATTGCACCGTACACACATTCCAAATCTGCATCACATTCTGATGTGACAAGCGTGGAGGAGTAATTGATTACATTAATAGCTAATTGCTGGCTCATAATTGGATCTGACTCAATTAAAAAACCTCTGGGTGATTGTAATGAAACGGGGCGCTGTGGCTGAGCGGGTGGCGCACAATGCTGGCTTCTGTGCTATTGGCAATGAGAGTGAGAGAGAAGGGGGGATGATACACCTGCAATGCTAAATCATAAGCGCCTCAGTAGATAGAGGCCGGCCTGGGAATGCTTTGTGCTGTTTTTGCAATTCCTCAATGCGGATTTATATCTTTTGCTTTGGGAAAGGTTGTAATATTTCACAGGGTGTGCGGCAGTGGGAGTGCACACGCGAGGATTTGGAGTTGGGGGAGTGGTGGCGGTGGGATGTGGGCTGGTTGCTGAAATACGGTATCAGCATATATTGTAATTTCATTTTGATAAGGCCATGCTTATAGCCCCGTATGGCTCATCTTGAGCGGAGTGAAGCGGGTGTTATTTTACATATTCCCAGAGCTCTGGGACACTGAGATGCCATCATTAGCAGTACTGCACTAAAAGGGGGATAGAATCTGCAAATTAGGACAGGTGCTCAGCTAGTGTTGCTAGCACAATACACTGGGTTGATGTGATAACACAGGCTTGGCTCCAAGTCAGTTTATTTGCTCAAATGCAGATCTTGTGCTAGCTTATATTTGTTTAGTTGAGTTTGTATGTAAATGGCTGTACATCCATACAAATGTGTATCTCGTGTCTCAATCTTCCTCCAGCCCAGTCTCTTCATGTTTATGCTTTTCCCAAGGACATAGAGAAAGTGACATTTTCAGCTCAAAATTATGCATGTAACTACATATGTAACAAGCTTTTCCTTCTATTTTGAGGCAGAATAATTTACTAGGCACAGGTAGGTTGTGGTGGTGGCTGGGTACAAAAATCCAACACTTAGTAGACCCAGGCACGGACAAAATTTGAATTGAATTGTTGTCACCTGTTTTTACCTGAAAATGACATGACTACATTTTAATTGTCAGGCTTTGTGATTTGTTAGAATTGATCATTTCAGAAAGAGGCAAGATGGCCCAGAGGATGAGGCGTTTTATGTCATTTGAGACCCAAGGAACATTTTTGGTTAGCGTTTTAGGTTTGGGTTAAAAATTGCATTTACAATATAATATAGCCTTTATTTTAGATTGCCCTATATGTATAATTTATATATGACACAATGTTTGGAATCATTACATAGACATTTCATTTCAGAGATTGGTTGGCTAAGTACTTGTGCAGGTTTTTGTATCGGTCTATGCTCTGTATCACAAGTTGTATTCCTTACCTCCACTGCCCTGTCAGAGTTTCCTTTGAAAGGCGTCTGATCGGGTCGGGCCTCGTCAGCCTGTCACCAGTGCCGGCGTTTCATTAGGGCTGCCGTTCTCTGTCCGTTCGCCCCACCGAGCACAAGAGCTCAAACACATGTGCAAATTAAATCGACATCCAAACTCCCTCCCATACACAAAGCAATTTAAATGATATTCATTAGAGCGATGACAAGTCCTGATGAGCCTTTCAGTACTGCAGAGAGAAAGAGAGAGGAAGACTGACTGAGGGAATGGAGGGCTATTTTTTTTTTTCGCCCGTCAGCTTTTTGCCAACTGTGTTTCCTGGGCACTCAGGCATAGTGCCCATCCACACAGACCTACACTTGATATTTTTATACAAAATATAATGAATTGGGTGGCATCTCACACATAAAGAGAATGTCAACAGATGATTGTCTCAGTTGTCTTGACCATGCACAGACTACACAACGAGTAAATCTGTGCACACCGCAGGATTATTACTGCCAATAGAGTGACTTTTCATGTAGCAGTGTAGTAGTAACTTTGCACTGCAGCTGGATTCTTGTGAGATTTGTGAGTTTACAAACTCACAATAATCTTGAACAGCTCCAAGCATAGTATTCACGGCCAAACCATGGCCTAACCTGCCTATATGACCAATGAGGTAGCAGCACTGAGAGGTCTGGGCATGTTTTAGGTTTGAAGATATATATACCGTTTTACCGTAACAAACAAAAACATGACATTAATAAATCCATTTACTGACCAAGTATTCATTTAAGGTACCTGCCCTTTTGTGAACGTTTTCGAAAAGGAGCCTTCAAACTGTGAACTGTACTGTGGAACAGACTATGGTCTGTGCAGCAGTATATGGCTAGCTTGTCAAGTTAGTGTAGTTTAAAAGGCTGTTTAAGGGTTTTGTGCTGCTTTTGCTGCTTAATGGCTTCTTATTAACCTTTTAGCGTTATAACTTTCTGCCTGACTGAAAACCTACACAGATGTTCTCAAAATCTTGTTGCTGTTTCGGTAGACAATGACACATTGTGAGAGATTATGTGAGCACTTTATAGCACTTAAATAAAGTGTGTTGGCATTGGCCGATACTCTGGACCATAGCACAGTCGTACTATATTTGTACAAAATACATTAAAATTAGATTGCAGTTTCAGGAGAAATGTTGTTTTCTTCCAAACCTGCCACTGGAATAGTCTTCAATCCTCTATGCATTGCTCTTTGTTCTTTATAGTGCAATAAAAGGACAGGGGTAACTTACAAACATATTTATAGCTATACTTCTCACATAACATTTTTACATGCCACATTTTCTTTTTACATGCCACACAATTTCTTCCTATCGACATTTCTCTGCTTTTCCGGCTGTCAATAAAGACACAATGTGAGCTGCCAAATAAAAAAAAAAAAAGAACTTTTCTAAATGAGAGAATTAAACAAAGCTAAATGCTATTAATAGGCTAACACATAGCTGGCCAAGTGTATGCACATAAAAAGAAGCTCGATGCTGTGTTTCAGCTTTTAAAAACAAGATATACAAGACATTAAAATACTAACTTCATTTAATAAAATGTTTCTGCATGAATTCTGTCTATCAAACACAAAATAATTGTTAGGTATGTAAAAAGGATCAAGAAATGCAACACTGTCAACTGATTTTGAAAAACGTTGAAAGTGTTCTCCTTCTCCCTCTATTATTTTCTCTGTCTTTCAGGCACAAGCCAATTAATTCTGGCCTCTCCTCACAGCCCCTAATTAACCCCTTCAGGACTGGAATTATGCTTAACACTAGTGATTGAGGCCAAGCCTGAAATTACCCATCCTGCTCTGTCGTAATGACAAAATTCATGTCCTCAGCATCAGATGTGTGTCTGTGGGTGTGTTATCGTGTGTGTAAGCAGGAATCTATCTTTTTATGTGTTTGTGCCTGATACCTCTTGATTATGTAGCACCCGTACAACCACTCTGTGAATTACTTACGAGAATGGGGGTGCTTGGGTTCGGTGTAATTCAGGTGGATACCACGAAGGTGCACCTAATAAGTTGCTAATGCAATGTATAACTGTTTTACACAAAACTATTATAAATTAAATAAGACCCAGAGATGATTTTTAACCAAACAATAGGGTAATGCCCTGGTTTAATTAAATAAAATACGTTGACAAATAAAATATAAAATCTTTTCTTAACCCACAATATTAACAACTATACAAAACTAAAACAAAAACAGAGAACTTTACCATAAACAACTAAACACGTAAATTGTCCTTTAACAATGTCTTAGAAAATGCAATGGTGGATCCACTCACACACACATACACACACATGTTCAAGTTTACTCACGGTACCGATTTGAAAAAACGTTGCAGGCCTGTTGGGTCTTGCAAAACATTGAGTGCGCTGAAATAAACTCTTGCAAAACATTGAGTGCGCTGAAATAAAGTCTAGTAAAACATTCAGAGAGTTTTGAAACTTTTTCCCTGCTCTCTCTCTCTCTCGTTCCCCCCAAAACTCTTCCCCACTTCCTATAACACGTCTCCCCGTGTCTTCCAGTCCTACTTACCTGCAGCCAAAAACTTTCGACTCCACAACATAAATACCCAAACGACCAATAAAAACTAGCAACAATTAAACACTAAGAATAAAGTAATAAAAAAACTAACTGCATTAAACTTTTGGTAATATTATTTATCTAAACAATATATACTTCAAACTTTAGTTTTAATTACTTTCATAACGTTACCAAATATTGATCTCCTGTTACTTATGTAAAATGAATAGATATTACTTATCAAAACTCAGGGATTCCCTATAATTTATATAAAGTAAATAAATGTTTACTTTTTAATAACAAAATAAACTTCATCAAAATAAACTATATTGCCCAAGTTTACCACTGGGCTAATCTCTTAGACAATTTTAGATGCCAGATTAGAACAAATCTTAAAGTGAAACAACGCCATGGGGTGGCACCAGAAAGTTTTACATAGACTGCGTTTGGAATCTCTGTAGAGTCCACTTCCCACCATCACTCCATGGCTTAGAACTGTCACAGGGTAATCACAGGGCTTGCCAAGTTCTTCGTAGCTCAGCTTGACCACTGGACGGATGACTCGTTTTGAACGCTCAACTTGTTCAATCTCAGTTTGAGTGTCTGGATGGGGTTTGAAGTCTGCTTCTCCTAAAACGTTGACTTCTGGGTCAGCATTGGGAGGCAGATTCAAAAGATCACTGACCTCTGTCTCTATCTCAACCGGTTCCTGAGCTCATCTTTCAGGTTCAATGCCGATTGGCTTGGATTGCTTTGTGGACAGTTCTGGACGTGTCAACAACTTGTCCCAGTTAAACGCAATGGGTCTTGGCTGATATACGTCATCATACTCTGATTCTGAGGACACATCTTCGTCTTGGTGGTTTATCTGTACAAGTTCTTTTGTCTTTTTCTGAAGTGCTCTGGTCACAGGTCTTTGTTGTGGCCCCACTTCACTTTCGTCAGCTGGTATTCTCACAAGATAACCAATGGGTAACAGGTGGTTACGATGAATAGTCTTTTCTGCTCCCATACCTCTCTCAGGTTTGATCTTATAGACAGGGATATTGGGTAGCTTCTCCATAACAATATATGGGGAAGGTCGCCACTTGCATTTCAATTTATGCTTGCTTGTGACTCCAAAGTTTCTCAGCAGCACCCGGTCCCCTTTGTCAAGGACTTGTTCTTTGACATGTTTGTCGTGCGCTCTTTTATTTCTATGGTGGTTCTTGTCTGACGATTCTGTTGCAAGCTGGTAGGCTCTTTGGAGGTCGTTCTTGAGCTTAGCAACATACTGATGGTAGGACTTTGTCTTTTGTTTGTCCTCGGTCACTCCAAAACAGATGTCTACCGGTAAGCGAGCTTCTCTGCCGAACATTAGCAGGTAAGGCGAATAACTCGTTGCGTCGTTTTAAGAGCAGTTGTAGGCATGGACCAACTGACTGATCTTTTGACTCCTTTTCTCTTATGCTTTGGATTTAGTGTGCCCAGCATTGACAAGAGTGTACGGTTGAACCTTTCTGGTTGCGGATCTCCCTGAGGGTGGTAAGGCGATGTTCTTGACTTACAAATACCCAACATCGTCAGAAGGTCTTGGATCAGTTTGCTTTCAAAATCGCGGCCTTGATCCGAATGTATGCGGGCAGGGAGTCCGTAGTGTACAAAGTAGCGCTCACTCAGTATCTTGGCAACGGTGCTTGCCTTTTGGTCTTTGGCTGGAAACGCTTGGGCGTATCGGGTGAAATGGTCTGTCACTACAAGGATGTTGGCAAAACCTTGGGAGTCTGGCTCAAGTGACAGAAAATCGATACAGACGAGGTCTAAAGGGCCTTGGCTGGTGATCTGCTTTAAGGGAGCAGCCCTCCGAGGAAGAGCTTTACGAGTGATGCATCTGCCACAGTTCTTGATGTACTGCTCAACCTCAGCTCCCATCTTCGGCCAATAAAACCGGTTTCGTATAAGTTCGATGGTCTTGGCCATGCCCAAGTGACCAGACTCGTCGTGCAATGATCTCAAGACCATTTGGACATACTCTCTGGGCAATAACAGCTGCTTTACTTCAGTTCCATTTTTCTCAACTTTTCTGTAGAGCAGATTGTTTTGAATGAACAGTTTGCTTGTTTCTTTGTTCAACAAGACAGAAGTTGGATTGTCGGAGCTGGTGAATGATGGACCACCACAAAGTGACTGTTTGACTGGAGCGATAATAGAGTCAACATCTTGAGCGGTGACTAAGTCTTTGTGACTGAGCTGACTCAAAGACCCGAGATCCAGCCGGACTGGGTAGGCAAAACACTCTGGTATACCATCAGGTGACACGCCGAGTGACTCAGCAATAGTTGTAGGATCAGTTGCACTTTCGCGGCACTTGATCTGCTTACACAGAGCTTGAACACTTTCAGTCGGTACACTCTGCCAGCCTTCTTCTGTGGTTGGAAGAGGGTTGCGGGACAGAGCATCGGCGTCGATGTTGCTGCTACCAGGCCTGTACTGAAGTTTGAACTGGTACGTGGCAAGTGCGGAGAGCCAGCGGTGACCTGTTGCGTTGAGTTTAGCTGTTGTGAGAATATAAGTTAAGGGGTTGTTATCGGTTCTCACAGTAAACTGCGTTCCATACAAGTAATCATGGAACTTGTCTACCACTGCCCACTTTAGTGCCAAAAACTCGAGCTGGTGCACTGGATAGTTCTTTTCAGAGGCACTTAGCTTGCGGCTCGCGAAAGCAACAGGCCTCAAACCCTCGGGGTACTCTTGGTTGAGGACGGCGCCCAGCCCATGAAAACTGGCATCAATGTGAAGTATGTAAGGCTTGGTGGGGTCGGAGAATGCCAGCACAGGTGCGTTTGTGAGGCAGTAGATGATCTTTTGGAATGCCTCTGAACAAGACTGGTCCCACCGGTCACCAAATTTCTTCATCAGTATTGACCAACAGGGGGCGCTGGCAAAAATGGGCTGGTTCCTCTATCCAACGTTCAGATTTGTCAACTGGCAGGCTCAGTGGTTTGATTTTTACACCAGTCTTCTTAACAAACTTCAGAGTCCAGCTAAAGTCATTTCTGTCTTTGACCATGTCAAGATGCAAGAAGAGAAGGGAGCTGTCGCTACAGTTGACCTGCCTTTAGATTTGTTGGACTCTGATAAACTGGAGCTGGACGTGTCCCTGTCCTGTCCCGGTAGAAGAGACTTGTCCTGCGCTCATTGGGACCACACGGTGCAGCTGTTTGTCTGCTGTAATCCACACAGTCCGTACTGCAACGTGGAATTGGGCCGGTGGATCACGGCCTTCCGTAGAGGCACTGGGCGCTGGCTGACGGATGTGTCGTCTCTTCTGCCGTTATTGGAGAGCAGCAAATGTACATTCACCATGAAAACTGTGCCCTGGGCCATGCCATGGATCACCTCTCTCAACCTGAGGTTCAGCTTTACCAATGACACTGCAGAAGGAACACCACTCCGTCCATTCCGAGTGACATCACTTTACCAAGGTGGGACATTTGACAAAAACTACAATGAGAGATACCAGCCGTTCAAATTCTCTGTTCCAGTCTCTACAAAAAAGGTGGAGCTGTACGCCGTCATCACGGGACACGGCAGCGATGACAACAGCTGCGGGGAGTTCAGTGTCACCTCTCACCACTTCTTAGTCAACTCTGTTTATAACAACACACTCGTTTTTGACTCTGCAGGTTCATCTTTGGGATGTGCCATAAGAGTCCCAGAGGGAGCTGTACCCAACGAACATGGCACGTGGCTGTATGGGCGCGGAGGCTGGTGTGACGGGCTCCAGGTCAACCCCTGGAGGGTCGACCTCACTAAACAGGTGAACGCGAGTGTCTCCAATACACTCTTGTACTTTGGTCTGTTTGTGGACCAGGATCCCAACCTAACGCAGCAGCCTGGATACATCATCATGTCTTCTTTTCTCGTCTTTTACAAGTGATTATGCTTTTGTCTGCTAAAGAACTCCAGACGTAATGTGACTAAATGTGTTCTATCGGGGACAGTGTAGATCTGAAATGGAAAGACTTAATTTGGCACATTAGTACCACAGTCATTTAACCTTAATAAAATCAATATCTTAACCCCACCCAAAAAACGGGTGACTTGACATGGTGGCGGGAACAGAGAATACACCTACTTGTGCTCCGAGTTGATGTATTTCAGCTTTCAACTCTTTTAATTCTGTGTCAGAGGTCACAGTAGCGCTCTTGGTGTAAACGGCTTTGGGTGGATGGAGTCTGCGACGTGAAGCTTCATGTTCCTCCTCCAAGCGTATCTCATTTAGCAGCTCAAGAAAGGTAGGAGGACTGTCTCTGCGGTCTCTCAATCCGAGCTTTATTATCATAAAGTCAGAGCTGATGGCCCCTTTAATGAGTTGGTCAAGACGGGCTTTGTCTGCCGCCGATGACAGGAGTCCATTCTTTTGGACCACTTCATTCAGAACTCTCTCCATGCGTCTCAGGAACTCAGAGAGTTTCTCGTTGGGGCCTTGACACAACATATGGAAAGTAAACATACGGCAAAGTAAAGTTCTTCACCGCTTTCTGGGTTGCCAAAGGTGGTCTCGAGAATGTCAATGTAGTCCATAGCGGTTGCAGATGGGTTGTTGAAACGGACAGCTTGAAGGATCTCGAGGGCAGGACCCTTTACACTTTCCATTATTCTCATTTTCTTTTCTCTTTCAGGGCGATCATATTCTTCAATCATAAGTCGGGCTTGTTCAACCCAGTTGTCCAACTGTTCTTCTCCAGTGGGTGTGGGCATGACCCCTGAGAAAGTGCGCAGTCTTCTGTAAAGGCTGCTGTCACCGTGTGTGGGCTTGCTGGCCTGGTGCAGGATATCACCAACAGCTCGAATAATAGATTCAGGAGTGGATGCTTGCAGTGAGGAAAGAAAACTGGAATCTGGTCCCGGCACATTTTGACCATCATCGGCTCCCTGAGCCTGTGGTTCTTCCTCCTTCTCAGAAGGTCCAAAGATTCTCCATGGCATAGTTGACCCCTCAGGAACAACATCAAGAGGGATGGCGTCCGTATTCACATTCTCCCTGCACTCACATAATACAGTTAAACTTTGAGACTGTGGGTCATACATTCTTCCTCTCACTCTGACTCTCCCGAGTACTTTGACAGTCTGCAGCGTTTCTTCAATGAAACCCACCTCAGTTTCAGGAGGTACATCTTTAACCAGCAAGGCTTTCACCGGGTCAATGCTTTCTCCAACACACCAGTTCTTCAACTGAGCCATCCCCACGCGGTTGTGCGGTTACAGTGATCACTTATCCGGGCTAAATTTGGCAAGCTTTAATTGTATTTTAACACAGTTAAGCCTTAAATGGCATTTACTTGGCTTATAATGCTTAGTAAAACTCTACTTTTGCAGTTTTAAAAATTTCCAGTTCCTCTAATAGGTACTCTTTAATATGGTTTTACATGTATGTTCACAGCTAACCAGCTTTTAATTCCAAACCAATAATTTTTTTTTTTAAACAAACTATTTAAATCTCTGAGTCAAAACTTAAGTTAGAGCTGATTTACAACTACTTTTTTCTAATTTACAATCCCAGCGGTGCCTCCATTTTATTTATGTAGCATCCGTACAACCACTCTGTGAATTACTTACGAGAATGGGGGTGCTTGGGTTCGGTGTAATTCAGGTGGATACCACGAAGGTGCACCTAATAAGTTGCTAATGCAATGTATAACTGTTTTACACAAAACTATTATAAATTAAATAAGACCCAGAGATGATTTTAACCAAACAATAGGGTAATGCCCTGGTTTAATTAAATAAAATACGTTGACAAATAAAATATAAAATCTTTTCTTAACCCACAATATTAACAACTATACAAAAATAAAACAAAAACAGAGAACTTTACCATAAACAACTAAACACGTAAATTGTCCTTTAACAATGTCCTAGAAAATGCAATGGTGGATCCACTCACACACACATACACACATGTTCAAGTTTACTCACGGTACCGAGTTGAAAAAACGTTGCAGGCCTGTTGGGTCTTGCAAAACATTGAGTGCGCTGAAATAACTCTGGCAAAACATTGAGTGCGCTGAAATACACTCTTGCAAAACATTGAGTGCGCTGAAATAAAGTCTAGTAAAACATTCAGAGAGTGGAACAACGTTGGTCCGGATACTCAGGTGCGGTCTGATAAACCAACATGCTTCGCCCAGTGTCTACCCGCTGTGCATATGCTAGCCTAGCTACCTCCGCTCAATGCTCCTGCTCCGACCTCTCCCGCTCCGTCCGACGCTTTACCGGCCTCGTTTTCAGTCACTCTATATGTTCATCTTTTATGAGCCTCCCGCTCAGTTTCAGGGATTCTACTCCGTCTTTTCAGCGACTTCCTTTCTGTTTTTTCACCCGTGCCCGCGTCTCCTCCTTCACACGTGTCTTCTCCTCTCTTTTTCCCTGCTCTCTCTCTCGTTCCCCCCAAAACTCTTCCCCACTTCCTATAACACGTCTCCCCGTGTCTTCCAGTCCTACTTACCTGCAGCCAAAAACTTTCGACTCCACAACATAAATACCCAAACGACCAATAAAAACTAGCAACAATTAAACACTAAGAATAAAGTAATAAAAAAACTAACTGCATTAAACCTTTGGTAATATTATTTATCTAAACAATATATACTTCAAACTTTAGTTTTAATTACTTTCATAACGTTACCAAATATTGATCTCCTGTTACTTATGTAAAATGAATAGATATTACTTATCAAAACTCAGGGGTTCCCTATAATTTATATAAAGTAAATAAATGTTTACTTTTTAATAACCATGTGATTTGTTCAATAGGAGGGATTATTCATAACCCACCCAGTTTCCATTACACTATATTGCCCAAGTTTACCACTGGGCTACAATTACTACTATCCCTTTGTTAAAACTACATGCATACATAACTTTCTCTCTCATTAGCATGTGCATAGGAGACATACTCCCACACACACTGCAGGGAGTGAGGTATACATTGCGTGGCATGTGTAATATGTTTCAGGAGCCATAAGAGGCCTACAGGCCCCAATAAGGCCCACTATGTCTTTTGTTTCTGCAGCGTCCAGCCACGCACACACTGCCTCCAATGTTGTAATCAATTTGTGCGTCCAGACGTGGTCTGTACATGTGTGTTAATTAACATTCTTGTGGGAGGAAATAATTTAACCACAATAATAAGCTTAAAGAGAAGAAATGAGAGGGGTGTAATCTCTGGGATGGCTGGCAAACAGAACGAGGTTCTCCTTAGAATGCATCTTCTGAAGGTTGTCACTCGTGATTAGAATTGATGATAAAGATAAAAATAAAAATGTAACAACATCCATATCAAATGCTCATTCTGGCCATGTATAATCATAATCTGAAGGTAGATAATGGACACAATTCTATCCTTCATACCAACCCTACGTCCTTGGGAGGAATCCCGGAATAATTCTTGGCCAAGTTGGATTAAATGTACACTTTTCGTTTGCCTTCACATGTGGCCTATTAAGGTCATTATATACCGAGTATCTAACTAATAGTAGCTTTTATGCTTTTGTATCAATAATAGAGTCTCAAATGATTCAATGCAGCGTGTAACACTGTAAAGTTTCCTGAGCATGAAACAGGTCTCTGTTATTCCAATTAAAGGAAATCATGGTCAGTTCTATAGAATAGAGCTCTCACTTGTTACTTCATAATGCAGGTGTACTATCAGTGCCAAAGGCTGTGCTTGGAGTCACTAGGCCCTTTAGCTAAATGCACAGATACACATAAACAGAAACAACACTGGTGGCTCAATAGGCTACTGAAGGGATGTTATTCTGAGACCGTAAGCACTTTCTCGTATCGTGAGGGTCAGGCTCTTTCACCTTTGAACATCTGAGATAGAGCACACCCTCCCCCTCTGTCATTCATTCATTATGTACAGAGATCCCATAATATCTGTTTTACTTTGGGCTAGAAACACAATATCTCACTGAGGGAATAAGGCAGCAAGATTGAAATGGCATACAATCTTTAGATAAAATAAGTCACTCTACCTGACAGCTGCTTCTGATACTGGTTAAAGTAGTAACTTATACTGTCATGGATCTGATTACATGCATATGACAGAAAGCACATACATAAAATAACACTTTCCATAATAGTTTCAATACATGCCTCATGCAACTTTTATACATAAGACATAAGACAAAACACACACTATTTAATTAGTCTCAAACATACACTCACAGCAGCCTACACACTGAGTATGCAGCTACTAGGATGCATGTGTGTCTCCGAGCGTGTGACTGTGATTCTATTTGTGTCGGTAAAGTGGCTGAGCAGTGTTTGTAGCGTTTAGAGGAAATTACCCTGCGAGCATTGCCTCGGCCACAGTAGATAGCGGGTCGCCTCTCCAGGCAGCATGGCATATTGATTTCTTGTTGTGAGGAGTGCTGTTCAAGCCCCATTTAAGATTTCCATCCAACCCACAGCCCTGAGTGTGCCAGCCAGCCGTAAATTAGGGAAATAGCACATTCATCACATGTGTTATTTTAAGATACTTTGGAAACACTGAGAAGATGTATGTTGCCACAGGTAAACATCCACTCTTACACAGGACTAACTCCCTCTGTGTAATTGCATTCAAATAAAACCCAAACATTATAGCACTTAGAATGTGGAGCTGTAAAAACACCACAATTAATTTAATGTAATCCAATATAAGACAGAACAATGATCTTACCCTAAATTTGGTGTTGATTTTATGGTATTAGAAAACTCTTATATTCTATATTTGTGAATATAAAATTTACTTTTTTTAATATAAATTCAGATTATTAAGACACACATGAAGTGGCAGAAAGTGTATGGATGAATGAATTAATGAACATTACCTATTATCATTATCACTGAAATACTTATAATCAGAGGTATATTTAGCAATAAAATTACCATTGTGATGAAAACTATCAACACTAGTGTCTTACACAGTTCAAAGAAATTCATGAAAAAGAAAGAAAATGTTGAGTCATTTCATTCATTCTTCATTATGTAACTCGACCAATAGCAGGTCATCATCACCACAGATGAGTCAGACCTATGTTTAGGGACAGGCATCACCGTCATGTGCTAGTATGTGGTTCCACACACAAGTATATCTCAGGACTTACATAAAAAAAATATTGTATTGGCAACCATTTATCACATGATGTTTTTTTTTTCTGTATTTCATTTTTGTTTATCACATTGCCTTATTGTCGGGCTATCAACATTATATTTCACTGTGGAATCTTACAACTCGCCTAGGTGGGACCAGATCCAGAATTGACTGGTCTACGCTGGACACTAAAAGTTTATTTATGAGTGCAATAGATGTGATAAATAATAATAGTAATAATAATATAACATAATATAGTTATTCTTTAGGTTGGAAAAGTACACTTCCCTTCTCTCCATATGGTTGTGTGGTTTTGGTGTACAGAGGTGTGTGTGTGGAATAAACAGGAGATGGGAACAGGGAAAGAATCAAGAGAAAGTGAAAAGTACAACACATTTCTGTCGGTGTGTCTTTGTGTAAGCAGTGCATTTGCTTGTTTCCCGGTGTTATTTGTGTTATGCCAAGTGATTCCATTGTGAAGTTCCACTGAGCTTATATATCCAACCTCCCAGCCCCCTTTGCTTTGTGGCTCAGCAGCACACCTTCTTCAAATGGAGGGAGCAGCTTACTGTTGTAGAGGTTTCTCTTGATGTTCCTGGGGGATTGTGACTATTGCTTTGTGTAGGTGACAATGAGAGTGTGGTATACTGGAACATAGCACCATCTGTGAAACCACTATTAAGATGTTACTATTCACCGGGCAACATTGGGTGGCTTCAGGCAATATAGTCCATTTATGTCTCACAAAGTGTGCTTACGTTTGAGGTTTGTTCATTTGTCATCTGTATAAAAACACAGTGGAAATATAAGTCTGATAGAGAATTCTGCTTTTTAATTGTTTTAACAGAATCAATTTAGTTCTGGGCAGCTGTAGAAACTGGAATGCAGGGTTATCTCTATTTCTTTAAAAGTATAAGAGAAACAAGTCATTAGACAGTTCGGGGTGGCGGCTGCTAAAGTAATTTTTTTTTGCATTTTTTAAGAATTGCTGCAGAAGCTAAGTTCCCTTTCAAGATCAGATCACAATAGCACCAACTTGAGTAACTTTTTTCAGTTAAATGCATTTTAACTGCATTTAATGCTACCTGCTATTTAATGCTAGTCCCTGGAAATTTTGGTGTTATACTGTGGCTTCATGGATGTGTATAATCAACCAGCATAATCATTTTCTTATTTACTAAAACAATAAAGCAATATAAATCAGCTTACAGTCTATATGTTCACAAAACACTATAGTTAGTTGCATCTATTCATGTTCAAAATCATCATATATGATTTTGAACATGAATATATAGGATATATATATATATATATATACAATATAATTATAATTATAACTAAATAAATAAAATTTGAGTGTTTATTTATTTAGTTTTTTATTTTATTTTACCATAATTACAACAAATATCTTATCTAAATGGTGACTATATCCAAACATATGAGCTATGCCACTAGAAAGGAAACATACATGTTTGTGTTGTCTCATGATGAATTGTGTCTTCAGGTCAGCATTCATCCTTTTAGTCCACTAACTGTAACTAATGCGCTTTAGTGCACATTGCAATTACACCGCAACACACTGGAGGTGAGTAAATGTAAAGGCCTCTCTGTGTCATGCATGCATGTTCCAGCAGCGGTACCCACTGTGTCCTGCATGCTAGTTTGGAACCTTAATAAGCCCGGATGTGAAGGCACAGAGGGAGAGAACATTTTTTCTTACACTTCAATTTCACGCATATTTTCTTTGAGGCTAATGAGAGCCTTAAATATGGTGCCAGACTTTAGGACTCTTGAAGGCTGACATTTTCACACACAGTGGCACCTTGTCACTGCAGATGAAGTCCTTCTACCTTGCTAAGTGTGTGACCATGCACAATTTGTCTTCTCTGTGTTAAGTAAATGGGCAGATACTAGTCCTTTCTTGTATTGTGAATACTGTACATTCTAATGCCATTATTTTTTATTTTTGTAGCAGCAGTTGTGCTCTATTATAATAATATTATTTTTTATAGAGATAGCTCTGACTAAACATCCTTTTGCACCTAGTTCTTTGTGTCTTATCTATAATATTCAGGCAGATCATAGGTAGAGATTTTCTCTGTATCTCCTTATTTAAATATACAGAAATTAGACGGTTTATCATATCAATAATTTCGGTTTATGAAGTTTTGATTTAATCCAAGCTTTTGTGAGGGAATTAATACATTTATCTCCATAAAGCCATGCACAGGGAACATCTTGGACAATTGCGGAGCTGCGGAACCTGCAAAACAACCATACACACTCACTTTTATTAACTATGGGCAACTAAGAATCATCAACTTACCTATACATTCATGTGTCTGGACAAGCTAGAGTGTTAGGAGTAAACCCACAGGAGCACCGGGAGATACAGTCCAACACAGAAGGGTTGTGTGGAGAATAAAAACAAGCTACCAGTGTCTATAAACTAAGTATGTCATTTTTTTGTAAATTTGCCTTCAGTGATGCAAAGATTAGGATGAATGAAGTAGTATTAATGAACAGCTGCTTATCGAGTCTTCTCTCATCCACCCTAAAAGTTTTCTATCTCTTTTCTCCCCTTAGCCTAGCATGGTCAAGCAACCTGCATCAAAAATAATATTTAAATATATTTTTTTTATTTTTTTACATTGATCATAAATTCTGTTATTTTATATTTTGTGTTTTGCCTTGGTCAAAGCCACAGGGACAAAAGAAAAGGCTTCAGGAAAAGCTGAACAATGACAGTGTCTGAACGTGTGGTGTGTGTCTGTTTGTCTCCCACTCGGCCCTTCTACTGCCACTCACTGTAAGCTAGTCTGTGGCTCGTCACAGACAGACGTTGACACACTCCCAGTCTAATGTGCTCATTAGGGACTGCACAGCACACACATAATTGATAGCCATGACACACATGATGCACACACAGATTATTGCAAAAAACAGGTTCCTTTTTTAATGCTGCAGTAGAAAACAAGGTTATATGAAGTCATATAATGGGGGTTCATTGTCAAGAACAACAACAACAGAAAACAAAAGAAGGAAATGAAAAGAATAACGGCACAGAATTCATAACAGTATCTGTGCTGTTTACATGCCAATATTTTACACATAAGGATTTTTTTTTATTATTTCTCTACACTGGCAGCTGTCAGTTACTTCACCAAATTAACTGCCAAAAAAGTAGCAGAACTTGTCACTCAAGAGGTTAGTGTAACCATGGTAACTTTTCATATCCCCAAAAGATAAAGCTGCAGTGTGGATTTATGGCAGGGTAATTAGACAAAAAAATAGGACCAATTGAAAAGGCATTCAACAATAGGAAACATAGTGCTTATAAATAACTTTATAAAGTAACATCTTTTGTACAACCTTTAATATTATTTCATACAACGGCACATGAAGAGTAATGTGTGGTAGAAAGAGTCTTTAACCCTTTGAGCACGAGATGGAAATAAAACAATCCAACTGTTGTTGTCCTTTTAGTCTCCATTTTTAATCTTTTGATTAAATAACACATTTATAAAACTATTGTGCAAAACAATTTTCTTTATATACTGTTAACCAGCAGATAGTCATAATCATTTAAATTAAAAATATAAAAAGATGCATAATTTAGACATGAATTAGTTAGTTAATAACATTTTATATACATATTTTACACAGACCTGAATTAGTAAAGGCCCCTGATCAACCAACAATCAACATTTATTTGTTTTCAACTCTAATCACAATAGATGTGTCAAGTCCTTTTGGGCATTTTTTCAGATAAAGATTATGCACACTCAGTTTACCAAGAATCTTTAAATGCATGCCAAGTTTGCAAGGTATACTCACTCAACTTTGCACAATATCCATCTGATATCACAAACTCCAATCTTTAATTTGTATCGTATCAAAGTGCTAGACGTACTCAGAGGGTTAAATTTGAACTGCTGACTCAGCACAAAAAGTTTCTAAACAAAAGAAAAAAGGGTATGGGCAAATCAAATTGGGAAAAAAAATAATAATGGAAAGTGCACCAAATTTAGTTTTTAAATGTTTAACAAAACTGTTTTATTTATGCATGCAGCTTATCACACCCCAGTGATGCTAAAATATAAATGGACTTAATTCCACAAGTTTTCAAAATACACACCACTTCATTTTAAAATCTCTTTTTAAACCTTCATATACAGAATCATTTCAGTGACAAACAGCCCCCATCTGCACAATTTAGAAAAGTCACTTAGTTTTCATCAAACAAGAGCACACAATTTGAATGTCTTGGCCCAGAGTGAGTTATTTCACATACTGTAACTGCTACAACACAAATTTTTAAAAACCTTGTGCCAAAACGTAAAGCAGTAGTTTAATGGCATCATTGTGCAGTTCTGTCACATTAATGGTCCTTTTATTCCATCTGTTAAAGGCTAAAGAGTATCAGGGCAAGAAAGAGTGAGACATTACAAAAGAGTGCAGCATTGTCCACAGCAAGCGCTACTGTTTCTCTAGCTCACAAACGTACATGAGATGATCCTCAGGAGATTTCCCATGAGTCTTGCTCAAGTGAAGCTTGACCGCATGCTTGCTCGCAAAAGTCCGATTGCAGAGCTTGCACTGGTACATGGCCCCACTGTCGTCCTCGTCGAGGGAGGGGGAAGGTGGCTCTGCAGAGGCTAAAGAGGTGGATATAGAAGAGGGTAGGGAAATAGGCAAGGATGAGGGAAGAGCAGTGGGCAGAGAGGAGGGCAGAGGGTGACTGGATGGGTGAAGATGAGAGAGCAGTTTTTCAGACAGTCCTTTGTTGTGCCGTTGATGGTTATGTTGTGAGATCTGGCTAAGCAACTGCTCCCCAGAAAGCTTAGCTAGGTCTCGTAGACGAAAACCTAAGTGGGATTCCAAGTGGCTGACATAAGTGGATGGGGAGCGGATCTGTGAGGCACAGTCACTGCAGAAGAAGACAGGGTGACCTGAATCCAAGTTCTTCAAGAACTTGGTGCCACCAGTTCTCCTCAGCTGGTACTTCACATTGGCCAACCAATGGGATATTGTTGTCATTGAAAGGCCAGTGAAGCGTGAGATGTGCATCCTTTCTTGTGGGCTCAAGTCTGACATCATGTACTTGCCAT
Source organism: Perccottus glenii (assembly GCA_024416835.2). Lineage (NCBI taxonomy): Eukaryota > Metazoa > Chordata > Actinopteri > Gobiiformes > Odontobutidae > Perccottus > Perccottus glenii. Next base: position 6,568,217 of record CM044548.2, read on the forward strand.
CACTTGTTTGTCTTAAACTGGAAGCAAACTGGGCTTGAAGGATAAGTAGGTGTTGAGGGTTCCAGTTAGATTGGCGTCCCTTACGTTTTTGGGCTGGAGAAACATCTTCTATCTCCTCCTGTGTGGCGCCCTCAATGTCAGAGCGCTCAGAAAGACTGGTTGGTGTTGAAGATTTTGAGACTGCTTGACCCTCTGTCAAATTCCTCAGCATGTCAGAAATATCTGACAAAGCATTCTCTCTCAAAGGGGAAGTGGACATAAATGAAGCTATAGCAGCTGAGGCTTTGTTCATTGTCATTGCTGAGGAAGGTGAAATTGAAGATGGAGTGGAGGTGTTGGAGGAAAGAGTTGTTGAACCCATAGGACCACTTGTGCCATTTTTAACAGCATTCTTGCCCTTGGTAAGATCTATAGGCTGGTCATTGTTTAAATGTTGCTGGTAGAAGTAGCGCTCCAAATGGTCATTGCCAGGTTTTTTGCTCTGCAGTGGTGGAGTGGAGGCAGCTACAGCTGCTTTCTCAGCCAAACTGTTACTCATTTTAAACAGCATACTCATAGGGTCAAGGGAAGGCAAAGCAGGCTTAGCGGCCTTTCCCAAATGTACGTTCATTACAGACTGCAGTGCACTAAGGGGGTTGACAAAAGGCTGCTCTGGGGGTGGATGGTCTGTGATGATGGCTGTGCTGCTGCACAACATAGAGGGCAGAGGGGATGTCACAGCTCTGGACTCCACTCCATTCTCCATAGATTCCTTTACCTCTCCATTTGATTCTCTGTGACTGGCTGCACTGGTATCTCCCTTTCCTTCCCCAGTAGTATTCTCTGGAGTTTTACAGCTTCCTGCTCTGTTTACTTTAGGGGATTCTCCTCTGGTCAAGTCACCTAATTCACTGTTGCAAGGTGAAGGTGTGGTACGTCTTGTAGGTGATACTTTTTTGGCCCTGCTGGGTTCTCTCATTTTTTCCTCTACTTTTGCAACTTTTTCAGTCACTTTTTTTACCAGTTCCTCCATAGCGTGAAAGTTATTCTTTGGCAATGGGGAAGTTTGGCGGCTAGGAGGAGAGATGAGAGGCTGGTTTTTCCCAGTGGGAGGGAGAATGTCTCCACCAGGAAACATGTATTTAAGTGGAGAACTTTTGCCAGATGTGCCTAGAGAAAGCTTCATAATATTTGGTAGCTGGTAGGCAGCATGTATACTAGGGTAGCCACCCCAGCTTGGAGCACCATTCTGAGCTTTGTTAATGGCTGAAGTCACAGTGTTCTCTAAGGACTTGAGGATGTCAACACCTCCTTTTGGACTTTCATCCAAATCTTCCTCAGTTAGATAACTGTATTTAGATGAAATATCAAACTTCTCATCTGCCTCCTCATCACAGCCTGCCTTCCTATCCTTGTTGAGAATGTTGCCATTGTTGATTATAGACTCTTTAGTGCATTCTTCCTCCTTCTCTTCCTTTTTGATTTCCACAGCAATGGCAGAGGGGGAGATGCTAGCAGGTGGTGGCACTGGGGCAGGTGGAGGGGAGAAGGTTGTTGCAGCCAAAGGAACGGATTGCACCTTTTCTTCAGCTGCGTGGTTTGGTAAAATTGGTGTTGCAGACTCTATTATTGGTTTTCCTTTTTTAATAGCAGAGTTAGTCACTTTAATAAAGTGTCCAGTGACCATCATATGAGCAGTTAGCTCTTGCAGTGTATCATGGGAACTACCACATTCCATACATTTAAGGATCTGTGATTTTCTTGATTCAAACTGCCAGGCATAGCTTGCCCCATTTTGGTGTCCATAACGGTTGTTGGGTGTGATATAAGGGTTAGGGGTTTTCTGTAGAATATCATTCGAATCACAGACAGATGTGGGTTTAGGAGTAGTGCCTCCATTAGAGTCTGGTGAGCTAGGAATGTCAAGATCAATTGGGGCTTTTTTCCGAGCATTGGAGATAATCTTAGCTGACACTGGGGTAACTGGCTCCTTCAGGGGCACTTTCTGATAGTGTTTTGTCTTGATCATGTGGACGCTAAGGTCCTGGAGGGATTCAAAAGAGTGGCCACAATACATGCACTTCAGGACTTTCTGAGCATCCTCCTTTCCTTCCATTTCAAGCAAGGACCTCTTTCTGGGTTTTGACCACCGTTTGGCACCATCACCATCTGTCTCATGGTTATCATCACGATAATGGCCTGTCTCATTCATGTGCACTGTGAGCTCCACTAATGTGTCATATGCCGCACTGCAGTCTTTGCAGCGGAACTTGCTAGCACCAGTGAATATTGAGCCATACAATTTGGAGCTTTGACGATACAGCTGAACGGTACTGAAGAGGTTAGGTTCTGTACATGCTGTAGTTACTGCTACTGGAGGGTGGTGAACCAGACCCAGTCGGTTGTGGTGGTTTTGTGACGCTTGCTGGAGGGTTTTTGCCATAGCGGTTTGGTGCCAGTCGTAGCCTCCACTTCCACAGCTACTGCTACTACTGCTGCTACTGCTGCTGCTGTGACTACGCTTTTCAGGAGGTGGTTGAGTCAGGTTGAGATTCAGAGTGGACCAGTAGGAGTTGGTCAAGAAGGAAGTGTAAATGGCCTTCATCTTTTCCAGACTGTCAGCAACAGATCCTGTGGTTGCCAACATAGCCTCATCCGAACTGACTGGTGTGGAGCAATTGGCTGCTGTCATGGACATTGCAGAAGACAGGGCATTTGAAAGGTCCTTAGGAAGAAGCCCATCATCCTCGTTTTTCAGGGAGGAACTTTCAAAGTCAGACATCCTATCACTAGATTCACTCAAGTGAGACTCACTGTCCAGCTCCTGTCCAGAAAAGTCTGCTGCATTCGGGGAGTCATGGAAACCAGTGGAACCTGGCCTGTCTTTCAGAAGGAAGTCCTTGTCCTGACACAAAAACTTGGCGCTGGGCTCATCTCCTTCCTGTGCTGAGTCCTCTGCATCCAGTTCTGCATCCAAGAGGACTGCTTCCTTCTCATCTTCGGGGACGTATGCTGCTCAAACCAAAGAGAGGAAGAGACAAAAGACATAAAGAGACTTATTAGAGCCATATTTAGAAAATTTACTGATATAAATACTTTGTTACCCCAGAGTTTCAAAATAACTGATGGAAACACAAGATAGTGACATTTAGTGATTCTCTAGAGAAAAAACAGAGCAAACATCCACTAATATTTACAGTTTTTTATATCATAAACTGTTGCAGTAATTGTGTTCACCTATTTACACTGACATTGTTTTCAAATTGGAATCAAGCAGGCAACCCTTATACCCCCCCCCCTCAGGTCTTTGTGTTGTGCTGCATAATTACAGCGAGAGAAAGAGAGGGAGAGAGATGTAGAATGGAAAGAGGGAGGGAGAGGAAAAAAATGTCTCTTCAAACAGAACTTGCCACCTTATTCTTCTCAAGGGGCAACAGCTTGAAATTAAAACTAAATTTGAAATTAATGAAGCACATTCTGGCGGTGGCATTCGTTTCTGAAGTAATAAATTACTTGTATCAACCTCGGAGACAGCGGTTCCTGTCTGTCAATTAATATGTCTTACGCTTCTTCTGCAGACTCTAATGCATTCCCTAACAGACACACTCGCCATTTAAATTAAGCATGCATTTTCACTCATTACACCGCTCAGCCCTCGCCTCCTCGTAAATAAAAATGAATGTATGTACGTTTGCCTGCAACAAATCTCACCCTGCAAAACCCATTTGCTTCAATTACCAAAGATTAGAAAAAAAAGTTTAGAGTTATTATTTACAGTTTAGCTTGAGGCATTGGGCTTGAGGCTTTCAATTTATATTCAAATCTCTCTAGTTTAAAAATAGTACAATGGAAATCAGAGAAAAGATGTATCAAGACAAATTACAGTCTCAACTCTTTCTACATCTACGAGTGTTTTCTTTTGGTAATAAGTCTATATCAAAAGGATAAAACAGAATCAGATGAGAGCCCTTAAATGTGCCCGCTTTGTCAAGAATACTAGATTTCTGAAATAACAAGGGAGGTAAACAAAGACAGAAAATACAAAATGCCTCTTTTTTTTTTTCTTTGAGCTAATAGTAGATGAGGATGAGCATGTTTAAGAATGTCAATGGCCTTGTGCCCAGCATTCCTCTGAGGAACAGGTCATCACTCATGTAACCTGGTATGTAAACACAGAGCAAGATGGTCAGTGGAATGGGTGTGGCTTTTTTACAAACAACAGTTTGGAGATTGTGAATAAATGTGCTCAATTTGGAGTTGAATAAATGCTGGTAAAAGTCAGAGACAAAGACACTAAAGAACTGATAAGAAATAAATATATGCAGCACAGGTAGTTGAATGCCAAATCACACCTACAGTTTGGTATAAATAGTGGCGTGTGCACAAAATATCTACACAAGCTGCCAGCTGTGTCATCCAACACACTTTTAACTGTTGCAGACTTCAGTCTCTAACAGTGCACTGCAACTTGTGAGTCTGTGTGTGTGGTAGTCAACAGCAACACGAAGAGTCTCTGTCATTGTCAGGCCACTGGTTGCCATCGGCGATGATACAACACTGCCGTGGGATAAACAGATGCACAGAGACACAGATATCCCAGAGCCCATCACATATCACACACACAAACAGGCACACATGCAGCAGCCAGTTGTACTGTATGTGCCACAGCTGAACAACTCTTTGCCTTCAGGCAATCTCAGGAGCTTCTCTCTCAAACATGCAGTCTGCTCCACTGTTCAATCTAACAAAGGGATCTACTGGAAACACTTGAAACATCTTACCTATTATTAAAGCAATTAAGTGGTTCATAAATTGCATGTCACTAGATGTCTATCTAGCCTCTGCCATTTATTGTTTGTCTTATTATTCAAGGGACACGATCACATATCCACAATAGCAAAGGTAAACTTTGACATAAACCCATTTTCTTAAATTACTGTATATATACAGTATATGAATGTAATGTTTCCTAAAATAACTTATGGTCCAAAGGTTAAAATGTAGAATATCCTGTGTGTACAAATCAGCTTGTGGCATTATTTACAAAAACATGTAAGGACAAAAAGGTCATGGAAAAAAAGAAATAACATCTTGTATAGCTTTTTCTTCTAAACTTCTGTCTCTGCCTTCTGTCTGAGAGTGCAAATGTTATTCTCTGGAGACAATGCTCTGGGTTATATGGTCTATTAGATAAAACCCCCATAAATCAAGTTGAAAAATATCCAAGTACAGCACATTCAAATATGCTTGCTTTTTTGTTAAATAAAATGAAACATTTCTCAAAGACTAGATTGTTATACCTTTTTAGTTAAAAGCACAATCAACAATCTTCTCCCAGATCCCACAACCACCCCATCCCTCTTTCTCTCTGTAAGACATATCCACCGCCCGCACATACGTGCAGCCAGGCAGACCCACATGTACATGCCATCTGTTCTGAATCAGCCAAAACGACAGCTGTTTAAGAGAACAATGCTTCGGGTGAGGAAACAGCAAAACACAGCAGCCCAGTGCTCTCATCAAGGCCAAACATCAATGTGAAATCTCCTTTACCACACTACACTCCTCTTCAAATTATCTGCCTTTATGTGATAAGAACATGCTGCGTATATGTGTGTGTGGCCATCTGTGTACCTGTAAGTGTGTGATACGTATAGAAAAACATTCTGAAAAACAGATAGACAATAATGGTTGCCAGCACTGGTATGCGCTGAATGAATGCTCAGTGTGTAGGCTACATCCACCTACGTGGAGCACATGGCTCATTTCTGGATTTGTTTGAGAAAGAAGCTGTTAAAATGTGGAAACATTTTCAAACATAATAGGTGCTGTGTTATAATAAATAGCTACGATAACATGCGTGAAACAGGCCAAATTAGCATTTTATTCTACATTCACCTTCATTGTTCAGTGAAATCATGACTAATATAACCATGACTAACACTAGTCGGAGACTGCGCTTTGAAATAAATCCATTTTGTTTTATGCAGCATTTTATTGTAAATATGTCTATGTGTTTGGGTTAGTTTAAATTTAGCACAACATCTAAAAGTGTGTATCTGCCACTGTGAGTCTCACTGTCTTTTTCACTCTCTTTTTTTTTCATCCATCCATCCATCCATCTTCAACCGCTTATCCAGGGCCAGGTCCCGGGACCCTTTTTTAATTTTAATTAATTTTGTAATGACCTCTACAACAGTCAAATTAAATAAATTAAATAATAATAATTATTGACATTAACAAATTCAGGTTTTGGTTAATTGTGACAATGATTTGAGGTCATCTGGCCTCATACAAGTTTTATGTAAAGTGCTAGTGTAGATGTACATACAAGACATATTACACTGGTTGGTCATTACCTACTGACATTTCACACTAAGTACAAGATTGGAATGGGTCATGCAACATATTAGTTGTTTTTATTACCACTTTTTTGTTGATATATTTATAGTGTAAAAGAAAAAGAAAACAGACATGAATAAATGAGGTGGAAGGAGCAGAGGCAGAGGGGAAAGGATGTAGAAGAAGAGAAACAGATTTTGTAGGAATTCAAGACTAGGGGCCACACACACAGATGCACATGCAGAGATGATCCCTTAGGCCACTGGCTTGGGTCCAGGCTGCGAGGTTCACAACACTATGACCCAGCATACAGGAATAAATATGGAGAATTACACAAACACACATACACATAAAACTGCTGGAGTGGAAGAAGCTCAGGCCAAACACACCACATATGCAGGTGCTCTTTTAATTAGCAGAGAGAGAGCAGGATAGAGAGGGCTCTGGATGAGGTACCAGCAGGATAGAAAACAAGGTTTGATCTCATTTTCAGGAGAAGGGGACCAGCTGAGATAGCTCATTCTGAAATGAAGGGTGAGCAAAGCAATGAAGATGCCATGGTTTTTGAAATGAACTATTGGTTGGTTAATGTTAGATGTGAACTGTCCACTAAGCTGTGATTCTTTCAGGTATTTATTAATAGTTTATCATTTTGGATCAACAGTCGTAATTCATGGAAACCTAAGCAAATGAAAAATTTAAAATTAAATTATATTCAAATTTTACCAAATCAAATGTTTGGCACTATGGAAAGGTAATCTGATGTGGTTTTGAAATGTGATATTGAGAATATAATAGAAACCAGAGAATACAGTGTACTAAAATCACAAAGCTTACACTTTAACACTAATGTGGTGGTGTGGAAACAGAAATAAATAATATGAATAGTCCATATCTGGGGATTCCATGTATTACTTGAAAGGTAATTCCTGAGTTAAAGATACAATACGGAAGATTAAATGGTTCAAATTGTTTTTTCTGAATGTGCCCTGGTTGCCTCTGTAAGCCTGTACAGTCAATTAAATGAGAAGGTTTCGGGATCAAAACTCCTGCGCTGTTTTAGCGGATGTGACATAATGTACATGCTTGTTTACCTGGTTCTCACTTCATGATTTGCCGCCATAAGTAAACTAAGCAACGCTAGCGGCAAAGTTGAAATATAATTCTGCAACCATAGGGAAGAAACAGACCTCCATCACAAACCGGCAGATTCTTCTTCAGTTGTTGTTCGTTCATGCTCATACAAGTGTGTGCACAGTGAACACGCACGACACTGGATGCCAGAGGTGGCACACTAGTACAAAAACTCTGGATCTTCCATAATGCTCCTGGGTCTAATCAGGAAGACCGGCATATCAGCTTATCTGTTTACACTTCGGCCTGTACATGGTGGATGTGTCTCTTGCAGGGCTGCATTTATCTTGAAAGAAAGACAAAGAAAGAAAGCCCACCCCACAATATGTGTGTTTGCTTGGTTACACTTATCCCTCACCATTCGTCACTTGATGAGATCCTCTAATCTCCGCCCTCACCTCCCTTCCTCCCTCCCTCCCTTCCGCTTTCCATCCCTCTCCAATCACCAGTGCGAGCCACGTTAATGAAGTTAATTGAATCTTAGATCAATAATGCTTAATTATTGTGATTTGACATGCACAGACAAATTGGTGGGACGGTGTCTGCATGTGTGTGTGAGAGTCAGACGGCATGTGGAGGTGATTAAAGGGGCACGGCTGTCTGCAGTGAATGCCGTGGGATTGGTGAGGCGTGCCATTGATCCCGGGGGGTGTTCAATCGACCCGGGCATCTGACGAATGGAGCTGTTCCATCGGCCCGCTACATGATGTACCAAACCTGTAAAATATTTACACTATCACTGGCATATGACACAGCAATACCAACACTATTGTCCACTACATAAATTCACATGGACGGAGTCATCAAAAACCACCATAGGAAGTAATCAGATATGGATTTAGAAGTTATAAAAATTATAGCCTACAACAAACATTTGAATCATCTGTAATGTTTTCTGAGCTACTATAGAATAGAATATCTGGCTTTTGCACTGCACTTTGTAGGAGATACAGAAATTCAACAGTGTACATCGTCAAGACTATGGTGTCACTGCAGACATAAGGATTATAGTTTATTTGCCCGGGTATTTCCAGAGAGCTAAGGTGGGGGTGGAAACAGGCAAGTCATTACTAAGATTATTTGTCTAATAAATAATATCCTCATTTTTTATTTTTATTTTGTAGTGCTTATCCTTTACGGGTCAGAGGAATTTTTATTTTATTTATTTGAATTAGAACAATGCATATTAATCAACATGTCAGCAAAAGCCTCAAAGTAAATAAGCCAGAGTTAGCATAAAAGCTAATTCTCCTCCGCTGTCCTAAGGCAGGTATAAGAAACACACAGTTTTGAAAACATACAAATGACACTTAGTACACAAAAGGACAGATCCCTTACAATAACCAACAATTACAAATAAATTGAAGGGCCCCAAGATAATTGCTTTGTGATGTAATGTTTTGCGAGTGTGTTGGACGAACGACTGGTTAGTTTTAAACCAATGTTTAAGGGTGTTTTTCTTTAAAGGTTGTGTAATTGCCACAGTTCTTAACGTGGGCTGGTAGTGCGCTCCAGGACTGTGTGCCTCACCATTTGGCTGAATTATGTCCTACGCCGATGCAGTCTCTGGTTACTGCTCTGGTATTTACTCTATTGTTAGTTATTTTATAAAATCCATTAGTGGTGGGGGGGCAAGCCCGTTTAAAACATTATAAATGAGGCACAGATCCAGAAACGTCTGATACGATGTAACAATAATGATAATGTATTGGTTTCCTGTCTAAGGTTTTAAATGTTTTCTTAAAAAGAGACTTGAGATGTTTTAAAGTGGTCTCTGTTGTATTAGACCATGTAATAAAACAATAAGCTATGTACCAACTCAGTAGCCTTATATGCATAAACTTTGACAGGTAAAAATTTTCATATTATTTGAAATTTATTTGGTTATTGTTATTTGGTTGAGGTATAGGGTTTGATATTGGACAATCGCCAATTAATAACCCATTTATTCACAATGGGCAATATAGATTTACAGTACCCACGGTGAACGGATATACAGACTCCACATAGACAGGCCGCTGCCAACTGGTGCGGAAATCCATCCTACAACCTTCTTTCTGTGAAGTAGGAGTGCACCCCTTTAGCAACATTTCAGTATCACTTCCTGTAGTCACGATGCATGTCAGCTTAGCCAGTGTCCTATCAGAAAGACATCTCGGTTGGAGAAGCTGACTAATAAAAAATGTATGTTAAAATAAAAAATATAAAAGGAGATTGCTAATGTCATCTAATGTTCTTACAATAGACAAAATCAAGCTAATAGACAGCTGTGATGAATATTCTGTCAGAGATGTCAACATGCCTGTGCTTATAATTGATATTGCGTTGAAATTGTCTAATGAATAGGGTAAATGTTTTGAAAGACAAACAATAGATTGTCATTGTTTCATTTCATTCATCTTGGTAATAACTGCAATGTTTCTGTAATTTAGATTCTTGCTACTGCTTGTTTTTATGACCTGTCTATTGGTGAGCTGTATATACATTATTAACACAACAACCACTTCCCTAAAAAGTGGTAATGAACTGAATGATAGCAAGAAATATTCCAAAAGGGGTGACAATATTAGCATAATACAGCGCATAGCAGCAGCTGTGATGCTCAGCACAAGGGGACTAGATTAGATTTAGAGTGGCAACAGTTAGCATGTCTGTCTGTGGCTACGTTCCTGTCGCATCACACTGAAATACTGCGATTATTCCAAACACAGAAGCGGTTGTTGCATGCCTAAATGTGTGTGTGCGAGTGAGCAGCGTTACACTGGCTAATCATCTCCCTATGCCACTCAGCCGGGGAGCTGCTGACAGTGTATTTACATGTCGCTACGCTGCCAATGGAAGAGAGTATGTCTGGACTAGGAACCACTCATAGTCACTAATGTGTGTCTGTGCAGTGTGGGTGTGGGCATGCAGTGTTTATTTAGTCAAAGCGTGTTTTGTAGAGTTCATTTGCAGCACATCTCAAATTAGTTTTCCCGCTAAACAAAGCCAACTGAACATCCAGACACACGGTGGGGTGCTCGAAGCAGCCATATGCATAAAAAAGGTAAGTGTAAAAACTCTAATGCCAGCTAATTATCAAGTTTAGTTCCAGCCATGTTTGGGCTCTTGGCGTCCTGAACACACACGAGATGGGTGAATATTTTCCACCCCCACACACTTGTCATCGATAGCACTGACCCTCTACATGACCCATTTTGTTAACATACTCCCCAGAATTACACTGGCTGAAAAGTTCCTGGTTAATTATGGAGAACTGAATAATGTGTGGTGGAAAACAGATTCTAATTTGTAGTATTTCAAATTGTCTCATACTGTACGTCTCACATTTTAATCTTTAAGCAACAATGTTTGTTACATTTGACTGGATAAAAATAATTGATTGATGTAATAATATTCTGTTTACTCAAAAGTATATTTAAAAATATACCGAAAAATTATGTAGCATGTAGCTTTGATAAAAAAAAAAAAAAGTGCTATGTGCTGTTGCAACATAACATATGCTCTGGTTTACAATTAAATGCAAAGAATAGGACATTTTTTGCATTAGTGCATTGACCTCAATGCCACATGTCAGTATAAAAAATACAAATGATTAAAAAAGTAATAATGAAAAATATCAATTATATGGCTACATATGTACACAACATTCTCTACTAACAAAAATATTTTTTGTGGCCAAGTGTTTGACAGTAAATAATCCTCTGCCTGTCCTTTGTTATTCAGATGGCTTGCACTTGGAGCAGTCACACTCTCAAAGCCCACAGGGCAAGCAGGGGTCATGAGCACTCGTCCCATGGGAGATGTGCGTGAGTGTGTGTCTCTTCATAGAAAAAAGCAGCAGGGTGTGCAGAGTTAGCCAAGCAGCGCTGCACAAGATCCATCATTTTCACTGTCTTTCATTTGTTTTCCCTTCTCCAGACTTCCTCTGTCCTTACCTCCCACTTGCTTTGTGTTCTTGCTATTTGTTTCCGCCATTTCTTTTGCCTCCATCACCTAGGCTCATAATCCACCTCACACTGTACAGTTTAATCATTCTTTTGTTTACTCTTTTGCTCTGTGTTCTGCCTCTGTTTTTTTTTTTTTTTTTTTTGTGAGTAAATTGCTCAGGGTTTGCAAAGAACAGTGAACAAGCTCAATGAACTGGGACTTTTATTGATTATCCTAGCGTAAGTCAAGTTGGGGAGGGACAAAGCTACATGCTACATTTTGTTTTGCATGCCTAGTACTTACTGTATATGTGATGTTTTTTTATGAGTATTACTTGCCACGCATGTGCATCTCGAGTCTTATACAGTATATGCAATGTCAAATTTATGTTTTCTTAATTAGCCACTGTTCAATTTGCATGCATTTTCTGCAGTTGCATCTATAATTATTCTAGTAAAGAACATAACAACACCACTTTAAAAAATGATGTCCTTTATATGGTAATGCCAGCTTTAGCACTTTGAGTTAAGAGAACACAGAGACAAAAATCTCAATGTTTTTTATACTCACATCCGCAGTAGTACATCCACACTGTCAGAAACACACACCGGGGCTCTTTGCAGTGCATTCTGGTTAGTTGCTGGGTATCTATTACCTGCCAGTCTGCTCTGATCTCTTTGGACAGCTTTGATCAAAAGATGTCATCCGACCTACTCGACCAGGCTCGCAAGGGAAGTTAGCAAAGGGGAATGTTTGTGAGTGTGTGTGTTTGGGAGTAAATCACATAGTGGTCTGGGTGTAAATAAAATGACAGGATCACTTTAAGGTCCTGTCAAGTAGGCAAGAGGCGATTATGATAACGCCCGCTCTGTTCCAACGCAAACGGACACAGTTAAATTCACTGGCCAGGACATAATATACATGATATAGCTCTTTTTTCTGCCTTTCCTCTTGGCCGCCTCTTGTGTCTCATCTTTATTTTTCTTCCATTTTCTCATCTCTTGTGCAATAATGTGCCTTTTTTTTTGGTTTTGTTTTTGCTTATCACTTTTATAGGCTCCGGGTACATCTGCTGAGAACAGACTGAAAGCAAATGTCACTCAAAGACAGATTCAGGCCTTTAAATGCACCTTAAACAAGGGTTGCATCTGTGCCAGCTCATCATGCAAAAGCAAAAAGCTCCCTTATTTATAAGCAAATGCAAGTGCTCTACAGGAAAAAAACACATCTAAGGAATTTAATTAGTTGAAACTAAATATGCTCCAAAAACACGCAGTTGTAAACCAGAAGTGGCTGCATCTGAGCAATAAAAGGTGTGAAATGTGAGGGGTTTTAGAAGTAAGAAAAATGGCTGGCAATAAAGCTGGAAAACAACACTGCTCCGAGGCAATTTAGACTGCAAAACACAAACCATTAAGTTTGTGCATTATCTTTTAATTTAATCTTGAATGATTTATAATCCATCACGCAAGGCTTCAACCATATCCAATTATTCTCTGCTGCTTGATTGACAACAAAGGTGATTTATTAAGCTAATAAAAACTGATGTGCTCTCCACTTGCTCTGAAAATAACCAGCCGGACGCAGTGTGAGCTTAGACACACATGAGCGTTCACACCCCTTTGTCCTAAGAGGTACACGATCAATACTCTGTGTGCATTCATGTTTATTTTCCGGTGGGAACCCTTTGAACCATCACTTAAGTATCCAACCCAACTTAAAAGAGAAATCAATTAATGTCTGCCCTTGCTACTTTCTTGTCATACGCCACAAATGTCAGAAATCAAAGCGTCATGAGCGACTGATTATATGAGGGTTTAATTCCTCCGTCTGTAGCATATATGTCATCTTACTCCTTGCTTTATCTGCATAGCTGCATGTTACGCTCAATCACTTGATATTAATGAAAAGAAAAAAAACACTGTGCCGGGGGGCCTCGTAATGGCTGCAAATGTAAGTGTACATGTGTGTTGATGAGCGGCACGGTGGGGCGGAGCCGAGGGGGTGGACGGTCGAGAGTTCACATGCATATCAATGTAGGAGAGTGTCATTAAGAAATATTAGCATGTTTACAGCGCTGAGCCATGTATGAGGCTTATTTAATGAGGCTTGGAGCCACAGTCACACATGTTTTAATGCAGTCGTTTTTTTCCGCCATACTGACAATCATTCTGGGATAGTATTGTAAATTATAAGGGCATGTTTGAAAATGTGGACTTAGATAATTATAATGTTATAGCTAAAATATTTTCATTTTAAGGTGAATTACAACTGTATACATACTTGAATGTTCTCAGAATGAAAATGAGGACAATATGCTTGTGAAGTAGGGCTACACATTAAGTTTAATGTTTACTAAAGGATAATAGGCTCACTGAAATGATTACGTACTTCACATAGTAAAAGTACAACTGATTTTTAATAAAAGTACAGAAACACAGGACATCATTTTCATCAAACAAGAGTGTTAAAAAGTGGTGACAGGTGTACTTTCTAAATTCAGACAAACTTAGAATCAACCAATATAAAACGGAAGGTAGAGAACATGGAACAAGAATAAAATAGAGGATGCTCAATGCAAGAAAACAACATTTGAGAATTCAATGCACATAGCATTCCCCTGTCGACCAACACACCAATTTCTTTCCCAACCACAGATAAAATGATACTGAGGTAAGATCACATTATTGTTTACATTTTAAGTGCAGTTTTGCTGTTTGAGTTTTGAGGGCTGATTAGCTTTTAGTCTCATTAATGTGATGCTCAAACTGAACACTCAGAATCATGTTTCATCTTTTCATCAGCACCTGCAGCAACCCACCCACACCACCGCAGCTGCTTCTGGCTCGGATTTATCATGTGCCAATTTGAGTCTTCGGGGCAGCAGAGAGAGGGGTTTGGGGTTGGAGGTCTCTGGGTATTTTAGGAGTACAAGTTGCCGACATGCATGTAGAATAATTTTATTCGTGGGAAGAAAAATAAAAACTAACCAGTGGCATTCCTCAGTCACCACCACTATACAGTATATCCAGACTAAAGTGAAATTGGAGCCAGGTTTCTCAGTTGTTTTGACCGGAATGCAGGCTCTTGTAACAAGGTGGCAGATCATTTTCATGGCTTACAATGTAGCCATGTCATCGGAAATAATAAAGTTCACCGGATTAGTCCTTTTGAATCGTGAAATATGACTAACTAGAACTTTATGATATGCACTATGCAGAGTCTAGTATACACTGTAAAATTGTACTTCAGGTAGGTTTGTTCTATGATGACTGTAGCATTGTGGTACTGTACTGTCTATACGTCTGTTGTATTGGTATCTTTGTTTTGGTTTATTTATCCTTCGTCTGGGGCCATGGATGGCAATTAGCACTGTGCTAAATCCAGCGTATTTACGACAATTTGCATTGAACGTTCATTAATATTGCACTGTCCCTGTCCCAAATACATGAATAAATGAAATGTGTCAAATAAAAATAAAAATCATTAGAAGTACTTTACTGGTGGTCATTTTATATTTACATTCTGTTAGATGTTACATTATTGTATTCTTACCGGAATTGTAATTTTCTATGTGGCCCTGTGCAATTAGCAATTTGTTTTGTTGATGATGGAAGATCTCCCTGCTAAAAGTTTAGTAATGCACTCTAGAGACACTCTGTTATATTTGTTAAAAGATATTGATCTCTATAATTTCATTCAGTCATTTAAGAGAAACCACTATAATAACAACCTTGCTAAAAGTAACGTGACTATTTGACAAATAATAATAATATGATCTCATAGACAATTAGTGGCTACCTGAGATTGTCAGCCACTCATTGGATTTAAAATCTAAAATTAAAGAATTAAAGTATTTTGGCCTCCCTGTTCAAGAGCAACATAAATGGTTGCCTATTGCAACTTAAAGTGGTCAAAAGTCAAAATCCGTGAAACAATTTGCAGAGATCTTAAATTTATCTACAACTTTAATTATTGGAAACAAAGAAAAATAAAATAATACTTTGCCTTGGCTATGATCATTTTATAATTATATTGCAATAAAAAGTAGATGAAATTACTTACTTAATTACTTTGTCTTTTTCTATTATTGATTTACCATAAGTAAAAAAAAAAAACTTAAAACAAAATTAAAACTCTTGAAATAGTGTCACAAGCTGATTTGTTTCACATTTATCCACTCTTTAACTTTCCCTTCAACATCTTTGTAGCAATTAAACTGCAACCTGAGCGCCGTAGGTAGAACGAAGGCCACCAGAGGTTGGCTTTGATTTGTAGTTAGTGTGTTGTTGGCATGTTACTCCCATGATGGATCTCTGGCCCTTGCAAGCCATCAACACCTTTCTTCCTGGCCATGGGGCGCAGTGTGTGACTGAGTGTGTGTGACAACGTCAAGGGAGAAGCTGGGATTCTAGTTTCAAAGTAGTTGGATGTATGTGTGTTTCTAGCATAGAGGTAAATACGCAGACAGCAATGAATTATATCAGGAAGGAGACCGCCATTTTTAATCACGTAATCAGGCTTGGAGAGAAGAAAAAAAGTTGTTTATGTCACTGAGGTGATGTCAAAATAGTTCAAGTGAGTCTGTGTATAAAAATGTCTTAAAACAAAAGTTTATATGAGGGAACTCACAAGATGTGTCGCCCAGGCTACAGGTAGAGATGGCATATAAGGTTGTGTCTATCTATACGAGCTATGAGTGCTGTTATAGCAACTGAGCCTTAAGGGACTACACACATGCACATGCACAAACACACAAAAGCACAAATAGATGAACTGAGAATACAGAGAAGTTACGAGTTGAACAAAAGAGTTATTTTTACACCTTCAGCTGCAATGCAAAACAAAACTATAATTCTGGTCAACTTTGTTTGCATAAAATTTAAACTACACCATTTTAAAAGAGTAATATATTTACTACTTGATATTTATTATAGCCTCATTAATGTCATAATGAATAATATAAAATATGACAAACTGAGAGACTTTATAAATAAACTATTTAATAAATCTCTGTTTCTATTTTCTATACCAAACAAAGTTAAGGCTTTCGATGGAGTAATATTATCTATAGGAAAAAATCATGTTTGTACAAACAAACACTCAAAACAAGAACCTCAAAACAGAGCAAGGCCCAGCTTGTATCAGTCTCACTCAGTACTGTAACGTGTATTGTTATGAAGACCCTCCATGACATATCCTTGTGGAACACACACACACACACACACACACACACACACACACACACACACACACACACACACACACACAATATACTGAAGATCCAGTAACTGTGCTGCTGGAGACACATAACTGTGATTTGTGACAGCTGTGTGCAGGACATCATATGACAGCTGCATGAACACTCACGCACACACCCTGATGTAAAACAGACCGTCCGCCATGTCTGGCATGCCTCGACACAGGCCACAATTGATTAGTGTGATTTACAGCATAACTCCAACACAAAGTACACAAAGTACACACAGTACACACAGTACACAGTACATGCAGCCCCAGTCCATGTCAGTACCATTCTGTAAGTGTGTGTTTGTCTGTATGTAAGACCTGCAAACTTAGTCTTGTCAAGACTGCGTCTAACACTGTTCCTTTTTGACAGAAAGACACAAGTTCTACTTCACTCATGCACACACTCAATACACAACATTTCTTATCAAGGATGTCAAAAAGTTCCAACATATGAACATTCTGAACATTCTTTGCCTGTGTTGTTGAAATTGTGGTTTAAAAAGTAGAAAGAACGCTTGATCTTGATCACATTATCTGCATGGATTTTAAAAAAATGTAACTGTATTTGTTGCCCATTACCCTGGGCCCTCTTGAGACATTTACGTAATGTGATGCTGACAAATTTGACTTGACAGCATTTTCAATGTCTATGTTGTGTGCTCTGTACCAAACTAAACTCATAACAGTGCTCATTAATTTTGATTCAAATATGTGCATTGACTTTAACTTTTACGTTAAAGCCTTGAGATGCCCTATAGCTCCAACAACATTTCACAGTGAGTTTAACTTTGAGACCAGCAATTACTTTTAATTAATACTTTTACAATTAATTATCTTGTTTCACTCCATATAACTGTGAATCAATAAGTATAGCCATACTTATTAATTATTATTTATTTGACATTAAAGTCTTTTCATGTTTCATGGCTTTGCTTGAGTTCATGGTTTGCACACTTATGTTACTTTTGCACATACAGGGATGCATCATTAAACTTTACTAGTCAGCCTGCAATACTTACATAATATACTGAATGACTACTAACTGCAAAGCAAAACTCTATAGAGCATTTTCAGATTGGTATATTGGTACAGGTAACCCCAGAAAAGACAAGAGAGAAGTGTCTGCTACATGAACCGAGTCTTCTTGCAAGTGCCACACAAAAACCAACAAAAACCAGGGGGGTGTCAGAGTTGTACAGTATGGTATGCTTTTTTCGGACACTTTGTACAAGTTTTGACAATGGAAACAAAAAAAGAAAATCACTGACCAGACCAATTGTACCACAACAGTAGAAATGAAGCTCTAGTGCAGGACAGAGCTCAATGCAAGACACAATTATGACCATCAACTTGTCATAATGTTAATGTGCCAAATGTTTTTTTTATTTTTTAATCTGTAAGTATTATGGATACTGTTACCACCTATGCTTAAAATTGTCAATCAATATTGTCAAGTTAACCAATCATGTGCCTATTGACTGGGTTATAACTGCTAATGAAAGACACACAAAGTCTGTTTACACTTCATCATGTGTACAACTGGCCATTCTGCTTGTGTTCTCTCATTTAGTCCAATCAAAACAGTTTCTATGTTGCTGCCTTGTGTGATATTTCTAAGTCAGAATACAGGTATGTCTATGGGAGCGAGTTCAGTGAGAGTGAATATAACCTAGGGCAAGGCTGGAGGCTAAATCATTCCTGGAAGAGCAGCAAAAAAGGTAGAAAGCAAAATGTTAAATGCTGACGGATGCACTGTCTGCTCCTGCGCTCCCTGCCTGTCTCTGTCTGCCTTCATCACGTCTGTGTATCAGAACAGCTACACGTCTTCCCTCCAGTCTCTCCCTGTCTATCCTCCCTAACTACCTGGGCAAAAATATGTCAATCTGTGTAGGCTTTCTGTCTGTCCTCTTGTCTCTCAGTCTACCTCCCTGATTTTATCTACACGGGAAAGTATGTCCAAATTGTGTTTTCTGTTGCTGAGATCAGGCCTAATCACTGCTAGACATTTATGTCTAGCAGTGATTAGGCATTTTGTTTTAAGAAATAGCCTTTAAATATGCTCCTCCTGAAACCTCCTCCAACACAGACTGGAATTCCAGGTTTAAATGAACACGATGAATCGATTTTTAAGCTGGTGTTTTGTTAGCATATACTCTCTGATACTGCTGCAGTGAGCATGTTCACTTATGCCAAAGAGTGCTTTTGGCTTGTTATTTTTGAACATGAGATTTTACAACAGCCTATTTTTGGCCACTTGACAGATGATTGTGGGCCCATTTTGTGTGCACCGAGCTTAGACTAAGTGTACAATTTTAAAACCAGCTAAAAGAATGCATGTAATGTTCAAACAACTCAAAAGAGACTTTGTGGATAACCCAATTACTGTATGGCATCTTTGTTGAATCAAATGTTTTTGGAAGTCTTTTGGGCTATAGCTGTATCTAGATAAAATCCTTTCTATTTGTCTTCCTGTGCGTTATCTGTTTCTCTTTGTATTATTCCTCTCCCATGCTGTTGTTTTGTCTCCGAGCCCGGCTGTGTGTTCAGAACGTTGGGTTCCTCCGGTGTTCGAGCCCTCTATAAACTCAAGATAATAAATGATGGTGAGAAAATGAGGGGCGTCAAAACACTCAATGACCCGAAATGGGAGATCAAAGTCTAGAGATCCTGTCTGATACTTCCCTGCTCGTGTAAATGCACATGTTAAAACACACACATCAAGAACATCAAGTTAAAAATAAACACATTCAGTATTTCTTATTATATTATCTACCGTCCTCAATCTTAAACTTGATATTTACTAAAGCACATCAGATTCTTTTTGAGCTGACTACCTACATCTTAGATATGAGCTGAGTTGCCATGATGTCAAATAAAAATGTGTTTTAATGTTATTTAATTTGAGGCCCTGTGGCAGATAAGTTAGCACTCCTGCCTCACAGCAAGACAGACCTGGGTTTGTGTTTGCTCTAAATTCCACTACAATCTGAAAACTTGTGCAAAAGATCAACAGGGGGTCAGGACTTACTTTTAAAAGAGATTAGCAACTTCAATGGGACTTGTTTTGTCAAATAATGTATGAACAAATTGTAAAGACTATGCAATTGTGACCCTTATAAGGACAGTGGGAAGTATTTTTCATTTCTTTCAGTGGGTGGGATAATATCGTTGGCAATAGTATTCCCAAAACTGGATCTTTCTGAGGTGTTCCAATGTGCAGAGGTAAGAAACCTCCAAAAGTGATAAAGAAAGGTTAACAATGACATAGCGGCCCAGCAACTCAATATTTGAGAGACTGAGTGTACATAAATTGTAAGTCTAGTCACTTCACAGCAATCCTTCTGGGGCTAGTTCTTGTTCAAGCTCAGTTCAGTTCTAGAGACAGGTAGAACCATGGGCTATAGGTTCACTATTAACCTAGCACACATTTGAGCGTACCACAGTCGTGTGGCATGTTTCAATGATGTTCTTTTCACTAAAGTTTTACTTTTGTCCAACCATTTAACTATAAACAGCAGATGAAGTGGATGACCATTTCTTTTCTGGAACAGGGCAATGATCTGTTAAAGTACGACTAACCATTTGTCTGGTGGTGTTTCAGAGTGAAAGAGGCATGTTATAATGGTCATATTTTTATAGCTATAAAGGTTGTTGTATCATAAGAACTTTTCCCCTGTGTTATTTCTAAAATGTCATTCATTAGCCATCAGTATTCTTTCCATTTAAAATAGATGGTGCTGATACTCTTTTGAACTGCCAAACCCAAAATCATCAACGTAAGAAGGAAAATAAAACCATGTTCAACTTGCCGTCAACAGTGATTAACAAGATCAAAGGGAGCATATAATGAAGTTCATCAAGAGACTGGCATTTTATGAAAGATAAACTGAAAGCAATACTTATTGGATCTTGCCAGTCCCAATATACAAAGTAAATCTGCATGTCTAGAATTTACTCAAATGACTTTTACTTGTGCCTCCAGTAAAACACACAACAAACATAAAGTGAAGCACTGATATACTCATCTGAAAGAAAAAGAGAACAGGTTTCTACATGTCTTATTTGTCTGAGAAGCTTTAGTGTTGGCCCTGTCTCTGGACCTTATACCTGACCAAGTAAAGTTTGGACAGTTGCTGAAGTCATTTCAAAGGTGTTTTGGATGGAAATTTGGAATGCTTTTCAATCTTCTTCCAGGCACTTTAGCTGAAGTATATTTACATGTTCACAGTTCGCCAGGCTAAATCCAAGACACCAGACCTCTGTCACATCATTCACTCGTCTTTCCTTCTTCCATTTTCTCCTTTATGGCGAGCCTGTCCAAAAAATACTTAACATGCCAAGAAAAGCAAATCTTTGAAACATTGACAGAGCAGGTGGTTATCACTCAGTCTGGTCTCTGCATATAGCTGCATAAGTGTGACTGGGGGTGACGGATGAATTCAGTTTGAAGAGCTCTTTCATTCTCTTTGCCAGGCCCTTTTTTTTCAAAGTTCTTTCTTTTTTTTTCCTGGCTATCTCGTCCTAATTAATTAGAGCAGTGCCACTGACTAACAGGAAAGCCCGTTTTATCACCATTCGCTCATTCCACTCCTCCACGTCCCCTTTGAGTGTTTTGAGCAAAGGAAAACCAAGAAAGATGTCCAATGGTAATCCTGAATTTATTAAAGAGGAAATTTGTAATATATCAAAGTTTCTATAATACAAAAATGGTGTTCTGAAAGTTGAAACACTAAAATAATCCTATTCTAGCAGTGACAAATAACACAGCTTTTCACCTTTCCTATGTTTTCTCATTGTCCCCTCCTCCCTGTCTTCTTGGACAAACCGGGACCAAGTGCCAGTAAGGGTCATATCTTTTTAATTATCTTTCCTGCCTTTGATTAATTATTCGGCGTGACAACGGCGTGTTCGCAATGCTTTTCACCTGCCGCCACTGACTGACGGCCCCTCTGTCGAACTCAAAAGCAAACAGCTGCTGCCATGATCGCCTAGCAACCGACCGGTGATGGATGAGTACAAGAGATGGATGGCCACAATAAATCAGCACGTCTGCCTTGCCGCTATAGAAACCTGGGATGAGCTAGAGAGGATCAAAAAAGTGAAGGAGGATAGGAAAGGAGGGAGCATTCCCCCCTTTTTAAAAAAAAAAAAATAAATTATACATACTGTTTGATGGATGGAAGGTTTTAGTTTAAAAAGCTACACAATATAAGAAATTCTTACAAATTCCATTGCATTCTTGTGTGGACAAAAAGGCTGTACAACTGAAAACTCATCAAGGACTCACGATAAAGGCTTGATTGACATTTAAATGCTGTCTTTTTTGTTCTTTTTTTTTTGTTCTACAGAATCAAAGGTAACATGCATACATTAAACATGTGTCTGTGGAGATTCCCATCCAGGACACAATCAAATTAAAGATCAAGAAGAAGGCTCCTGGATCTGGACATAGTTTTGTTGAACATGACATTTCAACCTTTATCCAAGGGATTTTGTCTATCAAAAAAATGGGTTTAATCTTTATAGTTAGTTAGTAATTCTCTCTGTTTCTTTATCCTTTTCTCCCACCCATAGGAAAAATGAATAGGTTATAGAAATAGGTGGTTATTATAATATTTTGTGTGAGTAAAGTATTATTCATATCTGAAGAATAGATGTTATAGAAACCCTAATCGAACAGAATAAAGGGCAATGTTTATCTCTTTACCTTTTAGATTATTGAAGTGAGATTCATTTTAGATCAAAAAAAATTTTTACACTTCATCTGGCATCCAAATATTAGGCCTATGACCTTACGTAGCCTAGGGGCAACCCATACAAGCAAGGTGTCTGTTAATGCCAATCATCAACTTCAACCTTTGACTGCACGACTATTTAAAGCTTTGATCTTTCTCCTTTGGGTCTTTTCAGTCACCTCCCCTCCTCAATTCACCTCTATTCTCTTTTCTGTTAGGACCCTGACTGTCCCATCATCCTCCCCGTGCCTCTAACGCACACATCCACACAAACACACAAACACACAGTCGTAGGTGTAGCACAGGTTACAGCTCTGTAGCGATCCAGTCTAAATAATATAGCAGTGATGAATGGCAGGGCCAGATTCATATCCATCAACGGGCTCTTTTTTTAAGGAGCATCCATCTTCCATAAGGCCTCCCTTTGAATCGGGCGGAGAGAGAGTGCACTGCCTGAACCCATGGGAGAGACTTGTGTTTGTGAGTTTGAGTATGTCAGTTTGGACGTTGTGACTGATACACACTTGCATACACGCTAGAGTGAGAGAGATTGCTACTGACACTCAAACACAGAAGTGGTTGCACTTACATCTCGGAGATTAATGGAGGCTTGATTTACAATCTATATTTATTCATGATGTGAAATGTGAGTAATTGTGTGTAAAATACTGTTTAGAGTAGCTTTACCTGTATATCAATATTTACAACCTGTTCTCCTTCCAAAGGCGGGGTATAATGGCAAGGTTTGCTGACTGGTCTATATCATTCTAAACTAATGCTGATGAAACCCTTTGGTGTCTAATGTTGACTCACCTGGTTAGACAGTGTAAAGGCTACAGTGCAAAGAGCAAGAGGTCAGAGCCAGACTGTGTTCAAAACCACTATCTTCTCAATATAAAGACTGACTACAAAGTGATAACGTTGTTTTGAAGTGATGTTAGAATGTCTTGTAGATTTAAAGGTACTTTTCCCCATACTCATTTGTAAATGGATAACTATGTTGTGAAAGGGTCAACATTAGCTAACCATAGCTTACATAGTCAAAGTAAGAGAGTGTTGCAATAATAAAGTCCTGATGGAACACAGTAGAAGAACCACTGACTGAATATAGGGCAACATGCAGATTTATGTGTTATGTATTAATTTATTCATTACTAAAGTCTTACCAGAGTTTCAGAGTCCAGGGGGTGTATGTTTACATGTATGTAAGTGTCACATGATTAACAGCAAAGGAAATTAAAAAAGGTGTTAGAAGGTGTAAGAAGTGTAATTGTTCAGTGGTTAGAGACAAGGTAGTGGTTTAGCCTCACTAGACACTAGGAACTGAGGTGGTGGATAGGGACCCAAAAGTCAAGACTATGTCTGTAGCAACTTTTGTTAAAGACTTGCCTTTCTATCGACAGAATTATAGAATAATACTGTAAAAGCAGTGTATTTTAAGAAAGAGGTAAAAGGCCAAGGCATAATTTACAGCAGCAATGCACACATCCTCTTAGCCCAGGTGCAGAAGCAAGTACCTGACAATTGTGCTTATTAATGCAATCATTTACACTTGGCTTTGCTGCATAAAACCTGACCTGTATATGCTTTCATTGTGTTATATTAATATGAAGAAGGAATTTGCACAAGAAAGCTACATTTTTTTTTTTAAACAGGGCAGCCGACATGTTGAGAAAAATGAAAGGTCAGTTTAGTGGTTGCCATCTTCCTTTTAAGCTTTCAAAAAAAAAGCATTTGTTTTTGAAGCCATCTTAAACAATAGTGTCATGTTCAGGTAGAATTTTATGTGATGGAAGGAATTAACTATCGTTCAAAATTAAAAAGTGTTAAGGTATGGAAAATTAGCATTAAGGCAATAGGTGAAAAGTTGCATTTGGGGGAAATTTTTAATCAATTATTTTATAGACTTTATTAAATTTTACAGGACACCAGGTGTACCTAATTATTGCCTGATGAACAATTATCTATTAATGGATTTTTTTATTCCATTAAACACAACAAACAATACCCTGTCAGCACTATCAGTGACTGCTTACACCGTGGAATGAAAACCAGTTGGATAAAGAAAGTGGTCAGACTTTAACATTAGCTGTTTGGTTCTTTTCTTAAACACACACTCGCTCATTCAACACCGTTAATCCCCCTCTTTCTGTCTGTTTCTTTATCCCTCACTCCCTTCCTGCTTCCCCAGAGTGGTGGACCTCAGAGACAGGAGGTAGGACTGCCCTCCACATGCACTGACACACACAATAACG
Source organism: Perccottus glenii (assembly GCA_024416835.2). Lineage (NCBI taxonomy): Eukaryota > Metazoa > Chordata > Actinopteri > Gobiiformes > Odontobutidae > Perccottus > Perccottus glenii. The sequence goes on from CM044548.2 coordinate 6,592,842, forward strand.
CACATGCACACAACTATGCACCTCCGCACACATTCATGAGGTCCTGGCAAGGCCCTGTTTGATAAATGACACACGTCATTGTGTCAGGAGAGAAGGGTGGGTCTGTGATGTATGGTGCGGACGATGAGAGGGGGAAATCGACTGTTTGGCAGTGAGACGGCACTCGTCCAGCCGCTACTCTTCTCTTTTTGGTTTCTGGAAAGCTCTGAAAGAATGCACCCAACAGACATACGCTCTTTAACTTGCAAACACGCCACATCAATGCACAGTCTAATATGTGGCGGCATGCATCTTACACCACATACTCCTGGGAGTATTGGTTTGGGGCAGTGAAAAGATCGTCTTTTCTTCTAAGATTTTCTCTTTTTTCTTAGCATGCCACTTTCTTTCTCTTTTTTTTCCAACCCTTTGCCTCTCTGGCAGAGTTTCAGAGAGGAAGAGTTCACTGAGGAAAAAAAAAAGAACTTGAGAAGAAAGGAAGAGGGAATCGGCTGTTGGATCTGGTCAGGCAAGCGGCAAAGAGGGGCGCAACAATATCAATCACAGTCCCGTTTGGCAACAAAGATACTAGTATTTCAAATAAAACAGCCAACGCAGACAAATAGCCTTAACATGGGGCTGTAACCTGAGCACCCCCTAGCACCACCCTGAAACTTCTCATAAAGTGGAGAAACAGAGGGGGACTTCTGCTTTGTGTTTAGCCCCCACCCCCCTTCATTTTTCTCCTCACCGACTATCTTTCTCTTCTCTTTTTTGTCGCAAGCAGGCGAGGTGGCTGACATCTGCAGAGTGCATTTAAAGAGAAAGAAATGTGTCAGAGGGGTGTGATGCACTCTTTTGCACGCATGCACATACACACACACATATACAAACGGCCCCCCTTGCTCGGTTTCATTAGCTCACTGGCAGGGTGGCACTTCTCAAGCTCATTACTGAGGAAGGATTTATGGCGCGGCAGCCAGTGGCAGAGAAAAGGCATCTGTCAATAATTGCAGGGAGCAGCAACTCCCATCTCCACCAGCTTTGAAATCTCATTAGGTATGCAGTTATCAGGCATAAAGATCAAAAACATTACTCAGCTCCGACAGAAACCGACCAAGAAACATTAATTAGCAACAGGCCCTCACAGTATAAAATAAAACAGCCGTCTTCGCCCCTGCTCCTCTCATCTCTCCCTCACCATATCTCTATATGCGTCTTATTCTCTCTATTACCTGCTTTCTTTCTCTTAACCTTAAAATAAAAACAGAGGTGACTATGGTGACTATGGTGACTTTTGGTGCGAGCCACGCCCCTGGATGGCTAGAGTCACTGACAGTTAAAGAAATCACAGTGGCATCAATGGCTGATGAACAAGTCAGGGTTGGTGCCAGAGAAGCTTGGCTCTCATTGATACTCATCCAAAAAGGTTTCAGTGTATTTAGTCATACAATAGTATGACTAATACTATTATATAATAATATTTGTTTAGAGCTCCACTGCAGATTTTAAGGGCAATCATCTGTCATGTTATCCAACGGAGAACTATTGGATGGCATGACTGGCAGCTTGGTAGTCTGTTACTAACTTCAATTACATATTTCCAAAGTGCCTTCTCTGATGAATATTGTTAGTGTAGGCCACTAGCCAGACAGTCTAAAATATGGTCCACTAATGTTTTATAACATATCCACTTACCATTAGCATCACTAGCTAGAAAGGGCTAACTTTGTAATGGAATGTTTTGCTTCTCGAAATATACACACCTGTTGTCATGGTAATGGTAAACAAAACTGATTACAGAAAGTATATATACAGTATATGGAAAGATTTGAAAGATTGACCTGAGAAGGTTTTTTTAAGGATCAAACCGTCAATAATAAATATGCACTATCTGGAGTAAGTATGCAGGTGTTACCATTTTTTATGTCACTCATAAGACTCTGCATACTTCTGCATCTTTCATTAGTTTTTATGAGTAGCATCACAGTTCTATTTGTCCAGTCATTTTAAAGTCTATGACCAGAGCCTACCAAAGCATTCTGGTGCGGTCTCATGAACAGTCAGATTATACACACGCTGTTACAGTGGAGTAAAGGGTGAGGATAAATCCAAGCATCTGAAACTGATCAGGACATGAAACAAAAAAAAAGCAAAGGTATGTCAGATTGGCTTTTGGTGATGACTGAGTGGTGGCCATGTAGGGGTGTGTGTGTGTGTGTGCAGAGAAGAAGAAGGCACTGCCACTCAGGCAGGCCCTGATTACCAGGGCCTCAGACAGGCTCCCACTGGCTCCTGCCTTTCATCACAGCAATGTCTCACACACACTAACCTACACATGAGACTGATGGCTGCCAGTCTCATCTAGGTTTAGCCAAAGCCTCCGTGGGAAAGGGAAACGCAGGGTTCTGTTTGTATGAGTGTGCACACACGCACACACGCACACACGCACAACTGTGTACACATAAAGGCAACCCCCACTGAGGGTAAGAAGAAACCCAGAGCTGGAGCCATGCCCAGATGACACTCAAAAGATGCTTACACACTCTTACAGACAGTTTTGGTGTGTTCAGGGGACATTACTTTGACTTAAATGTCCTGGAGAAATACGCTAACCACAACATACTTAAAACTGAAGCTGCACTTAAACCACACTTTTTATGTATTAGCTAACATTAGTGCTGGGTAAAAATATATATAAATGCTATGAAAAAAGCAATACTCACAACTATTTATTTATTTTATTTATTTTGTTGTTGTTTGTAAGAATGAAAGAAGGATAAAATTCCTAGTAGCTGGTCATCTTTTTGGTGTTTGTTGCCTCTGCGTTTCAATGTTTTACTAAATTATTTTCAAAATAACTAATGTATTTAAACGGTTAGCTAATTGTTATACTGATTTGGGGTCACATGGTTAGTTTTCTTCTGTGTGCCACTCAAGCAGTGATCTTTGCAATTCCACAGTTTAAACACTATACAAAGACACAATTTTAATTTGAAACAGTTGATTGCAGTCTACATTAAAGAATGTATGTTCACACGTAAATGCAAAAAATATATATAAATACAGGTACAGTACTTTTAAGTTATAAATTACACATATAGTCAACCACACACACGGTCTTACTGGCTGATCTGTCTCCAGGAACTCACTCACACAAACACACTTTATTCCCTGTCACCTGCACATGACAGGAAATAAAAACAGTCTACATGCTATAAAAATACACTGCAGCTATCATAAACAAGCAAACAGAAGTTATAGGACAAAAGTTTAGAAGTTCCATTTGAAGAAATTAAAAAAACGGTGTTTCATTGTCCACTCTAAAGACAAACAGCACAGTAATAAAGAATGCTACATTATTTGAACTGAGACTAGACTCTCCAGACCACCCCTGAACATTTATGAAATATGGTCCAGGCTTATAACCTTCTATAGAGCACACACACTGTACTGTATCTGCATTTTGTCAGCACAGGAAGTGATTCCTACACACATGTGTACGTGTGTAGGAATCACACCCCTTTGCTCCATTTCCTGTTGTAGATGTTTTCCCAGGGTGCCCTGGGGCAGGCACAGCAACACATCAGAATTCACATTGACAAACTCCTGCTCAGATTACTGTACTAATGCACTTGATGAAAGCGCTACAAATGCTGCTAATGTATAACAATGCATTTTAAAAATGTGTCCTAACAAATATGAACCGACTTTGCAACTTGCAAAAGTGCATTCTTGACTTGACATTAAGTTTTTGCTCATTGGCCCGTGGTGACAATAATATTGAACCCAACAAAGTGATTATTGACTGGGATAACTACGTCCCAAAGCTGAAATCCACCATTTTTTGACAGGTTGGTGGGTGTTGATGTCAAATCCTGCAAACGGGGTTGTATTTTGTCCTGGTTGTACCTTCTCCAGGCACCACCCTTAGCCCTCCTCTCACAAAAATCATCTTTGGGAAGGAAGAAGAGAGACAACAGACAGATGGAGTGAGAAGAATTGGGGAAGGAGGAGTACAGGGAAAAAATGAGGGAAGGATGCAGCCTTGTGAGCCAATTTAAGAAATAACTGCTGATGCATCAGCTATTGACTGTTTGAGCGCTCGTGATAACGCTCAAGGCGAAACTGGAAGCGAAATGACAGCATCAACTGCCTGCAATAAAGTGCAGTGCGCCAGACCAAGGGAGCTCTAATTGACAGCTGTCAACCTAATGGGAGCCATGACGGAAGATTCTGGGTGAGGGGGGAAAGAAACACTGTTTATAAACCATCAGCCACTTATCCTCAAGGAAAGGAAGGAGGGGAGACGGGGACCAACCTCCTCCTCCTCCTCCCATTTCCTCCGTCTCTCTCTCTCTCTCTATGATTGCCGTTTGTCTACTTGCTCGCTTTTTCATTCTCTCCTGCTTTCTCGTGCCCGTGCACATAATCTGTTTTACAATCTCATTCCCTTTCTGTCCGTCCCTTATGATAGAATATTTAACTATGCAACTGTTCTCCCACTTTATATCCCATCTCTCTTTCGGTTCATTGTGGCGGAGTGTAGTGGGACAGGAGCGCTGAGAAAAGAGAGGAAGGCCATAACTAATCACAGTGTCAGTTAGATGCCTGGGAAAGACTCACTCGGCACAAAGTAATGCAGGCAGCCAGGGTTACAGCAAGAGGACACAGAAATGAAAGGAGATTGACTGGGACTAAAGGTGTACTGTAAGGTTTTAGGACACGCCACACAAAGTTGGGAATCATAACTTTGATTTAGCAGCAGGAAGGAAGAAAGAAGTTTTTGAAAGTCTGAGTGGGTTGTAACTTTGTGAGCTGGTTTGGAGGAGAAGTAAATCTGATATGCTAACATACAGTAGGTGCTCGCTTTTCCAGTAAATTTTGTATAAACAATGATTTACTTAACAGAAAAGAGAAAAAAAAGAAAAAAATACATAAAGAAAGGCGAAATAGAGAAAAGAGTGGTATGGTAATGTCACAAGTTAATGCAGCCCTCCCTGTTATTTTGTGTAATGAGCATGCACCTTTTCATCTATGGTAAAGACATAAATGATAACAGTGTCGACAGTAATAGGTTGGCAACTGTAGCATGAGGCAAAGCTAAAACCTAAAAATAAAAAAATAAAAAGCTCACAGGCAAATGAGACATGAAGACATGGTATTTAGGTACATTTTCTTTTTCTCATTTGGAGGGGGTCATGATCATATCAGTGTGTTTCAATTTGAACCATGAATTTAAGAAGGGACTATAGCTGTATACCTTCAGATACTAAACTATTCTAATATAATGGGTCATAATAAGTGTATAGTCATAAACAAAAAATAAATAAATAAACAGGAAGTTGTATTAAGGTTAGACTTGTGTTTTGTTTCTATTTCAAACAGAGCAGACAGATAATATAGAACAGCTAGACACTGTTAACATGTTAATAAGAACATATGCGATACATATTCTTTTGTTCTTTTGAGTTTTTTATATATAATTTACATGTACGCACTCCTCCAAACCATGTAACTCTGTATATGTCTGCTGCAAGAAGACACAAATGTAGCGGCTTTTTTCTGTGTGTGAGCCAGTATATTTAAATGGGCCACTGCATCTCGACTTAGATCCACGGCGAGTGCAACGTTAACACACATCAAGCATGATTAATCTCCCGCTCTCATCTACAATCAATCACACACACTCGCAGACACACACACACACACAGATGCCGAGAAATCACAGAAATCAGCTGCTTTTCCTCCTCGCCTCCCATCTATCTCCTATTGGACAGAACCAGATCTGTCTTGATGTTAATATTTACATAAATCACGCTTAGCCTCTTTGGACACCATGCTGATGATAGGTGTTTCTGGAAAATCAACGCAGGTGAAAAATCCTCCCTCTCTGAAAAAGTGTCATTGAGTAGCTAATAATGACCAGCGTCAACGTCATCAATCTGCAGCTGGCTCCTGTAGCACACGTACATGAAGCCGAGTTCACACCATCCACCTACTACGCACTCCAAAACTATATATTTTTAGTCACTTATGTTGCTTTGGAACAATAGATTATCAGTTGGACATGTGGAGATAAAAGTCAAACAATTTGGAGTGTGGCTTATGAAAACACACTTGATGTTTGATGTTTAAGCTTCCTTTTTCTGTAACAATGATCTGTTTGGTCTTGCCACGCTTTGAAGCCAGCAGTAAAAAAGCAGAGCATTGTCCTTCCCTGATGTTATGAGCGCCGCAAAAACAAACACCCCTCCTTCGAATGTGCATGAATGAGATGATAAAGACGCCTGTTTGGAAAAGATTTTGCAGCTACCACTGTCTGATAAAGTGATCATGTGACAGGGACTTAGGGAGGTGGGGTTATCAAAATGCTATGCGAGTCATTATATTCCATAAAATTATATAGTATGAAATAATATTAGCAATACTAGTTGACTTAATTAAACTATAACTAACAACTGAGGACAAATCAGCTTAAAAAAGTGGCCACCTTCTGCTACGCTAAAAACATTATCACAGATATTATTTCAGAACTGATTTTATCACCCGCTATACTGTATGTCAAAAGCTGAAAGATTACTAAAATTCACTCATTCATTAAAATCACTAAAATTAAATCAAGAATACCCACTCCGCATATCGTCAGTGACATACTTTGTCCAACATGTGTTATATAGAAATCACGAGGGCCACCAAAATGTAATAAAGGTTTTTACTCTATGGTTTATGTTGTTGGATACAGCCATTGTTTTGAATTCTGTCTAGTCATTTCCCATCAGTTCAGTGAGCCTGGAATGAGTATCGCTGAGTGACCTTCTGTCCCATTGCCTCAAACCTCACCTGCGACGGGATATGAGGGGTAGGTGATGGTGTTGTTGTTGTTGTTTTTGGTGGTGCTTGTGCAAGAGGGGCAAATGAGGACGGTGTAAGATCAAGTTGATTACATCAAACCACGCCGCAGACCTAATTGGCGAGCGTGACAGTGTGCGGAGCTTGTCATCTCCAATCATTAAGCCTGTCAGAGATCCATCAGATGCTCGGCTAATTAGGAGAACGCTAATGAAGCTGGCAAAACAAGTCCTCTTTTCCGACGGCTCAGCGCTCCCCGACACTGGTTTTGGAAATGTGTGTGTAGTGCTAAAATAAGCCAGTGAGGTTTTTTGAGGGGAATTTTTTTATGTTGTGGCCTACAGTGGCACAAAAAGGAATGGGAGAAAAGTTATAGAAGATTCACTGTGACGACCAACATGTGTTCTGATTTAGCCATACGCATAGCAATTAAGAACGCATGAAAGGCGCCAAATTAGCTGGATTAAAGGCATGTTTTAATAAACAGTCTGACCTTTCACCTAATTTTACAGTTTAGCTCATTTGAAAATATTTGATGGTTGAATGAATCACTATAGCTGAAAAAAGTCTATACCTGCTGCTTCCTTTTGGCCACAGTATAATTTCCTCTTTGCAGGACAGAGGAACTGAATCAGAAACATACAAGAGAGAAAAAAAAGAGGGGGGTTTGCTAAATGAAGAAAAAAAAAAAAAAATAGGAAAAGACTAAAAATTGAAGGTTGTTAGAGTGGGTGGGGTATTCTGTTTTCCACCCAAGTTCCTAATCAAGACCTATCATTTGCCATCCCCTTGTAACTCTTGCCATCAAAACGGCGCAATCAATTTGTCATCGCTTTGTGTGCCATGCAGTTCTCTTCAACCTTATAACTTGCAGCTGTGAACAAGGGGTGGAAAAGGAGGGGGAGATCGGAAGAAATGTGCAGGGAAAAATAAAATAGGAAGTTGCCAATAGACTCTAAATTGTTCTCTTTGCGCTAATCTCCCCAGTGAAATAAATACATTTAACTCTAGACTGCTGCTCATTTCGGAGGAATAAAAAGTCATCCCATCTCTTCTTACATCCATCCGTCTGTCTGTCTATCCGTCTGTCCACCCATTCCTTCCCGCCCCCTCCTTCGAGCCATTGTGTCCATTAGGGCTAAAACATTTTGATCAAGTGAGGCCCAGGGCTGAGAATACATAGTCTCCTGATGTGTGCCAGCCTCTGATTGACCATTAGGGCCATTGATGAATGTGGCTGTCAGGAGGCAGACAATTAAATCAAATATGAAACAAAGTCTCTCTGACGGGCCCTTTCTGATGGAGCAAACCAGTCTTCCGCCTCACGATTAGGCTAATAGTTACATTTTTCATAGCACTCACAGTTTATGTGCGTGAAAACAAAAAACATTACATTCTTGTCTATAAGTGCAGCCCACTCATTGCAGCACGTCCTGTATGCAACAGTGCGTAATTATCAGTTTTTCTGCAGGTAAACTCAGAGGCAATCCTTCTTTGACACAAGAAGCGAGCAAACAAGAGCGTGCTGAGGTAATGCGGCTTAAAATAAAAAGTTAAAGGTCATGCATAAATCATTTCTATTCTCTATTAGAAGAAAAGAGAATATGTTTTTGCCACTTGCACTGTAACAAAAGCTACATTCATGTTTCAGGTTTCCGAATTTGAAATTGTAACACCTAAACATTTTAACATTTTGTAAAAGATCTATTTCGGAAAACTATTGTGCGAGTATAAAAAGTCCAAAGTGAAAAGAGTGAAAATCAAGGGAAATGTAGGCCAATAAAAGGAGAGTGAAAACAGATAAATAGTGTCAATTAAAAGCCAGTGTTAATGGCTACAGGTTTGTGGGGCCAGACATGACTTCAACAGGCCGTGCTCTACTAACGGCGAGCAACAGCAAGTAGGGGAAGCAGGGAGGAAGGGAAGGAGGGAGGGACTTGATTTATTGACACTTATCGGGAATGAACAGATCAAAGGCTCGGCCGGCTGACAGGTGATCAATCAGGCGTCAAATCAAAGATGGCAATTGTCCATTAAAGCTCGCTTCCAGTACACTCCCTCCCTGGGCTGTAAAATAATCTTTAGACTAAGGAGTAAGTCTTTCCCAGAAACTGAAGGAAAGCGGAGAATGAAATAGAGAAAAAACAAGGACTGTTTATGTATGTAGGTTACTGTTGAGGGCTGACGACAGAAGACTTATGTCTGTAAATCAAATGGTGAAAAATAACAATGGAATTGTTTTTTAAGGTTGTCTAAAATTTTAACTTGTAAAACATCACTGGCAGACCACAAATAATTGTCACATGTAAGTGGAATGATCACAAATATGATTTGTACTAAACTAAAGCTGATCATCAGCAACTGTCCGTCCACACTGACTGTCAGCTGACCCTGAGGCTTTAACAATTCTCTAGGCTATGCAGCTCTAATTTTTTAGTCAATAACTACAAGCAGAGAGGACTACAAGGAAAAAAATAAAGAAGCATGCACGGTATAAGTGTGTTTTTCATTAATTTTATTATGGTCCATATATTCTTATTTGTACTAAAGGGCGAAAGGACATAGTTTTGAAGATGATCCCCAGATCTTCAAGATGAACTGAGACAAAGTTACAGACTACTCTCTGAATCAAAGATGATGAAGAGAGAGGTTTAGACTATAAAAGTTGTCCCATTATACACACGCCCTGCTCAGGAACTCTGACCTGTGACCTTTTTCTGTAAGGGAGCCCTACAACTGGCTACTGGCAGGGTATGTCACTTGTAAGTGCTCAGATTTAAATCTGCTAGATATATATAGCTATTTAAATCTATATATATATAGCTATATCTATATATATATATATATAGATATAGATATAGATAGAAAGGGAAAGAGAGCCCATATGTCAGATATAGGTACAATTCAAACCTGTTAAAACAAATTAACATTTTGGTATTCAGAAAAAAATCAATAAAAGAAGTCTGGATTTTCTTGAAATTATGTAACTAAATAGGACACCGATGATACCAGCTGAGTATCAGGGGAATAATTACGGAAAGCATTACAAGACATGTGTTGTAGTAGTAGGCTGGAAAACTTGTACTTTAAGTGCCTCAACAAAAGATGCTTTTGCGGTTCCATAATGTGGGAAATGTCAAGGAAAAGTAAGTGAATGCGGGAGGGGGAAGAGGTGAGGGGCACACGGAGAGAGGGGGAGAGTAGAAAGAGAGAGAAAGACGTAGAGTTGGCATACAAAGCCAAGCAAGTGCGTACCTGCGGCGCGCCGGGGCGCTTGCTGCTTCCTCCGCGGCATGTTGTGCTGTTGGGGCCCGCGGTTGGGGGGACTTCTCCTCTCCTCTCTTGGCCCCCGGTGATCCGATCAACCGAGGCTGCCTTGGGGGATCCGCGAAGCTTTTGATACACAGTTTCCCCCCCTTGGGTGCGCTCTCAGGGTTCCCACATAGAGAGGAGCGGGGCGTGCGTATATGGGGCGTGCGTCTGACGGTGAGGACGTTCAAAAACAAAACACAAAAAGCAGAAACGGGAAGAACTAGATGTTGAGGAGGGAAAAGCAGCGTGGCTTCCTCGTGTGGCTGCTCGATCTCTGTCCGTCGCTCTCTCTTGGATAGACAGAGGAGACTCCGCGGTAGAATAAAAGCAAACAAGAATCTCTAAAAAAAAGCGTCAGTGTGATCCTTTTTACTTGTCGTCGAAGGCTGCAGTGGGAAAGCTTGAAAAAAGGATAAAAAACAAACGTGGCGTCAGTCAAAAGTCCGCAAACAAGGGGGACAACAACACATCAAGAGCTGCCACAACTGAAGCCCTGCGCCTCCTCTACGGTTCAAGCTCTCCGCCGCTGATAGGCGTCACGTAGCTCCCTGTCTCTCTCACTCACACACATACACATGCTCACAATCCCTCTCTCACTCCTCACGCACTGTCTCCCTCAGCCCTCACGCTCCCTTACTGTCATTCACACCTTGATTCTAGTCCAAAAACGAGCTGCAGAGGGAAGGAAACACCAGGATTAAAATGTAAAGCTCTGGTCATACGCAGCCCATTCACACATTTACACTTTACGTACAGTATCACTGACATGATAGTGGCGTAAATACATCTTACTTTACTTACTTTAAGCTGTTCATTTGGCTCCGGTTACACGCACGATTCAAAGCAGCCGCCTATTACAACGTAGCGTAAGAATCCATTGAAAAATATATAATAGCTGCTTTCTGCGGTCGCTTCTCAGTAGTGGAGACGAGAAGAAGAATTAGGAGGTGACTGTCAGAGCTCCTCGCTCACACGCGCTGCCCCCTTGTGCGTCCTGCGTGGCGTAGTGTAGTTACGGCTGTTATTTTGTCCAAACAAAAATCCAATCTAGGGGCAAGTCAGTCAGTCACTGTAGAATTTGAGTGTGCGTGTGCGCGTGTGTGAATCGATGAGATGCGCGCTTGATTGGGTCTCCCTTGTTGTAATAATGTACATGAGGAAGAGGAGGAGGAGGTGGTGGAGGAGGGACGAGCTCACGCACGCTGCATGGCTCGAGCGCAATGAGTTCTTTCTAAGCGACTATAGAAGCACGCACTTTGTTGGTCGTTGCTGGTACTTTTCTAGTCTCCTTTTTTGCGCGGCGTTCTAGGAGCTATTTAGACCAGCCACTCATGAGTGTCACTTCTTGTAAAGTTTATATTTTATTTTACAGGTAAGCTCGAAACGCCCCTCAGAACACAAGTTTTTGCCCCTTTTTGATTTCAGCAAGGCGTAAAAGTTTTTAGTCGTTGCTGGATTAAATAATCTCCTTTGTTTTCCAGGCGATCCTCAACGACACAAACAAAGAATAGAAGACTGCTGAAGAGGAGGGCAGCAAGGGTAAGTTGCCTAAAGCCTGTCTTCCTTTCTCTCCCCTCGTGTCTTCCTCTGCGCCAGATGTGTTGCCTCCGCTGCCAGTGACGCTGCCTGCCTGCTGCTACAGAGCCTCGTCTCTCGCGCTCGTCAACACAAAAAGCGCTCTTTTCGTCGTTCCTGATCCGCCTTGGGAATCAAATCTCCCCCGCGTGTGTCTTAAACCCCACGAGTGCATCCGCTCCTTCCTCGAGATGATTCTCTCCGCCGATCGACGTTGTTTTCGCCCTAATCTCGTTGCCGAAATGTGTGCGCCGCTCCACCACTGCGTGCCGTTAGATCCGCCCAAGCATCTGTCCGTCTTTCCATTGGCGCATCCATCAGTGTCACACACATACACACGCGCGCACACACAATCCTTGCCCTACTACAATACCCCCTCCCACCCGACAGTGTACACTCTAACATAACACACACGCACGCAGACATGCCGAGGTGCATGCGCGCGCTCGTGGGCAATGGAGAGCTCTCCTCGCCGTTTGACTGACACAGTATAGGCGCTCTTAGAAGCCCGTCAGCGAGCTCCTGGCGCTTGGTTTCATACATTCAGCTGCTGTTTGATCAGCACACAGACATTTAACTCTCTGGATCAAACCCCTCTAATGACAGATCAATAGCAGGAGTTGGTAAAAGTCCTTACTTAAATAACAAACAACTTTAATTTAAAAAAATGTATATTTTGGCTCATTTAGATCGCGCTAAAAGTAGTTTTCCGAGATTTTATTATTATTTTTTTCGATATAAAAGAAACCTCTCTGAGCCTCAAACACTGTTATAGACAAATTGAACCATTTTAATAACAGTATTTGAATTTGAAAAAAATCTGTTCATATTGTTTAGTTTGAGATGAGTCATATCGATTAACTAAATTAGCATTTTAAAACGCCTATTACCCCACATGGTGCTTAATTGTTTCTAATTTGTCATTATAAATATATATTTTTTTCCATCTTGAGTTCTTGTTATTTATTAAAATTTAACATGATGCAACCTACACCCCCATTCGAATTTCTGATTTCTGAAATAGAGTCTGAATTTCGTCCCTAGTGCAAACACGCCTCATACTAAGATTTTTTTAGTGAATTCAACTTGAACTTCATAAAAACAATAATTTACAGTACAACGAACTGAGTAGTATAAAAATTTAAAATAGAAAGCGTCTGATCCCTGCGTTAAAGTGGTGAGACTTCAGTCCGTGCGCAGCGGAGGTAGTCTGGGATTGATGGAGCAGGCTGGCGCAGAAGTGGCATTGGGTAGAGAACATTTGAACTCCATGTATAACACATGCATTTAGAAGATATTTTATTCAAGACATTATCCCAAATTAGACTGGCGAATGAAAGCATGGTTGTAATGATAAACGTGTCATAGGAGAACAGTTTTAAGAGTTGAGTGCTCTGTGAGCATCAAGGAAACACACAATGGCCTGGTCTATATACAACAACAGCGACTTTTTCACGTAGCTATATAAAATACTTATTGTTGCTGAACGATCACATCTGGAAAGTTAACTTCCAAAGAGAGACGGTATCCTAGTACTTAGTTTTTTTCTTCTGTCTCAGTTACTGTTGAGATAAGTTGTTTATAGCGATTACAGTCCAGTCCTGGCATAACAAAGTGTTCACAATGCACTTTAGATTACGCACAAAAAAGTTGAGTTACATTGATAACAAACTTGTGTTGTTGTGTGTGTTTGGCAGTGTGTGTGTCTTACGGTGAGATGCAGAGACGAGTGAGTGTATGAGAGAGGCTCAAGCAGAGAGTGGAACACTGACTCATCTTTGCAATAAAACGCAAATATATATCTTAAACCGTATTCCATTAAACGTCGTGTTTAAAGCTGATTAGAACTTGTCAAGAAATTGAGAGATTTCAAAGAGAATAAAAAAGTCAAGTTATTAATCTTCTTCACTAGTTAAACATAACTATTATACATGTAAATAAGTGATTGGGAATTTCAAATTAAACAAACGTTCAAATATTAGTTTATGAATTTAGGGGACAATGCGCAAATTGAAGTTAACACTAAAGACAACAGAGTCTGTAAATCATTTAAATGGCCACTTCTTGTTTCAGAATGTAATTCAATTTCTGGTTGGCGCACCCTATGTTTTGTCTAATTTTAATGACAAACAAAAGTATTCTGTCAATAATGTTAGTAGAAGAGGATAATGTTCAAATAAACCAAATAAAACCAAATATTTAAAGTGCGTTGTTATAAAACATTAAGTTCCTATTAACTTCCACGCGTTGTTCAGTGTTTGGAACAGGCCGATGGAATTTTAAACCACTTTATTTTCCGGTTTAAGTCTTTACCTTTGTAACTGTCCTGTGATATTTTAGCGTTATTTATGTAAACTTTGCCTGTGTCTCTCCTAAACAGGTTTAAGTTTGGGCAATGGTAAACATTGATTTACTCTTTTTCCAAAACAATATAATCCTAAATTATCTAACGACTGTGTCTGTCATGGCGCATTACAGCAATGTGGAATTGTGCATTAGATGTTATGACAGAAGCGTACATGACTCATGTCGGAGTACTTTAGCTCATGTAGACTGTGTTGGATACACTATTTTATTTCAATAAACTTTCAAACATGCTAAACTTGAGCGGTTCTCATATGAGTTTCTTCGTATAATTTTTGCGAAAACCCGTGTGCAGTATGTCTGGGTAGTACCTTTAGTGTTGCTTTGTGTGTGTGCACACGAGTGCCTTGTGTGGATAAAGAGGAGCTGTAGAGGGAGACGCGGGACCTCTGTGTCGTGCCGCTGCACTGTCATTACGCACGACTCCAAAAGCCTCTCCGCGGACGCACAACATGTTCTATCGCTCAGCGCGGATGAAGCTGAATCCAGACTCGATACTGTTGCGTTTCTTACTGTAATAAAAATGAATAAATGAAAAAATAATGTTACTAGAGGAAGCTCATACACAAAAGTTCCCTATAGTTTTGTGTATGCGTTTTGTTTTAGCCATTTTTTACATTCTTATTGGATGTGTGAAAAACAAAAATAAATTTAATCGAAAATATTTGTAGATATCTATATTCATCGTTTTTTAACTCCCACCAATTTCCAAATAGACAAATTCTCTCCTCTAAAAGCATTGCGCGCCAGAGTGCAACCGCTGTGATTTATCTCTGCGTCCCGCCATTCCACACACACGGCCGTGATTCCCTCTTCCTCTTTTCCCCTTTTTGTCTTCTTCTTCTTCTACTTGTACGGTGATCAGTTGGCGTGGACAGGCGCACCGGTTTCACGGCATACTGGTTTCTAGTAGAGTGGATAAAGAGCCAGGGGGAGGGACAGTGCGCAGAACTGCACAGGGACTACGCGAAGGGGAAAAAAAATGTATGTAACCTGAACCTTGGCTATTACACTCAGTCGTGTTAATACTAGACTCCAGTTGACACAAAAGTATTATTTGTCATTCAAATATATAGAAAAAGGTTTATATAGTCAAACAATTCTGGTTAAACATTATAGCTGATGCTGCTTACATACTGACACTCAATAAATAATTAGACAATAATGTAGTTATTTAGAAGTGAATTATAAAACATAGGAAATCCAGTATATTCCATTGTTAAAAGTTTTATCTTGAGTTTACACCTTTCAAAAACACTTCTCCAAACTCCCATTTTCCCCATCTGCTTATTGTCACTGTTTTTGATTCTCTCCCTCTCAGCCTTGGGCTGTGCCTGTGGCTGTTAGCCCAGCCCATTTGCTTTGCCCACCTCAATCCAAGACACACTTTTATTATGTAGTGAGAATGTCTGGTCGATGCCTGAGTGACCTCCAAAAGTCATCTTCCACAAACCACTCCTGGCATTTGCTAAAACATATTTGCATGGAAGAGGAAACGAGGCCAGTCTCTCCTCAAATAACCTCAAAAAGTTACAAACTTCCACCGAAAAAGCAAACGCATTGACAAGAGAAGCTGAGAAAGATAGAGTGGATGCTGTCTTTCTGTCTGTGCCCCCTCCCCTCGCCTTCCTCGATGGGTGTGCTGCGGAGCTAGCAGGGTTGAGAGGCCAACTGCTGACCAGCCCTCTTTCTTTTCTGTGTGCTGTTACTAGGTCACCACGCATACACACACACACACATATACACCTCTCCTTGCGGTCAGTGTTGCCACTAGGGAGAGGGGTAATTTAAGCCCTCCTTGATGTAGCCTATTCATCACTGTCCCGTGCCCGACACTTCAAAATTAAAGCCTGATCTACAAAGTTAGAGTGAAATGAGATAAAAAAAATTGGCAGAGGTCACCAAGGGCCGTCCCAGTCAAAACACAACACTCAGGTTCAGCTGAACCACTGTGCGATGAAGCTTCTTTTTTTCAACCCCTAAGTATAACTAGTCAAATAACTTCTCAGAGAGACAGTTGGGGTCAGTGCCCTTTAAAAGCCGAGGTGCTGAACCTGTTTTTGTTGTGTTTGGATCGAGCAAATAATAATGCCATAATGTGATTAAAGCAATGAAGTAATGGGACACCCTAAGCTACAAATGTGAAATGAGCAACACGAACACAGAATGGAAAATGCATGATGGTGAATGATTGGTTTTCATTACAGTTTGAATAAGAACATCAAGTCCTTCCTGCATTATGGCATAATTCCATTATTTCACATCCTGCAAAACAATTGGAGTTAAATGCATCAGTTAGAGCCACAATTGAAATTGAAATGTGGGCAGAGGTATTAGGCACAATTAAAAACAGACAAGAAGGAAGAAAGTTTGATCAGGCTAATCTGGTATATGAGCACTTCTGCCAGGTTCAGACCATTGCCATTTCTAAACGTACGTTGTTCAACACCAAATCTTTATTGCACTTTTTTATGCATCACTGAAACAGAGACTTTTCAAACACTTTTGGGGTTTAGATTTTTGGGGTTGTGTTGTAGTGTGGCGTATGTAGGCTAGTTTATTGTACTGGAAGAAAAGGCTACAGTTCACTTGGATATATTTTTTTCTAAGTTGACATAATATAAATACGGCACACAATGTAACTTTTCAAGATTTAATTACACTGCTGCAAACCAATGGGAATGTTGTCTCTCATTAAAATGTATCTTTTATGTGTGAATTGTGAAATAGTTCTCCGGTGAGCTCAGCACTCCTTGAAGCTAAACATTTTAGTGATTTTTAGATTGATTAATTTATGGTTAAATTGTAACGTAGTGCTTTTTTAAGTGTGGACAGGTATTGCCTTTATTCTACAATTCCAATTTAAATTAAAACATATGTGAATGTTGTCTTAAATACACCTAGTTTCTTTCTAATTTTTTGTTAGAATTATTGGGAATCTTCAGCAATGCAACTCTATCCAATCAGCAGACTCAAAATGACAAGAGGAGGAGCTTATTTAAATTGGTTACAACAAAACACTTTGTTGCTTTTCAGACATCTATAATCATTACAAAGGGCGCTGGGGGGTTTACATCTGCTCTTTATTCAACTTTGTCTACTATGTTCCCCTAATTCTTCACTATTGGCTTTATGTGAACAAGTAAACTTCTTTACATTTGAGGTTTTTATTTTTAAGTATTTTCTCACTATTTAGCTATAGCTACTATCTAATTACCATGACATACATTGGGAATTACAAATATGCCACAACATAGATTATTTCCCCTCAAATGTTTTTGACCACAAAAGCCTAATTTTTCTATTGTCACATTGGAGTAAATTGTCACAATACAAACGATACATTGGACTCAGTGCCTTTGCAGATGAGAAAAAATAAATAAAAAAGCATACAGTGACACATAAAAATTGTTCCATTTCACTGTATCTGTAACCAAGGCATAAAATGAGTGTGTAAAACAAATCATAAACTGTAAAATGCACATGAGTTATTTTTAGGCAAAGCAGGCATTTGTGAGGAAATGTTTGCGTCTCGCGTCTGATTCTTGTCTGATGAGTTACACTGTTTATCAGCATACAGTGTGAAGGCGCGCTGCTGAGTGACTCAGTACTTCCTCCTTACGTTGTGTACGTGTGTGTTTTGCATGCATGTGTGTGTGCAGAAACCACGCTGACAGCTGCAGCTCATTACAGGCACTATTACTGATGGGGACTGCAGGGGGAAATTCCTCCTTCCACACAGCAAACCGCCCTGTTTACCGCACACATACACACAAACACACAAACACACACACACACACACACACACACACACACACACACACACACACACACACACACACACACACACACACACACACACACACACACACACACACACACACACACACACACACACACACACACACACACACACACACACACACGTCTTGCTCATTCATATACCAACATCTGTACGTGAAACAAAAAATCAAATAGAGACATTTACAAAACATTTGCCCTTCATTGAAAAATGAAGTAAACGGAAGGAAGTTGCCTCAAGAAGAAGGTGCCACTCATTACATCTTTCCTGTTTGCGGGAAAATGAGGGACATCCTTCACCTGTGCATAAAGTATCCTTGTCTATATTACATTCTGGAGGTCTCAGAGTGCATGTAAACACACACACAACACACACAGACATGCACACAGCCACAGGGAAAGCACACTAAAGAGGAGATGAGATCACCGGAGCACTCCAAGCCTGGCTCTATTGGCAAACAGCAACGTCTCAGACACACACACACACACAGTCACAGAGTATACAGTGTCCAGTGACGTTAATGAGAGGGCTACAAGCCAGACACACATGTGCTACAGTCATTAGGGAAGACTTCATAGCTACACTTGAGGCCACTACACTCCATTACTATACTTCATTGGTTAGACTACGAAAATAGAGGTTTCTCAAAGTCAGGACCAGAGACCACCATGCAGGACTTGAAATGTAAAAGGTTAGCCACCACTTTGATTTTTTTTTTCAATGCATTTTACAATGTCACAAGCTAAAATTAGAACTTGTTTAGGCCTCTAAAATAGAAATAAAATCACAATTACTATTTTTACCTGTACATAGAAACTGTATGCGTGGTTTAGTGTGCATACATGACTATACATTTAGCAGAGCACATATAAAACTTTCCATCCTTCCAGCGTCATAGCGCCCTCACTGATCCTTATATTTTACAAATCAAATCTAGTTCTCCAATATAATCTGGAATGCAACCATCTTAAGTCTATTCAGCAAATGAAATTAACAAAATAACAAAATTCAACAACAATAGAACAAGATGAAACTTTTAATTTAGATTTATTACTATAGCCACTATGTTTGAAAATACTTTAAGTTTTTCTAACCAAAAACACAATCTTTTCCAAAAGGTTCTGTTGCAACCAAAAAACAGTGCTTAAAATAATTAGTTGTATTTTTTTAATCTTTTTTTTTTGCAATTTTTATGCTTATTACCCTAAGAAGAACTTTTAGAAAGGTTTGTTGTACATGTTCTACCAGATGAGCTACGGAGGATCTTTTAGTTAAATATATTTACATTGAAAGTATTTGTCTCTATCAAGTAACAGTGACAGAACCACTGTCCGAAACAGCCAAAGACAAAAGCAACACACTAAGCTAACAAAATAGTGCAGACAAAATCAATTAAGTATTAACCATAACTCAAAGCTATATAAATGCTCCTAAACAGATGCTTAAATAAAATCATATGAAAGCAATTAAAACAAAATTTTATCTAAAAACAAAACAAGAACTATTTGGTATGGCCACTAAAAATACTGAGAAAGAAAGAAAGAAAATGTGTTGTTATAATGGCCTAAATGAAAAAGTCTTATTATTGTTGAAATCAATGTATGTTTTTTCTCACCAATATAGATCTGCACATGTAGTTTAAGATATAAATTGTGTTAGGGGACAGTGTTTTGAATTACAGCTGAAACATAAAGAACTTCACAAAATATGAAGTTATGAGCCGTCAAGACACACACAGTCTGTTCTAACCTAATAATGCCATAGTCGCTGTGAGTCTCCTCGTGAACAGAGAGAGACGGTCCACTTAATGCCGTGATGTATCTGTTGCATTAATCAGCCTCTTAACATGCTTTTATTAATTATGCTCAACCTGAGGATGATAGGGCCTCTCCCCGCAAACCTGCCTCATTTAAATACCCCAATCACATGACTGAAAAAAGAAAGACAACAGAGAGCAACATTACAAGCAATTAAAAAGAGAATCTAAAATGCAAAGACGAGCGCAGTGAAGGAATGAAGACAGTGTGCTCTGACCACTGAAGGAATATTAGATAAGAGAAGAGGTTTCCAGGCAACAACATTATACTTGAGCGTAACTTCTGCTTTTATAAATTAACACTTAATCAAAAAACTGAAATGATGAAAACCTTGAAGAAAACATTGATGAGTAAGTAGTTTCTTACTTATTTTACATACTGTAGACACTGCAGGGGCCCCCTGTTAGAATGAGGTACCTGAGGGCTCCCAACACACACAGCCAAATGTACATATGGCATGAAAAGTGCCATATGAACCAGTGCTACTTTAATGAACAATGCATATTTCTTTAACACTAAGACATTGTTGAAAGTATAATATCCAATAATTTAATATATGCAGTCAGATGTCTTTTAGGGCCCCTGAATGAAATCAAACCAGACAACAAAAGGTAATATACAGTTGTTACAGACGCCTTATAGCTTTATTCTGCTATTAACATAACCTTTACAAAGTGATGTAAGAATCACAATTAAGGTCTCCTCACTTTATTAAAAAATTGCAATAATGGATCAAAAAACAGATTACAGCAGATCCATTTGTCCTAGTTATTGTTAATACAAACAAAAGCATTTCCACAATGAATACAGTGCAGTGAGTGCATGTAGTACATTAAAAAAATACTGATCTACTGTGAATGCTGGAATTTGTTTTTATTATGACTGATTGCGATCACCTTATTTGAGCCAAGAGCCACTTGAACTTCTCTGTTTATCCCACACCAACATTGTACCTACTGTGTTCCTTCCTCTGTCCACCTCCACCTCAGCACCTGCTCATCTGGCATCTCTGTGTGGGGAGAGAGATAGATGAACTTAATGGTGGCAGAGAGAGCACAAAGTGAGTACAAAAAGAGCACACATTTGTCCTCTGTGACAATGCTGATGCTGTCTCAGTTATGAGAAGCCCTTATGTGACACAAAGGACGTCTGTCGCTGGATATAGTGTAGACCTATACAGTGTATACAGTATATACAGTTCACTGTATGTAAACCAGTGGCAGTCATTTAAAGATAGATATTTTGTAGAAGATGGCGATAAGTGCTGCTTGTTTTAGGTTGCAGTTTAATTAAGAATTAAATTGAATTAAAGTGCTTTCAGAAGCTTGTTCGGTAAAATATGGCATTTAGGTTGTATACAATCTCGGCCCATTTCCCTTTATGGCATAGCAAGTAATGCATTGCTTGTTAACTTGAATTTCTATCAATTTTCATGACACCTTGGACAATCAACTATTAATTGCAGGGGTCACACTCAAAGACAAGAATTCCGACCAATATTGATTCACTATGGGCCATTTACAATCACCAATTCACCTGTACAGGCATGTATGTGGATGAAGAAATGACAGAGAAGTCGGTAACACTTTTGAATAACTCAGGCAATACAACTTTAGTTAAGCACTACTAGATGTGTAATTAACAATAAATATAAACTAATATACTATTTATAGACACTGAAATATCATTTAAATGTACAATTATTATCAAAAAATGTATAACAATGTTTATAACGTACTTGTGATTATTAATGTTGGATAAATGGTTTGAAAAGTATGAATTGAGGAATAATTAAGTAGTTATAGATACTCAATAATGCTTAATAGTGTGAGTTATTCTAAAGTGTTACCAAAATATATTTTTGTCTGTATTGTGTATGAAGTTTCAGTATTTATTTATTTTTTTCAAAACTTTGTCTTTATTTTTTTTCTGTTGTATTCCCACAATAAACATTTTTTTCTACATTTAAAATTATCTTAAAACACCAGTCTAGACTTACAACTAACACTGTTTAAAAAAAAATAAAAAGGGAAAAAAATCTTTCAAGGAACTGCAATTAAAAGTAAAAAGATCAGATTTGTAGTTTGGGGCACTGTGCTTTAGTGAAAAAATTATACAAACATATAAGAGTGTAGACATACTGTGGGCATGAAGTGTATGTACTGTATAAACTTACTTATGTGGAACTCTGGGTGACCTCTTATTGAACCCAGATCTGTGCATTTGTTTACATCTCTGTGTGAACAGTACAGTATTTTGTAGATAGAGTGCATTGGCCTCAGCTTCTCTCTTACAAACTAGCGGTCAGGTGCCCTTGGGCCGTGCAAAGACGCTAGTTGACTTGACATCCACGACTGAACCACGTCTGCCCCACGCCTTTCCAAATTATGCCAAGCTGTCGTGCATGGAGGTTTAAAGCATCCAATGACGTGCCCCACCCCGAGGGAGCCAGGAGTAGAGAGGTCAATATGCTCAAATGATTTTCCACTGCAGCCCTACTAGCTTTGGGATATGCAGTGACAAGGAGGATTGTTTACTGGAGTGATTTTCCCAATGTGTCCCATGTACCTCAAACGCTGAGATGTGGATTTTCATCTGTGGCTGCAATGAGTGATGGCTGTGGAAATTTGAAGCAGCATCCTTGACAGTAAACAGATGCTGACCAGCAGATCACGAAGACCAGGCCTCGAAGGTTTAGTGTTGTCACAGGGATGTATGACTACAACTTCATACGTGTGTGTGTGTGTGTGTGTGTGTGTGGCATCTGAGGGAGTTTGTGATGGCTTTCCCTCTGAAGTGTCAACCTCCCAGAGAGAGGATCAACTGCTAAGCTGGGGACTCAGGAGCTCAGTGCCTGGTCCTACGCATGTGTGTGTGTG
Organism: Perccottus glenii; assembly: GCA_024416835.2. Taxonomy (NCBI): domain Eukaryota; kingdom Metazoa; phylum Chordata; class Actinopteri; order Gobiiformes; family Odontobutidae; genus Perccottus; species Perccottus glenii. The sequence goes on from CM044548.2 coordinate 6,615,422, forward strand.
TCCAAAAGCCAGCTCTTGTGGTTTTAGGGATTGAGGAAGTGATACATCCTTTTATCTGTTACCGAGGGTGACCACAAGACTGTCCAGAGTCGTCCCACAAGGCTAAATCCCAACACTCAAAGGACGGATCAGTGTGCAAGAGTATGTGAAGTGTGTGGATATACAAGGTGCAGTGGAGAGAGCAGAGTAGGGACTACATCTCCTGAGGGGGAAGAGCAGAGTTCAGAGGTCAAACACACATGTGGGGGGTCAGTGAGCAGGTTGGCAAGTGGAACAAAAAGCTCATACACACTCAAACACATCTTATATTGGGCAGGCTTCAGGGTTAGAGGCAAATGAAAAGAGACTTAAGAGAGAAATGCAAGGAGAAACATTTGCATAAGAAAAACTACAACGATAAAATCTCCTTTTAATTACAACATCTGCAAAACCCCTTTCAGTTTCTCTCAGTATAGCAAAAGTATTGGTTTAAATTAATATTTTGAATCACTCACCACAATATTAATACTCATATAATGGTAAAGTTAGGATTTCTCAATGAATAAATAAAAAAGTAGACGTTGTTTTTAATTAAATAGACCAAGTCCAAAAATGCTCTTTTAAACTCACAATTATGCAATTAACATGTTTTCAAGTACAGCTACAGACTTACAGTTAAAAACTGCAGAAAAACAGCTTGTGATTGGCTTGAAGAAGGGACCAGACCGTTCTGCTTTTGAAAAAAAGGAAAACGGTCTGTTATACCAGGTTAATAAAATAATACTTTAGAGCATCAGTTATATGTTAAATGAAAAAATGTCAATATTGGCAAAGAATTTGTACATACCACATACAAAATTATGATGGAGTATTTAGTAAAGGCTCAAAATGAATATGTTTATTCATTTCAATGACTTTCTTCCAAGATTTCTTATAAACACAGTTATGGCAGAATAGCTCTATTTTGAATTTGATACATCACTAGCTGTACATAATGATGAGGGTTGCAGAAAACAAAAGAAGTTGATAGTAACCCTCTGATTGATGGGGATAATATTTGCTGATGCCAAACACAGATTTGGATTTTGCACACTTAATATTACAATTAATGTATTAATAGCATTTCACTCATTGCATTTTTAACAAGACTACCATCAGAGGCACAACTTTCATTCACACTAGGGATGAGATTTTACTATTCTTAACGTATTGTATAGTGGTTTCTGGCCTTGTAGCAGGCAGCGATGCATGTCAGCGGGCTCAGCTTCCTGACAACACAGGCAGAAACATGTTAAAAGCCAAACCATGTTTGTTGTCATGTTTTCTGAGCTACAATCTAAGCTACAGGCTCAGATTGCTGTTCCACAGTCACAAGCTCATCTCTGTGTGTCTTCTTTGTTTCTGCAGGACGAAGCTGAGATTTTCATGACCATACAAGGCCATCGAGAAGGGCATCGAACATGAGCTGTATGCAAGAATCCACCTGGGTATGAGCGAACAGCTTAGCCACAAAGATATATTTGTTAAATGGGGCAAAGCTATCAGTCTGTGCTAAGTAGATGTTTTTCTTGTGTCTGTTCCTCTCATTCGTCCATGTCATTTTTCAGAGTCCACTTTCTCATCACCCATCACTTACACACACGCCTTCACATTAGCCATCAGTTTGCCCGCACACAACCCACATCAGTTATGTCTTTTAGCCTGAAATAGGGGGGTGTTGGCATCGGAAAGGCTTGACAGGATGGAAGAGGAAGTACACAGGAAGTACATTAGTTATCACTCCCGTGTCTTCTCCACCTTTTCACTTCTTATCACCAGCCGACGTTTCACAGTATGGACGGCTGCTACTGCTTTTCAGCCCACCCCTTTTCCCTGTCCACACACACACACACAGGCACGCACGCCTCTTAAAATGACTTCCGTGCTCCACTTAAGTGTCGGGCTCTGGGATCTAGATGACACTTGGCAAGCCACAGAAGCCGCAAGACAACTGAATGAAATATTTAAATGAAAGGCGGCAGGGGAGGAGAGAGAGGTGAAGGAAAGGGAAAAAAAAGAAATGCAGGATAGAGGGGAAAAAGGAAGGATTATTCAGATGACGAGCTGAATGGAAAGGGTTTCATTTCTTGGCAAAAGGGTGACAAGAAGTTCCGATAAATTGTCTTTTACCTAAAACGTAGCTTGAAGAGATAATATAGTATGTGATCACATCGATTTGTCTGAGAGTCATGTGCGTTTCAGTGTGTCAAAGTACTTTTAGGTGCTTCAAGGAGGGCAGTAAATCTAAAACATCAACTCAGATTTTACTGTGGTTCGACATAATTACTAATGTGTGCTTTACTTGCAACATAAGCTCCTTTTAATTATTTTTCTAGCTAGTCATGGGTGAAGTGCCACATGCTGCTTTTGCATATGCATGTGTGTCAGACATTAAGTGTGCCTGCATACACTGTGTGCATGCTTATACCATGACTTTGTAAATAGGCTAGCATGTGGTGGCAGTAATTTCTTGACATTTCTCGTGTAAGTGTGTGGATCCAGTTACAGTTCTCCATCAGGCCTGTCCATCTGTCTGTCAAAGGAACAGTGACTGAGTGCAAGATGTTTTAGCAATGGCACACACGCTAAATAATTCACATGCAATAAGTGTATGTCTTTGTGATGTGTCCTGCCAACATGTCTCATTCACAATGTGTACTATAGTCGAGTTTGGTCAACACCTATTATCCTCTTTTAGCATACTGTGTAAAAAAAGAGTTCATCCAGTATTTAACGGACGGCAGTGTAAATAAATACATATACATTTAAAAAAAAATGCCATACCATAGAATCCATAAAATATCAAGCAACAAGGTCATGTCATAGTTTATTTATATTTAAAACCAAAGTGTTGTACAAGCCAAATGATGTCTGTGAAGGTTCTCAGTCATCCAGGTCATCTTGAAGAAAAGGTTAAAGCAAGCCAAATGATGCAATATGTAAAAAAAAATGTAAATATAAAGGTAATAATAAACAAAATGCTCATATTGTACAGCATATGTTTTGACAAAATGCAACATCATTGAAAACTATGCACATACGTAATTACCTCAAATACCATTTTCTGCATGTGTCTGTCTGTTAGACATGTTAAACTCTAGAAGCCAGTGGAAGGAGACCTTTTTGTTTCATTGCTTCCTGTTTTTGTTTTTTACAACTGCCTAGAGTGGACAAACTGAGGACTGAAGGAGAAGGGCATTCATGTTTCTTTTTGAGCACATGCAGGCTTCTATTCAGGCACAGGACATTTAATTCAAGTTGACAGTACCATCAAAGCTATTTGTTTAGACAATGATGTGCCTGCACAGTGTCATAGCTTTGAGTAAAACGTGTAATTGCCAGCTGCACTTTCCTGTCAGATGTTGCCCCAAAAGGCCAAATGCTTAAACCTTTATTAAAATGAGAATTATAAATTGTAACCAGTGTGTAGCTGTGGTATATAGGAAACTCAACAAAGAATGCTATAAATGTCACAGCACAAAACAGATGAGATAGCCAAACATTTATATATTTATCATTGGGAGTGAGAACAAGTGATTGTGACAGTTAGTTTTTAGGATTTCTTTTAATAAAAAACAAATGAACAGTTAACATGCACACAGTGTGGTGTCATTTGTATCTATAAAGAGATTTATAGAGTTACTTCATTTAAAATCCTCATGCAACCAAAAGATCAGCATCTGTTTCTAACCACATAAAGCAAAAGCTACACGCATATGTGAAAAAAAAGCACATGTGTATAGTTTAAACACATACAAGCAGTTTCCGGTTACTGTTAAAAACGCATGTTCTTCATTATCCACTAGAACCTATTGTGCATGCTGCAATGAAAACCCCAACGTTTTGCCATCCAGTAGTTGCAAGTAAAGTATTACTTCAAATAAACATTCTATTTCCCAGAGCAAGCCTTTGTGAATAAATGGAACGGAGAAAGAACAGAGGGGTTTTCTCCTGCGTTTGATTGGGCGCAGATGTTAGCTCTGGTCTGGGTTTGGTTAAAACCCTGCTGCCAGGAATATTCGCTACAATTCAATAAATAGAGCTGTTAGGCGCGAGGCATTTCCTTGTCACCATGTCAAGGTTTCAGAGCGGATGTTTCACATTGGATGTTTTCACTAAGCCTATAGTGTATCTAATGCTTAGCCTATACACACAGTTGAATATGAAAGACTGTAACTCAAGAATGCTGCTATTGGGCAGATCAAACAATGAATCTGACCTGAATAAAGGCACAAAATGTAGGTTTTATAACAGCAACCCGAACACCCTTTGGCTATAGCATAATGGTTCAACTTTCAACGAATAGAAGTATTTGGTCCAGAATAAAACACAAACATCTAAATTGCACACACATACACGTTCTTATTGCTCCTTTACAGCTTCCTTTAACTAATTCTCTCTTGCCTCACCCCCCTCATCTCTCCCCATCTGCGAGGAGATCAAATCATCGTATGGAGAAATCCTGGGTGATCCAAGAGGGCCAGGCAGAAAGGTCACAGTGAGAGTCCGTAAAATGGATGAAGCCTAATGATTAGCTCAACCTTTACCTAATCAATAATCATTTATCCAACAATATCACCGGCAGCCATAGCCCCATTTGCCATTAACCTCGACGGTGAGGAGAGAGGCAGTATTGTTTCCTCTGGCAGCTTTATGGCACTCCGATGAGTGGTCGGGGCCAGAATAGAAGCTTAAGGTTGGATCTCAATGGCTCAGATCCTATTAAGAGACTGTAGGTATTTTAGCGTAGCAGTGTCATATAATTACCCTTTTGAATGATTGACTGTGACACAGGCCATACTGTGGAAATGGTAAAGGAGGGAGACATTTTTATTAAAGGATATAAAAAGTGTCTTACGTACCTTTTATTAATTAAATCATGAGCTCAGTGAAAAAGTATCAAACAGCATTTTAAATACAAAAGTCCGCTGAGTTTTTGAGAAAATAGATTGTAATAGTATAAAATGACATTAATGTTCATTTTCAGACATGAGCAACATAGGGGATAGTATGGAGAGTAGGGCATTTTATGTAGAACATCCATAAAGTTTTTATAATAACAATTTTCCCTGGTGAGTTTGACATCTGGTATCTCTGTCCACAAGTGTCCAGACCTAGGGAAAGATAAATGACAAGCTAGTATAACAGAGAAAAACATCCTGACTTATCATGGTTTTCAGTTTGTATGAATAAGTTTAACATTTGAACATTATTTGAGGATAAAAAGTGGTAAGCTCTTTAGTGCTTATGTAGTTACCATGAAATGACCATGTATGCCCATTTGCACAAAAACAGCAGGACAGATATTAAAAGCAGAGGTTTTAAAAATGTTAACTTTGAAAGGCAAAACAAATATATAAAAATAATGTTATGCATTCTACAAAGTTGGTGTGAACAAAATGCTGTAATACATATCTTTATATGTCTAGCCTTGGTCTCAGTTAATGCTGTGACCTATTGAGAAGCTTTCTAATTCCACAGTAATTTTTTGGCAAAGATTAAAGACAACAAAAACAATAATAATAATAATAATAATAATAACAATAATAATAATAATAATAATAATAATAATAATAATAATAATAATAGATAACAGTATATATGTTTTTTATCAGTAAAAAATAAATAAAAAAATAATAAAAAGGTGTGCATGTGCAGAGTGCTAGTTAATAATTAAATCAAAAACCTCAACTTTGAAACCATAACCAAAAGCTTTTATATTGCCAACATGACCACTTCTTTATTTTAAAGTAAACTTTATTTTTTTGATGGCTGTGTTGACTTATGTCTCTCATCGTGCTTCCTAATCCCCTCTGAAAAAAAGTGATAAAAATTGGAAAAACGGTTCTATGTTTATGTGCTCAGAAATAACAAAGATTTCAAGTGGAGAAAATGTTTTTGCATATACCTTTTATTTACAAAAACACTAAAATATTGCTTTCCATTCTCCTACAGTGAAGGCATTGCTCTGTATTCTTTCTCTCACACACCCTTAACCCTGGTGCCTGTCTCCTCTGTGTCTCTCCATGATGCCATCTTCATCATAACCTCCCCCTTTTTATTGCCTTTAATGACTCCCCCTCTTCTTTCATTAATTCTTTATCGATTCTGCCTGACGTCGCCTGAATTATTTTCCAATTACAGCAAATAAAAGAAAGGGGAAACCCATCACAAATACATTGCCTTGTGCCTTTCTGTATGTTTAAACATCTGATACCTCGACATATCTACAGATGCTTATGGCTCTCTTTGAAGCATTGCTATCATTTGGTGCAATAGGGGGAAATTGGCGGCACACACAGAAAGACAAGGCAGTGTGCAAGAGAAGAAGTGGTAAAGGTCACAGGACGCTAATGGTTCCAGCTATCTTACGTGCAATAAGTTGAGACACTTTGGACAGGTTTGTGCGTGTGTCACAGGGGTGTAGGGGCCGGGACGTGAGCGGAAAACCACTTGCTTACACTGCGTTGTTGTTATGCCGTTTTGAGTTGTTGAGTGATGTTCCCGATAGTGGATAGTTGCAGTTGCAGAATTAGCCTCAGAGGTCCATCGCATGCTTGCAGTTAATACCCACAGGTCATTAATTACAACAATTATTCAGCAACATATCCCGGACAAATATTGACTCTCGTTTTTGTGCCTGGGCCCTGTTGTCTGATATTACGGCCAAAAGGCTCAATGGGAAAATAAACACAGTATATTAAGCATGTGTGTGAATTTGAGAGCAAGGGAATATGGAAATGGATTTTTTACCTGCATGGGACTTTTGAATTGTTTATTATGTACAAGTATAGTCGCAGCTTCTCAGTCATCCAATTAGACCACATTACTCTGAGGTACTGTGACAGGAAAGTGATGTAAAACCACAGAGCGTAGAATGAGATGGATGATATTTTCACCAAGTTACAACTTTACTTCCTGTGAACATCCAATGTGTTTTCAACTCATCCTAAAATATATTAGAAACAAAGCAGAGAGTCCTATGTTGATCCACAAGGTCAGCCACGGATCCCAGTGTTAGCCCCCATCTGCAACTAATGGGAACCATCAGAGCACAATTTATACACTTTTGTGACATGGGGGTTTGTTATGGTGTGGATGGGACCAGAGAGAACATGTTATGCTGTGGGAATGGCAAGATTTGAATATGCCTCCTTTTATACCAAAAAAAGTAGGATTATCATTGTAGCTAAGGAGGATCCAATTAGTGTGCTTTTCCATTAACAAGTAGCATTAAGGCCAAAAGTATAAGCACTATACAGTAGTTCATAAAATTAAGAAATACAATTCTGTGGAGGGTTCAATCAATGCATAGTTCAATAAACAGCAACAAACACCAAAGGCATAGGTTTAGACACAGTAGTCCATAATAAAGCATAAACAGATGACACATTTATACAATCCTCCTTGTTGTAAATGTAGAACTTAGACACATTGTTGTTGCAGCAAGATTAACAGAAAATCAATAATAAGTTTGACGGGATTTTGTACTCCCAGGAGCCTGCCCCAAGGTAAAAGGCCATGTTCGTGTGGTACTCTAAGCTTCTTCCCAGAATCACAGTGGTAGCTGCTTGTGTAAAAAAGATTTGGAGCAGGCCTATGCAGATGTTTGCATGCGTGCAAGGGTTTGTTGCTATCAGTCGTGTTTGCTTGTTTTCTTACAACTTCCAAATTGCTGCACCAGGAAATTAAATTACCTTGTACTATGCACTCACCTGAGATAAGTTGTGTTGTTTTGGTGTTCTCTAACAAATGAGAGCCATATGTTATCTGCTCTGCATACACAGATTGTTATGACCTCCATGGTGCATGTTACTTTATTCGCATTTGTTGCCGTCCTTTGTGGCTGAAGTGAATGTACTATATGTGCGTGTTTGTGTGTCCTGACCTGTCCTGCCCTCTCCCCTGTCCCTCCTTTGAGAGTGTGTGTGATATACAGAGCTTTAATTGTCAGGTCTGGCCCCCACATTCCTCTCCTGGATGAGCCTAGCAACACCGTGTCACTTTAACAACCGCAAATTATCACCGCAATGGAGATCTCGCCTTCACAGTGGCTCTATGAGAATATAGATACATTTCCTTCAATAAATTACCACTCTCCACACACAAACTACCTGTCTCCTTCACCGCCCCTCACATTCACTGCTCTTTGACTGACGTTTTTACCACAACATTACGGCGTCTGCCTCGGGATGGGAGAGTCGCCGCCACAGCAAATGTATCTAAAGTATCAAGCTAAAAGGGGATGGGATGGATCTAGCCCTTTGGTGTCATCTGACCAGTGTTATTGATTTGTGCAGAGCGGCATCTAGAGTGGGTTTCCCATAAAGTCCCATAAAGGTGGCTGGGTGACTGCAGACGAAAAGAGAAACGGGGCATAAAGAGGACAAAAATGTATGCGTCTGGTGACCGGGGATAGTTTTGTTCAATAACATCTGATCTTACTTAATCTGTGCCTATTAAGTAACCCTTTCTCTCAATATTAATGCATCTATAGTATGTAATGTTTTTTTATAATGTGTAATAAAAAGTAACATGTTAAAGTGATTTAGTTTTTTTACATTTGATAGTTTGGAAAAGCAGTCAGGAGCAACACCACAGAAACTAAACCATGTACTGTTATAAATGGGGCTTGTGGAAATTTTATTTGAATTACTTGCACTATTTGTTGTTTTGGACGTTTTAGAAGCATTGTTAGTTGTTGCAAAGTGTGTTTTCACAAGCCCCATTAGCAGACCTATATTACATAGAGCCTGTCTTTGCTCCTGCCTGCTTCTCCAAACTGGGAGTCTGCTGACAATCACCTACAGAAGGGAAAATGTTAGCTATGTCTAAGCATCTCATAGCCTCCGCCTCCCCCGTTTCATTAAATACTGGTCTATCACTTTAAATAGAAAAAAAGAAATAATTGCTTATGCATAATTTAAAGTGTAATCATGCTTTTAAACCCAGATGTTGCACTTCTAATTTTTTTCAAAGCTTGTTTTCATCATTAAAAAGGCAAAAGATCTGGCATGTATTTTCAAACACACATAATGTTGTGTAAGAAAGACTACTTTTATAAATTGGGAGGGAACACTAGAAATGTAACAAAAATCTCTCTTTTGGCTCAGGCAACATTCTGCTTATGTGCAAAAGAGACTGTAAGCTACTGGTAAAAAGATGTTTGATGCAAAATATCTTAATTTTCTGGCTAGTGAAATAAATGTGTCTGGTGTAAGACAGTAAAGTCTAAATGAAAGCACATAGTTGTCTTTTTTGTTCTAAAGCGCTCTCCATCTGACACAGCTAATATTCTTAGTGTCACTTCAAAACCTAAGCACGCACACATGCTGAACAAAGTCATTATCAGTTGTACTATTAGATCCCAGAATGCCATGTGGTTCGTTTTTATATGAGCACCAAACAAAAATCATTCCACCCATCCAATCGGATGCAGTGTAAGTAGTTCCGCATGGCTGTTCGAAGTGGAGCAGTCATCTTCACCGTCAGATGGGCTGCCACGTAAGTGTTTCAGTCTGTCTTTATAGAAGTGCAGGCCAGTGCCGCTAGAGGCTCAGCCAGAACCTGGTAATGAAAGGCAGATTGAATGGGGGCTCTTGATTGATTTCCTACATCTTGATTTGATATCCTGAATTAATTATTTGAACTTGAATAATATATAAAGGGGAAAAAAAAAGTCGAACACTCAGGGGATACTAGTAAAAGGGCTTCAGCGCTGCTGCGGATACTGCACTGTATCTCCAGGTCAATCTCATCCACTGTTGCTTCAGAGAAAAATGTGTGTGGTGTGCATTTATTTGAGACTCACATGTGGCAAGGCAGCTGTACCAGTGTTTCATGCAGTTGTAGCTGGAGTGGAGGAGCAATTTGTTTTTGTAGAGCAGTTTAGTTCCTAATAAACTTTCAAAAGGTTGAAACCACAATTATCCCCTATTATAGATTCATAGATAGATATCATTAACATTTATGGTGCATTTTTATGTAAGTTAATTGATAAGTCACCATTTAAGTATTGTCAGCTTTTCAGCATTCTATATAATATATTTTTTAATGTTTCAAGAAAAATGCCATGTTTTGATAGACAAACTAATAACACTGATCTATTATAACGTCTTAATTTTGTGCTTGTTATACCATAGGGGCCATGCCTAACACCTTAAAAACTTCATGCCTTAGATCACGTTTTATTTAATGATTTAATGCATTAAAGATGCATTCAAAAAGTTAGAGATATTTTCAGACATATTCATGAGCAGTTAAAATTCTGAACAAAACTCGTGCAGGCAGGATGTGAATGACACTAGACATAAACTTTAGAACTATGAACTACAATAGAAAAGATGATAGTTTCCCCTGACAATAAAATATTCTAAAATACAACCTCATGATAGCATAGCTCATTTCCTGGTCCAGGTGCCGGGAGCCAGCTCATTCTGTTGTTGCATCAGAGGAAACATTAAACACTCCTGCTCATCTTCAGCTCTCAGACCGGAGAAGAAGAATGAAGGGAAGGTAAAAAATGCTGAAGGAGGGAGGTAGGCTATCAGCCCGCCTCAATTGGACAACTCCAGTCTGCCTTCTTTCACTGTCACCCATTTTGCTCTGCCTTTTTCTCCTGTGACACCCAGATTATCATAAAAGAAGACGACTGCCACACAGGTGCTGATATACAGAGCACTTCCACTGATCAATCTCACTGCTTCAGATTATAACTAAAGGCTTCATACTAAAGGATTTCCCTACCTTTCTTACTTTTTTCACCACCTTCACTTATTCTTTTTTTCTCATTCTGTTCTTTCAATTTCCCATTTTCCTGTTCTCACCTCTCAATCTTCTTTTATTGGTATATTTTAATCTAAGCAAAAGAAAGGTCTTAAATTTCATCTCTTCAAAAAAGACTCTTTCAAGTATTCATTGTCTCTCTACTTTTCTCTTTCAACCTCTCAGCAGGAGGCCTCAGCTAATGACATCTTTGTATATGACACTCTGCTCTCAAAATGCCACTGATACCTTTAGATAAGCTCCACTGTGATCTCAATATATGAAAATACACCTGACAGATTTTTCTTATTGACACACGCTGTAACAAAGATCAGTGTGTGCAGCCTGTGCCTGAGGCCTCACTCATTTCCACAAGAAAGCACCACAGTGACTATATCCTAAAGCATAATTACTCCCTGGGTATTTTAGGATAATTGTTATAACTTATGATAAATGCTGTTTTTCCCATCACACAACTTGTTTTATGGCAGGGGATCAGCGGTGTCATAAAGAACGAGGCGTAGCTCTTAATCATCGGGACAAATACACCATTAACTTTTGAATTCATTTCCTGAATCTGCATGGGCTATGGTAAACTCCACCTCATTATGGAAGCAGATGCTTTAAAAGCCAGACTGGATGGGATCAAAGGTCAGAGAGAAAGTGGTGACTGGCTCTGTAGCTTGTTCGCTGCTTTAGCTCATTTTCATTATCATCCACTGCATGGCTAAAACGTTTATTGCATTATGCACTAACAGTTTTAAAAGCTCTAGCCTCTTGAACATCGTTTTAGCATTAGAGTGTGTCATCGTGGTTGAAATGTGGCAGAAAGTATCAAGTCAATCAAATTGCCTAATGATGACAGCTTTATTAGTGGAAATGTGAGAATAAGATGTGCAGTGCATGTACAATGTAAATGTATGCCTCGGTTACGTCACTAGCACGTTGGGCATAATGCATTTTAAAACTTATCCTCAGTTGGTAGGTCAGGGTTTGTGTAGAGGTTATGCATGTTGAGTTATTATTATTTAGACCAATAGTGAGTTTTGTAAATATTTGCAATTTTATCTAATCTGTGCAATGCCATGTTGCTTACGTTAGTAAAGATAAAACATTTGCCACATTGTCAAACCTAAAACATATCCACATGTCAGTGATGCGTCACTATTGGTCAAACCACCAGCAGTGAAAGTGCGGACAACTCACAAATCTCACAGCTTTGCAAGTATCCAAAGAACAATGATGAAAATGCTGTATAAATGCATAATTTAGTGCACATTCAGAAGTATGGAATACATGAGACATACAGTATATTTGCCTACTTTTTCTCGATTAAAACAATGTTGGAAGGTGTGTGTGTGTGCCTGGCATGGGCCAGAGAGCCAAGGAGGCCAATGGTAATGTATTTTCTCCAAACAAGAAAGATTGCTGAATCCCTGCCTCCTGGAGCTGGGCAGGGTGGGGGGCTGAGGGTGGGCGAGCGGGTGGTGCACACTGATGTCGGGGATTCAGGTATATGAATGGCCTAAGGAGGTTTCCATCATTCATAACACGCGGCCGCCGTACGAGCCCTGACGCTGAATTGATCTTGCAAAAGAAGCAGGGTGGCAGAGCGACCACTTCATTAGTCTCCCCGAGCCACAAATCACCTGCTAGTGCTGCGGCACTCAGAGGAACCCGTGTTACCCAGACTACTTTACTACACTACAACCTCAACAGTCTAAAGTGACTGACCATTCATGCAGCCATTATGAGTGAGTTATGTTGCAACGCAAAAATATTCCTCACATCTTGCATTAAGGTGGGTCAGATTTAACAACTTTAAGATAAATGTACTCACATAAATGCAGCAAAAGCTCAGCATGATCCAATGTGAAAAACAATGTTAAAAAAGACTCTAATATAAAAAACTAACAAGGTTTCAATGTTTTAAATAGTCTGTTTATTTCTGGCCTTTGACACAAAAGATCCATGGCGGTTGTGGTTTATGTACTGGTAAAAAAAAAAAATACTCTGAACCTTGACTCTGAACTGGAGTTTTCTGTTGAACCAGTTTCAAATTTTACAAGTTTGAGCAAAACCAACTTTCCACAGGGGTATGTTAACATGGTGGAGCGCATACATTATTTTAGGGGCTTTTGATCATTATCCTGAAACAAAGTCCTCACATCTTTAAACTTCTGACTTTAGGAATGGACAATACCAACATGTTTCCTTTCGATACAATACAATTAGTTAATGGTACTTTTTCATTGATACCAATACTGATACTTTTTGCACTTAAGGAAAATCACATGATGGCTCAGTGGTAGAGCGGTCGTCCCGCTCTCCACAGTTCATACTGTCGTTGTGTCCTTGGGCAAGACACTCAACCCCCCTTGCCTCCAGTGGTGTTCCAGCTTTAATTCTGGTGAATGGAAGCTTCATGTAAGTCACTTTGAATGAAAGTGTCAACTAAAAATGTAAAATGTAAAATGTAAATGTAACTCTGGTGAATGGAAGCTTCATGTAAGTCGCTTTGGATAAAAGCATCTGCTAAATGACTAAAAATGTAAATGCATAGTGTCCATTAATAATTTTATTGCAAGGGTAATACTGTGAACTATGAATATAACTTATAAACACAAATTCTTGAAAGAAATGCTTATAAATTAAAATTAAAATAGCTTTGGTCGTGGGTGATAAATAGCACCACACTACCACAATTCTTTTTCTCTCTCGGTCATCCATGCTTATGCGCCGCTGCTGCTGAGCTCACTAGCTTGACTGAGCTTGACAAAAATGTAACACCTAAAACTTGCAGAAGTAAAAACAAACATAATTTGTATTTGCACAGTGGTATCAATTCCAAAATATCAACCAGCTGGGATCGAAGTATCTATACATGAGTATTGATACGCCCATCCCTAATTACATGTCCATGCACTTCTTCTGGGATGGGGCCATCTACACACCCGCCTTTGATTGTTGTGTTCCACCTGCCCAGCCACGCTCTTCCTTTATCCTTCATAAATCAGTATGATCATTTGAGTCCACAAAACCCTTTATGCCAGAGTTTCAAAACTGTATTATGTGAAAATATGAAACATGATATATAATAAAACTGTTTTTAAAATGTGTTTCTTCTGAATATATACTTTTTTTTTTGGCTTTGACATAAAAGCTACAGTAAACAAATGACAGTGGCACAGGACCTGGCATTGTTTGATTAAAATAGCTGTGAGAGGTTTAATTCAGATAGATTCACTTCTCATGAGCTAATGCAGGTCAGTGTTAAACTGGTAAACATGATGGCTGAAAGTTAATTCTGACACTACAGTTTTATAAAATCTTTATACAGTACGCCTTTACCTTACCCTTCTGATTTTCAATTTGAGAGATTCTCACTTATAGTGGAGGTAAATGTGTACATTTACATGTCTTTGGTTGTATGGATCAGCCAAGCAATGAACCAGTAACAAAGACATCTTAAAGTTGTATTTAAGTAGTATAATAGTAGTAATTTCAATTTCAATTTGCACCATTGCAGATTTTGTATGTTTGATACAAGGTGGGACATTACTACACACTTAAACAGGAAATGGCCCTATGCTCAACTTAACCCGCCATTTCAAAATGTTTCCACATGTTTGCAGCAGTTTTATATCATTAGATGTGACTCCAGGGTGCCTTCTAAAAGCTGCAGACTTGTCCTCACTTTGAATTACACTACCACGCCACATAATTAGTCCAATATTCTCTTTACACCGGTGGCGTCAGAGTAATGATGCCGGGCACTCAAAAGGAAGATGTTGCACTCACTAAGGACTTGGTTTTTGATCTCTGAAGAAGCAACTTCACAGAGACAAGGCAGAGGCAAACAAAGTGCGAAGGCCTTCCATGTACACAAATCTTGTCAATGGTAATTGATCGCTGCTGGTCACCCGCACAGGACCCAGGACGAAATCAAGTGGCTTCTCCATAAAACAATGTCAAATATTGATGATATTTCTCTTCCCTGCCTCTAAAATGAATTGCCCCATCCTCCCTGTAGTTTTGATGAATGTTTGTTATTGCCTTCCCCTCTTGTTGTCTTTCTGTTGTCATTTTCACCATCTACCAGCACAGCCATTTTGTGGACTTCTTTTCAGCAGCCAAAACAAGGGTTCACAGTGCCTAGTTACAGACACTGCAAGCAAAAAGAAACGGTAAATTCAAAAATTAGTTCATGACCGGACTTTCAAAATGTCAGTCTGGACTTGGAACATAGAGATCAGTCAGAATTTCTGGCCAGTTATATACATTCACCTTGCAAAAAAATCTTTGAAAATGATCTGGAATCCTTTCCTGTAATAGCTATTTTCAGAGCAATCAAAACCCTTTATCAAAAAGGGACAGTTTATGTAATTTCACTGGTTGGTTGTACTTCATTATATCTAGGTTAGTACTGCATCCCGGAAATCCAACTCTACCCAAATTATTTCTTAAGGATCGCAATTGCTATTGTACTTTAACAGTCAGGTTCAACAGTTGATTTATAAATCACACAAAATAAATTTCAAGGAGTGCTGGCCACATGTGTTCAGATAGAGAGAAGACTGTTTGAAATGCAAAGTCTGAAAGAGGGCCATAGTGTCATTGTTATTTTTATTTTTTTTAGCTAAAATTAGAATAAGTTTGTGCCTTCTCTTTGCCGCACCCCATTGTGTTTTAGAATCTGATATCCATTTTTGTTGTGACAACCTTCTCCCTCAAACAAGACACAAAAGACACAATGCCATGCCACAAACCCAGTTTTGCCACCACAGAAGTGAGACATTTGACTTGGAAATACTCAAAGTGAATTCATCGTCTCAGGCCTCTCAGCCTTTTACCCTGTTTCATCTGTCAACAACTCTCTCCCTTGTTTTTTAAATAAAACAAACTATTCTCCCCCTCTTATTGTCTGTTTAAACTTGCATACCCCACCACAGCCTTCCTTACTCTATCCCCCCAACTGTCAGTTTGAAAGGTCTAAAAGCCTGTCTAGTCCACTGTTTCACATCAGAAACGGTTTGTGTGTTTGTCAGTTCACGGGTCTCTGAAAGAATGAAGTGAGCAGAAACACAGGAGAAGAGGAGAGAAAACAACATATGGAGTTTATGATGAATGTTGAAAGGGACAGGTCATGTTTTCTGTGATGGGAAAAGGGGGGTGATTTTCAAAGACAAACGCAATATGACACACACACACACACACACACACACACACACACACACACACACACACACACACACACACACACACACAAAAGGCCAGTCGATACATACTGTACTTCCTGATGGTCCCTGTCTGACTCGTGCAGCTTAACAAATGCATCTGAAGGATAGGCATCAATTATTCAATCCACTTGGTTTGGAAAATTGTGTATTCTGTGTGTGTGTGTGTGTGTGTGTGTGTGTGTGTGTGTGTGTGTGTGTGTGTGTGTGTGTGTGTGTGTGTGTTTGTGTGTGTGCAATATGGGGTGCAAGGAGTGCTGGGAATGGGGGTTCAAACAAGTCCCTTAAGGTTAGGCCCATTTGAAATGCGTGCTTGGGCTAAACGCCAGACACAGACGATACAAGCTCAGCCCCAGTCCAAGGGGAGTTGAGACTTTGAACAGAAATCATTTTTACCAAATGCTGTGAAGCCACGGTGCTTCATGTGATATGAAACATGAATCATATAGAATGTCAGGTCTTTCCCATGTCATTTTATTGGCATTATGTTATAACTTGTCTGAACATTGACCCTTTTTTGTTTATGCATTGTTTCCATAATGCAGGCCTGAATGAGGTTATTAAGATATTGAATTCTTTGTAAGGTATATTTTGGTCAATGTGTTGTCTGGACAAGGTTAATTATTTACTCTTTCACAGCTAAATTAAACACTTTTACGTACTGTATTTTATATTGATCTCCTAGAATATTATATTGAACATGTGTGATCTTTTAAAACATTTGCTTGAATTCTACATATTTAGGCCACAAAATAGGACAAATCCTGTTTGTAAAAGCTCTAAAAATATCTAACATATATATGAGAAGACTTGAAAGTCTCCAAACATGGGAGTGATGCCCGGACACATGTTGCTAGGACACAAGCCTCACAAATGGTAGCAAGGTGTCTTGTTTGTTTGTGCGTAAAAGAGTGTGTTTGTGGATATGCATTTATGTGAGTGTGCATGTGTGTTAGAGTGATAACCTGCCAAGACGACTCAAAAGAGGCAGCTAATGGACTCCAACTGCGGAGTGCTTGTCACACAAACATTTCTGCTGTCACAGCAGTTTATCACACATAACACAATGAGACACCCCCCACACGGACACACACATACACACACACACACACACACAGTGGCACACACAGGTCCCAGAGCAGCCATTTGTCCCAGCTTACAGAGAGTGGATGGGAGGGCAGAGGAGCAGAGAACAAAGGCAAGAAGACAGTCTGAGAGAACAGTTGTGTTTTCTCAGTTGTTTTAGCAAATCTGATGTGACAAAGTGAAAAAGAGGGTGCCTCGCACAGCTTCTGACTGAACACACTTGACTGTTTTACCAGACTGTCTGGTTAGACAGTTTTGAGTGATGTCACTTTTAGCCTTTAATGAATAAATGAGTTTTAATAGCATTAATATTGATACCTCACACATAGTTTAAAAACTATATCTCAGTCTTTTGAGTATGAGCTTTGCAAATTGATAAATACATATATTAAATATTATACCATGCATACTAAATGGCACTTTATTCTGCGGACTGTTTGCGTCTGATGGACAGCATCTGTTCAGGAAACAGTAGTGTTCATAATTAATGTTGACTCTGAGAGTGAACAGTGGCTCAGCACACACAGGTCTTTCTGTTGTTGACACATACTGTAAAAACAAAGTAGGCATATTATATAGAATTTTAGGGGCATATCAATGTGTATTAAAACAACTATAAAATCTATTCTGTTCTCAATGTCTAATAAGTCTAAATTGAAAACCCAAAAAACAAGAAGTGGCTTTGACAAGATATAATGTGGCCCATATCATCTGCATATCTGGCTAAATGCTTACTTTATTGGACTGGGAGTTTACTCAAGTCTTTACAACCATCAGTGGATGGTGTCATTGAAATGGTACAATATTTGTCCAAGCCATTATTCAGTCAGACATGGAGCAACAGAGAGAGATATTATTATCTCTCATTAAGCTTTAGCATTTTTTTTTTACTTTTTATTCAACATGATAAAACTCATTTAGATCAAAAATATGTTACAAGCGTGACAGTGACTTATGTAAAGATGAGTTGTGTAAAGTGCTTATTATGAAGATAAGAGATTTGGAACAAAATTGTGTATGTATATTGTCAAAAACATTTGACTAGGAGTAACCTTTTTCCTTTTGGTCTAAATGCTTAAATAAAACATTAGCACTAGATGCAATGTAGGTTTAAAGTTACTATCCTGTGGTATTGCCCAATAAAAGTTAGCCTCAAGTCATGCCGTGTGACAATCAGGCAAAGGACATTAAAAACAAAATCACATCTGTGGAGACTGTTCAGTAAAATGTTATCATGGGAGTTTAGCAAAGTTAACGATGCCTCTGTGAATAGTCTAAAGGATAAACAACTTTGACACTATCTCCTGCTTTGCTCCTGGGAAACACAGGTCGGTTGTTGTGGTGCATTGTTGCAGCTTGTATATTGCTCTTTGAACTAAGTGCATGAAGCAGCAAACTTCTGCAATCAACAAGTTCATTTTATAAAAGTTTCTATTTTCTTGATGTAACAGCAGACAAGGCAAATTCTGGTAATCTTTGGCCGAAAAAAAAAGAAAAAACTATGTGGATGTGTTATCAGATGTACACCAGAGAGCATTATCTTCAATAAACGCAGGAAAAAAAAACACACACACACACACACATCTAAGTAAACTGCAGACTTCTTTCTCCTCTGTTCCGTATCTCACTTTTCCATCTCTCCACGGCCCCACTCCTCTTTCTCTCGTATCATTCTCTCATTTAGTCTGCACCCCACCACGCCACCACCCCACCCCCTCCCTGACCCTTCCTTCCTCCGTCCTCTCCTGCGTTCTTTGCCTCTCGCCATGCTTTTTTCTTTGCATGGCTGGGCTAATTGAGTATCTAAACAAACTAATTAATCATGGGCGTCCAGCGAAGACGGACAGGTCCAGAGAGGTGATGTTCATCAAACTGCCCCCCACCCAACACCACCCCCCTCCCGTTTTGTTTCCTTAATCCCCACTCGCAGTTTATTTTGCTGAATGTGCACATTCAACCCACCTCTCTCCCCTCAAATCTCTTTGCCATGGCCAAGGTTATACTCGTATACACACTCATTCACTATTTATGATTTTGCATAGAGGATAAGTGCCCCCCACAACCGTGCCCCCACCCCACTCATTTTTTTCACTTTCCCGCTTCTCTTAGAGTCAGGATATCTGGGTACATTAATCAAAAATAATGAATAAAATGATCAGCCTGACAATGTGGCAAAGCCTCCCTCGGTTTCAGGAGAATAACTGACCAACTTTATTAATCAACATTTCCTGATTAATTGTTACAAAGTGTCATCCATAAATTTCCCTTCATTTTAATAGTACTTTGGCCAACACTAACAATATCCCCCGTGACCACAGATTTATTGAGGCCTTGGCCGACTTGAGAGAGGGGAAAAGATGGGAACCAAGAGAGGCTGATAGAGGAAGAAGTAGGGAAAAAACAACATCCCTTTTAACAATGCTTTGAATGCATGGCTAGATTTGCAGCTCCTAAACACTTAGTCTTCAGAATTGGCCTAATGGCAGTTTGGTAGCTACAGTATGGCCCCATGGAGCTCTGTCTCCCTCCTTCTCCCCCTCCTCTGATAAGGTGAGGCGGCGAAGTAAACCATTACGGGTGACAGTTTCACTTTTCTCCCCCTAATTACTTGTTCCTGCCCATGTGGCATTTCTTAGAAAAATTTGTTGAATAATGACCGGCATTAAAATTGAGGCTCTTAAGAATTTATATGCACCGGCTTAATTCATCATGTACTTTCTTTATCTCTTGTGTAGATTTATATCCCAGAATGTCACGAGGCCCTCTGCCTTGTGACAGGGGCCGTCATCTCCTTAAGGGCACGGCATGTATATCAGTGAGTGCAGCCCCCCCTCCTCACCCACACACTAGTGCTTTCCATCAGAGGGCCAGGCAGGTAGAGTGGAGAGTGCTGCGAGCGTTTGTTTCTCTTGTCGTTTGTCTGCTGGGCAGGTTTGGAAAGAGGTGGCATCAAGGAACTCTCTGAAGGTGGGCTCCTTTTCCAAATGATGAATTCTCCTTTAGCAACACTGCTGCCTAAAGTATACTGTTTAGATTTTCTTGTTTTGTCAAAGTTACTTTTTTCTTGTAAGTGAAAAAAGGTCCATAATAATTTTATTTCAGTGAAAAGACATGACACTTGTAGAAAGACATACTGTATAACGTATCTTTTTTGATTCCCGCTCTCCACGGTTCATACAGTTGTTGTTTCCTTGGGCAAGACACATAACCCACTTTACCTCCAGTGTCTGTGGCACTGGTGTATGAATGAGTGAGAATGTGGATCCGGCTTGTTTACATTCATGTATGTTCATAAACATGAACTGTCCCAATCAAATAAATAGTTAAATATGATGGAAGTGGTGAAAATGGGTGAGCTGAAAACAACTCTACGTAACTTTATACATAGCTAATCACACTAATTCAACACAACTTTTAACATGACTTAAGAGATGTGTTGCTATGTTACAGTCCCATGTGAGTTTGAAGCAGTGCAGTTGTCCTCACACTCTAGTGGGTGCACATCCTGAGCAGGTATACAGGCCTGCTCAGGATGTGCACCCACTTTAAAAGGTTTGCTTTAAAGAGACCACAACACACGTTTAAATTCCAATGTCATGAATGACAGTTGTGCTTTCTGTTCACAGGATGTGAGGTGACTGTTTTGGGTGTTGGTCCTCTGGTGAATTTGACAATGTAATGAAGCCTGACCACATTTAACATGCATCATGATGAACCATCTATGATTGCCTTGGTTTTGTTGAGTAAACCACCAGTGTCAGTAAAGAAAAGCCTTGGTAAACAGTCAATAGTAAAAATCTTGACAGACAAGTGACTGTATAAAAAAACTGGAACTGAAAAAAACATGTTAAGAGTCGTACACAATACATGTATTAGCATTGTTTTTGGAATGCCATAGTCCTCCAAATCTCATCGTTAATTATTCTGGAAGTGTAGGAATGAAAACACATACTTAAAGAAATTAAACAGCAGTCTGCTGCAGTAAATAGTAACAAGAAAAAAGTAAAAAACAAGTCATACTTCACTTTTGCAGATGTCTTTTATGTTTTGGACCAAAAAATATATATTGTCGGCGTCAGTATGTTTTAGTGAGTGTCCCAAACTTGCCTTTGAAGATTAATATCAGTACAAACAAAACGCAGCGCAGATGTGTCTTGTGTCCTTGTGCGTCCGGCAGAAGTGATACATGCTTGTACTCAGCTTAAGACATCAAACAGGGACAAAATGTACATCATTTTTAAAAGAACTGGGTTGAATATTAACACTCAACAAGCAGCATGTGTGTCCACAGAAAGGCTCAAAACCATATGCATCATGTGTTTGTATTTGCCTGCTGATTATGCCCTCCACACTCCTTGCTATTTAAGTATGCAGAGATTTTAAGTCAGGCATTAGGATGATTTATGTACAGTATCAGGCAGAGCGTTCAGAGAGCCACCTACAGCTTCGCCTTCATTGCTGTTGTTTTTTTTTTTTTTTTTTTTTTTACTATTTCCTTAGGGTAATTTACTTCATGCTCTCTGGAGCGTATACACTTAGAACAGCTTTGAGTGTTCAAGGGCACCATGTTGGGCACCATATATGAAGTGCTGTAATGTCTGGATGGATGGTGGTGACCTACACAACCATCAATAGTATTTGTTCCTCACTACAAATGTAACCACTTTAGTGTTGTAAAAATGTCATACATGCAACATAATACAGACCCCAGTTAAGAAAGTTCTGTTGTTCTATGGACACAAACCTAAAGAAACAGAATCAACTAGAGCTTTCTAGGCTTACTTAATTGTCTGCCCTTTTGCATCAACTTTGTGAAAAATAAATAAATAACATAACTGTTGGAGGACATGTATCGGTTTATTTTACACTACACTTGATACATTGCATCTACCTCATTAAGTACAATGTAACACACTGTGTAACAAACTGTAATAACAGGTAACTACATAGTACATACTTACCCTAATCCTAACCCTACCTACAATATGTAAGTACACATAATACTATTATGTATGTACTAGGTAGTCATATGTTATTACAGTTTGTTACACAGTGTGTTACATTGTACTAATCAGGTGTAGTGTAAAATAAAGTGTGACCCATGTATCTAATATTTTTCCAAATATAACTATGACGGTCGTCCTATAACCGGAAGGATGGTGGTTCGAATCCTGCTCTCGCAAGTTTACACTTGGACAAGACACTTAACCCTCCTTGACTCCAGTGCCACTGTACTGGTGTTTGAATGTGTGAGAATGTTTGGTGGTGGTCGGAGAGGCTGTTGGCGGCAAATGGCTGCCACGTCTCTGTCAGTCTGCCCCAGGGCAGCTGTGACTACAGATATAGCTTACCACCACCAATCCACAGTTTGTGACTGTGGAGTGAATGAATAATAGATGGCCTGTAAGCGCTTTGAGTCCCTTGGTCCCTTGGGAGAATAACGCTATGTAAATCTAATCCATTATTATTATTATTATTGTAATGCTGAATGTATTTTATATATTTATATATAAATCATTTGCAAATTTAATGTAATTTCTGAACTTTTATTGTAGCAATAATGTCAGTCAATTTTACACATAGGTCACTAAGTAGAAATGTGAGCTGCAAAAACACATTGGCTTCTTTTGTTCCCAAATCCTTAAGCAACAGTCTTTTATGTGTGTTAGCTTGCAGGACTTTCCCTTTGTTGGATTTCTCCCCAAACCTCTTCCCAAAACCCTGGCTCAAATCTACAAGGCTATATAAAGCGTATATGTAAATTAATAAACCTTCCTCAGGTGAAAACAAGTGCAATATGCCCTGACCAATTATAGAATCCCTCCAGTGAATAAGTTTGGTGTCTGCACTGAGTGTGAGCTGTGATCCGATCAACTGACATATTCGACTTTGCACTCTGCGTGACCTCAGGCCCTGTGGGCATTTCTATGCTAATTGCATGCAAATTACATAATAGGTGACACATTTCTGACGAGGACACAGAACGAGTGGCACTGATCATCACATTGTACCACACTGAGGCAATTGGGACAAAAGTATCTAGAGTCACAGCCTTCTATATGTTGTTAACAATATTTTACTGTTCTTTCGACCACAACTTGTGATCCAGTGACACTGTGATACACTAACAGTTCTTTCCTTTAGTAATAAAATCACAGCAAAAAAATAAATCCAGTGCATGACTTTATTTAAATTGGTATTACCTCTATCCTTTCATAAAACCTATTAATCGATTATAAAAAAGACTGAGAGAGAACATAATGATGGCATACTGCTGGTTGTGGAGAATGCCTCCACAATTAAATGGCTTGGAATAATCCATTCATCAGGTGAACTATTGGGATACACTGAAGCACACACAGATAGCAGAGCTGTATGTATCAATCAGGTGTGACAGCGTTTAAGTGTGAGGCTGTGACATGACAGGAGCTTCCTGCCAGGAGGCTTGTCTTTCTAATGACAGCCAGCGCTCTGGAACAGAGACAATCTGTGAGACACACACACACATACATAGGATCGCTAGGCCTTTGCCTCGATCTCTCTCTTTGATAACTATCACTGTCAAGGGGAGACAGAGCCCAATGTATGACAATTTGTTCATTATCATAGTGAATAGATTTTCACAGTCTCCACCACCAGTATGCCACTGGCGGATAGATGAATATCAAACAGGCCTCTCCTTTGTCCTAGGGGCCAAATTTAGGAAATAACATCTCATCCCACTATCTGCCCGTCTCCTTCTCTCTCTCTATCCCCTCCAGAGGCGCCAGTGACACCTCAAGTATCACTCAGCCTGGAGTGTGTCCGCGTGAGAGAGAACTAAGAGAGTGTTTCTAAGGGATTCCATTTGAACAGAGCTCACTTTGCAGGGAACATTTGAACACTACACACAAGGAGTCAAACTTTCTGCACAAGGACACAAAAAGAAAAAAAATCCATTGACCCTAGAACTGCCATTATTACCCTTTACATTTCAAATTCATGTAATTTTGCTCAAATAAAACCATAAGGGTAATGCTGTCCAAATTGCATGGATGGATGAAAAAAAAAGTCATGTCCATTCTGAAAATGGTCAGTTAATTAAGGCAATCAGTAATTGCAAAATGGTCAAAATAAGGACTACAAACACAATACCTGAACAATGATATTGTTTGTTGTTCATTTTTTTCTTCAAAGGCTCTTAAAGCGCAAAAACACATCCTAAGTAAAAACCAGGCCGCAATCTCTTTTACCTACAAAGTTTTTTTTAGTAGGAGATAATTTATGAAAATTACTTTTTGCTCATTTTGTTTAATGTATGCACTTTAACAATTAATAACCCAAGCGCTGGGAGATTTTCAACTAAAGGCCATTAATTTGTATAAATCTGCCAGCCTCTGACAGCAAGAGATTTTTTAAACTGATCTGAGGGAAAGTGAAATTATTCTCTAGCCTGGGGTTAAATATTACTTTTCTCCAGGACTTGTGCAGGTCCGCCGGCTCCTCGCCACTTTCTGACCTTGTCATTGATTTACTTCCCTCTCACTTACTCCCTATATTCTTTTCGTTCACCCTTGTATCGGTTTGCATTATTTTGCTCATTTCTTTTGTTATCAGTCCGATGAGTTTGTTTATGATTGGACTCAAGGCCCAGTGATAACATTGCAATCTGCTAAGACAAATGGCTGTTTGAAAGTGTAAATGGGTTTTCTGAATCATGTCAAGTTAGGAGTTTTTATCGCTTTAATAATTTTAAATAATTACATGGAGTTAGAGATTACAGCGTGTCTAAGTTTGCATTACCAGTTTATTCTCATCCTTAGGTGTAATTCACCCCTGTGCTGTCATTGTCCCATTTCCTCCAAAATTGATGACCAAAGCACACCTGAATATCCCGCGTTAACAAACTAGGTTTACCGTGGCTCCCTGTCCCAGCTTTCTTGAAATTAACTATTGAATAAATTTGATCCAAACCCAAATTAAGCATTTTTGCACCTGAGAAACTTTTTGCATTGTTGCTGACAACAACCTATTTGTTGTGGTGGGTTATGGTTAAGTGAAGGATGAAGGACCAAATAGACTGTTGTCATCTAAGGCTAGGGTGGGCAATTATTTTTCCCCTAGGGCCACATTAGAACATGGAACTCTTGTGGAGGGCCAGGCCAACACAGGGAACTCACTTATGCTCAATAAAAACATGTTTATTTTGCCGAAAGGTATTTACCGTTTGGAGCATGTCGTCTAGTGGAATCAACTGATTGCTGCAAAATATTGAAGGAAAAGGCAAAATATATGCAGTGTTTAATCATCAATAAAATATTAGTAAATGCTTGGTGGGCCACATTGAACAGCCCAATGGGCCGCATGTGGCCCCCAGGCCTTAGTTTGCCCACCCTGATCTAAGGTAACACTTAAATTAGATTCATTCTATCATCAAAATGTCTAAATAGGCTAGTGAACACTAATTATAAAATCAAGAATTTAAAAATGGATTTATCATAAGCATTACACTATACAATTTACAACAAACATAATCTAAAAAAAACCACAGCAATTTATCGATATCTATTTTGGAACTTGCAAATTAGATTTTCCCAAAAAGTATGAGATTTTGATCTAAAATGATTTCATTCTCATCATTGATTGTCAATACATTAAATAACATTTTTAATTCACAATTTCAATTTTTGTTTTTTAGAAAAACAACTAAGAACTTTCTTAACAAAAAGTGGAGGGGAAACAGCTTCAAATAAGTTCTGAGATGGTGTCAAACATTACCTGTTTCAGAGGCCAGGCAATGTAAACTTGTTTAGATTAAGATTAAAAAAAAACTATTCCTCTGATGAGACATATGTAGGATGTCCATATCTGACCAAAAAAAACATGCACAGCAATTTCATAGAGAGATATAGGATCATGTCGCCGGGGTGTGACCCTTGCCGTCTGCATCAAAATCAACTTTGCGTGTTGGTTAAAAAAAAAAGATAGAGACACAACTTACCCGCAGTTGTTACGCACACAAAACTCTGAAAAGTAATACGTTTTTATATCCTCAGGCTGCTGCAAAATCCATTGAAAACCTAGCATCTCTAACAACCTAAGCACCCCAATTTGCATTTTTCTATTTGCAACCTTGCAAATTTGCTTCAATACAAAACTAGTAAAGAACAAGAATTGGAACAAGACTAAAATACAGAATTGGATACATAAAGTTTTAAAGACTACACTACTTCACTGTCTTTGCCCAGTTTGTGCCGTTTTCAGCGTGTTCACCTGGCGGCGGGTGTTGCTGGATTTGTTATCTAGATCACAGCCATTTAGAGCCATTCATTCATCATGTACGCCAGCTTTGAAACAAGGCAAACGAAGGCAACTGCAACATCCGGTCCATCCACCAATGTCTGCACCATTCTAGGTCAAGGTTATACAGTCATCACGCTGAAGTTGTAGAAATTCGACAAACTTAACTTAAGAAGATTACAAAAATATGACACAATATAAATAACAAATATTAATGCTTGTGCAATGTGTCTTTTGTATAAATACTTTTATTTACTACTTTAATAAGAAAAGTAATAATGGACCAATTTGGCACTGTAAAATATTACCATTACCAAAAAATACATTTCATCAATCCAAAGTTTAGAGCTAATATTAAACTCTAGCTCTAAGTTCACTGTTAGCCTGATGTAATCCCACAATTATCATTAATGAAATGACAATATTTTATAGTTGTTTCCCTCTATGTATGTTTTTCTTTTTTGTGCCATTTCGCTTTGTAAACAGACATAAACACTAATAGACTCTGTCCCAGTAGGATTTTCCATCGCCTTTGATTCAATGTTTACAAGCTCTGAAGACCTACCCAAAAGGAGCGTTGTTTATTAAAAACGGAGCAGACCTTCTTGTAATCAAGCATGTGTCTTGAAGATTGCGTCACAGACTCTCATCTATTAGAATAGCTAGTTGCCGTAATAATGTCCTAAGGTCTTGTTTTTTTTTTTTCACAAATCACTCTTACAACAACTTGCTATTAGGTAAATGAACAGTTTTCCTCAATTCAAAAACAAAACAAAGTTGCATCTAAGGAAGACAGCTGAAGTAAAATTAGCTATGGTTTTACAATATTAGTGTAAGAGTTGGATGTTGTCCACTAATGGTAACTTTGTTGTACTTCCTAATTTATTATCTGCACTGCCAAAGATGTGAACAGAGTGTATGAAAGTATATCATGTGATATGGAAGTCATTCGTTAATTTGCTTAATTTGCAGTCGCGGGTGACTGGAGCCTATCCCAGCAGCTTTGGGCCTGAGGTGGGGTACACCCTGGACAATGGCCAGTTAGTTGCAGGGCTAACATTTAGAGACAAAAACTGACAGACAAACATTTCCCTAGGGACATTTAAGATTTGCCAACTGACTATATATGCATGTGTTTGGACGGTGGGAGGAATTGGAGTACCCGGGGGGAACCCACAAAAACACGGGGAGGACATGCAGACTCCTCACAGAAAGTTGGTCGTGGATGTTCAAGCTGCCTGGGATTTGAACTCACAACCTTCTTGCTGTGCTGTGCTTGAATAAGTATTGTTTTATGGTTTTTTTGGTGAACCTAAGTAAAATGTCTATTTCTGTGATTCACATTTTGTATAATGTGTGAATATGAATTACAATTGATTATGTATACATTGTCCACCACCTTGTCACCACTTTATCTGTCCATTTCCCTCCATCCTCTGTCTCTCCTCCCCCACCACTGGCCCTCTCTCCTGCTAGTGGTAGTTTTTTAAGTTCAGACTGTGAGAGCATGTCTTCATTAGCTGCATTAACATTCACAGGCTGTAGTAAATTCTGACAGTGAAAAGGTCCCCGTAACCTTTAGTTGTGCAGAAATTTACTTCCCCAGAAAATTACAGCTGGCACTGTCTTAATTAATGCCCGCTTTCTTCTCTTGAAAACCCAAGGCCTGTCAGCTGCTGAGGAGAGAAAAAGGAAAAAAAAAAACACTGTGTGGAGTGGAGAGAAAAGAAATCAGGACAGAGGAGGGGATGTAGGAGAAATTTGAGTTGACTAAATGGTTTTACTTACAGACTTGGTGGTAAGAAGAGGTGCAGAACTAGAATAAAGCAGCAGCATTCCACAATATTGCCTTTAGGTAGTTTATATGCATGTGTTGTAGCTATTCCTCTAAGTAGATTCAGTAAATTCAAATCTATACTATCTACCACACAACTCCTATCTCCCCCTTCTTTCTTTCTCTCATTTCTTGCTTTTTTGTTATCCAAAGTAGTATGAGCACAAGAGGCGAGAGGAAGGGCTTTAGAAGAAACTAATACATATTTTATCCCGGGCTATCTCCTGGGTGCAGAAGCTGCTTTGTTCCTGGCCCTTAGAGGCACAGAATGGCTAAAGAACCAGAAATCTATCTTCACACTGGGGAACCCCAACATCCCAATCCTGCACTGATTAGGCCACAAACAAATTAGAATAAATACCAACATCCGTCTACATGGCAAACAGAACACTAAACATTTTTCAGTGCATGTGTGTGGCGGGATGAGGGTGAGTAGAAGGCTCTTTTTTGCTTTAAGTGTCGAGAAAGATAACACTGAGTGATTCTTTCCCTCCCTAATTGTACAAGCGGGCTACTCTCAAGGCTTGATCATCTTTCTCTCACTCACTAGGGTTGTCTCCCTTCTTACCTCCCTCGTTCTCTCCATCTCCAAAGACGCTAATTAGAGAAGAAGAGACAAGAGAGTCACGGCTGTGTGTTGATAGACAAATGTCAGCCAGAGTCTCCAGTCGCATGGTAATTGCATGAATCAAAGGAGTCTGGGAGGGCAAAGATGGTAAAGAGACAAGGCACAGTGAGGGCTGTCCATTTGCATGTCTCATGGCATCTACAAGTCAAATCAAAGTCTTATTTAATGAAAATTCAACACTGCTTATGCAAGCAACCCTACTGTTGGAATCAGGCGTGTGTGAAAGCTGCCATGCAATCTTTTGTGGGTATCAACGATCTACAGTATAAGGTTTGTCTTAGTCCACTTCTAATGGAACTCTGGTACGTTTTGATTGAAATGTAAACACCACAGATGTCTAACTGGAAAAAAAAACAACAGAAAAACATGACAAAATACAACACTAACATCACGTGACTCCTGAAAGAAGAATGAGTGGCGCGTGTTGAAATAAAAAAAAAAAGGGCATGGACAAATGTAAAGCAATTAGGAGGTGGGGTGTATTGTTTGGTGCATGCTCCTGTCCAATTTAGAGAAAAAGTTGAAATGCTGCCATGGCTGTACTTGGTGTGTATAGTCAATACCCAATTTTTTTTTGACAGTGCTAAGACATCATAGTTTTCACTAAGAGATCTGTATTTACAGTTTGCACGTCAGCAGATGGGGAAAGGAATTATTACATTCAAAAGTTTGCAGTTTCATGAAGTGAGAAAGCCATCCTTGTGTTAACAAATGATTAGAATGCAACAGAATCTTTCAATTGTTTTGTTGAAACACATTGTCCTGCAGTAAACTCTCAAAACATATGTAGGTTTAATATTTCCATCCACCATTGCCCCCTGTAAACTGCCTTTGATATGGAAGAAAATATTTGATGTAACCAATGCATTCATCCATTCATTCATTTTCTACCGCTTAGTCCCGTTTGGGGTTGCGGGTGACTAGAGCCTATCCCAGCAGCTTTGGGTCTTAGGCGGGGTATACCCTGGACAATGGCCAGTTAGTCGAAGGACTAACCAATACAATACATATTTCATAACTATAAAACGTATTTCCTTTGCAAGAGATTGTATCTTAACATTGTTGACCTGTGTTATTTCCAACAAAATACAAGAAAACATTTTCCATTACTGATACACAAAGTTTTATCTGTATAATAGAAATTCATCCCCTGAGAAGAAACTGGAGAATCAATAAAGGTCATTTGAGATGTTTTTATTTTATTCTTCTATTTTCTACTTTATGCTGCATGACGTATTGCTTATGATTTGAATAGAATTTTTTTCCATAAGTGAACAAATAATTCAAATTGAAAGAAAACATCACAAGGGCACATGTAAAAATGAGAGTGAACGTTTCTATGCTTGCCGCCGGTTATTATTTTGTAACACGTCACAAAACTGGGGATGTGGGGGATGTCAAGTAGTTAGGGGGTTATTTTTAACTTTATTTTGAACAAATGGACTGCAAGCTTCTAGCTACTTGTTTAGCAGCCCACATGTGACACCTCCATTAGGAGAACACCCTGACTGCGCAACAATAAATTCTCATGTCTCCTAATTATAAAGGTTTGACTCTGGCCTTAGTTGAACCAAACGAATCTCCTCTCTAAATAACATTTCGAGCTGTGCCGTCAAATATCTTTATCTCATTTGCAAAGGAGAAACTTTTTAGTCTTCACAGTCTCACATCTTTTTTAGTTTTACTGATTTGGTGACATTGCTAACAGCTCAGTCAGGTATACCAATTATATCCACTCATCAAGACAATTAGGAGATGAAGGTTCCCTGTCAAGCAGGAAGTCAGACTATAATATGAGACTACTAATGAGTGTCAGTTTTATGGAACTTCAAGGCTTTTGTGTGGTGTCTTTTGCACATTTTCAACCTTTGTGGTAATACAAAAACACGCACAGATTGTACAAAAATTGGTCCTTTTTCAAGTGTCTTTTACAGCCTGAAAAGATAGACTGACCTGGCAATGGTGGAGCTAATGGAGGTGTCTGGGTGTGTTTGTGTGTGTGTGTGTGTGGGGGTCTGAATGAGTAATATTTTACTCAAAACATGCATAACATTGGTTTATTTATATAGATTTGCACAATTCAGACGTATATGTAAGTCTCATGTAAAATGTACTCAGATTATTAGATGGTTGTGGATGTGGCCAATTCTTTACAGCCCATCTTGATTGTTTTATGAGATCTCAACCAAAGCTTGCTTGTGATTCTATAAACAATATCTTCAGATTCATAAGTCTGTACAGTAAAACAAACTTATGCCATATTCCAGAAAAATACCACTGTTTCCTCTCCACACACGTAGACTCCGGCTCCTTACCTGTGATGATAAACGGCTTTAGATTTTAAGATTCCCATTTCTAATTTTCTGAGTGGAGAGGCTGGACTATGGCAATTGATCAAATTGGGCAGCAAGTTCAGCTCAGCCCCCACCTACCTCTCCACCCACCTCCCTATCACGTCTCCACCTTCCATTTTCCCTCCTTCCTCTCTGTCTCTTTATTCCTCATTTTCCAATCCCAAAGATCCTTTTAAAATATTAATGAATGAATGAATGAATGAATGAATGAATGAACTTGATGTATGAATGGTCAAAGCAACCCCACCTGTTAGTATCTACAATATTGACAGGAAACAGAGGTAAGTGGGGAATTAAATTTGAATTGTAAATGCAACATGAAAGCCACTTAAATAAAAGTTTGATAACTGTGATCACATGTGAGCACCTTTTCTAATGTATCAGGGAAAGCCTTACAAACACTATTGATTTGAGTAACTGGGTCCGGGGCACACACTAGAGACACACAATTATGTATAATCCACAGTAAACTACAGTCAGCAGGGTTGCCATTATTTTACTGTTAAATTACAGTACTTCTACTGTTTAAGTTATGCTGGTGCATGGCTGGACTGCGGTACATTATTTAATTTACTAATGTGTTCGGATTTCACAGTAAATTGTAAACACAGTAAAATCAGATTCCAGTTTGTCCTCTTGAAATACAGTAATGTTCTGTGTTTTTATCTACTGATTGAAAATTCACCCCTTCAATGCCGTTAATTTAATAATAATTCCCAGAATGCAGTGCTTGTTGTTAAGTTACTGACAACATTCGTCTGCGGTTTTCTTACTCCAATTTGTTGTAGTCCCTTTATCTTTGCATCAAGTATTTTAACATTTCAACAATCTGTATCTGTTTTGTGGTATTGGCTCAGCTCTGTATTTGTATTATTATGGCACAAACAGAGCCATGTACAGGGTTTCACAGCAATTTACAAGTTGAAAACTTGAAAGCCCTTAGGTTTCATCAGATTAAACATTAAACACTGTCTTTCAATACTTTCAATAAATCAGAATAATCCTCTGTGGTACTATTTATTGTAACTTAGAAGTTTACAGGACTTTTTCATTTATGTTAAGTGGCTAAAGATATTTAGTAAATTATTGCTGGGATTTATTTATTTTTTTCTATTTTTCTACTTTTCAAAAAAGCTGAATATGTTGACCATCAAAAAAAAAAAAACTTGAAAGAAAGAAATAATCTCACCAGTTTTGTGGTTTGTGAACATTTCTGATAATTTTAACTCCCAAAAAATAATGGTATATTTAAGGATATTTATGGTTAACTAAATAACTTATATAACACAATTTGAGTTGTATTTTGTTCCTTCTGAGGCATGTTCCGTTGATCTGTAGCTCACTTCTAAAGCTTGGATTATACTTTCACACACAGGTTCTCAGCATGCACTCATTTGTTGAGCATGCAATTCACTCATAGGAAGCTGTGAGGACAGCAAAGTGCTTTGGCATCCCAGGGGTGTAGAAGAAGAGCAGGGGGGGTGTGACCAGAAGAAGGGGGGATGCTGTGTGGTTCTGGAACGACTGAGGCGACTTTGTCTCAGGAGAGGAGCTCCTTCGATCTGATTATTTGGGAAGGACAAAGTGCTTTTGTTGATGAAGAGTCACTGTGATATCTGGGAGTTGGGAAATCGATGGGATGCACAAAGCTCTGGCGCATTGATCCCGGCCCCGGCATTGACAATCCATGGCCTGGTTAGCTATGCGAGAGAATGAGGCGAATTGAGCTTCTTGTGAAAGTGTTGCTCTCTCACTTTACTGCTCCTTGTAGCTGCTGTGTTGTTATTTGTATCATTTGTATTGACAAGGGTGACTCTGGAATGATTTATAATCACCCCTTCCCAAGTTTGAGCTCTTGTGTGAGTTTCCCGCAGGAAGTTTTATGCTAAAATCAACAATACTCACTTTTTATGCCATTAAGCCTACTCACTCATTTTCTTTAAAAGTCTGAGCGAGACTTTGAAAACGAAGGGAAAAACAAAACAAAAGATGAATAAAAGTAACTCTGCATATTTTGTAGCACATTTCATTGAAGGGAAGAAGGAAAAAAGACTTAAATCACTCAAATGAGGGCCTCTCATTATTGGACCCGCCGTTGTTTGTCCAGGCAGCCTTTTCCTAGCACCTTGTTAGAGATGTCCACGGCAGGTAATTGGATCCGTCTTGCCGTTCGAGTGGAGCTTCCGCTGACAGACGCTCAGACCGGAGAGATGCGTAAATGACAAATGTTCCCTCTCCTTCTAAAACCTGAGTGTAAAGCTGTGACGTCTCGTTATCGTTTCTCACACGAGGTCTGAGGGCTCTGGCAATCAAGTGGCTGCTTAAATCTACAGCGGGGGAGGCAGAGGAGGGGAGGGGCTGACTGATGCTTTGAGAATGCTTTAAGTTGGTGTGTTGGCTAACCTTGGCAGGAGTTTCATTTTGTTGTTTTTTTTTTAATCAAAAGTAGTTTCACCTGTGAGAGAAAAGCCTTTCTGAACATTTCCTGGCCTAAAATGCATTCAACATTTTTACAATTAAATATGTGACCTACCATCGTAGGCATAGAAGTGTAATATAATCACTATTGTGATAATTTCATTTTAGAACATGAAAAAGAAAAAAAGAAAAAAAAAGTCATGCCACATACAAACATTGACCAGTGTCATTAACAAACTGCTATGTCAATGTTAATGTCAGTTAACAAAAATTAAAAACACCACATGCTTTTATTTCCTGCTTCAATACTCTTTCTTCACACCAATGAAATGCACCGGCTGCTTTTGTTTGTTTCCCTAAATGCAAATGAGCAACTGCAGCGAAAGGGCTTTCCAATTAAGTGTGTTTGACATTTATCAAACATAGACTATGGAAGTATGGATTTTCAGGTTTCAACTGTATAACAGTTTGCACATGACCCAGGAATGAAACCAGATGGTTATAATTAAAAAGACAACAATGTCAAAAACACTGTCTTTGTGTTTAATTTTAGAGGTGTGTGTACTAAGGGTGCATTCACGCCAGCCCTGTTTGGCCCACTGTAATCAAACTCAAGTTTATTTCCTTGGAAGGTCCGGTTTGTTTGGGGAGGTGACAATGTGGAACTGAACTCTGGTGCAAACCAAAAACAGGTACCAGTGTGTGATTAGCTGTTAACAAATTACGCTAAAAATATGTAACTGCTGCTTGTAAAGATCATGAAGATTTCAAACTGATAAGCAAAAAATGCTATGGTTTCAGGCTATGCATTTCTTGTAAAATAAATACTTATTTATGGAAGTTTGCTGATGATAAAATTAAGATACAGAGCTGAAAGAGCAGTAGATGAGTGAGGCTTCTTCTTCTCTTTCTGTCGTGTTGTCTCTCATTTGACACACCTCAAATTAAACTACACCAGTTAAAGACAATAAATCCACAATGTTACAACTTTAGTCCCCAATCAAACTGACTCTATGGACAATTAAGTGTAACAACAACCTTAATCACAGAGATTTCATTCTATTTGGAATTCCATGTTTAAGTTTCCAGGTTACGGCTACATTTCTTTTCCTACTATCAAGGTCCAAAACAGAATATGACGTGATGGTGTAATTTCTCAGCTGGAGGTGAATGAGGTAATGTAATGCTTGTATACATCCCATACCAGATAAATGGTTGTTTGGGCAAAGGTTTAAGAGACATGTCCGAGTTGCAGCTGTCCAACAGGCTTTCTTCCTGTTGCTTGTCTATTGTTATTGTCTCTGCCTTGAGCCCTGGTTGAGATTATCATAACTGACAGACTTGTTTACATCCGCCTTAATTAAAGCGTGTGCTGCAAGCCATGAGTCATGCCTTCATCTGCACCATGTCATCCTGTGAGAGAGTTAGATGTCCATGGTTGAGGGATGTGATGGTGCAAGCATGAAAGCCAACTGGGTGCTCTTGTTGTCTTGATTTAAGATTAGGCTTTACTTCTTTATTGCTATTCCATTTCTGTATGTTTACACTGTTTCATAGAATTAAAATTAGTAAATTTTCTTCAGCTCAAAATATTTTGCTCTATTTTGCCCATTGTACAGTGCCTTGCGAAAGTATTTGGCCCCCTTGAACTTTGCGACCTTTTGCCACATTTCAGGCTTCAAACATAAAGATATGGAACTGTAATTTTTGTGAAGAATCAACAACAAGCGGGACACAATCATGAAGTTGAACAAATTTATTGGATATTTCAAACTTATTTAACAAATAAAAAACTGAAAAATTGGGCGTGCAAAATTATTCAGCCCCCTTAACTTAATGCTTTGTAGCGCCACCTTTTGCTGCGTTTACAGCTGTAAGTCGCTTGGGGTATGTCTCTATCAGTTTGGCACATCGAGAGACTGAAATTTTTGCCCATTTCTCCTTGCAAAACAGCTCGAGCTCAGTGAGGTTGGATGGAGAGCATTTGTGAACAGCAGTTTTCAGTTCTTTCCACAGATTCTTGATTGGATTCAGGTTTGGACTTTGACTTGGCCATTCTAACACCTGGATATGTTTATTTGTGAACCATTCCATTGTAGATTTTGCTTTATGTTTTGGATCATTGTCTTGTTGGAAGACAAATCTCCGTCCCAGTCTCAGGTCTTTTGCAGACTCCATCAGGTTTTCTTCCAGAATGTTCCTGTATTTGGCTCCATACATCTTCCCATCAATTTTAACCATCTTCCCTGTCCCTGCTGAAGAAAAGCAGGCCCAAACCATGATGCTGCCACCACCATGTTTGACAGTGGGGATGGTGTGTTCAGGTGATGAGCTGTGTTGCTTTACGCCAAACATAATGTTTTGCATTGTTGCCAAAAAGTTTGATTTTGGTTTCATCTGACCAGAGCACCTTCTTCCACATGTTTGGTGTTTCTCCCAGGTGGCTTGTGGCAAACTTTAAACAACACTTTTTATGGATATCTTTAAGAAATGGCTTTCTTCTTGCCACTCTTCCATAAAGGCCAGATTTGTGCAGTATATGACTGATTGTTGTCCTATGGACAGAGTCTCCCACCTCAGCTGTAGATCTCTGCAGTTCATCCAGAGTGATCATGGGCCTCTTGGCTGCATCTCTGATTAGTCTTCTCCTTGTATGAGCTGAAAGTTTAGAGGGACATCCAGGTCTTGGTTGATTTGCAGTTGTCTGATACTCCTTCCATTTCAATATTATCGCTTGCACAGTGCTCCTTGGGATGTTTAAAGCTTGGGAAATCTTTTTGTATCCAAATCCGGCTTTAAACTTCTCCACAACAGTATCTCGGACCTGCCTGGTGTGTTCCTTGTTCTTCATGATGCTCTCTGCACTTTAAACGAACCTGAGACTATCACAGTGCAGGTGCATTTATACGGAGACTTGATTACACACAGGTGGATTCCATTTATCATCATGAGTCATTTAGGTCAACATTGGATCATTCAGAGATCCTCACTGAACATCTAGAGAGAGTTTGCTGCACTGAAAGTAAAGGGGCTGAATAATTTTGCACGCCCAGATGACGGTTTTGGTGTTAACTACATCGCACAGTCAAGCGATCTGTATGATTGTTGGTGGGCCACACAGTGGAACATGGAGGTCAGCTCAGCAGCAGCTATTTTATTATATATGGAATCATCCTGCTTCTTAAAGAAGGACGAGACCAACGTGTTAGTCTGTACAGTCGCGGTGTTGGTACAGTGTAATTTGCTGCTAGCATGTAGCCTAACATCTGCCTCCCCTCCGTGAGAAACACCAAACTCTTTCCTACACACTTTGCAGAACGCTTTACTTTCATTGCTTAAGGCTTTAGCTATCCATGGATACTTCTCCACCCACTCCTCCCGGTACCTGCAGAGGCGTTTTTTCTTTTTAGCAGCATGTTGGGGTTCCGGTACACTAGCCATGTCAACGAAATTAATGAAAATTAGCTTATCAATATCTAAATTTGCGCCTGGCCGCACAAGTTTTTTTTTTTTTTAAACTTAGAATGCTGCAACCAATGAGCAGCCGGCGGCGGCGGGGGATGGTTGCAGGACGGCTCAACCTCCGCAGACAGTTTTTATCCAATTCAATTTATTAAATAATTATTATTTTGAATGTTTATCAGACAATAACTTCTCAAGCTTTTGCTTTAGTATAATTTTAAGACAATTAGGGCCAGATTCGGGATTCGGGACAACAGTTTAGATTTCGGGACTGTCCCGAATTTATCGGTCAGTCCCTTCATCCCCTTTATATGCTTGGAGGTTGCTCCTTGTTGTTGCTATTACCTGCTTGAGCACACTGAGCATGATTCATTGCTATTTCCATGAAGCACAAGAAAGGAGATTTTAAAGGAGAAGCAAATGACTCATGACTTGGTAAAAAAGAGAGTATTGTGGAGGGATTCTGCTGGGCCCCAGGACTCCACTTTCCCAGGGTGCACCTGGCCCTCTGGCTCTGCATGCCACCCAACAGTCTGTCAGTCTTCTTTCCCTGTGTCTCCTCGTTCCCCTTTTCCCACAATCCTCCTCTTCTCCACCTCTGCATTGCAAACTCCAACATTAAATTGTGATAGATGAAGAGCGGAGGGCATTCATACAAATCAATGACTTTAGTGTATGTGTCATTAGCCTGCACCACGCAGCCAGCGGTCAGCGTCATAAATCACGCCATGATCGGCTGTCGGCCGTCCCGCGCTGCAGCTGCGTAAACTGCATGCATTAGCCCACACCGGCGTCTCGCCCCGCACTGCTTACTTTAAAACTAGTAATAAGCCACAGGAAGGAAAGTGTCGTAAGGAGCCGTTGGTGACTCAGTGAACTTTAGCAGATGACTCAGCTGCACAGAATGTGCACTACAACAAGCTTAAAATTATTTATTATCTTTATCAAACAATGTTGCATGATGTTTATGGCCAAATACATTTACAGTATTTTGGATATAATCTGAATTGTTTTGACCACAATAAGTGAATTTTCTTTCTCTAGTGCTGCTTAGCAACAGATATTGAGGTTAAAAGGGAGGCATGACCTTGAGTGAAATCTTTAACCTTATTGTTTCAGTGGACTCAATGAGAAAATCACAAATGATAGCTATTGTATAATTTTTCTACATCTTATGTAAATATTAATAAGCAAGCATAAATACCCAACCAATATAAACCACCATTTTTTTTTTATTATTTGTAAAATGTGCATAGTAACATCTATGTGTTCGCATACAAAAGTTTGTTCTCACCGCAGAACAATGTAGCTAAAGGCATCATTAATCAAGGCGAGTCCTCAATTAATCAAAAGAGGAGTGTCCTAGTCCTGTAACCCTGCTATCCAAACCAGAACCTGGGTGTCAATACTTGCCTCAGGGAAGCAACCAGCCAGAACCACTGCACCAATCCGAGTCAATACAAAAGCTGAGGATCAAGCTGTCCTCCCACACGCCTGTCCACAGCACAGTCACTGTCCCTGTCCACACTGTCTTTAATAAAGATTAAAACAAATGTAATCTAAAAAGAGCAAACTTTCATGACATTCACCTTTTACTGTGATTAAGCATTAGCTGCAGGAGGTTGTGAAAGCTTAAGAAAGGAACATAATGAGGTAATTATGCCATACAGCAGGAACAATTCAGGTTTCATGGAACAATTAGTGTGTATTGGTGTTTAATGTAAAGCACTGTCAAAAATAGGAATAAATCATATCAACAAGCTTTATTAAGTACATTGTAAAGGAAAAACAACTTTTATGTCTGGGCTGTTATGATCAAATCTTACGTACCCTTTGGCCTGGCACAGAATAAACTTTTTTGAAAAACTAGATGAATGTATAATAAGAGACAATGTCATTAGTCAGAGAAGTAAATTTTTACACTTCAAACAGCTGCCTCTCTGTCTTTTAAGTCAGTTTATGAAGAAAAAAAGTTTGTTTATTTGAGCCCAGTAGTATAAATAAAATACACAAGCTCCGCAGAATAACTAGCCAAGTGCATCTCATGGGAGCCGCTCTGCATTTCATCTAAAGAAATTAAAAATAATCATCTATTTATGAACAAAGAAAAGACTTGTTCTTCCTCTCTGATTTGTTTTACAATTCTCTATCTTGTAAGAAAGTCAAGGAATCAATTAAATTCTTCCCCCAGCCCCCCTCTCTTTGTAAAATTAAGAGCAAGTCACTCATTTATTTGATATCCAGACATAATTTGATCTCTAAAGACTTGGGGAAAGCCGCTGATGAGAATGTCTTGTTTTAGCTCTCAACATCAAGGCATTTCCAACAAAAGCCCAGCTCCATCAAGGCCTCATTAATATCTGCCTTCATTCAGAGGCAATTGGTGACCATGGCCGCGTGACGGCTAACCTTGTTAGGGACCTGAACAGTTCATGGCTCTTAATTTAATGGCCTTAGGTGTTTGCTCTTAAGAAGTTTGAATGGGTGCTATATTTACTGGTGTGATTAGCCTTTTAGCAGAATGCAGTGGGATGCACACAGGCAATTTATTTGGGCTGTGTCCACACTAATAATTTCATTTGAAATACATTTCAGCTACATTTGTTTTTTTACAATCTTTCACATTTTTTGAT
Source organism: Perccottus glenii (assembly GCA_024416835.2). Lineage (NCBI taxonomy): Eukaryota > Metazoa > Chordata > Actinopteri > Gobiiformes > Odontobutidae > Perccottus > Perccottus glenii. The sequence continues at coordinate 6,655,135 of CM044548.2, forward strand.
CACTTTTGTCCCTGTTTTAGGTATCATAATTGTATCATAATTGTGTATTTTTTGGTAGTAGGACACATCTTTAAAAATAAAAAATAGAGACTTCTGTGTTTTTGTATTCTCTAATTTGCCGCATAAAGAAAATATGGTATTCTTGCAGCCCAGTTAATTCCAAATCTCAGACTTATTACAATATTCTGTGGACATTTCTGAAATTGTGATGTGGGCATTTTTAAATAAAAATTATATAGTGTAGACATAATTATAAAAATAACATGTATCTACTATTTTATCAGTATTTTATTTTATTTAGTTGTGCCACAGAGCCTGCATTCAAATCTCCTGCACTATCTTGTTTCCACCACCCCACTCTGTAGCTGTACTACTGAGGTGATATATAGCCATTGACACCATTAGACAAAGGTATTATTAGCAGATTAGGCTGAGCAAGGGAGCAGAGGCAGGGACAGGGAACTGGGGGCCATGTTTCTAAAGATGCCATGCCCGTCGTTGGAATAACCCATCGGCCCCTTTAACCACCGTCCCACTTACAGCTGAATCGCACTCGGCGCACACAAGGGTCACAGAGGGGAGTGAATAAATATTCCCACATTATCTCGGCTCGTGGAAGGGCGCCGGGAGCAAGCAGGCCCACGGGGGATATAGATGCCCCATTGGCCCACAGACTGGGAAGGTCTCCGAAACATTGTAATATGGGTCAATTAGACAGAGATATTCATAAAAAAAGAAAGGTCCATTAAGATTTATACTATTTGATCCTATATATAGGCTAGAGGCTGTATGTTGTGAGTAGCAGCCACAGTGAGTGCAGTGCAGGGCCACAGGTCATAACGGAGAGATACAACGCCATTAAATCATAACCAGTTTTTATCAAATCTGGACATTTTGACATTTCTGTTAATAAAATCAGTGTGGGGAAGCTAAGTCAAAGGAAGATACCTAACCAATATCTTTTAAAAATTACATTAACACAATTCATTGATGTTTACCAAACAAAATGACAAAGAGGTTTTTACCCAGTCAATTATTTGGATTCAAATGCCAAATGCTAACGTTGCCTTTCACTAACACTACTATTATCCCATTTACACCAGTGAGTTCTGATGTTTGCACCAGATATATGTATAATACAGAACTCACTAATGCAAGCTGTGCAAAGATATATGTTTTTGCCAAACTACAAATATGTATAAAATTGCTAACAGATGGTCAGTCCATCTGCATCGTTTTGTAATCACCAAAACATATGTACTTTTGTGAAAGATTCACATTATGTATTTTATTTAATGTTCAGAAAACATGAGTTACTAACATAATTTTTCATATGTAAGGCTTTTCTACTTTTGTTTTTAATTATTTTTAAAGTGACATTTTGTACAGTTGTGACGTTTAGCTGACAGTAAGTGTGTGAAAGTCTCTATCTCTTTTTTTCTTTCCTCTCTTGCACTCCCTTATTTTGCTTTTATCCTTTTGGTCTTGAAGGAGCCTAATGAGCGTGAGCAGAGGGCCGCTCTCTCGCTGCCCTTAAATCAGTAATTGGTTTCAGCGCCGAGACTGTCAGGAAATTAACACATCACGCGGTGACAGCTGTTCATTTTTTTTCCATGGCATTTGTCGTCATGTGAATGACCGCTGATTTGCTGGCGAACATCTCAAATGAGTGATTGCTAATCAACAGGCCACTTTTAAGGGCAGCCGACTGCCATGTGCTGCTTTTCTCTTTGTGGAAAGGTAAATAAGCAAGTATAAGTAAATAAATGTGAGTGTACCTGCATTAGCACACAGGTGGACAGGCTGAGAGATGACTCTTGGGTTAACACAGCCCCTGCAACATGCTAGCAGTATTAGGATTAATTAAGTGACTTTCTCAAAGGGTTTTCAAGCATTGTAGTTACTCTGAGTTTCTCAGATGGCTGTGACCAATGTCATATGCAAAAACTTATTAAATGACCAGGGTTGTTAAAGGTGGGTGTGCAGTTTTGGGTAGAATATGGTGACATAAGTGCAGAGCATATGAACAGCTATGGCTGCCCTGCAGAAAAATGCTGTTGTCAAAACCAGTGGAAATAAGCCCCAGTGCTTTCATTTTATTTGTCATTTTTTAAAGATAAATGAAAAGTTAATTTGCAAAAACAGAAAAAGGCCATTTTGGAAATCAGTGAACTTAGGCTTGTAATTTATTCTTTAGCACTGTTTTCAAAGCCCAAATCCATTGTAGTGGTCCTAATTGGACAAAGCCACTCAAGTTAGGTTTGACTGAGATCACCTTCAGAAAATGATACAATTTTTTGACAGTTTTCTGCTTTTGCAAATTGACTCAAATGCAGTTTTTGATGTTCCATTTTTTTATTATATATGCTGCAACATTTTACACAATACACCTTTAACAGGCACTTCACCTGGTAAGCAAACACAATAAAAGTGGTTAACCTTAAAGACGTACACAATATTCTATTTTCAATTGTACAGAGAACCGAGGAGTGGATTTGATATTAATATATGTTCACTCAGGCAACTGGGCACTGTTTATAGGGTTTATTTTAATATGTATCAGTTTGATGAAACGGCATCTCAACTTAGTTTTCATGATGAAGACGTTTTATCAAGATGACCTGGATGGCTGAAATCCTTCACAGACATAGTTATATGTTTTTTTTTTTTTTTTTTTTTTTATTGTATCATGAAGTTACAGACATATTGTATTGAGTTTCTTGCTTAGTTATAAGAAGTATATACCGAATAATACCGAATCAAATTAAAACAGTTTATTGGTGTGGTAAACAGGCAGAATGTGACCATTATTGTGAGTATTTTAAAGTTTGGGAACATAAAATGTAGCCTTCATGTGAAACTGACAACAACGAACTGGCGTCTGGAAGACCAATGTGTCCTTTTCCTTGCTTCCTTTCTGATAAACTGTGTGTGAGGCAGTGTGCACATGTGAGTGCGTGAGCTCTTGTCTCAAAATGAGATGAGAGAAAGTGAGAACGAGTCCAGGACATCTTATAAATCCCTCAAAAACTACAGCCGGATAATAGCCCAATTAACCTTTTCATTCTTCCCCACTCGTCAGCGAAATCCTTGCCCTCATTTTTTTTTTTTATAAAATGAACTTCTATTTCTCATCCACGTACTGTGAGATCAGAGCAAACCGAAAGGTGCTTGACCCTTCGCACAATAAAGATTTGGACAAAAATAACCTGGTTTTATTCCTGTAATGTGATTTTCTACCTTAACATCTCCTCTTTTGTCTGTGCTGACCTTATTTATGAGGGTAACTTAGTGAAGGACTGTAGCCTGGATTAGAGAACAGAGTGCAGAAGGGTACGGTACAAGGCTAAAGGGCTCACGGAGAAAAGATCCAAATGCGAGGACACTTTAGGAGGATATATAGAAAGTTGTCGGAGGAGTTGCCAAAAGTCCTGCCTGCATTTTGAATCACATTGAGTTTCTGCACCTCTATTAATTTATAGAAACATCATAGAAATGTTTCACCTTTTGATAAAAACAAATAGAAAAAATATTAAATTTGTTTTGGGGGACTGTGCCGCAAATATACTTAAGTACAGGTTTTCGAAAAGTGTGAAGTCTAGTTGGCGTTTGAAGGTTACAAAATACAATCTTTCTTTAAATTGTCCCCTTGAAATGACACATTATGTCTTTTAAGCCTGAGAAAAAAAAAGTTCACTGAGCTAAGAGACTGTATGTACTGGACAGGTCAGCGTAAGTCTACCTATGTTTTTCATCTCAATAGACAATACAATACAATATGGAAAATGCTACACTTTCCCTATGATTCCCTTTAGGACATTACTGTTGGTCTGTGTGTTATCTTCATCTGAAAACTGTCAGGATACAAAGAAGTCTATTTGCCAGCTTACTGTATGTGTGAGCGTTAGCATGAATATGTGTCTGCATATCTGAGTGACACCCCAAGGGTGGAAATACACTTATAGGGAAACACAAGTAGGAAAGAAGGATGAGACAAAGAAAACAACAGTGATATTTCTTGATTTTGACAAGCACCCTGCCAGGGTGAAATTGCATCTTGATACTCGTCTGTGGCACAACTGACTCTTCCTCTCCCTGCGTCGCCCTGTACATGAAGTTAGTGTTGTTTTCAATCTCATCTCTTTTCAAATGTGGCGCAGGGGCTGCAAGGAGAGGTGCCTGCCGTGGCTGGCGTGTTGGGTGAAATTGGACTGCCTCTCCCCATTATTGTAAACATCATCCCACTAGACAGGCAAGCAGGTCGCAGGGACGCAAAGATGAGGGGGCCTTGCCTGGGAAAGATGTGCTAAAACACATCCATTAAGGCCCAAACTATTTTTGATTTACATGTTCAGACTCTTTAAAACTGTCACATCCACTGCCTAACCCTGCTTGCTTTCTTCACTTTACTTCGCCTTCACACCATCTCATGGTTGCCTGCCTGAGATACGAATAGGTAAAATAAATAAATAAGTAAAAACTGTTTCTTCTCCTTCCTTTTGGCGCCTGCACTCTTGTTCCCAAGTGAGGAAAAATCCCCTTGTTCAGTATCAAGGGCAAAATAGCACAAAGCACCTCAGTCGACTGGTAAATAATAGGCAGCCAATCGTTGTGTTGGTTCCTACCTCATTACAGTGTATGCAGAACTTAATGACCTTAACGTCAGAACAGCCTGCAATCATCTGTCATGGCAGCAATTAATTTCATACATGGCCCACAATGGTGGCAGACCATTTAAAGTTTCTCAATTCAGATTGTAATTTCTATCATGGATGAAAAGAAGAAAAAATGTCTATGTGACAAAACCTGTATAAAAAACAAGTAGATAACAACAATAAAAATAACCATTCATTAAGAGAGGACTTAAAATAAGATGAAAAAGTGAGAAGTAGGGAGCAAAGTCAAGGTTGAAAAGTAATTAGTAGAATAATGTGGCATAAAAGCTGGAAAATATTAACCCATAACTATGTCTAGAAAAAAACAATAAAGAGAGCATGAATACAATTGAGTCTACAACATATCATTGCAAATTATTTAAATTTATGGGATGGGTTAACTACAAGGAAATGGGTTAAGTAGGCAAGGCAACAAAAACAGAAGCCTGACTATTCTTGGAATAGTGCAAAATTATTATTATTATTATTATTATTATTATTATTATTATTATTATTATTATTATTATCATTAGAAGTAGTAGTAGTAGTCCAATTTTAAGCGTCAACTACTAAACAGTTCATTAGTTCATAACCTTATTATACTTGTTAAAAAAGTATATTTTATTTTCCTGTTGTCCATTATAATAATAGTAGACCTATAACCTGAAGGTTCATACTGTCATTGTGTTCTTAGGCTAGACACTCAACCCTCCTCTCTAGTGTCTGTGTAATTGGTGTATGAATGTAAGAGAATGTCCAGGTGATGGTCGGAGAGTCTAAGGGCGCAAAATGGCTACCACGTCTTCAGTCAGTTTACCCCAGGGCTGCAGTGGCTACAAATGTAGCTTACCACCAGTGTGTGACTGTGGAAAGAATCAATAATGGACTATGTAAAGCATCTTTGGGGATCTTGAAAAGCTCTACATAAGTAGTATGCATTATTATTATTCTTATCTACAGAACTGTCTTGAGTAAATAATTATAAATGGGCATACTAAGGCTTTATTTATTTTTTGAAATATTTTGTCAGTTTATCCTCTGCCGATATTTAGAGAGTAAATAAAGCAAACATGTTACTTCTGTTGAGGACGACGCCACTGAAAGTTATTAAGTATAAATGCATTGGCAGTTTGCCCAATCTTTTTTTCCCATTTACAACAGAAAAAACAGAGGAAAATATATATTTTATAAATGCGTTTTAGGTACAGACTTCACAATGTGGAATATTATCACAGTCCTAGAGATCTATGATTAGGTTCCTTTTTTAGTTAAATAAGAGTATATTACACCATTTATCAAGCAGAGAGGAAATGATGATGTGTACTGTGGATTCCATTCATCATGATTACATGGCATCAGTCCTGGTTTGTGTCTGGGGTCAGGGTGTAGTTGCCTTGTCTCGAGATGCAGGAGTCTTAAGGCACAGGGAAATCTTTTATGGCATATTTGACTGGCACGCCACAAGGTCAATGTGTGGAATTTATTCAATACGATGACCCAGATATGAAATGTGTGGTAGTGTCTTACACACAAGGTTAAGTCCTTTTTCAGAGTGTTTTCCATTGCTCATGAGCTTTTTTTGAATTAATTAATTAATTCATTCATTCATTCATTCAATAATTTTCTACAGCTTAGTCCCGTCAGGGGTCATGGGTGACTAGAGCCTACCCAAGCAGCTTTGGGCCTTAGGCGCTCTACACCCTGGGCCAGTTAGTCGCAGGGCTAACATTTAGAGACAGTGACAGACAACCATTCACTCTCACATTGATTCTCTAGGGACACTTTAGAGTTGTCAATTAACCTATTCATGCATGTCTTTGAACGTTTGGAGGAAGCCGGAGTACCCAGAGAGAACCTCCTTACAGACTCCTTACCATTCATACACCAGTGCAACATTCACAACTTTTCATACACCAGTGCAACATTCTGCCATTCACCCTAATAATTAATTAATTAATTAATATAATTATTTACAAGAAGTAAATAAGAGAAGCATAAGTAGTCAAGAAAAGTAATTTGGAAAGGCTAACAAAATATTCACAGATCCAGACACACTCATTCCTACACCAGAGCAAAATTCACACATTCACACAGCACAACATTCGCACATTCATACACCAGAGCAACATTCACAAATTCTTACACCAGTGCAACATTTACACTTCCATACACCAGAGCAATATTCTCACTCATTCATACACCAGAGCAGCATTCACACATTCATACACCAGAGCAAAATTCAATCATTCATACACCAGTGCAACATTTACACATCCATACACCAGAGCAATATTCTCACTCATTCATACACCAGAGCAACATTCTCACTCATTCATACACCAGAGCAGCATTCACACATTCATACACCAGAGCAAAATTCAATCATTCATACACCAGTGCAACATTCGCACATTCATACACCAGTGCAACATTCACACATTCATACACCAGTGCAACATTCACACATTCATACACTAGAGCAACATTTACACATTCATACACCAGTGCAACATTCACACATTCATACACTAGAGCAACATTTACACATTCATACAACAGAGCAACATTTGCACATTCATACACCAGAGAAACATTCACACATTCATACAACAGCACAACATTCGCACATTCATACACCAGTGCAACATTCACAAATTCTTACACCAGTGCAACATTTACACTTCCATACACCAGAGCAATATTCTCACTCATTCATACACCAGAGCAGCATCACACATTCATACACCAGAGCAACATTCACACTCATTCATACACCAGTGCAACATTTACACATTCCATACACCAGAGCAATATTCTCACTCATTCATACACCAGAGCAACATTCTCACTCATTCATACACCAGAGCAGCATTCACACATTCATACACCAGAGCAAAATTCAATCATTCATACACCAGTGCAACATTTACACATCCATGCACCAGAGCAATATTCTCAACAAGAGCAAAATTCACTCATTCATACACCAGTGCAACATTTACACATCCATACACCAGAGCAATATTCTCACTCATTCATACACCAGCGCAACATTCTCACACATTCATACACCAGAGCAACATTCACACATTCATACAACAGAGCAACATTCGCACATTCATACACCAGTGCAACATTCACACATTCATACACCAGTGCAACATTCTCACACATTCATACACCAGTGCAACATTCACACATTCATACCAGAGCAATATTCTTACTCATTCATACACCAGAGCAACATTCTCACACATTCATACACCAGTGCAACATTCACACATTCATACCAGAGGAATATTCTCACTCATTCATACAACAGAGCAACATTTTCACACATTCATACACCAGTGCAACATTTACACATCCATACACCAGAGCAACATTCACACATTCATACACCAGAGCAACATTCACACATTCATACACCAGAGAAACATTCACACATTCATACACTAGAGCAACATTCACAAATGCATACACCAGAGCAACATTCTCACACATTCATACACCAGTGCAACATTCTCAAACATTCATACACCAGAGCATTATTCACACACATTAATACACCAGAACAATATTCTCACATTTATACACCAATGCTGTGTCATATTCATATCTTTACAAAGTTTATTTATTTATTCATACAGCAACTACTTGGCAAAGTTCATCCTGAACTCCAAGGCACTTACAGTTCATGCAAATACAGGTCTAAAGATTGTCTACTATATAATAGCTGCTGTTTCTGATTTCTTAACTGCCAGCACATTTTACATCCGCACTTCCATTTGTCTCCAAAAACACTTTAACTGTTTTTTCTTTCTTTCTATCAACACACTTTTCTTCTTAACACATCTGGCTTTGTTCACAAGAGATGCGTGTGCCTTGACAGATTCAAAACATAAAAATACAAATCAGGCCATTGAAATGGGCTGAATAGAAGTTGCCAGTATCAATCAATTTGCCCGCCGCTCGTCCCCTATGGTCTATGACAAAAACATCTATCTCATTGGTGCTTTTTACAATGATGCAGCCAGAGCATCTTCAATCTACAATGCAAAATTAACCTCGGTTTAATACAGACGCCAGAGAAGAAAGAGTAAGGGAAACCAAGAGAGGTGTGTGTGTGTAGCAACTCATTGGCGACAATAGCAGAGTTTAAACCTTGTGTGTCATTCCATTTAGTGACTGTCGTCCTTGAAGCAAGACAAGCCCCGCTTAGACACCCATCATCCACGTTATGACCGACAGCTGAAGATTCAAGCTGCAGAGTCGTGAAGAAAACTTATTTGTGAAACTGTATGTGTTGTACGTGAATGTGCATTCCTAAGCAAGGTCTGCAAAAGAGAAGGATGTTTAGCCGTCGTCACAGGCAAAAATGACTTCCTCTTTTGATGAAAAGGCCTGCCGAGGGTTTGCCGTTGTGTGGAGAAGGAGGATTTGAAATTGTCTTCCAGTGATTGTGATTGCCAAGCGCAGGGCCAGGCCATTATATCACTGAATCTTTGTTAAGCAGCCCCTGAGAGCGGCTGACAGCATAATTAATCTTACCATATGAACAAAGGGACCCACTCAATAGTACTGAGGACGCTTATTAAAAAAATACTAAACACACGCTCACCCCCCACTCTCTGTCTCACCCCAGTAAAAAAAAAAAATGTCTACTGAAATGGTTGTGCTATAAGCTGGTGTCATTATCTTTTTGTTTTTTTTTTTTTTTCTATTATTTTTTGGAGGTGATATGAGACGAGGTGGAGGGCGGGCGCCGGTTGGCTAGAGGAGGGAGCAGTGGTTGGCAGAATGATGGATCATTCCTTCCGACAGTGAACGATATTAAACAATAATAGTGTTTATGTGATACCGTCGACCAAATAGTTTTAATTAGAAATTTTAGATTAGCGCAATCTTTTCCCCCTCCTCGTGTGAATATTCAAAAGCAATGGGAAGATAATGTGAAGGACCCTCACAAACTTACACATGCACACACAAATGCACACACACTTCAAGTTATCTTATGCTGCTTGTGCCACAAATTGAGTAGATACTTGATAGCAGATGTTTTGATAAACGGTTTAAATTGTTGAAATATTTTAAGTCATGCGTGTTGTGTGTACTCACACGCTAATTGTATATATGTGCATTGTATTGTTTGTTTGTTATTTAACTATATATTAACCAAACTTAAAAAAAAATTAAATAAAAAAAAAATGTTTAAATGAGTTTGATCCTGAGGCAAGATTGCTGTCTTAATACTGGTATGAAGGCCAAGACAGGTTTTGAGTACTATACACTAAACTCAACTTAGGATATTTTAAGACTTTCCCTTCATACCATTACGAAAGGAGTGAGTGCATTGTTGTGCATCATGTAAATGCATTATTCCTGAGTCACTGAGTCATTTTTTTAGTCTAAGCTATAGTTTGTAACTTTTTCAAAATCAAGGAGAGAGTGCAGGGGCACTGCTCCCTCCCTCTTGGAGTTGCTACAAGCCATGCCCCTTTTCCGTGTGCGGGGAAATGAGACAGAAGAGTCTGGGATGTTTACTCCATACCATTATGATTTCTTAGCTAATGTAAGGTTATCTTTTAAAAACAAAGTCATACCTGTTACTTTCACCTCTCCCACTGTTATCACATTTGTTTTACCAGTTTTTAAGTGTGAACAGTAAAACTTTTATGGTTTATTTGTGAGAAAATCACTCATTACAGCCATAATTACTGAAAAGTGGGACATGCTCTCTTCTGCTAGTGCTGTATTCCAGTTCATTCACATCATTTTCTTTTGGAACCTCTTCTGGTGTGAATCTGAGCGAGTAACAGGATATATATTGTTTTAAATTACAATGTTCAGTTTTGAGAAAACAACCTACAACAAGCCTGCTTGTTTTAGTGATAATGCAAAGCTTATATGTGACACATCATTATTTAGGAAATACACCTGGTGAACAACTTTTGAGCTTAAACATAACAACTGTATTATCACAGTAACGCTAATAAAACCAGTCGGAATAGAGTGTCTACAGACAAGGGAACATAATAATGAGAGTGTAAATACCTGAGCAAAGAAATTAAAATAACTCCGTTACTTTATATCAGTATACCTACTTTAGATCAGAGAATCAGGCCAGACGGTCAGTTTTAATCACTGTCACAATTTTGATGATTTGGAAAAGTTACAAACTCCTGCTTTATTTAGACTTTTTTTTAAAGTTTATTTATGCTTTCTTTGACACTTAATAGTTTCCACATAATCTATACATCCAATTCCACGATAATTATAGATTGGCATGCAGTTACAAAGTCCAGATCGTGGAGTCTGAAAAAGGCATTTGACACCATTGATCACAAAAAAGGTTTAAGCAAAAGCATCAGGACTTTTAAGGTGAAGACGTTTTGTCTCTAATTCCAAGAGACTTTATCAATTCTGGGGTCTCATAGCAGTTGAAGGATATCATTCCCAAAGTTCGTAGCAACATGTCTGTGAAGGTTCTCAGTCATCCAGGACATCTTGAATAAAAGATTGAAGTAAAAGCATCTGGACTCAGTTCTCAAGGTGAAGATGTTTCGTCTCTAATTCCAAGAGGCTTAATCAATTATTCAACCTTTTTTTCAAGATGTCCTGGATGACTAAGAAACTTCACAGACATTGATCACAATATTTTAATTTTAAAAAGCTACAGTATCTCAAAAAATATCTCAAAATAACACACACTATTTTCTGCTCTGGAAATGACAACAAAAAGCTTCTCGAAACAGTGGGAACAGAACTAAAAACCTTAAAAAAGATGGTTTGAATAAAATAGATTCTAATTAAATTTAAACAAGACTAAACTAATCATATAAAGTAAACCAACTAACTCAAAGAACTGTAGACAATGTTCAGTTAGAACCGATCCATCAAAATGTTTCTGAAGTAATCATTGATCATAAATTGTGCTGGCAACCTCATGTAGCTCACGTTAAATCAAAAGTCATTAGGAATCCTGCAAAAAGTAAAATGGGTATTGAGTTCTAAGACCCTACATCTCATATTCAACTCTTTAATAGTACCATACATGTCATAATTGAGAAAAACATATAAAACAACCATTAAGCCTATAGTCACATTACAAAAACAGTTCAGCAGTTAAACTCAGTAACAGAGCAGCTTATTATTAACACACACACAAATTATTTATAAGTTCCAAAGTCCTGAAGTTTAATAATTTTGTGGATTACAAAATTGCCAACTGATGTGTAAAATAAAAATAGATGATTCCAAACTGTGTCCAGAAGCTATTTTGTTTAAAAAGCATTTCATATAAACTCAGAGGATCACCTAAAGTAAAACCTAAAGTTCTTACCTTTGTAAAACTCAGGAGTCTGTCTGTACAAGGGTTAAATGTGTTGAACAATTTAGACGATGAGTTATAAGTCATTGGATGAATTTAAATTAATGTTTAAAAAACAAAGGTAATTGAGTCCTATGTAGCTGAGAGAAGTTGTTATTTATGAATTATTGTCTATTGGATGGTGTATTCAGTGTTTTTTTTCTGTCTCACGTTTCTGTCTTACATATTCCAAGTGCAAAATCTCTAAAAGAGATACAGTATATATATATATATTTATTTATTTTCTTTCCTTAAAAAAAACAATATGTTGATATTGGCTTTATACCAGTAGAGTCAGGTCATGCTCACAATAACAGTCATTCCTCTCTGAATATTATCCATCGACTGCACAGAATTACATCTCCTCTCAAGAAGGTCAAAACTTTGCTTTAACCAAATATGTCAGAGTGGAGTTGAGCTCTCTTTCCTCTTATTCCCCAACACTTTTTTCTTTCCTTTTTGGTAAAATGTCAAGTTTTGTAATATGTCAAGAGGAACAGAATTCTCAATCCAATTAATAGTTGAGATGACTGCAGCAGAGCGAACTACTGCCAAATCCTCGTATTAAATCTGAAGAACTGTATTTTTTTCTGCTGAGAACACTATTGCAGTGAGATATAGGTAACATTTGCCTAAACTTAACTTTAACTGCTAACATCACAAGTTCCTGTTTTCATAACAACATGCCTGACCCAAATGTGTGGCCTTGGGGCAATCTCTTTTTTTTTTACTGCCTCCCAACAGAATGGAAAAGCAGATGGCAATACCCCTTTATACATATTTTTATTCTTCTGAAGTATGACATTACACTAAGCGTGGACAGTGGCAGAACAGTTAGCACTCCGGCCTCACAGTAAAAAGCTCCGGGGATTGATCCCTGCTCTGGGAGGCCCCATGTCCTTGAGCTAATGTTTCTTTGGGCTACACATCCAAAGACATGAATGTGTAGGTGAATTAGTGACTCTAAATTGGTCATAGTCAATTTTTGTGAAGTATTGTAGTGATGAGGATTTTCACACATGTCCTCTGAGGATGCCTGGAGAAGCACCTCCTGATCTATGCGTTCCTATGAGGATGTCTTCTGGGTGAGAAAATTCAGAATACAGTCTGGAGGATAGTGCATTAAATGCATTGCCTATTTTAGATAAATAGACTATTAATGCTCTAAAGAACCCAGTTTTTAATTTTGTATTTTTATTTTTAATAATTAAAATTGGCAAATACAAAGTCTGCACTTAAACACAACGTTTGACAAAGCTGGACTCGGTCTGGCTATGAGTGGGGTGGAGATGTTTAAGTTATTGGAAACAGGTCACACTCTCACACACAGAAGCTGAGATCATTCCTGCAACCCCAAAATCACTTTAATATATTCCCAGTGCTACTTTTGAATATTAATAAAATATCAATTATTAATTTTGCCTTTGGCATTGCAAGATATACTAGTTTTAATTAGTGTAGTGTACTCTTTCACAATTAAAAAATAATTGATGTCCATATATGAAGGCATTTTGCTGTGATGGTCTTTCTTGCAGCAATCAACAGCGGAGGCGGCGAGGTGATGCAGCATGCTTGCATCTTCTTCTTCTGTTCATCTGCAGTTCAGATGCACTATGGGGCCTTAAGCCATCAAGTCCCATTCTGATAAAGTGCAACATCAAAACAAGATAATGAGACAGATTCAGAGCTGTAAAAATGGGGGAAACTATAAAAGAAAGAAGGGACACTGATGAGAAGGATACAATTCTGTTTATTCTAGGCACAGCTGTAATGCTCATATTTAGATCAGCAATCAACCGGGCTGATCAGATTATTAGCAGGGATGCTTGTTTGTCTTAATATACATACTTGCTGTTTGTGTCCTTCAAGAAGAAACTTTTTATTGTGCTGATGTGGAGGCCATGTTCCTATATTTGACCTTTTAAAGATGCCTTGAAGTGTGCATTTGTCTCTTATAGCAGGGCTATGTGTGAACGAGAGTGTGTATGTATCCTCTGCATGGTGAAGTGGCAGATGGAAGTGTGAGAAGCAGGAAATCTGCTCCTGTCCATGTCGGTTCTGCTCCACAGAGCTCTGATAACTGAATAATAATCCACAGTCTGTCGGCTGCTCTCTGCACTCTTTTCCTGCCTTCTACACGTTTTGATTGTCTCTTTACGGTTTGTTCTATCCACTGGCTTTATTTGCACCAGATCTTCTGAGATCCATCACATGGAACATGTGCTGCTTGTCTTGCACATGTGCTTAGGTAAGATAGTGTTGGGCTTATTATCCATTGACTGTCTAAGATGTCATCCTAAAGTTCAGAAGGCTTTACATGAACTCCAGAGGATCTCAGGAGAAGCATCCCCGGTGCTAACTTAACAACAGTTTATAAATAATGGAGATGGTTCTGTTGGACATGGGTAGAGGAGACAGCAGTACGGTGAAAAAATCAGTGTTTCCAATGTTGAATCATACGTATATTTGGATGCATTCACAACATTAACCAAAGAATGGAGAGGAATAAAGGGGCTAAGTCGCCCCCCTTCCGGGAGACTGGGTGGATGCCCAACTGAAACATTTTCAGTGAAGTTCAATGGGGGGCAGCAAACATCACACAGAGTGTAAATACACCTATTTAAGCAGCATTTTGCTGCACTAATGAGAATGGTGTCCTTCTTTGTTGTAAATGTTATCTCCCAAGTAGAACCGTAAGCTTTTTTAGGGGGGTGCAAAGAGGGTGTGACTTAGGCTGTCTTGTGTTTCAACAGCAGGACTTCAGCCCCATATCCTGATTGACAGGCATCTGCCTATCAACCTTTACATTCCAATTCATAAGCTCTTAATAAAAAATCTAAAAAAGTTTATATTGAGAAGAGAATAAATCCAGCCATAGACGATTTATGACATAGAAGAGAGAGGAAAGGCATGGAGAGAAAAGCCTTTCAGAGACTTCTCTAATGGTGTTGGCATGAGACTTGAAGGTTTAATATTGCATGCTGCCTGATTTTTTTTCTTTTTTGTGCAATTGACCAACATGACATGCCTAACTGTATAAATGGGGCTGCTTTGTGATGATAAGATCACTGGCTAATAAGATATTTATGTGACATGCTGATGGATCCATCTCCTCCCTTCCCCGTCCTGCCATCTTCACGCCTCACCGAGCCGGTGAGGATCAAACGCAAATTCTCCAAATGGGGTCGTTAAATGGAGAGGAAATTTAATAAATTAATACTTTTTTTCCTGAAGGAGCTCAAAAAGAAAGGAGAGGGAGGCAGAGTGGCAAGTAAAAGAAGTTTTTAGTCTTGACAAATAGCCCAAGTGACAATTTTAATATTTATTTCTAAAAAATGCCTGTCACCTTATTTCCCAGGGTATGTATGTTGTTACTTGGTAAAAGATGGCATGTATATAATTGTTAAAACATTTGTTCTTGATTTCATCTCAAACTCATTTTCACTTTGTCTTGTCTTGTGTCTCAGACAGAGATGGGATTCAAATGAAGATTCTCCAAGACCTCAGCTGTTTTTTTTTTTTTGGAAGCAAAAAAATTCCTCTATAGCTACTTTTTACCCCTCTCTGAGTTTACTTTGTTTGAGTCTGAACTGTTTGGATATTAACCGAGTGCCTGGTATCTCCTCCAAAGTACCATACACTGATCTTGGGTTTGAGTCCTGATTCCTTAAGCCTTTGTATTATCTTGGACTCATTGCACACTAGCCTTTGACTACCATACAACCTCTTAAATCAGAAAAAAACACTAAAGTAATACAAGCATAATTTATCTAAAATTGCAAATTTATCATAAATGTTTGTTTTCTATTGATCCCTGAATATTTGTGTCCAGAAAATCCAAAACATGCTCAGCTGTACCTTAAATCAATGGGAGCGTCGTCAGAATGCCTCAGGATTTCAACTGAAGAGTCGGAGGAAGTTTCCTGGGAAAGGGAAATCTGGACTTTCTTTCTTAGACTGCTGTCTGCACTTGATCACAGATGTCACATGTTTGCAAGGCTTTGCTCTGGAAAAAAACAGCTGTACAATATAAAATGACTATCAAATAAACAATAAATAAAAAAAACTGAAAATTGCACTACTATAAGAAAAAGAAAGAAATGTTTAATTTTATCATTTTTGGTGCCCTCTCTCCTGGTGCTCACATTAACTTCGAAGATCAAAAGGGTCTTAAGACAATTCAGGTAGGTTTGTGCATGTGTGCACATTCCCACACAAATACACAACTAGTCTGATTTTAGTTTATTTATTTTTTTGTCAAAAAGGTTAAGTTTGCAGGGCTCCAAGGCGCTGTCTTGTCAGAACAAAATGGAGCAAAGTATTTATTTCAATTACATGCAAAAGATTTTTGTGTTTGGCCCGTGACCCATGGCCAACTAATACATTTTCGTTTTGGCCCTCCAAGGAAAAAGGTTTAGGTGTAGGTTGATAGTAAACTGCTTTGTTAAAAAATTGCATGTTTTTTTATGTAACCCCCCCAAACCTCATTATTTTTTGTAAAGGTAAAGTAATGTATTTGCACCTTTTCAGTGATGGCAAGTGTGTTCTGTATTTGACATTCTCAAGTATTTGTGTTTTTTGGTTATAGCTCAGTGTTTTATGAAAGCCATCAGGAAGTTTTTGTGTCAGGTGCATATTACATTCCAGGCAAGCTAGCTTACATTGAGGAGAATCGACTGAGTTTTCAGATGTCGAATCGCAATTGTAAGATCATATTCATGAAAATGAAGGGTTTTCGAGGAGACTCTTACAACAGTGTACACAATCATGTTGCATATATGCACTGCCACATATCACTGTATATGCTCGTATACAAACATTCTCAAGAGTGGAGATATCCAGAGGGCCCAATTAGCCAGAGACATGGGGAGCGCCAGATAGAAGAAGCGCACTGTGACAGACTGTGCTCTTTGTCAACTGCCAGCCTCCATGTTTGACTACAGGCCGCCTGTCTGCTTCTGCGTGGCATTCATAACAACTCATGTGACATAGTGTAGACGCGCAGATGTGCACACGCATGCATGCACGCGCATACACACAAGGCCACCCAGAGTTGACATGGCTGTGCTATAATTAGCCAACTGCCAGTAATGAAGGCCTGACACGCTAACATCTTAGGAGTGATGGTCTTCACAGGCAGCATGTTTGACACTGTTTGACTCTCCTGCCCACGCATTTGTTCATTCACTTACACATGACACTCATAGTATCACAGACTTTGCACTGAAATTTAAATTAATGATATGTAGGTGGTCATATTAATACACCACAATAATCCAGTTCAGAACCCTTTATGGGGGACCGTGACGTCGCCCGGTATGGCGCAACCGGGGCCCCACCCTGGAGCCAGGCCCGGGGTTGGGGCTCGCATGCGAGCGTCTGGTGGCCGGGTCTTTCCCCACGGGGCCTGGCTGGGCTCAGCCCGAAGGAGCGACGTGGGGCCGACCTCCCGTGGGCACACCACCTGCGGGAGGAACCGTAAGGGGCCGGTGCAAAGTGGATTGGGTGGCAGTTGAAGGCGGAGGCCTCGACGACCCAATCCCCGGACACGGAATCTGGCGCTAGGGACATGGAATGTCACCTCGCTGGATGGGGAAGGAGCCTGAGCTTGTGCGGGAGGTTGAGAGATACCGCCTAGAGATAGTCGGGCTCACGTCCACGCACAGCTTGGGCTCTGGAACCCAAATCCTCGTGAGAGGCTGGACTCTCCACTACTCTGGAGTTGCCTGCGGCGAGAGGCGGCGGGCTGGTGTGGACTTGCTCATAGCCCCCCATGTCTTGGAGTTCACCCCGGTGAACGAGAGGGTCGCTTCCCTGCGCCTTCGGGTCGGGGATAGGTCTCTCACTGTTGTTTCTGTTTACGGGCCAAATGGCAGTGCAGAGTACCCGGCCTTCTTGGAGTCTCTGGGAGGGGTGCTGGAAAGTGCTCCGACCGGGGACTCCGTCGTTCTACTGGGGGACTTCAACGCTCACGTGGGCAGCGACAGTGACACCTGGAGGGGCGTGATTGGGAGGAACGGCCCCCCGGATCTGAACCCGAGTGGTGTTCTGTTATTGGACTTCTGTGCTAGCAACAGTTTGTCCATAACAAACACCATGTTCAAGCATAAGGGTGTCCATCAGTGCACGTGGCACCAGGACACCCTAGGTCGGAGATCGATGATCGACTTTGTAGTTGTTTCATCTGACCTCCGGCCGTATGTCTTGGACACTCGGGTGAAGAGAGGGGCGGAGCTGTCAACTGATCACCACCTGGTGGTGAGTTGGATCCGATGGCGGGGGAGAAAGCTCCCTTAGAGATAAGGTGAGGAGCTCGGTCACTCGGGAGGAGCTCAAAGTAGAGCTGCTGCTCCTCCACATTGAGAGGAGCCAGCTGAGGTGGCTTGGGCATCTGTTTCAGATGCCTCCTGGACGCCTCCCTAGGGAGGTGTTTCGGGCATGTCCCACCGGGAGGAGACCCCGGGGAAGACCTAGGACACGCTGGAGGGACTATGTCTCTCGGCTGGCCTTGGAACGCCTCGGTATCGCCCCGGAAGAGCTGGAGGAAGTGTCTGGGGAGAGGGAAGTCTGGGCGTCTCTGCTTAGACTGCTGCCCCGCGACCTGGCCCCGGATAAGCGGTAGAAGATGGATGGATGGATGGAATAATCCAGTTTGTAATATACAGTAATGTCCCTGTTAATGCTTGTCTTCTTTCATTGCTACTATAGAATCAATGACAAACAATTTAACAAAGAATTTCAACTAAAGCAAATGGTGAGGTTTAGTCAAGTGTGGTTCGTCTAGTCATTCACATTCCCCTCTTCGGCCTTGCTACATGAGGCCACACAACTTCCTGACTAGTAATGAGCACACAGATTAGATGTAAAATGTCCAAATCCTTTCCACGTTACCTTGCTGCTGCTGAGAAAATAATGATGTATTAGCATTATTTTTGTTATTTTTTTCTGAAACTACTCCCTGACTGTGTTTTATGGTAGCTGCGTTGAGCACTGATGATGGAGTGAGTATACAAACATGGTGCTGCCTACAAAATGATATCCCACCAAAAAAAGGACAGATAGAAGAGGTTATCTTGCATCATTGTAGACCTTTATGCATTGCATATTTGATTGCAAATGTATCTCCCATAATGACTATTTATGTTGTTGTCAGTTGTGATATATTAGAATATTTTGTCCCTGTACTTCATGTGTGTGTTGAATCTCCAAAAACAATCTTAAGGAGAAGTTGGTAGTTTAGAGTGGTGAGTAAAAAACTAATTTCCAGGAAGGATGTTAGCTGAATTTACCCCTAAAGATTTTGTTGATGAGTGTAGATGAATGTAGTGTGTCAGATGTGTCAGAAGTGTAGAAACCTTTAAACACACAATAGACTCTGCATGTCCTCAGGATGTCAGGAAAACCTAAATTTTTCCTGACTTTTTGTTCTCATACACACAACACATTTCAGGAGAATGTCCACAGAGCAATGTTCATTCCAGAGAGTGTGTGGGAGCAGCGTGTGTAGTGAATGTGATAATGAAGTGTATTTGCAGCCATTAAAAACATATTGCCAGAAAATAATGTACAGGCTGTAGATAGTATGATAATATTTTATACAAGCACCCCCTATAAATTAAAGTCAAGGGACATGCATGTATGAAAGGGGCTTTAAAATTACTAAAAGGGGTGTGGAACAAAAGAGTGGTAAACATGAGAACCCTACCTCTTAACTTATAGCACTTCTGCTCCAGTTTGGTGTCAGATCCACAACACACCTGACTAGTGGAGTCTAAGCTTTGACAGTTCAGATGCATTTTAGGGCAAAAGTAGTAACCATTGGGGCATAATTTTATTGTTGATCCACTGTAACTTGTGGATCTGGTAGGAAAAAAAAAAGAATTGGAAGTGTGATGGTACTATTTCCTTACGCTACTGATTAGACTGAAAGTAGATATAGTTATGACTCGTCCACATCACAGCCTCACTCTTATGTTTTTGCCTCATAAGACCGGTGCATGAACTCATTCAAGAACATAGAAAGGTAGTTCGTCGGGGCAAAGGCACCTGTTCTAGTTTTCCACTGAAAACACACATACACACGTGTGTTTGGACGCACACAATAAACACACACATACACCTTCACACACCCTCTCTTTAAATCTCAGAGGAGCTGCCTGTGTACTCTATATTTATTATCCAGGGTGGCACTGTTGATAGATGAGATACCTACTCAATTACAAGGGCACAACATTGCCTTTCCAAGCTGATAGGGTGAAAAACTGGCTCCTTTCTTCTTCCCATTGTTTTTTTTTATACCTCCATCCAGAAAGGTGATATACAGCAATGTCAGGGGAATACATCTCTCTGACACTTAGAAAGACCCCACCTTTTAAAATCCTCATCACCATTCCAAAGTATGAATGGGTCAACGCAGACAAGTGGGGAGTTCTTGGTATTCATCACATAGGGATTGGTAGCTGCCTTGTACCGAGTCAATGCATACAGTATGAACAATCATGGCACACACATACACACACAGCATGGACAGAGTACAGCTGCAGCCAGGGGGGCTACAGCGGCATTAATCTCTATTCAACAAAGATTTGTGAAGCAGAGAGATGGAGAGGAGGCCGCTGATGCCGGCTGTTTCAAGGCGGACATCTTGGAAGCATGATGTTGAGCTATGTTCCTGCAGCGGGCCAGGGGGGTGGCATCGACATATAAAATGGTTGTAAATTTGCATTAGGTTCAATCCATCATCATAGGCTAGTTGAGAGGCTGAGTGGGAAGGCAGTGGAGAGGGAGCAATAGAGAAACGCTGAGGAGATATCAGTGGGTTGTTAAAGAGGTGGCACGACAGTGTGCAGGTCGCAGGCTGACCCTACCCTCCTTTAACAGATTCATATTTAAGTGACTGTGAATGTAACAAATAATTTGTCAAACCATGCACAGCTGAACTAGCTCTGAACCCAGTTTCCGCTGTCTACCATTCCCATGTTTAGTCAATTTCTTTAAAGCTCCATGGGAAATTCATTCATTGTATTCATGTATTGGGTTCAAAAAATCACTATACCATCTGACCCAATGCTTGAACTAGGTAGTAGACATTTGTACATACACACATAATCAATAACTGGTAATCAATAAACAGTAATTAACACACATAAATTGAATCTACTGGTTGTGTAATCTGTGTTAAATGGTGCCCTGGATGAGTGAGGTAATAAATGTTTGAAATTATTTTACTATCTGTGGCTTGTTTTATGTAAGATTCTGTCACTTTTACTTGGCATCAAGTATGTGAGTAAGTAAATACTGGTAATCTGTTTTCTGATCGACCTTTCTAAATCTAGACACACTTGATTACCATTGGATCTGAAGCCAGACTTATAGAAAAGAGCTCAACTGCCATTTAAACTTTGTATCCATTGAAGAGGGCGTAGAGAAATTAGAAATGAGGTTATAATGCAACTTTTTGCATCCTTGTAGAACCAGACTCCTGGAGAGTACTGTGCTCATTGATATGGAGGACTTTAGATGAGAGCACATGCAACTGATTTTCCATCATTTATTGTGCAGTTCTGAATAAACCTGCTGTCACATCAGTCAAGCAGATTAACATGAGTCATTTTAGAATGAGATAAAGTCACATAGTAGACATCTGATTTTTCAATTGATGTCCATTTAGTAAAATAAATACATTTTGTCTTTCTCCAAAATGCAGACAAAGCTGATTTTTTTGTGTTTGGAAGCGGAGCAAGAAGCATCTGTGCAGAAAGGCAAGGCAATAAGGCTGTGTTAGTTGTGCATTCAGTACAGTGTAACCTTAGCTGTGCTGTTCCATCAGAGCTGTGATCTGGTGAAGTATGTCCCTTATCTATCCCTGTCAGTGGGAACATTACTCACTCACCAACTTTGGTGTGGGTAGGTGGGAGGGCGTTTGTCAGGCCAAATTGGTGATCAATCACTACGTCAACTAAACCCCCTCCTCATGTCACGCTGATTGCATGCACAACAATAGAATTGAGGAGAAGGCAAATAACAAAAGATGGAAATATCCCAAATATAAAATAGGAAAAAAAGTGAAATGTCACTTGGTTGTAACTGATGATGTTTGCATATTTGATTCATTTAAAAGGTAGATAGCGGAAAGAAGGGATCTGAGTACAGCAGAGAGAAGCAGATGAGGGGAAATGGAGGAAAAGGCCTTAAGCAATGACTTCAGAGGGCATAGCAGAAAAGAAAAAAAAGTGTTCATTCATCATTATTGTCATGGGCTTTGGCAAATGATAACAATTTGTCTTCATCCCTATTTTTAGACAATGAGCCACAATAGCCATTTTGGCCAGATGGGAAAGAGGGCCTGTGTGAGCAATATGCTACATTTTGCTTGATGTCCTTTATATGGAATTTCTTAATTAGGACTCTTTGCCACTGGTGTCTGTTTCTGGACTATTATTTCCACATGCATGTAGTTCAATGACACATTTAGATGTATGGATCTATATGTAGGGCATGTAGCCACACATTTCTTTGGCTCGATATTGATTGATCTCTGGCCATTTAAGAATGTATAATAATGTTTCCCATTAATATTTTTTAGTTGCAGATAATTTGCATGTAATGACCATAGTATATGATGTATCATGAAATTGACAAATGTACATGAAAATGACAAAAAAACAAGCAGAATCCTATGAAAACCTACAGTAATTATGTCCCATGGGCGGACTGATTTCCCAAAGCATATAGTATACCTATAAACAAACAGCAATGAAAGACAGAAAGAAAATGTTGACATGGGAGAATGAGGCATTATTAAAAGTCACAAGGCGTGCTGTGTGATTGTGCGCTTGTGTGTTACATGAAGCTCTGATGTGTCGGGCCAATACGGAGGTCATGCTGTGATCTAAGAAGCATGAAGATAAATAGGCACAGAGCAGGGCATATGGAGGGGTTTTAATTGACACCTAACGTGCACGGTGACCCCTTGACTCGCAGGTTACCACAGGACCACGGTGCGCACTCTGCATTTTGTGAGTTGGTTATAGACTATTAACTACTTTCACTCATAGCATATTCTATTAGGTTATTAAAGATTGAAATCCTGTTCAGTTTTGAACACAAATCCAATTATTTTGTTGTTCCCCACATGTGAACAATTTGAACAACATACTGTAAACATACTGAAATCACATCTATGGCACAGTGTGTTCAGAATCCCTTGCCTTCACAGAAATTTTCTCTCAAGAAACTATAAATCTTGTTAGACTAACCATATCAGTTTATTCAGGATTTATGTGATGCTTTGATTCTTTGGTTCTGTTGTACATGTCAGTTTCTTCTGCATCTATTAGTAATGCCACCTGGAAATCCACAAATAAACACAGAAAACACACTTATTCTTTTTTATAGGAAGAAAGAGAGTGACACTTACTGTATAGTAATGAAACAGATTCAGCTGTAATTCTTCACAGATTAGTCCAAACAATCTTACTGAACAATCCAAATGAATGCTACTTTGAAGTTTGTCTTAAACTATTGTCAGTGTGATGGTTAAAAAAAGACAGACCAACTAAATCTGCAAAAGTGGAGTGCAATAATGTGAAATATATTTTGACACAACCATGGGAGGTACAGTAGAGCATCATTTGGTTAAAAGTATTTAAAGCAACCCTGCGTACCGTTTAGCCAGCAGAGGGCGCAGATTCCTCTCTATGCAACTGCACCAGCCGCAGCAGCCATGTTAGTTTACCACTAGAGACATTTAAGACAAAAAGAACATGTCTTATGAAGCAATAGGATCATTTTATTGTATTTTGTATGTGTGTCAGTGTAATGGCCTGTTTTCTTTGTTAGATGTATAGTGTTGTAGAGTGCATCACTCATGTAATCGCTTGCAATAGGCCTCTGGGCCTAAGACAGGAAAGTTATATTGGAGTTATCTGTTGAGTCAGTGAGATGGGCATGATTCCACCGATCTCATGTCTAACAACCGTCAAAATGTTGAGAATATATACTTTTGGGTTAAAAGTTAAACGGTGCTATTATAAGCATTCATTGTGCAAAAACCTATAAATGATTGTGTCCACAAAGCCAGCATGTTGCATGTTTTGTATTAATTATTTCATGTACTCTGGTCTGTCCAAACAGTAAAATAAAAGTACATATACACTTCCAATCTCTGTACAAACAATTTGAACAACCAAAGACAAATTAAAGATCTAGGCCTGTGGTTCTCTAACCATGGTACGAGTACCGCTGGTGGTACTCTGGCTCATTTCAGAGGTAGTCTCATATTAGTCTTTTATTATATTATCATACATATTTATTCATTATTTACTGTACTATGTGACTAGACTAGACTCAGGTGGGACTAGGTGGGAAAGGTTTTGAGCCACTGATCTTATATATCTAAATTGTGGCTGCAGTCAATTAAAAAAATATATAATAATATGGCTGCAAAAAATAAGTAAGGTAATTATGATATAATTAAATAGAAAACTTGTGTTGTATGTTAAAACAGACAAGAGATAAATCCTAACCAAAATTTATTATCTTGTTAAGCAAAGTTACTCTAAATGATTTTGTTGTGCTAATGTAGATAAATTGTACTTTTGAGTAGGACATACGCAAACTAAAATACCTTCTTTTCAATCTCAATCCAAAAGTTATTTTATTGGAGCTTCTTATTCATTCGGCTTGTCTGAAATTTGTTAATTACTCCAATTTGACAGCAGTGACAGTTGGGCATTAGCGAGTGTCTTTCCATCTGTGTTGACGCGGAGCATATGGTGACAACAAAAGAGAAACCTTGGTTGACAAAAGTTATTGTAACAAAGTTAATACCCTTGCACTCGTCATGCGTTATTAACCATGAGCTGTGTTTTTAGTTGCATTTCGGTGCTTCACTGTAAACACTCCAAGATACCATCATTACAATGGAAGGGATATTACAGTTTATTACAATCTTTTCCAAATGAATGAATGTCATCAGTTTCCTTGTGTCTTGAATGAACAGATTAAAACATGAAAAAAAAAAAATAGGACATGTACGAACAAACATGCAACATCTACAGTAATGCATAAATAGGCATATCTAAATGTATGCCTCAGCCAACAACAAACAACTTTGTAAAGTATAGTTTACCCTGTGTACATTGCAATAGCGTTTGTCACTGAGTTAGAAAGACGTGTCCGAGGCACCTGAGTGGATGAGAGAGATGTATCCGTAAGATCACCGTAACATTTAAAGATTTAATTCTCATGTTGAAATTTTGCAAAAGCATGTATATATGGTTTTGCAAAAAAAAAAAAATAAATAAATAAAAAGGGAAAAAAGAAAAAATATAGAAAATCAAATACATAACTAAAAAAAAATACATACTGGACTTTTTTTTTGATTAAGAAGAGTAACATGAGCATGCACATAAAGTGCAATGGAAACAAAACCCTGCATTTGTCAAATTTAAAACAGATATAACAACAGTAAATGGAAATAAACAGCAGTTTAAAACACTGGTACTTTCTGTCAATATTACTTCAAGCGGAAACACAAGGTTCTCTCTGAGGTATGGGCATCATTGAAGATAATGCAAATCCTATCAATTCCCCACACAGACCTCTACTCTATATATCTTAATGCTTCTGCAAAATCTATTAAAAACCTAAATCTCTGACGTCACTCAGAGTTAATTTGCTTCTTGGCTCATAATCAAATTGCAGTTCCTTTATTTTACATCTTCCTTTTTCACTTTAAATGTTTGTAACATCAACACAACATAAGTATATTCAAACAATGCAATTACATTCTGATTTAACTTAGATTGGTTGGAAATCACACTGCATTTGTTTCTTCATTAGCCAATAATATGGTCTGCTTCTAAATTATGATAATCTTCTAAGATGGAATAATAATAATAATAAAAAATAATAACAAAAATAATAATAATAAGGAAATAATATAAAAGATAATATAAAAGAACCAAGTGCAGATGTCTCATGAACATGAATGTTGTCCATGACAAAAGAAAATGTCAACCAGTTTTGTTAATACACAACAATAAAGCTATACTGGCACTTTGGTACTTTGTATAATCTCTATAAGAATTAATAGCTCATGTTAGAATAGAAGCACCAAGGCCAATTGTTCCCCAGCGAACACAAATCCATCGTGCGTACATGCTCTGAGAGTGACATATCCTCTGCATCCCACCTCTCGCTCCTCCACTCTCTGTCTCTGTCCATTTCTCTCTCCTCCAACATTATCCTATCGGCTGTATCGCTCCTACGAGTAATTTATAACACCTCCACTGTAGTCTCCCATTCCAGCGATATACCAAGGGCTCTTAAGAAGCTATTGATTTTTATTTGATTAAATGTCTTGCTGGTTTGCTGCAAATTAGCAAGAGTTTAATCAAATCACAATCGATACCTACTTAGTAACCCCCCGCACACACCTCATGCAAAGCAAGGTAAAATACACACGTGAATAATAGGGACGAAGGACTTGGGCTGAAATGACTGTGACGGCATGGATTTAAGATGGTATTAGTTACATTAGTGTGTACAGTTTATGCAGTGTTTGGGTTTCAAATGAAAGCACTTTATATTTTATCTATAAACCTCTTTAATGGGCTGTTAGTGTTAAGTAAAGTCATAATAAATGCCACATTAAAATATTTAAGGAATAAAAAAAAATTAAACATGCCATAACATGAGTAGAGTTGTCAAATTTATCCAAGTCGTCAAATATATGTGCCCAAATGTTCCGGCTTAGTTACTGCAAAATAAAGCTTCTTTTATGCTCCTTTCTGTGATATTGGTGAGAAGTCTTCCATTAGTATCCTACCCCATTTATGCTCCACCATCGACAAGCCAGTCCCTTGTGCTAATGTGTTCTAGCGTTCTGTAAAAAAAAGCTGGCCTTTAGGGTAACATTTAACCAACGTAGCAAAAGCAATAGAGCAGAAAAGGCACTAGTTGAAAATAATTTGGATAAATACATGCATATTAACTATACAGGACTTTTTGATGCTACTCAACACTAAATACTGTACATCATTGGATACCCAAAACAAGAAAGCTGTCTCATTTATGGTCCAGCCCTCTCGAGTCATCTCACTTTTGTTGCGCCCTCAAGCATGAGGCAAGATGCAAGAAAGACAGGAATGAAAAGTAGGCATAAAAGGAGCTTATGTATATTGAACAAAAAGAGACATTTGGAAGCATGGCAGTCACAAGCCTATAGCTAGTGATGCTAAAAGGCAGTAGTCTTCAATATAATCCTTCCTAAGATGAAAACATATTGAAGCCACATGGAGATAAAAATACATTTAGTCAGTTTTATATTGTTTTATCAAGGACTATTCACAGATAAACCAGAAAACTTAGACCAAAATGTATTTACAAAACATTGACTTAGTAGATTGTCTCACTGTAAGACTTTTGACCTGCAAATCACACTCCTGCACAAAGTTGGTAATCATCAATTGATTAATAAACTTTTTTTTCTGTATAATGTTGATTACAGATACAAAAGCAAAGCTTAGCTCATTACTAAATAGCACATTACTTACATAGCAAACATTATTATTATGGGTATAATATGCTTTATATAGACAAAAAGGCATACGATTTTATAAAAAAAACTTAGAAACTTTGAAGTGCCCCTACACCCACAACCTTGCCCTACTATGAAAAACCCCTCTATGACATCAATCATTTTTATTGGCCATCTGTGAGAAGGCCTTTTCAAAACAGTGAAGTATCACTTTCGACATAACTACCAAAATAGTACAGGCTCAGAGGCAGTGACTGATGCTTTAGTGTGAACTGATATATGCCATTGCACTCCACAAAAGCCATGTGGGTGTATCATTTCACTTTGGCAAACAGAACTATTGTGAGCTTTATTATACATTAACCTTACATTTCAATAGAGCACTTGTCTCTCCATAAACTGTTTTGACAAGCATTTTCCACCACTTTGCATTTTGAAATATTGAAAATGGAAAGCTTCAGCTGATCTGCTTACACTGTGGTTTCAGGTCAGGCTTTCGGGATTGGCAGTGGTTAGCCACATAGGTAAAGCTCTAACCTATACAGTAAAATCTATACAGGGCTGGTTATCACTGACACTCACTGTCAGAGCTAAGAGCAGGTGTGGGTCTGTTTTAGGCACCCTTCAAACCTGTCATTTAAATCCAGACATAGTATAGTATAAATGGGCTAAATACATCCTGAGAGATTGTATCTAAGGACGCACTTGGAGGTGGCATGGGTCAAATGTAACCAGATGTGTTTGATGATGATAGCAGGAAATTTTCTGGTATGTTTTGTAAATTTAGCTTTGCTATTTTATGGAGCATCACTCTGTTGCATTTAACCTCTTAATGACATATGAATATCAACTCACTGGAGCGGTGGTCACATGTGGGCGGCAGTAGCTCAGTGGGTAGAGCAGTCGTCCTTCAACCGGAAGGTAGGTGGTTCGATTCCCACTCTCCCCAAAGTTCATACTGTCGTTGTGTCCTTGGGCAAGACGCTTAACCCACCTTGCCTCCAGTGGCTGTAACACTGGTAATTACATTAGAACAATGTAAGTCGCTTTGGATAAAAGCGTCAGCTAAATGAATAAATGTAAATGTATGTGTGTAGATAAACAGAAGACAGATTAAAGTCAGTAATTTGTAAAGCAATTGTCTAGGTAAGTATACTTTTTTGTTTTTGTCTTTTTTTCATTCTTTTCCATCATTGGTAAACCCGTTCATAAACCCATCTTCATCTCTTATTGCCAGTAAACACAATTTATCATAATCCCTGAGAATTCAAGAAAAGCTGTCCTCAAAGTAATGAAGGTTCGATGTAATTAATTAAATCTGCATTGCCCATTCCAATCCACCTAAAAAGAAATGAAGAATATTGATATTACAATCGACACATATTATAATGTGTATGAGATTTGATTTCAGCCCTTGTTTTTGTATAATTATAGTGCAATCATGTGATATAATATGCATTTGTCACTTGGCTCATGCTTGACATTATTTGTAGGCCTGGTTGTAATTATCTGAGATTGTGGGGTCTCCAAGAACAAAGTATGATAGTTCCGAAAACACAGTTGAGTTTGGTCAAAGACAAATGTTTATAGCCATTTACAATTTACTCAAATTTGATTTGCAACACATATTTGAAAGGCATATCCACCATTGTCGGATTCTAATATACAGTATAGTTCTTGATATCCATTAACCAATCTTAAGTCCTTGGGTCATTTTCAAAGTCTGCCATCATCATTGAAGCAGTAAAAGAACATTTCAACATAGATTATATTTTGCTAATAATGACTCCACTCTGCCCTTGTAATTGTTCTCATAGGTTTAATTAATTAATTAATTAATTTGATTGGGACAGTGCATGTTAATGAACATACATGAGACACAACCACATGAATGTAAACATGCCAGATTGTAGCCGTAGGCTAATTTCCATCCATTGTCCGAACATTCTCACACCATTCACCAGAGCAACAATCACACATATTCATACACCAGTGCTGTGTCACTCTACCACTGAGCTACTGCGCAGGTTGGTACTAAATTTGGTCTATGTACATGTTTGGTCATGACTTGGTCACTGTTAAGCCCTTTTCATACATGCACTATCCTTCAGATGCTCTCCTGACTTCATTTTTGATTTGTTGCATTTGTGAATGGATTTCCTGACGCCGACCTCCGGGTGGGCCTCATGTATAAACAAAGTCCACAGATCATCAGGAGGGACACCTAGAGGCCTGCATCTGTTGATGCGTTTGTTGGGTAACTTTTATTTCAGTTACTTCAAAGCACTTAGATTAGATTCAACTTTATTGTCATTACACAAGTACACAAGTACTTCAAAGATTTGCTGGGGATTTGTTGGAATACATGTAGAATGGATATTACGTCACCTGCCTTCACTGTAAAGGAGTGGCCTGTCAGCTTTGTGTTCTTAACACAGAAATTTCTAGCTCAAGCTTGTGGGCTCTTCCCAACTCACGGGCCTTCTATGAACATGTGCTGCAAGTATAAACACATTTAAGGAGAAAACACAGGTGTGATTCAAAGACCCTCCAAGATTTATTGTAAAGGCCTTATCTTACACTTTCTGTTTTGTATTTTAATACATTTGAATATAGAAATAATAAGCAAAACAATGTCTTATACTGACATCTAACAAATGCTTTCAAACTTGAACTGTTAAACATCAAATCTGCAAAACAAAAAATAAGTCATAAAATAAATTGAAGCTTTTCTTGTTATATTTCCTTCTATCATTTCTTGCCTTCTTCGCCAACAGAAAAAAGACATCCTCAATTTGTGTCAAGTGCTGTTTTAAGACCTTGGGATTAAAGCTATAAAATGGCGTCTGTCAGGGCCTTTCACGCCCTGGGGCCCCCCGCTAACATCTGAGAGCCAACATGTCGTTGTTCTGTATCATCTCCCATCACATTATGTCAGCGCTGAGGAGACAGCCCGATGAGACAGGCAGCCGTCACAAGAGCTGACAGGTCTGATTCACGTCAAGTGCGCTTCATCCGTGGCCTGGGTCGATTGGAGCTGACTCAACTCATCTCTCCGACAAAAGTGGATATCTATCCCGATGTGCATCACACAAGTGCTGTTGGAGAATGAGAGAATGATGCTTGGCAGTTTATGATGAAGATGGGCTGATATTCAAAAGTCTATATCCTTAAACGGATATAAGATGGGAAATGGGAGTGAAAAAGTGAAGATGGGCATCTGCAAATCTAATCCAACGTGTTGGATTGAAGGAAATAAAGGTTATGGCCAATCTGAATAAAACCTGTCAATGCTCCCAGGGTCCATGAGAACTGCACAGGGCAAGCAGTGCAGTGGAAGAATGTGCTCTGTCTTACATAATCATACCTTTAATATAACAATGCACATTATTAACTATGAATTTGGGCTTAATAACTGTATTAGGGTAGAATAAATGTGAAACAAGTGTCATCCATTAGTCTAATAAATGACTTTTCAGTTGCCACCCCAAATGCAATTTGCTATCATGTTATTTCATAATTTCTGTCTGTTGCTGCTTAGGCAGGGGCAGAATGATGCTACAGACAGGACATAAAAGCTGACTCTTCAGTCACATCCTCACACGGACTTTACATTGGACCCAGAAAGTTATGTCCAGGAACCAATGTGTTTTTAGGTCTGAATATTGAAATTCCTTGTTAGAGGTTTGCATTTTGACTGATAGATAACAGTAGTATGTCTCCACCGAGAAGGAGAATATATCTATTTTTTTTTTATATCAACCATCAACATAATAATAATTATAAACTGCACAATTGTCTTTTTGGATTCTCCTCATATGTTTTCATTTTAAACCATATAAATCACAAGATGTAACTCTGGTTTCTAGTCATACTTAGAAATCATCAGGAAATCATCAGCCAATCAGATTTGTGAGGTATTAA
The DNA here is from genome assembly GCA_024416835.2 of Perccottus glenii. Lineage (NCBI taxonomy): Eukaryota > Metazoa > Chordata > Actinopteri > Gobiiformes > Odontobutidae > Perccottus > Perccottus glenii. Next base: position 6,686,627 of record CM044548.2, read on the forward strand.
ACTGCAGCAAAGAGAGCTTGCGAGTGGGAGACTGACAGACGACAATAGCCCCTGTAGCAGCTGTCACCGCATCCCTTCCTCTTGTCGTTTCCCCCTTCGCTCCTATCTCCTTTCTTTTTACTACGTCTGTCTGCTCGCCTGCCTCTCCTTATCACTCAAGGGTCTGCTAATTCACCAGCAAGGTTGCACTGATAAGCCTCTCTTCCAGGCCCCAGTGTCTTCCAACGTGTGTCTGTCTGGATGTGAGGCTGACATGGGGACCCAAGGGTGACAGTCCAGCTTGGCCTTGAATTAAGGAGCATTAGAGATACACTGATAAAGTGACACTGTCAGTGGCAAGTGAAGGGAAGAGGGTAGGAGAGGGCTGGGAAAGTGAAGGACAGCCTTGTTTAGAAAAAATAAATGAAAGGGCACACTGTACTGAACTGATGAAGCATATTTGTAAGCATCCCAGTCTAAGAAGAATTTGTTTGGTATTTCAGCTGCCTACAAATCACCAGAGCAATGATGATGGTTGTGACACATGGTTGTTGTGACACGCACAAATGTAAGACATTTGAAAATACTGGCAGTAAAAAAAAATCTGATTTGATGAGTAATAGACACAACTGATATTGACAGTGCACCATTTGTCATCAGCTGAATGGTATATCCGAGCAGAAAACTTTCTACTGCCCTTGGGGAAACTGTGTCTGTTTGCGCTTCTGGTCTTATACAAAGAGTGGCTCAGGTCTTAGAGCACTTCATACTGTTGTTGTTTCTTTGAGCAAGACACTTAACCCACCTTGCCTCCAGTGACACAGCTCTGGTGTGAGAATGTGGGATGCAAATTAGCCTAAGTCTACAATCCGGCATGTTTACATTCATGTGGCTGTGTCTCATGTATGTTCATAAACATACACTGTCCGAGAAAAAAAAAAAAGTTTTAAATAGTATTAGTTAGAAAACCACAAATAGGTCTAAAATGCTTTATTTACATTTAAAATATGGACTCCCCATTGTTTTGTGGTCTTTATTTGGATGAGTTAATTCAGTCTATGGTGCTGTTCCTTGTGCAGACGAGTTTAGATAACATGTTAACACATATCCAGCTTGACATTGTGTTTGGTTTGGCTTATTCTCATTCCACCTGTTTCACAGCTCCATGGACAAACACAGGGTTAACTGAACAAGACACATTCAGTTTTATGCAACACATTTACACAGTTACCAATATCCGGGGTCCAAGTGCCATAGTGGTTGTAGTATTATAGCAATTTCTTTTCAGTAGTTTCACAAACCAGCATTATTATGAAAGCAAATAATATGATGCAAAGGAAAGCCAATATTTCGGCACACAAACAAATGTGAGGTGCGCTGGTTTACAAAACTGGGGAAATCTGGTATTTATGCACTCATTTCATTTATTTGAGCAATGTATCAGATAAATGCGTGTGAACTAATAATTACACAACTTATTTGAAAATAATTATCTGTTTTATTGCTATATAGAAAGCATGCTGGAAAATAAATGTCCATACAAGTCAACTTTTAATATACAATGTGAGTGAGTTTGCTAGCAGAGTCTGCAAGTGTCTGTATGTGCCTGGAAGCATGTCTGTGTTGTGACAACAGCCTGAGGCATATTGTGTGCATTGTCTTAGAAGTGCTGTGTGTAGGTGTCTGTGTGGGGTTGTGCATGTGTGTGTGCGTGTGTGTGAGATGTAAGAGACTTCTCAGGAATAACACAAGCTCTTTTCTGCTCTGTTTCCTTTCTGTTTCCATCGTTTAGCCAGAGTAAGAAGATCTGTCTCAAGGTCGCTGCCCTCTGTTACCCAGCAGCTTCCGAATACAATAACAGGTCCATCTTGTTCTGGAAGTCGCATAAAATATAGAAGATGTGCTGCAATATAAATACTAATAAAAAGGTGGAAATGGCATAAATATCACTGGACATTTGAGTAATTCTAAGCATTCTGTTGCAATACTTTTTACATTTTTACATTGATTCCTCTAATGAAACCAATCATAAGTCTCCTTGCTTTTTCTAAAAGCATGAGTAATATTTGCCTTAAATATATTAGAAACCAGATACAGTTACATTTTACATTTATTCATTTAGCTGACGCTAGTAATGGGCGATATGAACGATATGCGATATAAATGATAAAAAATTGGCATACGATAGAGATTTTAATTCTATTGCACTACCGCGATAATACATGTTGATGACGCAATTTCCCCGCAAAATTTACAGCCACGAGCTGCAGCTTGAAACATGGCTGAAAGCGAAACGGAGGAGCTGGTGAAAAGACGCAACATCCATTATTTGGACGTAATTGATTTAAGCCGTCTGACGTGCAGCAGCAAATTATACTCTGTAGAGTGTGTGGGCAACAGTTCCGGCTAAGAGAGGTAACACTGTTGTACTACCTCAAAGCGAAACATGTTAATGAATACCAGCTTTGCCAGCTCCGTGAAGTCTTCACCGAGCTGGCAAGCTGGTATTCAGTAACATGTTTCGTTTTGAGGTAGTACAACAGATTAGTCGTGTTACCTCTCCGTGAAGTCTCCGTGAAGACTTCACGGAGCTAGCATAGCCAGGCAATGCAGCCAAAGAGCGAGCGGAGCGAGCGAGAGAGAGAGAGAGCGGAGCGAAGCGGGAGCGAGCGAAGCGAGCGAGCGAGAGAGAGAGAGAAGCGCGAGCGAGCACGCGAGAGAGATTATAGATTAAATTAACATATAAAATCTTACACGCTTTGTCAACAGAAAAAGTGTGAAAGATCCCAATTGACCGTGCTGTTGCTTTATGCAAGAAGATTGTGAGTTCCTTTTCAGGAATACAGGAATAACATTAAAAAATACATTTAGCAGTTTGGCTTTCCTTAGGATCTATGTAACCTGTTCTGAAATGATTCTATTATAATTTATATATCGCAATATATATCGTTATCGCAAGAGGCTGCAATGTATATCGCAATATGGATTTTTGGCCATATCGCCCATCCCTAGCTGACGCTTTTATCCAAAGCGACTTACATTGTTCTAATGTAATGACCAGTGTTATTACATTACATTATTACATTAGAACAATGGCGGCAAGGTGGGTTAAGTGTCTTGCCCAAGGACACAACGACAGTATGAACTGTGAGTTCTGGGAGAGTGGGAATCGAACCGCCTAACTTCGGGTTGAAAGACGACCACTCTACCCACTGAGCTACTGCCGCCCCAGTTATCAACTAAACACAAATTTTAAAGCTTGGCAAAAAAAGACTGTCTTCTTCATACCACAGTTACCAGTCACCATAAGCAGCACTCAAAAGAACAGTTTATCTCAGTCGAGACAGAAAAAGACTGTGCTGTATGTGCTGACACCTCCAATAAGTATATTCTATAAATATACTGTAGTATAAATGTGAAAAGGTTGCTGGCAGAAAAGAGCACAAGAGCTGACTCAGAATAAATAAAGGTTAAAAAGTGAATCCAGTGTAGCATATCCATCACCATTCAAACAAAAAGTACTTCATTTTGACACAGACAAGATGTTACACCCTGCATGGATGTACAGACTTCCTTCTACGTGCACAGGGCACCTTCATGCTTCTTCTCTGTCATAATTCACATTTTTGGATGTAGAACTCAGTTCAGCATTTTTATGCAAAGGTAACATTTGCCTTTATAATAGACTTTTTGCCATTTCCATTATTTTATTAGGAGACTAGGGCTTCTCTCATCATTGAGCAGATATATAGGTTAACGTCTATGTGGCATTTTAGCAAAAGGCCAGCTTGAGTAGCCCCCGGCTCCTGTATAAATAACTGATATCAAACTTCAAGACAGCAGAAATCACTGCAGGTGGAAGATACATGGATAGGGTTTTGATTGCAGCTACTGTGAGTGATTTGTAAAAATAACACAAGTGCAACTGCTGTGAGTTGCTAGAACAGAGCAGAAAGAGAGCGACAGTGAGAAGAGTAACACAAGTCTGCGAGGGCAGGAGTTCCAAATGGGGACTTCATGACAGTTTTTTGTGACATTGCAGTTGTTACCTTACAGGAAGTGACTGCCAGTTCCAATGTAGAACTCACTATTACCCAGATAAAATTGTAAGTAGCAGTATTGTTTACTTGAAATATAAAGTGGATTTGAAATAAAATTTAGAAAATGGAAAAACAAAAATGGGAAGTAGCTGTGAATACAATTAGTGTGATGTGAATGATTTAAATGGAAACATAAGGAAACATAAAGCTACAATTTTGTGTAAATAACTGTGCATAGATGAAAAATTTATGCATGCATGTCCAAAGACATGAATGCATAGATGGGCTTCAGTATGACGTGTCAAGGTGATTAACACTCACTTTCTATGGCACCTGTCTCCCAGAAGGTAGGATGTCCATTCTGTCCCTTAAGGTTGATTTTAAGGAAGAAGAAATCTATGACCATTTTAAACTTTAGGCATGCATCTAAAACAAATTATTTCTTGTAAACATAAACTCGCTTATTCTTAAACTGTTGAATTCACTAAGATATTGACCATTTCTGACTTCACCATCGAATCCCCAGATGCTTTGTGTCTGCTTAAAGTACCTTCTGTCAACACTTTTGATAAGTTTGTCTTTCTGTGTACATTCTTTATTAAAACTGGTGTTATTGCCAATCTTGTACTTGTTGTATCAAATCAGTTTGCTGCATATTCAATGATGAGTGTGCTACTGTCTCTATACCCTTTGACCTTTTAATATTTGCTTCTCCCATTTTCTTGTCATCCATGACTCTATGGGCCATTTCATCTAGATGCTTCTATTTTAGCTGTAAGTCCAATCCTATCTCATCCACTCACTGTTTACCTCTTCCTCCACCTTTAATGACGCTCGCTGGCTTTTTTAAGTCCTTGTACACTTGACAGTAATGTAACACAGTAATATCCAATGATGGGCCTCTCTCTGTTCACATTGATTATGAATAATACATACTTGCAGCCTTATAAACATAATACATTAGTTAAAAGAACTGTGATGTGTGTGTTTACTTGACACCTATGCGTGTGGAGATTAATTAAACATGAACATATGCACATTTCACCACTCTGACTGACACTAAAGGTAAAAATAAATAGGTTATCAATGAATAATTGACTGGACAATGGGAACATTCTTGTCACAGACGTTCATTGGAAAAGGAGGTGTCCACGAGTTGGTCTTGACGTGTATTGCAGATTAAGGTTGGAGTGGGGGCATTATGCAAAGTGCTAATAGGGTAAGCAGTGTTTTCCCGGGCAGAAAACTGAATAGATGACCCCCCCACACTACCTTATTCCTATCTGGGTGACAGGAAAAGCTTTGGGGAAGGCACTCCGCAGCTTGTACAATGAGGACTGGCACTTTGAATCAGCCTCAAATGCACTCAAGCATCTTGTCACAATTGCAAGGTTGAGTTCCGAGTCAGTGTGTGCTCCTACGCTCTGTGTCCACACATAAACTTCAACACAGTGCTTACAAACGCTCCCGCCTCTCACTCCAGCAGGGTGAGTTTATCCTTCAGCATTTGACCGTAGTAAAGAAGCTGCCAGTCATTTGCAGGGCACCTCGTAAATCCACAGGAAAAGGAAGTAAAAGGGGCCAATTACTTTTAGATCTCCGTCCTCTAATCAGCCTAGTGAGCCACATAAACTCTGACCTTCTAAGACCTCCATCCGTTTTACTAGGACTCCCTGAGTACACAGGAATAAATGAGTATTTAGGTGTCAATGTTTTTTTCTTTCTAAATTGGAATCTGCAGTTTGACAAATAATGTTTTGATTTATGATTTGCATATGAATAGTCACTAAACAAAGTAACCCCACAGGCCTCAAGTTAGTGTGTATGGATCTCCAGACCTGACAGACCTGTGGCCAGCTTTAATGGAAGATTTGAATGAGCAAAATGCATCCTGGGAGAATGTCTCTGAAGACACATTTGGAATTGGCTTGGCTGGCATATTTCTGGATGTATTCAGATCTCTGTGGAAGTGTGAATGCGGCGGCAGTAGCTCAGTGGGTAGAGCAGTTGTCCTTCAACCGGAAGGTAGGCGGTTCGAATCCCACTCTCCCCACAGTTCATACTGTCGTTGTGTCCTTGGGCAAGACACTTAACCCACCTTGCCTCCAGTGCTGTAACACTGGTAATTACATTAGAACAATGTAAGTCGCTTTGGATAAAAGCGTCAGCTAAATGAATAAATGTAAATGTAAATGTGAATGGGTATGCATCCTAGCTTGTATTGATAGGCCTTCTACATCATAGGTGTTGACAAATCCCATGAAGCACAAAATGGAAATATGTTCTATTGCGGATTCAGAAAGATCCATATGAATAACAGGTGTTATTGTTCAGATAGAGGCAAGACGGATTGAAATGAAAGTTTTGAAGGGGACCTATGTTTTCAAACGGTCTGATGGTGCAGCAGTGTAAAGGAGAACAAGGCAGTGAGCAGTGTATTTTACTACAGACCACTGCCAAATGAAAGAGGTGAGAGAAATTGTCCTGTCAGTCAGAATCAGGCCGCTGTGCTGTTTGTGATTGTAGAGTGTGTGAGAGTGCAGGTTTGCGTGTGTAGTGCCAGACAGGAAGCCATAGCCCCACCAATAAAGCTTGATCATGACCTTGATGTTCACTTAACTTACTTCAGCGACTAACCTGACCTGCCCTTAACATCCAGATCACCTTGCTCTTCAAATGCTGATACACACGCTGTGTATTGCTAGCTGGTGTGCAAATAGAAGAGTAGTAATTTATTGGGGAGAGAAGCCATTTAGACTGATTATAACATTATCTAACTTACATTCTATAGAAGGTAATAAGTGCCAGTGCCAACATGTGGGATGGGAAATCTTCTTGTGATCATCCTGCAAACATTCGATCATCATTAAAAGAAGCATTAAAGGGGCCAATGTCATTCATACACAAAACACAAATGTACACAAAACATACACAAAACACAAATGTGTTAAAATATGCGGTCTACATTTTGAACTGCCATTTAAAATATTTTAAATAAGTGAATCAACAAGGCACTGTCGTTGGAAATAAATGCAAAGTTATTTGTGAGGGTTAATTAATATACATATTAATTTAGGTCTGATGTGTGTTGATGGTTCTAGGATTCTGTTTTCCAAACAGAGTTGACATACATTTATCAAATGTTTGCCCTTTGGCAATTGAAAAGTTTGTTTGTGACAGAATACATAACAACAAGATGAAAAACAAATCTAAGAACAGAAACCTTGACAATGACACATCGCCCAGCGAGATGAGGCGCTGAACTGCTGGCTACACTCTTCCGCTCAGCCCAACCCCCGGCCCAGCCTCAGAGTTCAAAAAGAGAATGGAACACATGAAATCTGAACACTTTTGACACATGGCCCATCCATATCACTGCTCTGTCACTGCCTTTCCACTCCCATTCTCATTAGAGTAATGTGATTTTACAAAGTGGCAGTAAGGATGGGAGATGAAGCGACAAACCTCAGTGGCTGCTTAACATCTTACCGCATGGCGACAACTCATCCCAGCGCCCGATCCCTGATTGGCGGTCCCGCTGAATGCTACTGAATCGTGAGGAAACGTGTCCTTTCAGAAACATCATGTGCAACCAAGATGGGACACTGCCATGGACACACACAGAAATGCACAAAGAAGTGGGAGATGAGAAAATATGATGGTCAAGTTGTTAGAAGAGCAGCATTTGAAATACAAAGAACACATAATTTGTACAGGGCTTGTTTAACCAGTATGTTATTTCTCTAGATGAGATTACCATTAACAATGTTTATTTAGACAACACATTTTAATAATAGCAATAGGCCACTTGCATTGTATGTGTATTGCTTTTACATTTAATATAGAATAACAAAAATGTAATCTTTTGCAGGTTTGGATTAGACAAAAAAGCCAAACTTGCAAAAGATACAGAACTTAGACATTGACATAACTTCATTCAGATGCTGTGGTCTCATATGTTCAAGTTCTGTGTAAAAGTTGCACAAAATACATGATAACATGTTTTTAAATCTCTGCAATGATCATGCACTTGATCTTGTAATGTCTCTTCTACCAGGTGTTTGGAAAAATAAAGTGATCGCTCTAATATAATAAAAACAAGAAACAAATCAACAAAATATCTTTTGTAAAAGTTATTTTTTTACTTGCTCTCTAACCTTATTTCTAGTCACCCATCTGTCTTCGCACCTTAGAACGTAAAGTCCTTTAAATCCCACCAGATATTTTAACCCTTCACACTAATGTTTTTAACCATTAGAATAATAATCGTATTTAACATAAGGTCAGCCACAGTGAGAATTAACACATGGCTAGTTTGCTTTGTACTTTAATAGTGTTCTGTTTTGTATTCTTCTTTTCAAATAAAAATACAACAACTTAGCAGAAAGGAGTAATTGTGGGTGCCTCATGGGAGTGTTTCTTTAACTCATTAATACGAAGTAATATAATAAGCTCCTGTATACAGTGGTCTAAATATTAAAATGATTAACATTTGTGGAGTGCTACTCTTTAAAGCTGAATTGGTTGATTTAGGTCATATCCAATATGAAAAAGCAACACTGGCAATTCTTAGTTTTGCACAAATGCATACATGCATAATACAACCCCCCTCTAAAAGCCTACATTTGGGAACATAGTGTAAGCAGTGAAACTAGAAATGATGCTGGACACTTTACTTGATTACATAAAATCCTAATGTATAAAGCTCCGGTTAGTATTCTTAATGGGCAGTATTCTTTGAAAATGAGACTAAACATTCCTTAACAAAAGCATAAAACTGCAGAATCTGTCAGCTTCCGTGATATAAACTCTTTAGCACCTCCCTTAACCCAAAAGTACTTTCCCACACTTTTAATTATGACAGACAGCGATGAGCACACAGCGCTTTGACAGCAGCACAGTGCGCTAATTGACAAAGACATTAAAGAAAATCTGAGTACAAACACGTCCAATACCACTGTGAATGCACAGCACGCTGACGTATACAGTATATGCCTTCTGTCAGCGCTGAAGAAATGCAACAAATAAACACAGAAAGGTGGACAAACATCAAACTGTAGCGTCTCTAACTGTGCTGACAGGCAATGCTCAAATCGCTGCTTGCATTTTATTTTTATTTTTTTACCTCATCTCATAAACTTAGTTCATAGACTGTTGATTTAACTTTTTGTAAGCTTTTTGCAATCGAAAACTCCCTCTGACGCAAACCACTTCAAATTAATTAGGGGAGACGTTTCACAAATTAATATTATTGTCTGTTCACTTGCTGCGACAGGATAATATGAAATAATAAAAAGAGACCTGTTCTTATATAGCCCCAGTTAGTGCTAACAATAATTGTCAAACTGTTTTTTTAGGTACATACACACTGGCTCCACCCTTCCATTTGCCAAGTGGAAATGTAGGTAAGTGGTGGCGCCAGGGGCTGGAGCTTGACTTTGTTAATCGTCAGGCGACAGCTTAACAGCTTGTGCAACCGTAATTAACGCGGCTTGAAATAAATGTGACGGTTTAAGGAATAAGTGTGTTCCAGGAGCAGAAGGGTGGGTGGAGTACAAAAGAAAAAAACAAAAGAGAGAAAAGAAACAATGTGGCAGTTGTAGAAAGTTGAAGACAATCAAATAAATAATTTAGACAAAATGCCTCATCTGTCGCCTGCCATCTCAGGTGCAAGGCCCACCTGACTGCAGCAGTGGCGCACTTCCCCCTCCCATTCCCCTTTCCCTCGCTGGCTGAATTATTCACATAACCAAAGAGGCAAACAGAGACTTATAAAAGCCATTATTATGTTTAATAATGACTAATACATGTCTAGCGGGATTGTAGGAAGTGGGAGCTCCATCGCTTTCTGACTAACTCGAATGGACTGATGAGCGTTAGTGATGAGCCGAGGGTTTCAGCCACCGACAGACTTAGGGACAGTCAATGCATATTCATCAGCTGCAATATTCCACAGCTCCTCCATGTTACGTCTGTTTGAGAAGACTTTTCACAACAAGGCACACTGCAGGATAAAAACACTCCAGTTCATCTTTACGTGGACTCACTCTGAGTGACACATTGGTTTGATACATAGAGGTCATAAAAAAAAAGAAATGTCCTCTAGGTTTGCACACTCATCCAATCCATCCATCCATCCTGCCATGACAATTATGAATTATGAATAAAATATTAAAAATGTCTATTCACTCTAAGGATGAATAGACTTAAAAACATAAAAACAAGCTAATAATCTTGCTTTAAAAGTGGATACAAAACAAAACAAAAAAAAAAAAACACACTGATAGATTTTAAAATGTTTTTTTTTTTCCTTTGGTAAATTTATTTGCCACAGATATCTTTAATGAGTAGCTTACTGTTAAAGATAATACATTTTGTACAATAATCAACATGGATTGTCCATGTGTTGAAGGCCCCAGGTACCCACTGCCTGGGACCCCTCCTGTTTCTTACCTGCTCTTCAATTGTATTAAATGTTATTGTATTAATATGACAATGTTTACGTTTACATTTAGTTTTTTATGTAATGCTAATTTAAAACATAATCTGCCAAATCCACCTTTTGAACAGCCCTCCACAAGGTTCATGTAAAGACAAAAACCTCAGGTGGACTGCTGTTTGCAATGCTAACATGTCTTTGTTGCTGACTTTGTTTGTCTCTTAACCTTGACCAAAGAGTTACAACCTTCAACTTCACTCTGCATTTCCTTTCTCAAAGATTGTAAACTTTAAAAGATGACTGTTGTGAAAAACCCTGAATTTTATTTTTATGCTTTACCCTTGTTCATTTGCTGCTATGCTAGACCTTTGTAATCTGCAATAGCTCCAAACCAGGGGTTAATGGGGTGCACACGCTCCTCTTGTTCAGCTGAAGCACTAACAACTGACATGACACCAGCTGCTGTTTACACATGCAAACTGCAACTAATTCCAACTCAAAACCATTCTTTTTTACCATGAGGATACTACATATCACCAGAGTTACATGAGCAAAACAAGGGAAAAAAAGAAAGGAAAGCAGACAGAATAGTCGTAGGTGGTCATGAAATACGTTAGCATATAAATAAACCAATTCATCTTGAGCTTTTTTCTACAAGAATAAACACTAATTTTCCCGACGGTGACCCTGACAAATGGCTTGAAGACGGAGAAAGAAGTTACAGTCGAGAATATACACTGGAGTGTGGTCACTGCTGCGACGCCACCCTGCTCAGCCAAGCAGCCACCAATCCACATCTCTCTGCCTCTCTCAGCTGTAAACATCGCTTGGTGGGGCTAATAAACGGCCGGTGTCAAAAGTGTTGTCAGTCCATTCTTTGCTTGTTTGGGTTCATCTAGACTAGTTGTGTGGAAAGGGGAGTGGGGGTGAAAGTGGTGAAAAGGCTAAGGGGAGAGAAAGTGGTGGGATGATGGAGGTAGGAGAAGCAGCAGTGGAGGAGAATGAGGAGGAACATTATGGGTGTGGGCCCGCCTCTCTACAAGGACCAGCGGGACCCATCGGCCCATCACTGGAGCTTTATTGATTTCTACCCAGCGTGCTCTTTGTCAAAAATCAGATATGGTGCGAGCCCTCTGGACCTCCTCACCTTTTAAAAGCACACACAGAGCCTTTTATATGCTGCACCCAGGCGTTTGTGTGCATGTAATGGCGTACGGTGGTGTGTTGTGCTCTTTGTCTAAGGGTCAGAGGGCTCCGAGACGAACCTCATCCAAACAAGGAGAGAAAAAGATGAGACCAGCCTCACCGTTTAGAACATTTTATTGCTCTGTGAGCAGATTTCTTATCGAGACTTATGTGTTTTGATGCTCTTTCATGGCGTGCCATGTGTTCTGTAATTGACTCATCTAACTTAGACAAGGTGGACTCAGAAAGGCATTTTTGACATCAGGACAACCATTAAATTTTAATAATTAGTCTTTTAAAATAGGTTTACTATTGTCATTATCAAGCATGATCTTATTTGAAAACTGTTTGTGCAAGCCAAGACACTGCCAATGAATGTCTTCTTTTAGGACACTAAGTGATAATTGAGTGCCATTTCTAAATTTTTCCAAGCCTGACCACTGATCCAAATCCTTTTTTTTCTATTAAAAAAAAAAAGAATTTATCTGGTCTTTGTGAATTTAATTTTTATTTCCAGAGGACAGGACCAACAGAAATGCAAGATAGACTTCCAACATTTACATTTAGTCATTTAGCAGAAGCTTTTATCCAAAGCGACTTACATTAAGGTTCCATTCACCAGTGTTAATGCTGGAACACCACTGGAGGCAAGGGGGGTTAAGTAAATTGCCCATAGACACATGGGAATCGAACCACTAACCTTCCGGTTATACGACTGCTCTACCACTGAGCCACTGCGCCCCACTAGAGCCTTCCTCTATAGCTTTAACTGGAGTAAAATACATCTATGCAGAAATTCAGGGCAGGCATAAAGACAACCATCCAGATTATGCTCTTGAATAGATCATTGCATAAAACCCACCCTTTTAGATAAACGGTTATAATTGGTTTGATAAGATTTATAGCGAGTGGAAATTGCTATGAAGTGATGGGATTCCAAACCCATTTCACAGAGAAATTGTGTAAAGTGTCTGGGTATGACTGGCAGGCTATCTTTTTTTCCCTCTCTAGAACATTCCTAGTCTTTGTCTCAGTTATTTCTGGAAACATTTCACAGGTAGTTTTCATTTAAAAAACCGGGCTTTAAATAAAAGTTGATGTACAGTTAAAGTCTGTGCAATTCAATAGAGACAGAAGTAAGCAATGTGGCAGATAGGAAGGTGAATCCAAAGGCCTGTGTACTGAATGTGAGGTGACAGTAAACAAGGCAAATTGAAGGGTTGAGGTGGGCAGACGTCTCCTGTCCAAAGCCTACTCCACCTCCGCCACCCTCAACACTGAAAAAATATTATGCGGCGACCCAGCTCCCATTGAATCCCAGTGATTCATTGCCCAATTTTAAACTGCCAAGCTGTTAAATTGCATCAGGTCTGCCAAAATTCATTCTAGGACTATGGAGGAGATATGAAAAATTAAATGTCACCTCGGCTACAGTGTTAAACTTTTACCTGTCCTCCTAGAGGGGGCACGAATATGCTAGATTCTGTTATGATCGATGGCCACGCGGGACTTCGCTTAACCTACTTAGTGATGTCATGTTAGGCCACAGCGCCTGTTTACTTTCAGGGAAATGACAGGAAGGCATAAACTTTATCGGTCTATGACATCTCCCACTCTGACTCGCTCTCTTCTTCGTTCACTGTGCATCTGTCTCCTTCTCTTCCAGATGAATAGGAGCTTCATGCAGATTTCCAGACTTCTATTTTCTTCCCTTTTCAGGCCTCTTGCATTCATCATTCTGAAACCTAGTTTGAAATGACTAAGAGGGATCGGAGGAGAGTGGGTAGAGTGTAACATATGCGTTAACCACAGCATCCAGTCACTGCTTTAGAATGACAGGGGGTGTAGTGCACAGCTATGTGGTGATCTGACATCATTGAAAATATTATGTTTTTTTTTTTCATTCGTATTTATTATAGACCACCAAACATGGTTTCTGCAAATTTACTTTCAGTAATCCACAAGAATTTTACCTTTTGGGGACAGGTCTCACCAGTAAAAAAAAAAAAAAAAAAAGGAACACTTGTATCATTAAGGTAGAGTTTGGATTTTAATTACATCCACACAATCTATAGCCTTTTTTATGCTCCTTCCTGCGACACTGGAGGGAATTCCTCTCACCAGTTTTCTTTCTAAGTCTGTCTGTGCTGCTTCTGCTCCACTTCAACACAGCAAAAAGATAAACAACTGTCCAACTTTAAGCTGCATCCTGGTGTCCAGTAAAAAAGCCGATCGACTTCTAGTATGACAAATTATGAAAACACAAGTAATAAAGAGTGCAAAGACCTACTATGTTAAAAAAAAAAAAAAAAAAAAAAAAACACCAGAAAGCACATGGCTAATTTGCAATTGCAAACAAATAATATTAAACACACCATATACTTGTGTTGTGGATTTATTGTTACTTGCACATCTTATGGGCTACTTAATCAGTTTCTTGTAACACAGAGCTTTTCCATTCATGCTCAAGCTGTCTCGCCTCTGAGATGCTTCTGTTACTGTCTCTGATGGCAGGATAAAGCTATATTACACATATATACAAAGCAGATATTGTGTATGTTCTAACACAATATATAATAACAACTGTCCTGTTTAACTCTTCTGTTTTTTGTTTGTATTTTAAAAATATATATATTTTTTAATACTGTCCTATCACCACTGCTTTCTAAAACAGAATGTAAGGTTGCATCATTTTTCCTCCAAGTGTCACCACATTACATTCGCTGCCCCACCTGAGCCACTTCAAACACACCCCATGGTTTTTTCTTGAAATGCATTTTGTCTTGAGCTCTCTGCGTGATCGTCACACAATAAACAACGTGAGCGTCTCCCCCCTTCTCTCTGCCTCTGCTCCCCTTTCTCCCGCTGCTTTACGCACTGCGAGCCACTCATATTTATTATTACGAATATCATTTGTATTAATCATCAGGATAAATGACTGGTTTGGCTATCTGAATGCCTCATTTAGAGAAACTTGGCTTCCATGTCATAGTTATAAATTACAGGCAGGCCAGTGTTTCACCTGAGGCTCTGTGCTTCCTCGTCTCTTCTACAGCGCAGCGTGTACACACACATCCAACGCTGGTTTGTTTCCTGTGTCCCGCTGATGGACAATGACGCTGTGGACTTAAAGTGAGGTATATTGAGGAAGCATATGAAGGTGCTTGAAGTAGTGAAGCAGCTATCCACAATATGAGAGAGTAATGGCCTTATGACTTATGGATAATCTCGAAGTGATGTATTACGTTTGATATAATATAAATCTTGGGGGTTTACATGAAACGTTTGTCTCAAGTTAATTATTCCTGCAGTTGTTCTGTGGATCAAATCAGAGAGAAAACACTACAAAACGTTTGATCAAGATTGACTGTCATTCTTAGCAGCGCTTCATCAGAGTAGGTGTTTATATTTATGTCTTTTTAGGCGTTTCTTGCATGAATTTATGAGCACACATAAGCTTTGGTGTGAAAATGCAAACATCCTCACACGTTCCCCAGATCGTAGGAGGGGCAGAGTTTTTTAAAGATGTGTATGCATTCTACCCCCGCCCATCCATGTTCCATATTTTCATGTGATTAAATTATTCAGAGGTACAAACTACAATTATGCTTTATTAAAAATTATTAAAAATCCGCGCAGGCCTCCACACATGTGAAAGAATTTATTGCCTGCTTGTTTTTCTAATTTACATCATTGATTCTGGTGCTGTTTGAAAGGCAATGATGCTCCATGTAACTCGTCTTCCTCTCGCCCCCCTTTACGCTTTGATGGGGATGTTTTAATGCCAGATAAGGCGCGATGAATGGTGTTTTCCTCCTTCAATAGATGTGCAAAGTATCTCTGACTTTATTTACATGTGTTTATCACTGGTACGAGTCATGGAGATGTGGCATTAAGTGATCTTTATTTATTATAATTGAAGCACTAAAAAAGCTATCCTAAAAGCTTGGCTCATTATGCACAAAAAGATTCAAAAGACAAAGTCACGGGGCAGTTTTTTGAACACTAAAACAAGGATTGGAACTCTTATCTGCAATTTTGCTTAAATATGGCATTTCCATACATAAAATATACATGCAGAATTTACACTTCAAAGTCAGGCCCATTACGTGGCCCATTAGTTCTACTTGTAAAAGTGGATCCCTTTGGCCAGGTTATGAATGATTTAACAGTGAGGTATTGCACACTGGATACAATTTTCTATCAAAGCGGCTATGTCCTTAACATTTTTTTGCAAAGCGGCAAACAGACAGACTGTTCATGGGGTAAAACAAGGGATGGAATGACAGAATAACTTGGAGAGGAGAGACAGCCACGCAGTGTAAGGCCCCTCTCTTTCTCATTGCATCTTGAATCCTGAGCAATGACTGGCTACTTTAGCAATTAAAATCCGGGGCAAAGACACAGCAGCTCGCTTTGGCCGAGAGACTGGCCCATTCATCATCCCAACTGCCATAAAATAGCACTAGATGGATTCTTTGATTTTAGCTTTGGAAGAACATAAATCAAAATCTAAACCACGGCCTGTCACAAGCATCACCAGAATTATCCATTTGAGAGAGAGAAGAGCTCGAGGAGGGTGGAGGAGAAGCAGGAGAAAAGCAGGATCTGGTCTCATTGTTTCTCGTCCTCGTCACAGACAACCCCTCACACCCACCAGCTATCCCCCCTGTGACACCCAGGGTAATCTATAAGTGTCTCATAATGAGGCTTTTTCTACAGTTCAACACAGGCATTCATCAAGCATTACAGAGTGGAGCCCTAATCTGGAGTGCTTTGTCATTTTTTGCTTGGGGAGTTGAATGGGAAAACCCGGATAAGACAAACAGTTGTGATACACACTTATTTAAAGGAATATGAAAATCCCCTGAAAAATGAACACAACATCCAGAATCAAAACCCATGTTTCCATTGATGCGGTACTGAGGAGGCTTGTGTTGCCCTCAGAAGAGATCTGTTACTATTGCTCACAGGTTGTTTCAATCAAGGATTATAATGCATTGCAATTAACTACAATAAAGAAGCAAATAAATGAACGCACATAGCTGAGAGAAAGGCTGGGGGTATAGTGGTAAACTAGTGCAGTTGACAGTAGAAGATTTTTCTTAAATTCTGTCACAAGTACTGGTGTGTTTAATGCAATGTAGACAGCAAATGCAATGGTTTTACCAGAAAATAGCTGTTGGTAATAAACACTATAATTTCAAAAAAGCTTTAACTGGAGCATTTACTATTCTTTGTTCTTGAATGTCTGTTTATAACAAGAAAAGACAAAACTGTTAAACCCTAAGGTTAGCGGTTAGTAAAGTGGTACAGTGCTCTCATTTGGATACTTTGAGCTACTTCTTTGTCAATGGTAAGGCCTAAGCAAAATAAATTATTTTATTTATTTATTTAACCTTAATTTAACCAGCAAAATCCCAGTTTATCCCAGTTTTGTCTAATCTGGTGATGTCTTCCCGACAGGAATCAGGAAGGTTGGGGTGATAAATGCCCTCTCCAAAAACTTCTTTCCAACCAGGGTTTGTGTCTGACACAGCATTTCAGTCCACTTTATATGTTCTAAGTTTTAAAGCCATGAACCATTAACACTTCAACTGTCAAGGAGTCATTTTAACCCACTTAAAATATTTGTAAAAAGTACAAGTCTAAAAGGCACTGTCCAAATACATCAGAGATTGGAAAACACATATATGTCTGAGATGAAGGATATTACATCATGTAATTGCTTACTCTTGAGAAGATTCTGAGGTGTTGCTGATCTAGAGCTGCTGGAAACTAGACTGAAAATAAAAACTGCTTCATGTGATCTTTTTGGAATGTAGCAGGTTGCTCCATCAAGTGATAGTGTTAAAGAAAACAAACAAGCAGACATTCTGACACAGGGGGCAATGTAAGGTTTCCAGTTAATAAAAAAAATGACTGGGATGGAATTATTTAGTGGAAAATAGTTTTTAAATAGTTTCATCAACGACAGGAGGATGTCTTTCATGCATTTGATTCTCATCCTTCCTTCAGATGCAACCTATTCACAGAGAAATATCACTTGGACTGACATTTATGACATTGAATGCTTTTGAAGAAAAACAATGTATATATATATATATATATATATATATATTAACTGTAGTTAAAAACATTTATTTAATCGCGGACAGGACATAAAGCACAGGACCTTGGTACAGGAAAATGAGGATGTTTACATGAGAGTCCAGAGGAAATAAAATCCACAGCAAAACAGTGTAAAAAAAATAAAAAATAAAAATAAAATTGTGCAAAGGGAGGCAAAGTGAAATGAGCATGAATAGTGCCAATGCATTTACTTGATAATTAATGATAAAAATAAAAGTAAAATCTATTTTTATTTTATTTTATAGATATATATACCGATCTGTAATTCTTACTTCTCTAAAACAATAAGAATCTATGTGCTGATGGGTCACAGAAATGTCAATCTTATTTGCTGATGTGTCAGTTTAATAATTTAGGATAATTGCATTGATAGGTTATATAAAAATATAGTTACATGTGTAAATAAAAAAAGTCAATTTTCAGACAATTCTGACATGTTTTCCATTCCATACCCAGTCCCATATTACATGTACACAGTAGTGTAAAACCAATAGCACTATGTCTCCACTGTGACACTGTAATGTATGTTTGCAGATCAGCCAATACCCCCTTGTTCCTTCAATATGAGCAAATGCCGATTCCTTTAATATCCAATCCTAAAGTGTTTGCTATTGATACAGTTTATCAAAGTCGAAAGATCTATCCGCTTCCATCAGTCCCCAGTCCTGCCAATTCCTGCCTGCCTGCCGGGGCCCAGGATTAATCTTACAGGGATTCTTTGATTTGTGGTCCTCATTTGTATGTCTGTCTGTGAGAAAATGGAGGACAGCTGTCAATGCAGAGGCATTTGTCTCTGTCATCTCCTTCCCCTCCTCCATCCCGTCGTCTTTCCTCCCTCTATTTGTCTCTCTTACTCCTTCCTTTCTCTCCTTTCTCCCATTCTCTGTCACTGAGCACTCCACAAGGCATCTAAAACACGGATAATTCCACTGTCTCAACCACTTAGGAGTGGATTCAATCAAAAATAAAGCAACACATAAAATGACCCATTTTAATTCCCCCCAATGCGATGGGGACATTCAATTACGTCCTCGGAAAGGCGCGTTTTTCATAGTCCCGACAATTAAAGTCTTATTTAATGTTTAAGGCATATTACTTTCCTTTATTACAGATCTCATAACAAAGTCAGCAGCCGTCAAGGTGCAAAAGGAGCCCCCGTGTCCTTTTGTTTTGCATTTTATTGCAAAAGCTCATCAAAGCAAAAGACAATAAAATGAATGAGAAAGTGGATGAAGTCCATGTGTTTTCATTTGTGCGTATACTGTGCGTGATGAGGATTGCAGTCTATGTTCCATTTCTACTTATATCTCACTATTTAAAGTGGAATCAAAGTAAAAGTACAATCCAATGAGTCATTCTCTGCATTATCAAACCATCTCATTTAAAGAGCTTTTGATTTTTTAAGAAATAAAGCCCCACTTTTTGCAGTGAACTTTCTGTTGTCACCAAATCTTGATTTTCAGGGTCACAGTTCGATTCAACACATTTTGCAATTAGATCTACTAGCTACACATTGCCTATGCCTTGATAAATCATTTACTCTTTTTAGATCTTTTTTCTTATGTTGATATATTTAGTTATCTACCACAAGTAGCCTATGGTAAAACTGCTAAAATGATTCTATTGAGAACATTGTAAACTAGAGCCATGTAGAGGCCGAGGAGAATCTCTTTAAAAACAACAGGACAATGTAGCACAGTTTAAACAATGATGCAAGAGTTTTGTGTTGTTCCCCCAGTTGAAAGCCTGTAATATTGCTGTCGCCTTAATTCAGTCAAACTGCTTAATGTTTCGCTATTTTCTGTTTAGCGTTGAATCACAATTGTCTCGCATGTCACGTTAAACACTACAGGGCTTTTGATTAGTAAGAGTCAGGGAGTCACATGCTTTTTTCCTACACTGTGTCTTGTTGTGTTATTCTGTTTTGGCACCTCTTTTCATTCCAGTGGGATCTGACTCATTGGGCGGGGGGAATTAACAATGCTCCCTATCATTTGATTATTTTTATTTTGATACTTTTTTGTTGGCAGGTGTCATGTTTGACCCAGCAAATAGATTTGTTTTCAAATTGTGTGCACATTAATTATAACACAGTCAGCGTCATCACTTTACAAGTATCAGCTGTTCTCTATTAGCAACTAATGTGACTGACAGTAATGGTCACTACTTTGTACATCTGATAGTCTACAGCATTGTTTCGCTAACAACACACCTGTACACCTGCTCCACAAATAACACTGACGATCATCTATGAATGTAAAAGAGCAGTGGCAATTACGTTGACATAGTGACTCTGTGATAAGTGGGACAGTAAGAGTATGTAGTATGTGCCGACTGTAAAAATAAGATTGTAGGAGAGACTTTGGCTGCATGTATTGCAGTGAATGTATCTGGTTGAATGTGTATTAGAGATGTATTCCATACACAATGGATGGACTTCCATGTATTCATCTGCTTATTTGCCTGATTATATTGATGTTATCTTTTTTTGTAAAAAAAAGTATTTGTAAAAATAAGAATACAATATCTAGCTGTAATAAGCATAATGTCTGAAATTAATAAAATAACAAATGATCCTTTGATAGCATACAGTGATAAAAAGCCATCATTCATATCCACAATTGTGTGCGTTTAAACAGAACTGTAATTAGTCTCTGCAATGCATTTTAGTTGATGTACAAAAGCAACCTTTCTGTGAAACTTAAGTGTCTTAAGAGAAGGGGAAAGTGTTTGTTTTGGATGAGAGATCAGTGGAGAGCAAAGCCGTGGCCGTGGCCGTGCCGCTGTGGCTGGCTGGCTAGCACCACTCACTTCATTGGCCCAATGAAATACAGTGTTCATTAGGTCATTGATCAACTAGTCTCATCCTGTCACAAGATTACAGCTGGCCAGCGCACCCACCTACACACACACAAACACACACACACGCACTTCTGCGGTAAGACACAAGGCTGGTAAGTGGGGTCAGAGGTGGCTTGTAGTAATCCATCTAACCAGCGTGACAGCGGCAGCTAATAAATCACTTATTCATCGTTTAATCCATCGTCTGTCGCCACCAAACTCCCGGAAAACAATACCTTCACAAAACACACCCTGCTGCTGAGCGAGCTGCACCGGTATGGACAGGTGCACCACTGCCCTGGGCCTGCATACACCATTAGCGATAAAGGGCACATAGTTGTGTTCACAAGTAGGCTATATACTTTCTAATTTTCCATTGTCCCCAAAATAACCCAACACTTAATCAGAAATGCTTTCAAACTAAACTTGTGAGTCAAACTGTTTTTGAAGAATATGTCATTTACAGTATTATCTACTAAAGTGCCCATTCAGTTTTCCGACTAATTTTCAGTCTTTTGCCCTGTATAGTGCTTTTTTGGATGCTTTGTGTCTCAGTCTGCCTGCCACTGAAGGTGCAGAAGGTAAGGGCTGTTGTCTCCAATGACTGTGACATCTTCCTCTCAACCACCTCCTTAATCGAGTCCAGGGGGCAGCCCAGGACTGAGCCGGCCCTCCTGACCAGCTTGCTCAGTCTCTTCCTGTCCTGGTCCGTGCTGCTTGCCCCCAGCAGATGCCTGTGTAGTGGATACGCAGTCAAAGTCCATGATGACCAACATGTACTCCTGGTCGTTCTCCTTCGACACACGACACACACAAGTGCCAAGTCATCAGAGAACTTCTGGAGGTGACAGCTAAAGGTTTCAGGCACTGCATCCATGTATTTTAAGGTAAACTGGTGAATCTAGAAAGTCCATTGAAATAAATTAAAAGTTAATTTGTGTTACACAAATCATTCTGCCCAAATGATATATTAATATAATTTTGAAATAAAAGTGTTGTTTTATAAATGTAGCCTATATGCCACAAAAATCTAACTTCTGCATACATTAACCAACTAGTCCGAGTAAAGAAGAAAGTGTTGTGTGTGTTTAACTTGTGAATGCTTGCCCAAGAGTTAACAAGAATTACTGTCTGTTAAACTGCAGCCAGTATTCACTTCAACTTACTTTTTTCCACACGGTTCACTCATGTATAAAAAAATACCCTCTGTCCAGTCTTTGGAATTAAAGCCTCTATTCAAAACCCATCTCCCCCGTTCCAACTCTAAAGACCAACCCTCATTCCAGCAGCCTTAATTTGGTCTTCCCTTTCTTTCGTCTCTACCCATCGCTCCTCTTAATTCACGCTATTCCAAAGCATGTTGTCTCACCTGACAAGCCAGAGAAAAGGGGAGAGAATGGAGAAAAGAAAAGTGCAAGCGAGAGAAGGAAGGGCGCCTCGTACAGTTTAATTACCAGCACTGACTTGTAAGTGCTCTGGTGGGGAACTACACGACCCAGCTACAAGAGACAGCTCCGCTCCATCCCATTAGAGTGGGAACAGAAGGATACACTGCTGTCTGCTTCCTCTGGCTGTCCTACAATCCTTCACTCTTGCATCGTCCTCCTTTTCTCACCTCCTTTATCCATAACTTTGTTCAAAAGACATGTGGAGTACATAAAATAATTGTTTGCGAGTTGGGGTCTCTCGGTGGCATACCCTTGTCTTCATGATTGAAAGTTGTGGGGTTAAGAACATGAGTAAGAGGTTAACGGTAATAAAAATAGCTATTAAGCATATATTCCCTTCCGATGTGTCACTCTGAGGAATGGAGAGAGAAGTATAAAGAAGAGAAAAGGAGGGGAGGGTACTGGCACCTAATTACAAGGAGCGCACTTGGCTGCTTTTATCAGTAATTGGAGTATATAGCCCTTCATTATAATTTACTTTCTCACCCAAACTGTGATAATGCAGACAAGCAGAACTGAGTGGGCCTGTTAGTGGCCCAGAAACTGACACCAGTTAATGGTTAATTATAATGACTAAATTAAAGGAGTGACGGTGAAAGGGCACTGGATAAAGCCCAGGCACTTAATTTAACAGGATCACTATCAGAGAAAACTCATGAGTTCAAGATTGGAAATAGAGGAGGTAACAGAAGAAACTGGTAAAAAAAAAAAAGAACACAACAGCTTGTACTTTCCACGGTTCTCATTGGTCGAGTTGTCAGAGTAAGCAGAGTCAGTAGCATGGATGTGTGTCCTGTAAATAAAGAGAGCCTTAATTGTGTGTGTGAGTCTGGGATTGAACACAAGATGAAAACATATTTTCATTTAGTTGTCCCTTGCTTTAAGTAATTACAGCCTTGGACAATGTAACACACCAAACACAGACAATGAGAGGCTGGTGCAGTGGCAGCTCTACAATGACGTCTGTTTGGGCAGCATTCATTCACAGACTATGGACAGTTATGTTTTTGCAACACAGAAGTTCTATCTTAATACATTTAACAGCAGTGTTTTGCTGGAAACAATTAGTGGTGAGATTATACAGAAATTCCCCAACTCTGACTCCTCTTTTTTAAAGCCTATGATCAAGTATGGTAGCCCTGTAGGGACATGGATAATGGAGTATGAAAAACCCTGTAGAAATTAAGAAAAATGCAAAATCTAAAATGCATCATGAAAATATCTATACCTATAATTGATGCCCTATAATGGACTCCCTATTCATGGTTAGTGTAAGAACAACCACCTGAACGCAAAATGTCCCTCCATGACAGTGCCACACAACTCACACCATAGCAACAAAAACTTCCTTTAGTGGGGGACTTAAATTTACAAAACACACATTTTTATCCATAAAGTGCTACTTTTCTTTTCTTCAGAAGAGACAGTGTCAGTGTCAGATGAGCGTGTTTTTTATGGCCTTTTCCTACTCCCGCTGTGTCCAGCCTTTAATATATTTCCTTCTACAGACACTTGACACACGTAAGCCCATTTGGGTCAGCAGAGGTCTGGAGGTCCAACAAGACAAAGATGATCCGGAGCAGCCGTTGCAGAAAGCAGCAGATTTTATTATCATGTAGCTAGCATCTCACCTACCAGTAGTAAGTAAGTAGTGATCTAGTTTATTGGCATCACATTGTTAGTCCATATCATAGATATACCAAATAAAGCATGTTTAATTATTAAGTTTCAACTGAGAAACTACCAATCAGTTACAATATCTGTAAAAAATAATTGCAATTTTGTATATTTATTTGCATCTTAGTTGTTTAAGTGAGTCTTACATCTTAATCTTTGCATTGCTCAAACTTAAGGGGAGGGGGGAATTTAAACCTAAAGCAGAGTAGTGTGTTAACAACCATTACTCTATTAACACTTTTATGGTTTAAAAATGTGGGGCTTTAAAAATTGTACAGTATCCATGTAAACTGTTCTAGTGTCAATAGAAGTTTACTAACAACTGGTGCTAGACCTGCGATCAAACACAACTCACTGTCATGTGCCAAAAATCAACTAAGAAGACACTTGATGTATATTATCATAATCATGCGATTACATGTGTATTTCAGATTTTCCCGCTTCAAATATGAAATGTGTGACACTGCTCAACTCTCACCCACTCGTTGCTTCCCCCCACCTCTCACACAGACACGTACAGTAGATGTAAATCCTTGTCTTTTTGTGGCAGTCTCCTTCGGTCCCCCTGGCTTTGCCTTAGCTCTGTGGAACACTTTGCCACTTGGGTAATCAACATCATCAACATCATCATCTTCATCATTAAGCTGGATCAGAATCCTCATCTCACACTCCTATCAGAGTGCAGCCCTCCTGGTGGCATTCACCCAAATACACAAGCATACACAGTCACACCAGTCACACGTGCAGTGGCGGATCATCGCTGCGGCTCTGGCTCTGCTCTAAAATCCCCTGCACCATCAAAGGCAAAGGCCTGTCTGTCAGTCATGTGGGCGATTACAGCACTGAGTGACAGGGGACGAGTGACACTAAGCGGCCGGGCTGAATGCACCTCCGTCAGGCCTGGCAGGACTGGGTGACACCGGGGGTTGGGCCGAGTCCCTCACGTACGGGGATTAGCCTCGCCAGCTGCCATCTCAATGCCACTCTGCTCTCACTCACACTTAGAGGCAAAAACACACTGGCAGGAAACACGAGGTGAGGAGCATATGTTACACAGTTTGAAAGGCTCGCAGAGGGTTAGATGAACCACACTGTATGGACCGGTGGCTGCAGACTTAGACAGTATCAGTACATACAGTAAATACTTGGTCCATGTGTCACTTCAGGAAATATATCAATGTTCCACTTTAACTAGGCTTTGCTGTTTCTAATCCTCTACAGCTGCAGAAACAAACTTTGCACGCATTACTCACTGTTAGGAATCACATTAACTTTGAAACATTTGTATAACCAACTTGTAAACATGCATAAATTGTCAAAGACGCATGCATTCAGGGCACAAGGATTCACACAATCAGCATGTTTATGCACAGTCGCATATGGCTTTTGTCACATACAGGGCAACTGTTAATCCACTGAAAGCAGCATTAATTGGCTTTGATATACAGTGCCCTGCATACACTCCTTCAAGCTACTGTGGCTGTAGACAGGCCAGCCGCAACTAACTCTTTTCCTATTCAATACAAAGAAGTTAGTCTGGTGCCCTGTTGCTTTCATTCAATTTCAAGGACAGGGTTTACGGGCATAATGTTAACCAATCAGAGAAACACCAAACGTGACGCAAAAAAAGAATACACGACGCAGCCGGTTGTCAACGAGGAAGCCATGTAAGCGCCGCTAGTTAACATGGCTAGCAGTGGAGCGGACACCAGAGCAGTTTTATTGTTTTCATACTTTGCTCGTTATCCAAAACCAAGGTGAGAGCAGAAATAAACGGCCTCTCGGTGGCAGCGTCCGCCTTGTTGAATGTTTTGGACTAGCCGTGTGAGCCGAGTTGTATGACGTGCCCAGCAAAGCACACCCTGCTGCAGACATACAGCATATGATTGGTTCATCTGCAAAATCGCAGAGCGAAGGGATTCGCTGTGAGGAAGGGAACAGGCTACCAGGTTACTGTGGCTATAGTTTAGCACTGAGCAGAAACTTTTTAAACAATCACAGAAAAAAACAAACTAATTTTATCAAGGCAATTCAAATCATTGGAGTGTTTGCTGTCACGTTTTTTGTAGTAATCATGATAAAAATACTTCCCATGAAACACAAAAGATGTTTGAGCCAACTTTTGTCTCTTGTTGACGAGCTACTGACAAACATACATTCTAACAACATAATGTCTGGATCCTGTTACAGGTCACAAGTGGATGAAACCTATCCCAGTTCCTTTTGGGATGAGGCAGGGCGGATAACCACACAGAGATATGCTCAAGAGACAACCATTTAGTTTAACATTATATATATATTTTTTAAGTAAACTTCTGCTGTTTCCAAAGAAGCCCTAGTCTTACAGCTATTGTTGGGTGGGATAAAACCTCCATATTTGGTGGTCTTTGTTTCATTACACATGGGCGACAAAGTCTTGAAATGTACTCTTTGTTTTATTTTCTGTTTTGATGTACTAGTCCTGCTCAATGCTTTAATGCTGTTGTCTGTACTTTGTATTCTATCACTCTAGCTTGATGTCACTACAAAGTTCAAACTTTCTTTATATTGTGAAGAAACACATCTTGACCGTGGAAAGTTAGCATTGTTTTTACAAACTCAATACAAAACAACCCTAAAGCAACTTGCAGGGGCAAAAAAGAAAAAAAAGCCATTATATTAATTCTGTGTTCGGTCTAATGATTATTATTTTGCTAAATGTAAGTGTTGCTGTGGGTTCCTCTCACTCACACTTAATGCCTGCTGAGGGGTTACAAGACACATTTCCTTTTAATGTTACATTATCCTTTTCAGTAACATTTGGATGCCACTCAGATGAACACTGAGGAGTAAAGTTAATGGAGTTGATGAAGCTTTTTTACCTTTCTTGTCATGATTCACTTCGACAAGGACGATACCTTCCACACCAAGCCATCAGCAAGCCTCATTTCACCTCCCAATGAGAAGGACCATAATGAGCAAGGCTGGAACCCAGATCGCTCTTTCCTTTTTCTCCCTCAATCCTTTTCTCTTTGATGCTTTCTCTTTTTTTTCACTTCTCTTATTAACACCACCCACCCGTACCATACACACAGACCCCCCTCCTCGCCCATCTATAACCTCTCTAACCTGGCAGACTGCACACCTTGGGCTTATTCAGCAGAGTCAAATGCCAGCCTCTCCTTATTTTTTTTCTTCTTACTTCGGCAGCTGCTCTTCTGCTCCCGTGCGCTCACATTCACGCCTCGGCTGCCTCCTGGAAATGGGGTTGTCTGGGAATCCGATTTTGCCGACCCTCCCCCCCCAATAGGATAATTGAAAAAGGGACTGCAAGGGCAGAGAAAGACAAAACCAAAAAAGAAAAATGCCATGTTCACTTCAATAGATCCATATATCCTGCTTGTTGATAACCTGACTGCAGAGTTGGAGTGAACCTAGTGGGCGAAATGGTAGTGAATAAACGACCACAGAATTTGAGGGATTGGTGTTAATGAAAAAACAAAAAAACAAGTACACTTGTTGAACATGAAAAGAATGCATAAACTTCAATGAATAAAACATAAAAGTCCAGATATGCAGTTGTGTAAAATACCAGTTGTGCTTTCAGTAGCAGAAACTCTTTTTCACTACAAAAGAAAGAGATGGAGACCACCAGTGAATAAATACATCCTATAAACAATGGTCAGATACTGTAAGTTCACATTTGCTAAAACTGAAGCTTTTTGATTTTGATATAGGACTATTTTGACTACAACATTTTTTTTTACACCTGTGATGATAGCTTTAAAAATGCATTGACTAATTGAGGTCAAACATTTGTCTTTTGTTTCCTGACTGTTGAAAATGCAATATATTATTTCTGCGAGGCCAGTAGGGGTGCTGTGAAACCCCCCTGCCACTAACAAGTGAGAAACACAGTAAGGTCACATAGGTCACAGATCTTTCATGAGAACTGGAGGAAGGACCTCCCTCTTTGCCCCGTCACCAATTCCACCAGTAGCCACTTGGGGTATTGCAGCAAAGAATATCCCTAAAAGAGACCCAGAAAGACCCACTTAACAATGTTAAAAGACATGCCTGGTGTACAACTGACAGGCACCTACAACTTCCACAAACTCTGGTACAGTTCAATTGTGATATGCCACATAGATCTTCGACATCTAAACTGACCCAAAACATGATGGATGCCAAAATGCTTTGATAACTTTGAGAGAGTAGAAAGAGCCATGTCTGGTGAAATAAATCAAAATGACCATAAGCAAGACATGGAGCAATGAGAAAGCCTCCTATGTATACCAGGAAGATTTCAGATGTTCAGATGGGAGCATGGATTTTTCTTAACTAAGTATAAAATGTTTACTTTTTCGTCTACCATTTTACCCCATTTGTCAAAATTGCATTAAATCTGATGGCAGGTAAAACCCAAGACTACGTGTGCAAGGGACATGGTGTGCCTGCTCTGTGACCAATACACAACTGAAAAAGGTTTCACTGTAAATGTCCTCTATAACTACATGGTGAGGTGGCTTCACAGCAGGGCTTGGACACGCTTCAGGTCTAAATTAGCTGTATCGATAGTTTTACCAAATGCTGCTGATTTGATGTTTGTTGTCTCAAAATCCCAATTACTCTCTACACTCTGACCTTTCAAGCATAGCCTGTCACAGTTGCCACATTACGCCTTGAATTTGACATAATGCAATATAAGTTTGCTTGATCTGATTGTCTGTGAAGGTTCTCAGTCATCCAGTTCATCTTGAAAAGGTTAAAGATCTAGTCCAGATGCCTTTGCTTTAACCCTTGATCTGATTGTTTACCCAGACCCTAAACAGTGAACCAATGACAGTGCATGTAACCTTACATACATAAGCACAAATAAAAATGAAGGGTTATGGGCTAAAGGTCACACTTTTTGTCTTGCCCATTCTCATGAATATACATTTAAGAATGGAAGAGTCCTGTCCCAGAACAGGACAGAGATGAGAAACCGCAAATATTTTAATTTGGCCATTGCCGACCATTTTTGATTTATCTGACTTTCATGCCTCCCATCAGGTGCCATATCATAGAGGAAGGTAATAACCCAGAAATAACCTCGTTATGGAGACAGCAGCGCGGTCTGGGCACAATGAACTCAGAGCTGAAGAATTAGTGACCTGGAAAGTGGCAGGGAGAGTTAATGGCATTAGCTACATCAGACACGCAGCGAGAACGGGGGGAAAGTGAGAGAAAGAATCATTGCCAACGCTGCAAAGGACGGATGCATAAAAATTAAAATGAAAATAAAAGAACCGATCCACTGATGGCTCATTGTTCTTTTCTGCTCATCACGTCGCCTTTTGATATTAAGAACACAGCACAGTTAGGAGTATTTTACCATCAGCGTTATTATTATCACAGCTGTTTGAAATAGAAATGCAGATATCGTTTTGAGTCTAATTAGTAGAGAATGGGAAAAATGTAAAGTAGGCTATTAATGAATTATTTCCTTTCATCTATTGTGCCTAGACTAGTGCATCTTTTGTTGTTGGTGCGGTGCACACTTTTTTAAATGTGCAAGGTGTTTTCTTACCTGCTGACAGCTGTGTGTGTTCCATGTTAATGTTTGTGTCTAAGTCCACGAGTGTAATGTGCAACAAAATGACACAAAACCACAGGACATGCCCTGTTTTGTGTCACAAATTGCTCTGTGTAATCATGGATTTAAACATGGAAACATGGTAGAAAAGACTCCAAATATGGGACACACTAATAAAATGTGTTTGTTTCTGTAGCTGCTTGTCTTATATTCTGCCACATGTCTGCCATATTTTCAGCGTTTAAATACATTTGGACCTGGAACAAGGACAATTAACAGTTTAAAAACGTAAATGTTACCAAGTGATCACTTCTTTGATATCCAACATCAATACAACTTGGGACACATTGATATATGAGGCAGCCTTGATGAGCCTCACGAATACATCAAAAATATGTTTAATTAGCATTTCAAATCAGCAGCACTCAACTAAAAAAGAATTTACAATGAAAGAGAAATATGGCTGGTCACTCTTTGTGTGTGTGTGTGTGTGTGTGTGTGCGTGTGTATGCGTGTGCGTGTGTCTGTGTGTCGGTGTGTCTGGGTGTGTGTGTTTGTGTGCATGTGTTTGTGTGTCTGTGTGTGTGTTTGTGTGCGTGTGTGTTTCTGTGTGTCTGTGTGTGTGTTTGTGTGTCTGTGTGTGTGTGCGTGTGTATGTGTGTATGTGTCTGTGTGTTGGTGTGTCTGGGTGTGTGTGTGTGTGTTTGTGCTTGTGTATGTGTGTGTGTGTGTGTGTGTGTGTGTGCGTGTGTATGTGTGTGTGTGTGTGTGTGTGTGTGTGTGTGTGTGTGTATGCGTGTGCGTGGGTGTGTGTGTGTGTGTGTGTGTGTGTGCGCGTGTGTCAGTGTGTGTCTGTGTGTGTTTGTGTGCGTGTGCGTGTCTGTGTCTGTGCGTGTGCGTGTGTGTGTGTGTGTGTGTGTGTGTGTGTGTGTGTGTGTGTGTGTGTGTGTGTGTGTGTGTGTGTGTGCGTGTGGGTGTGTGTGCGTGTGCAAGAGAGAAGAGGCGGGTGAACAAATTAGTCGTGGGTTTGATGAACAAAGAGATTGGCCTCAGAACAAAGCACGTCTTTTAGCCTTGTGCCTTTCACCTTCTCCATTCATTCTGAGGCCAGCCAAATCAAAATGATCCTTCAGGCCTTTCGTTTTTCTTTTTTTTTTTCACTTACTTTTTTCGTTATTTCTTCATCACCTTCTTGCAAGAAAATATTCTCTCTCTAATTAATATGACCTTATGAATTTTTAATAAAGCCAGATCCCTTCTTTGAAAATGCAGATGGGAGCCTTGAAGTACATGTGTCAGTATCTGCACTTAGCTGGGTAGGAAGAAAGGGGAGACACTCTGCCTTTGGTTGAACTAGTTTGTGATGAATAACTGATGTACATTTTAACCTATTTACTTCATTTTGATTTTCTTCACTTGGTGTGCCTGAGCGTCTTCAGATCACTGCAGGTGATTGACAGATCAAGACTGTTGGGGTAAAATGATTGCTATTCCCTTCTTTATTTATATTTGGAAGATGTAATGCCATGCCAAAGAGGAAGTTAAGATTTCAAACTGTTCAAAGTGAATTTGTGATGAGGTGTAATTCAATGGAAAATATAAAATGTCAGTCTCAATTCTGTGCTGGGAGAAGAGAGGGATTCTCAACACTCCTGTTGGCACGCACTCACATCTAACTCTGGCTCCGCACAGACATAGTCTGGTCTGCATTTTTTCTGTTTTCTGTATGAAATAAAACCAAAAGATAAACACTTTTAAACAAATAATGTTTTCTCATGACAAATTTGTCTTCATAAATGTACATATATTTATGGTTACGCAAATGCATGCCTGCAGATTGCCTCAATTGAGGTTTTGAGAATTGGGATAGCTTTTTACAAACCCTTGTACTTACTGACAACATGAAGCACTGTTATATAATGTCATATGTTCTTTTGGTTGGCAGTTTCAAATCTATTCAAACATGCTCTCTACTGAACATGTCCTTCATTTATTTTCAATACTCAGTCCATCCTGCTATACAGAGGAGGCTCGAACCAATAAGAAGGCAATTTACCTCCTCATTGCTCCATGTTTTGCCTTTGGTCATTTTGATTTATTACACCAGACATGAATCTAGCATTTGTCATGTCAGGCGCATATAGTTTCGGGTCGGTTTAGATGCATTTGCACTGTACCAGAGTTTAGTGGAAAGTTGACAGAGACCTACATTTTTGAGAGCACGTTTGGCACACATTTTTCTGGCAGCCTTCACACTTGTTCTGCCCCAGCAACTATACTAGAGGCTGTTTTATCTGTTCCATATCTTGTGTGGACATACCCTCACCTACTCTGAGACCACTAGGAGACCAGTTTTAGGAAAACTTCAATGCCAGTGAGTGGAGTGTTCTTCCTTTCAAACATGAATACTGGCATAGCAAACTTTAGGGCACATACTAAGTAGTTATTTTAAGACTTTATCCATTGATGAATTTTGTCATACTGTCCTCCAAACAAATTTACTTTGATGTTGGAACTTCAAACTTTATGCAAAATCCCCCAAAAATATTTCTAATTACATACAACAATGACATACACTGAAAATGTCAAACACACATACTCTTCCTCCATATCAGTGTTGTCAGCTTCAGTTACAACTATGCATATGCTATTATTTGGTGTGTGGATAGATATGTACGTTTACACTTTTAATTGGCTATCTCAGGTCAAGAGTTTTTTTTTATGCAGCCGCCATATTTGTGCTTTGTGTATGGCTCTTTGTCTACAGTAGATGTGTGAGCCTGTCACACTGAATGTATCCTTTACTTTCTTACCCAAAATAGATTTGACCCATGTGAGATATTAGACATTATTTACAAATGGCCACACATTTTTATAATAATTTATGGACAAATGGGCTGCAGGTATGCTGGCAATTTATGCTACTTTAGTAAACTCAAGTTTATGCATTTGATTAAATAAAAAGCACTTTCTTCAAAATGTTTTTGTTCCATTGGTTTACACAACAAATACACACTTACAGTAACAGTGAGCGTGTGTGTGTCTGGGGACAGCTGTCTTTTAGAACCAGCACAACATTAGTAATAGGCCCTAAAACTGTGTGATTAATCTACTGCAGGCTCCAGTGTGGCGGTCCTGTCTAATGAACATAGCACCCAGGGTATCTGTTTGTCTCCCCACCAATACTGTCACAGAGGGTCAAAGGTCAAATGGCTTAATGCTGCATGTGTGGGAGGTGTGTGAAGGGCATCTGTGTACATGTGTGTGTATCTGCTCTTCAAGGAAAGAGAGCTGTAACAGTAGGTATGATATCTGAGTGGGTTAGGACATGGCTTTAGCATGTGTTTATCATGATCCAGCTCCAAGTCTCTGGATGTAACTACTATTTTCTCACAAATGTCTCGTATTATTGATGTCAGGGCAAGTAAAGTAAATTGTCAGAATCAATACCAGGTCTTGCCGAAGAAAGTTAGACCACCTCAAATAGACTTAACCACTTAAAAAACAGGTGGATTCTGATGAACACTCTGTATGTTTTTATCTGTGTTGGAATGGCTTCCCAAGAATGTATTATTTGTCTTCCAGCCAGTGCTTGTTTGTAATTTGCAGCATGCGAAGAAAAAGCCAGCCAAGAATGAGCTTTGATTCGGTCACGTGAGAAAACTATTTAGACTTCCTTATTTGAGTCAGCGTTTGATATGATGACGGACTCTGTGTCGGGGCAGAAAACAGAGAACTATGGAAAGCAAGTAATAGTCCATAGAAAAAACTATTTTATTATGTTTAGCAGTTACAGTAAGTATCTTAGTCAACTGTGTTCTGTGAGCAGCTGAAGAGTTACGTTACAAACATTTAGAAAACATATTCATAACTCTACTAATGGCAGAAGCACTAATTAAGTTGTACAACATAGAGCAGTACATCCGGATGCTGTAGAGTAGAGGTTTGTTTTGTGTCTGTAATTATGCATGTACAGTATTGTTTTATTTGCATTGTTTGTTCATATTATTTTACAAGAATTTCATTTTGCAGCTATTTATATTTAGTTTTCTTTTTTCTGACAGAAAAATACAATTCTGTTTGCAACCCAATTTCTGACACAAAATATAAAATAGGTAAATGACATATAAGGTGTTCCCTTGTGCTCATAGTATCACTATAGGATGAAATGGCAGTGAACATACCATGATGTATTACAGCTCTGCAAATACATAAGCCACTGAGAATGGGACATTTTGCTGTACAATACAATGTATTGTAAAATATCAATGCAAACATTCAGATAAATTCTATGGCATCACAAAGAAGGCACTTGCTACAGAGCCTCTTGAAAGCTAAATTTAAAAAACTATTACAAGCATTTGTTGTGAAAACAGCAGTAAAGGCGATAAACAGGCTGGCACAGCTGGAATGGCACACACCCTTGCACACAGTCATCACGCCCTGCTCTCCCCTCTCTGGCACTCTCTCACAGTGTTTATAATTGATTTACAGGGCAGGCGATAAAGATCGATGTCATACTGTCTCAGTTGTGACACCAAGAGAGTTGCAGTGGCATCATGTGACGGAAGACACCAGACTATTAGAGAGGCACAATCAAATATTTGTAGCATCCGGACACACTCGTTATTTATTCATGCTAATACAAGTATATTAAAGAAGCTAAACAGGGTTAGTGCTCCATCACTCACAGGGGGAATCAACCAAAGCATTTATCAGAACCTTGGGTACAACTCCCCTTGGCCAAGTCTCCCCTCACAAACAGCTCGCTAACTGACAGACCGCAGTGGATAATAGGCCCTGATTTGTATGCATAGGCCTGCTATTGTAATTTCTTTATGGTTGGTTTGCAAATAATGCATGATTTGGGATTTGCGTGTCAAGAGGAGACTTTTCTTGTATGTAAGGATGGCTGTGAGAAGAGCGTACATGAAGACATATGCTACACACATGCATATGCACAGCGCCTGTGGAATTCCTCTGTGGTTATCGACGGCTCTCGCCAAGTGGGAGCATCTTCATTAGGCAAACAGTGATGCTGATGTGTGTGATGGATATTTGTAACTATAAGTGTATGAACAAGAGCAGACACCATTCCTCAACTGTTTTACACCATTAACAGTGCCTCCCCACCCTTTGTCAGCCCATAAAACCGAGACTTCAGATATATTATGTTTTAATACCCGCTTATAAAGGAAAACATAAAAATGCAAAATGCAATATCCAAGAGCTGTCACTTTGATAAACAAAGCTGAATATTGATCTGTCTCTAAATTGGAGCACAGGGGGAAAAACAATAATGTTAGATTCCCGCTAACATGAAATTACATGCTGAAACAGAGTGCGTTCTGCTTGGGCCTGTCACCATCCAGCCGAACAGTAGTTTCTCACACGACGCAAACTGGAGCTCCACACAGCCAAAAGCAAGCTACAGAATGACTTACGCTCAAACACAAACACTAGTTTTTCTCCACAACAAATCCAATGTGATAGAGGGAGATGCATCACCGGCTGATAAACTGTGGCAGACATGCTTTTTTTTTTTACCTTTAGTTATTTGTAAGCAATAACAGTGCTCAGTGGCTAATAAACGATTTTTGATTACCATTCTTACACAACTTAGTATGCTTCATGTAAAAATGTATTCATAATGTACTGGGTTGTTAAAACCTCACATTTGAATAAAACAAACTGTATTGTTTACATTTAACATGACCTAAAACAACCAAAAGTACAGCTCTAAAATCTTAGCAGTTGGTTAGCTTTAATGAAACAACCTTTAAAGAAATAAATAATTGTCATAAAAGTCACTTAACTCCACATGCATCACTAGAAAAGGAACATGAGTGTTAGTTTGACATTATGTCCATTATGTCCCTGTAAAGGGCAATTTTATCCTAAATTAAAATCTTTGAGCATGTGAACAACTGTGGTAGTCCTGCAGGGACAAGCTGTTGTCTATTAACAAACTTTAAACAATTTGAAACAAAATTGGTTGATAAATTCCCTACATTTGTTCCCCATCAGTGCTCAGTTTGTCACTCTAGGCAGTTGTAGGAACAGGAAGTAATGGCTCAGATCTACTGTCTTTTTTCTGAGATTGAGTAAAGATTGATATTTTGATGTGTTTATACAATATTGAAACAGTTTTTACTGATGTTTTTCATTTTGTTCAAGTGACGGCTACTAGATACTAGATAACCAAATGTAGAACCTATGATACCCACAGCATGATGAAATATGGATAAGAACTTCTATTGGTGTGTATAATCTACTGGCATTTCTGTAGGATAACCAAACTGCTTTATAAATATATAATTGCATTAATGACTAACACAAGGCCTTCACATATGACCAAACTTTGAGACTGGTCTAACCATAATTGTCTATGTGGATTAAATGTAGACTTTCAATCTGTACTGGAACACCTACAGTAGACATCAAACACTGATAGCGCCACTGGTTCAGACTTGTCTGTCAATCTATTCACCAGCACCTTTGAGCTTGCCTCTGCATTTTAACCTCCATCTATTTTCGTCTGACACCAGTTTTGTTGAAATGTCTTGTTCTGCCAGACCGTCTGATGGTTGTCTGACTCGATTTGTCAGAAACATCCAGGGTGAAGCGATAACAAACTGCATGCTAACTCCCATGCTCAGCCCCTGCATGAAAAAATTCTCCCTTTCTCTAACAAGGCATACAGGCCCATACCTAGAGAGTTAGCGCTTCATGTCTTCAACAAATGGACTTACACCTCTCCTTCCATCTCCCGCTCTAGCAGAGCTCAGGGAAGGCAGGCACCCGTCTACTTCCCTCCGTCTCTATATTAAATCGACCAATCAGGGGGTGTCAGTCATGCATCCCAGCTCGTGGCTGACAAGTTGGCAGTTGCGATGCAAGAGCGGTTCATTCATTCCGATGACACTCTGCCAATATCTGTATGATGGAAGCAGCGCATCTCTGCTTTTTTGCTCTTAGTCAGTAGAAGCAGATTCACAGGAAGACAGGGCGGGAGAGAAGGGGGCACCGAAGCGAGCAGAATTAAAAGCTTTGGCTGTAAGTTTTCACATCTGCAATGTCTGGCTTGCCAGTTTGATGTGTGACTGATAACACAAGAGGGAAGTTTGCAGAGGAAACAGCCAGACTTGGAGAAACAAAGCATCTTTAATGTCAGTAGATGCAGGTCTTGACAGGTATTGACAGAAATTGTAGCTACATGACCAGGCTTGTACAAACTTGGGGGCATATTGATATAGCCAGGAGGGTGCAGAGGCAGAGCAAGTTGTGCTCACTGGACTTGAACAGTTACCAGAGGGGGCCCTTTGGGGTCTCAGAGAAACACCAATAACTACTAACTTCTGATGTGGCTTCAACTAAAAGTCAGTGAACTCTTCTTAGGCTGAGCTTCTTTTTCCATTCTTTGACAATTCTAATGAGGAGCAAATCTGGCATTACTACTATTGACATACTGTTGAAAGCACAGAAGATACTACAGATGCTTTCTCATACAAACTCAAGAGCTCAACAGACTGAGAAGTACCAGGGATGATTAGATGCCACATCAAAACAACACACTAAAACAACTTCAGAAATTACAAAGCAATAAAGGCTAAAGGATCTAAATATTTTTATGAATATGAATATATTATTATTTTCTCACACAAACAAGGTACATATTATTAGCATTATTGCCAGTGTCACTCCCTCCACACTCTCTAAAAAGTACAGTAAAGCCCACTATTACTTTGTATGTATGTTATTTGGCTAAAGTCAAGCCTCTGGGTTGAATAAATGTGGTCCCAGTTCTCTGTAAATCAAGGGGCGAGCCTTCACACCTGTTAATCACTAAATTAGAAAGCTAAATAGTGCTGTTGTTGTGTTGTACATGGTATTCATTCTTTTGCAGCACAAAAAAAAGATAAAGGATAGAATAAATAAACTAACAATTATAAAAACACAATTAACCAGTACAAGAACTGTCTAATGTCTTTGGAAAGTCTTTATTTTGTCCATTATCCTTCTTTCTGCTACCACTTCCAGACTGTCCATCTACTGGCCTTCCCCACAAGCCTGTTGAGCCTGTGCTGCTCCCTGGTCTTGATTGCACTGCTCCATCATTCAACAGCTACTACAGTAAAGGGCGTCAATGTCCAGATTATACCAGCAGCCTGTGGTTACAAATTAATAATACACCTTGTACTCTTCCACAGAAAGTTAACAGTGAAAGTTAAAAGCCAGTTTCACCACTTGTTAGTAGTTCTTGGAGAATTAGCTGTGAAGTTGCATAAAAAAAGCTAAACAACACCTATTCTAAAACATGGGGCTAAATGTTGATAATTGTGTTTTTAGTGCCGTGTGTTTTTAGAATTCTCAATGAGTGCAGATGCTTTAGTTCTAATGAGAGACCTGTCCCAAGTGGGTCAAAGCATTCTGGGTAAAACAGCTAATTAAGTGGCAATTAACCAGCTCTGTCTGCCAGAAAACTAAACATAGGCAGAGCAATTTAGTTGGAACGTGCCCAAATGGCTGCTTGTTAGTCCAACCACAGCAACAAATTCACGCAAAAATGCTTTTACTTTCTTCCAGAAATGGAATTGGAAAATTACAAAGCAACATTGATCTTTGACTTTAACTTCACTAACATGATAAATGATTATGAATTGGGTCAAATGTGGATAAGGGAGTGAGAAAGTAAGATTGGAAGCTTGTTTTCACTTTGAGAGAAGGCAATGTATGAGATGCATGTTTTGTCTTAAGTGGGATTCATATGAAGCTTAACGCTGGGTGACAGAGTGTGTGATGTTTTCCTATCTTTCATTATCAGGCGGCCGGACCGGCTGCCAGGCATTACCTGTTGATGGTGGAGTGGACCGCGAACCTGATGGACAGATGGATGGGATCGTTGATGAATGTGTGGCAGGTGCTTTGTCAGTCTGGAAGGCAATCTAAAGCCCAGAGAAAAGAGAGAAACCACTTAGACTCCAGGGACACCTCTAACGTCTCCTACACGACTTAAAATCCCACCTGTCCCCCACCTCCCTCTGCAATTAAATTACACCGGCAAATTGTGTGTTAACAAAGCTTATTCGCAATGCTTTGGTCACCCATAATGGCAGCCTATGTTGCTTCAATATCAGCTGGGTCTAATTTAGAAAAATGTCCATAGAGGAGGTCAATCTCCTCTCTCATACGCGATGACTGATAGATCCAATACCTCTGGAATCAGATAAAACTTTGACAAATGGCCCCTCGCCGATCGTAGCGGTGTTAGCGAGGACGGTAGGGAGCCGGGGAGCTGCTGTGTCCATGGCCAGCCCTGTCCCTCTATCCCATCACAGCAGCACTGGCTTTGATCAATGGGGCCACAGTTCAGAGGCACACACACACGTACGAAGACAGGTCTTGGGCCCGTCATCACATGATTAAAAGGCCTGGAGGATATTGCTTTCCCACGATTCACCCAACCAAAAAGGTGAAAAAAAGTTCATAAAACTAAGACAACAACATGTCCCCTTTGCTACTTTTCCCTCTTTGCACTTCCATGCAAATTTGGATTGATTGGAGTGAGAGGCGATGCTAAGTAATAAGATTTGGATTTCAGCCGTCTCCTTGTCCTCTCCCACTGAGCAAAGAGGCAAGATTTCCTCTCCTCTACTCGTTATTGTTGTTTTTTTAGTTTTAGCCACAGGACACCCGCCGACCTAACCTTACATTAATCACAAGCCAGCTGACAAATCGACCCACCGATTAGCATGATAGATAGCTGAAAATGTAAATACTTGCGCACATTGCTAATTGGCTCCATCTACCTGGAAAGGCCTCTGCACTGGCTTTTTCTGCAACAATAAGTTTGGCCTGGCGGACACAGCTCAGGATCATTAAAGAAAGAGTCGAGTGATCATGTGTTTGTGAATCTTAGCTCTGGTGATTGTTTATTTTAAGATGCATTTCAAAGCAAAAAAATGGCCAAAGCAGATAAATACAAATACCTGGATGTTTAGGATGGAGGGTAGTTAAGGGGCTTTAGTCTATTGATCAGCCAAGGAAATCAATTAACGAGTAGAGTACTTGCTCATAGTTGCAACAACACACTCACACAGGCTACTGTAAAACATTGTGCAGCGTTGTCTTTGCAGTGGGTTTGTAATGTTGGATGATACCTTTATTCTAGCCGCTTAAAGCTAAGAGTTGGTGGTGTGTTTGGGGGCATATTCTATGAGAGGATCAAGTGTGTCAAGTTTCATTTCCTCTGTCCCTGTTTGTGCTGCCAAAGAAAACAATGCTTCCTAAAGTCACTTTGAGTTCAGACAAAGAATGCTCCATCTGTTTTGACAGGTTTAAAGTTAGCAACATTCAAACTTTAGAAATTTCCAACTGTTAAACCTATCGAAAAGAAACCTTGTGATGATGTTTGAATTACAGAGAGGTGACAGTAAGGGGTTGGGGCATTTTATGAGAGAGCACTTCTGGTGGTTATGGTTATGTATAAACTACTGTACACCTGGTTAAGATTCCAAATATAATAGCTAAATATTCTGAGTCATTTCCTTAGTCTCGGCATTAACACACACAAACCAACCTTCTTTCTCTAGTGTCAAACTAAATGCACAGGACAACAGCAGTAGACCATGTTTAATAAGGCTCTTCTTATGAACACACCCAGTCAAAATGAATGGTGGCTGATGGTGATTTTAATCTTTAAAAGAATTAAAAGTTCCATTAAACCATTATGTAAGAATGTGTGCTTCTCCTCTGGTTGTGTTGAGTTTGTCCACTCTGGGCAGTTGTAGGAACAGAAAGTAATGAAACTAAAATGGTTCCTCAAACTGGGTTCTAGGAAGCTTTATATGTTTATTTTTCCAAGAGGGTCAAATGGAGAGATTGATATTTTGATATAATTATATACTATTGAAAATGCCATTTTGACTAATGTGTTTCATTTAGTATACTACAATAGTTACACAATCAACTTTTACCTTCTGCTGTACTTTGGGGTGACACGAGGATGTGTGTCAATCAAGAAAACTACAGTTATAACCTTAAATCCTCAACTCTATGACTCAAACAGGCCACCCAGTTCGCTTTGTACCAGCAGCCCACTCTCTGCCTGTCACACAGCAGTTAAACTCTCCACGTACGGCAGCCTGGAGAAGAAGCGCTTGTCTGTGACCACTATATGCAAAACGTGGCATTAGTCACCAGCTAGCCCCCACTGACACGCCTGCAGTGTGAGGGAGATTAATGCTTACTCGGGACACTTTATTATACTCTGCCTCTCTTTCTCTTTCCCTCAGTCTCTCGGTCTTTCTGCCTTTCCGACCGGCCACACAATTAATTGTCTGCTTCT
Organism: Perccottus glenii; assembly: GCA_024416835.2. NCBI lineage: Eukaryota > Metazoa > Chordata > Actinopteri > Gobiiformes > Odontobutidae > Perccottus > Perccottus glenii. Next base: position 6,727,272 of record CM044548.2, read on the forward strand.
TCCTCTGGCCCACCCCTCCCTCTCCCGTTTTCATGCCAGAGTGACAGATGTGGAGAGGTACATGATACAGAGCGAAGAGATGTAGGTAAGGTAGTGTTTTTAGGTGTAAGTGGTGTAGGTGGGTGTGGGCGGGCGCAGTGCAGGCACCCATGCTCTTGGCTTTGATAAGCACCTCCCATCCTTGGCCTACCCTTTCCTGCCAGTATACAGTCACTTTAATATACACAGGAAAAAGCACACTTAGGCAGAACCTGTGGAGGTGCATGCTGTCTCTGCTGGCCAGAGCTCAGAACACATTTTTCCACTGTGCTGTATCAACATACTTTTTATGTTGATACGGCACGGTTTGGTTCAGGGATCACTTGAAGTGGCTTGCATTTCTACTGTACTGTGTGCAAGAAAGTGGTGTCTGTCAAGTTTATTCTGCAGTATGGACTTTTGTCACAAGGACAACCAAGCTTGATTTGAAAATATTATTATTACTTTTATCGCGTGTTCCTTTCAATTCTCATTTTTGCACAAAGACTCACAGCACAGCACATTACATAAAACAAAAAATAAATTAATAAAAATGTATGTTATTAAAAAATTGACAATGGCAGTGTCAAGTGGTTTGTGTAAAATGGTTAAAACAATATGTTGTGCAAATGTTTCAAATCTTATCTTTTTTCTCTCTTTATTTATTTTTGAGGACATCATTGGTTTTCATTCCTATTTTTAAAGTCTGTTAAAGCCAAATTCATCTTCTAACATTGACACCAAACCTAGGACTCTTTCAAAATCAATTGATTAAAAAAAAAAAAACTACAACTACAGTTCGTAAGGCCCCATGGTGCATTAAGGCTGCAACAACTAACTGTAAAGCTTTTCAAAACTCTGAAATCATATTTAAATAAATGGAAGAGAAATAAATAAATAAGTTATACATCAAGATTCTCTGCACTGTTAAAGTGTCCATGGTCTGTCGTCCCTAAAAACATTAATACTGACAAACACTAACGAAACTTTGAAAGTCACATAAACAGAAGAGGTACACACACTTTTAACACCTTCCCTATTTTTCCTCCTCTGACATTATTTTGTGTGTGTGTGCACGCCGTTGACCTTTCTGCAACGTTGCCCCGTATTCACTGGTTGTCAGCACAGTCTCTGTCCCAGGCCATCCGTCTCTGCCACCAGTCAGTCCTCCAACCAATCCTCTACCGTCCCATTAACACACACAGTCTTCTATGTTCAGCAGTGCGTTTGTGTGTTCACGCACAACCATACTTTATGCATACACACATATTTACTCACATAGTGATACGCACATGCTTTTTCACACAAACACACACACACACACACACACACACACACACACACGCACACTTACACACACACACACACACACACACACGCATACACACATATCAGCAATCCTCCATTGTCCCATTAGCCCAGGATGAGGTGCTCTGCTCTGCTTTGAGCCTCAGCTCAGCCTGGCTAGCCTGGGGGATCATTAAGACCCTGCCGTGCACACACACACACATATACACACACATATGTGCCAGAGCTGCGGTAACGGGCTGGAGGAGTCCAGGTGGCCTGTTGTTATTTATAACAAAGGAAACAACACAGCAGAACCGGCTGACATCAGGCCCGTACGGACCTGGGACGGGAATGTGTGTATCTATTCATTCCTTTATCTTTGTGTGTTAGTGAGAGATCAGTGAAGGACAGCTCGGTGTCTGTCCACCCCAAACCCTTCCACCCCACCCCTAGACTGTGGTCTACCAGGACCACTGGACCAGATGTTGGCTCCGGAGCAACAACAAGATTGATTGGTTTAATTGCCGGCACTTTGCTCTCTGGCGTCTGAATACCTAATGTCAACTTTTAAAGGATGTTTGCTCTTTCTATCTCCCACCATTATTTCACCCAAGGCTGAAAAATGTGTCACGTTTTCTGATCAGTGGGGTGTGTGTAGGTGTGTATGTACAGTTGGCCCTAACATCTGTTCAACATATCCCAGTGAAAACATGGAGTCATTTAAAGTCTTTATCTAACGGGTTGTCCTGTCAGTTGCCTCACTGCTACTTTTTAATCCTTCCTGCTTACCTTCTTAGCCCTTAGCCTTGTCTATCTGTCAGACCACTTGACATTAAATATGGCAGCTGCAGACAGAGGTATGCTAAGTGTGTTGGGGTTAACAGATGAAGGCACATTACAATCTGTATATCCCTTACATCTACATCACAGGAATGTGTAAACCCACTCAATCAGGGGTTTTCTGTAAGTAACCTGGATGAATGCTGTTTAGTGATTTATTAAAATAAGAACACTCTTAAACATGACTTGTCCGCGTTGTATAAACACACATCTACAAAAATCTTTTTCTTAAAGGTCTTCAAATGCAATAGATTATTTGAGAGTGTTTTCTAAGAAAGCAAATGTGTGTGTTCAATTACTAAGAAGACTGTGCTTAAAAAAAGGTGACTATTTTTTACTAATCTATTTAGAGTATGATGATATTATTTACCCTATGCTACTTCGCTTGCTGCCAATATGGGTGCCTATTACAGTCATTAAATCTATAGTAAATTTGACTATAATGTAATGTAATGTTATGTAATCCGATGGGGTCTGTACATTTTTGATAGTATGTAATCTGGACTATATTTTTTTAAAGTTTTTTTTGCGTCTGATAATGCAGTTTGCACATGACAGCACAAATACAGCTGACTAACAAGACCCACCCACGGAGCATTGATTATTACAGTAACACTAGGTTATGAATATGACGGAGGTTAAAGGATGGCCTGACCTCTACAACGTTGTGTGAATGCGAGTGTCAGCATGCATGACCATGCGGGTGTTTGCCAAGAGGAAGTCCCTGTGGTCTGGAGCATATGCCTGGCCGTGCTAAAGTCACAGGGTTAAGTAGTATTCAGACCAGGGAATACACTGCAGCAGATCTGGCTGTGCTACAGCAAAGTGCTTCCATTAATGCTTGAGAGCTCTGTGGTTCCAGGGTGAAAGATGCTGCTTGGCCTTTAAATATTCACATTAGCTCGCTTTGAATGGATGAGTATAACCCTGCAGATATCACGGATAAAAGATGTTTTGGAGAAAGGACTATATATATATTTTTTTTTTCATTATTCACACTACAATTTAAGCAATCATACAAGTATGAATAATGTAAAGTATGTGTTTTTAATTGTTTTAATAGTTTTACAAAGACAACAACTGAAAGAGAGCAGACCTAAGGGTGTCAGTTAATTGTAAGATGTGCATCAACTTTGTGTGTGTGACAGATTACTAACCAGCTACAAATTGTACTACAAATATTATCAACAATGAAATTGTAGACACAATTTCAAAGTTGTGTCTACAGTAACAGTGGCAAGTTTGCTTACTAACTGCAGTAATTAGCAGTTTGCTATCAGAACTTAGCAATGTATGGGTTATTAAACACAATAACCAACACAGCATCACATTTGGAGTGTTATGTAATATACTTTTAGTGTAAGCTTCTCTTAATATTTGCTTATGCAAGTTAGAAAACGTGATTATTTTGATGAGTTCTATAGTCTGTATGAGTGTCTGTAGAGACATCTGACTGAGTTAAATGTTAATAAAATATACAATAGACAACAAACTTAATGGAGACAGAAATTATTACCATACCATGAAAGGGTCAGGTTTTGGAAAGTGACAAAAAATGTATTAAGTTGAAATGGTCAGAAGGCTGTAATTATGGACATGGTAATGTATTAGGACACACAAAGACAGAGTTTAATTAAGCAAAGTCCACAAAATTTGACCTGTCAGCATGTGATTGTAGAAAATTTACTATACTGTATACAACAACTGTCACTACATATATATATATATATATATATTGGTATATATTGCTATGATTTACCAAAAATGATCCTCAAGGAGTACCACACACAAACACACCAGCACACAAACCTTGGTAGTGTGTTTGTGAGAGCATATTTGTCCATGTTCCAGCTGGGCCAGTGTCCGTCCTAATGCTGCAGCCTCTAGGCAGTGACACCTAGACCCTTGATCTCCATTTCTTTGTGCTATATGGACACATTTTCAGCAAGCTGCAATAGATGATGATTGTAATCTGAAATAAATGAAGGTGGGGGAAAAAAATCACAGGAGAGAGGAATAGAGAGAGACGGAGAGCATTATCACCTTGGCCAAGCATCAGGAGTTGGAAAAAAACAAAGAGTGGGAGAAAGAAAAGAAGGTCCACGGGCAAATTCATCTTCCCCTGCTACAATCAATCTCTGGCCAAAAGAAATACACAATAACTAGGCAGGAAGAGGCCAAGATTAATGGGCCACCGACATCTCCACTGACCAGCATCCACCTCCACCCAATACCACCTCTTTCTCTCTCTCCATCTCTTTCACATGCCCTCCTTCTTCTTCCAGTCTTTCTCTCACCTCATCCCTCTTTCTTTCTTCTTCTACCTCCTCCCCCCAAAATTCTTACTTTTTTACCCCATACCTCACCCTTCCCTCTGCCCCTGCACACCCTGCCTCAGCCTCAAACAGTGATCTATCGTTTCTGCTGACTGTTTTACAAGTGCATTAGCAAGCTTTAATGAGACCGGCCAGTCACACGCATGCAAGGGCAAACAAGGCCAGGCATGCCCACTAACACCATGTTCCCCAGCAGGGCGCAAAGAGACATGACATCCAGAGTGGAGTAAATTAGCCCTATTGGGTAAATAAAGATATTTAACAGTATATAGATCAAGAATAGGATTGTAACTAACTATATTTTAAATTTTTATTATCCCTTTATTATGGGGAAAATCCTAGTTGGCAGCCACACCAAGGGGCACACTTTTTTTTTGTTAATGGTGATAACCAGAGTACCCAGGAGAGACCCACCCGAGCACAGGGAGAACATGCTAACCACTGCGCCACCATGCCATTAACCACCAACAATAGCAAATTTAGGCATAAACAAGAAGATTTGGGGGAAATGGGTCAGTGAGTGGGTAAAGAACATTAGAATGTCTCAATATGTCTGATGATGTTATACACGGATTGATTTAAGACTTGTGCATCCTCTTTCAAAGACTGTGTGAAAGTGAACTTGCCTGAGGGGATTAACATACACATTCTTACTTAAAGACTATACGTAATAACACACATACATTTACATTTACATTTACATTTAGTCATTTAGCAGACGCTTTTATCCAAAGCGACTTACATACAGCTTCAGGGGGACGTAAAAATATGTGCCATCATTTGAGTTAGTCAGTAAAGTACTGATTATTATTTTTCATTATGGACCAGAATGCTTTACTTGCAGTGAATAAAATCACTAACAACAGACAGTAATAATGCGGAGCACTTGTATCTTTTAGGTGCATTGCTTGTGAAAGGATCTATATAATAGGTAATTAGAGTGTGTTTTTGGTCTAACTTTCATTTTCTCATGTGTGACATCTAAAAAGAGAGCTTAGAAATTTGATGGCCACAGAGAGAGTACAACTACAAACTTTTAAATGCTGGCTTTACATTATCCATTTGAAACTTTTTTGGCAAAAGATAAAGTAACTTAAACAGCAACATGCTAAATCAATGCTAGCCTATATAAAAATCACAATAAATGTCCCAGTAGCTTGTGGAAGTGGATTCATTTTGGTCCATTGTGTAAGGTCAGAGGTTATCGGCTATCACTTTTTCATACACGCCCCAAAATAGTTGTTAGAGGTATGAAAATGTTTAACTTGTGGTTCAACTTAAAGTATTCCTCATAACTGATGGACTAATTAAAAAAAAAAAAAAAATATCCGGTTGTGAGCTATTCCGCCCCAATTACCTTTTAAGTGAACTTTGTCAGTCTGATAAGCTTTTTGTCACTGACTTCTTTGGAAATGGCAGATCAAGCTGTGGCTTCCATTCCACAGCCCGTCCACACGTTCCTATTAGAAAAGCCCATTGATTGGATGAAAATGACATTAGAAGTTTAATTAAGGCCTCTCTATACAGAATCCACAGAGTAATGATCTCCCTTTTTAGACAAATGAACGAGAAGTGTGAATATAAAACACATTCCTTATCACTGCTGCTAATGAGGAGTGGCTACAACAGTGTCTCACATGACAGCTTCAGCAAAGACACTCTCAAACCTTGGATATGAAAATGGCAATGTCTGTTGCATTTTATATTGTTTTTCCCTAGCAGGATTTATTTCCTATGATATGATCAGTGCATTTTCTTCTTTCATTTTTGTGTGTATCTTTACGGTTTTAAACCAAGAACAAACCTAGACCAAAACAATTACTTGTCCTTGGGGAAAACCAGGACTAAAACTAAGACTTAACCAGCACTAAAGATGACTTCCAGGCCAGAACTAAGCGCTTTGAGTGCCTACTACAGTAGGTGGAAAAGCGCTATAAAATAAAAATAAAAACTATAACCGGAGTAAACTGAATATTCTACGAAGACCAGACCAGGACTGAAACTATACTTGAGTATACAAAACTAAACATAGGACCCAACTAGAATTAAAGGCCAAAACTAGCACAAAAGATGTATTTATTTATTATATGAACACTAAACGTCTGTTATACAGCTGTAAATATGCCGGACCAGCAAAGTTACTAATTTCCATCAGTATTCCATGGACAAGTAAAAAGTTACTGCACCTAAAATACAAACACAGAAGGACATAAAAGATGAAACAGTAAAAGACGTGATAGAGGTAGGCACACATTTGGTTTGCTTGTATCCATCATCTATCTCTTATTGAAAGTAGAAGGCTATTCCAATGTTTACCTCCTTTAACTGAGAGTTTCTCCAAATGTAGTGTGACTGTGTAGCACCACATAGTCCCCTTGAGCCAGGCCCTGGTGCCAATCCCACCGCCAGACTTCAGCTTAATGAACTCTTTCAAAGGAGGTGGGGACTAAAGACTAAACCAGAGACTAAATCTGAGACTTAGACTTTACACTGTTCTTTTGAGATTTTAGTTTTTAAATTTGTTGCTACATAGTTGTTATTAAAATATGAGCAAATGCAATATTTAAAGATAATATTTTTTGCTGCTTTAAAATATGGTGATTGTGTTATTTTTAAAACAAAGATTGTTACTTTATAACAGTTTTGTAACAGTGATGTATGTCTTATATTCTGGTCAAGATGATTTATACCAACCAGAAATCGCCCATAAACTCAGCTCAAAATATCTATGATAGAAAATTGGGTTTAGCCTCAAACTCAGGGATAAAAGTAGCTAAGATAACATGAATAAAAATGCATCTGCTTAAAATCTATATGTTCCTTATCAACATCACAGAAAAGCCATCCATTCCAAACAGGAGAGCTTTGGTCACAGCCAATTGGGCGCAGTGTGTGTCATTATACATATCAGAGTAATCATATCTGCCTCATTGTTTCACAGAGCGTGCACCTATACGTAAGTAACTGGTCAGACTCGGGCGATATCAGGAACACTGTCCCAGCTGCGCCATAGAAGGAAATAACAACATGAAAGTGCGCTCATGGCCACATTTGTTATCTTGGTTTTTAGATTCTGTATGCCAGTGCATGCGCTGTGTGTGATTGTGTGTGTGTTTGTGTGTTTTTTCAGGGGCCCAAGAGATCACAAAGTATGAGGCACAGACCGAGAGAGAGCAGGTCCCCAGCCCACAGAGGTAAAAATTCATTTCTTGAGAGCTATATATCAACAGGCATTTGTTTAATGAGCGCCAGAGTGGAAAGATGTATAGAACATGTCAGGCGTCCACTTGCAATGCGTTGTGGGTAGCAGATAGCATCACAGAGTGTGACCGCTCACTCTGTCTCCCCACTCGCCTCTTTTATCTGCAGCCTCCCTCTTCCCAATAATAAATGAGAGACAGAAGGGAACAAGAGGTAAAAATAATGGAGAAGAAGGAGGAAAACACACAAAACACAGTAAGTGTCTGCAGCACATGTCTTGCAAAAGTGTGAAAGTTGAACATGATACATGAAGGTACATGTCTACAAGAACAAAAGTGCTGCAAAAGTTTCTAAAGAATCTGGATATCTGTTTTTATTTTTATTTAGCTTAATGGTTTTGGTTTTTATGAATTCCTTTTGTAAAAATGCACCAGTTTCTGACTCACATATGAAATAAAATGTGCTATTAAATTGTAATGCAATTACTGTTAAACTAAACAACAGGTTTAATTTGTCCTTGAATGTGATTGATCTTTGACCAAGATGACTTCACTTGGACAGGCTCTGACCCAAAGGGATCATATAAAAGAGGTTCGATGAGATAAATAGTGTTTTATGTAATGCTCCTAATGGGGCCAGTGGCCACTAACAAGGCTTCTAAAACTCAGTGCTTGCATGGAAGGTATTTACTTGAGGGGTGTAACTGTCAAAAATGAATTAATAAATTGGAGTAAAAGTGTGTTAATTAAAAAAAAATACATAAAAAATGCACAACAACAAGTGAAGAATTTTGCACATAAATAAAACCACATGTGATTAAAAAAAACAAGAGAGAAAAGTCAATATAAAGTGACAAATGATTGGGAAAGCTTAGTTTATGAAAGTAAGATTGATTTGATTAAAGTCAGTCCACGTCACCTTTCAGTCCTCTAAATACAAATACATTTGTATCAAACCACACATTTTTTTTTACATTTTACAATTTACATAGACACTTACTTGCCAGTTTATCAGTTTAAATTATTATCATTTTTATCACATTTAAATTGACTTTTACCACCTCCAGTTTAATCACAAAATTTCTGTTGGTCCCATCCCTCACTATTTCTAGTGTCAAATGTTAAAATACTTTATCGCTGGCCCCATTTACTGTAAGTACAACGTTTAGTTTAGATCCCTTTGCTCTTGTCTGCTTCTCCAAACTGGGAGTGGCCTGTAGTTTAACTGTTGTAAGGAATAAATGAGCTATTCAAAGGTACACTTGAACCAATGTTGCAAAATATCCATTTATTATACATTTACTGCATTTTGCGCTGTAAATACAGTAGCTTTAATTAGCTGATTATTTTTGAAGAATTGCTTTCTATGTAATGTAAATGAATGGAAAAAGTACCAGTTGTTATTATCTAAACAGAAAGTGTTTGTTAGTTTTCAGGTGATTTAAAAATAAATGAAAAAGGTGATACCCAGATAGCCATAAATAACTTACCCACGTTATCTGCAAAACTGTGTAGTGGATGTTAAGGAAGACATAGGAAGAAGAATGTATATGTTGTATCACATGTGTGGGATATCTTAAAGTAAAAAAGGCTGGAAGTTTTGAAAAGAGCTTAGCCTGGTATCAGCAGCCCATCTGTGTTCATTTGTTTTTTTCTGTATCGGTGTAATCTGTGCATATCATCCACACACACACACACACACACACACATGTAGGCAGACATGTCAGCGAGCGCCTGGCATGCCTAACTAACCTGTGCTTCCCTCCTGGCAGATCCCTGTGCCTTTGTTAAGATATGTAAATGGGATGCATGGGGAGGACGTGTGGGTAATTAATTGTAACTGGGGGGATAATGTTGCGCTGTCAGAGATGTCTCTGGTTTGTGTAACATTTTTTAAGAGTAATGTGGTTAAACTGGGAGTGTCTGTTAGCGCTCAGTCTTAATTGTGCCGTGCTGGGAATGCTAAGGCCCGGCTAGCTTGTTCCCCTTCTTGCTTCTTTGTCTACATGTGTGTCAGCAGTCTTGCACTTGCAACAAGAAATATATTATCTCCACTCTGCTCTTTGCCAGTTTTGTAAAAAAAAAAAAAGAAAAATAGTTTAACTAGAAAAAGTGGCAGCAGAAGTGTGGATAAAACTCTTACTCAATTAAATATTAATGCATGTAAAGGCTAACTCTGCATATAGTTCATATGTTACATACAGGTTCTAATATATTTAATGGATAATACAATGTTCAATTTTAACTGAATTGTTTCCTCATTTGAACTCTCTATGGAAATAAGCTTTTTCAACACAACACAGGCCCATTATCACTTTTAAAAGTTAGCGCTATCGTCATATTAGCAAGCTCACAGTATTCACACATTCTGACATGCCCACTGCATTCACAACACATTGTCTAAAGAAACTTCTGTGGGAGCTGAAATCTCAAGCTCATTAAAGTTTTTGTTTGTTGTGATAAACTGTGAAATGTAGGGCACTCAAAGCCATAACATAAAATGAAACAGTTGGGCATGACACAATACATTAACATTATAAGCACATTAAAAAGATGCACGTTAATTGAGAAGATAACTAAGTACACTTTTACTGTTCAGTGATTAACGAAAAAGTATAAATATACAGTAATATAAACCTGTAGAACAACACATTTATTTAGAGATCCTATAAGCTAAAAGAAGAGGAGCTGTACTTCAAGACTAGTCAGTCCTACTCCAGAATCCGTCTCTTCTTCCCACGGTTCCACGGTGAGGACAGAAATGCCTGAGGATGTTCGATTTGGCCGGGGTTTGAACTCACACCCTTCTTGCTGTCAGGAGGACTCGTTTGTTATGGGATCACTTTCAATATTAAAGTTTTTCATCTGTTCCCTTCACTTTACAATTTGTAAATCAAAACGTTCTTAGCAAAACAAAACTAACAACCTTTTGCAAGGTCCTGGGTTTGATCCCTACTCCTTTCTGTGTAGAGTACGTTACCTCTGGGTGCTCCTGCTGACATTTACAATAGTCTCTACAATATGTTTTTTAACTGTCATTCTCTGACACTCATCAGCACACACAGTCAGCAGACGCACGTATCTTGTTGGACAGTGTGGATGTGATGGTGTTGTGTGAGTAAAGACATGACAGTGTGACTCTACATATTCATATTGTTTAGACCCGTTACATTGGTGCTAAAAGCTTCTTCTGGTTGCACCTCTTTGAGATAAATATTAGATTCAGACATGTCCCCAACACTCATAACGGATTGTGTTTGGGACATGGCACAAAATAAACCCATCAGAAAAGCCTTATAAACATTCCAACATTAAGAATTAATATGCCTGTGCATTTTGTGTGTGCCATGTAAAGCTGACCAGCTAATGATTCCTACAGTTTTGTTTATTTTGACAAAATATCCAAGTTGTTATTTACTTAGAATAATTTTTACAACTAAAATGAACTACAGTTTAAATTAGGCTGCTAAATCAAGAGTCATTTCTGAAGCAAAAAAGCAGTTTTAAATTGGTTACAGCGCTGACTAAATGCTTAAAACATTCAAGAAAAACATTCATTTAAAACAGACAAGGTTGGAATAATTATTATTTATAAAAGACGGTTTGCTTTGCTTGCTTTTGATATTACAAACCTTCTGAGACACTGTCCATGAGAGGTATAATTGGTATTAATAATAAGTAACCAGAAATAATGATAAATTTATGTTTTGCAACCTTAATAATAATAATACACAATAAGATTTTAAAAGGAGCTCTATTATGTTGCACCACAAACTGAACATAAAAGATGATACTTTTGGAATTTAGTTGTACTGTCAGCTATAAAAACAAATTGAAATGAAGATTTTGTAAAAAAATAACATTTTTAAAGGTGCATAGTAAATCAACCTTTATGCTGTAAGTTCAACAGCTGCAGAAAAACTAAAATATTTTCTTAACCCATTACACTTTGGACCATTATAATTCTTTTTTTTTAGTCAATTAAATCACTAATCATACGTCCCCAATCAAAGGCACAGCTCCCAGCGGGGGGCGGAGCTCTGTGGTTAGTCCTAAGAGGGTCCATTTAGCTCACTTGTCTGTCAAAAACAACCATCTGGAAAGAACCCTCTGCCCCTGTCATCTCTATCCCGCCTCTCCACCTTCTCAGTTCCCTCTGTTTTGATCTGTCCACTCCAGACCTTTTAATACATGTCAAAATGCCAGGGCTTGTCGTGCCAAGCTCACGTCTACTTTCCTGCGCTCGCGTGGACTTCTTGGTCGCACTCGGTGCCTCAACTTCCTTGATGTTCTTCTCTGTCACCCCCGTCTCTGTGCGCTGCCAGTTTGACTCAGTTAACGTCCCCCGGAGACGACGGCAATGAGGGGTGATGGAACATAGGGTGACAGGATGGAGCGGTGTGTGTGTCAGTGCGTGTGGGCAGTGCAAAATAAGTAGTGGCCAGTCAGGCAGTGTGCAGTTTGGTGGCCCAAGCGCAGCAGGAGCTATTCTCTGTATGATTCGTCTTCTTTCAGTCTTCCATCTGCAAGTGTTCTTCACCTCAGGGGACAGCTGGGAGAAGATGAAAGAGACGGGCCGGAAAAAGTGGTCTGAGGATGGGGTGGTAGGGACTTAAAGTTAAGTGAGTCAATGTCCACAGCCTATATACTTTGTTCACTTAAAGGTGTTACAGAGGAGGTTTTTTCGACAACTGTTAGTGAGTTTTTGAAATGAACGCCTGTGTAAGAACATCCCCCTTCCTTCACAGCTCATTTTGAGATAATGCCTCCCAAATCAAATACATGACCATTGGAACACGAGTGTTTGTTTACTACCGGCACTCACTGTGTGCCGTTAGTGGATTCACCACTTAGAATCGTTTACATGGTTTTAACATTTGAGTAGCACAACTTAGCATACTTAAAAATGGGAGTTTGGGAAAGATACAAACAGGCAGTTTGGTAATGCTATGCGTAATAGTGAGAGTCTAACTCACTCGACAGTATTACCACTATTACGCGTAGCATTACCAAACTGCATGTTGTAATACAGTGTCAGAATACAAGTTTTTATCTTTAGAAAACTCCTGAAAATTAAATATTTTCACCAAAACATTTACAAAAGTTACCAGTCCAGCAGAAATCTGGCAATGGATGCTTCAGTAGGAAGCCCTTTCTTTGTATTCAGAGCATCCTGCTTCAGGTTTGTTTGCTATGCGATCAGACTGGTGGAGCAGCAAAGCATGAAAGCTGGGAATAGCACTGGAGCTACATAAACACTCTGTCTACACATGCGCAGCAACAAGAACGCACATAACGTAACGCACATAGTTACATTGATTGACAAGCCAGAAGGTCAATGGTTGCCGCGGTGATCACGCCAACCATTGACTGATGTTTTAAAGGCCCAACCTCATCTACAGATGATGTATATTAATATTTTCTGTTTCAGTGCACCTTATAAATAGTCTGTTATCAGTTAGTAAAGGCAGTTTTGAGTAATATTGCAAAAATGGATAAAACAAAACAACCTTTGTAACACCTTTAAACATTTATGAATTAAACCATCACAGTGGATCTATTCTTGTTTGAGGGGTACTGCTGGCAACTGATGCCATTATGAAACTGTATGCAGTGTAAAAAGTTAACATGGTTTTATGAAGAGCTTCTAAGGGAGTAAAGTCAGTCACAAATGACTAAAGCTCAGAATGTTCATACTGCTTCACTCGTGACTGTATTGTATGGGTCTAGTCATCACGGCACACTTTTAGAGGCATTAGCAAAATGGATATGAGGCTTATGATAAATAAATGTATTGCATCTCTTTGGTGACCCCTTGGCTTTGGCTTCAAAAGTTTGTGTGATCATAGAAACAAAGCACGTTTTTGATTGAGCAATAGAGAAACCTTACTCAGTTAAAACACAAAATGGCAATAATTTCTCAATGAAGCTTGTTTTGTTCTTCTGAATATTAGCAACAGCTGTTTCCAGTTTTAGAGTCAGCAGCTTATGATTCTTGCTTCTTGAATTAAACACATTGCTATGACATTAAACAGTGAATATCAAAAGCGCTCTGAATTTAATGTTTAGAAAGTGTAGAATAAACTGAAGCAATTTCTTTCTGCTGTTATCCTATCACTTTTGTGCTGTCATTGTTTGAGTAACAGATTTACTTTCTTTAGCCTGGCTGTGTTTTTTTGCCAAGTATAATAATGTTTGTTCATGGTAAGTTGCATTTAACAAGAATAACTCCTCGTATAGCCTATAAAGACTCTTCAGCGAGACTATTTCTATCTGGATTCCTGCCCAAAGCCTTGCAGCCTCAGCCCGGGTCAGTCAGGTCCATATATCTTCCTGTATATTTACAATGTTTTCTGCATCACTCTCTGTCTCTGCCCAGGTAGCTGTTCTCCACTAAATGAACAATCTTTATAGACATGTCCACGCCATAACAGGCTTGATTTCCAGCACCGGCGTGGTTTGTGTAAGTCTCTGGGAATTGTCAGGCTTCCTGCTCGACAAATCAGGCCTAACGTATGATGTTTGGGGTGCAATTTTTATTCCTGTTTGACTGGCCAACTACCCGAAGGTAATGGGATGTTGGGGGCGGCAAAATAAAACTGCTGGTGGGAAATATATCCGTACTGCTGGTGTGTGTGGGCTTGTGTGAAGTCTGATTGATTGATGTGGCGTGCACTCTCCATTTATATCACACTTATCCAGGATTGGTTAAGTTTAGAAAAAATTTATCCCAAAAACATGGAGAGAAAGAGTGCACGATGGAAGAGATATGGTGGCAGATTACAGTGAGGCGCGCTTGTTCGTCTGTGCTTAGGCTGTGGTGCCTGTGATAGAGGGGCTGTGAATTGTCTGTGAACATTAAGTTATCTAAATGAAAATCAATAATGTGTGTGCGCCGGCATCTTGCTAGGGAAGATTGTCCGAGGTTAACCAGTAGAGCGGGGAGATGACTGAGAGAGAGTGCATAATCCACCACCAGAACAACTTCTACATGTTTAGCAGTCAACTGGTAAAATTGGTCTTCTGTAGATCAGAAAAACAACCTGCTCTTATGATTTGCTGTAATATGGGTTTATATTACAACATCAAATGAGATTTGTTGTCAGGGGTTGGTTTTGAGGACGTTGTTTGAGTTAAATTAACTACTCCTCTCCACTAGAGCTGAAATACCGCAAAAAAATAATTCAAAAGGAGTTATTTACTTAAGTAGGCATACTGTCAAGAAGAGTATTTTTTGTGTGTATTTTGCAAACATATAGGAAGCAAAAGGACCAAACAGTTTGGAAATGAGAAGACGATATAAACCAATGTGACACAGACTAGATATAGTTCTGTGCATAAATCATACACATGCATTTCCTCTGCTGTATTTTACAAACAAGGGCACATGTACATAAGTGCTTTAGTGTATATATATATATATATATATATATATATATATATATATATATATATATATATATATATATATATTTGTATGCATGAATGCAGGAATTTGCATACATTTGTGCATATCTAAACACAATCCCCGCTTCAGGCCGCCTCACTCCGGCCACTGGAGAAATCTTGTGCCGGTCATGGTTGGGCGCCCCCTCACCTGTCAGCATTGGTAGGATCATTTCATCCCAGTGGCAATTAGCCCAACAGCGGCCAGTGTAACGAGTGTCACCACGCCTCACAGGCACAATGGAAAGCTCCAGCTTCATCAGGTGCTGCTCTGATGCTCAGTGAACTCATGTGGGATTGTACATATTACCCTCCATATACTGAGTGAGGAGTATCAATGTTTTTTAAACTCCAGCCCTCTCACAAAAAGACTTTGTGTAATCTGTTTGCTCTGTTATACCTAAACAAACACACTGATTAAGTAGCTAATATGGACAGAATAGATATAGGTATGGATAAAAAAAAATAAGCATGTTATTATGAATTGGCTTTTCATTTGTAGGTCGGTGCACAGTTTTTGGCGGCATCCTGTGGTAAAATTGTATATACCAATTTCACACTTGACACCACTTCTTTCCAAACTTTTTTAATACCTACAGTAGCCCTGCATGGACATTATGCTGTTGATGAGAAAACTCAGTGGAAAAAGACCAGATGAGTGGTCTGAAATTCATTTGTTAAGTGAAAACTAAGTAAATAAAAATAAAATTAATAAATTGTATTTTATTACTTGTGTAATAAAATGTGGTAGAGAATGTAGAATGTGGCAACAATGTGGGTTCAATAAAGAAACATGAGTGGGCTTCTCCTTTAGCGGGGCACAGTTTGACCACTATGGGCATTTGTAGAAACAGGAACAGAAGACAATGACACCCCTATTTGGTTTATATCTTTCAAAATGGTTGAATTTTGTTGTGTTTCTATTTTTGTATAACATTTATTTTCTTTTAAAAATATTCTTCACCACACTGTCCCTCAAGCTCATTGGTCAAGATTGATTACATGGAACATGGTGGCAGGTAAAACAAGAGTTGGCCGTCCTGTCCCTGAAGTATGGGCCGCAGGGAACATAGAAGCAAAAACATTTTTTTATGGAAAGTATGGAATTAGAACTTATATTGGAAATCGATTGTGGCCATGATTTAGTCAGGGTTTTTATCTAATAATTCATCCATGTGTCCATGAAACAGTTTAAATTATTACATTTAATTAAATTTATTTAAGATAGTTAAAGATAGGCAATTTTGAGGTGACACTACTGATGACAGATTTGACTGATTTGCACAATTTTTTTATTTTATTTATTTTTTATTTTTTTATTTACCTACACAATTAAACACAGAACAAGGGTAGATAAGGTATTTGCCAAAAGAGTATTGGACATAAAAATTAATAAAAAATTAAAGATAAATACACTGCTTTTTTAAACAGCGGGGAACTTCACACTGGTTTGGTTCACCTCACCAGTACAAAAACGTTTTCTAATGCAGCACAGAGCTATATTCATCTTCTCAAACACCCTTTGAGAAAGACATATATGGCAAGACACAGCCAGCAAGGTGGGAAAGTGGGAGTAGACAGAGTAGGACAGTGTATTAGGGAGCTAGATGTTCTAATGTAAGCCCCCCTGTTCTCATTCCCCTGCTTTACCTGCCTTATACTGCTGCTGCTTGTGTGGAAGAAGAGGGAGCGAGGGAAGGAAATTTCTCCATTGCAGAGGCAGTCAAGCAGAGGACAGGAGAGAGGGAGAATAAATCAGCCCCTCTGGTCTCTGGTGACCACCCGCGGCAAGGGAATAGTGCAGAAAGACAGAGCGAATGAGAAGAGAGGGGGTGGAGAGTGTCAGTCGGAGCATGGACTACAGAGGAATAATGTCCTTTTACTGTATGTCCCTCTCCACTCAGCCCCAGTGTGCCGTCCAAATCTACCTTCACTCATTAAATGTCACACAATCCCACCCCTTCAATGAACGTTCACACACACTCACACTATGCTGGCCACCTCCACCTCTTCTGACGAATTACAATTGCCCGACTCCATCGCCCAGCAAAACAGTGTCTGATTTGGCGAATGGTCAAAGTGGCCATTATCTGGCAACAGAGGGGCCATATTGAGATGAGCCTGAGGAGAAGATCAGGCAAAGAGAAGGACAAAAGGAAAGTAGGGGACGAGCGACAAATGATCCCTTTTCAGAAGTTAGAAAGTGCACTAACTAACCAGAGGAATGAACACATCATTACAGGAGGCCATTATCGGTGGCCATGTAGCACAGAAAATACGTATGTGAGTTCCTAGAAACAATAGACACATAAAGGCATGTACGCAGTGATTTCTGAAGTCATTAATGCAGCATAAGCGCATTTCTTGTCAAATATAATAATGCCATTATTATAATCTATGTATATTGTAGACTGTTGGTATTAAATGTTTTGCAATTATTTATGTGAAATAGAAATCTGAGCAAAATCATTCCAGTGGTTTATTATAATCTCATATTACGTGTGCATGGAACAAGTCCTTGAAATTGAGTTCTGTGGCTGTAATTTAGTTAAAGAGCTAGGAAAAATGGCTATATTTTACCAAACCTGTTTAAATCAAATGTATGTTTAAAATGGCCAGGTACCAATGAAGTTACAGATGGAAAACAGTGATTTGGTGTTGGCCAAAGTTTACATGAAATTACATTTGAGGAATATAAAATGATTTAAAATGTTATTGTTTGTAAGTAAACCACTTTTCTAAATTTGTGTTTAAAAACTATGGAGAAAAAAAAAAACACATTAATACTTAGATATTTTTAAATTACATTACTTGGATATTTATCCGGCTACAATATGCAAGATTTCCAAAAACACAAATCTGTAACATTTCTTCTGAAGTAGGTTGTGACAGACTGTGGGATATTTGCTCCATGTTATAGACACTTTGACCTGTGGGGTTTACAGTATGTGCGCTTCTTTAGCCAGGTCTCTTTTCCCAGGGCTGTGTTTCATCTTAACAGAGTTTATTCAAGGCAAGCCAGTATTTCCTTGAAAAAAACAACAACAGGAGAAAGGCAAACTGTGACTGAGCGAGAGGGAAGAGTAGTCTAAAGCTAGCCCATAGGACACATTTAGTAATCCTTCCAATGATGTCCAGGGCCCAGTGATGGTTACCAGACCTGCAAAATACCCTTGCAAACACACACACAATCCATTTTTATTGTATTTGGGTCTGCAGTGTTGTATTTCCTGCTCTCTCTTAGCGCCACACACACACTGCACTCGAAAACAAAAATCCATATTATCGACCAGCCAGTGTCACCACAATTATTCTTTTGAAACAGCCATTGAAAACAAATTACATCTGCACTGCGTTTTCATCCGATTGCTCTGGGTGAGCAATGCTCAACTGCTGGGTCGGCCCTGCCTCCTCCGACTCAGAGACCCCTCCCCATAGGTTTGCTGTCTATAGCACTGTGTCGCTAACGACTGCTGCGTGAGAATATGTGTGTGAATCTGGCAAAGGTTCCTGGCAAACATCTAACAGTAGTTAGGTTAATTGGTTCGGATTAGTGAGCCCAAATGGTAAGTGCAACACAAAATTGTGTTTAAGGACATAAAGTAATAGAAAAGTGAGACATATTAAAAACATACACACAACCTGAAAGTAAATTAAAACAATGAGACTGCAGAAGCAAGATGCCTTTGAACGTCCCAAGAACATTGTAAGCTACTACAAGGGCCACATCCTTATCCACATAAGGATAACTTATGTATTGTTTCCCAAGTACAACATGGGGCGCAGAGGCTCCGTGGTAGAGCGGCCGTCCTTCAACCGGAAGGTAGGCGGTTCGATTCCCGCTTTCCCTACAGTTCATACTGTCGTTGTGTCCTTGGGCAAGACACTTAACCCACCTTGCCTTCAGTACTGTAACACTGGTAATTACAATGTAAGTCGCTTTGGATAAAAGCGTCAGCTAAATGAGTAAATGTAACTAACAACTCCTGGGTACATTTTTTTTAAATTGTAGAAATATAAATATATCAAAAACAAAAGTAATGTCCTGTGTGTTGCTTTTCAAACACTTCAGAGTAAAAGGTCTCTTGCCACTAATATAAAAAACAAATACTTTGTCTGGAAATATCTATTTTGACATAGCATTATTGCCAATATTGTAACCTCTCTTATTAATAGTGTCCACTAGTTTAATGCTAATACTAACAGTGGCATAAAATGTAATTTGGCATTTTTTTTTCTGTTTAAGCAGCCACTAGCAACACGTATACTTTATATTTTATGTTAGATTAATTTAAGGTTACCATTATGGGTAATTATAAACTGTATAAAGTCAGAGGATGAGCTGGCAGTGTTACATACTCATTTTTATTTTTATTTTTAAGCCATTTGAGTGTGCAGTCTGATTGCCCAGAGACCATCCCACCACTATTAGATCTAACTGTGTTACTCCATCTAACAGTATTAGCCCATTGCTCTGCTGTACACAAGCTGCTTCCAACAGCATCACTCCTGGGGTGCAATGTGACAATGGGAGAAAACAACAACTAATATCCAGCCTGCCCAGTTGGTAATTAATCCTGGCCTGGCTTCCCTCGGCCAAGGAGTACAACAAAGGCTAGAAGGCAGGATCCCTTTGTTAAGCTTTGACCACACAAGTCACCTCGCTGGCCCTCCCGAAGCGGGGAAACGCCAACTTTGGAGTATTAAGAAAACCAATAGCCTTGTTGACATGAACACGGAGGCCTAACCCCCGCAGCCTCCTCATATGAAGCATTGATTTTTCTGTCCTGCTGCGGCACTAAACCCATTCATTCTCTATGGCCGAGCCCAAGACTTGCGTGGACTTGCGAGTGCCCATTCACACACACACACACACACACACACGCACACACACACACACACACACACACACACACACAGACAACACACACAACCTGGCTAAATTCTTCTTTCATCCTCTCAGTCTTACCTTGGGGGAAAGTAAGAAAGTGGAGGATTAAAGTCACCCCCTATACCTCCCTCTGGTTCGACCATCATTTTTACCATTGACCCATACACACACAGAAATACATGAGTAAACACATACAGTGTACAGAGAGGCCAAAGGGGATGGGAGGTTAAACATCTCCTGGTGGAACTAAGGGACTCACTAACTCCTACTACTGGGCGTCACAGATATGCAAAAACAATAGCTGCCATTGGATAAAACCATCTAACCTGTTTTTTCAAACAAATTGTATTTTGTATTGTTTCAACAAACCAATCATGCTCATATATTCAAACAATAATGTACAGTAGACCCATCCAAGACAAAAGCACAAGCTTCTCCCATTACCCTCAATCACCTCTTCTTTGTATCCTCCTCAACAGTGAATACCAGGTGTCTACAATGAGCCATGGTCCAGACTGACCTGCTGTTGTCTTGGTGGTGACCCCATAAGTAATAATGAATCCATAAAGAAGTACATCCACAGTCATAAACTTTGCAAGAAAAAAAAAGGACTACTGTAAAAAAAAGAAAAGTCAGTTTTACATCATTATCTCATGTAGTGTATAAGTGGGCATTTATTTTTTTTCATTTAGCCTGATCTTGTATGATTTTTGTGATAGCGTGGAGACAGATTTGGGGGGTGGATGGCACACACAACCTAGGACTTTGACGTGAGGTTGTAAAGTTCCAGCGCTAAGAGCAATTAGGGTTATGGTAAAAGGTTATGCTCTGGGATCGTTAAAAAGTAATTCTTGGGAGACTGAGATGGGTAAACATGCCCTATTATCCCATATTGCTATCACACACATTATTTCATTAGCCACAGTTTGCCATTAGTCACCTTTGTTTGGGCTAAAGTTTCCACCCTTGTTGTGTTGTCATTCTTTTTTTTTCTCACTTCTTTCTTTTCATTCCAGTCGTAGCCATCTTTCTGTTACTGGCCCGGAGAATGTTGATTATCTGTCTTGTTCTAGGCTTCATTAACTGGGCACACAAACATGACCAAATAACATGAAGCAGCACCAAACATTTGCTCCAACGCTGTTATCTGACATGATCAGAATGTGTGTTGCAAAAGGGACAGATTCATAAACTTGAGGGAGAAAGCTGGGGAACTGTGACAGAACTATCAGTTGCTCAATTAGCATGAGCACATTAGTAAAAGCACAATATCACAAGTGCACAGTTGGCTCCCTTCAGGACACGCTGCAAGACATGCAGGCATTAGCATAGAGCAAGCTAACGAAGAAAAAAGACGAAAGGAAGGGAAATTAAAAGAGCAGCACATTTTCAAAGCGTTGGTCGCGCTCGATGTCATTAAACTTTTATGGTGTCTCTTCTCAATGTGAAGAAGAGTGGAGTTTGGGAGGAGGATGTGGCACAGAAGTCACAGATTTTGTTTTCACTTAGTCCCTTTTTTTTGAAGATCAACAAAAGTTAGATTTTATGTTGAAATAAAGTAGTGCTCTATTTTGTCAAACACAGTGGCCAAGCCCATTATCAGGATTAAACATTTTTTTTAGTAAGGTTCTACAAGACATTCTACAACATGCATGTTTAGTATAAGTGGAGATCCTTAGTCATCCAGGCCTTTTCTAAATTATATATATATATATTATATTTCTAATTATATATAATGTACTTTAAATTCTTCTTTGTTGTAGATGATTGAATTGTTGAGTTATTTATCTCTTGCAATACTAAGCACTGTAGACTTGGCATTGATTTTTTTATATAGTTTTCCACCTAGTAGGCACTCAAAGCCTTTACATTAAGCTTCCATTCACCCACTCACACACACATTCATACACCAGTGTCACAGCTGGAACACCACTGGAGGCAGGGAGGGTTAAGTGTCTTGCCCAAGGACTCAACGACAGTATGAACTGTGGGGAGCGGGAATCGAACCTTCTGGTTATAGGACGACCACTGAGCCACTGCACCTTGAGGTGCTGACACGCTGTTTGATGATTAGTCCCACCTCAGTTACAAGCTCCAACTTCTGAATTTGTTTAAATATAATAATCATCAATCATACTTAGATCTGTCAGAATGGCCATAACCACAGAGCATGTGATCTTTCTACACTCTATGGTTGGAACTGATCAGATAAAAGAAATTTATATCTGAAATGACTCATATCTGACTGGCACACAATGGAACAGATGAGCATCTTCAAGATGATTATGAATTCTGGTCAGATTTCTTTCAGAATTTGCTCTACAACCTGTTTCCCAAGTGGTTCATCAAGGCAAGGCCACAGAGCTGTGTTTCATGTTAGGTCCTGGCCAAAGAACCACTTTGGGAATGCATACCCTGCAAAAAAACACGTCATTAATTTATTGTATTATTGCCCTCTTTCTTTCTGACACACTGCGTGGGCTAATATAAATTGAGGATAGGGTGAGTTTGGGAAAAAAAAGGCTGCAATCGTTGCTGCCCTGGGATATTTATTGCTGGCAAAAATTTCGCTGGAGATATTGTGTGATCTCTCCTTAACTTTGACAGAGAATAAGAGAATGCTGAGGGAAAAATAGAAATGGTAATCACACTATGCTTGAGGGAAATACATGCAGCTCAGGAGAAAAAAGGGAGGCCATTACACAGAGACTTTTCTTTGTGGAAAAACTGAAAGGAAACAAGCATTGCACTTTAAGTAAACAGCGCATGTACAACTGAGACCATGGGAACAATGTGTTACGGGAGCTTAATCTGTAACACTGAGGGGATATACATACACGCTCCAACTATGTGTTTCATTCCCAGTCTATGTATAGCTGATAATACATTATGTAAAAAGAGATTCAGAAGTAAACTCATTTCATGAACATCCAACACACATGGTTATAACAAAGCATTACACAGTTGTGTCAGGTTTTCATCAATACTCCAGAGTAGATGTACAGAGACAGTTTTGCAATTACATTTTAATAATAATCAACATGGCACTTCAAGAAATGACAAAGCTCCACCACACAGCTAGTCTTCTACTCACTAATACACTACTCTACCAACAGCAACAATAGGGACCTTTACTACTTTTCTTTTACTAAAAAATAAATTAAGCAATTTGTTTGTGACACCTCTTCAGACATCACTTCAGCAGCTCTTCTCTTACATACTGTAAGAGTTTTGGTCAAAAAGCCAGAGCCATCATCAAACGTGTTTTCACATAAAAAAAACTGACCGGACCATGGTCCAGTTGGACCCAAACAAGGACAACCTCTTTATGTCAGACCCGGGAGAGCGGCTGTTTGGTCCAATCCACAGTCTGCTGGAGTTTTCTTCCTTACAAAGTCCATAAGTCCAGACCAAACAGTGCAAGTGTGAAAGGCCCCTTGGAATGACGAAGCAGCAATCAAAATCTCCACAGAAATGTTGCTAGGTGCTTAAATAAAATACTTTATCACTTTTTGATATATTGTGAGAAGCAAGGACACCAATATTAATTGTAAAATGTTAGTAAAATTGCCCCAGTGCCATATCCACAAGTTTGGAAATCATTTCAATTTATGTTATGTCTTCAGAAGAAAACATCTACTAAAATGCCATCAGGCACATACAGCCTATAGTGTTCTATACTTCACTTCCTGTTCAATAAATCACTGATTCTGAGTCACTCTGAAACTAACTGCATTCTTATTACCACTCAGTGAGTGAGTGAGTCACTTTTAATTAAATTGACAATTACTGAAGTTTGATAATTATTGATAATTTGGTAATTGATCATTTGTCCTGATTTGGTAACTGCATGTGTCCGAAGAGGCAGTGTGCATGGTTGGAGACGGGGATAAGAGGTGACTGATAAGCACCGTCACATCCCTATCAGTTCTTCGTAAGACTTAATAAACACACATAAAAGCTCCAGAAAATTCCACACATCAAGGTTGGCTTAACTATAGTTTAAAATACCCAATTCAGCAACCAAACATATGGTAAATATACTTTCTAACCTTATAATATTTTTAATATAGTTTGGTCTAGCCTTCATTATCTCCTTGTGATTTGCATTCAAGCTTGAACAAAAGAGTAAAAAACAATCAAGAAGGAATCTTTTTTATTTCCTCTTTCCCGCCATGGCATTAAAGCTGCTCACTCCTAAGAGTCAGCACACTGCTCTTTCAAACACAAACAGACCTCTGAGTGAATTACAATTTTCTTTCCTTTTCCCGTCTTTTCTCTTATATTTTCACTCTCCTTTTTTTCTGATGGGCCACTGAACCCTTTCGTTGGCTGTGTATGCACCAGCAAACATGCTGATACGATCTTAAAGGTCATGTTCTTTTCACGTTGACAGAGGCCTTCCAAAACTTTGACGAGGGGGTCCCTCTAAAGGATAGCGTTGTTACAATGCAGTAACAGCAGCAGTGCTACTCGAGCTGCAGCCAAACTGCAAACTGATTAATGTTCTACATCAAAAGCCCTTTTCCTATTCAGACTGCATTTCCGAGGGTAGTCATGCTGATCCAGGACGGCCCATCAGCCACAGCACTCTCTGCTTCCCTCGTGGTATTTTTTTCTGAAGTAAGCAGATAAACTGATTACCACTAATCAGCTGCTGTTGCATTGACTCCTGGGTTTTGCTACAGAACCCAGTAATGTATATGAACTACACCTAAGTAGATATCTTTGTGATAGCTCATTCTCAATCCCAAATTGTAATATACTCAATATGGTCACCTTATTGTTGAAGCCTTGCATTCTATTTGAACCAAAACAGGCAACGAGGGAGAAAGATGGGATAGAGGGAACAGTCCCAAGCCTGAAGACAAACCCTGTTTTTTTAAGCGTCTGTACTCCTATGGAAATTTTGATTTGTTTTTTCATTAAAGTGGCAGAAAATGACTTCCATTCTCCTGTTATTTCTTTGCTGTTATATTTTTGTTCTCATGTTCTGGCACAAATATAATAAAGTTGCACTTTTTACAACCACAATTTGTTGCTTTTTGGTCTCATTTTACCAGAGAATTTAAAAATATTAAATACTGCCTTGATCACAAATACCTCAATGTCTTAATTTAAAGGGATAGCTTAATATATTTTAAACTTTTAAACTTTACCTCCATCCCCCATCTCCATCCTGACCATCCAGACAAAAATGAGATTAATTGTGTATGTCATAGAAGACAGAGGTTATACATTGCTGCGAGCGTCATTGGTGTGTACCATAGAAGCAAGCTGTGTTGGCTAATGACCACCCATGATTTACCAGCATTTGAACTTTGATAACTTTATAGGTAGGTCTGACGTCAGCGTATTGTCTTTGACAACCCATGATCCTCTAAAGCTTTCACAACCGAGTCTGACAGTCAGGACCAAACAGCGCAAGTCTGAAAGTCCACTTACATTGACAAAGTGGCCATCAAATAGAAGTAATCTCCACAAAATGTTGCTAAATTGCTGAATAAATTAGCATTCAAAAACTAAAATAGAGTCACATTAACTGAAGTATCCCATTAACCTCCTGTGTTGTGACTGTTTTCAATCAAACATACTTTACTTACATTTGATTGATGGTAACTTCAATATACTAAAAGTAGGCAGTATATTAAAACCAAGACTATTTGTAAAAGTTATTTTTTTCTGTATGTAAAACCTGTTGTTACAGTTAAACGTATTCTATGAAGGTAATGTGTGCATGCATCTCTTTCTGTTTGTGTCAATGTTGGACTCTGTCGACAGCTCCTCTCCTGCTTGCCTTGTTTTTAAAAGGCAACCATAATGGCTGGTAAGGACAGCCTTAAGAGCAGCTGGCAGCTTGAAGCTTGACGCAACCAAAGGTCATTGATCCCCCCTCTCCACGATGCGTGCTCATGCTCTCTCTTTTTAAACAATTTGTTGAGATTTTGGCATTTTGTGAACACACACAGGACAGCTCACAGACAAGCCGACCTTGACAGCGAATTGGATAAATAAACCTTCAATTTAGCCTGCTCTCCACCTCTCCTTCTCCCGGCGCAGCTCTCCAGCTAAGGCAGAGAGTCCCACCGGGAGGCTTCACCTATCCATATCGTTCAACCCACGCTCGGCTCCACTCGGCTCTCCTACCCTTCCCCTCTCGCAGCCTGTCTAGCGGAGCTGCCCTGAGCGCTGTGACAAACACGGCCTTAAAGATAAGCTAACAGCCCCCTTGCGCTCCAGTCAAAGTCAATCCTCACGCCGCGTCGGAAATTTAATGCCAATTCTGTCTCTCAACCCCGTCCATCCCATTTCCACAACTCCCTCCCACCTCTGTCTTCTCTTGCCTCTGTCAAAAGTCTTCACAAACACACACAGGCAAACACACACACTTCTGTTCCTATCAGATGGGGTTTGCCATCTCCAGGGAGACGAAGGGAGTGAGAGCACTACTCCATAACGGGTAATGACATGGCATTTAATGATACTGTCCAAAATGATCCGGGCCTCCGTCGACAGCTACGGCTGCTCTGCATGGAGGCCGCACAACCGTGCAGAGCCAGATAAGCATGAATGGGCCTGCGCTGCATTACCGTGTATGAGGCGTGTGCAGGCTTTCCTAATACGGCAGAGGCAATACTGTATCTTTCACTTGTCCTGTCACCTGATAGGATGTGACATATACCGCTGCCACAAACGACCATCATTTCTCCCTTTCTCCTTACACTTCACCACCAGTGGTGCATTGGTGAGCTGTGGTTTTGAATGCCTTTTTCTTCCAAACAAACTACATTAAATAGCACCATGTGGTCAATGGCACATCTTTATATGAATACTGACTTATTGTTGACACTCCAGGTTTGACCACGTGTCTAATTTGGTTTCAATTCACTTTGTCAACTATAGTTCTTCTTCTTCTTCTTCTTCTTCTTCTTCTTCTTCTTCTTCTTCTTCTTCTTCTTCTTCTTCTTCTTGTTCTTCTTGTTCTTCTTCTTCTTCTTGTTCTTCTTGTTCTTCTTGTTCTTCTTCTTCTTGTTCTTCTTGTTCTTCTTGTTCTTGTTCTTCTTCTTGTTCTTGTTCTTCTTCTTCTTCTTCTTCTTCTTCTTCTTCTTCTTCTTCTTCTGTAACCAAAGGGTGGTCTGCTGTACATTGATAATGAGAATGGTAAGAATCCCAATACAAAAGGACTTTCATATCTACATTCACTCTTGCACTTGAGTGCTTAGAGCTGGCACTTTTCCGAACAGGTGTGTGTGCTCACACAACAGTATATGCAAGTGTGTCACCCACTCGGTGACAGCCATAATGACACCTCAGGGTGAAAGTAAAACACAACCTCTAGCTAAAGCCCGTCTGGCTGTGATAATGAGTGGCTTGCAGACAGACAGACAGAGAAGAAATCCATGTAGGCAACTCCATCAGGTAATTAGATTGAACCTACAATGCCAGATAATAAGTGTTTAGGTAGAACTAACAGCTACTTTTGACACTTCAGCTGCTTCTATCCTGCAGCATGTTAAGTGCAGCATTCTTAAGAAAAAGACAAAGAACCTGAGAATGTGTTTCTGTAAAGTAGGCCTGCTGTGTGTTTCTCAAAGAATTGGCAGTACTCCATATGACATTGATCAGAAGGTCTTATGTAAATACAGGCTTTAAGCAGATTTGTGTTTGTGTGTCTGTGTGAATGTGTATCTCCAGAGTGTTTGAAGCCCTGAGGGCAGCCCAGGGGCTCGCCTCCAGCCTCTGTTCTTACACAGACAAGAGCAAGACACACTTTAGACTGTACCCTGCAGCCAAGCTATCAAAACACACAAGAAACACACAGTGCAAGCCCACTAACCTTTTAAAAAATCATGCATGACGTTACAAACAATTACAGGGATATAGCCTGGTTTGGAATGCCGAGAAAATGCAACACTCATCTCTGTTTTACAAGGCCACAGCTTCTCAAAGACTCTGGGGCAAAAACAAACGACCAGGCAAGTAGAGAGGCTTTGTTTTAGTTTTTTTTTCTTTTATCATAAATTTAAAAGGTGGGTTGTTACTTGTAGGGTATTATGGGTATCATAGATACCTTCATCTTTCTTCCATGAGGTTTTAATTATATCAGTTTTTAAATATTGACAATGGATGTAATAATAATAATAATAATAATATAATAATAATTGTTATATTTATATAGCGCCTTTCCAGAGCTCAAGGACGCTTTACATATCAATTATTCATTCACTCCACAGTCACACACTGGTGGTAGTAAGCTACATTTGTAGCCACAGCTGCCCTGGGGCAGACTGACAGAGACGTGGCAGCCATTCCGCGCCTACGGCCTCTCCGACCAACACCTTCAACATTCTTACACATTCATACGAGGCAAGGTGGGTTAAGTGTCTTGCCCAAGGACACAACGACAGTATGAACTGTGGGGAGAGCTGGAATCGAACCTACTACCTTCCGGTTGAAGGACGGTCGCTCTACCATGCTTTTGCATGCTAAAAAGGTAAAAATATTAAAAAGAGCAGTCAGCAACATATATATTTCCCACACTCTTTCAAATCTAACGTATCAGCATGTCCACCTGGTAAAGTCTGTAAACTAACCTTAACATCAACTACTTTTCTCAACAAAACTTAATCACTTTAATGCAGTTGAACAAAATTTCTTTTGAAAAAGCATTTCCGTGCCTTCATTATTGGCTTTTTTATTCAACTGTTAAAAAGGCAGTCCCTCACAAAAAAATGTTACACAGAATATCCAAAGCATTTTATTGCATTGGATATGCAATAATTAAGGACATCATACTATGAGTGAGGTTTGTTGAAAGTTTAGAAGTCTTTGATAAGGAGACACATGCCCTAACAAATCGGGGTATATGTCTACTTCCTCCTTGTGGTGTTATTTGGGCTTCTGCATACGCATCCAATAAAAAAACATTTACCTGGACAAGCCCAAATGTGCTAATGTTTTCTACCCTCTCACCGACAGCGCACATGTGTTGTCAATTGTTTGCTATTAGCCAAAATCATGTTGTTTATGTAGACTCTGCCATTTTTTTAAGGATAATGCACTTCTGTCCATTGATTGATTATATTGTGGTCTGCTATCCTTCTGTTGCCTAAATGTGCACACTGACGCAGGAAAAGTGTCTGTTGGCTTCTCTGCAGTGTTGTTCCCCACAGCAGCCTCTCCCTCCACCTCTTCCTGATGTTTATATCAGATGGCCGAGTAACTGTGGCGGGATTGTATTAGAAATGCAAGTAGCTGGCCCGGAGCATCGCAAATCAGCTCAGCATTGTGCTTTTTCCTCTCTCTCTACCTCACACTCCCTGTGTCTCTCTTCCCCTTGCTGTCCGCCATCACTCACAAGGCCGAGCAGATATTTTACAGCCAGAATTACTGGGTGGCTGACACAAATGAGCAGGGCCTGGGAACCTGCAGTAAGCTAATTACAGTGCTGGCCCCTGCTCTTAAAGCCGGAGCAACACTTTACTACACCCTGCGCTGTTGTTACACAAGCAGCCCTCTGAGCTGTAACACAGATACTGGTGTTTGTTTGTTGATATAGTGGGTTTATTGAGCTGGAAAATATCGCTTATTATAAGAAGTCAGTGTGGGCTGGTGCTGGACTGAAACATCTCCTTAGGGATCCAGGTTGAGGATTTTGGACTGTGTGTATGTGTCTCAAGATGCAACTGACTTATTCTGTAGACCTTTAACCCTATACTTTGGTCAATATAATAGCTCCTAAATCAATGTCATTTATTTTATTTTCACAGGAGCAAGTATTTGTAATGTAGTACAATGTTTGCAGTTGAACACAAGTGAGGTTAAAGATTTAATAAAGGTAAGGTTAGTATTGTATTTGTTTTAAATAGGGCATGAATAAAAAGCATTGTACATTTAGCAATTTAATTATATCAGATCATTTTTCCAACAAGAAAATGCTGAATGCTGCCACAGGTATTTTCTGTGTAAATTAATACATTCAGATTGGTATCCAGCTTCTTTTTTTTTTATGTCACTAATGCTAATAAGTATTTTTCATATTTCTAAAAATGCAGGTGAAAATTGTCTCTTGGAAAAATGTCCCCACTTTTAATGTGCAGTGTGCAGAGTGTGCTC
This sequence comes from Perccottus glenii, assembly GCA_024416835.2. Taxonomy (NCBI): domain Eukaryota; kingdom Metazoa; phylum Chordata; class Actinopteri; order Gobiiformes; family Odontobutidae; genus Perccottus; species Perccottus glenii. Next base: position 6,757,409 of record CM044548.2, read on the forward strand.
TGATTGGACGGTGTGGGAACATGCTGTACTTCCAAATGACCAATGCAGAGTCTATGGCCGCCCAGATGCAGAGTGGTTAGCACTCCTGCCTCACAGCAAGAAGGTTGTGAGTTCAAAACCCGGCCGACTCAAACATTCTTGGCCGACTCCGGTCTTTCTGTGAGGAGTCTGCGTGTCCTCCACGTGTTACTGTGGGTTCTCTCCGGGTACTCCGGCTTCCTCCCACCGACCAAAGACATGCATGTATAGGTCAATTGGCAAATCTAAAGTGTCCCTAGTGAGTGAATGATTGTCTGTCACTGTCTATGTCTAAATGTCTGTGACTAACTGGCCACTGTCCAGGGTGTACCCCGCCTCAGGCCCAAAGCTGCTGGGATAGGCTCCAGTCACCCGCAACCCCTAACAGGACAAAGCGGTAGAAAATGAATGAATGAATGAATGAATCTTTAAAATCCTGCAACATCTCATTCAAGCCATTTTAGGAGGAAAATAATTATAGAAATTGAAATGAAATCTAAGTTTTATTACATATAACAGAAGAAGACAACATACTTGTGTTGTGGGTGTAGTTGTTTGAACAGTACATGATCAAATGCCTTGTTCTTCAAGCCTTTTGCAGTCAATCTCAAACATCAACAGGTGGGCATATACGTATTTGGAATGAAAGAATTAACAATCAGACTCCATACACCAAATATATTTTAATAGAAGGGCTGCAGGACTGCCATAGACTGAACTTTGTGACCCATGACTTCTTTTTGTATGTCCCATGTCATCAAATCCCATATTAACCATAGAAATCCTTTTTTTAAAGAGGCTTTTACAAATGGCCAGTAAATTATAGCTGAATAACAATGAACCCACTATTGTGCTAATGTCTTATTGAATAATGAAATTGTAATACAGATGTGTCCCCTCGCCGCTTTTTCAGTTCCTCCCTGTCAGAGCTTACTAGTTCAGCTGTGGTTGGTGTCTGTACCCCTTTTCTTAATTGGCATTAAAGATGCCCAGGGCCTCTACAAAGCACACACACACACACACACACACAATGACTCTTTGCTGTGTTACGGTGGCAGAGGAGAGTGGCTGACGTGTGAGAAAATTAGCGCCGGGTGTAGAGAAAGAAGAGAGAAAAGCCTCTGAAGCGGTCCTTTGCGGGATGAAAAGTGCAATGATAGCAAATATTCTGTTCTTAATTACTGCCTGTTTACTCTGGCCTCCCCCTCAGCCTCTAACCCTCCCCCATCTATCCTCACCCCTGTTTTCAACGCTCGCAACCCTCACATCCCTCGCTTCCTGCTACTCCCCCAGGCACCTGCAGCAGCACAGAACCTATTCTGCACGCATGGAAAAGAAGGAATATGGGAGGCTAGTGCAGACATTTTTTTATTTATTCATTTGCATTACAGATGTACCCAGACCAATATGTTCTCATTTTAAAATACCTAACCTTTATCACTAAAATAGATGATAACAATGGAGAAAGAATAAAAAAACATGTAACAGTTATACAACTCTAAGCTTGCATTTCACAGATTTTATGTGGGCAAACACTTGTTAAGTCCTGTGTTTTTAGAACTTCCTAAATGATGTATAAGTGCATACAAATGTTGTAATCCTAAGTTTACTAGTTATACTAAATGACTATGCACTGGATGCTGCTTGAAAACCTGGTAAAATGAATGACCTTTGGTTGTACCTCAGTCATATTCATGCATCATGGAAAAATTGGAGTCACCAGTTCACACATACATCTACTGTATGTGTCTGGACTCCACAGTAGAATGAGGAAGTGATACAGACTTCTTATTCACTTTAATTATTAATCTGCTTTAACCTTCTTTAAGTATTTTAATTTTTAAAGTTATGTCCATTTAGGACTAAATACTTGTATTCAAATGTTGAAATCCAGCATTTAAATATAATTTCCTAAATGGTGGTGTATTGTAAATGCAACTTGAAAACCTGGTAAAAGTTTGCATTTTGGAGACTGCTCTTCCAACACTTAGAGTGTGTTCAAATCTTAGCTCAGATTTATACACACCATGTCTTACCTCTTTCTCTCCCTGTTGGCCTCTTTTCAAAAGGACTATCAAATGTGAAAAGAGCTAAAATTTCGAACTTAATTCTCCCATATTAAATGATTGCTCCACCTGTGATTGGAGACATTTTTCCTACTCCCATCTCCTCAAACTCTCCATCTTTCTCCTCCAAACACACAGATCAATCCAGAAGCTTAGTGTAGCTGGTCTCAGGAGAGAGGCTCATCTCAAATGCACAGCAAGGTTCACAGGTTCATTATTGACTCTGGTTTGTAGATTGAGAGAATAAGTCTCCTTAACACACATTTACTTTCCTTAAACACCAATACATGTAGCATATACAAATTCAAGTTTATAGTATCAACAATAAAACATGCATGAGGTCTCCCTCCTGACGTACACCCATGTGCCTTTTCAATTCCTATGGGAACTCTTTACAAATGCCTTTGATAGATGACTTTCTATACCAATAGAGGATAAGGTGGCCTTTGACCCTTTGAATGATATGAATTTTGGCATCCTTAATGATGCACCTGTTTTAATCCACCTGCGCCAATGTTGGAAACTATGAGTCACAGGTGTGTTTGATACATTGGACTGGAACGAGTGCCCTGTTATATTTCACACTTGTGGTTCAAGCATTACATGTACTGTATCTTGAGTTTAGTTTAGAGACTGATTTGCATTCATATTGTCAAAGAAGTTACATAAATGGAATAGTCTGTCCAGGTTTGTGGTTTTGAGAGCTTATGATCAGTGTGTCATACTCAGTGAGTCTGTTACAGTGTGCAAGCTACAGTTTTGTCAGTTAATTGTTCATCAGCAACACCCAGAAAGGCACAGTGTGTGACAGGGGCTTTTAAAAGAGCTGTTGCCATTAGCTGCCAGTCTACACACGTGGACAAAAATGTTGGTACCCTTCGGTCAATGAAAGAAAAACTTACAATGGTCATAGAAAAAACTTTATTCTAACAAAAGTAATAATAAATAAAAATTCTATAAATGTTAACCAATGAAAGTCAGACATTGCTTTTCAACCATGCTTCAACGGAATTATTTTAAAAAATAAACTCATGGAACAGGCCTAGACAAATAGATAGTACCCCTAGTGTGCACTAATTAGCATCACAGGTGTGTACAATCTTGTAATCAGTCAGTGGGCCAGACGGATAATCCGAATGGTAACAAAAGAGCCCAGAAAGACTTCTAAAGAGATCCAAGGTAAACGCCATGCTCAAGGAACATCAGTGTCAGATCGCACCATCCGTCGTTGTTTGAGCCAAAGTGGACGACCAAGGAGGACACCATTGTTGAAAACAAATCAGAAAAAAGCTAGACTGGAATATGCCAAACTACATTTTGACAAGCCACAAAGCTTCTGGGAGAATGTCCTATGGACAGATGAGACAAAAATGGAACTTTTTGCCAAGGCACATCAGCTCCATGTTCACAGACGGAAAAATGAAGCATATCAAGAAAAGAACACTGTCCCTACTGTCAAACATGGAGGAGGCTCTGTTATGTTCTGGGGCTGCTTTGCTGCATCTGGCACAGGGTGTCTTGAATCTGTGCAGGGTACAATGAAATCTGAAGACTATCAAGGGATTCTAGAGAGAAATGTGCTGGCCAGTGTCAGACAGCTTGGTCTCAGTCGCAGGTCATGGGTCTTGCAACAGGACAATGACCCAAAACACAGCAAAAAACACCCAAGAATGGTTAAGAGGAAAACATTGGACTATTCTAAAGTGGCCTTCTATGAGCCCTGACCTCAATCCTATTGAGCATCTTTGGAAGGAGCTGAAACATGCCGCCTGGAAAAGACACCCTTCCAACCGGAACCAACTGGAGCAGTTTGCTCATGAGGAGTGGGCCAAAATACCTGCTGAGAGGTGCAGAAGTCTCATTGACAGTTACAGGAATCGTCTGATTTCAGTGATAGCCTCAAAAGGTTGTGCAACAAAATATTAAGTTAGGGTTTTTTTCTTTCATTGACCGAAGGGTACCAACATTTTTGTCCACGTGTGTATACGTGCCATTCTAGATTGGGGAAAGACTATCCCATTTAACGGCACTGTTATTCTGGTATTTTAACTGAATAAAATAAAGTGGGAAAAAAATAAACCATGAGCTATAAAAGTTTTCCTAATTCTAGAGATGGACGTGGTCTCTTGTGGTTGTTTGTGTACCTCTGATCTCTGTTCCAGATGGGTCTCACTTCAGTTTTCCAATGAGCTCGCTCTGATTAGGCTTCCTCTTCCTTCTCCACAGGAAACATTAAATGACTTTCACATGCATGATATGATTGATGGAAACAAAAAGTATTGTGTCTGCTGCCTCACTAGGAAGTTGTAAATATTAACTGGGCAGTGGGTGGCCTGTTTGTTATCAAATCACAATTGATGCTCATTGCTGATGTGACTTTGAGCATGTCTCAATCGAATCAGGCCATAGGTAAACAATTGGATATTTATATTACAAATGGTGACACCAAAATAAACTGACTGTCCATTTATTCTTCCCTTCTCTGTAAACAGTCGGGTAAACTCAGGCGTGGTCATTTGGTGTGTTTTTCCCCTTAAGTTCTTCAGTTTTGGTGGTGGAGGGGGTAGATATATTTTCCTGTCCATGTGGTGTGTGTGATGCTGCATTAAAACCATATTTCGAATTACTCTTGGCAGATATACGGGGTGTCTTAAACAATATGAACTACGTGTTAAGAAATAAATTGCTTACACCACTAGAATTCTTACAGAAACACTTCAATCCAGACCCCCAAGACCATCTAGATCATTATTTCTCACACATTTTTCCCAGTGCAAGCAGACGTGGGTACTGATTGTAAAAAAAAACACAGGGTGCAGACAAGGGTGAGTTAGGAGACTTGTGGCAGGCTGTAGTGACAGCGCTGTATGCCATTCATTTTCTTCTTGTACTAGCCAAGACTCAAGCTAGTCCCCAATAAGGGTCATTACATGTTATGTTTTCAGTTTTCTTCAGGACATAAGAAACAGCCCCAAACATCTGAATATGGTAAAATTGACCTAACTGGCCCTTGAGGTATTTTGGACTGATGTATGACCAAATGTGTGTTTTTCTTCAGTAATTCATCTTCTGTCTGTACGATAAGGGTTAATCACAGGGTTTACACTAAAGAGGCAGACACTGACAGACAACCATTTGCACTGACAGGGCTTTACCATTGCATTTTTTATTTGATTTTTTATATATATACAGTATATATAGTTGGAACCAGGTATTAATAAATCCCAACTGTTGAGTTTGTAAGTTGTTAGGAAGTTGTTTTTTTTCTGAGATGTAGCAGAGACATATTTGTACAAGATCCTACTATTTCAGAAGGTATGTTCATTCTTCCAAACTTGCCATCTTAAACGTCTCTACTGGCAAACAAACATGGCAGGTGGCTAACATATCTATTGGTTGCACAAAGAGGGATCTGTGCCCTTTTCTGGCTTAAGGTTACGCAGGGTTGCTTTAAATGCTGAATCCTAACGTCACAAACAGAACTACAGCTAACATACCTGACTGTAAAGGCTTAGTTAATGTACTAACAAAACAATAGCCTTTCTATCATGTCCAGGACATTCTTTGGGTGATGTTTAATTGTAATCACAGTGTTAATTGTAATCATAGTGTATTTGGGTGAAGAGTCATACATAAACTTATTTTTTCCATGTGGGTTTTGAATATAATGTCAAGTTAGAAAGTTGGGCAACTTATTTTATATCAAATATGCTTCTCCCAACTTGGGCAAGCATTACAGTACTGCTCATTCTTCAAGTCAGATTCTGAGGACAATGCTTTTACCTCTTTATTTTCATTTTTATAATGTCTTGATATGGAATTTAAAGGTGCCTAAAGCCACCACTGCGTGTAGTATTTGTGAGGACCTAATAGCATACAAGATTGTACAGGCAATTGCTGCAAAAGAGACTTTACACACTGTAGTTTAAGTATTTGTTTTATAGACGTCTGACTTAATCCAGTTGTATACTATCATTCTTCAACCCGAAAACATTATTCTCTTACAATCCTCTAAGATCTCTAAATGTGTCAAACTGATCCTAAATTTCCTGCTAGGATTATTTCATTTTTATGTTTGGTGACGATGGAGTCCATAAAGGAAGATAAAGGGACACTGGTAGCAGGTTTCTCTGGACTACCATTTTACATTCTTCACTGCCAAATTTAAACAAGCTTAGATCACCAGCTCTATTCATCTAGTCAGTAAAAATGTAAAAAAAAAAATCGTTCTCAATCCCTCCTCAGATATGCCTGTCTAATAAGTTCAACTCCCACCCACTCCACTCCACTCCATAACAGCTCTGACTGATGTCGAACACCATCCAACACCCCCAGCGAATGTCCCAAAGATTTTTTACACCCTACCAATGAACACAAATCCCTAACCAGCACTGTTGTACTTGCTGTCAAACACCAACAACAGCTTTTGTATTCAGTGGTGTGTTGTACAGTTAAACTGAGGTTAGTCTTTGTTTGGATGAAGGATAAAAAAAGCGTTTGCCTGGGGATAATGGTCCCCATTACCATAAATTGTCAAGCATAAGCAAGAATAATATCACTGCCTTTCTTCATTCTGGAAATCTCTCTGTTCAGAGTTGGTCTCCAGAATGGTGTTTTATGGTCAAATGTGTTGGTTTGGGATGGGGTAGGCACATCATACAATTAGCTAAGAGCCCAAAAGCACATATGCCCCCCAAAGGGTTTCTTTGCAAAAAAGATATAACCACAAATTTTTATTTTTTTTTACTGTATATTCCTGAAACAAAGAGCAAGAAAGAGCACAGTAAAATAGTTTGAGAATTTTGCAATAAGACATTTGCAAATGAACCTCTATGTATTGTCTGTATGTGCATGGATTTATGATTAATATACCTATAATGTGCACCTGTGTACCTCCTGCTTAAGGCCTCTGATGTATCTAGAAACACTCCTGGTTTTGAAATACAGTATCAGGACCAAATGTTTTTTTGTTTTTTTTCGACTGTGTCTACTGAAATTAAATGCTTTCCTTTTGTCATGTTTTTTCAAGTACATACTGGTCCTTTCTAACACATCCATTTTTACAATATGCAAAATAGATAAACTGTGCATTTCATATCAAATGTCTCCACTTCTCTCATACATTTTAAAGGCCACTTTTGTTTCCAAACATAGAGACAGTGTTTACCTGGTTATTGTTCAATATGCCATGGCTTTGCGCTGAAGTCATTTATGTCGCAGCTCCTTTCATTAACTAACATGACAAGACAGAATCACAAAAACAAGAAATCTTCAAAGTCATCTCAGTGCATCCAACAGACAGATTTCTGGTAGATGTCTGAATTTTAATATGGTCCTGAAAAATACCTGTTGAATATAACAACAACAGTGATGCTTGGAAGTGTGTTTGATAGCCAAGACAGTTTTTTGACATAATATAAATGTAGATGAATTTCAGAAACCCTCAAAAGTGGTATTATTTCCATCAGCTTTACATATTATCTTAAAAATGAACACAAAATGATCAAGATCAAGAAAAGTTTGCAACCCACAGATTGTTCTACGTTTCTTTCAAACCATGCCAAACGTTTGAAGTTTCCTTTGGTATAAATCTCTTTCTTTCACTCTATCAAAAATCACATTGACATTAGACAGATCTGCTTTGTGCATACTTCTCCAGGGTGCAGAAATGTTGGCAGGTCCCCATTGGCAGACAGACAGGGAGATCAGAGCGGGTGAATGATGGAGAGGCACGCAGACGGAAGAGCAATGGAGGGCAGAGGCTTGACAATGACAGGACACAGGTGTTTGGGTTTGCGCAGACAACCCCCAGGCAGCTGTCACAATGCAGCATCATTATTGGCCGCCAGTCTTGACAATCCAGACTGAAAACTCAGTGTTGCTGTAACTATAAGAGGTGGAGGCTAACGCAGCGAGGCCAAGGGGAAAAGAGGTGTTTGACGAAGAGTGAGAAAGCAGTTGTTCGTTGATGTGAACATCCCTCCCTCTGTAGCTAACATTTGGCTGAACTTTGTGGGATCCTCCCTCATGACTTCTTCTCTGTAAGGTCAGACAAAGAAAAGGAAAAAAACTAAACACACACACACAGCCGAACAAGACTATACAGTTGAGGAGAATGTACATTCGAGCAGGAGAGACAAGAATGCAGACAGGATAGAGACGAGTGGAGTTTTATGAAGTGACGTTTAATGGAAGGAAGATAAGAATGTTTGGCCAGAATCAGAACAGGGATAGTTACATTGCTTGTTTTGCTTGGATTTCTCACATTATGATAGTTTCATAATTTAGTGTGATTGAAATTCGATTGTAAAATATTTGTGGGTTGGGTAAAAAATAGCTCGAAGGTAAAAAAAACTAGTACATAGCCCACATTGGGAAAACAGCTCTTTGTCTGCTTTTAAGATATTGTTTACAGGATTTCCTGTGCACCTTCCTCTATTTTAGTGCTTATCAGTGAATAAAATTCAAGTCCAGTTGTAACATTTAAATCGAAGGCCATTACTAACTCTATTATTGAGTTAGTATTGGTCGGTTTGGAACAGGTAACCTCTAAACGGGCTTTTGTTTCCACTGTGCTGTCCTAGGAGAGTGCCATCAGCTAAACAGTGACCTTATTGAAGTCCTGCACAAGTTGTGTTTCCATATGAGTCAGTAGCGCCAATTTTTTTTTATTGTTATATAGCACAATGTTGAAACCAAAGCTGAGGAATTACCAAAGTAGTCCAGTTATCTTATTTGGGACATATACCCCTTTTGACACTGCAAACTGACCTGTCCTTACCTGACCAACAGCAGGGGAAATGAGGCTCTAGGCCAGGGGTCGAACTACGAGCTGCCACTTTCCAAGTAGCTCGCCAAGACTTAGTGAATTAGTGATGGGTCTGGTGAAAGATGGTTGCTGGCTCTTGACCACAAGCCGTTTTATTTTATTTTTGTAAATACAAGGCAGACTGATATGATGATCTCCACGCTACAGGTGCTTCCTGGAAGCAGAGTTGACTGACTGCCATGTGCTGCTGTGTAACCAATCCTTATTATACAATCTATGAACCAATCATGTGAGGATAGACAAGGATCATAGCACCCAGCAGAGAGGGGCGGGTGCGCTCATACACAGGTGCCTTGAACAGGACGGAGGGTGAGGAGAAGGTAAGAGGAGTGCACCAATACAAAAGTGAGAGACAGTAGGAAAAGAAGCAGCATTTGGATGCATTTTATTAACTGTGAAAACACAAAGGCAGAATTTGCAAGATTAAGGCATCATATTAAACTATTTATTGATATTAGAAAATTCTTTTTTTTTTCTTTTGAATTTTTGACAAAGGATGTTTTGAATAATTTAAGTGATATATGTGTACATATACAAATTACTAAGTCAAAACAGCACTAAATTTGGTTGAATTAAAAAAGTATAAGTGGTCGAATTAAGATCAGTTTGGGAGCTGTTTAAAGTGACGCGCATCTTAACAAAAAACAACGTTCACCAATGGTGGGATTGTAAAAGAGGCTATGACAGCGGTGGCTGAAACTTTATTCAGGGTTCATAGTAAGTTCAGAAGCAAACTGACAGATGAACATTTAAATGACTCCATAAGAATAAACCTTAGTGGCTACACTCCACAAAACACCTCTGTTGTTGACTCCATGCTGTGCAAACCATCTAAAAGAATACACAAGCAACCGCATATTTGTAATTAGTTTTGACATTTATGTTTTCATTTTACAGTGTGAGATACACAGAAAAGAAATGCATATACATATACAAAATACACGTGCAGATGAACTAAACGTTTTATTTCAAAATGTGAGTTGTGGACACCAACATTTTGTAAAAGTTCAGGATTAATGTTCTGGCAAAAAAAAACGGATTTTTGTATGCGTTGCAATAAGTTGAGAAAAAAGTTACAAACATGAGCTCTCTGCAATTTACATTTTTAAAAAAGTAGCTCTCTGAGGAAAAAAGGTTGGAGACCTCTGCTCTCTGTCCTTTTAAAAGAAACAAACAGGCAAAACAATAGAACGATACTTTTAAAAGAAAATAAACTACGAACATGGAAAAATATGTGCTGACAATGATTTGCTTTACATCTTTTCCATTATATCTACACCAGAGGACTATTTTTCACATAAAGAAAAAACATATATTACTACATGTATTAGAAAGATTTGGCCTTTGTTGATGGGTCTTTGTCCTTCCTCTGTAATAGTGCATAAAGTCATCACCTTCTACTGCATACCATTACGTAGATAAGAAGAAAACTGTTAGACTGCAAACATTAGGAGGACAAAGCCAGCCTGCAAAGCAAGAGCATAAGCATTTAGCTTAAAGAAATCAATTTGGATAAAACATTGACCCCAGCTAAAGATTAGACACATAAACAGGAGGGAAGTAGATACACATAATCCCCTTTTCATTTCATTTTTTTTGCCTCTGTATTTTCGTCTTTCTCTCTACTGAATGCTAATTCTTTTCTGCAGCATGCCAAAGCTCACAATGGATAATCTGTATGGTAATAGAACTGCTTGAGCCTAACTTAACACATAAATGTGTCAGAAACTCAGTTGGAATACAAGAAAAAAAATGAAAGAATGAAAAAAGAGAGCTGAACATGAAAATGAATCCCCGAGTCTCCCGTCATATTTGGAGGTATTCATTTCTAATTCCACATTTCCATGTTTGGATGTTGGGGAAAACAGACTAATAGCTGAAATTATGTTTGGTAATAATTCATGGGGAGTGGACTCCCTTTGAGCACTGGAGAGACCCCACTCTAATTCATCAGAAGGAATCAGATAACAGCTCTGTGATATCCATGCTTCAAAAAACATCTGCCACTCGCTCAACGTTTCATCAGGGAACATGTTTCAAAAAATATGACCAGAAAATCAATCAGGCAACTGCAAATGAATGGCTGTCAACATGGCCCACTGCAAAGAGGGAGAGTGTTGTCCATTTTTCATATTAGACAGCTGTTTGTTGATCATGTGATACATCAATTATGGGTTTTTGAATGGCATGAATGGGAAATCAAAAATGTGTAGTGGATTCTGTTGCTAAAGATGGACCCTATTATAAAAGTGTAATAAAATCCAGGTTAAGGTTATGAGACCAAACTGTGATTGTGACTTGGCCTTAGTGCAACATGACAATACGTATGTTATAGTTACAGCAAACTCCATTTGGGGTAGTAATAAAATCAGGACAATTATATAGCTACAGGGGAAAGTGCAACACAATTTCATGTTGCATTCACAGCTTAGGCACTTTATGGGAACATAATATCAGTGGTGCTGCCATCAAATGGAAAAGGATTTAAATAATAGGAAATTTCTGAAAATGTACTGAGGCGGCTCTATTACAATGACTTCCTGTTATCACTGGATCTCTAATCTAAAAAAACTGCTGTTGGAAAAACAACATGGCACACAAATGCTGTATGATATTTTTCTCTAATCTAAAAGCAATCCTTTGTGTTAAGTTTATATTAATCTGAGTAATTTGATAATAGCACACATTTTCACAAAACATAATCCGACGAGAAAATTTTTGGCTTAAATACTGAAGTTGTGAAAGACTCCAGCCACAGTCTGTGCCGGTCCCATTGCCAAGTTACTCATGTGAACTACTTCACTGTGGCAACCCCCAGATGGGGATAAGACAAAATGCACTTACTTAATATTGTAGTTGGGAAAGAGGCAGTAATGACAAACACGTTTCTACAAACAGTAGTCCATTTCAATGACCTCTGCTTAGTTTTTAGGAATGACTACTTCTGTTGGGTTCAAACCACAATCTGCTCAACCAATGAGGTTCAGACTAAACTGGAATGTCTGAAAGTCAAGACCAAAGAGCTGTGAACGCTCCCTCAGCCTTACAGCACTTTTTCTTTTTCAGTAGGTCAACATTTTTGTTACTTACTCTGTGCACTGTGCACTGTGTAGACTATACAAATACTGTATTGTATGGGTATTAATTATATAAACACGATTATTTGGGCAAATGGAAACCAACTGGATACTTTTGTGTGCTGTCAGTGAGTAAGTAGAGGATATGACTGCATTTACGCTACACCAGCTAAAGGCTATGTCACAGGTCACTGAATAACACCACCCAATCTGTGTATAGAGTTATACACAGATTGTTTTAGGATGTGCTCCTTCAGCGAGGCTCCTAAACTTCTGGATGAGATTAGCATCCAAACCTACATACAAGTAAAATGCACATTAAGTGTCTTTAAGGTGTACTAAGGTTATGTTTAATAACCTAGCAAGAGTGACACCATGGATAGGGTTTGTCAAAAGGGTGTTTAAGTGTTTAATCTCTGGCACTGAGTTTCATTGAGATATTTTCACGGGAGATATATGGATTTGTTTACAAATGTATGCCTTTGAATAAGTTTGCATACAGATAGAACATCAGTCGCTAAGATATATCCTGATTTAGCTAAATTAATTATGCTCTTTGATCACTATATGGCCAATGGAAAGATAAGTAATAATAAGACTTTGTTTTGATTGTGGGCTACATTTAGAAGTGCTGCGTGTGCTATGCTTTGAGGTTGAAGAAGTGTTTCATGATTAGAAAAAGAGTGGAGGGTGGAAGAGGAGGTAACAAAGCTTTGTTAATTAGTCTAAGCCACATCAGCATTTTCTAAGAAACCTTTTGGATATGCCTCTTCACCGGGGAAGATGTTGTTTTTGTAAAAGAGGACACTGAAGCTCATACCTATGGAAGTAGATCAAGCTGTATCTTAGTCTCTGTGTGTTAGCAGGTGTTCTACAGTCTGTGAATATATGTGTGTGTCGCTGAACATGTGCGTGTGTATACAGGCGCTAGCTGTGTCTCACTTCTTAAGGGGCCCGCTAATCACACAAATTATTGCTTCCAATTAGCGCTGTGCTAGTAATTAATTCCCCCACTATCACATCGTTTAGTGCGCCTTCACACCATGGCACCTGTTTCCCCCGCTCCTGACACCCCTGTTTGTTTATCCCATAGACGTTATTTGCATTAAAAGCTGTAATGAACAGTGTAACCCATACACCACCGGTGAAAGATTGTTATTATGGCACGGCAGGCCGCAGACAAACAGGACTCCACAACAGAGCCGGAGACTCCCATAGAGAGTGCTCCTTGCATTAACAGTGCAGCGCCCTTCCCTATCCTCCCTCCACCTCTCTAATATGGATTAATAAAGTGATAACGCTCTTTGTTAATTAATATGAGCGTGCGGTACTAATTACTTTGCTGTACGACAAGCAAGCTGTTGAACCCGTAAAAAGGAATGGTGTCAGAAGAGGCTGGCGATGCTACAGCGACGCGGCTGTGTTCTGACTGGTAATGGAGTACAGAGGGCAGGCACGCAGCGAGGAGAAAAAGGAGATGAGAGAGGTTTGTGAATAATCACAATGCAATCAAGAATCTGTGATATTCATATAGGCTTTTGAATATGCAGGGGAGTATGCGCTGTCAGTCAACAGAACATGGCAGGCACACACACACTATGGTACAAAGAGGAGAGCATAATATATCTGTAAGAGCTGAGGATGCCACAAAATAGTCGTTTGCTTTAAGTTTTTTGTATGTGCCAAATTTTGGACTGTACTATACAAAAAGCTGCCTAAACAGGATGGATTTAGAAAAAGACAAATGACTGATTGCATGTGCTGTCAGTAAAGGGGTAAATAACATTAGCAAGTTACTTTATATTTGGCTTCTTACTTTATATGCGTAAATATATTTAGACTACTCAAGTAGGCGATAAGTAACAAATGACATAAAGTATGTTTCCCTGGATTTGTACACAACATCAAATACCACCACATAGAAGACAGTCACCCACTCTCTGTCTGCTAGACTCACTCTACATAATACCTCATTTAATTGCTACAGCACAGGACATATGCTTTCTCCTTTATTGCCAGCATACGGTTGATTAAGATAAGAACAATACTTGATTAATAATCAGTGAATCCAGGCACGTCCATGTATCAAGAGGCTTAGAATCAAGAGCAGATATTTTGTTAACACTACCAAAAAACATTGTTGTACTAAAACATACTGTGCAAACCCTTATTACTATACTGACCAGCAAAAAAAAAAAAAAAATATTAATCTGTATCAATCCGAATCTTGAAATAAGCATGTCAGGTAATAAAGCAATCAAAATGATAAATATAATTTGGGACAACCAGACAACATAAATGTGGAACTTCAACATGATACAGGTGATATTAATGCAGAATAAACAGGACATAGGCCTTCACAAAAACTTAAAGAAAAACAAAGCCGCCTAAAATTCACATTGCATTGTTCTTGTGACGTTTGTGAAACCATAACAATAGTGTTGACAGCTGTATTAACCTTCAATTAGCACATGATTAATTAAACATGTGGCACCTGTTAAATATTTTATCCAAAGAACTCACAACACAGCAATTGGAGCAATAAAAATCCAAAGCAGGTTTTTGGAACAAAGTAATGGACTATTGTAATTTAACAAATTTAACAAAAATTAAAAAAATTTGCCATTTCTTCTTTGTGAAAATGTTGTAAATAATGTTGCATATAAACAATAAAAATCGAATACAAAATCACAGACTTCACATTCTTACTCATGTGCCTCTGCGACTGTTGGGACAGACGTGTGACGGGTGTTTTTTAGGAGCCGTCTTCACTGAGCACTGCTTGTATCGCGGTGCAGCCTTTAGTGGTAAATGTCAGCCAGTGTGAGCGGGAACATGTAACTTTTCCGGGTATTACATGATCCGTGGCTCGATTGTTGCTTTCATAACACACCTCTCTTGTTTCCTTGCACACTCTTCCCCCTGCTGGTGCAAAGCCATAGTCATTGAAGCTAACCATATGTTGTGTACTCATTAACATGCTGATTCCTGTTATCTATAATTCATGGGAACATGTTTTGAAATTAATATTCAAAATAAGATGCTGTATTTTGATCCTGCTGGGCTAAGCAGAGTGCTGATTTTTCACAGATCTGAGCTGTGTGAACATTACTTTTTAATATGTGTACATTTGGGTGTTACTTCATTTTATCTCTCTTTGCATCTGTGTGACTTCTGTGTGTCTGGCTTACATTGGCATTTTAGTCCATTTGTAAAAATATAAGGGTTGTCAGAAACTTACATTTATTCTTTTTTGGCATCTACACCATGCAGTAAGACTTTAATATAGATTTAGGTTTTGTTCCCAGTTATAAAGCAAGGGTCAAAATAATTACTTGCAGAGCAAAAACTGCTTTTTTATTTTTAAGTATGAGGTCAAATAAATGTCTGAGAATTATTATTTTTCAAAAATCATATGAGTAATTGAGGACTCCATAATTATTTGGCCATATTGTCCATAAAGTCTGTTTTAAAAATCTCTCATATGGCTTTACAGAATCTGTGGAAAACAAGTCTGCAAGCAGGGAAAAGCAGAGAGGAGGGGTCAGTGCCACAGCACGCTGGAGCTCACAAGAGAAACGCCTCTCAAAGTAGGTTTGATAAGAATTAACGGCACTAGAACACGGTGATTTTTGACAATGGCTATTAAGAATTAATCAAGCCGGCACTCAATAATTTATTATGCTTCCCAAAGTCTTGCATAAATTTTTGATCCTTTCCATCCCCGTCCATTTTTTGCATGAAATCAAATGAAATTTCTAAATAATGGGTTTGAGTGACATCAAACATACAATGCATGTATGGACGTCTAGCTAATAATGTAAAGTGTGGAAGAGCAGTGTTGTTATGGGAGTTGCACTGAAGTAAGAATGTATAGATTTCAGGTTACTTGACAGAATCACAGCTTGACCTACAGCGATAGCCATGTTCTTCAGGGGAAAGTAGGGTTTTAAACAGATTCTTTGGGAGTGCAAGAGATAGAGAGATTGCGTTCCTGCTTTAGGTCATAGCGCCAGAGCATTTAGTGTATGCCATATCATTTTAAATGTATAACGAATGAAACTATTCTGATTTGAGTTAATTTAAAATATAACTATTTAGCAGAACTAAGTGATCATTACTTTTTTCTTTTTGTTGGATGCATCATTGGGATTTACATTGGACTTAACTGGAATATCCTCTTAATTTGAACTCTACAATGTACTTTGGTCTTATTTCTAAAACAACATAAACAACAGGATACTCTCAAGAGTGGTCAAAGACAAATCAGATTTTTTTTAAGCATTAAAAAGTCATTGAACATTGAAAGTAGGCTATGCCATCACAGCTGTCTTTTACCCAAGACAAAACTAATACCCTTGATTCAAAGTAACAGCAGAGTGGTCATTAGGGTATTATAAGTAGCCGCGAGCGATGGTGTCAGCTTCCCTATGCTAATGGGCCCATGGCCTGGAAAAATTAGCATGGCGCTCTCTGGGGCACAGAGCAGATCACCTTGGTCTCCCGCTCTCCACTGTTGTTCTCATTAAATATAAAATGTTGGCTTCATGACCATTTGTAAATCTGTCACACTTGCATTTAAAAGCTGATTGTAACTTATGGGGTTATTTCAACATCACCAAATTCAATCATTGTTCATTATGCAACTAGTTCTACATTAAAACATTTATATCATTTTAATTAGGCAATAGCATGTCAGGCCCACTATTGAAAACCTTAAAGTTTCATTTAGACTTTCATTTTTGTGCCGTAAATTAACAGTAGTTGTAATATACCTAAGAAGGAGGTACACCACATCCATATTTAATATTGCAGAAAAGAAACATTGCAAATCCCAATACTTGAAAATACAATGCCATTTGCATATTTTACAAACCCTATACCCTGAATGAAGGTGTCACTACCAAAGTGACATTTATAACTGTAGCTTATTAAGCATTAGTTAAGCCTCAGGTAATATTCTACAATTCTCTCACTCAGTCGGTTGACTTGATACTTGATACTTGATATATATATATATATACTGTGTGTATATACTGTGTATATATAGTGTACATACCCTTTAACGCTATGACCTGGATGACTGAGAAGTATATTTGAATTAGGGCTGTGATTTAGCTAAAGATATATATTTTCCTTTCTTTTTCATGCTCTGTGCCATAAAACACAACAATAGAGAAGCAACAGTAATGTGAATTTTCCACAAGTCAAATTAAAGCAGTTTAAGATAAATATCATTAGGTTTTAGCCTTCTTTGTTTCCATTGGCCAGGTCCAGTGCTCTTTACACAAATTTAATTTAAAGAGCAAAAAAGACATGGTGCATCACAAAGATGCTACACTCTTCCTGAGTCGTCACTGCCATTATTAGAGCTTCTCCCCGCGCTGGCAGCAGCGTCAGCCTTCACACTGTACAGCGTTGTGATTGAAAGAAACTACATCCGTTAAATTCAATTTTGATATTTTTGATGTATCTCAAAATTAAAACTTTATTAATTGAAATAACTTGATTTATTGCCCAGCCCTACTTTGAACTTTATCCACTGTACTTAATAGAATAATAGAACTTCATTTGAACAGTAATAACAAAAGTATTGAGTATAAAGTCTAACTAGTGATGTCATTTTAATGATGCATTTATAAGGAGCCTTGTGTAATGTTTATGGTGTTTTATATTTTTCAAAAGAAGATAAAAAAAAACATTATGTTTGAAATGGGTATGGTTTTATTATTTTTTTCCTTTTCAAACTATAAAAAGGGCACACACTAACAAGATTTTAAAAATGTTCCAATTCTTTTATTTTGATGATGACAAATGTACAGGGATGTTTCCCATATTGTTGCACATAAAGTTGCAACAGTAGAGGCCTTTCCTACCTAACCCCATATCTATTATTATAGCAGTATTTTTCATAACATTACTCATAAGGGCCGATGAGGGCTGCAGTGCCGCAGTGGTGCAGCAGCAAACACTAAGAAAAAAAGTAGAGCCACTTCCTAACGCTAAATTTACACTCGGAAAGTTCAGCATACAGATGTAAAAACTATATGGCACACATTTCTCAACAATGCAATATTGCACTCTATCGGTTAGAGAGAAACAAGACATGGTTTCATAGGTAGTCAGTATAAACCTGTTGTCCAGGAAGTTTTCAAGGCATCTGTGGTAATGTCACAGTTACGTGCCACACTTTTCTTTAGAAGCATGTGTCTGGTGAAGCTTTGTGAAAATGAGTATCAGAGTGAATATAGATTAGTTTCCCAAAGGCTCTCAAAGGCTAAGCGGCTATAATATTTCCCAATTACACACAAATCGGCCCCTGACCAACCACCCACTCCTGTCACTGGACATCACAGCCACTTGTGTGCGTAATACGTGTGTGGGGGACTGGGAATTCATTATCTTATGGGAATTTACAGATGCTTTAACTGTCATACTTAAGGACTTTGATGTATTACAGTGACAAATCCAAGGTAAATTTAAATTGAATCATATTCATAGGAAGTCAGTATAAGCCTCTGTAATATCTTTTAACAGGCTGCCTATACGATGTCCCCATAACGCTATGAAAACCAGTGAGTGAGGAGGTGTGCAAGAGGACATTTAGGAATAGCATTTACAGTATGCACCGTCTGTTGGCATGAGTAAACTAAACCAAGAAGCCCTAAAAGTTGGCAGCACTAATATAGCCCTATACAGTTATTGTTCCTTTGCAAGAAAGAAGGAATGATTGGGAATCCTTTAGTGTAAGTTTAGTGTTAGTAGTGTAATACTGTATTCACTGTTATGTCTTTAAGTCAAATGTGTACATACCGTATCTCAGCAGTGAGTCTAAGTGCAGCAGTGGTCTACAGTAAACGTACTACATGTTGTTTTGGTCATATTACCTGACTGCAAATTGACTGAAGGTGATAAAAAGTCACAACACAACTGTACCTCCACTATTGATGCATTTTTATCTTGTGTTGTGTAGCACTTTCTTTCAGACCCAACGATACACAAGAGAGCTGTTGTGTGTTAAAGTATAGTGTAGCATTTATAACTTGTATCTTTCAAAGGTCAGACATATTACATATTGTGTCTCTATATATCTTTATATGAATATATTAATATATGTATACAGTTTAATGTTGCACAGTTGTCTGATAGTCCAACTAGGCCGGAACACACAACCGTAGTCATAACCCTTGTTGCACCAGAGTTTCAAAAGCAAACATCACATCTCATTATTAAATATACAAATTAAAGACTATGCAGGATATTGTTCTGCACTTTGCTTCTTGCCTTATCATCTTTATTTGTGCTCATCAGTAAATAACAGTCAAATCCTGGTTTAGTTGAGCTTCTGAAGAAGCATTCAAATGTTACATAGGTTTGCTTTATTTTTATTCTTTTGTGAGCCGTGTTGTTGTTGATGACTTCATGTACAAAAACATCCCTTTAATGTAAATAAAGGAGTAAAATTGTAAAGTCCAGGCAAAGGACAGTTGGTTATAGACACATTCCCCTCCATAATGCTCATGGCACATACATATGTGGGAAATAAAAAGGGGTTTATATTGTGGGGATACTTATTAGATTTTTATTGGAAATTCTACATATTATACTTTTTTAATAAAATATAATGATGAGTATAACTCTCTTTCTAGACCATGTGACCCCCTACGTTGTGTCTAACCAAACCTCGTAGAAATGGGTTAAAGTTTGCATCAGAAATGTACAATGTCTGTGTAGTTTATTAAAGTCCTAAGCCTTCATGCAATATTTTTGTACATAGGAACAGTGAATGTACTTCCCCCAAAACCGTTTGTCCGCTCTGTGCAGTTGTACAGGAACCAGAAGTGGTGGAACTTCTTAAAAAGTCTAATTTGCTATGCAAATGGCACATTTTTGTTTTGACCACCATGCTCTATTTAGCCACTTTTACACAGACACAAACATCCGGAGCATGCACCGATTGTAGATGCCTTGGTTTTATGAACAAAATCCCCCACAACTTTCACACCTGGACATGATCCTTTAGGGACCCTGACAAGTCCAGGATGTTTCAATATTAGCTCAAAAATCACTGTCTTTGTGAAGGACTCGGCTCATTTGTTTGTTAGCTTTGTGTTAGCTCCATCATGCTAATTAAGCGTTATCTCCCGTTCTCCTCTGCCCCTCTTCTCAGGACAGTCACAAACTATTCATGAGATGTGCAGACATTAAAAATACGACCGTTTTGGTGGACTTAACCTGCATGTGCGAACATGGACGTGTGGATTGTGGACGGTAGTAACAAACCCGGTTAGTGTCCGCACTTGATGTCTGAAAACTGAATAGGCTACAACATTTTTCAAGATGGCATGAACAGAAACACTGAACACAGAAAAAGCTTGCTTTAATTAAAAAAAATTAGATCTATTAAAACAATTATTTGCTGTACATATTGTTTCCTTACACATTATCTAGTAATTATTTTCAAATGTATTTCATTACAGCAACAAAAAAAAATTAAAGCAAACTTTGCAAATATATTCTGTGGCAGGTTAAAGTTCTGTCATATAGAGACGCTAATTCTCAACTTTATTCCCATGGAAGTCCCATGGAAAAGATTAATCTATAACATTGTATTTATGTCTGCAGGTTTGTGTGTCGGCTCTTCTTTGCTTCCGACTAGTAGCCGTATTGCTTTTGTTTCATCCTAAAGATTCTGCTGTGTGCATTGTTTGAACACATACACACAAAAGCAGAAGCTGCAGATCAGCCAAGGGACTGGCCACTGCTGGCACCGTCTAATTGCTCTCAGTGGAGAAAAAAAATGCTCACAAGAAAACTAGTGCAGATCGGCCATTTCTCTTTCCCCCTTTCATGTACCTGGTGCTCTTTGTTTTTTTCCGTTTTGCCCCCATACATCTAGTTCCTCTGACTCTGCCCGTCACTTCCCGAGCGGCGACTCCATCATTCAGTCTGATTGCCAACTTAAAGAGTTAGAGTTGGAGAGAGTTACGGAAAGAGAGAGGGAGAGAAGAGGCCCTTTATTAAACCTGCTGCTAATTGAGATAGCACGAAAATAATGGGGAGTGACACTTTAATGAAGACATGCTACGTATTACCACTTCTCCTTCCTTCCCTCCACCACAGAGAGGAGGAGGAGGTGCAATGAAAAGAATAAAGAAGTGAGGAAGGATGAGGGGAGCATGTAGAAAGATCGAAGAGAGGGTGTTTTATTGCAAAAAGAGTGGAAAAAAAGTCAAGACAAAATTGATACGGGCTTGAATCTCAGACTGTAATATGTTTTCAGTGTCACGTCAAAAGTAAGAGTTAAAGGGAGTTATGGGCAGGGATATTGTTCTATCGTGTTAAAACACAATTATGTTTCATCAAGGCGGCTCCTTTTGTACTTTGCTTCAGTGTAACATTTTTTGTGGAATTGGGGGAAACGAGAACAAAAAGAAAGACTGTCATGCAATGTGGAGTCAAAACAAAGCGTAAAAAAAAAAAAAAAACTAGTGATATTCTCTTGATTTGGTTACAGCACTCAAAATCTGACACGAGATGACAATCATTGGATTTGGTTGGGAGTGTGATGATCGGCATTATGAAGAGAACAGCGCTTCATAAAATGTCAATATCGCACCAGGGGCACAATAGAAAAAGATTTTTCGGGAACAGTTTAGTAAAAAAAAAAGTTTGTTTTACTATAATTTAACACTCTCCTTATTCCTGGCAGTTATTTTAATTTCTCATGTTTATTGCAAAACCAATATGTATTTGTAATGTGTCACTGACAGCCGCTGTGCTTTGAACAAATGACATAGTAATATTTGATCAGTGGTTATTTTGTCCTGTATTGCGCCTGAACCTCCCTGGGTAATACTTACAGGTGGGTTATGTAGTTTTTGGTGGCACCTGGTGGCTAAATTTGCTGCTTAAACTTTAGGATCAAATTTATTAATTTTCTAGTGCTTAGTCCCGTTACGGGTTGCAGGTGACTGGAGCATATCCCAGCAACTTTAGGCCTCAGGGTGCACCCGGACAATGGCATGTAGGCATGGCACAGTGCCACAGTGGTTAGCACGCATCTCAGCCCCACTAACATCAGGAACATGCTCTGTGCCCCCTGGATGTGGCTGCTGACTAGGAATTTCCCCACAAAGATAATAATAATTTATTTTTTTAAATTGTCCAGTTGTATAGGAACATAAAGTACTGGAACTTCCAAAGGGCTCCATGTAGCTTTAAACATCTATTTTTACGTTTACATTTATTCATTTAGCTGACACTTTTATCCAAAGCGACTTACATTGTTCTAATGTAATTACCAGTGTTACAGCCACTGGAGACAAGGTGGGTTTAGTGTCTTGCCCAAGGACACAACAACAGTATGAACTGTGGGGAGAGCGGGAATCGAACCGCCTACCTTCCGGTTGAAGGACAACCGCTCTACCCACTGAGCTACTACACAATAGTAGAATAGGTCTCATGGTGATTTCACTTTAAAATCTAGGGAGAAACTAGATCAGTTAAGTCATATATGCCTTAAACATTTATGCATTTTGACAGGTCTGAGCAGCTATATGAGCAAGAACAGAAATTATAGAAGTTCTGTGGAGCTTTAAACATCTACTTTAGATAAATGCAAAGAGTAATAATTCTGAAAAGAGTTGTGATTGATGTGTTCCCCTTTGGACACCTACTACAACATTTTACATCATGCCCCTTTCACCAACTTTACAATCAAATGTGACTATGTATGGTGTCTAGACCCAAACAACAAAAAAGTTAAGCTAGACACAGTTAAGCAGTGTTAAGATTGAAAAAATCTCATCTTGGGAGATTTAGTGCCACATATTTAAATATCAACCCAGAGTGACAAATGTGTGTATTTTAGCCACTGCTATCTAAAAAATACAGTTGGATTATATGCAGCCATATTTGTGTGATACATCTCTCTATTTTGAGTGAAAATGCAGCAATGTGATACTTTAAAGTTCCTTGGTGGAGATGATCGTCTGGCTGAGATTGAAAAGTCTGACTACAGGATGACTCTTCTCCCAGGCTCCAATCTCCAAAGCCACGACACACAAAAATGAAGACACAATGTGGTGCCTCCTTTCTGTACTGTAGATCTGTAGATGAATATGAAATCAAAAAAAGGTATAAATATTTATGAAATGCATTATTCTTTTGGCTTTTATTTATGAAATGCATTATTCTTTGGCTTTTTGCTAAAGGAGAGGTGAGGATAATTTGGTCCTGTCTCTCTCTGTTCTGCAGCCTTTCCACAAAAGCTGGGCAATAAGCAGGTGTTAACTACACACACACCTTGAAAAACACACTTATGCAAAATAGAAGGAATCCATATCCAGCAGCCTTAACTGAAACACTGTATCTGAATGGGAATAAAGGTGCATCTGTCTGTGATATAGCTTCCTGGGAGACCTGCCAGTTCAAACAGAACATCACATAAACACACCTGTATCTACAGAGCAGCACAGGGCATACACACTACATCAATTGTATAAAACCAAATTTTTAAATTTTAAAAATTATTTTATTTTATTTTTACATAGCGCTTTTCCACCTAGTAGGCACTCAAAGCGCTTTAAACCATGTAGAATTGGAGAGACAGACAGAGGTTGTTTTGACTAATTGGATACTCAGTAAGATATAACAGTCTATTTAAGTTAAAGGTATAAAAGTATCCTTCTAAAATCAATAATGTAATATTGGATTAGTACTTTTATCTAATGTCAAAAGTTGATTTTGTGTTTATCACTACTTAATGGCCAGTACAGAGAAATCTAATCGAAAAATAATGTTTTTGGCAATAGATTGAATTGTGCATTACACTTCTCAAAATGATTGTCTCCATCATTTAGTGCCTCTCCGGTGCATGAGAAAGTTCTGCAGTCCCTCACTAGAGAAAATGACTGTCTGTCAGTGAAATGGTTATAACAACAACCTTTGCAATCATCTTTATGAAAAGCTTTTCACCTTGTTGAGCATCCAACAACTTCAGCTTGATGAAGTCTGCAGTGTTTTACCATCTCATATGCATTTGAGTAAAATCCACATAGTCACAGGAATCATTGTGAAGCCGTATGGGTAAAATCACCTGTGTAAACTGCAAGACAAAACAAAGTTATTATGTCTCTCTCCCTCTACCGTCTAATTCCTGTGTCCTCCAGTGTGATGGTAAAAAATGAGGCTCCTTACACAGCGAGCTGCAGCATTTTTTGATTGAAGTGAGTGATTTTCCCCGGCCGCACACCTGCGTAAAACAGATGATAATGCTGTTGGAGTCATTTACTGTGACTTTACTAAGATGAATATGAGCAGCGCTTTCTCATCATGCAAATGCGGCTACGAAAAAAAAAAAAATCTCTTCCTCTCTTCTCTGGGGAGAACTATTTTTGCAACATTACAAAGAAAGATTACCCGTAACCGAGTGATTCAACTCTTTATCTGTGAATGTAAACCCAGCCTTTACCGTTGATATGACTGTTATTATTATTTGTTTTGGGTATAACACTATATTTAATATGATATTGAGCTTAGAGGAACCTCGCTGTGGGCTGCGCAGCCATGCTTAGATTGATAAGAACATATCATCATTATTGGACAGTCTCCACTGTCACATAGCCTGTAGCCTAAATGTCCCTGTCTTTTTCTGTGTCTATCTGTTCTGTCAGTCTTTTCTTTCCTCCTCTTTTCTTCTAATAGCCCTTCATTTCCTTTGCCCATTGCCCCTGCAGGCCACATGTTATACTCTGAGTGACCCGACCGGCAGGGGATACACCGAATTTGTCACACTCAGACATGTGCACACATAAAAGCTAATACAGAAAATCAGGTGGTCTCCACATCCTGGCACCAAATGTCACCTGTCATCTGAGAAGAGCGGAGACAGAGGGAGGAAAGAGAGGTCAGCCGATGATACAACAGCTAATACAACTCTGTATTTTACATTTACGGTGAGATGAAAAGAAGAAGCACCTGGTAAAAAACAGCCTTAGCTAGTAATAGTGTAATTCTTCTATTCTGCAGTAAGCTTATTTATCATAGCCCGTTCTCTAACACTCAATATGTTGTTTTTGTTTAGCTTCCTAGCTACCAAAGGTGAGCTACTTGGATTTTTTTTTTTAAGCGAAGTTGGAGTTGCACAGTGCAACTCCAGATATATACTGTATATCCTACTCTCACCAGCATTTATATTTGAATTCAAACCATAACCCTAATTGTGAAAATATCCCCATGTTTGGAACAATCTTGCATCTGCTGGAGTTTGTTACTGCAAAAAAATCTGGTATTAAGTTAATAAACCAGTAGCCTGGCGGAATATACTCTATATTTTTCATCTTATTTGGGCAAAGTTATGCTGCAGCAGCTACTGATTTGATATCTTCACACAAGTTGTTATATCGCTGTACACTTTAGGCAAAGTGTGATTACAATGCATCAAGACAAACCACACCAGGGAAATGGCTGCTCCATCACCAGTCCTATCTTGTTTCATCATTGTCATAAGCACATTTCTCATGTGCCATTTGAAAACATATTACCTTTGCATGCTATCGAGGGTTTGATAGCAAGATTTTCGACTTGCCCTGTTTTGATATTTATGAATAGTTGCATCAGGGGACTGGAGATTGTTCTCTCTCCGCACAAGTGTAAATGTTTGTGTGTGTCTATGGTGAGGAATAGAACAGTGTGTGTCGTAAGTGACCTGGGACTCTCCCATGTTTAATCTGAGAGCAAAACAGAACTCATCTGCAGGCTGAATATTGACTATGTGAGCATTTGTACTCTGTAGGACTCATATGCCTATGCTAGTGTCAGGAGAATGAAAGTAATGTTTACCCCTGGAAAAAACCTTTACAAAATGAACAAGAGACTGGGTCTTCTAATACATTTCCCCATGGGATATAGGCTTTGTGTTTCTCAGCCACCTCCAAAACTACTTAGTGCTTTCAGCTTCAGCATCTGTCACACATTTTAAGTCTAGCTGCTGCCTGAAACATGATTTGGTCTACCAAATAATATACTGTGTAATACTAAACTAGTATTATGTCTTTGACTGGACCTCAAGCCCTTTTCACAATATATAATTTTAAAAGTTAAATAATGTTTATGCCAATTGCTGGGACATACATCAATCTTAATAGTTTTCTGCACATTTATTATGCAATATATAGAGTATCTACAAGATACAAACCACAAATGATCATGTATCTGTGTTTTGTTGGACACCAAAGTATTGATTTGAAGATAACATATACTTTATTTGTTAACAAGGAAGAAATTATCTTGTATCAGAACTCAAGATTTGTCATCCACACATAATAATAAACAGTCTATAGTATATCCACAGTAGTAATTTGTCTTTAATAAGCTCTCCATGTGCCACTGCCTGTTTGCCTTGAGCTTGTTCACTTTCTTAGTCTCACTTGATGCTACCTCCCTAACACACAGCTGTTTATTGTATGTTAACGTTACACAGCAGTTAAATAAGATAGTGTTGGGAGCAAGCTGAAACAAAAGGTAAAGAAAAGCTTTTTCTCAATCTCATTTTGCTTCAATCTCTCGTGTGTTGTTCTCTCTTTGATCATTAGGATGTTTTAATTCAAGACCAAAGGATTATCAGAGTGTCCTGCAGTCTTTCACCTTCTCCCATCATCATTCTCACTGCTTTACTCTGATTTCCTCTTGACTCTGAGCTTCTTCAGGTTAGAGCAGTGGGTATGTGTGAAAGCTGTGATCAAAGCCTTCCACCTACAGTCCCAGTGATCTTTCTTTCTTGGCACTCGCTCTGTCAGCAGCAGATGTCTTAAGTCTCCTACATGCATGAGAGTTGTGTGAATAAGTATTAATGGTAAACACAGCTATGATGCAAGGGTTTGTTAAAATGTTTGTTAAAACTCGGGCTGGTTTTGTTGAAACACATCTATCACACTTAACAGGCTGTTCTGTTTCATATTCATTTCAAGCATTTTTAACACTGAATTACTGATTTGAAATGTGTGTGTGTATTTTGCAACAACTCTCAATGACAAACACTTCATTGGAGACATGGGGAAGGTTATTTTAAGTATAATCAGCAGTGTGCAATTTATGTGAGGTACTTGGGCTTCTCTATGCATCACCAGAATGCACTTTACAAGCGTTTTATTGCAAACTCTAAAAAAATATACCTGTTACTTTCTCAGCTGTGGGTAAATGTTCAGAGATGTATGAAGAATTTATACATTAGTTTTTGCACAAAAAATATTAAACTCTACACAGCTGTTTGTGAGCAAAGCCATCAAAGATAATAGCCATACCAATTCACTATTCCCATTCAAATGTGTCTGGAATCCCTTTACAGCAATTTTAACATAGTGGAAATTCTGTCAAACCAATCATTACTATTTATCTAAACTGAGATGGACGTTATGCAATGCCTCATTGTGTAGTTGTATCAAAGTATCCACATGTAAACCTGCAAACTGTTCAAGATAAACAATCATCCACTTTATGGATTTGTCCTCCAAGATTGTCATAATTTTCTGATTCTCTATTATTTTTATTTTGTTGGAACCTGTTACAGTTAGGTCGCTCGTCTTGGATTCATGCAGTCACACTCTGCAACCTACAGCCACCAATTTAGAGCCATGACATGCAATTTTGCCACGACTAATTAACTGCTCATCAGTGACAGCCAACATCACACCATGTGACAGGATCTTAACACCTTCCTTTTTTTAATCTCAGGGACAAGTCTTGCCTTTTATTCCTGTTCGCTGCTGAGATGGTCATCAGGAGCATTTACACTCGAGGCTACTTAATTAAGCACACAGCTTTTGGATCTATCTTGCCTTTAGAACTGCTAGCGTCCATATTGACATGATAGCATCAGATTTTTGCCTCAGAATTATCAGCAGCACATTCATGTAACAATCAAATAGAGTGTGGAGTTTAAAGTAGGATCTGCTTGTACTGAAGGGTCTAAAGAGTCATGAAAATTGACCATCAACAACATCATGAAACAATGACATTAGACAGGACCCATGCTTTGTCAGAAAGTTAGAAATGGACTCTTCAGACAAGGCAACATTTCCCCAAGCTTCACTGTGTAAATCATTGTTTTTCAAACTTTTTTGGGCCAAGGCAAATTTTATACAAGCAAAAAATCATATGGCACACCAACAGCCATAAATGTTACAAAATGACACACTGTAACATAACATAGTATTTACAATGACAAATTAATCTCTTCATGTTTGGGGGATGGGCCTGCTCAGATGAACACAAAGCTGATATCCTGACAGGAAATGAAGACAGGCACACACAAAGTCCTTGTGCAACTGCTCTAAGTCACTATCTGTGTTAGGCTATTTGGGACCATGGAACTGTTGGATAATGTTTTGCCTCACACCAAACATGGCGGATCTGTATAGTTGGAGCCCCAGCAAAAGTAACCTAAATCCAAACAGGGCAAGAGAGAAGGGAACAATATTGGCCGAAATCACTTAAATCACCACTGAGTGTACATAGCTGCTCTGGGTAAGAAATAGCATGCTGTGTGTATAATATGCAAGTTTATGAATTGATGAAGGCAAGTGTGACTTTTGAGTGAACGTTTATTTGGCTGTACAAGGGGGTTTATGTAATTCTGTTGAAGGTGCATACACAGACTGTCAACTCTGTGACAGTGATCCCAAGAACACACACCCCAGGGAGTGGACCCACTTCGGTTTAACATCAGAAAGTACCTTGGTGCAACAAACGTATGGGATAGTGCTCTGGATGGTGACTGACAACTGGTAACACAAATGAGACTTGTACATTTTTAAACGCAAAAGGTAATAAATGGTGTTAACTCAAGCTGTTACATAAAAGAAAGGGAAGTGTATGATAGCCTCACTTTTAAGGAACTGTGTCCTTAATCACTCACTTTGTCACATCTGTCTGGAAAAAGTGTATTTTTGTCAAGATCCCAAAGCTCTGCCATGCCTGGTCTATCTTTAACTTCCACACTCATCAATTACAATGTCCACTGCATCTGAGGACAACACAGACACCTTATCAAACAGTTTTAACAAATTGTCTGTTTGCTTTGTCACTGTAAAAATGGAGACTGGGAGAAAGCACAGAACAATAGAAAAAACAAAAGAAAGAAAGAAATGTATGTATGTTTATTTCAGAAAGGCCATTCACACTTCTAAAGAGCAGCATATACCAACCCTTTTTCAGCAGCCCATTTATCCTTTACTAACACTAAAATGCTGATAAATAGGCTGCTCTTTCCTAAAGCATGGTATGTGTGCTTGTTGTCAAATCAAGAGAAATCTAACTCCTGGGACCTGGGCCTAAGTTGTATGTCCCATCCACCACCCAAACCTTTCTCCTTTTTTTTTTCCAAATAACCTTATGTTGAATATTGTGAAGAAAAGAAACACATGCAATATATACGTAGAATTATATGAGGAAATAAAAGACTCTACATGTGCTTTTGGGATTTTCAAGCTCTGATTGATCAATTTGGATTTAAAAGTGTCTACGACATGGAATTCTAGTTATAGCGATACAAGTAGTTCTTTGTGATATGGATAGTGCATTTGCACTAGCATAACAATAAACCTGCATCCAATATTGAGAAGGCTGGATGGGATATAGTCTACATTTAAAAACAAAAAAATTAAAATGTGCCTTACAAAGTGTTGCAAAATCATTCTATTGTTACAATAAATGTAGGCTTTCTGCATCTGTCCACTTTCCATTGTTATGTCTGGTTAAGGAAACAATATACAGAAGTGCGTTTTTGTGTTTCCATGGTTTCCAACGTTGTTCCACCATGCACACACACACACACACACACACACACACACACACACACACACACACACACACACACACACGCACACGCATGCCCACATACCCACTCTCACACACTTCCATGGCCAGGAGGTGTTTGTTTCTCTTTTAAATGGGCGACGCGCCATATGTGTGGTCATTAGTCTAAAGACCGTCCTTCAGCCGCACCAGAGGACAACGTGTCAATGAGTAGATTAACTAGCTACTGGTGTTCCCCAGCTTTACTAAAAGACCTTGAATTATAGTAACTTTCACTTTGTTCCACTCCCATATATTTTACAGAAAATATTGCAAATCACAAATACCATGACGGATGTATAGCTTTAAGGGCAAAATGTCCTGGTGTTTGTTTAGAACATGCAAGAGATAAAAAAAAAAAAAAAAACTGTGTAGGGGTGATGTGTTATTGCCAAGAAGAGACGTAATAATTGGAAATGGCATTCAAGGAACAGAGGATCAATGTGTTTGCCCTAACTTGTGTTGTACTAGAACACTGAGGCGTCAATGCTCTTTGCTCCACTTAAGGTTTTTAACCCCTATTAGACTGAGGCCTGGCTGTCGCTCTGTCCTGCTGGAGCTGCAGTAAATTGCCAATTTGGAACCTTATATCTGCCCTGGTCCTCCCTGTGTCCATTATCGCACAGACTGTGTTTTGGTGCCTGCCTCTGTTAGACACACATGCTCACTAACACATAGACACAACCTTTGTGCATTCAATATACACAAGTAATATGAAAACATTACAGTCAACTAAAAGAATAGATATTAATGTGTGGATTGTGAACACTACAATGTTTCTACACATCATGCAGTTACCTCAATGGAAAATGCACAGAAAACATTTTGTAAGTTAAAATGAATTGTGTATTCGTTTCGAATCCCGCTCTCCCCACAGTCCATACTGTTGTTGTGTCCTTGGCCAAGACACTTAACCCACCTTGCCTCCAGTGGTGTTCCAGCTGTAACACTGGTGAATGGAACCTTAATGTAAGTCGGTTTGGATAAAAGCGTCTGCTAAATGACTAAATGTAATTTTGAAGAAACTAAAAAAAACACCAAGCCCAAATGAGCTATTGATTATATGGACATTGATCACAACTTTTTTGCAGTAATTCCATGATGGTTATGCAGGAACATTTTTTGCTATCTCCTGAATTCACTTGAAATGATCCAAACTTTATTGTTAGTCCCTCTCATTGGTAACAGTCTCTAATGAATGTTAAATAACCAATTGTGGAAAAAAAACATATTGAAACACATTGATTTAAGCAACACCAAAATCAGTGTAATCTAAGACCCTTATCTACTGCTACACTTGTCACAGCTGTAACCGGCACATTAAACTCATGACCACTCCAGTGGCTGCAGTCACATGAACAAAACAGTTCCAACCACAGCCACACAATAAAAATAGAGCAAACATGTACAGTAATGTTCATGTACTCTCATGCACTGTGACACAAATTCAGCGACACAACCATGTGGAGGTTGTGATATACAGAAGAAGCAGGGCCTTACCTGGGCCTGTCAGTGAGTATGGACTGGCCAATTTATCATGTAATCTGGTGGGAAGAATGGACGCGGCACTATCAGCAATCTGCTATTGATCCGTGCCTCGGCCCCTTCTATTGTTCATCTGTAGCCCTCAACTGGCATCCAGCATTAATGAAAGAAACTAAACAATGAATAGCAATCAGACACCCCCACACCCCAAATCAGCCCATCTTCCTGCCCTCCGTCTTAAGGAAAAAAGGACGGGACCTGGTGGGAGGCTAAAGAACGGAAATGACAAAAGGGGCAAAAAAGTTTTTTTTTCTCAGTTTAGCAACAAACTTTTGTTATTGTGTTTTTTCTTTGAGAAGGTGTGAGCAGGGGTAGGAAAACACATTTATCATGTCAGAGACGGCTCATATCATCCTTGACCCTGAACACCAGACGACACGTTGATATCGAAAGCACCATATTGAATAATGTTCAACAGGATCCTTTGCTTAGGAAATATAGATGTATGGTAAATCAGTGCAATTGAGGGCTTCCAGTGTGTTAGTAGGTGGAATTTTACCCCTTTTTATTTTTTTATTTATTTTTTTGCTTTAAATATTGGCAAAATACTGATAAGGTTAGGTAGAGTTATCTTAGTGATGCATGTGGGCTTTGAATACAGATTTGGCAGGCGTTATACTGTAGAGGGTGCAATGAGCATGCATGGTGTTTTCTAAACCAGACAGCAACAGCCAGAAGAAGTCTGGGAGCCATTAAATATTATTGTAGTATAGACCACATAAGATGTCTTTCTAGAGATAAAGATAGACGTGTTGCCATTAATTAGAATAAAAAATAGAGTGAATCCTCGTTTGTACTGGTGTGAGAGGCTTGAATGTATTTGAATATATTATAAGACTTTTTTCCCCAAGTAAAGAACTGCAATGTTAAGCTCCACCTTTTTAACCTCTTTTTACAATGGATACTGATTTGACCTGTGGAAATGAGGCCATATTCATTTACAAGTGAATAAATTCTGTAGTAATTTTTGTAAGTTTTGTATCACAAGGCACTTATACAACTCTAAAAGAAATACAAATGAAATGAGTTAACTTAAATTGAACAGAATGGCTGTGAATGTAATAATTTCATCACTTAGCAGTAGAGTAGACTTGACTAGACTTTCTTGATTCAAATAAAAAATCCTCAAAACAAACTCATAATCATTATCTCAACTCAACTGTAATTCTGAATAGAGTATATGTAAGCACCATAATTACAAAGAAATTAGAATCAATGCTGGGGGAAAAAAAGTGAGTTTACTTTATATCCATCTACATAATATAGAATACATACAATCATACATGCATAAAATGAAAAAATAACTGGTTTTATAGTTCTGCAAAGGGACCAAACTCACAGGAGATCCATATTGCATCTTCACATTGCCCATAAAAGAATGCCCCAAATCCCAAGATAAATACAGTATACACACACCTTCACACACAAAGTACATGTGAGACAGGTTTGTGCTTTCAAATTAATAAAAACATGTTGCACCTGCGAGATATAAAAATGGACCTGATTTAGACCAATCAGAATTCACTGAGTGGGAATCTGGGCCATTTTCCATAGCTCTCGTTTCCAGGCAGAAGACACTGATTTATCCGTAGAGGCCCCATAGTCATGTTGCAGCAGGAAATATGCCAGCAACTACAGCGCTGGGCCCACAGGACATGGGCACTCATCTGTCGCTCCTGTCACAAAAAAACAACACCTCCCCAACCCAAAAATACACATACACAAAGAAATAGTCCGATATGGATTCACAGGGACCCTGAACACATACTTTATGGGATGTGAGAAAAAGAACTTCTTCTTTTCCTTTATATCAAGAATACTCAAAGAGAGTTAGTTGTACCCACAAAGAGAACCTGATGTGCATCTTTGTCAGTGTTAAGAAAAACCAAAGTACCCAGAGAAAAGGCAGATACATGTAAAAACAAATCTACACAGAAATGCCCCAGGCGACTGTGCTGACCACATTGCCAGTGTGCCACAATGCAGAAGAATAGATCCATACAGAAAATAAACTTGTGACACCCAGTTGTCAAGCTGGCACTTTTCAGTTAGTTTGTTTTAGTTGTTTCATAATTGTGTGTGTTGATGTTGTATGGTTGGTTTATCTAATCTTAAATACGTCTTTGATGTACTGTTCTGTAACTATTTGGACTCCCAGTAGCCCTGTAGTTAATAAATGTAATACGCCAGCACAATCATGCACCATGCCACTGTGCCGTGGTTGGCAATCACAGCCTCAAAGAAAGAAGGTCCTATAGGTTTCCCGAGCAGGGTAGGGCCTTTCTGTGTTGAGTTTGCTTGTTCTCCCTGTGTCTATGTAGGTTGACTTTGTTCTCCAATGCCCTCACAGTAAACACAGTTTAGTCTTATTGATTAAACAAAATTCCCTATTTAGAATTTCTCTCTGTCTGTCTCATAAAGCAGTGTGATTGTCCATAGCATCACCATCTGCAGCAAGTACAAGGTGAAACTCTAAGCACTCTAGTGGGATGGATGACTGATAGGAGCTAGAGTCTCTGTACACTTCAGTTATATTCACATAAAACTCATACATCTTCTCACATACACATGCCAAAGTAATCTGTATAATTATTTGGTCACCACCATAAAATCTTTTTTAAATGTCTATTACGCAGACAGAATATAAACTATAATGAAACAATAGTAATTGATATATGTTTAATCTTGTTATCTAAAGTACTCAAAATGTGTAAATACATTAATTGTTGAGTAATTCCTGTTTTCACAAAACAAACGGCCTCAGTTTTAGCTGTAGTGTAACTACAGTTACTTTGTTTTTGTATCCAGTTTACATAATCCCATTATATATGAAATCTGTTACCCTGCCAGTCTGAACATGCTAAATGTGGCCATGACTTTGGTGAAAGGGACATCCCCACCCACAGTCAGAGGATTGGTCAAACAGACAGTAAGTACATCAGGCAGACAGAGGGTAAGTCCTACAGACATGTATCCTCCCCCGAGGGCTCCAGGAAGAAGGGTCTGTGGGAGAGGCAGCCGCCAAGAGATAAGGCTCTCACGTGGGGCTGCTGTCGTGTAATTCCCCCTCTAATACAGCCAGGCCCTGGTTCTCAGCTCAGCCCTCATCTGCACATGCTCCCCTGAGACTCAGCTGTCAAAACCCAACCCCTCTATGACACCAAACACACGTGCACGGCAAAAGGTTCTTAGCGTTTTCATGTGTGTGCGTGTGTGTCACTGAATGTGAGCAAGTTCTGAGCCATGTGTGTCACTTTCCATGAGAAGCTCAGGCAGACTGAGGCTAAAGCCAGACAAGTTCCTGGAGGGAGAGAGGATCAAGGCGCAGTGAGCATTACTCAGATCTGTGTGCTTATGGTGTGTAAAGTTGACTATGTCTGCTGTCTGGCTTTATGAAAGTGAATGTGTTACACTGCATTCACGTAGAGTCGGAAACATTGTAGAGTTGGAAAATGCATTTTAACACCTGCTCAAGTTGAAATAACTCGGAAACTTATTGCCCGACTTTCCCACTTGACGTCATGGGCATCATCAATCTGGCATTTATTTTAATTTGATTAGTCATTAGTAGATATTTAGCTGCCTTTACACATTAGACTCAATTCAGAGCATGTTCATGTCACCACTGTTCAAACTTTTCATTCATGACCCGTTAGGGGTCGCTGGTGACTGGAGCCTATCCTAGCAGCTTTGGGCCTCAGGCGGGGTACACTCTAGGCAATGGCCAGTTGGTCACAGGGCTGTTCAAACTTGACACAGAAAAATAAAAAAAGAAAATTACAAATATAAAAACCATCTAAACTTTCTATATATACTGTATGTTCCTGCTTTCATTTCCCACATTCCCATTGAACTCACCAGAACTTAATCTGGGAAATTGCTAGAGTAGATAGTTTGGGAAATTTGTTCTTTTTTTTTTTCACACATGACAACTTTTAGATAAAATGGTACTTTGCGGGGTAAGACTGCATCTTTGAAGGGGGCTAAAATTGCTCATAGTGCATAACTGTTTGTGTGAATGGTTGTCAGTTGGTATTGGCTCCAGAACCTATGACCTGTAACGGATGAGAAGATAAACGAATGATATGTTTTTTTTTTTTGTTATTAACTTCAATAACTCATGAACCTGTGCTTTCTAAAAATTACAAAACTGCTAAACATTATTAACTTGAGATATGAGTTTTAAATCTGAGTTCAGCAGGTACACATGTACATTTTTAATCAAAGATAAACTTACAATAAACATATCAAAAAGTGTTATTTTATTGAAATAATTGCAAGTTCTTTGTCAGAGGAGATGTTTATGACCCACTCTTCACCAACTGCAACAACCTTTAGGGAGAACTCTTGTGATGTCTGTTCTGCTGCATTACTGCATGTCCCAGGTTATTAATATGTCCTGCATAAATAATCATATGTGACCACCTTTAATGTTACATAGCTCCCTCTGGTATAGAGATATTACAACTGGCCCAGTCATCTATCATCCTCTCTCAGTTCTCCCTCTGCCCCCACACACTGTAATGTACTGGTCAGCTCTCACTGCGCCAGCATACTGTTTAATTATAAACATATCATGGAACCATCTTTACTCACATACTCTAAACGAATGTTCAAACAGCTCTGTGTAGCAAAAGCCCTCACAAAGCGAGTTCTACTTGAACAAAACACATACATATTAATTCTTCAGTAGGCTACAGATTATGGTTAAACACAGAATAAACACAGTCAATCTCTGGAAATCTTACAATTCGCCTTAAATGCCAAGTAATTCCTGCAAGGGATTTCAGTTTATGGGAATTATGTCCCATATGTATGTATTATTTGTAAATAAAATAATAAATACTTCCACATGACTTTCAGTTTTGTTTTCTATTTTTTTATTCTTTTCTCTGAATTGGGGACAAATGCGTCACACATTGTGCCTAAAACACCATTAAAAAAATAATATACTAGCGTTACTTAAAGGTATATTTGTTCTTGAAGGGTCAGAGCATTTAAGACACACTGGTAACTACACATTAGTATTTATAACAATTTGAATTATTATTTACCTTTAGTCCCACATTTATGTAATTATTTATAGAAATTAAATTTGAGCACTTATACTGTTTAACAAAGTATACCAAAACAAAAAACTCTCTAATCAGTTGTGGAAAGAGGTTAGACAGGGCAGAAAAAAGA
Organism: Perccottus glenii; assembly: GCA_024416835.2. NCBI lineage: Eukaryota > Metazoa > Chordata > Actinopteri > Gobiiformes > Odontobutidae > Perccottus > Perccottus glenii. The sequence continues at coordinate 6,793,984 of CM044548.2, forward strand.
TGCATCAGTGGTTAGGGGTTTGAAAGTTGCAGGATTGCAGCAGATGGCATCACAGAGCTATTTCCTCTCCCATCAGCCTCCAGTGTGGTGAAGAGGATCTGAGAAGTTGATTTAAATCCTACATCACCTTCTATTGTCTAGTCTATCACTAACACTTAAGATCACATCCCTGTTCCTTGTTTCCCTTGCCCTGACCTCACCGCTACAATGTTCTCTCAGCAGCAATGATGAGCCAAGTGCCCCATACTGATGCAAGAAGGCACTCACAGTACCACACGCAAATTCGAAAGAGACAACACGGCAGGGTTGAGGAAGTGGAAGCACTGTATGTATGCAAACGCATGCAGACAGAATGATGAGTGCAATCATCCTGTTTACAGAAAGGTGTGCATGAGGATGAGCAGTGACTGACAAATCACACGTAATATTATCAATGTTTATAAACATGATGTTACCTGCTGCTCAAAACATAAAATAACTTTATGAAACCTTATATCTGTCAAATGTAAACTCTGTTGTGAACATTCAGCCTACAGTATCACTGGAAAGACTACTGTCTGTCCATAGTTATCAGTCATAAGTGAGTTTATATTACCTTTGCATTGCCATTGAAAAATTGTTCTGCAATAGCTCTGGTTATTTTTTAGATGCTTATATTTAGCATATGCTGGACATAGGCTATAATCATGTGTTTTACTGTATTTACTTATCCATATTTTTATGAGCGCAGATATCATTTGTGGAAATACTTTTATAGTTGCTTGTTCCAGTCAGATAGAGTGATAAATGTAATAATGCTGTCTGTGCTCCAGTATTTCCCACAAGCATATTGTTTATTTATGTAACTTGCGAATTTTGGGGTGGTTATTGTCCTTTTGTCCATTGAAAATGTATTTTGGTTCACTTAACTCCCTCTGCCATGTTTGTAGTTTACATGCAGGACAGTAAAAGGGTCAATCTTGCTTCTGATAAACCCCTTTTTTATTAAATATAAGTGAAAAATGAAGGGGAACCAGAGCACTTCACAGATATGCTTTGAGAGATCATATACATGCAACCTTAAGACATCATCCTGGCTTTATTATCAAGGATTTTAATAGATGAGAATGTGCATTGAATACTGGAAGCTTTGTCCAATCACATGCTTGCTCTTATATACAGGCCACTCTCATTGGTCTTTACTGATGTCTACAAGAAGGTAATGCCAGTTCTAAACTTTAGTTTGATGTAATAGATTAGAATTAGTATTTTGTGGATGCAAATTGATCTAGTTAAACCTTTTTTATCAAATAAAATTAGGGACGTTTGCTGTGCTGTTGTTGGGCAGTCAGGGGTGGGTTTGGTGATAATGCATTTAGTGCTAGTGTGTAAATCGAGATTTTGATGACTAGGTCAGACTGAAAAAGACAAGAATAAGTCAAATATGGATTTGGACTCAAATGAGCAAAGTTGATTAATGATTATTTGGCTAAAGCTAAAGATGGTACAAAAACCTAGGGTTTTGAAACTAAAACATGGAAGGTAGAATCTCGGCCCTTTCTTATGCTGGGTCATTATATTCACATCCTGGTACTATTTGCATATAGACAGTCTCCCCAAATACCTGTAGTCAACAGCACGCTCTCCTCGATTTGCCACTATATTGGTTTGCATACACATGCTCACACTCCCTACGCAAGACAGATATTGTGATTTGTTTGTGACCTCCAAAACTTCCTCTTTTTATACCTCTGTCTCAAAAAAATGAGGTGGATCACAAGCAAATACAGCAAAAAGAGGCATCTGATCACACACATATACACACTCGCTGCTTTGTTCACACAGGGCAATGGACAAGGTGAATGGGAATTACCCCGAGGACCTTGCCAGAAACCTTCAGACTGACACCAATGCCCTATGCTGCTGCGATGGTTGTGTGTGTGTGTGCAAACATGTGTGTCCTTTGAAATGTAATAGCGCATTTCAAAATCTGCTACACAAAGCACATTCTTAAAACTGTGGCGTGTCCATTTAAGCAAACAGTCGAGTGGATGCCTACAGGTCAGGAGAGCTTTTTAAAATACATCACATCTCTGCCTCACACGCACCGTCCCTCGCTCTGTCTCTGGACAAAGCACCAGTGGGGGCATCTGAAGGTTGACCTGTGTCGTCCAGCGTCCTCCCCTTCATCCACCAGGCTAGGGTCACTGTTCTCTTCTGTTTCATCTCCAGATATTAGCTTTTTGAAAATGATAAATGTGACATTGGGCAGAATCTGTTTAAGCTTTTATAATCAGAGGAAATGTTCACCCGCCTCCTTCTCTTCCCGTCCCGTCCCAGCGTTTTTCAGCAAACTTCTCTGAGGCTTGATGACCTTCCAGCAGGTAAAAACAAATTAAACGCACAATGCTGTCTTTGGGTCTGATCTGCAATCGGAGGTTATCTCAAGGACATAGTGGCTTAAAGATGCCGTACACACTCTAACTCACACACTACAGTAAGACTGAAGCCATATAGTACACAGGCCTAAAAAGATCTTTTTTACAGATAAATAAATATAACAGAATAATGTAAAATATATTAAGTATATGTTTTCAATGGTGTATAAAATAATACTGTTTGATTTGATTTGTTCATCTTTAAAAAATAAACATTTAAACCAGCATTGAACAAGTGCTTTTACTTTGTGCCCAATTGCCCAGCGCTGACAAAGTGAGCACTGTTGGAGGAGAAGCACACTCATGTTCCTTTACAAGGATGTTAGTACAATTATAGTTTTTGTTAAGGTTTATTCCAAAGTAGGACTAAACGTAACAATCTTTCAGTGTTTTGAATGAATGACAGGGAGAAAATGGTTTAAAGGGTGGTCCTATTAGTGAACTTACAGTACTTGTAAAAAAAAAGAGCTATAGTAAATGAGCTCTTTTTTCACTCCAATTATGGATAAAGACATTATTGAGAATATTTCAAGTGGTGATTCTATTTGATTTTCAGACTGAGTTAATTCTAGACACATGAAAGTCCCACTGGGATGCTCCTGTTGGTTCTAGAGGTTTTTATTCAGCCTGTGCCCACTGGGCCGGAGCATCATCCCAACGGACTGCATCCCATATCTATCACCTTCTTAAGATACTACTATGTATTTTGTGTCAGAGGGTGTCTTGAGACTGTTTTTTTACTGACAAGTGTGTCTGTGTCATAGATGTTCACAATGACCTGCCCTTTTGTTGTCTTGCTGTTTCTGTCGTGGTCCTCCAATGAAACCATATTAGTGAGGGCATCAGGAAGAAGATGCAGCGTTCTGTGCAATATTACATGTCACATTGAGGGGTTTTAACATGATGCCTTTGGAAGTAAAGAGGTGTGTCTGTGTGCTGCTCCCCACCCAAGCACCCACCTTCTTAAACTCCTCCAACCCCAAGCAAAGACAAAGCATATAATAATTACAAGGCGCAGAGACAATGCGCTGTTGGTTGTGGCACACGGAGAACCACGTTGTAGCTATCACACTGGCAGATAAATTCAACGTACAATTATTCATCCGGGAACTGTGGCATGTAGATTAATGAGTTTGATAACCCGGAGCTTTGCACTGAGCTCCAGCCTGCCGTCATCATCCTCTCCTTGCTTTCTCTTTCCTTCTGTCTGTGATGTACTATTGCCGAAAGGAAGGCACAGTGAGGTACCCAACAGTAGGTCGTAGGTTTTAAAGAACACAGACAGTTGGTCAAAGAAGTTTGTTGACTGGACCTTACCTCTAAAGCCATGTTAACACTGAGTAGCATGTTTAGTATTTATCTACAGCATGGTTTGGTAAAGGCTTGTGTTTCCACTGTGCTGTGTGCAGTGGATCAGTTACATACAGTAATGTTATTCAAGTACCAGGCAAGTATTTACTATGTGACTATACATGAAATTAAATTTAAAACCTTTGTAACAATGCAAGAGATATCAATGTACTGGTGCAAAAAGAAGTAGAAGATTGCATTTAATTCACAGAGTGACAGCAAAAACTGGAAACAGCTGGTGTTGGTAAATGCTAAAAGACATTTAGCATTCTTCTTGTAATATCACTTTTCATCACAAGAACAAGACAAACTTAATTTGAGAAAATATTGCTGTTTTGTGTTTCCCCTGTCACTTCCTAAGTAAGGATTCTCCATCCTCCAATCAACAGACTGCAGCGTTTAGCTCCACCCTTTGGTAACCACATTGTTGTAATCAAAAGCCATGGGGTAAATCAAAAGGTATAGAGTAGTAGAGTGCTTATTTTAGAATCTTTATCACCCTTTTGGCAATGGAAACACCCCTAAATGCATGCCATACTGACCTAACTCATACTGTACCATATTCACTGGCATTTTATGAACTGTGGGGAGAACGGGAATCGTACCACCTACCTTCCGTGTATAAGGAAAACCGCTCTACCACTGAGCCACTGCGTGTTAGTAGATAGTTTTTGCTTGAATGTTCTTGGTAAGTACACGTGGTAAAATTTGATGCTTTTAAACTGTTTCCATCTGTAATACATATTTATCTACTTGTTCTAGGAATTGGAAGCAGAGTATCCAGATGCTTTTGCTTTAACCTTTTCTTCAAGATGACCTGGTTGACTGAAAATCTTCACAGACTTATTCTAGGAATGGAGTAAACAATATGAACAAATCTGTGGGTACAGTGTGCTTTTATTTGTGACAGTATTTTCCGGTGTGAGTTTGTCTGTGTGTTCCATGGTGAGTAGGGGATCACAGGGCGCTGTGGTGTTGAAGGGCTTCTGTCCCAGGACAGCGGTAATGGATGGAGGGAGAGGGAGCCTTCCCAGATGGCAGCCAGAGGAGAGGACGACCTACACAACAACTAACAACAGAGGAAAACAACACCAATGCTCATGTGGCAGTGTGGGAGGTTTGAACAGCCACCAATAGCGTTCTGTCATCTCATCACCATCTACACACGTAATGAATGACTCTTACCTTTACACCTCATCTTTCCAACACTTTGGCAAAACATACAGTGTACAGTTTTAAAGTTTAAATAAATGAATTTGCGACTATAAACATTATTTTCCTGCTAGCAGATGGGAGCAATGACCATTCACCAATCAACTGAACAGACCAGTAGATATGCTTTGGAAAAATACGGTCAAGTGTACTGTCACGGAACACCAAAGACCACTCGGTTTTCAGCTGTCCACTGCTTCTATGAGCCTTTATCACTATAATGAACCAATAAATTTGGTAGATCTAACACACAATTGATTTACTCAAGTTCAGGCAGGTTTTGTCTGCAACATAATGTTCACACTGTGAGCCAAATATAAATGGCCTTTGAGTGGTCAATCACAGTCGGGAACACAAGGTATTACATGGATTTAGAAGCAGATTTGTTGAAGACTTGAGGTGATTTTGTGAGAACAGAACCCAGTCACAGAGAATTTGCACAATTTGATGAATTGTTTTTCTCCTATGAGACAAATCCAATGGTGCAACAATCACTGCTGAGGTTTGGTAGAGAATGTGCAATGGAGAAATTAAGATAATTCTATAAAGAGGTCATGCTTAAAAGTACCCCAGTGCTAATGGAATTCAAGGATTGCTGCTTCACGACAGCTGCATTTACGCAAGGGAGACAAACACACGTGAATCCCTGCATGCATACTCACCGATGTGGTCACACTCAAACTCACACCTCCTGTCAAACACACACAGCGTTTAAAGCAGTAAAGTGCGGTCTCATCGGAGTGGCAGGCAGACATTCTGAATAAAATGGAGTGGCATTAATATTAATACCAGTAAAGTGCCTTTATAATCAGACAGTGGCCTGTCAGATGGCCAGGTGGGGCTGCTAGCATGTCACACACACATAGTGAAGTGCTGCTGACTTACACTATCCATTTGAATCAATGCAGCTTGAAGAAATATGTGTCCAATAGTACACATGGCATGTACACAAACGTACACAAATGTTAAGAGAAAAAGCATGTATTTTACATTTTTGCATCTTTGGCATGCAGTGGAGAGGGCTTAGCCACAAGATACTTAAGCTAACATTCACATTTTATATTCAAGACAAGACTTGTTTTATATATGTTTACACTAAATGATCTTTTGCTCAGTTTAAAACATGTACCTGAATTACTGTATATTGTGATATTGTCCATTGACAAAAAAATATTTTTATTAAGTAAACTCCAAACTTTATGTCGGTTTGTTGGTTTTTCTGATTGGTGCCTTATTTTGCAGTTTAGTTTTTCAAGTTTAGTTTTGTTTTGTGTTGGTCTTTTTTAAAATATATGTCCAGCTTTTTAATGTTTAGTGCACACTCTACCTGTTTTACATAAACCTGCTTATACAGCTCCACAGGAAAATCCAGAGTAAACTGAAACAGTGGGTGACCTTTGTGAGACCACTGATCCAGGCTACTACAGTTTTCTTTTACACGGTACAAGAGTACATGTTATAGGGCCCAGGATTTGTCTAACCTAAATATTGACTTATTTTGGCAGTCCCCTTTGGCTATCCTTAGCTTAGTATGTCTGGTATTGTGCTTTTGTTTTTTCGCCATCACGTTAAACACTTGCCTTAGACTGAAAGACTGACATTTTACAACTTCCACAAACACACTGCATCCGAGCTATGGTCAAATCCATTACTCTGAAAACGCAACGAGGATTTTGCTTGTGCTTTATGGCTAAGAGCCAAAACAAACAACATGTTTTGATGGATTATAGAGCAACATGAACAAGAGTCAAATGTTAAGCTCAGGAGAACGCTCTGCCTTGAAATTGTACTTATTTTACAATGTGACCACACTGGGACATCAGACATACAGCCTGCAGTGAAGACAGCAAGCGCACATGTACTCTAGTTTTCCTCCCATGTTCATGAGCTGATATGCTTGAATCATAGTGTATTCACCATGCACACATCTCCCACAGGGGGGAACAGGCCTGGCTCTGAGGTTGTAAATAAAACGCTGGCTGATGTTTCCAAAGAAGCTCCATAGGGAGATGAGGAGCTCCAGAGCTGCTCATGTCCATAAAACAGTGAAATACTGTGAAAGGTGATGGCAGCAGCTAAGAGACGGGATGCTCTGAGTATTTCCAGATGGACCGCACCACCAGCCACCCAGAACACCCACTGCACTGAGTAGAGAGAGCCTCTTCAAATGCTCAGTCCCTCTGGAAGGTACTTCTTAGGAATTATATCTGTGAGATGGCTACTACATTCACTGTGAGACTGGAGCCAAACAACAACTAGTACCAATGAGCCATAGTACTGCCATGATAACGTTGTAAGAATTAATTCATTTCTATGTTTATCACATCAATTTCCTTTGGTTATTGTAACTTAGACACATTATAATTCAAATTGAAACACATGGTAATCAAGCCAGCGTGGTTCACAGTCAAGACGGTTAAAGATGATTTCAATGTGTCTCTATGTGTCTACTGCTTTGGGTGATTGGCTAAGGTATAATAATTAAGAAAAATATAAATACAAAATGTGAATAGATTAACAGTAATCACTTAAATTAGTAACTGTGCAGTACGTCCCATTGCAGAAGATATTCAGACCAACTTGGATCCATTTTTTGCAGTTATATATTAATTATCTATTTGAGTCTTTTCTGGCAACAGTAGGTTTGAAATTATTTATGCTACGCCTCATATACAACTGCTTCCTTACCTTTATAATGAATTGCCAATACATTTATTTTTTTGCCAATTTTTGTTGCCTTTTTTTTGTAAAGTCATGTCGTGTAAAGCCAAAAGCAGTAATAAATTGAACATCATTTACTGTTGAAAAGCTCAACTTCCAAAGAGAGTGAATATTTTACAGCCTGTGTATATCATTTTGGGAACGGTGTGTTGACCTTGGCAGATTCAGCTGCTACAAATATGTTATTCCAATATGAGATTACAGGTGAAGGTAAAACAGAGGCAGAGAGAGCGTTTCTCCCTGTGTTACAGACAGAATGTTGTCTCCAAAATGGTGCATTGTGACTGAGGCCACTATCTTTCAGTCAGGTCCATCCACCGTCACCTACACCTGATGTGTTTCTGCCTAATGTCTTTTCAAGAGGCTGTGAAAATTGGCCAGAAAAATCATATTTTATTCATGTGCCCACTTTTTGATGAGCCTAACTCAAATATTAGGTAGGTGTGAGGACCATTCAGTATTTTTCTTTGTGCTATTAAACAGTATAAACTGATGTTTTCAATAAGGGCTATAAAGAAAATATACATAAAAAAAGGTTTTCTATAGCACCATGAGTGTTGGCAGCATTCTGGTTGGCTGGTTTTTATTGCTTGTTATTAAATCCTGGCGAAACAATTATTTGAGTTATAATATTTTTTTCCGGTGTTTGCTGGTAACACAAAAGAATTAAAACAGTGCCCTCAGGCTGCCGGTTGTGCTGTAGTGATTAAAAACAGGAAATTGTGATGCATAAGCTTTAGACAAAGCTCTAATCAGATTCATTAATTTCCTTTGGATGCTATACGGATTTTCTTAAAGTGACACAGCCTTTATAGAGATAGAGGTAGGTGTACAAGTATAGAGAGACATGCATCCATGTGTCGTTTTGACCAGGTAAGATTTGACCCCAGATTAGTCACTACATTTAATCAGACCCATCCATCCATCTTCTACCGCTTATCCGGTTAATCAGACCTTTGTACTGTATTCTGTAATAAGAATACAAAGTATGGGTTTTACAGATATCCAAACCAACACATTGCTGTAATTGCACCAAACATGGAATTTTACTGCACAAATTTGGAACGTTTTTTTCAAGCTGTTTGCAAAAAAATATTATATATAATATTATGCAAAAATACTAATGAGAACGTAACTCACCTTGTCTGCTTTAAGTTTCAGTTTCAGTCACATTGTCAGTGAATGACAAGAAGATAAAACTACTAGAACAATATGGGAGGGCTGGTATGAAAATCTATCGGTGATTGGATGGCCAGTAATGTCAATTTCACATGGCATTATGCAACATCGTTTTTCTTTTCATTTAGAAAAAAATTGTAAAAACCAAATAGCCTATTGTATTAATAATGATGTGGAAAAATAAACCCTTAAGACATAACACTTAATTGTCAACCATGAGCTGTTCTTCTTGTCATTATTGAGTCAAAGGTGGCAAAAAAATTCTACCAGGTAAGTGTACATGTGGTTCACACATCAAAACAGTGCACAAAAAAAAATAGATAAGAATAAGAATAGATAAATAGAGACAAGAAAATCAAAGTAAAAATGCAACATTGAAACCAACCAACACTATTGACTAAACTGTATTGTAACCCAAAATACTGATTGACTTTATTGTTTATTAGTCAATGTAAGCAGCGTTACAGTGTTAATGTTTTACAGTGTTAAAGTTTTCTGGGTTTTCTATATTACACACTGCTAAGATTAGAAAACAGATATTTCATCCTAAGGACTAAACTGGGGCTAGAACAGTAACCAGAACCAGGACTTGACTAAAAACAGAACCAGATCAGGACTAATAAACACTAAATAAGGACTAAAGCAAAACTGCTCTAGTATAGATTCCACTAAGCAGCTTTACTAAATAAAACTTTGAGAAGGGTCTGTCTGCAGAACGGCTCTTGCTCTTTCAGACTTGCACTAACCCTAACTCTAACCCACTTCCTAGACCACGCAAGTGATGTTACCTGGAAAGGAAGCGAAGGTGTCTGAGAGTGCTAGCGCAGTTCTGCAGCCAGATGCTATTGGAAACTTCAATCATTTGCTTTACTAAAATTTAAGCTGTTCTAATACAACACCAATCTGCACATTTTTCTACACATGTAAAAAAAAAAAAAAAAACCTTGTATGCTCTAGCTCGTTTTAACTCCTGCTTGATCTTACTGTACTCCACACAAAATGAAAGGAGGTAGCGCCGTTAGTGCTTTCATTCCCACTTTGCTCTGCCACTTAAGATCTCCCACTTAAAACACTGAACCTTCTGAAGTGCTCATCAGAAGAGAAGACCATACTTTCATAAAGCTGAAACGCAATTAAATAACAAAGAACCCAGCACTCCAGCACACACGCTCCTGTCTCTTACATTGCAAACTTCAATCCGTCGCTCTAACTTGTGGACAAAAGGGACCGGAAATTCTTTGGAGTGTGTGTATGGACAAAAAAAAACATGATGTCTCGACTTGTCTAGAAGCAAGGGCCCAGACGGATCCAGCGCTCAGGGGGCCTCCATGATCTGATATCTTTTTAATTAACGGTATCCTATTCAGCCACTTGAAGGAACAAAATAAAAAGGGAAAGAGGGGGAGTTAAGTTTTGACAGCTCTAATTAATGTGCATAGAGGCAAAAAAGAGCAAAAAAATGGGAAGACGGGCTGATCTCATAGTGTCTGGTGAAGGATTCATTAGACAGGCCAGTGTGTATGAAAGACATCAAACAACGGCTGTTTAAAAAAAAAATGTAATGTCCTTCTCTCAAGACTCATAAGGTTTGATGTTTTTGTAAGAAGAATATAGGAAAGAAAGAGCTGAATAAGAGAGACAGAGGAAGAAAAATGAAAGGAGTGGAAATACAGACGGAAGGATAGAAAAAAAAAGGAGGAGGGGGGGACAGAGCCCAGAGCTGCCACTTCACAACAGGGGAGATGAATGACTTTTTACCTCTGGACACTGGGCCTTAATGAAACCTCCAGAGGCCAAACAATGGCATCACACACCATCGCACACACACGCAGAAGGTAGGGCCATAGATACACACTCATGCACGGCGCTACAAACAGCACTGGAAATGGATACTGCAAAGAATGTAAACACAGTGCACAAAACAGCATAAGAACAAAAGGTAAAGGCAAGGCACTTTTAAATAAAGATTCTTTAAATGATCTGAGGTCATTTCAGTGAATTCTTGGAAAATTGCATGTATTGCCTGTTTGTACTCTGTTTATATCAAACTCAAATCATTACTTTAATCTATAGCAGGTATTTCATAAGAAAAATTGTGAATTAAAATTGGAATGTGACAAACATGTGAAATGGGAAATTGGTTATTTTCTATGATCTGCTGAAAAGCACCAAAAAGTTTATGTGACATGAGAGTTTTAAATTGGCTTTACAGAAACTGAGGAAAAATAGATGCAGCTTTTGAGTTTTGTGAAGGACATTAGTGCTTTTTCTCCTTGTAGAAATGTAGATCTTTGTCAGATGTTAATACAGATGCTATACAAGGTCTGTACAAAACAGACCTTGTATAGCATCTGGAATAAAGGAATAAAAGGAATAAATATAAGGAATAAAGGAATAAAACACTTTTGAGAAAATTAACACTTAAACCAGTAAAACTGACTATTAAACATATTCCCTATACCATAAAAGGAACACAAATTGAGCTCCACTACACTTCAGCTCTCCACCAGCAGGTCTAAAGCCATACCAAAACTGGTCCAGACACAGACACCACCTCTAAAGGCCGTCAAAGACATTGCCCATAACAGCAATGTAGTCATAATCCTATGGTTATGCTATGGCCCGACATATAGATTCAGAAAGAACTAACCTGTAAATCTGTGCATGGTAAAAGGGCTTTATAGTATAATTATATGCTATAGGAGACTTCATTTATTCAACAGTCATATTGTTATTGTAGCGATGACCCAATATAAGTTAAGTACTCACTTGATCAAAGTACCATTGATTTATACCATGAAAACCAAATATCATTCAAAAAGTAAGCATTTGCATAACCTTTTGTCATGTTTATTTAAATATAATCAGTAGGAAGTGAAACACTGAAAGACCCTTTATAACATTCAAAAATCTGCTTCCTCCTGATCTTTTGTCACTGAAAGCTGTAGTCACTCCAGGTCATGGCCAAAGTGACTCACTTATGATGATAACCTTTATTGGCTGTGCTGGCTCAGAGTTGAGACGACTGCAAAGTTTTGGGAGTTAGCCTTGATTGATTCCTTCCAACTTCCCCGGCCTTTTCCAGACTACATTTGCAGAGTCAATCACCGGCACCGAGTGATTTATTGGCACTGCTGGCATTTCCGTGGTATGTCGCCCCCACCTGCCCGCCACCGCCACTTCCTAGTCCATCCATCCTTCCATCTAATAACCTCAATTAATGCATCAAGGCAAGCTCTGGGTTATCGTTCCCCATCCTCCTCCAGCCTCCATTCCGTTGTCCCTCCATCCCTCCGTCCCTCTCCATCATTCTCAATTAAAGAGAGCTGGATGGGTAGCTCTTATCTGCTTTTATGAATATGCAACGCCTCTTATCCGTTCACCAAGCGCCAGGTAAAATGGTTACTGGAGAGCTGTGCGCTGCATGGAAATGACTTTGTGTGTGGGGTTGGGTCAGTTGTAACGTTTGTACTGGCAATACATTGATTTTATTTGTTCTGAGTTTAAACCTATTTACAGATAAAGACAGCAGAGTGTGCATTTTGTTGTGTGTCCATATTTATCTTGATGCATTTGTATATTTTAAAAGGGCCTTTTGATAAATGGTAAAACCCTTCTACTAAATACAGCTACTTAGTCCTATAGGAAAAAATAATCTCAAACAATCAAACAAACAATAAAACCACAGCAAGCCCTCCTTGTGCAAGCCTATATAAGGATGGGCTGTATTTCGTCCTCTCTGACCTGTCACCAATTCTACCAGTGGACACCCGTGGTACTGCAGTCAATGAATCACATGTGGCCCAGAAAGTCTTTTCCTCATAATTCGCAAACTAAAGAAAATCCTTGGTGTATGTTTAACATGCACCTACAACTTATAAAATGTATTGATGTAAGATTTTGTATTACTTTTTGCTACAAATCTATATCCGTTTAAGCTTTTTTCCCATCCTTGAGCCCAAATAAAAACCATGAAGCCCCTTTAGACAGAGGAGAAGCAAAACAAGCCAGAAATGATACAATTGTATACCATTTTTTAGAACAATAAAAAATTGTATTGTCTGATCATTTGTGCATAAGTGCGTGTGTTGTAGTCATGACTCCACTAACTGAGACATGGCTTAGACTGGAGTGTATTGAGATCAAGACAAGACCTAGATCAATCACATTTGAGGAGATCAGTTCACTATCATAAAATCCAGACAATGAAGGTTCAGTCTTAGACTATTACAAACTCATTAGGGGCTAACATTTGGTGAAAGAGAAAGAGAAAATAAGATACAATTTTTGGGTCCGAGACAAGATGAAGGCATTTAAAAAGTGGTTTTAAGACTCAAGTACTACAACACTAGCCTGGTGAAAACAATATCCTTTGGAACTAATTCTAAATCCTCTTCCAAATTTAGATAGATTAGTAGAAGTAGTCATACATCCTGTCATGGAGCCACACTCACATTAAAGCAAAGACCCAAAGTAAATGTAGAACAGTCGTGGACTTTTTCACTTTTAAGTTTTGTTTTTTTTTAAGCTAATCTTGAACAACACATAATTACAAAATATTATTCCTCACTAAGAATAAAGATATTTGATTGCGCCACTTAAAAAATAAATGCAAAAAAAAAAATTCTGGCTTTGATGATAATAACTTTAGATGATTGTGGTATTGTTGTTGAGACCAAGAATAGCACTTTAATATTAGATAGTTACTGATAGAAACTGTGTAATATGAAATTGAGGATGATTTCACTGTTCCAGAGAGAGCAGGCAGGAGACGTTGCTGCGGTCTGAGTCATGGGTAACAGCACCATCTATAGGGCCTTTGAAAGAGTAACTGCTTTTGTGGTTCAGTAAACATGTAAATAAATAAATGAGGAAAAGAGCATCAGAGCAAAGACTAGAAATAAAAAAGTCAAATTTGGTGAATGCCTTCAAGTGGAGAGGAGCAAAAGTATGGCAACAAGAAGGTGTAGAAGATAAAAATATATGATGAAGGAAATGGATAGTCAATCTTACAAATTACATTTTTTTCCATCAAGTAATAAAGCCAGTTGATGTCACTGTAAACAAATTAAGCAAGAGTTCATGTTAGTTTAATGTGATGAAATGCATGTTAAGAGTTCTGACACCTGATTGGCCGCCGACACCCGCTCTGTCTAATCGGTTGGCCTCATTAGCCGGCTGGCCAAACAGGGGACTGTTCCATGTCAGAGAGGATCCAGAGAGGACGTACCACATGAAGAGGGCCCGAGGGCTCACTGTCACTCACATCCACACCACTGTCAGTGAATTTGACACATGGCTGATACATACGTGACACACAAGCGCACACACTTCACAGCACCCCTATAGCCAAGGGCCCACCGTGGGCTACTCCCTCATTTCACCCACTTTAGAGCTGTAGCCTGAGGCGGTGACCCTCCCCATTAGAAAGCACACGGAGAGCAACAGTGGTACAGATACAGTATAATACTGTACAAGATATGTATGGACATGTTTTTGTGTTTGCTCAGAAAATAGGCTAATCATGTAAACAAGTTGTGATTCCATCAGTATAGATACATCTATTCTTTATATTCTTTATATTTTTTATCATTGTATGTGGATATCATTGTTGTCAGCTAAATGAGATCTGTAGCATCTGACAGAAATATTTGTTTTCCATCAGTGGAGTAATAAAATACTAATAATGTATGGAAATAAATGGGATTTATTTTATTTTATTTTAAGTTTGGTGTATATTAGTGCATCGTTTATCTGGCAGGTACTGTGATAGACTGTGTTTTTCAGACTTACAGCCTTTGTTGTGCTTGTACTTTTAATAACCTCTTGACTGATTTGTTTAGAATCCAAAAATATCTTGAAACAAAAAAAGACGTAAAACTTTACTGCATAAGTATAAGTCCCTGGTTTGGTTTTAAGTGTGCTGAAAAATGTACATAATCAGTCTGAAAAGAGGTGTTGGGGGTTTAAAACAACGACATAACATACAACCTCAAATATATGTCACTGTTCAGAACAAACATAAAAAATGATGATTCTTAGGGGATGGAATTTACAGATTTAGAAAGTTATAAGCACCTAATAAAATTAACCAAAGGCAGGTTGAACTTCAAAGGGAGAGGTGTGTGAGCGGTCGCTAATAACAGATTTAATGGAAAGGATTGTTAAATTTGCAGAAAAACCCATTTCAATCATTTTATTTTGCACCTTTTGTTGCAGCACTGAAGTCAGGTAACAGCCATTGTTCTTCATGTGACCAGTCTTCAAACCATTTAAAAGGAGAGACCAAGTATGCTAAATCATACAGTATCAAGAAGTCACAACTTTTCTGGAAGACTCCAATTGTCCCCAAGTTGTATACAAATTTTAATCCTCCAGATTCCCACTTAGACTCCATTTATGTCTTTCCTGCCACTTACTTTTTTACTTATGTCATACAAATAATTTTGCCACTTAATTAGCCTACATAAATGCTCCACTACTTGTAAATGTCTCTGGCATCTCATAAATTTGATTTGAAAATGTTCCACGTTTTTCAATTTGTTTGAATGTTTTGGAAAATGGTGTTGTTAACAAAATCAAATAAAAAAGTTAACCAAGAATACTTCCACAAAAAAGGCACATTTAGCAACAGAAATGAAAAATAAAAGTAACAGAAATCAAAAGTTAAAGAACAAAACAAAAGGAAAATTGTGATAACAAACAATAACGATTAGGCACATTTGTAGACTTTCTCACACTTCCAGACATTTTAAAAAGATTTGCTGATGCTTTGAATGTTACCTCTGTCAGTGCCTTGTGCCAAAAAAAGCCCCATAAATTAACACCCTATCAGCTCGTCTTCCTTCCATTGTTAGCTTTTTTATTCCTCACCTGGTGCCATCCTATTTCATGGTAAATAAAAATCCCGTTTTGCCACACCATCGCTGTTCCTCCCTCTTATTATCAGCCTTCTGGTTCACCCCAATTAAGCATGAGCTCCGGCTGCCCTTTATAAAGCATCACCTTCCTCGTGACAAATTAAACATTACTATTAAAACTAAAGATTGAATTAGAAGGATCTCTGTCCGTAACTGTTCTCTCAGTCAGCAATAACCCTGGCACTAATTAGCAGCAGGAATGGATCTATACACAGACGGATTTGGTTCGGGACAGTTTGTCTGTATTATTACCTGGGTGACATTCACTTCTGCTGCTGTTACATATTTACCGCCTTTATTCTCTGCAAACATGAGTAAAGGCACGTATCTTGCAAAATTCAAGTGGAAACATTCTGTCAGTCACCTTGAAATACATGATCGAAATGTGATGGAGTTAAATCATTTATTTAAGAGGCCTTTCAAGGGCACAAGATACTCCTTAGTGACTTGAGATGTGGAAGTCACAACAGTATCTGTAGTCACTGGAAATGTTTACAAAAAAATAAACTGCTATAAAGTTTTTACAATGTTACGCCAAAGTTTGGTTTTCCATATGTCATAATTGTAATAATTTGGAATACTGTTTCTGCAATTTTAAACCCCATCACCTAAAGCACACACAACAGGTTTGTGGATCATTTTTATGTTATAATAATGATGTTTTTTTCCCACAATGTGCCAATTAAGAAAATATTTCCATAGTAAAATGCAAAGGTCTGTTCAATTACACATTTAGTTGTTTACAATTAAGCTATATTCTTTCATAAATGACATTATAACTGTATTGAATGTGATTTTGTTAATAAAGACTTATCTGTGAAGGTTCTCAGTCATCCAGGACATCTTGAAAAAAGGTTGAATCTGGACTCAGTTTTCAAGGTGAACACATTAACGACTCTCACATCAGGAGTCACACTTCTCTTTCATAGCCAACAACTATGAGACCAGAACAGCCTGGTCCAATCCGAGTTAGTTTCAGGTCAAACTCCTCCCTCTAGAGATATATGCTCAGCTCTCCTACCAGTTGATCTCAGAATTGATAAAGTCTCTTGGAATTAGAGACAAAACGCCTTGAACATCTTGAAAACTGAGTCCAGATGCTTTTACTTCAACCTTTTTTTCAATAAAGACTTATCTATCAATTATTAAAGACATCTATTTTACCTTGCAGTTAACAGGTGGGTATATTTCCTAATCAATACTCCACCTCAGCTTATCTGAGGCTCCAAACAGTAAGTAAAGTAGTTTAACATATTGTACCCTGTATTCAATTCTAAATATAAAATCTTCCTGAAATAAATTGAGAAGAAAGTATTGCACTATTATATTGACATGTGTTTTTGCTATAACTTCTAAGACAGTAGTGAGTGGAACATGTTTAGTATATAGTCCATTCTAGACATCCATCATCCCCATTACCCAGGGTTCAAAAACACAATGTAGTTTAGTTTAGTTTAGTTTAGTTTGCCAAGAGAGAGAAAAAGAACAAAACAAATACACTACAATTCCATATAAAATAAAGCTCACATTGACCAAAAGGGCGTAGGCAGAAGTTCAAAGACTTTTTATTGCCCACCTTTTTATACATTCAAATCAAAGCACCACATGGTAAATAGTGTGCATTTATATAGCACTTTTTTGTAACCTTGTCGGGCACCCAAAGCACTTTACATTATGCTTCCATTCACGCTGTTCACCCCATTCACGGCTGGGGCAGAGAGAGAGGGGGGGCTGCCATACACACAACCCCTACAAACACACACATTTATACTCCAGAGCTGTTGTACTAGAGGCAAGGTGGATTAAGTGTCTTGCCCAAGGACACAACGACAGCACAAACCGGGGAGAGCGGGAATCAAACCACCAACCTTCCGGTTTTAGGACAACCTCTCTAGCTCTACTACTGAGCCACTGTACCCCACATAATATCACAAAATGAAACAAAACAGAAGAAAGTAGTATTAGGTCCTTTCAGAACTTTCACAACGAGTACTCCCAGACTGCTCCTCCAAGCTCTTCTCACTTGGCACACTTCCATTGCATTTCCATTGTTAAAAGGGCTATGAGGGAGTCTGAAGTGTAGTGTGCAATGCTTTTTTTTAGCACCTCTCTATTGGGTTCCCAGACAGTGGAATAGAGCCAAACAATAAAGCTACATTGCAGGTTTGTGGATTGTATGGCAGAGAATCCTCATTTGGGCATCTGTATCTGCCACATATACCAAACACAAATAATGATACATTCTGCCATTTTTAAGATAAACTCCAAATTATGTTGAGTTAGAGCCACTATGGGTTCCAGTGTCCAATTTGCATCAAACACAACCATAACTTAGAATACTGCAAATTCACTTTATTTGTCATACTACACCGCATAGAGCTAATATGATGTCATGTATAAGGTCATGTATAAGCAGCAGGGCACAGTAAAAACACAAGACAGGTCATGGTTTACAATTGCAAACCACATAGAACCATATTAAACCATACTCTACCAAATGGTGGAAACTACGCATAATTGCACTGCCACAATGAGAAAAATGAGAGACTTTGTGTGCTAAATATTTGTAAATGATGTCTATAAGCATTTATCAGTGACCACAATAAGTGCAAAGTTTCACAGATACAATCTCTCTTCAGAAAACCTAATATTCAGAAGCGTACGGTCTCTGATAAACAGTCCACTACTGGGTCAGAATATAGATTCCATATTTTGTCTGTGTTTGAACTTGAGACACATAATCATGCCGTCTTATTGGAGCATTCATTCAAAATTGTCACATAGTCTGCCACATAAAAGCCCGGGCCTGTGACCTGTGCACCTATGTCTCCATCCCTCGCTTCCACAGCACCTTGGAATATCAAATGCATATTTCAAATGTCCTCACTATCACCGATAGTGTTATTGCCAATACTAAATCACACAAGGGCCATGCAGACAATGGGCTGGACTCGAAGAAATAGTCTAGTCATTTCCATGCTCTACAAACAGCCACCACATGGGAATATACGGCCACACACACCTACGAAAAGCAAGTAGTAGTAGTTATTCCCTCCTGAAGCTTAATGAAGTATTTACTACCATGTTTACTAGTCCTAAACATCTCATAAACAACACTAATAGGGTCAGTGCTGCGTGTCTGAGGTCAGCAGCAGCTTCAGTAAGAGCCAGGAAGGAGAGGATCAAAGCTTGCTGCAATAAAATCCACACCACCTCAGAGCTTTTGCACTTAGCGTCCTCAGTTTAAGCTATGTGCATATCGTATATCACATATAGTATAAACTGCAGAGTGGGAAATATTGGCTGTATATCCTACGGTAAATGTCAAATATTGGCGTTTACAAGGACAATTATGAGAATAGAGGAACGGGAATGTCTTACAAGTGTCGCACTGCAATAACTTTCAAGGTCAAGGTTCAGGTTGCCGTTGGATACACATTTGTGCAAACGGGAGTGTGTATTCTTACTAGACGTACTCGCAAATGTAGGTTTTATAACTAACTGTATTTGTGTTATTCCTCATGATGAGTTGTGGATTATAGAAATTAAATAAATAAGAAAATAACTCTAATCAGTACATATGTATTTTCAAGATATATTACTACATTAAATGAAGTCTGAAATTGATATGTTTCTATTCTTTTATGATACTCTGTATTAGTAAATTTTATTAGCCATCAAATACAGAACAGTCTCTGGGTCTGTTATACTGTACTACAACAGCAGTGTTGTAGTATTGAGTATTCAAGTTTGGTATGCTTCCTGAATAATAAGACTATATTACCATGTATTGCCTCAATGTCAACATAATGCCATGGTGTTTACCTGATATCCAACCTAAGGAGACACTCACTAGAAAGAATACACAAATGAATGATTCAAATTAATAGTTTATTTATATAAAACGTTTGGCACTTAGACCCGGGCAGGGAGCAACATTGTGCGTTGTGATGAAGGAGAGGAAGAGGGTAGATTTGAGGGCAGATCTCCCCCGGAGCATAGACACTGGTGGTGGCAATGAGATGAGCATGAGTTGCTGAAGACAGAAATGATTCTGCTGCTGAGAAGCTGAGGACGGTTGTGGCACGTAGCTGAACAGCTGGCTGAGGAAGAAAGAGGGTGCTTTAAATATTGACAGCTGAATAATGATTGGCTGAAAGCTTGAGGTGGAGGGTTCTGATTTGCTGAGAAAGACAGTCAGCTGAGAGGAATCAGAGTGATGGTGATTAGAGGGAAGAGTCTTCCATGTTGAATTTTTACCACATCTACATGATTCTAGACTGGAGCACCTGTCAAAGCTGAAACACAAGTGGAGACACTACAGCTACACCCTCACAGGGTGTCCTGACCTAAATGAAGGAATCGTTCTAGCAAAGGGAAAAATAACATGTTAGCGTGACACTTAATAGATAGGTCCTAATTGAGGTTAAGGACACTATAGCCTACAGCTAAAGAAGTAGATCTTAAAGTAGATCTAAAATTCCCCAACACTCAGACTGATGACGCAGTAAGTAAGTTATATCTTACAGTTTAAAACATTATTGGGAATTTAAAGTGTCATAATTTGTAATAATTTTACATTATTATTATTATTATTATTATTATTCATTCATTCATTTTCTTTTTTTTTTTCTTTTTTTTTTTTTTTATTCATTCATTTTCTACCGCTTAGTCCCATTAGGGGTCGCGGGTGACTGGAGCCTATCCCAGCAGCTTTGGGCCTGAGGCGGGGTACACCCTGAACAGTGGCCAGTTAGTCACAGGGCTGACATTTAGACATAGACAGTGACAGACAACCATTCACTCACTAGGGACACTTTAGAAGTTGCCAATTAACCTGAACATGCATGTCTTTGGACGGTGGGAGGAAGCTGGAGTACCCGGAGAGAACCCACGGTAACACGTGGAGGACATGCAGACTCCTCACAGAAAGACCTGAGTCGGCCGAGAATGTTTTGAGTCGGCCGGGTTTTGAACTCACGACCTTCTTGCTGTGAGGCAGAGTGCTAACCACTCTGCCACGTGCACCCCTTTTTTTATCTATTAATATAAGATATATAATGTGTGTTATATATTTAATTATTATTATTATTATTATTATTATTATTATTTCAAGGTGGTTTCTAAATGAGAGAACACTGGCCACTTAGTGATGGTCAAAAGGTAAACCAACCTTAGAGATGTATTAATAAATCCATAAGCAGCTGGTATATGCTACAGAAACCTTCAGGATAAGTGTGAACATGAATTCTGCAGAGGAGTTCAGGTCCAAATCCAACCATTTCACAAAAATGACACCTTTATTATCCAACAGTCAGACACACAGCCTTTTAAAGTTTTATATTTAGCATAGTTTGAACAGAATTACAAATTGTTTCAGCTATTGCTTTTTATGTCGTAGGAACGTCACTGCAGTTACATTGGTGTGTGTTCTACGTTTCTTTCAATGAACTGTGTCTAGACATGAATCCAAGTGGCCAGCATGTGCGTCAGTGTGCCTGACTCATTAGGACACATTAACAGTGATTTCATTGGGGGTGACGCCAACATCTCTGTCTCATCCCAAATGTGAAGGGACGCAACAACAGCACACTCGCACACAACACAGAGACGATAGCTTTTCGTGGATGATGGGGGGAGGAGAAAAAAATACAGTTCGAGCTCAAGAAACAAGATTGTTTTTTCATCTCTAGATAACAGAATTGCAGTGTGACATACTCAAAACCCCTCGCTTTCCGCCCAAGGCCACGTTAATTGCATTAATTTGCTCTGACAATTGCACAACAAGAAAAAGGAACGACAAGGGAGTGGGAGTTGTGTGTGTAATATGTGTGTTTGTTCCAAAAGTGCTCTTGTCATTTCTCAGCGATGATTAAATTAGCAACAAGAGTTGTGTCTGGCTATAATCAATCATTACTTTCACTCCTGTGCCAGCCAATATCACCAAAACCATATTTCCCCCACTTGAGGACAAAATGTTTCTTGATTGTGTGCCACACTTGTCTATAAATATATCAGACAGACCAGTCGCTCTCTGCTGTATTGAGTTTGAGGATTTTTTTTTTCTTGTTGTGAACATGACGGGCTGTGCGTGGGTGTCCATATACCTTGGTGTAAATGTGTTTGTTTGGGGTTGTGTCAGGGGTTCTTTGGAGTAAACATCTGTTTCTGTCTTTCTTGAGGTCGATCAGGCTCCTGAGTACAGAAGAGAACCCTGCAAATACACAATGTTTGACACATCACCAAATGAAAGCTATAAAGAAAGTCTAAAGTCCAGTTCATGTCACAATCTTTGCCAAATACAATGATAACTTGGTCTGAGATTCCCAGCTTTTGTATAAAAAACAAAATAATCTAAAATTGAAGCAACACGGCTGCAAACACTTATGGAACTGTTAGCTCTATTGAAAATAAAACATATATGGAAGATGTTGATTTATGATGGCTTAGGAGATTTTTGAACTAAACTAACTAAATTAATTTTGTGTTCATAGACAACACAATGTCATAACAGTGTTACTGTGTTCAGTGGGATTAAAATAGTACAATGGCAATGCCACCACTGGCACTTTTTAATGCAATACACAATATGAAATTGTGTAGATGATAGATAGATTATTGTATATAAATACAGGCACTGCATCTAGGTTAAATGGGATAATGGTTTGAGTTCTATTGCAAACGTATTTACCATGATATTGTGAGACCTCATAACACTGAGATGTTCCATATATTTTTTATGCCATGGTTGTTGTCCAGTTTTTTCTTCACTTGTAACACAAATCATTTAGTGCAACTAGTGTGTGGCAGGCAGCGGCACGGCTCAGCTTCGGCTTGAACCTGTACATAATGTCACGTCAGAGCTCGTATCAACTTGATCGCTGTGTTCAGGGTCATTGCTGGTGGTGATAGTCAGACAGGGGCCATTGCTCGCTGTGGTGCCGTGGTGCTGTGGTGATTTGTAAGCCGATTTGTTCCTTTATTTCCCCTGGCCATACACATGCAGTCACCGGGCCTTTATACCCGCCAACACACAAGCGCATACACAAGCGCAACGCAAAACACACAAAGGCCCTCCCAGAGGACAATCTGTTCTGAATCGCATTACAGCCATTTCCCATTCTGTAGGTGGGGACTGGCCCCAGCAGAAATCAAATATTTATCATGTTGTATTAACCCCCACTGCTGCCCTACACTCTCTAACACACACATCGGCCCTTAGCCTGCCTCTACACCCTGAATTCATTATCCTATTAGGCTATAGCTCAGGCGCTGGGACTGCACGGTTTGTGTGCAAACAGATGAACCTAACCGAGAACACGTTGGTGTGTGTAGAATTCGCATATTGCCAGTAGCCTGCTGTTGTTGGGTCAGTTAGCTTTAATGCACTGTGTGTTATAAATAATATAAATCACATGTAGTTCTTGTATTGATTCTGCATTACTGTCCTTTTGCTGCACAGCTGATCATTTTTCTCCGTGTCTGTCTGTCGGACTCAGAGGAATACGCCAGCGTTCCTGGAAGGGCAGTCAAACGTTCTATGATGAGCGTACAGGCTAGGCGCCAACTCTTTGACAATAACAGAATACACCCTTTCAGGTTGTGTCGAAGGCCCTGTGTGATCCAATCTTTTATTATGGATTCATTTTGACATTTATTATTTTAGGCCAACACTACGTAATATTTCAGGATTTGTACACTTGAGAACTCAAAATTATTTTAAGGCTGTATTTTTTATTTGGCATAATTACTAAGTATATTATTTCGAAAAAAGTGCTGCTTTAACTTTTGTTCTACTATATCAATATTTTTGAGTTGGGCATTCCAAGTGGTATCAGGCTTCAGTAAACAACCCTATTCATATCCAATGTACAGTTGCATTTATTGTTTGCCAGTGGTACTTTTTCCTTAACTTTGAAACTATCTGCAGTTCTTGTGGGTGGTTTCCATTGTTCAGTAACAACCGAGTATTGTAAGAAAGTTTTAGGGCATCTCTAGATTGTGTTGGATCCTTCAGGGTCCCACATAATCAATTAACATAATCCCAGAAATATAATAATTTTCCTTTAGTTCATGAGTAGGTCTAACTATAGTACATAGAATAAAATAAAGTGTTACCAAGATTTTTTCATAATCAGTTTTAGACCCATAAAGTCCAAGTACTAAAATAAAAGGGAAGAGTGACAAAAAGACAAAACCTATCGCACACTTTCAACAGTAGTAAGATGATTCTGGGATAATTTGACCAAGTGAATGTTTTGTTTTTTTGTAAATGCACAATGCTAATCTCTATCTCTCTAACTCTAACTAAGTTAGAGTTAATTAATTCTGTAAAATATTTGGCAACAGAAGAGATCACACATGACATGTGTTTTTTTTCTGTACATAATATGTGCGTTTGTGTCTTTACCCCCCAAAAAAGACAAAATACACTGGAACAGCATGAACGTAATCAAGTATTTTCTTCAAAATAAGACAATGGCCAAAGCGGCAAATTAATCTAAACATTTACAAAGGTCTATATGGAGACCATGCCTCAATGAATCAGGGCTGTTTTTAGGGCTAAAGCACAAACCTTTTACATCGTTTCTTCTTTAATTTTGAAGTGCATTGGAGACAGAAGTTGCTCATATTTTCTAATAGAATTTCAACATTTCCATCACTTGGAGCATCACTTGGATACTTTCACTGTCAGTGTTTTCATCAAAGACGTTTATCAATGATGTATTCTTCTTTCTTTTTTTCTCTTCATTCCTCAATGTTTTGAATACAAAAGTCTGTGCGTTGGCTTGGGTTGTTGAATATATCTAAATGTCTATCGGATTTGGGTGTAACAGACATTTATCTTCCTCTAAGAGCTGACATCAGGACTGAAAAGTGTGAAAAGGACACTGGAGCGAGAAAAACACACATTCTGACAGACATTTAGACAACATGGCCGTCCTTCTGCTTCTCCCTCCTGGAGTAGTATCAGGTGTGGACCCCAGTTTTACATTGTTTTAATCAATACGGTTTGTGGTGTTATGGTGTTCAACCTGCATCCGGTGCTATTTTTTTTATTTATTTTTTATCCCCCTCTTCTGTGGCAGGTCAAGACTAATGTACCTTGTCAGTGCATGTGATGATAAAGTGTCTTATTACCCAACAAGCCAGGAATTTTAAGATTACTATGAATATCTTAAGGAATCAATCTGACTCTACATTCTCTGCCACGTTTGACCTAGTTGGACAAATGCATGTGTATGTTCGATTGTGTGCACTTTGTGACATATAGGTGAATGATTGCATGCATACGCAGATGGGGTATTTTTTTTTTCTCTTTGTGTTTTCGTGTATTAATGGCTGTTTATTTCATTGTTTTAGCCCAGTCAGGAAACTTTTCCTCCTCTGCGTCCTAAACTCTCCACACTGGAGGGTAAAGAGGCAATTAGAAGCTGTGAAAAACAACAGCCTCGTCCCCTGCCAACATTCATCTGAGTCCCGCTGCTACAAAAGCCAACTGGTCAGGCTGTCCACCCCAAAGTGTTAAGGACAGATTTATCGATGTAAATATTTTGACTCCTTGACTTTGGAGATAACTCGTGCTTTACGAGGACATATTTCCATCTTCTCTTTTCTCTACATTAGGTGAATATTGCACTTACAACTCCACCATTTAATTATTTGCACCGGCCCAATAAACATAACTTTATAGTGTCCATAAATCAAGCAAACAAAAAAACACGCTTCACACTGTTAATCTCACATATCCCATCATAAAGCAGCATCTATAAAAAGATGTTTTTTATACAAAATGTGCATTGCTGAATACCTTAAGTAAATGCAATAAATGTGGCAAGCCTGGTGTATAAATCTCACATGCTTCATGTTGTTAATTTGATACATTAGGCAATAATTTGGTATAAATAATTGTTTATTAGCCTGGTCCATTCCATACTAAGACCTAATGGTATGTACTTTGCAAGTTTTAAGGGAGGTTCCAATCAGTGCACAACTTTGCAGCAGCAGCAGTCGTTTATTAAAAGCTAAGATAAAATTATGGCCATTTAACTATTCCAATAATTCAGAGATGGTAATTATTTAAAGGGCCAAAGTTAGTAATTGTTCACAGATTGCACTGCTGCAAGATGGCAATATAAACCCTTTTTACTGTTTGAAAACAACATGAGGTGTGTGCATATTTTGGCATTGTGAGTTACGGGGACTGCAATGCTCTTTCAATAGACAAAAAGGACAATTAAAAGTCTACATGAACAACATGATTTTGGCAAAAGAACGAGTACAGGTGTGTGCTGTCAGTGAGTGGGTAGAGAACATTCCTCATCATATGACCTGCAACATGTATCTTACATAGGTTAAACTACTGAAAAAGCCAGATGAAGTAGGATATAGTGAGACTATATCAGCGAAAGTACTGTTGATGTGATGATAAGTTGAATAGAAGTCTTGCTAAAAACTGTTAACTGTTGCAATGTAAACCTGTCTTTTAAAATGTCCTTGTATTTCTCGTAGAAAATGGCAACCACAGCTGCCAGATCAATTTGACAGATGATTTTTTTTACAGTGTAAATGTGCAGCCCTGCTTGAGGAGATTGGCATAGTTCATCTGCATATGAGTATCTTTTTGATAACATTGCTTTTGAAAGCGTCTACACAGTCAAACATGTTGAATTTGAGTTATTAGTTTACACATTATCTACTCGGGTTAACTCACAATTCTACTGTGGAGGTTCTCAGTCATCCAGGTCATCTTGAAGAAAAGGTTAAAGCAAAACCATCTGTTTTCAAGGTGAAAACTGAGTCCAGATGCTTTTGCTTTAACCTTTTCTTCTAAATATATCTTACCAATAGCGTTCCTAAATTCCAATGTTTTCTTGCCCCCTTAAAAGCATAATTTTAACAAATATGTATTGACTTCCATCAGGTTCCACTGTGCATATAGGGAGCCCTGTTTGGGTTGTAATGAAATAGAAAACAAATGGAATCTGCCAAGCATGATGTTTTCAAACGTGAACCTGCAGCCACCTATGGCCCACACTTTGCCATCTTTTCACTTATTTATTCACTTCATTTTATTCTCCTGTGTTCTTGATCAATAAGTAATTAATTTTACCAGCTGAGGGAAAACAGGCCCTAAAGTATCTAATGTTATTCCAGAAGACTTTTTTTTCTTGAAAACTTTAAAGCTTAATTAAAACTAAGAAAGGAAAAATGATAAATAGATCTGGTCTGGATTTGTTTGAGAAGGTTGTTCTTTGGGACCGTTGCAGACAAAATGGAGATACTGCACAGTTAATTTTTGCTTTCCTCGTCTTTTAAGTCTAACTAGAGTTCTTTCATTTTACAGCAGCACAAATGTATTAAACTTGCTGTGACTGTGGTGTTGAATAGTTATACAGTATTTATTGCACACATTGTTTTGCCTATAGTTTAAACTTTATACTACAGGCAAAAGAAATGCGTTTTTATTAAGCATAAGTGAGTTCACTGTGTTAGAAAAAAAATATTGCCCACCCCTGGTCTACATAAGTATACTTAGACGCACAATACTAATGATACTCTCTGTATTTATGAATAAACTCTATCATCTGTCTGTAAAATCCTTTTTTTGTCTCTGTAGTGCACATGCTGTTTTCGCCCATATGTCT
Organism: Perccottus glenii; assembly: GCA_024416835.2. Taxonomy (NCBI): domain Eukaryota; kingdom Metazoa; phylum Chordata; class Actinopteri; order Gobiiformes; family Odontobutidae; genus Perccottus; species Perccottus glenii. The sequence goes on from CM044548.2 coordinate 6,821,431, forward strand.
CACACGCTGTTCACAAATTAGACAGCATGACATTAGAGCTTGTTTCTTTTTATATTTTGAAATTTAGTTTAGTTTTTAGAAGTTTAATTTAGTTTTTTAGTTATGTTTTTAGATCATACTGATTTTAATCTAAAGAAAAACAAATTATGTCTTTGGTATACAGAGGTTCATCAGCTTTTTTTTTTACAGGTTTTTGTGAGGTCCATCCCAGAGAATGAGCTCATGAAGAAACCACCTAAATATAATCAAATTATTAACATTCCACAACCTTTTCCTGTTTAGTAAAATGTCCCTGCTAAGCCTAAATGCATGTTGCCGTGTCTTCAAAAAGTGTGAGGATTCTGATGAATCCTCTGATAGAAATGACAAGAGGTTGTAACTGTAATAAAATGGAGGGGAAAATACTTTTACTGTTTTTTTTTTTTTTGACTATGCCTTCTGAGTCTGAATATTTTTTTCCTGCTGCTGTCAACTACATACTAAATGTTGTAATTATATTGAGAAAAAAAGTTTTTTCTATGTAGTTGTGTATCAGGAGGATATGGAAAGTGACACAGCTAGCAATTGTATGTTTATGTTAAAATACTACTATTTTTATTATGACCTCAAAATCATAGTTACAAATCCATAATGATGAGCCACAAATGTGATTATGGAGCAGTGTAATGTTTCACAGTATTGCTCATTTTTACTTCACCTAGTGCAATAAAAATCAACTTGTGATACTAAAGCATCGACCTAATTTTTATCCTCACTGACATCATAACATTGATAGTTAATAAAGGTTTTTTCTTTTGTAAATTGAATTGTTATTTGGTTTCTTGGGGAAAATAAAGAGACACTGCAGCTTTAAAACATTGTTTAGTCCATCTTTGTTAGTGTAAGTGTGGTCACACTTCAACTGAGCTGAACAACGACCTAAACACATTTGTGACACAAACACAACAACACCATTCACTGCAAAACACCTTGGCACAGCCCACGCACTGGCACTTGTCCTCACAATCACATCCAGACCAGCCTCAGAAGAAGCTGCTCTCATCCACTTCCTCCCTAATAACATGATTCATGTATTTGATGTGGCCCAGATAGATCATGAAGACACATTATTTTCCATTCCTCAAGTGAAAGCATTATTATGCCATGTTGTTGTTAGCGCGGTGGTGTTAGTGCTGCAGCCACACTATTTTTCTTCTGCAGGTGAACCGTGGCAGTAAGATTGGCCGGGGCAACAGAAAGAGAAATCACACCAGGGCAAGGGAAATCGGATCAGCGAGCACAATAAAGCAGCACCTCCGAACAAAATGACCTGGGAAAGGAACCCCGTGCCCACTTCTCATAGGAGCAGTGTGTTAGTGGAATCTATTTTAGGGAAAGAAAGACTGCCATACATATAACTACAGGCTGTCGTTTTGTTTGCCCAGTCCTATGGCCAAATAGAAGACATACATCGTCTCTTATTGCTTAAAAAGAAGGAGAAAAAAGGGCCCTCGATGTAATTCTGGTTGCCCTTGGGTGTGGCGTGTGGTGCTGGTCACTCAGGGAGTGTGCTCCAGGAGTCACACAGTTCAGATGGATCACATCAATTTGCTGCAAAAACAATACGGACCCTTCCAGCCTCCTCTTTATGTTTCCCAGCTTCACTCAGCCTACAGTCAATCGCATTAAAACAGAAATCCACCGCTGACCCCTTTCTTCTCTTACCTTTTGTCCCCTTTGGCAATTTCACTACATCAGCTCTGCATGTTTGTGGTACCTTCTTTATGATATGGAACATTTTCTTCCAATACTGATCTTAGGTTGAGCTATGTCTTTAAAAACTCAATCACATTCAAAGTTCAGAAATATAATACTGTGCAAAAGTCTCTTCTTTTAATATCAGAGAATAGAGGAAATGTGTATGAAGTATTAAAAACTTAAATTTCCCCACTTAATTGGTGCATATTTACTGTGATATCCTATATATGGAGCAGATTTCAAAGGGGAATAAATATGAACACTAGACGTGGTGTTCAAAACATAGTCAAGATCACAAGAAGTCTTGTAAAGTCACAAGAAAAGGTCAGAACAAAAACCAGACTGGGAAAAAACCTTCCCGCACTGGTGTTAGCAATATTGTCCAAATACATAGACAATATACTGTGTCCTGAGACTTTTGCACAGTACCAAATATATCTTACCTTAGTACCTTTTTGCTTATACTGCTTCCTGTGCTCCATCCTTTTATTGCACATTTTTTTTCTTTCTTGCTGTACTACACATATATCCTTAATATGGTATACATTAATGGCATTTATTATTAAAATAAACCTTCCTTAAGTTTTAGTAAGATATTTTTTATCACTGATTAGTAGGCTACTACCGCCATCTTGTGGTCCATTTAAACCAAGAGGATAGCAAACCACAGCAGTAAAGGGAGGCTGGGAATGAGTATAATATTTTGTTTGCGCATTAGTATCTTAATGCTAGAAGTGTCAAACTTTGATATACAGTAGCCATGTTTGTAGCTACCTGGTAGCTTCTCTGTCACACATTCCTGTGTGGGTCAAATACACAGAGTTCCCTTGTTACAGCTGACCCCACTGGAATTGTAACACCAGGAGGAGAGACATCTAACAAAGACAGATGATTTGACATTTTTGGAATAATTGTAAGTAACACAAAAATGCAATATTTTAAACAAACCAAACCAATGTTTTAAGGAAACAAAAGCAAAATGTAGTGACATGTTGTATGCACCTGTTGGCCAGAGAAAGCAGATATGAGCGGTCTTGTACCTGCTTTTTTACACTCTAATTGTAATTGAACAGGTGCATACATTATAATATTTTATTTACACACAAATTGTAAAAAAAAACAATCCACAAAACCACTGTTACCCAATGTTACAACCCTCCCCAGTCTCCCCTATCAATCTATAAAATGGTCTGTTTTTTATGTTTATCATTTATTGCATCTAATCCCATTTCACTGTAAAACATAAACCAGTTCTCTCATAAAAAGAAAAAAATATTGCTACTTATGAACCTCATGTATCGTGGATGTGTAAATAAATGAATAAATGTGATTTTTTGTCACCAGAATAAACATAAAGTGAACAGGTTTGTTTCTCAACAGTCCTTTGTTGTACCTAAATGATTGATTTGGTTATTGTTTACACCTCAAGTTACAAAACATATTGTATTACTGTACAGTTAAGACAGGCCTGTATATTTGCAATACTTGCATTGAATAAATTTTGTGTTTACACAATTTCTCATCTGTTCAATACACGTTGACATTAATAATAATAAACGGCATGAAGTAAGAATAATGATATGGTAAGTCTGTTGCCAAAAGGTTAACTTGTGGCCGCTTTGAGAAATTAGTCTATTCGTTTTCCTGGAGTCTATCTTCAAATCAATCTGCACAGCTTACCTGTTGGAAAAAAAAAACAGTTCCTAAAATAATAGCTTAAAACTGAAGAATGACTTTAATACTTCTATAGAAATAACCTGGTTCCAACATTTTTGAAGCGAACAAGCTGTGCTGCCCGAGGCTACGGTGTAATGTGTGAGTGAAAGTATATGGGCTGTCACTTCAGATTAGAGTTTGGCCTCACTGTGCCTTTGACGGAGAGGCAGCTGCGGTAATAGGAGGTGGAGGAGATTACACTTCATAAAAATCATATGAATGCTTATGGGCATCAATGAAAGATGTCATATTCAGCACAGGGTTCTTTTACAGCTGTTTGGCCTGAATTACATTGTGTGTCTGTGTGCACATGACAACCCTGGCTTTGACATTAAACTGGACAAATTGTTAGATGCCATGACAGTGTTTTGTTACCTCGGGCCCTTGCCTTCTCCCATAACAAAGTCAAAGGTTTTTATGTAAACTCACAATAGTATGGTGTTAACCCGCTGTAGCCTAGTTGTTTAAGAAATAGGAGAACTAGCTTAATGTTTTGTGCTATTGCTGTTACAGCATTAATTATTTGTTTTGCTCTTAAAATATACTTTTTATTTCCAGATCTTGATCAATATAGTCTATAAATTTAAATACAGCTACTTGTCATAACGCACAACTGTCCATTATTATTGTCAAAAACTATATTTTACAGTGTTCTTATTTTTTATTACTGGTGCTCATCAATTTGACTAACATTCTTATTTTGCAGTTATTTGCATTCAGCAATTAATTCGATCAGTTATGAAAACTGTGCTAGTCATGAGCAAGAGCAATCAAATAAACTGTAGCCTATAGTGGTGACATTACAAGTAACTGAATCTAATTTGTATCAAATCAAAAGTTGGTAAAACTAGCTAAACAACAAAAGAATTGAGAAACAGCACAGCACAAAATAAATATTGAGACAGACAGAAGGATGTTTCATAGTCAGATCATGAGTCAGACATATCACTTGTGATTGAGACATAAACATTACACATGGAGCACTAACGCACGTGCAGAGAAAAGAGTTTGAATACATCTTGTGATGACCAGCTGTCGGTCATACAAGTTTGGTACAGGTCATGTAACTGACCCAATAGAACACACTGATGGCAATTAGGGGAGAGCAAAATCAAATGTTGCAACTGACCCATGAGGGGGCAGTTTGCAACAGTGAATTAAATAAAATAATAAGACATAATTTTGCTTTTTTTTTAACCACATTTTAAGAAACAAGTAACAACATTGCATATTCACATTAAAAAACACTGCATTTGTTTATCTTGAAGAAATATCTATTAGCAGAATTAGAATAGAGTGGCTTAGTAATATTAATAGTATATTGATTCTAAACTTGATCCGACAAAGGACGAATAATAACATATGCTTTATTAATTTATAAAATTGCACTTTTGTTGTGTTTAACATATAAAAATAAAATATTTTGTTAGGCAGTGTATGGGAACTGTCCCATCCCTAGACTGGTAGTCGTAAAAAAAAAAACTTGCTTCGCTAGCTTAGCACATTAGCTTTTACACATGCTAGTTACATAGTAGATAAGACAATGCTGGATAAAATGACATGGCATAACACTTTTGATAGTAGGTCTATTACAAAGATTCCGACACTGAAAAAATATTTTGTGCCATTGATGTGGTTGCTTCTTTTGCATTGTCTCACCTACAATACTTTTGATTAATTATTAGAGGCAGTCACTTCTATTTTCAACAGAACACTTCCAACACAAATTAATCTTCAGAAACATAAAAGCTGTTATCCTTGCATTTGTTGCAGTTATATAAAATATCCACTAGATGGGAGTGTTCCTGTGCTCCATTGTTATATATTGTACCAATTTAAACAGCAGATTTGAGATTGCAAACAAGACTACGTTTTTAAACTGTATCCCCAGGCTACCCTCTGTTTTACTTTACCCAAGTTCTAAGTGTTCTAGGCTTCTCATTGACTATAAGTTTAACTGAGTTGTTACCGTGTATCGTTTCAAATGCGTATGTCTGTTTGCTGTTTCGTCACCGAGTGGAAGCACGCTTGAATGGGACACAAATTGAGCTTCCTGAAAGAAAAAAAGAAAAAAAAAGCTCTCTTTACTGTCGGCGCCTGAATGCCTCAACCTGTCGCTCAAATCAATGGCCCACGCTGGTCACCTGATCTAAACGCCGAGTCACGTGACTGATATTCCATCCTCGCCATTTTGCAATGTGGAAGGGAGAGGGACCACTTTTTATGGCTAAGAAATAAAGCAAAGCAGTTTTATGTGTTGAGGACAAAGACCGTCGAGCTGCTTTGTGTCCGTGAGTATATTTTATTTCTATACAACCTATAACTTCTTCATTATTCATTAACTGAGGAGATGGTTAAAATACCCTTGTATACTCGTGTGTAGTTAGCTTTTAGCAGTGTGGCTCGTGTGCCTGTGTGTAAAAGGCAACAAGCAGCAGGCTAATCCTTGAGGGAAAAGTTTGCCCTTTTTGAATATATATATATATATATATATATTTTCTTTATTCAAAGCTTTTTTTTATGACATAGTGGATACTATGCAACAATAGACTTAGTAACAGTTTTAGCTGTGAGGCTCTGCCCATGTTGGTAGGCAGTGCCCAACTTCTTTCTGCCGAGGAGCTAAAGTTGATGACATATTTTTAGACACTGACATAACAGGTTCTTATTTCAAACTGTGTGAAGCACATGATAATGTCCACAGAGAGGCTAAACCTGCCACAGTCACACGGTCCTAATGTCACAATCAGATTTAACAATGAAATAGGCGAATATACTTTGACTGGTAATTAATTAGCCTATAATTGTTTGAATAAGCTCAAAGACGAAAGGAAATGTCCTTTGAGCATTCTTCCGTCTGTTCTGACAAGGATGCTCAATATCCTTAAGCAGAACTAGAAGAAAGAGGAAGATAATTTGTGGTTAGAAAGGGAAAGTCATTTCCCTTTTAATTCAAATCGTAAACAGAAGCACGTTGTTTTTTTGTTTTTTTATCTGTCTTTTTCTACTGTATGTAATTCAAGGTTCAAATAATCTGCATGGCAAACACAACATTGACTTAAATTGTCATTGGCTCCAAGGGGCTGTAATTAGCATAAGAATTCAGAGTGACAGGAGAAGAAACAGGCAACAAATACTTTAACAATTTTTCCTTCTCTTTCATTATTCTAATGACAAATCATTTTAAGTAATGAAAGAAATACTAGGATGCACATGGTAGTTGATTGTTTTTCAATTAGCCTGTAGGACTTAATTGTCACATGTGGTTTTAACCAACAAAAATATTTACATCAATTTACTGTGTTTATTTGTCTTTAAGGTTATGGAGGTCAGTGACATAGCTGTACTTGTCACTCACACATCTAGTGCCGCCTCCTCTGCTCCATCAGCTCTGGGATCCCTCTCTCAACCTCAGACGCATCAAACTGCGGAAAGCAAGGACCCTCACAGTTTCCAGCAGAAACAGGCTGCTGATTCTCTCATCCAGGTCATCCAGAAGCTCAGCAAAATTGTGGAGAAGCGTCCACAGCGTCGCTGTTCTTTAGCCGGACAGAAACGACTGCTGCAACAAGCATCCTTCAAAGCAGGTGGTGAAGAGGGGAGTGGGGGGACCTCACCCTATGGGAAAACAAGACGAACCTGTAAAGAGGAGGAAAGTCTAAAGAGTGTGAGTCTGGATAACGGCACTGACGATAGAGATCTCTCTCTCTCGACATTAGGTGACAGAAACAACAATATTGCCACCACAGTGACAGAGATAGCAGATAATCTCAGCAGCTGTGAGCACAAGCGCACAGTGACATGCTATCAGTGCAGTCTGTGCCCCTATCTCTCCCCAACACTGACCCAGCTTAAAGAGCACCTGAAACAACACAATGAGCAGCACAGTGACCTCATCCTCATGTGCTCAGAGTGTCGCTTTACTTCAAGGGACCAGGAGCAGCTGGAGGCTCATGTCAGGCTGCACTTTGACAACAGTTCTACTCTGCATAACAATCATGGGGGAGAAAACTCAGATAGTGTTAAAAGTGAAGCTGATGGTTCCACTGAGCTCACTCAGAGGAAGAAGTGGTACAGCCATGAGGAGTATGGACTATATCGCTGCCTTATCTGCAGCTATGTGTGCAGTCAGCAGCGAATGCTCAAGACCCATGCATGGAAGCATGCTGGACTGGTCGACTGCTCCTACCCAATCTTTGAGGATGAAGAAGGGACACTTGCCAGGAGGGAAGCCCAGACCTCTCAGCCAACAGGGCCCTCTGCCAACACAGCCTCAACTAGAGAGGAAATAGTTGTTCTGTCTCCTGTCCTTCAAGATAAAAGCGTGCAAAAAATCCCATCTGCCTTTAAGCTTCAGTTGTGCGTGCCATTAGTTGTAGACAAACAGGATGCGGCCACTCAGTCAGTGTCCAAAAGTCTAAAAGTAGAAGAGGAAGAACGTGTGTATCCCATCAAAGACCTGGCCACAGATGAACCAATGGTGGAGGTGCAGGTAACAACAGATGGTGAACGTGAAGTAGATAATGTTCTTCATGACAACACCTCAGACAGTTTACTCTCATCAGCACAAAAGATTATCAACAGAAGTCCCAACAGTGCAGGTCATATCAATGTGATAGTAGAGCGGCTGCCTTCGGCTGAAGATTCAGTCATGGCCACAAACCCTCTTCTTCTTAACTCAGATGTTGATGAGGACAAGAGTTTGATTAATGCACAAGAAGAAAGGGAGCATGTCATCAAAGTAAAGGATGAAGTTGACAGTGACGTTGCTAGTTTTGCAGACATTCAGTCCTCGGCAGACAGTAATGCTTCTATGACTACAAGTGCTGACTTGCCAAGGGATGAAAACATCCCCCCCACTGCTCGCAAGAGGACTCACTCAGAGTCTCTACGTCTGCACTCCCTGGCAGCAGAGGCCCTTGTAACTATGCCCATGAGGACTCCTGAACTTTCCAATTGTAGTTCAAAAGTAAGTCTGAGAAGTGTCATTGCCCAGACACAGACCGCTAACCCAGCCCAGGAACTGATGGATGAAGCCACTGATGGAAAGACAGGAGCTCTTTTAGATTTGGGACTTAAAACCAAAAGAGAGCAAAGTTTGGGGTCACTTGGCTTTGGTGAGGGAGATGAGGAGGGTCCAGGCACTAAAGCAGGCATCAGTCTGTCTCTCCTGACTGTCATTGAACGACTCAGAGAACGCTCTGACCAGAACACCTCAGATGAGGATATCCTGAAAGAACTACAAGATAATGCACAGCTTCAAAACGGAGCTGTTGGGAGCATGGTCACAGAGAATGGAACTGGGAGCTATACGTGTAATGTGGACGGGTTGGTGGCTTCTCCTGACAGCAGCCTGGTGGACTACATCCACGGCAGTGAAAGGCCATACAGGTGTCGATTGTGTCAATACAGCAGTGGCAACAAGGGCTACATAAAACAGCACTTGCGGGTTCATAAGCAAAGGCAACCATACCAGTGTCCCATCTGTGAACACATCGCCTCAGACAGTAAAGACCTTGAGAGTCATATGATCTACCACTGCAAGACCAGGATGTATCAATGCAAGCAGTGCCCTGAATCATTCCATTACAAGGTGAGTGCAGGACAGTACACCTTGTCTCAATTAACTTAAGAATAAAAGTATTTGGTGAGGTATGACTCTGTAGTGATGTGGCTTGTTCAGTTCCATATGTTTGGCATTGATGTGATTAACTAAACAGACCTCAGGGTGGTTGGAACAGAAGTGCAGACCATGTTTAGTCACACACTGCATATGGACATTGTTTATGTGTTCTCAAGGAAGTATGTCAGCCAGTATGCTGCAGTGTTTTTAGTGAGTCTCACACTCATGAATAAGTATGGCAAAGTTTATAGAGAAGGGTCCTTTCTGTTTATACTGGAGTGTCTGTAGTATTTCTGGTTGTGTAACAAGATAGTTTGACTTCTTGTAGTGTGTTAAATGTAGGACATAGTTTAAATGGAATCTCAGCAAATTAACACTTTTTTCATTTGTCTGTCTTGGAAAAGAAGGCATGTAAATCTCCATTGAACGCAGTGTAAGGAGTCACTTTAGTACTATTACTGAAATTCCCAATAGACTTCTATCCACAAGGTTTGTTCATAGACAGCAGCATGTTTCTGCAGGACCCATTAGCTGTTTACATGCTTTGAAAAGGAGGAGTGTGAGGTGTGTAATTGCAATCTGCCATTTTGCCACAAGATGTTATTTTAAAAAAGGCCCCAAAAACTACACGCCCTACATTTTTAAGACTCACTACTAAACCATATAATTCAGATAATCTCTATTGTTCAAAACCCTTTATCTAGAACATTTCAGTTCATAGAACATTAGTTGTGTAGCAGCAAAAAAATAACATCATCAAACATTATAAAACACAATGTACAGGCACCAAAAATGAGGCAACCACAACACAGCAATAGAATTTACAATTAAGACTAGTGTATTTGAGCTGTTTGTAAGTTTGATAGATTAATAATGAGCCTTAACCCTAAATAGGTAAAACTGTCAAAGACTTGTTGTCTTCCTTTTGTAGGTAGGTTTGTAGAATATTTATTTTTTATTTATTTATCTATTTTTACATTTATATACCTGCTCTATTACCATACACATTTTCTCTCCTCTCATGTAGTGTCATCTGAGAACCCACGAAAGGGAGCACCACAGACCCACGGACGAGGCGCTCACACCAGTCACAGAAAGTGTGCTCGCAGTGGAAGAAGCTGATCGGGTGACGGAAGAGGGTAAGTCGGATCTTTATTGAGATTAAGGTTGATTGTCGCATCAGTTTTGTCATGTTTGAAGAAAATTAAACACCTTTTTTTTGCCCGTTAAACAGAATGCAATGTCCAGAAAATGTACAAGTGCGACGTGTGCGATTACACTAGCTCCACATATGTTGGTGTGCGGAACCACCGGCGGATACACAACTCCGACAAACCTTACCGGTAAGTTGGTTTAACTAACTGCACGGGCCACTTACTCATTATAAAATGAAATGAAATGTCCACAGGTCCTGCATGAAATCTGTAAGTGACATGAATATTAAATGATCGAATGAATTCCTTGTTCCATAATTGTTTACAGTCATACGTTGCTCTGCATTGAAATTACAGCATGTAAATTATTAAGTGAGCTGATAAAAAGTACATAAATGTAATACAGAATTTATGCTGTACATGTCCTTCATTTATTATTCAGCTTGGCGTGTAATGACTTCAGTTTTACGGAGTATGAATTTATTAACTTACATTTACTTTAGTGTTTTGTTTTATGGATTTAGACTTGAGAGCAACTGTAAAGAAACAACACTTTAAAGTCTTTGTTTCTGTTAGGAGTTATACTGCCCTACAAAGACAAAGTGCAATATCTTTTTTGTTACAGTTTTATGGCTCAAATATTTCCAATTTCATAAAAGAAAATAGTAATTCAATTTGCAAATTTGTGTTTTTTAGGGATGGTGATGGGCTTTAATTGACAAGGTTTTACATGAATACCATGTCTCCAATTTACCTGTAAGAGATTTGCCAAGAAAACACAAAATCACTGTTCTTCAAATTTCTTACTTAACCAATATTATTTATTTATTAATTTATCAAGTGTATATATTTATGTGAAATTACATTATTTAAGCAACCTCTAAATGAGAACAAGCATGAACACACATTTGATGGAGGTTAAATGTCATCATTAATTGTTTGAAGCTGTGAAGAAGCTGGGCAGATCTCTTAGATCCTTGCTCTTCTGATAAGCTGTCAGCTCTATCTCAAAGATAATGCCACTTCTGATCAAAGAATCTACAAAACAGAATTGTCTGTCTCCAATCTCTGCACTAACACACACACAATTCAAATAATATTAGATTTTAATTTACAGTTGTCGGGTGTAGGGGCTAAATCAACCTTTTTATAAACCTTTTTTTGACTTGTGCGGTTTTTCCCTTCAATGTCCATTAGGTGGCAGTAAATACTTGATGAAGACAATACCAGTTCTTTCTAAATGTTCTGAACGTTCTTTCTGCTTTTACTTGGTTTTTGGTCTTCAGGCCAACAAACAGTGGCTGTGGGGTTGGAGAAATTGGTTGGTAGGAGACTGTTCTTCGAAATTCTTAATTTTAACAAAAGTGTACAGTGTAAAAAAAAAAAAAAAAATAGAAACAAGTGTGGTCTTGGATTGTCATTGAAAATGAACTGTATTTTCAATAGGTGCAGAAAAACACTAGAATTATTCTGCACCTAGTTTAAAAAAATAAATAAAATGTCATTGCCTTTTTTTTGCATCATACTACTCATGAAGGGAATTGTCACATGCCTCACTGCTATGTTTTTAAGTTTTATAGCGTGTTCTGTTCTTTTTGGCAATAGTGTCTTCAGGCAGGATTACATCACAATAAACTTGTAAACTGCCGTTTGCCGTCAAACACCAGCAGATATGAGAAACATGTATCTGCACTTGATACGATGTCTGTTCTATTTTGTAGTTTTTCTTTTTGTTTTTTTTTTTGGAGGGGCGGGTAAATCTAGTGATCACATGTAATTTGGTGTATCCCAGCAGCCCCTTGGTATAAATATTTTGTGATTTCTTTTTAAATTTTCATGCACATGCTTCACCTTTTAATCGGCAATCATTTTAAAGACCCTTTTGCGGCATTCCTCTGGAGCGGATGGAGCTAACTGAACTGTAGAAACTCTATCTATATATTTTAAATGTCAGAAACAAAAGGCAGTAAACACTCTCATTTTCCTGACATTAATTTCACAGTAGCTGAAATGTTTCATCACTCAGTAGTGGCCTGTTTATACTGTCTTTCTTTTGTAGCAGCAACACAATTCCTCAGGGAAATTCTTGTTTTTTTTTTTTTAAATCATGCATTGTTTTGTCATTTTAATTGCCGAGTGAACAACCACTTTGTTATTTTCAAAGTGTTGGCATTATTATATTATTCATTGAGCATTGTTTTGTTTGTATATTTGTAATCCCTATTCTACAAACTATAAATGAAGATAACCGTCTTCTACTCTTCATCTCCTCTTATTTGACTGCTGTCCTCTGTTTTGGTAGGTGTTGCAGTTGCGACTTTGCCACTACCAACATGAACAGTTTGAAGAGCCACATGAGAAGGCACCCTCAGGAGCACCAGGCCGTGCAGCTGCTGGAGCAGTACAGGTGAACCCATTTGGATAAAAAAATAGCTTTAAGTTTGAATTGAATTAAAACCAACTCCATCCTTGAGAACTATAAATAAGTCTAAGTGCTGCAGAGGCACTGATTGTTGATGAGCTCTACTTATGTTTCCAAAAGATATAGCATCATCTCTGTCTGAAAACGGCTCAAGTTAGACTTATTTTTAGTTAAGTATCGTCTGAAGGATGTCAAATCTTACACTTAACTTCACCAACATAGTTTTGTGCTGCATTCCTCAGCAATTACTGCTCTTTTATCTGTTAGACATGTGTCCTTATAGTCTATTGTTTAATGTGCTTTGGCCATATATACGTGTATATTCATTTTTCCAAGACAGATACTTATACATGTTGTGTTTTGTTTCTACTGGTTGTGCATTTAGGAAACGGTGCAGCATCTTGCATTCATTACATCCACATAGCACAGGCTATTTATTTTAATTTATAAGTCGTGTTATTTTACTGACCTTATGATGGACATCCTGTTGAGCTTTTCATCCTGAATGTCAAAGCGATTTTCATTTGATGTCTGAGCCGTTCTTAGTTGGTTATCCGTAATTATTTTAACTCTAACAAATTACTTCACCAGTCTGCAGCAAGTCCATATTTCCTCCTCCTGCTTTCCTTGTCTGCAAGTTCTTAAGCTTAGTCACCCCAGTGAAGCCTTAAGTCCGGATGATTCCTCTTGATAGAAAGTAAGAGAAGAATTAGTCAAACTTCAGCACGCTTATTAAATAAAGCCAGAGTTGATCCGCTGTTGCTCTATAGCTCATCTTCTCTTTTTTGGTGCTCTTACGTCTCTTTTGTGCTTATTCCCAGGTGCTCTCTGTGTGGCTATGTGTGCAGCCATCCTCCTTCTCTCAAATCCCACATGTGGAAGCACGCTGGAGACCAGAACTACAACTACGAACAAGTGAACAAAGCCATTAATGAGGCCATCTCCCAAAGCAGCCGGTAACTACATTTTGTCCATCTTGTAGATCAACTGAGAAATTACTCTTGATGCTGTCATTTATCGGGACCTGTTGCACCTGGGAAAACCATTGACGTAGATGAATAGACCACTATTTTCCAACAACATTGCTTCGTTGTTTTTATGCATTTATTTTACAACGGGAGAAAATAGTAAAATATTGCTCCAAGTACAAAAAGGTAACCTTGTGACTGTGAAGCCCAAATATATTAGCTATTTTAGAGGTGGGCAATGTAGCAAATAAGTCAGGATCATGATCTTGTTTTCATCACTATTCAACTAAACAGATTGATATCTTTATTTTTCTCTGTTGGGAAATTAGTTTGGTGCATAATAACGGCGTTGAACTCTAATGAAACACTGCTTTAAGACCCAGTTAATTGCCTGTGGTTCAAAAGAAAACTTGGATATGTTTATTGAAACAAGCGTCTGAAATGAGCAGCGTGGGTGGATGAGTGGGTGTATCAGGTCAGCCGCAAACTATTGAGTCCTACTTCTACTAGAAAAAAGTTTTGTAGCTATCAAAAGAAAGACAAATTACATAAATAAGTAAAAAAAAAATCAAAATAGAAGTATTAGTTATGTAAAATTAAAATGTGTCTACAATAAAGGGCCGTTTACTATTTATTAACGGATGTGTCGTTCTATGAAACAAATCCTATATTAATTCAACAAATTTATAATACACTGTAATGACATAGTATCTAAACTAAAAAGTGTAGTTCACAGCAAAGTCACAGTTGTTTCATACACATTTTCTGTGTTTAAATTTGATTTGGAACAAGAGGCAACACTAAGATTCTGTTTTGTTTAGGCCAAAGGTCAATATTTTTGAGTTCTAGACACTACTGGCTGCTGGCATCAGGCAATAAGTAGGACAACAATGGCAAAATACTGTGCTTTTGTTATACATGTATAAATCCACACTGCTCCAGAAACCCCCTGGATTTGAACTTAAATGATTGTACTGATGATGTTATTGATGACAATTATAGAATGTCAATATAATACATTTTTCCTGTGCAATGTTTCCTCTCAGAAGTGCTCCTCAGAAGTTGTCTGCAGTGCTAGAGTCAGTTAGCGACCGACCTACACCAGCGTCTCATCCCTCTAAGGACAAAGTGAAGGGCTCTATGGAACTTCTACCAACCCCTTTCTCCACAGCGGGACCATCTGTGGACGTCTCAGCGGTCCCCACAGACCAGTCACAGGGGGCAAGTGAATCCTTGAGCCCTCAGGGTAAAGACACCGCACAGCTCCGCACGGACCAGGCTAATGGCATGGAGTACTGCCTGCTCCTGTTCTGCTGCTGCATCTGTGGCTTTGAGTCCACAAGCAAAGAGAGGCTGATTGAGCACATGAAGGAACACGATCTCATCAGCATCATCCTGAACAAGGAACAGCAGCAGCCAGAACCCCAAACCTCACTCCAGACGTCAGAGTGAGACTTTTTCCAACCTTGCGCTGTATCCCTTTATACAGACTGACCCTTCAAGTGTTCCGTTACCTCAAGGTGGTCGCAATAGATACCACGTTGTTGCTATTTCACAGCTGGTTAGGGTGTCAACGTCCTCTGGCCAGCCCTGTTCTTATATCAAACAGTCATGGTGGCTGGAAAATAGCAGTTTGCAATAGCATTTTGAGTTAAACAATTGCTACTAAAGGAAACAGCATAAGAAATTCAGCTGAAGGTCAAAGTCTGGAAACGGCAATTTGTTTGTTGTTATCCAACAATGCTATTTTTTAAAGGGGCTATATGAAATTTTGACATTTAAAAATGAGCTCATATCATTTTACACTAGGGGAATAGTTCCCAAAAAAGAACACAAAAAGTCTTGATAAAAGAAGAGCCCATCTCTAAATGCACTGGATATGATTAAGTAAATGTTATGGAATCATTCTCCTCAAAACACAACCTTAAGAGTTTCTTAAATGCATAAATAATATTACTTAGGTTTAATAATCATTATTTGAGTTTGGTTTGTGGCAGAGGCAGACTGAATGTTGTAATAGCAAAAGACATCTACTGGTTCAAATCTAGTTACTTGCATATAGCCCCTTTTAAAGACACACATCCAATCTGTAGGTTGTGATTCAATGGGACAAAGCCAAGTTTTTCTTTTCATAGGAACAAGCTGATACCTCATAGAATTGCACATCCCCTCATTTGGTGCAGAAAATGACTGACATTTTTTTTTTATAATTTTTTCATCCAAAATCCACAGCATGACCTAAGGCAGCTTTATTTGTAATGTAATATTTCATTAACTGAGTCCAGCATTGCACAGGCCCTGGCTTGTTTTTGGAAGTTCTCACAAACTCAGTAACGCCTAAAGGCATGCATTACGGTTTAAAAATGAATATTTATCTTTATTTTTATGCATGTTAGGTTTTATTATGCCAAGTTTAAGGTAATTATTGGTTATATTAGAGTTTTTGTGTCTATGTTGAACTGTTTAAAGTGTTCTTAGATGAAAAATAGAACGTATAGGAAAGAAATGGAAAGCGTATGTCTGCAGTTGGCCATAGTGGGTTATTGTATGTTGGAATGATTTAAAAAAAAAAAAAAAAAGGGATGTTTGCATAGTGACTTTTTACTAGGGCTGTAGTTTTTGAAAGGTGCCTAGATATTGGCAAACAATATGCTCGTTCTTGTCTATTATTGTGGGTCTAGGATTACTTTAAGTCACTAGTCACAACTTTGTTTTATAGTTTTTTTTAGTTGTGTATGTATATAATGCAATTTTATATTCTTTAATGTTTTTTTTTTTGTTGTTTAATTTTTTACTTTTTTAAACATTTCAAATGCAGCTAAAACAAAACCCTAAATAACAAGACATAAAGTTTGTAAGGGGGCACCTTTTTGTTTATCCGGCACACTCCTGTGTGTTTCCACATCGCTGAAAGGAAGAAAGACAGTAATGCGATTACTGCAGTTCTGATATGAAAACCCAACTCAGCACTATATAACGACAAAAAACTCTGATCAATTTTAGGCTTCGCGTTTACCGTGATGAATTGCCTTTTTCATAGAGAATGGCAGCAAAGTGATGTGATGAGGGAGAAAAAAAATCGAGCTGATATGATGCTGACCATGTGCAGAAATTTCTTTAAAGAATGTAAGGGAAAGGAATCCTGGCACAAACCACACTTTCAACTAGGTCGCATATATGCACCAAACTAATTTGCGCACTTTACAGTTTGAGCTGTCAAACATACTGTGCCATTCAAACAAAGCGACTGCAAATTTTACACAATTACCAGAGAGCCTTAAAGCAAAATAAAAGATATAAGATTGATATCAACCCCTTTGACACTCAGTAGGAAGGTCTAACTTCAGGAGCAGCGCAGGCAGAACACCGACCGCTCAGTTCATCAGTATGCCATTCATTTCTTTCATGCCGAGGATGAGGAAATTAAGATAAAATGGAATATCCATTATTCATGCCTTCTTGCCTTACCTAACAGCTTGACATTGTGTGTGTGTGCATAGCGTGGTAGGGCATACAACAAAATTAAATCTCAGTCTCAAGGACCCGTTACCTGGCCCCTCACACTTCACATATATTCTCTTGCTTTTAATTTAGTCAGCTCTTCTGAATAAGTAAAGACTGACGAGCTGAAATTTATAAAAGAGGGAGTGTCCTTGTGTGATTAAATCGGTGTGCATTTAAATAAAGAAGAGTAAGATTATTAGGAATTCCGATGGATCGTTCTTAGACTAGAGGTACATTTGTCTGGTACTGTCTGGGGAAATGACTGCTTAACTGAGTATTGGATGGTTTCTGGTGAGACAAAGAAAATGTATCTTCCTGTAATTTAGGATCTACAAAATTTCAAGAAGAACAAAAATATGTATTTCATTGTAATACATAAACATTCATCCTTTACTATATTCAATAAAAATATTTTGTTTACATTTCAGTCAAATCAGGCCACTTTTCAAAGCTACTATAGTAGTAGTAAAAAAGTAGGTTATAGTTGTTTGTGCCTTTGGTTCAAGCAGTCATCTGTGTTGTCTTAAAACTAGACTGTTCTGCCAAATTTAAAAGATTGTCTGAATAGTATTTGTTTTTCTAATTGTTAATATTACTCTTTGAAATTGTAGGGCTTGCACAAACAGACTTCTCTCAGACTTTTTTCAGATTAAACTTAGGTTAATTTGCTCATTAATATGTTAATATTAATTGCTGGTAATAATAATGGTAGTTTATGGAGTATGGGCATACATGTAATCTTTTTTTTTTTTTTTTTTTATAGATTCTATTTCTCTAGTGAATACAGTTCATTTTTGTTTTAACTCCTCAAGCCGTAGATTATTTTATTAGATACCCAGCTTTGCTATTATATAGTGTCCAAACATTTAAATCCAGGGTAAAGGCCTGCACATAATCCGCAAGAACAGAGAAACTTGTTAGTTTTCTTGAGGTGGCTAGAACAAAGTTAGTTCTGACCAGGACATTTTATACTTCACGAGAAACTCAAGTGCAGAACTCCTTGCTTTTCCACATTAACCATGCCCACTTAAATTTTCTGACCAATCGCACAATAGTTGTCTGACACCACACGAGTAAAAAAAGTTCTTTCCAGATGTGTCAAGAACAAGCTGCAAGAACTACCAAACCTTGGCTCGCAGCCCTGTGAGAGAGAACAAAATTCTCTGTTCCTGCGGAGTATGTACCGGCCTTTGAAAGTGTAAATACACCTAGAATGTTAAAAACCTGACTTTTTTAAGATGCAGTCTATTTTTACTGATCTTGTATAACAAAGTAGATAAAATGTGCTTTAGAGAACTGATGGAAAACACAGCAAGACATGCTGTGTTTATTCAAACCAAAGGAGGTGAGGAGGACATTCATCTGTCCTGATCAGTGTATTTTGCGCATATTCACTTTTTGTAATTGAAGTTAAACGTGGCCTGCTCTCAGAGAGCACTGCCAGGTTCACTTTATTTATTGTTAGAACATCATAGGCAGTATTGTCTCTAATTTGTCACTGTATTTTGGTAATAAAGATGGAACAATCAAACCTGAGTATGAATTCTTTGTTTCAAAACTTCTCATTTATGCCACAGTAAAAGATTTTTTTCTCACTGTGTTTATCTTCGAAAGGTTTATGACCGTGTTCAGGTTTCTGGTGCACTGGAGCTAGCCTATTCATTTCTTTACAGGATCAGCTTTTCTACCACTTAAAGATAAAAACTAGAGCTCACAGCAAAGTAATGAAATGAGGCACAAAAAAGCAGGTTAAAGAGGAGGTGCTGAGTCAATACAAGTGGCTCATGGCCAGTCTTCTTGTTCAACAGTTGAACGGTGGACCTTGTGTTGTGCTGGATAAAGAGGATGGGGACAATTTCCTGCATTCCTCACCTAAAAGAGAAATTATAGGCCATAGAAAGAAGACAATGAATGCTACTATGTCCAAATTAATCATAAACTATCAATTTATTTACACAAACCTCTGATAATCTCCAGGTCTTTCATGTCAGAGCAGTGTTCTTTGGCACTTAATGGCATCTACTGAGATATCCAGAGGGCTTGATTGCTCTGCATGGAAATTGTTCTGATTATGAATTATTTTATTTTTGTGTGTAAGTAGGATGTACAGAGGCTAACTCATTCAGGGAAATTGAAAAGACATGTATAACCTCAGCAACCCAATGCCTCTAAGTAAGAAGGACGCATGAACTAACTCAGACCTAACTGATTCCTGCAAATTATGAATATTGTGACTTTAACTTATTGCTATGATTTAAGAATGATGACAGACATTATTAAACCCCCCTACAAATCAGGGCGTGTTCATCTGGGGGCCCAAAGGCCTAAGTGGAATAGGTCATGGGGGCCCTGCCTTGCCATGGATTTATAGACAGTGGTTCCCTACAGCAGTACTACTCTTGTTCGATTCAATTCAAAAGTCAGCCCAGTCACAAAAGACTGGCAGTAGCAGATTACATTACAACAATAGTACATTTCCTTTAGGTCGAGAGGTGAAGCTCATTTATAAACTAAACTCAACATATATTAATCAATTTTGGCAACACAAAAAGGCCCCGAATATAGGACTTGAAACAGTTGTGCCATTGCTTTGGCCAAGAATACTGTGCTGTAGCCTGCAGGACCATGGGCGTCGCACCCGTGGCGACACTTTTCCCAGTGAGAGGGTTCAACACACACTTTTTACGCAGTTTGCACAAACGCCTTAGTAGCCTACAGTCGCTCAGACTTTCTGCCGCTGTGTCTGCGCTGCGGCTGCCTCCCCTCCCCCTCCCTCTCCTGCTGGAGGACCGGGACAGGTACTAGGCCTATACTCATATATAGTGGCGTCAGAGAATCAAACAAATCTTTGCTAGTTCTGTGCAGACGCGTGGCGTTGTTTGTGGCACAAAATCAATCTTCTGGGCGCCACGGCGTGAAACAGCGGCCAAACCGAGCAAACTCCCACACGACACAATTATCTGTGGCCTGTGCCCTGTAAATATTTACAGCAGACGTCCCGTTAGGACAGCGAGCTGTGGCCTGTCTCTACAGCCCTGTCATGTGTCGTCTGAGTGCTTCAGTCTCTTTCTTTTGAAGTGAAAGTATCCCCCTTCAGAAATACATAAACTTGAGGGCTTTGTCTCAAAAAGGAGACAGAACAATGTGACTCTAACATACTACATACCTGCATCTGACTGTATACCCAAAACTGTGTTAACATGTTTCTTTTGGGGACTTGTGGCTAATGAGGTGCTCAGCTCACCTTAAAATTGGATTAACACCCCCACATCCCCCACACTTTTGAAAAGCTTTCTACGCCCCTGGACAATTTTGAGATAAAGTTTAAATTTGTATTTAAAAAAAAATCACATTCCTGTGTAATACTGAGCCCCTGTCAACGCCTGAATGTTCAGTGGCACTGAAGCCCCAGGAGAAACTATTCCTTCTGATCCCAGCTGTGATATGATGCAGAAATTGTTCATATAGCCAGTGTCTTTGGACTGTGGCAGGAAGCTGGAGTGCCCACTGGCACAGGCACATTGTAAAAGGGTTTATACATTCAATTTTTACAATTTTAATTTGCGTGGTGCTATTAATCCTCTATACATATAGGCTTATGGATGTAATTTATTTAACTGTTCATGACATTTTGTTAGTTTTATTACACAATAGCAGCCAACGCTTCTCGCCTTTGTCTTGTCTTTGTCGAAGATAAGAGAAGCGGCTTTTATTTTGAAGGCTTTCCGGAGTGTGTTCCGGTATAGTCCTCGATGGTGCGGCATGAAGCTGAACAACCCGTCTACATACAAGAGAAATGTGTGGAGAAAAATGAAAGAGCTGTCCGGATAGAGTGACAGAGACAGTAAAGAGGGAGAGGGACAGAGGGAGGTACAGGAGAGAGGTTGGACTGTCCTGCCAGCGGCTGTAGAGGAGGGTGAGGCTCGGAAAAACAGCGAAAACGTCTTTAGCCTTTGTCGCTGACAATATGAAAAGATGGGGGTCCATCATCACAGGAGTGTTACCTTATGCAAAATACACATAGAGTTAGATAGTATATGGTTGTGGTGGTGTAGCCTATATGAGAGGGATTTGTGGCGTACATATGCAACAGGACCCATTGTTATGCAGCATGCGTGTCTCACAAAGAGCATTCTTCTTTAATCTTAGTAGTGAGGGTGTTGCAGTTTTGTTTTCGGTCCAATTAAAGGATGCTAACTGATGTTTCGAGTCATTTTGTGGAGAAAACACGCAGACTTGTATAACTAACCACTTCATCAGACCATCAGTGTTTGAATGAATTCAATGCATAGGCAAAAACAGAAGGGCATGCTGCTGCTAATTGGATGTGCGTTGACCTGGTGCACACAGACGATTGCTGCTGGTGTATGTTAATGCTAATATTCTGTTTGGTAATATTGAACTCTTATTGGCCGGTTGCAGTGTTTCAACATGAGTGCCCTACGTCAGAGAAAAGGCGCTAAGGGGAAAGAGCCAGCCTTGAGTCCAGAGTTGCACTCACAGCATCAACCCAACTGTTGCTCTGATCATCCAGAAAAGAGCTTGCATGGTGAGTGATTAAAAATTAAGCATCTAATTTTTTGCCCAACAGAACCTAGTCCAGTTTTACTATGGATGAACTCTTTTTTTCATTTTGTTTTGCTGTATATTTTTTTATGTCTGAGATGTTATCCAATAAAGTAAAATGTTAAAATACAGACAATGGGCAGTTGGTTTGGTCTTTATCTTTAGTATATTGTTTGGATCAAGTGTATTCCATATAAGTGCTAGTCACAGAGCCACCCCTATATAGCCTATACTAAAATACATTTTGCCCTAGTTTCCTTTCAGGCAGTGGTTATTATGTTGTGTTTTATGAAGAGTGTGAATGTGTGTTTTGTTTAACCTCTTGTGTAAACATGTATTTCTGCAGGTGACTGGTCATGGGGGTCAATAATCTGGACCTCTGTCGGCTGGTCAGTGTCAGTTGGCCTTGGTCTGCTCTGCTGTATCTACGTGGCAACGTTGCACGAAAATGACCTATGGTTCTCCAATATCAAGGTAAACTTTAACAAAGGTCTAGAGGAGTACCCTTTCTGTCAAATTTAGATCTCCTGCCAGAGACCAGGCTAGAAGGCTATGCACAATTTATCAGAAAGGTGCAATAGCCGGAAACTTCTTCTTTCACTGCACCGCACTCCTCACAACAACATACAACACATACAAAAAGTATAGTAATAGTAGCACTTCCATCTTCCATCACTATAGAACTAGCCTCGCAGCAGCTTCACTTTGAGGAAAATGCACAACCTTACTTACCTGTTCCCTCTAATAAGCTTATGACTTTGCCTGTCATTGTCTGTGGTTTCTGCTTTGTTCAAGGTTTTGTACTTCTCCTCAAGATTGTTTCACATATGTGCCATCATAGTGCAGTTATATTCCTGATGTATGGTCTCATTAACTTCGGAAAATAGTTTTTTTTTTATACATGTTTTGCCTCACAAAAGAAGCTCCTGTTTTCACAGTCCACCTTTTTTTTAAGGGACATCTTAAATGTCACTATATGTCTCTACTAGTCACTTCCAGCTTAATGAGTACTCCTGTGTCAATACTGCAGGGGATAAAGGTGCGGCACATGTGCTCACTGTGGTTGTTGCAATGCATTGTGGGGCTTGTAGTTTGAGTGAGACAATATCTATTTTGGTGGGCCAATTAAATTAAAAACAATTAAATTAGAAATGATCTTGCGGGCCAGAAACAATTACTTGCCTTGAGTTTTACAAGTATTATTGTCTATCATTAATTTTACACACACACAAATAGTTATGTGTCAGTGCACTTTTTTTCAGAAAAGTGATTTTAATCCTTTAATGAACATTGAGTTGAGAATAATGTTTTTTTTCCTTGCGCAGCAATATTGACACTTTCTACAAGCCTACTAAGATTGGGCAACAGCACAAAGCACTTCTCGAAAAACAATATGTAGATGTTGAAAAAACATGAACTATTTTTTATAAGAAACCACAGACATATAACAAGTGACACTTTTATTAGCAGTTATCTTTCATAGTGACATCTCATGTAATATTGAGACGTCATGTCTGAACATTAAGACACATGAAACCTCCTTATATTCTCTGCTTATCTCTAGAGAAAATGTAGCCCCAACAGTAATACCCATCAGAATTCTCGTCTCCTAAAATGGCTTCAAACATGTCATAAACACTTCATGCTCGGATATTATGATTACTTTTCCATGCACTGCAGAAGACTGGTTTTAATCCCTGTTGAACAAAACACACAAGATTTTAAAAAGCCACTTTTAACCTGTCGTTTTAAACTTTTTTCCCAGCAACACTGTGTCCTGCCAGTAATGATGTCATTTTAAATAGTTTATCCAGAGCTTTGCCTTGGACCTATGTAGCAGATTTTTAACTGGTCAACGTGGACAGAACAGAATGCTTTTCCAGAGTCATAACTCTGGCAAAATGTGTGTTGTTTATGAGCACATGAGTCATCTGCTTTGGTATGAGTGTACCTCATGATCCTGTGTGTCAGCCTTCTGTGATATTGTTGATTTCTGTACATTTTTATTTGGTAATTAAAATGACGAGCGTAAGAATACATGACAATACAATACATAACATCCAAGTATACAGATTCAGATTCAACTTTATTGTCACAGAGGGAAATTTGTCTTGGGCTCACAGTGTTGCCTGCAGCTACAATACAGTGCATACATTTATCAAACACATAGCAGGTCAAATGCAATATTATATAAACAGAATATGGCTTGCCATAACAATAATGCACTCCCTCACTACAGTGTCAGTCAGTACAATTACATGTGCAAATAAATTTAAAGATATTTCACAGTAACTTGCAAATAAAGAGGTCAAAATAATAAAACCACTAAAAGAAGTCAAGATAGGATTGAATAAATACACAGTTTAAAAGAGATAAAAACAAGATAAAAGCAACAAATAAACAAATTATAAGACAAGAAGTGAACCTAGTGTTAGGCAGGTTTGTTGAGCAGAGCAACAGACAAAGGGATAAAAGAAGGTTTGTATCGGTTCTTCTTATGTTTGATTGCTTGTTAACGCTTTACTGAAGGTAACATCTCATATTCTTTTTGCACGTGACTGAAGGCTTAAACATTTCTTGTAAGTAACAGTACTCTTTTTGCCCTAAAAAACAATAAAAACAGTTAAAAAAAATCAGCTGCCTCAACACGAGAGCCTGGGTTGCCTCAGGGCAGCGCCACCGGAAGTATGTTATATGGATTCTTTGTAGAACATCCACAATCTATAATGGCACAAGAAACAAACCTTTCTTTGTCCCTTGGGGTTTTAGCAATGGTAGTTAAGATTCAAGGTAATGTACATGAAAAGTAATTTGATTCATAAATGGATAGATACATGCAAGCTTAGTTTGTCCGTGCTGCTACTGAGTTTTGGACAAATATTCAGACATTTATATTTAGTCATTTAGCTGACGCTTTTATCCAAAGCGACTTACATTAAGGTTCCATTCACCAGTGTTACAGCTGGAATACCACTGGAGGCAAGGTGGGTTAAGTGTCTTGCCCAAGGACACAACGACAGTATGAACTGTGGGGAGAGCGGGACTTGAACCGCCTACCTTCCAGTTGAAGGCGACCGCTCTA
Organism: Perccottus glenii; assembly: GCA_024416835.2. NCBI lineage: Eukaryota > Metazoa > Chordata > Actinopteri > Gobiiformes > Odontobutidae > Perccottus > Perccottus glenii. The sequence continues at coordinate 6,846,203 of CM044548.2, forward strand.
CCACTGAGTGTGTAGGAAATTCTGCAGTTTGATAAGTAGCTAGCTGTTTGTGAAGAGAATATTTAATTAATAATTGCATAAGACTTTAAATACAACTCCAGCAAAAGTTGCAAGTGAGTTGAGCTAGACTTTACACTTTCCTATCTGACAAAGCGAAAGTTTCTTCTCACCAAAGTGGTGCAATCAAACATTCCAAACCCATTACTTGGTAACTTTAAATACTTTCTTGTTTTTGTTTTATGGCCTTAGGAACAACATTCCTCCACTAGATTGTGTTTTGCAGAACATGTTGATCAACCACAATTGTCATCATTATCATTCTTACAGTCCTGTGTCATTTGTTTTAATATAATTAGGCATTGGATATTATGATATTGTGAAGGTATGACAACCTTGAGGAAAATACAGTATATCACAGTATGTTGGTATTACAGCATTGGTTACAACTTAGCTTTTAAATTTCAGGTAAATGAAAAGTTTTCTTTTTCTTTTTACTAAGGACTCAGTGAACAACATCACACATCACTGTCATGCCCCCTGTAAGTCTTTGAAACAGTTTTCTTCCTTTCTTTCACAAACTGTCTTTAAAGTAATACAAATAATATTCAAAACTAAATCCAAATAATACACAAATATGTAAATCATTAACATCCCCAAGGTTTTGTAAAATAGAGATGTTCATTAGCTCTTATTACAAGAATAGTATGTCAGAGTATACACACGTGGACAAAATCGTTGGTACCCTTCGATCAATGAAAGAAAAACTCACAATGGTCACAGAAAAAAATGTATTCTGACAAAAGTAATAAATAAAAATTCTATGAATGTTAACCAATGAAAGTCAGACATTGCTTTTCAACCATGCTTCAATGGAATTATTTAAAAAAAATAAACTCATGGAACAGGCCTAGACAAAATTGATGGTACCCCTAGAATGTTAATTCAAGGTGTGTGCACTAATTAACATCACAGGTGTGTACAATCTTGTAATCAGTCAGTGGGCCTATTTATAGGGCTTCAGGTAGTCACTGTGTTGTCTGGTGACATGGTGTGTACCACACTCAACATGGACCAGAGGAAGAGAAGGAAAGAGTTGTCGCAGGAGAATAGAAAGAAAATTATAGACAAGCATGATAAAGGTTTAAGGCTATAAGACCATCTCCAAGCAGCTAGATGTTCCTGTGACTACAGTTGCACATATTATTCAGAAATTTAAGATCCATGGGACTGTAGCCAACCTCCCTGGACGTGGCCGCAGGAGGAAAATTGATATCAAATCAAAGAGACGGATAATCCGAATGGTAACACAAGAGCCCAGAAAGACTTCTAAAGAGATTCAAGGTGAACTCCATGCTCAAGGAACATCAGTGTCAGATCGCACCATCCGTGTTGTTTGAGCCAAAGTGGACTACATGGGAGACGACCAAGGAGGACACCATTGTTGAAAACAAATCATAAAAAGCTTGACTGGAATATGCCAAACTACATGTTGACAAGCCACAAAGCTTCTGGGAGAATGTCCTATGGACAGATGAGACAAAAATGGAACTTTTTGCCAAGGCACATCAGCTCTATGTTCACAGATGGAAAAATGAAGCATATCAAGAAAAGAACACTGTCCCTACTGTCAAACATGGAGGAGGCTCTGTTATGTTCTGGGGCTGCTTTGCTGCATCTGGCACAGGGTGTCTTGAATCTGTGCAGGGTACAATGAAATCTGAAGACTATCAAGGGATTCTAGAGAGAAATGTGCTGGCCAGTGTCAGACTGCTTGGTCTTAGTCGCAGGTCATGGGTCTTGCAACAGGACAATGACCCAAAACACACAGCTAAAAACACCCAAGAATGGTTAAGAGGAAAACATTGGACTATTCTAAAGTGGCCTTCTATGAGCCCTGACCTCAATCCTATTGAGCATCTTTGGAAGGAGCTGAAACATGCCGTCTGGAAAAGACATCCTTCAAACCGGAAACAACTGGAGCAGTTTGCTCATGAGGAGTGGGCCAAAATACCTGCTGAGAGGTGCAGAAGTCTCATTGACAGTTACAGGAGTTGTCTGATTGCAGTGCAGTTTGCAGTGATAGCCTCAAAAGGTTGTGCAACAAAATATTAAGTTAGGGGTACCAACAATTTTGTCTAGGCCTGTTCCATGAGTTTATTTTTTAAAATAATTCCGTTGAAGCATGGTTGAAATAGCAATGTCTGACTTTCATTGGTTAACATTCATAGAATTTATTATTATTTTGTCAGAATAAGTTTTGTCTGTGACCATTGTGAGTTTTTCTTTCCTTGACCGAAGGGTACCAATAATTTTTTCGACGTGTGTATGTCATGAGTATATGTTTTTATACAGTATACCTTAGAATGGGTTAACACCAGACCATAGATTGGACCTGGTGCTGTCTATGTAACAGTCCTGATGATAATAATCAATGGGAAGAATGCGCAAGAAGGTCGTCAGGTCAAAACCTGGCCGACTCAAACATCCTCAGCCAACTCCGGTCTTTCTGTGAGGACTCTGCATGTCCTCCCCGTGTTGTGGTGGGTTCTCTCCGGGTACTCCGGCTTCCTCCCACAGTCCAAAGACATGCATGTATAGGTCAACTGGCAACTCTAAAGTGTCCTTAGTGAATGAATGTGAGAGTGAATGGTTGTCTGTCGGTGTCTGTAAGTGTCAGCCCTGTGACTAACTGGCCACTGTTCAGGGTGTACCCCGACTTAGGCCCAAAAGTTGCTGGGAAAGGCTCCAGTCACCCGCGACCCCTAACAGGACTAGACGGAAGACAATGAATGAATGAATGTAGGAATCAATGGTTATTAAACCTTGAAAAGCAATAGCTGCAGATTTTGCAGATTTAACCCATCTAACATTCAAAATGTGGCCTTTGTAAGAATTCCTAACCATCAGACAAAGGTACAGACTTTTTGCTGTATTTGCTGTATTTCAGAAATGATTCCAGTCTTATAAATGTGTTGTGTTGTTTGCTAAGTGGTTATAGTCTGCTTATCACTTATGGCCAGGCCTTGTGGATAACAGTGCAGAGTATCAACCCCACTGTCTACTCTAAACCCTTGTGGCGATGCCAGCTGATGCAGCATTCTGACCTCATCTTGAACTCACTGCTGTTTCTCAGTTAAGATGCTGCATTTCCCTTCCTACCCTTAAAGATCCACTGTCTGGGATACTCTTACTAAAAGCCAAGGATTTTCTCTTGTGTCTGTTGGTCAAGTAGGAAGAAAAGGACTGTGAAACATGTTGGAAAAAAGTCTGGCTTTAAAAGTGTTTTAATCCCTCCATGTGAATTGTGTTGTGTTAAGACGTGTAGCTTTAAAAATCTGTTAGGAAATTTTGCCTGTTTTTCCCTCCTCCTTGTCCTTTCAACACAGGGCTTAAATCCTCATGCTTGTTGCCACCGTTCCTCCCCACACACATGCAGTCCGACAGCTGGCTCTATCTGCCCCCTGCATTCATCCTGTGTGAAGTCATGTCCAGGTCGGTCCCAGCGTCTGGTACAGTTTATTTCAGACATGTGCTCACAGCTGGACGTCGGTTCCCGATCTGTAAAGCCTCTGATAAATCTTCCCGACATTTTCCTAAAAATGTTCCAACATGTTTCCCACCCCCAACCTATTCTTTTCCTGTGTCCATGTGTGTTTTATGGATGAGAGATTACCAGTACTTAGTTCTCTCACTCCCTCCTTTGCTCCTGTGCTTATCTATAAACCATCCTGTTCTTCACAGACGTAGGTCAGTGTTCTGTCTCCTTAGCTCACAGTTGTACTGTTCAGATTGTTTCTTTTGGCTGTCGAGTTTGAGGTTATAGACCCTGGAAGACAAACTGTGCAGAGGATGCAGTGGAAGGCTAGGACTGGGATGGACCCTGGCTCTGATTCTTGCAGTACTTCATGAGAGAAAGCACTGGAGAAGAAACATTAACTGAAAATGGTGGAAGAGCATCGCTGTCTTGCAAGAAATGAACTATTTTAATATTCTGAGCAGCGAGGGAACTTGGACTATTCTCTTTGACCTTAATTTAAACTGAGGATTAGCCATCATCAGCGTTTTGAGGAGCGGCCAAGACTTGTTTTGCTATAGGCAAGTTTAAAATGAGGATTGGGAAGAAACTAACTGCTCATTCCTACTGAGAAAGCTTTTTTTCCTTTGGCAACAAATTGAAAGTGATTAAAAAGCAAATTTGTTTGGACTCCCTTCAAATAAAGAAAACACACATTTGCATTTATTGCTCTGATGGACATTTATTGCTCTGATAGATTTGGATTAGTTATAGAGCTTAATCCAGGAGCATCCTGTTGATCTGCCATGACTCAACTCATCAAAGATCCAGGAACTTATTGATAAAGCCTTCTCTTTCTGGGATATGGAGCTTCGTAAGAGGGTTATACGGGGCAAAGACAATTATTTGATTCTCAGAGACGACATCTTGGCTGAAGGGGACAGGACGGCGAACCCAAATGCCCAGACTGGGGGCATAGAGGAAGCTTTTCTATTTGGGTCTGGTAATTGTTCCGGTTCAGCCGTTCTATGCCACTGGCCTTGGCAACACTGTGTTTCCATGGGAGCAGGGCTGCTATTGGCTGGGCTCCTGGCACTGACTCAGTCCTGGTGTGTTAACACAATTCATGAGAATCTGCTATGGTTCTCTCAGCTCACGGTAGGAGTTATTAGTGGAATTATTGATATGGTTTTAATTCAAACCTTTAATTAGCTTTGCATGTCACAGAGAGTAACAGCCTGAGGTAGGTTTATCCAAGTGGCAGTTTGTAAAGCAGTACTAATAAAACTGTCATACGCCTCAGTGGTCCAATCTTAGCTCTCAGCGGGAGTGACAAAAAGTGACTGCAACCCCACTAAGCTGTCATTGTTCTGACTGCCTTAGCTACCACAAATCTTTACACCATATTGTTGGTCAAATTATAAAAAATAAAAATAAAAACAATTGTTTATTTTTTGATCGACGATGAAATGAAGAAATCTAAGGCCCTACAAAGTTATCCTTTCTAGTATGTTGAAATTGATTGTGTTTTATAAAAATTAAAAAAGCAAGCTGTATGTATAATCATGCAGCAACCACAAGCAAAATCTGTAAAAGTAGTCCTATTTAATGTTATGTCAGAGCTTATTAATCAGGATGTTTAACAAACTAACAACAATCAGGAAGTGAACACCTGTGTGGGGAGTTGATGTGTTTTTTAATACTAAAAAGCCAAAAATGCTTTCAATGACAGCAGACAGATTTGTTTGTACGTCCCCATGTTGTACAGATTCATTGCCTGCCTCCATTGTTTTAGCCACATGTTCTTCACATTATTCCAACTGTGCTGTGCTTATTGGGAGTCTATTGTTCCTTTTATTTCTCTCTTTTTACCTCATCACAATTAACTGATTCAGACTGGTTGAATGACGGAAACATCTGCAAATGAAATGGAAGACTTACACACAGCTGTAGTTGTTACTGCATGTTTCCTTTTGTTGTTTATGTTCCTTCCCTCTAGCTTTAATAGTAAAGCTGCTGTCTGTGTGACATTTACAAGGAACCATGATGCTGAAATTTGTTTAAACGTGAGGTTCAAGGCTGTTTAATGCCCTTTATTTTACTCTTTCAGACAAATGCCACAGTATTTTTTTTTATTCTTCTAGTTTTAAAAATGCTCTTTACTGTTTTAATTTTCCAGAGAACCTATTTGACAAGCTTTTAGTTTCCAATGCATCCAAGACATCTGCTGTAAAACAAATAATTTTAAGACAAAGGCAGCTGTGAAAAAAAGAAGATAAATGCAGTTCATTATGGCTCCACATTCTTGTTTACTTTGTTTGTGTAATCTGTGAGGAAGAGGCACACTATGCACCTGTCATATTTTAGTGCATAGGATTTGCAGTGTTATAGCAGATCTGCCTGTATCCTGCAATTTTCTCTCATGTCTTGCCAGGATATTTGTTTTCCACATTTAGCAGGGCATAAATACTAGTTCCACTCATCTAAATTTGTGTGTTTTCCATTTCAGGAAGTGGAGCGAGAAATCTCATTCCGGACCGAGTGTGGACTTTATTACTCGTACTACAAGCAGCTGTTACAGGCACCATCGATAAGTGAAGGTATATACACACTGCACTACTTTATATAGGATGTATTCATTTCAAATTATAGGTTTTTTATTTCCCCTAGAAATAAGCTTTACTCCTAAAATTGTACATGAAGCGTCAAGTCTGGCATTGAGCTTTAGAGGCACGTATCTAAAACTTACCAAGCTTTTGGTCACATTCCCAATACAGTGTCTTTGCATAAGCCAAAGTTAGTATTGCATACCTCAATTTATTGGTGGTGTTCTGTCCTGCAGCTCGCTGATCACTGGCTGCTCTCTGTTGTTCAAAAGTCAAAAGCAGGAGATGGTCCATGTTGTTGTATATTGTATCTTATTGTACACACTGTTGTGTGTCAGTACAATAGACACACGACAGGATCTGTCCTGTTGTGTCTGTTGCTCCACTATTTCAACCAGAGTTTCCAAACAAATACTAAAAGATAAACTCGCCCTCTCTATTAGTTTTTCAAGGTGCCTCCCTACAATCTTTTTTCCTGAAAAAGCTCCTTCAACTGACTGCAGCATAAAAAAACATTCTGCATGATAAAACATTTGCAGCAGTTTACTGTTTACATTAAAAGACCATAGTCTACTTAGAAAATATAGGTGGCTTTAGCCTTTCCTATAAAGTACATCTGTATTTATGGACAGTCCAGCTTGTCATCCAGATGCACTCAGAAGTTACAGGTGCTCACTTTATCAGTATCTGCTTCAGTGATGGTCACAGTTTGAATTGATGGTGAAATGTAGCTTAAGTCTAGAACTATCTCTTTAGTTTTGGGGACAGTTTTCTTGGCTCCAACCATAACATGTATTTACGAGGCTCCTGTATTCTTCTTCCTGTCCATCTTTGATACAAGCCAGAGTTTTTCTGAATGATCTGACAATTCTTGTCCATGTAGGTAACATTTATTAACATGGTAGCACAACCATTCATATTATTACTGTTACTGATGACGCATAGCTTGGTCTGAGAGAAATTAGTGCAATTATGTTGTTTACTTGTTAACAGGCTTGTTTAAGCCATTGCAAATAATTGAGCTGCAGACTAATCAATTGACAGATTGTCTGACCTTCCTGTCTGCCTCATACTGTCCGTACTTGTTTTCTTTCAGTTATTCTAAAGTACAACAGCCAGAAAATATACTGTAGTGTGAGGAGAATCAAATAAATGAGGTGGAAAGGGGAATGCAAGAAGATGAAGTATATGGCATAATACAGCAAGACAGGTGAGAGAAAAGAAATGAGGAGAAAACTGTCAAATGCAGAGGTCAGAAAGTATTAGAGTGAGACAAAAGAAAACAAAATAAATCAATAAGTGTAGTTTAAGTTTTGTGTATGGCTATAATATATTCTCCAAGAAGAAACATTACAGGTTTTAAGGTCTCATTTCAAGGATCAAGAACACGGCAGTGATCAAGGTGACACCAGACAGCCTGCAGCACCAGTCAGCTCTGTGATTCTTTTTTGGTGTCGCAATTTGTTTCAGTCAAAAGGGGCTATAGTACTGCTGCACAATGCTCATAACGGGCATCATAACAATGCATCATACAGGGGTTTGAGGGGGCGTATCCCACATCAACATCATCTGTTTAGAAAATGTAGTAAAATCTTTTAGGGCATGTTTACATGTAAAATCCAAATCGAGGTACACACACTGATAATTTTGTTTCATTACATTATCTGTCTGGTTTGGTTTCACACAACACTAAAATAGTACATAATACATTGTGTCCTTATGTAAATGTAACCTGATTATAACTGAAGTGCATCTCTCTGCTCTGACAAAGTGCGTTGTCATTTTAGCGGCTTGTTTTCGCTGTTTTAATAAATGAAGAAAATGAGACAATGATTGAACGAACTAATGTACTCAACACTCGGTATCATTATTTTTTTATAGGATTTCAGTCATCACTTGTAAATGCTTTGTTTGCACCTTCTAGTAAGGAAAAGGTTTAAATGTCACATATGATTAGAGTACATCGAGTTTTCAAATCAATACAAAATATATGACGCAAATAGACCAGTCCATTAAAATGGGTTTGAAGAAGCCTTATTTCTCCAAACTGTTTGTTCCAAAGTTGAAGGGCACCTGTGTATGCAGCTGGGGCAGATCAAGGCCAGTCCCTGTTTTTACCAAGGGGACTGAGAGCCACACTTTCAAGGGGACTCAGTACAGTTCTTTTATTCCACATCAGAGTTTGATTGACAGCTTTCAAACCAACTCAAACTGTACTAACAAGCAAAGTATACTTTGTTGTAACTGGACCAAACGCATCAAGCACAAAAACATTAAACTCACCAAGTTAACGATCTGTGAACAAAACTCATGTGATGCTAATTCTAGGAATCCATTGTGCTTTGAACTATTCTATTCTTTATTAAACTATTTAAACTTGGCAATTATTCTCTAATAGCTCTATACCATTTACTTCCGAGGAAAGGTTCACATTCATTCTTCACTGCTTGTCACAAAACCAATAATAACTGTTATCAATCTGTGACACTGTGAAGGAACTATGGCATTTTAAAGTGTGTGTCTGTGTGTCTATTTTCTTTCTAAGGGCTCTCAGAGTTGATCCATGACAACTTGACAGAATCCAAGAGGACCATTAATCTCCTTCAGCGAATGAATATCTACCAAGAGGTCTTTCTCGGTGTGCTCTACAGATTGTTGCCCATTCAGGTAACAAGGCTTTTCCATCCGTTTTTCATCTTAATTGGCTCAATGAAAAATGTATTATTTATTAAAATGATGTTCCATTTAACATGTTTATTTTTGCCAGTATGTAACTGTCATAATCAATCTTTAAGAGTGTAAGGCATTGCAGGCACTGTGGCATTTAACTTTTCAGTCTTTAGATGACACTACCAGACACACTTGCACTTGTCACATAGAAGCAAAAGGTTCCTTTATCGGCATATCAATTAACTGAGAAACAGTTACTCGGATCTGTCTGCAGTCCAGCTGAGTGACAAAAATGTCAGGAAGTAAAATATCAGACCAGACTCTAAAATGCCAGAGTGCACCTCAGTGCAGAATCAGTGGCTGTCACCGTGTGTTCATTTACTGTGCCTAATGAACTAATGGTGTGTGCATGTGTGTGTGTTTCAGTCCTATCTGGAGCCAGTGTATTTCTACATCTACACAGTATTTTCACTCCAAGCTGTGTACGTGATCGCTCTGTACCTCACAGCATGGCTCCTGTCTGGTTCTTGGCTAGCTGGTGCACTCACCGGGGTCTGGTATATCCTCAACAGGTGGGCAATAACTGTGTATTTATAGACACAGGGGATGCTGAGACACATCCAGACGTGCGCTTGTCTCCTGTCAAGCTTCATCTTATTCGTCTTTGTTCTCTAACACAGTTCTGCAGACTGTGGTTTGTGAAATAGTTCTATACTTTATACACATTTTATATTCTTACTTTTATTTTAAGTTCTGTTGTAAATAATGAACATTGTTTTTGGTATATTATGTAAGGCAGCTGTTTCCTTAACACTAAGCTTCATGACAAAAAACATATTTTAGCATCTTTCTCCTGCATTTCACTGTTAGAAAATGTATACAGCTCATTCAGACTTGACCTTTCCACATTGGTGTGTGATGTGAACTATATGGTATGGCATTCTACTGGACCAGTGCCAAATGTTTTTTTTCTTTGGTGCTCTTTTTAAATCAATAGTGACACAGGCTTTCTGAGGAGGACCTTTTGACAAATAGAAACAGAAGGTCGCTGACTTTTACAGCTTTTCATACTGAAACTCTATGATATTGTAAACGAGGGACACGCTACAAGGAGCAGCATGTGTCTCATTCATTATTGTATGGACAGCTTTTGTAATGTGATCATTAGTTCTAACTAAGTGATCTTTTTAGGGTAGATACTACTCGTGTGGAGTTCACCATCTCCCTTCGAGAGAACTGGTCTCTGCCCTTCCTCGCTCTTCAGGTCGCCGCTATCACCTGTTACCTAAGGCCTCAGCTCACTTCTTTACAGCTGGTTTGTGCCCTTTTACTCACACACTAGGAAATCCTCATTGAAAGCTCTATGTACTCTGTTTTGATTAGTCATATCATGCTACTCCCAGCCAAGCAATTTACCAACTTTACCTCATTAAACTGAAAGCATTGAAGCTTATAACTTGTTTAAAAAGTCTAGTCATAACACTATGCAATTCTCCTCCACAGAAAGTGATTGTGTGGTTAATGTATGTGACCACATTTTGTTTCTGCCTGACGTGGCAGTTCAATCAGTTCATCCTGCTCGTTCAGGCTCTCATTTTATATACTCTGGACTGCACTGACTTCCTATCAACTAAACAGGTATGACTTCAGGATACTCAAATTTTCTACCTAGTTAAGTATTCAATCCCCTTATTGGGACACCAAGCTTAATCCTTATCATCTTTGACTAGTTCTGAACAGTATTTAGGCAGGCAGACATTCTCCTACACTGTCTTGTAGTAAATGTTATACATTCTTCGAAACACGTTTGTAATCCAGTGGAGTCTGTCATTTGAAAAGATGAGATGGCCTGATTGTATCACTGTTTCTGTTCTAGGTGACCACTCTGTACCTTGTTCAAGTGAGTGGCCTTCTGAGTGTCTGGCTTCTTCAATTCTGTAACTCTATGATACTCGGATCACTGGTCCTCAGCTTCATCGTCGCCACACTTTTCATCCGACACTTTCAGGTAGTGTATGTTTGTGTAAGTTAAGATTGTAAATAATTCTTGTTGTTGTAATACTATAATATCGTCTTTGTTTAAAACTGCATTTAACTAACCTAACTATGAATGCATATTTAAAAAAGCACAACTACAAATGTAGTTGTGATAATATCATAATTTCTACACTATTAAATATTTACATAACAATTAACTCTAGTTTGTGCAGTGTGCACCCTGGATGGAGGGAAGAATGCATAGCTGTAATTCTAAAATGTTGTTTTGAATATTGCAGAAAATGTAATTATGTTTTTGTTGTTTGCTATCCAGTCTGGTCTAAAGACAGGAAGCCTACTTGTTCGTCTGGGCAAGCTGCTGCTCAACATGACCATGGTCCTCCTCCTCACCTTTACCATTAACTATTTGGCCAAGGTGCTGCTCTGCTTTTCCCTCAGTCTTAGTATTTGTCTTCCCTGTTTACTCTGTCTCTTTGCTTGAATGCACTCAGGCTTTTAGCAAGCCTATTTTTCTGGTTTTCCTATTTTCTTCACATCCAACCTTTTTAGCTTCTTTTCTCTTGCTTGATTTCTTGTTTATGCGACACCCTGCCATTTATCTTTGCTCACACTCTTCGCCCTTTAAAAAAAAAAAATATATATATATATTTACATGCCTGCTTTGCTACAGCCTTTTTGTCTGTCTTTCATATTATTTGCATATTTACAGATGTTGATCACAAATGTGTATTTAATTATACATTTTTGTCTCTTTTCAGAAAGCTCTCCAACTAAAATCAGACGAACACATTTTTAAGTTCATCAAGTCAAAATTTGCCCTAGGAATGACCAGGTACGATTGACAACTTGTAGACAAATATTAGAACAAAACCTACTCACAGACTTTCATCAGGTACAGACGCATAGACCCTCTACAAAAATAGGCTTACACTTGTGCTTATGCTTGCCCCCTGTGCATTCACATCTTTTGACTCGATCCACCGTGACTGTATTATTCACTTAAGCACCAGTGTTGCAGCACCTGCAGTCTAAGTCTGTGTGAATAATAGATGGGGAGGTTACGCCAGCGGGCCTCCCATCGATCAGATACTGTGAGTGTGTTGAACGACTCAGCCACTGGATAGCTGCTCCGGGGTGGCAGATAACACGGCTCACAACCCAACGCCACACAACTGGCCCTTCAATTATTCAGGAGGCTGTGGGAAATGCAGTTCTTATTCTATGCTCTATCTCTGCCGCTCCCTCTGTTTTGCGGTTTGCTCACCCACTGAGAGTTATTTTTTTTCTTCTCACTTAAGTGGTGTTGTTCTTTCTACTGTGTTTTGTGATATCTCAATTCTCAGTTCAATTACTTCTCGCTTCTGCTGTTCATCAAAAACATTTTAGCTCAATGCAACTTATAAACCATACACATTTCATTATTGTATTTATTACTTACTTACACATTATACATTGGAAATACACATTTAATCTTTGATGTTAGTGTCCACTAAATGCCCATACTCTGTTCTATTCTCCTCCAGGGATTTTGATGCCGGACTTTATCTGTGTGAAGAGGCTTTTGGGCTTCTACCCCTGGACACTCTGGACCGCCTGGCTGGGACCCTGCTGCTGTACCCCTACATCCTCACGCTCCTGCTAGTTAGCGCTGTATTTACAGTGACTGTGATACAAAACCTGAGGTGAGGAGGGCAATATGGTGTTACATCAGTGTAATACTTGGCAGTCTAGTTTGCTCTACAGTTAGGAAGGTCTAGTTCTGGTTTAGTTAAAGATTTAGTTTACAGCACTTTGATGAACTTATACTAACCCCTAATTTTTAAACACAATTTATTTGGTTTGCCATCTGACTTGGCATGGCAAAGACCCAGAGACACTCAGTTAAATCAAAACACATGGTTAATTTGCACAAATCAATGAGTCAACAGCATGTCACACAGAACGTGAAATTTCTGCCAAGGCATTAAAGAGGTAAAATGACTATTGTCTACCTCACTTTGGTGATTATTAGTCGTCTGCACAGTCTGCAGAGTCACTATGGCCAATATTTTATCTGCTTTGGGGGCTAGCAGCAGCCCAGCGCCCTCCCTACAGTGGACAATGCTGGGGCAAATACGGCAATATGGTTAACATTATTCTAAAAACTCCATAAATGTTGTATAGTATTTAGCGATGTACAATTATGAACTCTTCTTCTAGTCCTTGGTTTCATAGGCAGTTTAATGAAGCTCCAAAGGTCCAAACTTTGCTTTCAAATACTTGATAAGCTAAATTGAGTAGTTTTTTTTCACCAAATCAAATTAGTTCTTAAGTGTTTGGGAAATGTCATATTTTGATAATTATACTGGGAAGCTTGGATTGGCTCTTTTTCAGACATCATTTAGTTTTTAATGCTCATGCTGTGTCGTGATGAAGGCTTGAGTGCATTTTCATTTGGGCAAGTTGGTCAAAGTAGGTGGCTTAATGTGAGTTAATGAAAAGTTCCTGGCATGACAGAGAATGAAGCCCGTTTAATATAAGAGAGGGACATTAGGATAGTCATCAGAGAGCAGAAACGCACACAGTGGTCGGTTCTTTTCCCAGGCCACTGCCTCACACCACTGTGCAGTCTAGTAATATTGCTTCATGCTCTGAAAAACAGAATATTCTAGCTGCTGCTTCTCAAAGCGTCATTTGCCTATGGTGCAAGGTGAGGGGCCACATTGAACTAATCACATTTGCATATCAACTCGCCCTCTGCCGTTGGAGGCCTAGAATACTAACCTCATAGAACAAAAGGCTATTTGCCAATTCAGGAATTAATGTAATCTACTTTACCCCACATCACGTAAAAAGAAGAACCAGATTGGATTTGTATTCAAATGGAAGATGCAGTTTGTCTGACTCTGTGCGGGAGACCAGACCACGGCAGTGACATCATTGCCCTCGGCCTTCTTGTTGTCTGTGTGCTGACTCCTGCAGACACAAACAGTTGTGGGTGTGCATCACTGCATGTCTGCTTGCCCGCAAACAGCTACTTGCATCTGAATAATATCTCTACAATATTAATTCCACCCACCTAGCGCATTTTCTCACAAGCATCTGGCAGTAATGTTTTATGTACCAATGGTGTATTGTGTCTTTTTTGGTGTTCAGTTTGCCAAAAGGTCCTTCTGCTGAAGAGAAGAAAGGTGCCTCCATGGGGCGAGCACTAGTCCTCCGCCCAGATGTGGCTTACAATCTTTTGCATACACTGTTCTTTGGCCTTCTGGCCTTCAGCACAATGAGGTAAGCTCATACACACTTGTGTAATTGCATGTTCATGTGCTCCTGGATACCTGAATATACATGGATTTAAAATCACAGTGTCTCTCAAGATGTAATTGTCCCCTAAAGGCTTGATTTCTGTGGGCTTGTGAGTAGCTGCTGAAATATAAGTGCCTCTTACATCACCAATTGGTCCACTTTAGTCTTGATCAGCCCCTTACACTGAACAGTATTATATGTTGTTTGGTTGAATGGCAACTCCACACTGCTGTCTTAAGAAGCAGACATGCACAGTTGAACACCAGGTAATTACCATTCTGCACTGGAAATGATCAGCACTTTGACTTTTGAAAACTCAGACTTATGTAGCTAAAACGTTTTTTTTCTGTGTTGTGAGAATTCTTATTTGTTTAGAAAGAGTGACTTGCAGTTTAGAATAAATGAATAAAAAAGCCTTTTATATGCCACATCTATTTTTGTTTTAGTTCAGACTTTCTAACTTACTTTCTAAAAGTCTGTAAGCGCTGCACCTTCACAAATACCGTGACATGTTAGAGTCAGTGGGAATTGGAAGCTTGAAATGCAAAGTAGGTAGGTGTCCACTAAACCTGAGGCGATTTTGTTTTGGCACAGCCACTGCTTATACAGTATGAGCCAGAAATGATGGTATATGGAAATGTCCAAGAAGTTCAACCAATCATTTTTACTAAACACGGAGGAGTGTTCCAGCTTACATAGGATGTGGAGGGTAGATCTCTGTATTTCACAGTGAGAACTGCCTTTGCTTTATAATTAGGCTTGTTGCTATGAATGGGAATTTAATTGCATTTGTATTATTCTTATCATAAAGTAATAAATACTTACCTGACCTGATTATGTATTTTAAAACTCCTAATTGCAGTAACCTCAAAAGTGGTGATGTTGGGCGCTTCTGTGGCTCACCTGGTAGAGCACCTACCACATACTTGAGTGACAGGGGTTCGATTCCTGCTTAGGTCTCATTCCCCACTATCGTACCCTGTTTCCTGTCTATATACACTGTTATATGAAGCCTAAAAAATGCATTCTACACACCAGATACAAAACATCAGAATATTAAAGATGTCCCCAACAAATTTGAGTAAAGCACTGAAGGAGTTTGTCTGGACACCTAGGGTCTGCTATTAAAACTCCTTTTTCCACAAAAAGCTAAACTCCTGAGCCCTTTGGTGAAAACAAGGCTAAACGGAAATCTATTTCTTGGTCTCCAATTCACAGTCCATTCAATTTCCGGAAAGGTTTGTGCCCTATGAAAAGCCTTTTCTATAGGAACTTGTGTAACATGGTGGCCTTTGATAGATTTACTCCCGTTAGTCACACCAGAACTATGACCACAAAACAATGTTGGGTGACTGGTTTCCACCTCTACAACATTTTCCTCAATTTTACACTCTGTTGCACTTTTTTGTACTTTTTTGAAGTCTCTGTCTGCTTTCTCCTTCAACCTCTTAAGTACCAAAGTGTGCCCTCTGTTGCTATTGTGAAGAAATTTCTGTTTTTCATAAAAGCAGTAAGTCTTGTCATCTAATTTGAAGCACAGTTGCCAGCTTAGACCTTTGCATAGTCAGTAAACATTCAAGAGTATTGTGCTTATTTGACGGAATTTGTGAAAGTATAATTGCTGTATAATTTACTGTCTCTTTGTTGAATTTTTTGAAAAAATGACAGCCCGTTAGAATATACTTAAATTTTTCTTGCATTAAAAGAAATGTACAATTATTTTGTCAAAAGAAAGAAAGCAACTGTTGTGTGGAGTAGCATGCTGGGTTTGAGATTGCTCACACAAGTACTAAATATACAGCCCTATAAATGTATTGCAATCATCTGTATTTTTCCCCCTCTGTTCAGGATGAAGTATATATGGACAGGCCATATGTGTGTAATGGCCTCCTTTGGCATGTGTGGGACGGAGATTTGGATTCTGATTTTCAACACTCTTCGATGCAACAGTAAATTTCTGGTATGAGCTCTGAGTTCCAGAGTGTAAAACATAACTCAAAAATGTTGGAGAAAATTCTACAATGTATGACAACTATTCAGAGCAAGCACAAATTGCCATATTTTAGTTCAGCAAAAATATTCTGATTACTAGGCCTACAGAGAACCAGCCTTCAGTCCAGCTGCAGCCTTCACCGGGCACGATATTGCAAGTTGCCGTAGATGTTTATAATGTGCCAGTTAGGAAAGTGAGTGAAGCATAAAGCTGCCTGGTTTCATTACTGAGATGGGATTCTTTGCAACGTTGATAAGATTGCTGCTGCTGCTGTGACCACTAGGGGTCAGTGTGGCCCCAACATGCCAGCTGCACAGATCAGATAAACACTGACACTGGTGAGCTGTGCTGCTCTGTCTGCCAGTTATTCTCAGTGTTATCTCATTCACTCCTCATCTTAATTTATTTTATTTTTTTTTTTTGCTGTTTCTCTGTCTGACTCTCAGTTTAGCTGCAGTTTTTTCGATTATATCATGCCATTTCATTATAGCTGTTTTCTTTCTCTCATTTTGCAGTTAAGGCTTGTCAGATACGCAGTTCCACTAGTGATGATGGGTTGCCTGTATTACAAGGTATGTAATGTTCTTGTAGTTGATGCTCATCACTGTATTGCCTTTTTCATTACTGAGATAGTACACTAGTACACATTTGAGAGAAGGTGGACAAATGAGTTCAAGAGATATAAATAAATGTAGAAGGAATTGGAAACTGAAAGATGATTTAATTTTATTTGAATGGGTTTATTATACCATTATACTGAGCACTGTCTTGTAACTGATATTTTTGCTTTATTGAAGACTGAGGCTGAGTTTTCCTTTCCACCTCTGTGTTTCTCACTAGTTCTGGCCAAAGCTGACGGAAGAGTTATCCGAACTGAGGGAATTTTTCGACCCTGACACTGTGGAGCTTATGACCTGGATTAGGTACACACTAGCACAACACAGAAGCGCTGCATCTCTAACAAAACCACAGCACACATCAAACCAAACATAATCTGATTGGCTTGTTTCGGCGGATCAACTTTTCCTTTGCCTGATGCCCTTGATTAGTTGTGTGTGTGTGTGTGTGTGTGTGTGTGTGTGTGTGTGTGTGTGTGTGTGTGTGTGTGTGTGTGCGTGTCCACGTGTGTATCAGTGTTTGTTTGCGGGGGAGACAGGCTGATGAGTGATGAGAGCCGATGGGACTCAATGAATAAGACATGGGGGTGCTGGAAAGGACCCAGCTGTTGGCAGAGCACAAGCCCACCTCAGGGTCTCTGTGGCCAGGCTTTTCGATCAAGAGCATCAGCCTGATGGGATGTGAGATGGAGCTGTAATTTGGAATGGCTCCGTACTGCGGCTGCTGTGTGTGTTATTGTGTTTGCACATCTGTGTATGTCTGCCAGTCTTTGCTCAACGCACTACATGTAGTACGCTGGGTTTTCTTTGAGCTGTCTCTGCTGCATCTGGTGTTTTTATGCAAGCGCACTGACTAGCCAAATATATCACGCTGTCCTCTTTTCAGCCTACAGTTTATACAAAAAGTAACAGACAATAGAAAGCATAAGGTCAACAGGTTTGAGTTAGTTGGCATCTTGGTATAGCCATTTTTGTTTACCCTAAAACAAAAAAAACACTACTTCAGTTAGCTCCTGGTTTTCTTAGCATTCACTGTGGTATTTTCAACACTGTGTGGTCAAGGGAATGGTCAAGGGATATGAAACAAAATGGAAAGTAGTCTTTTTAATATCTCTGGAATGCTTATTTAATTCTTCACTCCTTTTTGCCTTTTCGCTGTTTTTGTAGCAAAGTCCCATAGATCATATGTAGATCATATGCTTATGTATTTCTTTATATTTGGTTTCATTAGAAAGCTTTGTTTGCATTAGCATGTTTTCTGTCAGGCGGTTATAAAAATCCTTTTAAAATTGGCCTAAAACTTTCCTTTGTAACATAATGCAAGTTATGACAGTTTAAAGTGTAAAAGTGCTCTTCCTGCTCAGCTGGTCAGCCATTGTACAAAGCAAGTTATAATTTGCTGCTTGTTGTTTCCATTCTATCATCATCAGTGTAATGACACTGAGTGGACCAGATGTGATTATTTTTTTTATTTTTATTTTTTAAGAAATGGACAATTTTGGTGTAATCCTTTTATACAGATAGATAAGTGGTGTCAGGGAAGAGCAGGAAGGATGGATAGTGTGGCGGCGGAGGCGAGGATGGGATTGTGAATGTATTTGTGTGTGTGACATGGGTTCCTTCCCTCCACAGCTAATCCCATTAGGCTGCGAGGATTAGGGGCTGCCTAGAGTTACCTTCGTTGGACTGAGAGCAGGCACGAGCTTTAAGCTACTCGCTGCTGTGCTAATTACATTCCAGATGAAAGTGTTAAGATGGAGAAGGAGGCTCATGTTACGCTATATTCTATGACTGATGCGGTTGCTGTTTAGTTCTTGTCACGTGGGATAATGGGGGCCAGAACAAAGATGGATACACATTTCCCGAAGACTACATTTATTTTAGCTGATTTATTTAAAATGTGATCATTTTGGTAATGCTAGCTGCTATGTTAATCATCTCTGATAAAATGCTCTGAAAAGGAATAGATGTAGCTGACAAATCAGAATACTCCTGCAGAGAAATGTTTATTTTTCCAAAAGTAGGATCTTAATTAGATATTTGTTTAGTAAAGCATCACTAAGCTACATTATAGCCTTTATTATGCATGTCACATACATTTCCTTTTGAGAAAACATATTGGTTAGAAATTAGATCACTATATTTCCCCTTAGGAAATCTTTGCTTTGGACTGCAGGGGATAGAAAGGCTGACGCGTCTGTTAGTGGGATAATGACCTGTAGAGGCTGCTGGTCTATACTTTGCAGAATCATAACTCTCAAGTTTCCACTTGATAACAGAGCTGCTAGGCTGATACTTTTTCTAAATGGACAGTCAATAAATCAATAACAATGTCACTGCCTCCAACTCCGAGGTAGAGTTGCGAATGCAGTTTTGAAAAGTCACAAACAGGAACTAGGAGCTCTTTCCTCTATATGCTGCAATTAGTTTGTTTTTATTTGCACTATTGGCATGGCAACCATCATAAAAAAATTCCTAATCTTTTAAAAGTCTGTCTTTCTTTTTTTGTTCTCAGATTTATTTTCCACTTTAATGCTTCCTATTCTGGGTCAAGACATAGTCCGACTGCAGTTAAGGATTAGGAGGGCCGCAGTGGAAATTATTAATGATAGCTTTGACAGCAGTTTTGTTGCACATTCAGGAAACTCATTGAGCTACTCAGCATGGAGACCCATAAGTGCAGGCTCAAATACATAAAAATCAGCAGATTTGAATATGGTTATCCTCACAAAAGATGGAGGTTGTTTGGCTGCAGTTGATTTAATGAACAGAACTATATATATTTTTGCTCTTAAAATTATGTTTTTGTGTGTTCATAGAGTTAGTGGCATTGCTTATTTGTGCCAGTTAGTTAATTACATTACAGTAAAACTAAATGGAAAATATCAATTTCTTATTTGATTTGCATGATGGTGATATATTTGGCCAATCAGATGGAATCCAAAACATATAAAGAAAGTACTGCATATATGCCATGTTTTTTATATTGGTAATTGTGTAGGACAAAATCAATGTGCCTAAAACCAAAAAGACCTTAAAGCACCATCTATATTCTTTACATTTCCTTCTGATCTCAAACTTCAGACTCAGGTTATTACTCAGACTTATTTAGTTTGTTTAATTCTAAGAATCAATTCACCATTTACCAATTTGCCAGTCCTTTTAGTAAATGATTTGGTCTTTTCTGGGAAACCAGTGTATACTCTGTTTTACATC
Organism: Perccottus glenii; assembly: GCA_024416835.2. Lineage (NCBI taxonomy): Eukaryota > Metazoa > Chordata > Actinopteri > Gobiiformes > Odontobutidae > Perccottus > Perccottus glenii. The sequence goes on from CM044548.2 coordinate 6,866,102, forward strand.
TGTCAGTGCCTTAATTGCTTTCCTGTCTTCCTCCTTTTTCTGGTCTTTCAAATTGTCTAAATTATCAACATTTGGCCCGGACTTTAAATAGAGGAAGTTCTTAGCTGAGCAGAAAGATGATGTCCTTGACTGAACAAAAGAGACTAAAAGCACAGATATAAAGTCTATCGACTGGCACATTCATGGAAACACTCCAAGTCACTTTTTTTCCTCTTAATTACCATCATCAGTTTTGGTCAGTGCTACTTAGATTTCGTCTTGTCTTGTGTAGGGCATTAATTACCACCTAAAAGCATCTACTGTACATACCCATCACTGAACAAAACCAGACCACCTCAACCTAGTATATATCAAAATACAGCTCTCAGTGATTCTGCTTCAAAGGACAGAAACTGTACCTACTTTTAGGCACCTTCCTAGCTATATGTTGGTGGCTTCCATTAAAGTTTTACAACACAATGATTATGGAAATTCTGATTATATCAATATTTGTTGTCTTATATACATGTTAGGATTTTTTTACAGTGTGAATAAAAGGCTATAAGTGGGGAAAATTAGCATGAAGTAGGAGGAACTGTATATCCGTGTTTGTATTTAGACTGTCTTTCCTTTTTAATGTTGCTCTGCATGTGCTAATGAAAACATGAACATAAACACTGTGACCCAAACAGCAATCAAATCAAACCAAAATGCTATCCATGCTAAGAAGCCCTTTCCCCTCATCTATCTAGTATTAATGTCATCATTTCATTTTTATAGTGTCAGAGGGGTGCCTTACCAACGCCTCCTGGCATTTACATATGAGAGTATAAACACTAAATGAAATGTAAATCAGTTTGGATGGAAGGTACTCCCTGGGATGCAGCGAGCGATTAAATTCACACACCCACTGCCAGAGAAAAGAGGGAGAGGAATAACCCAGTTCTTCTGGAGGTCAGAAGGCCAAGACATCAGCCCACACATCACCTCAGAGCACATATGAATACATACATACACATACAGTATGAGTTCAGCAATAGACATGGGCACAGCTACTTGAGTATATGACTGTTTGCACATTAATGAGCTGATGTCACACATTTGTGTGCCACACACATAAAGAGAGAGTACAGTATACACATAGCTGTCTGTCTGGTGTTTCTGGACTTCTACAGGATTATGTACAGTGTATCATTTGTGTAGCAGAAGCCTATGATGCGTACTGAGGCATGTTATTCCTCCCCATTCATTTGTTTCAATGACCAGTGTGACCTCTGCGCTGAAGCGTATAACCACACTTGCACAAACACAATACTGCACTCTTACTTTACTGTAGAGAAGAAGAAAATATATTTATATAGCGCATTTTGTACCAAAGTAACTCAATCTGCTTTACAAAAATGGCACAAAAGTTATAGGAAAGAACAAATTTAGAAGAAAAAATAAATATTTTTTTACGCTATTTATTTTAGTGTTCTGTAAAACATGAACAGATGTATTGCAGTTGTTAAAAAGTTAAGGTGTGCTTTGAGTCTACTTTTGAAAGAGGTTATTGTTGGTGCATTTTTATACTGGAACTCTGGAAGTGAGTTCCATATTTTTGGAGCATAACGAGCAAATGCAGCTTCACCTGCTTTGGACTGAACATGAAGTACAACAAGGACACCAGCTTCTGAGGAATGGAGAGCTCTTGTTGGCTCGTATGGAGTCAGTAGAGTGTTAATGTAGAGAGGAGTGTGGCCATTAAGAGCTTTGTTAGACTTTAGAACAGGTGTTATATGAGAGAATTTCTTTGTCCTGGTTAGACTACGAGCTGCTGAGTTCTGTATGAGCTGCAGACGTTTAATTAATTTTCGAGGGAATCCGGAGAACAGAGAAATGCAGCAGTCAGGTTTACTTGTAAAAGTTGTAAACTCATTTTTCAGCATTGGACAGAGATATAAAGGCCCTGATTTTAAAAATGTTTTTAAGATGAAAAAAAAAAAACGCGGAGCTGGTGTAACTGGTAATATGACAATGAAAACTGAGATCTGAATCAAAGATAATGTTTGTAATGATGTTTTACGTTGTCAGGAGAGAGGGAAATATAGAGTTGAGTATCATCAGCGTAGTTGTTTATTTTTATGATATTTTGTATTTTTGAAAAATTTGGCCAAGAAGAAGCAAATATGGATTGAATAAGAAGCATAAATGGATTGAATAAGAGCGGCCCCGGATTGAGCCCTGTGGAACCCCACAGTTCACAGGCATCCTCTCAGAGGTAAATTCACCATCCAATACAAAGAGGTTTCTGAAGTATTTTGAGCCAGAGCTGATGTGTTGAAGATCCACAAGGACAAGAACTGAGAGGTTGCCAGAGTCCGTGTTATTGCAGAGGTCATTTACAACTTTAAGTAGTGCTGTTTCAGTGCTGTGGAGCTAATTTAATAAGCCGATCAACAGTAGAAAACAGCACTTGTGCATTATTTAAATTGCCATTTATGATTGATTATGCATTGACTGGTTATGCAAAAGCAGGACTCCAGGCCTTTTAATCTTTTTTCTGCAGACAACAAGACTGGTATGTTTTAAGGTCAGTGCTGAAGTACCTGGACCTATAGAAGCAGTTTTATATGAATGAATTGAAAGGATCTATTCAGACTGTTAAATAAACTTGCCTCCCATCAATGAACAATAAAGGAGGCTCTATTGCTTTCACACACTGCTGGATAAAATCAATCTTTACAGATTTTTCTTATACATGGATGGTTTAATATATAGTAATATTTGGTATGCCTTTAGATATGTACGGCCTGAAACCTATTTGGGCTTTGGCTCCGTGTGTCTACTGTAGTATGGCTTTCAGTAGCACGGCTTTCAGTAGCACTAACAGTCAAATATCTTGTGGTAAATGCTCTGATTAAAAGTCCCGTTCAGGTAAATAGCAAGAATGTGGGTGTGCTGCTATGAACAGAAATACTGTACACTTAATAAAGGTCAGGATTTGTTAAATTACCCCACTCTATACAACAAAGTGTGATAATTTTTTGACACAGTTAAATCAGATTACATTTTCTGTACAGAGAATGGTTTTGTATTTGGGCTTTGTAGATAGTCACACTGTCCTTGAAGCCTCACACTTTACAAGAAACTTGAAATCATCTATATATTAATATAATAATATAATTCAATTATTGTGGCAAATACAGCACACACAACATAAACTGAATAAAAATGCCACAAAAAAACTCACACTTCTTGATGACTTGTGACTACTCGGTACTCAATCATCTTTTCTCTGAATGCTTTTGATGTCCATTTTCATACCCATTAATAGTTTACATAATAACTGTGGTCAATGTGTACGTCATCATTTATTACTTCTTTCTTTTTCATCTATTCTCTGGGTACAGCACAAAGACTCAGAAACGGGCAGTATTCGCAGGAAGTATGCAGTTGCTGGCTGGCATCAAGTTGTGCACAGGCAGAGTTCTCACCAACCACCCCCATTATGAAGATAAAGACCTGCGGGAGAGGACCAAACAGGTACTATTGGCTCCTACAAATATTAGCACTTTTTTTAATTATTAGTAAAATAATTGATTACCTTTCTTTTTTATTTAAAGCTGAAAGCTAATAACTCTAATATAGCTTAAGCTAACATATGTGACTGTTAAGGGTTAAATACAGTACTATCAGTAATGAAAACCTTTTCTAACTAGTCAGGTTGGCAACAACACATTGTAATAAAACAATTACTTTCCTTTTCTAAGCAGGTGTTCACATGCATATTTAAATTGAGGAAAAAAACAAAAAAAAAAATCAGTTTATTTTAGCTTTATGACACATGTTGCAATGATAAATTTGCAGGCATTTAAAAATTTCTAAATGTCAAATTGATCATAATTTTTCCAGAATTGCTCTGGCGTTTTCCCTTACACAGAAAAGTGAAACCCATTCCGGTGCACTGGCTCACCTTCCATTTTCCGCCGGTCTTTGTTAATGTGTTGGTAATTGTCTGTAGATGGGGGCCAGTGACCTGCAGAGATTGTGTGACTGAATATGGGATCAGATGATGCACTACGTACAATGTGCAACTATTAAGGCAGCCTCAGTACACTGACATATAGGCTAAAAGGCTGTGGTCCAGTAAAAGAGCTAAATAGAAGTGCGTGATGCTCTTGGTTTTGCAGGACGGATCCAAAGGAGCATTAGATTTAATTTAGTCTTATATGCACTATGTATACTGTTATACTGTAGAGGGATTTCTATTTCTTTTTATAAACTGTCTTAGATGCACAATGTTTCTTTAAGAGACCTTGTATGCATTATTTGCTTTTATGCTGTATCCATGTGACTTCCAAAATGTGTTGCCTGACATTTATATATTTATATATATATATTTCTTTTCAAAAAACAAATTGAGAAATGAAAAAATATATATATAGTAAGTATAAAGATATCTTGTAGCATGTTTTTTTTTAAATCTTATTTGACTGGGCTGAACAGAGCAGTCAAACAGGATGTGGCTTGATAATAACAATAACAACTACAAATTGTACCTGGGTTGTACAATAAATAAAAGAATCCTGGTGCAATGAATAGAACACTTCACTGCGTTGTTTGTAAGTGTAGGACAAAGCTTTTCATTTCCCATTTACTCTGATTGCTTTGATTAACTACTTACATTAGCTTTTGTTACAATGTATTGAGCAGGTAGAAGAGTTTGACTAATATATGTTTGTGACGGGACCTTATTCATTACCTCCACCGTCTTCACTAAACTTCTGAATCTTTTGTAGTCTGCTACATAAAACTGAGGGAAGTAAGATAGTGTTACATCTTGTGATTTATTGAGCTCTCTAACTGGTATCGTAGTGGGGCAGTTAATACTTCCTTTAAAGTCTTTTGGTCTGCCTTATTTACTTTCACCTTCTCATAACTTTTTGGGGTGCCCAGTCATTCAGTGGTTTTCTCTCTCCTCTGTTTTAATGCTCTGTTTGCTATTGCTTTTTACAACATCAGCATTTGCTATGTTGGCTGTTGAGTTTTTGTGTTTGTTTTTCAGTTTTCAAATTTGGAATTTGATGTTGTGACTTGCCCTTCAGGGCCCTGTAGGTTACTTGCTTTAATAACTCATCTTCCTGCCCTTTTCTAATAATTAAATTCATGAAAGAAATTCACAACAATCTTTTTTCTCTGGCTCACTGCTACTGCAGCCAGCCTCTCAAAATCTAGCATTCTGTTCACATCTTAAACATTACTTAGAACTGATCCAATCTAAATACTTGAACAACATAACAAACATAATGGAGAACAGAAAATTTGCATTGCACTTGTCATGCGTTTGTGTTGGACTTTACATTCTCTTTGCGAATGGGTATGTGTGGGGTTGGCAGCATGGAAGGAGTAATGTGTGGGTCATCTGGCGGGTAGCTGAGCCTAAGTTCCACCTCCCAGTGGGAAGTCAGCCGTGGTGAGCGCTGGCAAGGCCCGAGCTTAGTGTAGAGCTCATTAAAGCTTCGCGACACTGGTGTAGACCTCCGGGGCCCTCTGTGCGCCTCTGTTTCTGTTTGTCTGTGTGTTGGATTGAAGAGGGAGTGTGAGTTTTAAACGTTTGTGAGAACTTTAATGATGTTTCCAGTTCTTTTTAAAGCTTAATTTGTTTGTTTCGACAAAACAATTCATTAGTGGACCAAACCGCAGTTGTTCTTGGCACCTATGTGGTTGTTTTTTTATTGTTTCCTGAATTTATTTATATACCCACTGGGCAAGCATTCTTAGCAAGAAAGCACGCTAAAGACTGAAAATGTGAATAATATCTGAATTTGTTCTTCTAGTCCGTATTCCCTTTAGGGTTTGAGTTTTAACACCTTAAAAGCAGCACATTGCTCACATTGTGTCTTTCCTTGAAGGAGGCAACTTTCATCACCATTTATTCTGACTGTGCCAATACTGCAGTGGGACACCATTTTTCTAAATAAGTATTTTCTTTCATAGAATGATGTTGGTTTTCTATAATACAGTTTGGAATTAGCTCATGTGTGTGGAGCTCACAAAGTGTTGATTGCTGTGAAGGAACATGTCACACACTGTAACAGCAGCTCATTGATGGGATTTGGTTCAGAATAGAACAATCAAATAGAAGAGGTATAGGCTTCAGAGACTGAGTTTGAAATAGACAAGGATTCATATATTGCTTCATAGGAATTTTTTTACCAAAAATAAAATTAAAAGATCAACAGTTAATATTTATGGAAGTATTTATAGTGCAGTTAACTTATCAAAACATACATAGCACTTATATAAATATGATTTTATATAAATACATTTAATAGAAACTATGAAAGTATTGAATTAAAGAATTCACTAGAATCTCTTAAATAAATAAAGAAACTGTAAGAGCACTAAAACTTGACTCCTGCAACTTTACAAAAACTGTGTGCTGAAATAGTTCAATTTTTTCTTCTAATTTTCTTTCTCACATAATAGTTTTCTTCATTCATTTTCATAAACTGGCTGTAATTGAATTGAACAAGATTTCATTAAAACTCTAACGCAGAAATTAAACATGCAGATTAATTGAGTTGTAGCCTAAACAATAACACTGTTGAGCTGATGTGGGACTAAATGCAGTAAAGGTTTTGTTCTGTGTATGTTTGTTGTGCACAGGTCTATCAGGTGTATGCTCAGCGCTCCCCGGAGGAAGTTCACAACATCCTGAAGGCGGTGGGGGCTGACTATGTGGTATTGGAAAACAGCATCTGCTACGAGCGGAGGAACAGGCGCGGCTGCAGACTGAGGGATCTGCTCGACCTGGCCAACGGACATGTGGGTGGCATCTCTTTAACGTGACTCAGCACCCCTCTGTCTGTTTGTGTTGCGTGCATGTGTGTGGCCCGGATGGTGAGAGCTCTCAGCCTCTACAAAGATCAATAGTCTCACTTCTCATGTGAGCCACATTGTCTCTCACTTGACTGCCGTTTTCTTTGATTCCACTGCTTCCCCACCTACCCCCCCTTCCACCCTGTCTTCCTTTGTCGCTCCTTATTTCTGAATTTGGATGTGGTGTGCTGGCGATTTTAGATTACTAGAAGCAAGACAAACGTCGGCCTGGCGCGTAGTGTGGTGTAAGACACATGAAGTGCATGAGGCGCTGTATGTCAGTTTGTTTATGTAACGCCGATAACTGTCACACAGCTTCTGAGATCCAGATTATCCAGATTAAGGAACATTGCTTATCTCAGTGGCCACTTTCTTTATAATTATTACTTTCTTTCATCTTATAATTTTCCTTAGCGAACAGACAATGTGAAAGTAAACAGTAAGATACTGGCTGCTGTGGTTGCCAGCTTTTTACCGTAAAACATATGGGGACATTATAAAAGAATATACAGTAATGCAATTGTATGTTTAAGAGTAAATAACTTAGAAATATACTATCTAATCAATCCAGTGTTTGCCAGTTTATATTGTGTGTTTTTCATCTATATATGTTTTTTTAAGGAAATTTGGTGTATTTACTGTTACCATTTGACAGTAGTTCAGACTTTTAGTTTTCAGACTTTCAGTAAGTATGAATGCAAAGAAGGGCGCAGGCTAAAACTTGCAACATTGCATAACTTTCTCATACATGAACCATTTAAAGCCGCTGTCTCAAATAGACATTGGGTGGCCAATCTGTCATGGCTGCCCCTCACAAACATCAGGCCTTTGTCAACAATACTGGAGAGCAGAAACAAAGGATGTGGACTAACACGGTGCAGATACTTTGGGGCATTGATTTCTAAGCTGAGAGATTGCAAAGTTTTAATAACCTTATATTAACTAATGGAATTTGCCAAAGCAAGATGTCGCTCACCTCAACTTACAAAGTGCGCTTTTACAGAAGCTGACCTAACCCCTTACTCTGAGAGAGGTCTATTGACCTTTTCTATGTCAAGGAACCATTCAAATGGCTTTAGAGTGTTTTTAATGTAAGTGCGTAATATTGTTGATACATATTGTAGCATTGCAAGATTTTCTTTTTCCATATTTCCATATTCCATTTCCCTTTTCCAATTGATACCTATATTTACATTTAGAAAGTTCAGAAGCAAAAAGTCTTAGTTGCTTCTCCATTAGTTTTTGAGTATTTATATAACAGGAGTGATAACAAAAGAGAACATAAATTTGAATACTGAACGTATTGTCCGGTTGTTGTAAAAAAAAGACTAGAGTGAAAGCAGCTAAGGTAACTAAGGAGACTTATATTGAAGTCTTGGGTGAAGGTCTAAATTGTCTAAAGTCTAAATTCAAAGCCAAGTCGAGGTGCAAAGTCCCCTCAGACCACTTAAACCAACATGTGCTGAAAAATTAATATGGAATATTTGTTCAAAGAAGCCATAAAACAAATATAAAAACTGCTGAAACTGAACCCATTAATGTCCACAGTGTAACATTAGAATTTTTTTTCACAACACTAGAAGTAGGCGCTAACCTAAGCACAAAGCTCTGAAAGGAAATTGATCAAAAGTGGCCACTACTGTGCATATTTACTGTTTTATGAGGGGCTATTATTGACTTACTTTGGTTTTCACTTATTATGAGTTTTCATATAGCGCAACACCGGTTCATATAGCTCTGCAAAATGAGCTGAAGTTGAAGAAATGTTTTCAATGTATTCTGGGGAAAAGTGGCAGGCTGTAGCTTTTTAATGAGTAACAATATAGACAGTACTTGTACTTGTAATGTATGGCAAATCTAATATTATTTTACTAGTGGGGTTTACAAAAATCAACTAACGATGAAAAACGTAAGATTTCTGAAGAATCAAATTGACTTTGGCCGAGTTCCTCTGGAAGCTGTGAAGTGGCCCTGCAGTGCTCGGGCTGGCAGGAGCTCAAAGTGAAATTAGAGGCAGTGAGAGGCTGTCAGTCACCCGCTGATAGTGTTTATTTACACCAGCTATATTGCCAGACCCTTGTGTTGGGCATGTATTGATTTATGCATGGCATAGATCAGTGTTTCCTAAACTTTATTTCTGGCAAACCTATTTTTAACCATTAAACACAACTTATGCTGGGTACCTTTTTCAGAGTTGTTGAGGTTTTAGCATATAGTTCCAAAAATCCTCTAGTGGTATTATGTTCTTTTTAGCCTTGTTCTTTTAGTACAAATGTATATTCCAAATAATGTAATAGGGGCTCCACAAAATATGGACATGTACAATATGTGTATCACTGGAATAATTGCATTATTGGTATTTATTTAAACATAGAAATTCACACTAAAATGACAATCTGTGCATTAATGTGACTGTTTGAAAGTAACGAATCCTCTCTTTCCTTATTTAATTCAATTCAAATACAATTGGAAATTCAAATATTGCTAACATACAGGATATGTTCATACCTAATATTGCTTATTTATTATGTTGGTCGTAATGTTTGGTGTTAACTTTTTCATTTCTCCACCTTTAGATCATGGACGGTCCAGGAGAAAATGACCCCGACCTCGTGCGTGCCTACCACCCTCGCTTTTGTGAGGCTATAAAGACGGACATGCCGGCTTACACTGCTCTCTTCACTAGAACATTCCAGAACAAAACCTTCCACGTATACCGGGTTAAGAAGAAACGCAAGAAAATCCCCAAGAGCTCAGAGCCTGGCACGGCCCAGCAGCAGGACTGAGAAGAACCTGCAGCCAGAGGGAGAGAGAAGGGCACAGAATCCCAACTGTTGGTCTATCTCTGCTCCACCACTGCTCACCGTGCCCAGCTGAGATCATGGCCATTATTTTTTGAACACAAGGCTCTGTGAACTGTGGTGAAAGGGCAGCCGGACGCGTCGAGCGTTAGTAGTTAGTGGTGTGTGGAAGAACATATAGGGGGGCTTGGGGCTCCTGTGTCTCTGTCCACCCACCCTGCGCTGCTGCGGATGAACAAGCACAGACAATTATGAGGCCTCCACCCAGCAGCCTTGAGCAACTATTAGTAGACAAAGTCATATCTGCACAGTGCCATGGAATGAAAAAGATTATTGAGACATTTACTGAAGATCCAGAATCTACTTTCCAGAACAGAGTCTTCACTAAACTGATTGGTAGCAACACCTTTGAGTCGCATAAAAAAAAATTAAATGCTAAAAGTTCATCAGAGTAAAAAAAAAATAGAAGCTTTCTAAACTCCACTCAAAAAGACATTTTGTTATAATAATTAATAATTTTTATTATTGTTTTTATTATTATTATTGTAAAGAGACATACAATGAAAATTCAAGATACTATACAAATGTTTATCCTTGGCATGCAACTGCTTATGTGTCTTTTGAGAAAATGTTGCCTTTTTGTGATTACAGTTTTTGAAGATTTCCATCTTTTAGTAACAGTTGCACTTTTGATAAAAAGTGGTATGGTACACTTATTTTTGGACCTTTCTGGCAGGTTTCCACTGGAGCCGTACGGGCCGGTATGGCACAGTTTTACAATGGTTACCCCTCTGCTGTGGCTTCAACAGGGAGGGACAGTTACTAGGTAGAGCTCAACACTGCACTACACGACACTGTTGACAAGCAACAGAGAATCCTTAGTTGGATGGAAATGAGAATCGCACACAATCAAATTATGCTTATGTTTTAAAAAAAGATAAATGAACTGAAAGAGCCTGTCTCATATTAGCAGCATTTACAGAGTTTTTACTCGCTCATACTTGTATGATTTTAAAATGATTGTGTTCACTGTCTACATTGGAGTAAACATTAGCAGAACATGTGACATGAAAGACCCTTAAAAGTTGAATTAAGCTGTGTGCTGTTGTACCTTGCATTTGCAGCACTAGACACAAGGATTTCTCACTTCTTTGTTGTAGTTATTGACAACTCCTATGTTTTTAACGTTCGCTTCAAGTACAAATTATATCTTGTATAGAAACAAACCTTCAGTGACACTTTTATTTAAGTTTTCCTCCACCCACAAGCCATTTCAGAGGTTACCTGTTACAAACTGCCCCACACCGACTGAACCATACTGCTCGTTGGAAACAGGGCTGTCTTAGATGTGCGTGTATTGCTCACAAGGGATAATATAACAGTCTAGATTAAAGTTTGGCTAATTTTCACAGTATTTCACAGACTTGGAATTGAGTCCAAAATGAAGCTGGCACACTCATTCTGTTCTTTTATCAACACCATACATTATTTAACGAGTGCAAGTTGCCAACACTTTAGAGCCTAGACAGAAAAAAGGAATCAAAGAAATATCAAAATATGGTGAAAGCAGTACAGTATTTGTATATTACAGACTTATAATTGAAACTCTTCATTATCACAAATAATTAATTTCCAAATATAAATTTACTTAGATTTAGTACGAATCTAAGTTAATTTATGATATTTTCATGAATTGAAATCCATTATTGCATTCAGTTATGACCTTTTGATGAAGCGCGTTGGGATAAAAATCACATTGAAGCGCTATAGCTGGAAGAGGAGTTTGAAACTGACCTCTGACGGAATCGACTATCAGGTTGCCTGTGACGCTTGAGCTGCAAACTGCCTGCAGACAGTTGTACAGTAATGCACACAAACAAACAGCAGCACCATCCTACTACAGAAACAACCTCAGTTAGTTTCCCAGTTATATCAAAACGTTTTCTCAAAGAAGTTTTCTATTGATGGGACTTCTGTACAATAAGAAACAGCAGAAGTGTACAAACTTGTCAGGAGCGCCAGCCAAAGCAAGCAAAACAATTGCTATAAACTTTTGCTATAGCTTGCTCCTAAAACCTCATAATTTCAAATCCGTCACTTCTTTCAATTGCAATTTGTCAACCTTTTTAAAATGAAGGCAGGTAAAAGAACTTTTGAACTTTTGTAATGCAATGATCAACTATTAAAGAAAAAAAAAAAACACACTAATCCCTGAAACTTGGAGACAGAAGTGTTAAATATTGAATCTTTTGTCTTCTGTCCTCAGAAGTATATTTGGAGTGAACGTGTCAGGCCTCATTGATATTCTGAACTCTGTGCTCCTCCGACTCCATTGTGATAAATGTTAGCAATTATCACTGGAAGAAAATCTCTTTCAATTTAGGAACTTTTAATTCAGGCCTGAACTGGTTCCACTGCCATGTCTTTTTTGCTGTAAAACCTTGGTCGGAAGCTGATACCAAGTGATATTTGCGACGGCGCTGTTGTTGTGATTGCTGTCATGTTTTTCTTTCTGCTCGGTGATTCTCATCAGCGGCAGTCTCAACCTTTTCGCTCGCCTTTTCTCTCTGTGTCACGCATGGTGCCACAAACACACATGAATAATTGAAATGGAGGGGGTGAGAGAAATTGCAGCGGGCTGACAACAACGCTTCTTCTAGTTCCCCCTCTTCCTCGCAATCCAAAATAGTTTGAGGGAGGGAGACAAAGAGCCACGGAGAGGGCCAACACTTGCATATCAAACCGCGGCTTTGTGGGGAGGAAAGAAAAGTGAAGGCTCATGTTTAAACAGCAGCTGTGGAGAGATGAGAGAGCATCAACACACGGACTATCGGAAGCCTTTCCTCATTTGCGTCTCCTTTCAAACCCAAGCAAGAAGGAGGAGGTGATTGAAAAGCATAGCTGTGTGTGTAATTACAGTTTGGCCAGTTCCTGCCACTTTCCTCTCCTGTCGTCAGTCTGCCTATATTTGTACACATGTTAATAAGGACCTGTGTCTTTGATAATCCTGCACTCTCACAGATGCAGGCGCCACCTCTGCACATGCTCGCTGCAGGCCCCCTGTGAAAGAGTTGTTGTTCGTTAAACATGCCACCTCATTGTGATGCGTAGCAGCGGGATCGCGGCGCAACAACACCCTCCATGTTGTCGTATTGGCGGTTTAAATTAGGAGATGTCTGATTGCTTTATTTGAGAGTGAAGTGATTCCATTATGTCTGCCTAATAAGAGTGTACAAATGTAATGGGTTTTTTTGGCATTTTTAATTTCCATACATATTGGGATTAGTAGTTCATCAGGAGGTGAGGCGTCTGTGTATATAATTTTTCTTAATGGAAAGAAGATGAGCAAAGACATTGTGAGCTCATGTTGCTTATGCATTTTGGGCTGATTTGTCTAACAATCAAAAGTTTGCCAACATAAATGTGCCAAATTCTAATGAAGGCTTTTTTCAATTTTATATTAAAGCTAGATGGGTGGGATGGGTTCTATAAGATATTGTTTAAATAAGTATTTCAACTCTTGAGTGAGAAATAAATCTCCTAAATAGCTAACTCCATCCTGGGAACCATGACAACTGTGACTATATTATGTGATGAGAACAAGCAAATGAAAAACATGCTAAGAACCTGATGAACCATTTTCTCTTGTATTCTCTGAACCATAACAATTGGCCTACACCAAACTTTTTTCTCTTATTTAGATTAAAATGTATTGGTAGGTTTATGTTTGAAATTGTTTAGGTATTGTATTTTTTTCTAAACTTATGCATTTCTTTACTGTTATTGTTGTAGTCTGTGAGATTATTTACAGTATTGTTCAAAATAATAGCAATACAATGTGACTAACCAGAATAATCCAGACCCAGCATTCATGATATGCACGCTTGGGCAATTAGTTGAAAGGGGTGTGTTCAAAAAAAATAGCAGTGTCTGCCGTTGACTGTACAAACTCAAAACTATTTTGTACAAACATTTTTATTTCTAGGATTTAGCAATCCTGTGAATCACTAAACTAATATTTAATTGTATGATCACAGTTTTTTAAAACTGCTTCACATCTGTGTGGCACCAACTTGTGGCACCTCTCAGCTGTTATTCACTCCATGATTCTTTAACAACATTCCATATTTCATTTACATTTCTTGGTTTTGCTTCAGAAACAGCTTCTCGATTGCATTAAGGTCTGGGTATTGGGCTGGCCACTCCATAACATTCATTTTGTTGGTTTGGAACCAAGACTTTGCTTGTTTACTCGTGTGTTTGAGGTCATTGTCTTGTTGAAACAAACATTTCAAGGGCATGTCCTCTTCAGCATAAGGCAACATGACCTCTTCAAGTATTTTGACAAATGTAAACTGATCCATGATCCTTGGTATGCGATAAATAGGCCCAACACCATAGTAGGAGAAACATGCCCATATCATGATGCTTGCTTCACTGTCTTCACTGTTTACTGTGGCTTGATTTCAGAGTTTGGGGGTTGTCTCACAAACTGTCTGTGGCCCTTGGACCCAAAAAGAACAATTCTACTCTCATCAGTCACAAAATGATATGTTCTTTGGCAACCTCTTCTGCACATGCCTTTTTTTTTAAACAGAGGGACTTTGCAGGGGATTCTTGAAAATAGATTAGCTTCACAATGACGTCTTCTAACTGTCACAGTACTTACAGGTAATTACAGACCGTCTTTGATCCTCCTGGAGCTGATCATTGGCTGAGTCACACCTGTTTTTTCACAACTGGTGACCGATTGAATGCCACACTGCTATTTTTTTTTAACACACCCCTTTCAACTATTGCCCAATTGCACAGCCTTAAGAACGTGGATATCATGAATGCTGGGTCTTGTTTGTTATCTGAGAATCTACTGCACCTTTTAGTAACTTGTTTGCCACTTAGCAATAAGAAAATACACTAAAAACCTGGATTATTCTGGTTAGTCACATTGTACTGCTATTATTTTGAACAATATTGTACTTTAGTAGAAACACTCTGTAATTCTAAGGAAATAAACGTATTGTTGTATTTTGTACTTGCCTCTGTACTGTACGCTTTAACACTGATATAGATTGGCTAACCTAGCAAACCCAGAGACTATACAGTAGAAAAATTTTAAGTGCAGTACCGCCACACTTGATTGTTAGGGACGTTGTTTATTCAGAACTATATTTATTTGGTGTAGAGGTGGAGCAGTTCATTTAAATTGTTAATTCATGTGATGGATGGAACAGTAGCAGTAAGCGCTCCAACAGGACATTAGAGTTAACATGTTCTCCTTGTCCCCTTGTTGTGTTGGTCTGCATTTTTGTGTTTGCCTATAGATTTATACAGTAATCACATATTTCATATATCTCTTCACTTTTACCAGTGACACTTGTAAAGTAACTCGTATTCAAACTTCTGTAATGAGTGTTCTCTGTACTCTCTGATTGCAATGTTTTTCAAGTAAAAGGTACTGCAAAAATTGTTGAAGTTGGTTGTGAAATGTTCCTGTAGTGTGAAGAACATTCACACCTAACCAACTTGTGACCCTGAATGGTTATATGTGAATAAAAGAATGATGTAAATATAGCCAAGAATACTGCAGCATCTTGCACAAGTCCAGTTTCATTGCCATGGCAACTAATGCTACACAGCTACTTAGCTTATTCTGGTTCAGATACAGCAAAACCAGACTGGACCAATCGGCTGTGAGCTTTTTTATTTGGCAACGATAAAAAGGACATTATTTTCTAAGGGTCCCTGGGGTGAGGGAAAGTGGATAACCACCTTTGTGAGACAAATGAACCTAGTTACCTGGTTTATATTTGTTAGCTTTTATCAACTTAAAACTTAATGGTCACAACCCTGAGTTTGTTTAAATCACTTTGTGCTGCGACCCTATTGAAATGCTTTTTGTCCTTTTCTTTCACATGGGACTTGTGTACAGCTAGGTCTTCTACCAGATCATCTTCATTTATCTACAATATCAAGGTTTATACTTTACCAAAACCAGTCAAACTGGAATTTCAATAAAGTTCTTATATTTTTGTCAAAAGCAGTCACAATTCAACAATGATTGGTGCAAATAAATGTATTTATTGAGGAAAAGGCAAATACAAAACACAGAACTGTCCAAAGCTCATTACCATCATGATGGTATAAAAGATATGTTCATTTTTTTTTTCTTCTTAAAAGCTGCGCACATTGTGACCTATGGTGCTTTTCTTGACAAAAAAAGCAATAGTTTTATTTAATCTATCTCTGTATTTACAAATGAGGTAAAAACATTACATTTGATCACAACATGTCTGCACCCATAACACAACATTTAAGAAGCGTCTCTTATGGTACAAATGAATAAGTGTTGAGTGAGTGACAGGTTCAAGCGTTGTCATAGTCTACTCCTCTGGGCTCAGCTCTCAACTATTCAATAAAAAACAAGCATCTATTGGCAGGAAATGCTCATTGTCTATCAAACGTACCTCTCACATGAACAAATCTCTTCCCTTTGTTCCCTATTTTGGGAAAAAAATATCTGAAAGTAGCCACAATCCTTTGGTTTCCCCTAGCATGACAGCGAGCCATCAGGTCCTATTAGGATTAGTGGCCTGACATGTTTTCACACACTCCTACCCTTTCACCGCTTTCTGTCGACAAAGGCGCCTCTGCCAACTCGAAACGGAATAAAAGAGGCTGATGTGAGAGCCACCGCTGCATTCAGCAGAACGCAGTGACGGAAATTTTGAGAAGCCATGTTGACTCTTTTTGGGAAGGGCAGTTTTTTTGTGCTGTCTACTGAGCCAAACAAAAACAGCACACTCTTTTTAGAATATGCTATCCCTGGGTTTCAAGATGCAGTGGTGGCACGGTTTACCACAGATCCAGGCACTTGTTACGATGCTTCCTCTCTGTGGCCTTTGCTGATTTTCTCTCACATCCCACCATCCCTCGCACAAGTTAAAACTAAATGGATGCATTTAAGAGCTCTTCTATCAGCAGCAGGAGATTTGTCAATTCCATTTGAGTTTTTGTTTTTGAAAGATGAAAGTAAACGGCATTAATTTGTTGTGCCACTGATCTGACAATACACAGCTTGAATAATACAATTTCTTTCCCGTTCTTTTTGGGGATAATGATTGCACAGTTTCAATCTGGACTCGGTAACAGTTTAGGAGACAGTTAATGTGCAGTGCAAGCATCCAGACAGGGGGCCTTATTAAATAAATTGGGAAAAAGGTAATGAAACTAGGAATTTATGAACTTCAAAGATACAGATATTGGTCGATTGTGCATCATTGATTTTGTACTGAATTTATTGTTTATGTGAAGCTGACTCTTCAAGGATAGTTCAGTATTTTGTAAAAGAAGGTCCATGAGATACTTAGAGATAGTTAACGTAAACAGGAGCAATGACACGGCCCTAGTGTGATGTATATTTGCTAATGGGGTCACTGAAAGCGCACACAACAATGTATGCTTTCAGTGACCCCATTAGCTACAAGGCTTCTAAACTTGTACTAAAGTGTGTATTAGATTGAAGGTATTTGCCAGCTTTTTATTCTGTTCCTAAGCAGCGGTCTCAAGGCCCCACAAGCCAGCTCTTGTAGTTCAGGACATTTTCCCCACTCCCTTGTGTCCCGTGTCTTCTGCTTGCTAATTTGTGGAAATCAAGGAAGTGTGTACTACAATGCCCCACATTTGGTGTAACACAAAATATAGCTGTCTGGCCCATTTCTCAGCAACACATGTTGTAGAAATACCCTCTGTAGACCACACAGTTATATGGATGTTGAAATGTATCGTTTGAGTTTGAAATACAATTTGACTGGCAACATTTACAGCAGAGCATGACTAAGTGTGCTGACAACACAGGATTAATTAGCTATCCAAAATACTAAAGGACCCACATTTACAAACACTGAAATATGCTTTAATTGGTCACTTTCAGTTTTATTACAGTCAGGGTGGGACTATAGTATAGACAAGGTCAAATTTGTGGGCCTTTCTGGACTTCCATTAGGTGCCTACTTAGCAAAAATCAACATTATAGTGTTACTCCAAGATTCACAAGAGGATTCCAGACTTTGGTGCTGACCACAGCTTCTAAAATCTATTTGCATATTTCAAACTGTATGTTTAATATTGCACTATGCCATATTTGTGCACATCTGTTTTCAGCTACTTTCAAGCAGCATCATTATAGAGAACAATATTTTATTATTAAATTGCAATGTCACGTCACATAATCTCAATGTCAGTGTCCCTGTCTGACATTGACTTTAAAGAAAAATAGATGAACAGATATATGATATATTCAAAAGTTTGGCTCTGCAGACAAATATGTGACCGCTGTCTGTGTCTGTGTGTATTGTCTTGTTTAGTGTCACTAAATGTTAATTTGCCGATGGCACAACTCTGAATTATGTGTTTCTCTAATCATTAACAATCTCCTTCTCTGTACCCTCTCTCTTTGTTCATATTTACTGAGCAGTCACCTTGGAAAGCAGTTTGACACAGTTTGTATTCCGGGGTGCAGGCGTCTGTTATAACAGCCTCTCTCCAACGTCGTGCTTGGTATGCCTAAGGAAGAGCATACGAGGAACAGAGCAACAGAGCAAGATTTTCCTCCCTCCCTGCTGTCCGCACGTCCACTTGGTTTTCTTCTTTACAAAGCAGTTGGAATTTTTGCGTACCTTCCCTTGGGTGGGAAGGAACGAGCTGAAAAGGAGCGAGAACAGGAAATCAAATGAAGATGAGGGCAAGGTAGTCAGTAGAAAGCTTGATGAGTTACAACCGACAAAGCCTCAAAACACCCAACCAATACAGAATTAGCCTGGTAAAAGGACACATTACAAAAAAGTCTAAAGTAAAAATAAATCTCACCCTGCCACCCACTGATGGTCAAAGCACTTTTTTTCTGGTACAAACATTGACAGAAGCTGTGTACAGCCAGGCAGCCAGAACACTATGTGTCCAGTATATAGTGAAAATCCAGGGCTGTGATGTGGGCTACCCACTATGATCCCACTTAACTTCACAGTTCTCATCTCTGTGTGCTCCATATTTATTTACAAGAATTCAGCAGCAACGGGCAAAAATAGGAATCTCTGGCACACATTTCTCAGATATAAAAAACTTAGCCAGCACATTATCATTTCACATTTTAGGCCACATGACACGTATTCTCTGTGTCAGAAAAGGGAGGGAAATTTAGGGTTTTAGAGGCTGTGACTGGAACTGATTTTTGTGACAGCAAAGCTAAGCTCTATCATGATGAGTAGCCCGAGTACAGAGTGATGTTCCCGAGTCTTTCACCTGACTGGCAGGTTTGATAACGCCTGCCAAATTGTCATCCAAAGTTAAAGAAATCGCAGGGACACTTTGATGTATGTGTAGGCCACAGCTCAAACTGACAGGGCTCATCTTCTGTAAATACAAAACATTTTGTGTCACTTGTCAGTGAGAGGGATTGTGGTGCCAACATACAGACTGTCAGTCAGTGTCTCGCTGTTGTCCCCACCTCTGTCATCCGTTAAGTATCTACTCATTGATTGTTATGGACCCAGAGACAGGGTTCAATCACAGTCAGTAGATCCTGTGTGAGTTCAGAGGTCACTAGCCTCGGCTCGTTCATACAGAGCTCTCAGCTTCTCAAAGCGAGGCCCCCATTCTGCCAGCGTCTCCTCCCTCCTGCCTTCCCCTCCCCCCTCTGCGCAGCTGGTCCCGTCCAGGCCTGTGGAGCTGAAGGAGCTGAGGGACCCAGCAGGTGAGCCCCCTCCCTCTGTGGAGAACACCTGTAGGGAGTCAAAAGGGCCTGTGTCCGGGTGCTGGTCTGCATCGCGGATGATTTCGCACAGGTATCGCGCCAGGTCCTGACTGGAGAAGGACAGAGAGCGGCGGGCGAGCTGTGAGGGACGAGCCTGGCCCTGGGCGGGGGGTCTGGCCGGAGGCACGTCCCTGCGCAGACTGGCCGTGGTGGTGGCGGTGGAGGTCGAGGAAGCAGCTGAAGGGGGCAGTGTGGTGGAGCTTGCAGTGCGGCTCAGAGGGTCCAGAGGCGGGACAGGAGCCGGAGAGGGGGAGGACTGGTGCAGGAGGTGATGGTGGTGGTGGTGGGGTGGCGGGTGGTGCAGGGCCCTTGAGCGACAGTACTGGATGGACTGGGCAGGGCTCGGCTGAAGGGACTTCTGCAGCTCGGCCATGTCATAGGCGTTCTGGACACGGAAACAAGCATAATGGATGATGATATGTTATTTCAGCAAAAAGAGAATGGTAAGAAAAGAAAAAAAAATATATAAATATGGATGGTTATACTTTATATCTCTTACTCACATGGCAATGAGTACAAAGTCACATGACAACTTTTCTGTTTTAAACAAACATCAGCTATAATGCCTGTATCAAGTGACACACAGGTAAGGCCTGTAAAAGTAAACAGGCTTGAGTTGAGTGACAGCACTGGTGCACTGGTCGCATTAACATGGACTGTCCCAATCAAATAAAAAAATAATGAATGAATTAATTAAAGCTGTATAAGCCAAAAGAGTGATAAAATCAAACGGACAGAAAAGCCAACAGAAACGTGTTGGGTCTAGACAAGCCTGTAAAAAATCAAATGTGACGGCAAGAGAGCAGAAAAACAATCGGGTCTACCATTAGGTTTACTGTGAATGTTCCACACATTTAGGTTTCCAATCTATCTCCATTTATGCTCCCTGAGAAGTCATATTAACTATCTGTGAGAGTGTGTGACAAAAAAGATTTTGACTATAGGTGATTTAAGGAGGAGATAAAGGGTGTCTAGTGTTCTCTGCTCTTGTACAAACTGGTGCAGTGGAGGTTAAACATACACTGAAACAGAAATCACTTGTAAAATAATGTGGTTTCACAGGAGGGGTGCGTACAGCTGCTCAGATGAAACCCAGAGGGGTGTTGGTAGGAGAATAAATGATACACAGGGAGGTGTGGGTGGCTCTGTAAAACTGATGTGGTTATGAGAGTAAAGTGTTGTTTCGATTCCTCCCTAGAGAGCTTGAACGAGACTCCTGGGATTCAGCTGCTGTGTGTGATTTGCCACAGTCAGGAATCACCGGGTTTGATTGTGTGTTGACTGCAGGTAGTTTAAAGCACATGACCGTAAAGCACATGACAAGTAACATCGTTTGCCTTGTGTGTGGGTCTTTAAGCAACGCAGCGATGCATTTGCTTTGATTAAAAACGCGATATTATGCAAGCTCTTAAGTAGTGTTGAGTGCTTGTGGGTAACGGTGGAAAGAGGAGATAAGGATTTGGCGTGGGCCTAATTAAAACGCTAGCCCACACACGTAGAGGATTTATTTGCAGTTGAATCAGATCCAAATTTGAAATTATATTTTTGCTTTGATGTAATCCCTCTGTATAACTTTTGCCTTTTGTACACGTCATAAACAATCACCTCTGAAGTCCGTAACGCAAACCAAAAAGACTTTCTCCTGCACATTTTCATTCAGAATAAATGCATGTTATAAAAAATATTAGTTATGAACGTTACCTGGAGTATTGTTTAGTGCCACATGCCAAGCAAACCATTTTTAACCTCCTAAAACAAACTAAATTTGGTGAAATAATTGACGAGCTTGTCTGAAGTTAGTCATGGTTGTAGTTATTACCTTTCTTTCAAAATTGCTGGAGGTGTTGCATCAACCTCTCACCAAGACTTGCTCCTAGACTATTTTAGTAACCAGGGGTCTCAGCCCAGCACGGGGGTCAGTGTGCTATTAGTGTTATATACAAGATTTAACGAGCTACTATAGTTAATCATTTCAAGAAAGACGCTTATTTCTAGTTAGAGGGATGAACTAAAATATTCCTGTCTTGTGCTTTGGACTATAATAGACCCTGCAATAAGAGACAAAAAGATACCCTTCCACGGCAACAAAAACAGCAGTATTACCCACACACTGGCAGCACACACATGCATTTAACCAGTTGCCATTTGCTCAAAACCATCTTGTTTATCCAAAATGTGCTATTTTGGTCATCTAATGCACTTTTGGCACGCTGCTCATTTTCTCTGTAAACACTTAAAGGATCTACAGTCTCTTTAGTAGATACTACAAACTGTTCTCTCCCCTTGTACAAACCTTTTGAGATGCATGTTTTTGCTGCTCTCTGCCAATGTAATAAAGTTTAGTGCAAGGTTTGCTGAACCAAGGGCTGCATTGTTGCCATGGGCATAGAACCTTGACTGGTTGATTACCAAGTAGAATTCCTATATAGTTTTAGTTCAATAATGGATTTACCTGGTCCTCTTCTCCCCCTCCCTCCTCGTCGTAGTTGAGGACGTTCTCACGGATGTCCTCCCAGCCATCGTGGTGGGCTGACACGTGGTAGACCCCCTCTTTTAGCCCCTTGTAGCTCCTCCAGCGAGTGTAGAGGAAGATGCCCAGGAGCAGCGCTGGAATTCAGACAGAAAAATTCATCCGCATTAGCATTACAAATCAAACTGATCAAGATCCTTCAACCAATTAAGACGCTGCCCCAGAGAGAGACGTCGGCTGATGAAGTTGGCCTCAAGCATCCTCCGGCTGAAATGTGAGCTGAAATGTGATAAGTGGTTAAATGATGTTAATGCTTATGCTAATGCACTTACTTTCCATTTTCCGTTTTAAGATTTTATACTACACTGAACGAGCTGTGCATATTAATAGAGAACCTAATCAAGTGTCTGTTCAAACTGTACATGTTTGAGAAAAGTGGTGAAGAGAAAGAACAAACATTTTAGATAAGTCAAATGAATGCTTTATTTACTGTATTATCCAGCCGTTGTTTCCCACTTTTCTTTTCCTAAGCTAAATGAAGTAATGTTTCTGACATGCCATGATCTGCCTCCTACAATCCTCCCCAGTGTGTCACGGATAAGGTCAAAGATCTCTGAAATTCAAAAGCAGATTATTTTATATTTGATTATATTTAATAACACTGCATACTGCTGTTAAACTGTTGTTGTTAGCCTTAGTGTAGTAAACTTAGCCATGGTGCCTGCTTCTGAAAGGATGATGGAAAAAAAATCAAGTATAGGATATAGCAATTCTTCTGGAAAGTTTTATGTGAATTTGTATCGCCTGCTTTACATTCAAGCTCACGTTCCTCAGTTTAAATGGTATTGTCCAGTTGATGGCAGAGGAAGACTGAGTTCTGCAGCCGCTCTGTACTCCCCCTATAGGCACTCAGTGATAGGCCCTGCTGTTCGGCACTGATCTTCTGACTTGTTGTCTTCTGTTTTGACATTATCGGCCTACTTTTAAGGTCTCCGTCAGTAAAGGGCTGTCTACACAACACTAAAACGCAAATGCTAGCTCAGCTGATATCACTGCAGGCCAGTTGGGGGGAAGTGGACTGCGTTGCTAGTACTACACTCATTACATTTACATTTAGTCATTTTAGCTGACACTTTTATCCAAAGCAACTTACAGTAAGGTTCCATTCACCAGTGTTACAGCTGGAACACCACTGGAGGCAAGGTGGGTTAAGTGTCTTGCTCAAGGACACATTGACAGTATGAACTGTGGGGAGAGCGGGAATCGAACCACCTACCTTCCGGTTGAAGGACGACCGCTCTACCACTGAGCGACTGTGCCCCTCTTTACACACATTACATGCGAGTTTTGTATCACCAGCAGCCGGTAGTTGTCTGGGACCTGGCTGGGATGTAAGTTTACAGATTAACACAGAGGGAGATGTTCTCAAACAAAAACAACTCCTCAGACTCATATTTAAATGTTTGTGGATTTGTGGCATGAAAAACATACGGTTATTGTTTCTGTTAAACAGGGCTCTTTTAAATACTGTATATCCAAACACTTTGTGGTTGAACATTTTTATGGGAAATTTGCTTGCCATTTAAAAAATGTGCCCAAAGGCTGTGTATTCATGAATGGATGTCTTCATTCACTTAACCTTAGTTGTATAGAGAATTTGCAATTTAAAATAACTGTTCTTGGGAATATTATACTACTAATAGTGCTATTTATTTTTCAAGCTTTATTGCAAAGTATTGCTCTTTGGCATGTTAATTTTATTAAAAAGCATTGCATTCCTCACAGATTCATAGAATTTGTAAACCTTGCAGGCATTTTGAATCTAAACAAACTAACCGTGTGTGTCTAGAAAAGATCCTATATACAAAGTGTAACAGTGTCCTAGCTGACAGAGGCTGAGTGCCTTTCAGCTTATCCATATCCGGGGGTTGCCACAGCGAAGTACTTTGCATGAGTAGCTTGGTAATGTTTTTACGCCAGATGCCCTTTCTGATGCAACCCTCTCCATTTACCCGGGTGGGGACCGGCAGAGTTAGACTGTGCCTGAAATAGCTCCCCAGGGGATTCTAACCCCCTATCTTCCACACCCAAACCAGGTGCACTAACCTCTCCACCACAGAGCAGCTTTACAGACCACACAAGGTATTGACACTAATTTAAAAATACAGGAAGTGATGCCTCCCAGTTTTACTCAGGGTGTGGAGGTGATTTAACTTTGAAAAAAAAAAAAAAAAAAAAAGCACACACATTTTGCATGCATTTCCTGTTCTTGTATCACTGTGACCTTTTCCGATGTCTAACAAATCTCTGGTGCCTTGTCTCGTCCATATCACCTCCTGCCTTAGTTAACACCATTCACTAGCCTCTCCATAATATTAAACTGCTTTACACCCACAGAGTCTCACTGCTTTGCTGCTTCCATTTGCCATTTTCTCCCGTTTCATTCAGACGCATGTTTTTCTCTTCAAATGAAACAGCCAAATCAAAAGGGCTCCAGAAAGAACAACTCGTACAAGATGGAGCGTCATTTTGATACCGTATTTATTTAGGCACAAACAGATGTCATTAATTGAACTTTTTTTTTTCCTACTAATGGGCTTTCATCAAATCTTTTTATGTGAGGACGGCACACATCAGAGTATAATCCAGTGTTAAAAACAGCTTAAATCAGACACCGGCAATGATTCAAACTGACAGCCCTATAAATATTCAGACTAATCTGAGGTAAGACATCACCATGAGAAATCTGATTCTAAACAATTGAAAACACTGCTCACTGCTGGTGTTCTCCATCACACGCTCTTCTCCTTTTATGCCCGAGTCTCTCTCCTTTACTTCACAAGTAAAAACCTGCCGCTCCAATCTATCATGTGAGCGCAGCGACAGAAGGCACTCAAACTCCCTGTGAATTGATAACACCCCATTAAACAGCCCACCCTCTGACAACTTTGTAAGAGTAAATTCACTCAGCCAGAAACCAGCTGCACACCACGACAAGAAAAATCAATATTCATTTACTGTCAACTTGTCCCCCTCGCCACAACTCCAGACCCTGCGGATTTATATGGAGAAATTGTTTCAAGACAGTCACTGTTTCATTTTTAGAGTGGCATTATGGCTTTTAATGGCCGGAATAGAATGGGAAGGGGATAGAAAAAGAGATAGGGGAATTGAAAGACACAACAGCCTGTACAATTGTGAAGCTGAGCGTTCCAAAGGGTAGTCTTGGTGTTATGAAGGCAGTGAATTGGCAAAAACAAGGTTGAAGGTCTAGTCCCAGCTTCAACTGCAAGGCTCTTAATTTACTGTAAGTTCTCCTGGGATTCAAAGAGGCAGAGAAAAGTGGTGAGAGAGCCAGAGAGCATGTGCCAAAAGGTACATTTCCACGGAGGGATCCAGTAAGACACGGTGTGGTAACCTCTGAAGAGGCTTAGTGTGCACTTACACTGGCAATGGTGCTGTGCCGAAGCGTGCTTTTTCACTGTCTTTTTCTATTATGTGGGTGTTGAGGGGTTAAAGCACAGTATGTTTGACTGGGGTGAGCGCACCCTGTTGTACTCAGGCACATTTCCTGGGGTTTGGCACGATTAGGAGAAGTTGGCCCAGGCACACAAGCCCATAATATCCAACAGATGCAGCCAGTTAATTTCTTCATCAATAGTTTATTCAACCAGGACACTGCACCATCTTTAATTAATATCTGGTTTTCATTGTTTCGAGGCTGTTCGACAAAACCAGCAGTTAATAGTTTGTGTTGTTTTAATTTAGGCAGGCACAACACCAGTATTCATAAGCCTCAGGGGCTGTTGCATGTCGTTCTTTGTATTGTACTGGTGTCCTCTCTGTGGTACAGTTTATTCCAAAACATCTGGACCTGCAGCAGTTTCCCACCGTTTAGGGACTCACTATTTAATTCCACAAATTATGTCTGTGTTTAAGGCAATTTAGGCAACAATACAATGATTTTTAATTTACAAAGCAAGAGCCCTAAGACGGTAACTCCATCTAAAACCAGAAACAGATGTTGATTAAAATTATGTTTTTCCATAAAAATTAAAAACTGAATCACAGACTGAGATCAGTCAATAAATTTTACAGCAGTACAGTGTAGAGTATAATGTAGAAGGTATGCATGACTTATTTCTTCTTCTTCTACAGTATTACTCTTTAATATTATAGAATACGGGCAATTTTTAACACATTTGTATTTAGGAACACGGCTGCAAACTTTATTTAAAAGAGTTTTTGCGTTGCACAGTAACATATGGCCTTGAACATTAAATCATATTGTGTACTTGTATTTCTTGTACCTGTACTGTTTTGCTGTTATTTTTTTAACTGATTTATTATGTTATAGGTTTCATAAAATGTGTGTATCAGTAATAGTTGGGCTGCAAACAAGCACAAGGCTTCATACAGACTTCATTAAGACTTCTTGCTCAGTTTCGAGAATAAACACAGAAAGATCCCATGGAGTTTTGTGAGTAGAGACAGTGAAATGTGATGTGTGCTGATGTGTGCATGAGGGTTTGGCACAGATTGATATCCTCTGTGCAGTAGGGCTTAGGGCTGTATAATGGAGAAAACACAAGGCACAACACTGTGGTGAAGACCCGGCCTGTAGAAGGTGTGTGCTGTCGGTTGCTATACGCAGGTAGAGGAGTTTATATCTTTATGTGTTTACAGTTGCTTTCTGCTTCTCGTGTCTGCAAAGCTGTGTGCGAGTGTGTAAAGCAGTGGCTAGTGCAAGCTCCACGGGGAAGTGAGCTTGGAAGCTTGAGGTCATGGTGTACAAGATGAATCTGCAATGTTCAAAGGACCTCTCTAGAGGGCAAATAGAGAAGTGGTGAAACTCGGTTGCTACTTCTGACTGTGTGTTTATGTGTGTGTTTTATGTGTGTGTGTGTGTGTGTGAGCTGAAAACAGAGATTATCTGTTTATTTGTTTACACTGCCTCCAAGGTCTGCATAGTGTCTTTGACCATCATCATTTCTTTAACTTTCTAACTCTTTCTGCCTGTAACAATTCCGCAAAGCCCTCAATCCACACTTTTGAGGTTACTTTCCAATAAATCCAGATGGCCTTTAAGAACAACTTCTACATTAGGCCAAATCCCAGAGCTGCTCTGAGATCAGCCGCTTATGTCACGAGCAATTTGCTGCACAAAAGATTGCTCAATGCTATAATCTCACAAATGATATGAATATATTGTCTACAAAACCAAAATGTATACATGTATAAAAAGTAGGTCCTATTAAGTGAAACATAAACTCAGGAGTCAGTCACCGTGGGTAAACACATTTTAGCTCTTAGGCTTTCATCAGGGCACACTTTCAAAAGGATATTGGCTGCAAAGTTGAAAGTACACAATCTTCCTATCGAGTGCATTAACTGATCCCTTGTACTGTAAATGTACAGTAGTCTCTAGTAGTCTAAGTACAAGTTAATAGTTTAACTGATAATGATGTGAACAGTAACACATTCCACTCTGTGCGTTACAGAGGTACAGTATATTCACGGGGTACATGCTGGAAAACTGGTTTGCACTCCTGCCTCACAGCAAAACGGTCATAAGTGGTGAGGCAGTGGGTTTTCTGCAGGTGGAGTCTGCATGTCCTCCACCTGCTGCTTTCAAGGTACTTTAGTTTCCTCCCAATGTCCAAAGACATGCATGTACAGTGCCTAATGTTAATGAATGTGACTGTAAATACATGTCTATACGTGTTAACATTACAATTAACTGGGGAGTGTCCAGGAATTGGGACTACAATTCCCCAAAATTTGCAGAATTTCCAGGAAAATGGTTATAAACAAATTTTGCCCCATTCTTTTCTCACAAGTCAAACATAGATTAACTATGGCTTAGAAAAATAATATTATTTCTTGTCCTCTGTCATTGTCATTGTCTGGACACTACACATTAGAAAATAAAGGATATTTTAATTGTGTGGGGATTAATT
Organism: Perccottus glenii; assembly: GCA_024416835.2. Taxonomy (NCBI): domain Eukaryota; kingdom Metazoa; phylum Chordata; class Actinopteri; order Gobiiformes; family Odontobutidae; genus Perccottus; species Perccottus glenii. The sequence goes on from CM044548.2 coordinate 6,893,984, forward strand.
ACTACCAACACAAACCAGATCATAAAGAAACAAATGCTAGAGACATAATTCAAGAAACATGACAGGATAGTAAAACCAGAAATAGTGCAGCAAGCAAACACAATCTGCCAACTTGATGCTTTGTTAGAGAAAGATCTATTCCAACAGTTGACTGACATGGTGTGTTTAGATCTATAGGTGGCTACATAACCCTGTAGATTAATAAGATCAAAGACCAAGACCAACTTTCAGACATGGTTCTGTGTATAGGTATATACCAATTCACTAAGATTTGAAAAGCAATGTTTCCTGTCAATAGGGAACTGAAAGGGCGTAAACAGAGAGTCCTGTGATGAAGAATCACTGCAAGGTCAATAGCAGTGGCCTCTCAAAACCCGTCCGTGCTGCTTTTATCTAAGAGCGAATGCACAGCAAAACAGTTCACATGCCTCTCTGATCCATCGTACCTTGAGCAGTTCAAATGGCACTGAATGAGCGTGTGTGTGCAGGTAATGGGATTTCCAGTCAGACAATCAATATCCGAGCTGCGCTGCAATGAGATGAGTGTCTATAGGTACATCAACACAAGTCGATAATAAAGTATAGATTTTACCCTCATCAAACTATAATTCTGTTTACTGCAGCCATCTGTCTCTACTCACTGTCTCTCCTGCTAGTTCCCCATCCCAATGCCTTTCAAATTAGCGGCACAAAGAAAGAAATAACTTAAATGTTGTCCAAACAGGCTTTTTGGTCTTTTAGGTTTTATAGCAACTAATACTACAGTTTTAGATCAGTATTACTTTCCTAGTAATAAAAGTCTTCCCACAGCGATCATTTTCGTAGCAAAATGTTAATTACAGTGTTCCATGAGTTTATTCTAAATACTGAAAGAGTCAAGCAGTCTCTTGAAATTGGCTCACACGGGGATGGTAAAACTCTGAACGGAAACCTGTTAAAACATTTAAACAAAAGTACATCAGGCTGTTTTCTGCTTTTTACTGAACTGTACGCTACCCTAAGGTGACTACATGTCTACTTTTACTGTCTGCATCCTTAGTCGTCTAATTGCATCCTTCCTGAGTGCGCCGCTTCTCGTGTTCTTATACAAAGGATGAATTGTGTCAGACTTCAATCGAGTTTTGCAGGATGTACTTGTTACACGGGGACACTGCACACAGAAGGGTTGAACGCAGACACCAGTTTCCTGGAGCACATTTAAAGGGTTATATATGTGAAGATTTCCATGTGTATCTCCTCATCGGCATGTGTCTTGGATCACTGAACTCTGTTTTATTGTCCAGTCCAAGGTTTAAATTCACCTAAAGCGTGTGGTTTTCACATCATCCACAGAAGGCTTCAGAGATGCATTAGTCATTATTATATAAACTAGAAATGAAACCAAACCAATAGGTGGATGGTTACTGCAAAGTTGGAATGTTAGTGTAAGGTCAGGTTGTACTCAAAGAGGGTTGAAACCAAACCAAATTTGCTGATTTACTTTTGTTTTATGAGTTTTGTAGTAACATGTATGTATGTATGTATGTATGTATGTATGTATGTGTATATATATATATATATATATATATATATATATATATATATATATATATATATATATATATATATATATATATATATATATATATATATATATATATATATACACAGTATAAATAAATTAAAAACTCAAGAGCATGACATCATCTCGCCTCTCCAAACATTTGTAATGCAGATCCACAAAATGAACACAAGGCTTGTGCAGCATATGACTGGGGTCGCAGCAGTATTATATGGGTCATGTGATACACACCTATGCATCTTTTAACAACACACTGGTCACAATATAATGTTGGTAGCACATTAGATTCCATGTCAGTAATAGCATGACAATTGTGTGGTAATAAGATGATATTGCATTGGTAATACTAAAGACATTATTATAAATACTTCAGTAGATCCAAAACATTTGGACACACAGCTTTCTAGTAACTGTTAGCTTGGACTCTGCAACTCTTGGGTACTTAAACAATCTTCACTTAACATAAATGTCTTGAGCCATATGTTTAACTTGAATTAAATGATGCATTTCTGCATTTATCTGTTACAATAAAAGTTCTGCACATAAACTCATTTGCAATATATAAATAAACAATATTTTGGGTTCTTAATTTAGATCTATGTTATATATATATTAAAAAAATAGAAGTCCAGACTAAAGGCGAGAATTGAAAAGCCAAAGTATATCTCTGCTTTTAGAAAACAAGTGGCACAATATAGTCTGAGAATTAACACTGCACTTTCTACTTTGCATGAAACAGATGGAAATTATTTACACCATATGGACCATAGTAGGCTACGATGATTGATCATTAACGCCTCCTTTGTGTTCAAAAACATATTTTTTTGAGGTAAAAGGTCTCTTGAGAAATGCTCAATAGGAGGTTAAACAGAAAAAAAGCATTTTTATCAGCACCAAAGACTAATTCATTACACATTTTGAGCCATTACTGTCTATGATGAAGCAGAGTTTTTAACGAAGATAATGTTTCCGCTCACATAATTGGGTGCCTTTATATAAAAAAATAAAAAAATAATAATTCTAGGCGCAAAAGTAAATGGCTTGCATAAAAGCTTTGATTTCATTCAATATGTACCGTGAAATTAAGTGAGACACACAATTAAAGCAACGTACTGCTGTGGACCGAATAGAGGTTTTTAATAATAAGAAACCACATTAATAAAAAGTGCAAACACCTCTAGACAAGTTATGACATACTGTTTCCACTGCGTGATGAGGATTTTAGATTTCATGCATGGTTTTGGATTGGCAGGTATGACTGACACCTGGCATATTTTGAGCCACAATAAGAAGTATGTTTGATAGACATGCGTTATATTGCTGTGAAAAGGTGTGGTGACTGTGTGGAACATGTCACCAAATGGTTTAGTGGGCCCTTGTGTCCGCAACACTAGATAGGCCACAAGAGCCCTCATTTTGAGCAGCAGTGCCTCATTACCTCATTTCCTTCTAAATCTTTGCCCAAAATCTTTTCCAAATACAATTTTTTCTTTTGTTTTCCAACCAAATGTTTTACACTTTCATGTGTTCTTAGCTGTCTTTTACACATCTATATTTTTTAAATGTTAGAGGTTTTGATATTAAACTGTATAAAATAAATAATTTATATTATGAAATCACAGAAGTAACATCAACAAAAAAAGAATCCATATAATTATATCAATAGTACAGGTATTTATGACCTTCTGTTGTGAGCACATTATCTTTGCTGTTTGTTTAAATTGCTATAAAATATTAGTTTAAATAACAATATAGATACATTTAGTAGGTGGCAGCCTTGGTTGATTTTTTTTTTCTTTTGAAAGTATGAAAATACATGCTCAAATTATCAAATAATGTTCCTGTATTAAAGCTTACCCTGTCTAAGTCAAGTGGGTCTTTAAACCCCTCCCATTTGAATTTATTCCACCAAAATCAATCCTACCTGACCATTCATTTTTAGGGGTGTAACGGTACATGTAGATGTAGTGTATCGTTTCGGTACAGCACGTTCTGTTCGGTTTATGTGAGTACTATTTCGGTACAATAAATAGTTACATTTTTTTTTTATAATTTATGCTGGTCCTCCACGTTGAACCAGTCACACGAGAGTTTCCACACAGACATTATTAAGTGGTGGACTGTTTTGCAGCGCACCCACAAGCTTCTTTACTTTTACATGGTTACATTTAGTCTGAGTTAAAAAGCGCTGCACAGCCGCAGCTTCAGATTAAAAAAAAAAAAAAAATGTTGTACATCAAATCAAAATCCAGTACATACATTTAAATGTTAGACTACATGCAAGAAGCATTTTTTCTTCTTCTTCATAAACTATATGAGCTCAACATGAAGCCAGACCCTCCCACAACAATAAGGTCTTCTGTATGGGAACATTTTCCTTCCCCGTCAAATACAATAACGGGCAAAGACAAGTGGATAAGTCGAGATGTATGTCCCGACCAAAATGTACCAAACCGAAACTTTCAGTGTACAGCTACACCTTTAGTCATTTCCTTGTATTATTGAGGAAAACTTTATGCAATGCTTTGTTTTCTCTGATTGGTTGTATGTCTGTCCTACTGCATTCAAAGTTACCGTATTTTTCGCACCATAAGACGCACTTTTTCTTCACCAAATAGTGGGAGGAAAAGTGCCTGCGTCTTATGGTCCGCAGGCACTTTTTTATGGTCCGCAGGCGGCCGCTCTGCAACATAAGACGAGTTGAGGGAGGACCCGCTGCCGCTCTACAACTGGTCTTATGGTCCGAGTTGCAGAGCGGCAGCGGGTCCCCCGGGACTTTCCGTGTCCCTGGAAACTGCATCATCCCTCCCCCGCCCCGTGTCCAGGCTTCTCAGTAGTCCACTGAGATACTGGCAGAGTGGCAGCGCCCAACCCCCCCCGTGTCGCCTTGCCTTACCGTAGTGGCAGAGCAGCAGCGGGTCCTCCCTCACCTTCCTTACCGAAGCCGATGTGTGCAGGAAGGCCCAATGCTGCTGTACTGTGTCACCACCGTATGCTATTGGAGGATAGCATGTAGTAGGCGGTGTTACAGTACACAGCAGTGCGCATGCCCTTCACTCCAGTCATATAATTCAAATATTATTCTGTTATACTTTATTAAATATTTTATTACACTATTTGGTTCAGAATATTTTTTTTCCTATTTTTCTCCTCTAAAAACCAGGTGCGTCTTATGGTCGGGTGCGTCTTATGGTGCGAAAAATACGGTAAATTTGTGTCCATTTGTTCCGCCTCCTGAAAATTCAACTTGAATCAACAGGGATCAGACTAAATCTTTGTACAGCATAGAAAAAGAATTATGGTATGCAAAATGTCTAACACTTTTTATTTTCATAATATTTGACTTGTCCGGGTCTAAGGACAGCAATTTACTCTATGTCTCAGCTCAAGGTCCCCATGACATATGTCAGTATTAATTAATTCTGCAAAAAATCAGGAGGAAGTTGGACTAAAGAGAGCTATGTGGGTTTTATTTAGTCATGATTAAAATAAGCCCTGAAGTACTTACACAGCAAACATTGACTTTGCTGTTATCATTTAAGTGAAATTGACTTTGTTTTGCTTCTGGGCAGTAAAGTTGATTGAGCAAATTATTTGTTTTAAGCCTTTTTAGCTATACCTCTTTTGGTAAAGGTGCCACACAATGAAAAGTGTACAATACTGAGTAAGTGAGAAAGAAAAGAGTTTGCTTTCAACTCTTAAAGCCAACAGTTTGTTCATGTTCCAAAGTCTCAAAAATACAGAAAGATAACCTTGAAAACATGCTCACCTTGAATTATTTCACTGCTTGGTCTGATAGAATCAATGCAGCAATCTCTAAAGTGCTTGCCAAGCGGTGCTGGCAGTGGAGATTGTGGGGATAAATTCAGTATGTGACTCATTGACTCAACACCTGTGCCCCAAATCTGATCAACTTCTTTAATCTCCACCAAAACTACTGCAAGAGTTGCCTTTCATCCTTCTCAAATGGGTTGTAAGTCCATCTACCACTGACCACTAATGAGAAAGACTACTTAATGGTGGATCTATATGAGCTGATGTTGCTATGGTAATGAATAGTGGGTTACACCACAGCCAGATTTTGGAGAGACTTTACATATAAATGACCAAAACCCCAAGAGTTTTTTTTACTTTCCTTTTTGCTTTTTGCATTATAGAGAAAAAACTAAGCTCCTTTCTGCACTTCTCTGTTGTTCTGCTTGCTGTGTGTACACAAGACATCACGTCTGCACAATATGTATTTTATATGCATTCTACTACGTTCACTCACAAGGAGGCCTTTGCTATTCCCTCAGTGCAGTCTGACAGGCATATTTAATAGAAAAGTAATGTAAGGCACAGGAAAAAAAGTAAAAAGAAATAAAATAAAAACAACAATCTAAAATTATATTCTGAAGTGTTGGATTCCTATTATATACAGTATTAATGTTCTGTAGATTCATATTAAAAGTTACAAGACTGCTGAAGTTTAGAAGGAACACATATCTGCAGCAACATTAAATATTAAAAACCTTATAGACCTGCTCCAAAATGTAAGGTTGCAATGTTTTTTTTAACCTTTTGTGTAAATGTTTTGACATTCAAATGGACAAACATGAGCGATCATCAAACATAACAACATTAAACCTTCTCTAAACACTTCCCTAGTGCATTATGTGATAGCATTGTAAAGCTAAGATGCATAATGATATGTAGTGTAAACTTGACACAATGCAAGCTGTAATAAACAAATTAGAAAATGTGGAACTAAATAGATGTTTGTGGGTGTACGAAGAACACGATGCAAAAAGCTACAGACATGTTGGAGCCCAAACAGAATATAATGTATTCAGATCATTTAGAGCCACAATCAATATTCAAGCTACAGGATAAATTCAGAGGCCCAGGTTATTAATCATTAATATCACAAAGAGAGCGCCAAGTGGACTTTGACTTGGTTTGCAGTCATGCTGACATTTCCCAACTAAATTCTGTTCTGAACCTCTCAAACCCATGAGGAACACCCTGGGGACCAGCTGTGGGTCCGCTCTGCCACTCTCCCAATCCAATCAATGGAAGAGCAACTCCAGGACTGCTCTTTGAGTAGAAGAGCTCAGAGCAGGGCCTTTAAGTCCACTTCATTAATAAGACATTGCCAAGTCACATGTTTGAGACAATGAAGGAGCAATTGTGCCGAGTTCAATCTCTATGGAATTTAGCAAATAATGAATTCCATCAAGATTTTGGAATAAATGAAATATTTGCTGCTTTTTCATGAAGAAAATTACACATTGTTTCTTTGTGTCAAATAGATTAAAAAATTGTTTTTGGTATGATAGATTTTCTGTGATGCAAAATAAAGTTTAATGGCCCCAGCACTTACCATACCAACAGAGAACTGTGAATGTAGTGCTTCATTTGCAGTGTCAATAATAGCATTTGTATACTATCTGAGTGCACATGCCAGAAAAAAAATTAAGTTATTCTCATTTTCTTGTAGTAAGCCAAAAGCAGGTTTTACTTTAATGAAAATGATTTTAAAGTTTTCACAGAGTTATTCTAAAGCTACCTAGTGGCTAGCGACATCCCGAACATGTGAGGTCTGATGGAAATAGATTCCCAAACATGTTAATATTGGAGGCGTGGCACACGCAACATAGAATGAAGGCTTTAGAAGAAAAAGAACTTTACGCTGCTGCTCAAATTTCTGGCAAAGGTATGCTTGACCAATCGAGTAGGGAATGCTCTGTTGATTGAAATTACTACCAAAGTCCCCAGAGCATTAATCGGATTTTCTGCAGGTTTGGGTAAACAGAGTCTTATATGCCTACAAATCAAGTAATTAACACTTAAAACAGGACAAATGCTCAGCGGGATCAAGGGCGAGCGTTGCATTTAATGTGTGCCCGAAAGATGGTTCAAGGGAAGATGTTTGGAAAGGAGTTGAGAAGAAATGATCATTTGAACTGCATATGTCTGGCCTCCTGATGGGAAACACGATGCTCTGTGAATCACCAATAAGGCAGGCAGCAGCAGCGTGACATTGAAACCATCCTTCTCATGTTTTGCATATCTTTATTTCCCTTCTGTCGTCTCTCTGTGTTGTTCACAACCTCCTTTAAAAAAAATAAAATCTTTTCAGCTCTGTCTTGTTTGCTCTGGTCTGTGCCGTGTCCCGTTTTATATTGTTTCTCCTGTGATCTGTTTTCTTCTTTTGTTTCACATTGCTCTTTACTGTTCTTTTGTATTGTCCTCAATTAAATAAGGCAAACGTGTCATGGTACTGACAACTCGCAGTATGTGTGTGTAGCTCTGCCTCGGGCGCTTTCTCAGCAGCCGATCCTTTAGGAATAGAAACACAGAGCTAAAGGTAAAGATGCATGAATATTCAACAAGCAGCCTGACAGAGAAATGTGCACATTCTAACAACAGACAACCAAACAATTATGTTACAGCCTGTCCTTTCAGCAAGCCTTTCTTTGAATGGTGTAGTCAGAGAAGTTTAGTTCCTTCACAATGCCATGGACTTAAATGGGACACTTCCTTTCTCTTAACTTAGCTGTAGAAAGGATGTCTACAGAGAAAACTTACATCAATTCTCCCTTAGTGCCAAAAATATATATTCTTCATTTATATATGTTTTTAAATCATTCATGCTTAGCATTTTGCTCAGGGGAAGATGATGTGTAGTAAAAAAGATCATTGTTTAAAATATGGATGTTTTCATGACAGTTACCTATTTATTATGCCTGGACATTAGTGTTGCTTTTGTTGCAACTTTATAATAGATTAATCATAACTGATTAGTCTTGATTAAAAATTGACTATTTTACTGGCAATGACAAACTGTAAATGACATAATAGCAGCCCTACTGAAGTCTTCACTGACGTCATTAGGAAGTGAATTAAAACCGTGCTGTGATGCTCTCAGTGATGTGTTGTGACTGCTTGTGGCGGTTCTTTGACACCATTGACACTAGATCACTGCAGAAACAGCCGTCTCATAAACAAGACTTCATCATTAAACAGAAGCTTCATCGTGAGTTGCATTTTGCTGCTGCAAATAAAGTAACTTTAGTGGCTTTGCTAATGTTACAACTAAACATTGCTCCTGTCTCTCGGCTTTTGTATCCTGCGCTCATTGCTCTGGCGCCTGTGGAGAAGCAAAAGACGAGACATCACTGGTCTTCTGGGGAGTTGTTGATTTTACTACACTTTCTGAAAACTGCTCTGGCCAATAACCTCAGTTGGCCTCAAAAGAAGGCATCCCCTCACACTAATAACCCTCTTGCTGCAGTGCGCACTGAGCAGGATCTGCAATGACCTATTCACAGAGTAGTTAAGAAACTCACGTAACAGTCAGGCCCAGGTCAATTCAACAGACTTTAACATACAAACATAACATTTACCTAATCACAAAATGTGCAGATTTGTTTGGCTGTTAAGGTCTCTTCAGTGGGAATGCTGTCTTTCTTGTCATTCAGTCAGCACATAACAGAGCCAATAAGGTGAATGGGTGGGAAAAGGCAAACTCACTGGCCTTTGTTTCACTTTAACAAATAGGAGTGCACTGTAGCACCATCTCTCCAAATTAAAAGACAGTCAACAAGTCTATTTATTTATTTATTTATTTATTTATTTATTTATTTATTTATTTATTTATTTATTTATTTATTGTCAACATGTTCAACACAATCTAATATTGTCATGTGGCACACTTCTAATTTCTGGTTTTAAATGTCTTTTATGGTTTTTAGAAAGGCTTGCTCACATATCTGTTGTGTATGATAATATCATTCTTATTTTATTTTATTGCTGATCTTTTGTGGGTGGTGGGTAGTATAAACAGGAAACTCCCAGAAAAGCTCAGGGTTAATCACAAAAATGACACATGGTCTGTCTATAAGGATACCTGTTAAATTAAGAGTCTTTACATTTTGCACAAGACTCAATGTCAACTGAAAGTAACTGAGTATTTTTGCCAGAGCTTGGTCTCTACAGTATGTGTGCAGCCCACTGTTTGCAGTAAAAAAATTCCGTTTGTAATTTCAAGGTAAGAGTGAACTGGTATTTTCCTTCTGCTTTTTCTGTTTAACTTGAACCCGTTCCTCCAAACAGTGATAGCTAAAACTTTTCAAAGTGGGTTCTAATTGCACTGGGACGATATTTCCTCATTTGCTTTTTTAAATTGTCCTCCATGGATTTTATATGATGTGTCCACAGTATCTGAAAGTGCACACCATGGGAGTGAGGCCTTTCATTGTGTTAATGCAGAGCTCTGGGCTAGTTGAAAGCCCTCATTGAACTGCACTGGATTTGCAATGGAGGCTCTATCTCACTGTACTCGTCTATTTAATCTCTGTCCAAGTTTGAAGTGTTCTGAAAAAACTGCCAACGTTTTTGGCATCTCTGGGAAAAATTGATCACTGCAGTGCTCTGTGAGCTGACATGTCCATTAGTGTGATGGTCCTAACAATGGGATACACTCAAATGCATTAGCAACTTTTTACCAGAATGGCTTCAAGTGTTTGTCCATTTGTAATTGATATGGCTCTGGTGAAATGCAGAGTTTGGGTTTGGGATTCTGATAGATGCACAATATAAAAATGTCTGAAAATAGTAATAGAAACAGTAAAAAGTTTTTTTTTAGTTAGAGCTTGTTGACTGATGTCTTTTCCAATGATCCATGGGACAATTACCGAGGCATACAACAGTTGTCAAAGTCACAATATGAAAACTATTAATACCATTACATTCAAGCCAAACTGTTCTTGTAAGCTGATGGGGCAACACGTGTGCTGTTAACTTAATTAATCAAAATACACACTAATTCACCGTAGGATCTGTGTCAGCCAATCATAGCAGCTTTTGCAAAAAAACAGGAAAACTGCAAGGCAAACTTCAACTGAACAGCTCTGACTCTGAGGACTTAGACCTCTATGAAGATTTGAATTACTTTAGGGTAAGTCTACTCCAATGGAGGCTGTGCATTCAAAATAAAGGTGGTGTGTGCTGCTCTAGAATTACTTCAGGCGGGTCACAAGCTCAACACAATGTTTAACGAGCCAGCAATGGTCTGACACTAAACTTTTAAATAAAATTAAAACAGACCGTTTGCTTTGCTGTTGTATAAGAGGTGAGAGTGGGGTTTGAGTGAACGGAGAATATTTTGGGTAATGCAGCTTTAGGGGCTGCGTACATTTATAGGAGGAAGTAGATTTAGTTGTAATCACATTACTATATCAAATACCATACTCATATCAGAATCTCTGCTGTTCCAAGCCTTTACTCCAAAGAATCATTTGAATACACAGCATCATTGAAAGCACAGCTGTAAGGGACCTGTCTCCATAATATTCTCATTAACACAGATAATGTATTTTACATTATTTGATATTAGATGTTATTAATATGCTGCATTGCTCCCTTTCTGTGCTTATGAGTGTGTGTGGAAGAAAGATTACAGTGACAGAATGATCTAGAGCAGGTCTACTGTAGTGGAACACATTTTTAATTCTTACTCCTATCAGTTTTATGGATCTTTCAGTATGACAAAGAAGATATAGGACATTGGGCTATACTTACCAACCACTGCTTGGCTTTACAATTGGGAAAACAATAGTCAACTACAAATATATATTTAGGTGTAGACTACAGGAGGTTAACACTACATTCACACACAATTATTTATTAACACATTATTTGCTTGTGTTTTAAGTAACACAATTTAGAATTAAGCAGCAGAAAAAACACATAAAAGACATACCTTGTTTTCAAACATTTGGGATGGATCAGACACAGGCGCAATGGTTTAAAGTATAAAAGATAAGATATATTGATATATGAGATTAGTGGAGCTGGCCTGAACTGTATGTAAGGATGAAGAAAAGGTTAAAGCAAAGGCATCTGGATTTGGCAATTTCGTGTTGACAAAAATGGCTTATTTTATTCCTCTTTCAAACTATCTGGCCTCTTTGGCCTCTAGGAATGCCGTTGAAGACAGCCGTGTCTAATTTGTTGTTCAATTGGAAAAGCCTTCTCTAAACAGAGGAGGTGGCCTCAGATTAGTTTTGCCTACAATCTACAACAGTGTTTTGTAACCTACATCAAAACAGTTTCACTCGAGAAGGACAACAACACCTGAAGTGAGCAGTGATACTAACGACTCACATGACCCTAACGACTCTTCCATCAGGAGTCACACCGTCCTTTCAATGAGACCAGAACAGCCTGGTCCAATCAGAGTTAGTTTCGGGTCAAACCCCTCCCTCTAGAGATAAAAGTCTCTTGGAGAAGAGATAAAATGTCTTTACCTTGAAAGCTAAGCCCAGATGCCTTTGCTTATACCTTTTCTTCAAGATGACCCGGATGACTGAGAACCTTCACAGACATGTATGTAAAGATGTAAATAGGGATTCTCCCATTCTTGTTAACGTTTATGTAGTTATATAGCTATATTTAAACATGTAAATAAAAGATGACCCTTTCTCAAAGGCTAGAAGGCTCTTTGATTTTAAATATTTATTACACATGCCCTTATCAAAAAGGCAAATGTGAAGATTCCATTGCTTCCTTTTTTTTGAACTGCTACAAGTGTAAAGATATGTGCTTAATGAAAATCTTATACATGTGGTGTGGTGCAGTATCTACCCAGCAGCGCCATGAAGCAGATGCAGATGGCGAAGAGGGAGCTGAAGCTGAGTCCCACGTCCTCTCTGTAGATGGCCAGAGTGGTCTCGCAGTGGCGGCCCCTGTAGCCCTCGGGGCAGTGACAGGTGAACTTGGATGGTGACTGGGCCACGCAGGTCCCTCTGTGGCAGGGCCGTGTGGCACACAGTGTGTACACGCATGACTTCCTGGTGCCATTGACACGGATCATGTGACCAGGCGGACATCTGTCAAGAAAAGCATGGAGATGGGAAAAAAAGAGGACACAAATACAATTCCTTTTACTGATTGGAAGTATGCAACATAATTTGTAACAGGCTATTTATTAATATTATAAATTCTATCAAGTCAGTTATTGCACACAGGTATGTATCAGTACCTGCATTTCTAGCTATGCTTAATTTGTTTTTATATGTGATTTATGGCTTAAAATGATATTATTATTATTACAACATCAATTTTATATAGTGCTTTTCCGGGGACGCAAAGACGCTTTAGTTATCAATTAATCAGTCACTACACAGTCACACGCTGGTGGTGGCTAAGCTACATACGTCTGTAGGGCAGACTGACGTGGCAGCCATTCCGCGCCTACGGACTCTCCGACCATCACCAAATACATTCACTAAACATTCTTACACATTCATATGAGGCAAGGTGGCTTAAGTGCCTTGCCCAAGGACACAACGACAGTATCAACTGTGGGGAGAACGGGAATTGAACCGCCTACCTTCCGGTTGAAGGACGACCGCTCTACAACTGAGCCACTGTGCCTCATTGTTCAATCCCATACTTTAGGACTCTTATCTGAGCTCCTCCTGAGTGACTGAGCTCCTCACCCCATCTCTAACGGACGGAGGGAACTCATTTTGGTCGCCTGTATCCAGGATCTTGTCCTTTCGGTCATGACCCAGAGCTCATGACCATTGGTGAGAGTAGGAGCTTAGATCAACCGGTAAATTGCAGCTCAGCTCCTTCTTTGATACATTGACCCCATCACTGCAGAAGCTGCACCGATCAACCTCCTGTTCCATCCTTCCCTCACTTGTAAATAAGACCCCAAGATTCTTGAACTCCTACACTTGCACAGGCAGAAGCTCTCCACCATTTTCCGACTGAGAATGAGAACCATGACCTCGGACTTGCTGATTCTCATCCCAGCTACCTCACACTTGGCTGCAAACAGTCCCAGTGCATGCTGAAGGTCCTGGCTTGATGAAGCAAATGGGACAACATCATCTGCAAAAAGCAGAGATGACATCTTGTGGTCCCCAAGCCTAGAAATTTGGTGATAAAGGGCACCCCACAGGATGCCGCAAGGGACATGGACGAATGCCTTCTCCAAATCTACAAAGCACGTTGATTGGTTTGGTAAAGTCCCATGCACTCTCCAGCACTCTGGAGAGGCTATAGAGCTGGTTCAGTGTTATATGAGCGGGACAAAAACCACACTGTTCCTCCTGAATCCGAGGTACGACTATCGGCCGGATTCACCTCTCCAGTACACTGGCATAGACTTTCCCGGGGAGGCCACCCTCCCGTGGGCCTACCACCTGCAGGAAGAACCGCAAGGGGCTGGTGCATAGAGGATTGGGCAGCAGTCAAAGGTGAGGCCCCTGACAACCCAATCTCTGGACACGGCTCATAGTACCGATCATCTTTAATTTGATTTATTTATTGATTTTGTTTTACTTCATTCTGCTGTAAAGGGAATATCGTGGGCCCAAAAATCTACAGCAAACTCTGTGGTTTTGGTTTTGGTCATAGCTTGAACCAGTAAAAAGATAAGCAGCCAAGCATTGCCTCTGCCATACGAAAGAACACCATGGACTGGTTACACACACACTCTGACAAGGCAACTGAACTAACTACAATTATTCATTGTAAGGATAAAAATAACCTAAAAATATGTACCCCAGAAAAATTGTATGCAGTGTTGTTGAGACCATGTCATCACTGAGACCCGGGTGTATCGAGACCAAGACTTATAATATGTTGGAAGAGATACCATAAAACAAATAATACAATCAAACGCTACAGGTCAATTCATTGAGGGGTCAGTGCCTTGATTACAACAAGATTAGCTACATATATAATTATAATTGCTTGCATACTGTATACAACAGTTGCAGCAGAATAGGCATTTGATTAAACAAATTCTGAGTTGCTTTCATTAAGTTTAAATTGTTTCTATTACTAATGCATGTAATGAGTTGTAAGCTTGTCAAAATACACAATAATAAAATAATCTTTTAGTAGGACATGAAACAAAACCATATTATTAAACATCAACATGGCTTCTGTGTGATTTTACACACTCTTATACCTCCCTGGTGAAGTGGATGAGACAAACATGCTGACTGTGGCACTGGCAGTTACTAGGATGATTTTATGCAGACAGGGGCACATTTTCTGCCTCACTTCAGAAGGCACCACAATAATTAAAAGCTCATTTGGGTGTAACAGCTCAAACAAACATTTTATGACCCCATTAATTCCGCTTTCCATTCAGTGTCTACGGAGCTGCTCCAGGCTGTACATTGTGATGACATTAGAGATGCATCTTAGTCTCCGGAGATTTGTTTGGTGCTTTTAAATACTGACTGAAGAAAAAGACTGTGCAATTAATCTAGTAACGTTTATATGTGTAAAGAGAAAAAGATGCAGGTTATTTATGTGGGCACTTGATCACAGGCAGCATTAGCATGGCGTGCTTGTATTTGTAAAAAGCTGTATTCGTTGAACAGAACTGTGATTTGAGACACACTGTTGTCATTAAACAACCCAACAAGTAGGACTGATGGATTTATTATCCATAGGCTGCTGTTGTATCAGTAACACCAGTACAGTAAACAAATTATGACATTTAATAAGCCACTTCTTAAATGACATTTGAT
The DNA here is from genome assembly GCA_024416835.2 of Perccottus glenii. Taxonomy (NCBI): domain Eukaryota; kingdom Metazoa; phylum Chordata; class Actinopteri; order Gobiiformes; family Odontobutidae; genus Perccottus; species Perccottus glenii. The sequence goes on from CM044548.2 coordinate 6,909,089, forward strand.
GGCAAACTGCAGATTGTAATTCTACTCCTCACATGCTTAACTCTTTAGAGCATGTGAACAGCCATGGTGGAGCATAGAGTCATGTGGTTGCCTACAAACAAACCCAGTGGAAATAGATCAGAAGGTGATTTTTCTGTAAAAAATAAATAAATACAAGAATGAAAAAAAAAGAAATCATGCTCTAAACCTTCATGCAAGTGTAAAAACAAACATGACTACTATGGGCAGTTGTGAGGAGCAGTCCATGGACATTTAAATAGCTATGTGTTGTTCCATTTTGTGCATTTTCTACTACTTTCAAAAAATCTTTAATGAATTATGAGCTGACAGCAACTCAGCAAGTAAACAATGAAACTCAAAGCATCACATTTCACATTCTATGTATGCACAGAAAAATGTGGATAGTAATAATGGATTCAAAAGAAGAAATAAAAAACTACAGCTACAACATACATACTACCTGATTTAACACAATTCTGACTTTTTAAAATCTTGTAATTAGAATCATATCAAGTGTTACATTGTGGACTACATGCATTGTTGTCACTTAAAATAAGGCTGATAGAGATTTTTTAAATATGTAAATGTCCCAGACCTTCATGCACAATCTTCTCACAGTATTCAAGTTGTCTGAGCACACTGGGTTCTATGATGTGCTTGAAACTATACTGTCGGTATGTTTTCTTTTGACCACATTTTCATCAGATCGATGAGGAAATAGTTAGGTTATCTGTATCCGTTTTTAGTTATAATATCATATTTGATCCAAACACAAATTATGGATACAGTGAAATTAGCATAAATGTACACTATAAGGACTCTTGAAAGTCTAGTCTTAATGGAAAGGGCTGAAGAACATGTCTCTCATAGGTATTTATTTGGAAGAAAGATGCTCTGACTGTAAGGGCTTTTGAATATGATTCGCACCCAATTCATAATCATCAAAAACTCTTAATTGTCCTGTAAGGGGTCTAGGAGTCTAAGGTTCTCAGCGTCTTAGCTATTTCTATGACTCACTGCACACTTCATTGTTGAAACTTGAGAGGCAATATGCTGAAATGTACTATGTACCTCCTCATTAGTGCCAAGAATTTTATCTCCATCTAGCAGAGTGCACAGGTGTTACTTAGACTGATACAAAAGTGCTGTGAACACTGAAATTGTGTGTTCTTGCAAGCTTTCTTTCATTTGCAAACTGATTTACTTTTATAACAGAACTTCAACGTAACTAAAATAAGCTCCCACGAGATAGTGCACTCCAGACCATTTTTACTCAAGAGCTGACTCTAAAGTCTAATACAAAGTGGGAAGCCTTTTCAAAGGCATCCAAAGTCATTGCCATATTTTGTATTAATTGTGTTTTCTAATGGTAGCTCTAAATGTCAGCTAGCTTGGAAATGTGGGGAAAAATATGCAGCCAAAGTGACAATACTTACACTAAAAGGTAATTAAGTGTCAGTGGGATTATTGTGCCATAACAAAAGTTCAGCGCTCAGTGATAATTATAGCTGGTTGAAGTGTGTGTGGGTGGGGGAACTGTCATTCAATTACACAACAATGTTTCCCCGTTACCTCGTGTCCCCTGTGATAAGAATCAGTGCAGTTTTGTACCTGTTCACATTTCAAAGCTTTACCAGCATTGTTATTGTTTTGCTTCAGTTACTGTTGCTAGGTCTTTTAAGCTCTCTTTGAGGGAAAGAACATGCCTTTCTGTGATACGAGTGGAGACATTTTTAAAAGAGTACTAACAGACACACTCCTTGCAAATGTATAAGGTCAAGCAGCTCATTAGATCTAACACAAAAAGAGATTCTAAACAAAATCTTTCAGAGAGATTTTAAAACACACACCCTTTCATGTCCACCTGCTTGTCTCTGGACACAGTTCCAAGGGTCAAAAAAACTTCCAGCTGCCACCAGGTTTATAAATATATGTATGTAAAAATATGAGTTTGAGTATACAGTTGTACTTTTTCATAACTTAACTACCAATAATTCATCTTAAAGCAACACTTTGTGGGATTGGTGTCCTGACTCCGAGGCTAACTGCCCAGCTGCAAACACAAGTGGGACTCAACAGCAAAATAATTAATTATTAAAAACTCTCTCAAATGACCATTACTTCATGCTCTCTTTATTTAGTTTGTGAGTTAAAATGCAATATCCACTAAAAGTAAAATTCTGATAATCTACCTTTTATCCTTTCTTAAGTTGTATGTCCCATGTGTATGGAGAAATGTGATGTTACTGTAGTGTCAACTATTGCATGATAGCTTAATGCCTTTGTTTGCTCACATAACCTTTATCTAAATATACATCAGAAATATACACTTGGCTGAAGCGATACAAATTCTGGCAGAATGGTAGTAACTCCGGGTTACAAACTGGAGTATGTGTGAGCTGGGAGCATTGGGTCTATGATAGAGGAACTATTATTCATGTTTAATATCAGGTTTTTTTATGATTTTGATAATATACTTTTCAAAGTTACACAGTGTTGCTTTAAGGGTTATTGCTTGGGTTGATATAGCAGTGCATTGTCAAGGATCAAACTTGAATACTTCTACAATTGTCATCATTTTATGCATAGCAGCACTAAGTACCAATGTTTACCGTCCATTTAAATTTTAGATATATTTTGCCATGCCATGAGAAATACTAGTACAACAAGGTTACTTGGTCACTAGCGCTAATGTTCCGGTTAAAGCTGTGTATATTGAGGTTGATAGAATAGGATTATCTAGGTTTTTTTGCTTTGGACACCAACCAAATAAAAAAGAAAGCTACAGTTACAAAAAAGAGATATGTAGGTGAATGGATTGTGTAGGTGCAAAAAGATAAAAGACAAAATAGTCTGCACATAGTGAATAGAGGCTGTGATTTTCAGTGGAGAAAAAATTGCTGAGATTAGTGTATGTGACCAAGAGCACTTCAACTGATTCTGTCTCCGCCGCTACATGCAATTGTTAGTTTGTTCCAGCTTTGTATTGCATGGCATTTCCCATTACGGTCTGAAAAACAATCCTAAACCTCAACCCACAAGCGTTACATTGGCGCATATAAAATTTTGATTGTGCAAGTAGAATCCCATCAAAGTCATTTAGCCTCGTGACACAGAAGGTGAGGTTCATTGCCTTGTTCATTATCCTTCAATGGGAGCTAAAGCTGCGGCTGAACACACGTGGCTCTTGTGGCATTTCAACTTTAAAACCCTCTGAGGACACGTTTACAGCAACTATAACCCAGCCCAAAAGCGCATCCTCCTCATTCATTTTAAATGAGTGTGCAGCCAGTAAAATGTGGCCAGTCCTTGTTTAACTTTAGCTGCAATAAAATGCAAAGTTGAGATGCTGACCCAATGCATCCGCTTAGGGAGAATTAAACTTAAACGGGGCACTGAACTTGTAAATTGTCATCTCACCAGTGACTTACAGACATGCTGAAACAGTAAACAGCTCCTCGGTAAATGGCCATGTTTAGAATTTCCATTTTAATGCCAAAATCAAGTGAAAATCATGCAGAGTGTTTCACTTCAGTTGTGCTCCAAAGGGCTGCTTGCTCAAAAGTTGGTTCTTCAAATCAAGCAACAGACGCCACCCCCCACGCCTTCTCCGAAAGAAATGCACATGGGGAATTACAGATAAGTAAAATAACAAATGCACCAGATGGCTTTTGTCAGTGGCTAGTCTCTATTTTCCGACCCTTTGAATGTGGTCAAATTAATCTTTGAAACTCAGACAATGGCTTTTCGGATTTTTGCTTATCAGCTTCTATTGAACCACCAAATCATATATCACTCTAAATGGAGACATGCTTTTGTCCATTGTGGCTAACAATAAAGTTACATACAGGAAATCTTAAACTGCTACTTCAAGCACAATTAAAAATGTTAAAATTGTGTTGGTGTTTTATTTTCTTTTTACTTTTCTCTTGTTCCATCACTTCAAGAAGGGAACCGAATGTCACACCACAGATAATCTTGACGCCTTTATAAACAGGTTCTGTCAAGTGGTTGCCATGGAATTCAGGCTGACATTTACCTCCATTGACCATGAGTTGTTTTTCGCTGCAATTTCATACCTTTGTCAAATTCCAACTTTTTAATATTATATTTAAGAAGTTGGAGTCAGGTTTAGGCCACAATGTGCTGTAATAAGTGACTAAAAATACTGTGTGGTGGGTTTGTGCTCTTACCTGCATTCGTGCACTCTCCATAGGTCAACGCAGGTGAACGGAGGGCTACACTGGTTCCTCTTGCATGAGTCTGACGAGCACCCGAGTGAGATTCCCTGCATGCTGACCTGGGAAACCCCATCTCTCGGCTGACTGTCCAGCGGCATGTAACGTCCATTTAAGCGTAGGTCCCTCATGCAGCCTGCAGGAGGGAAAAACAGGAGCACATAAAACATGTTTCTGAATTTACACCCACTACCAGATTTTGGGGTGGTTTTCTGTCTGGTAGCCATTTTTATTTCATTGAGCTATACAAATTAAATCCGACAGGCATTTTTATCTTGTGGCAAAATGAAATTGCACTACACGTCAAACAATTAGTTACAGCTTTTTAAGAAAATCTTCTGAAAAGCTACAAGCAAATGTAGGTCTACAATTCCTATGATGTGTTCTGGATCTCATCTTATAGCATGATGAGATTTACAAAACTGAGGCAAATGTGTTCATTCATTCATGGATTCTTTTTCTATTGCTTATCCTTTTGCGGGGAGCTGACTCCTTTTTCAGTAAAGATAATAGAGTCTAAATGTGTAACACATGGTTAAGCAATTTCTGAATATTATGAATAAGAATATTGTGTCCATTTTTTTGCTTTTCTTTTGTTCTTCAGATGGTAACTGAATTTGACAGCTCAGTCAGATAATCCGACGTTCCTAATCCACAGGTTATCCCGTTCTGTCAAGTGGTTTTCATAGAATTCAGGCTACATGGTTTTGTTGTAAATTAGTCAAAACCAGACAAAAGTATAAACTTTATTACCCAACTTTATTATCCAAACTAATATCACACATTTTCTTGATGGTTAAACAAAGAAAAAGCTGTTATTTCTCTTTCAGTGAAGCATGTGCTACTAAAGCCTTTCCATGGAGCGCCTCATAAACTCCTGTGGACACATTTGGAAATGTTTATGAACTTGTGGTTTAATTACTACATTAGTGAATGAAGTTACCATCATTACCCCTTGGTCTCTGGTTGAAAAGACACATTGACATACGTGAATGCGCACACAGAAGAATGCGCTCAGGTATGCACACCCTGCCACTCTCTATCACATCAGCTCCTTTTGGAGGGAAATGCTTTTAAAGCCCATTTAATAAACACATGAATTGTCTCTACAGCCTGAGGCACAGCTGTCTACACCTCTCACTGTCTAGCTCTATTCTACTTTCCCGCTCAAAGTCTTTGTGGTCCTGACCTCTCTTTCCCTTTATTATCATATTTCATTCCACGTTGTTCTATTTTCCTTCACTGTTTCTGTCTAATTTTCCCTGTGGCATTATGCAGTATTGAGGGGCATTCTTTCTTATTGCTAAATGTTTTCTATTTGCCCTGAGAACAAGGACTAGATCATTTGTTTATTAGATACTTAATGTTTACCTTGACATTGGCATATACAGATATGGATATTCCTCCTTATCCCTTTTTTATTAAACATTAGATGTATTTTCATAAAATATGAAGCTAATTTTAACTGCAACCCAGACATGTTCCAAGAAAAAAAAAAAAGTGGTTTGTTGAAACTTTGTCATTAAAGTTTTTGTTGCAGAAGTCTGAGGAACTTTTTTTCAGTGTTGTATGGATAACTGGTCTCTTTCTTGTTGCTTGTATGTTATATTTTTGCTGTTGTTCTGCTGTTGTTCGTCAATGTAAAATGAGTAAAATGTTCTTATTACCACATGACCTGTAACCAGAAATAGCTGACAGTGTAGATCTAAGGTTTGTAGTCATTTACTGTTTTCATTGAACCTGTATATTATAATCATGCAATATTTCAAAACTGAAATAGTTATATTTGACATTGATTGCCTTTGAAATACAGAGAAATGTACTATCATTTATTTGTTTCTTGTAATTCTATATAATAACCATAAGCTGCTTGTCAATGAAAATAAGTCTATAAGACATTTGCTGCTCAAAAGTCACATATAAGTCACATATTAAAAACTTACAGATGGAGAGAGAATAAGCAGATATAAAGCTGTTATTGGAGAGTGTGTGCAGAAGGCTCAGTCTGATTGGACCTGGAATTAACTGGGATGGAACCAAAACAATGAGTTTGCACTTGTTTTGTCCGTTTTTCATATAGACTCCACATTTGTCTGCACCAAACACTGATAAGGAATTTGACCTTCTCCACATTTTGCTCCACATTTTGTTCCTCCTGCTTTGTTTTATTCCAACAGACATCACTCTTTCCACTCTCAAGAAGCTATCAAGTCACAAATTTATAGCGTTGCATGTTGTCAGTCTCTTACTGTTTTTGGTCAGATTAGACGTGTTCCCTGCGTGCTGTTCAAGTTGGTGCACACTGAGTTTCACACAACAACATTCACACTTATCTGAGTACACAGCACTGAAAGAGCAAATGCACTGAGTTTATTTATTTTTTCTTGATACACCAGAAATGGAGGCACCAGTTTGGATGGCTATTGTAGAAGTTCTGAGTACGTAAAATAAGCAATGATTCTTGGGGTCAGTCACCTCAAGTCCGTGACTAATAGGATAACAAAGAACCACGAATCATGTGGTACTTGAGAAATATTTGCAACCTTGGTTTATTCGTTTTCATTTACACATTTGTAATATACAGTATACAGTATAAAGACACCAATAAAAGTGAGATACTGCATCATTTCAAGGTAATACACTGACATTCACCCATTCAGACATGGCTTCAATGGCAAATGTGCACTCTGGCACAAAAACCTGCATTCCTCTCCACTCACCTTTCACTGAGAATAGACATCATCCTTCCTAACAATGAAGATGCATTTGGGTGAATTAGCCATCAAACTGTCATATCAATCATTCATGAACGCATAAAGACATCCCAATTCTCACTAGAAAGGAGTATGTATGAATAGATAAAAGATACTATTTCTGGCAGCACCTTTCAGGAAGAGGACTTGTTAAGCTGTCTCACATGCCCTGTAAGACGCACCGGGCGGATGACTACACCTCATCAAATTCAAACCCATCCCATTATTTTTGCTCTGTCTGTTTCACACTCCCACACCCACACTTATGGAGAAAGTCTGGGTTGTGTTGGAAGCTGTTTAGCAAACATTTTTCATTGTTATTATGCTATTCTGCCATTGTACAATCTGTCAGTCTCTAGCTGAAAGGAGCATTCACTAAGATTTATACTGCTGCGTGTCATAACCTTTTGCGATTCACAGCAGAAAATGTTAACCTCCGAACAATGAGAGCGGCTGGCATTCATCTGCCCAGGCTTTGCAGAGATGCCTCTTTTGAAGGATGAGCCAAATGATCGCAGATTTCCACCAGGCCTTTGGAAATGTGTTACAGTACTGTTTTGCACAAAATGTTGGAAAAAATAAAGTGTATTTACTCATTCCAAAAAAGACAAAAAAAAGAAAGTGTTAAAGTGTCATTAGTGACAACACATTTGTAAAGCATCCTCTTCTCACCTAAGAACATACATTTCATTGGATTCATTACTGAGAGCAGTGTTTAGGGTTACGCTGGTATCAGTGTGCAATATATTACAAATATTCTTTAAGGAAAGGCAGCAAATGTTGTTTATTTGGATCCAAAAAATCCAACTGCAAGCAAACTGTACGATGGTGGTGTTAAACAGCGCTGTCCAATGCTATTTATACAGATTTAGCACCCCAGTATCAGCACTATTAGAATCGGAATTTGTATCAGCAATAATACGATGAGACTAACATGAGCAACGTAAGTGACTGGCAGTCATTTATTTTAATTCAGCCTTACATCAGGAAGAGATAAGTGACGGGTGCGAGATGAACAACACAATTGCATAGATTTGAAGATTAGAAAAGCTCAGCTCAGGATTGACTAGTCTCTTCAAACGTCATGACAACCTGAAGTAAAAAAAAATAAAGGCAAAGATTAATCTGGCCCAATTGCAGCTGTTCAATAGTCATTGAATTGTGTCCTTCACAGTTTTCAGTTTGAGAGGTCAGCACCAGCCAATTGATTGGTGCTATCTTGTCTGAACATTTTTTGTTATTTCAACTGGTCGTCCTTCAGCTGATTTTTCCTGTTCCAGCTGCGTCTATGCAAACAAAGCCGACAAAATCCAAAATATTGTGAACTATAGTGAAGTGCTGCAACAGGTTTTGAATTTGTCAAAAAAAAAAAAATTACACCTAATGTCAAGGAACATTAAAAATGACCTTTGTTAAGAACAGCTGCGCAACTTTTTTTGAAAAGGTTAATTTGAGCAAAAAAATGTATTTCTAAGAGGCACTGTGAGCACCAAGACCTGTTTAATCTTACCTTGAAAGCTCTTGTTGAGTCCTGATGGAACTGTATTTCCCAGCATGATCACACTGGAGTCAATGATGATCTCCCGACTCCGGCCATGCGACCTTGTGACCTCACGCTGACCCCCACCACCATCCAACCGCAGCGTCATCTCATTGTCATGGCGATCTAAAAAGACCTCGTGCCATTCGCCGTTGTCTAGTCGATAAGTGGGCAGTGTTAAGTTATAGTCCCCATCGCCAAGGTTGTAGGACACACAAAGGAGGCCCTGGAAGATCTGTAATGAGGAGTAAAGATGTAAATTCAATAAACCAAAATTGTAGTCTAATAATTAATGTAAAGTCTATCATTTTGCTAAATTAGTCTGGACTTGCAAATTATACCAACTGCAATTGAGTGACCATCATGGACTGAAGACCCAAAATAATTAGGCTTTTTTTGTTTTTTATTTTTCAACCAATGTGACATTGAGTTAGAAATGGACCAATTAGGACTTGTTTAGGACTTGTACTGTCATCAAAAAGTGTTAAAGTGAGATCTTACTTGCATGTTCAGTGTGGATGGGAAATACCTGTTGCTTTTGTTACATTATAAAATATAATACATTATAAAACTGGTCTGGACTTTTTACAATAGAAGCTGAGTAGTATTTGGATTCATTTTACCATTCCTTGTTCCTGGAATAATATTTGTCCTGATTGTTTTGTGACATTGACTGAAGTCTAAAAGCACAACTTTCCAACCTTCACTAAAACAAACAGAAAAAAGTCTCTCTGAGATTTAGAGGGATTTTTCTTGTGACTAGCTGAGCTGAACCAAGTGCACTTCTCTTGCCCTATAAAGACTAATGGGGAATAGAACAAAGAAGAAATATGCGACTTGGTTGGTAAAAGACTGGATCGATAGGCCAATTTGGTCCCGGGGCCAATAAGTCGGCTCAGCTCCCTGGAGGTTGATAAACAGTGGAAAAATGACAAAAATGCCACATTGTGAACAAATGTTTCCAGTGTTTGATCATGTTCTGATCCCAAGCAGTGTACCATTAAAAACCAGTTATAGAAATGCAGTTCTAACTTGCTCAGAAATAAGTAACATGTGTTTGAACCTTATTAAAAAGGCAAATAAACGGGAACATTGCCCATCTCAAGAATTTAATGACATATATGAGGCTTTAATGACATATATGAAGCTTATTACATGTCTTTCATTGAGAAATATGAAACAAAACCACAGCAATAGAAATGAATGAAGCTGGGAGATCCGAGGCAGATGTAAGAGGAATGGGCGGTAGTTGGTGGGTTGTCCTCATTTCAATTTCAAACTGTTTCCTCCAAGTGTCCCACTGAGCATAATTTTCACCTCTCTATCTTCCTCTGCCACCGCTGTAAACCGACGGGTGAGATGAGAAGGCAGAGTGAAGCTGTAGTGGGTTGCTACCATTAATGCTCCCACTCCCTCTCTACATAATAAAGACAAATGAAGCTTTTCTGGGAAAAAATGGGCTTGAGCTATGTCAGAAAGCGTAACGACCGAACTTTTCCTGTCAAGCTTCACTCACATCCCAGCCAGCTTTACTTGGCTTCAAGGTTGTTTAGCTGAAGAAGTGTTGCTCATTTCAAGGCTGTGTGATGAAGTATTAATTATATTTAGAATCCACTGGGGCAGTGCTTTTTAACCACACGCACTCACAGCCACCTGATTTTACCCCCAATTAAAGCTGAACGGAGCGGAGCAATTTGGCTCCAGCTTTTCTCCCTGGGTGGTGTGCTTGAGTGAACGTGTGTGTTATTTCACTGTTGTGCCATCCACTAGGTTTGTATGAAGCCATGTGACTCCATTTTTGAGTAAACAGTCCCACTGCAGGGAGAGCTTCATTCCCCGAGACACCTTCTTCGACAGCCGTAGACGCAGATGATGTGTTTATCTGCCCTCTCCTAATAATTGAATTATGCCAGAATATGTGCTTATACATTGGGGTGTGCTTATGTATTTTTCCCGACATTAAACTATACTGGGAAATTAAATCTAGCTCTGCTCTCATTATTATTGACTTTAAGATAAGCATTATTCACTCAGTCCACCTAAACTCCCACACCATCAGGGATCTGGCCTCCACTATATCTCTAAACATACATATGCACATGTTTAGCCAATGCACAGCTTTCATTTTAAGAAAGTATACTTTCTACATAAGTTAGGGTAATTCTATTTCACAATGGAATGCTCCGACTAGTCAAATGTGACTAGATTGGACTATGACTGTCACACACTGCGCTTAGAAAAGCAGAGAGCGTTGCAGACGATGATCCTACAACGGTCAACAACAGGTTGTGTCAATTTGAGTGGCGTTCTTGTGCTGAGAAACAGAAAACACAAAAACAGAAAATGGATGTTTTTGTTGCAAGGGGAGCTTAAGGGATGCTGTTAGCATACTTACACATGCAGGTGTCACCCATGGAAAGATATACTACAGTGATGAAATAGCATTTATAGGTTGTGGCAGATTTTTTTCTGATTGTCCTAAATTTGTCAGCTATTTGTCACAGCTTGGCTTTTCTCATATGAGGTATCTTTGATCCGGTCACACTGGGAAACGTATAACCACCACATCAAAGTCACTATCTATGATTTTCAAGAACTAATTTGTTGTTAATTGACAGCAGTATTTCATATCCTGGACTTTTATCAGTTAAAAAAACAACAATACAATCTGGAACATTAATCTGTCTAGTAACCTATGCAAATGAGAATTAAACTGAAAGGGAAATATGTAATTTAATATTTGACAACAGAGTGTAAAAATAAACCAGGTCTGTTTTGATGACTTATTTCTATAAAATGAGCTAAATGAGACACGCTAATAAAAAGTGACTTGTAATAAAAAAACATATTTCATCAGGAGAACAATGAAATGGCTGGAAATGTCAAAACTTCAAGATGTAGATGGAGTTTGGGTCAAGTAAAAGCGAGCAAGACTAATTTGAACCCATTGTAAATTGTTAAACATAGTTTGAAAAGGCGCTTGATAATAACTTTTCCACAAACTAAAAATTCTGTTAAAATCCTGTCATTGTGTGGGGTTGTTTTCAGTTCGAGTAGGCTCTGCATGCTTATTTTTACCATATAAGAGATGCCCCCAATTTCAAAGTAATGTGAGTCCTGTAGTGTGAGCCAGGCTTTATAGTTTGAAGGACATTGAGTGTTTCTCTAAAAAGTTGAGCCCATGATGTTTCCATCTGGACCTCATTATCATGGAGAACACAAGGCTAAAGTGGAAAGGCTAAAATACTTGAATAACAATGAATATACTTATACTTGAATATAAATAAGGCAAAACTCAACCAGTTCAGGTCCATCTAGATCTTGTCTGAAGGGTAAAATGTCAATGTCAAAATGTCTCAGGCCCTGTATAAATCTTTTAACACTTTAAGTATCTTCTTAATATTTAATAAGCTTACAATAGAGGTCTGGTTTTCCTGATACTGCATATTTATATTGAATTGTAACATTGTTTAAACTCCATTAACCTACTGTTTAGACTACCCCAAAAAATCATTATACTGTATATGAGAAAAGGTGCCAGTATAGATATTCAAGGGGTGCAGTGGCTCAGTAGTAGAGTGGTTGTCCCTCAACCAGAAGGTTGGTGGTTCGATTCCTGCTCTCCCCACAGTTCATACTGTTGTTGTGTCCTTGGGCAAGACAGAAACACTGTTTCTACCTTCTCTGCACTAGCTCTGGTGTCCACTGAACTATCCACAATGTCACACGTGCATTTAGCATATACAGTGTGTTATATGATATGCCACATTGGTTTATGCTATTCAGCCATGTGCTTTTGGTTTAAATTTCATTTGTTTCTTTCTTTATTTTCATTTAGGAGTGGTCATAAAGCACACAGCCGCACACAAAAAAGTAGCTTAGTACAAAGAAATTGTAATATGCTTTAACTAACTGCGCTGTTGCAATTCAAGTCACACACAAACAGCAGACACAATGCGCTGCTCGCATTGTGATTTTGCAGCTAGCCAAGAGTAACGCATACTAATTCCTTTTTCTGATACCATGGTACTACAGTGGAAAGCATAATCCTATGAGGAAATGGTTACATTTCGATCAAAGAGCGTTGCAGGGATCCCAGTATTTCTCTGAGGGGGGTGACTTTATAAGATTAGACGCATGTTCGCGCTCACTGCCTCCTGGGATGAATGCACTATTTATGGAGGGTAAATGATGTGAACCTGCTCCCTATGTGGCTGTACCCAGGGAGCACTCTGACATTTAAGAGAAATGTAGAGACGGATGGATGGAAGGAAGGAGAAAGACATGGATGAATGACGGGGACCAGAGGAGAGCTAACAGCAACTGCAGCGCTACGGATAATCATCATCAGTCTGGACGCTGAGGTTGGATCAATACCTGCGGTCACAGAGCGCTGTGATGAACTGTGAATGGAAGGTTGGGAGGGGGCTTGATGATGGGTAAAAAGAATGACAGAGGAAGAAAAAATGTAGCAAACAAAAGGATAAACAAAGACGGAAAATAAAGTATGACCTGTGTGAAATGGGAAAGGAGCCTTGGTGTTAAATATTAATCTAGCCGTGTGCTTTCACAATTCATTCATCTTTACCATCTGATTTGGTTATGAGGCAAGGCACACCCTGGATAATCACCAGCTAATGGCGGGGTAAGACACAAAGATTTACACGTTAATTTCTTATAAGGGATGCTCCGATCGACCTACGTCGCTGGTGCATGATGTTACAGGCTGCACAGCTGGGTCTCTGTAAACTTTTAAATTGCTTAGCAGGAATTTTATGTCGGATCAGGCAAATTGTCACCAATACCCGATCTAGAATTCTATTCAATATCACGTCGATACCCGATACAAATATCGGATCAGAGCATCCCTATTTGTTGTAGGTGAATTCATGCATGTTCTGCACAAAGAGGATATACAGAGTCGACACAGAAAAAACACTCACTAGGACAGAGATCTGTCCTAGTGAGTGCTAAACAAACACTTCAGTTGCTATCCACTGGGCTTTCATCTGCTGGAGGGCGGGCAGCACGGACTAGGACTGGAAGAGACTGAATAAGCTGTTATACATTTACACTTTACCCGTATGTGAGCAGCTGTAACAGGTGAACTTCCCTACTGTAGGATCAATAAGGTAACTTATCTAGTTTTCTTTTTTAGCGATTCTTTGCTGTGTAAGCAGACGTAGCCAGCACTTCAAAGCAGACCCACAAGCCTGTGATAGGTTGGCCCCTACTTAGCTTTTGACCAATTCCAGAAGTAAGAAACAACATGATTGCATTGCCAATATCATCAGAAACAATATTACAATCTCATTAATCTTTACATGTTGCAGTCAGTAGATCTGGCTGATGAAACAAAAACAAAAGTGACACCAGTGTCACCAGTACACTTTAGTCTAAAGCCATGTATTTCTTCTTAATGCAATTTGAATGCAATTTAAAAACTTTTAAACAACCATACAGTACCAACATATATATAGTTTATTTTCATGATATTGCGCTGCCCTGGGATATGGGCACTTAAGCAGAGAATAGAACATTACATTATGTAATAAAATAAATAGTATTTTACTGCAAAGTAATAATGCTTCAAATACATCTTAGACTTTTCTTTCAGGTTAGGGCTTTTGTGGAAAAAATAAGAAAACATAATAATAATATGTACATCATAGAAGAGACATACTCACAATAACAGCACAAAAACAGACAAGAATTTGGTTCACATTGTAGATTAATTGAAGTAATACTATATTTGGTCTAAAAATACAACCTACCCTAATGGCAGTGATGCCAGAGGAAAATAACTGTGGTTAAAGTGCACTTTGCAGGATGTTTGGAAAAACAAATTAGATATGGCCAAAATTCTGCAGCATCCAGACTACTAGACAAATTGTTGACAATTTAAATGCCCTTAACACGTGTTCTAAGTGCACTTACAAAACTGAGACAGCATTTCACGAGCTCTAGTACATGTGCTTCTTGGAATTTATGAGAATACTGAAACCTGTATATCTGAATACAAATTAGGGTTAATCTTACCTCCAGATGAATGTATTCATTCTGTTCCTTAGAAATCAGGCTTAGGATTGTGTTGCTGTGTTTGCGGGTTCGAACCAGGACTTGGACAAACGTCCTTCGGGCTGGCAGGAGGGATGTCAACTGGTAGTGGACATGACTGTGCCCATCAAAGGAGTACTCTGGGACCACTGCACATAGACACAGGCATGACGGAGTCAGTCAAACAGTGTCAAAATCACAGAACAAAGACCTTTTTTGATACCAAATTTTACATTGATCAATTTAGAGGACATCTCACTTCAGAGTGATGCGACCTCAAATAACTTCAACCTCAACATCCCCTCATGTGCAGAAGGTTGACTGTAAAAGACTAAAGACTGAATATGTATGGATGATTTAGCTCGGGTTCATCTCAGCTCATCTTTAATCGACCCATGTTCCCAGAAGTGGATTTTTGTGCATGTGAGGCAGAATAAAAGCACACATCTATTCTTCCATCTTATGGCATTTGAATGTCAAATCCAACTCACTCACTCACTCACTATTGCCTCCACACTTCTCTGCCTCTTTATTTTTTCTTTGTGACAAACCTGTACTGTCAAATCTCCAATTTTATTGGATTAGCTATATATGTCATTCACTTGGGTATATTTTCATTGGTTCCTGTGCTAAATACTCATCAAGCATCAACATTAAAATTAATGGGATTTCTATTCTTATAATTTCCCAAATATCTAAATGCCATTAGCCTCTTGACAGGTTGAATCAGCAGAGAGTGCAGAATAAAGAATTGAGCATATTTTTTTTAAAGGACTGTCAACAAAATATCAACACGCAATGTTTGAAATTTGAAAGTCAATATAAAAGCTCTATCTTGACCTTGGTAAATCCTTTAATGAAATACAACCAAAGTGTTAGATTCCTATATTTGTCACCAAAATTGCCTAAAACAGCTTGTTATTGAGCTACAAGGACACTTGTTGATAAGACAATAAGAAGCACTCTGAACTGCATTCCTCAGCAAATAGATTTGTACACACAAATTATTATTTTTTTTAACAGGTTCTATGAGGTACTGTATATTTACTTTATTAATTACACTTAGTCTAAAAAAGTGGCTGGAGAAAAGCAGAAAGCTTACTAAACACATGCAAATGTATGCAGCATTGGTAAATGAATAAAACACCCTGCAAATTGTCACAATGACACCGCAAATAGTGACACAGACACCACATGCAAAGAGACAAACGCAACATGTGCAATGAGATGAACGCACTGCAATTAGTCCCTCATATGCAAATCAATAAGCACATGCAAAGACATGAACATGTTGCAAATCACAAGGAAAGACAAGGAAAGGTTTCCTTATTGCAGTCATGGCAGCCAACACTCACTCAATCTTTGTGTCAAGTCAGCTGCCCCTAAATTGTGTATTTATCTATTTGTATGTTGTGATTTGTGGCTGTTTGTAGTAATTAACCCAGAATGAATATATATTTTAGATCTTTTTTAAGTAATGATACTACAAATGAATAAAGGAATCAGTACTTTCATCTGAGACTCATTGGAAACTCCATTTAAACCTTTCATAACCCAGCCCTGCATGGATCCTGTCTGGGGGCGTTGTGATGTGCTCCAAGACCAGCAATAAACAAGAGTGTACAGCCAGGCAGTGATTGCTGTGGTCAGCACAAAGTTTCACTGGATGTGAACTCCTCAATGTGGAGAAAGTGTACAGCAGTGTGAGGGTGGGAAGGGTCATTAAAAAGCCCATCCCATTCTAACAACACCAACTGCTGCAGTCGGCGAAGCACCTTTACAGCCTTAAGACGCTAAAATGCTGTTGCTGCCAAGGATCTGAATGCAGCCCTCAAACAACAATTACAGACTAATAATGAATCACCTCAGAGGACACACTGAAATGTGAAGTCAAGTGCTAGACTTGTAAATAAATGGATTTTGCAAAATGAACAAGTCCCACCTGCAAAAGAGGACGCCAAAGAGCAGATGGTATTTTATTTTTAAATATTAGGCGGTTATGGGAAAAGCTTTTACATGACGAGAGTGTGCTCTTAATGTTTACAAGAATCTTCACAATAAACCCATCACAGACAAATTTTTATACAGTTTACAGTGCAAATAAAACTGGTTGCCAAAACTTTAAGGAAAGGAAATATATCTAAGCTGATTTTATCCTCCATATTATATCAAAGTGAGCAGCTTGTTAAGCTTTATCTGCTGCGAGCCACAGATCTCCAGCTGGGGAGCATTTACGTTGTATGCAATTTATTCATTATGTTTGTCATCAGAAATATAGTGCACTCTTTGATTGCCTCGTTATGCACAAAAATTTAAAGTCATCTCACCTTCTTCACACTGATGTCCTGTATATCCGGGCACACACTGGCAGCTGAAGGAGCCCCACTCGCCATGACAGCGGCCGCGGTGCCCACATGACGGATAGCCCATGTTGACACAGCTGCTGTCGGTGGTGAGGCAGCCCGGAGAACTGGACTGGGAGTCGGCCGGAGAACCCAAATCATACAGCTGTACGGAGGAGATAGAAGACAGATTTGGTGCATCGTTTGAATAGTCAAATTTAGGACGTCAACAAACTTCATGAATAGTTTTACGATACGTTTTTGAACAGCGTGATTGTTCTTGGCTGCACCGTGGTGGGTTCATGGGGAATGTGAATGCTACGGTTCAGAACACGACATACTGTCCAACAGTGAAAGCCTATAAAGTCTATTTTAGACTTATGCATGGTTTTATAAGTCTTAAATAAGTCAGACTAAGTTATATTTTGGTCTAAATTTTGTAAATTATAAAAGTTAAAGTATGTACGGTAATTTATAAAATAAGACTACAAACAATTAAAATATTTTGTCATCATCTATAATATTATAAAACTGTGTAATTTTAGGGGCTGAAATAAAAACAAAAAAACCAAACAAAAAAAGTAGTGAATCCAATAAAATTTTAAGAAGATTCATAATTGTAGACCATTAATACCATATATACTTTTGCAAAAGCTCACTCACAACAATGTTGCACACATTAAAATATCTGCTAAACTTTACATTGTGGAGGTAAATGCTGCTGTTAAGTCTGTAATCCTGACACTACATTTGGCATTAGGATGCAACTAGAGGCACATGCTGTATGTAACTGTTCTCGAACATGAAAAAAGAAGCATGTTAAATAGAAACAGTTCAGCCACTGTCATCGGCTCAACACAACATTTTACAGATGTACAGTACTTTTACTGATAGACTGATATAAAATGGTCCCATGTAAGTTTTCAACAGTATAGTTGCATTGTCCTTATTGAGTACAACAATCTGGAAAGGTTATTTAATGTTGATTTTAAATTGCTAAAGTTTAATACTAAAATATGACTTTCTGTCCTAAAACCTTTTTATTATATAATTTAATATTATTTATTACTTTATAAGATTTTTGTGGAACCCTGGAAAGAAGACACCGATTGGTTCAGTATGTATAGGACAAGAGTGTAGCAGTAAAGTAAGAGAATGGAGAAGGGAAAAAGGGAATTAGAGGCAAAAAGGATTGAAGTGTAGGGAATAAAGTCTGAAATGATGAAAAGTAATTTTCACTGTTAGAAGTTCTTTGATTATGAGACCTGCAACTTTTTTTCCCACTTCTGTCTCCCATTGCCCTCTCTGGACTAATCCTCCAATGAACAATATCCTTCTGCAAGACGATAAAAGAATGGGGAATCTTCATTGATCTAAGTGTAAGTGCCCCACAAAAGTGTGCCATAAAAGACATTAATATCTTCAATCTCAAATGTGCAGCACCTAAACTTTATTAGTTTGGTTAGATGCAAACGCACATAAAAAAAACAAAAACACAGTTGTTCAGCCAGGCAGCTGCTGATTGGACGTGACCTCTAGCCAAAAGGCTTCTTATTGGGTGGTGACCTTTTAAAGCAATATCTCTTGAGCCTGCTGTGCATTTTGATAATCAGAATTGAAAGTCAAACCTGAGCCATAAATGTAATGACACCGGGCTGTCTGCCATTGATTTGGCTGAGCTACTGTGTTATTAGTGTGAATGTGTTGATATATTAGTTCAAAAACACACATGCAGTGGTTTCACAAATGGAAATGGCAAAAGTAAAATGCTAAACCCCATGCAGAGACACTGTAGGGCGCTAGTAAAGATTTATTATACGTAGGTGTTGTACAAAATGAGTTTCAGCCTACCATAGTTTGTATTGTACCATCGCTTTGTTCAGATGGAATACATCCAAGAACCTCCATTTCATTTACATGCAATGAAAATAACTTTTGAATTATTGCTATTGTCACAGCTTTTTTTTATGACTTCACCATTCATACATATAAAAGTATTGCCATGGGAGAGAAGAAGAACTACAGGAGTGATATATAAATGTGGGCATGTCTTAAGTAATATTTCAGGCTATTTGAAGTAGGGTTGAATGTGGTACTAATGAGTGTATTACATACAAATAAAGCTTTCTAACAAAAGTCTTTCCCAAACAAATGAATATCCATTAAGGCACCAGCACACCCTTAGCCATGGATCGGATAATGTCTGTCTCAAAGAAAAATTTGATGTACCTGACATGAAATAACCTCATGAAAGAGTTAGAATATTATTTAAAGAACATACATAACTGATATCTTGCTCTACACCAATCTCTGAGCAGAGCGAGCTCTATGGCTAATATACTCATTACCACCTCCAGCCCTACTTCAAAATCACATACTATCACTTTAAATTGTAATGACAATGAAGGTTAAATTCTGCCTCTAAATTTCAAAAGCTCAATTGGACCTTGTAGAAGAAAATTACAATTATTGCTCTCTTAATAAGCTTTGAGAGCTTGGCCACTTTTGTCTTCTGAGAACTCGTTTAGAAAAGTAATCATTTTGTTTTTTCCCTTCTTTAAATTACCACAGGTAAAATAGTGCACAGACTAGACTCAGACTAAATTGTGAAATTGCTGTGAATGTGTTATTTAAGGAAAGTATTTGCTATTGGCCAATTTTGCCAGCTAAATGAATGCAGTAGTCAGACAGTGTTTTTGGATTTTAGTGCAGAACATTTAGTCTGGCAGAATGGCATTTTATTCAGGTCCAAGCTATTTTAAAAGTTCTGGTACAAAAACCTACAGGAAAGCACTGGATATCCAACTTCAGTACAAACTTTCACTCTTCCATAAAAACATTAGTCGAACCCTGTAACAGCAATCCTCCACTCTTGAAAAGTGGAGTGACAGTTGTGTGGGAGAAAAAAAAAGAAAATGATACAACCTGAAATGAGAAAGACAAGGAGAAAATGACAGGACAACGATAGAGACAGTTGAAACACTGGAAAATGGTATCTAGAGGAATACCCATCTCAAATACATAATTAATAATAATAAAGACAAAATTGATATACTGTTGTTTGTTGTGATATACAGTTGTGCTTATAAGTTACCCTGGCAGAATTTTAGATTTTTTGACCATTTTTCAAAGAATATGAATGATAACACAATTTTTCACTCATAGTTAGTGGTTAGGTGTAGCCATTTATTGTCAAACAACTGTGTTTACTCTTTTTAAATCATAATAACAACAGAAACATACCCTGGTGATTTTGGCCTGATAACATGCACACAAGTTAACACAGATAGGTTTAAATGGCTACTAAAGGTAACCATCCTCACCTTTGATCCTCTTTGCTTGTAATCAGTGTTTGTGTGTAAAAGGTCAATGAGTTTATGGGCTCCTGACAGACCCTTGTATCTCTCATCCAGTGCTGCACTGTTGTTTCTGTATTCTGAGTCATGGGAAAAGCAAAATAATTGTGAAAGGATCTGCAGGAAAATGTAATTGAACTGTATAAAACAAGGACAAAAAAGATTTCCAAGTAATTGAGAATGCCAATCAGCAGTAACTCTTATTAAGAAGTGGAAAAGGAGGGATTTTGTTGAAACTAAACCAAGGCCAGGTAGACAAACAAAAATGTTAGCTACAACTGCCAGGAAAATTGTTTGGGATGCAAAGAAAACCACACAAATTACTTCAGCTGAAATACAGGACTCTCTGAAAGAAAGTGGTGTGGCTGTATCAAGTTGCACAATAAGGAGGCACTTGAAGAAAAAAGCCATTACTACGCAAAAGCCACAAAGCATCTCGCTTACAACACGCCAAACAGCATAGAGACGAGCCTCAAAACTTCTGTAACAAAGTTATCATTCCTACTGTGAAACGTGGAGGTGGATTGCTGCTGCTACAAAGGCACAGGAAAAGATGAATGCAGCAGATTATCAGAAAATACTGGAGGAAAATTTGCACTCATCAGCCCGGAAGCTACACATGGGACATTCCAACATGACAACTGTCCAAAGCACAAGGCCAAGTCGACCTGTCATTGGCTACAGCAGCATAAAGTGTAGGTTCTGGACAGGCCATCTCAGTCTCCTGACCACATTATCATTGAGCCACTCTGGTGAGATCTCAAATGTGCAGTTCATGCAAGGCCTTTTGCCAAGAAGAATGGGCAGCTTTACCATCGGAAAAAATAAAGAACCTCATCCACAACTACCACAAAAGACTTCAAGCTGTCATTGATGTTAAAGATGGCAATAGGAATCTTGATGTAAACTGTAAACTTTTGATCAGGGCCATTTGGATAGTTTTTTGTTGTCATTATGATTTAAAAAGAGTAAACACAATTGTTTGACATTAATGGCTTCACCCAATCACAAACTAGGAGTTGTTAAATTGTGTGCTCATATACTGCATATGTAGAGGAAATACTGCTGCTTTTTTGCTGAGTATCTGTTTTGATGACATTGTTTCAAGAGTCGATTGGAAACACAGTATTACTATGGTTACACCAGACAACAACCTGTCTACAATCAGTCTAATAAAAACATCAACAAAAGTTTAAGAAATTCTGCTATGCTACTCCCAGTCCATCACCATTATCAACTGTCAAGTGTTTTGTTTTTCAAGTGTTTTTTCTTTTATTTATCTGCATGTCCGCCCACATGCGTCATACAGATTCAGCTCATTAGTACAAAAAGATGGTTCAGCCTTTGTGTCTTTTTTTAAACTACGCCACCACACTAAATCCCAGGCTTTAGTAGTAATGAAGGGGAAACTTGCAGGCCTGTTATATCATTGCTCTTAAGATTCTACATCTTAATAGAGTTCAAATGTCTTTTGAGGGTATACATATAAATTGTGTAGAATGGATATACAGTAATAGAAGAAACAGCCCACATCTCACGTTTGCACTTCTTCCTGGCTGTGCCGCTGGTTTTATCTGACTAGATCCCAGTAAAAAGATTAGGTCACACTGAATTGTTTCTATATGAATATGCATAGTTATTCACCTGTTAGAGTTACTGTGCCTCCAAGCTTTTACTAAAGTCAATGTTGTACCTCCTTTTTTTTTTAGAAACTAATGATATAGTTTTACATTCTTCTTGATATAAACAATACCTTTTCCCTTTTTGTAACCACGTTATTCAAGCACTCTGTAAACTCTGTATAATTTTTACTTATTTAACCTTTGCACATCCATCTAAGCTAAAAGGAGGACAAGCACTCACATGACACACTGTCTCTCTTGCTGAATAACCCAAGTGCATCTTTATCAGTGTATCAAATAATTTCCTTAACATTTCTGGGAGCTCGTCCGGGATCCTAAATCTCCATCATTCATCATCCATTCGCTCTACAGACCAACAAGAGCTGAATGTACAAGGAAAAGAACAAAAAAAATCCCTAACACCATGAAGATAACCTATAACAGTCATTTTCATTTCCGTCATTCAGCACGGAAATGTTGTTGCATTGTTCAAAGCCACCACAAACACTACTATAACTATATACAGTATATATGTTCTTTAAATGGCACAAGAGCATAAAATCTTTCCAAATCACCTTAAATGTGAAAAAGCAGTTGTAGCACTAAGCAAACAAATGTATGTGTTATGTAAATTATTTGGCCACCAGTTGGTAACACAGCTGTATCTTGCTATAACAACAAAGAGTAAATACACACAGTGAAAAGTTCAGGTTTTAAACAAAAAGAGGACAAGTCTATAGCTCCTACTGCCTGTCTTCATCTGGACATTTTAGGACTTGGTCTGCCTTGACCAGTCCTTGACTCTGAGATTCCAACAAAGTAGAAGGTTTTTTATTTGAATGTTTTGACTTGAGGTCTGAAGTGAAAAAGTTTATTTCCATTTCACCATAAGAGCCCAAGAGTTCAGTACTTGGGAAAACTTTGAGGTCGCAGTTAAAAGCATTAAAAATACATCTCGACACAAGACCACTGCAGATGTCAAAACCTGCAATTAATCCATTTATCTGCTGAGGTGCAGGTACAGGTGTACATGCTGTGTTTTAAGTATATGACTCAGAGAGCATTACCTTGCTATCTACGATGAGATTGCGGATGCAGCCGGTGAAGTGCTTGTGTTGAAGCTGAGGGTAGATGTAAGGAATGTCCTCGTTGACGCCGCCGAGCTGGAGAACCTGGCTCGTGTTCAAATGTCTGAAAAAAAGAAGTATGCACTCAAACAAGATTGATTGAAGGACTGCAATTCACAATGGCTGCTTTTAGTTGAATTAAGTGCCATTATACTGTAGGTTATTAAGCTTTGCTAAGGTACTTACATCACACATAGAAACGTCTTTTTCTGGTTAGGTTTTTCCGGGTACATTCCTGATCATCTTGTTTGTGCATTTAACTCTTTCATATTTGAGAAACATTCCTTGATTGATTTTTGAGTCCCAGTGACTATGGCCATGAGGCGGTACAATGTGGACCGCGCTAGCTAATCTTAGGGCTAACATTTGAAATACAACTGACACAGACAACCATTTAACTCACAAATATTCATTATAGTAAATTTTACCCAAAAAAATTTTTGTTTTTTATGCAGGGAAGCTGGAGAGTCTGGACAGAACCCACGACAGGCTAGGGAAGACATACGGCCTACACCAAGAAATGGGGCAGATCCGTGACCTTCCTTCTGTCAAAAAGTGCTAACCAATCTGCAGCCCTATACTGGGCAACAAATAGGTATTTGAACAATTAAGAATTACCTGACTTTAGTCAGTCGCTGGCTTTATTTCAACAGAATGGAGCATGAGAGCAAAAGTAAACACGTTCCCATTACTAGCATGGTCAGACTTCTTAGTTTATGTAAATTAAGCTCCCATTGACTAATTGTACCAGCACGCTATGATGGTTACATGACAGAGCATTAGCATAGTTCTCCAGAAACCTAATCCCACAAGTGTTGTGGGATGAATATCTAACGAATGAAGAAAAGCTACAGTGTATCCTTTGAAATGTGTTCAGTTACATTTGGACTCCGTGGTCCCTTGTGTGGCATCGTGCAAATATAATTTGTGCAAATTAAAACACTCTCATTCATAGGCTTGCACACTGAAAATACAAGTGTGTACCTGTCAGTGTTTGGTGTACTGCCTGAGACTTCACACGAGGAGTGATCCTCAGTGGTCAACCAGCTGCCCACTCCTTCCATCTCCATGATTGTGGCCCCTGAACAGCGGTCCAATGTGAAGCGCACATCCTGCAAAACACACAAAAAAAGGACACACTGTACTCAGTGACCATCATCAGAGGCAGCCAATGCATTAATAAAAACTTCTTTTCAGAGACAGCATTGCCTGTTGCTTTCAAGTGGTCTTTCATCATTATTGCTGTTCTGAGACACATGCATGACTCACATGTTTTCATTAGTGGCCAGTACTGTTGTAGACTATTATGACTCATCTTAAATCTTATCTGTCCACTATGTCCAATACATTGTTAGCTGCTTTTCACATCTTTTTAGATTATACCCTTAATTTTTGAGTTAATGGCATTTTTGATATTATGATTTTAAAATTGTCTCTCAACACATTAAAAGATGAGTAGCACTATGCACTGTTGATGTCTGTTGCTGTAATGTGAGGTGAATGTGCAGACAATGGTTCTGTCCTTGCTGTGTGTTATCTTGTGCCATCATAGAACCTGGCTGAATAAGCTGCTGCTGTTTTATTCACTACAAATGAATGAATTCACACGAGATTCACAATACTGCTGTGAATCAGAATAATAATAGCAAGTCCTGCGTGTCTTTGCTGTTTGTGTTACAAACTATTGTGATGCATTCACGCAGTTCAACTCGGTGAGAGAATTGGAGGCAGAAGGTACAATCATACACCGCTGCTACATTAGTAGAAGTTTCCAGTTTATTCACAAGCTTTGTGAACATTAAAACTTCAATTTCCTACATTTTAGGAAGTTTTGCTTGCAGGGTAATTTGAAATCTAGGCTTAAGTGAAAAGTATCTGGATACTCTTAAATCTGGATACTCTAGATGTTGCATTAAATATGTAGTTAAAATATTGAAAGAAACCAGAAAACAGCAAGAATCCAGTATCCTCAAAGAAACCATTATGGCAAAAAATTCGATATATTAAATATTAGATTT
The DNA here is from genome assembly GCA_024416835.2 of Perccottus glenii. Taxonomy (NCBI): domain Eukaryota; kingdom Metazoa; phylum Chordata; class Actinopteri; order Gobiiformes; family Odontobutidae; genus Perccottus; species Perccottus glenii. Next base: position 6,934,142 of record CM044548.2, read on the forward strand.
AATTGTGCCAGGAACCTTGTTTTGGCGGATTTTGTACTGCTAAAAGCCTCTAGTCCCAAAGGGATAGCGCTACAGTGGTAAAGACTTGAGACATAGTCCGCAATAACAGTGTGGAGCTCCAGGCTTTCAAGTTCTATCAGAGTCTAAAAATAGCCCCTCAGACTCTCGTGATATTAGGGCAGCGGTTATGTGCCAGTCCCTCGAGGTGAAGAGCTTCAGAAACTCCTCAGTCAAATGCAGATTAGCGTAAATTCACTATTTAATTTAATTCACTCCAAATGATCCAAGGTAGAAGAATGTCAGAAGAGGGCTATTGCAATCATTCGTCTCACTCTTGGCCAGATTAGCTGCCTTTGGAGAGCACAGTTAATCACCCGCACCTTCACCGTGTGGAACCATGGGAAATAAGTATGTCACACCAGCTGACTGACATGGCATCCACTTATGACATATTATTTGTCCAAGCAATCAGTGATAAAAACATCTATATTTACTAGTACATCTTAAACTGCACATAACTGATTTAGCATGGGCTGACATGTAAACATTAAAATGTATTTCACTGTCATTTTCAGCAACTCCTTCTTTAATCAACTCCTTTGAGTCATTCTGTATATGTAATTGTTTGAGAGAGTTTTTTTTTTAATTAGGCACTATGTAGCAGTGAAGTGTTTTTTTTTTATCAACAAGAAAGTTAAAAATACAGTATATTGTCATAACCAATATCTAATACATTATTATAAATAAATCCATATATGCACTAGCTTTGTAAAATCCTATTTATTCATATATTCCTACTGAATGCAAAAGGTAGACTGAGGTTGAAGTTGGGTTGAAGGTGCTTGGTAAGTATAAAACCAGCCCAAGTACAGTTCAGTGTTTATCTTTGGTTAATTAGGTATAATATGGATCATGCTATTCTTTTTAGTTAATCTAGAGCTTTCACGGCCCTTGAATACTGGATAATTGGTATTGCAGCACTTAGCAGTAGTTGAGAAGCCCCTGTACATTTCTCCATAGAGGAGGTAATTAAAATTAATATATTAACATTGCCAGGGTTGGGCTGTCAAGTGAGCACCTGGTGACAGGGCCTCCCCCACAGGGACCAGCCGGGCTCAGCTTGAACAAGCGCCTGGTGGCCGGCCTCCCGTGGGCTCACCACTCGCAGGGGGCTGGTGCATAGTGGATCAGGCCGCAGTCAAAGGCAAGGCCCCCAAACACCCAATCTCTGGACACATGGCTTTAGGGATGTGGAACGTCACCTTGCTAGCGAGGAAGAAGGCTGTGCTTGTGCTTGAGGTTGAGAGGTACAGGTTAGAGATAGTCGAGCTCACCTTCACGCACAGCTTGGGCTCTGGAACCACACTGCTTGAGAGAGGCTGGATTCTCTACTACTCTGGAGTTACCCATGGTGAGAGGCAGCGGGCTGGAGTGGCCTTTCTCATAGCTCCCCAGCTCAGCTGCCATGTATTGGAGTTTACCCTGGTGAACTGGTAGCGTCTCTGCGCCTTCAGGTCAGGAATAGGTCTCTTACTGTTGTTTGTGCTTATCGGCCAAATGGCAGTGCACGGTACCCAGCCTTCTTGAACTGGGGACTCCATCATTCTACTGGAGGACTTCAATGCTCACGTGGGCAGCAATAGTGACACCTGGAGGGAAGTGATTGTGAGGAACGCCCCCCCTGATCTGAACCCGGGCGGTGTTCTGTTATTGGACTTCTGTGCTAGTCACAGTTTGTCCATAACAAACACCATGTTCAAGCATAAGGGTGTCCACCAGTGCATGTGGCACCAGCACACCCTAGGCCGGAGGTCGATGATTGACATTGACTTCGTTTCAGCTGACCTTTGGCCATATGTCTTGGACACTTGGGTGAAGAGAGGGGCGGAGTTGTCAAATGATCCCCACCTGGGGGTGACATGGATCCGATGGCGGGGGAGTAAACTGGACAGACTCGGCAGACCCAAACGTACTGTGAGGGTCTGTTGGGAACATTTGGCTGAATCCCCTGTCAGAGAGATCTTCAACTCCCACCTCCGGCAGAGCTCCAACCGGATATTGAGGGAGGCTGGAGACATTGAGTCCGGGTGGACCATGTTCTCCACCTCCATTGTCGACACAGCAACTCTGAGCTGTGGCCGTAAGGTCTCTAGTGCCTGTCGAGGTGGCAACCCCCGAACCTGGTGGTGGACACCGGAAGTAAGGGATGCTGTCAAGCTGAAGAAGGACTCCTCTCTGGCCTGGTTGGCTTGTGGGACTCCTGAGGCAGCTGACAGGTACCGGGAGGCCAAGTGGACTGCAGCCCGGGTGGTTGTGGAGGCAAAAACCCGTACCTGGGAGGAATTTGGTGAGGCCATTAAAAAGGACTATTATCTATCCGGTGCCTCAGGAGGGGGAAGCAGTACCCTACCAACACTGTTTACAGGGGAGGTGGGAATCTGCTGAATTCCACTGGAGAGCTAGTTGGACGATGAAATGTGGAACATTCGGCCAAAATTATCTTTCTTAGTAGGGTGATGGTGCGTTTCCTTAGAGATAGGGGGAGCTCCCATGAGGATTTCGGCCACTCGGGTGGAGCTCAGAAGAAGACCTAGGACACGCTGGAGGGATTCTGTCTCTCGGCTGGCCTGGAAACGCCTCGGTATTCCCCCAGAGGAGCTGGAGGAAGTGTCAATGGAGAGTGTAGTCTAGGCCAGTCATTCTCAAACTGTGGTCCGCGAAACACTAGTGGTCCGTGAGGGTACTGCAGGTGGTCCGTGGAAAGGCAAAATAAAATAATATTTTACCTTCATTTTACCAGGAAATTCCCATAAAAAAATAAAAAAAATATGTAGGCCTATATTGATATAACATTTGCATTAAATTGTCAAGTTGACAATAAAAAGAGGGGGTGGGGGGGTTGTGGAGAGACCTGTTATTTTAATTAATCCATTTGTTTTCTGTTTTTTTGCTCTCGTGTTTCTGAAAATTTTTTTCCAGAATGTTTTTTTCCGAAATGCCAAAGGTTTTGAAATGTTCACTATCTAAGTGTTCTTTTCCAGTGCTATGGAAATAAGCCTGTTGTTCAAATTAACCTGATTATGCCCTCGGGCACATGAGTAAATAAATAAATTAAATATGTGGCAGCCGTTGTGTGCAGTAAACTTTCTTTTAACAAGCCTGTTGCACACTGATGTGATGAGTTATAGTAGTGCTAGTAAGCCTATTTAGAGGTGCGGATTAATTCAGGTAAGACTGTGTGTAGACATTTTATTATGTGTGTTATGAGGTGGTCCGCAAAATTTTTTGATTACAAATAGTAGTCCACACACACAAAAAGTTTGAAAAACCCTGATGTAGGCGTCTTTGCTTAGACGGCAGCCCCCGCGACTCAGCCCCGGAAAAGCAGAAGAGGATGGATAGATGGACATAAGCATTGTTTATGTTAAAACCAACTTCTAATTCCCAACGTCTTACCTCTATTCAGAAGTCTATTTTGACACAGAGAATATTCTTAGTGCCCTCAGTGACTCGTGAATGTCAGTGTGAATATATTTAAAGTCCCCTGCAAAACAAGCTGTTGTTTGTGTTCTGTACATGTAGTGGCCCACCTTGCTGTTGCTGCGGACATCCAGGCGATGCCACCGTCTATCTGCCACATTCACGTTGCCAGGCAACTGTAGCACCACTGTGCCCGAGCCATGGTTGATTTTCAACGTGGGGGTCCCGTCTATTAGCTCTGAGAAAGGGAAAAAGAAAACTGGTCAACACCAAAACTGGTTGAAATCTTTAGATTTTTAACTCATTTTGGCAGCTGCAATCAATATTTCTGTGACAAAGAATATATGCAAGTAATATTTGCTGTTATTATTCAAGCAAGTACAACAGGACAGAACTGTTGTTGAGGAAAAATATAAATTGCACATACCAGCTCTATATTGTATTAAATTATTCTTATTGGGGAATGCTGCTTTTTACATTTCAGGCAGTCCACAAACATAAGACAAAAGTTATTACATTCTATTTTGTGACTTAGTCAAATGGGAAATTAAAAGTTAATGAAGTGGTTAAGACTGCTTGTGTGTTTGGCTGCGTATGCCAGGAATTATAGGATGGCATGTCTCGCAAACAATACTGGCAATCCATCATGATGCATTCTGCACTTCAAAAGTTCATGCAGACACATTACAGTGAACATTAAGCAGCTCAGTGATCCTCTCTGCCACTTTCTAGTGGCTTTTTGCTGCTGAAAAGCTGGTGTTTGCGGGACTCAGTGAGAAATAAATATTTTATATGTGTTCCTAATTATGAATAATTTTGATATGATGCATAACTTGGATAGTTTGAATACTTTTATTGAATTTAGAATTTTAGCATAGCTATAACTACAGTTGTGCTCATAAGTTTACATACCCTGGCATAATTAGTGATTTTTTGCCATTTTTCAAAGAATATGAATGATAACACAAAAAACTTTTTTTCACTCATAGTTAGTGGCTGGGTGAAGCCATTATTGTCAAAACAATACAAACTTTTCAGTAGATAAAGAGGGTTTTTGACTGATCTTCAAACAATACTAATTGATTTTCTTCAACAACTAAGGTCCTTTTGAACAATGTGGAAAAGAAAGTATTTGAGTATCTAAACCTGTATTTAAGTCATGAGCCCTGAAGAAGAAGGAGGGACATGGGGCAGAGTTTGTTTACAAACATTCAACTGGAAATCCTGCATGTTACGCCTTTAAACATCTCCATTACACATGGCCCTAAATGTTCCTAATTTGTAACAATCAGTAAAACCTGTGGAACTGATGAAAACGTTGTCAACATACGTCTTTGATGAGTTGTTTCAGGCAGTGCAGTTCTGTTAAATACTTTCCCAGTTATCACTTTCACTGCAGAATCAGGCACAGACTCAACTTCTGCACTGTGACATTTGTCAGTAAAACTTGGAAGTTAAAAGAGCCTGATAAATAAAATCCCTCTTTGTGTGCGTCACTTGAGCAGAGCTTTCGTCATCCTTCACAGTGCATCAGTCTGCCTGTCTATCAGCATGCTTTGGTTTTCCATCTTTCTCTTTTACCTTGTGCCACAAGTCACCCTTTCATTAACTTCTCCACAGAAACTGACATCTTTTACATTTTCCTGCTTTCAAATAATCGCCCAAATACTTTGTACTAGCACCCCACTGTGCCATTGTGCAGCCTTGTGGTTTCCATTAGACGTATCTATGACAAGTAATGAGAACTTATGAGCCTTTCAACTTTACATTTGAAGCTGAGGTTTTATCAGAAGTCAGAAAGTTCTGTGTCATGAATGTTACCTCATCTTCACCTTGAGCTAGAATATGTAAAGGGCTGCTGAACATGTGAGATGCTTCTACTTTGATATCCTATACTATACTTTTGACTCCTATACACTGTTATGAAGTTGTTTTAGATGGCTACAAAAACAAAGCTTTATGTCAAATGAGTAAAAAGTTTGTATTTGTATTGTATTTTGTATTTTAAACTTTGCCTCAATAGCATGCGAGTTGGCCAACCCAACTGCAAAGTGATTTTTTGATTTTAAGAAACAATCCAATTAAATTCATATTTTGGCTAAACATGTGTCCATAAGAGCATCAATGCAATATGACATTCAATTGAATCCACCTCTCATTTAACTTATCCATCGTGTCCTTTGCTCATCAGCCTACTCACACCCTACTCACTGGGACTTTCACATTTTTATTTATCTCAAACATCTGAGTCTTGCAATTTTCAAATCATCAGGGGACCCTTTTTTCATCCAAAGTCCAACATTGCTAGCAACATCTCCAAGCAACTCTTGGAGATGAAAAGAAAACAGAGCTGCTAGCATTCCCAAAGACTCCACACCCTAATCACTATATAGTGTCATAGTCATTATGAACATTTGTAGTGGTGCCCAAATGTCAGGTGGACACAAATGTAGTGCACTCAAAGTTTCCCACAATGCATCATAAAAAGTAGTACCGTAAATGGTCTCTATAGGAATGTTACAAGATGGAAAAAGTTACCTTAGTTTCAGTGTTGGGAAAGTTCACGTTCTACAAGAACTAGTTCAAAGTTCAGTTCACAAATTTTAAAATGAACTAGTTCAGTTCATAGTTCAAACTTCAAAATTTTGAACTAAGTTCACAGTTCCAAAAAATGAACTAGTTCATAGTTCTTTTTTTCCATATGTTGCTGCGAGCTATTATTTTTCAAAATTATTGCCACAGCCCATATACAGTAGAATCACAGACAGCAATTATAAGCAGAAAAAGGTGCTGCTTGAATGGTCTTTTTTAATGAGGAATTATTCAAAGAAAAACAGGACAGTAATCATTAAGGTGAAAACGTTTTTCAATTTTAATAATTTTCCATTGTCCACATGCTAAAACAGAATATTGAAATCCTGGAAAAATATACCAGGCAGGTTCAACAAACAAGTTTCATGAATAGTAAAACCCTCTACCAACACAAAGTGAGGTAGGAACCAGGCTGAAGTAGGAAATTAAGGTTGAACTCTTGTCATAAACATCATAAAATTATTTTAAATTATCATACGCCTTACTACATGCTGCTGTCGCCTCCATGCTTTTTATTTTTTTGATGACGCGTCACGCATGCGGCGGACGGCGGTGCGACACTGGTGGCTGGTGTTGCCAGGTTTGGTGTTTTTCCGCTACATATTAAGACCCGTTTGCGGCTGGTTTGCGGTGTGTTTTAGCCGGGTTTTCGCCTGGAAGGCTCTATAGAAATCTGGCACCCTATTGAACGAAGTTAACCTGAGAGAGCGTGCCGTTCACAGACACCAGAATGAACGAGTTCACAGTAACGTTCATCAGGCAGTAATACAGCACGTTCAGTTCACGTTCACCCAAAATATGAACGAGTTCATGAACTATCGTTCAATGAACGCGTTCAGGCACAACACTGCTTAGTTTGTATAGACAAATATCTGACAGTGTACCTCAAGCTTTTATTAATTAATGGGACTTGTTGAATATAGTATATGCTTATTATGTTTGTATTATGTTTATATCACTCAAGTCTTGCCAGTGTCCATCCCAGACGTCCACTATCAGCGGAGTCCAGCAGATGTTCAAGGCACAAGTCTGACCAATTCTGTTAAAGAGTAGCAAGAATCCAGTCATAACAATTTTTTTTTTTCTTTTTAACAAAGAAGACTTAATTACTATATTTATGCATTCATTTATTTTTATCACTACAGTCTTAGAAGTTCATTACCCGCCAGTAACCAGTCCATCAGAACTTTCTTTAAAATTCATAATTTAGTTTGTTATAGAGTCCACTATACAGTGACTGAGGGGTTAGGGTGTATAGAGCCATAGGACACGTTTATACAACTATGAAGGACTACAGAGTATACTGTATGTGCTTAGCGTGTGCGTAGTAGAGTCTAGACAGATGCCAAGATTTACCAGCTGATTATCTGTCAAGACTGAAGAGGATACACGGCAAAAAGGACATGACATTTTCACAGAACAAAGAAAGGCAGTAGACGTCTCAAAGGAAGAAGAAGACATGAAGAAATGAATGGAGCAGATGGCGAGAGAGATGAGAGGCAAAGGAAAGGATACGAGTGAATGTGAAATAAAATGAAAAAAAAAAAGTAAACAGAAAAGGACGAAGAACTAAAATAATGCAAGTGATTTGGGACAAAGCTGGGCACAGGGCCACGGAGAAAGATTCTTGATGACGGCTAAAATGACAGACAGTGAGCGGAATAAATGAGAAATGAACAATGCAGGAAAAACAAAACGCAGAAGCAGAAGGTGAGGAACAAGGAGAAACGCGATGATGGATCAAAAACTAGATGAAAAGAGAAAAGGAGGAAGACGGCATCTGTGTCAACGATACGCTGCTAAAGCCCTCAGATCTGGAAAGATGGAAGTTAATTTGATGATGCATTTGTTTATTTAAATAATTGGTATATTAGATAATACTTGCAACGTATGCTTAAATGAAGTTTATGAATTATAATCCATAATTAACTCATTAGAACAGTATTGATACAAATGATATAGCATATGGCCATCCAAAAATATGATTTACAGAGGATGACACTCACACTCGAGGGGGTCTGAGTCATGGTGCACAGAATATCACCATGACTCAGACTTTCATTTTATTAAGAAAGAAAGAAAAATGAAGACTGGGCTTCTAATTTATCTTATGATGTGATTTATACTGCATTATCTGATTTATCTTTACATGAGCTAGAGACTATTTACTATTTACTTGCTTTTCTGGGACACTTTTGCACTGTGGGGATAAAAAACAATCCTTTATTTTTTATTTTTACCAGATTAAAGTGAGCGTTGCAGCCTTCCAGGAGCAAAGGTGGAGATGGAGACATGAATACTGCATTTGAGCAGAAAAGTGATTTCCCTCACATTGAAAATGGTGTCAAAGTGGTGTCAACCGACATTAATAATTAACAAATCATAAACATAAACTGCATTGACAAGATTTGTATCTTGTGGTATTCAGCATGAGGCCCTGAGCAGCCTGCCTATCTAAAAATATTTAAATATTTTCATGTGACGCATCATTACATTATAGTTGCAACAAGAACATGTAAGGGTTTATATTCCTTTTTAGCATTTTTACTGAGCACAAGCATCAACTGTAACCTTTGTTTAGTGAATCTGTAAAACAGGTTCAATGGTTGTATGAATAAAAAACGGTCTATTTGAAGATTTCTCAACGCTCAATGAAGGCATGCTGAGTGAAAGAACTAGAGACCTCCATGGAGCCCCTGACAGAAAGGAAAAGCTGGAGAGGGGGCAGAAAGAGCAGCAGGCAGCCGAAGCAAACCTTTATAGGGGCACACATGCCTTTTAAATGCTCTGGCTGTACTCAGCTTAGGACAAGACTTTGCTCTTAAAGGGTTCATCCACACAACTGCCCTCCTTCTCTGCTACTCATACGTAATTCATTACCCCCTTCTCCAGGACAGAAAGATATATAGAGAAAGAGTGATGGAGAAAGAGGGTGTGCATATGCTTTGTGAACGACACACACGGGGAAGGAGCTCTTAAATATGAAAAATGTCCTCCTTCTGACGGCTAGTGGATGCAAACAAGTCAAAGTGGGACCATATGGACTGCATAAACAGCATAGCAAATCCTAGTATTGCATCAGACTCCCTCACACACAAACCTTTGCAGTATATATACACACACTAATGCCCACAGAAGTAAGCATTGTGTATGATCAGCGACCGTACAGCCAGGCAGAGAGACTCTTCTATAAAGAATCTGTCAGCCAGCTAGCCAGCCCTGTAGCCGACACTTATTGGATCTGCACTTTGAGCAGCAGCTTCTTACTTGTAAACCACTGAGGGGCAAAGCTTTAGGCTACAACTCCAAAAAATGCTACCTCCTTTTCCTTAAAATGCATTTGGTCCCAACTTGAAGCTTTTGTTGGTCCTCAACAGACTCTAAAGTGTTTCAGTGAGCACTTAAGTGTTGACCTCACATTACTCCAAACTGAGTCTCAATTTGACATTAAAATGGCCCATATAAACCTCAATAAAATAATGTAATTTTCATATTGCGGTCACACACACAGATATTATGGCTCAGCAAATGGGCAAATATGGTGATTAAGCGGTTAGAATGACATGGCTTATTCATCACCAGATTTCTGTTGGAGTTTGTTCAGTCGAGCCTAAACTGTATTTTCTTCTCCTCAGAACATGAACAGGCACTGATGAACAAAACATTGGCAACCGTTATACTTCAAGTGAGGATTTAAGTTTACAGAAGTAAGCTCACTCACTAAAACCTGGCTCTGTACAATTTACTTTAGTTCATTGTTCATCTCTCACCATTTAGTTCAATTGAGAGTTTTATAAAGGTGACTCTCATCTGATATTCTAAAGACTGTCCTAATTTAGTCACACAAATGTCACTTTTTTTTTGTTAATTTGCCTAATCAAGCAAAGGGTTGTGGTAAAGACGTGTCTGCGTTTGTTCCCAGGAGAAAAGCAGAGCCAAATGCTCATGGTCATGTTTGTTTTTTTGTGACTTTACAGACAGAAATCGTTACTGGGATAATCAATGTGACTAAATCAGCCGAGGTCAAACTTTAGCCCTGCTGATCAGGCAATAAGGGCCAAGGCTAACTGTCCCCTCAGTCCCAGTGGTGCCATCATGACAAATATTGACTGATCTGAACAAAATTAAGAATGTAAACTACAATGGTAAAAATCCACAATGAAATATTATCATTGCTGTTTGTAGAAGATGATAATAAAGGTTTATGACACATACGTAGAACAAGTACTTTGTTTAACAACCCTGCTTATGGCACAAAGAGAGCGAGAGAAATGCTATGAGTTGCCCTTTCTCTGTGTCACAATAGGACAGTTAAGGCATAATGTGTTATTACTTTATTCCAAAGTAATAACACATTATCCTTAAAGTGACATTAAAAAAAAAAACAGTTACACACTTACACCAGATTTAAACCCCACAACGACACAGTAATCCTACCTACTGTATTCCAGATCAGGTCAGCGCGGGAGAGCCAGCCAAAGTGCTGACAGCTGGTTGTAACAATGTCAAAGTAAATGCCAGTCAAGACAGGTGTTGGGGCAGCTAGGACAACACTTGTCAAAATGTAATGTCAAAATGAAGGCAGGAAGAAGTGTTCATTACAGACTTTAAACCTATAAATATATCCAGAGAAAGTGCATATTAAATGTCCCTCAGCTATATCTTATCTTGACACCAGCTGGATGTTAGCCATGCGTTAATAGAAGGTATAATGGGGACAGAGTTTTGTCCTTCCCATCCCTGTGGTCACACTTTGGAGGTTTTATGGACAACCAATAAAAAGTTCAGTCCCTCTTCTTGGATAGAGTTGAATGCTATAGATATTGCTGTACAGGCCTAGCAGCTTTATACATCCAAATATCAAGGCCACATTGTTCTGCACGTGTCTGACTATACCTGCAGAGCCAGCCAAAGTGCTGGCTGTAATGTAGTTAAATGTCTATTCTGCAAAATACTTTTGTGCTAAGGATTTGGAAAAGCTCAATGCACAAAACATAGCACAGGCGTAGCTTGGAACAAAGTGACACTGAATTGTTAAAAAACTGCTTAAAATGTATTTACTGAAATGCCCGAAATTAATTAACATAAATATGCTGGTTAAAGGTTAAAGTAAATGGTTTGAAGGGAACATTCTGGGATCAGGTTAGGTATGAGTTTTACATGTTCACACCCACCCAGCTCTGTGTTAGGGGCATGTAATCTTCTGTTCTCCAGCGGTTGGAGATTGGATGTAGTTTGCGCAGTGATGTTCCCCGTTCGGTTCTATCTCTGGCCGGCACAGGCTCTGGCTCTGTGCAGCGGCCCTGCGGCAGGATAAAGGCCGGATGAGTAGGCGGATTTGGAAAAGCAAACCAGCATCTCAATAAGATCCTGAAGCTGTGCATGTGTGGAGCAGTGGATGTCAAACAGTGGGGAATATGATCAGACCCAATGGGCAGTATCATTTAACAAGGCTTAATGGAAAAGGTGAGAGCAGTCTCCCACAGAAACACACAAATGATACTGATTGGGTCACTCTCTAAAAGGTAGATTATCAGGTTCTTGTGTGCCACTTGACATTCATAAATGAATCGACAGTTCATGTTTTATAAGAGTTCCCAGCTTCTTGGCTTTTCGTTTTACATTTTTCTATTACCTCTTTTCCCTGACAGTTATGTGAGTGCTCTCTCCTCAAATCCCCCTCTATCCTGAAAATAACAGACATGCCACTGTGAAATGACACTTGATTTTATGCATTGTGTGCAGCATGTTCTCTCTCACATTACCTCATTTTCACCTGTATTACTCTTGTACTTAGAACACATACTGTACATATTGTGAACACACCTTGAGCATCCTCTTTGATTTGGCAGCTATTCATCTGTCTGAATCCTCCTGTAATTAAAATGTTGGTCCAAAAAGGCTCAGAGCATTGAGAGTCGGGAGGCTGCAGTTGAAGAAAGCTTTTAAGTTTAGATTTTCTGTTCCCTGTGCTCTGCTAATGTTTTAATCATTGGTTTTGTCTTGTTGTTTTTGAGGTTGTAAACAAAGTTCAAATTCTGGTCAGGGAGCCCAACGCTGTCACATTTGACTCAAACAGTGGTAGTAGTAGTTCTGTGTTTTCTCTCATTTGTTTAGACTTTACCTTTTGGTATTCTGCTCTTTGGGAAATGTATTATCTCTGCATGAGTGAGGAAATCATCCTTTTCATTTCATTTTCTTTGAAGTTTGCCTTCCCTATAATATTTGACACAAATGATATCTGCTCCGCAGTTGTGTATCATGGTTTATACTTTATTATTAGAGGAATGGACCAATAAGATGGTGATATCCCCTATAGGTGACATAAGCATTACAGTGTTATGCTATTGTTTTATGAGTTTCCTACCTTTATGTGGCTGCAAGATCCCTTTTAATAATATTCTGTATCAGCTGGCTTTGTGCTTCAAATGCATGAGAATAGAGAGCTGTCAGTAACTCCTGCACTTTACATTACCTAAAATAATATTTAACTATCCAAACACTTCTATACAGATTGTATAGGGCAGTATCTCTGGCCTCAAAGTTTTTATGTTGTCCCCTCAAATTTAGTGGCTATAGTTTATCTTCTCTGAGAAAAGCTTTCATTTTTGTTCTGGCCAGGTTGGCTTTTGACTTCGACACTGTGTGATACTTTTGCTGCTCTTACTGCTACTACTACTGCTGTTGCAACAATGCAATTTCCCCACTGTGGGACTAATAAAGGTTTTCTTATCTTATCATATTTGTCATATTTGACATTATGCAATATGACAACAAGTCATAAAACTGATTTGACATTTGACCCCTGAATAAAAGTCTCTCTAAGACTTATGAGACTAATCCAAAGGCAAAGTGAAGTCAATGTGTCTGATAGAAACATCCAAACTGCGTTTAATGCACTTTAACGTTGTGTTACGACGTAACATAACGTCTTTTTTATGAATGGTTGAAAAACCAACATGGCTCAAATTGTAATTTTAGTTTTAAAATAGTGCTGGGCAAGTTAACACGTTATTATCACATTCTCGTATTAATGAATTAACGGCGACAAGTATTTTATTGCGCATTAATGTAGTTTTTTTTTTATCATTATTAAGTCTTCACACATCTCAACCAATGAGAGCATTTGGGGGTGGGCCAAAGACTTCTGCAGCGCAGAACAGAAAAGATCTGGCGCAGACAGAAAAATGGAGAAAGGTATCGAATTCTTAAATGGACATTTTCAATTTAAATCTCTTCCACACGACAAAGTTGATAAAACCAAAGTTATTTGTAACCACTGCAAAGTTGTAAAATAAAAAGTAAATGCAATACACACCATTGATGCCAGCAAATCCCCCACCCACAGAAACAGTGGAGGGAGGTTTCGGCAGAAAACGTTGGATGTAGCGTGTCGAAGAAGTACAGATAAACAAAAGCAAGACAAGCTAACAAATGCCATTATTGTTAGCTTATAGCTTTCTGTGTAAAGAAAGAAAACACATGCAAGATGTTGGTCTGAAGAACATTCTAAGGATCGCAACGAATGACTGCAAGTATGAGCCGCCCTCAAGACGCACCATTACAAGAAGAATCCACGAGTTGTATGAAAAGGAGTGGACTACAAAAGCGACGGCGTTACAACATGCACCAACTATTGCCCTCACCGGAGACTACTGGACATCGCTAGGCAACCATAATTAACTTGGCGTTACAGTGCATTTAATTGATGAACAGTGGGAAGTGCATTCACATGCTCTGACTGTAATGAAAACAAAAAAGAGACACTTTCAAAATAAAAAAAATACAAATTTTTGAATTCATTATTGAATTTTGTGTATAATGCGATTAATTGCGATTAATCACAGAACATTGTGCGATTAATCACAATTAAACGCTTTAATTGTTGCCCAGCACTATTTTAAAACAAATCGGATGATTCAATCCCAACTATTTCTGACTGGGGTTCTTTGGAAATATATTGGCAGGATTTCTCTAAAAATGGTACATCATTGAGCCACAAACAAATAAAATATGACACCAACTGTACTACACCACTACTGGTTAGACAATATTGAACACAGTGTTTTTACAGGCAACACTTATCTTGGATTTCCAGGCTACATCTGCAAACACTGAACAAGTCTGCCTGGGAAACCCATTAGTGCTGCTTAGCATGTTGATATATCTGGAGATCTGGTACATTCAGAGGCTGAAATATTAATCTCCATCACAGACTGAGCTTGTCGATGGATTTGTTATACGCAGAAGGTGAACCTTGAAACAAGTTAATTAGAACTCTAAATATGTACAGCCTGACTCTAATTACACTCTGTGCAGTGACAAATCAGCCTTTATTCCTCTAACAAACTCATTAACTCTTTAAACGTTACTATAAACAATTCCCTCATTCCACTGCAAACTTGCTCGAAGCACGCAAACACGTCCAGGCCTCACCTCCAACATATATTACTTTGGCAGTGATGGAACAGCAGCCTTTCCCCCGAGAGAGGACCAATACAAGAAAAACAGAGCAAAAGTGACAAGGAGGCATTAGTCTCCCAGATTAAAACACTAAATATACCAAGATGTACAAGACATTTTGTTCTGTTTGGGTCTGTCTATAATCTTTGCCCGTCGCTTGCGATTGAAAAGCCTTTATTATCTTCACAGTTCAACAAGATTACCAGAACAACAAAAGACCAACATTTTCCCATAGGAGGTGGGCTTTTCATTGGTTTATGTATCAAATTTTTCTTTAGTTTCCTTCATCAAAGCAAAACAGTGCAAATGACTGGCCACACTGTATACTGAATGAGGATTTGTGTACAATTTTTACATTGACATGGGGATCAAAAATGCATCAAAATGCATGAGCTGTCTGGTGTAATCAGATCAAAGAGGGTGCATGTTCAGTGTAAGAATAACTGTCTTTTTTAATCATCAGGTCACGGTAAAGTAATACACTTAGGGAGTTACACCTGAAATGGATTTACATCTTTATGTCCCCAGGTTCTGCATTAGTCAATTTTTGCTGTTTTCTATTTAGTTACCTTTCCATTGATAGGTGGGATTGGTAACAGGTCACCCTAATGCACTATGTGTACGCGGATGATACACAGTTTCCACAAAACCATATGAAACAGAGGCTATCTCACCCATCACAAATGACTTATAATCAGTAAAATAATGAACAGTAACTTTATGAAAACCAAACTAGAAAGGTTATTAGTCAGGGCAAAAGCAAAGAGAGAAAATAATTTTGAACCTTCTTACGTAAAATCACATGCATTGGAGTAATTTTTGATTCTGATTTAAAACAAGATCAATAGAACATCGTTTGTCCACCTTACAAATGTAGCTTGAGTCAGATCTTGCTTTTCCAGAAGGATGCAGAGAACTTTTATTGACATACAAAGCACCAAATGACCAAGATCCAGTCTACACCTAATACATCTAATTATTATACAATCTATGGTCTACACAAACCCTCCAGAACAATCATCCTCTGCCGTGGCTCTTTTGGAGGTTACGAAAGATAGAGCAGAGAAAATTGGTGATACTGCTTTTGTTAATTACACACCAATACTTCGGAACATACTGCCCCCTGAAATCAGAGAAGCCGATCTGATTATTATTATTATCTTTTGCATAAGACCAGCATCAGCTAGGTAAACAGTGCCACATGAGTTGTATAATAAGAAAAAAATCAGACATGAAGCAAAGTTTCAAAACTTAGATTTGTTACTAGTAATTAAAATAAAGATGAGAGCAAGTTCTCTTTTGTGGCAATGACTAGGTTCCAATTAACAGAAAAAGAAAACTTTCCAGTTTATTTCCAGTTTTCTTCTTCTTCAGACAGCACTTACAACTAATTGTTTATTTTTGTAAAACAACCAGACAGGCTTGATTTAAGAAATCATTGCTGTTTTGTGTTTTTTGTTTGCTTCACATTTTGGATGAATGAGAATCCTTTATCAGACTGCTCCACCTTTTTACTTCCACAATTTAACTCAAAGCCGAGGGGGGACTATAGTACAGTCCAGTATCCTAAAGTGGGAACCTTTGTACCTTATATGCAGGCTGTTCTGACCAAACCCACAAATACAAGTCCATTGGAAATGGAACTTATGTCACAAGTGTTTCCTTTTCTGAATGTCTGGTCAAAAAAAATAGCTCACAGTTTGTTTTGTGTCTCTATTATGTGTTATTATTGAAATTAGGTATTCAAGTTTGGCTATTTATACATAAGGAAAACCCAAAGCATCATTAGTCTGCCTTTTTGTCATTCATTCAGGAGAACTATTTTAAAACCACTTTATCGATTTGCATGAAACTTTGTGGGACAGTAGGGCATGTGCCAAGGACATACATTTGCATTCTAGAGCAGATCCATAAATAATGGGATGAGAGTGGAATTTTATCACTGTTTTTTGCATTAAATAGGGCATTTGAGGTTTCCTCTCTAGAAGTGACCTTCTCATTTAAATGATGTATTTATTCTGTTGAATACCAGCTTAGATCTTTTGAATAACTACTCCTCCAGTGAAACAGGAGAGTCATTAGGAGGCTGTTAAGCTATGATGCTGACCTGCATTTTGAGCGTGCTGTTGAAAGACTGCTAAATGATAGCTTGGTTTTTGGGCTAATTTGCATGGCAGAAAGTTTGCTAAAGAAGGCCTTTCTGCAAAGTTTACAGTGAATGTTGTAAGAAAGTACAGTTAGAATGGACCATGTAATTCCACTGTTTTACTTCAGGTTAAAACAAGCCTTCAAAGTCTCTTTTAATCTGTGTCTGATAGTAGAACTACAGTGCATTGATAGCCTATTAATAATAATCTATTATTTCCAATTTCCCTTCATCCTCTCACATTAAATCCTAGCATTGTTCACCTTAAGTAAAGTGCACAAAATCTATTTTAGGTTAATCCCCTAAGGCAATGAATGTTCCAACACTTCATTTGAATAAATGGACCTGTGGCATCTATGAAACTGCTGTGGGAGAGCCACTTCATCATAAGTCAAACAGTGCCAGTGACTATCGTGAGTGCTACCTATGGCCATGAAGTCCTCGTAGTCCCAGGCCTGCAGCTGCGCCATGGGGCCACTGTACAGCAGCAGTCCATCAGCCACGTTTGTGATGAACTCCAGTGACACATGGCTCTCAAAACAAGGCATCATGGGAGGAAACCAGGCGTAGCCGTTGCCGTGGAAACTGTGCTTGTTCTGCTGGCACTCAGGCCCTTCAAACTGTGCTGGGCATTGGCACCTAGGGCAGAGAAGGAAAGCAAAATTGTATGTATTAGTAAATGGAATAAATTTATGATTTTGACTTTTTTGACCCGTGTCTGACAGATGTATTCAAACAAGAAAGCCCTCTGATCTCAATATCACTCGCCTTTTTGATTCACATACTATGTTCTATTCTTTCAAGCTGTTTTCCCCACATCCAGCAGCTCTGCATGTAGTACTTTTCTCTCGCAGACAGCCTTCCCTTTGGCCATCTCTCTGTCTCTATGATGCAGATGTTCTCATTAGTGGGAAAACCACAGGGACATCACTAGGAAAAAAATGTCTCCCTCTCTCTCCCTGTTTCCACATCCGAGTACTCATTTGTTCTACTGCTTCCAGTCAGATTTTAACTTTTCAGCTCCCTTCATTAATAAATGTTAACTTATTTTTTCAGAAGTCAAAATCTATTGTTTTACATTTCCTGCTCATTACAACTTGATATGCTCAGGTTAATACGGTTGAGGGTTGGTAGAAAAAAGTCTTTGTGCATTTTTTTGTCTTGTATTGTCAGATAAGCAAGTAGATTGAAACTTTGCTAACTGCATTTTATTTATGAGATATGTGAGATTAAGCATAATTAGCTCACAGTTATAGAGAGCCTAAGCCACGCTTGTTCTGCAAATTCATTCTGAGTTTTGAATATGTCTTGCTGTCATGTTCCAATATATTTCCCCCACATGCACAATGATTGATAAATATGTTTTAAAGTCATATTTAAATTACAAAGTAGAAAATATACAGATAAAAAATACATATGCAGTTATGAAGAACAAAGTAAAACGTGTCAAACTGTCAAAGTAAATAAGTTTGGTCTGTCTGTCACAAAAGTCATGGAATGTTGAGGTAGTTCAGTCGACTATTTAACAAAGTCACCAGTTTATCACAGTCCATTTGTTTTTTGTAGTTCATAAGCAAAGTTTTATTGCACAAAGCTGAGTTTCCTTTTATTGTCCTTGTGTCAAAAAGTGGTTGATGACCCTGCACAGACATGTTGTCTCTGAAAAAATACCCTTAACCTTTGTGCAATAATATGTGTTCAAAAAGAAACATAGATGTGCTTCTCCTCCAGCTGTTCTCATTTTGTCCATTCTGCATCAGCGGCTGCAGGAACACAAATAGGACAGAACTGAACTTGCACTAGGTTCTATGGAAATGAAATGTCTATTTTGTAAGATAGACAAATGCAATGTGTTATGTAAAGGCAATTACACAGAATTGAAAACAGTTGATAAGTACACAGTGTGTTGTACACAATGCACCTTCAATTGGAGACACATATGTGGGGTGGCAGTAGCTCAGTGGGTAGAGCGGTAGTCCTTCAACCGGAAGGTAGGTGGTTCGATTCCCGCTCTCCCCACAGTTCATACTGTCATTGTGTCCTTGGGCAAGACACTTAACCCACCTTGCCTCCAGTGGCTGTAACACTGGTAATAACATTAGAACAATGTAAGTCGCTTTGGATAAAAGCGTCAGCTAAATGAATAAATGTAAATGTAAATGTACATAAGAGGAACTGACACAACAAAAATTGGATAAATTTTTTATATTTTTTTTCCCTAGTAAGGTTCTTAAGTTCTACAGAAACAACAGGACTTCATTGAGAGCAAATTGTAGTTGATTTCCCTCGGGGGAAAAACAAAAATGTTACTTCTTTTCCACTTTTTTTTTAAGGCCCTATAGATATCCCAGATCAACAGTTTTTATTTGTCAGTGCCTCCTACTTTTCTGATATTGTTTTTAGCCATCACTGTTTATTTGTATTCATATGAAGGTGTGGAACAAAATAAGAATTCTTCTCACTCAATATGTTTGTTGGTACCAATTATGAAATATACAAATCACATACACAGTCTGCACACAGCTTGCAGAAACAAGGTATTTCTCTAGGGCAATTGCTCTGCATCTAATAAGTTTGTTTCTCATTGGTTGACGTTATTCACACTCCAGCTGCCTCTCTCCATATTTAGCGGTGTAGAACGCACAGAGGTACAAGCACATGAATGGTGTTCTGTCGAAAACTCATTCCTCATCCAAATGTCCCTTTTGCTTGTTCTTGCTTGTTTTTGCAAAAATGAATGAGGGTCTATGCAGACTTAATGTAAAAAAATACATGCAATACATGACTGGTGCAATAATAGAGCAGGGATGTCAGTACCTGAGGACGCATGAGCAGACAAACAAATGAGAGGATGCTAATATAAACTGCAAGGACACACTTCTGGCAAATAGAAATTATTGAAATGATTCTTGGGTGTACTTTATGTTTGAAATCCATGCTTGTATTACCATTTTGGCAACATCATCCTAATTCTCCGAGCGCAAGACAATCCGAGACGTGGTTTTAGTCACAACGGCCGAGCCCTTCCAATCCTCTTATGGAAGCTTTGTTTTTGCTCATTCGCCGTCTGTGGGGAATTGTATTTGTTAACATGGGACGACGGGTGCATAATCCCACCGTCACTCCACAAATCTCATTATTAATCCCAGAGTCTCGATTATCTGCATGTTCTTTCAATCTTGAGCCCTGAAGGGTTTGTGTATGTTGTCCTGAGGTCACATCTGCATGCTTCTGTCATGACAAAGTCTTATCTGAACAGACTTATTTATTTTCCTTTCACTTCTCTTGCACTCTGTACTTTTCTTCAATTCATTTCACAAATCTTTTCCTATTGTCAATCCTACCTTATGTCACCTTTTTGAGCGATCCTCGCCCATTCTTTCCATCCAACTTGAAGAATCACAAGGCAGACGTTTCAGGTGGAGTCTGTGGCATGATTGAAAATGTGACTATCTCCTAGCATCTGTGTCCCTAGGCTGACAGCTTCAGCTGCTTCGCTTGTCATCAGTTTAGCTGCTATACTTCACAAAGAAACATTTTCCCCACTTCCCATTCCAAGGACACGTGGCATGTCATATTTTAGAGATAGCAGAAGCAAATCCAGCTCTTGTTCTGACTCTTGTAGTATATAAGCACAACACAAAATAAAACAGCTTTTTCACAAAGACATTACCTAAATGCAACTTGGTATCCTCACACAAAATTTTTCCTCCTTGGGGTTTAAACAGTGTCTATATAAGAATAAACCTAAGCAAGCCTATTAAGGGTGATGATATGTGATGATACTGTAACATATATCATAGCTTAATAACTGTATTATAATGTATGGTTAATTAAATGCCTTGAGTTTTGAGTATATTTGCCTTCTCCAATATTCATCCCCTAGATGCTCTGAGCTTAGAGCCTAATTTTCTATGCATTCTGATTAAGATTATGAAAATTGGAATAAAATGCCAGTCTTGTAGTTTATGTAATAAAGATATAAAAAATCTCACAGTAACATATTATAATAATGCAATGCTGTAGGAGAAGTCCATAGTACAATATTGTACTGTTAAAACTCTTAATCAGGACAGTGGTTGCTGGGACAGGAAGATATGGCTTGAATGAGGTTAACAGCAGTTGTGTGTTTCCTCTTCATCACAACAGAAAATGAGACAAAGGTGTCCTAGTGGCACGCTGCTGCTGAAACAAAACTTCATTTTCTTTCAGCCCAAAGACCTACCTACAACGTTGTCAGAAGTCAATACAAATTAGGACACTTTGGCTTTGGTGATATTAAAATAATGATCCCTACTCTCTCTATCTAACATGTTTATTGGTAGCATTGATAGTTGTTCTATGTTATTATTCCAGACACTGCAATGCAGTCTTCATCTTCTATTTGATTTCAATTCATGTTTGTTTCTGTTGTTTTCTATTTTTATTTTTCTCACTCCCTCCATGTGTTCAAAGCTGGCCCACTATTTAGATCCCACTATTCCAAAACTGATACACCCCTGCATTGATGATTGTGCCCTAAGAGTCAAAACACATTGGCCTTCTTTGATTAACTGTCATTTTCCCTATTGTTTAATTGTTTCTAAGTCATTAGATCGAAGGAGGGGCACCAGCATCTTCTGTGTCATGCATATTTAATATTCTGCGGTTTGTAGTGACCCTTATTAAATGCACCATAAACCACAATGTGATAAAATAAATGGACCTTAATGGGTACTATGAGCAAGATTAAGTGTTAATATCACTTGAAACGTTAAGGAAAAAAAAATTGCCATCCAAATAAATATTCAACCAATAAGACAGATTTGTCTCTAAACGTATGCACATTGAAAACACACTGTTGTTTCTGTTTTGACTAAACATAAACGCACACATGCTCTTAACTTAACCAAGAAAAATGCATTCACATACAAAATAATTCAGTTTTTCTCAATATATTTCTGTTGATATATTCAATTTATGACTGACTGAAATCAGCTTTAGTCTGTGTGCATAATGGGCCCGTGGCATAATCCAATTTGTCCAAATTAGTTTAAAATGTATCAGAAGATTTAGTATCATATTACTTCAACAGAAAACAGTTTTTATTAAGGAAGTGTCTAAGCATTTCTGCTACCAACCTCTAATACACTGTATCCTAGGGATCTGTCTAGGTAACTATAAAAGACTATACAAAGTCTACGTCTAATTACCAACGAGGGGTGTGTGTCAGCGTGTGTTTGTGTGTAATCCAGGGATTATGCAGAGCCAGTCGCGCTGTGGTCCAGTTGTGAGCCACATTACACGCCGTCTCCAGCCAGCCAGGCTCAATCCTGGCCTTTTCACTCACTGCTTCTAATTAAAAGAAGCTGAGGGGGAAAATTAACTTGTTCCAAACACGTCTCAAAAGCTTACTGGACACGTGCACTCAGACTTTATGTTCCGCCGAGCTACACAGGTGGTAGGTATGACGGGCATATCAGAGTTTCTGGGTGGCTGAGTGCCCATTTTGGTGCTTTAGGATCCGACATGTATTTGAAGAGCGTAAGCGCAGAACACCTGTAGCAGCAGCTGCTCCTGCAATTTCTTGTGAAGTCCACATTCGGGCCATGTGTGGGGTTCACTATGTTTATGTTCTCAGCTGTCCACTTGCCTTCAAATTATCATTTCAAAGCCTGGATTTATAAATTCCCCTCTAATCACAAGCTGATGTCACCTGTATGTAGCATGTTGTTACATGCTACATTTACAGTGTAACTAGATTGGGCTTTTCTAAATTCAATGTCACTAATAGTTTTCTGTACTTTAAAGAGTCAGAACTATGTAATACGTTTAGATCCTAAACCATTCATCACTGCTGCAGACACCTTTTATTAGTTTATATAATGTCAGAGTTGCTTGGAGGTTTCTTACTAAGACCAAAGTTGAAGAGAAAATGTTTAATCTACAGCTGGCAGTACTTTATGGGGAAGAAGTGGTGCTTGTATTGTCTAGTTTGTGTAAGGCCTTTGTCAGTTCACCTAAAGGATAAACATTTTTACAAAGTTAAATTATTAATATTGACTGTAACATTTGAAACTGAGGCCACATGGGATTTGATCTCCCCTGCTTTGTGTATCTTTGAATCAACACACTCTTTCTTTCATTGTTATTTTCAAATTAAGTTTTTGACCCGTATCAAAATTGAGCAAATAGCATAGACTCTGCATCATGCTAACCTGACTTCACCAGATAGACCTACTCCACAGATCAGGCACCAGTCCAGGTTTTCACTTCATTGTTTAAGTCTACTCTGACCTTAACACAGACTATCAGAGCTTTACAACACATTTTAATACAACGGACAATCTAATGCACATTTAATAGATGAAGTCATCAGAGAATTCTGCTGGGCTACTTGAAGTGTAGGCAGCTCTTTGTCTTCCATAAAAATGTATTATGTAAAATTTGGCATGAAAACAAAGTGTTCCTTCTCTTGCAGCACAGACCTAAATGAGCATAATCTAAAATTCTCCTTCCCATAACGTAATGAATGTTTTGCCAAGTTTACAACCTACATTATATGTTTACAACAACTTCATGGAGCATGCATAGTTTTTACACTACTCCTTGCTCTCATCTGTTTTTAAACAGATGAGAGCCGTGGAATAAAAGAAATACTTCCACCTGTGCTGCCGTATTGCAATCCAGCCCTTTGCAGCCTCCTGCTTCGTCAGAAATCTTTTTTTACTTTCTGTTCTGGCTAGGCCTATCTTTTGTTTGTTTAAGGGTTTTCTGAAATGTGACATGTCGTCTTCCTAATTTAAATCGTGTCTGTCTGCCTTTGTCTGGACACCATAAAGCAGAAGAAGCTGACTTTTTGGCTAACATTTTTTTTTATTGTGGTGTAGGTAGTCCAAAGCCACAGAATCAACCACTAATAACAAATAAACCTACAGTAACCATTCCGACCAAAAACTCCACATACTTTTATGCCTGGTCCATTATTGTTTATTACCTTATAAATTAGCATAAAGACACACTTTTGTTATTGTGTTCTGCTCTTTCATAATAGAAAAGTTGGGAATGGGGTAACAGAAATACTATATTCTCTATTTAGTTCTATGAATATAGAAATATATGGCCTTTTTTACATCCAGGGGTGTACATTATTTCCTTTGCTCAGTTCCTTAGATGACTACCAGGAGAATTTTTTTTTTAAATCTTTAGCAAATACTGTTTTATTTTTCTCTGTGTGGTACTTACAACTAATCACAGATGAGTGTCAAGAGATGGACCGATAAAAAGAAGTAAAAAGGCCATTTTTTGTCAGACAATTGTGTTTACTCTTTTTAAATCATAATGACAACAGAAACATACCCTGGTGATTTTGGCCTGATAACATGCACAAGTTGACACAAACAGGTTTCAATTGGCTTCTAAAGGTAACCAGCCTCACCTGTCATCTGTTTTTTTGTAATCAGTGTGTGTATAAAAGGTCAGTGAGTTTCTGGGCTCCTGACAGACTCTTGCATTAAGAACTGGGGTATGTAAACACAATTGTTTGACAATAAATGGCTTCACCCAACCACTAACTATGAGTAAAAAAAAACTTTATTTGAAAAAAAAAATCTGCCAGGGTATGTAAACGTATGAGAACAACTGTACATATGTTCAGATGCTGCTGCCTCACTGACACACTACTGGTATTATTAAGAGCTCAAACAACAGCGTGCTTCTCCTACGTGCAGTGTATAAGAGGTCTCTCAATGTCATAGGTCATATCCATTTACACATTCTCACAGATCTGAATACATCCAGATACATGCAACCCAGCCCACCTACAGATGCCTTTCAATCTCTCAGGATGCATTCAGGACTGATTTAGCATGAAGGATGGTCCCATTAGATCTGGCTGGATTTGAAGCATGGTCTGAAGTCTAAGTTCAAAGAGTCTTTCTTTTTCCCAAAGCTGTACTCCATTCTGACCTTGAGTCTTGGCTCCCTTGAGACTTTTTTCCTGAACCTCCCACCAACAACAAAGTCCATTCCGAACCTGATCTTATTTCTTTCACACTGAAGATTTACATAATTCTATTCCCTTCGGTGAACCAATGACACCGATGTCCAAAGGCAGCTGTATTGGACACGCATTGCGAGTGTGAAGAATTGGCACTTAATTTCATCATAGGATTCCAACCCAGTGTGGAGTTACAGTGGAGGCTGTGATAAAAGAGGAGGTTTGCACATTGGTGTTGGAGTTAATTGGTTGCAAAGAGCCCTTCACTTCCACCATTAAAGATCAGAGCCTGAGGACACACAAAGAATCAGAGCGATTTACTTTAAGTTCAACAGGGTCATCATTTCTCCTGCTCCAACAGAAGCACAACAGAGCATGTTGCGTCATGTTTGCCGTTAAAATAATTCATTTAGACACTCCTACCCCTTTTGGCCTTGTTTACAAAATGCTAAAAATGTGCTTGTAATTACTATCACAAGTGAAATCTGTAAATGTTTCTTTGTTATTTGCAGTAAATGAAAACAGAAATGTATTTTGAGTAAGAGTATGCCCATTATGTGGAGAAAATGTGTTTTTGGTCCATAAAAGTGGAAAGGCCAAGCTGTTAAGGCCTGTCAGGCACCAGAGTGCTGTAAACTAAATGTTATGAGCACAAATGCTTCACAATCTCAGCCCCCTGACATTTTAAACATGAAGAATGGAGTCAAACACCTCCTACGGAACAATGAGCAATACATGAAAAAGTAAATGCATAGAAGGTCGCGATTTAAAATTGCTTTGTTGCTTCAGATGCCTAAATGTAACCTTTATCAGGCTGTTATTGTGACAGTAGGAGTTGGAGGAAACATGGTTATTCCTTGAGTGAACATTAGAAGAACATGTAACATACACTACATATTATGGGTTTTCTGTAAATGTTCATACTTCTTTACAAAGTTCTACTTGTAGGAGCTCTCTGGTTGTTTATTCCTTTCTGATATTTTTATGGTCCACAGGTCTAAAAACAGATTGAAATTCAAGTGGAGGTTCTTTTTGTTCCAGTCTGTCTGACATTGAAGTGTCATGTAAAAACAGATTGCAGTGACATCTCTTTCAACAAGTCGACAGTGCCTGAAAATCTGTTGTTTTATTTAAAGAACTCCCCCAGTCCAAACACTTGCTGCTCATGATGTGTCTGCAATATCAAGAAAGCTTGAATGTGGGATAGGATCTTTAAAATTAATGTAAAGGTCGGTACTAAAGGTGCATTTGCTTGGTATAAAGTTTTCATTACGTATTTCTAAATAAAACAATACATCCACATCAGGTTATAATAACAAATGTCAGACTTTCGTAGATCCATGGTCCTGACCATTCTCAGATTACATTTGTCTAAATGTGATAGATAAGTCAGTTTAATGCCAATAGCTAAATAATTTGACTGAATAATTCCTTTAGTTGCAGATGTCTGTTCAGCTGCTGCCAGCTGCCAAACCTTTGAGAACTCCCTGTAGCAAGAGAGAAAATATTAACTACAACTCCATCCACAGCTGCAACATATCCATTAGTAACAGCACAAGCTGTTAATGAACATCATTTCAAAGTAGTTTGATATATGAGCTCAGCACTTTTTCAGATTATTACAACACTTACAGTTGCTGTATTAAACAGTTTAATTTGTTGTCTTGTGTTTATTTTTTGCACATTCATAATCAGAGAGAGTTTGCCTCTAAACCTTACACAAACCTCACTCACTCACCACAACACGCACACACTACAGGAATTGGCCTTCACCTCAGCAGAAGTCTCCAAAGCAAATTCTTTAAGGCTATGCTTCACTCATTTAATTTTCTCTTCCATTTTTTTAGTTCTTCTTACACACATGTCTTCATTCAGCATGACTAGACACCCTGGAGGCTCAAATTAAATTCCTTTTAGAGGCTTTTTGTGAAGATGTAACTTCATCTTCTTGTTCTAAGTTCAAGCAAACTTAAAAGTAATAGTTACATCTGCCTTTGTTTCCAACTTCTGAGTGTTTAAGACTTAAAAGGTATCTACAAAACTAAAATATAACTGTCTGTGTCATATTGCACTACAGTATATCCTACAATAAACAAACTTAAACGTGGGGGTCTGAAACATCTAAGTTCCATTCTAAATGTATTCTACAAAACAATCAGGAGTGATCATGATGCAACCTCACTACAGCTCGTGTTCAAAGACAGCACTTGTTTGGGATTCCCATATGTCTCCCATGTCTCTCTGATGCTGACACACAGCAGGAGGATTAGTCACAATCAGAGGCTTACCACGTACTGCACTGGCATACAGACACACCTCTAACGTCCGGGGATTATTTAGTCTTTAAATCCTCTTCAATTAGTGTTGTGCAGTCTTTGATATGCCATTTAATATTAAGCTTTTCAAACCGCTGTGGGAAAGCCATGGCAATAATGTCAGTAGAATTATTTATATATATATATATATATATATTTATATTTCAATTGACAAGGAACTTTCATGATGTGTGTCTTTGGTAAAATGTAAAACTACACATTATAATTATATAATTAAATTCTTGGAGTGTTTGCAAAAATACTCGAAAGAACTGTCTTTATTTGCCAACTTTGCTTTCTCTTTCAGACGAATATATAATAGGACTTTAAAACAACAAATATTAACATATTGTCATATTGTTTCTAGAGTTACTTTGTACTGTGCTAAAGTAGCTAAAGTAGATTTTTCAGGTACTGTATCTGTACTTCACTTGAGTATTTATTTATCTTGTGACTTTTTACTTTTACTTTTACTTTTGAACACAAATATCTGTACTTTCTACTCCTTACATTGTCAAAACAACCTTGTTACTTTTACCACCTCTGCAGAAGACAACAAGACGTTACAAACACAAGAGGGAAAGTCAAAAGGCAGAATAAGAGAAAGATCCTCTTTCCAAAAGGTGGCACTTAACACATTCTATGACTAATGGTTACCAGTCTGTTAAATGGATGGATAAATATAGATATTTCCTGCCCCCATGCAAACCTCTTTAGGGGTTAAACATAGAAAATTAAGATCATGCATTGTGGGATCAGGTCAGCTTTTCTCGAAATCCATTGACCACTGCAAGAACATATGCAACAATGCCTTTTTATGAAGAATTTATTCTCTGTACATCTTTTCCATCCACAGTGGTGGTTATGAACGAAGAGAGGAAAGTGAAAGAAACCAATAGCACATTTAAACAGGGCATCATATTACACAGAAGCTTTCTCTGTAAGGCTAAAGAACAACTTCTAACATTATTGGAAATAAATGACTTGGACTAAAACATCATCTCATGGAAGCAACAGTGAAGTTCAACACTAACAGTGAGTCATAAAATATCAAAGCTTTGATGGACATCATATTTGCAAGCAATCTGTTATTTTGTAAAAAAAGCCTCATGAGTGTACTAATTGGCTGAAGTAATTCTCTGTGGAAGACGGGCTTGCAGTTTTTAATGTGTGCATGACTTAAACCCAGCCTGAAGATACATGCCCAGTATACTTTGTTTTTCTATTTACATGTAAAATAAATAAGTTTATTTTTATTTTTTTATTGAACTTTAAGGTAATCAATGTGCCTCACTTAATTTAACAAGTCCATGTTAGTTTTGTCAGTAAACATTCTGAAATATGTATAAGTTCCACACAACACAAAACAAATTGTGCGTTTTGAGTTTTCTTCTTGAAAAAGAAAATAATACTTTCACATAGCACAAGAGGAAAGGTGTGTCTTGCCCAACCTTTTAGTTATTAGGTAACTCTCTCCACCCCTTTGCCTTTGTTGAGTCACACTGTATCTGAGACGCATCGGTTATCAGCAACAGCTGTTTCCGGTTTTAGTTAGAGTCTTTAGTCTGCAGGTTAATTTCATTGAACATGAGCATAACTGATGACATACTGACCACTCAGTTCTCCTAAAATTGTTTAAAAATCTGGAAATAAACCAGAAACAATCGTCTGTTTATTTCAATAGTGTGGGGTTATAACTTTAACCTCTACTTACTTCTTAAGTGAATGGCGACATATTTAAGTTTTAAAAATTTATGTCAAACATGATTTAACATTTCCTGGTAACATTAAATTAAACAAACCATGCTATACCAGCCCAACTTGTTCTTCATCAAAGAGTAGAAACATGGCCTTCAGGCCTATTTTTCAGACTTCTGTCTCATGTGAGACAGACACAAATGTATGTTTTATAGGTTGTATTTCCAAAGTTGAAAATGGTTGAGAACATACAAATAGTAACAGATTATGATTAAGAAAATGTGATTATCATGTGATACCTGTGTTATCCAATCAATGATTTACGTGCTTAGTATTCAATCCAAGAACCAATACATCCTACAATTTCCTTAGGTCTTGTCCTCTATTCTGCTTGTGTTGAAGCTGTATTAAATTATTCATGCATTTTTAAGTGAAGCAAAATTTATGATGCAAAGAATTGAAGGTGGTGTGGGAATTTAGTGCTTTCATCTTACCTGTATCCATGCTGAGTGTCCACACATATGCCTCCATTGAAGCAGGGGTTTTTGGGATACGCTGCACAGGGCTGATGGGATAGCTCTCTTCCTGGACAGGAGCACACAGCTGCGGATTCCACCGTCACAGACACCAGACTCATGGTCCCACAGTCCACCACAGTCGGGGTGTCCCGGAGGTTCAGCACAGTGGTGCAGCCTCCAGCCCCGGTGCACTCTGACCCCGGACACTCATCCACACGGATCTGGTACACGCTGGTCTGCAAGAAGGACTGCAGCTGCAGCAAAAATGAGAATTTTCTTTTAAAAACTTTTTTTTTAATCTTTCACATTGTAGCTTTAAAGCTTTATATCTAGAATCACATCTGAAATTAAACAGGTGACAGTATACAACTTTATAAAATAAATAAAGCAATGAAGCTCTGTAGGTTGCACCATTTGATGATCAGAGAAGTGAAAAGCAATGTGGTCAAACAAAAAGCCTTAGCAAATCCAAACAGCTGTCACACAGAAGCCAACATGTGGGAAAAATGACTGATCTTAAACTTCTTTGGAGCACCATGATGTTTGAGAATTACACTTGAGATGTGTGTTTTTTGATCTGCCAACTTTTCAAACATGGCCAGTCCAGCTGCCTCCAACATATTTTATTCAGGGGTAGTTACAATTTATATCTTATATTGATTTAATAAATATTTAAAAATGAAATAGCACAACTTTTTAGAAACGTGTATGGATTTACAAGTGGCTGACAATGTGTTGTGATATACAGTACATTCAGGGGATTTATATGGCTTGGCCAATTATTTTTCTAATATTTACAAAGAATCAAGCCCCTTTTATTCATACTATTTCCTCCAGACTTTAACCTTCATCTGGGATGGTCTGCATGTTTGCAGACCATCCCAATGTCGGTGCCTACTATACCCTGATGACCTGTACAGTATATCGTGTGGCTGACACTGTAAGCAGAGTGCACAGAATGTGGAGGTCTTGTGCTAGCTTGTTTGTAAAAGTACCATTGTTTGGTTATGTTGTGTATATATTTGTATAAATGTAGAATTAGCTCAGTTGTAGAGCGGTCGCCTTTCAACTGGAAAAAGTCGTATTAGGTTCATTGTTTCCCACAGTTCATAGCTGTCGTTGTGTCCTTGGGCAAGACACTTAACCCACCTTGCCTCCAGTGGTGTTCCAGCTGTAACACTGGTGAATGGAAGCTTAATGTAAGTCGCTTTGAATGAAAGTGTCTGCTAAATGACTAAATGTAAATGTATTTGTATAAATGTAGAATTGATATTTACTGTGAAAAAGTCGTCTCCTTTATTAATTTGATTCCTGCCTGCACCTAGCTGCATTATTTGAGCATCATCCCATTTCATTACACTTTGCCCAGCCTTTGATTCAGACACGTAGAAATGCAATGTGTGAACACAGGTCAGGATTAAGTAGAAATACAGTTTACAACGTAAACATGTTCTCTGTCACACATGTATACAGAAATCTCCATCACATTTTAATAAAACAGATAAAAATAGCAAGCTTTAAAGACCATTATTCAAAAGTAATGACTTCAACTTAAAGAAATAGATTTTTCTGCACCACTTCCTAAAAATGACCTAAATGATGATAATACAGAAAGGACAATGTTATTCTCTGGGTCGAGGGGTTTGATAAACTGTGAAAGGAAAAATGAAATGGAAATTGAATATGTGCTGTTTGCTCAAGTGCAAAGACTGGGATGTGTCGTCCTAAGCTGGTGAAAGTGACAATGGTAAACTAGGTTTACACACACATGCACGCACTCAGGCAGAATAGGCATTTACTGTCAGCCCCTTGCATTCAGACAAACACAATGAGAACAGTGGTGAACCCTACGAAGGTCACTTCATGCTCAATGTTCTGGACTGATTGGACATCATTCACTGTGGATAGATTGTGCTCAATTACCATACAGTTCACATCTATCTTATTGTGTCTGATCCACTTATTCCACCAAATGGCCTGTGCTGGATGAGCCGTAGCTTTTATCCAGGTTTATGGATCATTGTTACTGCTAATTCATGCCTTATATCATTTGAACACAGTTCATGTGCCTTTTTTCAGATTTAACATGCCTGTTTTTATTTATCTACCTGCTTCCATAATATACCACAAATGCTTTATACTTGCATTCATGTTCCTGACCTTACACCAAATAAACTTTGAGATGCGAGCTATAATTTGGCATGTTAAACATTAAACCTAGATAGACTTGTGTGGGATGTGTGTAGATTTTCAATATACTGTACGTATGTACTTTATTAAACCGTGTTTTGAGTCATTGGTTGTTTCAACAATGCAAAATGCACTTTATACATGTTGATTTCATTTGCTAGATTAGGAATGATGACTAGTTTTTTGCACATAAATAACTCACTAGGGCTTGTGCATTCACATGAGATTAATATGAAATTCACTACCATTATGCACACTAAGTTACACTGAGAAACTTGGATTTAAAATGTGCTAGTAAACCAGTGACCTTCTTTTATAATGAATGTAATATCAAACATGCACCAGATCCTGTATAGTATTGGACAATTGCAGTGAAATGTCATGTTGCTATATAGCCCTATATAATCAGCCAAACCACATTTCACAAATCTATTAGGCATAACTGACTGTCCTTTCCATTTCTTGTAAGAACATGCAGTCTATTCAGAATTAATACATAGATTTAAATGCATCTGCTTTATTTTCGCTCCCATTTTCCATCAAACGGAGCAAATGATACAATATTTCCTATAGGCATAAAATAGTTATTTCACGGTGGCAGGCTGCCTCACATCAAGAAGGTCATGGGTTGTTTCCCATGCCACTAACCGACAGACTTCCTGTCCTCCTTGTACTACCACACTGGCTTCCTCCTGTCCATAATGAATGAATGAATGAAAATGTATACAGTTATCTAGTTTCAGTATGTAAGTGTTAGTCCTGCGATCAGTCAGTCAGTGTGTACACTAGCCTGGCCAGCCTTTTGAAAAAAGGAAAAGGGTCTGGTTTACCAGATATGTGTACACAGCCTTAAGCCAAAAGCACATGGCAAACCACAACAGGACACGTAAGAAATGAATGATATGTATAAATGTAGAAAAGGGTTTCCAGACACTGAAAGGTTCATCCACCTTGTTTGCATAGAGATGATTGTACATCTTCCAGAAGCCGAAACAAGTTTATTGATCTATTTAATTAAGAGTAATTTGTTTGGATTTCGATTTTGGACTTTGAACACTGCTACATTGATGCAGTAAATATATTATATCATATAAATAAATCTAAAAATGTATCAGTGCTTTTTTCATGTATTATGCATAAAAAAACAAAAAAAACAAAACAAAGCTGATGTTTGAAATTCCTGACATTAAAAGCCAATGAGACAGCCTTGTGTAAACTGTAAACACATAACAGCAAACAGGGACAGACAAAAGTGAATCTGATGCCATAACCTTGATCAAGGTAAAAGGATTTATGACTTCTGTGTGATTTATTAACATTGGTGAAAGAAAATAAGAGTGGCTCTTGTGCTCTTGCAGTGCCCTTGTCTGTCTCTGTCTGTCTGTCTGTGTCTCTGTCTGTCGGTCTGTCTGTCTCTGTCTGTCTGTCTGTGTCTCTGTCTGTCGGTCTGTCTGTCTCTCTGTCTGTCTCTATGTCTGTCTGTCTGTTTGTGTCTCTGTCTGTCGGTCGGTCTGTCTTTCTCTGTCTGTCTGTCAAGCTTGGACAAAAACTGCAGCAGAAATTTGATGAAAAGGTTCTTACAGGAAACAAATTTTGTTTGAATGTGAAGAAAGAAAACCATAATTTCTACAAATGCATTAAATGTTGAGGAAAATGTACACTAAATTGTCTTACTCTTGTGGTGTATATCATGCAACAAAGGTATAGCACTGACTATTGTTCAAATCTGCACTGAGTTCAAAAGCTTTACTGCTGCCTTCAGGGCTGCATTAATGTAATGACAAGAAGAACCTTGGTACCTGAGTGCTTTACTTATGATTTTCTGAACCACTATGGCATCAATAAAAGTCAAGTGAAGCATACTGGATTGGAAACGATGAGGGATAAGTTATTATTTAGGAAGAGCAGAGAAAATGTAGGGTGGATTTTTTTTTTTCAACTCTCTACTCTCTACTTTTGAGGCATTAGCGGAGAATTGAGAATATTACTAAGAGCTGCTTCATCTCTTGCGCTGAGCCTGTCCCCTTGTCCACCCGCTATAGTCCCTTCTATTTTCTTCCTCTTTCTGTTCATGCACTCCATCGCCACGCTTCACTTCTCATTCTGATCTAATGTATTTTCTGGAGAAGCTGTTTGAATTCAGAAGCAACGCATGGCATAAACTCCTGAACACACCGCCAGCTCTTCCTTCTTCACATCGCACTGCATCTCTCATTGGTGCTACCTAAAGACTTATACACTTGCATTTGTTACTTTGCGTATATAACCTCTTACAGGGGTCAGCAGTTCAGTGAGGAACGAGTGTAGTGTAGTGGCTCATCTTTTCCTCTCAGGACGTCGGTCAGCTCTATCTTTCTCTCACTGCCGGTGAAATGCACACGGTTCAGTCTGTTTCCTGCTCTTACACCTACACAGAGGTCTTCCAGTTTCATTCAGGCTTTTGACACGTAAAATGAGTTCTGACCAAAGCCAGCAGCCATAGAGCTTCAGTTTGCTCTCCACTATTTACTGACCTGAACTTTTTGGTTGGACTGCTCCCATGTTTTTGGATAAAAAGTAAGGAAAATGTATTCAAAGTCTGCGCAGTTGTCTTTAAAACTCACATTTGTTGTAGTCTACACATTGCCTTTGTGTGTTGTTTGGTCCAAAAAATGGAGAGCCAAATGGAAACCCTGTTTCTGTTATCTTTTCTGTGTTTGTGCTTGTGTAGGTGTAATATGTTCAATGGAAGCCAGGAATTAACAGTGACTAAAAAGCTGCCATGAAAGTCCACAGCAACAAGGCACAATTTATATTCGTACAAAAGCCACAATGTTGAAATGACCCAATAGGTGTAAACGAGGCAGAGGTTAAAGCTAGCTTTATTATTACAACCCACTGATGTAAGCTTGAATGGAAGTTTAATTCAAAGAAATAGCCCACTCAAAGCATGTTAAATTATTACATGTGAATTGGCAGCCATATTCAGGATTTGTTTTTGTGGCCATCTGTAGTGTTTTTTTTTTTTTTCCCCAAGGGGTGCACAGTGACTGGTTAGCACTCCTGCCTCACAACAAAAGGGTCAAGGGATTAATCTCTTGTGCATGCCCTGATGTGCAATCACAGGGTTTCTGCGGGTTCTCCGTCTTTTTCCCATTGTCCAATGACATGCAAGTACAGAGCTCTAGACACCACACTAAGCTTTTTATTGGTAGGAAAAAATAGGATAGCTAAGGGATAGTCAGTACAAATGAATGAATGAATGTCAATAACAACACAATGACAAGACTTTAGGGAATAAATGTAGTTGGAAGGAACCATAGATGATGATTCTTTTTTGGGCATAGGTCGAAGCTCTAAAGTCTGGTCTGGTTTTGAATAACAACTTCTGTAAAAAGTCTCCAAGTTGTCAGAACAAATGATCAGCATCATCAAAGTGTATACTGAAATGTACACAGGGTTTTACTTTTCACGACCCTTTATCTGAACATGTTTAAGGTGATGCACAGCAGGTATTTAAAGCACATAAAAATGAATCTCACATCTGAGACACACTTTTATTTTGGATGCACTGGGTTGGGTGCTTTGCAGAGAATATTGGCAGTGTGTCCTGCATTCAAAAAACAAAACAGGCCAATGTCCCACTTTTAGACTGACATGTTTGATTTGTTGATATTTAACTCAGGCTTCAGCCAAAACATTGCCAGAGGCAAAATCACAGCTTGCAGTCAAAATGAGAACACAGATATGTTTTAAAGGATCCACTTGTGAAATCTTTTGGTGGATTTCTAAGTGGCTTGCAGACTGACTACTGGACAGTTTCTTCAAGATGTGTAGGTTTTGAACAAGGTACTCTATAAAGTATTTTAAGGGAGGGAATCAGAAAACAGGAGCCACCTAACTAGATATTAAAAATGCAATGTACTGTACAAGACATACCTTCTGTTTGTGGGCGGCTAGATAGCCATGCATTTTCTCTGGCTGGAGGAAAGATGGAGGGCCATGCACAGCAAAGCGAATGTCCAGCATTCTGTCTTTCATGTCCATTAGGCTAAAGATGTTGACGTCATCGGGGGGAACAGAGAGCATCTCAGACAGGAAGTCAACAAGGAGCTCATAACGGCTACGCTGCTTTCCTCTGAGGTCAATGAAGTCCTTTGCTGTTATGTCTGAGGAAAACATAGACACATGACACATGCATGGTCAATATGACAGTATAGTATTTTTGTCTTCAATCATTTTCCACAAAACTCCATAAAATCTAGCCAAAACAATAAGAACAGAATCTATAAATAATTATCTTTCTGTCTGGAGGTAAGGAAGGTGTTGATTTAAAAACATGCTATGTCAATTAATGACAATTAGACTCTTGACAATTATGGTCTGATTTGTAATCACATTTAACAGCAGGAACTTGTCTCAAGTCCCAGCAGCAATCCACACCTGTGTTCTGGCAACACATTCAACTAACATGAAAGGTGTAATGCTAAGAACCTTTAAAACAAGAACAAAACCCTATTTATCGCTGAACTAAGATCTATTTCAAGGCCAGGGTTGCTTTACAGTCATACAAAACACAAATACAATACAATACAATATAATATGAATGTGTATTGTCTTAATGTGACATGCCTCCTTTTGAGATTCTTGCATGGTATCATCAGAGACTGTGGTTGAAGAGATGTATGAGACAGTAATGTCATATTTTCTATAAAGGATATAGTAATAATAGTAATAATACAATTGTTCCTATTGTTCCTTGTTTTCTCACATTATTGTCCTAAAAAGAGGAGAATGGTTCTTTGTTCTTATTTACAAAGCAATCCCACATAGTTTGTCTCAGATAGGTAAAAAGGCCTGACAATTTTCCACATTGCTACAACAGTCTGCCATAGCCTCATTTTTAATAAACATCCTTTTACAAATAACTGGTGCAATAATGGAATGTGTGTAGTTCCTTTTTCAAACATCTAACGATGCCTGTCGTACATATACACGGCCTAGTTGCACACAAGAAGCCACTAAGTGTGGTCGATACTCTTCAGCAAGTCGCAGAGGACAGAAAGTGTGTAGGTGGAGTGAAAATTCAGGGAGCTTTTTATCCTTTATTCAGCCCATTGTAATGTTTTTCTATACTTGTGTGCTGACAGTTCTGACTTTTCGACGAAGTGTTCAGCAGCAACATTTAAGTTTGATGGAAAATAGCGCTAGATTTTATGTGGTATGTGGTGAACTTTTTTTTCTCGATTAAGGCTGTTATTAAATCAATGCTGACAGTTAAGTCGGTAAATGCACAGCTAGATTAAAATCCAGGGGCCAAAAGATTAATAATTACATTACATTTGTTTTTATGTGGACTTTCAATGTGCACTTTCAGTTAATGGCACAGTTATTGAGCATGCATATGAGATGGTAACCAATTTGGACAAAATGTGTAAACTTGACAAATACAAAGTCAAAAGCCAATGTGATTTGGTGTGGACAGATGGTGAGACAGTGCCATTGGCACCTCTTTTTGAAGAGTGAGTGACCAGGCGTATCCAACTGGCCAGAGTCATTGAGCTGAACTGACCATCATAAATGAACAATTTCTGACTGGAAGTGGATAGTAACCCTAATGGAAGAGTTGGAAGAAGCTACTCATTTTTCAAGCGCAAATTTTGACTTGACACCTGCCAGGTCCAGGTACTTCAAGGTTGGGCTTTGAGTCAAAATGAAAATCTCCCTTTTACAACCAGAACACTGTGAGGGAATGCCCTGTCCTTAGAAATACAATAGATGTGCTAAGTTTTCATCCTTTTACCCTTCGCAGTACGTCACAGACATCTCTCGGACACTCTCTCTGGTTTTCCCAGAGATAGAACTACAAAAAGCTTGGGTGTGGGTGATTAGGTTTTATGCGTAGAGGTAGACAGAGCCGAGGCATTAAGAGACAAGACAGGGGGCTCAGAGTGGGCTCAGCAGATACAGCGAGAGGGATCGAGGCTAATGTCAGTTCCCATCAGTCAGTGCGGCGAGAGAAACCAGGATGCAGGCAGACAGAGAGGCAGTCAGGATAGATGGAGGCTGGGCAAGAGGCTAGTAACTCCTAACGCAGTGTGGCAGCCTTTGCACCTGGCTTTGATCCAACCTCACAATTCACTAGTGCTTTCTCCTTCCCACAGGCTTCATCAGAGCGGTGGCACACAGACGGCTGTAGGCCTCGCCATCAATGGGCTTATCTCAGAAGCTGACAGTTGTAGGTGTTTGTTGATGGTACTGAAAGAGTAATGAGTCAAGTAATTGTGCCAACATAGCAAGATAGGTGATGGTTATTTTTGACACGTAAGGCTGAAAAAGCAAAGAAAAGGGGCAAGGTAAACAAGTTTTCAATTTATTTGCTCTATCTATTATTATTATTTTTTATTTTAAGATATTTTTCATATTGTACTTAATATGATAGTATATAATATTTATTTTACTGATAGATCCTGCCTCTTACAATTTACTGGCAATAGAGAGTGTTCACATTTAGGCTCCACCCCCACCCAGGACCAACATGAGCATGACGTTGGGCTTTGAAGTGTTTATCAGGTCGGCAGAGGCCACTTTGGTGATTGCTGGGTCCAGTAACTGCTGATTCATGGAGAGCAGAAGGAGTTCAAAGAATCTTTTTTGCCTTTCCTGTGGCAGAAATGAGTCTTTATGGCTGTGTCATATAATTGTCTTAAGTGCTAATAATTTTCTCAATGTGCCCTCCCCTCCTCCCCTTCTTATATACATCAATTTAAGCTAATTTATGTGCACATTTCAAGGACTTTTTGTTTACCACATTTTTTTACCTTACCTTTCCATCAATAATGATAAAGGAAAAAAGGAGCAAGTGGCAGATTTAACTAGTGCTGTTTTTGCATCCATATTATATACCACATTTGTTCTTGAAATGGGATTTAGAGTGTCAAGGAGGGGTGTAAGCAATAAGTAGAATATTTTCATAATCCCTGAGACTGAGAATCAAGACTGTTTACAGAAAAGCAAAAAATAAATTCCTGTAAATGCTTTCAGTTTCATATTCTACAGAAATGCAGATACACACTATACTAGGCTGCCTACACTTATACCATTTATCTCTGACATTACCTTTTTTTTTTCCTGAAAGCTTACATTTTTGAGTTTGTTCAAAAGCTGAACTGCAGTTTAAAAGCATTTGAATGATACTGACATTGTATTCACTGGTTTACACTTCAGCTCTAAGCACCTGAAGTCATTCAATGTACACTGCTAACAGCCCTCTCATGACAACTATGTTATTTTAATTTAGTGTCCACACCACTGTTTTGTGTTCTGTGTTTTAGTACGTACACATTCTTACAATAAGTGAAAATGCTTAAAAAAATAAATTAAAAAGGGTTTCTATTACAAGAGCCACAAATTCTGAAAGCTATATTTAATAAAGTGATTCTGTCATTGGGAGTTGCACACACAGATTAATTTCCTTTACACACATTAAAATGTAGGCTGCAGCTGCTTTCTGCCATACTGGCTCTTGATTTGGTGCACATTCATTTACCAGAGCATTGTGTTTTCAAAATGAGAAGCAAATCCTTTAATCTACTTATGAGGGTTGACTTTATGTATTTCTTTCCATTCTTTCTGCTCACTCCCAGCCTATGAAGTGCACCTTTTAGGCCTCCCCTTCTGCTTATATTTCAATATCTATGAAATCATAAAAATCCTTCAGCCATGTCCCATTTCTCTAAAGCAAATTTAATTCTAGGCAGACAGCCGATGTGCTGTACATCAGGTAATGATGGATGCTGCTCAACATGTGCGCAGAATGTGCTGCTTGAGCAAAACCTCTCCACTAATTATTTTGCAGGCATAGGCAATGGGAACAGGCTTTTCTCCTCAGCGCGAGTATGTGTATGTTACTGTTAGATCCCACAAGTCAGAGAGAGGAGAGGGATTAATAATGGGTGTAATTTTGGCTTTGGAAACATCTTTAACCGAGAGTGTGACACTCATTTGAAACATTGCAAACAGCAAGAGCAAACAGTAATCAGTACTCATTCATTTTGGATGCACCAGACAAGTTGTAAATATTTCCAAATAGTTTCCTTTCACAGGATAGACACTTTGGAAAACATCAGTGCCTTTAAAAAAAGCATAGTAAGTAGCTAAAAATACTGGATGTTTGTAAAGAAGGTGTCACAGTATTGCAGATTTACTCTAAATGTGTTTTAATTACTTGGTAAATGGACCTTAAGTAAATGTTTCTGTTGTTATGACAGTTCACATGAATTCTTCTAAATAAATCAACACATGATACTGGCCTATTCATTTGTTCACATCAACATACAATTTGAGAGAAAGTAATTGAGTGAGACTCTTTATATCTGCAGTACAGTATCTCTGTTTTGAATATATAGCTTCTATCTGAATTGTCCCACTCAGTTTTCTTCCAAACTTCACCTAAAGTTCTTGCAACATCAATATTAATTTGGAATCAGTTAAATATCATATTTTTATCTTCTGGTTTTGTCTCATTGACTAAAAACTGCTAATTAAACACAAACAGCTTTACATTTTAATTGACTTTGAATAACATCACTAATATGTTTTATTTGATTCTAAGTGCATTTTGATGATTGCAGCAATAGTAGAATCTTTTTTATCATTACAAATGGTATCATGAGGAGGCTGAATGTTACGCCTACAGCTCTCTTTTGGATGAGAGCAGCCAAATAAGTGTTTACAAGCCTCGAGGCAATGTGTGTTGTCTACTCGCTCAGTTTGAGTGAGAAAAGCGTCTCACCTGCCAGGCGCAGAGACCCTGAGTTGTAGATGGCCTCATCTCGCAGCTCCCTCACGTGCACTGTAACCGTGGAGACGGCATCTGGCCAGACCCCATCAGAGACGCGGACCTGGAACTGGTAGGTGCCCGGTGGTGCATTCTCCTTGATGATCAGGAAACCTGTGCGCTTGTTCAGGATAAAATAACTGAGAGCAGAAACAAACACAAAGACACCCACAGCAGTTTAGAAAATGTTTTCTGTGGGTCATTCACAAGTCAGCTTTTTCAGCAGAACTCTTTGCCTCTGTTCCTGTACAACACTGAATAGGCTTATCATTTTGTAATTACCAACAGATTCCTTCTCTGTTAACCTCAGAGGGCAGTAAAAATAAAAATGTAAGGACTGCTTTATTGAAACCAATGCAAAGCGTAAACCGAAAAATAAACTATATTGTGGCTTCAACTAAAGATGCAGAGCCTGACTTTTGACTTTGAAAAGTTCTTAAAATGAAAGAAGCAAACAGCTCCATGGCTCCATGATTGCTGGCATGTCTACAGCTCTCTGTTTCACCACAGGCAGCTGAGTGGCCGCCTCAGGCAGTTTCTAATGGACATGAGCCTGAAAGGGTCAAGCAGCTAATTCCACGAGCTCAATCCCTAGTGTGGAAATTATTAAACATTAGGCTGTTACTGACATTTCACTGACTGTGGAGACTAGCCATTCCTTGTTTTCCCGTAAAGGCAGTATGATAAGTGGCTAAGTGGAAAAAAAAATATCCCTATAAGTGCAAGTTTACTGTATGGAAAACCACAGTCTACCGGAAAGAACAGAAAGGACTGCGTATTTCCACATGCACTGTGTTGTCAATCATTTAATAAGGGTCACCCCTTTATCAAAATTGGTAACTGATTTGACTTGGAATACAGGTTTAAAACTTATTAAACTGAAATTATCCATTTTAAAGCTTCATGGTGTATGTCCAGTGTTTGAAAGATCTATACTAATCTTTTTCTAGATACTTTTCAATTAGTCTGAAAGGACACTATCTATACATAAACCCAGCTCTGTTTTAGGGCTTCTGCTTTTTAAATGTACACAATCTACAGCAGCATATCCTTTCATTGTCAGCACAAATACCCTTTTAGAAAGTGGATTTATTAAAAAAAATATGAACAAGCAGGGACAATGTAGCTTTGTAGGTTGAGTGCTTTCTCCTTTTATCCATATGTTTTACGCTTAGTCCATTCTCTGCTGTAAAACGTTATTGGAAAATAACAAATGCATTAAGGGTAGGAAGTAAGGAAGTATAGGAGAAAAATGAGTCTGGCTACTAGACAAAACTACACGTGAGAAACCAGTTTTACTTGGTTCTTGTCACGTACAGTGAACATATTCAAGTTTAATTAGAGAGAGATCTGGGGCTGGGAAATCAAATAAAAACTACTTAGCAATTTGCTCATTTTACAGTAAAATGTAAAATGTCAGGTAAAGCAGTTTCAGTAAACTTAATTGTTATTGTGACAAATTAAATAGTAACAATGAGAAGGGAGAAACAGAAGATGCCTTGAAAGTATTTTTTTTTGTGCAAACCTATTAGTGTAGTGATATGAGAGCTGTCATAAAATGTTAACATCCTATTTTACAAAAAGCACTCTATAAAGGATCGAAATAAATTGTGTCTTGGGCTCAGTTGGAAGATAAAATAATGCATGACGCGGGGCTGTGGTTGATTGCTGTGCTTTGGAATGTGTTTGTGTGTGCATTCAAGGGCCTTTTTATTTTCATTTTTAGAACAATTGAGGGTGTGTTTACATTTCTGTGTCCATTTCTTTTAGTTTAAATCAAAAAAGAAAGCAATCCCTCTAGTTCAGTTAGCACCTGGTCAGTATTCATGTTTTATTTGTTTTTCCGGTGGACATGACATTTGCCTCCACCAAACACTAATAAGGCATTTTACCTATTGATTGCTCCACATTTTGCCTCTGTGCATTTTGTTTTATTACAGCTGAGATTGCTCGATCTGCTTTCGTTCTGCTCTCAGGAACATCATTTGTAAACTAGCCTGAAAAGTTTAAAATAAAAAAGTGAAATAGGTATTTTTTATTGGTGTAAATCTTCTTGGACCATAATTGTAAAATGGGGAAAGCTTTATGTGATGCTTTATTTTTCTTATTAGATGTCTGCTATTTTCAACTTGGCATTTTATCAAACTTGAATCCAAGGAGATAGGACTAATTCTACTAGAAAAAAACAAAACAAACTAAATTACCAAAATTTGAAATGGAAATGCAATAAAAAATACACAAAATTGCAAAAGGTTTTAGCCTATAGCATGTGTAAACATGTTTATTTTTAGAATTGTAAATTATGATCGCTTATATTATATATCGCTCATTACTAAGAAGAGCTCAGAATTACAGCCAAATTCAGTTAGTGTCAAAAATCTCTATTATAGAAAGAGGATATGAACTCGGGCAATCCATTTTAAATGTGCAAGTTGCTAACATATATAGACTGGTCAGATCTACCAAAGGGTAATTATTCATTTACAGCCCGCTTGACAAGACTTGAGAGCCGATAACAGTGCAAGACATCTGGCCGCCCTCCTCGTCAAAGAGATGTATTTCACCCAGGGGTATTGTTGCTTTACATTATAATACCTCAATCAATCAACGCAGCAAAACCCCAACACTGAGCAGAGTCCGACAAGAATAAAGAGACTGAGCGAGACGAGCTCATATAAAATAAAGATCTGAACTGCAGTAATTCAGTATAGTATTATTTGACAGTTATTTTATCATCTTCACTATAAACTATATTTCAGTCTCTTTACCTCATCTTTTTGCTTTAAAGGGTCTTGGTTGTGAAATAATTTACTATACTTTCCCTATTAAACTGTAGCTGTTTCAACATAACTACAAACTGGCGAGCATGTGAACAGCTATTGCTTGCTTGACGCACATTGTCTATGAATAAATCAAAATCACTTCATGACATTGGTCAGTTTGTGTTTAGCAGTTGAACCAGATAAGAAAGTAGAACTAATAACTCTTTCCACTGGGTGACATGGAGTTTGACATATTTTAGGGATTATACACTATTAACACAATGAATAATGAGGAATGAGGAATGCCATGAGACACTAAATGACAAAGATAATAGGATACAGGGGCAACATTGTTGAGTTTGCATAGGTTTCTTGTGACGTTTCATGAACTGACTGTTAATACTGACCTGTGTTCATATTTTACAGTTTGACTTTGATAAAAAACAAGTTCCCCTGAGTAGGTTTCCCTGATCATTACATGTTGGTTCAAAACAATAAATGCTTATCATTAATGCTTTTATAATGGATGTATGGCCATACTTGTAAATGAGAGAGCAGGCTTTATGCACATTTCTATAAATAGTTGCATTATTATTGGTACAATGTATCAGTGAATGGTTGGCAGAATGGCAGTGTAGGGTTCACAAAATAGATTTCAAGAACCATCATTGAAATTCTTTTTTTTCCTTTTATTTACCTTGGTACATGTCCTTCGAACACATACGTCTTGTTATCCCAGTCATCAGGGTCAGGGGAGTACACTTTTCCCAGCACCGTGGTTGGCATGCGACCTTAAGAAAGAAATCATATCAACCTATAGCATTCCCATTTACACAAGTCAGTGTGAAAAAGCAGCACGGGACATCTCATGGGACTGGATTTCAAATGCTCTGTGACTGGCTTTCATGTATTTTGCATGTGTTTTAGTATAAGCTACATCTGTTGTGTCAAGGGTAGGAACATTTAAAATTCATGATGGTTTACCTCAAATACAGATAATCTCTGTGAAAAAAAGCATATAAAAAAAGACCACATATCTCAAGCTTCATTCAACATGTCCTTTAAGCAGAACCATGCAAGGGTGACGTTTCAGATGGCTGGCACAGATAGAAGGAAAAGCGTTGAAAGGAATGTGGTTTGGATGCATAGTGATTATAACCATGCAGAAAGAATGTTATTGCCATCACTCCACCTCAATTCACCTCACTCTGAACCATCTGGGAATTTATGTAAGAGTACCCTTGAAAATATAAAAGCAGAACTTGACACACTGAATTTGAGCATCTTTTTCAGAAACTTATCAACATTACAAAAACATGCTGATTGTTTCCCTGAGAAATGATATACATTGCATTTCATTTCTATTTTTTAGTACATATGTAGAAGGGGCGAGTAAGATGTAGTACATATTGCTTTTTAATTGCCCCTTAAGGATAAATAAAGTGATCAAACTGATATTTCTTGCAATATCAAAATGTCTGATTTTCACCTGTATTTTAATATCAAAAACAATGGCATAAGTACAGTATGTTTTATGTAAATGAAGGGTTTATATTCAAATAATTTTTATGCTCACACAGTTGATATCCTCTCTTACAATATATCTACCCTCCCTAGCCATACTATTCTCCCAAACATTTTATTTTATGTTTTTAAAGTATTCTTGTTAACCACTAACTTTACATAACCCTGGTGTGAAGATTGTAGAATACAAGTGGATGAAGCTCATTCAACAACCAGTTAACCTGGCTTTTATCTGCTGACACTGAACCAGACGAGAATGGCTTTTTCTTCTGGAGAGCACTATAAACCGTACAGAATGCAC
The DNA here is from genome assembly GCA_024416835.2 of Perccottus glenii. NCBI lineage: Eukaryota > Metazoa > Chordata > Actinopteri > Gobiiformes > Odontobutidae > Perccottus > Perccottus glenii. The sequence continues at coordinate 6,978,927 of CM044548.2, forward strand.
TTTTTCACATTGGTACAAATGTGAAAAGCTACAAACACAAAATGTTGGTCTACACAGTGCAGTGGTAGGCTAGAGTTAGCAACATTAGTTTGTTAGCTTCAATATTAAATAACTCATTTGGAATGTGACTACTGAAAAATCAATGGATGTGATGTCTACATTCTTGAAACAGTAATGACTTACTGGTTATTAATGAAATGATTGATCTGTATTCTTTCAATGGCACACTGACAGAGCAGCATTTTGGTACAAATAAGTTGATATTTGAAGTAAATATTGTATATACTGTAGTTAGGGTAGAGCTGCAAAAAAACATGCTGTTGGAGTGATTGTTGACTGGCATTACATGTTTCAATCTAACAGCATCTTTGCGTCATCAGTTTTAAACTCCACATTTGAAAAACAAATTTGAAAAAAAAAAAAGGTGTATATGTATTTGGACTGGTGGCCTTCTTACCTCGGTGACTGTTGATGAAAATTTTCTTCTCCCCTGCCACATGCGCGTGGTCATTTTGGTCACCAATGGTCACTGTCAGGGTGCTTGTCATGGTTTTCGCTGGTTGCCCACTGTCGCTCATAATAATGGGGATGAGAAACTCTTTTTGCCGCTCACGGTCAAAAGTCCTCAGTGCTGTCAGGGTCGCAGTGCCATTTAGGTTGTCCTGGAGGTAGAAATCGTTGCTATGGCGATATTCAGCAGGGACTGTGAAGTGAAACGGTGGCCCATTCTCCGGGGAGTCTTGGTCCACTGCTCGAATAAGAGTTGAAGTTTGGTTCAGCCTTACTACCTAAACAGAAAGGAAGAGTATCAGAGCCGTGGCAGATTGAAATATTCCATTACCTGCTTCGACCTAGAACACACTATGAGGTTATAACTTATCATAGCCCACCTGTGGTCCAGCCACATTCTCAAACACTATCGGAGAATACACTGCCTCAAACTCTGGTCCGTTATCGTTCACGTCCAACAGAGGAAGCTGGACTGTGGCACTTCCAGTTAAAGAAGGGATTCCATGATCAGTAGCTATGACAACCAGGTGGTGCTGCGGTGTCTTTTCTCGATCCAGAGGTTGAGCCACAGAAAGGACGCCTGATTCATCGATAGTAAATAACCCATCTGGATCTGACTCCTCTAACAAACTGTAGGTAATGACCCGGTTCTGGCCAGAATCAGAGTCGCTGGCCACCAAGTGCGCCACACTAGTTCCAACAGAAATGTCCTCAGGCAGTGGGGCTAAGGACAGGAAGTGAGGAATGAAGACTGGGGCATGGTCATTGTAGTCTTCAACTTCCACCACACAGTGCAGAAGGCTGGAGAAATCCAAATCTTCAACCTACAAATGTAAAAGTTATGTTAGTGTATGTAAAAGAGGCAGAAAAAAAGAAGTGAGTGAAACTTGTTGATTAGAATACAAGTGGTCATCAGATGCATATTTTTGCTGGTGCTGGAGGTTTACTTCTGTTTCTAGCCTCCTTTACACAACCAAAGTAGCACATTTCAGGGCATTCTGAGCAAATTCTAAAAATACCTCAAACTTTACATTTAACAAAAATGAAATGTTATTTTATAGGACTTTTCACCCATTGGGCTTAAAGTTACACTTTGGCTTTATTGGGATCACTGACAATACCCCATCTTTTCTTTTGACAGAAGGACTGATGCATGGGTCTGGCTACACAAGATATGTTAGCACAGGAGACAACACATACGTACCTCAAGCTTTTTGGTTTTGATCAAATGTTCAGCATGTGAATGTGCTAATGCTGAAATTTTATTTTTTTTGCTTTGTACTGTATCTGTATGTGGAACATGTACAGTCTGAACAGATCCCAAAGCCTTGTGCATTGAAGGAAAACAACACAATTCAACCCCTTTTTTGGCTAATTAATATGAGATTGCCTGCTAAAAAAAACTATTATTATTCTATCTATAGTTATTTGTTTTGCCATATTGTATTATAAAAACACATTTTACATTTACAACAATGTCACATTGTTGACAGAAGAAAAAATATGTTGTGTAGTGTCCATAATAATTTACTAATTGAGTCCAAATGGTTCAGTCTAAAGTGCAGCCCAATAGTGTCCGAGGAATTTAGAAACCAGAAAGTGGTTTTAGAAACATTCTCTGTGTTTCTTATTAATGCACCATACCTTTCACTGCCAGTTCCTTAAAAGAGAAATAAAAGCCTTTAAATTACATAGAGTGGTGGTGGAGAGGTGTTTGGGTTGTACTCGCTGTACCTTTAGTGTCAAGTTAAAGCGCTGCTCGCTGTGTCGCTCATAGTCCAGGCGTTTCTTTATCCTCAGCATGCCCCGCTTCTCCAGCTTGTGACTGACCATGTAGAACTTCTGCTCCTGGTCCCCAGCCACAACGCTGAACGTCAACTGAGCGTTTTCACCAGTGTCTCTGTCTTCAGCTGCAAGCTCCAACACCTGAAGAGAACAAATACGCCATGTATAAAACATTTACTCTAAATAGGTCAGCTATTACGGTAACTGTAAGTCTAATTTGAAAAAGATATAAACCTGAAACTGAAGAGGCATTCAAAGTAGATTCATAATTATCTTCAGTTAATTACAGTCTAATTTTATATGCTGCTAATTATTTTATCAGTATGCTGCTCTCTGTCAGTGCAGATACTAAGATAATTAAGCCTTTACTTTACTGCTAATCTGTTATAAAGTTTCACCTATGAGCACATCTAGTGGCATTCACTGTGAATGGTGGCAGCCCAATAAATGCTCTAGTTTGTTCATTACAGTATCACTTTATCAACCACTCAATGCTGTTTTTTTACAGGCAGTCCACCACAGTATTAGCAAAGAACTAACACATGCAGGTGAACAAAGTAAGCCAGACAAAGAATATTGTGGGGCGGGACCACACTGATTTCCCCACAGTGGATAAAAACATATTGCTTTGTTGAAGTCACATTGCTTTTATCAAAATCACCACTCTCCAATGACAGAAAACTGAAATATTCTCTCACTGAATTTCTGTCACTGTCCACAGCAGAATCAAACTTTTTCCAGGGATGTCATCGAACAAATCCTGCCCCTCATTTCACAGGCAACTTTTTTGTATTGTTTTTGCAGCATGAGAAGCCACATTTTAAAGATTTCCATGGTATTACCTGCCTGGTTGATTGTATGATGACAACATACCCCTAAAAATGTTTGAAGCAGTCATCTACATTTACAATTTACAAAAGCCTATAAATGTCAAATTAACAGTGACATAATTTTATTTAGGTTTTTCTATCTAGGTTTTTTTTAATGTGCATCAGGACAAAAAAGACAAAGCCCTTTTGTAATTCTGAAAACATGTGAAAGTAAATAATGAAGATGAGCTCACATTAAGAGATTTTTGGCATCAAGTTACTTAAACATTAAATAAATGGTTGCATAAAGAAATATTACAAAGGGAGTGCACTACACACTTAAGAAAATATGTTGCGGAAACTCATATTTGTTTTTTATTAATGAATGACAACTCTATACTAAGATGGAAACATATTCATTAATAAAGTCTGTCTATGAGGTGCCTTTAATCATGTTGGTGTGGCAACAATCCAAAACCTGAAAAAGGCCTATACTTAAATATACAATGCCAGACTTCCTCACATTTGACAGGCTTATTAAAGTTTGTGATAGAGCTTTCAGATAAAATAATATGTGAACAGGAAACAAGTGAGGGCCATTTATCTTAACTTAAGACAATTATTCTAATTCTTATTTATTTACTGCATCAACTTATTTAGATAGGTGTAAGCAATAGCCAATCCACTCAGCCTTTAGGAATAAATCTGTTGAAATGTTTGAACGCTTGAAACCATGTGTCTATAACACACTCCTTAATTAAAGTGTTTAATCAGGTCATAAACAGTGAAGGTGTTATCTAATCTAATTGATGGACTCACCTCAGAATTAGGTTCTGCATTCTCAGACACCTTTGCCATACACATGTGATCGGTGAATCTTGGAGCATGATCATTCACATCTTTGATCTGAATTGTTGCTGTTCCAGTTCCTATCATTCCGCCGCCGTCCCGGGCCTCTACGACCAGCAGATAGGACTCCACTTGCTCTCTGTCCAGGCCACTCATAGCCACAGTGATGGTCCCTGTGGTGGGGTTAATGGTGAACATGTCTGAGAAGGTTGGCAGTCCTCCCACTTCCATATTAGTGGCGTCCAAACTGCCCACAATCCTGTAGGACAGCACCGCGTTCTGTCCCACTGCCGAGTCGTCCAGGTCGGTGGCTGTCATTTCCATCACCAATGTCCCCGGTGATGAGTTTTCTGCAACGTCGCCGTGGCAACTGGGGGCACAGGTGAAGATGGGGGCATTGTCATTGATGTCCCACACATTGATGATGACGTCTGTAAATCCCGTCAGTCCTTCCCCGCCTTCATCTGTGGCCAGTACAACAAAACGCCACACCGCCCGTTCCTCCCGGTCAAGAGTCCGCTGGGCGTAGATCTTCCCCGTCACCTCATCGATTATGAATTCACTGTCTGCCCCCTGACCGTGGAGAGAGTAGCGCAGAGCCTCCTGATCGGCATTCTTGTCTGGGTCAGAAGCTGTTACCTGCCAAGACACACGTTTTTTACTGTTACATTTTTCAAATGTGGGTGAGTGAGAGACTCGAAAGTACTTGGACCTGGCACACATCCAAACCCTTCAACCTCTCTTGTCTCACTCATTCACAGCACATCAGAAACAATTACATCCCAGACAGGATAAAGATGTTCCAATTTAGAGTGGTAATTGAAGTTGATGTAGATTGAAAATGAACTTCAGTTCCTCTAAAAGAAAAACCACAAGTGTGCTGCTTGTTCTATAAAAAGGCTTATTTGTGCACCTCAGTTTGAACTAATTTGAAAACCAATCCAAGCAATTAGTATGCAAACGGCACCCAAAATATATGTGTCACTGTATTCTAGCAGACAGACTTAGAATGAAGTATTATTTGTAAAGATGTACAGGTAATGGAGAAAAGAAATCACAGATTCTTAATGTGACACTCATTTAAGGAGGATATAGGGGTTAATTTGGGAAATAATGGTCTCAGACAACCCTCTCATATGTGGACCTCAGGGACAGGTCTCCTGCCGGTGCCCAGGGTCAGGACTAAACACGGTCAGTTTTGTGCAGCTAAAAACAGTCTTCCAGAGGAGGTGAGGCAGACCTCTACTCTGACAATGTTCAAGTTCATGTACTGTTTATGACAAGTATTTTATTTGCACTCTTCTCTTTTAGTTTTGTGAAGCACTTTGAATTGCTGTTGTATAAATTGTGCTATATAAATAAATGTGCCTTGCCTTAATTGCTGATATGTCAGAAAAAAAAGAATCAAAAATATAATAACCAATGACCAATAATATATTAGTATTATATTTATTAACCTTTTTGGTGTAGATCCTTCTCAATAGAGTAAAACATCTATTGTATGTGATTGCTTGTCGATTGGTACATTTTGACACTTGGCAGAGGTATTTTAGATTATTAGTTAACACACACTTGATTGAGCTTTTCTGTTTCAATTAACTCTGATTGATTTTTAAGTCCTCCTAAAAAAGAATTATAAATTCATATATATATATATATATTTTTAAACAAACACTGAACCATGATTTGAATCTACGTATATCATGTTGGAAAATATGACAGAAAGATCCGTCTGGTTGTTTAATGATTGGACCTGGGGACAGCTGCTGCCGCCTCGGCCCCACTGGTCTGGCAATCCTGACTCCTCGCTGTATCAGCAAGAAGTCTGGATAAGCTCAATGCCAGCTCGTTTTCCTCAGGGCGGGGCAAAGCTACTCAGGGCAAACCAATCGGAATTGCACCAGACATGACGTTAGCTAAGTGACAATCTATGAAGAAGTAAACATACAAACATGGTGTGCAAAAACATCTTCTTAAAAAAGAAATGCTCTTAGTGCTGTCTGCTGTCGAGGTTTTAAACATGTAATGTTGTCTTAATTATTTAAAACTGATTGAAGCACAAAGGCCAACAAACTCGCAACAGTCCCACACAGCTTGACTTTTTTGAACAAGGGACTTGGGTTGCCTTAGTTTGACGCAAGGGAACATTTTAGCAGCCTTCAAATGTAATTGGTCGGTACAGCATATATCAGAGGAACTGACTGGATTACAGAGCTTTACCAGACTGTTCTTGTTTATAGAATATACAAGGAGCTCATGTCAGGCTGTGCCAAGCTACGGACCCACAGCCTTGTCTTTACAGAAATAGCTCAATCTCAGATTTTTTTTTTTCTCATTTCATGATAAAAATCTGGCCAGGAAATACACAGAGCATTAAATATCAACATGCTAATAGAGGTTATGTTATGAAAAAAGGAACAAAATCGTCAACGTGCTTCGTCAACATTACTTTACAACATTACATTACATTTACATTCCCATAGCTGTCTCATCATGGGTTTGTACCTGTAAAACAAACACGGGAGAGCCATCGAGCTCCTCAGTTACACTGCCGTAATACTCATTAACAGTAAACACGGGAGCCTCGTCGTTCTTGTTAACCACGTTTACTGTCACTGTCGTGTAGTCTTCCCATTTGCCATCTGAAGCCAGGAGATGAAGCTTGTATCTGTGCAAGAAAAAGCACATCATTAGTGTTACTAACTGATTAGGTTGCTACTTCACCCCCTTCTCTAAAACAGAAACATGCATAAAATATGAGTCTGGTGAGGGTAAAGATAGAACGTAAACATGGAATACAACATATGTTCCTGACATCAACAGTCAAAAAGGAGGGCAAAGAAAAAAACAGCATTCCCTGGAGGATTTCCCCAGGGAATGCATTCTCACCTTTTGTTCTGTTCATAGTCCAGAGGCTGTGCGATGAAGATGGTTCCCACCTCTGGTTCTACATCAAACACGCCTCCTGAGTTTCCTGATGTGATCTGATAGCGCAGCTTTGCATTTCCACCTGTGAGAACACACCGAGGTTTAGAAGCGACAACAGTCTGTATAAATAAACCCTTTTAGTGACTGGATATGGTAATCTTGTTCTCAGCGCAATGTAAGAATAGGCATTACATCTTGGTAACAAAACCGTGATCAGCCAAGGATCTTTGTGCTTAGGCTAATACCACTATTTTTGACCATGCAATGATTTGATTGCATTGTACAGTTATAACTAACAATGTACAGTTTATGTACTATATATTAATGAACCTTTTATGAACATGTCCTCTACAATAGCTACAGGTGTAAAGAAAAAAAAAGACTTTTGTAACTAAAAGTATCCATGTCATTTCTCGTCAGTTAGTACTTTATTCTCTGACATGTCTTCGACACAATTAGTATTTGTACAGTGATGACAATTATGATGATTATCTTAGAGGGTCTCTGGTAATTTGCAGCACCATAAGGGGTACACACAAAAAATTAAGTTGATACAGTGAAATTGCAGATCAAAGTAGATCAACACTGAATTTATTTTTGATGTTATTAATATACAACTGTGATGTTACAGATAGAGGATTGTGTCCATTGTCCCTTAAAGTCTCTGATGTGTAGCCTTTCAGACTAACACCAATGTTGAATGTCCCACATATGTACTTGGTTCCCAAACTTATATGGGTCAATGCAGTCACGTGTTAGTGTTTATAAAGTGTTCTTTGCTTACAAGAAAACTGTAGAAAACACTCTGCAGGAAACTAAATCAAATGCGTCGAGAGCCATGACTGAAAGTACAAGCTGTCATCAGATTCAGTGGAAACACTGATGCAGGAAATAAACCTGCTCAAGTGATTATGAGCCAAGTGGAAGTGAATATATAGAGAAATACTGTATAATAATAATAATCACAATGGATTGGATTTATATAGCATTTTTCATGGCACTCAAAGCACTTTACAGAGTCCAAAATTCATTCATTCCACAGTCACACACTGGTGGTGGAGACATGGCAGCCATTTTGAGCCAAACTCTCACACCTCCAAACATCTCACACATTCATTCACCAGAGCCAGAGACACTGGAGGCAAGGAGGGTCAAGTGTCTTGCCCAAGGACACAACAACAGTATAAACTGGGGAGAGTGGGAATCAAACCGCCAACCTTTCGGGTATAGGCGCTCTACCTCCTGATCAAATACAAAAAATAAAAATGATATACATAGAGTTTAAAAAATATACACATTGAAAACTGTAAAGCAATGCAATTAAGAACAAAATACAGAATATCAGAGTAATTCTAAATAAATAGTAAGCTTCATCTCAATCACAGCTAATGCTCATATGAAAACAAAACATCTAAAGAAACAATAACATTCACAGCTTATTAGTACAATGAAAGTCAAGGAAGTCAAGAGGAGAATGGTCTTATCCACACCGTTTTCACTGCCTGTCAGTCTGCATTCTAAATGAGACATTAGGGACTCGTGCAATTACATTGCTTCTTTACTTTCTCCTTCTCCTCACCAGTGGATTTAATCTCTTACGTTTTTAGACAAGCGCTGAGACTCCAAGGACAGAGCAGCCACATGGGGAGCAATGCAACCGTGAAGGCAAACAAACAAATGCAGAAAAAAATAAATGTTTTCCCAGTTGTACCAATTTCAAAACCCTTTTCATCTCCCTAGGTGCCACATTCAAGCTGGAGTATACGGACAAGAGAGCAGAAACACAAACACAGAAACAAACAAACCTTAAAAGCTTTAGATTATTATATTTTGTTCATTAAATATGCATATTTTCTTTTTCTATGCAGAAATGTCAAGTCATTACACCCTAGCAAGTGTTTTGGTATGTGACAAAAGATCACAGAGAAAAATAAGTTTCCCTCTTTTAGTCACAATAACAATGCAAATGGTTGTAAGTCAGGCTGTAAAACAGATATGAAAACTTCCACTGACCAAAGAAAATGCTTTAAGAGTGTTTTCACAATTGATATTGGAACCAGGGTCACTTTTATTTCCATATATCTTTTAAAACTACATCAACTGACTTTTTTTTTCCACACTATGAGTCATGCCTCTCTGTACACAACACCTGATTGGCCAGAGTAAATAAAGTACAAACCGTTTTCTGCAGTTTTAGTGTTAGCCCTGCTGTTAACAGGTAATTACCCAAGTTGCACCAAGCCTCACGCCCAAAGAGCTGTGATGGACCACAACACACAACAACCAGTAAGGATAATCAGTAAAAAATAATTGAGTATAAAGGTGGAAAAACAGCTTCTCCTCATGCTTAGATGAAAGATTGAGTGCATTGCATTAAACATTTTTTGCTTTATCAAATGTGTACTATGCATAAGACAGTAAATCATAATAACTTCTTGGAGCTGCTCTTCCATGTCCTGCTCTGGTCTAATCTAAAACACTGAGCACCACGTTCTCTCCGCTGGTGGTAATAACCTTGCTCTGGCTCCAACAGGCTACCGGCGCTCACATAAGTAAGCAAATGTGTGTCTCCTCATAATCCGCTGCGTTCGTGTAGCCGATGAGGGTTATTCATCACAGCGGAGTGTGAGGTGCACAGCGGGCTCCTGTAGACCGCAATGATAAATGCGTGATAATATGTGATACTTATTCTTCTCAATAGAATCTTCTTCCCATCTTGCTGCAGGGTATTTTGTATTTTCTGTCTTTTACTGCTTCCAAATAAAAGTGAACCTCACAATAGACGTGTTGTACAATTGCAGTACAGACAATTTGTGGGTTAACAACACACTAGAAGATTTACAGTACTACTCAAATTTGTCTACAAGCCAAGCTGCACGCCTTGATCTATGGGAAAATGTTTACTGTGCTCATGTAAAGTACTGTGATAGCTTTGCTCTCGCTCAAAGGATCCTTTGGATAGATAGCTTACTAAATGTGTCCAGTGCTGTCTGAAGAGGCCATTTAAACTGCTGGAGACAATGCAGCAGTAGTACAAAAACAACAGAAACTGTTGAGAGACGTAAACAAATTATCATTGCATCATTTCAGTGAATAAAACTAAAGAGGAACTATTGATATGTAGTAAGCGAAGAGCTACTTTCAAATCAAAAGACAATTGTTCATCACCCAACTGGTCTTCTCATTGGGAGATTGTTTTAAAGGCTTTTGGATATAGTGATTTTTGTATAGAATGGGTGAATCAGTCTACAGTAAATAAATACAAAGGTGCAAAAATATTTCCTTATGTAGTTTACAAGCCAGCCTTTGATTGGTGAGAAATAGCATTAAAATGGAATCAAAATAAATGATAGAACATGTCCTACTGTTGGATAAATAAAACATATATTTTATTGTTCTCTTATCTCATCTTTGATCTGATGATTCCCACAATCTTCTAGCCATAGACTCTAATTTAACAAGAAATGTATAAAAAATAAATAAAGCAATAAAAAATAAATAAAAATAAATCAATCAAATACATCATAACCTCAAAAACATTTAGTTAGCTATGAGGGAAGACTATTTGTGTACTCAGGAGATATACTTGGAATAAATATATATAATAATATAACAAATTCTGTGTGGATACATATATGCATTATTATTACATTTATATAAATATGGCTTAAAATAGGAAGTATATCTGAAAATATAATTAATTCATTGGTTGATCATTGACTGATTGAAAAGAGCATCTGAGGAGTATATTTGCGCTTTTGCAGAAAGTTAGTGACAGCTCATCTGTCAAGGCTTTTTCTCACATCATCATTAATGTAAATGAATGCACGCTACATGACTTCCTCCCAAAGGTAATAAATAGCTGAGAAATTAAAGTGATATATGAAAGGAGGGCATATTTGCAAGTCCAATTTGAGTCAAATGATTTCTAAAAATAGTCACAAAAGTTGAAAGTCATAATCAAGCCATGGTTGAAGCTTGTAAACACAGCACATGGCTCTAAACACCACACCTTTATGACAATAAGCACTGTTTGAGGAAGTACTTGTGCTTAGTGATATTAATACAGACAGGATAATACAGACAGCCTATTGTCTCGGGCAACAAAGATACCACCACTCGCTAATGTTTTAGCTTAGTAATTTTGGTATCCAAAAATGTACATTTTCAATTGTACTGCTACAAACTCACATGGGACTGGTTAGTCTCATGTGATCCATGAAGATGCAGGTTGATGTGACTTGTTCTAATGAGACATGCTCAATATGGTAACATGCCCCTCATTTAGAGTAAAAAATCTGGTGGTTGAGGTCACTGTAATGTTGAAAGAATGTAATGTTGAACAATTTGGTGACAATATAGTTTAATGACTGTCAGGCTATTTCATCATAAAAAAATATACTGTAGCTTTAAGCCCAGTTACACAATAGAGAAAAAACATTAGATGCTCTTAGTAGGTGTAGAAAAAAGCTAAAAGTAAGTTATTAATAAAGCTATGCTGTTAAGTAATTTCTTTCACTTTTTTTTGGCACTGTGTGCACAGCTAATTCTATGTGTAAGACACTACGGATGAGCTTAAGTTCTCTGCGGAGAGTTGACATTTGCCTGCACTAGTCTCAGTATCAGGATGTGTAAGCCTTCATCCTATCGAGGTTTCTTAATTAGTGTGGGTGCATTGAAAAGGTCAAGCACTTTTCTCCAATAAGTCCTGTATATAGATGTGAGAAATAAAACCTGAAAACAAGAATAATGAGACAACAGAAGTTATGAGATGCTTCAGAGTTGTGTGGTAGCCTATTACCCATAATGATGTTATAGTGTCTGACTGATGTATTTTGTAATATTCTGTATGTGGACAATATAATAAATATTGATTTCATGTAGTGTTACGGTATATTTATTTTGTGATAAGATTACAAGCACTTATTGTTGTTGTGCATTTATTTAGTGTATTGTACATTATAAATATATTACACAATGTTGGATCACTTGTAAGTTTATGTACCAATAATGAGTTGTGTACAGTATTCTGCCATTAAATGCTGCAACTTAAGTCTGCTTCTAACCATTGTAAAAATATCTTGTGTAACAACTCTTGACACCTCCATTTAAGGTACTTTTTGTTTGTCTTGCGTTTTTACACAATGAATTGCAAAGTTCAAAACAACATAATGCAGAAGCTTTCACAAAAACCCAACTTTTTCCACAGTTCAAACCTATCACGCCATAAACTAAAACGTGGTCAGAATAATCAAAAGCAGTGAAAGTCATGGAAGGTTTTATGTTCATTTTCATCTCGCCACCTACCTTCATCACCGTCATTGGCGCTGACAGTGAGCACGGCGAAGCCTACATCTGCATCCTCGTCCACGTCCACCTCATAGGACGTCTGTGCGAAAGCCGGCTTGTTGTCGTTCACGTCGCTAATGAATATGCGAACATATGCCGTGTCTGACAAAGAACATTACAGAGAGGAGAGAAAAAAGGTGAGAATAAACATGAGGCTGTTCTTATTCTGCCACTGTCGACATCTGTCTGTCTCTTTCTACGAGGCAACAACTTGCTTTCTGGTCCACATCAAGAACATTCACACACACACACACACGCACATACACGCACATACACATTTTTCACATAAAACTAAATATTACTTAATGGAAACAGACCGAATTAAAAAAATTTTCTTATGCATCTGTTACAGCTGAAATCCATGAAATCCAGCTGTTTTGTTTTATCTTGGCTATTTATCTGCCAGCTGCAGTTGAGCACAAGCACCCTGGGGTTAGGAGTGTAAGGCACAGTAGCAGCAAACTATGCTTCTTTTGGTATTGTTATCAAAACAAGCATAATTTGCAAAGGCTCGCTCAAAGATAAGATGAATAATTTAAGCCAGGGTTGCAGAGATGGTACAGAGTTCAATGCACAAGAGCAAACTGAAGCACCCCTTTGAGTCAATAATGTAAATGATAAGAACAAAACAGAAGGGCAAATAAGAAATGAATGCTATGAAAAGGAATATAAACACAAAACATTAAGGATGTTGCAATTTCACACTAGTACAAACATGTATGTGTAAAATCACACCTCGCTGCACACTACTCATTAGCTGGAAAGTAGCAGGACAGCTTGTTTGGTACTTGTGAAAACAGAGTTTATCAAGGTTATTTTTGTGACCACTTGATAGCAGTCTGTGGAAGGCCTCCTGTCTAGATGCTACAGTTGAGTTAATGAGGATGTTATGGAAGGTAATAATAAGGAACCAAAAAATAAAATAAACCTAAAATAAACGCTGACACTAAAGAGAAGACTTTTTACCTAAGAACCAGAAGTTTGTACAAAGAGCTGGGCCATGTTTTTAATATGTATAGACCCAACCAGAGAAGAGAGAAGAGTCAACAATAAACTGAACTATGGTGCTGTGACATATGAGCCAAGTTATGACAAATTTGTATGATATATTTCTAAATATACTGAACAAAATATTACATTGAGAAGCCAGGTAAGGCATTTTAATTTTATTAATAAAAAAGATTACTACATGTTACCCTGTACAATTACACTGCAAGTGGGCTCTGTGAATACAATGCACTATGACTCAAATAGCGCTTGAAGCCCGTACATTGCAATTAGCTCATTGAGATGTAAAGTTATGTAGTTTATTATATGTTTAAACAAGTAGGTCTACAAACAAAAAAAGAATGAAACAACAGTTTAATATCTCAACATTTTAAGTTTTTTTGTGCCTTGTTAGCCATTTACCAGTTCTCCCTTTTTATATTTAAGTTTAAGGTGGAAATCTTTTTCCACAAATGGCCATTGGGGCGGGAGCCTATGCAGGTCTTATTAAACATGCATGGGGCTATGACAGCTCCTCATGCCCAAAGGAGCTGTCATAGCCTCTAGGCCTTTGTGACCAGTGATTATTATTTAATTATAACTCTTTTAGCAGTAGACTTTTTATTAAATTTAAGGTTTTTCTCTGAAACTAAGAGAAAAAACAAGTAGCTATCTCAGCAAATGCTCATTTTTCTCTTGACACTCTTTCCACTGACAACATTATGTACTAAAACCATTAGGAGCAGGAGTAACCAATAGCAACCATTTCTCTTCAACTATAATTTCACATCCAACATTGACCTATTTTAAGACCAACAAGGACTACAATGAAAAGGCCTCCCTTGTCATTGTAGTTACTTACTTACTTATGGTATTGTTGGAAAACAACAAAAACACATTTACTGGATGTAAAGTATGTATATTACTTTTTTTCTTCATAGTACTTTTTGACATTTTACTATAAAAATAAATAAATCTAAATTGCCACCAGAAATCCCAGGTTTTCTCAGGAGCCTCACAGTTTGTGATCTGCTTAATATCATAACTGCTGTTTACCCTGATATCATAATCTTCCAACCGCAGAGAAAGGTTGATGTGTTAATAATCAAAATCCTATTTATTAAAATGATATGCGACTCTGTCTTGCTGTTTCCTCAACCCGTGTCTCCAGCCAGTCTGTTTGAACATCTGCTCATTCTGTGCACTCTCTCTATAATACCGCTGGTGCATGTATGCATTGCATCTGGCAGCAAATAAGACAGAACTGGCGATATGAAGGAAAAGACAGGGCAAGGGAGACAGGCTAAAAGAGAAAGATGGCTTTGTTTCTTCATCAGGGAGAGATGAGCAGATGTGCAGAAGAGGCACAAGTGTGGAGAAAAAAGGAATTATTGCTGCCTTCAGTGGAGTTTTGGACCCTTAAATAAAGTTTATAGAGCAGCTGTCTTGAGCGCATTCTTTTTTGTGTTGGCCAGTGCAATAACATGTACCATCACATGAAAAGGAAAATAGAGGAACGCAATAACACATTTATTAAGCAGGGATGATAATCATGTTGGTTAAGAATTAAAACAATAGAGGCCACCTCGGCAGGACAGACGAAAGGAGATGAAGCTTTCCAAATGTATCAGATATGAGAAATACTATTAGAAATTTGAACCGCCAAAAAGAAATGACTATCCTGAGTGGATGTGACTAATGTGTTGTGGAAGGATAACTTGTGCACTAGATCCTTCTCTACTCAAACCAGTAGGATTTTATGGGCAGTGTTTGTATATGTACACCTTTTTCTCCAACATTTTGACCATGTGAGAATGACCACCAGAGGCTTAAAGAGTCAATTTTCTATATTCAGCCTTAACCTAAACTAAAGCCATACTGAGCAGACATTATTTATTTGTAAATAGCATGATCTGGATGCACAGTTTGGCAACAGAAGTTCAAGCAGATTACAATACATAAACATAAAAATTACTCACTAAGACGATTTTGGCAGAGGCAACTGAGGTGTGCCAGTGTGCGAGTGTGTCAGTGAGTGGGTGGGGAACATTTGTGAGCTGTTCTATCTATAACAATGTATACTAAAGGCTAAAGGCTACAACTTAACTTAACTATTTTATGCTGGAGTTGTACAGCAAATAGATGACCAAATGATAAGTTTAGCATGCACAGCGCAAGGAGCAAAACCACCATATATGGAAAAAACACATCTACAAGCTACAATATAGTTCTACCCAGGAAGAGCCTTACTAATACATAACAGTAAGATCTAAGAATTGTTTATCCTGGTCAGATTCAAACGTACCAGAGTTGGGCTGCCCATGTTTGCCTGGTCGAGCTGACTCCCATCCGTCCACAGACTGGACTTCTAACAGGTATGAACTTTTGGTTTCACGGTCAAACACTGTTTTAGTATAGATGTATCCCAACTCGGAGTCAATACGGAAATACTGGTGGTCCCCACTGCGATCCTCCAGGAGGGAGTAGGAAATCTGTGCAGCAATAGGTGAAAATGAGAAGTGAATACAATTGCATGTTTGAATTGTGTGATAGCATTGTGTAGGATTTTTGTGTTACCTTGCCATTGAGGCCCAAATCGAGGTCATTGGCTGAGACCTGGAAAACCATGGCCCCGGCCTCAGCTCCCTCGGTGACAGAGGCCTCGTAAATCGATGAAGTGAAGAATGGCACATTGTCATTAACATCTAGAGAACAAGAAGAAAGAAAAATGAAATATTTGTTTTTATTGTTTGTGAACCTCCATTGCACACTTGCTATAAGTATTAACATAGCATAGTAATTGCTTTCTGACACACTTAAACAATAAACTGATAAAAAAATTGTTATGGCAGGTTAGGTTAGGATAGATAAACTTACAACTAACTGCAATGTACTTGCATTAATATATAACAAGACAACATGTACCCTGAAGCTAATAGCAGAAACCAAGTTGCCTGAATAAGAGAATGCAGTTGATTCAAGGCAAAATGCATTAGAGAAATGTCTTGAATGAAGCTAAACATAAAACACACTAATGGTCTGCAACTTTTTTTTTTCTGAGCAGATGCCTTAAAAGGCACCTTAAATCTATTAAAGACTCAAGCAAACACCTTTCCTAATGTTTGATCACCCTGGAGAATTAAAATAGCTTTCCGGTGGTGGTAGACACAAAAATGGAGAGAAAGTTGCTTGCCAACAGAGGGATACTATGAATTATGTTGGAAAATTTTGGAGATTAAAATCAGTTTGATGGAAGCCTGTATATTTGTGTATGGGAGAGACGGGAGGATTAAGTATGGGGCTTGTGTGGTAGAGTTATTTTAGGAGTAAGGTCAGAGGTCTACAAACACTACATTAAGCAGTAATGCTGGAGATGGAATCCAAGTTACCAAGGGCATTAACTGCATTGGAGCTATGAAGGGCCATGGTCACATTTAGTCAGTACTAAAACTCCAAAGAAAATAAGTTGAAGATGGGCTCTGGTGGGTTGATGGGGTTAAGGATATACGTTGCACTCTTGAGCTCATCACACTTGCAACAGCTTGTGAGCCTTGCAAATAATTTGGATTTGTGTGGCTTTGTAATCCAAGCTTTAAATGTCGCAGACCGAAAATTAGAGTGCCACCAGACTTAGAAAGCACTCAATCTCAGCCGTATGTTCACTAAAATGCCCTTTGAATGAGTGTTTCTTTTTTACAACTAAATGATACATAGTGGCATTGTTTTTATTAGACAGTGAGAAAAAAAAATTGGTCGAACTGTCTGACCTTAATATTTTTCTGCTTGAACAAGTGTTTTTCTGTGAAAACTTTTCTTTACCGCTGCCTTCTTTAACCAGTTTCAGCATGACTATTTGAATCCGTCTCAGTTTTATTCTGGCTGCATGACCTTATGTCGCATCAGTAGTGCTTCACATTAGGGGTGTTTTCTTTTGATATATTCTATCTCTAACATATAAGCCAAATAAGGCTATATACAGTCTATTTAGAGTCTGGTTAAAACAAGCATTTTACAGACTGTCCTGGACCCTCTGTGGAAATGATTGGCTGAGATGATCACACATACATTTCATCACACTTACCCGTAACATTGACATAAACTGTGGTGAAGGCTGCTAATGGGACAGCGGCCACATTCTGGGCTCGAACGCGCAGCATAAAGTTCCTCGTGGTCTCATAGTCGAGTGGTTCTGCCACCAAGATCGATGCTGAGCCATCCTCGCGGTTAGGGGTCAAGTAGAAGCGGACAGGCATGTTGGTTTCTGGTACCATACCATCTTCTAAGTTGTATGTCACTCTGGGGTCTCCCAGGGGTGAAGTGGCTTTGATTGTCTGAGCAAGAAGGTTGGAAAAAAGTAAATTGATATTTTCTCCTCTGATTTAATGACTGTGTGCTTTTAAAAAGAGAAGTGGAACATGTCACATAGCTCATAATAATGAAACATTAAAAGATCCTCAGTTAGACCAGCAAAGAAACCAGTAAAGTCCCATGGGATCAAAGGCAAGCACACAATATTCATTCTCTTTTATGTGTAACCTAATTAAGAGGAAGCTACCTGACTACTCTACTAGAACATGCCATATACACCCAATTAAAATCAAAATCATCTGAATGATAATATGGCTTGCATATGGCTGACCTAGCTTTAGCAGCTAAACCTGCAGTGCATAGCTGCTCCAATAATGAGGCATGCACAGTGTGTCTGTTATAAACCACACATTTCATGGCAGAGCTATTACATTCCATTAAGAGCCATTGCATGTTTGCATAACAGTCAAAAACAAGCTGAACTGCCATCTTCATTGCTCTCACTTGTTCCCTCTTTCAATCAGCATCTCTCACAAACAAACACACATTTTCATGTAAAGCACTTACTTTAGCCTTTTCATTTCCATGTTTTAGTTTAAAATGTTCACGACGAGTATGAGTTTAATGGGTTTCAAGAGATCCATAGCACACACTGATGATTTTGGTTAAAAATTTGTTAATTTGCAACAGCAAATAATAAAATGTATATGAAAATCTGCAGAATTCAATAAATAAAAGTCATACAGTGGAAATAACATCCAAATCCTCTGACGCTATTTTTTTTCTATGTATTGCATTCTATCTATTGAACCCTAACATACCACAACAGGAGTGTCTCGGACTGTGTTCTCGGGGATGACCACACTATAGCTGTCCTTGTCCCACTGTGGAGGCTGGTTTTTGACATTGGTGATGGTGACAGAAAGTTCCACCGAGCTGCTTCGGTTTCCTCCGTCTGTGGCCACTATTTCTCTGGTGATGTAGGTCCTCTGTGGAAACAAAGTCCAACAAATATTCCATCACATACTAGATGTTGTTTTTGTTTGATTTTTGTACTATTATGTTTTTTTTTTCTTTCAAACCTTCTAAATGCAAATCTGAACATTGTAAATACAAAAACCTAAAGTAGATAATACACTTTATTTAGGGTCATGTGGCCCTGTGGGGGAGTTGTTTAAGAAAGGAGCCAGCTCAGTGATAACAAACAAATACCGAAGTATTTTTAAACTATAAGTTTAAGTGCTACTTAAAATTAAGGGAGGTAAGAAGTGCATATGCCACATAAATGTAATTTAAGTTCACCTTTTGAAACTTCAATATGCACCCAGTTTGCAAATTAGTTAAAATGGCTTGTAACTTTTTAATGTGTTTTCTTACAATTACAAAGCAAAACTTTATTTTACTGTAAAACTAAATAATGGTGTAGGCAGCAGGTTTCTGAGCTTATGCAGCTGTATCCATTACTGGAGAAGTTTTGTATAAAAGACATGTTGTGAAAACAGAATAGCGCCAAATGTTAGTACAAAGCAAGGTGCAAAGGACACAGGCATTTAAGATACTGTTGTTTTGTTTTTGTGTAGCAAATACAGTGGAAAATATCATCAGTCTTTTCTAAAGTCACAGGCTACTCATGTTCACTTGAAGTCTGCTCCCTGATTGTGCTCAATTAAATGTGTGAATACAAGTATGACTCTTTCTCCACGTTACCTGCCTCTTAACTTTTAAAGGCATAACAATACTAGCTTCACTTGAGCTCTTGATTATGTGAGAAATATAACCTTTTTTATCTTAAGAGTTTTTTGATGGACGTTGATTAACCCAATTTACACATAAACTAAGAATATATAATGTGCATTTCTTGGAGATGGTTATTTCAATCTCAGAGCACAGTTTCAGAAAATAATAGCAAACTAAACGCAACAAAGTATTTTTTTTCTCAATATCATGCTGTGCTGTATGAAAGGAGGCTTGGAGTCTGATCAAGTTTTTTTTTAAATAGCCATCTAGTTAATTCTGAGAATATATTATATTACTACTTAGGTTCTAAAAAGGATTCAATTGATATCTTTAATGGCAAATGGGGAAAGCATTTGTAAATATAAAAACCCATTTGTGCATTCACCTGAGAGATGGGTTGATTAACATAGACCCAGCCGGTCAGCGGATTTACTCTCAGGTACTCCGGTTGGTCACTGGACATGGAGTAAGTGATTGCTGCATTGGTCCCAAAGTCGTCGTCATGAGCCGCCACTCGCAAGAAACTTGTCCCAATCATAGTGTCCTCACGAAGAAAGTCTGAGATACAAGAGAAAATATAGATGGGGAATTGTTGACAATAAATCCTAAGGAAACTGGTCAATAAATCACACTTACACTCATATCGAATATTCTCAAACTTTGGACTATTGTCATTCTGGTCCAGGATGAGAATGTTGAGTTGACAGATACCAATCAGTGGGTCTGCCGCCTGGTCAGTGGCAGTTACCGTCACTGCATACTCTCGCTGCCGTTCACGGTCAAACTTTCTGGCTGTTACAATGACTCCTGACACAATCACAACAATCAGATTGTCAGTACATCACACAGCTCAGACTTTCTCTTCAGAGTTTTTAACCCACAACTTCACACATTTAAACAATTTTCTTCACGTAATCTTAACCCCCATTTCAAAAAGGCCTTTTGCAGTTACCAATAGCAACAATGGATGCATTAAAAAAAACTCACTGGCTTTTGGCTGGATATTGTGTTGTTAATTGTCTAATTTTATATCATTTAAACGACTAAAGAAACAAATTTAAAAAATCATATAAAACTGTTCTGAAGCCACAGCTCTCTGTTTTTGAGCCCATTGGACCAATCTCATGACAGCCTATAAAATAAAGGATAGCACCAGAAGTCAATAACCTTTTAGGTGTATGCACTAATGAGAAACTCTTATTGAAAGTCAACAGTAGCCATGACGGACTTGGGATTCTGGTCCAAGAATAGATCCATCATTGCAACAAAAGCTGTGTTTAGTTTGTTGTTTATTTGTCAGGTACGATGTATAAATAAAAAATAATAATCTTACATAATATAGCTAACATATGTGAGCAGCCGCTTGATAAGCTCAATTCACACAATAAAAACAATAAAATGTTATTTTGTGGATTAAAAGCATTTGATTGTAATTTTGATTTTTCAAATGCTGTTTGGTGTTGCAGGGGCTTAAAAAGGACTCCCTGGCTGGCATTATAGTGTTCAATAGTACAATGTGTCAAAAGTTCAGCGTTTGCCATACCTGTGTCTGGGTGGATGCTGAATGCCGGGACAGTGGAGTCCTTGTGCATGAACCCATACGTGACTCTGCCATTGGAGCCCTCGTCTGCATCTACAGCATGAACTTGCAAAACAAATGTCCCCGCCGGCTGATTCTCCAAGACTGACGTGCTCTCTCTGTACTGCTGACACTGAGAATGGACAGAGAGGACAAGTAGAAGGCATTAATTTATTCTTTAAGACAAATATTTAATTAAGGAATGAGTTATGTGAGATGAATATGTATTTTTAAAAGAGCCAGTATGATTTGTTGTTTGGAAAAATGTTGTCTGTAAGAACTAGTACTTGTTGAAGTGGAAGAAGCCATCCTAATAATGAAGAAAAAAATACACTGTATATAAATGTCAAAGTAAATGAATGGATCAAAAAATGCACTCAATAAGATTGCATAGTGCATCATGTGCTTCTTGCTGTTACTGAATCCAGTCCAGAGGCATATTTGGTTGAGTTCATCTTCTCAGAATCATTGTCACAATTGTCACAAATGATTCAAGAGCATTATTTTTCTTATGACACACTGAGATTTTCATGACGTGAAACGCAAAGTGTTGGATAGTGAACTAATTTGGGTGTTGTCCAACTCAGCTCTGTACAGTCCAAGCATGTTTTTATCGTGGCTGCCTGTCCATGTCCTGCTGTGATCAGGTGGATGTGTGCGGGCACTGGCCTGAGACCAAGACCCTCTCATGGAACCCTTTAAAAGGTCCTCGAAAAAGGGCGCCGCCATACAGCAATATACAGTGATATAACTGTATATCGCTGTATGATGATATAACTAATAAACAATATACATTTTAATGTATAATCAAATTATGTATTAAATATACTGTATATAGTATGTATTCATTATTTTTTATTTATATTTAGACTAGTAAAACTAATTATCAATACATTTGGTTAATTTTTAAATCTCAAAGCGCGCTCCCTCCAAACCTTCAAATAAATGAGTGTTAGCCAACAGTGGAAGTTGGCGGTTTGATTCCCACTCTCCCCACTTTATATTGTCATGTGTCCTTGGGCAAGACACTTAACCCACCTTGGCTACTGTGACACAGCTCTGGTGTGAGAATGTGGGACAATGAATGGAAATTAACCTAAGGCTACCATCTGTAATGTCTACGTTTATGTGGCTGTGTCTCATGTATGTTCATAAACATGGCTCGTCCACACCTGCGTCAGGTGGAAGATGGAAAATCATCCATGTGTCACAGACTAAGCATACGACTGGGCCCAGTGTGTCTGAATTTCTCTGAACCAACTGAAATACATTTTCCTAAACAAAATTATTTTAGAGATAAAGCCAAACCAAATGGTCAACATTTTGGTGTAAATGACTGCCCAGTGTGGATTACATTTGCCAATTGAGACCGACTCCCTTTGGCTCATATTTTAAATATTTAGCAGCAGCTGGGTTATGAAAGCAGTTGATCTTCTGACTATTTTACATTATTCTCTTTAAAAAAAAAGGCTTCAATCTCTGCCCATTATGAACACAGAGATGCAAATAGTTTCGCCACAATTTAGTGAGTTGAGAGCCGAGAGCCAAAGAAGTAAAAATACAAATAACAGATTAAATGGTCAGATTAAAGTTACATTATTCAATATAGGGAATTACTTAACTGGGACTACATTTTAAACTTAATAAATGCAATATTATTACATTTTCTTATTACTATCTAGAAACAACTGCTGCAGGGCTAAAACCTAGAGACATAGAGTGACAAGGAAGAAGAAGGAAACAGAGAATCGAAGCCACTAGTCCAGATTACACATGCTTTTTATAGATTCCATCAAAGTTATTTGAGAAATGATGAAAGCCTTCTGTTTTTGGTTCCTTAAACATACTGTCAATCACCAAGTGTCAGAAAACAAAGTTTATTATCATATTTCGAGGCCTATCTCGGTTGTAACTACTTTCCAATCCTCTTTTTTTTTTTATCTCCAGCCCTACATCGCTGCTCTTTCTCTCTCCCACTCCGTATCCATCATGTCTGTTTTCTGTCTCGCTGGATGCTGCTGATGTGTCATAAACAAGGGAAGCTACCCCTCAGTCGTGCTGCTTCATGCTTTCCTCTGACATCTAATTAATGACACTAGAGCCTGGTTTTAATCGGATCTTCTTTTTCACACTTCATACCTCTCCATCTATCAGTTTGAATCCACTCTGTTTTCCATTTTCAAAGCATTCATGTTATTTTCTGTTATTTCGATTTATTTCCGTTGATATGGGTTATTTTCCTTTAATTATACTGTCTGCCTCGCAAAGCTGGAATATGTGGGTGAATTTTAGATACGAGCCTTGTGAACACTTTTGCAGCAGAAGGTAAGCAGATCACAATACACTGTCAACAGACAAAAGGTCATTATACACAAACTAAAGACAGCTTTTTAAACAAACCTACAACATCCACCAATAATATGAAGACACCAGTTCTCACCCCTTTTCTACAGTGTAAGAAGATGAAAGATTGTAAACATTAACCAAGGTCCAAGACTTTCCTGTTATGGCCAAAATCACACAGATTACTGTATAACATGAGTAACATCACTTGACTTTAAAGCATCTCCAAAGCTCTCACTGTGTGCAGTGCATACAGACCAATAGGACAAAACAGTGACTGTTCTGAGGCAGGCTCGTCGAAATCCACTAGAACTTGTAAAACTGTTTTGAGTATGTGTTAAAATGCTTTGGACATCTCTAAAATGCCCAATTTTGTTTTGAAACTTGCATGCTTATATATAGCAGATACTGCTGGTCTTAAATTAAACATTGAAATGAGCAATGAGGAGTCAAACTATCTTAGTAGTGGAAAATTACACAAAACAATACAGTGTTATTTCATATTGACGTAACTGAGTTGAATGTTGCATTAGCTTTGATTTAAGAAAAACAGGGATTATAAATCATCCGACTGACCTTTATAGGAGAATATTTTATGATATTGTTGGTAGTAGAGCTATTTTTTCATTATGTTGATGTTGGTGCAAGCTACAAAGAAATGACATGTTATAATCTCTACAGCCTACCCCAATGCTGTGCAAGAATTATTTTACACAATGATAAGTGAACATAAGATCCCTTCTATGACCGTGGCTGTACTGTGCATTACATTAGCTGTACTTTGGGCATTTGAAGCAAGAGAATAGAAGCTTCAATTGTGCAAATAAAAAGGCCTCAAATAAATGTATGTATTGTGTTTATGGTTTGCAGAAGCATGGAAAATCAACATTTTCATTTGATTGCATCAACCTTTACTGAATTCTACTGTGACCCTGAACCCAGATTACCTGCCAAATCAAACACATATTAGACAGATGTTACTCTGCCAGTCCCAGTACAATGACCATGCTGTGTCTGATTGAGCCTATTGTCCTCCCTATTCACAGCAAGCATTCACATTATTGTCCTGGCGGTTAATGGTGTTGGAGATGTAGCATTGACTGAACGGCATTGTGCTCGATGCTGCTGCTTTTCACACTGCACTCAATGGAGCGCACACGGCCAAAAATGTGTTTCAGTGAGTCTCACCTTGACATTGTGCCTGTATCATCAGCAGGTAAGCATAAGTACCTGCTTAAAAGAAAAATAACATGCATGCACCATGACCTATCAATGTTATATTTATGTTTTTTGTTATTACAGAATTACATATTTTATATGTAATAAAAAACTAAGTCCAGAGGCCTTTTCTTTAACCTTTTCGTCTTGTCTAGTGGATATAAATTGGTTGGTTGATGACTATTGTAAATGTGTGCTAACATTGCAATAAAGGAGGTTTTGAGCATGCTTGTGTCCTGAGGTTTGAGGAAAAGGAATATACAGGTTTTGCCAATATCCCAGAGATCCCACATTTATCTCTGTCTACCTCTGTGTGTGTGTGTGTGTGTGTACAGCTACTTCTGTCTTGGTCCACTGATCCAGCCCAGAGCTCCTGAGTGGATGTAGTACGTTATAAGATCAGGCATCAAAACAAGATAAAAGGCCCTTTCTGCTTCAGTGTCCAGCTGCTGGCTGCCAGCGACTGAGGAAACACCAACTGCAGATGTCTTAACTCGCCAACAAGGGGCAATTTTCCATCCTAAATTTGCTTAGTTTTTCTAAGTTCGGCCTTAAAACTTCATTTTTCTCATTTCTGGTCTAATGTGACCTTGTCTAAGAAGTCTTTTGTCTCTTTTCTATGCTTTATTTGATTTATTTTTATTCCAATATATCTCTTCAATATCTCTCCTTTCCTGAGGGAGTCGGGGGCTTGTTTGTCTGTTGCAATCAGCATCCTGCCAGCGAAAGAGAGAAGCATGACTCATAGGCTCTGATGCCAGCAGGAAATATCCACAGAGAAACAGTTTTGCATACTGAGCACATGAAATACTGCAGACCAGGGATGCCTCTTTCCGCTTGGCTCTCATCTCATCACTGACCCCTCTGATTCTTCCCACTAAGAGGTGAAGCCGGAAGGGACTGGCTCAGTGCTCATTGCTGTCCCCAAGGACAGAGTATGACTGAGGTTTACAGAGCAGGCTCCCACAGCTAATCTGGGCCCGGCATACCTCTTGAGATTTTGAAAAGTCACATAATTTAAAATTAAGACATGATAATAATAATAATAAAATAAAATAAAAAATACAAGTAGAGACACAGGTCTTCCTGTCTGGGTCGGTTGGGATTTCTTCACTATTCCACAAAGCTTTAATTAAAAGACTGATATGATGTAGCAAGGAGGTGAGAGTGCAAAGACTGGGGTCAAACTGGCTAATTACTTCTCCAGAGAGAAAAGACAGAGGCTAGTAAATAGAGAATATATTGTATGAGGAGAAAGGATAGTCTGAGTGTTGAAGGAGACATATGTGGCAAAGAAAAAGGAAAAAACAAGAAAAATGGATTGAGGAGTGAAAATAGAAACTGTGAAAGCAGTTTATTAGCACCCGTATCAATCAAGAATAATGAATAAACAGGTTTTAATCTGGTCAGGTGTTTATCTCACCTTTTCAAAGACAGGCTTGTTGTTATTAACATCGTCCACTCCAACGATGACCTGGGCCGTGGAGGACAAGGCCTGAGGTCCACCCGAGGCATTGTCATCAGTTGCAGTGACATTGAGGACATATTCTACACCTTGGAGGCGAGGTGGTGGGCTGGAGCGCAGACGGATCAGACCTGTTATTAGACACAAGAAACAGTGCGGTCAGAACCGTCTTATCGCCGTCTGTGAGAACACTGTGCTGAACTGTACTAATTATAAGATAAAGGCAGTTTTTACACCTTTACTTCTTCATCCAGATAAAACTGGACTCTGGTTCATTAACCTGTTGCACTGGAGAAGATGTCCATCAAAACATATAACAAGTTCAGTAACAGGAATTATTTTATTTTCATTCAACCCAATTAACTGCTGTGCTCTGGGATTCAACATTTGCAATTTGAAACTTTTTTTTACTTGCAAGCATTTCCTTAATCAAGTGGTAATGGCAAAACCTATAAGACAGTTGCATAATCCTAACAGAGGCTAGTTGTTTTTAGGGGACTATTGTACATGTCTTTAGTGGTAGGTGAATCTGGAGAGGAATTCTACGAGACACAAGGAGGACAGGCAAACTTTGCACAAACTCCAACACAAATTGTACCCTTGATGGGAATTGAACCCAGGACCTTCTTGCTCTGAGGCAGGAGTGCAGCGTAACCTCTCATGTTTTAATTAGACCTTATTGACGATTTAATTGCAAAATGTCAGTAAAGGGCATGCCTCTCTCTCATAATTAAAGTCCTACACAACAGATTAACATTGAAACTATATATTTCCACATTTTATTTTTTTCCAAACATTGATGCTGCAACAACTTGAATGCTTAGTCTAAGCAAAGCACTAAGTTCAACACAACACAAAGAAGAACTTTGCAGGATTTTCACCTTAACATAACAGCTTTGGATTCATTGTGATGGCTTAATGACTTATTTTGTGGTGGATGGGGTCTGTCCCAAACAAGCGCCTTAGGAAAAAAAAAAGAATTGGCCGGAGACCAGCTGGTGACCCGTCCCTTCGAGTCAAGAAGTCTCGAGGGTGTCCCGGGTGTCCCGAGTCTCACGAGAAAGTAATTGCTTAATGACACTATAAACACTTGCCCCAGTCAGTCTCAGACATTCATCGCGGCAAAGCCGGAGAATAAGAAGCAAAAGAAGAGAAAACCATTGCTCTTGGTCAAAGAGGGGGAAGAGAGGAGGGCAGGGATTCGCTCGTAGCTCGTAGCTAGTGAGTTTTACGACAGTTTTTATTAACATTACTCTGTAGGGGAAGCTGTAGGGGAGCTCTGAAGGAAAATATGAACAAAACAGCGGATAAATTGTCAGACCTGCAGTGCAGCTTTAAAGTAGTTAAGTGGGTGGTGTTTCAATGGCTCAATGCATATACCACACTTACTGTACATTCCGCTAAGCTCCAACAGCTGAAGTTACTCCTAAAGAACTACTCTGCCCCCCACATTTCAGGAAACAACATCCACTCCAGGTCACATGGTAAAGGGCTACATATGGCTAAATTTATATAGGACTCTTCAACCACTGCTGGCACTCTTAGCGCTTTACAGTGAGCATCCATTCACCCATTCTCTTTCACAGACACACACATTTATTTATACACGAGCGTTGCAGAAACTGGAGGAGTCTTGCACACACAGGAGCCAGGATTGAACCGCCTTGCATGAGAGTTTAATCTGAACAAACTCAGAATGACTTCTTTGTTGCTAACACAAACAGAATTGCACATATTAAAAAGTGTAGATGAAATACACTGAATTTGTGGCACTGACATTTCGTGGTGATCTTAAGATGACTGTGTAGGTTTTTATTACCTTTATTTTCTCAAAATCTTTCATGAGATTTAAAAGGCCAGTTTTGATTGATAGGATGATGATGTCACGAGCACCCATGTGACTGTAGTGAGATAATGTTTAATAACGTATATTTAGTGCTGCCCTTTACTCTCTTCCTTTAAAAGAAATTAAGCCAACTAAGGCTTTGTGACTTCATGGCACTGGCTGAGTGATAATTCCCTGTTACTTCTGCTTGAACTCACTGAATGCACTTTGAGATTAAAAAGAAAATTTTGCTTCAATTAGATACTTAAATTTAATGTTATGTAAATTCATCCATGCATCACTTACTGACCGGTTAACCAACTAAATACAATAACATCTACATTGTCTGTTTAACCGACTGGCTCACTCCCACAGAAAAGTCGATGTCCATGGAGTAATAGAAAAAGCACACATTAAAAAAAAGGAACGTTATCTTGTCTTTTAAATAGACATTGTCACATTTAAATAAAATATGTGTTCAGTATTTTGTAAATGAGCTTACATAAGTCACTTAATACAGAGGAATTGTTAGTGTGTTCAGGAAAGAAGACAGGAGCAATGATAAAAAAACATGTTAACTGCTATAAATAGGGACCACCTTAAGAGCTGGCGAACATGAAACGATATGTGATGCCCATCGTGCTGATGGTGCAGAAGTGCTTGAAAGTAAGTTAGGCTTAAATATAGCCATATGTGATAATTATATTTCTAAATACCTAGCTATTATAATACTGTGTTTTTACTCAACCTATTTTTTTGGGTCCGATGCTGTAACCTCACCTTCAGATTCCAGGAGGAATGCAGCTGAGTAGATGTTGATGATTTTGTAAAAGGTATTTTTTGTATATTTGCATTAACATATTTGCATTTTCTGTTTTCCGACCTGCGAGTGTGCTGACAACTGTATTCTGAAGTAGTCTAATGAAATATTCCTTTAATGCAATCTCTGCCTCTGTTGCTGTGAATGTGAGGCCAAATATATATAAGAAACAGATTTTTAACAGCAGCTTCACTTGGACACAATGGATTATTTTATAAGAAAAAAGATACAGAAAAGGGAAAGAGTTATTAGATACTTTCTTTTTCTTACACTTTTTTGCTAGATGGAAAGATTTCATTAATAATGACTAGAAAATATTTGAATAGTAGATTGGTATTCCCTTTTAGTGCTGTCAGTCGGGCATTCTATTTCATCTTATGTGTCTCTTTCAATTTCTCTCTTTCTCTGCCGTCCTCACACTCACAGTAGTGTAGGCGTCTCATCTGCATCCCACTCTGCTTTGAATGACTCTCCACCACTCTGTATTCATCTCACCCATGGCTGCCCTGTTTACTTTTGTATGTGTGGACTAAAAGTGCACACAGACTTATTACATTTGTCTTATCTTCACAGACAGGGCAGGTGCTATCACTGTCATGTGTTCATTTGGTCACTGTTAGGCAGGACACCTTCGAATGGAAATTATAGTCATCGTAGATATGGACGTCTGCTTGTGTTCATGCACATACATCTCCTGATGCGTTTACTACACCGAGGGAACCGATGACAGATTACAGCCACAAGACATTTGTTTTTACTGCTAGTGTACAAGCAAGTAATTTTAAGTGTTTTTTGCATAACGCCTTTAGCAATTTTCTCCTCATGTATTTTCTTGTATACTTTTGAACGGCATATGCACAGTATGTCCCTTCTGTTTGCTTTCAGTGTGTGTTGCACAAGAGGTGGAGGATTGCCATGGAGTGGGTGTCTGCTCCGAGGTGTTTGTCACAATGGCTGCTTCCCTGGCACTGCTGTCCATGGTTATGGCTATGTGTAGGTGTCTGTGCACATTTGTTGTGTGTATGTGTACAAGAGAGAGGGCGATAAAAATACACTTGGAGAAGAAGAGAGCGCAATATATAAGTCCAATTTGCATCTGTAGAGGTGTAAGGGGAAGCAGCTTTGCCTGAAGAAAGATGTGTAACGTATATTGTGGCCAACATTTAAATGCATAAACATACCTACACTGCACACAGGTGCACAAACAGAGGTTTGCAGAGGTTTATCGTGAGCACAATAAAGTCTGGCATTGTGAATTCCTTTAGTGTGACAGGTAAGAGACAGCTGGTTGTTTGCACAAAGAGTAAACTGAGAGGAACAGTGCAGAAGCATAAACACAGATAATTAACTTGCGTCTCAGCATTACTCTTTCCTATTATCCCAACATGGAAACATATTGTCTTTTGTATGCAGCTCTTTGGCTCAACACCAAGCTTCCTGGGTGCTTTATTTTATCTTAGGCCAATTACCACAACAGAGTACACACACAAGATAAAACAAGCAAGCAAGAGGAACATTACATCATTTCTAAAATAGTTTTCTGGTACATTTTAATCATTTCTATTTACCAGTCTTAAGATCTAATACATATAATCTGTTCATGGCATAATGACATGATGTACTCTGATAATAATTAGGAAAAGAGCTAGATATGCCTGTAAAGTATTATCTTGCTATTATCTTCCTCAGGTAAAAGCATCTGAACCTGGCATTTTCAGTGGACAATGGTTTACTAAAAACATGCAGTTGTTTGGAGAAAGTGTGCAGGCGTGATGACTACTTTTTTCTACAGCATGTGACTACCGACGCTGGCATTGTACACACTCACATCATGTGGCACGTTTTATAGAGCTTGAAAAAACAAAGAGTGATTTCTTGATGTAATTATAAATGTTGCTGAATATTGCATTGACTATGTGTTCTATTTATTTATTATGTGTTGTAATAATAATAATAATAATTTGGATTTATATAACGTTTTTTAAGGCTCTCAAAGCGAGTCTATTATTCATTCACTCCAAAGTCACACACTGGGGGTGGAGACGTGGCAGCCATCTTGCGCCTACAGCCTCTCTGACCACCTCCAAACAAACTGAAAGCAAGGTGGGTTGAGTGTCTTGCCCGAGGACATGACTGTATGGAGTATGGAGGAGAGCGGGAATCGAACTGCCAACCTTCCAGTTTTCACCTAAGCCACTGCGCCCCCAAACACTTCAACTCTCACAATGTTTAATATCAGTTCTAATTTGAGGCACAGTCCTGTAATTGTCAATACGTTAACATAAAAATGGCAATAAATAAAAAATGTCATTAAACTGGTTAAAATGCATTCTTTTCTTTTGAAACACTGAATGTGACCCCTCAGCAAACTAATTTTACATGAAGTTATTCATAATTTAAATATACATGGCTTTTACTTTCAGAAAGACCCGCTGCTGAGGTGATACATAATATATTCAGAACAAATCTTTTTCCTTTCCGAATGGACACTTGGACTTTTATTGCAAAGGTGATTTGCAAGTTCTCTAAGATGGCTGTGCCCTGGATGTTTTCATGCAATGTTTCATTATCTAAAGTCAAAAGGGCTTTTGTATAATGTGGGTCTGGAGGTTAATAGAGGCCGGATCACAGAATAGGCCAACACAAGATTGTGATAAAAACACAATCAAGAATAAAAAAATGAGAACAATTGTTGGTGGCATGAAAAGAAACGTATTTCCGACTGATAATAATGAGAAGGAAGGGAGTGGACAATTAAAATACACATTAACAGTCTGTAGCTGGAAATATTTTGTGATTGCACAACAAAAATAAAAATCATTCTGCCTGTACCTGAACCAAGTTTTTATTTTGGTTTAATTAAAACATTGCACTCATTTTTGGCAAAAACTTTGCATCGATTTGAGAAGTAGTCCTTCAGAGTGATGTTGATCGAGCGTTGCAATTTTTTAGTTTGAATTGATTCGTAAAATACCTCTCTAACTTCATTATCATTATTGGAATTTTCCATGATACTCTCCAAACCAATTTTGCTCAATCTAGCCCAATGACACGCATTTTCTGTGTCGCATAATACATCAGACTGTAATTTCTTTTACTTTATAAACCGTATTATTTGGTATTTTCTTCTGTAGCATGAACCCAAAAGTGCATTTTAAATAGAATTGTATTTCTTAATGATGCTTTCTTTGTATGCTTAATGTCAACACTAAACAATAACAAAGAATCTGAATTCTTTGCCAGAAATCATCATCTTTGGCCCACATACACAAAAGAAAAGCCTAAAGCCTAAAAATCAGGTTAGAAATCTGGGGGTAATAATGGACTGAGACCTGAACTTTAACAGCCACATTAAAGCAATTACATCAAAAGCTTTTACCACTACAAAAACATTACCAGAATCAAGGCTAATGTATCTAAACCAGACTTAGAGAGACTTATCCATGCATTTATGTCTAGCAGGTTAGACTACTGCAATGGTCTGCTCACTGGACGCACTAAGCGAGGTGTAAGACAGCTGCAGTACAAACCGAACGCTGCTGCTTGAGTCCTGACTAGGACCAGAAAGTACAACCATATTAGTCCTGTCCTCAGGTCTCTACACCTTCTGTCTCTCAGAGGATAGAGTTTAAAGCAGCTCTGCTGGTGTATAAGGCTCTCCACGGCTCAGC
Source organism: Perccottus glenii (assembly GCA_024416835.2). NCBI lineage: Eukaryota > Metazoa > Chordata > Actinopteri > Gobiiformes > Odontobutidae > Perccottus > Perccottus glenii. The sequence continues at coordinate 7,011,110 of CM044548.2, forward strand.
GCCAAAGTACATCTCTGACATGTTAGTCCCATATGAACCCTCTCAGACTCTGTGGACCTCAGGGTCACGCCTCCTGCTGGAACACAGGGTCAGGACTAAACACGGTCAGTTTTATGCTAAAATCTGAAACAGTCTTCCAGAGGAGGTGATACAGGCCTCTACTCTGACAATGTTCAAGTCCAGGTACTGTTTAACTGTGCATATGTCAAGTATTCTATCTCATGTTTGTTTTAATTAATTAATTTTATTTTTATTTATTTTATTGATCATTTTATTTGTGTTTTAAACCTGTCTTTCTTCCATGTGTGAAGCACTTTGAATTGCTGTTGTATGAACGGTGCTATATACTGTAAATAAACGTGCATTGCCTTTGTCTCAATTATCTATGTCAAATTTTCTTATAAATATAGATGAACCTGTTACAAATGTATCCTATTGGAAATTTCACAAATGACAATGAAAACTGATGCAGATGTTGCTACAAAATTGCAGCATTAGTCTTGTTTGCGTTCACATGACCCAAATATGGTCGTGCACAGTTACTAAACTTCAAATAAGACAGACCTCTGCACTGATCAAATTCAAGTAACACTCATTGCACTTATTTCATCTTTGCTACACTCTTAAAGCACTGCCTTATGTCAATGTAAATATTTGTAAGTTAAATAGGTAAAAACATGCAAATTCTACAGATTTTAGCAGCGTTAAGAGTGCAAATCCAAAAGCATATCCACCATTCTCTCTCCACCTACACTGCTTCAATGCGCTACAGTGCCGGAGAGTGTACTCAGCCTTAATGAATTGAGACAGAAGACCAGATAAATGTGACCAGTTCAGGAAAGGCAGCGTGGCCACAGCCCGCTCTCTGTCACTTATCCTAGCAGCACTGGAGGGAGCCTGTAGTCCAATCTCTGCTTTTTACTTTGCCGCTGGTTGGTGTAAACATCTAATAGGGCCTAAAAGCCTTGGATGAGTGAAACATATGCTGCAAAAGTGGTAAAAATGGCGCACAGAAAAGGTCTCAGAGCATACAGTAAGTGTCTGTTCTAATATGTCACAGTGTGCGGGTTGTGGCTTTGTGGATAATGCAGGTTTTGCTAGAGTAGGATTGTAACTAGGAAGCATAAAGGCTAAAATACTAATACTGTATCTAGATTCAGGTAGATGCCCTTCTTTTGTCTTTTCATTTTATATTTTGTGAATGAAATATTTCCCTGTACAATGAAATGGCTTCTTTCCTGTTCACAATAATTGATACAGAACTAGACTGACTAAGAAGTGTAGAAAATATACATTAATACACAAAACAAAAAATGTTTAGGCTTAGTAGTAATGCATGCAATGTTAACATTAAATGCACAATAGATGTACAATGTACAAAATAAAATAGTAAATACATAATATGAACAGTCTGAGACCAAAAGGTGGGCTAATTCAGGGACAGTCTACATCCCAGATAAGTCTAGCTTTCCAAAAATATTTATAGGTAAAATGGAAATGTAATAGGAATGTTAAACTCTTTTAAACTCTAAATAAATTATATTTTATATGCACACGCAGTATAGCTTTAATGCTCTGTGGTGTTATAAAAGCAACTGTGAAGTCAGGTTTGTAATATTAACTTCTGAGTGTAAGTATTGTCCCCCATTTATGCTGGACTAGTGACACAGCTCAAAGGGACCCACTTCCCCCTTTTTAATGGCATTTTGGTGATCCGTAACACATATTTGACACATACACCATTTGTTTCCTGTAACGCTGAGCCATTCCATTTATGATCAATCCCTCTCAGTCCTGTGATGCCTCGGTTACTTCTTCCCATTAAAAGATAAAGAGAGGACTACTTTACACAGCCCATGATAAACTGCAGCTTTTAGGACGAGACTAAGGAAAGACAGGAAAACACTCCAACAAAAAAGTATGCATAAATTGGCAAACAATAGCAGGACTTTGTGTAATGTTTTAAAATAATGCATAATACATAGACATAGTTGCCATTGGTTAAAGGCTGGACACACAATTGTGTATCTTTTCGAAAAGTGAAGTCAACTGAGGCCAGCACATTTCATTGTAGATGTGGGCAGTGAGTCCTTAGGAGAGAGAAGACGTCTCTTTACATGTGGACAGCTGGGAGCCAGATGAAGGCTGAAGCAAGGCTGACAGTCATACAAACAGAAGGATACAATGATGAAAAGAACATGCCCAGAATGGCAGAACAAAAGAATGATACAACCAAAGGAGAAGGAAGAAAAATTAATACAAGAAGAGGATACCAGAGGAGGAAAAAGTGAGTATAACAGAGGTTTTGCCAAAGGGAAGCATAAAAAATAAACTACTCCCTCATTAGTTAATTATGCAGCATAAGAATATAGTGACAGTTAGGCCACTCTTGGAAAACTCTCCAAATCAATCGTCCTTATCACGTATCACCAGATATTGATTTGTACTGTACTATATATTCTGCAAGACCAGACTTAGTAATCAAATTGCTAATACAATTGTGGCCTGTTTTCAGTCCCTATACTGTGGTGGGGACAGTACACAGATTTACACCCTTGAAGTAAGACCTCTGTGTGGAAAATAACCCACTACCTCCATCTCAAAAAGACTTTTTCTCACAACACCATAAAACTTTGAGGGGGGAAAAGTGTGTTTATGGGTGCCAGCATTTCCCCACAGCTGTCAGTAAATACTTCCTCTTCTCCGATAGAGCGGCTGTTTCTGTATTTATGGGTTTTAATAGGAAGAGTGCGATCATCATATTGACCGGCCGGCTTGGATCCTAATGGGCGCTTTAAATCTCTGGGAAACGCATTGTATTCGAGGGTGAGTTACAGTCAAATTAACATGGGGAGGGAGGCCAGTGGGGCTGCACCGGCGGGAAGGGAGGAAAACAATCGCTTGAATGATTGTCAGACATTCAGGATGAGCTAGGGAGGGCTGAGCAGCTACAAGAACAGAGAAGAGGCAATAAACGGTTTCATCAACAGCGGTGAGATAGGGTAGGCACAATCCATTGTGCTCGGCTTCCATTATAAGAATCATAAAACGGGTTTAATGACCAAATATTGGCCTCTTTCAAACAAGATATTGGATCATATTACAAGCATTATGGTGTGATACTTTGGCTCCCACGTCCTGCTGCAGACAAATGGCATGTGAGGATCTATATTAGACAAACTTACATGTGCACATCTGTGTCTGTCTGTAAATCTGTCAGGTGTAAGTACCACTACTGCTACTACTACTACTACTACTACTGCATTTCCTTCTACAATTACGGCTACCACTGCTGATAATTAAAGGGGTGAATGTAAACGAGAATGGTTGAATTGTCTGTGTCAGCCCTGCACCACACTGGACCTTGCAATTAATAGCAGGCCCAAATTTGCTAGTATTTGCTCCAAACCCTCTGCAACCACTGACAGGAATAAGCGGTAGAAGATGAATAAATGAATAATTGGGTTATACAGTAGCAGACTGTCCTCTATTTTATCGAGGGTTTCCACTGTCCAAAAACATGCATAAATAAATAACATTCATTCATACATTATCTACCGCTTAGTCCCATTAGGGGTCATGGGTGACTGGAGCCTATCCCAGCAGCTTTGGGCCTTAGGCAGGGCACACTCTGGACAATGGCCAGTTAGTCACAGGGCATGCATAAATAAATGAATGGGTGAATATAGGTTGCCTGTAGTGAATGAATCTGAGTGAATAGTGGTCTGCCTGTGAATGTCTTTGAGTGTTAGCCTTTTTAGTTGACAATGGCAATTATAAGAGTGTACCCCACCTCACTTCTGAAAACATGTGGGACAAGCTCCGGCCTCCCGTGACTCCTAAGCAGATGAATGAATAATAATAATATTGGAATCAATCAGAACCAAGAAAGCCACAGAGATGGAGACAGCCAACAAACTCCAGAATATACCTGTCACAGAGAGTGGCATTAGTACAGTATTGCAAACTTCCCATTAATCTTCCCATTTAGTTGACCCTTTTCAAAACATCACCACAATGGAGAGTGGTAAACATGACTAACACATACTTTTGTATTATAAAACTAGATTAGTTTCTTACCAAATTTAAACATCTTGGACTTATAGCACTTACAGGGCTATAATGTTCCTCATAAATTGCCTGCAGATGTAAACTGGGAAGGTCTTTTTATAATGTGGCTAGTGGTTAGAAATTGAAGTCAGTTGAAACCCAGTGAATGATAGTTATACACCAATGGAAACATTTTAGGTAAGAGGCTGGGACTATAAAACTCAAAATGCTGTCAATGAAAACATAAAGAAAATATTATGTTAATTTCCCTAAAATAATAAAACACTCAGCAAAAGTGCAGTTTTGTGCTAGAAAGACTTTAGGATCCAAGCATTTTGTGACAAAGCAAAAATGTATCCTTTCCAGACTGATTGTGTGTGAAAATTTGGTCAGTGTGACAAAATGCAAATGAGATTCAAACAATGCAAATTGCAAAGCAAGTGTTCAGATACTCGATAGAGTTGTCGTATAAGCTCTGTCTGTGCAATAAAATGACCGCCACTATCAGCTGACAGTGAATGCCATTGCCAGTGAACAGAGGAAATTGTGCCTTGAAGTTCAAAGTAATTGAATTTGTAAAAGTCATCGTATTACCCTATAATGTGATATGCAGATTCAGAGAGGGGGTTCCAATTTAAAAAGGATCTGAAATGCTATGAAATTGGCACCATTCCCCATTAACCATCCCCCTTGTTACCGCACACACGCCATCATTAACTCCGTTTCCTATTTCACAAGATTGCTTCCAGCGTTTCCTCCTCAGACGTGGTTGCAACATCACAATGAACATCAGATGTTTTGTTAGAAACAGCTGATTATTCCAACCCCTCCATGGTGTGACCTTCCTTAAAGCTCTACACATTCAATGAACAGCTGCAGAACAGTGCAAACAGGCTATTGACAAGAAAATTTTGCAATTCTTGTCAAACGTCACACAACCATTCCAAATATTATTTTTTCTTTTGTTATCCACACACAGCATTTTGTAAAACTAACAAATCTAGTCTAGTAAATAGACTAAAACAGACCCCAAACAATATCTACATTTTGTTGTATGACAAGTCTTAACAGTGGAAATGACACCAATGTACCACTAAGGCTGTTTAATATGTTCAAAGTATATTTAGATTTATGTAAACCACCAGACAGATAGAAGAAATTATATGTCTCACCTTTTTGACTGTCAATGACAAAGTTGCCTTCCTCATTCCCAGTTGTGATCTTGTATGTGATCCCATCCCCATCAGGGTCCTTGGCCAATACTGTAGCCACAAGAGTGTTGGGACCCGCATCCTCGGAGACAAATGTCCGATATCTGATGAAACATTCAGAAACAGATCAAGACATGAACATTTGAGCCAAGTGGAGATAAAGTGGAGTGACATTCAGCGTAGACATGCTGCCCCACAGGTAAAAATGAGACACATTCAAGTCAGCGTTGATTAATGTTTCAAATCAATAGTTAAAGCGATAGAACACCTGAAAAAGCCTTGACATAAAATCAATAATTTAAAAACAAATCTGACTAATTTAAATTAGTCTCCCAACATGCAGAGTTGAGGAGCTGTTTGCAACATCAGTAGAGCACAAATAATCCAGTCTTGGAGTCACTTGTGTTTGGCACTGCCCCAGTAAGAATCCATAGACATATAGTGTGTTCTCCCAGGCGTCACAGGTTTTTGACCCCTTTTCTCGCTCCCTTCCTTTATCACACCTTCTGTCAGAGAAGCTGCAATCTAACAACTTTCCAAGTGACAGAGTGAGAACACGGAGCAGGCTGCTGGTACTGCAGGTGGTGAAAACAAGATTTTATTCCCCTGTGATATCCCTACAGTAAAAAAGACTATTTTTTCTATATTTTTCTATATCTGAAACACTATGTCTAGTTGGCTGAAGCTTGCCATTTTCTATTGAAGAGAGTTTGTTTTTTAAACATAATGTAAATTTATTTTTGAAGGCGAATAAGTGACAATCAGAGGACAGATATAGCAAAAAGCAAGTTTGCTCTACAACATGTTTTATTATTTAGATAAATAAGCACTACTCACCTTAGTTTTATAGCAAAGGAAAATCAAATGCTGCAGAAACTGACTGAAAGTTTGCCAAAATGACTCGTGTTGCTTATTGCTTAAGCAAGTGCAAATAAATGCTCATTCCTTTGGCATTACACTGCTGGTTTTGTGTACAACACAAATCACAACCCTGTATTTCCAAGCCACGGATATTAGAAACATAAAACACAGAGGTCAACGGCTTGTGCAAATTAAATATGAACAGACCTTTCATATAAGCAGAACACAAAGACAGAATGACTACAGTATGTACAACAGGTTTTTTGTAACGCTACATTCAAGCTAACTGACAGAGTTACCTTGACATTCATTTTTCATCAAGTCTGCATTGCAAACTGGGTTCAGTTCTTTACAGCAGAATACCCCTTCATATTTGTATTTGTATCTTGGTATAACACTTTAAAATTCACCTTTGAACTCTCCTCTAGCCTAAAACACACATCTCTGAAACATTGATGTGTTCAAAAACCTTTGTTAAAATGACTGGCAATTCTACACTGTTGACTTTAATTTTTATGCAACAACTACCATTTTCATTTTTAGAAATGACAGAAATAACCATTACAAATGCAGATGTGTAGAATTGACTAAAGGAGGTTATTCAGTGATGACTGTAATAATTGTAGTAGACCTCAGCTATGCACTTGATAGTGTCACACATTTAAATAACTGATTGTGGATATAGACTGTTAAGACAAAATTAATTGTATAACTATGGACATTACAACATACAATAGGTAGAAACCTATGATTTTAAACCTGTAGTATGTTTGCCTACTTAAAACAAGCCACCTGTTTCAAAGACAATGTGTTTTGTTCTTGGCAAATGAAAACAAAGCAAATGACAGACGAGACAGCAACATGAAAAACACCTCAACCAATCAATGAGCACACAGTGTGTCTGTCACTCTGTCTGTCTAAAGATCTGAGTTCCTGCAGCTGTTCCTCCCCGACTCATTACCTGTTCACATGTGCATGGCCTAGCAGTGCTGACAGTGTGACATAAGCACACATCCATCAGCTCCTCAGTCACAGGGACAGCGACTGTTCATTTTTCAATCCAAACAAGGTGCTCTCATTAGGACAAGAAAGTGTGCTCATGTTCATTGGCACGTGTCTGACTTACCAATTATTGAGGCTGGCTAGTGCCTGGGAATATCTCTGACATGCCTCTTGTTTTCTCGGTTTGTGCCATTGTGGCTGCATCAGAGTCAGCCCACACTCTGCAAACTGCGCTGTTCCCTCTGGATCAATACACAAGTCAGAGGAGATGCGGTGGTGTGTTTCTTTATGATGTAGTTTTAAAGGTACAAAGAGCACATTGATCAAATGGCTTCCACTTGTGGTCCAAATGAAGCTGTTTGAAAGATCATTAGATAATTGCTTGTATTTATCTCACCTGAAAGCCATAAAGGACTAGCGGCTTCAATTGCATTTCTGCCAGCAATTCATTCCCAGAATTAGAGAAGCTGTCTGTGCAGTCACATTTATGCAGAACACAAAGCTCTTTTGTCCTGGATCCTCAAATTAACTTTACATCTCTATTACAGATGCACAGAGTGTAATTATCACAGATTCAAATGGGCTCTGCTTATAATTACAGACATGATTACAACTGGCTACAGAGGCTAATGTCAGTCTGTACAAGTCTGCATAACAAGCAAAGCATGCATGGCTAATTTGTGGTGTACCTATTTGATATTCATCCATTGAGCTAAATGGTCACTTACAACCAGAAAAGTGAACTTTAGTGTGAACAAACTTGGGTCTCAGGCAGGAAAGACAAGTTTTACTTCAAAGTTAAAACCCCATCCTCATTTCTGTGTACCTGAAGTTTCAGTCACATGTACAAACATGGAAGCACTTTCAGTCTGAGTAGCCTGATTGCATGTTAGTCTACCAGAATGGGAACACAGTGTTTTTAACCACATATCCAATGTAGGGAACAGATAGAGAGACTGGCATTGTGTCACAGTGCTGTGTCATTGGAGGCAAGGTGGGCTAAGTGTCTTGCCGAAGGACACAACAACAATATGAACTGGCAAGAGCGGGAATCAAACCCCCAACCTTCCATTTATAGGATGACCGCTCTACTAACTTAACAATGTTTTTCATGGTTAAGAAAGAAAAGTAAGAAAATTTCCTGTTTTTTTCCTCTTTCTACAGAGATTGAGTCGAGTGTGGGGAGATGACGTGACAATGGATAGCTGAAGGAAGTCCCTGGATAAGATTTTCACCTCGCTTTTAATGATATTTACCTGCATTCATGCCCACTTATGGAAATTTGTTGTTAACCTTGTGACTTTTGAACTAGTAATGCTGTTGAGGAGAGTTTCTGGAAGACCATGGTCGTGACTCGAAAAGTGTCGGTTAGCACCAGAGTTAGCCAGGCCAAAATACAGCAAGGCAAGGTAATTTATTTAAATAGCACAATTCATACACTGAGTAATTCAAAGGTCTTTACAGAAATAAAAGATACATTTAAAATACAGACAAGATTTAGAATAAGAAACATTGAAATTTTACTTTAATGAATGTAGGCAAAGCTAAAGATGAAGGTTTTTAATTTCCCCTTGAACATTGTTAAAGTTGAGACTTGTTTCACTTTATCTTGGAAACTGTTCCAAGTTTTCCAAGTTTTTGCTGCATGAAGCTGTACCTTGTTTAGTTCTAACTCTGGGCACGAGCCGAAGGCCTTTCCCAGATGTTCTCAGAGTCCGAGGAGGTTCAGAAGGAACTAGCATGTCAGAAATGTATTCATGTGCTAAACCATTAAGAGACTTGTAAACCAGCAGTGCTGTTTTAACCTGCAGCTGCAACTGTCTTAACCCTTGTTTTGAGAGACCAGTGAGCAGGCCGTTACAGTAATCTAACCTGCTGGAGATAAAAGCATGGATAAGTCCGCCTAAGTGTGGTTTAGACATTATCCCTTTGACTTTGGAAGGTTTTTAAGGAGATAAAATGCTGATGATGTAATTGACTTAATGTGACTGTGGAAAATCACAGCAAGTCAACATCTAACACCACCAGCTGATGCTGTAGCGCTGAACCAGGAGGAAACTCAAATAATGGAGGAGAAATTCTCTAGGTTTGCTGAGACTTTAGACAGAATTAACTCTACACTTCAAAGTCATTCTACACACATTGCCACAGCAGAGCAGAATATATCCGATACCGAGGACTCCCTCAGTTTTGGAGGAGAGATTGTCTGATGCGAAGAAGAGGATTATGGTGCTGACTGATAAGATATGGAAGATATGGAGAATCAGAGTCGCTCTAACATCATAAGGGTTATCAACCTAAAGGAGGACGCAGAGGCGAGAAACCCAGTACGCTTCTTTGAAAAGTCCACTATAACAATTTACCCAACGTAGCGTGATAAATTGACACGCTATGTCATAAAGAACATTCCTATTTTCTTTAATTTATCCTTTCTTTATCCAGTTAGACCATTAAGAAAATTCTCATTTACAACGGTGACCTGGGCAAGAGGCAAGAGGAAACACATAAGTAGTGGATAAAAGCAGGTGCACTGGTCACAGACCACAGAATATAGTATACTCTTTAATGTGGAGATTGGAATGAATGAACTGAGCTTAAGTGACAGTTGTGACACATTTCCATCTTTTGTATTTAAATGCCTATTGCTATTTGTCTGTACTGAAGTAACATAGAAAAGTGAAATGAACAATAAACGACTTTGCTCATGCATGTGGTTTGCAGTTTTAACTCAATAATGTTCTTATCCCGAGATATATACAAAAGTGTGTCAACATAACCCGTCTCCTAAACCTGTTAGCACCCTCACTACATACTTTGCAAAACATGTCATTTTAGCAGTAACTTATTATCACAATCAGCAATATACAGGGCTTGCAAATGCATTGGTGCATCTAAAGCATCACGAGAAATAAACATTACTGGGATGCAGCAGGAAGAAAGCAAACAGCAGAGGATGCCTTCCACAATCATGGCTTTGCAATCACTTGAGCCTAACCACAAGACTAATTTGGCGAGATCAATGCAGTAATCAACCACAAACAGCTTCAGACATACAGCAACAAACTAATTACTTTTAACCTTTTGTTTTACTTTAATTTTTTAGTTTGTTTCCATTTAGCTAATCTATGAAGAGAAATAAATGCCTCCCTGAAGCCATTACCCTGTATCAGTTGTGAAAATTAAATAGTGAATTTAATTAGGGAGTTCAGTTAGTTCATACAGATAAGGTGTAGAAATAAAAAAACTGGGGAGAGAGATGATGTTTGTTTATATGCGGCTAAAGAGTGAATGGCTTCAGGGACCTATGGCTGATCAAGCTGATATGTGTTTTTTTTATTATTCAAAAGTTCATTAGTTGAGCTAAAAAAATTAATTAAAGGAATAGTTGTTTTTATTCAACCAGCACTTGAGTATTTAACAAATTAGCAACATTCCCATAGCACCACAGCAAGTTATAGAATAGTAAAATCACAAAATATCAGTGTAGAATAATAAACCATTTCTTTTTTTTTTTCACTGAAAGCTTGCTATTACTGTCCTTCCTTACAGTGTAGTCCCCTGCCTGAGGAGCTTTCCTGAGTAGTTCCCATAGCAATGGTCAAGTGAGTACAGTATAGTAATAAGGTTGTGATGATAAAGTGAAAGCACATACTATAGATGAAACATGGTCACTGTCACTCACCAAAGAGAGCCATGCTGCATGCTGGATCTAGAAGTCATAGAAAGACGAAAAATAAAAATGCAGCCAGGCTGTTCTTCTTGCTCTGCCAGTCAATAACACCTATCAACACCACTGCAGCACTCACTGAGAAAGTGGCAATGAGACTTACTTCAGAAACTGCTCAGTATATTTTTTTAGACCAACAGAACACTGTAAAACTGACACACACATACTCTCACACACCACTAGTCATTATCACATGCTTCCAACTCTCGAGAATCAATACAAATAGGGCAGATTGTCTGCCTCGATAATGATATATTTAATGATCTCTCTCCTCTCAATCGTTGTGCCTCTGTCCATCACATGCATGCTTCAACACACACTTATGGACACAGACAGTCTTGCTTACACACTAACACTTCCATACACCTATAAGAAATCTGACACATTTTGTGGTCACAGTTTTCACATTCTCAAACTGTGCAGCTGCAACTGCCTCCTATGACATAACATATGTGTTTGCACTTTCTGCCATTGGCACATTTGCATAAAGCTGTGTGTGTGTCAGGGGTGATTCTAGACTCTCAGTTTTAGGGGTGCTGAGCTCCCTGAGCAGGCAGGCAAAAGTTAAGAACACATCTTACCTTTTTTGAATCAAAGTAAAGGCATTTCTGTGCAGGTGTTGCATAATGTCTGTGTGGGATTGGGCGCCTTCGTGTTTTTGAAATTTGTTTAGTGCCTTTTGACATTTATATACTTCTTCACTTATGAATGCATAATTTTTACATTTTTGCCAAATACCCTACAAGCAAAAACAAAAGGCTGCATTTTTGTTTTTAGAATATTACAAACCAGTTTAAAACCAGCTTTCTTGAAAGGCTCATTTTGTGTGCAAAACTGATGAAATGGGTATTTTGACAACATTAACTGTTTAGGAATAGTTTAAGTGTCTTTAAATCAAGAGAGAGACTGCACTGTCTTCTGCTTGTCCAACAGACATGTGTAGATAATCAAAGTTAACATTGTTATTTAAAACATGTGTCACTCTACCACATTATCCATATTACAAACAATTGACCTAAATTTCTGCACACAATTTAACTTCAGTTGAAACATTTAAAATACAACATAAAGTATATGGTGATATTTAGAAAAAGTTAAATTATATAAAAAAAAATTCAATGCACTTGTTTATTGTTCACACCCTTTGTGTGCTTATCAGATCACAGCAGGGTCTAAGCTGACGTTTGTCCTCAGTCTCAGTTCTGTCTCTCTCTGTCTCTCAGATCAGCGTGCTCACTCTCCTTAACACCAATGGGTGGATCAAACCATCTGGAGGCAGGGGTGTTTATTTTTTCTTAAACTACTTCAAATGTTTTGTTTTAAATATATCTCATTTATAAATCTGACATTTCCAGTCCTAAATTAAGTACTGTAGAGTAAAATAAATTTTCGAAGTTCTTCTTAATTTAGGGGTGCAAATTGTTATTTTAGAGGTGCTGGAGCACCCCTAAATGGACTCTAGCCTTGCCCATGGTGTGTGTGCATGGATGACTCTGGGACTATATTTAGGTATACATGTAAGATGTGTGTGTTTGAGTGGCACTATTTTTTGTGGCAGCTGTTCTGGAGAGTTGAGGGCTACAGAAGAAAAACAGGCTGATCATTCTGCTGTCGCTGACATTAAAACAATACAAGCCATCACCGGCGCACATACCCACTAACCCCCATCTAAACATAAACAACATCAACACATGCATATCAGATGCATGATGCATGAATGCACTTTATAACTACATCAAACTGTCCATACCAACAGCCCAATGTACCCCAGCCCTTCTCAATTACCAAGTGCACTGACACACACACTACTGCCCAGGCCTCCTGAGTGCTGGTGGGCATGGCTGATTGACCCCGCTTCACCAATCTGCCCAGCTCTCTGCCAGAAAATCAACCAATTAAAAGAAGCCACAGCAACACTGGGGGGGAAATGCTGTGGAATTGTGGGTAACGGCAGCTGCAATGTTGAATTGTGAAGCAGCTGTGAGGAGCTGACCTGACAAGGCAGAACCATTGGAATCCAAGTTTATCTTGACTTCACTAGACACTTCACTATGGAGTACAACTAAATGAAAGTATGATAGTAATGAGTATATCTTTTGTTATGACATTTTTTTATGCTTCTTCATATGCAATTTGGTAAAATATGGCACTATTTGAATATACATAAAACATCACTCTCTCCAAACAGTTGGTGCAGCCTGACCCTGAAAACAACAAAAGCTAAAAGTTAATGGCAAAGTTGTGTAAGAATTGTGACAAAGACCAAATCTTCTGTTTGTAATACAGAAAAGAAGTGTCCTGTTAATGTACAACTGGTTTACACATAAAGCATGGTAAAGCACCACTTGGTACAATAACACTGTTAATCACTTACATTTACATTTAGTCATTTAGCTGACGCTTTTATCCAAAGCGACTTACATTAAGGTTCCATTCACCAGTGTCACAGCTGGAACACCACAGTAGGCAAGGTGGGTTAAGTGTCTTGCCCAAGGACACAACGTCAGTATGAACTGTGGGGAGAGCGGGATTTGAACCACCTACCTTCCGGTTGAAGGACGACCGCTCTTACCATTATGTTTACTTGAGTTAAGTGACACTCATAACTCAAATAGATGGTTTAACCGGACTGCTGTGGATCCAAGTGGATCAAACTATTGAGTCCACAACATGCCACTCAGTCTAATTTGTGGTCTTTTTTAAGCATCAAGCTCAATATTTTTAACTTTTTCATTTAGTTTGCAGTTTAATCACCCAACAGCTTATTGTAACAGAAACCATCTGTGAAAATATTGGACAATAAGAGGTCATCTTAACTTTATTTTTATAGATGAGAATGATCAGCACAAAGCGGGACTTTCTGCCAATCACAGCTCGCTTGTTCGACACTGATGTCAACAACAAAGTAAACCAGGAAATAGATTATTCTGTTGCAAAATAGTGTTGTTGGCAATGCCTCGGCGCAATGTTTAACAAGGCAGAGATAATTAAAAAGTTTCAGTAAGTTCTAAACTATGGTTCAATGTAATTTATTAGAGATTGTGGTGGAAAATTGGTTTTAATAAAAGAAGTAGAAAAAGGTTTCTAAGTTGAGTATACAATTATCTCCATAATAATCTCATAGTTTATAAAGGAAGCCTATATTTTTACATAAGATAATATTACGATAAGGTCTAATAAGGTCTACATCATCATAATCAAACATATGAACAGTTTATTGTGACATGAGTCTTGCTCTGAACTGTCTCAGCTTCCTCAGTCCCTGTCTAAGACATAAGACACTGAAGGATGTTGCTACAACAACAAAAACAACTGTTCGTTTACGTTATATCACTTTATAAACGAAATAGCGGTGTTATAAATTAGCTAATTAAAAAGTTTTTAGTATATATAATTAATTTATAGTACAAGACAAGTAACTCAATAAACTTAATTAAATGAATTACAACATTAGATTGACTGTGTAAATTATAACTAAACTGCATCAAAAGTGCATTATTGCACCACATTTTTTTTAGACAAAATGTAAATTGTGAACCACGTACTTTTTGGGGTGAGCGTGAACTTCCAAAAATGTCTGTTGCAAACTAAGATGGATGTCCCTGACATACAAATGAACCTGACCTATAATGCTTGGCCTAGATTTGCTGTCACTGCATAGAGAAAGAGTCCAGTCAATATAACAAGCAGACTTCACAGAATCACATTACCACCCATGTACTATTCTTATGAGATTATTATTGTCTCATTCTGCTGCAACATCCATCTTTTACTGCACACACTGAAACCTCATTTAATTTATTATACAGCTATCTGACACTTGAGAAGCAGCTTTACTTGTACTTACATGTGCTGGGAAAACTCTGGTGCTTCATCATTGACGTTAGCCATGCGGATCCGTACGGTAGTGGTGCCTGTGCGAGGGACATCACCTTTATCAATGGCCATGACTACAAATTCATACAGATGATTGGGTCGCTCGTAGTCCAAAGGGCCCGTGGGGAAAATGGTTCCATGAGGAGAAATGTTGAAGTCTGTGCTCAGGGTGTAATACGTCAACTCTGCATTCTCCTCGGAGTCACAGTCAGTGGCCGACACTAGAACATGACAAAAAGAAAGAAATGATATAGCAAAAACAGCCCATATATTCTTTTTAGCCATTCTTTCATCAAGTCCAATAATGGTATGCTAGATCAGCAAGTCATTACAGTGGTATTGGCCGTAATAGAACAAAGTTGTATTGATGGTGGAAAAGCCATTAACATTAAAGCATGGATGCTTTCAGAAGTCCATAGGCTATGAAAGCAGAAGTTTGATGAGTGTTAGAGCCATCCTTGCAGCAAATAGCTTTGTTTCATATCATATAAATAATGGTCTGAAACATAAACCTGAAAAGTATTTTGTAATGTCTTTAGAATATTTTTAATGACAAAATTGCACCATTTTGTATGTTTTTTTTCATAACAAAATCACACTTAATTTTCTTTAAAAAAGAACAACTATACCAACATTTTAATAAAGTGTAATTTCCCTTAATAATGATCTAAATTTTAGAAGTCTTCACTTTCCTATTACCTCGTTAATGGTATCACTGATGGCTCTTGGAGGCTGAAATGAGCTTCCCTCACGCGCAAGAATTCCCTGACCACTTTATCAATGCACAATAATGATACTCATACCTCAGTAAAACTACTTAAAACAGTAAGCACACACATTAACGCAGCAGTGCTCTGACCTATGCAATATCTAACGTACATTTACAATTTCAGTGGTTGAGATCACCCAGTGTTGGTCACCAAAGCTGTTTCCGTTTCCCTAGAGAAAGCTTTGTTTTCAGTGTTATTTTTACAGACAGGAATGAAGTTTGTTTTCTACCTTCAACTTTAATAATTCCCAGAATCTGGAGGTTGCCAATCAAAAGCAGAACACTTACTGACCTATTTTTGATTAAAAATGTGTTCAGATGTGTTCCCTTGGGAGTGACACAGCTTTCTAAAGAAATACAGTTCAAATACTTCAACTTTCCGATGGTAAAAAGAGTTATGACAATAGTGAACTTATGTCAATGACAAAAAGTAAGGTCCTTGTATTGCATTATAAAAGATCAAACTGAATAAGATAAGAAAGTTAGCCTTGTCAGCAGAAAAATGTAATGTAGCACAAGCAGCTACCATCTTTCTTGCTGTCTATAGCCTTGATATGATATTGGGACTACAATAAAATGGAACCCGACCACCGTTTTGCATAGTCACTTTTAAAATGACAAGGGGAATAAAGTTATTTCAGCAGCATGAACTGAAAGGATATTTGCCTCAACATTTCTGTTTCTATACTACACATTGGGAATCCATTGCACCAGGCTAGGCTCAGGCTCAAATTGATTGCCTTGCTAAAACCGAGGAGAACTCCGGGGATTTGAATAAGCACATTTTCTGCTAACAAGAATATTTCACCATCAAAGTCTCAATTCTCTAATCCACCTTACATCGGAGTGGTCACGCACACACAAAAACGATCCCATATAAATATAGATTAATATACAGTACACAATGTTTGCTAAATGTATTGTTTTGTTAGTTGAGTATGAATTACATGTTTGTTCAAATCCATCAGATTCTCGACTGGTTGAGTGTGTTGCTGGCTTTTCATAATTCCAAAATGCAATGAAGTGGAGGCAAAATCAATCACAATTATAATGTGATGAAATGTTTTTAGTGCCCTAAATCAAAAACTCTGTTCAACAACTTGGCAACTAGAAACTTTATTGTTCATGCGATTGGTTAGGTAGC
Organism: Perccottus glenii; assembly: GCA_024416835.2. Taxonomy (NCBI): domain Eukaryota; kingdom Metazoa; phylum Chordata; class Actinopteri; order Gobiiformes; family Odontobutidae; genus Perccottus; species Perccottus glenii. The sequence goes on from CM044548.2 coordinate 7,027,750, forward strand.
ACTGAACAGACAACAGGTAGCAACAGACTTAAAGCTTAACATAAATGTAAATTAAAAATATATATATATATATATATATATATATATATATATATATATATATATATATATATATAAAAAGTACAAACATGGTTATAAATGGACTGCATCTGATGTCGACTGAGTCAAGTCGATTTTAATGCTAGCCATGTATCACCAGTGTCTACTGTATGGAGATTATATTTTGATGCTGCAGGTTTTGTCTCAGGGTTAAAGTTAGAGAATGTGCCACATAATGCAAATTAACAAATCCTAGTCAAATTGTGTCAGATCAGTGCTGCGAAAAGAGCAGCCCCTTAAATGACGTATACGTAGGTTTTAGGATGCATTCATTAAGTACAGCACTAGCAGCCCTTTATTTATAGACAAACATTTCCTAAATTTTCCTTTTACTTTTAGCTATGATAAAATTAGTCTAATCCACCAGAATAAATTGCATAAATATAACGTAACAAAAATGTTTGCATGTTGACGTGATTGCATAACTTTCTCTTTATATCTCCAACAAATGCTACAATTGTACATATGCAAATAGAAAATGTTGTCCTAAACTACCCAGTTACTTTTCATTGTGTTGTTATAGATTAACATTGGCCGTTTAATGGGATGAAGTCTGGACTACTTGGAAGGTCTCTCTAAATTACAGCTAAAATGTGGCTGGGCTTTAAAATGATGAATAACCTCTCACCCAGTGACATTAGGTACAAAATGAACTACAGCACTATGTCTGATGTGCCAAACACATGTCACATATGAGTCAATATTTAATTTACTAAGTAATTGGCTTTCCTGGCACTAGCCAATGTTTTCCAAGATGGTGAAGAACACAATTTTCCAATCACATAATTTCAAAAGATTATGCCATTCTTCTTCTTCTCTTTGTAGCTGTTTCATTCAGGGGTCACCACAGCAATATTTTTTTTGGGGGGGACGTTATTTAACCAGATAATACTATTGAGATCACACATTTCTTTTCATGAAATACTTGGCCAAAGGAAAGCAGCACAATGTTACAATAACATAAAAGAAAATCACACAAAACACATCCAACCATAAGACAATCTTGACTCATCAATAAATTTCCTCTTTGGTCTTCAACCAAGCCTCCTGCTTTGCGGCACACACCACCCTTCGACCAAAATATTAATGTCCCAAACATCTCAGTCTGGTTTCTCTATCCCCAAAACGTCTCACTTTATGTATTCAGTCCTGATCCTATTCATCCTCGTCACTTCTGTATTCTTTCTTGCTGCATTTCTCTTTATTCTAGAGCAAACCTCCACCTCTCTAGACTTTCCTTCACCTGTTCTCACTACAGATCACAATGTCATCTACAAACATCATAGTCCACAAAGATATCTGTTTAACCTTATCTGTAAGCCACCACTGCAAACAAGAAGAAGCTCAACCCCAATGCACTGATCTCATACAGTACATATCCTGCACCATTCTAACATACTTTTCTACCACTCCAGACTTCCTCATAGAATACCACAGCTCCTCTCTTGGCACCCTGACTGTCATACCCTCTGCCCTTTTATGAACTTCCGCATTAGCATTCTTAAAGCAAATGCTGCCTCTATAGTACTCTTTCTGGGCATGAAACCATAATGGTCCTCAGAAGCTACTGGGGCGGCAGTAGCTCAGTGGTAGAGCGGCCGTCCCCCAACCAGAAGGTAGTAGGATCGATTCCCGCTCGCCCCACAGTTCATACTGTCGTTGTGTCCTTGGGCAAGACACTTAACCCACCTTGCCTCCAGTGACTGTAACACTGGTAATGTAATGTAAGTCGCTTTGGATAAAAGCGTCTGCTAAATGAATAAATGTAAATGTAAATGAAATGCTCACTTCCCCATTTAGCCTCTCTTCTACTACTCTTCAACCTTACCCAAGCCTTACTTGTATGGTTCATCAGCTTTATACCTCTGTAGGACTCATCACCTTGTTCTTAAAAATCAGTACAAGAACCCTTGATTCAGATTATGATATTATTAGCACATGGTTTAGCATAACGATACTGGATGCCTCTCTGTTCCTTCGGATTAGAGCTTCCTTAATTCTTTCCTATGACTCAAGTCTACTTTAAAGATTCCTCAAACAAACGCCAAAAGTGTAACCTTCTGACTTGTCTGTGGAGAGAACAAAAAAGTCCAGTACAAATCCAATAACTACTACTATCTTTGATGTGCTGTTTGATGTTGCTCACAAAATCACAAAGAGCACATCATCACTAAAACAAGCTACAATACAAACTTTGAGCAGCACAGTGGCACAGCAGGGTGAATCTTCTCTCCTCCCGTGATGCACCTGTTGAGGGCGACCTGCTGTGCCTCCTACATGGCCTCACAAACTCATTTAGTTCACTCTCAGTGACTAACATTTACAGGCAAAATGAACAATACAGTGCTGTTACAACTTTGAAAGCTTTCTTTCACGCAAAAGCTAAAAATAAATTTGTATAACTTTTCCATTTTGCATTTTGCAATTTTGCATTTTACACAAAAGTAGATATCATTTGATGCATAATGTTCACTTCAACAGACAGCTAAATGTTCAGTTATACAGAAACAAATTAAACTTTAATCAAAGGATTTCTCACATGCTCAGCTTTTTGCTTTAACAGAGTAAACGTAGATTGCCACAAAGCAAACACCAAAGAGAATATTTAGCTTGTTTATGTTTGTTAGTTTGTAGTTTTAACAGCAAGATATTTTCAGTATGTGTCAGCTCGCCACTGTGTTCCAGTGACTGCTGTGGCTGTGTTGGCCTGCTCTGATCACAAGCTCCTGAACAATTGGCAGAGCATGTACGGTAAACTGGAAAACCGACCAAAATCTACCAGTTTTAACACTAAACAAGGGTGACGTTTTTAAATGATAACACATTGAAGCAGTCATATTTAAAAGTGTTTTTTTGTAGGTTAAGTGTTGTGTTAAAAGCTTCTAGAAAGGATGGACTCAAACAGATAATCACTGTGTTAATTCATTACAGTCAATTTGGCGTTGTGTGAACAAGTAATGCTCAAGGCTTTGTTTTGTTTTTGATGTAGATTAAAATCGTTTTGTGTGGCTTGGCCCATCCCCTTGTCCCTCTTTAGTCCAAGTCTATCAGCATGAGTAAAGGACACATGTGAGGTATTTGTCAGTTACTTCCTAGCATTACAGTGTATTTTGTCATCTATAGACAAAAATCTATTATTTAGGTTATTTAAATCTATATTTTTAGCCCATTGTTCTCTGCAAATAGTTTAGTTTGGCACAAGTTTACAAGTTTTTTTTTCAGTGCTTCATTGCATTGTTTACATTTACATTTAGTCATTTAGCAGGTGCATTTATCCAAAGAGACTTCCATGAAGCTTACATTCACCAGTGTTACATTTACGTTTTTAGGTGATGCTTTCATTCAAAGCAACTTACATTAAGGTTCCATTCACCAGTGTTACAGCTGGAACACCACTGGAGGCAAGGTTAAGTGTCTTGCCCAAGGACTCAATGACAGTATGAACTGTGGGAAGAGCAGGAACAAAACCGTCTACCTACCTTCTGCAGTACATGGATTTATTGCTTGCAAACCATGTCTTGCTTTCTATTTAGAATGAAAGAACAGTCAGTCAGGTAAATAACAAAAAAAAGAAACTTCAAACATAAGGCTTTCACTGTGTCAGTATGAATAAAGCACTCTCCTTTCACACCACAAGTATTGATCTGCTGACATGTGCAAACCTTTAGTGAAAATTGCATTCCTTAAAAGTAACATAATTCAATTTATATTTTGTAACTCAAGCAAAAAATACTTTATTTATTGAGGAAACCCTATGCGTTTACAAACCCAGACTTTCTTTCTCGTGGGTCACTGCACAAACAAGGTTTACATTTTAAAACATCATGGTGTAACTTTAAATTTCAATTCACAAAGATATACACCTGGTTAAATTCAATTTAGTTTTACCTTTTAACCAAAATTAGATTTATTCCTGTTGCACCGAAAGGCAACACCCCATTTTAAACTGGTTTTGTGTTTAATCCACACATCTTTAAATTGTTGCCTATTCCAAAGGAATGCAAAAATATAGTATGTTACCATTATAGTTGTATAATGTCTTAAACAGAAGGATTTTATCAGGTGCCAAACAGGAGATAGAGAAGCTGTATGTTCACCTTCTGACAGACCTGGCCTTTGTGGGGCCTTAGGCCCCGTGCATTGTGACCAATATCACGTCATGCTATTTTAGTTTTGAAAACAGTAAAAAAAATAAACAATCATTTTATGCTAATTACTAAGTACGGAGACCAGAGCCAGGATCCGTAACTAGGTTATCTGCACACGGTACAGCACTTTACCAGGTGAGCTAAACAAGCAACACGTGATGATCAAATGCGTTTCTCTGGGTCTTCATGGTAACGCTCAGAGGGAGGAGTTTGTGAAACTCTGATAAACTGTAGACTACACTGCTAATAATGGCTTCTGAAAACAGCTGAATATATTACACCAAGTTTGCAACCTTCAATTCATCTGGTTTATATATATATATATATATATATATATATATATATATATATATATATATATATATACATATATATATATATATATATATATATATATATATACATATATATATATATATATATATATATATATATATATATGTGTGTATATACACACACACACACACACACACATATATATATATATATATATACACATAGTGTGTCACATAATTGTTTTAGTCAAGAGAAAGCTACATTTCACCTTTTGTGGTGTGTCTAGAATGTTTCTATTCTCAGGTACAAGCAGACTTGGGTTTGCCCTGTTTAGCATTACACTGCATTAAATAAATAGTCCACAGGCTCATAGCCCAGATAACAAGATGGTTGTTAAGAGGCCCATTTGATTAAATGTGATAACGTAGTGGAGATAATTAGCCTATGGCTGTGCAAAAACAAACAAATATAATAAACTTAGTTTTGTGAACCCACCTCAAAACTTTTCCACCTGCAGCTGAGGCTAATGTGCTTCCTGACAGTATTAATCATTTTTATTCTGCCAAGTTTTGAATGCTAATTTGTCTTTGATAGCTGACAGCTTGTTGAACTGTTAACCAGGATGCTTTGGGTAGACAGGTTTGGAAAATGCATCGCTGCTTTTCATTTAAGTTAAATTAGATTCTCTGTGTTAAGCAGCTGTGACAAATGCTGGAAATAAAGGCATATCCAAAACAGTTGCTGTTAACATTTCTTCACATTAGAGAAGAATGGAAGAGAGAAATTGGAATCTGAAAGTGAACCGAGAGTCTGACCCAGTCAAGTAATGCTGATTTCACAGCTGAGTATTGACAGACTTCTAAACACAAACCCAGCCAAGACAATAAACTACTTGTAGAACCAACAACATTTTTGAGAACTGTCAGCTGAAGGGTAATTTCTAAACTCTATCGCAACAGTGTCAGTATTGGATGAAAAAGTGGTTTAAAGTCTAAACCATTTTCTTTTTGCTGTTTATGTCTCAGATCCCCACTCACCTCTTTCTTGCTTTTCTTTTATCAAAAAAGAAAACCATGTGATTGACCAGAGCCAAAAAATTTAAATAATCACAAAGTTGTACAAGTAATTGTGCTGCCCAAGAGAATGGAGCACAGTTTTTTTCAGGTTATTATCTCACCTTGTAGCAAAGAAGTGGCTGTCGTCACTGTCTCTGGGACTCCATCTTTGCTGTAAATAGACTGTAGGAACTCCGGGACGCAGTCGTTTTCATCCACAATCACCACTCTGACCTGAGGGACACACATTGAACAAGGGACGAATCAGTAAAGAGGAGAGAAAAAAATGTGAAAAAAAAGAATAATAATAATACTAAAGACACAAAGGGACACTTTATTTTAACCAGTTCAACATTGTCCAGATCATAAAATAATGAAATGGTTAAGAAGATGGCATCTGGATAGTTTTAAGGTAGAAAATGTTTGTCCCTCGCTTTAACAAGTGTGACTTCAGAATAAACATGTGACACATGTAAATAACTGAGTAGATTTTACAATTACAACTTAAAAAAAAAGAAAAAAAGAAAAAACTAAATAGATTGTTTAAATAGATTCATACAAAACAACCATTTTTTGCAGGCTTATTTAGTACAGTTAAATAATATTTTATAACATGTGAAAAACCTATCAAATATCTGAGCAATATTGCTTTACATTCATAGGATTTTTTATTCAAACTTACCTATAGTCACAAAAATACAAATTTACATATAGCTATTTATTATCTGTGAGCAACATTATATTTACATTACATTCAATTAATTATAATTATATACAATAAATTATTATTAACTAATAAATCAATTTTATTCACATAAAATCATTTCTATATGTTTTAGGTTTAAAAGAATATAACCATACAGATAATATGTAATCTTTGACAATAACATTTATTTTGTGCAACACTGCAGATAGTGCAAACAAATAAATAAAATAAACAAATAAATATATACATTTATAGCAAATAGCAATAGTAAACAGTGAGCTGAGTTTATATCTAAAGGAGGGAGTGTAAGATTAAGAATAAAAGTTACATACGACCCAAGCGCTACTGTGTCACATAGAATCCCAACAATTCCAATTTTGTATACAGATCCGTTATAGGTGTAACATGTAACATAATATATGACAAAACTGAATTAAAAAGGGGTTTTAATTAGACATTTATTTATTTTTGTATAGCCCAATATCACAACAACAGCCGCCTGAAAGGGCTTAACAGATCAGACAACATCCCCTGTCCTCAGACCCTCCATCAGCGTAAGAACAAACTCCACTCCCAGGACAAATAGGTCGTGCAATAGATGTGTCCATGTGTCTAATACTGTGCTAAACCCTAAAAACATTTTGGACAGAAACATCTCGCCCTTTTTTGTTTGGCTTACATCACATCACTGAATATTTGGAGTTTTGAAAAATGTCAGTTTGTTAGAATACATATGCTAAGTTATCTAAAACGAAAAGAAGAAAAATGCAACTGAACAGTGTGTGGGAGGTAACAGCTTGTCCAAAGCAAATCACATTTACAGATCATTTCATGCTTTTGAAATTACACATTGTCAGTGTAAACCCTGCTTCCTTCAGTCTGAAGGTGAAGGTATTGTCTGTATCTGAAATCTATTGTAGCCTTTATTATCAACCCACTGAGTGACGCTGGGTGTCTCTTGCCTTCTGTAAGTACAATTTTATACATTTGCCAGTCTTCAGTTCAAACAACCTCAGTTACATGTCCTTATTGTACAGTCGTCAGTAACAATTCAAGTGTAAGTGCATCTACAAAAGTCAAGTAAAACCATTTGGCCAATTCAAATCTTCAATAGAAATTAAACTGAATAAACCTTGCAGCTTGTATTCTGAAATTAGTAATCATTTCATTCCTCAGGATTTGGCTGGAGGTGTAATCAAATCCTCACTGATTTTCTTCTCCAGTGTAGCCATACCCTGCAGTGATGTGTTCATGTTGCCAGGTAATCAGCGTTCGTTCATTGCCTCAAGGTGAGACCTGCAATCATATGCATCTCAGCTCCGTGGAGAGACAAACTCCTCAAGTGTGCAGAAGCTGAGTGAAAGCAGGTAGACACTACAAGAACACCATACTGCACTTGGATGATAAACCCGTAGCATTAGGTCATGTGTAGACATATTTCCAGCACTAACAGGTGAAAACAGTGCAGTAGGATTAAGATGAGTTGTCCTGCATGTGTCAAAGACATCTTCACATGCTTGTTTCTTGAATTACAGCTTCTGTATATTCACTCTCACATTAATTTACTAGGGACAGTTTCAATTTGCCATTTGACCTGTGCATGCATGGATTTGGGCGGTGGGGAGAAGCCAGAGTACACGGAGACACCCACAGTAACACAGGCAGGTCATGCAGACCTGAGTTGGGCAGCCTATAATGCATCTATAACATGTAATACTAATAATGATAATAGATCTCATGCCCATCAACACAAATATGATTCATATTTTCAGTCGTGACTAAAGAAAACATAGTGATTAATATTTCATTGCATTTCCTTAAAAATACACAGTTAAAGTCTAGCAATCCAGAATAACTACAAGAAGCGCTGAGTACAAAGTATATGCACTTTTTAAATCTGGGATTATTACTTCCAACAGCATCAGAAATTGGTTTCCTTTTGGTTCAGAGTCCATTTCATCTGTGACTAACCCAAATTAACCCAATTCCCGACCAAAAGGCAGTTCCATCCTAACCGCATCCTAACGCGAACCCTGACCTGATTCCGCTGCTTTATTCCGGTCCTTACAGAGGTGGCTGCTGCAAAGAGCCAGCCTTCACTAGGTCAGCGGAGAATGCAATCTTGTGCACTTTTTCCTGAGCCCTGAGCTAACAAATGAGAGTGTGCAGAAATGATTTTGTATGCTGCGAGTGTGTAGGCGTGCATGTGCGTGTGAGATGCCGTAATGCTGCTCAGTTCATTAGGGACATGAAGGCAAACACAGCATCTTCTAGCAGATGTTGACTCTCAGCATTCAGGAGAAATAAATACAAACATGGGCTGCCAAGAGAGCCACTCTGACCCCAGACCCATTTTCTCCTCTATATAAACACTGCAGAACACACAGCGGAGTGTAAATACCACTGGAATTAAGTCCTGGTAGGTAAGATGAAATTCTGTAATATCAGTTAATCCTTTTGCAAAGATCAGCTTCGATGCAATGGACAACAAATAAAATCTGACCATGTCAACGCTCTGAGGTGATTTGTGTGTGTATTCACCAAAGGCCCCTTAATAAATGCTAGCCTGTGTGTGTTTGCATGCCTCTGAATGTTTATATGCACTACAGTAGAGGGTCAGGGCTCAGCAAGAAATATCAATTTACAGTATTTGTCCATACAGGGCAGGAGCAAAGCAAGATTGAAAGAGAAAGGGGGAATGAGTTGTTTTCAAGCAAGATGAGCATGAGCGCATGCACAAAGTCACATGCACACACACACTGGAGGGAACTGCAGGGAGGTCTCAGGCTGGTTAGGTAACTAATGGTGCCGATGAGCTATCACTCCTAGAGGGAGAAACTTGGAAACTACCTGCAAATTAAAGTCATGCTCAGTGACTCCGGTCCACACAATTACACCACCTCTGTTCAATGTTTGGGCAGACAGAGACAGATGACTGAAAAGCAGGAGGAATCAAAAGCAAAAATTGATAGCAAAGTGAAGAAAAATGTTACTTGCAATATATGCTCAAAAAGGCATACGATGCACATAGATCTCATCTCAGTACTTTGAAAACCAAAGCCAGATTTACACTGGCTTTTCTTTGAATTCACAACAAATATCCTCTATATTGATTATATAGATGAGGGATACTTAAACAAAACCTAAGGAGAAAAAGTTGTATTTATTTAAATGTTAAAAATAATCAGGAGATTATTGTAGAGTAGTCTGTTTACTGTAATGCATTTACACATACATTGTGGTAGATGAGAAATAAGGATTTGCACAGTGTGAAGAATGATTAAATGTATTGATAAAAACTGAAGAATGTTGTTTTAATTTGTCAAATAGTGTAAAACTCTTTGCAACTGTTGCTCCTAGAAAATTAGGCATTTAGAGCTCTACAGAAAACAGGAGAACAAGAACCATTTCTACACAATGTTGCATTTCTGAGGAATTTTTAAGTGATATCCCATTTAGGCCTATTTTTATTGGGTTTGTTCATAGATATCAGCATGTCCCAGCAGAGCTCCATAGCTGTTCACAGGCAAGTGTGTGGTGCATAAATGTTAGCAGCCCTTCGGCCATCAAATCCCACCAAAAAGGACAAGACAAAACTCCACTGTGATCCTGATGTGATCATTCATCTTTCATTATTTGAAATGTTTCAACTGTATCTTGATCTGTGTCCACATTAATAATTAAACCTATTCTGGGATACATTGTATTCCAAATATAATAATTGATTAATGCACAGAATAGCATAGAGTGCTTAGAACAAAGCTGTTTAAAATAATTTTAATATATACATTGGAAGAGATGCAAATGACACATCTGGTCTTAAATCAAAAAGCCTTCTATATTTAATGTGGACGTCCAGGCTGAAAACAGTTCTGTGCATGTGAGTGAAGGCAGTAGGTTTGACAGGAGCTAGCATAGCAACACAAGTTATACTAGCTTTACCAGAAACAGTCAATTGCATAGGGGCTCTATGTGAACACAAAGGGGTTCATTTGAATGGTCTTTGTGTGGTATGGACTACAACACTAAACAGCATACAACATCAACGTAGTAGCTTACTGTAAGGTACATATTTAATGTTATCTGGGTCTATAAATACTAAAATATATTTTCTAATGAATTATCCATTAATGGAAATGCAGCAGTTAAAACATTATCTGTGGCCGGGCTTAAAGAAAGCTTCCTGCTACAGTTCCAAGCACTTAGGTGTTGTTGTAGCCATTCATTCCCCCATTAACCTTTCAATTGTTCCACTGTGACGTAATGGCTGATGGTGAGTTCCTGTACAGAGGCTAGCAAAAGCAAATGCAAGGGCATAAGGCTCATCTCATGCTCAACTGTAATAGCTTTCCCAGTCAACTTCAAACTATTTTTTCATTAAATGCAGCTTTCAACACTAACAGATAAAGTCAAGGCAATAAGAGCAAAAGCAACACAGTTTGCTTAAGGATTAGAGGTCGCTGAATCTGGAAGTAGCTTTGTTTACTTCTAACAATGCTGAGGGTTTTGGGTGAAAGAGAGGCTCTTGGGAAATAAATAAAATATGCACATTGCCTGTGTGTCAGCAGCCAGTCATCACATTTGGCTGCATTATAAGAATGTAGGGACGCCCATTTTCTAAATGATAGTCTGAAGGTCAATAAAAGAACAAAGACTCTCCTTCTACAAATACTGGCTAAATATAATAGACAAGTTGCCTCAAAAACACCACAATATAGTAGAATATTAACTTTTATTAACTATTAAAAAAAAATCCATTCCCTTTATAAAAAAGAGTTAATCCTGAGGACAGGTCTGGATGACTCCTATTTATTCTGGTTGAAATGTTTGAAGTGAGCTTTGTGTGAGTGAAAATGGTGAACCTTCAACTGCTGAGTGTACCTCACCTCTTCTTAAAGTATTAAGCAACTGGTTCAGCCTGCAACAACTAGTTACAAATAAGCAGTAAAAAGGATGCCCCTGTGTATGTCCATTGGCCCAATCTGTTTTATGATGCATTTGTTAAATGATTTGTCTAGTTTAAAACATGCCTTTTCCTGTGAGAATCTTGTTATATCTGGAACTGTGTTAATGTTTAGTGTGATCCCACTAAAGAAGTGTCTGTGTCATTAAAATGTGGATGTATCGGGCAGGTACCCGGAGTCATTACTTACAATAATGATGATAGGTACCAGATCTTGAGCCTATTCTTTCAATTTGTTTTTACCCATTTGATCCAGTAACTGTTTATTCCCAGTCTTTGCTCCTCTATCTCTTGAAACAGATCCTGATGCTCTACTCTGCGGAGGCCTGCAGCTGAGTGGCTGAGGACAGCTCAGTTCATCGGGACATGTTTTAGCCCCGGGCCAGAGTAATGACGGAGACCAGACCAGATGCATCTGCGCCTGCAGCGTTCAGCCGCAGTTCTCTCTGACTCTCTGACAAGATGAGGAAGTGAAGTGAAGTCCCAGCACAGCACTCCAAACAGTCAAGTCTATTTGAGTTGGAGCGAGGACAATAGTCACTTTGAGACTACATCTGTACTGTCCTGGGCCAGTCTGTTCTGTTTTAACATTTTGTATGACTAAATTCTTTCAGTTTAGGCTGAATGGGTTTAAAAAAAAAACATTCATAAAGGAAACTGCACAGCACAGCTATTACAGTTGTCATACTTATTTAGCTAAATGACATAAATGACCCTGTATTTCATGTAGCCATAAGATTTATTCATGACCTGCTCTAATACAAACCCCCCACAACAACAGTCTAAAAGGCTGGGGAGTCACATTTGCACAAAATCTTTTAATTGTTTTGTAAGTAGATGATGGTTATTTTGTGTTTGCAACCTACTACATGGGAGTATGCGCATGTCATCTTTTTAGGCAATAATGAACAGCCCTGTGCATCTGTGATGACATAGCAAAACTCCATTGTGTTGCTGTAAATATCTCTCTTAGGAGTACCAATACACACACTGGGGCAAAATATAATAATGATATCCAAATACCACCACTGCTAACCATTCATTCAAACAGAAGAATAACTGATTGAGACAAAACACTTAAATTGGGCTAATCAAAGTCATGCTAAGAGAAACAAGGAATAACCCCAGGACAGCTGTCCACATTACTTGCTGATTTAAAACCTTCTCACATGACAGTAATAAATTCTAGTAGAGCAATACAGTCAGTTGCCTGAGTAGTCTGTGCAGGTGGGTGTGATTTAAATGAGTCTGTCAGCCACTGACCTCTGCTGCACTGCTCATGCTATCCAGGTCCTCGCTGGCTCGCACTAACAGCAAGTAGCGATGCTGGTCACTCTCGTAATCAATAGGGCGGGTCAGGCTGATTTCCCCCGTCTCGGAGGAGATGGAGAAGAGACTGCTGGGATTGATAAGGAGGCTGTAGACGATTGGTTTCTTCTGGAAGGACACGGCAGGTGTGACCAGGAAGCTGAAGATAGAAGGAGAGAGCGTTCACTGACTGTGCAGTTCATTGTGTGGATACCTCGTACATGAGCTGTCTATGGAACATCTACAGTTGCAGAACAGTATTTCTTTTGTCTGTGTATGCAAATACTCAGGAAAGTGACCATAAATGAAATCTTGAATCTTGATGAGAACATGAAGATTTCATCATGTGTGGCTGTTTTTATATGTATTAAATCATCATCTCATGTGTGTTCTTAAAATTAGATCAACTATCACATTTTTCAGTAGTCAGCAAAAGGGATTGGATTATATCATTGGGTGTCTCCACAAAGCCAGAAATACATGGATGCAAATGGATTTTTACACACTTTTTTACACTATACTAAAACACATTTTAGAACTAATTATTAAAACAGCAACCAATAGATCTTTCTGTAGCCAATACATGCTCAAGGCTTGAAGAATAGTCATACTGTAAAAATATATATTATCTTGACAAAATAAGTAAATAAGTGGTATAAGTAAATAACTTTTTCCCCTTTTCTCTCCAATTGAGTATGTAAGCAACTGCATAAAAACGTTGTACAAATTAATGTTGAAGAACTATGTATCCTTAGTTTAGATTTATATAAAAAAAAAAAAAGGGATTTTAGGGGAAAACATTTAATGGACACTTACGCCTGGCCCTCCGGTGTATTTTCCGGTATGGCAATGGTAAAGGATGCGTTGGTGAACTGCGGCGGTCGTTCCCCGGCCACAACAGAGACAACAGCCGGGGCACTGCGGCTTCCCAAGCGGTCAGCAGCAACAACAGTGAGCAGGTACTCCCTGTCACGCTGCAGGGGAAGCCCTGTAGTCCGCACTTGACCGCTCTTCCTGTCAACCTCAAAACGGCCATCACCACCTGCAGACAAGGCAATGGTCAGATGAGTTGAACACACGCCAGGTTAATACAAAGCATCACAATATCAGCCTATAATGACCTAGCATTCCCTGTAAATTTAAAATCATGTGTCACAGCATATTTCTAAAGATGTATGAGCATTTCTGAAAAATACGTATAAGTGGGAACTGATGGTCTGAAGGTTTAGAACATTTAGTAATTAAACTGATTTTGTTTTAAAACAATACTCCCTGTAGGGCCCCTAAGCTCTTATTCTCCAAAAAGGATGAGTCTTAGTCAAATCTGCACTTAAGTCACAAGATATCAAAAAGTAAAACGCCTTTTTGGTAAAATATTACAGATAGATGTTAACTTTAGGAGGATTGATTGATTGATTGATTGATAGAGCTGTAAGTCCAACAAAAAGCCTTGATGAGAAAGTGAACCAAACGAGCCCAAATGAGGGCAACATTTGTGTGTTCTTAGTGGAACAAGCACTACTAAAGCAAAGATAATAGCCCAAAATAAGGTAAAATGATTTAGTTTATTTTTTACCAAACCTATGGTGTATTTGTGGCTCCATGTTGAGATGGTGTTAAAATAAAAAGGGGAGAATAGTGGGATACATGTGACAAGAGGCTTGGTAAATACAGCTGCCTTCAAGAGCCGTCAGGAACATTGCAAATGCACACTGAGCATCAGTAAATCAAGTAATAAATGCAACCAGACACTTGGCTCTCTCAGTTCTTGTTGAGATGCAGAATGCATGAAGAGAGTGCAAAGGCTAAAACATTGTTGTTCACATTCAAAAACTGCATTACAAATGTAACAAAAGAAAAGTTAAGTAGAGGTTTACGCATCCTTTACAAAGGAATGTCCAAAAAGCACTGTAACAGGTGTGATTAAGGCTTTAATGGAAGAAAACATCAATTGAAACCACTAAAAAGTCTAGACAGCAACATCAATGTTTATAATTTCTTGTAATTTCTTCAGTCAATTCATTTTCATTTTTGTCATCACCATGGGAGAAATTGAAAGCCAGTCTCTAAAGTGGTAATGGTTTAACAGACTTCAAAATGGGCAGGAGAAATCATTACGTGGCAGACAATAAGAAGGCAATTATTTTGAAGTGAATTGCATTATCCTGGGAAATAACTGTGTACATACTTATTCCTGGAGTAGATGTTCATATTTTTTACAGTGAAAGCATTTTATAATTGGGCAGTTTTTCTGCATCAATGTCATCTTAGCCTCAAAGTATTTCTATTAAATTGTATGCATTTTTTAGGTTGTGCTAAAATAAATAAAAAATATCAGACTTTATAATATGTAGCTATAAATATATACATCAAGTGTTGTAGAACCAGGATAGAGAATGGACATGTGTTGCTCATTGACATACACAGTATATGGAGAAAATGTTTCTTGTTTATTTTAGTTTGTATTTATTTGTTTTATGGCCCATTCAGCAAACAATGGCTCCAGATACACTTTGCACAATATATATCTGGACATAATGGTGTTTGATAATTTGATGATAAGCTTTTTTTACAATATACTATATTTTTTATGTAATACCCCAAACTGGTTCACAAAGAAAGTTGTCCTTTAAGTGCTTGTTAACATTTAGTTCAGCACATAGCTGGAGTGTTACACAGATTTTATTTTATTTGAGAGGTAGGGTTGCACAAAATGCTTTATAAATATGCAACAGTAACAAGTCCAAGTCCAAGCATCAGTTTAACATAGGTCTATGCCTTACTTAAGTTTTATAGAGCTGTAGATGTCTATTGTCAAAAAGTTTTATCATTTCAGTAAACCCAGACTCTTCACAGTGCTGGGCTACTCAACTATGTTCCAGCACAAGCCTGAGTGACTTTAGCTCACAGCTATCAGTTGTCTCAGTCCCTGTTTACCCGACTATCTACACTCCCCTCACCTCCATTCTGGCGCATCTGCTCTACTCGGCTCTCACATGTCAACCTCCATTCCTATGAACTCCTAGCTGAACTCTGCTCACCCGAAATCCGCAGACCGTAGGTACCAACTGTCAGAACTCATTGCTCTGACTCATTCCTCTGTCTACATACTCCAACTCTACAGAAACTAACCCTGGCACCTGGAGCTCACCTTGGTTGGCGGTAGTCCTGGTTTGCCCTGAGAAATACCTCAGCAATCAAAATTTAAATTTGAAATTAAATGTCTTCTGAAGTGAATACATTTTGCTCTTTTTTGCTGTCATTTTGTTCCATATCTTCCTCAGGCCCAGGAATATATTATATCCTCTGTAGTATGATGTTTTTACTTGTACTCTGAAGACTCTGTTTATCCTGAAGACGATAAGTGGTGCTTCAAAATGCCACAGGTTTGAGACCTTGCCATTTTCTATTTCCTGTATTTTAAAAATAGACATTCATTGAGGAGGCTCACCTGGTGGGATGCATACTGTATTTGGGAGACCCAGGTTCGGTTCCTGCTCGGCTTGTTTGCTCATCATTGTTCTCTTCTCTCTCACCCTGAGTCCTGTCTATCTACAATCCTATCAAATCAAGGCCCAAAAAATATATCTTTAAAAAAAGGACATTTGTGACCTGGTAAGCGAG
Source organism: Perccottus glenii (assembly GCA_024416835.2). NCBI lineage: Eukaryota > Metazoa > Chordata > Actinopteri > Gobiiformes > Odontobutidae > Perccottus > Perccottus glenii. The sequence continues at coordinate 7,043,929 of CM044548.2, forward strand.
ACCCTTTCATTTTCTTACCAAAACAAAGTGGATTTGGAAACACACCCATTGACTACAACTTTGAGTTTAATAAGACTGAACAATCAATGTATGTCCATATGTTCCACTTCCTGGAAATCAATCTCAAACCGAGAGGGACCTTCAGCATGCATTGGGACAGTTTGCAGCCGAGTGTGAAGTGGTTGGGATGAGAATCAGCACCTCCAAGTCTGAAACCATGGTTTTCAGTCAGAAAAGGGTGGTTTGTCCTCAGTTTGGTGGAGAGCCCCTGCCTCAAGTGAGGAGTTAAGTATCTTGTTCACAAGTGAGGGAAGGATAGAGGTTGACAGAGAGATGGGTGCAGCTTCTGCAGCGATGCAGTCGAGGTACCGGTCTGTTGTGGTGAAGAAGGAGCTAAGCTGCAAGGCGAAGCTCCCGATTTACCAGTCGCTCTATGTTCCTGCTCTCACCTTAGGTCATAAGCTGTGGGTCATGACCTAAAGGAGTAGAGTTGAGCCGCTGCTATGCTTCCTGGATGCTTTCCTAGGGAGGTTTTCCGGGTATGTCCCACTGGGAGGAAGCCCCGGGGAAGACCTAGGACACCCTGGAGGGACTTTGTCTCTCGGCTGGCCTGGGAACGCCTCAGTATCCCCGGGAGATTTAGGAAGTGTCTGGGGAAAGGGAAGTCTGGGCGTCTCTGCTCAGACTGAAGCCCTTGCGACCCAGCCCAGGATAAGCGGCAGAAGATGGATGGATGGATATATTTTAAAGTTATGTATTTTATAAAAAAAATTAAAAATAAAAAATCTTTAGTTTTCAGATTGATGGTCATTTCAAAAATGTATCTGGTGTCCTTCACATATTCAAAAAAAATTACAAAAGATAATCTGGATTTTCTTTTTTAAATTGTACATTTCTGAACTAGGCTTCTCTTCTCTGTTTGGTGACAGGAGGTTGTCAATGTAACACACAAAAAAAAGATCTTTACCTATTTTTCCCTCTTTTTCTTCTCCTACGTCTGAGGAGGATATTTCAAATGGCTCTTCTGATTTCATTTTTATTGAGGTCCTTCTTGTTAGGTTCCACAAAGTTAATAGCTCGTCTTTATTTAACATCACAAGTGGGATAAATTTAAAAATAATTTTAACCGATTACCAAGAGCTGTCTTTAATTTGTCATGTTGTTTTATGAATATTAAATATTATAAAAACAGTGTTGCAACATTAAACAACAGAAACTGCAGAAACTATTCTAGAGCATGATTTAAAGCATGTAAAACTAACATACCATCTGACAAAAAGTATTCCACTTCTCCATTGTTGCCTTCATCGCCGTCCTCAGCATACAGCTTGTAGACCAGGGAACCTGCCGCCGCGTCAGGAAAGACCACTGCCAGGTAAGGAGCAGGTACCATACGCCACTCTGGGACATTGTCATTTACATCTGTCACAGTCAGCTCCACTCTGACCAGGTACCACTCAGGGCCTGAGGGGGAGGAATGATAAGACAGAAAGAAGAGAAAAATATATATTTAAGACATTTAATATTATAATAAACTCCCTACAAGTGAAACCATTTGTGCAGCGTCATACCATAAACACTTACACCGTTGTTTCTCCCATAGTCTTATTACACTTGACTTACAAGGGCAAAGGTATCCTCTGCAAGGTTGAACAGGACTGATGTACACTCACTGAGCTGTGTACACAAGTCTGCAACCCAAAATTGAGTATTTGAAGGGCATTCGTCAGTGCCAACACAGCAGTGGAAAACTTTACTTTTATGTGACCATGAGAAAAGGTTTGCCATTATTACATTCAAACTGAAAACAAAAATATAATATGTCTATAATAGGTAGCAACATGTCTGTGAAGGTTCTTAGTCATCCAGACCATCTTGAAGAAAAGGTTAAAGCAAAGGCATCTGGACTAGGTTTTCCAGGTGAAGGTGTTTTGTCTCTTAATTCCACGAGACCTTTTCAATTCTGAGTTCAACTGGTAAGAAAGCTGAGCTTTATTGCTAGAGGAAGGGGTTTGACCTGAAACTAACTCTGATTGGACTAGGCTGTTCTGGTCTCATAGTCGTTGGCTAAGAAAGGGCAGTGTGACTCCTGATGGGAGAGTCGTTCAGGCTCAGGTGAGTCGTTAGTTTTACTGTTCCATTCAGGTGTCAGAAATGATAAACTAATGACTCACCTGAGCTTTAACAACTCTTACATCACAAGAGACTACCCCTCCTTCTAGAGAACCTCCTCTTTCCCTCCAATTGTGTTTAGCAATAAAAACATTACTGATGCTCTGATGGATGTAGTCTTAACGGTGCAGGCTTCCAGACAAATAATAAGTGCCCTGCGATTAGACATTGCCCTGGATGTATCCCATGTCAGGCCGAAAGTTGCTGGGATAGGCGGAATGAATGAATTTCAAATAAGACTTAATAAAATATAAAAGTATAATTTGTACGGTACGACGGGACTGGAGTCAGCAGAGAGAATACAGGGTAGCACCAACTTTAAGAAACACATAACCAGCGGCAGTAGCTCAGTGGTAGAGCGGTCGTTCATACTGTTGTTGTGTCCTTGGGCAAGACACTTAACCCACCTTGCCTCCAGTGGCTATAACACTGGTAATTACATTAGAACAATGCGAGTCGCTTTGGGTAAGGGTTAATAACAATTTTCTTTAAGAATTGCAAATTATGGCAGCATCAGGTGTTGCGTTTTTATTTGCAACATGAATAAAAAAAATAAAAAACAAAACTGTGGGGCAACTCTAAAGCCGATCCAGTAATTATAATCAGTATGGCATTATCTGCAGTTGTAAACAACAGTGGTAAACAGCAATCATCTGTACACAGGTAAGACACACACCCATGACACTGCTAACAAGGAATTGTTTTTTTTAAACGGCAACACATTGCTTTACACTTTAAAGAGCTTGTGAATAATTCATTCACACTGAGACAAACTGGTGGTGTTAGATATAGTAACATATGATTTAAGTCTACTCTACAGGAAACCAAACTGATGAAACACATACTCTTGATACAGCAGACGAGCTCCTTTCATTTGTGCAGTATTCAATTGTTCAGTTGTTCAGACTTCATTCATGACTGGATGGGTCATCTTTATTTCTATTAAGAGAGTTGTTTTGTTTTATAACAAGTGGGTGCAATCGAGTAATACAGACCCCAGCAAGAAAAAAAGAGTTAAGCATCGCATGAACAGGATTAAGAAGAGTGAACCTGAGAAATAATATGTTATAGAAACCGTGGAACAAGAAAATGGGGAAAAAGAAAGTGCGAAAGATCAAATAAATCAATGGCTTTAATAAAGAAAGTGAGTGAAGGAGTGATACATAAAACATACATATATATATATATATATATATATATATATAAATAAAACACACTCACAAGCCACATCTTTACAAAAGATACAGCACTTGACTCAGGGGTCCGACCAATATATTTGTTAATGATAGTTCTCTTTCTATCGCACTCTTATTTGCTTCCCCTGTGGTCATAACAGATTCAGAATTAATTGGCAAAAGGACAATGCAGCTTTAGGGAAGAAGGGACAGCATTACCCTGATAATAAATCACTGGACTAATATACAAGAGCACAATGCCAAAATGCTTCCTTCACACACACACACTCACACAAAACGCCCATTCCTGTCTCACTAATAATGATCATCAGTGGATTAGTGGCTAATGAAGGACTATAGGGAGACAGAGTTTGGTGCCGTTGCCATTCCTCACACTAATGCACCTCACTGATTCTAATGATATGTTGCAATCCCTGGGAACAGTGGGACCTGCAATTACAAACAGCTCGACAGAAGGCTTTTCCAAGGATACTGACCTTATTTGCTTCAATAGGTTGCAATCCAAGCTTTACAATGTGCTCCATTTCCAAAAAAAATAAAATAAAATAGGCCTTTCTTGTTAACTTGTTTGCAGTGTGTGAGAGTGAGAGTGCATTGCAGCTCGTGTACAAATACCTTAATCAGGACAAAAATGGTGTTGTTATTTGCTTGTAGGAAATTGAGTTTGGACATGGTTAAGGGGGGTATGAGTCTTATGTTTTCTTCAATACTCCTACTAATAAATACATAGCATACTAAAGGGAAAACCTGTGTGTGGGATCTCTTTCTATACACCTGGGACATTTCAGTAGAAGTAATATTGGTGATCCCCATCATAAACATCTTAACAACGATGGTATGAAGGATTTCACTCTTCTCTTACAGCTCTAATTGGTCATTGGTCATTGGACAATGGGCGTTCAGAGTATGTTTGTGCAGACACAGATGTATAGGCAGAAAAAGACTCAAAATGGCATCTTAGATCTTTATCATAGAAATATAATGTACTATAAACTATAAGGCTGCAATGGTGCCTTCATGAGCAAAGTGAAAGTGGGAAATAGGTGTCTCTCGACTCTGTTAACTCTATATTATTACTCAGCAAATCTATGGTGCATAAGCTAGCAGGGATCTTCATCTAGCATTGTCTGTCTTTAAAGCTCAACAACTCATTACGGCCAAACAGTTTTTCTTTCAATTCTGTGCATTATGATTATGACTAGCTTGTCCAAAAGATATTCCCTAAGTAGAATAAATTCATGTAAAGTATGGTGTTTATTGTGACTCTTCAAGTGTCAAGAGCTTTGACTGTTCAAAAAGAAGCGTCTTATTGGAAGTTGAGCTACAGCTTTGTAAAGCCATATAATTCCAAATCTACAGTAACAAAAATCAAGCTTCATCTTTGTTTCTTACTATTCTGCCTTTGGTCTTGTAATAGTTTGCAAAAAACATCACATATATAGAGTTATAGGACTTGTGGGTCACATAGCAACCCCTTTCTTAATTCAAATCTCTATAAAAAGAAATGTCACTTACATGCACAAGAAAGTACAAATTGCTAATTAATCCACATTTTCTATTAAATCCACAGACACGTTTTAACACATTTGAACAAGCTGAACCCTCTATAGAAATGATTAGATCAAGTTAGGTGGAGGACGTGTGGATAAATCGGGCCTCTGTAATTTGATTTTCTTTGCTGAACTCACACTTCTGACATTTCATACACAACTTTGTGAAATTATCCTCAACATTTCTGAGTACATCAGAGCATTACCCTGAAGGGCTTTAAATTCATCTTAGAAAAATCCCCCAAAAAAAAAAAAATGGTATATTGATAGACTATGCCAAGGGAACTGTATGGAAGAAGTTACACACCTCATGGAACCAAACGACACATTTCATATTTTTGTTACTGCTAGTTTTTATCTCCTCTGGCATTTGTTTGGCTCGCTTAACTCCAGTGTGCCAACTTATGTCATTACAGTGGATAAAGGTCCACAGCAAACAGAACAGATGTACAGGAAGAGTCGTGACGTTTCTGCCACTTTCCACCACGGCCCCACAAGCCCTTTGACTACACTGGCTTTGATCTACTCCATGTTGCTGTCCAGGTTGTCTGCCAAGCAGCTCTGCACTTTTGAATGGTGCTTGAGCTAGTCTCTGTATCACACTTCCACAGGTTTTTCATCCTGTGTTGTCGGGAACTACACTTGACAGTGAAACTAACAATTTAGTCTGTGCTGCCTGGAATGAAGTTTTCTTAGAGCTCTAGACAGTACATGCAGGATGTTTAAACCACATTGTTTTTTTATTATATTCTCTTGTTTTTTATGCTTTTCATTGTCTACTAAGAAAAAAGAGTGTTTGAATTTAATGGCAGTCTCATGCAAGCATCATTGTTTGCAGCGGGTGATCATTTGCAAAACTTATTTGATTGTTGTTAAAAGTGTCCAAGTTCATCACAAATATCAAATTGGTAGGAAGGGAAGGTTCTGCTCCTCTTACAGAGAAGTCTGAGCAAAAGATGTTCTGCAAAATGGCATCTTGCTGTCACCACATGATGCTGCTCTGGTGAATCTGCTGCAGCTTTCCAATTTGTTCACAGACAGGCTGAGAAGCAAAGACATTTCTGATTAGGCTTTAAATAGCTAAAGTCTAGAGACAGAAATGTGTAAATTTTAAAATGCTTATCTTAAACATTATTTTTTTAAATATCAAAAAGCAAGACATTGCTTACTTTTACTTTTGTTAATACAACTGCCACAAACAAGCAGTGGTAGAATATGGATGAATGAATATTGTCTCATTGTCTTACAGCAACCAATGTGCCACATTTACAATTCTGTTTGTTTGTTTTAGAGTTGACCCATGGGTTGTTCAATGTGAATTCATTAGAGCTAATCTGAAGAGGTTTTGTCTTTACCTGCACATTATTAAAAAGTCTGGTGCCATTGAAAACTGATCATGTATTATAAAGCACATCTGCGAGAAATGGGGCATCAAGTCTTCTCTTAGCAAAACAACTCCTTGTGCTCTCAATTAAGCATGAAGAATGGTTCCAGTTGTACAGCCTCATATTCACACTAATTGCTCAGACCCCATGAATCATTACAATAGACACATTATAAGAGTGTCTTATTTTAGCACAAAGCACAGAGTTTTACTGATGTGACTGTATTTTTGACATTTAGATAGATAAATATTTTTAGCTATGAACATTTTTAATTAAGGGCACAACAAAATCAGAAAAGGCCACATTCAAGTGCACCCATATTACTTTTAAGAACTTTAACTACTTTGAAGTATGCTACTAATTATTTGGAAGCTGCTTTCTTTTAATCCAGACTTGTTTATAATTAAAAATAGTTTAAAAAAAAGTTTTTTAAGTTTTTTTTTTCAGCAAGAAAGTTTGTTTTCAATTTCAGTACTCTTTTACAGTACCCAGTATTTTTGTTTAAACCTTTGCTAACTTTTTTTACTGTGTGGAGCATGATCAGTCATAGGGTCATCTTCCTGAATGATCTGACATTCCCCAAAGTTTGCATTTAGAAAAACCTCTAGTACTGTATTTGGCTAAAATAATGAGCTGCAGTTCATTAATCATTTAAGAAGCACTACTGCATGTACACAATTGTGTCATCAGCGTAAAAAGCATACACATTGGGAGGAGCTGTCCTCCACTGCTGCCTCTGATGACCCCTATCAGCACCTTTCTAATTCCCTCTTTTCCTGCTTCACTTCCACTACAACGCACTGCTCATTGTGCTGACAGTACAGTACTAAAAGCACAACATGAATCTTATTTTACTGCAGCCCCAATCTTCACCCCATTTTGCAATATGTAATTTAGCACTAACTATTCCACCCAGAAATGACACTTATTACAGATAGAAACACCTGCAGTGTATTAGTGCCAAATACACTTTCCCCAAACAGAATATTAAAAACTCAGAATAATAAAAGTAATGGAAGGAGATGTAAAAAAAGTCTCACAGGCTGAGATAGATAAAGGAACAGAGGAGAATAGCAAAGAAGACCAGTTAATTAAATGTACGCTGTGAGGATTACAAAAGTTATTTGGCCCTCACTGGTCTATCCATAATCATAATGTTAAAATGGCAAGCTGCTGCTACCTAAGTGACTTTTTCACTTTTTTACAGTAAAATATTAATTAGAGTGACGAAGAAGAGAGAGAGGAGGAGAATCAAGTTGTTGTTGTAATAGTAATTGCAAATGATACAAATGGTTAGCTACTAAATTTAAAATCTATAAGTACACTGCTTAATTGAAGAGGGCTCTTGCAGCTTACAAAAGCACAATTTCTAACAATCGTGTTTGTTCACTATCAGTTTAGAAGCTTAATACCTGATCATAAATCGTAATTTTGTTAGTATAGTGAACATTTGTCAGTACTAGACTCGCAGGCAATGACACAATTATCTTTCTTCAATGAGTAAGTATTGAGGAGAGAAGTTTAAGTAAAGAAATTACAGAGAGATTTTTTAAAGGAAAAAAAGGAAGCCAAAAAACTTGTGCTTGTTCTTAGTCTTTGAAAATATAATGCATCAGGGGCATGAGAAAATATAGTGACCAGTGACCAAGAGTTTAAACAACCAAGAAATGAGAAGAATGTAGTATGTAAGGATCCATTTGGGACTGAAAACCACAACCTCTTTGTAAAGGACAGCAAAAAGATTCAACTTTCTCAAACAAGCTGAAAATCCCACAAGAGAAGGTTCCACAGAACACCTGTGCACAAATTAGGCTAGAGAGTCAGAATGACACTTCCAGTCAATAGTCCATTTCTAGTCCAGCTATAGTAGCTACTGGCCTCCCAAAGCCAATAAAGAGTCAGTCCCCAAGATTACTCCTGTTCCACCGCTCGGATCTGAGAGCCTCTTATATCCACCATGATATCAGCCATTGTTTACACCTCCATTGTCTTGCTCCACTTAGGCAGCATTAGGCCCAGTACCCATGGGTGACACTAACCCCAGCACAATACAAAGACAATGTGTCCCCTATTTAAGTCTTTACTAGTTACGGAATCCTTTAATTAACGGTAAGTGTTCTAGTTCAGGGCAGCCTGCACTTTTACAGTTCAGTTGAGGTAATCCTATGATCTCTAGCTTTATTGAGTCTTATTTAGGTGTTCGGGGATTTAGTGAGGATTACAAGCATCTGTCTGTTTTCTACGACTAAACTTTGCCTGACTTTTTAGTGGAAATAATTTATTAAAACTATGAGACAGTAGGCACAAAGGAAACATCTCTATTCCCCAACCAAAGCAAAAATTCATTGTTTATTAGCAAATGCCATAAAGTTGCAGCGACATATTCAGATACACTTCAGTGACAGGTCAAAAGCAGAATTTAAAACAGCTTTTATTAGAGCTTGGTCCCGCAGTGAATGTCTCTCACCTTGCACTGCTGTTATACCCAATAATATTTCCAAGAAAACTCAAGGGAAACTGCAAAAATATCTGGGCCAACACTTCCTGAATATGTTATATCACAATGGAACTTTTCAATTAACAAGTAACATTTTATGTAGAAATAAATTAGCAGTTTCTAAAATGAATATCTTGCACACACTTAGTTTCTGTTAATGTGCAAGAGTAGGTTTTAGCCAGACAAGGAAACTTGATTTTAAGACCAAACTTCTCAATGTCACTTGACACAAAACTGGCCTATTCCTGTCACTAAGGCAAACATTTCATTAAAGACAGCTCAGTCACTATGAAGACAAACAACTGTCTCCACAAAGCCACAGCAAGTCAATGAAATGTCAATAACATACTCAATACCACAACCCCTCGCCATTTGATGAAAGGTCACACAAATTCAACAGTAGTACTACAGCGTGAGTCGCGTTGCTACTTCATGCAAAGTCTTGAAGTCCTTGGATTGCATGTAACAGAATTATGTAATCAGGATACAAGTACAGTACAGAAAAGATCATAATGACATTACAGAACTACTCAGTAGAAGTACATTTAAGACCAGGTCTATGCTTTAAATAACACAATGGATGTATAATGAGGGCAAATTGGATGTAATAAACATCTGTGATTATGCCTAATATGATTAAAAAGTTGACAACTACTACCATAATGTACTATAACTGGTCTGGCTTCAGGACCCACCATCACCATCTTATTAAGGGAAAAGCCGCAACTTCTCAAATTTATTTAATGAAAAGATGGAACAGTTTAAACTTGAGATAATTACAGAATATTATAATATGCCAACTAAACACAAAGAACAACTTTAATAATCAAAATGATACGTAAGTAAAACTAGAGGAAACTATTATTTTAACTCAAAAAGAGCATCTTAGGGACACAAGGTATCAAGAATAGTACTGTATATGTAGCTGTAATAACCCTGCATCAATGGATACATACTGAACAGCCACTGACCATGAGGCTGTTACAACATAACACTTCAGTAACTTCAGCCTTTGTAACAGACTCAACAGTGCTTTCATGCACAAACACAAAATGAATATACACACCCACTTACTGAATATAACAAACACTGTACGATTAAAACTATTCAGTCACTCATTAAAACAATAATCATAGTTTACATAACAATCAGAACATTTTAGTAACAGCCAATTTTAACATACTCAGTTTATATTTTCTTGCAAAAGTGCAACTACTAGTTTCTAAAAGATTAAAATGATGTACCTTTAGAAAATTATACTCACTCCCTGAATCCAGGAAAATCAATCTCCTGCTTGCATTTCCATTAGCATATGAAAACATTTTTTTCTGGTCTTTTTCTATGCTGTTAAATGGTCAATTAGCATTACCGGGCTTTATCGCTACCTACTGTTGAGGAGTGTGAATGGCATAAACGCATAAACATCTCCTTGAAAATAAAAGCACAGGGTTTTATTTTATTTTTGTCCGGGCAAAAGGCCTGTGACCTATACACAACGGGTGTGCGACCCACTTTTGGGTCCCAACCCACCAGTTGATAAGTACTCCTATAATGAATAGGCTAAAGGGGGCGCCTCTGTCTAATGAGCAGAGTGTTTTTTCACTTTTGTACAACTAATAACAATAATGTAAGCAGTGTTGCCAACTATTTTCAAAGGAAAGTAGCTAAAGCCTGGCCAAAAAGTCGCTAAATGTCTCTAGATGACGTCATGCGTAAATTAGCATATTCGTAACGCCATTACGTCATCACGTCATCATACTAAATTGCATACTTTCTTGCATTCTGCCTGCCTAATGTGCTTTCTTGATAAATTCTACTGTATTTTATTATGATATAGCCGACTGTCCCAATAAAGCTCTTCTCATTTATCATCTCAATAAGTGATAAGCACACAAGAAGAATGGAAATCAAATCAATCAAATCAGTAAGGAAAGTAGCTATTGGCTGTCCTATAAGCCGCTAAATGACAACATCGCCTCACTTGCATATTGACCATGTGCATTGTGCATGTGATTGTGATGAATGCTGTAGGAGAGAAAGGAAATAAATCGCTGAAGAGACCAAAGGTGAGTAAAAACACACGGGATCCAGCAGCGGCGGCTTGCCAAGTTTCCGCACATGCGCGATTCATTTGCAGTCTGGACGTGGAGGGGTGAACAACTCCTGCTCTGACTGCAGCTGGAAGGGGCTGCTGCGCGAGGACTGGGCCGTCTATGAGTGCTTTGGGAAGGGGGTGGGGCCCGCGGCAGCACCCGCTGCTCATTGATTAGACTAAGAACGATGTGTGCTTTCACTTCAGAGAGTCTCCAAAAGTCTCCAATAACTCCAGAAAAAGTCGTTAGATTTGTCGCTAGTCGCTTTTTTGAAAATGTGTCGCTAGAGGGGTCTGAATACTCGCTAAATATAGCGACAAAGTCGCTAAGTTGGCAACACTGAATGTAAGTAATTTTACTATTATGGCTATCATTGTTATACATTTTATATATTTTTTTACAAATAATAATAAGATACTTTTTAAAACACTAACTTGTGATTCTGTAAGAAGCCTTAAAATCCCTGTGAATGCAATCCAAGATTTTAAGCAATAAAGGAAAAATTAAAACAGGGGGGAATGGAGACAAACTCTCATTTAATTACATGGATCACTGATTATCTGACAACAGTGTGTCAGGATGGGAATTTGTGTCTTTGACATGATAATAAACAGTACTGGAGCCCCACAGGGAACTGTTCTTGCTCCACTGACTTTACACTGTGTGTCCTGCTGCCAAACAGAATGCTTGTGAGGACATGTATGCAAGGTTAGGTAATAAGGAAGGTGAGAGGGATGTGTATTGGTCGGGTTAGGGCAGAGGGATAGTGATGGAAAAGATGTGCAGCAGGTTAGAGTGATTAAAGATAGAAATGGAAATGTGTTGACAGATGCCAGGAGGGTGAGGGAAAGATGGAAGGAGTACTTTGAGGAACTGATGAATGAGGAAAATGACAGAGAGAGCAGAGAAGTAGAAGAAAATATTGTTGAGCAGGAAATAGAAAGGATTAGCAAGGGTGAAGTTAGGAGGGCTTTGAAAAGGATAAAGAAAGGAAAAGTATTTGGTGCTGATGACAGACCAGTAGAGCTATGTAAGTGTCTAGGAGAGATGGCAGTAGAGTTTTTAACTAGGTTGTTCAACGAGGTCTTAGAGAGTGAGTGTTTTGGTAACCATTTTTAAGAACAAGGGAGATGGACAGAGTTGTGGAAACTATAGAGGTAATACGCTGATGAGTAATACAATGAAGTTGTTGGAAAGAGTTGTGGAAGCTAGGCTAAGGGGAGAAGTGAGCATCTGCGAACAGTAGTATGGTTTCATGTCAAGAGAGAGCACTACAGATGCAATATTTTCTTTGAGAATGTTGATGGAAAAGTACAGAAGTTCAGAAAGAGCTGCATTGTGTCTTGAGGATGAGGATCTCTGGAGTGGCAGAGAAGTATGTTAAAGTGGTGCAGTATATGTATGAAAGCAGTAGGACAGTGGTGAGATATGCGGTAGGTGTGACAGAGAAGTTCACGATGAAGGTGGGACCGCATCAAGGATCGGCTCTAAGTAGTATCTGTAGTGAGAGCAGGGAGCAGGTGGAGGAAAGTCTAGAGAGATTGAGGTTTGCTCTGGAGAGAAGACGAATGAAGGTTAGTTGCAGCAAGACAGAAGACATGTGTGTGAATAAGAGAGATCCAAGTGAAACAGTGAGGTTACAGGAGAAGAGGCTGGAATGGGTGGAGAAAAGTGTCAGGTGTGTTGTGTGATAAAAGAGTACCAGCGAGAATAAAAGGACAGGTTTACAGGATGGTAGTGAGACCAGCATGTTGTACGGTTTGAAGACAGTTGCACTGAGGAAAAGACAGGAGGAAGAGCTAGAGGGAGCAGAGCTGAAGATGCTGAGGTTCTCTTTAGGATTGACAAGGCAGGATAGAGTCCATCAGAGGGACAGCTCATGTGAGATGTTTTGGAGACAACGTTAGAGAGTTCAGGTTGAGATGGTTTGGACATGTTCCAGAGGAGGGAGAGTGACTATATCGGTAAAAGGATGCTGAGGTTAGCTGCCAGGCAGGAGGCCGGGAGGAAGACCAAAGAGGAGGTGTATGGATGTGGTGAAGGAGGACATGAAGACAGTTCTGTTTTTTCTAGGGGGAAATTATCTTGTGACCACTGTTGGAATTGGTAACACAGCCAAGAAGAAAATGTCTTCTTCCACATTTATGATCAGAACAGAAAAACTTTTATAGATGTGAAAGCACAGTATATACAGTATAATAATTTGACACCATTCAGAGTTAATCCGTGCTTTCTGTCCATTTATCTTTGGGCAAAAGAAAGCTGTAGATTTCCTCTTTGAGATATTATACCATACCCTCTATCTCTCTTGCTTCTGTCAAGTTCTCTCTGAAGATTAGACAAAATGGGAGTTAATTGTTGCATTTCTCAACAGTGCTCTGTTTCAGCAGTCGCAGAAGAATTAGAGATAATGAGAGATAAAACCATGATAGATCTGGCAACCTGCTTGTTCAGGCTCACTGGGAGACGGCAGAGGCAGAGCCAGTTCATTCTCTAAAAATATGGGCTCCTCGAGGCTGGCATAGGTCCATCTGCAAGCAACTGTAAGTGAACTGAAAGAGCCAGAATAGAGATGAAACAAAAAGTAAGAGCTAAACATGGAAAGAAACAGAACAAAACAAACAAAAAAAGGTTGCATGTGAAGATACAAATTGTTAATCCAAGATTTGGGTTTTGAATTCAAATTTTTAATAGCCAAAGTAAGAGAAATAAGGATTTGAATTTGGATATCAGACCTTGATAAAGCACATATTTAAACTAATAACTAAGTAATATTATTGAAGAAAAAAAGTGTACTTTTCCTTGATGACACATAACATTTCCCTGACGTTAAAAGAAGTACCAGTGGTACAGTAGAAGTGTGTTGGGCGTGGGCAACCTTTGTTAAAATGCCTTAATTTCCACTGTTCCATTTTCTCAGAATCACGATGCCAACACACAGCACAGCAGCATGAAAGTGGCTAAACGGATTTTTAAGACGGATTATTAATGAGCAAGGTTGAGAGGATTAGCCGTGTCGCTTTGAAGTCAATCAGGGAAAGACCGAATTGACTTGGAACGCACTATGCATGTTTTGGTTTCAATTATTCTATTTTTTTGAGTAGGTTATGGTTGTGGTGAAAGGAAAAAAACATATATATAATTAAATATATTGAAGTTGAACGTGACAGTGTGTAAAATATATTCCAATGTATTAAACTGTGTTTTATGTTTCTTTAACACAAAACTGCCATCATGTTAATAACCTCAAGCACCACCAGAGGGTCATTTATAGGATTAAACAATGACCTTTTGTCCACAGTTTACACTGGAGAACATATAAAACATATTTGAAGCTATAAAGATGGACGTGGGGTAATTGTTGTTAATTTCCAATTTAATAAAATGCATATCACTATTTGTCCCCAAGAGGTAATTAAATGGCAGCTAGAGCAGCAAACATTCACACAGAAATAAAATCCCAAATATAAATGTACAGCAGGCCAACAAGTCCAAAAAGTAATAAATAAGTGCTGAGCATTATAGTGCATTTGTAGCATGTTTACTAAGATAGCACTGTTGTTTTAGCACAGACACATTAAACACAGCAGCAATGGGGCAGCCCGTCTCATCTCAGACATCATCAGGAGCACGCAGATATTTTCGCATTACACAAGAACTGTTGAAATATACAATGTATTGATTCGACAATGAGTCAAGACATTTTACATAGTCCATACTACTCACAGCAGAATTTGGAGCAACAAAGAAGCTTCATAAAAAGGGACACAGCGGGGCTAATGCGTGCTCTTCACCACAGATCTATAATCAGCAAAAGCTGGATTTGATGACAAACTTTGTAAAAGGAAGATAGCCTCACTGTTGTGCTGTTAAAGAATAATTTATTGAAAGACTTTTACACAAACTTTGGAACATAATTGAGGTATTTGATGGGAATATTTTACCAGTAGTACCACTGATTTCTCTACAAATAATAGGGATTTATTTATGCAGCAGATTGAAAGATAACTTTTCTATCTAACTATATTTTCCCTTTCTGTTTGTCATCATTAACTAATCTAACAAACAGCAAACTTAAGTGGTGATTGAGTGAATAATAACACACTTCTATTATGTTAAATGTCTGGCAGTGATTATGCTTGTATTTGAGCAATAAATTGTAAACCATGACTCCACTGTAGCCAGATTTACTCAGGATTCTGGCTTAATGAAACCTTTGTAAATCTGGTTCTGGTGTTAAAACTGGCTCAAGCGTGAGTCATCTTCCAGGCTGGTTTTCCTAAACTAATTTCTCATTTGTCTGCATTACACTGCCTGGCCATGCAGATAATTTCAGATTTACATTCACATTTTTTGTTTTGCTATTTTCCAAAGATCAGTGCCTTTCCCCAGGGACTAGTTCTTCTCCAGAGTGCGTTTTGAATTACAATCGGCTTGTGGCAACTTTTACTTTGACACAATTAAATGATCACAGGGGTTAATCGAAGGACAATGTATAAATGTCTTATCATTCAATGCAAAATCATGTTATCTGCATTTAAACAACAGACAACAAGTTACAGTATATGCAAAATTGTCTTAAAATTCTTAGGACACAGCATAAAAAAGATAGACAAGTGCTGCGGTACAGAAGCTTGTATTGGCTTTCAGTTGAGACAGCTTTAAGTTATTTGAATTCTCTGTCCACATTAAAGGTCAATCATGAGCATGTCAGCAGCGAGTAGGAGTGGAATGAAGAGTTCTTTTAGAGCCCCAAAGACATTTAAAAAAATATTTTGCTTCAGTATTTTCTACCTCATTATGTTTCTTTTACAGTTTTGTCTGTTTGCGGTGAAGATATATGAGAATGTAATCCTCCCAAAGAGACACAGACTCTTGTAGTATATCCATGTCCCTAATTAAAGCCACATTTTTTTCCAACAAAGCCCTGTTCTCATTAATCCAGCATTGAAGCCAATAAACACTGCCATACTTTTTCTTTTTTTCTACAATCAGGATGTGTGTGTGTTCCACCAACATCATCCAGGTTTGTTAGGGTCATTCTAATCATCCTCCCACTTGGAGACTTCAGGGCCTCACTGTGGGCCATCACAGTCTGGAGGGAGCGTGTCCCAGAGGATGCACAGGTAAAAGAGGTCAGTGAGTGCCACCCAACTTTAAATTACTCCAGGCACTCGCAAACATCCTAACAGAAACATGACCCTGCTTCAGGAATAAATCAACAACTGCAAGAAGACTTTACCTGAACTGCTCGATGTTCTTAATTACAGTAAATGTTTAAAAATGAGCTGCACACTTAATGAGCAACAACTAAAGAATTTAAATTGGATTTCAATTTGTTTTGGATTTCTATTCTTTTCCTAAAACAACATTATACTGTGTGTGTAAAACATAGCTTCACAGCATTTATACTAAATGTCCTTTTTGCAATTTTAGATTTTTGAAACACACATTCAGAGACAGCAAGAAGACAATGATATTATTCTGCTGATTATAATACAAAGGTATAAATACGAAACAGCGGTGGAATGTGCCGTAACTTGATGCAGCGTGCTGTGTGGGTCCAGACGTTCTTGTATGATCCCAGCTGCCCATATTCAGCACATTTAATCGGTCACCATCTAAGCTAATAGGTGGCATTTAAAACTTAAAAATAAAGAACATGTATTCTTTGTCCTATCAACAAAAACATGCACAGTTCTCTCTTCTTCTGCAGGTTTTTGCAAATTCCAATCAACGCTACCTAAAAACGAGTCACAGAAGGTTTATTGGCCAGGTGTTTGAAAACATATAACAAAACATACATTTAATCTATCTCAACAGGTTTGCATCACTTTTGCTTCATCTGTTATGGAAACATGACATATCTTATAAATATAAATAGGCTCTGCTTTAAAGAATTTGTTTTCATTAAATCTCTCCTATTATCGAGGTGCCTGTATACTTTTAAAAAGCTGTTGTCTGAGATGATGGCTCTTAATTCTTGTGTCAACATGGCACATCCCAAACAACTGAGCCTTAAGTCCACCTCAGCTTAACTCACCCTGCTTTCATCCAAGATTAGCCAACTTGCACAGTTATTTTAGAATCTAACCCCCTTAACCTTAGGCGATCCATCTGTAGAGAAGGAGGTCATAGACAGACGCCTCAAGCCCAACAGGAAGAATGCTCAGTGAATTTACAATGTGGCCATGCTGACATGATCCTACTCCCCTACTCCCGAACCCTAGCTTTGAAGTTTTCAGTGAAGCTGGTGGGATTTTATTTTATTTTCTAAAGTGAATAAGCTGTGTCATAGCCACATTCAAAGTTGCATGACTTTTATACCTTCATAAACATCATCCACATCCATGTTGCCTGGTGTTTCCGCGTCTCCATCTGTATGGTTTGGAGCAATATCATGTTTGTGTCGCTCACGTTCCCGCAGAATGATGTGAAATGGCAAGTCGTCAGAGCGACAATGTGCTGTAGGCGAGGGCTGTCTGTCTGTCATTCCAGCAGTTGTTTTCTGGTTGTGTTGCAGGCCAGTCAAGTCTTGTTTATGAGTTATTGTAGATTCAAGTGTACACAAGGACAGAATGGCTCACTTTTACACAAACCTGCAAACAAAGCTCAAATGTGTTACGGACCGGCGAGACAACCCAAATGCAGACACACAAGTAAAGGAATATAAACAGATTTATTGAGACACAAAGGTATGACAGGTTCTTCTGGGGTAACGAGAGGACACAGGACAAGACCGGGGCTGGACTGGAACTGGATCGAGGACGAGACTTGAAGGTACAGGAACAGACGAAGACGGAACAGGAACAGGACATACGGCAGGACTGGACGGGTCTAAGACGAACAAAGGCACAGGTAAGTAATTTAATAAACAACACGGCAATAGCAAGCTAGATGCATAACTGACTGGAGTTAGTATTACGATCTGGCAACGAGGAGCATGCTGCGGTGCTTCTTATTCTCTGTTGATTGCCAACTCGGCTCAGCTGTTCTTGCTCCGCCGGCGTTCCCGCACACCTGTTTCTCATCTGCGAGTCTGTAGGGGCGGGAGCCGGAGGCAGAGGCCGCGGCCAACTGATCAGAGTCCTGAGCGACCGTGACAGTACCCCCTCTATGGGACGCCACCTGGCGGCCTATCCCGCTTCTCCGGATGACAATGAAAAATTCTCGAATAAGGGAAGGATCGAGAATGTTCTTCTGGGGAACCCAACACCGTTCCTCAGGTCCATAACCCTCCCAATCTACTAAAACTGACGGCCCCGACCCGGCGCCCCATCCATAATCCTCCTCACCGTGTATGCAGGCTGATCGTCTATCATCCTGGGCGGAGGCGGGGAGGACAGGGAGGATCAGGAGCTGGAACTGACCGGTTTGATTCTGGAAACATGGAAGGTAGGGTGAATCCTAAGAGACCGAGGAAGCTTCAGTCGAACTGCCAGGGTTGATGACCTTCTCCACTTCAAATGGCCCGATGAACCTTGGTGCCAACTTAGAAGATTCCACCCTCAAAGGCAGGTCCCTGGATGACAGCCAAACCTTCTGCCCTGAAGAGTACCTAGGGGCAGGGGTGCGATGGCGATTAGCTTGTACCTGTGACTGGGTAGAAGCGCGTACCAGAGCTGAACGGGCCCTTCTCCAGACCTGATGGCACCGGCGCAGGTGCTCTTGTACTGAAGGAACTGCCAGCTCTTGTTCCTGTTCTGCAAATAGAGGCGGTTGATAACCATAACAACACTGGAAGGAGACATACCTAGAGAGGCGTTGACCAAGGTGTTGTGGGCATACTCTACCCAAGGCAGATGGACACTCCAACTCGCAGGATTAGCTGACGACGTGCACCTCAGTGCCACTTCCATCTGTTGATTTGCCCTCTCTGTCTGTCCATTGGTCTGTGGATGGTAACCAGAGAGAGACTAACCTTGATGTCCAACGCCGAACAAAACGCCTTCCAAACCTGGGAGGTAAACTGTGGACCTCTGTCTGAAACGATGTCCCAAGGAAGGCCGTGTAACCGAAATAGATGCATTACCAGAAGATCCGCCGTCTCGAGCGGACGGCAGCTTAGGTAAGGGTACAAAATGAGCTGCCTTCGAGAACCGGTCGACAATTGTCAACACCACCGTGTGTCCTTTAGAAGACGGAAGCCCAGTAACAAAGTCCACCGCCACATGTGACCATGGCCGGCTAGGAATCGGTAGTGGTTGTAGCAGACCGGCTGGGGTCGATTAAGTGTCTTATTCTGAGCACACACTGGGCATGCCGAAATGTATTCTTTAGTATCCTTGTCCATAGTGTCCCACCAAAACCTACTGCGCAGGACAGCCAGGGTGCGACCAATCCCGGATGGCAAGTGGCGGGTCCCATGGGCCCAGTGCAATACCTCGAGCGAGCGTTGCTTGGCACGTACAAGGCATTATGTGGCCCAGTACCAGGATCAGGATGCTGACGCTGTGCAAGCCGGACACGAGCTTCTATCTCCCAGGTAAGTGTAGCCACAATGCGAGACTGGGGCAGGATACTCTCTCTTCTGTAGATTGCCGTTCCGTGGTGAATACTCTGGATAAGGCGTCTGGTTTAATATTCTTGGAACCTGGGCGATAAGTAAGGACAAAATTAAACCGATCAAAGAATAGTGCCCACCTGGCCTGTCGGGAGTTCAGCCGCCTTGCCGCCTGGATGTAAGTCAAATTCTTATGGTCTGACCAGACCACAAATGGTTGAATGGATCCTCCAGCCAATGACGCCACTCTTCTAACGCCAACTTAACCGCCAGGAGCTCTCTGTTACCCACGCCATAGTTCCGCTCTGCTGGAGAGAGTTTGTGAGAGAAAAAAGCACATGGGTGAAGCTTTTCATCAGTAGCAGATCGCTGGGACAGTACTGCTCCCACTCCCGTATCTGAAGCGTCGACCTCCACCACAAACTGTAACTCTGGATTAGGCTGTATGAGCACCGGAGCAGAAGTAAAACGATGCTTAAGGACATTAAAGGCTCCTTCTGCCTCCGGTGTCCAGGCAAAAGGTTTTGCGGTAGACGTGAGAGTCGCCAAAGGTTCTGCCAGCTTACTGAAATTTCGTATGAAATTTCTATAAAAGTTCGCAAACCCCAGGAATCGCTGAACCTCCTTACGGTTGGACGGGGTAGGCCACTCCCGTACCGCCGTAAGTTTCTCTGGGTCCATCTGGATCTGTCCCTGAGCGATGATGTATCCCAGAAAGGTAACAGACGGTGGGAACTCGCACTTCTCGGCCTTAACGAACAGTTTATTCTCCAATAATCTCTGGAGAACCCCCCTGACATGTCCCTGATGTTCCTTCAAATCCTTAGAAAAGATCAAAATGTCATCCAGATACACAAACACAAACCGACCAATCATGTCTCAGAGTACATCGTTAACCAAATTTTGAAATACCGCAGGAGCATTCATAAGTCCAAAAGGCATCACCCGATATTCAAAATGTCCTAAGGGTGTATTAAAAGCAGTTTTCCACTCATCCCCTCCCTAATACGCACCAAATGGTATGCGTTATGGAGATCGAGTTTGGTGAAAATCATAGAACCACAGAGAGGAGTGAAAACTGAACTAATCAAAGGAAGTGGATACTTATTCTTGATGGTGATTTTGTTCAGGCCCCAAAATCAATACATGGTCTCAGACTCTTGTCCTTCTTATCAACAAAGAAAACCCTGCACCCACCGGAGAGGACGAGGGTCGTATTATCCCTGCTGCCAACGACTCCTGGATGTACTTCTCCATTGCCTCATTTTCTGGCCTCGAGAGTGTATAGAGACGGCTGCTGGGCAGAGGAGCACCGGCCAAGAGGTCGATGGCGCAGTCGTATGGTCTATGAGGTGGCAGCGACAATGCTTGATGCTTACAGAACACTGCTGACAAATCATGGTAGGTTGGTGGAACTGAAGACAGATCTGGAGGTTCAGGTGCCGAGGTGCATCTAGAGGAACAGGAGGTAAAGCAGACTGCAGACAATGTAAATGACAATATTTACTCCAAGACAACACTTGGTATGCGGCCCAGTCAATGTGAGGGTTATGAATCTTCAGCCAGGGTAACCCCAACACTATAGGTGTGTGAACACAATCAAAAATGTAAAACCTAATAGTCTCTGTGTGATTACCAGACAGAAGGAGTTTAACTGGAATAGTCTGTTCACCTATCTGGGTCAAAACCTCACCGCTTCAAAGCCTTTACTTTTAAAGGCACCTCCAAAGGCATAGTCTGTATACCCAACCTCTTAGCCACCCCACGGTCCAAAAGGCTCTCATCTGCCAGAATCGATCAGAACTTCCAATGTCTGGTTCTGATCTGCTAACATAATAGTTCCTTCCATACGTACAGAAGTGGGAGACGAGCACCGGACTTGGCTCAGCAGTATTTCTCCCATTACCGAGCCCACCCTTTTCCCGGAAGGAGCGGGCAGGAAGCACGAAAATGTCCAAGTCCTCCACAATAGAGACAACTCCTGTCTTGACCCGGCAGAAGTCTCCTCCTCTGTCAAATGGGTTCGACCCAACTGCATGGGTTCAGGTGCGGCTGGTTGCAGTGTACGACCCGGCGAATCTGTATTGGAACTGAATGAGCCTCTTTCATCGCCTCTGTGTCCACCAACCCCGGTCCTCTCGTGGAGACTGGGAAAACCCCTGATATGCCGGGAATCCCGAACCAGGACTAGTGGAGGATTTCATTGACGCCTGTAAGCCAGCCTTCTCCTCTTACGCTCCCGGCGATTATCCATTCTAATAGCCCCGGTAATGAGTTCATTCAGACTCGTTGGAGGCTCTCGCGCCGCCATCTCGCCTTAAGTTCCTCAGAAATCGCATTTAAAAGGCTCCGTGAAGAGCTTCCTCATTCCAACCGCTCCACGGCTAATGAACGAAACTCCACGGCAAACTCTGCCACACTGCGATTCCCTGACGAATGGAAAACAGTCTTTTAGTAGCCTCCTCCTCGAACAGGATGATCAAAAATTAATTTCATCTCCTTGATGAATGCGGAATAAGAGAAACACAAATCCTCCTGCTTCTCCCAGACAGCGGAGGCCCATTGTAAAGCCTGACCCCTTAGACACCCAATTAAAAAGCAATTCTTGAACGATCACTCTTATAAGTCTGTGACTGTAGTTCAAAACCAAAGAGCACTGGGTTAAAAAGCACCACAAGAGCCGAGATCTCCACTGTATGGAGCAGGTGGCGGTACAAACGCTTCCTTGTAACCTGGAGGCGGGGCTTCCGTAGTCAGCGTAGAGACGGCTGGAGCGCTGGTAGCCGGCGAGTTCACTGCAGTCAACTGGGCACTCAGCACGGAGAGACTCTGCGAAGTCCTTCATGTGGGCCATGAGAGCCTGGAGAGTAGCATCATGCTGCTCCAGAAGCGGTCTGAGCAGCGACAGTCTGCGGAAGAGTGTGCGGCTCTGCTGGGTTCATTCTGGCCAGATCGTACTGTTACGGACCGGAGACAACCCAAATGCAGACACACAAGTAAAGGAATATAAACAGATTTATTGAGACACAAAGGTATGACAGGTTCTTCTGGGGTAACGAGAGGACACAGGACAAGACCGGGGCTGGACTGGAACTGGATCGAGGACGAGACTTGAAGGTACAGGAACAGACGAAGACGGAACAGGAACAGGACATACGGCAGGACTGGACGGGTCTAAGACGAACAAAGGCACAGGTAAGTAATTTAATAAACAACACGGCAATAGCAAGCTAGATGCATAACTGACTGGAGTTAGTATTACGATCTGGCAACGAGGAGCATGCTGCGGTGCTTCTTATTCTCTGTTGATTGCCAACTCGGCTCAGCTGTTCTTGCTCCGCCGGCGTTCCCGCACACCTGTTTCTCATCTGCGAGTCTGTAGGGGCGGGGGAGCCGGAGGCAGAGGCCGCGGCCAACTGATCAGAGTCCTGAGCGACCGTGACAAAATGCCCGAACTAATGTGAACTACTTTCACATCTGGCACAGGAAATACAATGCAAAGTGTGCTTGAGCAGCTGGTGCTCACAGGGTGACTATTCAATTACAATCTCCATATTTATGATAACATCAACACATTTAGACACAAAGGCATTAACTTATTCAAAGATAAAACATGAAAATCAGGCTTGATTGTTTAGAAAAATGTTCTTTTACATTACGCAGCGGTGGGATCAGTTTAGATTATTTACAGAAATAGACAATGTACTTGAGTCATAGCACATAGCACATTTGCATTTGTTTGTTTGTGGATTTGTTAATGGTTAAAAAAAAAAATCATTAGAACCATTCAGTTCCCAGAGATCACTTGTCAAGACATGTTTCACTGTGACATCCGTAACATTTTCTATGATTGAAGTTTTGCATGATGTCATTTAGACGCCCTAAGCTACTGAACCGAGGATGTTAAATATTATAATAAATATGTCCTTTTTATTAAATGTTTATTTTGGGAAAAGTGTTTTCTTTTATTTTTATTGCATTTGGTTATCAAGGAAAGCTACAGTGGCCTTGAAGGGTAAGTCAAAACAACAAAAAACAAACTATAACACAATAACAAAAATAGTAAAAACGTAAAAACAATGGACCTGGATAAATAAAGGTTAAATACAAAATGTTTGTGAGACATTTAAGTTTTAGGTTTGACGTTACTGCTCCAGGGTCAGAAGCAAATGCAACATTCATCCCATAAATGCACTTTTACGTTCTGATATAAACCACTTAAAATTATATTAGTGGTTAAAGATCTGGGAGTTATTATGCAATCATAAGCTTTCACATTTCATTTTACTTATGACATAAATTAAGTAGGTAATAGAAATAGGGCATTATTTTTGGTCAAAACAGCCCTTAAGAGTCTATCACTCTGAAATTTATGGCCCAAATTACTTTGTCAAAGAAACCTCTGTTTAACTGCTTTTTGGCTGACATTAGGCACGAACACAAAAGCTCTCAAGCACACATTCGGAAGTGGCTTTATATCAAACTGTGACATTTGCTTTTAGCTTCTGCATCGGGATAAATAGCAGTAAGACTGAATGTTAATGCAGGAGGAAGTCATATTTTGATTATGTAGGTGTGGTTTGTCCAAAAAGACAAATGTTTGTCTTTGTTTCCATTGTCAAGGGAAAAACACATTATCAACAAAACTGACACTGAAAGCTGAGGGCCAACAAGTTATCTTATTCACTTAACTGAATGCCACACTGACAAATAGGGACGACAAAAGTACAGGATAACATCTGCAACTACAAGGAAATACAGTGGCCCACACATCAAAGGAAGTTATCAGTGTTACGACAGTGGTGCAGATCGAGACTATGGCAACAACTCTCTTTCAGGGCTGTGATGAGCCGGACTCTTCCCCAAGATAATGAAGCATGAAGTGACCAGGTTAAACTGTGTCACCATTCCAGTTTGGGCCCAATTTTATTTTTTTACTATCCACAAGAAGGAAATTCCTTGTCAGCAGCCACCAGTACCACCAAGGGGTGCCCAGCATGTTTTATATCAAGAAAAATTGCAGAGATAGCTTACGGGGAGGAAGGTAAAGCCAGTTGGAAAAAGAGCACAAACATCTTTTCCTTCCAGAAAATCCTTTAGTGCCACAGTTTTTAACGTTAGCATCAATGTTAACGTCTTTCACCGTGGCCTTATTGATAACAAAGAGGAGAAGAGAACGGTTGTTGCATTTGTCAAATTAAAAACCCGCCTCTTCCTTTTTGTGCTGCAACATCATTGGTCACAAGAAGCCTGTGAGTCCATTGTTCGACTCAAGGGGCTGGCTTGGCGCGATACAAGATGGATTTACCCAAGTTTGGAAACTCACAAATCCCGCGAGAATCCAGCTACAGCGCAAGGTTAACAAACTGTACATACAAACCCTAATCCTAACCTTGCACAATATCACCACACATGATTCTATTATGTATGTACTATGTAGTTACATGTTATTACAGTTTGTTACACAGTGTGTTACATTGTACTAAATGAGGTAGATACAATGTATCATGTGTAGCGTAAAAGTTTTTTAGTATCTAGGTAACAAGAAGTTCAGAACAGTGCAAAAGTTTATACAATTCTTTAAATAAATAGCTGATATGAAGTTTCTAGGAAAGCTGATGAAAGGAAAAAACAAACAAAAGACATTTAAAATACCACCCACAGAATACCTCAGCAATATACACAATATTCTGTATTCTGTTAAGTAAATAAGCTGAAAGTATTATCCAGTTCAAAGCAATCATTATTCTAGAAATAGCTTGAGACAGCATCATCTTTTCTCTCAGTCACTAGGGACATTTAAAACTAAATGCAATAAGATTCTCAAGTGTTAAACAAATTTAATTTAGCTTCCTTATCGTACAAAAGTCTATATTCCAGACTCTTAGATTTGATTTACACAGCCTACATTGAAACATGTGCATAATATTGGCTACATTACCAGATTGTATTTTTTTTTCTGACAGGCTACTGCAAAATGCAAAAACTATTAATGTCACACAAAGTTTATTTGCGTCAAGATAGTTGTATTTATGTATAGTTGTATGTACCTAATTTTGCATAATTTCTCTTCTTTATGGCTTTTTAATTCAAGCACTTTATCGACCCTGGGTTTTGCATCAATGCATTTAAGTGTAATGGTCACTATGGACAATTTTCGATTGCCTTAAGTGCAGTGTATCTCTGCAGAGCACAGTGTTCATAGTGACGTTAGTTGAGTTACCTTCACTACTAAAATGTGTTGTCTCAACCACAATCATAATAATGCCTGTATTATGATGACACAGACAAAATGTGCTGTATGAAGCTGTACAATTCACTCAAGGTTTTTAAAGTTATCTCAAGATCAGCTTTTTATGGGGAAGATAATATGAAGCACATAATTTAACCATGCCATAATCATTTCGGGCTTTGAGTACTGTAAAAGGCAGATGCTGTGTGGAGAGTAAACACACAAATGAGAGTATAAAGCACACAAACACAGACACAGTCTACATGCACATACTGTATATGCCAGCCCTTGCTAGAAGTCCCTCAGGGAAATGGCCATCACTGTCAATTAGGATCACTCTACACAGTGGCCGGTGTACTTCAGCACAGAAAACCATCACACCCTCTCCCACTGCCGCCACTTCTTTTTCTGTCACTCTCTTAAATAATGAATAAAGCAAATAACAAGACACACATTATGAATAGACAAACCTCATGGGACTCAAAAGCACTGACAGCCCATTACAATTCCACTGAGACTGGAGATGGTTTACAGGCATTCTTTGCTTGAGAGAACAGGTGGACACTTACTGCTCAGATTTTAAACACACACAGACTTTCAGCCCAGTCTTGAATCTACCAAGGGAATTGCGTACCATATCTGTTTTTGCAGTTAGTGCAGTAGGAGACACCAGAGGCACTTTAATATATTTTAAACTCAATTGCGACAAAAGTGCTGCCCTGTCAGCTCAGGACTCTTCAGAGTAAGGAGCTGTTAGGTACACAAAGCTGCACTTTCATCAATAATACAGCCAATAGTATTAGCTGATTTCTCAGGCTATTTCCCTCTGTGCACAGGCCCAGATTCCAAAGATGCACTTCATTTGTACAAAGACACAGCTGTTCTGACACCTATGCTCTGAGAATGCAGAAAGTGTTTGTCATCCAAACCCTACGGTGCATCATATTGATAATCTGAATATAAAGACCTGCAAAAGCACAATTTACAGAAAAGTAATCCAGTTATTTGTCTTGAAACTATGTATTTATTTAACATTGTATTTCAAAATCAACTGACAAAAACTTAGCACTTTAAACATTATTTCCCATGTGAGATATTTTAATCTGTAATTTTAGAAATAAAAACTGTTCAAAGATCAATTCTTGCAAACAATCCATTCAAATTGTTGTACATTTCAAATTCCAACATTTTATCTTCTATTATTATTAGACAACAATAGACTTTGGTGCTGGACCAAATGTTTTGGTCCAAACTGTGGTCTGTTTCCTGTCAACCTACTGTTAGGTTGACAGGAAAGGCAAAAAAAGGACCCAAAAAATTTCTTGGAAAAAAAAGATTTTTTTTTTTTTTTTTTACTTAACAAATTCTGTTTTGTTCACTCTGAACCAAATAAAAAGAACTTAACTTTCCTAACGGTCATTTGAGGTACATGCCAACTGACTTATGGTTCAAGAAGCAAGAGAAGCAGTCAAACAAAAAGAGAAATGACTGAAAGAAAAAGCAAATCAAAAGGCAGACTGTCAGCTGGATGGGCAAAACCATATTTACTGCTATTTGTGCCTGGGGATGAAAAACAGCCTCTCAAATGCGTACAGTAGATAAACATAGCCACGAACTGCATCATTGTTTTTGCCTTCTTCACACACCATAAGACTTCTATTTCCTGACACCCCCTGCAAGTCTTTCTCTGTCACCGCCCTTTTCATCTGTCTAGTGCCCACCTACTACACACAAGCACACAGCCCCAACCGCACTTCTCAGGGTATAAACTTAAAAAAAAAAACACTCTGTGTGCTTCTGTGGGTGACCTAATACATGCGGGGAGAATTGTGAAAGCATGACAGCAAGACAAGGAATGACAGAAGGAGAGAAAAAAATTGAGTCTTTGCAGGAAACTGAAAATGTTTGTGTGCATCTTTGGGAAACATCACATCTCTTACTGTGTGTACTGGAACTTCCAGTGCATGGAAACACACATGTAGGTAAATAAAAGTTATGGCAGACTAGAAACATAGTCAAGGGCTGAGTCCAAAACCCTTCAATGTCATGGATATATTGGACAGAGCTCACTGCTGAATGGTTTCACACACACAACTGTTTCTGTTAATGACATGGTGCAGGTGAATCTTCTGGACTGTGTAAACAACTCAACATAAAGAACACATATTGACATTGAAGTCAGCAGATATTCTGATAGTGTTTCAGTGACTAGATTTTGATGAAAATAAATTCAAAAAGATTGCGTGGCCAGGGAATTAATAAAACTTGTGCCTCTAACTTGTTTCATTCAAAGACTTCCTCTATAGATTCAAATATATGTTCTTCTGTTCCCTCTGGCAACAAATTGTGCAAAGCTTTATGATAGGCACTACATTTGAGTTTATCAGACATTTCATGAACACAACTACAAAATGGAGTACTCTTAGGCGCACTAGAAACATATTGGGAGTTGTTGGAGCCAAACTAGTAACAAAAGTGGACCATTAGACTAGATAAAGTTATTTTTGCTGTACAATTTTTAAATGCAATAAGATAAACATTTTGTTGCATTAATTTAAAAAGATGAATGAAAAAAATAAAAAGCCTTGAAAGGAAATAATCGGTCTTTTTTCTCTCTTTAAGTGGGTAGATCTTGTCTTTCACCAGAACTAAGGTCAAAGAGCTTGAATGCATAAAAAAACTAGAGACCAATGCTGCTCTGTATGCAGCATTTTCTCATGTAATCAGTTGTGACAAAGACTCTCCGGCTTCACATTTCAAAAATAGTATGTTTTTTTAATAAAACAGAGCAAATGCTTTTGAAAGAAGAAGAATCCTGATCCTTTAAAGTACTATCTTAACGACTTATTGTTTAGAACCAGACAAATGATTCATCTAAGCTTAAAAGGTCTTTAAACGTTTTATAAAAAAAAATGAGAAGAAGAATGTGAATAAAAAAGAAGAATGTGTAAGTATGTGCTTAGCTCCAAGGTAAAATAAAAACCCATGCAACCACCCATTGTCTTGAATCAGAATTTAGCAGTAACTCTCAGATGAACTCTGCTGTAGGATTTGACACTGCAGCTTAAAGGTGCAGTGTACTGTAAAAGGTACTGTGTGTGCTTTTTAAATAAACATGACCAGACCTAGTCTTAATGATATATGTAAAGACCTGACATGTCTAATCAAACTCAAAAAGTGCAGACCTTATTTTTGCCATGCTGCGCAGTAAGAGGGAAGGAAATCCGCTCCAATCTCCCATCCCTATAGTTCCGCCCACCATCTTCCGGCAACTTCTGGCTCCCCCACAACTGCTGATCCTTATACCCCAAGCCAGTGTCTCATTTCCGTACCATCGACCCAGATAAGTGTGAGTGAAGACTATTGTTTACAACAGCAGCCTGTGTAATTTCACCATTAGTCTCAATCAAAGACAACTAGCCTTTGGGCTTCTATTGTGGGATTGTGTCCTTACGTGAAGCCAGACCTAGTAGTGTCTAAGACAGTTTGATAAGACTCCCCCACCAGCCTAAGGCCTAGAAAGCTAAAGGGGAAAAAAAAGATGAAAAGAGAATGAAGAAAGGGTTAGACACAATAAGCAAGGGAAGGAAGTAAAGGAGGCAACCTAAGGGGTAAAAAGTAGATCTAGGGGATACAATAGAGATATAAACAAACAGGGAAAATGTGCACATGAAAAAGGGCAGGCCATGGAATAGAAAAGAACGAGGGCACAATGTAAAATGGAGTACCTTACAAGCATTACGTTGGCACACTTCTGCCAGGCAAGACTTTTACTGTAAAGACCGAATAGCTGCTAGGCATTTGGCGTCTTAGTACTGCCGGATTGTGTATCTCTAGTGCACCATGAAGCCTTAATCGGTTAGAGGCCTCTGCTCATAACCTCTCCTAAACGCACACAGCATTTCCCTCTGGCTAAGTGGTATGTTGGTGCCATGGGAAATTCAGATTGATGGCATGCAACTTCCACACACACAAGCAAACAATCAGACAGGCAGTGAAGGGGGTTGGACAGAGCTTATGCGACCTTCAGGGGTTTAGCCGGTCCTTGGTAGTATTGCAGCTTCCAGTAGCCAAAGGATTTGATTTAATAAAAGGATTTGTGGGTATGAAATGGGAGGAGGAAGTGAGGAAAGGAAGAAGAAGTGAGGATGCAAAGTAAGAGGTGGGCAAAGAAAGAAAGACCACTCAAACCACAGCTACATGTAAATGAATGTTTTAAAGCCTTTTTCTCCAAATTTGGGTTACTTGTTTGGGTAATTCTGCTCACAAAACTGAGATTTTTAGAAAAATATTACAAAGTAAAGATTTTCTACCTTATATATTAATGTATAATGTATATAGACATTGTAATGAGATAAATAACAATGACCCAAAATGACAATAATTCTGCATTCTTCTAGATCTGCTCAGATCGGTTTACTGTGCAGGAATGTCACTCACTTTGGTTTCCAATTTCCTTCTGGTCCAGATTCTGTACAATAGAAATGTCACCTAATCTATTAAAAAAGATTTTAGAGTAAAAAAAATTGGAGGAAAATAATTTGTGGAGACTCATCATGACAGCAAATCTGGAGCTCTTTCAATGTGCAGAAAGTTGTAAGAGCACTGTTACATTTTAAACTTCTTTATTGGTGTGTAGCTCAAAAACTGCAACCTCTAGGAGTGTATCAATGGCATCCACTTGATTTTGGAAGAATAATTTCTCAAATCAATCTCTCTAATTTGTGAAATGCAGGAGGAAGTTAGGTTTAACAAGCCTTTTATTGTCATAGCCAAAATGTTTTGTTGCCCAGTGTGTGTACCCAAGGATTTGTGATTATAATAATGAACACTCTTCAACTTTTAGGAATATTTCTGTGTGTAGACTAGGCCCAAGAATGAGTATGATGATGCCAGTTAGAGTAATCATAAATGCAGTTGTTTGTGTAGTGATGGTCATTACTGTACAGACTCAATGACAATGGTAATGAAAATGATGATAAAGTGATACTAGTAATGATAATGACTGCAGTTGTTACATTATTAATGACAAATGCAATTATACCAAAAGTGACTGGAGCGTAAAAATGAAGACAAGGGCATTGGATTAAAGTTTATTCAGAAACTTAATATTGTCAGTAGAAACTAAGGAGGATAAATGTTTCTTTCCCACTGAATAAAAATTGTGATCTGTTTTGGAGCTCACTGTGCAAGAAATGTGACAGTTTTATCCAGAAGTTTCTTCTGTCAATGAGAGACTACACTTTAATTTTACCATTTGGGCTTGCAAAACACTAAAGTAGACACTATATGTTTAACAAAGTCAATATTTCATTGACAGACTTCAGTTCTAGTATGTTGGCTGCTGTATTGTACCATCAAGTATTTTTGCTGTACCTCAAACTGTTTATGTATCCGTTACTTTTCCTAATCTGCATTTGTATAAGGCATGTCTGTAATATGTCGGTGATATGCCAACTTTGTTTGGCAGTTCGTAAACAACTCTAGCTCCAGCATGTGGTGTAATGTGGCATTCTGTAAATGTCCAGTGTAACATAGCCCTAAGCATCCTTGACTTTTAGCTTGTAGCCTCTTACTAATGTATTAGTAATTTAGTCTGTCAGTCTCTACCCACTCAAATGCAGCACACTCATCCAGTCAGTTAAAAAATCATCTAGACATCTACAATAACTTCATATCCCCTTTAAATATTTTTTTGGGTCAAATAGAGTTTCCCTGCACTCAAAGCTGCTTTATTTTCTCTTGCAAAGAAAGATGGACTTGATGGAGACTTGTGGGATTTCCATTTGATGATTTTTTTAGTTCATCAGGAGCATGATTGAGCCCTGGCCTGCTTGTTTAATCAGTTTTGTTAATCAGTTTTTAATAAACTGATTTACATAGCCATCAAAACAGCCACTTGGTAATTACAATGTGGTAAACATGGTAATTTCCTCTTGAGGCTTCATCAGATTGATCAAACCCCTTTAGTAATTTTAAGCGAAGTTGTTCAGCCTCAACTTGAGTTGATACATCTACTTTCCTTTGTGATTTTTTAAAAGCAGGATAAGGACTATCAACCATGTCAAAATTGGCTAAAACATTATATTTGAGATGCTAAGCTATTTGTCCTAATATCTAATATTAAGACTACTAGTGCTTTGTAATAATAATCTATTAGATCAAATTAGATATCTTGCACTAATAAAGTGGAGAGTAAGACAGCACTTGCTCTCCTGACATTGGCAGTGAAGTTCTACTTAATTTTTCATCATCAGGCGAAAAGAGCCTTTTTGAACATCTCACCCACTAAAAGATGAAACTAATATTTTCTTTGTTTAGATCTCATACTCTTCTTACTTGTCTTGTCATATTACATCCTCAATGCTACATCAGTATTGTGATGGATATGACAAGGGCCATTGATCAAGTATCAGTATAATAGGATAGTGAATGAAAATGGGTTTCATTAAAGTGAGAGTGTTTGTATTACATCTAAAGACATGAGACTTTATAATATCCTCCATCAGTTGTACCCTTTTTAAAGCCCCCTTTATGTTTCTTATCCATGCAAAAAGAGACTAAATATTCATGTTTTGACTTCAAGAACACTTGAAACGTAGTATAACTGTTGAATTACTACTCTTCAAATTATACTAGTGTGCAGCTAAAACAATAAAGGCAACCAGATACCACACTGTATATTCATAACAATAATCACAAATATATTTGTAACAAACTCAACCAAGATGATGATGCCTCTGTGTGTTGGTCTTCACCTTAATCCTCTCACCATTTCCTGAAGTCTGTCTAAAACTGTCATTCTCTGCTGCATGATTTTGCGTTCCATTTTCCACTTCTCTCTCCACTGCTGCCTTGACCTGCTTCTTTTCACAATAGACTTGTTTGAGATGAAGAGCTTCTCGTGAGTAAAGAAAGCAGGTGGTGCAATCTGGGGAAGGAATAACGATCTGGCAGCTATTTTAGAACTTACACTGTGAGTACTCATTTTATATTGCTAGATATTATGTTTCCACTATACCCATTTAATATGATGGACTGCATGTTGTGGGGCACACCAGTTACAATGGCATTATTGATCATACACAACAACATCCAAATGCACTTTTAGGCACATTTACAAAGAGTGGTAATCATGTGGCTCAGGTTAGAACAGCAAAGGACAAAGGAAACTGACCTGTATCTAACCATTGATGTGTCCAAAATGTGATCTGAATCTTGTAAGGGGATTGGGATAAGATGGGTGGGTTAAGTCTGTTAAGTTCATAATATTAACCATATTGTGATTTTGACCACAATATCGACTGTAAAATGGGTTCCAATGCTAAACACATGCAAATACATGCATTTATGGGTGGAGTGGTGACTCTAAATTGTTCATAATAGAATGAATCTAGTGTCAAAAGTTGTCTGTCAAGGTCCTACCCCACTTAATGTGTGTTTTCCAAACTCAAGTCTTTTTCTTTTTTTTTTTTACAATAAATCAGTAACACAATTAAAGTTGAAAAAAACACAAAAATGAAATGTATTATGTCACAAATCAGTAAATATAAACATTGTACATAGTTTTATTGTTGAAATGCTATTTATGTGCACCCTCTGGAAGAATATAATCCAGTCACAAAATTCTGTGAGTCCAGGTTATAGATCCCATGATTCATTGACTTCTGCAGATCTTTTGAAGTCCATGTACATGTGTTTGTGAGCATTCACATCTGTTATCCTGTCAGCCTGTAACACCAGGTATACTTCTTACAAACACAAAGCTGCACAACATCACACACAATAATAGGCTGCACATCTGCAGTCTGATCATGTCGCCGCCAGGCAGGAGTACAATCAAAGTTTAATGAGACTGATCCATCACACTAGCCCTGATGCACACACACATAGCCTACAGATTATCTTGCAGCAAAACTCTCTGACGGACTGGTCTGTTTAGTAGATAAACCACGTGTGGCGCACATATTCTGGTGTCTCTTTTTTGGGTATGTGTGTGGAGAGATTTAGGAGAAAAGACCACAAATAGAAGATAGAAGGCTAGAAAATACTATACTATACTCAGCTCAAGCCTTGTGGTACTGTCTACACATCTGTTTTATTGGTATTATGTTTGTTTTTTCTTTGTTTTTTCTATGTCTGGGATGAAAAAGATGAAATGAAAAAAGCCTAAGCTGGGTCAACTGAATAAAATCTCAAAGGTAATGGCTTTGTGCAAGGGTTTTAAACGGCAACAACCCGGGCTTCTCAAACTAAATGCCACCATTTGAATCCAAAAAATAACTATGACATCAACAGGCGCAACTATAAAAGATCTGTGGAAACTGATGAATCAAAGTGCTGGAGGGTAGGAATTCTTACTCTTTGTTCATTCATAATCTTTATATTTATGTAGATAGCAATGCTCATAAATAAACACACAAAGTACCAAAAACAATTACATTGATTTACCAACATTATCTAACATAAATATCATATTAGGGAAACTTGTCAGTGGTTATGCTCTTTGCAATACAGGTACAACAGAGGTGTTCACATTTCTCTGTGGTGATGTAGTGGTATTTAGCAACTTTCATAAATAATTGAACACAGAAAAATGATTAAAAAAACAAAAAAATCTAATAAACATTTCAAATGAAGGAAACTGGCCAGAGGTTGTATTGTGCCCTTTGCAACATAGAAATATTTTGAGAAATATAATAAAACAAAATGAAAAGTTATGTATAGGTGACCGTTGCCCTTTTACCTTGCGACCCCTTAATGGGTCTAAGCAGAAGAATATGAATGAATGAATGAAAATTAGAAGGTGGTCACATTCGTGTGCTCCTAACTAATCCAAAAACTGAAGAGAAATGCAAAAAAGTTGTTTTAGCAAGAAGGCCTAGTGACTACTATGTCTATTTTATTCTCTGTTACAGTATATAGTCAGACAATTACTGTACATCTGCATCAAGTCTGTTATTTTCTATGCCATTTTTTTTAATCCTAATAACAAAAAAAGCAATATTACTACTATTTACAGCCACTTTAAAGGACCAATCAAAAGAGCATTGGAGGTGCACTTGAACTATGATAACGGGACAGGGCCACAGAAGATCAGAGAGTAGAATGTTATAGAAAGTAAAGATTTTGTGTCGGTTTTGATAAAGCATAAAGCAATACAAGGTTTATGGATACAAATAAAAAAGACAATTATAACTATTAGCATTATTAACTATGAGCACCAGAAAAAAAGTGTCATGCCCTATGTGATACTGTCTGTCTACTGCAGCTGCTACCCATCTGCAATGCAGTGTGAATTTACGCTGAAAGAGGTCGACAGCTTTCACATCAAGCTTCTTAAGGAAATAATTGACCCCTTTTATTGATATCTTTCTTTATGGGATAATTATTCCACTGAGAGACATTATGCTCCTCACTTTTGTGCTTTACTTCATAGGACATGCACAGATAATTATGAGGCCTATATGGCAGTTATAAAGTGGTGTTTAAAAAAAGCTCTTGCACTTACTTCAAGGCCCGCTCTCACGTGGCCCTTCAGGACATTTTTATCCATAGGCTGGGAACATGACTAAACTACTTTTCAGCCATATGTAGCTCCTTTGTAAAAGCGGTTGTCCTATAACCTGAAAGTTCGATTCTCACTTCTCACCCACCTTGCCTCCAGTGTTGTTTCCGCTGTAACACTGGTGAATGGACGCTCAATGTAAGTCGCTTTGGATAAAAAATAAAATAAAATAAAAAAAAATGGTTTAGGACGGAGCAGGAGTTCCTTTGTCCCCATTGTCATAAGACAATCAGTTGGCAGTCGTTGGCAGATAGCTATGAAGAAGTGCTTTTAATGAATTCTAATTTCCCTCGACGATCAATAAAGTTTTCTGAATCGCCATCACTGATAAGAAGAAGCTTATTGGAAAAAGGGGTTTCAGAACTTAAGTGAAACTCTAATATTTCGCTCTCCACTTCTGACAGGTCATACTGGTTGCCTTGGGACTGCAAACACTGTGCATAACCCCTTCATCATGATGACCGCTGCACAGGCCCTATATTGATTTTGGAAACTCTGCACTTGGCTGCTAAGCCCAAGCTGCATAGAAACTTATCTTCTGATTGGTACAAAATACTAAGGCACTATGGAATCTACTACTAAAATGAAAAACACAAAATTGATTTTTTTTTATTTAATTCTGTGCACTTCAGGATGTGTGTGGACATTTATATCAGGCCAAACAGCAAATTGAAAAGAGCTTTGTTGATATAGAGCATAATGTAACTTTTAAGATGGAATGAGATAGATTAGAGCTAGTCTCTTAACTTAATCATGCTGAGAAAAGGTTTAAAATGTTGTGAGTGAAAACTGCATTCTACAAAAAGTTTGGCCTATCATTCCAAACTGCTCGAGGCCAGTCTTTCACCTTCTTAAGAGACAGAAAATAAAACACATTCTCTTGGGTCCAATGAAAAACATTCTCTTGGGTTTGTGATGATTAAAATAAGGTAATTTTTTACAAGAACAACCTTAATAATTGTGAATGGCTTTAGAGGTTCCAAAGATCATAAACATAAAGATTTCAAAGTTTTGTAGTGACAGAATGAGGGCAGGGATGAAAAAGACTCACACATTGGACTTAAATTAACACTGAAATGTCGATCAAGCCTGAGATACAGGGCTAACAAGGCAATCTGCTGTGCAGTGGGTTGAAGACTTGCAATGCACACATTAATGTTAACGCTAAGATAACCCACATAAGCTATTAGGCAATAGACATTTAATAAATTGGATGTGACTTGAGCCATTTGGAGAACTGTGATTTCTGAGTTCTGTGTCCCAGTTTTATGATTTATAGGTTCAGGAGAATAAAATGACATCTAGATGAAGACATTATCTGTCTCTTACAAACAACGCATGAATACAACTATATAAATGGTGACACTTTGTAGGACAATCTGTTTGTGAAAGCCTTGTCTGATCACATTTATGACGTGTGTTTCAAGCTGTATTTTATCAAATGACTTCAACCAAAAAGCGACAAATATTTACCCATCTAACAATCTTTATATTGTGTGAATGCTGCTAAATACAGGTAAATACTGTGAATAGTGGAGAATAGTGTGAATAGTGTGCAGGTTTTCAGTCCTTCAGGACCTATTCAAGAAATGGTTTCAATGAAGGCATGTGGACATACAGTAGGTTTGAAGGTGAAGACATTTCGTCCATTGAGTTCAACTGATAAGAGAGTTGAGTTTTATGTGCCTCAGAGGAAGGAGTTTAGCGTGAAACTACTGTGATTGGAAGGGCTAAAGTCTGGTTTCACTGTTGTTGAGAGTTGAATGAGCAGTGGGAGTCCTGATGGGGGAGTCATTATATTCTTGTGAAGGAGTATAATACCTGCTCATACCTGCTCCCTTCAGATGGCAGTGTCCTAGAGAGAAACCATTTTGATTTTGGTTTCAGTACACTGTTGTAAATGGAGGAAATGTACCCCAAACCGCCTTATCTGTTCAGAGATGTCCTTTCTTTCCATTTTAACAAAGATGGCTGCCTTTACTCCTCTTACAAACCATCTGGCCAATATTTCTACATTGCTGTCTTTAAAGAAATGCCCTTTTTCTTTGAGAAGGAGATGGACTGCAGACCACCAGAATTGGGCCTAGTGTTGATACATCCTCTTGTGAAGGGGATTGCAAGTTTCTCCCACGTACAGGCCACTGCATCCTTCACCTCACTAGACAGCATAGACCACATTGCTCTGTTTGTGAAAGGGGATGTTGTATTTACAATGGACCAGTTTTTGACGCTGAGTATTACTAGGTTTAGGAATGTTGTGTTTGTGAGTTTGTTATATGAGTTTTTGGGAAAAAACAACAACATAAAAGAATAACTACGTATACCTTTGTCTCTGGTTCCTGTCTGTTGGTTTTCTGTGTCCTCTTGGTTTTCTTGAATGTTCATCTGGGGTATCCACAGTCTTTCAGGTCTTCATGGACATGTTGTTCTTTTTCCTCTTCCCTTCAGAGGTTGTGAGCTCTAAATCACCTGTTTACCCCCAGCTTGTACTGGATGCTGGAAGTCAAACAGGAGGTATTAGGCTGTGTGTGTTGGCTTTCTATAAACTTCTATTTGAAGTGTTTTTATAAAATACCACTGTGCAGTCTAAGGCGGCCAATTCTCCTTAGCGTCCAGATGAATTTGATGTTCATTTCAAATAGAATAAGTATGCTCTGTGAAGGCTTCCACCACCTAGATAATGAATCTTCACCCGGGTGTCCTCCAAAGAGCAAACCAGTGGCTGGGCACTGTAGCTGGGAGGGAGTGAAGCAGAGACTGCTACAGGACTGGACCAGCCCCAATCCAATATTTAAGTTTCCCCAGCTCTACACAATAATCTCTAATGATGGATGGCAGATGTGCTGTTAGTTGAATTCTTTAATAATATGGCATACACCAAAAACATATTCATAATGACATAATGTGAAGCTTCAATAAAGTTTACCCAAGGACTGGCAGTCCTGTGTGATCTATTACATAAATGACAGCATGCTCACACAGTGAGTGAAGAAACAAACCTTGTTCAGTGATGATGATAATGACTTGTCCAATTCATTATGACACTCATATAATTTTTCTTTTTTTAATAACAGGGTTGTGCAGATTGCTGTGTGACATTTAAAAGCCTCTAATTATTCTGCACAATGGAGGGGCCATTAAAATCAAAAGCAGTTTGAACATTTTACCACAGCCTTGTGGTGCCATTTACAGTCTGGCTTCCAATAAGAGATTACAGAGAGTGACGGCTTGGCAGAATATGTTTCTAAAAATGTAGCACTTAGTTGCTTGGCTGCATGTCTGTAAAAGAAAGTTTTACTTTTCTAATGGATAAAATCTTCTGATTCACAGGGAAAATGGATTGTTATGTGGACCACATTCAAACTGTGGCTTGGTCTTAAAGGTGCATTGAGTGAACAATGTAGTACAATGTTATACAGTTGTGCTCATAAGCTCATACCCTGGCACGATTTGTAATTTTGTTTGGACATATTTCAGAGAATATAAATGATAAGACAAAATCTTTTCTTTCACTCATAGTTAGTGGTTGGCTGAAGCCATTTATTGAAAGAATTGCCCAATAATCAAAAGTTTACATACACCAGTTCTTAAAACCGTGTATTGCCATCTTTAACATCAATGACAGCTTGAAGTCTTTTGTGGTAGTTGTGGATGAGGCTCTTTATTTTCTCAGATGGTAAAGCTTCTTCTTGGTAAAAAGCCTCTAGTTCCTGTAAATTCTTGGGCTGTCTTGCATGAACTGCACATTTTAGATCTCCTCAGAGTGGCTCAATGATAATGAGGTCAGGAGACTGGCCAGTCCAGAACCTTCACGTTGTCATGTTGGAACGTCCCATGCGTAGCTTCCGGGCTGATGAGTGCAAATTTTCCACCAGTATTTTCTGATAACCTGCTGCATTCATCTTTTCCTGTGCCTTTGTAGCAGCAGCAATCCACCTCCACGTTTCACAGCAGGAATGGTGTACCTTTCATCATAGGCCTTGTTGACTCCTCTCCAAATGTAAGGTTTATGGTTGTGGCCAAAAAGTTATTTGACTTTTTTTATTTGTGTAGTTTCTGTTTTTAAAAGAGTAAACACAATTGTTTGACACGTGGGTGCACGTGGCAGAGTGGTTAGCACTCCTGCCTCACAGCAAGAAGGTTGTGAGTTCAAAACCCGGCCGACTCAAACATTCTCGGCCGACTCCGGTCTTTCTGTGAGGAGTCTGCATGTCCTCCACGTGTTACCGTGGGTTCTCTCCGGGTACTCCGGCTTCCTCCCACCGTCCAAAGACATGCATGTATAGGTTAATTGGCAACTCTAAAGTGTCCCTAGTGAATGAATGTGAGAGTAAATGGTTGTTTGTCACTGTCTATGTCTAAATGTCAGCCCTGTGACTAACTGGCCACTGTCCAGGGTGTACCCCGCCTCAGGCCCAAAGCTGCTGGGATAGGCTCCAGTCACCCGCGACCCCTAACGGGACAAAGCGGTAGAAAATGAAATGAATGAATAAATGGCTTCACAAAACCCTTAACTATGAGTGAAAAAAAGGTTTTTGTGTTATCATTCATAATCTCTAAAAATGGCCAAATAATCACAAATTCTGTAAGGGTATGTAAACTTTTGAGCACAACTGTAGCTTCCCTTAGCACACAGACTGAGCTATTTGAGCTCACAATAATGTGTTGGGTTTAATAATCTTTAGATTTCACCCAAAGATTATTTTGTTTCATAATCTTTAGGTGAAATCAACATGTTATTTCCACTAGGTTTGTTCATAGAAAACTGTAGGTCCCTGCAGGGCACCATAGCTGTTCACATGTTCAAAAAAGGAGAGGTACATATAACATAGAATAGGCCCATATGCAATCTAAAACTGAAACAGCTATTATACTAGACTTTTTAAAAAGCACAAGTAGCACTACTAAAATAATAGTCTCTCTGAATTTAAAACATTCGAAAGGATTCTTTTTTTAAATACTTAGGTAAACCAACCAACCACTACATCTAGAAGCTAAGGACAAAAGTAGGGGCATTTAGATAATCTAGAGTATTTCTCTATACCTTTGACCACATAAAGCCATTGAAAACAGCCTTTAAACAGTGTTTTCCCATTGTTACTAGCCCATATGCCTATACCTTAAGCTCACTACTGCCTCCATACATGCTCCATATGTCAACACCTCTTTTCTCATTCTCAGCAAATAAATTATTTCCCCAGAGTAATATATTTAAATAAATAGTAAATCAGCACTTCATTATGTGTGTACTATTTAAAAGATTTGAGAGATGACAAGCCTTTTTCTTTTGTAATCACTGCATCTTAGTATTTTCACATGATTAACAACATGGCTTATAGTGTTAATGCTACCACCTTTCCATCTTTGTATACCTCCTCCTATAAGACATTAAAACACTAAAGATCATAAGTGGCCTTCTTAGCATTGCATTCTTCTTTTATCTGTCTTACGCCTTCAGTGACACTTCAAATACAAACTACTGGGTGGGTGAATTTCTATGTACCAATCATTCATAAATTTAAAACCATTCAGCATCTTCCAATTGTAAGGCTCAACAAACATGTAGCACTTGTAGTAAATGTTTAGTGTCTTGTTTATACCAAAATACAGTTTAGACTAGATGCAAAAATAGGTTTTGACACAAACAAGCCATCTCCAGCTGTGTTAAGGAACAACACAAATGAGTCGTGAAAAATCAACTTAGCCCAGGCAGGCAAACACTGAACAGTATGTTTGATGTTCACCTCACACAAAACAACTCTCTGAAATGCAAAACAAAACATCTACACCAATGAGCTGGAATTAACATGTGAACAGGTCTGTGTTCCGATAAAAAATGGATACATTCACCTCTGTGTTAAGGATTTGGTTGCTGGCAGTACTTCCCAATAGACAAGGTTAATGGGTATAATGCGGAGAAAGCAAGGGATTTAGTGGCATTGGGGTAAACGTGTGCCAGCTGCTTTACCCACGGACATCTGATCCCTAAATAGAACCTGGATTTTTGCTGCTGTAAAAATAAGGCTTAATGCAGCTAATTTTGCTTCATACTATACTGTAAAAAAAAAAAAAGGGACCTTTTCAGGACATGGTGTAAACAGGCCATTCTCAAGACATAATGGAAGGACCGTTATCTACTTTTAGACCAAAAAAAAACATTTTAGTTCAATATATATTTACCAGTGTTGTCTGTCTGTTATAAGTAATGCACCGTTGAAAGCTGTATTTAATTTATTTCTGTGGCTGGACATTCATTTGAGCCAAATTTGTAATTTTGGGCAGTACAGTGGCTTTCAGCTGCTGCTTAGTGCTTATTAAAAATGCTGTACAGACTTTACATCCTGAGCTAAAGCACTTGAATGTTACAATAGGTTTGGTCAGTAAAGGACACTTGTAAGGCCTTTCATTGTCAAAAGGGGTAGGCGCGTCCTTAAAAAGTATACCAGAAAGTCCTCACTGAAATAAACTACAGTCATAAACTGTATTTTCTACAGAATTCTTGGCCTATGGTAAACAATTATATTCCAAGAGAAAAACAATGCTAAATGTCACCTCAAATGTTACATCAAGAAACTTTGCTATGTGCATGTGTGCCAATGCATCCAGTAATAATGCATACTATAGCTCAAACCTTCTGTGTCAACATAGGTGCATATTACAAGACAGATAGCATTTAAAGACACTTTGTTAAAGGAAATACCGTTCTTAAGTAATCTACAAAACGGGAATAAGGAGGCTCTATAACAACTTCCCCATTGTGCCTCTAAAAATATCCCTTTGCATGCTGAAGTGACAGAGAAGACAGAAGTGCACCTTATAAACAAATCAGTCTGGGGACAGACATGACATCTTACAACGCAAAATCCCATATTAAGTTATCCAAAAAAAGCAATTTATTATCGTGACATGTTTATGACACGTGGCTGCCAGTTCGAGAGTTGTGCTGTCAGCAAGAACACATTGGCCATCATTATTTCTAAAGATGACAGAAGAGCAATACATTCTAGGGAAGATGCCTGCTGAATAAGATGAAATCACATTATGGGGAAAAATGGGAAGTTGACAGTGTATTTCATAAAAAATTAAAAAAATAAAACCTAAAATAAGCTGAACCCGTAAAAGTAAG
Source organism: Perccottus glenii (assembly GCA_024416835.2). Taxonomy (NCBI): domain Eukaryota; kingdom Metazoa; phylum Chordata; class Actinopteri; order Gobiiformes; family Odontobutidae; genus Perccottus; species Perccottus glenii. Next base: position 7,086,251 of record CM044548.2, read on the forward strand.
TGCATTTAATGAGATCTCGTATCAAATGCATAAACTCATTAGTAAGATTATGTTGCAGCAAAAGACTAACAAGTCAATGTCTGTAATAAAATACGGGCTACTTTATCATTTTATCTCACTTCGATGTTCATTATCATATTGTATAATCAGATTCTCCCAGAGCTGCTGGGCTGTGCTTTGTGCAAAGGAACAGCCTATTACACATGCATATACAAAACGAACAGAAACTCCACATAGACTTCAGAGAGTGGCTCGGTGCATAAGGGAATATGTAAAATGGCTAAAGCGCTCAAGTGAATGGATGGGAAAAAGGCAGAATGGGTAAAAAAATAAAAGACAGGCATTGAAGAGTGGAGTGTAGGACCCACTACAAGTTTGTCTCCTGTGATTGCTTGACACAAGATATGAATGAGGAAAGCAATCAGTGAGAAAGAGACCAGTGTTAGGAATCTGCTACGAATCTCAGACAATAGACATAAAATGCTGTTGGACCAAAATGAGCTCACTTCAAACAATGTAAAGCGGGAAAAGACAAAAAAATAAAAAAAATAACACAACTCAGTTGAAGACACCTGGGACTCTCAAACAATGTGTCATCACCAAAGAAGAAAGAATAATATACTACACTACTGTGGCTGTTATTATTAGAAAAGACGTATAAAAATTTTGCTGGGATTTTGAGAGGTAGACAGTTTAACAAGGCAGTTGGCAGGCCAAACAGTTCAATACTCCCTGACCACATCAAATCTTCGTCCCTGTGCTATAAAGGTTTTTGATCTCGGGACACATTCACACCAAAAAACATGGTTTTATCCCTTGGTACGAGGCCATTAAATGCGTGAACTGGCTGTGTCCAAAAGGCCGGATCAAGGCCTTTTTTCTTTTCAAGTTCAAAACCATAAAAAGAGCAACGCCGTGTCTGCTAGAAGTGAAACACCAATTTACAAGATGGTTTCCAACATGATACTTACAAAGCTCATAGAGTGCATAGAGAATAATAGTGTGAATAGCAAAGTGTAAAAAGCTTGTCAGGATGCAAGGAGAGTGGCACAAGCCAAGGAGTTGGATGACAGAATTTCAAATAGTGGAAGTCAGAGTCAGAAAAAACATGTTTGTGCACCTTTGCGGCTTGTTAAAGATCTGACATAAGTCGATGTATTGATTTCTTCTCAGTTTTCTCAAGTGGCTACTCTTTTTTCACATCTATCACTCATGGGTCACTCCATCCACTGAATGAATAAGGACTGCAAACTTTCAGTGTTGGTGAGAGGAGTAGCTTAAAGGTCTACAAATTGCCAGCTGATGTTGTTATGATCCAAAAGTCAGTGAAATGTGAATGGCAAGTAAGCTTAACAAGATTGAAATATGGAAGGTCACGGTTTTCTAGATTTTAAGTTAGGAATATATTACTTAAGATGGCCTTCATTGGCCATCCAAAATCCAATTTGGAATAAGTGCTGGTAATATATCTGATTTTCATTCACAGCCTTTCCAGCAAATTATCTGCAATGTTACTAATGTTTGATCTGTGAAATTGCCAGAGCAATATTTTAGACACCGTTTATATCTCTGCTCATAGTTTAAGCTGTCCAACTAGACTCCTCTCTTGCAGGTTTACATGCACTGGAGAGAATCAAACTGCTGAGTCCATATTGTTTCACATTAGTTAAGACTTGTGCATATCAACAGTAATACTCTTGTAAAAGTACACAACTTACTCCCAACACAACTGTGCCTCCTGATGAGCACATAAATGCACCATAAGCTATGGACAGGATCCATACTTACATGTTGAATGTTACTGCAGAAATTGACACTTCTCAATCCGGACAGCATTTTTTAAATTTCCATTGCCAGTTTTGGTGAGGCTGTGTGAATTAGAGAAAAATGTCTTCCTCAGTTTTAGTGATAGTAATGCCCCCTGTGTAGTTTTCTGCTGCTGGTGCACATTCACATTAGATGTCCTTCTGCAGATCTCTGCTGTAACATGTGGTAATTTGAGTTAGTGTTGTCCTTCCTTTCATCTCAAACCAGAGGTCAAAGGAACATAGCCGCACTATGTTCCTTTGACCTCTGGCATCAACAAGACAGAAACGCAGCAACCAACATTTTTCTTTATGTACAATTTTCTGTAAAGCCTTGAGTTGGGGCATGAAGATTCAGCAGACTCAGTCCACCAACATTTTAATCACTCTCCTTCCTCACTCTGGTGCTCAGTTTCAACTTCAGAATTTTAATTTGTCCATGTGCCTAAATACTGACTGGTTTTAACTGGGGGATATAAGCAATTGGCCAGTCAGTGTATGTGACCTTCTGACCTAAAGAAATGACTGCAAGAATACTTAAGTTGCCCAATTTTCAAATAATATGCACACCTATAATGATAATATTATACACACTTTCATATTTTACTATAGCACTGTGCGTGTGTTTTTCCACCTTGGTATCTTTGCATGGTTGAGAAAATGCTTCTGTACAATTTGAGGCTTGACCAACCTCAGCTACATCGACTGAGAGATTATAATGATCCAAACACCAAAACACCCCAGGACCTTGGGCACTTGAGAATGTTTTGTTACAACTTGAATAATAATCTTTGGGTTTATTAATATATATATATATATATATATATATATATATATATATATATATATATATATATATATATATATATATATATATATATATATATATATATATATGTTTGGGGACACTTAAAGATATTACTTTTCATGCAGAGAATTATCTGACTTGACAATAATGGAAAATGGCTGTAGGCTAAAATATTATTGTGTTTTAGCAGCTGCTTACACCAAACAGACACAACTTTTAAGATAATTGCATTAAAGACAGTTTCTCCTACAAAGCAATGCATTTCTTTGTATTCAGTATAAATGTTATGAAGCCCTAATGAAGCATGTTTGGTTTTATGAAACAAGTCATTTTCAAGTATGCATTTTGTGTACAGTGAGTGGGAAATGTTTAAAATGTCATACTTTTGTTTTTTTGAAGCTGTTAGACATAAATATACATGTGTGAAGATGCATAAATCGGATGACACCGGTGGATCACTGACATCTCTGTGGCTGCTGCGGTGACGAATGACGGCTATGGCCATTAACCAGTGCACTTGACACAGAGAGGTCACACTTCTAATGTAGACCCGGGCGCGGCACGGTTGCACCATCAGTCACGGTCTGCGGGCCAGATGGAAAGCTAGTGGGACACAATTGGGGCCTCAAACAGATAAACGACTCCAGTGCGCCGTGGAGGCAGCCATTGTTCTGCTCTGGACCATTGCTTTCTCTCCTCGCCGAATAGCGGGCGTCGGGAGGGGTGGTCTATTAGCTGTGGGTGGCATCGAAAATAGACACATATTCGGGAGAGCACATTGAAAAATGTGTGTGTGCTACATTGTTAAAAAAGAGGCACCCCTACAACCAGAAAATTACAAGTTTAACAGATTCAGTAATATAAAGCCCACAAAAGCTACATAGAAATTGAATGCCAGTATTTGGTACATTTTGTTGTGAATTAATTGGTTGATCCAGATCTAGCAAAAAAGACTTCCCTGCTCCCCAGACACTTCCTCCAGCTCTTCCGGGGGGATACCGAGGCGTTTCCAGGCCAGCCGAGAGACATAGTCCCTCCAGCGTGTCCTAGGTCTTCCCCGGGGTCTCCTCCCGGTGGGACATGCCCGGAACATCTCCCTAGGGAGGCGTCCAGGAGGCATCTCAGCTGGCTCATCTCGATGTGGAGGAGCAGCGGCTCCACTTTGAGCTCCTCCCGAGTGACTGAGCTCCTCACCTTATCTCTAAGGGAGCGCCCTGCCACCCTGCGGAGAAAGCTCATTTTGGCCGCTTGTATCCGGGATCTTGTTCTTTCGGTCATGACCCAAAGCTCATGACCAAAGGTGAGAGTAGGAATGTAGATTAACCGGTAAATCGAGAGCTTTGCCTTACAGCTCAGCTCCTTCTTCACCACAACAGACCGGTACTTCGACCGCATCACTGCAGAAGCTGCACCGATCCGTCTGTCAATCTCATGCTCCTTCCTTCCTTCACTCGTGAACAAGACCCCAAAATACTTAAACTCCTTGAGGCAGGAGCTCTCCACCAAACAACATATGCAATAAAAAGAGTGCCATACTTTAACTGGTTTTACCAAAGACATATATAAAGTACAGGTGAACTGGTGAGCCATGGTCAATAAATGAGTAATAGTTACCTGTCAATGTCTGTCTCTAAGTTTTAGCCCTGCGATTAACTGATGACTGCTACTGGCATTATTGTCAGGCCATTATGTTAACATGCATTTTAAAAAGTCTGAACCTAGCTAAACTAAGCCAATAATATAAATTTCTACATGCTTGTAACTACCCTGACTGCCAAACAACCATTCACACTCATGCATTCACTAATAACCACATAATTAACCCCTTTACCTATGCAGGCTTTGTGGGCAGAACCTGGAGAAAACTCCTGGTAGCACGTAAAGGGGACCCGGCAAACACAATCTATATTCTCTAATTATGTCTAAAAGGAATAAGAATAATAAAAAAGCTGTAAAGCTATTGAAAAAACAATTGAGAGGAGGGTAATTGTACACATTGAGCAAATTGTAATTACTTTTTGACAAGCTGCAAAAAGAGTCATGAAAAATAAATTAGTCTGTCAACACATTCCAGGTCAAGCAAATGAGAATGGCTCAGGAGCAAGGCCGATGAGAAACGACAGACAGACAGATAAGAGGAAAGAGAAAAGCGAAAAAGCTTTAAGAGAAAAGCAGACACGGCAAAAATATAGTGGGCCAATGTAGCAGAAAATGAGGGACCGCCGGGGCACAGACGACAGGGAAGCTGCACAGACAAGCGAGCAGTGACTACCTCTGAAAGGTCACTGTCTCCTCTCTTCATTTGTCTCGCTGATTGAACTTGCCAATTAGCCACAGAGCTACTGCTCCACTCACCAGCGCAGACGGGAAACAACTTAATCAGGCTCGAGAAGAGATGGATCGGTGGGCTTGAAGGAGGGAAATGTGAAAGACTAATGCAAAACGATACAGCCATTTATTTAAGTTATAGGAAACACACTTCATTTCAATAAATTTGCAGTTAAGCACACGAGTAAGACGGAGGCTTGTTAACAGTGGCATGAGAATTCAAATGGGGAAATAAGTAAGAATTACAAAAAGACAAAATGAGTAAGATGCCTCGGGTCTTCTGAAACACTGACAGGACAATGGACAGGAGATCGATGATGGGAAGATCTGGTCTGACAACGCAAATTGGCAATGGGAAGAAGGAAGGAAATGAAGAAGAGACACGACAGCAGAATGTAGAACAGAGACATAGAGCTCAAGGCTTGACGTGATGTGAATGATCATTGTTGGACCTGGGCCACAAGCAGCTCATTTTTTAAACACAAATTGGCTCTAAAAAGACAAGAAGGTTTGACAGAATTTAGCTGATGTCAAAAAGATTACATCCATCTTGACAAAACGGATATAAGTCAAGTTCTATAGGTTTAAGATGTGAGAGAGCCAATAGTACTGTTTGGTGTCCTTCACTCAAACACAGTAATTTGTTGCGACTGCACATCTTATCAAACACAGCTCTTCACACATATCTATCTCTATCTCTATCTATATATATATATATATATATATATATATATATCAAACACAGCTCTCCACACATCTCTATCTCTCTATCTCTCTATCAATCAATCAATCAATCAATCAATCAATCAATCTATCTATCTATCTATCTATATATATATATATCTATATATATATATATATATATATATATATATATATATAGATGTATAGATGGGGCGGCAGTAGCTCAGTGGGTAGAGCAGTTGTCCTTCAACCGGAAGGTAGATGGTTCGATTCCCGCTCTCCCCACAGTTCATACTGTCGTTGTGTCCTTGGGCAAGACACTTAACCCACCTTGCCTCCAGTGGTTGTAACACTGGTAATTACATTAGAACAATGTAAGTCGCTTTGGATAAAAGCGTCAGCTAAATGAATAAATGTAAATGTATATAAATATAGATAGATAGATAGATAGATAGATAGATAGATAGATAGATAGATAGATAGATAGATAGATAGATAGATAGATAGATAGATAGATAGATAGATAGATATTAACACATAATCTTATGTAAGTTTGCAGCTGCAGAGTCCTTTAATGGTTCTACAGCCTAAAAAGATTGCACTATGAAGACAGAATAAACCTGATGTGTGATGTTTGGAAAGTTGGCCCCATCAAAGAACATTGCAGAATTGAACCATTTGACATGTAGCGTATTTTGCATTATATTTGTAGTTACCATAGACCGCTTGTAAAGAGCACACTGTCAAGTACTCAAGACACTGAGGTACTTATAATACATGTGTTTCTTGTTTTGTGGTTAAGTTGCACGTGTCATAATTGTGGTTTATAAAATGTAATTAATTTTACATATGATGACCAATGTATAGATCAACTGGCAACTCTAAAGTGTCCCTAATGAATGAATGGACTTCAGATAGAAATTAGCTATTAAGCTATAATCTGGTACAAGCACGTCTGCTTCAGCTTAATGTACATTGTACGCTGTTCTAAAACAAAACAAAAATAATAAAAAAAAATAGTCCATATGCAGTTGTATGTGATCAGTACTGCCAAGCCTTACAGTGTCTCTGTGGCATGGCAGCAACATGAAGAAGCTAGTCTGCATCAAGTACAATCAAGGACTGCGGCTCTACTTTTTTTATATACAGTTGAGCAATAGAATTGAAATTACATTTAGGTAGATATTTTGTTGGTTGGGTCTTTATGAAGATGCATCTATCCACCCATTCATTTTCCAAACGTATCCAACAGACCAGTACATGAAGACTGCATTGCTGTGGGTGTTGCGACAGTCTGTCAATCTCCTGTTCCATAGTTATAGCAATGTTGATGGCATTTATTTGAAAACAAAATCCCCTATTTGAAATGCAAGTTTGACTTTGTCATGTTTGCATTTGCCTGTTTCATATGTAGCATAAAAAAAACAGTACATTAATTATATTTATTACAGAAAGCTGAATGATTAAAGCTAAGCTGTGACACAGATTGATGATACATCTGTAAACTGTGTGACCTTAGAACATCTAATTTAGTTGGAATTTTAAAAAATGACCTATAACCTATATAGTTTAACCTATATGTAGATATGCTCCATGAGATGAAAAGTTTTGCAACAGCAGCAAAAATAATAAATGATGAACAGTAAACAAAGGCAGTGACAAACACAATCCAATGTAAAAGCACAATTGTGTTTTATCCAGTTCACAATGATGTAACAGCATCACACTCACTACACAAACGGACCAGAAACCCCAGAGTAAGTGAAATAGATTTGAAAAGTCACAGCAGAAAATAGGATTCCCCAACTCATCTGTCTCCTTCTTTCATTAAACCATCCATTCTTCAGCCATTCCCCACTTCTCTGTCATTGGATACTGTGAATACAGCGCACACAGACAATCACACACATATAAAAGTCATTGATGGGCACTAAGCATTGCTCTGATCTCTCAGTCAGTGATATCGATCTAGTCCTGGCAGCCTCTCTCCTTTCCTCTTCTGAGGCACACACATGCACATAGAGAGATATGGGCAGATGGTGAAAACAATGACAGAGCAGTCTCATCCTGTTGGGACTACTGTGGAGAACTACTGGCTGTCTGATCAGGTGGTGACACATGATACTTTGGCCATAATATCACTGCTGGCATATTCTACAACTGAAAACACTATCTATTACTTTAGAATCTGGATCAATGTTACAGGATGCCTTCAGCAGCAGCAGCATGGCTATATTACACCTTATGGAAAAAATGAAATAAAACAAACAAACAAACAAAAAACAGCTTTCTTTGCTACTTTCATCTTTTCTTTTCCCCTCAGCCTGTACATGACTGTATCACAGCAATTAGAAGCTCAGCCTCTCCTCTACGCTGCTCTGTCTCTCCCTCTACATGGAACACAACTGAATAGCAGTAATTAAGAGTGCGTTGTGTTACACACCACTGCTAATCCTGCCGCGCCAACTCAATCCACTGTGTTAGCAGATTACTGCTCACGGCATGGGCTCTTGTTATCGCTCTTGTGCGCACACACATGCAGAACAAAGGGCATACACGCCAGCGAGCTGCAGTCTCCCCAAAAGTCCCACATAATGAATTGTTTATACGCTAAAGTGAGACTGCCGCTTCTCTGACACCTCTAGGCGCTTTTTATGTCCGCAATTAGATTAGTCTGCAATTTAGGCTGACGAGTGCTCTCTAAATCTAGTTCAGGATGTTGTGTGTGAAGCTGTATGCCTGGGCGTTTTTGTGCATTCATAAATGTATTTTAAAATCACAATGTGGATGCCAAAATGGGAAGAAGAAAATACAAAGTTTAAGAAGAAAAATATAAAAAATGGGTTGGGCAGTTTTGTGGTCTTTTTGGCAACATCTGGTGTTGAAAGTGCAGATTGCAATTCCACATCTCAGACTTACCTCACAATCTTTAGAGCAAGTGAACAGCTATGGTGCCCTGCAGAAACATGCTACTGTCTATGAACAAAGTAAGTGGGAAAAAATGAGTAAACAAATATCTGACCAAATAAATAAAACCAAAATGAATGTAGCCCAGAAATGCCCATTACCCAATAATGTACACTCAAAATGTGCTTCCCATCCAGTAGTGCTCAGTTTGTAGTCTCTGGGTAGCTCCTTTAACTGGGTTCTATGAAGCTGATGAATGTTATTTTATTGTGATAATACACAGACAGGTTTGTCCATTATGTTTATTTTATACCATCCACCTTTAAATAATTACACAGTTTGCAATGTTGTCCCATAGTTCAACCTCATCTGTTTTACATTTTTTTTTATACACTGAAGTAAATACTACTTATGTGTAAACAATTTCTAATCATGTTCTTTAATAAACATCTTGATATATATCACTGTACATATGGGAGGATTATTTAGCCACAGTAAAGTGCTTTATGATAGAGATGTTAGAGATTTGTGAAAATATTTAAATAAAACAAAATAAATAAAAGTACAACATATTTTGTTGGCACTTTCAAATATTACAACTTTTATCTTGATGCACAAATAGGAATAAAAAACTGTGCTGTGGAAGAGTAAATAGAGCTTATTTGTGGCAAAGGTGAAAACAGCAAACAACTTAAATGTGATCATTGTTGGCTTTGTGACAGAAAGAAGCAGATTTCAAAAATAATTGTATTATTTGAAAGAAAAGGGGCTTTGGATGAAACAAACTTCAGAACTGCTGTAAAAACAAACTTGTATTTTTTTTTCTGACACTACATCAGTTTTGGATTGAACTCTGCTGCATCACACCAACCCAAAGGGCACCTTGTTTCTATCTCTGGGACTCTACAGCCTCTGACACAACAGCAGTATATTTCGTCCTGGGAATAAAACTGGATGGCAGCTTACAACATCGTTTGTTAAAACTGGTGTTTCTGCACTACAACAACAAGTTTTATCAAAGTCTGCAAACACAGTTATGGGATGTCAAACAGCAAAGCAGCTGACAGATGCTATCCACAACAATGCATCTGCTGATCTTTTGTTTTAAACCATGTTTGATCTACATGAGAAATGTATCTGGCTTCAAATCAAAGAATGCAGACTAGTAACCAGACTAGTAACGACAAAAGCATGACTCACATAAAGCCCTCACCACTTTACATAGGGTTATGATTATTAAAACGTGAAAACTGCTGTGAAGTAAAGAGATTCCTGATTTATTCTACTGAGAGAATTATTATAAAGTGAATGGTATGGCTTGCCATAGCTAATTGGCTAGTTTATTTTATAATTGTTTAGGTGGTCATAAAATCAGTTACTATACTTTAAGTCAGCGGTTCGCAAACAGGAGGTTAGGGCCCAAAGTGTGTCACTAAAGATTTTATTTTGGCCACCACAAAATTCCTAGGTCTATAATTTCACAAATCTAGAGTAAAATGTTTGTTATCGTCTATGGCCAGCTAATGAAAAACAGCTGATTTAGAAGTGGGTTGTAAAGAAAGAGCTATATAAGGATCTCACCTATAAAATTGACCAGATAGTTTGACATTTTCAAATATGGGTTTGGAAATGGTGCTTGTTTACATTTAAACTTAATTTATCAATTTTAATCTCTAATTCAAACTTTTAACACTTCAACCACACTTGCACTTTTCAGGCATGTGCTGTGGTTTGGTTGTATGTTCTGGTGCCTTCTTGCCTTTCAGCTGGCTGATACAAAGGAGTTCCCTACACACTGAATTTGAACCACTCATGTTGCACTAATGCTAGTCATTCAGTCTATTGTAAAATTGTTTGTGCCTGTGGTAGAACATAAGAATGCTATTAACAACAAAGAGCCATATGTGCTATTGTAATTGTACTATTCCTTAAAAGGAGTAATGTTGGGGAATCATTATGAATACTTAAGTTGCATTTGAATGTCTAATAATTTAAGAAGGAAAGCAGACGCTCTCTAATCCATTTTTATCCACTCGAACAACGGCACTCAACTTCAGTTTCCCAGCTGCTGTCAAGCTACACAAGATGCCAAGCTTCAATATCAGATCCTGAAGTAAAAATAACACCAGAGCAATATAATTCGAGCTTTATCCAACACTACCCAAAAAGTCTGCACCAACAGATCAAACATTTTTTTTAAAGGATGAACACGCCAAATCACTCCGTATCAATATTCACACTGTATTTTTAGCCTGTGGCCCACTTTTTTTATTTTATAATTTGAGAATCTGCCCCGCGGCTTGTAGCTAATGGGTTTGTTTGTTTGTGCACAGGGCAAAAACATGGATTACCAAGGTTTTCTTTAGATGTCAGGGTTGTAGTGGAAAATCAGCTAAATGAATAGAAGCAATGTGAGAACTGATTAGACGCTGGTTGAGAGGAATATTCATGCCAAAGTTGACTTGAAATCCACTGCAGTCTGTTGTGTTGGTATTTTTTCTCTGTTACCGTCCACTCACAGAGTCCTTGCAAGTCTGTCACCACTTCAAAGCTGTGAGAGCACTACAGCATTGACCTTTGCATCTGTTCCGATGCCTGCTTGCTTTGTCACTTCAGTCGCTGCCAGAGGTCCTCACCAAAAACGTGTCAGATAAAGCAGAGAGGGCTTTTTATGTAAAATAAATCAGGAGTGTGCTTGTGCAGATGTGGCTATCATTTATACTATTTGAAGCCCCAGTGCTGGAGATGGCTCACGCCGACAGATGATTGGACACATTATGCTACATTTCTTGCTGCCCCGGTGTCATGCTGTGGATGATCCTGTTCTCATTCCCAAGGCTTATAAAAACTTTCAAAAGCCCATTTAATACTCAACTGAATCTTAAGGAGCATTTAGAAGCTTTAGAAGATACTGTACCTCCATTGATCTATTTGATATAATGTTTCACTGCTGGGTGTGTGGTTGTACATCACACTGCCTTTTCAAATTAACGACAATGAGATCAGAACATCCTGGTCCAATCAGAGTTAGTTTCAGGCCAAACCCATTCTATCCGAGATATAAGCTCAGCTCTCGTGTCAGTTGATCTCAGAATCTCAGAAAGTCCCTTGGACAAAGAATAAAATGTCTTCCCCTTGAAACCCACAGTATGTCCAGATGCCTTTGCTTCAACCTTTTCTAGAGTAGTTAGCATTACTGCCTCACAGCTAAAGGTTTTAAAGGACATGCATCTTAAACTAAACTGGGGTCTCTAAATTACCGATAGTGAGTGAATGTGAAAGGTTTTCTGTACGTAGGAAAAATTATGACTAGAGTTCATGCAAAAGCCAGGGTAAACCCATTTGACTTTTAGATGGGGCATGGGCCAAGCAGAGCAGCACCTGCTTTTGTTAAATCAGTGATACCAGGTCACTGATTCTGGATTGTAGAGCCACAGTCTGTACACAGCCTGTCAGACATTAGCCACTACAGCTGCCACTCACTGCACAAAAGGATTTTCCGTCCTGTCTGTATTTCTGCCTGTTATGTGCCTGACTCTCTAAAGCTTCAACAAGAACCTATACAAATTGTTCTTAGGTGATGTTTTAAATGCTAAATCCAGCACCATGGACAGCAAACATCATTCTTTTGGAAGGTGGTCATATTCTAGTAAATGGTTCTAAATGTATATTAAAAAAAAAAAAAAAGTACTGTTTTAGATCAAACTGGAAACTAAAACCAAGCCACAACTAGATTTGTCTCTACATGGAACAGCTATTGGTCAAGTCAAAGAAATGCATCTTTTTACAGTTATATTAGACAGCAGACTGATGGTAAAAATCTTTCAATCAATCGATTGTTTCTGTTCATGGTCTTGCAGGGATGAGTAGATGTGCACAGAATTTACACAATCATTGTATTTCACAAATCATTAAAACTGTGGTCTAGTGCCTGAGATGAAAATCATAATGGGGAAATCACATTTAGTTCAAAATAAAGTAGCGTGACATAATCTTAATTCTTCCAGAAGAACGATCATCAGAGTGCACAGAGCTGCAGGTTGGCCATTAATGAAGATCAGAACTGACATAGTCTCTGTCTGCTTTATATTATTTATTTCAGCTACTTAAATTCCAAATGTTGTGTACATTAACCTCACATTAAACTCGCAGGAAGGATCACAATTTGAATACAGGCCATGCATGTCAAGGATATATTTTCATTTCCAGTTTGTTACAGTAATGCTATAGGCAAAGTATGGTTATTTGTCGAGGAATGTAATTCCCTGCCCTCTTCAATGTTATGAGCAGAACACATTTACACCATGTCAAAATATTTTATGGCCCTCTGTATCACTCTGCTTTGCCCCGGATCATCTTGGGATTTCATGCGTGTGTGTTTCAATCATTTTCTTGATTTGTGATTGTTTGTCCTACTATGACTGTAGTGTAATCCTATTTGTAATTTTTTAGATTAAGGGGAAAGAAGACGCAGAATACTTTAAATAGTGTGCTAAATTTATCAAAGCTCACAAACAGAACAGAAAAAACAAATCTCAGACAGAGGCTTGTTTACACAGAGAATGCAGTTGTGGATTTATACAAACTTAGCTGTAAGTTTCATTTCTCGTGAATGTAAAGAAAACAGAATGTGGGTTGCCAATAAGCTCCTTACCTTTCAGTGAATATCCAACGGCTAAAGTACGTAAGGAACAATTGAAGCTCCTATCTTACCTGTTTCTTTACTAATGTGAGAATTTGGACAGCCGTTAACATGACCATGAAGTAATCCAGGTCTTTTCTAAGGAGTTACGGAAATATCCTAAACAATCTGACATATTCTGATACAGCCTTGCTCTTTGCTCAAACTAGAAGTCTCTTAAGATTGCTTTAATGAGACATAGACACAGGTTGTGTTGACAATGTATCATCTGTTAAATAAAAATTGAAAACAGTAACCAAGTGGCTCTACATTATATCTTTGGGTTAGGTTAGGGGCACAGTTCACTGACAGGTATTGTGTGTGAGTGAGTGAAGGACAGACTGGAAGAGCACATTCCTCTCTTTAATTCTACATTTGTCTGTCTTTAATCAGATGAACAGACTTCCTTGGTTTGTCTTAGATAGAAAATCAATCACAGTAAAACGCACCAGTCACAGCTGCTCTCTGGGTGACCTGTGCACACATTTTTTTATGCTTGGCTTCAAAGCTTGGTCCAATTTTATTTATTTTTTAAAAGATAAATTTATATACTGCGCTTATGTGCATTTTTGTTTGAGCTTTAGTATGTATGAGGGGTGTATTACTTCCATATGAATCTTGTTTGCATGAGCCTATGGCGCCTGTGTGGGTTTGGGAAAGGGGTTCCAAGACATTCAGACATTGTCTATCGATCTGTTTGACAGTCTCCTCATGCCTTTAACACGCCGCGGGATTGCACAATCATTCACATTGATAGCATGTACTGGAATGAGGGAGGATAAGATGGAGGGAAAGAAAGACGTAGAGAGAATTAATCTCAAAGTGACGCTGAAAGAATATTTGAAGGAATAGGTGAATAAAGTAGGCATGTATCAACCACCACAGGGGGATTTAATAGGGTGAGAACGACAGACAAAATGGAGTGATAAAAAAAAGCAAAAACAGCTGTTGTGGAGGCAAGCGTGGGATAGAAGGAAGGCAACAGGGAAACAGAAAAGAGGTGGCAGTGGATGAGGTGTAAAAACACAAATTGTAGACTATGTTATTAAATTAACCTGGAGTGCGCACTAACAAGTGTCAGCAGTCATGTCTCAGTGTAATTTTGTTTAACATGTTGTTAAATTCCAGTAAGAACTTTAGGAGTCTCAAACAGGGAAGATCTGGACCGCTATCCATACCATAAAGCCCTTTCACATGCACAAGTTTAAAGCAAAGAACTTTCCCAGCTCATAGCTAAATTCCAATCACAGCAAAACTATATGACAGGAGCTTTGAGCTGAGTCGAACCAGAGTAAACCTGGGTTTGACTTTTATTCACTTAAAAAAGAAGACTGGAGAAAAAGATTGGTTCACAACCTTTGTCCTGGAAATTCTGCATAGTCTGCCTTTAACTTGAGAAATTAGCAATTCTTTTTAATGAAATGTAATAAATGAATGACAACAACTGCACAGGAAAATAACATCCCTGCAAACACCAAGAGAAGAAAAATGCTGCTAAGTTGTAAAATCAGTAAAGTCTCTATCATTTTAATGTAGTCTTTGTATTGCAAAAAAATATATAGTAATAATACAAGTCTTTGTTTAGATTTGTGTAAAATACATTTTGGGTGATGGAATCCACATTTATTGTAGCTGCATTATTGTAAAGGTGATTCAGATCAGCTATTAGAACAAGGAGTAAAAAGAAAAGTAAATCTAGGGTTATTAAGAGTTATATATTTATTATATACACAGATTTTATTTGAGATACTGGGCTTAGAGAGACAAATATACAACACTGTGGATGTATTTTTAGAGACAGTACAAAGGAAGCACAGGAAATAACAGGGAAGACAAAGGGCAAAAAGGAGCTCTCTTGTGTGCTCAGCATATTAGAGGAGGTTCTGGGGGCCGACAATGAGACAGGAGAGGTCCGACACCGCACCCACACACAGCGCAAATACGCACGTCTTTGATCCGAACATACGAGCTCTGACCCTCCCACACACACGCGCAATTACACACACACAGACATTAATTGATCCCGCTGCAGCGGAAGTCTGCAGTACAGCCCAACATGAGGAAGCTACCCTGTGGCCTCGGCGCTCACACAAATAAATCGACTCCTCTCACAGTATTACAGAAATGCACACTTCAATTAGAGGCCAGCTACAGAGCGCCATGGCAGGAGGTACACAACCTTTGCCGAAAACTAGGAGGCAGAGGATACACCAGACTAGCTTGGTTATTAACACATTAACTTCCAATTTTATTTTAATGATGTTTTTTTCTTTGCATAAATACACAGCCATAACTGTTGCCATTCTAATTGGCATTTATTTAGGTTCCCATTGTTGAAAATAAGTCCCTTCCATTGGGTTTAAATGTGTGTGTATTATGTGGGTATTTTATAATGTAATGACTTTTTTACTTAAAAATTACAGCAATGCAGCTGTAGTTTAGCAAGACTGTATAGTTTATAGATTTGTTATACTTTATATGCTGATGATATACTTATCGGCTCAATTATGATAAATGCAGTACAGTTGGCCTGAGATGCTTACATACATTTGGACTAAGTGAAATGCAAATGTATTGACAGCTAACTGTATGTCTTATAGCTTAGCATCCTGTAGCGACTTATACATATCTTAGATTACAGAAATCCAAGGATCTGCACAAACAGTACTTGTCAAAACCAGAACTTATGGCAGCATTTTAAAGAGAATGTACACAAACTGAGAATTTAATGTTTTAGGGCTTAAGCTCTACACAATCAAAACTAAACACAATCATTGATTAATATCTCCACACACCATATATTACAGTTTAGGCCAACACTGCGTAACTCTATCCAATTTATTTATCTTTTAAGTTTGCTTTACTATGAGCATCACCAAAAAGCATAATAGCCAAATTCAATGCAAGAGTCAGATTTATTGTCCATCAGAGTTGGGGCACCTTATGTGGTTTCTCTATTGAATGAGTGAAATGCTAAGGATGAGGAATCAAAGGTATAAGACCCTGTGTAAGGGGTCTGACTGTGTAAGACCCCTTACACAATCAGATTCAAACTGAGCACAAAACTGAACAAAAGACAAATAGACAACATTTACTACATTAGGGACTACAACAGCTGATGAATGGTAACAAACTGACCAGTCAAACTAGGTCCTCAGACACTAACAAGAAGACAAAGCATTAAAGACAAATGGATTATTTTGATATTACATTTTATAAATGTCAATATTGACATCATCTAACAAAATTATATATGCATACCTGAAAAGCATTAAGAGTGTGATTGCAGTGGTAAAGACCCCCAACTGACTGAGATTGAACACAACAGGTTCATCATCATTCTAGAGCCAGTAAATATCGGTTCACTAAAATACATTTCTGTCTTCAAGCCAATCTCAGTTTGGAGAGCACTTGTTGTTGGAATTGTTTCAACATAAGCCAACCAAAGACCAAACTGTCCCATTTCTCTGTCATTTTTTAAATCAGAGCAGATGGTGCCAAGTCATACAAGGAACATAGATTTGTTCATGTCACAGGCTGAGGCACATCTCCAAGGTTGTTTACTGTTGGATGCCTCCCATATGAAGATATTTCACAACAATGGGCATTTTCCAATCATTTGCTCAGCGTGTTAACTATTGCAGCTTTTTCTTGCAGTGTTCAGCATCAAGGTATGTCTTAGGCCAGAGAGCGACACGATCAATATCTATTTTTATCTATTCTAGATAAAGTAATTTCTATCTATTTTATCTATTTTTCTGTGTCAAGAGCTAAACCATGACAGGGCAACACCAAGACCAGTGAGTGTAACATTGAAGGAGAAAGGCAACAGCATTGAAATCCAAACATCCAGTCTTAGATCAAGTCCAAAGTTACAAAGGCAGACATATTATTCCATCATGAGAATGATGTGGACTATAAACCAACTGTGTTCTTAGTTGACCTTGTTTATATACTTGTATTATACTATGTCCAAAACTGAGACAAGATAAAGTCAAAATTAGTTACAGACCTTTACAAAGTTGTCTTAAATTTAAGGTTTGTCTTGAGTGTTAAAACACAGTGCTTGCCTTTTGGAAAATGGCATGACTATTTGACATTTATCAGTTGCTAGTTATCAGCTGTTAAAGTTTACTAATTAAGCAGGCCAAGTTAAGGTCTCCAAGCCAATGTGTACACATTAAATATAAGTTGTAGTTGTGCTGTTATTGAATATATCCAATCAATAGAAAGTGCTTTGGTAAACTTTATCTACGTTTTCTATTGTAAGTCACTGTACAAATAAAACCTTTTTGTTATTTTTGCCTGAAATAAAAAAGCACTTCCTTGTAAACAGTTGTTAGCACAATGCCCCTGTGCAGCGCGATGAAACAGCCCATTATTACCACTGAATCCCTTTATAACATGTGACCATAATTAACGCTGACATTTTCTCCTGTTTCATTTCCTTTTGATTGTGGTCCTCCGACTCACTGTTTCCCATCTCCAGATGTTATCTTGACAGTCACAATAGCAACCCCTGATCCAAATGACTGTTTACCCTGTACTATCTGTGTGGCCTATTTATTAAAGTTTGCTCAACAATGAGAAAAACTTTCATTTGCTTATCTACTGTTATTTAGACTCACGTCACAGCTGAGGAGCTGACCAATCCATACATAGCCAGTATATTGAAAACTTTATATTTATAATCTAACTTTCCTCCAAAGGTATCAGCATATTAATCCATAAGCCCAGGCACACCAATTTCCTGGAAATGATCTTCATTGAAATCACTGAAGTATTTTACAGGGACTCAGTCTGTAAACAAGAATAAAGTCGGTCTAGATTGCTCCTGCCCAATGTCCATTTTACAGTTGCTTTTATTGGTTCTATAACCTGCACCAGACGAGAGCCCTCTGCTGCCAATGGACTTGTGAGACAAAGTCAGACATCTAATAACAAGTAAAGCTGTTATCATGATTACTGATGGGAGGTTTTAAGCTTCTGCAAGTAAAACAAAATGTGTCTGCTCAAGAGTTACGATGAAAATGTTCTGCTTTGAAAGCTATAAGAATCTATACCAGAAGCTCCATCCTACTCTTACACAGTGGCATTGAAGCACAAGGATGAAGGTCAAGATGAAGAAAAAAACCTGTATTGCACCTGTTGAAAAACATAAGTGGTCCGCAATAACTCACTTGTACTTTCCAGATGTAAAAAGAGCAGAGGTAACATTGTAAATGGTGCAAATTCCATTTAAAAGTCCAAGCTAAAACTCAAAATTTATTGTCCTAAAATTTAGTTTGAGCTAATGGTCAACACCACCTGTGTTGAATAATTCATTAGGATATTTTTGAAGAAATGTCCTCATGTGAACTAATCCAGTAATTACTACACTCATGGTCATTATGTTTATTAGCCAAATGTAACAGCTGTTTTAGTATAAAAAAATCAAAACTATTAATAGCCATTCAACAAATTCAACATAAAATGCCACTTTTATTGGTGCTGTCTCAAAATGTTTCAAACCCTTTGTAAGTACACTCAATGAACACTTTATTAGGTCAATTGCTTGGTAACACAACTTTCTAATCAGCCAATCACATGGCAGCAACTCAATGCAAAGTCCACTTGCTGAAGTTCAAAGCAAGCATCAGAATGGGAAAGAAAGGAAATTTAAGTTTGTTGGGCCAGACGGGCTGGTCTGAGTACTGGGATTTTCACACACAACCACCTCTCAGGGTTTACAGAGAATGGTTAGAAAAAGAGAAAATACCCAGGGAGCAGCAGTTGTGTGGACAAAAATGCCTTGTTGATGTCAGAGGTCAGAGGAGAATGAACAGACTGGTTAGAGATGGCTAACAGTAACTCAAATAACCACTTGTTACAACCAAGCTCTGCACGTGATGCCTAGTCACATGTAGCACATAGTTTTTCAACATTTTAATTTTTATGTTATTTTTCTATTTACATATTCCTACTCCTTTTTTATTTCTTATTTTTATACATTAATAGAGGGCAAACAATCATTTGGGAAGTTTGTTTCATTCAATATGTGCACTATATATACTAGTAATTTCCATGATTACTTTCTGAAACAGAGCTTTAAAGGTTTGCTTGTGATGATTGTCCTTTTGGAATGTCCAATCAGTCAGGCTTTCTCCTCAACATAAAAGCTACTTTACTTCACTCCCTGCTCATCCATAGCCCAAAAGATCCAGAAATGTAAAGCTGAAATGTATAATTCTGGACCAATAACAATTTGCAATAAAGATTAAATAATTAAAATGTGTAATAGAGTATGCTGTAATATTTTATGGCTAGGGCTTGCAGTGAACATCCCTGCAGAGGCCACTCATCTCTCTACGAGGCAGGTGTGAACCTTGCCTGATGCTGGTCCTGTTCAGATCTGGTCAAGTGTTTTATCACCTGCTGCTTGACGTCTGCGTGCGTGACAGAGATTGTCTCAGCAGCTTTTTTCACTTCATCCGTCTCACAGCCCTGTGTCTCCCACACCCCTTCAGTGCTAATCACTCAGCAGTCTGTGCTTTAGTGACCATGGCTCTGATAGAAAAGGATACAATGCAAAAGAAGTATTGAAACCTTACACAGTTTTACAGAAGGTGATTTTCACTGCAATTGAATGAACTAAACCTATAGAGTAGTCAAAAGTAAATCATTTTAATGAAATGATACCTTTGAATAGACTATACAATGTACAAGATGATTGGTTGCATTGATCCCACAGTTTTATAGTTCTGCATATTAAAATTTGAACTGTGGCCTTTAAAAGTGACAAGAATATTTGGGATGTTTGTGATTTAGAACTTTTCAATACTAGAACAATACTTTTGTTCCAAAGCCTGCATTGTAAGCACAAAGACTGGTTTATGTCACTTTGTGTGATGTGCAGAATGGAACCTGAGAGAAAAGGTAATAGCTAAACAATACTTAAAGTTTAGCACACTTGACCTGAAATCTCACGACTGACATGTTCCATTGTGAATCCAGATTTATTATTGATGACTGCTTCTCTGACTGTACTATTAGAATTCTTATAATTCAGCAGGTTTCACATAAATTGTCAAAGTCATTTATTTTGACATTTAAACTTTAAACTACTGGGCAAATCCAATGAATATTACAACAATAACTTCAATAAAATTGCCTTAAACAATGAAGCCAAAAGAAAGTTGGCAGCTCTCTGCAGTGCAGACCGCTGTTCTGTGTCACAAAGCAGCTACAAGAGCCTTTCCCTTTAGAGCAATATATCTGAAGCTTTCTCACTGTGACCAAAGAAGAATGGAGTCAAATGTCTTAACTTTCTCTGAACTTTCCTTGAGCAGTTTTAAACAACATTTAACATGAAACTCGAACAGCTCATTCATTGAGCACAATATAGTTTGGAGCATGAGGGCAGTTTCTTTTAAAATGTATTTGTTGCTTTTATTGTTTAAAAGAAAAATAGCATACCACTTTCTATACTACCATAATAAAATATTCTAGCTCAGAGAGAATGCTACTGGTGGAGGACTTCAAAGATGTAAATGGCAGGCAACAAAGGCTACCAAACCGAAAGTAATTTCTTTTTGGTGGGAAGACAGTGTTGAATAGTCCTTTGTAATGACTGATCTCTTTTGTAGCAGGACCCTGGGCTGCAGACTATATCACTTTTTTTTCTTTTTGCAAGATCTATATTGTAAAATAAATACTTGTATTATACTAATTTGGCGACTGAGTTTATCTTAAATGATGAGTAAGATATGCAGCAAACATATGCAGCCCCTCCTCACGTCCATCTGTCTACAGATGAACCTGTATTTGAACAGCCTCAAACCCATCATTATGTTTGGGGACAGGCATGTTAATTGATGCACTTCTTTGTCTTTTTCTTTGTCCTTCCACTGCACAAAAAAGCAGAAATACATTGACCTTTTCCAGGAATTCAGTTCACTTTTTATGAGAAAATGTGAGAATGAGAAACCTGGAGCACGTTGGCAAAATGTACACATAGTGATGTCAACTGTTCTTTCTTAGACAAAAGCTCGGTCTATGTAAAGAACAATATGTTGTTAAATGAATGTTGCTTGGTCATCAGTAGCCATTGGACCACATAAGAAACCCTGTTAACATGATGTACATTTGGATTTGTTATAAGATACAGGAATGTTTCAGAGAAAAATCAGAATGTAAACTAAAAAAACAGTGCTTAGTTTGTAAAGCTGGGAGTGGGGGACCACAGAGAGAACATTTACGGGAAGTATTCCCCCAGCATCGAGAAGGAAAATGGTAAAGGAATGTGTTGTTATGAAGACTATATTATAGTTTTTTGTTTCTAAATGATGCTGTTTTAACAAACTAATGGGCAATTTCTACAGGCTGAGTTATAAATCAGAGTTAAAAATGTTTAAAAACAGCCCACATTGACTTTTACTTCTCCTGAAAAAAAGAGGTGTTGGATTGAGTCAAATAGGTGCCGGTCCTGATTTAAGAGGTGGGGAATACAGTTTCTCCCATGTTCAAACAAATTAAGCACTGCTTAAAGGCTATATTTAAATTATTCATGTATTATTCAAGTTCTTTAAATAAACAAAATTCCAATAAGAATAGAAGTGTCAATAAAGGAGCAGCCATTGTTGAAGGGTAGCAGCTTCAAAAGCTCAAAACCTGATAGTTGTGAATAAACAATATTACACCTTCACTTATTATGAGACAATAGGAGCACAGACACTCCAACGCAGAGGAAGTTTAGCACCACTTGGATTGAGTCACCAAAGCAGTCAAGAATAACACACACACTCGGGTCCTTCCAAGAATCCTGTCAGGAGCTCTCACTTGTTGTGTTAAACTGTTCCTCCTTATACAAATCCTTGGAGTGAAAAAGTGGGGAAGTGTATTGAGAGCAAGAGAGGGGTGTTTGGTGGCGGTGTGGGGTAGAGAAAGTGACAGACAGGGAGAATGAGATGGGATTACAGGGATAATGCCAGCAGATGGAGGGAGGTCAAGGCTCCAGCAGAACTCTCCACTCCAGAAGGATTAAAAGACTTCAAGCGAGCCAGACGATCCGATGGATAGTTGTGTTCCACGTGCTCGAGATAGTGAACTGATCTGGCATCACCCTCCCGCAGCTGCTGAGGCCGGAAATGAAAACTTGCCATCTTGCAGTGTGATGTGGTAAACACTTGGGTCAAGTTAATGTGTGTTTCAGTCCACTGCCCTGCATCTTTTCATCAGCTGAAAACACTTAAGGTTAGAGCTTTGCTAAAGCTGTCTTTTTAAGAAGGATCCACAATGATCTTTTTCTTTACACATAATAATAACACACAAGTCAAATGAGAATGCCCCAGTGCATGTTTGATCCCATAAACAACAATATGCAATGTTTTTTTGTTAAAGTCCAATTTAAATTTGATCATGGTTTTGGTCCACCTGTAATGTAAGTGTAATGTTGCTTCAGCTCTTTTGCTCTTCTAGCGGTTATTTGACCAAAAGCACAATCTATCAAAAATAATGACACTACTTCAACAGACAGCCTCTGCCAAACTATGCAAGAGCTATCATCAGTTGAAGTAGATTTGTCTGGTTGCATCTGGAAGTCATACATCTTTGGCTTTGTAAATATCTCAAAAAGCTGTCATTTCTACAAAGAATAGTTATGATTTTCCCCATCAGCTTTGATGTGCTCAAAGAAGAAATGATTGTGACAAATAGCCTGCTCTGCTTGCAGTTACTGGGCTTGTAAAACAGTGCAGTGTGCCAAGAGCCCACTCAGCTCCTTTCTGCATCAGGATAGTTCACATTATCTAAACCAATAAGGTCATATCGATTAGGTCACCCCCTCAGTCAAAAGCTGTTAACTGGTTTTAATGGAAACAAGCTGTAGAAGTTTGCCTAAATAACTAGACACAGTAGCTGCATTGAGACAAACACATACAGTATGACTAGGCAATGCTTTCCACTCATGCATCCCATATGTTCATTGTCACAATCAGTTATCCTATTGTTGTACATATGCATTTATTAATATGAATGCTGCTCCGTCTGGTTTTTCCCGCAGGTGATAATTAACCTGTTGCTACAGTGGCCGTTACGCACCGCGCTCCTCCCCTGACATCCCAGCATCTGTGCTGCTGGCAGCAATGGCGGACATATTCAAACTGCCCTAATTTATCTCAGCACATGAATCATCATCATCAACAATGATGAATGTCACCAGATTTAACCTCTATTGTAAACACCGGGCACTCTGACACCGCTTCCAGACACACTCCCCTGGGATAGCCCCATCTGATCTGATCTGAGCAGGAGCTAAGCAGAGCTGGTTAGAGGATGGACAATATGAGAGGTTAAGCTATTAGATGCCAGGTGAACTCACAGGCTAGCTGTAATGACAGAGGGGTGTACCTGCCAGATAAACAGGGCTCTGTGTTAACTCCACTGGCTCAGACTGCTGCTGTTCTACAGAGGTTTGTTCTCTCAACATTTCTTCAACTGAAGTGGTTACATACAGTGCCTACTGCTGCTATTCACTACTTTACAATGTCACTAATACATTCTCCTTGTAGGTACAACATCACATTACTTGCACAGTTAATACATCACTATTGCGCTATTGAACATAAATACAAATAGGCAACCACCCATTGTAGGGTTTATTACAGTGCAATATTGTGAGATAGCTATTGGGACAATATGATTCTAGCCCATCACAAAAACAGTTTTGAAAAAGGAATGGCTTGAGTTTTAAAAGAGGCTCTATGGAGTTTCTAATTGATAGTTTACTCCAAAGTGTCAGAGGCGATTCTAGTGATACAGGGGCCACTAGGCAGGAGGTAACTGGACTTGGAAGCACAGAATCCATGCTCATCAATGTGATAACAACAAAGACTTCTCACACCCTGATCATTACATGTTTAACAGTAATTCAACTGTTAAACATTTAATTTTAACAGTTTAAAATGATGGCAGGTATGTCTTATCCCTGCAGCACAAGCACAAGAGCAGATTCTGACCACCATCTCATGTGTGCACTTCAGTATGGATGAATCCAAATTAACCATGGTCTCTCTCTGAATGATGATATTTGTACATTAACCATTTAGTGTTGAACTTTTATGATTTACACTATTGTTTGAGACTGTGACTGTAATTTGCAGTCCAAGAACAACAATCAATGCATGATTGATATGGAAGTCCCACACAAAAAGGTTCTTGTGTTACATGAACAATCTATACTCTTTATTTTCTCCAAGGTTTTTCCTTAATCCAGACATGTGCCTATGCCTGCAAGACACCCCATGAAAATGTCCTCTGTGTATCACAAACTCACACAGGTCTGCTGTGTTAAGTGTTCTCTGCCTCCATGTAAGCCTAGGCCTATGGGGGTTTCTTTAAACTCTTGTTTTCTTCAAACGTGCACTTACAGAAACAACACACTTTGTAGTTTCAAATTTCAAAAACCCAGGAGAGAAACAATAAATGTTTGTGACCTTGATTAATTCTATTTACAGCAAAAGTTCAACAGTGTTTTCGTTATGACTTATTAAACCAGTAAATAAATAATTAAATTCCTCCTAAATAAATGTGTTTTCCATGACATTATGCAGAAAACACACACGATCTCAGGGCAGCGCCACAGAGCGTCATTCAGTTTGTCTCCCTCTCTTTCTGTTTCACACACACACAGCTATTTCACGCACAGGGGGGAGCGTGCACATCAGCAGGTCGCTCTTACCTCTTTTATCCTGGACTTTGACGCTTATCTCCACCAGGGGCTCCGTCTCGCGGTCCAGTCTGCGTGAGATGATTATATCTCCGGTGTCGCGGCTTACACTCACGGGGGAGCTCTCCAGGTCAGGCTCCACGAGCTCGAACACGGCAGACTGGAACCTGATCGGGTTTAGGTTCATCACCACTGACCCAATGCCGGCGTCCTCTGACACGTTTATGAGGAGCGGCTCGTCAGACTCCAGCAGAGACCGGGACTTTCTCGTTACCGCTTTACTCTGAGCTTTGCTGTCCCGTTTCCCTGCGTTACGCGGCCGCTGCCTTGGACTGACCTCCACCACTACACTACGGCTGGTGCGTGGCGGCCAACCGCGGTCTCTGGCAAACACTTCGAACTTTATAGGATCGTCCAGACCCAGGATAGAGTCCACTAGGAGGATGTCACCTGTTTTGGGCACCGCGTAGAAACTCCCGTTTTTAGGCAGAGCGAAGTAGATGAGCTCCGCGTTCTTTCCACTGTCATCATCCCGCGCTCTGATAGAGTAAACTGCTGTGCGGAGCGCAGTGGCATCATCTAAATTCAATTTCAAATCTGCATTAGAAAAAGCGGGCTGGTGGTCGTTAGTGTCTAAGACGTCCACTTTGATGGATGCGACCACAGGAAACTCACCATCCTCTTCGCCGCACTGACCACAACACAAACCAACATCCAAAGTGTATTCTCCCTGCTCCTCTCTATCTAAAACCTCAGATGTCTTTAACAAAATATGCCCCCGTCTGTGGTGCGCGAACACGCGAAATTTGTCGCTTCCATCTCCCATGAGTTTAAAGTGCGCTGCGGCTGAGCCGGGCTCCTCGGCGCCGCAGAGATGCTGTGAGCTGAGGCGCTTCATTGGGACGCTGAGTCCATTGACCCTGGAGCCTGGAGACGAGTTTTCAAATACGTGTCCGTGAAAGAAAGGCAAGTCTATGGTCCTGTTTCCAAACGCCCCAGAGAGTAATACGGGTACAAACAAGATCCAAATCATGATGGTTGTTTTACTGGCACCTAAAGCGCTCGTGCCAAATAAAGATCCATGGGTGCATCCGTTATCCCTCTCCACTTTTTTGTCCACAACTTGAACTGAATCAGATTCTGCGTTCAACCATGTTTCTAAGAGACGTATGTGAACTTTGTCTCAGTGTTGTGCGTCCTCCTCCGCGTCCCGCTCTCTTCCTTCTGCCGCGGTCTGTGTGTGCGCGTCCCACAAATAAAACTGCTTCTTACAGCTCGAGTGCGCGCGTACCTCCACTCTCTCTCTCACTCCGTGTATGGAGAGTGTTGTTTCCGCCCGATCAAAGACTAGGATCGCACTTAATCCGCTCGGCGTTTAAGTTGTTGTGCGTCGTGCGTAACTAAACGATGGGCTTCCTCCCGGATGACTTGCACCTACCATGACCAGAGAGATCATCTGTGTTCGAATCTCACATCTGCTGCATATGAGATGCGCTTCATCACGAGGACGTCACGCTGAAACGATTGTTTTACGCACGCATTGCCAAAGACTGCAAACAGCGCGCCTGTAGCGTAGCGAGGCAGTGTGTAGAAGTAACACATTCTCTCAGCTGAAATGAACTTCTCAGCTAGGGAGCAAGGCTCGAGTCAACTCGTGCTCGTGCGCGTGCCCAGACACCCACACTGCTCTTCTGTGTGTTTGTGCCAGAGATGATCCGAGGGGATACCAAACATTCCCCTCTCCTCTCCCTGAGATCAATGGCCGGTCTTTTCTCGTCCAGATCCATCACTCCCCTTTTCCAATAACACGCCAGTCCATCGGATTAAAATAATGCCAAAGTCGATCATGTTAAACGCCAGGAAGGATGTGTGGTTGTAGCTGTGGGTGGTGAAGACTTTCACCTTGATGCACTCAGAGAGACCCTAGACAAGAGACATTTTAAAGATTTATCAAACTCTCCGTTTTGTTGTGTGCTCTCATGGGTAATGTGCAGGTTTACAGACTTAAATTTAGAATAACTGATATACTTTTATCAGCTCTTATTTATTTCTACCTCTGTAGGCACAGTAAATTCAATTCTAGATCAACAACAAACAAAATCATTGCAGTAAATTTGAGTGTGAGTTTTTAGATCCGAAGCAGTGCTGCAGTGATTATTTGTGAAAACCCCAGTCATCCACTATAAGCCCTCTTCGTTTGAACTCCTACTCATGAAAACACTACAACCTGTGCAGATTTGAAAAGTGTATTTGAAACCTTCATAAAACTCTTTAAAGTATAATTTTGTGACATAGAAAATGTATTTTTCCTTATAAAATCCACATTAGAAAAATAAATGAATATTATTTACTCAAAATATTCAAGGCATGGCTTGAGTCATTTTCTTGATCACAAAGTGAAGAACTTTTTTCTGCCATACACCAGAATATTTCCTGTGTGGGCTTAAAACGAGCGGTAAATCCAAGTGATTCTTTAAGATGGCAGCTGAACTCTTATCTTATAGCATTGGTTAAACCAGTTTTTTAAACTCAAAATTTTCAACATCATTGTACAACCAAGCTGACAATGTAGAGCTGCATCACCACCAGAACTCATTTTCTTTGCCTATTGGCAGATTATCTCATTAGGTTCACAGTTTAAATCTCACAATGTGGCAATGAAGGCTCTAGAGGTTTTACTCAAAAGACCTTGCACTGTTGGGAAAAGACTTTTTAGCAAGAATATTTTACTGCATCACAATAACATTATCAGAATAAACCTGATGAGACATATAATTGAAAGTGTTCTGATATTAGCTCTTATACACCGAGAGGGAGCCATACCAGTGTCAGCTAAAGAAAAAAACTAGTCCCACAAAACATGTACAATAATAGACAATAATATTATAGCTTAAAGCAGGCCAGCTATAATTATACACAGCATTCCTATGGCACATAGTAAAGGATTTGGAATAAATTGTGCTCTTGTCAAGTGCCCTGAGTCACCACCTTCTGCCTCTACAAATAGCAACCATTTAAAAGGAGGTGATAACACCCCACACAATCCTCCGTCAAACAACCCAAACTATTCCATTATCAGCGTATTTGTGGTTTTTGATTCATTCGGGAATTTAGAAATGCTTTGTTTTGCAGTGCAACATATTTGTCATTCTATGCAAAGTATATTATGATATAAAAAGAGTAACATTTTCCGCAGCAAACTGACACAGAGCACAAAGTGAATCACGCCTTTGAAAACCAAACAAGTAGAGGGTGAAATAGAAAGAGACAGACAGGGAGAGATATGGCCAGCTCTTATTATGACTGAGAAATAATATTCCTCACTGTGAGAGTTACAATAGCCCAGTGAGCAACAGTACGAATCATTATCTCTTCTCATCTCTTTATGTGTGTATTCAACTTTACTGTGTTCAGAGGGAAACTTGTTATATACATCTATAACTGCCTGGATATTTGTGTCAGAAAAGATGCACAATCAGTCACCAAGCCAATGTTACGGTTAGTGTTCTTGCTGCAGTGTTAGCAATGTGTCTCTGTTTTACTTTACCTCCAGTCATCCAAAGATATGTCCAGGACCAGGTGACATGGGGTAGACTCCACTCCATTACTACCTGTTTAGGATTAGCATCAGAAAATGTATTATTCTAAATACAAACCATGTGGCTGCTGTATTGCTGTTTTGATTCTACAATGACACCATAGCAGAATTAAATCTCTCCAAAACCATCATTATAGAGTATATTGATGTTTGCGAAATTATTATCACACTAGCCAATGAAGCTGAGGTTTATTAATCTGACATTTAGCAATGAAAGGACCAGTTGTATTTTGTTGCCCTATGGATTAAGACTATTATGATTACTCTCTCACTTTTCAAACTCTGCAACACAAAACTATAAAATAATAATGTAGACTGATCTTTTTTTTATGATAGCCCTGCAAGGACATTTTGTTAAAAACAAATGTACTTATGATACTTATTATTAAGCCTTCATGCAAGATTGTGTTCAATAAAGAAAAATCAGAAACAGATTTTTCTTTATTGAACACAGTTGTCTTTTTCTCAGTTTTAGCAGTTACAATGTTAATGTAGCTTTGATACAGTGTTAATAAGCAGGCATTATGTGTTGTTAAATGAACATGGGCTGAACTATGCAGAGTAAACGATTTTACCGACACATCTGTTTCTCATCAAAATTTCACACACTATACCAAAGTTAATGCAGTACAGTACATCCAGATGCTTTATGACAATGTGCTCAGAAGTTATTATCTAATTCCCTTCTAATGATGAATCTGGCTCACCGACATTGTCACATTAAGATCAGTTGGCTGCCCTTGTCATAAAGTTTGGCCGCCTCCGACAGTAAGCAGCAAAGTGAGAATGGTTGGCACTGAACCTGTCATCTTCTGTTCATTATGACGAGTGACAGATTGCACAGAGGATCATTCAAATCCATGCAGACCCAGTAAGTCTCAATAAAGTGGAACGTCAATCTGGCTCGGGCTGTACCAAAACAGTTTGAACGTTTGGGGTTTGTCCCCCAGGAGCAGGAACAAGCTGTTAGATTGACACACAACACATTGCCCTAACTGCTATTGATTATTCCAGCCACCCATTTTAACAACCTCACCAGTTTTATTTCTCTTTCTGTCTTTGTGCCTCTCACACTGCCCTTCTCAATGCCCACCCAAATTCCAATTAGTAGATTATCGGCTGTAGAACACTGTTGACTCCCCCAAATCAGGCTCTTGGACAAATTGGGAATCTGATTCATGCATGCGGAAGATAGACATGGGAGAGTGAGGTTTACAGAGTGCTAGCCAGTAAAAAAAACAGAGTGATGGGTAGGGAAAGAGGGCGGGGGTTAGGTGTGAGTTCATTATCCAGAAGTACAATTTCTCTGTCTCTCACCTGCACCAACCTAACCATCAGTGGAAATATCTTGATAAGACGATAAAGAAAGCAGAGATGGAGAATATGCTCAATAGTCCTTTGGAGGTGAGCCAATTGGACTTTGCTGAAAACACAATCTGGAGATGTGCTGGGCTGCAAATTGGATGAGTATAATGTAGATGTTTGTGTGCCTGTGTGCCGTGCTTGTGTCTGATGGCGGACAGGGACATTCAGGAATACTAGCCCGAGGCGCTAAGGCTCCCAAATAAGCAAACACACAAGGTCTTCCTGTTTTACAAACGGCAACATACTGTTATATTTGACTTGTTGAATCAATATAAATAGGCTTGTTAGATTTTTGCAGCCATGTTAATGTTTTGAATTGGAAGTAAAAAAAATATCTGGGAAAGCAAGAGCATTAATAATAATAATAATAATAATAATAATAATAATAATAATAATAATAATAATAATAATAATAATAATAATAATAATAATAATAATAATAGGTGCCTTAAATTTTGATCAAAGTAAAAAATGAAATGAATGAAATTGTGTTCAGGGCACAGATTAGTGGTGAATTAAGTTTATCTTTACAAAAGTATTTCTTATGTGTTAACACACAAATATGTTTGGATAAGATGCTGTGCTACTGTGAATTGGTTTTAAATCAGCTTAAACAATAGATAATACTAGATAATTAATAAATTAAATCATTAAAAATAAATCTGTCACTTAAACAAATGTATGTCATTTAAATGACAAACCTGTAAGAAGCATTAGACGTAGCAATGGAAAGACAACCTTCTCTAGTCATGATTAAACACCAGCAGGACATATGATTACACACCTGTTAGCCATGTGACTTCCTGTAACTCAGGAGGGATTATTTTGGGCCATTTCTCTAATTATAAGCTTTTCAAAATTGTATTCTATGACATTCTTTTGACAATGTATACTGAACAAAAAATAAATGCAACACTTTAGTTTTTGTCCTAAACTCAAAGATCTAAGACTTTTTTATGTACACAAAAGGCCTATTTCTCTCAAATATTGTTAACAAATCTGTCCAAATCAGTGTTAGTGAGTACTTCTCCTTTGCCGAGATAATTCACCTCACAGGTGTGGCATATTAAGAAGCTGATTAGAGAGGGGACCAGCACAGTAGTCTGCTGGATTGATCTTTATTACGTCTAGAACAAGCATCTCTAAAGACATTTCTGCTCCCTGTCTACAGTACTTAATGCATCCATGCATATTTTACTCCATCCTTACCTGTCCCCTGTGAATCAATGCACACTAGTGGAGTGTGGGTTAGTCTTGGTTCAGTCCTGGGCCAATCCTAGTTCAAACATGTCATCATGTCATGTCCTCGTTCTGTTGTGGCATATGTCTTGGTTTAACATTTGGCCCTGGCCCCATGCTCATAAGCTTTTATCAAATTTTAAAGTTTTTCACAGTACTCTTGGTCGTATAAGTTTATTAAATTTGCAACCATTTCCTTTTTTTCCTTCCTTCCATAAAGCACAAGTGTCCATGTCTGTAATGTAACCATGAGAATCTTTCCTCAGGAGGCATCACTGTGATCATAGTATGTATTTTTCAGCAGAAAAGAAGGGTGATTTTAACTGATTCTTTCTTATAGTGCATTCACCACAATTCAACTTTTATTTCATAATTTATTTGAACTATTCATTGATTTCCAAGGTAATGCAGACTAATCCAGTTTTTGAACAATCGCATAGCTGAAAGTTGTTACAGAAAGTTTCCTTTTAGGCCCGAAGGTATAGGTGCACAAAATATGCAGTAGTAGCTTCTAAATAAGTCACTCAATTTAATTAAATGTGTTTCTCCAAGGCCTCTGTGGACAATTTGAAATGTTAATATTCTTGGAGCGCCTGAGTCCCTTTGTGGTAATGTGTTATGATAGCTGTCACTGCACACAGCACTTACTCAAACTGCAAATGTGGAAATATATGTATTCTGATCCAATGATAAGCTGCTGAATCTGGCAAAGAATTTTTAATCAAATGCACTTTTCTTTCTTTTAAAGGTGCCATGAAATGCTTTTTGTTGGAAAATGACACAAATAGAATAGTTGACTTGAATTAAAAGGTCACAATTGGTGAAGATGTAATTCTGGGCACTAGAAGTAGTTACTCATAAAACTGAAATTATTTACAAGTTTAAATGCCTCTTAGTGACAAAAGTGCTGTCTTTGGATTGAACCTGGGAACAATAAGAGACTTCTTAGAGATAACTACCTCCAACATTTTTTAAATAGTAACTCAACCCCTGGTCAGAGCCTAACTCCACTCACAGACAGAATTTGAAAAATCCTGAAAAAGTGAGTTGAGCCTGACAGTGACTGGTTGATTGACAGAGTTCAGACTGACAGACACAAGTATCTTTGCAACTTAATGGTCCCTTGATGTGGGGGACTTTTTGCTCTCACTTTTCCTGAAATGGAGGGAGTTGATTTATCTGATGGCACCGGGCCTGAGCCATATCAATTTGAGCTATTTTTATCTGATGGCACCGGGCCTGAGCCATATCAATTTGAGCTATTTGGGGTTATGGAGAACGGGGATAGTGAGTATAGAGTAACATTAGCATTATGGCTGATTTAGGCTAATGTACAAAACAAAGACTGACAAACTGTAAGAAGAAAAAACAACAACAGTGTTTTAGATTTGTTTCGATATAGATATAATGAGGCAGAAATCAGAGATCCCAAAGCTCATTCATTATTTCCAAAACTATTCTGGTATTGGTTAAAGTGAAAAACAACAGGTAGCCTATAGAGATGAAGACCAAACGTCTTAACATCAATATGCCGATTGTAATCAATGCTTATAATTCTAACTCCACTCGCTGCAGTGGCCTTAATATTGACAGCTTCATGGATCCCTCAAGGTGGAAATTGAATTGCAATGGACATATATACACACATCACATGTACAATGTGTTTGTTTTTAAGTAATCTTTGTCATGTCACAGTCACTTCCTGGTTATCAAAACTGTCATTGTAAAAATACATTTGTGGCACTAAGTAATTTTATTGATGAAAGGCTATCTGGTGTATAGATACACAGTTTGGACAACCAAGCTCCAGCTTGCAAAAAGTAATAGTTGAATTACTCTGCATTGTGATTACAATGCTACTTTGATCAAGTCTCTAGCCTTATACTTTGCCCATTGTTTAGTGGAAATATTCATCTCGAAAAGTCCTTAAATTGTCAGAGAGAATAAATGTTTAAATATTATTCAATGCTAAGCCAGACTAAATGTAAATGTATGCTATTCAAACAAGTATATTTTGTTTATTTGAAGTCTACTGTAAATATATATTGATTTATAATTTGAGGTGGCAGATTTACAGATGCATTACCTGAAATTTTCTTCATGTTTTATCAAACCAAAGTTTAGAGCTTACATACTGTTCAGGTAAAATTTGATCCATATTGACATTTGACAGCAGTAAAATTACCCTAAACATAATTCCTTTAAGATGGAAATGTTTGACTTTTCCTAAAGTGACCCAAAATAGACAAAAATGAAAATATTAAATTATTTTGTACAGGTGCCACAACATTTTTGTACACTGAGGCTGTGTCCGCTCAAATTTGACCCGTATCTGTTGAGATGGATTTTAGATCTACAAGTGTGGAACAAATTAAGGCAATTGGTGGTTTTAGGGAAACTTGAAATTGTAAAACTGTATAGGCCATCTTTGTGTGTATTATTTATGGGACAGTGGTGACAAAGTTCAAGGGGGACCAAGAGACTATCATGAGAACTGCCTGTGCCAAGGTTCCTATCCAGAAAGACACCTGCTGGTCTCTGAAGGAGCATGTGGGAATCTGGAAACAGTAAAATAGTAAAACAGCATAGGAGTGATCATTTATGATGCACAAAGGGAACAAAAGTCATCCAGAGGTCGCAAGGTGCCTTGGCACAGACACAAAATCTGCACCTGCAAGCACGAGCACCTGCAATGTCATAAGATAATCTACAAAGTAACACATTTGAATTAATTTATGTTGGGAGGGTGGTGGTGGGTGTTTATAACATCATAAAGAAAC
This sequence comes from Perccottus glenii, assembly GCA_024416835.2. NCBI lineage: Eukaryota > Metazoa > Chordata > Actinopteri > Gobiiformes > Odontobutidae > Perccottus > Perccottus glenii. The sequence goes on from CM044548.2 coordinate 7,120,150, forward strand.
CTGAGCTGCCATTTTAGTGACTGACATCATGGCCTTAATGTGAACAGGCCACTGGAACTGATCTTCTGTTGAGGAGGAGATAAGGATTTGGAGGAGAAAGAGTCAGAGCAGGACAAAATGGAGAAAAAATTATTAAAACTTAAAAAAAAAAAAAAAAAAGAAAAGATTAATCAGACATTTATTACTGTGACATGACATTTTAAATAGATCTGTAGAGGGAATTCCAGTATGAGGAGGAGATACCTGAAATGTAAGGGCTACATCTAAGGGTTGTCACATGTTTATGTCAAAATATGTCAAAGGGCATAATCCCCATAAGGTTTTTTGCTCAGGATTCTAGGCTGGATGTGTCAATGTTTGAGAGAGTTAAAAATGCAGGGGGCGCTAGAGAGCCATTTTTTTAAAGATTACCATTGTATTGGCATATCATTGAGTTCAGGGTGTTTGAACTTGTGACTTTGGGAGAATTTAAATCTATTCTAAAGAAGCGTGAACTCAATGAGCTTGGAAATTGTAACTGTTTTTAAACGTGTACACATTGACTGTAAATATCATTTGTTTTGTTGATGTCATGTATGTTTTTTAAATTGTATGTAAATGCTGTTGTCTTGGCCAGGTCACTCTTGAAAAAGAGATTTTTAATCTCAATGAGTTTTTTATCTGGTTAAATAAAGGTTAAATAAATAAAATAAGGGTGTCATTGTGCACAACTTCTTCATTGGGTCCAACAAAAGAAAATCCTTTCCTTTGGTGTAATGTATTTACTTTTCCAGGGTGCGCTGTAGAGCTCCTTTTTCATGGGAATAGGAACTCCAAAATAAAAATAATTTTTCAATTAATATCCTAAATTGTTGGAAAAATTTGGTGAGATTTCAGGGGGTCAAATTAGCTTTCAAAGTGCAGACAAATAATAATAATAATAATAATAATAATAATAATAATAATAATAATAATCAAGCAATTATAAAAGACCCTTACGGTCTATCACCAGCTTAAGCCTATATCCTAATGGATGACCTTGCCACAAAGAAGTTAATCTAAGACTTTAATTTTGTTCTCAAATGTTTTTAAGAGTTCATACTTACCTTTTATTCACCCGACCTTTTCAAGTTGTTTTCACAGACACTGAACCTTGGATGTTTTCTAAAAAGGTCATAAAAATCATCCTCTAACAAATGCAAATTGGTCCTGAGACAATAACACTAAAATGCCCTTGAAACTTCAGTATTTAATTGTTTCCCAGTTGCTCCCAAAACACCACTAAACTTTAGCTCTGATTGGTGGAAAATACAGTATCTCAGGTCTCACTGAGGTCTCTGTGTGAGGCCCTCATCATCGTCATCATCATCATCATCATCATTGTTATGGGACTGTTGTTCTGCCTAAGTGACTCCATTTGGCCAATTAGCCTTTGCCAGGAAGTGCTTCTCTATTAGCTTCCTCCTTCTCTGCTCTAATACAACAAAGTCAGACGGAGGCATTTGTTAGCTAATTATGCTACCGTGACATTCAACCGCACAGCTGTGTTTAGCGCAACAAAACCTCATAAAACATCTAGCGGAATGAGAGCTGACAGGCAGTGATAGATTAAGGGAGACTAGGAGAAGTAAAGACAGTGAGAGGACTGAGGAGTGTTTGCCCTTGGCTTCATGCGGCAGTTTCTACAATAACAATTAGAGTGTGTCAGATATAAAAGCTAATGATCAGGTCTGTCATATTTGCATATGCAAAGAGCAGTGGGCTGATTGCTTGCATGAAACAGCACTTACAGTACGTAATTAGAGGAGCTGGAAGTGTTGATGTCGACAGCCCAAACAGTGGAGAGATTCCCTTTTAATGAGGCTTGTCACGGTGTGCTCTGCCTCTACTGTTGATGCCACGATACACAGATACACACATGAGTTAACCCCTGTCCGCAGTCTGTAACCTAGTTCATTAAACATTTGAAAACTCCTCACAAAGTCACACTCGAAAGCACGTTACATGCACAGTCTTCAATTCAATCCAACACTCAAGCTTAGGTAAACAAACCATATTTAGCTATCAGGTTTAATCAGGATTAATTACGAGACACGCTGATAAGATGAAAAGCTACTTAAATCTCTCTGAGTTTCTCTGCTCCAAAAGGGATTATTTTTCACATTTATGAAAAAAAATATATTTTTCTTGCACTTCACAGTCAACACTTTAACCATTACACACTGTTTTGGTTTTGTTTGTCACGGTGGCCATTATTTCTTCTGTTTATCCCAAACAAACTTCCAATGCATTTTTGATGGAAAAAGTTACCAGACTTTCAACCACACTTTTATTGTCTACCTCATGATGGTTCACATAAAAAAGGGAAAAAAGGCATATTATCTCTATCAGCTATTGTCCAATATTTCAGTCAATTGTGACTTTTTGTTCACTCAGTTATTATTCATGGTGTCATCCTGCCATTTTTCAGATTTTAGTTCAAAGTCTACATAAAATGTGATATGTGGTAGAGTAATGAACTATCAAGTGCTATTTTACTTGATACCCATTGCATTGTTAAAAAGTAAATCTCCAAGCAACAGGAAAAAGACCATAATTGTTAATATGACATGACAATATGAAGGATGAAGCCCTCGGCACGTTGTGGCCAACAATCCTTCACTAACTTGACAATATAGTTTGCCAAGATTCTGCAAACCCATTACGCATCAGACTTGTCAGCTCAGTAAGATGTGAGCAGCTGCATAGAAGTGACTCTATTTTGTCTTTGTTCTTTAATGATTCTTTATTGAAATGGATCTGAATGGATTCTGCAGAGTTACACTTGAATCTGGAGTAAATCCAATATTTCCCAAAAAACGGGCTTTGATCAGAAGAGTCAAAGTCATGATTACACTTCTCCAGTTTCAGAAAACAATGCGCAGTGAGAGTGACAATGCCTTTGATGTAAATATTATACAGCTCTTAAGAGTTTCTTTTTTAATGTGTGTGTCTGTGTATTTTATTATTTGTGAATTTTGAACATTGACGCAAATTTATATTGTAGACAAGTAGACATTATTATTAAGTATTTGGCTCATTATGCAACCTTTTACACAGGAAACATAAAAAAAGCTAACAAAAAAGGAAATGAAACTGGAACGAGCGGAGAAGTGCTTAAGATTTTATCTTTAAACTAATGCCCTTTTCCACTGAACTGAAAAGGTCTGGGTCCGGAAGAATATACCACTTGGTAACTCATTGGCATTTGGTTCCAACAGTATAATACAATTACTAAAACACAGAGCTAAACACTGCAGTCTGTTGATTGTATGACTGAATAAATAAGGATCTATACTAAATGAGAATCAAAAGGGAATTGCAAAATTAAAATATTTTCTCAAATGAGGCTTGTCTTGTTTTGGTCATATTTCAAGAAAGAATGCAAAATGTACTTAAAAACAAAGCTGGCATTCATCAGCAACAACTACTCCTACCTGTTATATAGTCAGCATGTGGTTAAAAAATGTTACTGCTGCAGTATGTGATTATTCCTCAAGCCTATTATTCACTTCTTTATTTTTAGTTAACAACAAAACATCTGCATTTTAAAGTTGTTTTCAAATACAATTTACTTCAAAAACAGAAACATCACTTGTTTATGTGCATCTACGCTTCAGGACACAAGTATTTCCAGAGCCAAACAACACCATCTGTAAAGTACCATAATTTAAAGGTATGTTATGACAATGACTCGGTAAACCATAAAATGCATCAGTGTTTTATTAAGTTATTTTATTATATTACATTTATTATATTCATTTCTTCACCTCAAAACTTTTGCAATTAATATGTTTGTGTATGAGTTCAGCAGCATATATAAGCACTTTTAACAAAAACTAAATAGAGCCAGTAGAGTAACTCTCTGTAAAGCATGTTCAACAGCACTATACAAATCTAAGAACTATGTCCCCAATGAACACAATCTGTTCTACAGAGAGAAAAACTGTGACTTTAATAGTCCATTAATAAGTGACAAGAGTTTCCATGCTGCAGCGACTCTGCTGCTGTACTGAGCGTGTAGCAAATTGCCCATGCTCATCAGTCAAAGTAAAGAGTAAAGAGAAGTTTTAATGTAGGGAGGAGAGCACTCGGTAGAGAGTTCAAGAAAAACAAGAAAAGAGAATCTGTGAATGAAACGGCCTTTAAACAAAATTGAATATTGAACAGTCTTATGCAGCTTTTATGACAAAGAATGGATACCAGAAAATATGGTTCTTACAGACCTATTTTTTTATGTGTATTCAAAGATGGAGTCAGAGGGACTTTTGAAGTGAACTAGTTAAAAATTAAATGGGAAAGAAAAAGTGTTTTTATGCGTTTTACAGACTGCTTGAGACCATCCTAATTCCCAAGGCTTAATGGCAAGGCCCATGGGTTTCTATATTGATGGTTTTTCCTCTGACATTTGTATGTTTTTACCCAGACATTTTGTGTTTCTTATTTATGGGTTGAGAACTCTTTTGTGTCAAAATTGTACCAAACAAAATAACAGCTTGTCTTATTAATCAAAATTTTAACCATAATTTTTATTTTTTTTATTTCCGGCAAATTAACTCAACTTGTCGGCTTTAGCTAGCTAGTAGGCTCAATGTGAGATGACCTGGATGAATGAGAACTTTCATAACTTTAATATGTTATGTTTGTTAAATTAAACATTTTGTAGACCTTATATTATTTTAGATCTTATTATACATTCACACTTCTGCAGGTGAAGGGGTGTCCTATTTCTTAGGGGTATAATTATAGCCCTACTCCTTAAGGCCATTACACACTCTGCAAGAACAGAGGAATTTGTTCTTGTTCTTGAGCTGGCCCTAGTTTGGGAGTTTTTGCAGCTTGCTCTAGACACATTGTTTGGGCAGAGCGTTTTTCTTTTGGGTGTCCGAGAACTATTGTGTGATTGGTCGGAAATCTGAAGTGGGCGTGGTTAATTAAAAGTAAGGAGTTCTGTGCTTGAGTTTCTAGTGAATTATGGAATATTCTGTTCAGAACACACTTTGTTCTTGTTCTTGCCACACCAAGAACACATTTCTCTGTTCTTGCAGAACATGTAATTCCAAGGGCTAAGGAGAATAGGTAGGGTATGTTAGAGAATTGGGACTGGGCCTCAATGTACTGACTATGGATTTGATTATAGACATTTTTCCCAGTTGAGATGAATAAGCAACAGGTCACAATACTGTATACTGGCCATAAGAAAGTTTAACATATACTGTAGAAGCACAGATCTTCAATAACACACTAATGAAATGACACACAGACCTGGTGAAAACACCAGACCAGTTATGCTCCTCACACCTAATTGTGTATTCTCTACACATCCTAAGTACTACTGTCAAACCAAATAAACAGACTTTTAATTATCCCACTTCCAGTTGTTGCACTGAAATCAATTTGTTATTCAGGTAAATGATAAAGACGTTGTGTGTAAATGTGAAATAAACAGTAAATGTTGAATATGAGTTTTTTTTTTTTTTTTTTTTATCTGTTGTTTTGCAAAGCAAAATGTTTTAATGCCAGGTGTAGAATATGTCTCAGGCAATCAACTGTGACATTTAAACATGAACAATTTGTGTAAGCATTTATACAAGGAGCGTTTATCCTGTGCCATTAAGAAAAAAATGGTTGTTTCTAATCAATATGTACAGTAGCCAACAGTACATTATATACAATGTGTCACTCCACCTCTCTGCCAGGTTGAATTTACACAGCGACCTGGCATTTTGTTGCCGAAACATGACATGACCTTAAAGGTTGTCCTTGTTCTGCAGCCCTCAGTTCTGCAGCACTCAGACGTATAATACTCACAAGGGATAGCCTGGCCAGCCGCGTCTAACTCTTTTCTATACAAAGAAGTTAGTCTGGTGCCCTGTTGCTTGCATTTGATTTCAAGGGTGGGCTTTACAAGAGGAATGTTAACAAATCAGAGAAACGCCGGACGTGATGCTAAACACAGCAAAACAACACAGCCGGTTGTCAACAAGGAAGCCACGTGAGCACCGCTAGTTAGCTTGTCCAGCAGTAGAGTGGACACCAGAGCGGTTTCATCATTTGTATACTTACAAAACCGAGGCGAGAGCAGAAATAAATTGCCTTTTGGTGGCAGCGTCTGCCATGTTGAATTTTTTTCACTAGTCGCTTGGGCCGAGTTATAAGGGAGGCAATGGTCAATATTTTATTGACTATATTTTATGTTAAACATTATTTTAAATGCATTGCCATTGCCACTTAGGGTTCCCACTGGAAACAAAAAAGAAGAAGATGGGCTCCCGGCTGAATGTATTACATATTTTACTTCGGCTTTGAATGCTAAGGAAGCTTTCTTTCTTAGCATTCAAAGCCGAAGTAAAATTTGGCAAGCAGTTTTGGTTAATTTTTGTTTTCTTTTTTTGGTATGGTCGACAAATATGTTTTAACATGTTATCTATCTTGGCAAATGTTCCAGGTAAATTCAGGTAAATTAAAAACATGTCAGAAGAGGAGTAAATTGACTTTAACAAAGATTCAAAGCTAAATGAATGTGTGGTTTAATAAAAATGAGTAAGACACAACAGTGTACACTATCCATTAAAGTCACCACATGCACAATGCTATGGTTTATTAAGGAATAAAACAACATTGTCTTTTCCATAGGACTCACATGAAAGAGAGGAATCACATGGAGCAAATAGACCTGAGCTGGAATCAAACCCAAGGTGCATATTATGCCCTCCACCAGGTCAGCCACCAAGGCACTCTTGAGACTTTTTTGTTGTTTGCATTAACTACAAGGATGTTCAATAGTTTAAAATATATATTATATATCACAAAATCTATTTTTTATTTTGTAATTTATAGTTTATATATTGGCCTAGTGGCTTTTTCTGCTTATTCAAAGATTTTTTTTAAATTTTGTGTTGCATGTATTTTTCATTAGAAAATTCCACTTTTATATTTGAATGCTTCCTGGCTGTGCTATGTAAAGAAAACAGTATTAAATCCAGGACATGACATCATGCAACTCTACATTCACCAGTTTCCACCATGTTGGCCTGTTAAGTGCCACAATTATAGACTATTTTATTCAAACAATTTGTACAAAGGCATTCATCCTTTTTACACACACACACACACACACACACACGCACACACACACACACACACACACACACACACACACACACACACACACAAACACACATGCATGCGTTTTCTGACTATTTGTGGTAATGTTTGCACTTCTAAAAATACAGACTGGGTGAAGAAGATTATTTGCCGTCAATGTGTTAATTTGAAAAATCAAAGGTGACATATTATCAGAGTCAAATGAATCACAAAAAAAACAAAAGTTTGTCAATTTTGTTGTATAACTTCAAACTAAAATAAAATTGTAGTGTGTTTTATTATTTTTGTAGTTTTTTATTTTTTTTGTTAAACATGGGTCATGAACCTTGAGACTTCCTCGTCTCGATGTTGCTTCCCCATCTTGTTTTGATTTAACATGACAAACAGACATTCTCTGATGGGATTGGAGGGATACAGTACTTTGTAGCCTAGTCCAGTATTTATTTTCTCAAAGCTGCCATGCAGAGGGCCCAGAATGGATCCAAATGAGCCATCTTAATACACCAAGAGACAGAAATATGGAGGAGTGGAGGGTACAGGATAGATGGAGCAGAGAAAGGAGAGATAAATGGTAGTAAAAAAGACAGAGGAAGACGGATGGAGGGAAGGCAGAATAAATGGGAAAGTGGATGAGAATGAGATGGATGGAAGGCAAGGGGAGGTGCAAAGGGTAGGAGCGACAGATTGATAAAGGTAAAGGGAAAGAGAAATTGATCTTGTGGTGAGAATGTGCCCCCCAGAGGATCAGGTTCCAAGAATACCATTGGTTTTCTTTCTGTACAGGGGAAAGTATCTCTGGGGGTTGGAAATAGTTAGAACCAAATGGGCTTTGAAGGTCAATAGAAAAGTTTTGTTGTGTGTTTTATCACAAAATGTAAAAAAACAAAAACAGTGCATAAATAGTTTTGTCATTCAAGTTGGACAACAATTGTACTATTCAATTCAATTTTACTTTATTAATTTATTTCTTTAAATACAGTTGGATTCATGGACTCATTCAGGTAATTGCAACAAGAACACAGAGGTATCTATTTTTATCATGCATATTCTTTGCAAAGTATCATTATGGGTTTATGGAGACAGACAAAAATACCAAAAAATGCATGACAAATTTAAGCCCATTTTTGCATCTGAAATTCAAATAGCACAATCAATTTGGTTTGGTTTCCCGCAGACTTTTTGGAAACAGACCAACTTCTCCACCAGTCTAAATCCTGTGAGTTATGTGGCAGCAGATGAAAACCTCTTTTCAGGCGGCCTTGGTATAGTTTTGTTCAAGTTAGTTTGGTCTTTAGCTGATTTGAACTGACTGACAAACTGACAAACTGACAAACTGACAAACAGCAGCAACAAGTGAACTGCACCTGAGCTTCTTTTTTCATGTAAAGAAAGGTAAATGAATTGGTTGGGCTCTAAAAATACATTGATTATTTACTAGTGTTTAAAATACAAAGGTCAAGGTTAGACAATTGCTCAATCATAAAACTAAAAATGTCATAAACCACTTAAACAGGCTGATGAACATGCATACATCTGTAGCCTCTTGATAATTGTTCACTCAGGGCCACTGTACATTTTTATTTTATTTTTGAAATGTCCAAGCTCCTCCATGTTGTTTCAGTTCTGTGGCAGATGCAACACTGCACATAGAATGGATCTTTTTCTCTCAAGGTGAAAATAAAGAGAACAAGCTCCATATTGTGGCACTACAGCAATCATTGCAGAAAAGTCTCAGTCACCAAATCTGCACTAGACTAGACTTGTCTGGCTACAACAATGTGTTGCTTTAGTCTGGTTCCTTGACAACCTTGTTGGATTTTTACTGTTGCAAGGGGTAAGACAAACTGTATGAAGGCTGATCTGCATTTTTCTTTCTGTTTTACTAGTGCTCTTATCTCCTTCACTTCTGGTTCCTCTTTTTTTTTTTTACATACAGTCCACAAAGATGACAGAGCGATATGGCATTGCACATCAACAGCAAAACAAGAGGCATAGAGCACAAAAGAGGGCAAGACAAACACCCCCACAACATCACACACAATGTGCCACTCTTCTCTACCGACACTATTTGTCACTTCTCATTTCACTGTAGCTTGGTTTAATCTTGGCCTCAGGTGCCGAATGTATTCCATCCAGCAGAATTTGCTCTTACATGTTCTCCTCTCGTCTTCTCCGACACAAAGCAGAAGAGCATTTTCATATGTGTATGTTGTGTAGGAGTGCCACTTAGTATGTACTGCACAGTGTAGGGGAAACAAATATTTGAAATAAGAGGTCACATCAACGAAAAGAGTTGAGTTACAGAGGAACAACAGCGCACTAAAGCAGAAATTTCTTGAATTGCACTGCTTGAGAGACACACTTTTCTTTGCAAGTCTTTCCAAGTCTCAAGTCACAAGTCTTTTCTCAAGGGTCAGTAAAATTTAATCTACAATGTGGTGTCCCTGATCCTCTCAGTGGATAAAAGCTCTAGGAGTAACAAATTACATATAGCATCTGTTACCAGGAATAGAAAATAAATTAAAGCACAGATAATTGAATGCATTAAATTCTGGTACTGTAAAATCTGGGCAATTTAAAGGCACATGGAAGTGTCTTCAAGTCAATCTAAAGCCTGATTGACTGTTATTCACCACTGGGACTGATGCTGGCGCCTTTATGTCCAGTTGAGGAGGATTTCACACCTACACGCTCTGATGTGGACATTCAGACTTTCTCCAAACGTAACGGGACAGAAGCAGGACACACACAATTAAACAAAAATATAGAGGATGAAAAGGGAAATAGCAATAAGGTTTGAAAATTAAATGGATTGGTGAAGGAAGTGGAGTTGAAGATTGGTGGCTTGGTGGTGTTTTGGTAAATAATATCACTTTAATGAAGAATTGGAAGTAGAAGTTGAGAGATACAGTAATAATTTTGCGGACAAGAAAATTAAATTCTTAGTGCAGACTTTGGTGCGGACATCAAGTTGTGAAAGTGCTCTTAAACAACCTTGATTTTGACAGAATTATTGAAATACACCTTGCAGTTACAGAGAAACAGTCAATTTACTGTGGACATGTCCTTTTCGAGCAGACACACCAAAAAACAGGCTCGGTTTTTAAAGGGTTAACAAAAGGTTCGTTAGCTGTGGTAGCCTATTGCTGATGAGTTCTACATTAGCTTAGCAAAAATGATCAAATTTTACGCAAACAACAAGATAGCAGCTAATATCTGGCTCAAACAGTAAAGATAAATATAGCAATACATCCTATTAGGTTTAAATTCTAATGCATTATGCTATGTCATTAATGTTACTAAATATAAACACAGTACATGCATAAACAAGAATAATTGACAAAGTACTACAGGAAACAACTGAAGTAATATAAAACCATTCAAGCAATCATCCTGTCAGATTTATTAATTAAAGTGACAACCTGTTAAATAAAACACATATGCTTATTATGACTGTATTCAATTTGTATATACCACGTAAAGGTTTCTAGAGTTCATTTGAAGAACAGTAACAGCGGAGACAAGCAGAGACGTTTTATAAAAAATAACAAAATGTAATCGAACAGCGTCATGTGAGCGTTCACTGATTGAGTCCACTATATAGTCTAGTTTATCTATATAAAGCCTTATGTAGTGATTGAGGAGTTAGGGACTAGAGTGTGGCTTCGGACACAGGTTTTTTTGAAGTCTCCTAAGTGTTCACAGATCAGATCAGATTTGTGTTCATTTAACATATTCCCTAACCATTCATAGAAGCTCTTAAATGCAGCTTATTTCCCCATATCTATTTATATTTTACAATGGATCAAATCAATGAGAAGCATGCCACAGAAGGTAGCCAAACTTTTCCACAGCCTTTATGACCTTAGCAACCACACAGTATAGTTTACTTTTGCTTGCCAAACCAATTTGTCCCTATGCAGTCAAAACAAAATTTCACTTCTTGTCGCATGGTTGGAGCATTAAGTCAGACACAACTACGCTATTATAAGAGCCTGAGTGACAGCTCGAATTGTTAATAAACATAATTGTAGAGTATATGCTGCTCTCCACACCAGGGGGTTAAGGTGATGGAGAGGGTTGTTGCAGTCCTAGTTACCACCTTGGCTCTGAGCCCACAACCATACTCTATCAGCTCATTATCCTCACCTACACATTCATGCACACACTTCCCAATGGGGCCAGTGTACTGATAATGTTGTACAGAGGACTAATGAGAACATTCTTCTAGTCCATAACCTTTACCTGTGTATTGGGATGTCCCTTTCCTGTGGCCAAACTGACAGATGGAGAATAGTTTGTCATTCAAACAGAAAAATGACTGTGGGTGTTTATAGTTTGACAGGAAACTAGTATTAGTCTGTGTAAAAAGAAAAGGACTCATTCTTTCAACTGCAATTAAGAGTGTCATGTCTATTTAATTAAGGTCAGAATAAAAGGTTTGCTCGACACATCCTTTCCTGAAATAAACATGTTTAAGAAATCAGCTGAAGATATTTTATGTATTGATTGAATCTTTTATTGTTTAGGCTTTTGTACATTTCATATAACAAAGTAATCAAACTGTTGTTCCAGTCGGTTGCGTGTGCTTTTAGAGCAAAACCACTCAATCCACATCAGCCACTGGACCAATTCTTTTAAAAACAGCTCATTATTAACAAGATTTTCTGGAGTTTTTCATTGCTCATACACTTCATGAAACTTGCTCCCTCATGCTCGCTATAACTGTGACCACATAGCATATTATTGTCTCTGCGTGTGTTTTATTCTTTTGGTCAGCACTCATGTGGGAGAATATTTTCACTGCAAGATATGATAGTGGATTTAACTCTATACAATAATAATATTACACACAATGATACAACACATATACTTAAATATATTTAAGTATATTTGTTGAACCTACAAATATTACTAGTGTGACTCTCCTCTGTGTTACTTTTAGAGATTTCCTGGATTATTGGATAGTCCCTTGCATCTGTAGAGGGTCTAAAGACAAAAGGTGTTCCTTGTAAAGCTTTTTGTATTTCCTGTTGAAGAAGCTTTGGTTAAGATGTTGGGTTTTCACAGATCAACATTTCTAAACTTGACTTATGCAAAAACTGAGCTGATGATCAAAGGCAAAAAAAGAAAACACCCGAAAACAGGAAAACAACTTGTACTTCTGTATCTGCAGAAATTTAGAAACATTTAATGTTGTGTGGTTATTGTTGTAATTTTGTTTGGCTTTTTCCAGTGCAGTTAAATGTTGTTGTAATTGGCAGTTTCTGTTTGTTAAGTGTGTTACGGCTGTTGTATTTCGATCCCCTACATTTGCTTACTGTTCAAAGAGAGGAGTAGAGGATGTACCATCACTCGATTCCACTTCCAGGACAAACATCTTGAGGGCACAAAAACGCACGCCAGATTTCTATTTGTTGATTTCTCCTCGGACTTAACACAACACAGCCAAATATTTTATGCCACAAATTGGTGCATGATTTTAATCTTAATTTTGGTTTGGCTAGGTGGATTATGGACTTCTTATTGGGCAGACCCCAGAAAGTAAGATTAAACAATGTCTTGTCTGAGAAGTAAAGGTCTATTACAGGGTCATCACAAGGGTGTGTCTTGTCCCTTTTGTTGTACATCCTTTACACTAACCACTGTAGAAGCCATCACTCTGACAGACACTTGTTGAAATTTGCAGATGACTCAGTCGTGGTCAGTTTGCTGGATGAAGTGGCTGTCCATGGACCAGTTGTCTCAGACTTTGTGGACTGGTGTAACAGCCAAATCCTGAAGCTTAGTTCTAAAAACTAAAGACATGACCTTTGAGTTCAGGAAAACATCTCATCCTCTACTACAATCAAGGACAGTGCTGTGGAGTTTAATGAGTCCTACAAATATCTGGGGACTCTTATTGATCAAAAACTGAACCATGACCTCCACACATCTCATATCTGCAAAAAATGCAAACTAACTCTACTTTCTTTGTAGATTGAAAATTCTTGATGTTGACAGGACACTCAAGGTTTTATTTTATAGATCTTTTATTGAGTCAATTTTATCTTTCTGTCTCATCTCTTTTTATGGGAATCTTTCTGTGCACAACAAGAGCCGTCTTCTCAAAATTGTGACAGAGGCCAGTAAAATAATTGACAAACAGCAGCTGTGTCTTATAGATGAGAAACAAGTTTTACAAAAAGCTTGACCCATTCTGTCCAGTGCTGACCACCCCTTTTGGAGGAGTTTGTTCTTTTCCCCTCAAAGAAGAGATGCAGGCTGCCTAGAGCCAAAACAAATAGATTTAAGCTTTCCTATGTCCCAAGTGCAATAAATGCTCTTAATGTCTTTGAGTTCTGCTGCTCTGAAACACTTTGTTTGAACTTTTAACTTTGGTGGTAATTGTATTTTTGAACACCCTAATTTCTTTTATCCTATTTATATTTCTTCTTTTTAAAATTAAGTTGTGCTCCATTCCACTTTGCCTTACTGTGTTTTAAATATATGTACCACCCCTAACTGCACACCAAATTTCCCTTTTAGGGACAATAAAGATGATTGATTGATTGAGGAGGGAGTTCCAGCTTTGCTGCAATCGTTTTACTCTGAGAGCAGCCTTCAGTGTAAAACACATCCACAGTTGGATAAAGCTCCGTGGACTTCATTGGCAAAATTCATTTACAGATCCCTTTGTCCTTCTTTGGTTGAATAAAAGCCATGGAGAAGGTGTGACGTGGGGCGGATTTACTTTTGCACATTTCTGCTCCAGGTGGGATTAAAAAAAGGGTAATTGTGTGCTGGTTAGTGTACGCATGATTTTATCAATCAGGATATTTTGGGGCACGTACTAGTTTAGTAGAGATCCTAAATAACCTTTTATAAATGAAGCCTTTGGTCACTATTCTCCTACAGCTCGAGTGTCCACGTTGTGCACATTGCACTTAATCCCTGCCATGGGATTTTATTTCTTTATGATGCTCACAGCAGGAGAGACCAGAAGTGACTTGTATGCTGCTGTGATTTGTCAGTTATTAAATTGGGAAGATCAACAGGAGTGTGTTGTAAATTTAGTATTAAAGGAATAGGATTAAGAGACTGACCAGTCAAAATAGAGTGAGAGAGACACAAATCCTTAGTTCAATACATTATCAACAACATTGCAGGAGTTTTGCAGATATGCTGCTGGCTTTGAAATACCAATTTCTACCATTCTTCAATGGTAATTGCCCAGTTTACAATTTATTAAGTGTTGTGCTGAGGTGCCAACTAGGCTGGAGACTTACTGCTTTTCTGACCCAATTAATAACCATTCTGTTGCAAAGGAGGAAACAAATACAGGGGACAGAACATTAAAATGAAACTCTCCTGTTGATTTATGAAACTAAAATCTACATAATTGCCCACAGTTTTTAATAGCCAGAGGAAGTTATCTTTGAAAATGCAGCAGCTGCGGTGTTACACATTCAGGGACACAGCAGGTAAGAAACTAAAACGATTACAATCCAAAAAATAGATCAGAAAGTGTTCCGTTTGGAAATTGCTTGAAAATAAAAGATTAACAGAAGTCATGCTGACTTAAAAAGGCTTGGAAGAATAAAGCTGCAATATTTTATTGAGAATAGCTGTCTGCTTTGAATTTTATCCAGCAGCTAGCATATGCAGAAAGTGTTTGATTTTAAGGATTAATAATGTAACTTAACATGATGGTTTAAACATGGACTTACACAGCTGAAACTGCTTTTTACAGTGTAGCAAATAAACTGGGAGCGGGATTCAAACTGACAACCTTCCTGTTATTGGATGCCCTGCTCTTCCACTGAGATCAATCCAACCTGCAGATGCCAAGTGAGAATACAGCAGGGCAGGCTGGTCTGAAGGGGCTCAAAGGCAGAACCGCTTTACCTCTCCATGTGGTAATTTTCCAAATGGGGAATACCTCGACGTAGTTAGACACAAGTCCTCCCATTACTGACATGAACTGAGTACAGCTGGTCACAGACATGAAAACTTAGTTTTTTTAATTAATTTATAAACATTTGGTTGGGACTATTATTCCAATCAAAAAATTATAAACATTATCTAGTAAAGCAACTATGTGCTTGCCACATATGCCCTACACAAGAACAACGACCCTGCCGACTAAAGGCCAGTTAGCAGTGGCGGCTGGTGGTGACGTTGGGTTGGTGGGCCAATAAATGCATGTCAAACAATAGTTCATAAACCAATTAAGTTATAGCCAAATAACTTTCAGAAATGACTAATGTTTTATACAAACAAATATCACATTTACATTTCAAATATCAGGCTGACTTTATATAAAGTGTAGTGCTTATAGTTGATCTCTCTAATGCTTTCATGCTAATGCTAACTGAATTATATGATAATAGCCTGTTATGACCCTCCACACCTTCTCGAAAGTGCAGTGAAGGCCACTGATATTCTTTCTGTCTTTGGGTTTTGCCCAAATTCAAGTCTCTGGGATGCAAAATTAACCCAAAATACAAGGAGGCGGGCCTCACACCTGCCAGTTATCTAATTAGGAAGACAATTGGTGCTGAGGTCACATTGTGCTTGGGTTGTAAAAAATGAGTTCCATTTTTTGTGATGTTTTTGAAATATTAGTGCCATCAAAATTAGTAACACTATTTTCTAAAATCTTACACAAGATAAATATATAGATAAAATATACATTTGTCTAAAACACAGAGCTCAGCCCACCTAGCCCATTGATATCAGCGGTCTCTGTCAGTAAGCCTAACCAACAAAACGTTACAGCAGTCTTGTCAACTTGAATGAGCGACTGTATAGATCAATACCGTTTTATTTACACTACAGCATATACCTACACTCTTAGCTCCTCTGTGGGGGAGAGGTTAGTGCACCCGGTTGGGCTGTGGGAGAGGGGGGTTTGTTCCCAAGTCCTCATGACAATCCCCAGATATGGATAAGCTGAAATACACTACACTCTTGATTTCCACCTTAACATTAACTAACATTATTAATTATTTTTTTCTTATAGGAGGCACAACTAAAATCAGAGTTGTCACACACTCTTTTGGTAGATTTTTCCGATTTACCTTTTTATTGCTTTTGGACTAAATATAATAACATTTATAATACAATTAATAATATCTATAATTTTCTAATCCAATCCTTTTTTTCCCAAATACAAAAAAATGGGTATCCCTTATGGATGCCACTGTATGGTTAAATAGTTTATTTTTGCCAGATGTAAATTAGGACAAATGAATAATTTTGGCTCTGGGAGATTACATTCCATTTAGTTTTCTAGTATATGGGTATTTCTAGATGATATTGGACAACTTTCACCCAAGAAATAGAACTGTGAACGACCACTATTATGTGTTGCCTTTAGAAATGCACTGACCATTCGAATGACACTTGACAGCTATTCAAACAAGCTGAATAGTGGGCTGCATTTGCTTCAATTACAGTTATGAAAAGACCTATGTTCTACTGCATTACTTACATAATGACTATACTTTCAAGTGTAGGTTATTAATAAGAAGGGGAAATAATAATGAATATTTTGTTTATTTTTCAAGGTTTAAACCTTATTTGATGATTGAATTTAATTGGTGTATGTTTGGTTATTGCGTTTACCTGGTGATAAATGGGATTTTTGTCATTTTCTTCACAGCAGATATTGTTTGCACAAGAACTTCCCAACACCACCAACTTTCCAACACCACCAACAAACAAGGGCAAGGAGTTTATCAGGTTCCACACATAAGCTGCTGTTAACTTGTCTAATTCTCCTGGTTGTAGTAATAGTACATTTGGCATAATTCATGCTACAGAACATTGTTTGATTGTGTATGCACTGGCTGTTACCTTGATTGATGCATTTAATCATTTATGTAAGCTAGTTGAGTATGGTTGTGATTTGTCAGCACTTATAAAAAAAAAAGAGTATTTGTGACCACTGATCGAGGGATTTTGAAGAGAGTGTATAGTATATTGCATAAAGATAAATAAAACACCATAAATTTCCAGCTGCATTATCTCACAAGTTCCATTTGTGCATTCAAATAACAGCTGTGAATTTGTACAATATTTTATAGTCAAAGAATCTTGTGCTTTGTTTTTTGGCAATGTTGTTATTTCAGCTTACAAAGCTAAAAAACATCTAACTAATCGTTCTTTCTATAATGTAAATACCTACAGTAAATTTAAACCCTGAGTCAGTCTTGCATGGCTTTATGGTAATGGATTTTCTTTAGTTTAATTTCTTATCTTTTTTCATTATTATTGTTTTTCTTGTTTCCTTGATATGTTTTAACCTTTATTATTTGAAGTAATGTTTGTGTTGTAAGAAATGTTTTGAATAAAACCATTGTTGTCAAACTGTCTCTAAATAAAAAGTCATAAACGAGCCAATTTCTTCCCAAACCATTGGAAAAAACTTTACAGTGGGCAGCACCACAGTCACTAAAACTTTATAATGAAATATGTATAGCGACTCTAAGATATGTGTAATATTTAAAAAAATATTGCTGAATGGTATTTGGAATCCTGTGCCTGCCATGTTCTTCAGTAATAGATCAGCACAAGTCAATTTCTGCCAAACGTACTAGTATGCAATGCTATAATATTTCATAGCAAACGTAATGATGTAGTGAACAAGAAAGAAAAATATAAATTCTTTAATAGAATCACTTTTTAACAGGCATATTTTTTACATATTTATATGCATTTTTTATTTTATTTTATTTCTTCAATTTTCAACCTTCACAGTATAAATTAATACAATTCACCTTTGTGGGCTTCAATCACTGTAGACAATAAATGTCCCCATTATGTTGTCAATGATCAACACACTTGGGCACAGATTGTGAGCACGCTCACTGATGTTTATAACCATTGTTTTGCAGAGGTTCATTTCACACATACCGTACGTGACTGTTTTCAAAGACTGCGAAAAAATCAATTTTGAGCATGAAGTTGCACTGTGTAAATAGGATTTTAGTGTTTGGTAAATTCAGGGCACATTTAAACCACATGTCTAACTTGTATGTGGAGTTTTTATTATTCTGCTCATGCCTTTCGTATGTCTGGTCTTGTATGTGTGATGAAGTCAATAACATTTTAAAATTTGACCAGCATTTCTTGTTGTCCTTTTGCTAGGTCCAAATCTCCATGATTTATTATATTTACATTTAGTTTTAGCCAGTAGCGGGCACAGATCCATCTACAGATTCGTAAAATTAATATGACAGCGGCGTCATATTCATGGTTATCATCTGTTTACAAGTGGAGACTATCCAAGCGGCAGTAAAACAATGGTTGAAATGGTAAGGTAATTTTAGCGTATTTAGTACAAATATGACTCTGCTATCCCCCCCCAGAGTTGTCATGTAGTAAAAACTTAGCTGCAGAGACCAGAGCCATCTTTTGTACCAGGGTGTAAACATAATTGTTACACTTGTAAAGTTGCCATTGGATTTCTCCTAATGTTTTTGCTTCTGGAGCCTGCCCTCTGGTGGACGGAGGTATAGTGCTGTATGGTGGTGCCTTTTTTGGGACTAAAAGTTCTGATCTAAAACATCATCAAATGAGTGCACTACACACACAAACACACACACACAACACAAGAAAATGGGTGAAGAGTGGGATTTAGAGTAAGAAAAAGAGGCAAGGGCATTTAGAAGGTTTTGCTGATGAATAGGTGGTGGATTGAGTGGATTGTTAAACTATAAAAGAAGGAGTTGGTTCTCGGAATATGGAGTATGGTACAACCTTTGAAAACACACAACATGATCTGCCTGGTACATTAGTGTTGTGGGTAATAATGGAGCTGGATGACTCATTGTAGAGCTCATCTTATGCAACCTTATCCGCTGGCCTAAGTATTAACAATAAATAAAATATTGTAGTTATTCCAAAACTGAGTTAAATTACAGTCCATGTTGGACATTGACTTCAAAAAGTGGTACAATTTTATAAGGGTTTGCTGTATGTAGTCTAGAGAGACTAAACTAGAGAGGACTAGAGAGAAGTTACGGCAGGGATGTCTGGAGAGTCAGCACTGTTCTGTCAGCAACGCACATGAGTTTTCTGTTTCATGTTGTTGGTCTACTGTCTCTCTGTAATCCCAGTCTCGGTCAAGAGTGATTTTAGAGCCCTACATGGCATTTATACAATGGGATGTATCACTTAAATAAATGATTTGATGATTATAGTTCAGTCAGGACCACTTGAGTCAAAATTACCATAGACAATTCTTTAGCCTATTTTTATAACTTTTATTTGCATGATTGTTAAAGTTTACATTTGGCGGTATGGCTCTGTTCTAAGTTACCCATACTTTCATGAGCTCCATGAAAGCTTGTCAGGTAACAGCAGCAGCTTCTGGGGAAAATCTCCCATTTAAAACTGGGAGAGCAAATAAAATTCCCGTTTAGAACAGAGCATGCATCAATGAAAACGGTATGACATTGATTAAGTTAAACAAAGTTAAGGAGGCGATACGGGGAGGAGGTGGGTTGCAAGCAATGCAGTGGAAGCAGCCAAGCAGCAGACTGAAAATGCACTTAAATAGGGCGCCCTGTTTGAACGGACCAATTGAGTGCTATAGCAATCAGATCAGCTGATCTGGGTGTCAGCTGACAGCAGAGCTTGACTACGTGGCCTGCCTGAACTGACGCTGAAACGCTATATATATTTCCTTGGACAAACAATTTGGATATAAGCTGAAAAAACAATGCAATAGCATTATAGGAGCAGGATGTATTATGGGTAGTGCACATTCAAGTGTTGGCCCACTAAAAATAATCAGGAAATGGATAACTCTTTGTCCAATCTTTTCTTTTCTCAGTCTTAATTGTTTTGGAGTTTTCACTTTGGTCATTGTGTTTTCACAATTGTTAAAGAACAGATGAAGACAGATTTATTTTCTGCTTGACTGCTGTGAATTTTACAAATTACTGCATTAAATATATATTTTATTATCATCACTTTATTATCCCCATGGAGAAATGTATTATCCCATGCTGGGAGAACACAAAGGAAGTACCCAGAGGAAACCCACCCACTTGAGCATGTGTAGAACAGGCAAACTCCAGTCAGACAGGTCCTGTGAAAGATAACTTGTGAAGAACATGTTGGTACATATTAATCTATAATGATTATGGACATCCACTGGCCAATGGCCTCTCAACAGTGACAGCCAAACAGAGATTAACATTTGTTGAAAAACGGTCCAAGCTAAAACTTAGTGGCTTAAATTTACATCAGCTTGGGGAACAGGCAATGCTAATGCTTTTGATGTTAAGGTTATGCTGCCTATGCTAACAAACATTTTATGCCTACTGCAGAGTCAAATGTAATTCACCTGTTTTCACCAGGTCCACCATTGTTTGGAAATTTAAGGAGGCGGGACACAAGAGTGTTACTGATTTAACTCTGAAATTTGTTTGAATAAAGCTATTCAACTCAATTTATCACAGTTTAATATCGTACTTCTCAAGTACACACTCTGCTATATAGACAAATTGCTGAAAAAGTCTTTCAAATAGAATAGGCTCTCACCTTCACTTATGTATGTGACACCTTTACTTTGTACATTGACAACTTTTTTGTTATTATCTCTAATGCAATTCCTCAAATGAGCATAAATTGTGTTGAGGAATTTAAACTTCACAATCAACAACCAAGTACAGGCATCCATTTGGTGCAAATATCTATCATTTTATTGTCTAAATGCATTTTTTTTCTAGCTTGCTACAATTTCAGTTTTGAAAAAAAAAAAGTTTATATTGCCAAATAAATATTTGCCTGTCACCTTGCTGTTATCCTATTGCAGAAAAATATACCACTATACTGTATACCCAGTTCTCCTTTCCTCAACTTTAAGGCGGACTCATCATTCTGTCCCATTGTCCCGCGCTGCCACCTTAAGCGACAGCCGCCCAACACTCACTTTATCTTTCACTATGTATTCGCCTCATCTCCACAAAGCATCGCTCTGTCACTTCCTTCCCGCAGCCAGCCTTTTAATCTTTTCTTCTCATATCTTTCCTGGTCTCTCTTTCTACTTCATTTTTTCTCCATCACATCTCTTTCTTTCATCTGTGACCCTTTCTTTTGGCCTGGTCATTGATCTTTCTGGCTCTCACCTTGCTCTCTGCTGAGCTCTTCTTCTAAACTCCATCTCTTTGCTTGACCTTTTTTTGCCTCAGCTCGGGGCTTGTTAGAGAATATCAAAAAGCTATCGTTTCTCTTTTATCTTGCGCTATGTTACTGTTTCAACCCAACTAAGGATTTTCATCAATATGCAATGTTCCCACTAATCCAGAAGAAACAGGGTGACTAAAAATTTAAAACATTGCATATAAATTGCTCTGGATGTCAAGTGATTCAGTGTTGTATCTGTCATGTACCGTAGGCAGACAAAAATATATATTCAAAAATGTAATACATTTTTGTGAGCCTTATTCTAAATGGTATCTTTTAATATCGACTGCATTGTGTCCATATTAGAGTGCTACTACTGTGACATCAAAATTCTACTGAAAACTGTGTGGAAACAGGCTTATTGCTTTTGGACGTGTAATTCTCAATAGTACACATCCAATACTAACATGGCTCTTGGCTGCCAACATCATGCAGGGTTGTGTGATGATATCCTGGAGCTCTAAATTGCAGAAGTCTAGACTAACAAATATTTTTTTTTTGCAAATCTCATTCCCCCAATGTATCTGATTCTTATCCTGTCCATATTCCACTTCGGCTGTCAATCCTAAACCAAAAACTGCTGTGTTTTTCTGACGTTGTTTTAAATAGGCCACGGTGGATAACAGCAATCCAGAAAGTTGCAAATGCCTTTTTGTGTGTGAAGTCTGCTTGTCATGTTTGCCAGGATTGTCAGATTCCTTCCCCCATCCAAAGACATGCACATATATACTGTAGGTGAAATGGTGACTCTAAGATGCCCATAGTAAAAGTATGTGTGAATAATTATGTTAGTTTATGTCTCCAAATGGTGGCTTTGCAATTAACTGACAATTATTGAGGTTGTCCCCTGGATCATGGCAGAAGCAGCTGGGATAGTCTCCAGCCCACAGTGACCTAACAGAAAAGCAGTAGATGGTAATAAACAAATCAATGCATATCTTTTTCATTTTTCTTTTGCAACATTTAGCTTCAAAATTGCTTGATATTTTATTCAACACATCTATAGATATCTGGGAGATATGTTTGCCCTATATGTCTTTCTCTTCCAAAGATCATGCAGGTGGGCTGTCTGCCAGGTTACACTCACCCTCCACCAGCCAGGTGGCACTTACAGATAAAGAACTCATGGCTGTGTTCAGGTTTACTTCTTGTGCATCCTACCTTTGTGGGATTTGTATTTGCACATGCATTCACAAATGTGTATGTGAGAGGAAAGGGAAAGAAAATAAAGCTTGAGAAAGCTTTGATTCTACTGCATTTCTCTCCTGGAGGCATTTGCTGCCTTCTTCCAATCTCTCTGTTTATCAAGCTAAGATGCTCAGTGAGAGGCTGCTGAGGCGACTAGATAACCCCACCACCACTGCCGCTGCTGCTACCATCGTCACAAAATACACACTTTTTCTTCATTGCAGCAATCCTTACAGCATCGCTCTCAACAGCCCGACTCGACAACACACAGACGTACAAAACAACACCAACCGCTCCGTTTCTTCGCCTGCACAGCCAGCCTCTGACGCCTGCTGAGTGTTGCTATCCCGAGGCAGTGTGGCAGGCAGATACAGAAGCTTAAGATGTGAAAGAGAAGGTAAAAAGGGGAGTAGACATAATAACACAGTCTATCAGCAGACATCCACCACCCTTTCGCTTGTCATTCAAACTCTGTCTACCAGAAGACCTAACGTTCTCACTGGGAGAGATTCTCACACTTTAAGCTGCCAAATTGGGTGTGTGCCTCATTTTAAATGTTTTTTTTTTCTCTTGCAAAGTGAAGCAGCTGCCAAATTCTACGGAGTTGGCTCCCAATCAAGAAAGAATATTTCAAAAGATGCACAGTTTTGACTAATTTAATGAGGAATGTCTGCTGATTCCTTGAAATAGATCAGCTGTGTGTCAGGATGTTTGTCAGAATATTGATTGGGACTGCAATAACATCTGCCGTATTGGTCCCAGGAATGAGGCTTTTTCCACAGAAATTGGACCTCTAATGGATCCTATGAATCCTTTGATTATCCAAGACAGTTTGTGTTTGCTTGTCAGTTTCTGTCAAGAAAATCAGGGAAGTTCAGAATTTCAATTCAGAACGCTTGGGTATTGGGCTTTAATCTGTTAATTATCCCCCAAAATCGATGGTGGTGGTTCTTACATGCCAATCAGAATAAGAAGAAGAGGCTTGGCCCTGGTGACTTCTGAAGAGGCTTGTGTTTCCACTGTGCTATGTGAAGGACAGTGACATCTGCTATATAACAACAGAAACTTTACAACTCAAATGCATGGCATACAACTTTTCTAATTTCTCATGTTTTTAATTTAAGTCATAAGACGCCATCTGATCTAACATTGGACACAGTTAGAACCAATAGGCACAATAATGCTAAAGTGCAGCATTTAGCATTATTTCTTTGTAGAATATGTTCAAATGAACAAAACATGCATATTTTTACTAACAATGGATCCAAAAATCAAGGGATTACCAAAGTATGGTGCAGTACACTTATTAAGGATGCTATACCCCTTTTTACAGCAGAAACTGATCCAAACTGACCTGACTTATATAGTACTACTCCAGTGAAAAGAGGGCCTCAAGCAGACAGATAGATTCCATCTAAACTTTGCTAATATGGTCTCAAAGGGAAACAGACAATCCAAAGCTGCAGGAAGTTTGACCCAAATAATGCTGGAAGCAAAAGAGAAATCTTTTACCTGTGTGGGAAACATGCAGTATATTCTAAGCATGGCTTTAAATTCACCTTTAGTGTGATGGATGCCCTAGATTTCTACTAAAAAGGTTGAGATCTTTTGTTTTAGTTTTTGCAGATCTGAACTACCAAATTAAATAAAAAATGTATTTGACGTGCTTCATCGGAGCAAATTAGTTTAGGAAAAAGCTAGTGTTGTCAGTTGATTGTATTAATTTCTAACCTCTGCTCAACAAACAAAACAGCAATGAGACAAGACTGTTATTCCATAAAAAAACAGACTTATTATCTAGCTTTTTCCAATTGGACAAATTTAGATAACGCTGAAAGAACATGCTTCTTCTGCATATTAGACTAGGCTTGGCAGTCTTGGATTGTATTTGAAAAGCTTTCGCCGATATGTGAAGGTTGTTCCAGCAGTTTTGAGGGCCAGTTGTACTACAAGAACAAAGCTTACATGTTTCACTGTGTTTTCTCTCGGTTGTTCAATTTCCACAGACAATCCAAATACATCCAGTGGAGGTGATGGGAGACTTTACATTGCCTCTAGGTGTGAAAGTGAGTTTGAATGGTTGTCTGCTTTTGTTAGCCCTGTGCTTGACTGACAACCTGTCTAAGCCGTTCCCCACCTTGAGTCCTTCACAACACAGAAGAGAAGGTAATTATTGTCAAGGGAGGTTGTGAGCTCTTGTTTGTCAGCTACATTTAGGGGAGGTTCAAAATAATAGCAGTACAATGTGACTAACCAGAATAATTCCACTGCTATTTTTTGAACACACCCCTTTCAACTAATTGCCCAATTGCACAGCCTTTAGAGCGTGCATATCATGAATGCTGGGTCTTGTTAGTTTTTAGAGAATCTACTGCACCTACTGGTAACTTGTTTGCCACTAATATACTAAAAACCTGGATTATTTTGGTTAGTCACATTTTACTGCTATTATTTTGAACAATACTGTAGCTACATTGTTCTGCATTTATCACTTGTGAAACAAACAGGCACAGATGCAGAAGAAAAGTGGTGCAGCTGTGATAATGATTGTCTCTCCAGCTCATTCCCACAAACACACATGCAACAATAAAAGATCTGCAACTTCTTATAACTTGACAGTGTTTTCGGCCACACACAATTGGAGAAGCATTTCCTTAACTGTTCAACAATCACCAAAAATTACTTTTCGTCTGTACCACCTTATTCCACCTCATCTTATTTCATTGTAGTCAGTAAGTAATTATGAGCTGAAACTTTAGCCAATCACAGACCTGCTACAAAGCTGTGCAATTTAGAGATTATGAGGCAGGAAGCAGGTAATTTTAAAGCTATTTAAAGAAGATCAGTAAAGTGCAGGTTTGTTTCTTGCAATTAATGACCACCCAAGTCATGATTCAGAGCAATGCAATACCACAAACAAAAATGATGAAAGCTGCCTGTGGCTGTGTGCACAGTTACTTATATTTTTCAATACATCACAACTCAAGATCACAATGGCCAATGAAGTAACAGAACTGACGCAAAACCAAGAGTAAATCAGTACTATAAGACTAAATCCAGGATTACCAGGGCTAGCCCAACAAGAACTAAATGCTGAGATAGACCCAGATCTAGTCCTAGGCTTTACTCAAGAGTAAACCTGGGACTAAACCAGAACTAGACATACAGTAATTTAGGACAAAGGTATTTGCAGTGTACTTTTTTTTACTGTGATCTGTGAACCATTGGGTATTGCTGCATAGCTGTTAAATATAAAAAAAAACACTATCTGACTTATTAGATTTGATTTTAAACAGGGTGACTGTGTATTTACCTTCTGCAGAAGATATTTGGCACAATTTAAAACAACTTTAATTTCCACAGTTAATGATAACTACTTTGGACTTAATGTGTGTGCTGTTACAGATGTAGATACAAAATGCAATTGCCAGTGTGTTTAAAAACCGCTGGGAGTATTTAAAGTCTATATTATATTGACATTCATCAAACCTCAGTTTTGAAACCATACAGTGATGAAATATATACAGTACTTATCTGTAGTCTCAATTATTTCTCTTTTATTTATGATCATCTTGACTCCTAAATATCATTCAAGTGGACTTTTTGCATGTGTTTTAAAATAGTGTGCAGCCGTCATAATACTGTTCTGTACGTGCACACACAGCAGGCACCAGATAAAAACAAAGTTTATGAATAAAACATTTGCAATAGTCTTTTTATCTTTTTATCATCTAATACTCATTACTTTGGCTACACTTTGCTTCTGTGTCTCCTCCTCCCTTACTTCCCTATGTTTCTTTGTTGCTCACTGCTGTTTTATTTTCTGCTCCTTACTTAGTTCAGTCACTCTAGGCCCAAGGGCACAACCTTGGAACTATAAAACGTAACTTGATTAGAAAGTTTTCTCACCAAAAATATCACTTCAAAGCTCTTAATTTGTTTGTGTTAGTGTCTCTAGACTACAGAGGCTATCTGCAAACTATTGTGTTTTCATTTTAACACATCTGATTTTTGAAGATGGTGTGCACCCCGTTTTAGTTTGAAAATGTCAGTGTTGAAAGTGTCAGCGTTGTTGGATGAATGGTCAAAAAGAGAGATTGTTAAAAATAATGATGCAGGCAGAAGTTGGTCATATTGCATGATCTAGCTTTAACCTTATAGACCCCTTTACATTTCATAAACTTTTCATAGTGTGCACATTTTAGCATCATTAGGCAGATTTTCAACGGACAAAAGACTGTTAGCCAATAGCAAATTTAGCATAAACAAAATGATTTTGTAAACCGACTGACTACATACATGTGTCTGTGAGTGGATAAAGAAGAATGTGGGACGCATTTGGGCTACGCCAGCTACATCCTGAACTGGGGACAAGAACAAGACAAGAGTTTTTTGATGCAGTCTCTCAAAAGACAGAGTTTGGGTTTTTAAATTGCATTATAACATAAATGTGTCTCTCTGACGTTGATTGCATGATGTTGCCTCTCAGTCTCCAAAAATAAAAAGGTCTATAAGAAAGCACCCGCATATCTTTTTTTTCACTTTTGTTTGAGCAATTACAAATAGCTACAAGGCAGGGAGTTTGGCAGAATTATTATTTTGACTTAGAATTATTATTATTTTGTAAAGAATTGGGCATAATAGAAAACAATGGTCAATTTTATGCCTTTCACATAATGAATTCACAGCCATTGGTGGTTCATTCCTATCACTTTAAACTGTTAATAATGTTGAAAAGTCTGGTACAAATTTGAACCTCTAGAAGAAGAAGAAATCCAATTACACTATGAGTTTAACAGTTTGACATTACTGTACTTGAATATATCACATTTGAACACATTATTCCCAGAGAAAACACTCAAGTGTGAGTGACATTGAGGTGATAACACTGCAGCAACACTTGGGAGCACTTGCACAGTTCCTTTTTGAAACAGTTTCATCACTTGATCATTTGTTCAAGACAGCTTTTTACAGTTGTTTTAACAGATGGCCAGCGTAGTTTAGATGTGATGTATTTTTTATCTGTTCGAATATATAATTTTAGAGACAAAATGAGCAGTAGTCATGAGTTTGGTGCACCTTTTGGACAGTCTCATTCTTGTTGAATATTTTTATAACCAATCTGACTTCAGTCTTTAACATGCCTTACCATGCTTTTGCTTTAGTTTTGATTAGATGATTTGCCACGTAAGGGTTTAGCTCTCTTTTTGGACAAGGTTTAACCAACATTTGTGTGTTTACACACCTTTCAACAGATTTAAATTTTCACCACATTATGTCTTCTGTCTGGTAATAACTAGTTTTATTGCAGGACCCTGTAACTTTATTTTTACAACACAGGTTCTGTCAAGGTGGGTAATGCCTGTAAAAGGCTGCGATCTAACATCCTCTCCACCTCCCTCCACCACATAAAGTTGTCCTCTGTCCATCATGTGTTACAACATCTGGGGGAGGACTCTGTGCTGCTGCTTAATGCATTAAAGAGGAGACTTTTGCTCTCTGGTTTTAACCTGCAGACAGATTTTCTATCAACTCTTAAGACACAGAAACTCATTGGAGATAATACAGTGGTGCAGATGAAAACTTTTACTTGAAAAAATGTATTTCTCAGGCCTGTCCTTTTTCATTACAATAAAAACCCTCCTAATGCTGTGGCTGCCTTGCCTTTTTTGTATGAAAGGGCAAAGGAAGCTCAGTGAGAAGCTCAAAAAATGCATTCTCAAATAGTCTAGAATAGGATTTTAGATAGCAGCATGCTTTAGGAGAGCTATTTAGAATTCTTAATGCATTGCACCTCCGAGGGCTTATCTGCAGGGAAGCACAGAGAAAGCTTCATTTGTACTAAGTAGCAGCAGTATACCTTTACCAAATACATTTTTATGTTTAGAGCTACGTGTCTGCACAAGGGAGCAAGAAATAAATAATTTAGGGAATCAATGCTCATAGGGATAAAGGCAGCAGGTTTCCCTGGATCAAGGGCAGGGGTTAAAAAAACTCATATATCAAAGACAGTGCCATCAAAGTTTTTTTTTTTTCCTGTTCTGCCTGTGTTTGATTTAACAAGCTCAAAAAGAGATACCACCTTCTTCATTTTACACATACTGTATACATACAGACATCTTATCTGAACAGCTTTCAACTTTAATGGACTTTTGTTGTGACAAATGCTTGATCCAGGTCGGAAAACAAGCCACATTTAAAAAGAGCAAAGGTTTCCAGATAGCATTCTTTGCATGTCATCCGTTTATGTATTTTTTCCCAAATAAGAAACAATAAGGAGTGTGATGTATGAAGATCTGGGCTATGGCTTTGTCAAAAACCTTCTGCATTGTAAACCCTAAAGAGAAAACTTGCATATATGGCAAGACCTCATGATACAAAAGAATAAAAAAATGCAGTTCTCTATTGACCATAATACAATTTTTCCTGACTTGACAAATAGTATCTCCTGTAGGAGTGTAAGAAAGAAAATAAATGCATCTAGTGGAGGAGGTGTTCAAAATCTTGTGGTTCCAGGTTAACAAACGGGTTATTACTGTACATGACATCTGCACCAGCTATCTGTATCTAACCAACTAAAACCTTACAAATTTAAACTCAAAATTCATATAATGTCCCGTCAGGACTCTAAATAGTTGAGTTTTGGTCTTTTACTCTGTCAACATTAAAGAAACATAAAAGGCAATATTTTATCTTTGTATTTAAATTTTGTTTACAGTTTATTTTCCAGCACGGTAATATCATGGTAATAGTGGAGTAATTATGGTTATGTAATTAAGAAATGAACAAATAATTGTTGCTTGATATAACTATGTAACCACTGGGTACTTATGTTGGGCTAGAAAATACTTAGTAATTAACCATAATAACTATAGCATTACCCTTTTATTAACATGTTAATACCACACTTTTGCAATGTTATTACCGTTCTGTAACATGCTACTGAATTTTGTATATCCCATGCAGCAATAGGTTTGGTAGAACACACAACAAATCTATTTTTTTCAGGAAAACAAATAAATACTGGTATTGTTGTTTCGGCCAATTACTTTACACTTAACAATATAAAATTAATGCCAAAACAGAGCAAATATTTTAAACAACCCCAGTGACAGTCTGAATATGCCCATAATGACAACAATAATAAATATTAAAAACAGTGTAGCGATAGTCTAACCTTTTTTCTACCCTCCAAATGCTCTCCTTTATTGACGTCTTTGTGCGAGTGGAGAACACTCAGCGAAGATCAGTTAAAATAATGAGGGGCTGTAATGTAAGGAAAGGCAAGCTGAGAGCTCATTTCAAGAGTATTTGAAAATGGATCAGTGTAAGAGCCATTTTTCTGATTGATAATCACTCCTAAGAGCGTCTGCAGCTGTCCAGGATATACAGGCCAAACAAACAAGCCAAGAAACCAAGATTCATGAGCCTGTTGCACATGCACACACACACACACACACACACACACACACACACACACACACACACCACACACACACACACACCCATGCATACACCCAAACACACACACACGCACACACACACACACACACACACACACACACACACACACACACACACACACACACATACACACACACACACACACACACACACACACACACACACACACACACACACACACACACACACACACACACACACACACACACACACACACACACACACACACACACACCACTTGCTTTAAGAGACATTAAATCATGAAGTAGAAATGTAATAACATGACAATTTCATTTCCTTTAAGAAACGTATTACTTTTAATTCACACTCTGTTACAATACTGAAGTTCTGGCTGAACTGACTTAGCTATTCTATAGTGTCTATTTAAGTGTTCTTATGTAACACTTGACGTAATTGAACATAATCTTGATTTGTAGCATCTTCAGGTTTTTTCTAAAAAGAGCTAAAGATCTGCAATTTCTACAACATTAAGGTGTAACCTTAGAATTGTATCTAGTTGTAGCTGAGGTGAGTGTGTTCACTACCAGTTGTTCTTCAGGGCAGTGTCATGTCATGGCTGCTCTTTGAATGATAACACATTCATTCTGGCATGTTTCAGCGGTGGCAGTAGTGGCTGGCTCTGAATGCAGATTTTGAGCCAACGGCCCTGTCCAGTTTTCAGGAAAGATCAGCACAGGGCTTGAGAAAAAGAGGTGTGCATTCAAGGAATGGACAGAGTAACAGAGCACAGGTGGAGTGTACAGAAAAGTTGACCTATGCACAGCTCGCGGGCAAGATAGAGTAAATGGATCGGAAACACACTCAAACTTTAAAACCTCTACGTCTGCAGTTAAGCCAAGTAAAGTCCAGTGACTGCTCCAGTGAAGCTGCTGATTAGCCAGTAATGAAAGACTATTATAGCATTAGGCAGATGTTCAGTTCAAAATGTCAAAATCTGAAAATGTCTGTGTGAGGCATACATATCATGCTGCCATTTCTATACTGAAACATGCTGGCAAATACAATCTTTCTGGATTATTATGTATGATATCAAATGCCATCTAAAAAGGTAATTGGATTTACATTTTGCTTGATTTTTTGTTGATTGTAATTGCATTATATTCTATATTCTAAGCTCTAACTTTGATGGTTGCTCAGATTTACTTTTTTATTACAATGAAGGGGAGGAAAATGGATTATGACAGTGAACTAAACACTCTTCAAGGAACAATAATAATATAAATATTCATATATATACACGCATATATATAAATAAAACCACAAGAAATGTAAAATTTACATTGCACAATAATAGATCCATTTTCATAAAATTGATAAAAAACATTTTCTGTGCAGAAATATTTGTACTGTGTATTCCCTGTACATTGTCAGAAGTTTCTTTCTTCTTGTTTTGTGGAGCCACCCACTCACCTCATTGGTTTGTGCCCCTTTCTTCACAAATATGTGCATCTCTTGTGTCAGAATAAAAGGACCTCAGGGGACAGATGTGTCTCTACATCACAGTCTGCATACTTCTATTAGCGAGATCATACTTTTTTCCTTGTGATTCAGATTTTGCACATCTATGTTTCTTTTATGGTAGAACTAAATAAATACAATAATCTTCTACAAATTGTTTAGAGGTAGTATAATTTACAACATAAAAGTTTTCAATGTAATACCAGTATTAAGGGATATAAAACTGCTTATTTGGTATTTGTCTGATGTTAAGAATGCATTATTTAGATAATTACTTAAATGTTTATCCATAATGCTCTGCTGTGGGTTACTTTGGATTCCCAAACAGGACACTGTCAGGGTCATCTATGGAGTTATGGATCTTTATACACAAATACCTTTCTAACACTTGAACCACAACCCATATGCAAATGCCTGAGTATTTACCCTTTGCCACAGCAACATTAGCATAGTGTCTCATAGTTTCTTCATAGCATGGAGCTTTTATATAAAATGCCATTGTTAGTAGTTGTTTAAGGGATGTGATGAAATAAAATTCTCACAATACAATATCACAAAATTAACTCCACAATGTTATTCTTTCAAACCTTGCAAGGATGTAAGGATTAAAAAAACTCACATTGCTGTAATGGTTCTACAGGTCTGTGGTACAATGTTTATTGTGATCTAAAAAGATTTATTTTTTATTATTAGAATTTAGAACGTTCCGCTGTCCTTGGATTGCTTGGACAGAAACAGAACACTTGGGTGATGTTGACAACAGTGTAATATTGTGGTGTACTGCCTCTCCACCATTTGAGAGAGTTACATAAAGATCTCTATTGAGTACTGTTGCTGAAACAACCTTTTGCCTGGAAGAACCTCAAAATATCACCACAAGTTCACCAAAATATGAGTGACTTTTGCAATTACAATATTATTTTTAGGCATTATAAATCTTTCAGCATTTCAGAATTCATTCATGAACTCATTAGGGATTATTTGGAACAAAGTTATATAAATTGAAAATAAGACAGGTGGTAAACAGGAGGTTCAACTTCCCTCTCTGAGACCCAACTGATCACTTTATAAACTTCTAGGTTTGTCACTAAGAATGTGGTACTGCATGCATCTTGAAACAGTACCTAGTTCTAATATTTGTATTTTGGATGCCTCACTTTGCATGTTTGCTATTGCTTGGGTTATTTTAAATGTGTTTTATTTTTTTTAGTAGACCGGAGACAAAGGCCTAAAAATATATCACCCAAAACAAATGACAGGCGGCTGCGCTTATTCAAAACTCTCAGTTCTAAGCCTGTGGCAGTAAACCCAGCCGGCTGATGTGATATCACACTGATTTGTGACAAAGTGGCAGACACAGAAACATTGTGCAGCTCTCTATGGCTGTCATTAATATTCAGTGGAGTGGCTCCTACCTCTACCTGCCACCCACCCTCCAAACTCAAGCCTCTGTATTTCCATGGCAACCTGCTCTAAAACATACCAGTGCCCTTTAGGGAAAATGTGGACCCAACAATGGACCCCTCATTTAAACTCATACAACCTTTTCCAAAAAAAAAAACACACATACAATAAATCTCCTCAAATGCACACCGGGGACTCTCCATGCTGTTTTGTGATGGCTTGTTTTTTTTCTGTTTTCTTTTTTGCTGAAGCTGTGTGCATGTTTTGTATTTGTATTAATCCTGCATTATTCATTAATCTCTTTGTTTTTACAGGTCCTCCCATCAGGCCAGCAGTCTACCTGCATTAAGATAAGACAGCATATACACAAAACACAGCAGGTATAGCCCTGAATCGAAGTAGCATTAGACAATACCTAATAGTTATGCATCTTTAAAGGCTTTGTAATTAATTGCCTCTGGTGCAGACACTGTATGCCTCAGGAATTCTTATGTACTCCTGCCTTGCCATCAACTTCTGTATTATATCCATTTCCCTGGTGAAAAGTGTTTATTACTGATAAGACATGAACACTCAAAGCCATGATGCTGGTGCCTTGTATGCAGATCATTTTTAACGCAGTGCTTTATGATTAAGGTTTGACTCACTTAAATTGGGAACTCACATAAACACAGTATGTAGTGTATGTTACCAAGGTATTCAAGTCAGGTTTTGTATTAGTTGCTGTACAAGGGTAGCACCACTTAAAGGAGATGCAAGCCATTACAGCTAAATTGGTTTTGCAATTAACCTCAAATGCTCACATCCATCTCTTTGCATTAGTGAGTACCTAAGACTACATTTGAAACAAATTTGCTTCAGAATCCTCAAGGGTCCTGTTTGTAGTAGAGTGGTCCAGGCCTTAAAACCAATAGCACACCAACTCAGTGCATTATCAATCATAGAGCAATTATATTAATAAGTAAAAACCAAATGTTACATTTTATTCTGGCTCCAGGGAAAACTAATATCTCAGTGACAGATGGTTCGCCTCCACCTTTGTGAGCTCTGCCATACACATCTGCCCAGGTTCTGTTGGAATGGCGCTACATGAAAGAGCAGCCGTCACTGCAGCGCAGTGGTGCAGCCAGTGGACCTGATGAGGCAGAGCACTGGGCAAAAGGTACAGGCTTCAAATAAACCACTGCAAAGTTAGGCAGTCAATGAAAGAAAAGCAGAGCCCAGAGAATAATGAGAATCAATATAATGTTAAAAGTTTATCTTCAAGTACCATTAACATTTTCCAATTGAGGAAAAACTTTTTGGCTGTGTGAGTTTAAAAATGCCATTTAGAATAAAGCATGATTGGTCTGTTTGGTTAGTTACTACTTGCCAACCTGACCCTTGTTTTTCTAACCTTTCATGCTAAAACTTAGATTTATAATTTTGTAATTTATGTTTCTGTTAAATAAAAGGTATTGTAGCCAGCCTTTTGTCACCATTTCATCTATAAAGTAATATGTGATCAATCAGTTTATATAGGATGGCAATGTACAATTACGAAGCAACCCAGCTTATAGATACTGTAGCAGAGATAAATGGTTTTTGATTAATTGGTTATATTTTCAGTGATTTATTTATCTCCAAGACTGTCACCGTGTTTTTGGCAATTTGATAACGCTTATTTAGAAAGGGAGAGATGGCAAGGGTTATCTGACATCTGCAGCGTCTCTAAGCCCAGATAAACAGATCAGCCAGATGAAACAAATGTGAAAAAGATTCAGTCAACACGTGTGTATGTGCGCGTTAAATATGACAGGATGTGTGCACTTTTGTTTTTCGCGTATCTGGCTGGCATGTGAACCAACTCTAAGCACGTTCTGCTGAATCTCCATTTTCCTTTAATCTTCACTTGCAGTTTATGCTGAGATGCAGCATAATGCACATCAATCAGAAAAGCTCGCACACACCAATGCATATATCAACGATAAAATTAATGTTATCAAACAGAGTTATAAATATGTAGATCATGTTGTTACCCATTGCAGTCTGGAAACAACCACACACCATATTTGCACTCACAACAAAACACTTTCTGACACCAGGTCAAATTAAAAAAAAAAACCTGGCACTGCAGAAGACCTTCTTCTTAAGATTATCTTTCATTTTCGGATCACTCTCTAGGTCAGACTTTCTCAGACATCATTCAGGCAAAACTTTTGTAACTCGGCTTACAACTTAACAAGTGACTGAATAAACCAGAATGGCTATATTTTTTATGTAGGCTCCAATGTGATGTGCCCTTTCTGTTACTTATTGTGCACTTTGTTATTCTTCTTCTTCTACCTCAAAAACGCCATTTTCCAAGTATCAAAGAAGCTAAACAAACTAAATATTGCTTTACTTTCACATTTTTGCCTTTTGAAAAAAAAAAGTTTATTAACAAAGCTTGTCAGGTATTTTGTTCATGCAGTGCATCCCAGACAGGTCAATGTAAATGATATAGATTTTTTCATACCTTGCTCTAAAGAAATAAATGATCATGCTGAAAATAACATTACACCAGGTTTGGAGGTGCATTTCCAGCTCAGTCTCTCTGATGTCTGTGAAAGTTTATATCACATCTTCTCTAAAATCCCACACTCCAGCATGTAGCCTACAGTATATGTTGTACAGATGATTACCATAGTGATTATACAAGTAAATAAGCCAGAGCAATTTTTCTGTCAGTTACAAGTGGTCTGGAATTGTTTAGTCCAGCAACTTTAGTGCATAAACTCAGTATGCAAGGTTCATCGTTCAATGCAAATGTTTGTCAAGTTATACCCTGAATCTACTTCAAAACCAAAACTTAAGCATTGCCTTGAAATGCTTAAACATAGTCCAAACTCCCACCCATCTGTCCTCTGTCAGTTTGTCAGAGAAGGTCATAGAGGCTCTTGTCAGCCCCCAAGTTTGCTCAAACTTTAGACAATGTATTATTATTCAGTGGAAGAGTGCTATGGAACGCATAATACAGCACAGACTTGACAATAGCTGACCAGGCTAGTACTTTGATAAACATTGTTGTATCTAGCACATTTCTTCCAACTGTTCTCTGGTATCTCTTCCAATGTATCATACAAAGGTCTTGACTGAGTCTTAATCTCAAATCACTGAACGTTTTGAGGGCAAATTACTGAGGCGTTTTTACATCATATAACCACTTTTTGGGGCACTTTCCAGATTTACTTCTGGGCTATAATGCTTAGTCTTAATAGGAGGCTAATTTAAATATTCAATCAATTAATCAGTTATCCACGCATCCACCACTAAAGCACATTGTTTGTTGGAAAAATTATTTATTAGATGTTGAACTCTGTTGCAAAAAGACAGAAAGAGCAAAGTCACACTATAAACTCCTACATGTGTGGAGTTCTCAGACAAGTTTACCATATATGATACTTTTCATTACTCCAGGTTGGAATTCGTGTAGACGTGTTAAAAAAGCTTAAGGTTTGTGGTCATTCCTTCTCTAATCTAGTCATATCCTGTTATGATCCATAGTCTAACAGTGCCCTAGTACTACTTCTTTCTTTTTTTAACACTATTGTATCATGCTGTAAGGCTTCATTTCCTTCTGTACAAAGCGTGTCCTGTACATAATACCTATCTTGACTACTTGATAAATTTACTGTAGGGTTGTGCATTGGCCTTGATGTGTGTCATACCCACATCAGCAGGTTCCTTTTGATTCAGAGTTACTAAATACGAAGCCTAAAAGATGTATAACTTGGCCTAGTTTAGTTTAGTTTAATTTAGTTTAGTCTAAGGTAGAAGAAACCGGAGGAGAAAATGACACAATTGTGCTCGTAAAGAGTGACTAAGCGGCACTCAGCGCAGAGGCACGCGTGGTGCGGACAAGCCCCTCTCATGGAACCCCTTAAAAGGTTCTCTGCTGAGGAAATTGACAGTTCCTTGCACAGTTTTAGAAAAAGTTCCACAAAATGGGCCATTCCCTGCCACACAATCGCATAATTTGAGCAAAAATCTCACGCAAAACTGTGCATCTTAGTTAATCTTGCCTTTGTCTTGCTACAGTCCGGTCTGGGTCTGACTTGGTCTTGATTAGTGTGGTCTTGAATGCAGCACATCACATCACAAATTTTATTTTAATAAATCAATGCAATTGTTTTAAATGACCCAACAAGGATGTCTATACA
Source organism: Perccottus glenii (assembly GCA_024416835.2). Taxonomy (NCBI): domain Eukaryota; kingdom Metazoa; phylum Chordata; class Actinopteri; order Gobiiformes; family Odontobutidae; genus Perccottus; species Perccottus glenii. The sequence goes on from CM044548.2 coordinate 7,157,172, forward strand.
GCCTTGAAACAACAGCAAATATGCACTTCTGCCACTTTCTTCAGTTTTATTTGGTCCATGAGTCAGTTCCTCAGACTGGAGTTCTTTGTGAGCTGACTTATACAGCATGGTAGTGTTTTGTGGCTCAGAGTAATTGGACCATTTACGGCCAAACTCAGTCCCTGAAGGCAAAAGCCTCAGCTCCCGATACCATCTGCTTATGGAACACTCCCTTAGTTGGATGCATTTGTCAGACTGCTTTGGAGAAGGCAACACATTCAGAGACGTACACAGTGCAAAATGGTAATGCTTCATTACACAATACTACATTTTTGATAAAAGACTGGATTACATGAACTATTTAATACACAGTGTAGTTTTGTATGTGTGTTAAAATCAAACAGATTATCTAACTTTGGTTGGTTAGTTGCCCAAGGTATTAAATAGGAATAAGGAATAAAGAAAGCTGTAAAATGTGACATGGCAAAAAGTATATTTTGTAAATTATTACAAATAATAAATAGGTTTTACATTCACAACCACATCATTTTTAGTTCAAGCTACACTGTTTGAACAAATATGTTGGCCTTTGCCGCACAAAGAACACTTTTCAACAACAATACAGTTTCTCTCTGACAAAAATCCTTTTCAGAATATCAGAAGTAGAAATCCTTACAAAATCAAATAGTGGTTTAGCATGTGGTTTCTTTTTGACACATTGAAGTGCTTAAGACTGACAAAAACTGCTCAGCTATTCTCTTTACAGCTTAGACAAGAATTACTGCCTTGCATTTTGAAACTTGTGTCTTTTTTGTCTTACAATACAAGCTACATGCTGTTTTCCATTTAAAGCTGAATCTGATTGGACATTTTAACTTGACATGCTTTTGTATATGTCAGACACTATGGATACTCTTTGCTTTTCAGGCATTATAATTATACTTAACAAAAATTTAGATGCAACACTTTTTCTATGTAGGCATTGTGTCACAGATCAAACTGCACATTTTAGAGTGGCCTTTTATTGTGGCCAGCCAAAGGCACACCTGTGAGGTGGATGGATTATCTCGGCAAAGGAGAAGTGTTTACTAACACAGATTTGGACAGATTTGTGAACAATATTTGAGAGAAATAGGTCTTAGATCTTTGAGTTCAGGTCATGGAAAATGGGGGCAAAAACAAAACTGCCTCTAATTTTTTGTTCAGTATAATTCACAGGAACAAGTTGCAGTTACAGGTTTTTTTGAAAAAAAAATCCTTATTGCTTGTACATGTCTCAGAATAGCTTGTAGTTTAATATGATTTCTTGTGCAATTTGAAATGCACAAGAAATTAGATGTTAGATGGTGGGTTTCTTGCAGAATGTGAAGCCAGTCTTCTGTCTGAAAACGGATAAAAAACAGGCCACTTTTGTCTTTATGGAAACACTAAGACTTATTCAGTGATATTTTTGGGGATATGGTAATATGATAGCTTTTAAATACTTGTACTATAGTAGCACATAGTATTGTATGCAATGTGAATTGGCTGATGCACACACTGACGGTCAGGACTCTGAGGGGGTGTAATGGAGTTGGACTGGCTGAAAGGTCAAACGTTATCTTTTTTCCTCAAAATGGTTGAAATTTCACTAAAACCACTGAAACCAAATTATTGTGGCCATGTATGTCAGCATCTTTCCCTTTGTCTGGTAAAATGACACACATAACACGGAAAATCACATCTGGACTTTCTCCTGATAATTGCAGTCATACATGAGAGAACATGAGAATATACAAACAGCTAAAAGTAATCTACAAACAAATGGCGGAGGGTAGGTTTGTGCTAACTGTGAACAACTTGATCCAGGTTAGGCCAGGAGGATAGTGCTTGAATAAAAATATATTTTTTTCTGAAAGAGATTTATACTTATGCTCATTAACTAGAAGGGACTTTATATCCAATAACTCACCTGCACATACATGTATTTAGACTGCGTGCTCTATATCCTGATAATTAAAATTAATCCACTAATGAAATAAAAATAAAAAACTGAATACAGGCAACACGGGGAAGTTTGACAATTGTGCACACCCAAAAGTCATGGTTCTGTTGAATTCACCTGTTAGAAAAAGACATCTTGTAAAACAGACCATGAGAGAAAAGAGACACAGCTTGTAACAAAAAGTCAAAGAAGAACCTGAGGTGCAGCCAGGGAGAAGCTAGTTGTTCGAGTTAAGCCTTCAAAACACATGAACAGTCAAGTAAAGCCGATAGCATGACATCCACTGCAGACCACATTCTGAATACATACTACATTCCCAAACTTTTTTGTAGCTTTATAAATAGCCAAAACATCTAATTGTGATAAGTTACCACTGGTAATTAATTTTTTTCTTGTGTGCATGAATGTGACAGAGTGGCATAGGTTGAACTTTCACATCACATAACTCACTGCAAAGTTTGATGGGCCCTTACAGTAGTCATACGTTTAAAATGATGAAATCTTAATCTATTTATTGCACTTAACAAAGCAGTAGAACTATGTAAAGAAGGTGAGGTATGTGCCTATTTGACCTTGAACTGGGGAGAGAATTTACTGAAAGCAATCATTTAAACTCATTCTGCAATTATGTTAGTCAGTTCATAAAGGCTGTTACAAACTCATCTAACTTTAATGAAAGGCAATATCCTTTTTCTCAGATCTCTTTTAATCGCATATGAAAGAAAAACGCTGAAAAAAATTCCATCTCTTAAACTTACAAAGTATTTTAAGCAGAACTCCATTTTCTTTCGAGTTCACTTTTAAGTGATTAACTTTGATCATATTTGTATACATTAACGGTTCTAACCATTCTGTGAAGGCAATATGTTCTGGTTTGTTAAACATAATAAAAACATATGATCTGAGATTGAACTCAGTAGCTCACATATTCCTAAGGATTCACAATATGGATCGATACAAGGTCAGGGCTTAAGTGCTACTTATAGAGTTAATTTAATGTTGTATTGCAGACACAATGGCCCATTCCATTGATTGAATCTTTGGTTCAGTTTGATGGCAAAGTTAACCTCAGATTATATATTTTCAACAAGTTAATCAATTACAAAAATACAATATTCACAATTTCTTTCATTTTTTTTTTTCATTTAGCAGACGCTTTGGAACAGTGTCACAGCTGGAACACTGCTGGAGGCGAGGTGGGTTGAGTGTCTTACCTAAGGACACAATGACAGTATGAACTGGGGAAGGGGGCGGCAATCGAACCATCAACCTTCTGGTTATACTTTACGACTGCTCTACCACTGAGCCACTGCACTCACCCATTTAATGAAATTACATTTTAACATCGTAATGCTACACTAACAAACCATATATTTTGAGGCACAACATTTAGTTGAATAGACTTAATGTGTTGTGTTTTGTTAGCATGAGAGTAATTGTAAAACTAAATCACAAACAAGTGCTTCTCCATAATTCAGCAAAGTGAAAAAAAACACTGCACTCTGCCAAAAACCCCACTTGGAGCAACTCCAGAGACAATGGTCTATATTCATTGTCTTTCAAAGCAATGTACCACTTTCTTCCATGCCATTTAGAATTTATCATCTATTTTAATTTAACAATTCCATAGGTCAAAAATCCATTAAAAACAGTATCTGTTCCAAAGCTGGGGTGCCATGTTCTGAAATGTCCATTGTGCACAGAGTAGTTCATCTCTCAACTCGGAGCCCACATGTTAAATGCAGCTGTATTTTTACTTCTTTACTTTTGACATACTGTGTAGAAATTTTGGGGTCGACAATTTGAAATGTGGAGCAAATACGAAAAAGAAAATTAAGATGATAAATGGTTAGGTTCATGATTGGTTTATACTGTATTTGATTATTTAAAATTTTTGATTATTTATTCATTTTTTTTTTTTTACAAATCATCTATTTATCTTAGATGATTTGTAAAATAAGGGGCAGGTCATAAAAGGATAATCTTCTTCCTGTTCTTCTTTTCTTAATGGATTCTGGCAACTATGCTTGTTTACTTTTATTTTTTTTGTTTTGTGGTTGTTTATTATGTTTTGTGGCCAGAGTGGCATATAAATACTTCTCCCAAAAAATACTAGTTTACACATAATTACCTATGCATTATTAATGCACATGCAGCATTCCTACAGCCAGTGGTTGGTGTGTATTTAACAATTGTTTTACATGAAGGTGTAGCATGTAAATACAAGCATGACAGCCGGATTTATGAATTAGGAGCAATTGCCAGCTACACACATCAAAACAGAATGTTTTATTTATTTTTTATGTATAGAATCACATGTGTGTAGATTCAGCTGAATATGTTGCTTAATTGTTGATTACACAGTGAGTGATTCACAGAAGCAGTACTAGACAGGGTTCAGTAGTCACCAGACAAGTGCCAGCTTAACTCCCTTAATAACTGCATTCTCAATACTGATCAATAGGAAGTGCAGCACAATCAGACGCATTTGGATGTTTATATGTGCGAAGACAAAAAGGAGGAATTAATCAAGCAGTCTGAAACATGCATAAAGTATTGTGATTGTCATTCTTTATGTCTGAGGCCAACTCGGTGTGTTTCTTGTGCCATGGATGTTATTTGCTGCAGCATTGCAGTGGTGTTGGAGAGAGACGCTCTGAGAGCATCCATCTCACCTCACTCATTAGGAGAAGTAATGAATCGCTGACTATAGATCAGTGTCAAGGGTCTACTCCACTCTACCCACTGCATCATTGTGCAGAGCTGTGCCCCGTGAGTGCGGATTTGTATGGACCATTGAATTACAGTCTAATCTTGCTTCTATTTATGCCAGGCTAGTATCTAATACAGGGCCCTGGACCAATATTTGTATATATTGATTATTTTTACACAACACAGGTGTTTATTTTATACAGTTGTAGAAGTGACTAATATTTAATAATTATACAATATATAACCTTATAATTATTACCTTTATCTCATAATAGTTGGTTTGCACTTACTTTAATTACTGACTGTTAATGTCACATTTTGGAACCACTCTCAGTCCCAATATTACATACGGCAATTTCTGACTCTAAACAAAACAGACACATGCTGCTTTTCAAGATACCATTCACAGATTGTTGTGTACCACGTTCCATTTCCTGATACTGTGACCTTTGCTGCATGTCAGCCACCTTTCTCTGTTTCTGCTGTCTTTCTCTGTTTTGTGTGACCAAATATAGACTCAAACATAGAACAAAAAATAAAATATATTGCTGAAGTCCAACATGAATACAACTGAGCCAACCCAATTACCACAGACATTAACAAACTAAGCTAAAAAACTAGAGAAAAGCTTCTCTCTGTTGAACTTAAAACCTATAAATTTGCCACCACATGGTGACTTTTACCAATCACCAAGATGGTCAAAGGCTGTACACCCCACTTTATGTAGCTGGATACAAATTTTATTGTTACATAACTGGTGCTTTTTACATATCATGCATTTCTCAATTATCTTCACCATCATTGGAGCAAAGGCAGACAAGCAGTCTATGGGCTGTACCATCTCAGCTAAAACAGGCAGGTTTAACAAAGAGCACCAAGGTTCAGATGCTCCAGAACTAAAACAGAGCTAGCTCCAGAACAAGACCAATGTGAAAATGTTATTAGAAGGCCTTATGTCATTGGAAAGAAGACATTTGAGAAAAAGAAAATGTATTTTCCTCAAAACATTACTTGAGGTGATTTAGCATGACTATAAAAAATAAACTTTAGCAACATCAGAGTCCTTTCACTAAGTGCCATCACTGGTGATTCTCTTTGGCTCACCAGCTTTTAACCATGTCCTTGTGTCTTTCATTACAGCACTATTGCATTCTCTGTATCTTGGGGTGTTTGTCCGAGCCCCAAAGATTGTTGGTCTTTTAATTTATGATCTCAAACAGCTTCTTTTGCGGGCAATCATAACTTCAAGGCCAGCTTCAAAGCTCTAATGGATCGGCTCACTATTTTTTCTTTTTAACTCACATCTTGTGAGATGATGGTTTCACCCACAAAGAGACATGGAGCCAAAATCAAAGGCACAGATCAATTATCCACAGTTACTACAAGAACACAGCTTCAAAGGATACAGAGCAAATTCCAATCTCTAAGGGTTATGCTTTCTCCACCTCCTCCTACATTTACTGTGATAAAGTGAAGAAATACACACTGGCAAAAGGTGTGAAACCATGTTATTAGATAAGATAATATTACAATAAAAATTTTAATGAAATTAAAATGAAGGCCAAATGCAGCCTGAACAGCAAGGCACCAGACTGTGATGCTCTGGTTTCAGAGGAGAATAAATAAGGTTGTGAAAAGTGGGCCTCCAGATGTGACTCCTTGTTCTTACGCCCCTTTGGCATCATCTTCTGACAGCTGGAATGCGTTCAATTATATTCATAAATATAGGATCGTCTTGCATCTGACAAATATAGACTGGATTTGTATTATTTAAATGCAACCTGGGAGGAAAATTACAGCGTGAATATGCAAATGGGTTAAGAAGATTAAAAAGATCAGCAAAAAGTAGGGAAGGGGGGTATTTGTGGCGCAGCATACAGGCTTTTGCAATCACCAAGAAATGCGAGAAGGAGAATAAGAAAGGTAAAACGTAATGAAAACAGATGAGAGAAACAAGAAGTGAGAAGATTGGAAAAGACAAGATGTGGGAATATTGTAGCTGCATTTTTACTAAAAAAGCAGGTGAACAGAGTAAAATCAGATCCGAAAGAGGAGATAAAAAATTGGAAAAGACAAGAGATGGGAATATTACAGCTGCATTTTTACTGAAGAAGCGGGTAACACAGTAAAATCAGAACCGAAAGAGGAGATAAAGAAGTGCAGAGGTGTTGTCTGTACACAAGCGTATTATCTGCGTGGAAAGAAACATACAATAGAGAGGCAATGCTGGTTCAGTGAAGATCAAATTGTGCTATGGCTCAGTTTTCTTTTTGTACAAAGGACTCAAACCTCAACAAGATTAAATGCTGGGTCCAGGACTTACTATAAAGGGCAACATACAGTATACTTGATTATGGCATTTTGCAGATGTGTCCGAATGTCATGTGAAGATCTGTATACATCTGAGAATACAATTAGTGCTGGAGAACTAGATATTCTTCTTTGACAAAATGACAATACCAAAAATTTCTCAAGAGGGAAAAAATAAGATGGATGCTCCTATAACAGAAGCTGAGGTTAGAATGCAGTTACTCAGTAGAAAATGGAAAGTAACTTGAAGTAGAAAGCTTTCAAGCTGAATTGCACCCGAGATTCATAGAAATACTTTGCCCAATTGCAACACATTAAAAAAAAAAACTTTTCAAGAAGCTTTTCAATATGGAACAGTCCCTGAGAGCTTTATTCACCCAACTATTTATTTATATAATAAATCTAATAGGGCAAAGTGGCTCAGGTGGTGGAGTGGTTGTCCTATAACCGTAAGGTTGGCGCTTTGATTCCCGCTCTCCCCCTGCACTGTTGTGGTGTCCTTTGCAAGACAGTTAACTCACCTTGTAACACAGCTCTCATACAGGTGTATGTGTGAATGTTGCTCTTGTGTATGAATGTGTGAGAATGTTGCTCTGGTGTATGAATGAGTGAAAATGTTGCACTGGTGTATAAATGTGTGAGAATGTTTCTCTGGTGTATGAATGTTTGAATGTTACTCTGGTGTATGAATATGTGAGAATATTGCTCTGGTGTATGAATGTGTGAATGTTGCTCTGGTGTATGAATGTGTGAGAATATTGCTCTGGTGTATGAATGTGAGAATGTTGCTCTGGTGTATGAAAGTGTGAATGTTGCACTGGTGTATGAATGTGTGAATGTTGCTCTGGTGTATGAATGTGTGAGAATATTGCTCTGGTGTATGAATGTGAGAATGTTGCTCTGGTGTATGAATGTGTGAATGTTGCTCTGGTGTATGAGAGTGTGAATGTTGCTCTGGTGTATGAATGTGTGAATGTTGCTCTGGTGTATGAATCTGTGAATGTTGCTCTGGTGTGTGAATGTGTGAATGTTGCTCTGGTCTATGAATGTGTGAATGTTGCTCTGGTGTATGAATGTGTGAATGTTGCACTGATATATGAATGTGTGAATGTTGCTCTGGTGTATGAATCTGTAAATATTGCTCTGGTGTATGAATCTGTGAATGTTAGTCTGGTGTATGAATGTGTGAATGTTGCTCTGGTGTATGAATCTGTGAATATTGCTCTGGTGTATGAATCTGTGAATGTTGCTCTGGTGTATGAGAGTGTGAATGTTGCTCTGGTGTATGAATGTGTGAATGTTGCTCTGGTGTATGAATGTGTGAATGTTGCTCTGGTGTATGAATCTGTGAATGTTGCTCTGGTGTATGAATCTGTGAATGTTGCTCTGGTGAGTGAAAGTGTGAATGTTGCTCTGGTGTATGAATGTGTGAATGTTGCTCTGGTATATGAATGTGTGAATGTTACTCTGGTGTATGAATGTGTGAGAATATTGCTCTGGTGTATGAATGTGTGAATGTTGCTCTGGTGTATGAATGTGTGAGAATATTGCTCTGGTGTATGAATGTGAGAATGTTGCTCTGGTGTATGAAAGTGTGAATGTTGCTCTGGTGTATGAATGTGTGAATGTTGCTCTGGTGTATGAATGTGTGAGAATATTGCTCTGGTGTATGAATGTGTGAGAATATTGCTCTGGTGTATGAATGTGAGAATGTTGCTCTGGTGTATGAATGTGTGAGAATGTTGCACTGATGTATGAATGTGTGAACGTTGCTCTGGTGTATGAATGTGTGAGAATATTGCTCTGGTGTATTAATGTAAGAATGTTGCACTGGTGTAGATGGAAATTAGCCAAATCTGTCATGTTTGCATGTGGCTGTGTCCCATATGTTCAATAACATGCACTGTACCAATCAAATAAATAAATCAAATACGTTTGGATTATAAAATACTGTCAGTTTTTTTTTAGCAATGAGATTGTAGACAGTATTGCTGAAAATGATTCACAAATATCAAGTGTGGTTTATCAAAATTTACTTTACTTTTCACTTGATTCAGTCTATTTACCTCATTAAGTACAATGTAACACACTGTAATAACATGTATCTACATAGTACATACATACCCTAACCCTACCTACAATATGTAAGTACACATACTTCCATTATGTATGTACTAGGTAGTTACATGTTATTACAGTTTGTTACATTGTACTTAATGAGGTAGATACAATGGTAAAGTGTAGTGTAAAATAAAGTGTGACCAAAATAGGTTGACAATATGGGGAGATTATTACATCTCTTTTGGCTAAACAGAAATATTCCAAACCCTATTGTGATTTAAATTTAAACTTTGTAATCAGGACCAAATGGGTACTTTCTACTTTCTTTAATATCTTGTGGTCTACCCGCCAAGGATGCAGTCTTAGCCCGCTTCTGTTCACCATTTAGCCACTTGCTATTATTTTGAAAGTGCGGTAAGAGCCCCAAGCCTCCAACGCTTAAACTGTGGAAGGTAAAAAAATGCTGCATGTGACAAGATGCTCGGAAGATTAAACAGTCAAAGGGGGGCCATAACAGAACAATGGGACAGTTTGTGTTCTTATATGTCTACAATATCCCAAATCTGTCAACTTGAGAGCTTGGTCAATGTATCCTATATGTACAATTGTTCATTTGAATGTTTTTGTATTTTTCGTTTGTACACCTGCTCTATTTTTATGGTTTATGGTTATAATGTTTTCTGTTTTGTCATTAATATATTGAAACTCAATAAAAAATGTTAATGTCCACTTTTATTATTGAGAATATCAATTCTTCACATGTGTCCAAAACGCTTCACTAATTAAGTTCACAATAGTGAAGCCCTTTGTAGTGATTTGGTTTTGGGACTAGGAAAAGATTTTGGATGTATCCAGTGTCTTGGCGCAAGCTCTTTTATTCCACATTCTGTACAATTAAGCTCACACTGTCACTCAGAAAAGACAAAATAATAACGAGGGGGAGAAAAAAGTACTGAATTAGTCATCGCAAAAAGGCAGCTTTTGAGATGAAATCCTCCCAAAATTATTATTACTATTTCAAAATCCCACAGCGGCTAATGGACAAGTTTCCATGACGACACTTAATGAATTTCCTCCTATCTCCTCTAAGTGCGGCTCCTCATTACCATGGTAATAAACATTGAGATATCGTCTGGTTGTTATCAGGGAGACAGATCGGCGGGCATGATATCTGTTCTTTTCCCAAAAAGCGCTCGGTGGGAGGGGCCGACTAAAGAACTGAGGATTTATAGCTCCACAAAGCCAGTGAGTGAGCTAAAGCTGAAGATTTGTAAGGAAACGGCAAAGCTGTGATGTTCAAAACGCGGCAGTTCAAAGCATTAAGCATTTGTTATCACTATCCACATGCCTTATAATCACCTCCTTTTCCAGGAGCTTCCACAATCTGTGCTGTGTAATTTAGGATTTTTTTTTTCTGCAAAAGAGACAATAATGCCTATGATTTAAAATGGTTTGCATTAAACTTTAAAGTGGTCCCCAGAAAAGAAAATCAATTTTCAAAGTGGGGGAAAGAAAAACAGTTCAACTACGTGTTCCATGCCGAGCATATAAGACTGAGAAGCGTGTTCCAAGGTCTTTGAGTGTAACAACTGACCTCTGTGGGCTAAATACCACATATTTATGTATGCACTAGCAAACACATATTAAAGATCTGCAAGACTTTCTGCTTTCTGAACACGCTACAAAACTACATAGGCTTCAGAGACCAAGGGGGAAAAATCAGTTTTGAAAGTAAAGATCAAGCAAACCGAATCTCGTCTTAAAGCATAGGCGTGGCGGTTTTGTCAATACATTACAGACCCAACTCCAGGGTATTTATTTTTTATATATATATATATTTTCATATTAAATCAATATGTTCTTTTACTATGTCTCGTGAGACAGAATTATGTTCTGTGTGAACCAGAAGAGATAAAGCTCACTAAGGCATAAATCAGAAAATCTCACAGTAATTAATGGATAATTTTAATAAGAGTTTGCTCATATTGTTGTTACAAACTCTGATGGCTCATTTATCACATCTATGCTATAGTTTGTAGTTTTTAAAATTATTCAAAGCACAAACAAAAGTGTGTGTGATCTAGGAAAAGTCAAAATTTAGAGCAAAAAAAATAAAGGAAAAAGCTTCAGTCTCAAAATGGTAAATTACAAGAAATACTTCAAGTACAGACAAATCATCTCCACAACAGAAATTTCTTGGGGATTTGAGTGCTAATTAGTCTAGCTTTGTGTTTCCATTGTGAAGTCAAGACAAACCTTTGAGTTCATTTATTATGGAGTATTAGAGTGGGAGAAAATAGATCATATGGGAAATGTTTGGTGGAGGCATTTCCTTTAAAAGGACTTTTTCTGCAATCTTCTCAATTGTTTTTTATAGAGCCTGGTAAAATCCTGCCTATACCTGCACACACAAGTTTACCACAGCTGAAGATCACTTAAGATATTGTGTTGTAAATGGTCTTTGCACAAACAAAACGTTTTGTTTACATAAGCTCCGTGTCTACATCAAAGCACATGTCAAACTGTGTGTAATGATACAGGATTCCTACATGCCACTTTGTGTGACTTTAAATGGCCATGACTGGCAGTACGATGCATGATACCTTCTATAATTTCAGATGAGTGCATATGACACAGTTTAATGGATAATTGGTCAAAAACAGGTAGACTCACAAGAATAAAGACTGGGTAAGTTTGTGTAGGTTTGTTTGCATAGGCATCTAACTGATATAAATTGTTTGCCGGCAATGTCAAAAATCCTTGTGACAGGAGCTTTATCTTACTTATCTTACTTCTTAAACTCTAAACTGAGAAAGCAATGGAAACTTAAATAAAATATTGATGCACAATGATGCACACCAACAATACATTGGTGGCTTCACTGGTGGTGTTCTGGGTTTAATTTGTTAATGAAGGGTATACTTATGCAACATTATCAGGTAGAAATTGAAGCGGTTTCTTATCCCACCCACTCAAGCTCCTTCATTGAGAGAATCAGTGGAACTGATTGAGTGCATTATGGGTGAAGCAGCCAATTGAATTATTCACCCCTCCTTCCTTTACCCAAGAGGCCACACTCCAACTTCCATTCGCCAGAAAGTCCCATCTTTATAAACTATTGCATTTACAAATCCATTAAATATGTCCTAATTTTTATCTTTGAAATCAGTAATCGAACACTGGTGCTACACAGTGGCGTTGTCTGTGGATGCTAGCTGATATAATTGCAATGTACATGTGACTTGAGTGTAATACCAATTAGCTGTGTTACCTCCTTGAAGAGAAAACTGTGTCCAAATAAACACATCTTAATTATGCCCGCAGAGAATAGAAGTTGGAGAACACACAATTATAGTGGCTAATTAATTCAGTGTTTTATCACCGCCGCCTTTATTTTTTAACCCTTGTTGTTTGCCAAGAATGATGTGACTAAAAGATTAATAACTCTTCACCCTCTCTATGGGACTTTGGGTCAGTCTTTGTAGTTGAGGGTCCTGGCAGCTATTAGCCTCTCGGGGTTTATGAAAAGGAAAAGAAAAATGGTGCCACTCTACATTTAATTTTTCAGCGCTGACTTCACCACTCATACTACTTGGCCTTACTTCAAACAGCTCCAAGGGACTCTTTTCTTATAAACGAATAGACTTCCAGGTTGTATACTCAGTCTTAAAGGTAAATAGTGTGTTTATATTGTCTATATCCTGTGCCCAGTTCCATCACCGGGCTGGCACTGCCTTTATTAAGCCTTTTGTGTCTGAGGAGCATTATGTGTCTGCTTTTCTTCCTTTGTGACCTTATCAAGGGCAGCTCTGCTTTGTTATAAATGTCCACCACCATTAGTTACAGATAGCCGCAGCACTGCAGAGTCCTTCAAGCTGTTTTGTAAGCAGGTTAACACTTTCCACACACCGCCTTTCATACTACCCCTCGACTGTCAAACAGAAAAAAAAGCACTTGTCGCCAATGTTAGTATAATAGCAAGACATTTGGAAAAGTAGCAGAAGCAGGAAAAGTCTCCGGCTCAGATAGCAGTGAATAATCTTGCATCAGATGAGATACATGATCCATACAGGCTGAAGCTCACGAAGTGCACTACGATGTAGATACAAAGTGTTGGTCCCATGAGTGTCAGCTGTGTGCTTGACGTTAGGTTGTGTACCGAACAGATCACATAACGAGTCAATGAGTCTACATGGCATTGTGCAATCACACAGTATAAAGGCTTGCATCAGAGTAACTTCATGCTCGCAAGGTGACGCAACTCCCTCACGTTATTATAGATCAAGCAACAAATCAGCAAGTTCAGTCTTCTTTTGTTCAGTTTTTCTTTCCAACCCAATCTCCCAAACCCACTGTATTCAGAAATATGGATACATACATTATCCAATTTTAGAAGGATAGCTAAAACTAAAGAGGGACTTACCAATCAAATAATTAATGGGATGGCCAATATTTGTTTTTTATTGTTTTCACCTTGCTTACCTGTTATCCAATATAATTTATGTCAAATAAGACAGAAATAACAACCAAACATTAAAAACAAAGAAGACCAAAATATATTCAAATGTACCATTATAAACAAAAGTTATGCTAGAATTATCCAATCAAAAGACTGCAGTCCAATAAGAGCAATGGGAAGGGCAAGGCTTGACAAACTAAAAGGCTGCGTGTGACCCTGCAGCCTCTAGGGGGCCACAATCCAACATTTGCTTAACTGACCGAGCTAACAACTCTACTGATGACCTGGTAACTCTGGTGCTAGAGCATGCATCAATGTAATAGGTCTATAATTGTGAATGTGTGCTTCTATCCATCACACCCACCTACAAAACATGGCAATGGTCATATGACTTCAATGTATAAGCCATATTTATTGTTGATAACTGTGTTGATTGTTATATTTGACATGGAAGTAGACTTCAAAAGGCTCAATTTCCCTCCACTTGAAACAGCCGCTTATAACTGGCACCATACATTTAAAGAACTGTAATTTAATTCAACTTCTGTAGTCTGTTATAAAGCAGTTTTACTTCAGTAAGTACAATCCTTTCATATTTCTCCTGCTTCTGTGAAATGGAGATTATTTTGTAATCTCATTTGCATGTACTTTCACGTTTAATATTTATGTATAAGGTATTATCTCTATAATTGTAATCACTCCGCAGGAAATCCATTAACTTAGCAAATCATAAATAGCTATTTCAATATAAAAGACAAATCAAGAGAAAAATATCTCTGTACTAGAGGGTGGTCAGCACTTTCAAAGAACTACGTACATACATTTTTTAGATAAATTCTTAATAGGTAACTTCTGAGTCTTCCCAGAACTAAGTACCACTTTGATTTCACTCCATCTTCTCTCTTTGCGGACACATAGCCTACTTGATTAGTTTCATTCACACTTGGACTTTGCAGGCATCCTCCTGAGTCTACATTCGATTGGTTCTCATTTTCATGACTTTTGTTAAAACAGTGCTCATTTAAGATGCACAGCCACTGCTTTATGTGCTATTTACCATTAAAGTCAACAGTTATACCATAAAAAGTGTGTATCAACTTCCACTGTGATGTTTGTGATGTCCGGTGACTCTGATATTAAATGCTTCATTAATGATGCATTAAGGACAGATTTAACTGATTCATATCTTGAGTTTATTCTGGCCATACAAGTTTTGATCCCTTTGGATTTTAAAGCTAGGTCTGAAGGGGGCCTATGTTTTTTTTTTAACAATGATTTGCTAGCTTTCTCTCATGAAACCCCTGCATCTATGTGGACTGAGGGAATAGACTCAGACAATGAGTCAGGACAGAAGGAAGTGGCCTTGGCAATTTCTGATTGGATCCCTGTAGAAGTCTGAGCAGCTACAGTAAATGTGCAGGCTCCAATTTAAAAAAACTATTTTGCAACAGTCATTTGCTGTGTTTTTGCAAAAAAGAAAAGCATTTACTTGCTTTTATGACTGCAAGGCTGATAATGTGAACACTTAAAACACAAGATGTAATACTATAATTATTTACTATAGCCAAAGGATAATCATAATCCTAATGCAAGTATTTTGGGTTTATGAATGTTGCATGAGGTTCAGATATGTAAAGCAGAGATTAGAGAAGGTCAAACCATACATTACAGCCACATAACCATAGTATACAGTTCTGCTTTAAGGATTTATGAGTAACCAGCTCAGTTGGATTCGGGCAGTGCAGAATCACTCAGGAGGCAGACACTCTGGGAGAGGATGAGGAAGACTTTATTGATATGCTAATGTTGATGTTCATTAGCCGTCTTTAATTAGTTTGTATATAGCTGTGGGATTCTGGCAAACTGCAGTTACCTTCACCAAAAAACACCAACAAATTGACATGCACCAGAGCAATAGCCTGGAACAGAGCCACGAGAGAAGAATAAAGGACGAAGGCATACTGGAAACTATGTAGCTATTAGAAAGAAAAAAGGATTGATAGTCCAAAGCAAAAGTTTCATTTACTCCCACATTAATCAGAAAAATCAATTACATACTTGGCACAGTTTTAAGTGTCCTGCTGCTGCTTTATTGTTTTGCATATCACCCAGGGACTATGTTAATTGATTTTGGAAAGCAGTGGCTCTTGACCACATGCAATCAAAACATTGATGAGTGCACCTTTAGCCAAGCAGAGAAATCACCTTACTTAGGCCGCCTACACACTACACGGCTTTCAGTGGTGCCTGTGTTCAGCACTTATCCCAATACGCCATTGGAATTGGGAACTGTAAAAATGTTGTGGTTCGCAAATTAGACAAGTGATTGGCAACAGGGGATAATACATTAAAGGATATTGAATCCTTGACTGGTCTCTTGGCTGTTAAACCAAAAAACTCAAGAGAAGTATTGAAAATATTACAAGACCACCCATGAGATCTTTTCTTTCTAAAATAAGCAAGGATTGTGTGAATAGTTAAGATTAAAAATAAAAAAATTATATAATATTATATATATATATATATATATAAATATAAATCAGTAATTTGTGGCAAAAACCTTTGCCCAACAAAACTTTGGTAACCCTTTATGATAAGGTATATCTGTATATGATCACTTGTGTATGATGGACTTTTTCCACATCAGAAATTAATGAAATGTACACCTCAATAGAGGTGGGTATAATTTTAGAAATTGATTTATAAAGTCATAATATATACATTGTTTACTTTTTTTATTCACTTTCAACCAAAACATTATATGTAAAAATCACTTCTAAAATATCGTTTTTTCTCACTTTATTATTTTGGCAACTAATTTATTGTACATTTTATTTACATTTACATTTATTCATTTAGCTGACACTTTTATCCAAAGCGACTTACATTGTTCTAATGTAATTACCAGTGTTACAGCCACTGGAGGCAAGGTGGGTTAAGTGTCTTGCCCAAGGACACAACGACAGTATGAACTGTGGGGAGAGCGGGAATCAAACCACCTACCTTCCGGTTGAAGGACGACCGCTCTACCCACTGAGCTACTGCTGCCCCCTCATAACAACTGAGTAGCTTTGGCCTTGTGAACTCTTGCATTGGGTCTAAAAGTGGAGCCAGTCACTGACGCTATGTAAACAATATTTGGGGCATTTACTATATGTTAGTGTTTAATATTGAAACTACAGTTTGAACTGCTGTTGTCGCACATAAAGCCTGTAAATGAAACAAACACTCCTCACCGTGTGGTAACATTGCATGCTTGCATCTTTGTGAGCCGTAAGCTAAATAAATGTCACATAACAGTAGCTATATCTCGAGGTACATAAAACAACAATAGATCTAATGGAAATAGGAAGAATATAATGTTGTTAGGCAAAGTATCTTACAAGTTCAACAACATAAAAGCCACATCAGCATCGGTTTTGAGTCCTTCACTTTGTTTGAGCTGACGCCATTCAGTAAAAGCTTGGCCAAGGTTGACTCAAGAACAAGCTCTCTCTCGATCTAACTGAGGTTTTCTTTTCCTAGAATCTTCAGACAAAGGTTATCTCTGTCTTTTTGGTGGCTCCGCCATGACTGATGATGAAATAAAGTGTATGCCATTTTGATATGATCTTAGCAAGATCATCATACTGCTATGGTGGCTATGTGTATATTGAATTACCGTAAAGCAATTTGAACATGCACATGAACCGAGACTTGCGCCGGGTCGGTGGCAAGTCAACTTGCAAGTGCTGTTTTCGGCTCAGATGTGCCAGAGGGGGATAGTGCACGCTTCCAACACACTGCTACAACTCAATTAACCATCGTAAGGACTTAGAAAACTATTTTTGAAGGTAAAAATGTTACTTAGTTCTGCTAGAGTAACATAATTATTCTTAATCATTTACGAACATATCAAAATATGTTGTGCATTCTTTCTTATTGATTAGAAACAACACTGACTTGGACTAAGGATAAAATGTTTTCCTACATCCAGATGCTTTTGCTTTAACCTTTTCTTCACGAAGGTCCTGGAAAACCTGGAGAACCTTCACAGACCTCTTATTGATTACCTAATGTGTTATAAATGTTTTTTACAAGTATACATTATTCATCATCCTCTATTGGTTTACAAATGATGCACAACTTGTTTCAGATATGTTAACACATCATTTATAAACATATCTGCATAATTAGTTTATTATTAGTTCATTATTACCTATCCATCCATCTTCTTCCGCTTACTATTATTATCTAATGTATTGTAAATGCTTTATAGCTATACCTTATTATAATGTGTTACCAAAACTTCTAAAGCTAAATTTCGTGGTATGGGTTGCGTCAGTTTCCATTGTCAAAAGAGGAACAAAGCATCCCAAAAACATTGTACCCCTGCAGAAACCCCTTAGCTTTTGGTTCAAAGTGTGTGGGGTTTAGCACTGCAGTCTGTTGATTGGAACAACTTCTCACTTTGGTGAAAATGACATTTGAAAGGAAAAACACAAAACAGCTAGTTTTTCTCGGATGAAGCTTGTTCTTGTGACATGACAAACAATCATATCCCAAGAGGAAAAATGGTGAATAATCTTCTTTCTTCTGAACATCTGTTTCCTGTAATCAGTGTTAGCAGCCAGTCCATAAATTCTTTGTGAATTAAAAACATTGCTTTTTCTAACTACATTGCATTGAACATGATCATATAACACATGATCTTGTAACATTAAATAGAGAATGAAATTTCAGAATTTAGAGACAAAACGTCTTCACCTTAAAAACTGAGTCCGATGCTTTTGCTTTAATCTTTTCTTTAAGATGACCTGGATGACTGAGAACCTTCACAGACATAAAATTTCATTGGCTATTCCTCCCTCCTCTCGCACCACTATAAAATATGATTTACTCTCTTCTTCATCATCATCATTGGCATTTCTAAGTTTTGAAAATTTGCTTCAGTAATTGATATCTTGTACAGAAAAGGGAACTTGTGTGACACTTGTATGATGCACACAACACAGTGATATCCAAACCAACCTTTTATTTAATCTTTTCTCACTATTCTGAATAGACGGCATTGATGGCTGTGCAGCAGATCAGGACAGGACTGTGTATGCTCTTACTGACTGTAGGTCGAAGCGGCTCTGGTTGCCAGTCAGAACACATTTTGTCCAACAGGTTTGTAAGGCTCTGACAGCTACAGATATATATAACCTGCTAGACGTCTCTGGGGCATTGGTGGAGCATTGTGACATCCCTCAGATCATGTCTTTGAAAGTTCAAACACCTCTGTCCCAATGTTTGGCCTAAAATCTTCTGAAATCTCATTGTGTGGAGAATCAGGGATGGCACTGGGATGACCTTTGATTGAACTCAGCTCAAGTGTTGACTTGTCTTTGAGAATAATAATAATTTCCCTAAAATGTTGACCTGCACTGTAGCAGCCAGATGAAGTGTGTGTATAAATGAATCACACATTTTTAATCCTCAGTGTCAATATTCCCAAATGTACTCTTGTCATGTTGTTTTCTTTGTGGCTCTCTCTGTTGTGGACATGCTGTGAGAGCTCCACAGAGCATCATTTACTAAGACAGGCTTTCTTTTCTCCATCAGACAACTCATTTTCCTTCCAGATCCATTGAGCTACTCAGTATGCTCATGAGAGCTTCTTGAAAGTTCTCACTTTCTTTCTTTCTTTCTTTCTTTCTTGCCTGTGAGCTCATGCGTTGTGTGATTTCTGATTTGGTTTGCAGCACCTTCAGACGAAGCAGCCGCCATTCTCCTTGAAGCCTGACAACCACGTTAAGATGTGATGTAAGTTAGAAAATGCAAAGCAGACTGACATTTTTCTGTCATCACTGCAGACACCCAAACTGTAGACATTCTTTTCATCTCCCGTAATCTTGCTTTGTTATGCTCCTCACTCACTCCTCCCTTTCTCTCGGCCAGACTGCTTCACTTTATTTTCAATAATATATACATTTAAACATGAGATTTTATTGTGAGGTTTTGCAGCAGGATACTTATCACTGTGATAATCAAAAAATGTCACTCAATGGCCTTGTTGCTCCATGGTTGGCCTTCCATTTTTATCACAAACAAAACTGTTGCCATTTCTTTTCTTCTTTAGTTTTTTCATTTATTTAATCTACTGTTATCTTCTTGTCCTTCTGCGTCATTTGACTTCAAAGGCAAATGAATTTGATTGCTCAAGGGCTTACAGTTTTATTTTGTACTATAACATTAACTCCCATAAATTATGATTTTAATGATGAAACATACAAGTCAATGCCAAAGTGGCGTGTGATCAAAAGTAGAAAGGCATAAAAATGTATGTACGTTTTGTAAGAGTTTAAATTTAACATCCAGATACCCAGATATGAACAATGAGCTGTGGAAATGAAGAGAACATATCTGATATAGAATATGTGTGTGTGAAATAGGATTAGCATGGATCGCTATGACTCTATTATGTAAATGACTGGCCACTATAAATCCCATAACACACACTGTGTTTTTCATCATTTTATGACTATATCATGCAATTTATTTTTAATACTTCGGTTTGATGTATGTCACACAAGTACTTTGAAAAAGGTTGGCATATGAAGCATTTAGCTGAGTTTGTTAAGCATAGAAACATAAACTGTATTATTCATTTTTGGATATTAAAATTGTCAAGTCACTTGTTTTCAACACTTTATTTGGTAGAAGATAGTGGTAGTTGTTATTCACGGCAAACAAAAGGTGGCTAATGCCTCAGACTACTTTGTAGCCAAACTGGGTGAAATGAGGAAAAGGTGAGAGATGAGAGCCAAAGAGCCAGTAGAGGCTATTTGACTCATGAAAAATAATATGTTACCTCTTTCTCTTGATTCAAATATACATTAGGAGGCAGCTAAAGTAATATATTATAGTGTTTTGTTACCTTCCATTGTTCTATTCTGCATTTTGAACAATATTATATAGATTTATGTAACTGTAAATAAAGCTGCACATGACCTTAGCTATAATTCAGCTTTCAAATGAAAAAAAGGTGGAAGACAGGTGAACAAAACAAGCATTCAGATCATGTTGTTTGCTCTCAGAAGGAAAAAGTAACCACTCTTTTTTGTGTGTTTACTCATTTGCATCTAATTATATATTAAATTAAATGAAGAAATATTATTATTTTTGTTAGTTTAATCAATGGTTTTACACTTGCAAACATCTAAAAATGAACATTTCACATGAATCTGCTCAGCTCTGGACGTCGAGTGAGTCAGTGTCCTCCATCCGGCATATTGGCACAAAACAAACCATGATTCAGAAAAAAAAGGTAACGCACACACCTATATTATCTCTCTTGAGGTGCAGATGTTGAAGGTTAAATTTTCAATATTTAACACAACATCGCACATTCAGTATCTCCATATGTCAAGTATTTTATTAAATAGATAAGGTTTAGGCCTTAGCCTTCTTCAGATCATTGTGTGGTCTGCAAAAATTGGCAGTTCTTTTAAAAGGAAGTCACATTTGGACAAAACAGGTGGTAATCCTTACACAAATGAGTGGGAGGGGCTTCACCAAATACAGGACACACCCAAAGAAATAGTAAAGTCTTATACAATCCAACATTCAAGCACATTATAAAAACATATTTTCCTGTAAATATAAGAATTAAGTTAACATCAGCCTTTAAAACATGAACTGTAGGTTTTTATTAAGCACTTTAATTCTGTAGTTAGTAACCTTTATGTCACAAAACTTCATTCAATCAATATCTCTTAAAGGTACGAACTATTAGATACTAATATCTAACCAGTCTTTCACACAGATTATACGCAGAAAAAAAACAATTGGGTTGGGTTGAAAGCTAGAACAAACTGAAAAGTCTCGATTGATTGTAGTTATTTCAATTGTCCAAGGGTTTTAGCTGTTTGGATTTGGGAGTTGGACACAGAGGGCTCTGTCTACTTTAGTCTGCAACCTGGAACAGGAAACTGAAAGCTGATTGGTGGAGGAGCTGAGGTTCTGCGAGGGTCTGTGGAGGTGGAGAAGGTCTAGCTCTGTCTACTTACCTGGAGCGCTATAGAGTCAAACTGACCTTCAAATGCAAAACTGCAATACCACTGATAACATTTGAAAACAGTTGCTACATATTGTCATCATTTTATTGCTCATTTTGCATTTGGAATTCTTATACAGTACATGATCAAAGTCAGGTCGTTAAGCTTTGGCACAGGTCAGGTCTATGATTCTTTTTTATCTCCACCCTTTTAGCCTTTCATCATCCTGGTTGAAGTAAACACATTCTTTCTTTATTTTTTTCACAATTCTATTTATGTTTATATTTTCTATTCTATTATTTCTGACTGACAAAGTGAGTTCATATAAAAAGAATTCTGGACTTTCTTCCATCAAGGCCATAAATGAGACATCCGACATGTAACCGTATTGTTTACCAAATGCATTCTATAAATCATTCCTTTTACTTTGATCTAACGTTATCACTCTGAAACTTAGACACAAAATCATTATATGAGAGTTTCAAAGGCATAACAACAAATAGCAGTAAACAAAAACTCTGAATCAAGAAGTGGTAACTCCTGCTGAGAATCGGTGTCTGTCTTACGGTTGTGTGTTACTAAATGCTCTAGGGTTACACTGCTAAAGCAGATATACCACGTCCTGAACCAGCAGGTAAACGAGTTGTGCTATTTTAAAAAAGGCTGGGTGACACACTGGGAGCAGGACTGGAGGGCTGTGTTCAACTTTCACTGCCTTCGTTAGAACTCAAGTTTCATGAGCAGTACCTGTCTATTTGGCTTTTCTTGGGGGGGGACAATTTAAGAAGGAGCAGTCTAACTTCAGTAAGATGAAGTCTTGAATATCTGAAATGGTAATGTTGTTGCTATTTTCTTTTTCTGAATAGTTCTGTTGACTTGAGGCTACAGTAGTTAGTAAAGTATTTTATCATCTATTGTTAAACACATGTTATACATACTGTATGTACTGTTATTTTTATGTTGTGCAGTGAAGGGATATTTTTGTTACAGTCAACACTACACAAAAATAAAAACTACTGAACCAATTTCTATTAAGACAAACAAAGTCCAGTAGCACTACCAATGTCAAGCTCACGGCCAGTGTGCTAGAGCTTTTACGATGACATTTGGATGATGAATGCAACAGAAACTCCAAAGACCACAGGAGACCAGAGTCTGTATCTCAAGATAAAGTTTTGAGTGATAAAGTGGTTTGCAGGGTGGCCAGACCAGCAATCCTAATACTTTTTTCTATAGTATACAAAGAATTACACTGCTACAGGATGCCTACCAAATGAAATAGTTGTCAATTCAATGAATACCAAAACCATTTCTGGCTGGTTTGGCTATCAATAAGTTTAAACAATAAATGTCTTTAATTACATAAAAAAAAGGATTATGAGTTGTTGAATTTTTCCTGCATTACACAAGCTTGAAGGTATGCACTAATCATTTTCATCCCTTAAAATCCTTCATAATAGAGTCTTCATAATAAAGTACAAATTCATGATGTAGGCCTATGTTTCTATTTGATCTATTTTGTTTGTTTTTATTTACCCTCATTCTTTTCCATGCAAAGCACTTTTACATCTTGTACTTTTGTTGTAATGTTTTCATTAGCGACAGTCATAATGGGCCTAAGACAACCATTACCTATGAGCCAAGAAACAAGGAGTCACTATGGTAAATGGTGTGCATTTATATAGCATTTGTTGTACCCTTCTCAGGCACCCAAAGCACTTTACATCATGCTTCCATTCACCCCATCAGTGGCATGCACAGACTTCTACAGGAGCAGGGGCAGCAGAACCAAAAGGGCACTAAAAATCCTTTGGCTGCATCAGAGAGTTCCTTGTGTTTTTCTCTTTGAAGCCGTTCTTTTCTTGGCATTCTAGGAAGAGACATTGATACAAATAGAACTCTTAACATCATATTAAAAATTAGAGGAAAGATAACATTAAACCTTGAGCTTAAATGAGGTCTTTTTGCTGAATTCATGCTTAAGTTGAATTTCCTGTATAGTAACATAAATGAAAGCGCTAGCTATTGTGAAATCATTTACATTTACATTTATTCATTTAGCAGACGCTTTTATCCAAAGCGACTTACATTACATTACATTACCAGTGTTACAGTCACTGGAGGCAAGGTGGGTTAAGTGTCTTGCCCAAGGACACAACGACAGTATGAACTGTGGGGAGAGCGGGAATCGAACCCCCTACCTTCCTACCGACCGCTCTACCCACTGAGCTACTGCCGCCCCATCAAATCAAAGGTATGAATGTCTTTCACACCAGAGAGCTGGGCATCATAGACTGCTCACATGCTAAACTATGCTACCATGACTTATTGGCCTTGAATAAAAGCAAACTTAAATGTCACTGTCAGACAAAACAGCAGTAATCGAGTGATAAGGTAAATGTAAATGTTTTGGATTAAGGGAGAGCGGGGACGGATGCAAAACTTTTCGCAATTTCTTTAATTTCTCAAAAATTGTTTGTGTCATTTTAAATAAACAAGTAACAAATATATATATATATATATATATATATATATATATATTTTTTTTAAGTTCCTCTTCCAAAATTATATATAAATAATTTTACACTACAAGTGCCCAGAGAGGAACTGAACACAGAGAGGACAAACTGAGTACAGACAGAACAAACTGAGCACAGAGAGGACAAACTGAGTACAGACAGAAAAACTGAGCACAGAGAGGACAAACTGAGCACAGACAAAACAAACTGAGATTTTGTGCACACCACTTACACACATTCACACAGACAGAGAGGCTGCCATACAAACATACAAACAGCGGTCACCACCAACAACCTCTACAAACACACACATACATACAGCAGAGCTACAGCACTAAGTGTCTTACCAAAGTATGAACAGTGACAGAATGAACTGGGGGAGTCAGAATGGTCTACCACTTGAGCCACTGCGTTCCATGTAGTCAGTGGGAGGTAGCCGTGTTTAATTTCAAAATCAAAATGTATATGCCAGCTACATTTCACATAATACATTATGATGGATTATTCAAAAGTTATAGGTAAATCCTACTAAAGGCTATTAATCTCAATATCTTCAAGGGCTCACATTATTGTGAGCTGCACTGCAAACTATAGCGCACAAAAACTCACAAACCTCATGGAAACCAATCACAATTTCTGTCCCCTGCTCTTGCTCTTATTCAAACACGCAATTAAAACTAATGAATCTATATAGCCTAACCTACAAATCTAGAGATCAGAGGTGATAATACATGAATGTGTTAATCTTCCATATAAATGTGTGGAGTAATGACTGTAATATTTTTCACTTTCAACTTTTGCCATTGCATTGAAATTGAATATTCAGTGCAACACAATAAATTCAAAATGAATCATCCTTTCTGAATAGAAGAAGGGACTCTTCTATTCTATAAACTCTAATATGAAAAAAACCAGCAGAGACCAAGTTCAGGTTCAAGTGAGGTTTCATTGTCAGTTTCCCCTTACCAGATTTACTTTGTCTGAATTTGCTTCTGTAAAGAAATCCTTCATTTCTTTTTAATATTGCACATTAAATACACACTAAAATAGAATGTAGTCAATAGCATTGCCTATAATTATGCATGGTCACAAGGTTTTCAAATCTTTTCACGTCTTGTTTGGTTACATCTCTTAAATTAGCTTGAGTTACTGAACCTTTACAAAACACACAACACCAGCTGAGAATGTGGCATGCCACCAGTCTCTTTCACTTCATAACAATGTGTCAGCCTTTTTAATGTCACAGTGGAGCTCCCACCTAACCACATCCCTTAAACATTTAATTAGTGTCTCAAAATGAGAAAGACCAGCCAGCACAGACACCCTCACGACTCCTCCACATTCTATTGGTTTGAATGCTGAGCCTCTGTCAGATTAATTGTGGCCCACTTATTTTTAATTAAAGTGCTTTTGTGTGGTTCCCTTTCTGGAACATAGAAGTAGGTGGTAAGTGAAAGTAGTCTGTCCTTGTTCTGCCTTGTGTAGTTTAATCAAGACGGGCTGATGAGATGGGGCTAGGTTAACCAAATGACTCTTCATTCATTCTTAATGATTATGGCCCGCAGCAGCGGCTTATGTTGTCTTTTTTTTAATATCCTCATCACAATTAGAGCTCAGCTACTGGTGGTAATGAATATTTGACTAATTAATTTATGTATAATAGAAGGATTACTACCAGTTACCCTTCGATTCCCCATCACTTCAGGCAAACATTAAACAGAAACCCGTTTAGATGAGAAGAATATACTGCTTCTTACTGTTGCTCAGGTGACCTATACAGTAAATCAGCTTTGTAATGGCCTGTCTATCTGAGCGGGTTGTCACTGGTCCATCACTGACTCACACTTGTTATTGTATAGACTAGAGAAAGGCCTAGGGCGCCCCCTATCAGCTCTCAATGAAGTTTAATTCACTTTTTCCCACCTTGCATTTCCACTTCCATGAATGATCTACAAGCCTTCGTCATGAGCACTGGATTGGAAAAAGGCAAATGAAATAAAGTGGAGGGAGCACACTCAGCACTAACTCTCAGGAGAAGTCTAAAGTCCACAAACTGGACTAAAGCTAAGTTACCGAGATAGACAGTTGTTTCTATTGAATTCCTTTTAAATACAATATATTGTAAATGTGCCATTAAATAATATATAATTATTGTAAATAAGTACAAGAAGAAATTGAAAGAAAATGCTATTTGAGAGAACTGCAGCTTAATGCACTGTACCTGTGCTATTCCAAAAACCCTTTTTTGAAGTATGTCTTAATTGACTTACTTTTAACACTTTAGCACATGGATTTAGTTATTTTTGTTCACACTGTGTTTGTTTTATTCAGAAAAAAGTCCAAATTGTTTTATTTATTTTTTAGCTTTACCACGTTTTAACAATCACAGCACAGAGAGTGCCATGGCTGTCACAACAGCAGGGGACACAATAACCACTTTTAAGCTCATTTCAATGACGGAACCCATTTCACACACAAAAATCCCATTTCTGTCAGCCTTTAGTTCAAATGGTAACTGAGCAAGACAGAAAAAACAAACAAGTAGCTCGACCTGTTTTTTCAAACAAACAAACTGGTGTCTAGTGTGATACATCATGGGAGGGTAATTATTAATTACTTGTAGCACCATTTAAAATTAAACAATCTCTTCACTTTTATTCCTTTTTAAAATTAAAACAACTAGACTTCTGCATTTGTATAGCTTTTGTTGTAATGATGTTTTGTAAATTAATTTATGTCAGTGAGCATTTTTCTAAAACATTTTGTGCCCTCCTTTGATTGAACTTTAATTGCAGTCTTTGTAATGAACTGATGATCCAGTTTGTTTGTGTAACTGTATTAATCTGTATATAACCTTGTTAAATGTTAGTCTGTGATTCTGTCAAATGTCTGCGTGAGATCCAAGCCTCTCTCATGGAACCTCTTAAAAGGTCCTCGAGTGTGGGCGCCACCATATAGGAATATACGGCAATATACTGCCGTCCACCAGATGTCCGTTATGTTATCTGAAAAATATTGTTTTACTATGCAGTAAAAGCCAAAAATCCCGGATGTAACCGCTATTTTATTCCCCGTGGTAACAACAATATCAGTGAATATGGGACTGATGGGCGGACGTTGTCCATATTTATAAGGTCGTTGTTGAGATCCTGTTTTATGTTAAGTGTTTCGATCAACCTGTCTAGGGACTACGGATGGAAATTAACCCGATGGCTATAATCAGAGATATTTACATATCTTGTGTATGTTTATTAGACATATCCATGCTTTTCTCTCCAGCAGGTTAGATTACTATGGCCTGCTCACTGGTCTCTCAAAACAAGGGTTAAGACAGCTGCAGCTTATTCAGAACGCTGCTGCTCATTATTAACCAAAACCTGGAGTACAACCAAAACCTGGAGTACAACCAAAACCTGGAGTACGAGCACAAATAGACTTTAAAACAGCACTGCTGGTTTACAAGTCTCTTAATGTTTTAGCACCAGAAGCCTTAAACCAGAGCCTTCTGCTCGTGCCGAGTCAGAACTAAATATGGTGAAGCAGCGTTTAAGTCCTGCCCATAGATACAGTTTCTTTATTTATGTATCCGGATAACATAATGCAGTTACATTTAGTCAGTTGATTCCCAATCCTTTGAGACAAGGGCTTTACACATTGAGGCAAAAACATTATCAACAAGCACTAGTTAAGTTTTTAGCTAATATGTCTTTGACTTTCCTTGACCTACAAGCCGTCCTCTTTGGAGTGAAGCTGCATCATTCTGTCTCCACTCATGCTTCTGTTACTTTCTTTAGAGCAGTGATTCTCAAACTATCCTCACTATGTACCACCTCAGAAATGTTTGGCTCTTTGAGTAGGCTACCACCCACTCTTATAGGTTATACTGTTATATTACTGGTCATAGTTCAAGTAAACTACATGTTAAAGTAGAGTCACAGTAAACTGCATAAATATGGGTCAGTTTGATTTGTAGTACCACTAAGTTCATTTAGCAGAGTTTAAGAACTACTGCTTTAGAGGATAAATGCTTTATTAGGTGAAGGTTTAAAGTCAAAAGGACAGATAAAAACTGCATTGGTTAAGTACTAAAATACAATGTGGCTGTATTTGTATCAACTATAGTGGCCTTTAAGACCATTAAGCCAGTTCAGTGGAGCTTATTTTTCCACCACTCTGTGTGTTTTATGGCGGTCCAGAACCATGAGCTCCATGGACTTCATTTGGAATAACAACACTTTATAAAGGCAGCCCACAGTTTAAGTACAACTTTTATTAATACTGGAATCATCACAGTGCGTTTTGTTACATTAGCAGTGACTAAAGTTAACAAAATGGGTCAATTTTACAAAAAAATGTGAAGACAGAAAATTAAACCTTTATCAGCGAGAGAAAAAACAGCATTATAAATCAACTCACAATAAATTAACAAAGAGGAACAGGTGAGGAAGGGATAGAAAGAACAACAGAGAAAGTTGAAAGCACAGTGGCTCCAGGGGCGACTCCAAAAAGGGACAGGAGCAATACCAGTTAGTACAGAAAGAAAGAAAACAAAAGCAGATGATGACTCAGTTATAATATTATTCTTTGAACAAAATGGCTTCATTGTGAAAAAAGACAAGCTTAGATAGATTTTAGAGTGGAGACAAGATGGAGGCAAAGAATAGACAGCCAGTGATTGAGGAAACTACCAAGAACTGGACAATTATGTTTCAGACATTCAGTTTAGTTACAGCGGCAATGACACCAGGAGGCCACTTCTTGGACACTCAACTTACAAGTTACAATGCGCTTTATCACAGTCCTCGAGAGGATTTCAGCAGATTCACACTTTTCAGAATCCACCTTAGTCATGTTTGCTTCAGACCTGTGTGTGTGTGTGTGTGTTGTTGGTTTTCTTGCATCAGACTGCAGGAAGCATTGACAGATTGAGTGTGGGAGGTGGGATGGAAGAACACTAGGGGGCTCAGTCACATGCCTATGCACACAGCTCGCACAAATACACACGTCCAGAATAAGTACATGTTCAGTATAACCTGGCCAGATGGCTAAAAGGGGTGGGTTGTACGCAGCGAAGGACAACGCTTGGATGATATAACAATTGTTTAGACATGTTCAGTTGTCCAAATTTCATAATGGACAATTTATATTACCATGATACAGAGAGAATACCAAAACTCTGATTTCCAAATATTAAGTTAGAACCAGAAGACTTTATTGAGCCACCACAAACTGTTGAATTCTTCCAAATTAATGTACCACATTACAAACACTCCACCCTTGTAAGCAGTGTATTTGTTCAAATAAACAAGACAAGCTGTTACCAAACGGTTTAAGTGACATTTTACCAGCTTTGGAGGAGGAGCAACTCTATGGCCTTATTCATGATCTGATTTTTAGTTTGGAAAAAATTACCTACACCTTTTTTACTTTAATGATTAATGCCATTGCCAGCATTAAACAGAACAGCAACTATATGAACTTACACCCTTTTAGCACTTAAAGATTTCTCTGTTCCTCGGCTTCATCCATGTGATTTGTTCTGACCAATGGGCTCAAAGGCAGGATGTGCAGTGATGTTATTAGACTTAAGATAGAAGATATTGGTGTCCTATCAGCTTCACAAATCTTTTTACATTAACAACTATAGGGAATAAACCCTTTCTAGACTGTAATCCCAAGTAGGCACAGGTGGAAATAGAGGCAGTGGCAGCAGGAGCCTAACCAGTTCTATCCCATGTAACATTATGCTATACTGTCTAATACTGTATAATGGCTTACGTTACATTATACTACATGTTCTTTATGTTACATTGTGTTATGTTAAATTGTTAGAAAACTGTTTACAAGGATAGACTTATTGCAAGTGGTACACAAAACTCATATTTGATATTTGATCCAAGTGCATTGAAAGAAATACACATGGGTTACCGTATTAGGAACTGCATATTAAAGGATGAGATTGAAATGACAGAAAAAAAAGCACTGATTTGTAAAAAAAAAAAAAATGAAGTGACAAATGTGAAAAAATAAAACTAATTGTTTTTTTTTATTTGGTCTTTTCTTGAAAGTCCAGAAAACATTGCTAAGGCATTTAACTCTGCTGGCCACTTATTTTCTGGAGTGTCCATGCTGTGAGCAAATGATTAGTCCAATTTCTAATTTAGCTAGACCAGAGTGTTTCAGCCAACATTTCAATGAATAAGAAGGCTAGAGAAAACAACTGCAGTGCAATGTTATATAACCCTCACCAGAAAACTAAAGTTACTAAACTTCAAGAACAATCTTTGTTTTCTACAAACTTTCACAGGAGAATAGCTCACTCCTCTGTACTGCGATTGAACAAGTGAAACAAACTGCTCATAAGGTCAGTGCCATGTTCCTGGAAGATTTCTTTGAATTGCCTGGGGAAGATTTCACAAAATATGAAGCAAAATCTTAAGTCTTAAATGCATTCTTTTGCTTTCATGAAACCAATCAAAGTAAAAGCTGATACGGAGCTGCTTAGAAACCATATTGTTCACAATGACTATAGTGAGGAAAACAATGTATAGGTGAACCAATCAACATAAAAAAAGACTATAGACTATATGTTGCTTTGAAAATAGCATGATGTGATGTGGCGACAAGGAACAGCCGGTGGGACTCTGATCAATAACAAGTGGTGTTTGTCAGCCTTGAGGCAAGTGCAGCGCTGCCAATAGGGGCCGGCTTTTGTTAGAACAGCCAAAGTACGTACTATATAGCCCCAAGAAATGAGTACAACGGCTGCTCAGAGGCAGTTCAGGGATCGTTGTATAACATTTTTAACATTTTGTTTTACTCAACCAGACACACGTTTTGAAAATTTGAAAGATTTTGTATTTTTAAGCTGTTTTATCTCTACTGTCAGGTGTGGTGCATTGTTTTATTTATTTTTGTATGCACTTAAAAGCAGGGGAGAATGGGGGAAATGTTTGCAGTCTTTCTTGGATTACTTCAAGGTAAACTGCAAAATATTTCAAATGCTGTTTAGTTTTCTTAGCAATCTTAAGAGACAGAAGAGCTGTGTGTCCTTTTTTGCTTGAATTCTTCACAAAGAGTACAGCTTTACATTGACAGATATAAGAAAAGTCTATTTTGCCGCTTGAACCTTTTTCTATAATAAAAACAAAAGTCTTGATTTTAAAGGTGTGTTACGCAAAATGCAGAAGAATATTGAACACATCCAACAGAGCTATATTTTCAGTAGTTTATAATCACATCAGCACACTTGACTTTTAATGGCAAACAGGTTAGTTATATAAAATTGCCTGTTCCTACAACTGCCCCCATGGGATTTTGTTTGAAATTAAAACTTACCATCTGAATTATTACAACTGCAGCATCTTCCCGCAGGGCATCATGGATGTTCACATGCTCTTAAAAGGAAGTGTGTAACGTGTAGAAATACAATTTGCCATTTAGAAATCAACAGTAGAGATAAAATATCTAACAAAAAATGTCAAATTTTCAAATTTCATTGGAAAATGAGCTCAATTGTGATTTTATTATTTTATTATTATTGTGACTCATAGACTCATTAAAGTCAGTGCAGTTAGCTAAAGTCAATACAGTACTGCCACGCCATTGGATCATTTAAAACCAAATAACACATGTTAAAGTAGTAAGTTCCTCCAGAAGTACTGTGAGATATATATATATATATTTCATATTTATGTGCATTTATGTGTGTGAGGATGCATGCCTGCACGCATGAACAGCTGGGCACATTGATGTCCTACAAAAAGTCCCATTTTCACTGTAACGTCTGCCTTACCCAAAAGCTGGTGAGCCTATTTCTACCCATGTACAGATACAATACACTCAGAATCTGCTGCAGAGTATTATTTTTTTTTTAGCTTTTTCAGCACAGTTACTTCAGTACACAGTTTAAAAAATACATTATTGTTCACTGTATTTAGATAACTGTTGTGCTGTTATGACAAGGGCATTTTAAAGGAAAATAGCAGTGCTGCATCTTCATCCCATTGCCATCACAGAGCATCTTCTCTTGAAATGTTATCCATCATTTTGATTTATGCAGCCGATCATTTCTGCAAGGCATTATAGCCTTCTCAAGCTAAAACTAACTCTAGATAATTGGCAGTGATTCATTTGTCATAAGTTTTACACAGGAATTAAAACACACATTTTTGGTTGTAGTGTCCTCGGCTGTATAGAGACAGCAGCTCCAAACTCCAAATCATATCAAGAGAGCCATATACTGGGGTTTGACCCTACAATGAAGAATACACTGCTCTTTTCCTTTAGCATAACCACAATGAAACATCAATGTGAATCTATGCACAGTATCCTTCTAGTGCTGTGGTTACATTTACAGCAACAGTCACTGCAACAGTTCCAGCCCCATCACTTTGTATAACATTCAAACAGAACGTGTTCCTTTACAGTGCAACCAGGTTTGGTGGTCCTAAACATCTGTACAGTGTTCTTTAAGGGATTGGGGTCCCATCCTGCTGCTCCCCCCTTCCACCCTCTCACCCAGTCATATTCTTTTTCACACACAGCATTGGCATGTGAGCACGCATACAGCAACTGCACAATGCTCCAAAAATGCAACAGCATAATAATATTATCCTTAATTAATGATTTAGAAAGTATATTCAAGGCAAAAAAATAAATAAAATATTAACAATGTTACCAGCAGTAGGTCACTGTTAGAAGGGAAGGGAAGGAGTCAAATAAGTCACTCACATCTCCATTTGTTAATGTTGGGTGTTCTTCTGTCTTTTTACATAAACTTAAGGTAAGTGCTAAAGGAGGAAAGAAAATCCTTAAAAAAATTCCAAATATGTGAGCCTATAAGGTACAGCACATACAGGCAGTGAAATGCTCCTTTTACACATCTACTCTTCTCTCTGTCAGCTTTGAAAGTCTAATTTAAAACTGTTCTGTGTTGGTTATCAGCGGGTGAGCTCGTCACACTGGCATTATCTCAGATGTTAATATTCCAAAATGATGCGTGCATGTCCTGAGCTGAACTGTGTAATGTGCAAATGTATTATGCTTTTTTTTCTTCTTGACAACAGAATCTAATATAAGCATTTCATCTTCACAATTATTTTAATAGAAATTACTCATCTGACTGCTCAGGGTTTGAATTGGGCTGTTTACATACCTTTGTTTCACTTTTTTACTAATAATATTTTGCAATGCCACAGCTAAATCAATAGTGTATTACGAGTGACCTTTCTTTGTAAAATGTTCCAATTGTTTTCCATTATGGTAGAAATAATGCAACTGAGAGTTATGATATTGCAGCAAAGACACCTATGATATGATGCCAACCCAACCTGCAATGGCAAAATGTCCAATCTGGAAGCCTTTTTGCAAACAGGAGCCTGGCATTTTGTCTTGTTTAAGATATATATTTAGTCTACTTTCTTATCCCATCTCGCATTTGACCAATCACTCCAATTGCCCCACTTTGAATCACTTCCTCTCCGTCCCGCCTGTTTCTTCAATAAATTAAATAATCTCCTCAATAGTTTTTTCCAAGGACACAGATTTATTGGCTGCCAGCTCTCTCTCACTTTCAGCCTTGTTATTCTACATTATATCTACAGCAACATCTAGTGGCTATTGTAGGTACTCTACCAAAGTGCTTACAGTTCTCTTTTCAACAAGTTTCAATTCAGCGCACCCTGAAGGAGACTGAGACTGAGAAAGAGACGTACGCCAAACTGGCTAGGCATGATTTCACAGTTAATGTGTTATGTAGCATTCCTGACGTGACAAAAGAGAACCTATAATCTCCCCAATTGATTCTCTCCTTCCAAACAAGAAAATAAATCACATTTATTGCTCCATTTCTGATTAACATTTTCTGTCTAGAAAATATATATGAATCTATCTATATGCCTGGATTACTACAGTGGTAACAAGGTAAAGACGTCACAATATAAACAAGAAAATACTCACACAACACACAGAAGAGAAGCCCTGCCCTCAATGGGTAACCAGCTGTCCTGCAGCAGAGCTCTACCCACTCCTTCACTCACCGAGCATACACCCCTGCGTTTGTCCAAATACACTCACACACTTCATATCGAGAGAGAGAGAGAGAGAGAGAGGGGAAGGGGCACTAGCACGGTTCAATGCCAACAATATTTAGTAAAGACTGTCAAATTGTTAGCTCCCCATGCTTATACCAAAGCTTCAGTTCAGTGGGCTATACAGTAGGTACAGTGTGATGCTGATGAGACAGCCCGGGTTCAGATCCAGCAGTCACATGGCGCCTCTCGTTCATCATCCTTTATGCGGGTTACACCAGTTGGTTAGTTGGAGAGTACAACTGAGAAAAGTACAAGTTAAAACCCAGTCACTCTCTCCATTTTGCGCTCCTCTTTTTCTTTGTAACTGTTTTTCCTGCAAATTCATCCATCCCTGGGTGGAGGTGTACAGAAGACAAACATGCGTCCAACACACACTAGTCATAGTGGCCTGCTAGAGCCTGTCAATATTCAGTATTTTACTTTAATTCTCAGAATGTGTTAACATTATTATGTTATTACCTGTGTTATATATTTACTCTAATGACCATTTATAACACTTGTGTAGGTTTTTGTTTTCATCTTCTGTTGTATTATTCTCTACATGGTTAAATTGTGTGTATTCACTAGGCAGTTGGGTTGCACCACACCAACACCTGACTCTACTGGCTGACAAGCATCTCGCACTTCCTGATTCTTCTTCCATCACAAGATTCGGGGAGCTGAGCGGTCATTGGAGACTGTCTTGCGAAGGCGCACCCCTCTCCTAATGGTGGTCAACATGTCACCAGTCCCTTCTGCCCCATCTGTCCCTGTTTGAGCATCACTGGGACCAGATGGTGGTGTAGCTGGATCATCAGGAAGTGCTGGGAAAGGAAACTGGCCTTCCCCAAGGGCGTGTGCACTGGCCACTAACTCTCCAATCTTCTCAACTAGGCTGTGCCGATTGGCGGCAATCATTTGCTCTTCTTCAGATCCTGAACCTGTTCCCAATGCCAGTCCATGCTGTTGGGCGTAGACCTCCAAAGCTGCCCCTGAACCCCAGGCAGTGTTCGGCAGGCTGAGGCGCTTGGGTGATGCTTTAACATAATCAAGCACTCCCTGTGAGTCTTCAGTTCCAGCAAAGAACACACACTCCTCACTACCCACGCGTACAGGCACGCCAGCTGCATGCCCCCCACTTGCCCCAGGTGAGTGCGAGTCCCCAGGTACAGTGGGTGTCTTCACAGGCACAATGGGTGGTCGAATGGGGATGGGCCCTGCATTGGACATTGTGCGCCTCACACCTGGTTTAGTAGAAGGAGTCCGGCGAATGGTGGCTGTGCCAGGAGTTCCTGCTCCTCCTCCACCAGCTCCACCAGGTTGCCCTGGTATCCCATGAGCCCCAAGTCCCAGCACCCCACTGGGCAATCCAGCAGTGCTGGCTGGCCTCTTGGTCTGGATCATACGGCGATAGTTCTGTGCGATGTTGGAATGGCGCGGAATAGTGGAGGACTTATCAAACTCAGTCTGTCCATCTGTGACTTCAGTATCTCCGTTTACAGAGTAGCAGTCGTAATCAGAACCTAGGATCCAAAGAGACAATTACTAAAAGCATGTTTTTCAGAACTTTGTAGCTTGTATTGCAATTAGTTTTGATTTCCCTTTGTCATGTTGACATTGGAAATATTGCATAGTTTGGTGTATACGTACTTTACGTCATTTAAAAACAGAAAAGATACAATTCAAAGTCCTCTGAATTAGTTGAGATATACTGTATAGTGCAGCCCAAACAAAACAAACTCTCATTACCATAACATAACAGTCTTAAAGGTAGTCCTTTACCTTGAGAGGGAATAGTGTCTTCTGAGCAGGACGGGGTTGTAGTTTCTGTGTTGTAGCCACTAGAATATTGCAAGGAGTCTCTATTGCTTTTCTGTTGCTCCATACTCAGCCCTCTGGTCAGAACCATGGCCAGGTCACTAGCTGCAGGTGACACCTCGTCTCCATGCTGTGAGAAAATAATAATAATAATAATAATAATAATAATAATAATAATAATAATAATAATAATAATAATACACTTTTCAAGTAAGTGAAATTTTAGCACCCCCCCATACAGCACCAGTTGTCATTCAAGACACTAAGTAATCAAATACTAAACACTAGTTTAGTGTTTAGTACTAGTTGCACTTTGAGTTACCCAGTGTATGAATTGTGCTATATAAATAAAATTGCCTTGCCTTATCACTAAATAAATCACTCTCCATCAATGCTTACCTTGGCAGCAATGGTAGATGGATTTATCCTTGACCTTTGTGCGTCATCACCATGTGATGGTCCAGCGTACCCTTGGGAGCTGGGTGATCCTTCATTCTCCCTCAGCCTATCAAGAGGTTCCTTTCTTCGCTGAACTGCTGCAGCAGCAGCCACTGGCTGCTCATACTGACCTGCTTTGGACCAATCCTGAGGAGGTGAGTAGAATTAATAAAGTGCAAGTAGCAAGCTTAGCATAGACTTGTCCACTATCCAGCAGTTTGAAGCCCTTTATCTGAGTGCAGAGAAGGGGGTTTCTTGGTGGATTTTGGGCTTGAAAGAGTATAGGTGTGTGGGCGTATGTGGGCAGGGGATATGGAGAATTTTCAAATAATTGTTTTGGCTTTTTAGTTTTACCAATCTTATCTCCATTCATTGCAAAAACAGTGAGTGAGTCTGTGAAGGCAAAATAAAATGCATGCACACACAGCAAGTGGTGATGAATAAACAATAAAGTCAAAGGCAAAGTAATGTTAATATAAAAGTGTCAAGCAAAATGTTAAAGAAAAATAAAATGGATTAACTAAATGATGTGGCAACAGAAGAAAAAAATGCAACTAAAGAAATGGAGCCATATGGGGAACAAACCTTCCAAATAGGAACCTTTGATGTGGGAGAGGAGGAGCTGGATCCAGAGGGGCGGATATAGGGTGGGGACGCAGGAACAGGAAGAATGACAGAAAGAGGTCTGGTGGAGCCAGAGTGAGAGAAAGCGGGGCGGAAGGTAGCGAAGGACGAGCCAAACTGCGGGATGAGAGACACAGTCAAGTAATCAGAGACTTAGGAGGAAGAAAAGGGACTGGCCTTGTGGGAGAGCACTCACCAGCACAAACAACAGAATACACTACACACTGAACTTTATATGAAAGAGGAAAGACTGAAGGTGAGAGAAGATGGACTGCAATATATGTTAATGTGAGCAATTTAAACCTATTCAAATAGGATTAGCTCTAATTTAGGCCTACTAAAGCCAAAAGGCCTACATTCTAATGGTACATATTCTGTTCATCTAAAGGGGATGTTATTATGGTCTCACTCATGCATACCATTCGAACCTGTTCAATTCATTTATAATGTATTACCATATGTTTCAAATGATTAAACCAAAGCAGTTTTAGTTAATGAAGATTGCAGTTACTCAATGCTGTACACGGCCCATCCTGATAATGCTTGTTATTTAAATAAGAGCTGAAAAACAGCTCTGCATTCAGATGGCTTGTGGTAATCAACTGAAGGTGAACACTGTCAAATGTAAAATCTGTGGGGCATGACAGATGCTGCCAGAAAACTGAAATGAATATAATCTTTGCTTCAGCAGCATCACTGCCACAAAGGAAAATCACACATTTCTCACATTTGTTTTCCAATAAAATACGAAAGCAGAAATGTTTCATGTGAATAAAATGTAATGCAATTTTAGTCAAAGAGCGGTTCAAAACCCTTTTATGTAAAAGATAAGATTAAGGACCGTTATGTCGCCCGGTGTGGCGGGGCACTCCCTTAGAGATAGGGTGAGGATCTCGGTCACCCGGGAGGAGCTCAAAGTAGAGCCACTGCTCCTCCACAGAGAGGAGAGGAGAGGAGCCAGCTGAGGTGGCTCGGGCATCTGTTTCGGAGGGAGGTGTTCTGGGCATGTCCCACCGGTGAAAGACCTAGGACACGCTAGAGGGACTATGTCTCTCAGCTGGCCTGGGAACGCCTTGGTATCCCCCAAGAAGAGCTGGAGGAAGTGTCTAGGGTAAGGGAAGTCTGGGCGTCTCTGCTTAGACTGCTGCCCACGCGACCCGGCCCCGGATAGGCGCTAGAAGATGGATGGATGGATGGATGGATGGCAATTTTACTGTCCCTTCATCAAAGCAGTCCCACATTGAACTTCATTGTGTGTGGCAGGCTCAGCAAATTTCTAAATCTTGACACCTAAATATAAGTACAAATACTGCATTTCAACTAGCCAATGCAAAAACAATATGATTATAAAAAACTTTTGCTTAGAAATCCTATATACTGTATTCACTGTGAAGTATTTCCTGTTGTTGAGTCTATTAAACCCTAGTATCAAAATCCCTCTAATCATTGAGCCAACTAAGTGGAATAAGTGCATATATTTAGTTAGATAATGGACTGGTGATAGCTCTCAAGCAACTGCTGCTGTAAAGATGAGATTGAAAATCGGCACTGACTTTCAGATCACGTCACTGAACAATATCTATCCCTACTTGCATTACACAGAGTACTGTTAAGTTCTCAACAATACCTTTAGACCTTCAGTGCACTGGCTTTGTCTGTACATTCAAAAGTTGGAATCAGAAGGTCAGTGTAGGTTTTTATTGCAATACTTAGCCTTTTGAATTGTGCTTTATGATCAATAGTACATTGAGTAGTTAATGTTTGGTACTTACAGTGGTAGGCGAGCTGCATTCACTGACTGACTGGCAAGTCTCCGAGGCCTCTGATGAAGCTGAACTTGATGACTTCTACAGCAACAATAAATTAGAAAGAAAACAATGTTGACACGATCTGCTACATTTTCAGCATGAATAAACGCTTATATTCCAATGCTTGTACCTGGCTGGTAATGTCCGAGGGCATTGGGGAGGGGGGTTTGGAGTAAATGTTAGCATCCTGGGACACAAAGCCTGAATCGTGAGAGGAGACGCTGCTGAGGCGGTGCGGCAATGCCCCCTGGCGGTAGAGGCTGGTGTGGCAGGCTGCTGCGGTATCGCACCGAGGAGGAGGAGGAGGAAGAGGTTGGTGAGTGAGGCTGGGAGCCCCCACCTCCACTTAAACCAGCAATACTGCCTCCCCCCGACGAACGGGAGGCACTACTGTGGGCGCTGTTGACACTGCTGTGGACGGGGGAAGGTGCAAGGAAGCCGGAAGTGGGATGACAGGACGGACAGGATAGATGGACGTAGGGTGTATAAGAGAGATGATTTTGTTTTTGGGAGAAATGAAATGAGGTCCAAAGGAGGATTTGTGGGAATGAACAGTTGCACCGTTCCCCAGTAGTTAGGGAAGGCCACCAATTGATACATTGATGTAACAAGTCAAAGCAGACAGTTCCATCCAGGGATTTGACAACCCATTTGAGAGAAAGAGGGCAACACAAATAGACAAATAGAATTAGATGAAAGAGTGATGGTTGAAGGGGTGACAAAAGGGGAAGAAAGGGGAGGAGAGTGCGTGAGATCATGAGGATTACGGTGTGTTGCATGCTTTAAAGCTTCAGGCGACCAATACTACACTCACTGACAGACACACTCAACATCATGGGACTTTTTCAGACAGAAATTTACACATAGATTTAAACACCATTTCTTTTTTCTTTTTTTGTATGATTAACTGCAGGTGTCTGTTTCTCTGTCTGAAGACGTTTCTTTTGTGATTCCATTTAAGTGAATATGACGGACAGACATGAAGGACTGACACAAAGACAAAAGAACTGACAATCAAACATAAGCAACACAAAAAAGCTCCTCTTTCTGATACACTTGGCCATATCGTTGGATGAGTACCTGCACATGCTGCTCTTGCGTGAGCTGGAGCTGCTCGGAGATGAGGGCGGAGTCTGATAGGACCAGGTATAGTCGGAGCCCTTCAGATCTTTAATCACCTGAAAACACCAAAAAGAAACGTGAAGCTAGGAGACACTGCAGTGTTTATTAGAGTGCTGTACCTGTTCACTGGCAGGGGGCAGTTTGTGAGGGTCGGTTGTCAGCACAGTGAGGTCATCTATGATGGCCTGGAGGTGGGTGATCTCTCCTAACATGGCAATCTCTCCATTCTGCAAGATAAGATAAGATAAGATTGTCCAACCTATAGATTTATTGCAGTCAAATTGAATCTTCACTGTTTTCCATTGTGATTTGTGTTTGACAAATAAACAAATAATTCTGCACTTTTTTTCTTGATCAATTAATATAAACAGACTGAATGACTTATCAATGATAGAGTTGCTATTATTGGAAAATGAGGTTCATGCAAAGAAGCAACAGCAACCACCACATATCTTAATATTATAAGACATAATGTTAGACAGAACTTCTGTTTTATCATATTTCTGTTTTGTTTGTTTGTATCAAATGTATGTATGCTAAAATGTTATTATTGTAGGGTTGTGTTAATATTTTAGTGTTGTTTTTACTGCCTCCATAAAACACAAAAAAAGCTGTCACTGTGTCACCTCCTGTCCTGCTCCTGTCTGCTTCTCCAAACCTGAGCAGGTGCTACTATAAGCAATATATCCCTAAGCATGTCATAGATGCTCTTTAACAAAATATGTGACAATCTTTTTAATTTAAAATCTACAAACATTTACAATGGAATACACATGGAATGTGAAAACATCAACAAAAATAGAAAATATCCTGCACTTAACGCCCTTCTTTGTACTTATTAAATGTGTTAAAACAACTGTGTCATGTCATTGAGCACTACAATCACTACTGTCATTGTCAGTGAAGTACATAGACCTTTAAAATTCAAAGTAGGTCTTCAGGACATTTATGCATTAATGGAATTCCCCTTGTGATTATGGTTTTAGACCAAGACAAACTGGAGGATATTACATAAACTATGCCACCACATGTAGCATGTCTTTCAAGCAAGATTTTTCTTTTTTTCACCTTTTTGAATATTTTTGATATAGAGTAGACAGACTAGAAGCAAGGGGATTAGACAGGGGAATGACATTGGGCAAATAACCCATAGCATATCTATCTCGACATATTGCTATTTCTTATGCTCTTGTGTTTTCTTATCTTGTGTTTCTTACCACCACTGGTTGGAGAAAGCCGATAAAAGTGCAGAAACGGCCCCTCTCCTCGACCAGAGCGCGGCGCACGGCTTGCTTCTCCGTCTCCTCCATCAACAGGCACATGTCGGTCACATCCTGCATGGCACTGTCCAGCTGAGGCTGCAGGTCCACTCGGCCTGGGGCACCGGGGGTAGATGGGAGGTGGTGAGGGCAAACAAATGTCTTCAAGTCTCTTTTGAATGAGTATGATCAAACAGTGATGTAACAAGTGGATGGAAAATAACTGGGTCATGGTAGAGTGCGAACGTGCTGTGAAAATTACGTTTTTTCTTCTACATTTTGCCATTGTGTCATTGTTCTTATATTTTTTTGAACAATTTGACATTTATGAATGTTTTGGCACATTTCTGGGAACCCACAAAATTTGTTTTGAGTGTGATTAGCACTCCTATGCTCTGCAGGATACACTATATTCAAAATAATGTCTAATACAGAAGACAAATGTGGCTTTCTTTCGTTTTAAATTAGTGCCTGTTGAAAATATAACTTAGTTGTGATTGTTATATAGTCCTAATATCTGTTTTTAGAGTTGTTCATTTGTATTCTAAGTGGGCGCAGTCAGTGCATCTTTTTCTCTCCAAGAACATAGCCAAAACCAATCAGTAATAACTTTGTGTCTTAAATTGAAGCACAACTGTTGCTTGGTGTAGGTCTGTATGGTTAACTCATTTCCATATTGTGGTTTTAACATGATGATGTAATCATGTTGAGAAAGCAAGCCATGCACAAACTTATAGTAATACAGCAAGTAATGAAAAGGCAGCAGTGTAAGATGAAAGCCTGCAGTGTCACTACAAAGACAATTGTAGCAGCTACAGAAGTCAGGCTACATCATGCATTGTCAGTACCAGACTGCATGGTCTCCAGCTTCTAAGACTATGAAGGTATGCTCAGTAATTATTCAACTTAAGATGAGCTTGTGAAAGAAATATGGCTAAAATTACTATTCTGATTTCTAATACACAGAAAAGAAGTTTATGACAAATATAAATCTAGTAACGGCAGGGTTTGTGCCTTCACATGCATAAAGTGTTGCTGAGGAATTGGATGAGTAGAGGAGAAATCAGCAGTGAAAACATAAAAGCTGTAGCAAACGACTAGATACTGAATACTTACCCTGTATCTCTATTACAGGGAGAGAAATACCACAAGGTGGGAGGGACACCGAGAGAGAGCGACAGTGAGACAGCATAATGAAAGCAAAATAAAGAGGAAAAAGAGGGAGAGAAGGGGAGTGGGGCAGAAATAGCAGAACTCATTGTTAAGGTTAGTACAAGGAAAACATCACATGACAGCCACTGTGCCACAGGTTAAAGCAAAAAATACTGCTGCAACCAAAAATGCATTTACAGAATAAAGAGAGACCAAGCTGCAGCAAAAGGAACATGGAACTGTCCAGTTAAACTGTCTTAGGTTTAATAGACATACTGACAATTCATGTATTATACATCAACACAAGAATGCATTCAAATTCATTCTAAGCATTGACATTATTCTATGTATATACCTGCAATGCAAGTCGACGCAAAGTATTTCACTGTAAAAGCACTTCATTTGCTACTTCACTAACTGAAGTGTTTCAAGACAAATGTGGAAAGCCCTGAAGTTCTACTTTGTGCCACTAGATGGAGTTAGGAATCCATCTTTCTCAAGAACAGTGCCACTGTTGACTTCAGTGAATTATGCACATGTGTGTCAGGACTGATCCTAAAGAATGAACCTGTGCCAGGAGAAAATTCCTAGGGTTTCTGATACAAGACACATTCCACTGTAATCTGGTCGTGGACATAAACCTGATATCCGGCCAGTCAATAGAGTTTAAAATGGCTGATGGTTACCTTTGCGAGCTTTCTTCTGTAGTTTCATGGTGTCAGATGACTTCTTTTTGATCTCATGGCGTGATCTCTTGTACTCTGGAAACAATATCAACAGAGATGTTAAATGGTTAGAATTTCAGGTTCCTAAGGTGATTTGTGATTAATAAGTATTGTTAATAAGCTGCAACTAGTAACAAGCAACGACATACCACGCTATATTGGGGTTTTATTTGCCTTTTGTATGATCTTATTAGATGTGAACAATATTAAAGCACATGAGGCCAGTGAAAGGTATTATACATATTAGCATTGCTAGTCAGTTTTGCATTGACAGCACCGCAAAAACACATCTCTCTATTGATGAAACAACAAAGGTTGCACATCTGAGGTTATATCAAAGTAAATACACACTTAAAAGCAACTGTGTGAAGTGCAGATCAGAGGAGTACTTTCTTGTTTTCAAAAGGCGTCAAATGGCATTGGATTTTATAAAATGTTAACACATTCTCTGAGTTTGCCTCATAATAGACTCCTGATGCTACATGGAAACACACTGAGGAGGCTGGTGATTATACTTCCATCATGTATAGTGAGTGAGTACAGAGTCTGTCAGAGTCTTACAGAGTCTTAGCGTCATTATTTTTAATCTGTACCTTTGGCATGATCCTTGTCCAGCTGGTTAGCGGTCTTCTTCCAGTCCTCAATCTTGTCCTGAAGAGGTGTGATCAGACTCTCCATCAGAGCGCTGTGGAGAAGAGCAACACTTTTGTATCCACAGCACACAAATACATATTTACCATAACTTGTTTCAGTACACATGCTATGCGCAGTAAATGTACATTTTGTCAAGATTTAGTTAAGAATGAAATTGTGTTTTTTTTTTAAATCTTTTGCTTTATTTGTTCAATTATGTCCAATGAAGGAATGGAAATATTCTAACTGACTATTAGTGTGAACTTTGTATTTTCTTTCATATTTGGAGTGACAAATTCTTTCTCAGTCTGACTGATGCTATAGACAGCACACTCTGTCTTTGTCGGGCAGTATTATATACTGGTTTCACCTTCAAAGTGCCCTATTAGAATAGGCATATATTGTAAATATTGTTCAAATCAGTGTAATAGCTCTGCAGTGGAAAAGTCATTAAGGTAAGTATGGAGAATGGAAACATGGACAAACAATGGTCTAACACCAGCTATTGTTGGGGTTTTCTGATTGGTCTCAATGGCATTCCAGTAGTTGCATTTATTTACACTGCTGGGACTATGCAGAGCTAGAGCAATGGAAAGTAGAAGTC
This sequence comes from Perccottus glenii, assembly GCA_024416835.2. Lineage (NCBI taxonomy): Eukaryota > Metazoa > Chordata > Actinopteri > Gobiiformes > Odontobutidae > Perccottus > Perccottus glenii. The sequence goes on from CM044548.2 coordinate 7,201,473, forward strand.
TTTGTTCAAATCTAAATCTTACTTTGTGAACTGGCGAAGTTTAGCCTCAATGCTGCGATGCCTCATGCACATCCTGGTCAGAGCTGAACCAATATCTCTGGTTGCCCCTGGAAAGACCAAACAGTTCCACATGATTAGATGTATTTTTAATAATGTCATTGTGTCACAGTGCAAACTAGTCACAAAGTGCCCTTTTCCGCTTCATAGTTGTGATGAATATTTACATTAAACTTACTGTTAAACATTAGTGCTTTCAAACAGATGAGCAATACCCTCATTCAGACTCATTCAGTATTTACAAAAGACAAACATGACTCTAGAGATCCTATACACACTCAGGGCTTCATCCAAATAAAGTAGCATCTCGTGAGTCCATGTGTAACCCAGATCTGTGAGTGCTGAACCTGCAACTGTAAACACAAGTCTATTTTAAGACAGAGCAGGTCCCTGTGGAAAAAGCTGACCCCGGTAAGAAAGTCAGTTTAAGTGATGGCAGACAGCACCCTTTTCCAAACAAGGCATTTTCAATCACCGGGACTGTACATGTGCAGAGCCAATAGGCAAACACATGCCAAGCGTCATCCCTTTGCTATGTGTTAAAAGACTTTGTAGAAGTGGTAGTGTCAAACAGAAAACCATTTCAAAAAGGGCACAAAAAAGGGCACCGCTTCCACTGAAATGTACGCAGATCAGATCAGATTAGCCAAATGGGATTTCCTCATGACAGGCTGTTTATCATGAGGCCTTATATGGTCTTTCATAATAACATGCACTGAGCATTGGTGAAGTAGATTCTATTTTAAGATTTTCTATCTAAACTTGCTGGAACTTGGGAAGCTGAAATTAAAAAAAAAATAAAACAAATGTTTAACTTCTTTGTGAATAATTTGCATCAAAGAAGGCATTGGCAGAAGGCAACAGATGGCTAACTATACCCATACAATTTCCACTAATAATTGGTTAAAATGGGGCAGACTTTATGCTCTGATTAAATGCCTTAAATTGCTTCCAGAGGCAGTTTTTTCTGTGTCAGTTGGTTGTATCTCCTGGAAACTCAAATTAACATAGACTAGACTGATTCATCGTATAAAAAAGTGAGAAAAAAAAAGGCTTATGCATGCAAGAATGTAAATATTCAAGATTCAAGATGATACTTTCATGTGTTGGTCAAATTAGTTATGTAAGAACTGCAAAAAATGCAGAATAAAACAGAATTTAGGCATGGTTGAAATTACTGAGGAAGGTCCCTACTTGGGTTAAATGACCCAGAAGCATGGCAGCCATGATAAGAACTGCTGTGAAAAGGTGATTCATTGCTTCCATTCAAATCCACTTTAGCATAGAATACACTGGACTAGACCCCATTCACAAAAAGATATTGCCTTCCCATGATTCCTTCTGGGTGCAATAAAATGGCACACAATATGACCAGTCACACAGAGAATATATAGATAAAAAGGCAATAGAAACACATTATAGTAAACCTGAATTACAGTAAATGCCTTGCTTCACTGATACAGAATCCACACATCATTATTAATCCTACTTATTGGATATCTGGAGTGGCATGAGCCTAGATGTAAATGTACAAATTGAAAGAGGTGAAACACATTTCTGTACATGCTCACACCAATTCACAGTAGTATACGCACTAATAGTAACATATTGTCGGTCAAATCTAGAGAGAAGAGCTCCATTCATAATTAACAAATTCCTTCCTTACGCCTCCTGTTTTACCCAGCAACCATTCATTAAAGCTGAGACTCCCTTCCCATACACACACGTAAAGTGCTGCGTGTGAACGTCTATACTCTGTGAATGCCGATCAGCCTTAGAACTGAAACAGTATGTTGAACCTCCACCTGATGTTGATACAAAATCCCAAATCAGTAAATTTTTGGGGATGTGATGCAAAGGGAGCAGGCTGCAGTCACAAAAGTCATATCTGTGATGTTTTGCAGTGAAGCATGGGGAATACTGGGAGAGGAATGAGAGAGGAAGAGATGGAGAGATGAGAGGAGCTGTAGACGAAAGAGGTCACATTGCACATTTTAATGAGATGACTGCCAAAGTCAGAACCATGGGACCGCACTTGGAAAGCATGAATATGTGTGTTCGTGGTTTTCTTCCAGCTTGTTTATTATTACCACACTGTTGAGACTCAATAAAAGAGCAACAACTAGACAGGAGCTTACATCTGAACGGTGCAGTAAGAACATGAACATGTTTATTAAATAATTAAGGGTAAATCCGTCTCAGAAACATGGATGCGCAAAGCAATGTTTAGAAAAAAAAAATTGCAACTGGACTTATACAATTTGTTATCCACAGCCACAGAGACATTGTATGGCAATTGACTGAAATTTAGGGCTTTTTTGTTATTCCAGTATTGCAGGTTTGAAACTTTGCAAGCACTATGTCTGTAGATTCACAGATTCTCAAGATCATCAGTCATCCAGATCACAATTTAATAAAGGCATTACTATAGCTTATTGAGCACTACGTATAGTAAGACCAGTCAGAACAATTTCGATCAGAAAAATTTGTTTTTGTTTCAACAATTTGGTTTATTTGAGGAGCAAAAAACACATTTATGGACTTTTAGACAAACTAGTGATGACAGAAAAGCAATAATAAAGTTTTTTAATGTAACAGCGTTGTGATAGGTTAATGGCTCATTTTGTGATGAATGGGATCGGTCCCAAACCCCTCTGGCGCCTCTTAGTGGAAAAACCAGCCTTGCAAAATGTGTACGACCCGCTGTTGGTTACAAAAGGTCTCGGGACAGTCTCAGGTCTCACGATAAACTAATAGGTTTACGACACTACAAACGAAAACCCTCGCCTCAGTCAGTCTCAGACATTTATTGTGGCAGATCTGGCAAAAAAGAAGCTATAGCAGAGAAAATTGTTGGACATGGTCAAACGGGAAGAGAGGAGGGCAAGGAGACGCTCAGTACAAGTGAGTTTTTACGATTGTATTTTTTAACATCACACCGAAGCTGTAGGGGGAGCTCTATCGGGAAAAATACAAACGAAAACAGCAAAGAAACTGCCAGACCTGCAAAGTGCTTCTTTAATTATGCTGAATTTTTGCCATGGCATGACAGATTGTTGCAAACAAACCAATCAGATAGGGCAACTCAACTTAGAAACTACAGTAAAAGCAGAATCAAGTGGATTAAATGCATTTAATGTCACAAAGTAAAAAGAGGTTGGACTTAAAAATGTAAAAGGTTTGGAGCGAAAGACATTTATTAAGTAAATAATTACTTGCAATGCACAGTAATGTGAATTATTGCAATAGATATAAATGTTATAATTAATTTGACCCTTTGGAAAAATGACTATTCATTCATCATTCACCTGGAAAAAGTCTTATGGGAATAAAATTGTTTTTACCCATTGTGTTTACATCAGTGGGACAGCATCAACAGCTCCCAGATGAAAAGGTAAAAGGTAGGCCAAAAATATATAAGGCTGGAGCTGATTTTAAAACCAGTATTTGACTTTTATTCACTGATGAACACAGGGCCACGATTGTTGTTTAAAAGCATTCCCCTAAAAATCCTGCATTAAATAACTTTATTGCAGTTTCCATGACAGCATAGATCTCAGTTTGTTAGATATTGTCTCTTGCTACAGAAAAAAAGTATGTTTGAGATTTAGAAAAAAGAAAGAAAAAAAAGAAAAAAGGGAATACCACACAAACGCAACTATGCAAACCAGGAAAGGGCATTAGAGCAGACAGAGTGGGAAGTGAAAATCCACACACATTCAGTCCCACTCTAAAACATATGTCCTATTGGTGACTGGCCTATAAATGTTTTTAATGCACTACACTAATAGGACTTTAGGACCAGAACTTTTATAAAGATATATTTAATAATGAATCCAAGGCCTTCCTGCTGGTGGCAACAATAATTTTGCAAAGGAATTCATTAGCCTGTGCCCTTTTATTTGCAATGTTAAGCAACATGCTAAACCAAATCATCTACTGTACCTCTGTGCGCCTTCATCTGTCAGTCAAGACCGAATCTGCATTCATTATACTAATATTATTTGCTGCTATGTTAGAAAATCTGTTTTTTAGTAGATTTCTAGAATACAATCCCCAACGTTGTATTAAAATCAATTCATTATTGTAGTAAGCAACTAAAGGAACAGGTGAAAGAGTCTTGGCAAGGTCATATTTCAGCTTGAACTTAGAAATTTAGAAAGAGACCATGTCCTCAGAAAGTTTAATTAGCTATGTCTCCGCCTGGAATGTAAGGAATCTTGGGGCTTTTGCTTCTTGAATGGCAAAACAAGCGAGTGTTAATGCCAAAGCAGGTGAGGCTGCAGTTGCCACGGTTACCGACGTCTGCTGCAGCCACCCATCTGCTCCCTCAGTATCTGCTGTGCAGTGACACAGCAACAATAAGAGCATGGGTGACAGGGAGGGCTAAAGACACTGGCAAAGACAAAGAAGGCCAAAGTACAGAGTGATGAGACAGATTAAAAAGAAAGACATCGAGCCACTGCAGCAGATAAATCAGAATTATTCATGAGGCCTAGTTTCTCTTCTGGCTATAAAACCCAAGCAGAGATTGTTCTTTCCAAAAAGCAAGCAGCCAGTAAGCCCCAACCAGAACAAGTCATCAGTCTGATAAAGCTACACTCACTCAAATAGATTCCATTGTAAATGCTGTGCCACAAACCTTTTATCGCATGCTCAAGGAATGCATTACAACATGAAACACTACACTAAAGCAATAACCCTCACAAGGCCTTGGATTCATTTGGTAAACAGATAAACAAAAGCTAGCCATCATATGAGTTTCTAGGTTTACTTGTTAGCCTTTAACATGTACACACATTAATATGATGATCTGAATTATTAATCTGAAATAAATGCATTATGTCACTGTCTGGTATCTACCAGTTGTCTTTGAAAGGGGCATGGTTTGTTGCTGATCCAACACAACACACATTAAGAAGACTGTTTATTAGGTGCCATTATAGTGTCATTTTATGATAGGTATGTTCATTTATATAATGAAAAACATCACAGGGGTATCAGGTCGATGACATGCAGACGCCAGTCAGTCAAACAACCACCATAATTCTTGTGTTTAGACAATGACATACCACACCATATCTAACATTGAACAGAAACACATGCCGTGTTCTGTATCAGGCATCTTTATTTCATTATTGGGTCCTATAGAATATTTTATATTGCTTCCACCTGCTAGCAAAAGGCAATGTCCAGATAATAACATAAGCTTCAACCAAAAGGCTTACCCATTTGATAACATCTACTCATACACACAAATATCAGCCATGAACTATGACCCCCACTATGGACCCATGACATTAGTCAGTAGGTCAATGCGTGCCTCTTCTGAAAACATGTCAGCACACACCTATTAATGCAATGAAATACTTGAGTTGCACTGAATGAGGCACACATTCTCCGGTTATCACAAACTGCTGTCTAAATAGCAACTTATTATTTCAAATAACTACAAGGATACTATAGGACACATGGCAGAAGACACAGCTGTTCTGTGCAGTCCTAGTGACCCATTAAACGATTGTCAGTGTGAGCAATCAATGATCTGGTCCAGTTTCCTTGATTTCCATGCTTCCTAAATTCTATCATCAGTGGCCTCAAAACACAACCATTTATTGACTAAGATTAGACAAGCTGGAAATTTTATATATTAATAAAAGAACTAATCCTAGTTATGTGGTTTAACTTAAATACCAAGTAAATATTTCTACTTGCAGACATTTTCAGTAACCTCTTGGGTGTAGCTTAATAATGCTTGTAGTAGCCACTTCTTAAGGTATAATTAGAGGCTAATAGAAGGAACACATGTGCAGTGGAGTGATACATGTGAAATGACAAGGCTGCTTAGAATACCTTTTGTCCAATCAAACTGCTTAAATACTTTGGGGGTTTGGTTCTGTTGTTCTGTGCAGAATTTTCCTTATTTTTGCAACTGCTTTGGAACTGACCACCAATAACATGCTTGGCACTATGCAGGTGGTACCTGTTTATGGTCTGCCAGCTTTATGTCTCATTTTTGTTCTCCCTTAACGCAGATGCTTGTTTGACAGAGAGACAGGGAGAATGTTTGTTTTCTGTCATGGGAATACCCATCCAAACAACATGACAGCCTGAAGAACTCCTTTAAAAGTGCTGAAGCCATAACACTCCATGACAGAAGCTATTTTCCATGGTTTGATATTTTTTGTTACAAATAGAGGTTATTCTACCACATTTCATATTGTGACTGAGACCGAAAGTCACAACAAATCATTTTTATTGGAATATTTGATATAGTCTTATGATGGTTAGGGGATAAGAAGTCAAATCCAAAGCTTCAACCCCAAACGTGCACTTTAAAACTATAACCCATATACATTTCCTGTGTGGCTGTCCTAATGCTCCAGGATCAAAGAGAGCAGCTGGCACATGACCTCATCAAAGAGCGGGCCCTAACACAGAGGAAGTCCACTGCCGGGTAACTTCACAACTCTCACAAAAAAGCACCACTTGAACTCACATTCGCAAACGAACCCAAAGCCAGCACCGTGAAGCCATTAGGAGGCAGGATACTGTCGAACAGAAAGAGAGCTGCTGTAACAGTTTCGAGTGCAGTCAGCTGGCCCTGGGAAAGCATGCACATTCTCTGGCTTTGGTTACAGAAGCTTTAAATCGCTCTCTCACACACACGCACACAGACACTGTCCCAGAAGGCCAAACCAGGACTGAATGGCATGCCTCCAGACAGGGCATGTTTCCTCCTAAAACGGGAACAGGGTCGAAAGCAGTTTCTTTTGCTAAAAATACACATGACCCAACATAGAAAGCTACAAGCGTTGCTAAGGTCAACATTACAAGAGAAAACCAGTAAATATATCAAAAAACAAACAAATAAAAAAAATTAATTGTATTTAGAGCAAATTTGAGACCCCATCTTAATTTTTACTGGTAAAGTTCTGGCCTTCACCATTTCTCTGTTAGGTAGTGTTAAATGGGAATTAAGTTGTATGTCTAACCAGCATTATAAACCTAGATGTTGAGGACATGAGCTCAAAAGAGTGTAAGAAATCAGAGCAGACTCCCTGACGTGTCCTTGAAAAGGAAACTGAATGCCGCCCAGCTTTCTATTGGTGCATGACCTCACTAATGCATCTAAAAACACTCCGTCCTCATCATCGACAAGCCCAGTCCTAGTATTACCACTATGTACATCACTGCTGCACACACCCCTTCCTGGTATCAAGCAACCGGACACTACAACAGAATCAAAAATAAGGACAATCAATTGAAAATATATTTATGCACCTTGGCAACCTGCTATTGATCCGCTGTCTTTTTCCTCGTCAATATAAATGACTTTTTATGTATTCATTTGTTGTCTTATTTTACAGTGACAACAACTTCCATGCAACCTTTTCTAATCTTATCAGTGCTGCATCTAGACCTTAAAATCTAACCACTTCAAAGTCACCTGACAATAAGAATGCTGAATAGTGAATTCTTCTGTTTTAATAAAGCCCCTGTTTTATCTAGTGCAGACTGCAGTACTTCTCCAACTGTCGAGTGGCTGATTTTCTGAGCTGTCTGCACTTCCTAACCTCTCGAGGATAGACAACACATGATCTTAAAGAGCTCTCACTGCTCTGTTGGATGTCTTAAGATCCACTTGGTTTAAGGTTCAACAGGGTTCAAATGGGTTATCTCCATTACACAATTTTGTAATTGATGCGCAGAGATAGTCAGCTTAAACTTGCAGCCAGTGTTCAGTCAGTTAAATTGTTACAGTTGATTGGTTTTATACAAGATTATTATGGCACAGTAAATATAGCTTGTTGGAGTATTTAATTCAAATGTGTGCATATATTGTCTCAGTCTGCGACAATGTTAAGGATAATTGATGAAAATTTGTTATTTTAACCGTAATCTAAAGTATCTTAAATATGAATTACCTTTAGGGTTGTAGTACATTAGACTGGTCTTAATCTTGAGACAGTATTTTTAAGTCCACATTTCAGACTCAAACTCTTTTTTATTCTGTCTTGGTCATAAAGGTCTCCAGACCACATCATGGCTCTTTGGTCCACATTATTCTTGTGATTTTTTTTCTATCTTAATTTAAAAAGATCCTTCTAGTTCAATCTTGTTCTCAAAGGTAATCACCATCAATATGTTCAAACTTGGTCTTAAGATGGGACATAATTTTAATTTAGATTTTTAAAATTTTCTCTGATATCTCTACCAGTAGTCTGGGTTTTGACTCAATCCCTAGAAGTCTTGGCCTTGCCATAATCAGTCTAGTGCCATGATGACTACAACACTATGAATAAAAAGCACTAAATATAATTTCTAACCTATGTTAAAATTAATTCAATATGATCTATATTTCCATTTTGTTTGTCCTTCAATGACCACCCTCATTATTTCACGCCCTGCTGCTTGCACTTGTAAATGTCACCTTTGTTATTATTGTCTGGGTTTCAATAAGAAGGACAAACAAGAAGATGAACAAATAAAATAAAATTACTAACATTCTTGTTAAAATGTTAATTGTAAGATATAGTATGAACAGTATTTAGAACACATAGTATATAATCATTTGCCTTTTACTATCATAGACATTGTCCCCAGGCTGAAACATGTTATAACCTTGCTCACATGCTGCTGTGCATGCTAAATGCACACTAAGGTTTGCAAACATGACAAACATACATGATTCCGAGCCCGCATGGAAAGGTGTTTGCAATTCTCTGCTCATCCACACTCCATCCACGCTAGGTATGCATCACACTGCAAACCTGCCTACTGCAATATTTCTTTACATATGTCCGGACACACTTCCTCACACTATTTTAATAACATTCCTATGTTGCAGAGCACAATAGCTACCAGGCATTGTACAGATGGTATTCAATGTCTTCTTTAATGCATGTGCAGTGCTCCTGGGCGATAAAACGCAGCACACACATACGAAAGGTAATGTAAGACAGATTATAGTGCATGTTACATTGTAGTGTAATGCCTGTACACTGTCACTAATGCATCACTGCTCCATGTCTGGCAAATCAAAACATACATTACATAAAGCAGGAAATGGGAAGCAATCATCTCAAATCTTTTGACATCTCTAATTTGATTATGGAAGCATAAGAAAATGGTTAATTACAACAAATTGTGTAGCAGCAATGCAAGTCTTGTCAAGACCAGGCTGGGCTGTGCTGAGTCACACACTGCAGTGATCTAAATATAGCATTGTGGGTAATGTAGTTGGGGCATCTACGCACGTCTGACCCCCCCTGCAGATAAACTATTAGTCAACCGGATTCAGGCTAAATTAGTAGAATAAGAACAATGGGTCATGACTCCGGCAACAGACTTTTACTGATTTTATTCAAATGATTGTCACTGTGCATCATGTCAGCCTCTTCACTTTTGCTATTCCTCCTTAACACAACCTTTTTTATTTTAAACATTTTGCTGATGGTTGTAGCTGCGTGAAGACATGTTCTCTCAACCCACAAGCTTAAGAAAGCAAGCAACCTTGCACAGAAAACACATCCTAACAGTGTTACATAGAATGTCAGATAGAGTCCACAAGGTTTACTTTAAAGATAATCTCAAGTGCGAGTCTCTAAACGGACAGACAAAGCCCAGACCGACCTTGCAGACAGCACAGTGAGTTATAACATTTAAAAGCAATAAAAGAGCACCGAAGAAAAACACTATGTCATCTGTGAGTGCCACAGTTGCCATAGTAACCTCCTCAGCTTGAGAGCTGCAGTGAAGGAAGACAGGGTGAAGGCAAGAGGTAAAATCAAAAGAAGTATAATGCAGAGAGAATGCACAGACCAGAGGAGGTATGGTTACATGTAATACACTCAGCTAAGTGTGCATTATTAGACGTAGAGTTGAAAAGATCAACAGATTTACATATACGTTTAAATGAACATAATTTAGTCCAGTGATATGACATTTAATTCAATTACATAATCCCTACAATATTGAAAAACTAATGGGGTACGATTACATGGGAGAATACGTCAGGAAACCCATTTAATGCATCCCAAAGCCTGTGCTGATATAAAATGTTCAACCAAATAGGTCTTTATTTTAATATCTTCACTAACCACCATTTCTTATCCTTTGTGAGGAATGTTGTGAGTCCACATCAGTAAACTTTACTGCCCTGTTCATTTGATCATTATTCAGAGGTTTACACGTGAGCCTGTATAACAGTGAACACTTACAATAACAGCATTGATTCATACAAAAGACTTTCATCCCACAGAATAAATCAACACTCACAATCAAAAACAACACCAACTCCAATACTTAAAGTAGCTCCTTATTTATTACTGTTATAGCTCATGGGCAGATCCTGGTCTGGCTCACCTCCAATTCTTTTAATAATTGACACTGACAGACAGATGTTTATCAATGCATTGCATGTTTTATTTCATTGTACTGTATATCAACATTTAATCATAAAAACTCAGAAGTCACTGTGACTTTAAAACCTTTATAAACTGATGTTTATGCAGTTTTTTTAATGGAATAATGGTAAATACAAAGTAACTCATTACAAACACATCACATGAAGTTCTACTTCGACTGGACATACCCAAAAAAGCTCAACGTAACATATACATCCAGAAGTTCCTATGCTAGAGGACATGAGAAAGGAAGCATTGAAGCTCCTTTCCAATCTCTTTTCCTTACTGAAGTGACAGTTTGGGGTAAATCCGGGTCATTGCTTAGGGGTGAAGACATTCCCTATGCAATTTGATGTACTGAGATTCAGCCTAAGATTCATATTAATATGTTGTTCACCTTCAACTGCTCCATCAAAAGTCTTCCTCACTGTTATTCTATAAGTCTACCCAAAAGTGTAAAATATTCTGGAAACATTCTCCCTAAGTGTAGCTAAAATATGTGTGCGTGTAGTTTCCATCCCAATTTCCGTGAGGTTTGTCATTTAATATTGTTCCTGTTTTGCATTTACAAAATTGGACAGTTTCTACTGTATTTTGACAAATCACAGCCATTCATGGAGAACAGCAACCAAATATGGCAAGTGGGTAATGTTAATGTTTTTGCACCTAAACATTGCGATGGAATAAATGCCTCAACTTTTAAATGTAAGTGAATGAAACTATTCATACTAATACTAACTGAGACAGAGGGCAACATATAGAATAAATCTATTCAAAGGAGGGAGCAGTAAAATGTGTGTGTGCTGAGCCAGCAGCCGACTGTCCTCTAAAATGTCTGAGAAGTCATTGATAGTACTCTCAAACTCACTGATAAAGACATACAAATGCAGCCACGAGATGTTTATAAAAACCTGTGGGACAATCTCAACATTGTGGGGCTGAACATAAAGACAAATAAACAGAGTGCTGGAGTGAGTACACATTCTCACACACTTTGCCATGCACAGCACTCCTCAGAGCAGCCTCTTGTCTCATTAAACAGGACTTGGCCTGGGAGCAGCAGGACTCACTGAGCCCAGCTTCCCATGCTTACTGCGAGAGTGTGCAACAGAGCATGTCTTGTGCCGTTGACCTCTGGGACAATACTGCTCTGTGACATGAGGAAATGTCCTTAGAGAGCTGCCAATGACAGAGACGGGATGGAGGGATGGAGGCTGGCTTTGGGAAGAGTGATGGGGCCATAGAGGAAGAACTCAAGTGTTGGATGGGTGAGAGAAAAGCCCAGTAGAAAAAGTGGTGGAGGGGAGGGGAGGGGGGGGGTGTTCACTATGACCCAGACGTAATTAAAGACAATAATGTTGTTTTTGTAGCCTTCTACAACACGGAGGAGAGGGAAAAGGAAGAAAATAAACCACATTTGTCTCTGATTAAGACAAATATCAAATAAAAAGTTTCTGTCCAAAAGTCATGTGGAGCTAACTTCATGTTTCATGTTTTAAGTTCCAGCTCCTAATGATTCTTTGGATACCACAGTGGGGTTAGAAGAAGGTCACTGGTGGACTAATCCTGCTGCGAGGACAGTTAAGTATAGCCACACTGAAATGTTTGGAGTGTATCAGATCAAACGTACCTCTGCTTCACTATGAATGGCATGCTATCTGTGAAATGCAATTAAGCGGTTGCTCGCTCAGATTTCTCCTCTCCTCCTGGCAACAACATGGCTATTTTTTTTCTCTGCCACCACTTTCCTTTCCCGTTCTCATACATGCTTATACACACTCCCTCTTCCTGTTGCCTGGCAACCCCGGTCATAAAAGTGATTCCTCTTGTCTGTGATTGGATGAAGGGACAGCAGATTCATGTCAGACGAAAAAAGGTTGAGATGTGGCATCATATTTTACAAATGAGTATGCATTTTCTGCATGCTCATTAGGAGCAGTTTGAGAGTCACTGTGTCAATAGCATGCCACTTCAACAGGCTGAATCATCCGTGTGTCCACAGTGGCTTGGCGTGATCTGTATAATAACTTGATGTTTACACACATGCCTTTGAGCCGTGCAACCATTTATGGGGAAGTAGCAGGATGTCCTGAAAACAGTCTTGTTGAGGTGTATATGAGTTTGTATGTACTATCTTTTTGCAGCTTCCATCTAGTGCCCAATGCCCAGGCATGCCCACTTACAACGATGCAAAAGGTTGCACTGCACTCTCTTTTCAAATTTCTGCATCCTCAGTCCAATAGACACATTCCAATGAAAAAAGTTGGCTTCTTTTTAATAAGACTGGCTACAAATATAATGCAAATGCATTTGATTTGTGGTGAATTTTCCTAGTGTGCATTAAGCACTACAGAATCAGCTGTCCTTAACTGACCTCTAAGACATTGTGACTTAACCAATTCAGTGTCTAACACAGGGGTGGGCAAACTCTGGCTCGGGAGCCACATGCGGCCCGTTGGGCTGTTTAATGTGGCCCGCCAAGCATTTACTAACTATTTTATTGATGATTAAACACTGCATATATTTTTCCTTTTCCTTCAATATTTTGCAGCAATTAGTTAATTACACTATACAACACGCTCTAAACATTAAATACCGTTACTGTAGGGGCAAAAAAAAAGTGAGTTTCCTGTGTTGGCCCGGCCCTCCACAAGAGTTCCATGTTCTAATGTGGCCCTTGGGTAAAATAATTGCCCACCCCTGGTCTAACACTAACCCAGCCCTGACAGCAAGTACTAGAAGATGGATAAACACCTTAAATTAAGACAATATGCTTTATATTGTGTATTCTTGGCACAACACTCACTTTGTCATTTTGTTGTACAACCAGGCCTTTGCCCAGGGCCAAGCAGCTAACAGCTAATAAGGGTGTTACAAAGTTAATTACAACAATTACAACAAATTATGCAAACAACAATATATTAAAGAGCTCATGCACTGGATGTTATTATTTTAACCAACATTTGATCAAATAACTAAGAGGTATTGGAAATGCAGATTGTATAATGAGCCAGGGCTGTATCCTTCTTTCCTATATGCATGATATTTCTTATGTTCATAAAATATTTTGGTTTATGTTTAAAATGTGTGTTTTTCTTCTGTTTACAGATTGACTCTGCTGCTGGTCCTCATCAGAGGAGTTACATCTAAAAGCTAACACACCAACTCTCTGGACCTATGCTGGCATGGGTCAGCAAATAAAGCACCTAATGCTTACACAAGCACCTTCATGCTACAGAGCTGTGGTGGTCAAATGTGTTGATTTCAGTGACAAATGCATTTAATCTCTTACAGAACACATAATTGAGCACTCAAAGATCTGTGTGTTCAGCAAGTTCGAAAAGAATATGTAATATACTATACTATAACTATAATATAATATACTCTTTTAACTCTTGGTTATGCTTGGATTTATAATGCAAGCATGGTATTAACAGTCCTTTACACCAGTGCTGTGTCTTACTCTGTCTTTAGGGATAGTAACTGTTTCAAGTATAACGCTTTCTCTGTTGTTTCATATACTATACAGTCATCTTCTTAGTGGCTCGGAACAAAACTCATCTGTTGGCCTCAGTCACTTCCCCACTATTAAACAATTTAATGTCTCTTCCTGCACACTGCACCACTGTGCCCCAAATTGGGCCTCTGTTCACAGCAAATCAATCAGGCTTCTTCTTGTTAAACTATAGTCAATGCAGATGTAAATGCAAATCCAACCTTGTCAGATTAAAATTCCTACGATAATAAAATCCAACACTTGAGACCACAGCCAGGATCTCTGTGTCAGACCGCTCATATTATAAGTGGTAGCATTTCTTCAAAATCAAAACCACATTTCCCATAAACTTCATTGCTTCCTGCCCCCCAGCTCCTTCCTTTAGCTTTACAAATGAAAAAAAAACACGTTGGAAATGAGTTTTCCATCCGTCTTTCTCTGCTTTCCACCATCTGTAGCTAAGATAAACTCAGCCTTAATTCTTGTGCCGTGAAACATAGTAAATAATCAGTCCTGTTCTTTTCCTATTTCTCAACTCGGTCAAGAATAATCAAGTGAACTTTAAGACAATGCTATTTGGTCCTTATTGGTAAACACACCTACAAAGCATACAAACTAAACCAAATGTGATGTGATAATCAGCTAAACTTGTAGGAAATGCATCATGGAGAATATAAAAACATTACAAAAGACAAATGCTTTTTCATATTTGTAATTCTATGTAGCAGTCACATGAGGACAGCCACTTAATACTGGATGATGATTGATGCCATTCATTAGAAACACCTCACTCCAATGCAATGCCTTTGATGGCAGTAAACATTTTGTGCGATCAAATCATCTGACAAACCCAGACACACTTGAGCATACTTTACTGTTCTGTCTTGTGCCAAGTGTGCATTTTAAGGAGCTCTGGGGTGAACCAGGTTTTATTGCTGCTGCTGCACCATCAGCATCATTATCATCTCGCTCATAAAGAAGAGCGGGGAATAAAAATGATGTATAGTGTTTTATGTCTTTGTAATTTTTTTTATAATCACATGCTCCACTAAACATGACTAAAAAGCCACATTTTTTAAACTACTCAATTGATTTTTTATTAAATCCAAATATAAAATTCATAAATAAAGAGTTGAGTAGAACCTGATCAAATTTCTGTGCATTTACGTTATCAGTACCACTAACTATAAGACACAACCACAATTAATCGCTGAGCTCCTCAGACTCCACACAGTTAGACGGTTGTACTCATACCATAACTTAATTATTGCAAGCCATTTTCCCACCAGGAAAACTAAATTTTTTCTTGAAATGAGATGTGTTTTGGATTGCCAAATCATGATATGATCAATGTAAATGTATCAATCTGCCAGCTTTGTCAGATACCTATAGTCTCAAACAGGTCATGTAGTAAAGTGGATAAGTGGGGCTATAATAATATGTAAAACAAATATCATATCTCATATGTTTGCTATCTGTGAAATGGCTTTTTATTAGTAAATACGACACGTAAATGATAATGATAAATAATTTTCCAAAAATGGGTGTACTTAAGAGGATTGGTTGTAAAGCTGGGAATGGTGTCGGCACATTCAATTTAAACATAACTAACTCAAAAGTGTAAATTTGGTACATGATAATGTCTCTTTTCATATTAATGTGGACATGGATAAAGAAAGGCAGATGTACAATGTCACCAATGATAACCACACATAACCAAGCAGTCACTAAGTCACATCACGGACGCAGCGTGTTGTGTGTTGTTTAAGGGCCTCCATTTTCTTGTGCAATACTGTCACATGCACTCACACATAGACAGAGCCAGCCCGGGGGAAAGTGAATGTTGGTGCTATGAGACGGCAGCAGAGAAGACATCTAAAAGCGCACTCAGATTCACCGCTCATGAGGGACTTCACCAACACTTGCACATTTCTTCCTGCTGGATTTCACATACTTGTTAAAACTCTCGCGCCCACTCACACAGCATCAACACGAGTGAGACTATTCTCACACTTTCTCCAGACTTTTAGCACATTGTCAGGCCAACTGAGATATTTTTTGTGGATTAAACATCAAACAAAGCCTTGCCATGTTCCAAGAAGGACAAAAGACTGCTACTATGGAACATTCCCCACTGGCCACATTAAACCTTATTTAATTAGTGCATGCAATATAAGTGGAATATGTGTGCTAATAGTGTGCAGCAAACCCATAACATGTCACAATTAAAGTTAATAAGCAAAGCAATATCCCGCCCCTGCTATTATCCAAACTTTTTATATGCTACATTTCGTTCTATAAATAAATAATGTTCTTTCACATCCAAAAACATTATCTAGCAAAATTTGTTCTAATAGCTTATCTAGTCTCATAACAATACAGATATAGCCTATTGACAGCCTATACTGACACATGCACACATTTACATTTGAGAAACCAGCAATGTTATAAAAGTGAGTCCAAGACTGTGTCTGAAAACACCACCACTAACAAAACCAGTGCAGATGGAAATTAGTGTGTCAAATAGTCTGGTGTATTTGACACTCATCTGTGGTATTGCCAGTGGCGCAAAAAGGGGGTATACGGCATATGCGGCACATATTTATTTATTTTTTTGGTATTTCCTAAATGTAAAATTGCTTTTAGTAAATAGTCTCAAATACATTTCTGTGCAGATTGCAGTGTTTACTGTTGATGTTGTCGATCAGTAACCAAACACCAAAAACACCAAACCAGAAACATAATGTTTTACATGGGTGAGTTTGTAAGTAAGTACCCAGATCCATATATGTAACGTAACAGCACGTGTATATCCGTCGTAAATTCCAAGAAGACTAGAGCAACGTATAGTTTACCCAAAGTTGTAACGTGATGTGATGACCAATTTAGAGGCAATGAAGTCATTTGTTTATGTTAGAAAAGCTCAGCAGCACAAAAAGCTGATGTTAGCTCACCTTAGCTTCTGCCTACTCCCATGCTAAGACAAGAATATTAAACTAGGGTGACCAGGTTTTCAAACCTCAAAACTGGGACACTTTTATTTTAAATACGCAAATCAAAGGACAGCACAAATGGAAAACGCTGCACAAAATCAATATTACACCAGTAAACTAAATGTGAACTGATTTGTTTATCGTATTAACATGTAACAAACATTTGTTAACAATACAACAACAGTTGTATTGTTCCTTAAGCTCGTTAGTAAATGACAACTTTCTTTTTGGCTGATGACAGACTGAAACGATGAAAGCTGGAGAAGGGGCGCTTAGCAATAGCTTCCCGCTTAAGCACGTAAATAGACCAATCAGTATTCAGTTACAGACATGTGGAACAATGTTGATCGTTTCCAATTCGTTAATATTGCTGTAACCATAGCAACTCTTTAGATTTTCACACAGTGAAACAGTGACAGTCTACTGATAAAATGAGTTACAAACAAAGTCTGGCATTGATAGTAAAAAACAATCGTGACAGGAAATAGGGAAAACTGGGACCTTTTAGTGTTTTTGCAGATATCCCCCGGGACACGGTACAAGAGGCTTAAAAATGTGACTCTCCCGGATGAATGGTCACTCTATATTAAACAATTATTATAGATAGGTATTAATTTGTAGCAAACTCCACAGATGTAGCCTACTTTACATGTTCCCTGTGTTTCGTTATAACTGCTGCAGACGTAATCACAGCTCATGACAGTTGACCAAATATGCAATGTAGTGTAGTATAATAGTTTAAGCTCATATTGAAAGTGATGGTACAAAAGCAGAGCTGGTATCGTCAGTGCTTTTCACAGTTTGCTTCGTACCCACACGCTCTCATAAGTGGCACATTCATATAGCAAATGGCAGAGAGACAGGGAGCCTCATTATTGGTGCTGTCGCCTACTTCCATCCATTTAACAAATCTATTAAAGAACATCACGCTGGGAAAGAGCAGCAATTGTGCACTGACAGATGTGACAAATAGACTCCAATAAGAATGACTCACGATTCAGAAAGTACAAAGAGTTTGTCATGCACATTCTGCATTTTGTGCCAACATCATTTATGCCGCATTTATTTATGCTGCGTGTGTGGCAGTATGTAATGAGCTGACAGAGCTTTGTGATCTCCTGTCTGGCCAGTAAAACAGCATGAACCTCTTCCTGTATCCTCATCTTGGAGACCACCTGGGGCCACACACACACATCATCATCATGTATACTGACTAGCAGCTGCACCTAATAAGCAGCAACAGGAGACAAAGTCCCTATATGCCAGCATCAGTGTAAGAATACAGCAGTATTCATAGCCTCCAGTGGGTGGTAACTGTTAGTTTGACCTCCACAGCTCTCAGCCCACATTCAGTTTAAAGTAGAGCACTGCTTTTGGGTCGAGGTTAAAAAAATAGCACTCCATTGACTTAAAAAAAGCTCTGAATGAGGAATGTAATGCATCATATGTTTTGTACTAGCTTCCCAAAACGTTATATAATGTACAGTGATGTCAGAGAAGATGAACTAAGAAGAGATATTCATTTTTTGTACAAGGTTGGGAGGTAAGTAAAGTTTTTTGGGAAAGAAAATATGATGCCTCGTTTGTGCCATCCAAAAAAATCTTTCAGGTGTCATCAACATCTCTTTCTTACTCCAATGTAGAAAAAACTATTTGCAAATAGACCTGGTAGATTCACAAGCTGTCACTCGCTAGCTACCAGTACAAAAGACAGGGTCAGTTTGGACTAGTAGTCTTCTTCTTTTAGTTCAGACCAAAAAAAACAATCCTTCCAATTCAGTTAGTTCCTTTTTAGCCTGACGTTAGCATTTTCAGCAATAAACCAAATGACCTAACAAACTGAGCTTTTCTTAGGACAAACTAGATGGCCTAGAGCAGGGGTCCCCAACCCCCGGGCTGGGTCATTTGGTACTGGGCCGCAGAGAAAGAATAAATAACTTCTGTTTTATTTATTATCTGAGTCTGAACTATGTTTTATTTTGAAAATTGACCGGATTCCCTCTATTACATCCGTCACTCTTGACGCTTGTCCCGGTCAATGACTAGCGTTGCCGCTAAAATTAAACCCCCAAGCTAGCAAAATGAGTAAAAAACAAACGTCTTTGGAACGTTTCTTTGCAAAGGAGAAAAGACCCAGTGAGGAGACAGAAGAAGACCATACGACTTCCAAGACAAAGTAAGCTGCATTTAACAGACAATACCAAGAGTCCTACTTAAAATATGGATTTGGTGATTCCAGCGCACCAAGCCTGCTCTGCGGCGGCCGGCTCTCTAATGAGGCAATATAGCCTTCAAAACTGCTTGGAGACTAAGCACCCTGCATTAAAAAACACGCTTATTAATATATTTAAAAAATATTACCGTTTTTATGGTGCTTGTATCATTTTATTTTGTGTATTTCTCCGCCACACCTTAAAGACCAATCCGTGAATATATTGTCTGACATTGAACCGGTCCGTGGCGCATTAAAGGTTGGGGACCGCAGGCCTAGAGGAAAGTCTGTGGATAGACGTTCAATCTGATTTGACAGGATGTTAACTTAGTCATTGAACAAAAACAAAAATAGCTGTGGTGCTAAATGCACTCACTTTAACCTATAAACAATAAGCCCATGCCTGCTCAATATGCCAATAACAATATGCCTGCTCCAAAAACAGGGACATTTAAACCCCTCATTGATCCACATTCTGCTCATTTTGTTTTGTTCCATCAGTCATTGTTCATTTGTGCATTAGGAAAGCTATGAGGTCACATGATTATGACAATTTTTGGATGTCTGCAAATGTGTTCTCAGTGATCCAGAGTAACTGCACCTGAGTAGGTTTTGACCGCACCAAACATGGCAAATCCAAAAACACCCAAACAGTCTGCATTTTAATCTTGTAAATACAGTTTTTTAAAAGGGTTGATTAGGAACTTCATCATCAATAAAGATGGCAGCTGGTTTTATTTACAAAATACAAAACCGCTTCCTAGAGATTCTTTTATTTATTTTAGATTCACTCAACAACAAAGAGACAATTCAAACCTCAAGTGTCCTACACTGTCTTTGCTTGAAAATATGTAATAAATAAATGTCAATTTCACACACCCTGCTATAAATATGGCTTATATTTCTGACATACTTCTGTTCATCTGAGTAAACACTGCAGTGCTGCTACTTTGAAGTTAAGAACAAACTGTAGGAAAACACTTTGATCAGTCAGAGACAATTTAACCGACTGCTTGATAATATCAGCTATGTAGAAGGAAACCTAATGGGGCTGTCATGTGGAGTGCGGTCACTGATTCAGAACACAACCAACTCACAGATATCTGAGCTCAAAATGCCTCCTTTTGAATAAACAGTGCATTGTGTCTTACCTCTGGTGTTGGTCGCCATGTCCGCAACCTTCTGAAAGGCATCCAGGAAGGCCACAGCAGCGAGGACAGTGGTTCTAGAGACAGAAAAGACTCTTGTCAAACATCACATAATGCTTGACTACTGGATTTTAAGGTTGATGTATTTTCTATATGTTTTTAACACATTGGTTACAAGATTTTTCATGTTAATAAATGGTCAGGAATGCTTACCGGAGCTGGGAATGCAGCTTGGTGGCCTTGGCGCTGAAGTCCTCCCATACAGGATAGGAGCACTAAGAGAAACCAAAGGTAACAGACTTAATACCAATAAGGTAAAGAAAACCTTTTCAAACATAGATTTATGCATTTTACTGGAAGGAATATTATGAATAAAGGAGCTTTTACGTCTGTAATAAACTATCAATGACATTTAGTATGTATTTTCATTATTTGTGACAAAAACATCTGGCCAATTGTCAGAAAAAAAATGCAATTTGTAATGCACAATTTGTAAAATTGCATTTGCAGCCACATTGTTCTTCTAGATATACTTTTCTGTTTCTATATCTTATCACCTCTTCTGATGAACCTTGTCTAAATCATTTCAAAATATTGTGGGATTAGCTTTATGTCTCTGCAATAGATTTTCTGTAAGACACTCTTTGTTCTGCATCTCAACATTGATACATCAATAATATATTTCTGTATCACACTGAGCATGTCATAAATCAAATTTTATATGCCACACAAAAGTGCTCCCTCCTCCCCAACCTGACACACAACGACCCACGGTTCCCTTTATTCTACTCTGTACACCGCACTTTATTTTATTCACACTCAGCATCACCCCCACCCCAAAAATATGAGCCATGCCGCTTCTTCCATAATGCTCATGTATCTGCCCCGACACACATTTACACACATGAAGGGGAGAGACAGCTACTGGCATCAAAGGCTCTGACTAGACAAGAGCAGTGAGGATTGGTATCATAATTCAAAGCTAAAGCTGCAACTCAAATGGATACGGCACCCCCATCCTCCTCCTGCCACCCAACCCCCAGCCAGAGCACATATTACATTACACTTGATCCAGGTTAACCCCTTACCCTGTTAAATGCCTGCAAATCATCAAAATGGGGGTGAGTGGCTATAGTATTTATGGTTTACAGTCAATATGACATAAGAAAAAAGAGCAAAATATCAATTTACATTTTTTTAGATCAAATTGCCAATAAGTCAAGAGGTTTTTGCATTGTAACACTGGAAATTCAATTTAGCTAGAATGTCAAAATTGTAAGAAAATGTAGGTGGGAATTTACTTTTTTCTTTTTGTCAAAGCAACCTCTTCAGTCTTATCAGAAAATGCAACACAGATTGGAAAAGGTAAATGAAATGAAATATGCTAGTAAAAAAGAATCTGGGGAAAGCCCATCCCATCCCGCTGTCAGATTGGCACAGACATTAACGGGCTGTTTCTCTTTCATCTAGCCTGTTTAATTTGGTCTGAAATCACAGTCCAATTTCCCCTTGGTACCAACCACCCCCCCTCTTCTCATACCAGCCACCGTACACACTCTTTATCCCTCCCCTCACAGGCTGTTTGAAGTGCCCCGCGAAGCTTGAGTAGTGTGGATGGGAGATAACGCGGTGACGCCCTCCTCCTTGCACACACACACAAGAGGCTGTAGCTCATTAACATTTTTGGGGCATTTTAATCCAGTCAGAGCCTTGTGGCATTGAGCAGCTGTGAGTACATGAGTGAGGATGAGTCCTGCTCTTTAATATGAAGGTCCTTCCTGATACAATAGGATCCAGCTTTGAGAGGTTTAGGAAAGCTCGAGGCAGCAGAGAACAAACAGTATTTGTGTAACACAATACTTTTAAAATTGTACTAGCATAAAAAAGCACAAATAATGGTAATGTATGGGTCATCTAAAAGTTTTTTTTTTTTTTCATTTGTATGCATGTCTTCTAATGAATAAGTTGTTGATCACACAACTCAGTGACAGATCTTTTAACATGGGTTGTGGTAAAAATGAATTAACACTGACTGGTGACTTAGACTTCAGATGGAAGTCATTGAGCTTGTGGATAGCTACAGTAAGTATAGGCCCACTTCTGTTTACTGTAAATGCTCTAAACACAATGAGTCAGCGAGAACAGTACCTTGTAAACATACTTGACTACTAGTTGAGGTGAACAATGACAAGCATGAACGTTTGAACACAAAGCCTTGGTTTGAAAGTGTTTATGTTAGTTATTGCACTGATTCTAAATCACATGCAAACACTGAAGATAGTGTTGAGATACCAGTAACTAAGGCACAAAACAATCAAGCAAAGTTTATACTAGTACATATTAGTGTTGTCACGATACAAAGATTTTGAGTTCAGTTCAATACCTGGCTTGAGTATCACGATACAGATACTAGAACGATAACATCAACCTGAAACATCTCATCATGGGGAAAAAAATGCTAATGTTCTCTCTTTGTCCTGCTCCTTCCAGGCTTTTGAGCTCTGACAATATAATTCTGCAATATGCAGCTTTTTACTTCAGTCAGGGATAACAACAATTATGGTTAGAATATATAAGTCTTATTCCCCAAAGGGACTGAGTGACTAATATTTCTCACACTCTGCTCTGGTCACTGTCTATAAGTGAGAGGCAAATGCCAATGACATTCAGATTAAAAACTACATTAAAATGCATATTTTAATGACACACTAAATTCTATAACATCTTCGTCAGTTTTAAACTTCGCTGTTGCTCGTTAATTATGCAAATTAGCTCGGCAATGTCTTAGGACACACAGAACACCTGAGATAAACTATTATTTATTATCTGTACACTGTCAACACTAGAATAAAAACCAACAAAGCCTCCTGTGATGCATTACCTCGTTAACAGAAGCGTCTTTTCTTTCACTGACCCATTCGTTGAACTCCATTTACATTTTTTGCTTTTTCTGAAAAAAAACAAAACTCTTGCATTTCCTGTAAGTTTAGTTTGTCTGTAATGACCGCTCTCCTGAGGGTGAGCTGTAGTTATGTCACAGTTCTGTCATACCCAAATACAGTCCTGGTTTGTAACCCTCAGGTGGTAGGCTCGTCTGCGCTCCACCGCTGATTAGCTGCTAATTGACCCGCTCTCTTGATCGTTATTACAATAATACAGACTTGTAACAGTCTTTTGTTTCATAAGCTACGAATCGATAAAAACAAGACGTGGTTTAGAATTTTGACACAAACGTGTCTTTAACAGAGACGTGAACAGGACACAGCTCGCGCTAAACTCCAGCTTCCATCGCGCTCACTCCATTCCCTCAGCTCCAGTGAGGCATGACACAACAGAGACTACATATGAAGTAATATGGAACAGCAGCTGTCTGCTGTTTTTGATTTGTTTAAGGATGTTTAAACAAATACATTTTTAGAGCATATCTGTCTGTGGTTTGCCCTGTCTCTATTCAGGGTGAACTGGCTGCGCTACTCATTTAACACAGCACACATTGGTATTTAAATAAAGTATCAATATCTAAAAAAACGTGATATTATATTGATTTAAGTCCCATGTTATTGCGATACCTTTGAAGTATCGATACACCGTGCAACACTACACATATGCATTAATAAATTGTAGCAAGTATATTACATTTTAAAACACGCTGTTCAGTTTTTGTCAAAAATATTTTGTAGTCCAAGAGTTATATAACACTGGTGCAAGTATTGAACTGCATGTCTGTGTGTATTTATCTCTAACCAGAGTCCGCTGTGGCCACAGCGGGCACATGATTATGGGACTTGAAAAGCCCAGTGGCCGAAGGGTGAATGTAGTGTGAGAGACATGAGTGTGTGAAAAAGCTTTGGGATTGTATACTATTACATCAACACTTCCTGTGTCAGAAAGAAACACAGCAGGGCATGCATGATTACACTTGTGTACACACGCACAACATTCACACAGACACAGGCCATTTTACTGAAGTGCAAGTATATCATGGCTTTAGAATAATATTAAACTATTTTCTTCTGTGTTTGCCAAGAATTAAACACTATCATATTATACAATCGGTTCATGGGTGTGTTAGATTTTAAGATATTTTTTTCCTCACCTTACAACTTTCCCTCTCTTTCATCTTTCATTCTGTTCGAATACCCTCCCTTCCTTCCTCTGTGTTTTTCTCCTGCCACTCTCAGGACAAAGCCAACCCACCTACAGTGAAAGGCAGGGTGTTGTGGTACAACATAAAAGCACTAATAAATCACATTGATCTCTGTGCTGCAGAGTCCTGGCACAAAGTGCAAAGTTTAAAGAGATAGTTTGACTAAATCAGATGAATATAAAACAATATATATACACAAGTACTGTATATTTAGAATGACCGTATGTATCTACACATACATGACCGGGATGTGACCCTAGTTTAACCTGTCACACACGACTCCTCCTCAGTGCATCCCTCAGAAAGGTGAAGTCATCATCTTTATCCCTCATTAGGTCACAATGACCTTGACCTTTAACCTGTGTGAAAAGTAGCAAGACACAAGTGGACTTGGGATCAAAGCACATTTTAGCACATCTATATATTCTTTTTACTGCTTTTTATTAAAGAAAAAAAAAGTGGATTTTAAATGATAAGGAGTTTGACGGCCTTTTCTATTAGGCATCCCTCTTGTGCTCAACTGGATACAAATAATAATACTGGACGTATACAGTCCATCCGGTCATAGATTTCTTATACCACTCATAATTAAGGCCGCTTCACAATACCATTTAAGTGCTATCTATTTCCAACTACCATACATTCCTCTGTCTTTGTTCCATTAAAAATAAATGTGTTTATTGTGTATACTGCTGCCACGTTAACACTATGCAATAATTACATCAGCCAAGATGATCTCATTGATCACAACTGATGTTATTGTTAGTTATTTTGATATATACATTTCTTTGTTGAATTTGTTTTTGCCCTCATTCAGGTCTCTGAAAAGTAAACAGTGACGCTTAGTTCCCTCATACTGTATTCTTTTACTCCTCACCCCTGGTGCAGAGCAGCATATTGACTACTTTTGCTTTTCCTTCTTCAGTAATTATGTGTTTCATGTAGCCTTGACTCTAGACTGTGTCAACAGAGCTCTGGCCTAGTTCTCAGACCGGCCCCAGTCCAGCAGCCTGCCCAGAACTCTATTGAGAGCTCCGCTCACTACAGTGGATGAGGAGCTTACTGTCTCCACTCATTCTTTTGTTCCCTTTGTTTTGCCCTCAGCAAGACAGAAAAACAGAGGAAATCCAGCAGCAGAGCAGAGGGTGGAGGCAGGAGGAGCAGGATGGGAGGATTAGCCTGCTTTTTGGGTTGTGACATCGAGCCAATTTGAATGGTAAAAGACAAATGCAAGAGCAAAACAATAGAGGCTAATTTCTGGGCTCTTTTTCTAAATGAGAGTTTTACAATAATGAGGATACATATTCATATGATCTACTTTCACTTGTCCCTGGGAGAGTATGAGACCTTCAGTAGTACAGATATTAGCTTGAAGCTACTATACCAATAGTAAATGTAGTATATATGACACAAATTGTGGGGCGACTTTTGTATTTGACTTATAGTTTATTAAATGGTATTCTCAACCCCAAATGTATACTGCAATTAGAAGATTTGCATTATGCACTTAAAGCACTTGGTAAAGCAATTTTTCTTTTTTCATATGTCACAGTTTTAACAATCTTCCAAATCAATAGATTCACGTGTAACAATAAAGTTTCTAAAGGACATTTTCTGTGATTTTGTGAAACAATATAATTCCACAATTAAAGATCTCTCTCTGGTAATGTTTGAAAATTTTAAATATATTACACTAATATTATTATATTTATCAATGGCAGAGCTGATCACTGGGTGAAAGTGTTTTTTGGAACTTGCCATTGCATTGCATCGTTTCCAAAGCCACAATATGTCTATGAATGCACTTTAATTTAATAAACATTCATCAAGATGTATATATTATGTAGATAGGATTGGAGTGCTCGCTCTAAAAATGGCCAGTCCAGCTGCTCCGAATGACTAATCAGTTTGTTTGTATCCCATGCATCACAGTCACCCAACTGGCTCTGACTGTGGTTATTAGATTGATTTAAAAATGTATTTTGTGGCAGGGTGTTGTTAATGGCTGTTATCTGACAAACAAAGCAGCGAGCAGAGACGGGAGGAGGTCTGTTTGGCTGAAGGACAAAGTGTCTGACTTTGCAGCTTTTTCCCACAGGAAATTTAGCTGACGTAGTCATTTAAAGGAATCAATTCTATTAGTGGAATAGCAGCACTTGTTTACCACTGGGTGAAATAGCACTGCTAAAACAGGACTGCACAATGGTTGCAGGCTTCTGTACTGTAACACTTGCACAAGAGCAACATGCAGTGCACCAGTCAGAGATCCGAGCAGTTATTGATGAAGAGACTCTGCGCTGGCTGCATCAGTTGCTGTATCAGTGACAAGATGTAGCTAATTTTTAATCTAAACACAGTGAATGGAAAGAGGAAACCATGCCGTGATTTGAATATTTAAGACCACAGCTAAATCATATATGCACACTGAGTCAAACATTTTTAATATTTTAAGTCTACAGTCTGCGGAGGCTTCTGCGTAACACTATACAAGAGCAACATGCAATGCACCAGTCAGGAGCAGTTATTGATGTAAAGACATGAACGCTTGTTGGATCAGTTCCTGCTGTATCAGTGACAAGATGTAAGTGGGGAGTAACGTTACAGCTAATACAGAATGGACTACATAGGCTGCTATCTGTTTTTAAAAAAAATATCATAAAATACATTTTCTTATATGCCAGGTAAAACATAGCTTTTCCACAACTGAATAATGTAATAAAGGTAATATGAGAAGCATGGATTGAATGAATTTGATTAAGCAAGTCACAGTATGATGAGTAGATCTACAAGTCCTTTGAAAAGTAATAAGTTGACTTTATATAGTAACCGTTGAGCCAAATTGCATCATCAAAGAATTTCATCATTAGTTGGAGAAAAAAAAAAGGACTTTCTTTTTTATGGACTTGTCGATAACACGTGACAAGAGATTTAAACTCAAGACTACTGACAGGGTGATAACACTGTCGTCGAAAGCTTTTTTAAAAGCAATAGCAATCATCAAGGTTTTAAAAGTCAAAGGATTTCTCGTTTTCCTCCCTATCATGGGAGGTGTGCAGGTGTGCACATTAGACCAGAAAAATAAGAGCATGTGTAACTCTGACCCTTGCCACATAGAAGTGTGCTGGGGAAAATGAGGAGGAGGTCTTCTGGATTTTATGGCTTTTATGACATGTTTCCATTAAAAAATCCATAAGGTAAATCTGAAGCTAGATTCTGACCTGTGTCTTTGACTTTAATTAACCTTACTGTACTGAGTAACCTTTTACATTTCTAAAGCTATATGGATTTGCATTTTTTGATTTACAAAAAATAATAATAATGTTTTTGTCTCGGGTTACTTGACTGTAACCCTGTTCCCTGAGAAAGCGGGAACAAGATGCAGCGCTTCAATACCGCACTGTGAGCTTGTCCGGACGTCCTTTCAGACAACGTTAACCTGAAGACGTATCTGCGTCATGTGTATTTATAACCTCCTTTTGAAAGGGAACTGTATGGATCTCAGACCATCTCACAGTATCAATAATGATTCTGCAGATATTCTATTGACTAAGTACAACCATCTCCCCTCAGGCAGACATATAGAGCCTATAGTTGTAGAATCAACTGAATAAATATCTGATTTAACGTCCAGTACTCTGCTCAATGTAGACTCTTGCTGATAATGTTTTTTATAATAACTGCTTAAGCTCAGTCCAGATGCATTACAACTTAATTTAATTGCACTGCTTTGCACATACTACTGCTTGGATGCTTCCTGCTTTGCCTGTTCTATAACTTGACATTAGCCTAACTTCTTACCCTTTCAGTTGTCTTATGTTTGAAGATGAACAGGACATCGTTGATTTGTCACATCAGAGTTTATTGTGTGCTTCTGGTCTGTTCATAATGATGAGTGTGTTGTACAGTGAACAGCTGAGTGTGATGAGAAGGCTCTGACAGGCCTGACAAAGGGTTCAGTGAGAGATCCAGTGTTGGCCCAGCTCCAGGCAGCATCCAATGACCAGCGCTCCCCATTCATGTGCGGTGGTCCTAACGAGCCCCGGGGCCCCGCGACATGTTAACGAGCTCTAAACAGAGAGATGCTCCTCACTCTTCCTTTCATTCTGCCAGCTTCAGAGAAAAATGTACCATGTGAGGCTCGGATCAATTTGCTGCAACAGTGCTTTAAAAGTTTCAAGGTGAAAAACCATGTACTGGATCAGCAAAGTAAATCATAACTGATAGATAAGCTTTACTTTTCAAGGTAACTCGTTAGGTTACGTTGTTACTGCTAAAATGTTAACATAATGTGTGACATGACAGGAACCAAAAGAAAGGTTTGCTGCGGTCTCCTGGATTGGACATTACTTAGGGTGGAGTATGATACTGATTTCTGCAATGTGGCCCACAGTCATTATTGTCACAAGGCTTTAAAGAGATGGACAACAATGACCAGTCTCTGTGAGGACCAGTTTCTTTCCAGTTCTTTCAGTCTGTTGATGTTTATTTTGATGAAGGCCATTTTCCATTTCACAAAACATTCCCATAAACCCAACTGGTGCTAACAATAATGCAAAAGGAATTTATCATCACACATCCTAAAAAGATATTCAATGATGGTCTTGTTTATCATTTGAATAACAAACAAGTACTGTAATCTGTGGATATGTAATAGGACAGCGCGTTGAATTTTACTAAAAAATCACTTTTGTTTATTAACCTTTAAGAAAGCCATGCGTTTGCCTTTCTTACATTAGGGCTCACATTGTCCTTTCTGGGCAGAACAACAAGTATTTGAACAAAAAAAAGAATGTGTAAATTGTATAAACTAATTTTCTATTTCAAAATTGTCATACTCTTCAGCAGCCTGAACTAAATAAAAGATGCAGCCTAAGACCTTTAAGTGCTACCAAAGCCCATTTATCAGAAGCAAAAAATTATATGCTTTATTAAACCATCCTTCTGCTGTCTGAAAAATTACTACCCAGGAAGCTTTGGTCTATATAACCAGCTGACCGTAAACATGACCTCAGCATTTCATCATATTACCCTTCGTGACCTGTGTGTGGTGAGGGTGTGAGTGCATAATGCACTGGGAAGTTCACAGACATAGCCTCGAGGGACCAACATTGGCAGTCGACTGCATTGCATTTACACATCCTCTAAACAAAATATCCAGACTTTTCCCATTTTAACAGAAGTCCATATATTTTGACAGCTAAATTCTAGATGGCATGAGTTTACAAAGTAGACTCACAGATTTGGATTTAGACTTGTGACAGTTGCTTTGGGTGAAGAATGTGGGGAAAGACAGAGGAAGGGAGAACCTGCAGACAAGGGTCAGAAAGAGCAAGGTTGGGAGGAAAGAGGAAGGAAAAGTGCATTTTTCATCACTTTTGTATCTGCTGACAGTAGCATCAGCCTTGATTGTTCTTGAGAACAGAAGCATACAACTGCCAAACTCAAGACAACTTAGCAAAACTGCAGTTATGATGTAATCTAGCTTTTTACCAGCGACCTCCACCAGCCTCAGAGGCAACAAGAACGGTTAGAAAAAGTGAAAGTTATTATAGATAGTAATAGTCAAACTATGCACAATACAGTGTAAGCATCTGTGCATAGTTATTGAAATAAAACTGTTATAGTGTATCAAATAATTGTCATTATTCAAATCATTGTCAGCACATTGAGCAAAGTAAAGGACACACCCTCTGACCTGGAATATAGAGGCTGTCCGCATATCATTAGGGTTATTAAATTTTTTCTGACATATCTTTTTCTCACTGACATCATTCATCATCAGGCAATGATTCGGTTTTCTCAACCTGCATGTAAATGTACTGTGTGTCTGCTTTGGTAACACAAGAAATTGTCCACTGCAGATAGGCCAGTGATTTTCTTTTAACTTTTTGGCCCAGATTGTAATGACCCTTGTATATCAAAGTGAGTTGCATAACGTAGACACAAGAGCAATCACCATCCTGAATCACAGCTTCAGTCCAATCAGAAACAAATCCTTAAATGGAGGTTTCTTGTTTGACAGAAATAACGATAAACCATTCTCCATTGAGCTTGTTCTCTGATGTTCAAAAGTAAACCACTGGAAAGGGTTCAGCACTTTAACTTTATATGAGCCAGAGCCTGTTGTTGAAGCAGCACAGTGCTGTGTCATAGGTGCTCATGTTGCTATGCAACCAGACTGAATGGCTGATGTTCATGCCTGTTGTCATGTCAAAATGGGGCAGAATTCAGATTTCCCATTACCATGTAAATGTATTTTACCATTTTAGAAAATCCTTTCAAATGTGAATGGTCTACAGATGAACAAGGTCAGTAGATGTAGAAGTAACTTCATTACGCACTTTAAATAAATATAAGAATCTCTTCACAATGGTGAATTGCACATGACTCACATTGACCATAGAATCATCTTCCTACAACATTTTGTAGGCTATCTCTGATCATGCTAAAATAACAATAAACTAGCCAACTGAGTTTTGGGTTCTCCAGCAGAGCCTGTTTATTAAGCTACTTATGTATTTTTAATAACACTAACCAATAGGCTAATCCCATTTCAGATCACAGGGAGTTGGAGTGGGACAGACAAAGCTTATGAAG
Source organism: Perccottus glenii (assembly GCA_024416835.2). Classification (NCBI taxonomy): domain Eukaryota; kingdom Metazoa; phylum Chordata; class Actinopteri; order Gobiiformes; family Odontobutidae; genus Perccottus; species Perccottus glenii. The sequence continues at coordinate 7,232,532 of CM044548.2, forward strand.
CACTCCTGATCCTGAATCTCTTGGCTCTTTCAGTGCGTTTTACAGCAACAGCATCAATGCATCCTGCTGCATCTATGGGTGGGTAGGCTTCTGACTAAATGTCTGACGGGCTGCCATGCAGGAGGCAATAAGCTCGACAGTTTCAACAGACAGACTGACGGACTGACCACTCTACAGATGAACGAGTTGCAGGAACAAACGGAGGCTGGTTGTGTGACGGCTGCGCGGTTTCTCACGCCTTCATGTGCTGCTGCCAGATCAGCCTGACGGAAAATCAATGACGCTGCACTCTCAGGGAGACGCACAGTATCCCCTGTACAGCGAGAGGTGTAACGCAGGGGCTCAGTATGCAATAGTCATGTCTACACAGCGGCGGACATACGGGCTTTGTCCAAAACAACGAGGGGTTATGTGATAGTGAGAATGATCATGACGACGAGAACATCTCAATCAAAGCCTACCGTCCTGGACCATGCGCCGATTTTACCGGAATGCCTATGGTCTGAATGAACGATCTGTTACAAAGGGCATGCATGTAATGCCTTTCAGTGAGTCACCTCACAGACCTATGCGGAGTCACACGTTCGCTTGGTTACTGACCCGGTTCATAGGGACATTTTATTGGGACATCAAATGCCTTTAAAGGCCTATATTTAGGCTAATTGTAAGCCATAGCCTGGATAATGAGGTCCATGTGTTTTGCCCCAAACCCACAAGATATAAAACAGTAAGTGTGAATGAGTGCTGATGACGGATGTGTCCGAAAATGGACACATTGCTGTTTAACACAGATGCCCATGTAATTAGAATGAAGAAAAAGGAGAGAGCTGGTTTCAAACCAAATACCTCCGCCTGCATTAATGTGCCATTACTATTTACACCGTGGACTGAACATGTATGGATGCTCAGTCATGCCTGACACCACAGCACCGGTCATTATAATCATATTGTTGGTTTAGGGAAGACTTGTCGTTGTTATTGCTGAATGAACGATCAGACAGTCGCGTTTATTTACCTTCATGTCGTTGACAATCGCCTGGAACAAACCCCCAAGGGCCCCGCATTCCTTCTCCACGGTCTCCATGTTTGCCAAATCCACCATTCTCCACAATTTAGAGGCGCGCACTGAATGCGCGCTACCAACACCTAGAAGAAACGAAATGTATTCCCAAAAATCCTCCTCCGACGCTCCCTGGTCTTCTCCCTGGCCGGGCAGTAACGAAAGGATGTGGCGAGGGGAGAAGAAAGTGGAAAAGGAAAGATGCTGGCGAAGAGAGAAAGAACTGGCTGGCGCTGCGGTGTCGACCAGGCAGAGGGGAGAAGGGCTGCGGGTAGAAGGTCTCTTTCTGCGTGTCTCTGGGTTAGTCAGACGGAGCAGAGACGTGCAGATGGTACCGGTTCGACCACGCTCATCTTGGCGCAGCCGGCGCTACGCGGAGTCGCTGCTACGCGTGTGGACGCAGCGCAGCGAAGGAGAGGGATTGCAATGCGTGTGTATGTGCCAGGACCGCTGCCTGTGCTCCCGCATGCACGGAGCTATAGGCAGGCTGTGATTGGTGCAGAGGCAGTGGGCTCAGCGGTGCGGGAAGAGCAGCCAGTAATACGATCCATGCAAACGAGTTAAAAAAGGAGGCTGGGTAACTGTGGTCGGGCTGTCACATGGTCACAAGCACGGAGTGGCACAGGTTTACATGGACAGTAGATGCCACCAGAACAAAAACTGCGATGGATTATATGCCAAATAAATGTATATACCACAGTCACATTTTCCATTTGTCATGTGTCAGCCTTCAACATAAAATTGAAGGCAAATCCGTCAAATGTCAGGAGCCTCTTTATGGAATGTCGAGTCTAATGTTGCAGATTTTTCCATGATTTGCTACACAGTAGGCTATAGGCTATATATTATGCACGCCTCAAATGAGGGAATATATTGAACGGTAAAACATCGAGGACAGCATGTAAGCATGTTATGTGCAGTAAGTAACATGAGAATGTAAGTAATTGAAGTGATGTGTAAAAGGCCAAAGGTCATAGAGCCTTGGATATTCTTATGACTACAAATGGAGTCAAGTTCTGGGAAATAAGACAGCTGAGGATGGAATTCATATAGATTTTTACTGTGCCAGTTTCAGTAAGTGAAACCATAAGTTCTAGTTACATTTAATGCAATTATTATTATTATTATTTTTCTCTTGCCTAATTTAAGACATAAAACTTAGAGCTAGTATAGTATAATACTTTTTTAAAAAGCAGCCCAGGAAGAGAAACAACAAGGTTTCAGTTAATAGATTTTTAATGTGGCCAAGAGAAAAGAGTTTATAATGAACATCACACACTGAACAGGCCACGTAAACAGGCTGAAGACAACACACTAACACTGTTTGTCTGCGTCATAGGTAAAGAAGTGTATGTATGTAAAGAACCACCTGCACACTCCCTGTAAGCTGTTTATTTGAGACTGTATATGCATGTGCTGCTCCTCTGAAGTGACCTTGACAGAAGGAAGGCGGTGTGAGATATCATATAGCCTGTGCAGTTTTTGTGTTAGACTTGACCTTCCTGTGTGTTAAAGTTATACATTGCTTTCTCAGTGTTTGTTTAAGATTCAACAAAAAACAGAAAAGTGAATGTTCTGTCACCAGTAATTCTTCCTTTGAATCTATATTCTTCCCACAAGGTATATCTTGAAAATGATCCCAATCGTGTTGAAAGTAAACATGCTTCAAAGAGTCATGAAAACAGTGGGGTTGTATTAACAGCTGTGTGTGGTAGAGTGACAGATTCCAGCCAGGTTCAATCAATTGGACAGGGTTTTACTGCATTCCTTACCTTGGGCTCCATTTGAAGGTGTCACTCATATAACTACCTCTATAACTACCTTATTTCTGTGAATAATCTGTTTCTCTGGTTCTGTGGAAACCAAATATTGTTCTTCAAAATACAATATGCATAATTGATGCATGTGAGAGTGAATGGTTGTGAGACTGACTCTGCTGAGACATTAAACTATTAAATTCAAATTTGTATACAACTATTAAATCTGTTTGGGAGATTAAATTAGCTTTTTATGATGTGTAAATCCATATTTTGTATATGACTGATTAGACCTTGTCAATTACTTTAGGAAACACGAAATGAAATAAAGACGCTCACAATAATACTGGTATTCTAAATATCTTGCATAAAATGTAACTAAATAAAAATATGTATTAAATGTTTATTGTAGTGAATTACTGCTTAGTCATGTAATCAACTAAGCTGTAGTGTAAAGCCTTTTGGAGTTATCTAGTGGCAACATTGTAGATTGCAGTTCCAAAGTTTGCTTTTATTATTTCCACAATGTGTGAACTCCTACAGTATCCCTGCAGGGACATTTGGATGTGTATGAACAAATCTTGTAATGTGTCAAATAGGGAGTTTGCTTTAGAAATGTAGAAACAATGTTCTTTAGTAGTCTTTCTGCTAGATCATGACTTTAAAAAAGTAAAGAAAAACATGTGTTAATTTGTTCACTTTGGGCAATTGCACAGGAACAGTACAATAGAATACTAGAACGCTGTTACTATAGAGATTAACTTCCCAGTTGATTTCAGAATTAAAAAGTCGCTTGGTATAGGAGACAAAACGTTTTTACCTTAAAAACCTAGATGCCTTTGCTTTAATCTTTTCTTAAAGATGACCTGGATAACTGAGAACCTTCACAGACATGTTACTATAGAAACTACATTGTATGTTTTGTTTTAATGTTGGTGGGGTGAACCACAGTCCCTAAAGAAACCTTGCATGAGCGCGGAGAACATACAAACTCCACACAGAAAGGTCCTGCAGGGCACAGTGAGACGACAGTGCTAACCACTGTGCTGCCAGGGATATAATCAATCACTACTAAAAACATTGTTCTGAAAAACTTTTTATGCAATGCCTCTTTAAGTCCATTTTGTGGAATACATTTTTACCTAAACCTATTTGTTTTCATCATAATAATTATGCATCATGTCTTTGTGGTAACTATACTATGTGTCAATAGACTGTTGTCCAAGTGTGTGCGTGTGTGTGTGTTTGATTTCCACGCCGCAGACATGATTTAGTCTGATTAGCCCAGCAGCTACAAAATTTGTTTACGGGTACAGTCTCCAAGGTTCAAAACAACTACCCACATCAGTCCTGGTAATATATACAGTAGCTGCACCGATCAATAAGAAAATATACCTCAGAACTTTTTATGCAACTGGGATGACTTGGTTGGTTAAGAATGATGTGAATATTTTTTACAATGCTGCTGTGAACGTGGGTAGTGATCTAAGGCTTCAATCCATTTTGTTTTTCCTTAATAAATGTGTGTGGTATAATGGCTCAGAGGATTAGTCATGTTTAGATGCTCCTCAAAAGATATAACAAACTGACTCAGATTTACATTGACTTTTGGAAGCTAAAGCTATGGGTTCATGGAGAGAGCGTAGGAAGAATAGCAGTTTAAGAAGAATGTTTTCTCGGTGTAAAGAGATACCTAAAAACAATGGCTCACTCAGCTTAAACCACCCTCTGCTGTTGTGTGGATTTGCCATCCAGTATATTGCAGCAAACATTATTTGTGTAAAAATGGTCTCACATACTCCCACTTCTATTGCGACAAACAATTTGTATCTAATGTCACTGCCTTTGTGTTTTGTTTAATCACAAGTACAAAACATGCACTTTCATCCCATATAAGTTTAGTGCACTCATCCAAATCTACAGCACAGTCTGCCCGTTCTGAAGCCTCCTGGGTGGGTCCAGAGGTCACGTGACCCTCACCTCAAAATCTAATGACTAGGCACTTATTTTTGTAGGAGAAGCAGCAAAATGTCAAACTGAAAGCAGATGTGTGCAGATATGTCTTCTCTAAAATGTGTTCTCATAACTTTGTCAGAAGAGGAGTTGATCAGCAACTTCTCCTATTTTGGTAATGAAAGAAATACAGTTAGCCATTTTACAATAACGAGATGCGAGTTGAATTTAACTATAATGTAAAATCTAATATGTATAGTATGTGTAATATTTTACAGAGTGTAAAGTTTATCAATTAACCAATATCACACACTGTTGTGTAAAAATATTGTCACAACATTATAACATTATGGTTTTACATTTTCACTGACATTTATTTAATGAAGTTAATGTGAAAACTTACAGTTGTACTCATAAGCTCATACACTGGCAGAATTTGTGATTTGTTTTGGCCATATTTCAGAGAATAGGAATGATAACACAAAAACCTTTTTTCACTCATAGTGGTTGGCTGAAGTCATTTATTGTCAAACAGTTGTGTTTACTCTTTTTAAATCATAATGACATAAACCACCCAAATGACCCTGATCAAAGGTTTACATTCACCAGTTCTTAATACTGTTTATTGCCATCTTTAACATTAATGACAGCTTGAAGTCTTTTGTGGTAGTTGTGGATGAGGCTCTTTATTTTCTCTGATGGTAAAGCTGCCCATTCTTCTTGGCAAAAAGCTTCTAGTTCCTGTAAATTCTTGGGCTGTCTTGCATGAATTGCACATTTGAGATCTCCCCAGAGTGGCTCAATGATAATGTGGTCAGGAGACTTTGATGGCCTGTCCAGAACCTTCACTTTATGCTGCTGTAGCCAATGACAGGTCGACTTGGCCTTGTGCTTTGGATTATGTTATGTCCAAGTACGATTATGTTATGTCCAAGTACGTCCCATGCACAGCTTGCGGGCTGATGAGTTTAAATTTTCCTCCAGTATTTTCTGATAACATTCTGCATTCATCTTGCCAACAATTTTGACCAAGTTTCTTGTGCCTTCGTAGCTCACACATCCCCAAAACATCAGCGATCTCCAGTGGTGTAAAGTAACGAATTACAAATACTCTCATTACTGTAATTGAGTATTTTTTCTCAGGAATTGTACTTTATTAAGTAGTTTAAAAACAGTGTACTTTTACTTGTACTTGAGTACATTTTTAGTGCTGTATCTGTACTTTTACTGCACTATTTTCCCTCAACCTGCAGTCGCTACATTTTTAATTTTTTTTTCCTGTCAATGATGATTGGCTAAGGAGAATAATCAGTCCAGTGATTCCCGTCCAATCAAATCGCGCATAGAAAACTTGCATCAGACAGACTTCAAAACACCTGGTGCCAATTTAGTTTAATCATGGAGGAGGAAGGAAGTGTGGTGGATGCTTCAACATGCAGTAACTCAAATACAGCACTTCAGCATCCTTGGCCGTACCTGAAGGAGCTTTTTACAATGAAGGCGAAGAAGGGCAATTGTGTCGTTATGTCATGCCTACTTTGCTTGCCCAGACCGGTTAAAATATCAGCATTCAAGAGTTCTTCCTCTAATTTAAAAAAGCACATCGAGGTAAGATTTCATATTTGCTAAGTATCATATCTTAAATATTTATGTTTAATGGTATAATAAACGTCACAAATATAGTGTGGGGGGCATAAATAAAACTGTGTTAGGTTTTATGAGCCAATGTAAATTAGGGATGCACCGAATGTTTCAGGCAACCGAAATTATTCGGCCAAAAACAATTGCGTTAGCGATTACCAACCAGCTTGGAGTGAAGGCACGGTCATTTTATTAATGCAGCAGTATGGACGTGTTCGAGAAGACGCAAAAATCATCACAAGCAACGACTGCTTAATAAGACTATCTCGTCAGTCGTCGTTATTGATGAGAAGAGGAAGCGGGGTTGTTGCTGGTTATACTGTAGGCCTATCGCAAAATGGCTTTAAACCGCTACTAAATACACTGCAGAATACAATGCGCAATTTGAATGTAAAAGAGAACGACACTGTTATAAAGCTACATATTTATTTCACAGGGTATAAGGTGGAATAAGTCACAGCATAATACTCACTACTCCCTACTCTTGAGTACTTTTGAAGGGGCTACTTTTTACTCGTACTTTGCGTGGTATTTAGGACAGGTACTTTTACTCCACTCACATTACATTTTATGGTAAGTAATAGTACTTTTACTTGAGTATGATTTTTCAGTACTCTTCCCACCACTGGCGATCTCCCTCCATGTTTCACAGCAGGAATGGTGTATCTTTCATCATAGTCCTTATTGACTGCTCTCCAAAAGTAATGTTTATGGTTGTGTAAAAATTTTGGTCTCATCACTCCAAATAACTTTGTTCCAGTTTTGAGGCTTGTATCTGTGCTGTTTGGCGTATTGTAAGCGGGATGCTTTGTGGCTTTTGCGTAGTAATGGCTTTCTCGACCATGCAGCCCATTTTTCTTCAAGTGCCTCCTTATTGTGCATCTTAAAAAAGCCACACCACTTTTTCATAGATTTCTGTATTTTAGCTGAAGTTATCTGTGGAGTTTTCTGTGCATTCCGAACAATTTTCCTGACAGTTGTGGCTGAAATTTGTTGTGGTTAGTTAGTAACTATGAGTGAAAGAAAGTTTTTTGTGTTATTATTTACATTCTAGGAAAAATGGCCAAAAAAATCATAAATTCTGCCAGGGTATGTAAACTTATGAGCACAACTGTAGGTTCGGGAGCAAGGCCATGCCTCAACTACGTTTAATACACCTTAGCTACTTTGATCACACCTTGACCACACTTCTTATTTTCCCAGAAGCCCTATTTATTTATTCAGTCAGTTTCATTCATCACTGCTTGTTTCTGTTCTCTCGACCCCACCCTCCCAGTCCCCGTCCTCTTTCCCGTAAGACCCAAGGAAGATAACATGTTAACTCTATATAGTGAAATATTTGTTTATATACAGTATGCACAAAAACTTAATTTTGAAAGTTTAAAAGTTTATACATACCATACAAATATTTCCCTGCTGTAAACTGTTTGTCTACTGAAAAATATACATGCTAATGTTAATTAATATCATTATTTAGCATTTTATGCTATTTTATATATATATATATATATATATATATAAAATAGCATAAAAAAAAACTTTGTCCTTCACCCTCCGCGGGTGGTCTCTCATCCTTCGAGCTCGGGTCCTCTACCAGAGGCCTGGGAGCTTGAGGGTTCTTCACAGTATCTTTGCTGTTCCTAGTACTGCACTTTTCTGGACCGAGATGTCTGGTGTTCTTCCAGGGATCTGCTGTAGCCACTCTTCCAGTTTGGGGGTTACTGCCCCGAGTGCTCCGATGACCACAGGCACCACTGTCGCCTTCACCTTTCAAGCCTTTTCCAGCTCTTCTCTGAGGCCTTGGTATTTCTCTAGTTTCTCATGTTCCTTTTTCCTGATGTTGCAATCACTTGGTATTGCAACGGCAACCACAACGGCCTTCCTCTGCTGTTTGTCCACCACCACAATGTCTGGTTGGTTCGCCATTACCATTCTGTCAGTCTGAATCTGGAAGTCCCACAGGATCTTGGCTCGGTCATTCTCTACCACCTTTGGGGGTGTTTCCCACTTTGACCTTGGGGTTTCCAGTCCATACTCCATACAGATGTTACTATACTCCTGTACACTATGCCAGCCACTTGGTTATGGCGCTCCATGTATGCTTTCCCTGCCAGCATCTTACACCCTGCAGTTAAGTGTTGGATTGTCTCAGGGGCCTGTTTGCAGAGCCTACACCTTGGGTCTTGTCTGGTGTGGTAGATTTGGGCCTCTATTGCTCTGGTGCTCAAGGCCTGCTCCTGTGCAGCCATGATGAGTGCATATGAGTGCATATGAATGAATATATATATATATATATATATATATATATATATATATATATATATATATATATATATATATATATATATATATATATATATATATATATATATATATTAACACTGCAGTCCTAAGAGAACATAAAAAAAACACAGTACTTATTTAGCAAATGCTCTACTTAGAAATGTATTGAGTAAATTAATACTTAACCAAATCTACAACAGACTTACAGACTAGTCCAACAGCAATGCATGTGACACAAACCTGCCTCCAATAGCAACAACATTACATAAAATTTAGAAATATTAAATGATTTCAACTTGACTTGTGGATTAGACCCACATGTATTATTACAAACTGTATTTCTAAGACTGCATTATACAGTATAATGTATTGCTATATCAGATATACTGTGTTCCTCACATCTGCAGTGTGACTTTCTTTTATATGGCACTGCATTGCTAATTGCTTTATTTAACACTGCCATAACACATTAGTATGTATTAGTGAATAGTTAATGATGGAAATAGTAATAATAAATAAATCCATGTGATTATGGTGATCTATATCAATCAGACATGACCGGATATGAACTACGGCAATATATAAGCGCCGGTCTCTTTGTACATCACATGTTTATTAAGATGCCACTGGAAAGTGCACAGCAGCTTGTTTAGTCTCTGAACGTAGCCAAAGCCCATAGATCACTGCTGAGGCTAATCAAATTGTTCTTCTTTTTAATGCTCCATCTGTCAGTGGCATTATCTCATTGTGCTTCTTCTTTCTCTAGAGTCAGTAGCCACATCAGTAAAAAATAAAGAGATGTTTCAAAGAAAGACATGGCCAAGTCCCAAATAGAGGGAAGATTTCTTGAAAGTAAAGCAATAAACTAATTTTTGACTACACCTCTTTCTCCTCTGTACGGCAGTGCCGAATGTAGGTCTGCGCTTTGCCTACAGCCATCAGCAACAATCAGTTCTGCCCCAGTTACTGACGCATCTCACCGACTAAACACACAGCGTACGTCACTACAGAGACGCACTCACATATGCTTCCAAAAACAGAGGTGTCGGGGGAGCACACACAGGCATGATGGGCAACATGGCTGCAAACATGTGTGCAAACATTTAGAGATCATCTTGCAATCCCACATTAGCAGTGATGGAGGGACTGGGTCCTTCTCGAAGAATGCGGTCCTAATTATAACTACCTGTAAATTACATAAATTACATATATTTGACAGACAGACTGGGACAAATGTAAAGAAATTGTTGTGACTGCTGCCAAACAAGAACTTTCCAAATATATTTTTAGAACCTGGTCCATTTAGTGCAGTATTTACATTAACAAATTTAGAAGTTACTGTAAAAGACATTGGACATGGGAAAAGGTGTAAAGAAGTGTAGCGTCTGCTATGTAAATTGTGACATCATAGGTGTTTCTTAAATCAACCAAGCTTTCTGAACATTAAATTCCAAGAGCTGCACTCGTTCCCTAATATAATCTCACGATTTATTGTCACATTTATGTCACTATTTATTGTCACAGGTTAATGCAATGTAGACATCAATGTTTTTTGTTTCATTATCTTCTTGGAATATGCTTTATTTGTATTCATTTGAGAAAACATTACCATTTTGAATTTTCTCTCAACCACTATGCACCCCAGTAAAGTCAAAGTGTTCATCACTTAATTTTGACTCATTTAATTCAGTTTACGGTGCTGCCATGTAGCATTGTGTTTAGTCTGTAGTTTGTGTTGAGTCCTGAGGCTTAGAAAACATGAAACTGAGGAACTGATTTACTGCTCTGTTTTCACTTATTGAGTATAGCCTTAAGAAACATAAGCAATTATTATAACATTAAAAGCTTCATGCAATGTTGGCTTTCTTGGGGGGTAAAATAACAATTAACAAGTATAAAATTACAACATTAATTTCCAGGTTATAGTTTGACAAAGGTTAAAAAGGCATGTTTTTAGTGGATTTGCTTAATTTAGCATCATTTAGCCCTTAGTAAAAAAAAATAAGTTTTTAATTCCTAAATTTCTTTTCTTTACTTTATATGATAACAAGGCACTGTGAATAACCGTTTTTGAATTTTCTGTGCTGTGACTGAGTTCTGAGTATTGGTGTTCTATAAATAACAATGACTCACCATGATGTCCATCTGGGCTGTATTCTGTGGGTCCCATGAGATGGTTGTGTTTTTGACATTACGTTGTGTCAACAGGTTCATTCATGCATATACACATATCAACTGCTGTACTTAAATTGTGTGTAATGTTAAATTGTGCTCTTATCTTTCAGTTGTTTTGACATTACCTATTTGAGTGCATACGAGGAATGAAAAAGCTGCAAAATTTACAAATATGTCATGATGAACTCATATTTTTGCCCTCGTACTGAAATTAATTTCACTAATTTGAGCTGACTCCTGGCCCAGTGCCCAATGCTCATTTATGAAGATGGATTGTTACAGGGAGTCTTCAATTAAAGGTTTTGTGATACATTGACACTGTTATCAGATCACTGCTGTCAGATTAAGGAGGTGAGTAAAAGTTCATTTAGAACCAAGACAAACATAGAAACATAGAAATGACCATTTTGTTAGTTCAATCTATATCAAAACAAAAATCTGTACCTATTGACAAGTAATCATATTCACATAATATCACATATCAATTGGTGTATTGTGGATACATTCAGACCAAAAGTGATTTACTATTTTTTATTAATAGGCTACGTATAAATAAAATTCTTGACAATGCAATAGATTATCTGTGAAGAGTTACCTTTTGAACAGTTCACTTAGAGTTACTTAAACATGTTGGGTTGAATTTACAAAACAAAACTGCCTATACTGTTAGTTAAGAAGGTAAAACAAATTAATGTGTCATAAAGATATACTTAAGTTTAATAGACCAAACATAACTTTATTAGGTGTAACGATGCACATATTGCCATTTGACTTTTTTCAGTGCATTGGTCTTATTTGCAATAAGTGTTAACCAGATGGGGGAAGGGTGAAGACAACAGGAGGGTAGAAAGAGGAGGAAATACATACAGAGGATCTGCTCTCATTAATTTTTCACTTTCATTTATAGTGAATTATTAAAGACTCATGTTGCACTGCTTCTCTAATACGGCATAGACCCTTGAATTAATACAACATTTTAAAGACCAACAAAGGGACATATGCAATTACAGAAATGCACGTGTTATTAGTTTGCATAGATTCATAATTCCTGTAGAATTCTTCTCTCTGTTATGCATGCAGACTTACATGCAACATCCCATGGGATGTGATTAGGACAGGATTTGTCAGTCAACCTGCCCCCTCACTGACACCACACACACCTTTGCTGCCTCTTACATTATTGATCACACAAATATGATTTTCTCCTGGCATATATCATTGTAACTATAGGTTTTGAATTGCTATAAATTGAGACTAATTGCAGTAAGCAACCATTTCAGAGTCCCAAATTGTCCAAATTTTAGAACTTCTTCAAACTGCATGGTTTTATTCTAACATAGCACATGCTACAACCGTACTAACCTCACAGATCTATTCTCCCTCTGTTTGAGAAACCTTCTGAGGCAGTGTCTGCAGCTTGGCCCAGATACATCACACTTGGATGCGGCATAGCAACAAGGCATCAGATCAAAGAGTAGAGTGAAGACAGACAAAGAAATAGACCAAAGAAGCACAAGCAATGAACTGGTAGAAAACTAAAAGATTAGCTGAAAAAAAAGGTGAAACATTGAGATCATTCTTGTCATGATGCAGAGCAATATAACAAAAGATGGTAAAGGAACTCTGCAGAGAAAAGTAGATGTTAAGAGCCAAATCAGGGCATTCTCATATTCTCCAAGGACAAAACCTGCTTCATCTTGTTGGGTGTTTTCATCATGATACTGGCTACATTAAAGAGGAACATTATGGCATTGGAATGTGTAAAAATGCTTCCATATTAGACCATGAAGAACAAGATATAAATGCCTAATCAACTGTGCACATTCCAGCAAAGCTCCTAAAATAAACACAAATGGCGGAGAAATTACCCCATTTGTTGTAACAAATGCAGTGCGGGTCATTCACTTTGCTCTGGTCATTATGAGTCAGATAATTGTGTGAGCCATAAAGTCTTATATCTTATATTTAGATATACTGGATATTTTCAAGGGTTTATTGTGCATATTCCTCTGCCTACATTTTTAACACCCGGACAAGGCAGCATCCCAAGTGTTACATATTAATGTTCACTAGTGTTGCATTTACACCTAACTGTGGAGACATAGGAACCTGAAAATGCAGCTTGCAGCAGATAGATTCTTAATGCTATATATCTAACCAATACATGATAAATCAGGCAAGATAAAATTCTTGCCATGTTATCTAAAGACAAAATGGAACAAAGAGAAATGCTGCCCTCTTGTGTCTATTAAGTAAAGTACTGAACAAAATTTATTTTGTGATTTCTGTTTGAAGGGTGAATACACCTGTAGAAAGTAAACCTCGGCATATAAAAGACCTCATAACAAGCCCGGAATGCAAAGGAATGCATTGCACTCAAATTTTAAAAGACTACTCTCTTAAATTAAAATAATATAGGGAACCATGTTGTTTTACAGGTCCATGGTAGTTTTAAATAACAGCAGTGCATGGCATGTCCTGCAAACAAGCATGCAGCAGCAAGATTAACTTGAGTTTGTTGTGCTTTGTTAAAGAGTAGAGTAAAGTTTTTTGAAATTAATACAAATGGCTAATAATTTTACAAAAATATCTCAGCTACCATTCATGCTTACTGGCAAAACCGTAAGGAAAACATGCTGACCATTTCATTCAATCAAACAAATACTACTAAATATATTATATGGCTTTGGGTTAGGTACAAATTGACAATAGCAACTGTCAGCTGAGCAGTGGCACAAAATTCATAATGAAGACACAATATCCTCCAGTACCTTAACAATCCTACGTTTGCCTGGATTGAAAAGAAACATGAAGTTATGTCTGGTGTACAATTCCAGCTCAAATCACAAAAATGTGGCCACATTTGATAAAAAAATAATATATATATATATATATATATATATATATATATATATATATATATATATATATATATATATATATATATATATATATATATATATATATATATATATATATCTTTGTCCTTTTTATCTTGTAGTTAACCTCAGATCAGTTAGTTAATTTGTTAGAGCATAACTTTTGCCCTTATTCAACTACCTCAACTATCAACCTGTAAATCAGAATCAAAATCAGAATTCCTTTAAAAATCACAGAGGGGAAATTATTTTTGTTACAAACATGCATTAAAAAAATGAAAGATAGAAAGAATAACTAAAGAAATTAAACACTGTAATTTCATAACGTTGCCAGATGTGTTTACCTTGTGCAGCTTTCTAACATTGGTCTGTTGCCTATGGCTCCAGATTCTCTTCTCCAATCAAAACCCAATAATACACCTCTCGCCCGCCTTTCCTTTACAGTCATTGGCTGATACTCATTAAGCGGTCGCGTTATGGGCGTGGCTTCTTCATAACAGCTAGCAGTTACGTGATATCTATCACCTGGCCCAGAGAGGAAGAATCCGGAAAGGTCTCCTCGTTTGCGTCTTGAGTTACATCTGTCTGCAGGTGAGTGTAATATGGTTGGTATATTGTGCATCCTTAACCAGATGTATCGTACTTTTGGGTTTTAATGAATTTGTAGCTAACGTATAGGTATCTAGCCTATCGATTTGGTCGGGGGTACAGGTAAAGTAGTTAATAACACGCGAGAGGTGAACGTTAGCAAATGCGTGAATGTGTGTTGTATATCATTTTGTTCATGATAGGTTTGGAGACACGTTTTTGTTTTGTGGTTATGCAACAGTGGTTGGCCTCCTCCTTCCTTTAAAAACCTCATATGACTTTTCTTGGAAACAATAGGCTGATGTTTTTCTGAAGTCAAAATATTTTGAAAATTACATTAGTGCACAAGTTACTTTTATAAGTCCTGTAGTTTATGTAGCTATTAATGATCAATTCAAGGCCATGCACTTTATTTACCCAGGGACCTCATAACCTTGTAATTAACGTGTATTATGTATTTACCACCCTTTACATTTCATACATTTTTGTTTTGTTTTTTTACAAAACAGTCATCCTCACAAGTAAACATATCTGTATAGTATGTGTGTTGCATAGTTTTAAAAGTACCACTATTACTGTTCAAAGTGCTATTGCACTTTGAACAGTAATGCTGTATAAAAGATTTTAACCAGATATAATCTAATTGCTTTCCAGAGATGAACGGTGCAAAGGCAACCAGGAGACGCACCCAACCCAGCACAAATGGGAAAACGTCAGAACAGATAAAGGAACCGCTGCAGTGGGGAAGAGCATGGTTAGTTTGTGACCTTGCGCAACAGTAGCAAATGTTGCAGATGTGAAAGGGAAAACTGTGCATCTTGTGGGCTGCATAATAATTTGAATAAGTAGTGTTGTATTGTGTTTGTGTTTACAACTTTTAAATTCTGTGTAGGTCTTTAAATATATGACACTTAAGCTGTCTTTTATAGACATACTTTATTTTTATATTTGCTAGAGGTGGAGAAGGCTAATGCTTTTGACTTCCCAACTCTATAATCACACATATTATTTCATATTCTTCATTCTTTCATAGGGAGGTGGACTGGTTCTCTTTGATAGGCGTCATTAGCCTCCTCTGCTTTGCCCCCTTCATTGTGTTCTACTTTGTAATGGCATGTGACCAGTACCAATGCTCTGTCACCCAACCTCTGATGGAACTGTACAGTGGAGAGGCGACACTACGCTCCATCTGGGACAGTGCCCCTTCCTTCACCTGGTCAGCTGCCAAGATATATGCCATCTGGGTGACTTTCCAGGTAAGACAGAGGAAGACAAAATAAGGGAAGAATGGATATTTGGTCAATTAGAAGTTGTAGGAATGATATTTCACTTCTATTTGTCATTGTGTAGGTGTTTCTCTACATGTGTTTTCCTGATTTTACTCACAAAATAATCCCAGGCTATGTTGGTGGAGTCCAGGAAGGAGCCAGAACTCCTGCAGGTAATAATGTAATTTGAGTAGTGTCATATAACATAACAAAAACACAAATATTCATCATGAAATATGTCTCACTCAATTTTCCAGGTCTAATAAACAAGTATGAGATCAATGGACTGCAGTGCTGGCTCATAACTCATGCCCTATGGTTTGCTAATGCTCGGTACTTCCACTGGTTCTCTCCCACTATTATCTTTGACAACTGGATCCCTCTGATGTGGTGCACCAACATACTGGGCTACTCTGTGTCTACATTTGCTTTCATGAAGGCCTACTTCTTCCCTACTAATGCTGAAGACTGGTAAGTATCTATGATTTTTGCTACCTTGTGTTGTTTACATTGCTTCCATTGTTTTCCTCAGTCGCTTTGGATAAAAGCATCTGCTAAATGACTAAATATAAATGTATTTAAGGTGATTGGCAAGTGTATATTTAACATAGTAACATGTTAAACTGAGCTCAGAATTGGCACCTCTAGTATAGGTATATTGATCAGTTCCCCCAAATCAAATTTCCATTACTTTTCCCCTTTTTTCTTAAGATTAAGAATCAGAAATAGAAGATTCAGTAAAAGTAACTCTTTAAAAAAAAATTCTGCTCATTTTACAGCAAGTTTACAGGAAACATTTTCTACAACTACATGATGGGCATTGAATTTAACCCACGAATTGGGAAATGGTTCGACTTCAAGCTCTTCTTCAATGGTCGACCGGGTATTGTTGCCTGGACTCTTATTAATCTCTCTTATATGGCCAAGCAGCAAGAACTGTATGGGCATGTCACAAACTCCATGATCCTGGTCAATGTGTTGCAGGTAAGTGGTAGTTTTTTATCACTACATCATCAGTAACAATTTCCATATTGCACTGCAACACTGTTATGGTATTTTTGTTTTTTTCTATTTACACATTTGCACATAAGAGTATAATTCAATACAATATACTGTATTAAAAATTAGAAAGAAGAAAAAAAACAAAACTATACATGTGAAGGCTTATAAAACACCATTCCGGGAAAAACTAAACAAGACAAATTGCAACAAAATAATTTTACAGACAATATAAAACTGTGGGCTCAGTGGTAGAGTGGTTGACCCTCAACTGGAAGGTTGGTGGATTGAGTCCTGCTCTCCCCACAGTTCATACTGTTGTTTAATTGAAGCTTTATTAGATCACTGTTATATCTTGTATTACCAGCAAATAATAAAATAATAATAATAATAATAATAATAATAATAATAATAAAATTGAAATAAAAAGAGTAGTATCATCATCAAATGAAAGTGGCACTAGAAACGGAATCAAATCATTTATATAACTAAGAAACAGTAATGGTCCCAAATGTGAACCTTGTGGTACACACCATATTTTATAAAATTAATTTTAGATTTATAACATTTTAGAAAATTGTTCTGCTTTTGTAATTACTCTATTATTTATAAACAGTAACACTATCCCTTCATCCATATTTATGCAATTTTAAAAGCAGAATATTATGATTTACGGTGTCAAGAGCTTTAGAAAGGTCTAAACACACCAACTGCAAATTCATTATTATCTAAAGCTAAATATATTTTATCCATTTGTTCAATAAGAGCCATACATAAAGAATGATTTTTGCGAATACTGATAATTATACAAAATACTATCAAATTGTGTAGCAACCCAGTAATGTGACCTGTTGAATTTAGTTTAAAGTTGTTTTATTTATGTAACCTGTTCAATCCTAATTTTGTTAATGTCTGACTTATTTATGTTTTTTTTAGGCCATATATGTGTTGGATTTTTTCTGGAATGAGGCATGGTATTTGAAGACCATTGATATCTGCCATGATCACTTTGGATGGTATTTAGGCTGGGGAGACTGTGTCTGGTTGCCATATCTTTACACACTGCAGGTAAGTACAGTTTAACACAAGGAAGAACAATTGGGATCTAGACAAACAACAACTAAACAAATGTGCTTCTGGCTTCCAGGGTCTGTACCTAGTGTACCACCCTGTCCAGCTCTCAGATGGCCATGCTTTTGCTATCCTGCTTCTTGGCCTGGTTGGTTATTACATCTTCCGCTCCACCAACCACCAGAAGGACCTGTTCAGACGCACTGAAGGAGCTTGCTCTATCTGGGGCCGCAAGCCTACATTCATTGAGTGCTCATACCGCTCAGCTGATGGTGGTGTTCACAAAAGCAAACTTCTGACCTCAGGGTTCTGGGGCGTGGCTCGGCACTTTAACTACACCGGGGACTTAATGGGCTCACTGGCCTACTGTGCTGCGTGTGGTTTTGGTCACCTACTTCCGTACTTCTACATTGTTTACATGACCATCCTGCTGGTCCACCGCTGTGTGCGAGATGAGCACCGCTGCAGCAGCAAATATGGGAAAGACTGGAAACGATACACCGATGCTGTGCCTTCCCGCCTCATTCCAGGGGTGTTTTAGAAGAGAAGTAAGGAAAACCTATACAGCAACAGAAAATCAAATAATTGGTTATTTAATGAATATTAACTTGCACAAGTACAATACATTGTTTCTCACTGCCTTTAAAGTACCAGGACCAAGCAGCTGCTTTCTCTCACTTGGACTTCTGCTGCTCATATCTTTTTAAGACTGAATGGAACAGATCTATAACATATGACTTCATACAAAACCATAGCTGATCTCAATATTATAATATATGCTGTTTCGTGTAATACTGGTCATTGACACTTCCTTGTTGTTAGGGGGTTATAAACATGTAAAACAATAAAGTGAACACTGTGCTATCTGTATGTTCCATAAAAATGTATTTTACAAATACAAACAATGCATTTTGTACCTTTTTATACTAGTGCTTTTTGGAAATGTATAATGTTCCTGTTTGAGCACTGTTCATTTTCATGTCTTAGCAAAATTCTTTGTTGCTGTACATTTCTTATACTAAAACTGCCTTTATTAATAAATCAGTGAATCAGTGAGATAATCCTGATGTGCATTTTTTTACCTCTTCACAATTGTCAGTGTCTAATCTTAAGTTAGACAGGTTAGACATCAGGCATAAGTTGGCCAAAATTATGCCTAATTTACAAAGTAACACACAATTTAGCTCTGGTTTCTTATGCAGACATCAGTCAAAGAACCACCTCTGAGCGTGTCACAAGAGGATCTGTGAGAGGAGACTGTGTTATTCCATCGTGTAAAAGCACTTTCAGTCAGTCAGCCTGGTCTGTGAGAGGCTCTAGAGAATGGAATTTAACAACAGTCAGTGACATACAACTCTTTCACAAAACAGTTCAAACAGTAGATGATTAACACATACACTTGTCAGCACTGACATGACTGTCGTCTGGTATTGTATTTTGTGTGTCTTTTAATGTAAACCTATGTATTTTGTTTTAAATCACTGCTGATTTTATTGTCTCTGTTCTGTATTGTTCTTGAACATTCAGTTGTTCAGTTCTTTGTAAGTTTGTTCTGTCTTAGGTTTGTGTTGATATGTCCATGTTCTGTGTCTGTGCTGTCTTAATTGTGTATTTTAAGCCCTTTTAACATCAAGACCAGGGGACTACAGATGATGTATGTTCATGTTCATGTTTTGTGAAATTGCATTGTCCCCTTTGAAAAAAAAAATCTAAATTGCAACCCGTGGCTGCCAAAGATGTTTATGCATCTCAACAGCAGATGGCAGCAGATAATAGATAAAGTCTTTATACTTTGATTTAACGAGCATGGACAGTGATTATGTTACAGCATTGTAATACCATGTAAGCACACTGTGCAACCACCAACAGGTCACAAGCATGTTTCCAACCAGTGTAAAATCGTATGTTATGTCAAGATATGGATGTAACTGATTATGATAACAGATAACTTTTCAATTGTCCCTTTGTTCTAAGCTAATGCAATAGGTTTCAGATTCATTGCATTGTATTAGATGTTGATGCACATAACCACTATCCATTTTTCTTTTCACCTTAATTGATTCTCTAATTATCCATGTAGGTGGAAGTGTTAAATTAAGCTAAAAAGAGACAGCATTTGCTGAAATTCACTAGACAATCGATCCTAGTGTAATAGATTGAACAAACCTTTTGATGACTAAACATTTGACAATTTAATTTTATATTCCTTTTTATACAGAAGCTGACAGTGAGCATATTGCAGATGTTTTTTGCAGCTTCACATTCTTTTGCATTGAAAGAGTGAAGGCTGAAAAAAGAGTGAAGGCTGAGTAAGTGGCAATGAGAATGAGGCATGAGTGAACGACAGAAACACAATGGGATACTGAGAGTTGGTGCCACTCTCTGTTAGAGTCGGCTTGATTTCCCGTGAGTCCAAATTAGTTTTTATTATGAGTTTGGGGGCAAAAGACTTGGTGGTTTAAAGTCATAAGTGAGACAGAAAGGGGCACCTCAGAGGGAGGAAAGTATATGATTTGTCAGCAAAACTGTGGGCACATGCATCATAAAAAACAGCAGACCTCGGAAGAGCATTCCAGGCTGCAGAGGCCCTAATAATCACATTGTGGTGTTTGAGGCTGAATAGGCTGGTTGTTTGCGGTGGTGGCACAAGGGCAATTCAAACCTTTCTAATAGAATTTTTCTCGTATGAGTGTGATGGTTTCATTTATTGCAAGTGTCTTCATTTTATTACTTTTTCAGACAATCTGCTGAATGTAAAAAATGTGTTCGATAAGTGTTCCAAGCATTGTCACAATTTGTTTTAATTCTAACAAAAATGTAGATGCTATGAATAACTGACCAAGTTTATCAAGAGATGGAAGGCTTGTGAAACAGTACACAGCAAAATTGTGAATGTTAATTTAACATGGTACAAATTAACACTGTGTACCCATATCGAACACTGACTCACTCAACACTGACTGGTGTTTTTGAGTAAAACAAGACACTGGTCAAATATTGTAATAATATAATATGTCTGCACTATACACTGATGTTATATGTATGGGGTGGTTTGCTATGGCAGCTACAGTAAAGTAAAATAAAAAGGTTGTGAACAAAATATTTCTGTATAATACTTGATGTAACATTATGACATAGGCAGATACAAACATGTTTAACAATCTCAAAGATGAGGTCGAAACCTGGAAAAACATACTAAATACTATTTAATTGTAACTAATTACGGCAACACTACTGTTAACTATTTGCTTACTTTGAGGATGTAATTGGCATAAACATACTTTACTTGTGCAGCCTGTAGCAAACATGTGACACTGCATCATTCTGACAGATATTTGGTGTTATTGAAATTATGTCAAAGTAGGAAATTCCACAGCAAAATTCCTGATAACCTCTTCAGTTGACCTTTTGTTGAATCTTTAGCTGTATTTCTCTTCCTATCAGCCTTTTCCTTGCCAGCTCTAACCTCTGACCCCTAAACCGGTCTGTCAAGCCAGCTAATGGACTGATGAGACGAGCAGACTGACCATCAGACTAAACAAAAGCCCCCTCCCCCGGGAAAAGCCCAGATTTTGATGACTCGAAGATGAACACAAACTGCTACCGGTAATTATCACATATCTGTTCAATTCAAACAACTTTTATTGCAAAGGACAGAGCAACCTCAGTCTCAAGACATGTTCCATTTAAACTCTCTAATGTCTTGTTCGATTGTGCTCCTCCAGACAGATTGAAATAGGCCTTAAATTGGGGAAAAGGCTCTGCTGCAATAATCTGATAGAATCTTACACCCCATTTTAGGCTTGACTTCTTGTAAGTCACTCAGAGAGTTGAATTAAAAAAGGATTAGGAGCCGAGAAAGAATTAGGAGGATTAAAAAGGATTCTCTGGCCGAGCCACAAATCCATAGCTGATGTGGTAAAAATGATTGACTGTAGATACGAACCTCATATTAACAAGGCTTGTGAGGCATAAGGGTGCTCTCTTCTCACATCAGTGACCACAGCAGCTTCTGAGCAGATTATAAATTGGTTGTATTTTACATGTTAGTGGTGTAGGATTTGGATTTGAGAGCTAGGGTTACTTCTGTGTTGACAGTCAAACTTCACTTGAGAACAGCTTGAATCCTTCTCTGTGAACGCTGGACCAAATTGAGCTTTTCAGAACGGCAGGGGACCTCAGCCACAAGTTTGTTAAATAAAAAGAAAAGGAAAGCAAGCTAAATATTGTATTAGTTTTTCATCTAAAAGATTTGTGTTTTTCCACTCAACTGTTGCAAATATAAACTTAGATACTTGAGAAAGCGTTGTTGATCACTGACACTTATGCACAAGTAACAGGTGGGTAGTTTCCAGTGGGAGGGGTTTGTTTGACATGTTTGGTTGCTTGGGAGACAGAGGGACTTTTGGTGGGTGCAGGGTGTGTGTTGCCGGGTGACAGCCAGTTGTCAAGAGAGAACTGAGCAGGGTACGGGGCATTTGCTGGCAGCCGATTGCAGAACAGAAACTAAAACAGAAAATCCCAAACTACTTTATTCCTTCTTTACCAAACCTTCCCAACTAGCTGATAATATTACCTTCAGTGGCAAGGGGAGTCATGTGGAAGCAGAACTATTAAGGATTATGTTGATGGATGGATGACAAACATAACATTGTGTGAGACGAACAAGTTCTAACACTGTTGCTCCATAAATACATGAAAAAAAAAACAAGGTCAGTGGGTAGGTCAGGGTAAGCTTAAAGGGGCTTGCTTGATACACCTAATCGTGTTGTTCTTCCAACGGTCTAGACCTTTGACCTTCTCTGGGTTACACACTCTTTTCCATTGTGGGTAAATAGATTGAGCAAAAGTCAAAACACCAGAATATTTGAACAGCGTGGCACTTATCCTCATGGATCAATAGTTATTTGAACCTGGAACAAGATACAAGATGGGCCTAGCACTTTTTCCCTTACCGATTAGCTGAGTCGTCCGAACTGGATCTAATGATAATTGAAGCGGTAGCAACGCCTCACACAGACCCTAATTTCTTTCTCTTTAATAAATCACAAGAGACAATCACTCTTCCATTAACCTTAATCACACTTACCACAATCACAAACCATTAAAATTCTTGTCTGTATAGACTACTGAAGATGACAGCAATCAACTTTTTTGGTACAATACAGTGTTGCCTATAGTGTAAAGTAATAATAATAATAATAATAATTGTTATATTTATATAGCGCCTTTCCAGAGCTCAAGGACGCTTTACATATCAATTATTCATTCACTCCACAGTCACACACTGGTGGTAGTAAGCTACATCTGTAGCCACAGCTGCCCTGGGGGGCAGCCATTTCGCGCCACGGACTCTCCGACCAACACCTTCAACATTCTTACACATTCATACAAGGCAAGAGACAAGTGTCTTGCCCAAGGACACAACGACAGTATGAACTGTGGGGAGAGCGGGAATCGAACCTACTACCTTCCGGTTGAAGGACGGCCGCTCTACCACTGAGCTACTGCCGCCCCAGTAGTCATTACTGAAAAGTAATCATTTCAGTCGTGTGCATGCTTCAGTCTAGCCTTTCTCTTTTTTGGCAGCAAAACTCATGTAAAGTATGCAACTTTCTTGTTTAGTTAAAAAAATTGTTTAATCATCCAATATCATACAGTTTTAGTAATAATTTATGAAGAGGATGCCTTAAGATGTCATCTCAGCTTTATTTAAAAGGATTTCAATAGATGAGAATGTTCAGGGCAATCACATGCTCATATACAAGGGGTCTGCTTTGTTTTAAAAACGGACGCCCCACTGGTTGGTTTACACGGCAGAAAATCCTGCAGGGAAACTGATTATTCCAGCGCTCGCTAAAACTATTTACACAGTGAAAAAACACAAACAAGAAAAGCACAAATTACTGGTAATTCAGTTAAAGAATAATTAACGAGGCTGAGATAATTACTTGAATCAGTCAAATATTGAACTTGAAGCTAGAAGTCTATGGTTATTTCTAAACTTTGATTTGATTTTGCAGTGGTGAATTGGCTCAGTTTTACTAGAAGCCGACAGTTTGTGATGGAGTTTTTTGATTATTCAACTTTTAAAGGAGAAATTGATGAGTTGATCATATGGCGAGCTAACTATTAACAAAAGCAAGGGAAGCCGGAGCCTATCCCATGTAGGTTTACCTTGACACTGACACCCACAGAGAACAATTTACTCCCACATTCCTTCTCTGTGGAAAAATTTAAATTGACCTGTCTCCTATACATGCTCTCTTGTCTCTTTGGACAATGGGAAAACAACCTTCTTGTTGAGTGACAAGTTTTCCAGGAAAATACAGCTTAATCCAACCCATTTCTCCATGTTGGGCTATTGTTTGAACCTTGAAACGTCATGTTGAATTGGATAAAATGAGATTGAATATACCTACAAAACACATTCTATATTTACAGGACATCTATGTAACTGATTCAACACTGTGTAATTGGACAGAATTGGCTGTTTGAATAAACCATATAGCTTTAATCCCTATTTTATAAAAAATATATATATATGTTTCAATCTTTTATACTAGAAGCCTTAATGCTGAGGCCAGCTCTTCTTTGCTAGATTATTAGCTGTGACCTTTGCGTATTGACTCCAGCTGATACAAGCCAGAAAAACTCATGTGCCAGAAATAAAGAGAGAACACATGTTGCATTTTATGAACAGTCCCGCTGCGTAATCAACTTATACAGAAACAAATACAAGTCTGTGGGGACTGCTGAACCATGCTAGGCTCTCCACACACTTAGAGTCCATTCCACTCCACACCCTGATGCTCTCCCCTGGCCTCCTAGTAAACTTTGTCAGTCTATACATCACACCAGCCCCTCCCCGCTCACTTATTCCATTCACATCTCCTCCTTTATTAAGACGGACAATTCTAAAAAGGAGTTGTCATCCACACCCGTAATGTGACCATGAGCTGCCCACCATCACTATGCGAGCTTTCTTCCACATCACATGAACAATGACAGCACATGCAGCCCACCCACTGCCTCATTCATGATCCGGTCACCTCTCCTCCTGCCCTTCTCCTCAATGATAACTCCCAGTCCTGGGAGTGGTGTCCTTTCTAGCCTCTTAGGTCATTTCTGCCTACTCAGCAACTCCAGGGATATTCAGTCATTGATGCTTGTTAGTAGAACTGACAGTGCTTATGCGCTCACTCCCTTTCCCATTAACAGGAACATAACCTAGACACATCTCAATATAGGGCATGGTTTTCTACACTCACAGTCTGTACTAGAACTGCAAAAAACATGATCAAGATGTTTTATGTAAAATGCAACAAAGGTTTTTCGCATATGAATCCATAATTAACTGAGCAAAGCAAAATGATGCCATGTTGATGAAACTGCTGTTTAGTATTTATACAAGCAGGGCTCTTTTATGAATAAAAAGTCAAAACAAAATTCTTAACAGAGGGTTTTTCCCAACTTTGGTAGGTTTATAAGTTTATTGCTTAAGAGTGAGCAGAAATAAAACTTCTACCCACTTAAATAACACATTAAAGGTTTTGGAGCAAACACAGCACATTGTATAATGGGCTCTATATACAACATAGGAATCCATGTATGTAGAATGCTGTGCTGCCTTTTTTCAGATAGTGAGGTATTTCTCTATGCTTAAGTTTATACGACTGTCAAACAGGGAGAGGCTGAAACTGAGTGGATTCTTAGCAGTACTCCTCTGTGCCAAGTAGTAGGCTGTGAAAGGGAATTGCCACACCACTTTTCCTTTCTCCGCTTCCGACTTCCTTTCAGAGGATTCTTCTATCAGATGTCACAAATACACATGGCTTGTGTTCGTGCGTATGTTTGGGTTTATTTAGCTCTGATCTCCAGGAAAGATTTTTTTGGTTCCCTTCCTTATTTCCTTCTTTTGTGCTCTATTTGGCCCACTTTTAGAGTATTTATTTTTGTATCCCGATTACCTACATGTATATTTGTCCTCATGTTTAAAAGCTCTGAAGTCTGAAGTTGCCCTATGGGCTAAACAGAACTTACAGCAAATTCCCTACAGTCCGGTCTACTGTAGGGTGGGTGAGCTTTTTTTAGTTGCAGGAGAATGTCACTGGATTTATGCAGCTAATGCCAAAACAGCTGCTGGTACAAATAGCTGAATAAGGCCTCCCTTTAATATCAACATCCACGTAGTGTCACTCAGGCAAGGCAAGGCAAGGCAATTTTATTTATATAGCACAATTCATACACTGGGTAACTCAAAGTGCTTTACAGGAATAAAAGACAATTTAAACATAAGAAAAAATTAAAAACATTTTAAAAAGAAGAGTGCAGATAAAAGAAAAAAACTAACACTTTAGGTTGTAGTGTAGGCGGCGCTAAAGAGGAAGGTTTTTAACCTCCCCTTGAACATTGTTAAAGTTGAGGATTGTTTTACTTCAGGAACCTTGTTTTACTTCAGGAACCTTGAAGGTTAAAAAAATAGAAAGGGAACATAAATTTCACTTTATTTGAGGCGTGGTGAGTTTCTTGACTCTTAAATGCCCACTTACTTTTGTCAGTCGTTATCTCTTCCTTACTCACATACACACATATGAGCTTCCTTTGGCAACAAGCTGGCACAGTGCCCATCTGAGTCCACTCTGGGGTCGGCAAGCCATTTTTGTTCCCAGCTTTTTCTGTAATGTAATGTGTGCTCTGTTATGGCTTTCATTTTGAGCTCCAGCTTGATGGGAATGCTTGACCTACAAACTGAAAAACACCCATTTCTTTCATAAAGGCTTGGTCATAGAGTTAGAAGGGATTTACTTTGTCATATACTGAGTGCTAAATATGAGACACAGAGTAGCGTATGAATGGAATTGAATTTTTTCGGTGAGATTCTCATAAAGCTATTGTCCAAATGCATGTGTGCGTTTCCTGTGGTGCGGTCCCTTGTCACACCCAGTTCCTTTACGGCCGTCTCCCACACCTCGCCTTCCCAAAACAAGCACTGTCGTCCATATATGTTTAGATATTATGAGGATGTGGCTCGGGCTTAGTCATATGGAAACTTGATACTCAAAGGGTCAAATGTCATTCTTTTCTAGGTTTTATAAGTTGACCTAAGACTAATTTATTTCCTAAAAAACTATACTACATAAATGTGTTGTAAATAACATTTTTTATCATTATAATATCAAGCCTAAAAATCATTGACAATTTAACTCCAGAGATTTTTAAATCTTTAACACTCTCCACACATCTATTGAGACATATGTTTTTCATGTGTAATTTTTGTTAGCCCTGCCTGCCATCCCTCTTCTATTCCATACAATAGTCCCTCATGATCCAAGTAAGATTTTACAGGGAGCAGGACAGATGGATGCAGATTAAACCAATCAAAGAAATGAACAACCTGACACAAGCAATGCGACAATGAGATTTGTCTCACTACTTTATGAGTTATTGCATAAACCCTACACCATTTTAGAGAAACCACTATAATTGGTCAATGTTGTTGGGCTCTGGTGGAAGACAGGCTCAATGGGTGGAAAGTGAAAGTCGGTGGGTCTGGCTAGTCAGGCTAGATTTTTGTCTAATATCCCGACTTTAAGGGAAGTCAGATCTTCAACACAAGGAAACCTCCAGGAAGTCTGTACCTGGGTTCTCACTGAAATGCAGGTGGCCAGGATAGCTAGAGAGAGCGGCTGATTACCTTGAGCTCCTAGATAGCTTACAGAGTAGAGAGACAACGCAATGGGAATTTCCACCAGTTTGTCATTCTACAATTATGAAATAAAACCATACAAAAACAGGTCTCCATCGCACTCCAACTTATCTGATGTTAACTAGAATCTTGGAGTTGTGCAGAGTAGATGTGAAAACACAGTATGTTTCATAGTAACCCTACATTAAGTGTCTCAGTGCACTGGGAGGAAATCTTTAGAAGTGTATATAGATGTTCTGTAAAGCCTTATTCCTTTTAAAATAGTACATACTGTAGTTACAAAAAATAAATTTCTGTCTTTTTGCAAATGTTTTACCAGTGTGCAGTCGTCGTAATTCTGTAAATAGTCATGGTCACGCAGTAAATGATTGACTTTTGGCAAAATTATCAAGTTTCAAGGTCTTTTCACATGCATGTCTTTGGAAATGGCTATTTTAATTATGCACAAGAGCTAGGGAACACATTTTTATATAACTTTTAAAGTCTTTGCCTTCTGTCTAAAGTTGAAAAGGACACACAAAACTTTATTGAGTTAAAGTATATAACCTTCCCTTCCCAAATGGCTATAATCATTTTGACTTCCCTTCAGTTTACCCAGTATTTGCCCCAGATCCTACACTTGGATCCTCTGGAGGTTATGTGAGATCTGTCCAGGCACTGCATGTTATTCTTCACGTCAGGTTCATAGAGCAGTTGTCTGCCGAGGAGCTTCAGTAGACCGAAAGAAGACACATTTGTCTAAATTAAATGCAATAAAATTTGATCCTAGATCTACAGTGACATACTATGTGCATAGTTGCCAGTGGGAAATAGTGTGTCTTTGTGTGTGTTTGAGTCCGAGAATCTCTTTCTGAATAATTTGTTAAGAGATGAATAACTCACAGAAACAGTTATGGATCTTCTTACCAGAGTTACCATCCTAAAAGCACTAACATGAAATAAAATCTATTTTACGCACAATGAGATCCCTACATGAACTGATATGCAGCAATATCCTTACAAACAATTTAACGGTAATCCGTGTGGTGATTGAAGCCTCTCTGATTCCCTTGAGTAGAAATATGGAAACTGAGTAAATTATCATCATCTCACTTTTCAGATTTTAAGTGCACCAAAAGCAACTGTGAAAGAGAACAGACAGCAGAGTGTTTACTTTTGCTTATGTCAGAATGACCCCACAAGGCAGCAGTTCACAGTTTGTCTTCACGGTTTTAGTGAGCAGACATGAGCACGTCTTAGTATCGGTCTGAATAGGTCTTTAAACAGCTTCTGTCTATAGTTTGTTTCTTTTTCTCTGCTAACTATGCCAATAACCACTTAATTTTGTGTTCACATATGCTTATTCAAGTTCACTCTGTGCTTTTAAAATGGCCAACAGCAAAAAAAAAAAAAAAAAAAATTGCATTAAGGAGGATATTTCAACAAAGTTTGTGAACAACTTCACCACAAAGTCAGCGATGCATTTAATCAGTTACACAGAATGTCAAACATTATTTGTACTTTTACTACATTTTTGACAAAAATCTATCTTATAATTATTTATGTTATAAAAATTGAAATCTAATTACAAACAATAAAAAAATAACCTTAAATGTATGATGGTTTCTTGACATGAAACAAAACTAAGCCTGAAACTACCTCTGAACAGTGGGGCCTGCTATTGTCTTGTTAGGATGAAAGTGCCTGAAAGTGTTGTCCTCACCTTATTTGTATCACAACCTGAATAAACAAAGATTTAGTTTGAGAAGTAACAGTCCAGTGTGAGTTTGTAGCCTTCTTTTAGAGGGGAGCCTATATGTCGCCTATAATGCACTCAAGGTTAAAACTTGACCTTCCTTGTCTTGTTTGATTTAGTTTAGGCCTATATGTTTATTTTACCATCAATCAAAAAGACCCATGGCATTTCATTATTTGTTGATCTTGAATGTTTTATAGCCACATTTCCTAATCCCTAAATTTGTAAAGCTGGATTAGCAGAAATGCAGATAACAGGACAAAATAGCTGACCCTGAAAACTTATTTGAGGAAAGTTATTACATTTCTGACTTTAAGGTTAATTTATGTTTTGTAGAGCAGGAGGGTCCATGGACAAACTCAACAAATTAAAAGTTTTCTGGATTCAAGATTAATTTCCAAAGAGAAATAATAACGTCTGTTGCCCAATTTTCTTTTTTACTCAAGGTTTGTTTGAAATGCACAATAAATGGTTAGTAGCATCACATTATTATTTTATAATCAGCATTATGAAATGAATTGTGCTCATCCTTTTGTCAAAATACAGAACAAAATGACTAAGTAAACTCAAACTGATTAAAAGTGAAGAAAAAAACATTGCTGTGTTGGAGCGAGGTGACAAAGTACATAGAGACAGAACAAGAAATGCACCCACTCAAGGACACGTCCTCCTTGTACTTTTTGTCACGCGTCCAAATTTCCGCACTCAAGTGCAAATAAATCAGCCAACAGGCCCGTATGTGTTTGTGTGTGTGGAGACATCCGGAGAAGGAGTACACAGTCATTCATTAGTGCTGTTCCAGACGGACGGACTATGAGTGAGTATCCATCCATCATGTCCACCCCCCTCACCTGCATTAACACCACCACTCTGTCCACACTGTCCCATCCTCGACAAGCAAACCTACACTGGTATAATTGGTAAGCTGTCAGGACAGGGATAACTGTCACATCATTTGTCGGTCTGGCTTGTCCATTAATTTAGTAGCTCTTTTTGTTTTTCTTTGAACATCCATCTGAAAAAATATATTCAAATCTTCTCGGCAAACAGTCCATCTATCAGTCTCATTGCTTTATCCTCCCATGTCCCCTCTTCCTGTATATTCATTTAACTTTGTGGCCCAACGCACTGTGGTGAATGCTAATAGGTTCCCAGACTCATGGGGTACAATACAGCCGAGAGTAAATGACACGCGCCCGCCGTTGTTGCGTAGTCAGTGTGCGTATGTGAGTGTGTAGAAGCCTGGGCGGTCAGTCCACATATTTCATTAGCCTGATGGAGTTTCTATTAAATTAGAAAGTCTCTCTCCCTCTCTATCTTTGTCTCTCTCCCAATCACATTAGTGCTCTTATCTTATTTGTGGAGGCTCTGCAGGCAGCGGCGGAGGGAGTTATGATCTGAAAGTGGACAGGGAAAAGGACAAGCCCTTGTAAATAGAAAAGAAGAAGATACACAGGGAAAGTGATGTGTGGTACTATATCTATGTATTAAGGCCACACAGCATGACAAAGGGTTTTTTTGTGTGCAGTGTGCATATGGATTCGTGTAAGTGATGAGTTGAATTTTTCAATTTTCATGGATGTTGGAAGTTATCCGATCAGCTGCAGGAGTCTGATAGACATGGCAGCCTTTATTATGTTCCTCTCTGTAGTCTAATGTGTGTACACATGTGGAGTTCATATTAAAGATTTTAGTATAACACAAAAAGATCATCACCACTCCTTGAACCACCACCTTGTTGTGCTGGAGGGGTTTTGATATTAGGAGCTGTAGTCGGGGACTATAAGCCACTGGTCACGTCTCCCAAGGCAAACAGGTCCTAGGTGACGGCACAGACAAAGGGAGGTTCAGATCCCCTTAGGGACAGTACAAAATCAAAGACCGTGACATCGATCGGTTTTGTGCATCTGGGGCCCCACCCTGGAACCAGGCCCAGGGTTGGGGCTTGCAAACGAGCGCCTGGTGGGGCTCAGGGTCCCGTAGGCCAACCACCTGCAGGAGGGACCTTAAAGGGCCAGTGCAAAGTGGAAAGTGGCAGTTACTTGTCCAAACATGTCCTTTAGTGTTGAGGAGTCTGGAAGACTCATTTGACATTTGTAAAAATGTTTAAACAAATATCTCTGCAGTGGGTAAGTAGCCAAGAGGTATTGTATTGTATGTTTAAATGCATCCACTGTATATTCACATTATAAGATGAAGTGTTCGTTAGTGTTTTAAACTGTACACTGAGTCTTGAGGACAAGGATGTTGACATATGAAATGAAAGTGTGGAGTCAGAGATCAGGCCAAATATGGGCAGTGCGTAAATCTTGGAATGTACAGTCAGACAAACAAACAGTTTCAGGTAAATAAAGGATAGATCTACTCACAGCAATGACTTCTAAACAAAATTCTGAAAGAAGAAGAAGAGTAAAACGGAGTTCATGGTGTTTACAGATAAAAAAAACTGCATAATCAGTTAATAACAATACTGACTTTCTAAGTTTTATCCATTTGTTGCACTGAGTTTCATCGACATCTACACAAAACAGATGAATGTTAATTGGCAGTTTTTTTTTTTTTATAACTGAACATAGGCTGGAGTCAAGTAACAGTCTGCAGTAAAAAGTGAACCATTTAAGCTGTCATTTTAAGTGAGGGTTAGTACAAAAATTGCTGTACAACTAGACAAGATAATATCACCAAAACAGAGTCTATTATGTAAGTCATGCACAGGCCATTGTAGGGATGGGGTCTTATATGTCATCAGAGTCTGGCCTCATAAATACAGTGGTGCATATATGAATGTCTCCACACATCAATGCTTAATGTTAAGGAATGTTCAGACTGACAGACTGAACTGAAGAAATACGCACATAACAAGAGATGAGACAGGAGAGAGACGAGAGTCAAGAAAGCTGCCACAGTGTGACAATGTGTCCCTGGAATGTATAATTATCAGAGCATATGTGTGGGTGTGTGCAGGCAACAGTGAGCCATTAGCCAGGTTTAAATGAAGGTCTGTATCAACAGCATCTATTCTAATAATGAGTGCCTTGGTCACAGACAAACTAATGCACCGGTGGCGTCTGCTGAGTCTTATGGCCGAGTAAGGAAGCTCTTAAACTGTCTACACTGAAATGGGTCCTAATGCGGTGCCAGCAGATATACACTTGTTTTCCTTGGTATATTGTTGTGTAGTTGGCCCGATTTCTCAAATAAAATATTACATTTTATTTTCTCTTGTTGGGTACGTTTTTTTATTTAAATCTAAATGTGTGCAGCACACACATATTAGGCACACATTTTATTCATAATTACATTGAACAATTTGACAACATTGAAATTTTTCATACACTTTTAAAATATTATATAATATATAATCAAAATTATTAGAATATACATTCGGGATCACAAAAATGGATTATTATAACCAGAAAAATGAAACTAGAAAGATTTGGAAAAAAACAAATTATCCTCAATAATATATATTTTAGAAATGACCAGAAACATATTAATAAAAGAAGAACCTTCACAGATCTTCAAAAGTTGTTATTTGCTAAAGAGGAGACAGGAGCCTTTCATAAAAACAAGAAAAACTACTTTAAGTAAAACTCTGCAGTCTCTCTAATAATCTTTCCTGTTTCCTTTGTCCTTGAATGTATGAAGCTTGTATACACACATTAGCTGTCACTTATGCAAATACATGCAGACACAGTTTCGGGCCTGACCCTGTCACCTCTAAATCACACCCCCACAGCGATTACATTCAGAGCTAAAGTGGTTACAGGTACTGACCTCATCGCTTACCTCACCCATTAAACCGCTTTGATTGGTTAATGTTTAATGATTTGCCATTTCCTGCCATGTGTCTCACTGATCTTGCTGCATTTGTTCTCTCTGTCAACAAATGCTGGAACAATGAAGTCCTAAACCACAAATAAGGGTTATTTGTGGTTTAGGACTTCATTGTTCCAGCCTTTCAGCATTTTTGTTTTTCTTTTCCTTTACTCTGTTATTATTGTTTTCCAAATTCCTTTACTTGTTCAGTAGGCTAATATGTCAAAAACTAGTTGTGGCTTAAGAACCTGCTACAGAAAGAACCTCAAAAAGATACACATTTTACCATCAGATCTTATCAGTTTTTTCCCACTGTTTTCTTAAGCTTATGCAGAAGTGTTAACCGAGACCAAGACCATTTAAAGCTCCATTTGAGAGATAACAAGGGTAAACACCATTGTTGATCAGTTGTAGTTTTAGAAAATAAAGGCTGTTTACACAAAATAAAAATGCAAATCCTGCTCCTTAGCAGAAAAATAATTAAATACCCTCAACTGAATTGTTGTAAAGTTGGCCAATGTAAGCCCCAAGTGAATGACCAACACACAGTATCTCATTGTTTTCAGTAGTTAAATTAAATTTTTATAACAGAGACCTTTTTAGAGTGGTCATGAAGCCAGTCTCAACTACATGAACTCTTTCCTGAGCACTACACAAGCATTTTGTCCTCTAATGCCCTCTGAATTTGCTGCACCTTTGGCATTTTGAGGCCGTTGAGAGTGAAATTAATAAGTGACTAATTTCACATGCAGTATTTGTTTTGGCGCTGGAGGTTTGTTTGAAACTGCAAAAAAATAAGCTGTCTGCAAATCCATTTCCATGTGCAACTGTTCCAATGTTGTTATAAATATCATCCTTCTTTGTTCTATAGGCCTAAAGGGATGTAAAAAACAGATGTTGTTTTCTGTAACTGAATAACTTATTAACACTTTAATCATTCATCTTATCTACTTTTCCCTCCATTCATCCTGACAGCTCATTGGTCCGTGCTGTTCTCACAAGACCTCAGAAAGGTTTTCTCTGGTGACTAGGTCCAGGGAATCAAAACCAGTTGCCGACAATAAACACAGCTGGTTCATGGTCATGGTCAGTTGGGCTGTGGGTAACCTGACTGAGAGATAAAGCATTTTCAAATAACTTTTGATTTTTTGCAAAGTTAAAAGAAAAATAATATATTCAAGTTGCTTTGATCTGTTCTTTTAAGTCAACTCTGATGGTTTTATTTATGCATTTATGACAAAATCAGACTACATGAAAAGTAAAATCTGAAATGTCATCAGTTCAAAGAGTTTAAACATGACGAATGTCCTCATGCTCCTTGAAAACTAGTATTGACAAATAGTCAATAGTATATTTTTTCCAAAATTTGTTGCAAAAGTAAATTATTTTTGAAAATACAGGTTTCCCTTTGTCTCAAGTTTTTGCAAAATCAATATGAACAAACATCTCATCAGTTTACAGAAATGCACCACAGTCACATTTTTCTTAAGCTAAAGAGATGTCTGTGAAGGTTCTCAGTCATCCAGGTCATCTTGAAGAAAAGGTCAACGCAAAGGCATCTGGACTTATTTTTTAGGGTTAACCTTGCGTTAACCTTTTCTTCAAGCTAGAGAGATGAATATTTAGACAATGCTAGATTATTGCTTATATAGCATTGCTGTGCTTGCATGCAGACTTACACATTACAGCCCAGAATAGGCTTCATAGACAATTGGTGTTTTCTATCTGATCTTTAAAGGCACAAGTCTTGGAGATCTATGACTTCTGTCTGTTTTTGTTGTTTATGTATGGTGGGATTGTGTTTGCTTCAATTTTTGGCAAAAAAAAATCCCAATATTTGTAGTTTTAGTACTGAAGTCAGCCTATAGTGTTTTTCAGATACACTG
Organism: Perccottus glenii; assembly: GCA_024416835.2. Classification (NCBI taxonomy): domain Eukaryota; kingdom Metazoa; phylum Chordata; class Actinopteri; order Gobiiformes; family Odontobutidae; genus Perccottus; species Perccottus glenii. The sequence continues at coordinate 7,267,355 of CM044548.2, forward strand.
TGTAGATTTACTGATTATTTAGGACAGATCAAGACAATGAGTTTATCTCGGGAGTTGTAGGCTTCAACTCACCAACACCAATCTGTCCAACGGATACAGGAGGGCTTTACTCTCGTGAATATCTGGCTGGTTCACACACTAGTGGAATAAAGAGCATATTCTGTGTGGAGTCTGACTACCCTCTGCATGCTAATGAATAGTACTCAATCAGTTCCACACAATTGGTAAATCTCCTCCTTATTTCTGGATATTCTGTATAATTTTAAACTTATTCTTTCAAATTAGTCACCAAACATCTGATTCATATTGATGGTAAATTACAGCTTGTGGGAGTATTTACTTACTGGATGTCCCAGCAATCCTTTTATTTTGTTTCTCAATATTTGTCATCCTAGGTGTGAGAAGTCATTGTCAGTCTCTATTGCAACCGTTTCCTGAATATCCCCAGCCCACCTTTTAACATACATATCAACCTGTCTATAAATATGCCTCCTGTTTTTAAGTATGATGTATAGATTGTTCAAAGGAAGAAGCTTATTGTAACCTGCTTATATGCTTTATTTTACAGAGAGAGAGTTTCTGTCTTGTGTGGCTTTCATAGGCAGAACAAATGTGGCCAATACTCACACAGCTTCCTGCAGTGAGAGCACGTAGTCCTAAACGTAGTTGCAATAGGAAGGAGGTGATGTCACATGGATCTCTTCCTAAATCTACCTCTTAGTACTTCCATAAGGGTCTGAGCACAGCGTCTGTTACGTAAAGGAAAAGCACTTAATAATACTTAACCCCAGAGTTTTATGTGTCATGAGTGTACCAGATCAGATGCATATTGGGACATATTGGGAGGTTTGTAGCAGCAAAATGAAAGGAAGAGAAGAAAGGAAGAAATTAAATGTGTGATGAGTGAGTGAGCAGCCTAAAATGAAAAAGTATTCTTGTACAAAAAGCAGTTTCAGCTATTACAGGAGTCCTGCTGAGCTCAGAAGAAACTCAGGTCCTACATTAAGTGTTAGCGTGTGTTAAGTGTTGTGTGTGTGTGCGTGTGTGTATGTGTGCCCGTGTGCATGTACGTGTGTGTGTGTGCGTGTGTGTGTGTGTGCGTGCGTGCCCGTGCGTGCATGTACGTGTGTGTGTGTGCGTGCGTGCCCGTGCGTGTGTGTGCATGTACGTGTGTGTGTGTGTGTGTGTGAGTGTGCGTGCGTGCCCGTGCGTGTGTGTGTGTGTGTGCGTGTGTGTGTGTATGTGTGTGTGTGTGTGTGTTGCTTCACCATTTCTCCGCCGTACCTTACAGTAATGAATGGGCATGCCCTCTGACCCTCAATCAGAAAACATGGTAGTGCGTTGTGCCTATGGGTATCTTTGCCAGCTGAATTGTTGAGATGAAAAATGAGGTGTAGAAAAGCATGCACGTTTGACTCGGCACCAGGGCGGGGTTCTGATTGTCATCTGCCACTATTCTGAAATGTAAGCACTGTGGAAGTAAATGCCAACAAAGAACAAACTCTGCTGAAAATCTCATGATTCAGGAACTTTTTGCATTGTCTTATTAGTGACACAATATATTAGCAGTACATTTGATGTATTTGATGCATGATGATGATGTATTTTTTTCTCACGCCTGTTTATTTATAACATTGGTCATCAGGTCAATTAACATTCTGAAATAAAATAATCTTTAAAAATAGTTTTATCCCAGCAAGATAAAAATGTGGAAGGTTGTGGGTACATATAAATGCACATTTTAACTCTGGGCAGAAGACAGGTATTTCAAGCATATTATCAAATTCAACTGACTTTCAACCAGTGATGGGACAAACGGGACAGTAATGAGTAATCTAATGAATTACTGTTTACCCCGATACAAAACGCTGTTACTGTTACTGAAAATAAAATGCAGCATTACTATTATTGAGTTAACTAAAGTAATTTTCACCCAAGTATGCTTTCTCTCAGCCATAAGACCTAATAATAGGACCTAATAGCGATAAACGGACGTTTATCAAAAATTCACAAACTGTGAAAACACAAAGGCAGCGATACTGCATCCAGTGTCGTGCGTGTTCACTGTGTGCACACTTGTACGAGCACAAACAAACAACAACTGAAGAAGAATCTGCCGGTTTCTAGTGCACTGGAGGTCTGTTTCTTCCCTGTGTTTGCAGGATTCATTTTTAACTTTGCCGCTAGCGTTGCTTAGTTTACTTATGGCAAATCAGGAAGTGAGAACCAGGTAAACGAGCACGCGCATTACATCATGTCCGCCGAAACAGGGCAGGAGTTTTGATCCCGAAATCTTCTTATTTAATTGACTGTACAGGCTTACAGAGGCAACCAGGGCAAATTCAACTCATTCTGCACAGTCTGTTGCTGATGCATGTATGGGTTAGAAATTGTATTATTTGAACCATTAAAACCTCCGTAATGTACCTTTAAGTACAAAGGATGTTTTGGATAATTTAAGTGATATACTGTATGTTTACATTAAGTCAAAACAACACTAGTTTTGTCTGAATTATAAAAGGTATAAGTGTCTCTCAAATTGTCCCACAACAACATGAAAATAGTGTAGATTAGTGTACAATGTTTTATAATAATAATTTATTTTATATTGTCTATTTCTATTTATTTAACATAATATTAGGAGCAATCCAAGTTATTAAACATTCTTTTTTTTATGCAATAGTTATTTTCCCTTGTAATTAGTTACTTTTATAAGGATGTAACTCAGTTACCAACTCAGTTACTATTTGAGAGAAGTAACTAGAAACTATAACTAATTACTTTTTTAAAGTAATGTGCCCAACAATGCATACAACCTAGCCTAAAACATGAAAATGAAATAACGTATATATGCTGAATTGTTTATTTTATCACGGCGACAACAAAGACACTTTTTCTCAAACAGGGATTAACCAGTATGACGAAGAAGAAGTGTGATTTCTTTTAAGTGACACAGAGCATAACATACTGTAAACTGAGCAAGTTTCATCCAGCAGCAAAAGTATACAATATGTGTTTCCTGGTCATACCTTTCACACTGACCAGACTCCATGTCTGTTTTTTAACCTTATTTTCTCAGCAAAATAAAGTTGGTTCAGAACCTGGAAAAGGTCCTGACCCGCTCCTATCTGTAGTTGGTTCTTTCTTCCCAACTGTTTTGTCATTTTGTTTTCTAGCCTCATTAAATCACTGCTCTTAATAAAATAGCACTGCATATCTTTTAGCTAATGGCAACTATTTCACTGACACAGTACCAGGAGACGGACAGAAAACACTGATATAAATGTTTTTATAATTCCATGCAGACCTCTTCTGAGTGTTACATGATTAGCAGCAAGAAAACACAGGGAGCAGATATAAGCCGATAAAATGGACTCTAGCAGAGTTTTATTTGTACAAACTATTTAAATCACCTGACTGTTTCAGAAGACATGTTTTTTTCTTACAAACTTGCTGGTTTTGGATAGTTTCCTCTTGAAAACGAACAACAGAGTCTGTAGAGGGAACTGCACCATCTAGTGGCTAAAAGTTACGCAGTGCTTCGATATAAATGGCTTTATATCAAATGGCTCCACGTTAATATAGTGGTGAGCAAAATGGGTAGCAGGTCAGGGTGCCTTTGTGCCAGTCCCAAGCCTGGATAAATGGAGAAGGTTTAGGAAGGAGAGGGTTTGGAAAGGATTCACAAAGACAAAGTATGCAAATCACCTGATTTGCTGTGATGAACCCTGAAGGGAGCAGCCAAAAGAAATGACTTACTTATTTGCTGTGACTTCTTTAAATCATCTGCTTATGCTTAGTGTGTAGTTGGCATGTACAAAATACTTTTACATACAGTTGGCTTGTTCCATTAAGAGTGTCATCAGAATCATTTCTCATGCCGATATTAAATCCATGTCATTGCTTCCTGAACCTGTTTGAACTCATGCATTTTTATGTCACTCACTCAATTAGAAACCTATCAGCACCGGGATCAGATCCGGACTGATACTGCGCTGTGCTGACTGTTGTTGTGCTCTCCAAAACACAAAGAGGGTGATGAAAATGAGCAGCCAAACAGAGTCCAGGCGAGCAGAGAGGTCGCAGCCGAGCACATTGCCTAATAGGGGTCGTTGCGGTGCAATGAAGCCATTTCTGGTGTTGCTTGATGACCACTGTTTGAAAAGCAATTGGTGTGGTCAGATAATAAGCCCCTGTTCTGCCTTCCGTCTGTCTTTCTTTTCTCCTTTCCGACTTCCTTTTGTCCCCCAGGGCAAATCTTTTCCTCCTGTTCCCTAATCCATCATGGCTGGTCTTTGTCATCATGACTGAGAGGTCTGAGCACACTGAACACTAAAAAATACTCAGAATACTACATTAACCAAAACCCTAGGCTGTAACAATAATAATATATATTATATATATATATACATTTATTATATGTTATATATTATATATATTTGTATTCTTATCTGTATAAACAGCTAGCTGTCAATTGTATCCTCAGTCAAAAAAAAGAAACAGTCAATAAGTTAATCAATATGGTTAATGAATTAAGACAGTTCAATATAGAAAATGCTCTGTTCATTTTTTAAAAAGCAAGAAAGCATTACATCATGACTAGATGATATATGCAGGTTTCAAATGCAACATGAACTTTTTATTTTAAGAAATAGTAGTATGGTATAGTTGGTAGTATTTAATAAATATATAAATGTTTGAGTATGACACACTACAAGAATGGCTCACTACACTTGGTGTAACTTGTTATGTATGCATATTATGTTGTTGGGGCTGCAGAAATGGAAACCCTGCCACCCCACACACATCTTTAGCCATCACTGTTGAAAATTGCTGCAACAAATATCAGATAGAGTCCAAAATTTCTAACAATTGAAGAATTAAAGAATTCTGCCACAACCTACAAAACCTGTCCTGGTATAGTTCACTCGATTGCTGTGTAAACAAAAGTTGGCTAACAATAATGTTACCTTGAGCTCCCTTTACAACATTCGTCCAATGTTCTTTCATTTTCAAAACCACACACTGTGACCCTAACTTGTCTTCTCTAATTCAATTCCTTCAATACATTGTGCCGCAGCTCTGGTGTATGAATGTTTTTAGTATTTCAACTTTACTGTATTTTGTACCACAATACTAGGACATGAACACCCTTATAACTAACTTTAACATATTTTTTCTCATACGTGCATGCTCACTACAAACACAACTGCTAACTTTAATAAAACAAAAAAACGCTTTAACCATTATTTTTACATCTATTTTATATTACATTGCAGCAAGTCTTTCTTATCTGAAATTGGCCGTCCCTTCCCCCGCCTTGTGACTGCTGCCGCCTCGATCAGTGACAAATAGCCTCTGAACGATAGCATTGATCCTTTTACAGGAAATGGTCATAGAATAAAATGATCAGATCTCTAACAATGATAGGGGTTTTCACTCTTTACTGACCCCCTGGGAGTTGGTCAATCCCCTTAAAAGAGCTTAACTAGAGATTTATTTAACTTCTCATGGTCACACTCACAGTAATAGACACACTGTCGGGCACACTGTATGAAAGGCGATAGGCCTGTTTACTTGTTGACCTTTAAATGAACTGCAGTCGATGCACCACCCATGTCGAGCTGTCCCTGCGCGTAGGTATAAAAGCTAGACATAATTTGCCTACTCGTATGGAAATGCTCCGAAACACAAGAGAATCAGCAGAGTCAAAGAGAGTAGGCAGACAATCAGATGAAGCCCTGTAATTTACATAAATGTGCATCAGATGAAAAAAGAATAAGTCCAATTTAAAAGCCTTCTGTTTATAGTTTCTGTTTGCATCAGAGTATTTGGGACTGAATGGAACATAATAATTATACAAGCAATATTCACTGAGATTAACAAGGAAAAATCTTGGTCTAAGAAACTCAACAAACTCCAGCCCGTTGTTTAAAAGACAACATGTTATTTACAGTATTATTGCTAATATACACTATTGGGCTGCAGTGACTCAGTGGTTGAGCAGCCATCCCATAACCGGAAGGTTGGTGGTTCGATTTCCACTCTCCCCAGTTCATTCTGCTCTCTGCTGTATGAATGTGTGAGTATGTGCAATGGTGGAAGAGGCTGTAGGCGCAGTATGGCTGTGGCTATAGATGTAGCTCACCACCAGTGTGACTGTGGAGTGACTGAATAATGTGAGCGCTCTGAGTCCCTTGGAAAAAAAACACAATATACTATTATTAAACACTTTTTGTATTGCACTACTGAAGATTTATGTAACTTTATTTATGAAAAGACTTTTCATTCATTTCAAGAGGGCAATGTTAATTATTATAAATTGTGAAAACCTTGCAATAGATTTCAGCAGAAATCTAAAAAATCTAATAAAATGTTATAAAAAAAAAAGATATGTTAATAGGTCTATTCAAATTGTGAAACAAAGACAACCAGACAATTGCAATAAATAATCACATGTATTTTAGCCAACAATTACAAAAGTAGTGCAATCTTGGCCCCTCCCTTCTGTGCCCTTGCCGTTTGTGATTTCTGCGAGGGGTCTCCTTGGTAACTCTGGTGTGTGAATGGATGACGTGATTGTGTGTGTTTCCTGTGGGATGTCTCCTAACGAACTTTGTCAGGCACTTACTGAACCCGAGGACACACTGGGACTGGAAAGGAGGGAAATGGACTGTAGTGAATTATATATGATTATGTTTTTGTTTGTTTCAAGTCTTGATCTGTTACACACTTAGAAACATATACAGATTTTAGTTTGTTTTATTCTGACACCACTCGTCACTCACTCATTTCTCATAATTACTTAAATGCTTTGTGGTTTTAATAATTCATGGGCCAGTCCAAAGAGGCTAATGTTTTCTATTTAGGAAGCTATTTGATACATTTAATCATATGTATTCATTGTAGTGATTACTTTTGCAGAACCAAGATGCTACATGTTGAAATAGTTTATTATCTATACAAACCAGGCATTGTCTTGACACACCATCTTTTGTTTTTACTGGACACAAGGCACAAATATAGGTCATTAGGGGGAACAATGTCATCGCTCATATCCATGCTCTGTGCCAGAGGAGCGACCCAGCCTGGGTAATTGGTTGGCCTTATGGCAGACGTGCACAAAGTCGTAATCCCATCATTTGTAATTACTTGGGAAAGCACTGTTGCAAGTACAGATTGAAAAGGAAGTCCAATATCCACAGCACCCTATACATTAGTTTTCACATGTCCTGACAGTAGCTAAGAAGGTTGTCCAATCAAGGCTCCTCTAATTTATCTGTCAAATTGTCTTTTGACAAGACACTGAACCCGACCATGCCTCCAGTTTCTGTGACACTGGTGTGTGAATGAGAGCTTGTGTGTCTGTGAGTGTGAATGGGTGAATGTGCTTACTGTAAAGTAAGAGTGCCAATATTAATAATATATGCAGCCATTTGCATGCCCTTGTCCCCAGAAAAAACGTTTTAGACAATGACTGATTGCATCTGCATCTTTTAAAACCACCACACTCATCTATAATGAATATTTCATATATTTATAATAGGGTTAATTTCTACTGCTTTATGTTCACGCCTCTTGTCATATTCCTTCCTTGTTTCTTACAGGTCTTCAGGCTGAGCACTAAAAGGTCTTTGTTAATTTCCATGTCCTCTTTCCATTTCCTATTTATAACCCTTAAGGGCAACGGTCAGTTGTCTTGTTTTAGCTATTTATTTATCTTTGTCCACTTCTATTCATTGTGCAATTATTTTATTTCCATTATATCCAGGGACTGGGGTGTTACATTACAGGCTAATGGGGAAAAGTGGGAAAAGTGGGAAAATGGGAAAAACACACATACAGTATAATCAAAACTATAGAAAAGTTCAGAATGGCCTTCCAAATATCTAACAACATCAATAGTATTTGTTCTGTAAGCATCAGCCGTTCTGCAGGGCACTGAATCACTGCACCACTAGATTAGAAAAATAAAATATTTTGATTGCTTTTCATTTGGGAAAAAAACAACTCATTATTATGCAGGTGGATATTCTGCTACTCTCAAATCTGTGTGTGTAGTCACGATTTGCAGACTAGTTAAACATAATTGTTTTTGCAGTGTCCAGAAGGCTTTAAAGAATCGAAGGAAGAGTCAGACAGGTGGTTGTCTGAGCCACAGAAGGGGTCCGGATCAAATGGTGCAGGTGGTTATGGGGCTTGTGTTCCTGTACCAGTCTGTAACACATCTGGTTACACTGTTGCACTCATCCATCTGGACACTTTAAGTCAGTTTTTTAAGTATCCACTTGCAAAGAGGAAAATATTGCCAGTGGCATGATTGCTTGGGAACAGTAATCTAATGAAAACAGAACAATGTTAAATCGAGCTCAGAAGATTTGATATGAGATACACTCAGCTTATCTGGCATAACAAAACACAGAGAGAAAATTTCATTTCCAAATAAATGAATTAAGCTTTTGTGCAATCTGAATTTGGGTGTTTGATTTCAGCTTGTGAGCAGTTTTAACCTCAAACAGGCTCACCTATACTGTACTATGAGGGGTCATTTGTTAGGCCTGTGTGATCATTTTGTCAAGAAGAAAATAATAAATAAAAGATCCAATTTTCTGAACAATCTTTCCAGTTATTGTGGGGTTTTTTGCCTCTAATTGTCAGGCCAATGTGTGAAAACAAACCTCTGCATGTGTTCATCAGTGATTAAAAGGTTAAAACAGAGTACTCTGCACTTTCATGAAAATCTTTAAACTGTCAGTAGCTTTTGAAAAGAAGGTTAATTAACTCTTATTCTCATTTAATTTTAAAACACATGTACATTAGCTATGAAATAGATCAACATTTATTGCTGAAATGCCATAAAAAGCGAGGCAAGGTTTGATAAAATCCGTCTTTGCTGTTGACGGTATTGTCCAAGCTCCCATACACACTGCAAGTAGAATCAAAAAGAATTATTTATAGGGACGACTGTGCGCACTGCCTTTCAGAAAGTTCCTGTTTTCACTGTGGAAGCAAAACATAACAGGTTCTGATGTAGTGAACTATATCTGTCACTGTCAGACAACTGCTGGTTTGTAGCCTGCAGGAAAAAAAAACTGTGTGCAATATAAAGGCCTGCAAATACGACACATTGTTTGTGATACACAAACATGTCATGTCCTGAAGGATGTGGTCTTTATTGTAAATCCCCTGATGAGGCGAAGAGGCCTGTAACTAAAAGTCTGGCCGCAGCCCTACTCCCCGCTGTTGTCCGCTTCAGCTTAAGGTCTCACTCCATTACATCCTACGGCTCATTCTTCACATTCCTAACCATCCTCTTTATTTTGTGCTGACCTTGTTTTGATGCAGTTTGAAGGAGCTAGTAAGTGAAGTGAAGTAGAGTAAAGAATGTAATGAGACTAAAAATAAATAAAGCTTACATACGTGTAAGTGGAATATTCAAATTGCAAGATGTAAAGTTGTATTTTTAGAAGACTGGGTTAAAATATGCAACCTCTCCAGATGGAATATAGTACAAGTGTAAAAGGGGCTCAGATGGACAAAGTCTTTGACCCTAAAAAGATCAAGTTACGTCACTCTCCTTTTTATTATATCAGAGATGTGAATCCAATTAATAATATATAATAGTAATAATGGATTAGATTTATATTGCGCTTTTCTCCCGAGGGACTCAAAGCACTTACGGGTTGTCCATCAACCATTCACTCCACAGTCACAAACTGATGGCGGTAAGTTACATTTATAGCCACAGCAGCCCTTTGGCCGACTGACAGAGACGTGGCAGCCATTTAGCGCCTACGGCCTCTCTAACCACCACCAAACCTTCTCACACATTTATACACCAGTGTGTTGGCACTGGAGGCAAGGTGCGTTAAGGGTCTTAACCAAAGACACAACGACAGTGTGAAGGGGGGAAAGCAGGATCAGTCATGGGTCTTATACAAGACTCTTTTTACTTTTAACAGTTAAGTAAGCAAACTGAAATTATTACATTATTTTGAACTTATTTGAGATTACCTAGACCTGTCTTCTAGACCTACCTCTATTGCTTTAGGTGATATTCTGGTTCTCTGTTGTGGTTCTGCTCTTTTACATACTTTTTAATAGCCTATTTATTCCTAAACTGTTATATATGGAGCCAGTAAGTACCCTCTTTTACACAATTCTGGACAATCCCTTTGACCACATCTTATACAACATAGTGACAAGTTGCATCTGCTCTGGAGCGACATCTTATTTCCCAGTGTATTTCCCCTGTTACTTCTCCCTCACAATGCCATCTAGTAGCTTAACCTGTCGCATCAAACATCCCGGCTCCCAAACAATCTATTTTAGGGCTTTTGCAGCTTTACTTCACGTCAAGCGATACATTCCAAAGGGGCATAACAAAAGTAGGCTGGTAAAGAAGATGACACATAAAAAAAGTGCATAAACCAGACAGAACGAGAGCGTGATACACCGCTTACAGCCGACTGTGCCTTGGGGGAACACAAGTCAGACATTTTTCCCGTGAATGTGCTCCACTTGCTGCAGAGCTTGAACCTTCGACTCCTCATATTTCCTGGTAGTCACTAAACATTTAATAGCATTTTATTAAGTCAGATTTATGCTTTACACTGGTGCCTTGTGCAGGAAGAGGCTTAATCCCCACCTACGCAGCCTCAGGACAGCAATACGTCAGGAGACAGAGTGGCACGATAAATAGCCTCATAAATCTCTCATGCAGCCCACTGTCTGTCTCTGTGCAAATGTTTGTGTGCACATTTGATAAAAAAAAAAAAACCCTAGGGATGCAGGTTAGTGGTGGGGTCTGTCTGCATTTCTTTAGCCAATGAATAAAAAAGTATGACACAACACACCACAGACTGCAAGTGGGCCGGCGGAGGTGGCAGAGATGTTTCTAATTGTCACCTACAGTGCATTTTTATGTGGCTGGTGTTTGGAGTATTTTACAACAGAGATGTCAAGTCTTATTGTTGACTGTGGTAAGATAGCAAATTAGCAATCACCCACACCCTTTGGCTGGCTGTCAGTAAGTTTATCAAATAAAATAAGGACTCCAGTGTATTAGCATTCATACAACAATGGACTATTGTGTGGCCACAATGTGACATTTCAGTAAAAACAATGAACATACAAGTAAAAACATGAAAAGCCACTGTTCAAGTACTTAAGTTTTTAGGAGACAATAAATCAATATCTTTCCAGCGTCACAATTTCTTTTTCTTATTTTTATTTTTTAAACCAGGTAGGTCAATTGAGAACCAATTCTCATTTACAATGATGACCTGGTCTAATGAGAGGGGGGGAGAGCTTTTGTACATGTTTTCGGTGGTAGGGGAAACCAGAGTACCAGGAGGAAACCTACGCAGACACAAGGACAACATTAAACTCCGCAAAGAAAGGCTCTGATTACCTCATCAAAGAGTAAAGTCTTTCTGGCAAGGACGCTACAACAAATACTGCTGCTGCCAGTATGGTTGTAGGTCAACAAGGTCTTTAGAAAATGCCATTGTAAAGAAAATGGCTATATTTAGATTTATTTTGAGTGTCCATTCACCCATACATACACACAAACATACACTCAGTCATTCGCCATTTACATTTCAGTTTCTTGCCCGAAGCAGGGTTCAAATTGCCAAAATCCAGTTTTATTCGGAACTGAAAGTGCTGCATTACAAGTTGTTAGAAAACTGAATTCTCTACATGCTACAGACGTAGACAGACATACAAAATACAATTGAATACACATGTTCTCCTGTATTTGCCAACCCACGAGACTGATATGGAGAACCCTTGTAGTTTTACATGCATTTAACGTTAAGAAGAGCATTTACTTTGCAGACATGACAGGTATTGATTTGAAAGGAAGCAGAACAAGCGGATGCACTACAAAAAATCTTTACATAATTCTCTTAAACCCATGAAGAATATCTTTGGCCATTTATGTAAAATATGTCGACAGAGTAAATGTCTGGCTTTAGTCCAGAATATCCAGCATCTTTTTATCTGAGTAGTTAGTATGTCAATATCAAAAATGATTTATGCAATCAGATTTCTGTTCCCGTGTGGTAGCCCCCACAGCTGTAACAGAGAGCAGATGTCCAGATTTTGGATGATGCTGTGACCCTGACATACCAAGAGACAGCCTCAGGAACATTAACATGCATCTCTTATGCAGCGGCATTCCCCTATAGCTGAGCAGCAGCTCTGTTGGCAGCACGGCCTGGTGATGTCAGTGATGCAATTTAGATTGGTCACAGTCGGAGACAACGATGCTATTCAGCCATGAGGTCAGGCAGTCAGTCTGCCATCTCGATAGAATGAAGACACACAATATGTCCTACGTCACATTTGCCATCAAGGGCAACAGGTTTGCAATTCCTAAAAGTGGAGAGTCAATTTGTGGTTTGTGTCAACCTGTCTATCTATGAAATCTGCTCAGTCCTGTTTTAGTTCCCTAAGATATTTTATATCCTTGTAGATAAAGTTACAACTGCCTTATGTGACAAATTATAATTGGTTCTCTGACATAATTAGAATTTAAGTTGTATCCTTTTGCAGGCCTACTTTGTAAACTTTTGAAGCAGCACATGGACATGTACAATTTCAGATAAAGAACATTTCTTGGAAAGTACTTTCAGTCCAAATGGTTTTCTTTGAAATTCACCAGAGAATTCAACAGAGCAGAAACCCTCCACACTGCTCCGCAATCACATCTGAAGTAGTGGTTCAATGCCAGACGGCAGGTTTGTGCAGATTACAGTTAAAGCCATTTACTTCTCAATTCATAAATGAATATGGCTCTGTTTTACATTTATGGAAACTATTACTGTCTGTCAGCTGCATATGATGTTTTACAATCAACACCATTACATGGACACACCCGGAACAGCTCCCCACGAAGGCATCCAGCATCATCCGGAACAGATGCCCGAGCCACCTCAGCTGGCTCCTCTCGATGTGGGGGAGCAGCGGCTCTACTCTGAGCTCCTCCCCAGTGACCCACAGCTCATAACCATAGGTGAGAGCAGGGACGTACATCGACCGGTAAATCAAGAGCTTCGCCTTGCAGCTTAGCTCCTTCTTCACCACAACAGACCGGTACATCGACTGCATCACTGCAGGAGCTGCACCCATCCATCTGTCAATCTCCCTCACCCTCCTTCCCTCACTTGTGAACAAGATTCCAAGATACTCCTCCACTTGAGGCCAGAGCTTTCCACTAACCTGAAGACAAACCTGAGGACAAAACACTCTTTTCTGGCTGAGAACCATGGCCTTGGACTTGGAGGTGCTGATTCTTATCCCAGCCGCTTCACTCTTGGCCTCAAACCGTCCCAATGCATGCTGCAGGTCCTGGCTTGATGAAGTCAACAGGACAGCATCATCTGCAAAATGTAGAGACAAAAGTAGTAGTAGTCTCTAAACCATAAACAGACCGAACAAAGGTCAGCCCTGCCGGGGTCCAACATGCATCAGAATTTTGATTATTCCCATTATATTAAGATTTTATTTTAAACTATTATCTTTCAAACAAATAGTTTGAAACCTTATGTTTGATGTTTCCTGAATAAATATCACATGGACACAACTCTTTGACTTGTTTTATTCATGAAATTGATGTTAGCATTAGTATGACAGGCTTTTCTTTTCTAATGAACACCATTTGACAATAAATCCATAGTCCTAAAAGTCTCTTAGGAGATACATTTTGGCTACTGCCTTTAACATAGCTCAATTATATCAGACATATAGTAATTCAGAATACATCCTGGTGAAAACTAGATTGTTTTGCAGTCAGTCTATAATAGCTAGTTACATGGAAAAGAGCCATGCACAGGAATCCTATATTTTGAGGCAGACATTAGAGATGTGCACAGTAGTCTTTACCAGTGACCAATGACCAATGCACCAGAGGAGGTTGGAAGAGGGCTAACTAGCTAACTCATTGGAATAAAAGTTTCTAACAGCAAGCGACAGCTACAAGGATGGACTGCTCAATTCTATTCAAATCCAGCCTTTAAGTCATTCACATTACACTTTTTAATACAACCCTGCTTACAGTTAAAAGTGAACAAATCGAAACAGCTGACTGGGGCAGGCTAATTCTCCTGGCTGACTCTTTCATGTGTATTAGCACGCAGCCATATCTTCTCTTTGAGCACGCTATCACAGGAAACCTCAAGGCCCAGAGCGGGATCTGACGGTGAGACTCAAAAGCAGACAGAACAGAAGAGACACGGCTGGGCGCAGTGATGTAGGAGCAGGAGTGATAGAGGGAGAGATGAAGCAAGTCGACAAGTGGTTCTGAAAAAAGATCAAATTGAGGGGAGAGCAGAAGCTGAAATGTTGAATGCCATGCTGGAAAAAGTTCTTATCTCAGGCCACATGATAGAAAGTTACATTTAGAGAGTGTAGAGACATTTTTGCAAGAGTATGCCTAACTGACAACCTCCTATTAATAATATGGATGTAATTAAAAGCTTACATAATGGGAAACTGCTCCTACAAATAGTGTTTCACTGTTGTAGGAGGTCCCACAATGCTTTTGAGGATATATTCACACATCTGCAGAGATCTGGATTTACAATATTTGGGTATGTGAAACCCAGGCCACCTCCAGATCCAGATGTGTCCTCAGATCGCTCAGGATGCATTCAGGGCACATTTACTCCATTTGCATGACTCTCATCATCTGATCCAATCACTCTGTCTGTATTTTAATGCCAGGTCTGAAGGACAATAAGAAAACTGAACTTAGTGAGTTGTAAAGAACCACTGCACTCCAACAAAGTGAGAGTCTAGGATAGGAAATCCAGCTGGTGTGTAAAAAGTTCTAATTTATTTTTACACGCTCACACACACACACACACACACACACACACACACACACACACACACACACACACACACACACACTTTAGCACCTGTGACCATTTGGCATCTGTTTGTTTTCTGCTTGTGAGTTGCCTGCCTCTCCATTCTGGCTGCAGCTGGCTGGAAAACATGACGGCATCTCCATGCAGAGCCGTTTTAGGACCAGGGGCTCACCTCCCATTGCGTTGCTCCTTATAACGCTGGCTCCCACTGCATCAGCCCGGTGTACCCACAGAGCCTTCGAGGAGTGTTTTTGTGCCACCTCCACAGCTGTGAGACACCCAGGCATCATCAGCGGAAACGGTTTGACTATTGCTGACTCCAGATGCTTGATGTGCTTTTCTGCATTATCAGCTCAATAGCCAGCAATAAACCCCCTCATGACACACATCATCAGAACAAAATGGTGTCTGCATTGACAGACATGCCCTTTGAAAAGAAACTATTATGTGAGAGCAGACAGCGAGAGCGCGGCTTAATTAAGATGGGTATTTTAAAATAAAGCTCAGAACTAAACAGACGGAAGGTTCTGGAGAAGAGACCTGTCTATTATTTATGCTATTGATGTTTAATGCATTGCAATCACTCACAATTTACTCACATGACTTCACAAGTGTGTTTTTGCCCCATGTCAAAGCCTAAAGTCTTTTGTGTGTGTGTGTGTGTGTGTGTGTGTGTGTGTGTGTGTGTGTGTTAAAAACATCATTAAACATCATTCTTAGTTGACATAAGAACCATCATTCACATATAGCTGATAAAGCAAATAACTGACTGACCCAGAAATGCAGAGTTTCAGACAAAAAGGTGTTTTATTGAAGAGCAGGACTGACGTGAAGCAAGGTCCTGAGCGGCCAGAGGTACAGTATGGTGACTGGAGGACTAAAAAACTGGAACTGAAAAAAACAGATAAAAAAATACAAATTCCCAAAAGGTTTAAATATTTCAATAGAGAAAAGCCTGAGCAGGTGTTGAGTGTAAACCTTGCAGGGATAGACAAAAACAAGACAAACACATGCATACATACATAAAGAGACAAGAGCATCAAAAGGACCATTACATATGGCTTTTAAAATATGTATTTAATTGTCATTTTTAGCATCATTAGATACAGTAGATTGACAAAGAAAAAGGAAATGAGGGAAAAAGAATTTGATAATAAAGATCAAATGGTCCTAAGCCTTGCCGAACTCCATAGAAATGGTCTACTCTTTTATCCTGTGACAATTTGCAATTTTTCCATTGGTATACTTTTATATTATTAGACTGTTCAGGTGATTTTTTTTTAAACAGAGAAAACAATCTAGATATGAAATTAGAGAACATTGTGGAAGTTGTAATTGTGCCCTGTCATATAGCGGGCATCTCTTTTTTGTAGTCTGAAGAAAAGCCTTCCTGGGCTGCATAAATTTTTTTTCTTTGTAATACTGTACAGTTGTTTACTTTTTCCTAACCATTAACTTTTCCATACTCTGTTCTGTCTTTGTTTCCTCTCGTTTTTTAAAGAACCTGAACGCCACCAAAGCTGACGCTACCTGTTGTAGCTCACCCCTGTTGAATCATAGCTTACTACTTGACTTCTCTAATAGCACAGTGTGTGAGTGTTAATCTTTTTATAATTCAAAAGTCACACTGTGTGTCAGTGTCTCAACAGTTGAGCACCCTTAAAAATTGTATTGTTTAAATAAAAGTAAAAAATAAAATACAAGCAGTGACTCACAATACCCAGACTCTTATCGTGTTATAGGTTTACTGCAGTTGACAGCTTTTCTCTTTTAGCTCTTTTAGCATATTGATTGTTCTATTCATGTGAAAGGGATCCATTTAATTTGTCGGCTCAAGTTTGCTGAAGTTTATGGCCTATCAGAGCAGGCTGTATAATCGTCCACATCTGTTTACTGCATTGTGAATTGAGCTCCAACACACTGCAGCTACACACCTACAGTGTGATCCACATTGTGTCTCCCTTGTGATGTCCCGCTCGTTAACTTTATTACAGCTCATCATTTTATGGTCTTTCTATCCTGTTGTTGTAATGGTACATGTAACACCAAGGCCATTAACATCCGAAGTGCGTTTATATACACAACGAGATAGGGCTTTTTATAGTACAACTGGGGGTTACTGCATATCACAATAAAACAGAGATTCACTAAGTGGATCTGCGTTCAATCTTAATACCTCATCTGGGTTTTCTTTGTAGTTGCAGCTCTGTAGAGCACATCAATGCACACTGCTAAATATTAACCACAACATTGGTTTGATGTATACGGTAATAAAAGTTAGAGACACTGGTATGAAGTCAGGAGAGCACAATGAGCAGGCAGGGTTTGCCAGGAATGCTTTGCTGATTTATCATAGGTTCTGGCTCTCCTAAAGGCCAGACTCTTAGGGTTTGCTCACTTCTAAAGTTGTCTTCTTTTAGTTCAGACTAAAACAGTTATACAGTTATAACAGTTTAGTTCAGCTTGCTAGTTAAAAGTTTTGGTCCACTTTTCTTCACAGTGGATCAAACAACATAACAGACTGAGCACTTCCTAAAAGATTAAGAGTGTGGCACAGCGTTTTTTTGATTTTATTAAAATTTTGTTAAGTTAAGTTCATTGCTCCATTTTTTGCCCTGTTTTGTTTTAATCCAACAGAGACCAATCTTGTCACATTATTCTTGTTTTTGGTCAGTTCAGATGTCTTTTTCATTACATTACAAAATATGTCACTTTTTGAGGCCAATAATAATATTTGTATTTGTAATATTTGTCAGAGATTGAGAAATGAAAAAAATTGGTAAAAATGCATTTCACTCTAAATTAAAACCTTTAAGAAGTAGTCTTAAAGCTCCACTACCCATTTAAATTTTTTCCAACCCCGTCTCAGAACTGGATCCATTTGCCATCATAAAATACTAACAGATTTCTCATCAGCCATTACCTCTTTGTTGGCATCCGTGTAGACCAATGGGAGCATCCAAATTTCAGGAGTGAGCATGTGATTGGCTAAAAACACAGAATGTGCTGACCATGATCTATTAAAAAATACCTGATAATAAAGTATAGATTTAATGTTTATCACAATGTACAATTAGGTGAATAAACAATTTTGCTTAAATAAAATCAGGTACAGTTACAGACATGGTTGTTTTGGTAATTTGTGCCTTTCTATTGTGTCTCAACTCTCCTGGGCCTGCAGAGGTCAACATTTTGGAACTCATGGGGTTATGGGAAATTATGTGTCTGGTTTGGACAGTAGGTCATAACTTTCTCTGAGGAAATAAAGAGCAAAGTGCTTTAGTTAGCCTTTGCCCTGTGCCATAATGTCTGTTCAGGTGTGGAAGTGCATTTGTTAGTCTTTTGAGGCACCTGCGAGGGCACTGTTAATTTCATTCAGTTCTGTCATGTTTGTACACGTGTATCCAGATGGAATGTGTCAGGGGGTCCTGGTGTTATTTGTGTTTTCACAGCATCTCCAGCTGGGCGTCCACAGCAGCACAGTGGGCTACAGATACCATCCCAAGGTCAGGTTCAAGGGCGTGTGCTGTGTCATTTCTCACAGGAGAAAACTGAGAAAACAAAATGACTTTAACACTACAACCATCAACATTCCAGTTCCCCTTTGAACCACCAGGGGGTCATTTTCCCAAAAAAGCACTTGACAATGTTGTGTCTTAAAAACAAGTGTAAGTTGTAAGTTTCAGTATATAAAAGCTAAAATGAGCTAAAATGGGAAATATGAAGTATCTGTTTTCCAAAAGGTGTGTTGTCTATATGAATTAAAACCATAGATTGTAAAAAAAAAATGGATGTCATCCGCCCATTGGTCCCCTATTCACCGATATTGTCATTACGACAGGGCAATAAAATGGCGGTTACATCCGGGCTTTTCGGCTTTTACTCCATAGTAAAACAATAGTTTTTAGATAGCATAAATGGACATATTAATCAAAATCTCAAAACAATTTGTGAATCTGTACTGAGATTGTGTGTATAAGATTTGCACCTTTAAAGATTTGCCCCTGCATGTGAAGATTTAGGTTAGCGCTCCTGCCTCACAGCATGTCCTCCCTGTGAGACTTTGGCTTCTCTTTGGAAACTCCAGTTTAATCCCACCGTCCAAACACATGCAGTTATAAGTGAAGTAATCCATCTAAAATGCCCATTGTGAATGATTGTGACAGTACAGGTTTGCAGTAAACCTGCCATTGTCCAGTGTACACCATCTCAGACCCAAAAAAGGCACCTCCAGTCTAACACACACGGATTCCTCTTGATATTAGTAGCATACCTACATTTAGTATCTGCTGGGTATCATCTGCTCCACGTCAAACTCAAGGCAAGCAAAACCAAAGTGTTACTCACATCTAAACACAGACCACAACTCTGACATGGAAGAGCTGTAAGGCTGGAAGATTTGTTTGTATTCAGAGCTTTGTTTATTAGACTTAAGACTTTAAGCCTTATGTGCATTTACATATAATGCATGCACAAATTTACACAACATAACAATGAGGCAATCCACCATATCTTACAAGCAGGAGTGTATACTTCACAGAACATGCTACATCAAGATTTTTCGAGAATTTGTGCCAGATTTAGCAAAACAAACAGATTCAGAAGACATGGAAGAGCTGTAAGGCTGGAAAACTCTGAGTATGTTAACCCTGAAATGAGGAAACTCTGGGTTTTCCGTTTCAGAATGGGAGGTAAATCAACCAAGAAAGCAGAGTAAGTCAAGCCCGTTTCTGAAAGAAAGGTAACTTATACTCAGAGTCAGTTACCATGGTAACTTACTCTGTGAACCTAACCTGGTCGGGAGCAGGTTTTCTTCAGTAAACCCAGAGTTTATTTCGGTGTCCTCCCCCTTTTTAAAGAGGAAGTGGTATTTAAACACCTCATTCATTCTTTCGATACATTCATTCATTGCGCACATTTCAGTCACGCAGAGCGGATCAAATTAAAGTCAATGAAATGGCATGTCCTTTATGGACGATCCTGTGGATGAAGAGGCTGCATTAATCCGTAGGGAGTTACATTTACGTCGGGAGAGGATTTTGAGGCCCAGAGTGGATTTTTTGTCATATTCATTTTTATTTGAGCGGTACCGTTTTTCTTTACAGTCAATAAGATACATCCATAATCTCATCCATCCTTACATCAGAAATATCAGCCATCGCGCGTGCTCTTACATCCGAGCAGATGCTTTGCGTTGCATTACGTTTCTTTGCAAATGGTAGTTTTCTGTATAACATCGGGGATGCAGAACATATTAGTAAGGCTACTGTTTGCAGAGTTGTAAGGAAAGTGTGCCTCGCTCTTAAGCGCTTTTTCAGAATTTTTGTGTTGTTTCCTGGGCACAAACCTGTCAGAGCCATCAAAGAGGAGTTTCACAGGATTGCAGGTCAGTGATGTATAAATCGGTTTAAATGAGCTAACCTGATAAATGATTAAGAGCATCTTGCTGCAACCCCTGGAAGTAAACTAATAATTAGAATTCCTTTTAGGATTTCCGAATGTGGTTGGATGCATTGATGGCACACACATTCCCATCATTGCACCTTCCGAAAATGAAGCTGACTATGTCAACAGGAGGTCCATCCACAGTATTAATGTGCAGGTACACTGACAGCCTACTATTTCTAATGGTGAAAGACTACATCACAATACTATAACATGTCTCATTCTTTGCACTGTCAAGATCATATGTGATGCTGCACATCTCATTACAAATGTGGAGGCCAAGTGGTTCTGTTCATGACTCACGAATGTATCGTGAGTCAACCCTGAGCAACACACTGGAAAGGGGTAAGTAAATGCACGTATTTCAATGTATGCACTACACACTTACAGGGGAACTTCTATGCAGCTCTAAAGCAATGTGAACTTTCTTACAAAAGAGATTGATGGCTTTCTGCTGGGAGATAGGGGTTACCCATGCCAACCAAAACTAGTTACCCCTTACCCAGAACCTGAACCAGGCCCCCAGCGCCGCTTCAATGTGGCACACTGCAGGACGAGAGCCCGGGTGGAGATGACCATAGGCCTGTTGAAAGCACGTTTCCAGTGTCTACGTCACCTCAGGGTAACCCCTGAAAGGGCCTGCGACATTATTGTGGCATGTGTTGTTCTCCATAATATTGCAATAATTAGAGGGGAGCAACACCCTGCCCTACAAATACAAGACCCAGAGGAAGACCCCATCAACCCGGCAGATTTCCAGAATGGAAGGGCAGTCCGGGATATGATATGCCGCAATGTCTTCTCAGATTAATACACATTATATCCACCACCACCACAACCAACCACAAAATAAAATAAAAATGAATAAACACAAAATCACAGCAATTTATATGGTGTTCTTTATTTCCTACACATTCAAAAAAGAAAAGAAAAAGTTTTTAATATATTTCCAATACTTCTTAGAATTCACCTGTGACCATGCACTCACCTCTAGCTTTAGTTTCAGAATCTCGATTTCTAGATCTGCCTTTTGGATCTGGCGGTCCAAGTAAACAAGTTCTTTGCTGTTTCTTTCTATTTTTTTTATAAGAAGAAGTCTATATAACTCCTTAACTGGCAGCTGAAAATACAGTACATTACAGTTACATCATGTAGTTCTAAAATTCTACAGAATTAAACTGTCGCATTTACTGAAAATCACTGAACTGTGTTCATCTGTGCACCAGAAGTTGATGGACCGTCCTCCTGCTGTTCCTCCACACTCTGGGGGTGAGAGATAAGAATGTCCGTTTATACTTGGATATAAACTTAGATTGTATAGGCTACTCCACATAAAAAAGGTGAAGAAATGTGAATGTGTAGATTGTTTGATAGACACACAATATTAACATTACCTCTGTAGGCCTCTCTGTGGCAGCAGAAACGGTTTCTTCATCCCCATCATCCTGTGAAGATGAGCGTTTGAGTACACTTTATAACACTATTTGTCATAATTTGTGTTGTATTGAGTCGGCTACTTACAACTGCCTGGGGTTCTGTTGGGACAGGAGGCTCCAAAAGACAGATTTTACCATCAGAATCTATTGGGACCAACGAAAAACCCATCCCAAAGTAAAATAAATGGAAAGATCACAAATAGCCTATAAAAAAAAACACATAGGTAGACCTCATACATTTTATGAAGGCACTTGAATCTTCAGGAGTGACTGTCTCTGATGAAGTCCCTCCAGGAATTCCTCAGCCATTGGCCTTCCAGCATTCAGGCTCAGGGCCATCTCCTCTGCATTTGTCAGAGGTGGTGGTGCAGGTCCCCCCCCCGTTTTGCGAGTCTCTGCCTTCTTTCTGTTGGCTGTCAATTGAGAATGAACATTTAGACATATGTCAAAAATGCTGCTGCACTGCTAGACACTGGATGCTATTCAGTTATTTAATATGTCAAATGTTAGTAAAGTCAGGTAGACTACAACCATGATATGCTCAAGCCTTACCTGATTGAATTACGTTTTATATTTCATTTTCAGCTGCTGCCATGTTCTTTTAACACCTGCAGGATTGCACCTACATGAAAATTAAAATAAGGTTGAATTAATGTAATAATTACTATCTCTATAAAGTATTGGTCTACTTGTTACTAATTACTTTCTAAATCCCATATCAACATCAACCACTTGAACAATACAAGGAGAGACAAGAAACTGCACTTTTAATGCTTTCAAATAAACATACAATTGCATGAATTAATCTTGAAAAATATATCTTTTAAAATTTGATGTTAAATCCACTATTATTTTATACAGAATTGCTTTATAGTCTATGCAGCATTTAATGCAATTACATCAGATTTTACTTTAAATTACGGAGTAATCCCTTTAATTATATTACAGAACTGTAACTAAAAACTTTAGTTAACTTTAGTTAGTTAGAACTAAAAGTTTTTTTAGATTACTTAGTAATTAATTACACACAACACTGTATAACAGTAATTCAAATGTAAACTTACGCATTGACTCGAGCAGCTATTTTCTCCCACGCTAACTCTCTGTCCTTCGCCGCTGTAGCGTGTTGCTTTTTTTTTTAAATATATGTTCGTACTCTCCATATGCTTGCATAAGCACATCCAGTTCTGCTGGTGAAAAATATGAAGACCTCTTTTTGTCTGGCGCCGTTGCCATGGTGACTCATAATATCTGCGCTCCATTGATAATGGCTTTTTATAGTTGTGGTGCACGCGCTTAACTCAGAGTCAATCAACTTAGAGTTGATTGAACTAACCAATTTCAGCTGATCTGTAACCGAAAACTCAGAGTTTCCCATCTCAAGGTAAGTCAACTCAGAGTTCAAGTTTTAACTCAGAGTTGGTTGAACCTCCTTATTGAAACAGGCCCCAGATGTTCTCAGTTCTCACTATTACCTCAGAGCGAAGGAGTGACCGACAAACGGATGAGGGAAGGAAACTAAACTGTTTTTTATTAAATGTTATGGGAATAATCTTGGCTTCATTTTAGATGTCAACATGCCATTTCCTTGTGTACTTTATGATTTAATATTACACTAAGTTCCACTTTGAATGTTTTGTTTTTCTTACTATAATACTGACCACCACCTAGTATTCCATAATTACATACATTAAAGTTTCATGTGAAAGGATTTTAGATCATGAAATGGTAAACGACAGCACATACATAGCATGTCTAAGATTACATATACATTATTGTCCTGTTTTGGACACTTTGGACAGTTTATTCCAAAGTGTTTAACTGTGGCGCAGGGAACAAGAATTTTACAGTTGCAATTAGCCAGATCACACCCTCTTACTACTCGTGGTAACCAGGATGCAGACTGTTAAAGTTAATCTGTCCGTGTTTTACAATATCCACCTGTAAAGCGTCTGACGCCACCCAAGTACAGATGTGACGAGAATTTAACTAGAAATGTGCTCAAACACTGAATATTTGCAAGTGAGTATGGTTGTACCTGCTTTAGATTATCTTTTTTTTTTTTTTTATCTTGTTACTTTTAAATAGTTTTACATGGCTGTTATTTTTCCTAATGTCAGTGTACAGCACTTTGGCCAAACCTTGTTGTTATTTTAAAGCGCTCTATAAAAAAAACTAGATTGAGATTGAGATAATTCACTATAGGATCACAGGTTTTACTTTTGCTAATACAATAGCAATCTGAGGCAATAACAACTCAGCTGAATCTGTTTACAGCCCTGACAAACAAAGCTCAGCTGCTTTACTAAAAAAAACACAGAGAACAGTGTATATTTGCAAGTTGAACTCTTTCCAAAAATGTGAGGTCAGTTTTGGTGAAACCTAGACACAAGGGCATCAGGCTTTTATAGTGAATCACTTATTTACCACTAGCACAATCTTATCACAAAAGGTTGGTGTGTTGTGCATTTGTTAAACGCTAACGCTACCATTCTGTTGGTGTTCTGTTCTGTTAGGGTTACAGTCAATCATTAGCAAAAGTAGCTCATTTACCACAGAAAATGTGTATAATAAAATAAATAAAGTGAAGTAACTAAAGCTTCTAACTGACATCCCATAGATTACAGCAAAGTAATAAAGTCCTGAGTCTTTGAAAACACAGACTGTCCATTTGTTCTTACTGCGGAGGGACTGGACCATGTTACTGACTGAACAATTGTACAAAATTCACACTAAAAAGAACACGAGTGACTTAAGCACATCTTAAGCATCAGGGTGAGACCATATTTTATCCAAAACATATGACACATCTCTCCTTTAACATTATCCACACACCTCTAACACTAACCAGGTGTTTGTATTGAATGGTAAAACTGACATAACTACTAATTACTGTGTGACTTCATTAAATTCTTGCCCGATACCTTAGGGCATATAAACAGCACGGGGAAATGCCCAACAGGTGTGTAACTGTAAAGGTGTTCCTAAACAGGTGGTAAACTGCACCACATTTGCAGCTTTCTGCAAGTGATTAACTCAGTGTCTATGTGTGAGTGTGTGAATGGCTAAAAAGTGAGTTAATTGTCGGCCCTGAGTGGAGAGATGACTGCGAGTAATCACTGTACTCAACGGGGCGTACCTGTTGATAAGTGCATGCATAGCTTTAACAGGCAATCAACCTTGCCAGACCTTTTTGCAAAAACACACACAGCAGGAACGGTTTACATGGCGTGTGCATTTAAACACAAAGAGATCTCGGCCGACATTTCCAAATGCTATACACAAACATAATAGGACTATTAAGGTTGTTTGTTTACAGAGAGCTCTGAGGTATGTCCACTGTGGCCTAATAGTTGACAGCACATGTGAAAAGTGGGTCAATGTTGGTTCAACAATGTTTGCGCAGTCATTTGGGAAACTCCAAACAATAAGACAGCCAATCCTCCATCATCACAGCAATCTGTTTTTGTCTAAAACCCAAAATAAGTAGTTAACAGGGGAAATATTCTTTTTCTACTGCTTATCCTTCATAAGGGGTGCACCCTGGATAATCCCAGGTTAATCTCAGGACTAACACTTGCACACATTGATAGACAACCACTCAGTCATTTACTCACTAGGCAATTTTTTAAGATTTACCATTTTACCTATACATATGCATGTCTAAGGATGGTGCTACTAAGTCAGAATCCGGCAGAAAGGCCATTGCCACCCAGAGTGGGGCTCGAACCCACAACCTACTGTGAGACAAGAGTGTTGACCAAACAACAGAGAACTATTGAGGCTACACTTTTTTTAATGAGCACTTGTGGTTAACATTGACTTAGCTAAAAGCAATTACTATTTACAACTAAAGATCTCTTTGTTATGTGTTATTACAATTAGCTATATGTTTTATGTTCCTTGCAGTTCTAACAACCTTTACATGACAAATCTGTGTTAATGTTTTGACATTCATTTTAACACTGTGTTTTATTCAGAAGTCAAAAATGCATGAAACCTATATTCTACACGTTCTGTTATATTAATAGTTTTTCCAAGAATAAGAACATGTGAATAAGTCATTTCAGTGCCTGCTGCTGAATCCTTTGTAATACTCATTAACTCTTAATCAGTCTCCACCCATTGTCATGAGGATTGGGATAAAAAAACTGTGTATTTAGTGGATTTAGTTTCATTTGGTGTCCATGTCTGCAGCAGACTGTGAGTAGGTGTCTCTTCCATCCCGGAGAACTTTCTAAATGACAAAAACATCAAATTAAAAGTCTACTGGCAGTCCCTATAGTTATACATAACTATAGTTATGTGTTGTAGAACTAGTTTGTTCTCCAAGCTGCTTCCTCCTCGCTCATGTGGCTTCGTGGCACATGGCCAAAGCCCTCCCACTTAGTCTACTGGTCCCGTGTGAGACAGGAAGCAAGGCCCTGCGGACGGTGACCTCACTGCAGGAAGAGAGTGGAGTGTGGACGTACAGTAGATGTGTGCACAACTGTTAGCTCTTTGTTTGAATACAGTAGTTCACAGAGAATTGTGCTGGCGCTGCACAAAAAGGCAAAGAAAACACTGGTTTGAATCTTTTCTGAGATTTTTTTTATTGTGTACATGTCCAGCATGGATTGTTAACACACTCAACTAGAGGTGAACACACAACACAAATGTATAAAATCTTCAATCTTCTACAGAAAAAACAAAAAAACACTAACAACCAATCAAATACAGAAATGATTTGGAATGTTATTAAAAACAGATGTATCAAGTTCAGAGAAAATTAAATGCACAAAACAAATCAAAATAAGACAAATCATTAGACCAACTATCACCTCGTCTTTTTATTAATTGGTGCTCTTTTGTACTTTCCCCAAATGGGACAATTTCTAAAAGTCACTGAAGCATTACTAAAGTAGTAATGAAATTCAAGAGAACCTTGTGTGAGATGCAATAACTTAGACATGAGTGCCAAGTTCTACTGAAGTCAGTACACAGTTAAATTAAAAACTCCACTCCATTCAAGGACATCTACTCTCTACTGTAGCTGCATTTAGTAGATGGACAGTTTGTAAGTGGTCTGCTCAACAGTTTCAACGCCTGTCTTTAGTCACAAAAGCCACAGCACAGTGAGAGCTCATCTGTGATAAGTCAAAAGTCGTTGGCTTCATTCTGCAGAAGCATGAGTGACTTGTGGTGTGCAGTGGTGCTTCCAAATGAGTGGTTTTCAGAGTGGAGATGCTCAGGAAGCAAGGTGAGATGCATTGTGGGAAAAGGGAGATGCATCTGGGCAAACCACAGTCCATTCAGTTCAGAAGTGAAATTCAAACAAAGTCTTGGTCATGTCTGACCTTTTCCCCAACACTCTCTTTCTCCTTCTGCTTTGATGTTTTTACTCTGTTGTATATTGATTTACCCCCCACACCCCACCCCATGTTACGTTACTTGACCTTCTTGAAGTGTGTGGTTATTAGGCAGTGTCGGATACACAAGTATCTGAGAAGAAGAAAAAAACACAGCATAGACATCACGTCTTAGGAAAAATGTCCTCATTTAACACTTTCTACTGACTATACACGACTGTAGCATTAGTTAAGCATTAACTAAAGGTGCATTGATATTAAAGGTGGCTGTGTTGTAAAACAACACACCCACCTTTAATATCTTATCTGTCAAGTCCCCTTATCAATGTTTTACTCTACCTAGACACTTGTCAACATTTTTTCTGTCTTGTGTTTGGACAAATTGCCAAAACAAATTCAAAGTACTGTAAAAATCTTTCACTCTACCTGGCAATAACCCTAATTCTAATACATAAATTATATTTTCTATGCATTGGTCCATATTATAACTCTCATTTATTAATGTTTTACTCCTAACATCCTCGCCTATACATGTATTTGACTAAATGAGTAATGCTTAACTAATATTTAATCATGTATGATCAAAAGTGTTATGTAAAGATGTTCATTACAAACTTTAAAACAACACTTATGAAGAAATGCAGTATAAGAATTGCAGTTGAATGCTTATGTTTATGGGCTTATGTTTATGGGAATACAACCTGGGAGAGAGGAAAGTTCTGACAAGCTGAGCGATGTCTTAACCTTGCCAAAATGTTCAAGCACAAAGGCACAAAGAGAAAAAAAATATATATATATTCCACCCTCGCAGCTTTAAATGTAAATGTGACACTGTCTGCTTTTAACAAAGTCTGCACAAAGATCTGAGGCGGCTAGACCTTGGCCTACACTGGCTTCCTAAGAGGGTTGGAGGGGGGTTGATGTAAGGCTGGAGAAAGACAATAAATGTTTGTGTGTGTTTGAGAGACAAAAAAATGGGGGGAGGAGGAGGAGGAAGGCAGTGAAGGGAAAGAGAGAGAAGGCCATTGTTGTTATTATGATCCCCTCGGGCTTGGAGGGCCGGCCTGAGTATGCAGAGGGGTGGGGATACTGTGAGGGTGTGGGAGATTTACAGTCTGAAAACACAGACTTCGCTTACGAAGAGTGGGCCTGATTAAGTGGACAAACAAACAGGCTTCAATCAGCTTTGACAGATCTCTTTTAACTTGATGTCAAACAGTAAATTCGACTTCAACTGCTGAATCATTTCATCTGAGGTACAGGTAGTGTTTAAAGCGGTAACGTGAGCTCGGATGTGGTTACCTCCCTATGGCCTTTATGTTTTTAGTTGTTACCCAGGGGAGACGCTTGACAATTCTGTATAACTCAACCTTTTTTTTTCCTGAGCCTGTCCAGACACAAAGCCGTCCACGCACTCGCTGATGTTCCAGTGGAAAGGCAGGAGAGATAGGAAGAGACCATGTGGGAGGCAGGGTGCTTTTAACACTGATTAGCCACCGCCCCCTCCCCCAGGGCACTGATGTGGATGAGGTGAGTGATGGACACCGGACACAGTTTCCTGGCAACCATTATCGACTGCACTGGGATCAATCACCAGACATCTGTGATGGGCGATTATGCGTTAGCTTTTCATCCTTTCAGTGCAAGTGTCCACTGTACTTCCCTGTCTTTTTCTTAGGTGTCCTGACTGTAAGCTGTCACCCTGTCTTCACCTGCTGGAGTGGAATACATCGTAAAACATAAGACTATTGAATAGCGGTGTGAAGACAGATCGAGTATTGGCTCGGCTGGTGCAGAGGAACTCGATCACCACGCAGGATTTAAAAACGAGTAACATAGTAAGCGCTCTTTAAAAAGAGGGCTGTCACCTACTGTAAGCCAAAGAGGAAGCTAAAGTTTCCTCTTTGGCCAGGACTGCTGTTGAGCTCACAAGAGAATCTGGGTCACGTGGGTAGTTGCCAGTTCGACAGAGAGTGAGCCATCACAGGCCCCTGGTTCTCTCCGTTTCCCACCCCTCCTTATTCCTGAGCCCTTAACTCTGCCAGCTAAGGGAGAAGAGGTCAGCCTTCCTCCGGCCTCTACAACCCTTCCACTTTGTCTGAAATGTGGTCTCTCCTAACATCCCCCCACCTCTCTGACCACATCTGTGTAACATGAGCTGGCCGAGTTGACCTCCTTGTGTCAAACAGGCAGCTTACAGAACAGATAGAACTTTATCTGGCACTGATATCTTACTGAACCCCATTAGCTTTCAAGTGATATCTGTCAAAACTGCGCCTGAATCCTTGAAATGAGATACATCATTAATCATTCTAAAGGCAGTAATTAGTCATGTTTCCATAAACAGATGTTATTTCATTGTAGAAGTATTGAGTTGTTCTGTTCTGAACTTGTTCTATAGAATAAAGTTGGATGGAACCCCTCATTCTGATAATTAATGAACCTCTTTTTATTCATTGAATGCACTATATGTAACTGTCCTGGCAACATCTATTGCACAGCCTGTCAATCATGGGAGTATTTTCTTTTTTCCTCACCTTTTGAAAAATAATACAATTGTAGAATCTGCTCCTAAATAACTTTGTCAGCTGTTTTCCAGTTTGTGTGCGTTAGCCCAAATGCCACCACAATGTTCAATAGAAAGCAATAGCAATGTCCGATTACACAACAGTGTTGACAAATGAGTTATGGCCCTGGCTGTTTGCCATAGTACTTGCCATAGCTGCCCTCTTTTCACAAAGCTATTGCAATAATCAACTGTTCAATGATGTGCATTCTTCTTTTTATGCTTTACATTTAATTTACATTATATGGAAACACAACTAACACCATCTAATGTTCACTTATTTAACCTACTTTATTAAATTGGATCAGTTGGCAGTCCCTGCAAACACTGACTAATCACCTACAAGGCTGACATACTCCCTTTCATCCAATCTCTTTTCTTTGAGATAAAAAGGAACAGGGAGTGTTTCGTTTCTTGGAGTTCAAGGTATGCTTTGGGGTCGCTGAGGTTAACAGCATTTGCGCACACCTGCTGTTTTTTAATGAAGCGGATTAAGTTTAGCCCACATGTGTCTGCCTCCATCCGGCTCTGAGCCCACCCTGCTCCCACATCAGAGAAGCTCCAGGTCATCAGTGAAGTTACTTAAATTGTCCTCTTAAAAACACGAGCAGTAAAAAGTCCATTATAAACTGCACGGTGCATTAGCTGTGCCCCGCCACTATTTGTGACGTTATCCTGCTCTGAACCTAAAGGCCACGGCTCGACTTTGTTTTACACTAGTTTTATGTGACACACAGATGAAGTGAATTTCACAGTGAGCTAACTTCTTAAATTAACCATTAGCCTCTACTCTGTAGTGCAAAGGGAAAAGGTCTCCTTGTTGATACAAAAGCGGAATTCTGAGAATTTGCCACAGAATTAAAAGTTAATGGAAGAAGTCCTTGTAATATTTGTTTACTTTACCAGTGAAAAGGTTCAGTAATGGTTTCCAAATAAGGGAAGGAAAGAAAGCTCTCGTCACGTTGTTATTCTCATGCAAGTAATCTTTTTGTTGACTACTTGAGTAACATTATTTCAACTAGTCATTACAAGATAAAGATGGCAGTAGTAAACAGGTTTTGGAGGGTAATTCGAATATATTATAGGTTTCTGCTTTTCTGCATATCAAGCATTGATTTCATCTCACGCCTCTCCTGTTGGTGACTGTTCTTAAAGTAAAACTGTTATAAATCAGAATCAGTTTAAGAAATGCCACAAAATGTAATATTATATCTGTCATAGGCACAACAGGGTCTGTGGAGAAGGGAAAGATTTGGAAGATAGAAGCTCAATCATTACTCTCATTTTCTTTTTCCATTTTCTCACTTTCTGCAACTGTAATGTCATAAGCCCTGATTGATATCAGGAATAGAAGGTGGTGCAGAGATGGAGAAAGAATATTAATAACCTTTACGGTTTCAATGAAATAATAATAACAAAAAAGTCATGCAAAACAAAAACGAAAACAAAAAAGAAAAAACAATGTGCAAACTTCTCTTATTTAAATAGACTACAGTCTCAGTGTTGTTGAGCACCATGGATTACAGGAGAGTGTGGGTTTGTGAGTGTATGTAAGCGATGGATGATCTTTACTTCTAGATTTGTATTTCTGGATTGTTATTTGCATGAATCAACTACCACGTGTACTAAAAGTTTGAGCCACTCAGCAGAGATTGGTGGACTACCGTGAGGAAGTTGGATTAGACAAAAAGGGAGGGGATGTCTACCCCCATAAGTTCAGCACCCACTGGGGTCAAGGGTCAGACCCAGTCCTGCAGTGAGCGCTTACAGTGAACAAGGAGCCTGGGTGCTCCTTTGCTCTGTAGCGTGTTGATGATGGCGTAGATCAGTCCCAAGATGCACAGCACCAGGACCAGAGGGATGGTCACCATGAGGATGTTCATGGTCCGCTCCTCGCTGTCGTCCACCTTCAACACCACGTCCACCTCATTGGTTTCTTCCTCGCGTCCCTCTCGCTCTTCGTCGTCTCTGTCTTTATCTGTGCCTTTTCCTGTGTCTTTATCTGTTCCGCCCCGATCCGTTCTGTCCCGGTCTTTGCCCTTGTCGCCGTCACGCCCTGCATCTGGGTTAAACGGTGGGCGGTTCACATCTGGGACTTTGCGGCCTGTATCGGTGTCCGTAGTTCTGTCTGGATCTAGGTCCACGCTGCAGCCCATAAAGTCCCGCAGGATGGACTTGGGAAAACCGGGCTCACTTTTCATCCTGTGGTTATCAAACTTCCAGTACTTTGAACCCTTGTAGAAGTAGGTGTATGCTACAAAGAGAGAGGGATACAATTTATATTAGTAAGTATTAGTCATGAGATTCTGACAGTATGATAACTTTAAGATATGACGTCAGTATGATGATAGCACAGTGGTTCCAATGCTTGGGACAAATACAGTTCTTTCCAAACTCACATTTCTATTGATTGCACTAGTGTAGCAGTTCTTTTTTTTACTTGGCCACATCAACAAATGATTTGAGAGAAAGAAGTGAGACTTTAAATACACAGCAGCAGTCAGTATTTTATTGGTTTTATTCCATGATTATAACGTGCGGTATATGTTGTAACCAGTTATAGTCACATGCCTAGTGCATAAATAAGAAATCACATCTGATATCTAACAAAAATATTATAACTGGATGTCAAAACAAAGCACCTCTTCTGCTTTACATCTCTCTAATCCCTGCACACTCCCATCAAGACCTTATCATCCCCACTGCCCTGACGAGTAAAGAGCCACGCCCTAATCTTTTGTTTCAGCCTTGTCTCTCAGTCCCAGCCCCTCCTTTCACTCCATAAACTGAAACCACTCTCAACCTCACAGCTCACCTCCATCATCGCTGAGGAAGGCCCCCTTGGGAGACGGAGGCACCGACGATCCCCAGATGCTGATGGGTTTCGGATAGCCGCTGTCAGCTGATCGGGCCTGCTCGCTGAAACGCCAGTACCTGCGGAGAAAATTCTTGTTACTGTTTATTAACTGTCTAAACCTTACACTATAAAGTCATCCTTCATGCTGTGTATACAGAGATGTGCTGTATCTCCACAGAACAATAAATGTTTTTTTATGAACTTGGAAAACATTGTGTATTTTAAAACTCTGATAGATAAATTCAAATGGAGCTGGGGTTTGCGTGCTGTGCTGTCATGCTCTTTAGTTTTGGCCTGGTGTTTATTTGTATATTTGTGTTAGTCTTCAAAACGTATGGCATTGTTATTATTATTTTGCAGGAGTGCCTATATTTTTAATGAGTTTGTTCAAAGCACACTGGCACTTTTAAAACATACTGTATAATGCAGACTCTGCTTTTATAGTCTAATACTCAACAGACTATGATTAGAATTTCTCACATTGCATCTGCCCGTTTATTTAGTCTATAATAATGCAGCTATAGGGGATAAAATGAAGGCAGTAAGGCACCTGTCTCCTTGGAAGAAGTAGGTGTAGCCCGATGGCTCCCACCAGATAGCTGCGTCTATCCGGTCATAAGGAATGCCTTGGCCATAATGAACCAGCTCCAGTGGATAGCCCGGTTCCAGGTTGGCCTCCCTGAAAAGCCAGTATCTATTCCCTGTGAAAAAAGAGAGACATTGTTACTGGTCCTTTATGCTGTGCACACTGGGACATCCCCTCTCTAATGTCGGTTACGCTCCCCAAGGACTCTGATAAATGTTAGTGACATATGCAATTCTTTATATGAACCCGCACACACCCAAATACATACGAAAGGCTTTATGCAGCACCTAATGGAGCTATAAACAGTGTAACAGACACATACTTTGCTGGCATGAAATAAAACAAATTATTATAAAAGGAATGTACAATAATAAGAATAATCAGAGCAATCCCAACCAGCATTTACACACTCTTGTAAATTATATGAATGCAATAATGATTTGTTGGCCAGCAATAAAGAAACCCAGCAGAAACAGTGCGGCTTAACTGCCTATGGACTTTGGTTTGGCTTGTAATGAGCTATTAGAGGCAGCTTGTCTTGTGTTGGGGCTCAAGCAGGTTTCTCGCTGAAGGAAAGGTTTTATTGTGTTTTACTCAGTCAAACGGGGGACACCGTTCGTTCTGGCACAATTACATCTCTTGGCTTGGCTTTGAGCCTTCTATCCCTCCCTTGATCCCCCACCCATTTATCCACCCATCCATCCATACACCCACCTCCGGCCCTTTGCTCCTCGTTTAAAATGAAAGCTCTGCACTCAGCATCTGGAGAGAGCGAGCGGTTGACGCAATGCTTCCCGAGGATCCTGCGGAGCAGCATGTAAAATCCCATGACTTGTTCCATGACTTCCCAAGTCGGGGTGTGCAGTTTAGTGACCTTAAAAGCTGATTCTTTCCTGCTGGGTAACTTTTTTGTGCTCTGTTAGAGTTAGGATTGATATACATAGGATACAATACTATAAGCTGTGGCATATAGATAGACAATAAATTCTCTGAGGAATGTCAGGTATTGTGTGACTCCATAAGAATTGGAGTGCACTTTGGAAGCACTGCTACAGTAGAACGTAGATTTAATGTTTTAAATACCTTAGCCTTGTTGCTAATAAAGGTAATTTACAGACACAAATTGTCCCAATGCACCTGGTGATGTCCCTACATTAATAACAAATTGACAACAATCACAAATTAAAATACATTGCACTCTTGCTTCTTGCGCGCTCTTATCCATGGCACTATTTTCCCACTTGCTCATTTCTTAATGGCTTGCCGCCAAGTGTCGCACTGAGAGGCTTACAGATGACATCATCCCACCCATCATCCACAGCTGCCCAAAGCCTGGAGCGCTGGCCCAAACTGCATCAAAGCCTGAGTGCGTTCTTTTTCATTCAACAGCAACAACTTTATCCTGCGTTGTAAAAGACAAGCTGCTCTCAGTGACAGAGTATAAATAATGAGCTGCACTAAAATAGATTTACACTTGGCATGTAGAATGCATTATGTGCCCCTGCTTTCTTTAAGAGGTAGCGGTATGAATATCTGAAATTATCTGGAAGATATGAAAAAGCTCAGTTTCGCTCATACATTAGAAGTAAAACAATATAACCTCGAGCAGAGACCAGATGGTGGAGAGTTTCCAAAGTACTTTATCTTTAAACAGTTCTATCAAACTATCTCACTAATAAAGATGAAGGGAAGAGCATATTTTACCTTAAACAGCAGAGTTTCTGCACATGTGGACACTGACTTTCTATACATGTCATATCATCCAGTGCTCAAAATCCAACTATGGCTAAGTATTAGCAGAGCAGGGTAAATAGTGTGATTCCCTGAAAGAAAATCTGAACACTAGTCTTCTTTGTCAGATCTGGTATCTCAGCTCGGTATTTCACATGGTATGCAGAGCCTGCTTAATTATTTTAAAGTTGATGTGTACGTATGTTAAGAGTGAATATGGCCAGAAGCTGAAACATCTGAGTTGAAGAAAAATACAACATATTCTCACATTTTTAAATGTTTATATTTAAAGGGATAGTTAGGTATTAGGTAGATATAGGTACACACCGGCCAGGCTCTGTGCTGGTTCTGAGAACAGACATGAGCCTATGGTTAGGTGCCAATGAAAAGTAGGTTCAGAGATTGTAAAGATGCAGAACAGAATAACTCTTAGTCATGTGTCAAAAATAATGCAACACATAATAAAATAAAATAAACAAAAACACAGCAACAGGAATCACTGCTCACCTTTAAAGAAGACAAACTTGCCATCGTGTCTCTCATATGCAGCGTCTATATCTCCAGGCAGACCCCTCCAGAAGTGACCGATGGGCATGGGATAGTTATCGAGAACCCTGTTCCGGCGGACTCTCCAGAACCAACGGCCCTGTCAGGACAACAAGTAAGTGTCTGTTTTAATTCTGTTTTAATCACAACCTGGGATTCAAAATGTCCACAAGGGCAATGACAGGCAGGTCTGTATAACACAGTGGGCGTGCATCTGTTTGCTATGCACACAAGCCGGTGGACAGATTTACACCAGAATCTGTCAGACTCATTCAGAAGTGGTGAGTCAGTGGCCCTGCTTGTCCTGGATAATGTAACGGCAAAATGCTCCGTGCTGCTTCTTTTTGGCAAGCTCATTGAGTTTTGTCCTTCACGCAGGACGCACCGTCAGACAGCATGGCGCGGCATAGAATGGAACAGACCTCATAACTGCTTGGCACAAACTCAGAGCATCAGACCGAGGGATGAAGTGAACAGATACACACAATTCGATCTGTGTGGTCTGACAGCCCAATGGCAGTGAGCAGATTAAGATTGAACTGACCATATTAGTCGTCTGGAGATCTCAGTGTGGGGGGGTTTGAAGGATTGAAGGCAACTCACTGTGAGCTACTGGCTGTTCCTTTGTGTCTGTGTAAAGTGCTAAGACATAGTTTGAGTGATGTTCTTTCTCACTGACAAGGCTTTCCTTCTCTTAACGCTCTCTATAAAGTGGTCTTATTGGCACTCACTACCCGACCAAAGTGCAGTGTCTAAAGCAGAGGGTAGAAGTCCTTTCCAAATGAACGAGTGATTAATGCGCACAAGAATAAAGGAGTCATCAAATGCTAGGATTTTAATAACTAACCCATTTGAAGTCCTTCAATGCTGCTGACATGTACGTATTAAACAGCCCATTGCACACATGTGGGGCTTCATTCTATTTCTAATGCTGGATCATTTGTAATAACTCGTACATGAAGTCAATAATGTAATTTTAGTGATAGGATAAAGGCTTTCCAGACCTCATTTAGGCCTGAGGGGAAAAACCCCAGTATGGAGCTGTTACAGACTGACGTGAAACCCAAGAGCACAAATATAATTCGCTGGCCATGTGCACGTCCGGACAGCTGGACATCTTGCAGCTACTGATCAGAGTCAGTCACACTTACAGTCAAACTATTTACAGAATGAGGTGGGTGTGTTCCTCTTAGGCCTTTGATAAAGCAATATTTGAAATGTCATCCTTCTAAAGTTGAATAAGTTGTATCAATCAGCTTCACAGAAACATTTGAATGCAATACTGTTTCAGTTTTGTTTCTTTTCAACTGTCAAAATATATTATATGTTCCCATCTCAGCACCAGATCTTTGTTACCAAGATATTGTTGAGATACAGTGGATTGTTCAAATGGGATTTGTTTAAATCTCATGACAACATTTTAAAAATAATGTTGCTTGTTCCCGGTCTCACATCTGCAAACCTCTTCAGAGTTGTATTCTGCCAGCACTGGACACCTCCTTTGACCTTTCCCTCTCAAATACCTATCTGACTGTATCGCCCATCCCTCAGTCCACTGGGATACTTGACTGGAACTGCAAGAACAGTTCTTATTATTGCATTCATATTTGTATTTTTATTATTTTTGAAGCCAGGTTTAGAGACAAATAGTAGAAAATAATTTAAGTTAACTACTGATTCTGCACCAAAGTGACCAATACCGTAAAATATTTTGCTTCCCATAAAATTTAATAGAAGCTGAATGCTGCTTCAGCCCTCATAAATGTTCTGTGTTAGACCAGAGGCTCTTTAAGACTAACACCTGATCACACCACACCCTTTTAACAGTGTTCTGCCTCATAAAAACCCTCGCCATATTAGTTTACAATCCACCAGTCCTGATTGAAAACAGACCAAGCGCATGCCATTTATCCCAGCGTGATCATCCATAAAAGTATAACCAATTTATTGAGACAATTAACTTGTCAAGACTGCTTCAGAGCTAAAAGTCTAAACAAGGATAAATATGTCCTGAGTCATTACACTCTTAAAAACATTTACCTTAAATACAAACATCTCTCCTCTGAGCATGGCAACAGTGTCAAAGTTGCCTTCACAGATATTTGGTCCATAGTGATCCGGTCGGTCTGTTGTTCTGGGACGGTCCGGGTTTCGAGGTGGAGACTGAGGGGGCCTGGGCTCTGGACGTCGAGGTGTGACTGTGGGCAGTGCCTGAGTGGGGTTGCTGTTAGGTTGACCTGCACACAGATTAAGTGTTAAAGTGGTATTTTGATAAACGAGTTCACGCGGAAACAGGAAAGTCATTCTACCATATATTTGCTGTATGCCACGGCGGTCATCTTCAGGAAGCTGGAAGTTGTCGGTCTCCATCCACTGGTAAAAAGGAGCCATGATGGCCAGTGGGTTGTTGGAGTGCTCTAAGCCCAGAGCATGACCCAACTCATGGACCGCTACTAGGAAGAGATCATTGCCTGTAAACACAAAAAGACAGAGAAATGAATGACGGAATTAGGACAGTGGTTCTCAAACTGTCTCAAACACTGACCATCTTTCATGACAGGCAGGATTCTCTCAGACTTTTTAAATAAAGTAAGCATTAAAATGTAGTTATAAAGTGTAATCATTAAACTATAATTGAAATGGTAGGCCTAATGAGTTTACTAGCAACTAAAAAAATACATGGAGTATTAATTGAAAGTTTGAGAGCCAAAGAATTAGGATAAATGGCTACATAAAAAAATAAAATTATAAAATTAATTCCACAAAGTTGTACACAATACTAAAATGGTATGCATGCTTGTAAAAGATGAATTTCTACATCCACTGCAGGCACCAGAAAGGCCTTACAAAGCCATGAGTGTATGCATCAGATGATTATTGTTCTCACATAAATCAGAGAAAGGCATGTAAATAAGCCGAGATATGAATCAGCACATCAATGCAACAATTAGACATTGACAAAGCAGCAACACATATGTGACACACTGACCGCTGCATCAACTTCCACTCACTCACTTTACTTCTTACAGATTCTTTTGGTTTATTATCATTATGGTAAACCAGCTCTTATCTGTAAAGTGGATCCAGAGCACAGTTAGTGACATCCTTTCAGTCAATACCTCTTTGAAGCCTGGCCTTGCCCTGGGTGATCTCTCAACCTACTGATGCCCTGTGCTGATTGGTCACATTTTTGCCAGTGACATCATCCTGTTATGGGTTTGTTTTTGGGAATGTCCTTGCAACAAAACTGAGTTTCTCTCCTTCCCATCTTTGATTTCAGAGTCACATGAATCCCCTCATGCTGTTCTAAGCACTGGATATAGCAAGGGGTGGAGAGATACAGCACTGACAGAGCAAATAAAGAGGCCTTTGTGAAGTAACCGTGACAACCATTCAACTTGACAGAATGAGCAGCACAAGCAAACTTTAAAAGTCTTTGTCATGACTTCAGATTACCCAGCATACACACTGCTGTAAACTAGTGTCTTTTGTTTACACCTCATCTGTAAACTAAAGGTGTCCCTAAAACTAAAATGCTTAGTCTCATTAATCGTATCTCTCTATAAAGCATTAAAGCTCTTGGATTATAATACTAATGTATTTTAATCTGTCAGGTGTGTTTAAGTGAGCATATTTTCTTTCTGGACAATACTGTTTTGTCTTGAGACAGAAAGTCTGATTAATTACACTCCGCATCACAAGGTTTACAAGCAATTATTACAACTCTAACACATGACACTGAGGTCATGCAAAGTGCTTTCACAACTCACACTCAATGCTGATCCATATTGTTGGTCTCAAATGAATTCAGAGCCTAGAGTGGATCATATTACAGACTATAACAGATTGTATTGTTTTAACTAGCATGCAACTACAAGAGCTACAAAGACAGGAACTACAGTTTTATTGGCAGGGCACGTATTTAAGTACAGTTAGAGAAGATCGTAATTTGGTTGCACTTTGGCTTCAGGGAACTTTAATGCTATCAGACAACAAAAGGACCACTCTACAAAACTCCTGGAGTGGAACTGAGTCCCACTTACTTTGGCATTCCACTGTCCCTGTGATGTGTCCTGCAACACATCCTCACTCAGCAGATCACGCTCACACACGCTCACACATGCACACACATGCACACACACAAAAGCAGCTGTCTCACTTGGTGTATACAGATTACAGGGCAGGAAAGCCCATTGTTGCAAAAATCCCCTCTGGTCAGCAGGGTTAATCAGTGCACAGCAAGACTACACTGCAGGCCACTTAAACATGAAGTCCTAATCCATGCATCTTCACATAGTTGTGGTCAGTTTAAATTAAGACCACATTTTAAACACATTTATCTGGCCATGTGTTGACTGTAATTAAATTATAGGGATACGTGACTTCAATCCAAACTACTATTACTGGATAGAAGTCACTTTATTGGAGAATTGCGTAAATGTTATGTTTATGTATAATAGGGTCAGTGAAAAGTTCTGTAAATGATTAGAGACGCATCAAAGTATGTGTGGGAGTGAGGCCTTGTTGTTAAAAGCATAAACAAAGGGAAATTTAAGAAGCAAAAGGAAGTCTAGTCGACATAAAATAACTGCTGAAAGAACCTTTGGCAACCTATTGCATATGCATAACTTTACGTAGGCTTAATCAGATACGTTTAAAGCATTGATAGGCTTCTTCATGAAAGATCTATGTTTTCATAATACATACTCCTAAATGGCTGACCATTACTTTGTATGTGGGTCACTATTAAGTCCTGTAACAATAATTATTTCATGTCATACTAAACTTATTCCTACCTTGTAGGTTTTGGTTTCCTATGGTCCAGGGTTCATCGGAGTCAAAGTGAGTGTCTCCACCCATTCCAGGTCCAGGAAAATAGGCATGTGCAAGGAAGCCTCCTTCCCCATCAAAAGGAGAGCTGTCACCATGGAAACCCGAGGCAAAGAAGATCATGATGTCAGGCTCCTTGCGGCGTCCATACTTGATCTCTTGGTAGGGGATTTCATCAAAGGTCAGTGGGGTAACTTTCTCCCAGACTTTAAAGGCTCGTCGGATGGCCTCAAATGAGTTGTATTCACCAATCTTTGGGGTGTAGTTTTGAATACTATAAAAACAAAAACGACCAGTGTCACATAATAAGCAGTTACAATGTAGCAACAGTTGGTTTGTGTTAGGTTTCATTTTAATTCTAATTCTACCTGTATGTAAGGTGGTTTTTGTTCCATCTATGTCCCGTGAGGGCATATCGTTTCCGCCTCACATTGGTTTTTATCTGACCTCCAAACTTGTCAGGCACACCACAACGGGGTCTCCTCATTGCCCTGGAGGAGTATAAAAGAGTCAAAAACAAGAAGCAAAGAGCATGTGATAAAAGCAGAAATTACCCAAGAGATGAGCTGAAGAGTGGCATGATACAGCGTTGGCTTTTTTTCTCCAAGCTAAAGGAGCTGTTTATTGTATAATTTAAAATGTACCTGTAAAAGGCCTCATGCAATTACGACTTTCTTTGAGCCAGGCTTTAAAACCAGTTGGTATTACTTATTACAAGGACACAAATATGTCTCTATTCTCATTTTTATAGTCTCTGTGCATATGTGTATATATATGATAAAAAAAGAATGCAGTCATGCTGACCGTATAGTTTGAGGATCCATTTCTCCGGTAACCTCCAGGCCGTAGAATCGCTGCATGTCACTAATGGCACTGGACAGGATTTGAGCTGATCGCATTGTTGACATCTGTCTGTTCACCTGAGGCAGGTAACCGTACATCCTCAGCCATGACTGCAGATAATCAAAAAGAGACATCAATTATAACTGAAATCTCTGCACATAGCAATAATCTGTACAGAAAGGGAAATTGTCCATGTCACATTCAAATTTTGACATTCATTTTTAAATTCTCTTGGGAGGCCTCTGTGTTCTGGGAGGGCTGTGAAGTGGAAGCTAATGAGAGTTGAGGGAGAAAATGTGAAACTTGACCCAATCACAGATTACGCAAAGTCTATCCCACCTGTTAAGCAGAAATCTAATATCCCAAACTCCCACTGTGCACTTTCCTCCGAGTTTGTCTGAGATATGATATGCCTTCCTACACACTCCTGTGCTCCCTACGGCGGTGCAGAGAATGTTGAACACTGCATGTTCGAGCGTGTGTTCATCTCAATGTGAGAATGTGTATAGTGCTACAGCTTACGCCCTTCTTTCACAATGGAAAACTCTACTTGATAAAGCTCTGTATTTACTTACCCACTCCCTGAGAGCCATAAAAACAAACTGACCTCTTTTCAGTCTAACTCCAACCAAGACAAAACAGTTCCTCCTTCACCCATTGAAGTGTTTTCACATCCTCATTACATATATTTATGGTATAATCTTGTACTTCAACAGAGCACAAAATAACAGCTATTAAGTTATGAAAGTTATTGTTATACAGGTGTGAGTACAATATTCAAGATTCTGTCTGGGGCACGACTTCTAGCTTCAGAATTGCTTTGGGGATTTGTTTCTGAAAGGGTTTGTGTCACAAACTGAATTCTGGCATCGTATTAGGAAATAAATC
The DNA here is from genome assembly GCA_024416835.2 of Perccottus glenii. NCBI lineage: Eukaryota > Metazoa > Chordata > Actinopteri > Gobiiformes > Odontobutidae > Perccottus > Perccottus glenii. The sequence continues at coordinate 7,309,310 of CM044548.2, forward strand.
TCCCTGTGTTTGAGCCTAATAACTGCAGAGAACTTGGCTTGAGATGACTGAATATTAAAATCCTGTTTTATCTTTTTGTTCTGAGCACCTAGATATATCTGTCAGTTAGCCATATATAATTTAGTTCAATCCAATTCATACATCAACACTTCCTTTATAGATGTAGTGCTGTAAAAAGATTGCCTCTCTACTCTTTTCCCTGGTAGCGGTTGTAGTGCAGTGTTTGCATCAGCTGTGTGTTTTTGTGAAGAAGCAGGAGGAAGCAAAAATGAGAGGGCGAACAGGAAATGACTATCACTTTGATAACAAGGTCTGAAACGTGCTGACCCTCAATTAAATTACACAAAAAAACAAAAGCCTTGACCAAAATAAACAAGATAGCAATGCTATTCTTTTTTTGTCTTTTTAGTTTGTTTATATATGAACTGGGAATAGTCTATGTAGCAGGATGTAAATAATGTCTGTTCATAAGACATTATCAATATTAAAGTCCCACAATGCAACTTTTTTACCAGCAAATACCATACATAGTATATCCTCTAGTCTACATTATTCAAATATGTAGCTTTAAGGCCTTTGGATGTTATCTAAAAATAACCTTTTTATAGACCCCCTCCACCCATCTCACCAGATACTCACTTTGTATCTCTGGGTGACAAGACCCGTTACAATCTCTCAACACATATCTTGCAAAACCAACACAACTCTCCAGACATCTATTAAGAAAGATATTGAGACCTAACAGTCCAATGTAAGTTTGCAGCAGTGTATTTGCATACAGAGTCCAGAGTACAGAGACCTTAACTGTTGAAAATAAACATAGTGTTGCTATAAAAACATTATAGACGTATTATAGATGTATTTTTAACATGTATCTGAGCATCTTGTGCTTTGAAGTTTTACTACAGGAGTTTGTGCAGTGTGATGAGAACTTCAGTCCTGCTGTGAAGATGTATGGAGGCATATGAATCTCCGCCACCTCACAGCCTTCAACTAAAACAGTAAAGTACTTGAATTGAACTGCTCACCCTTCCCTCGTCAGCTGGGCTGCATACAAAACAGGTCTTAGACAACAGCAGTGGTGGGGAGGAGTTATGTGTCTGTGTGTGTATGTTAGCTCGTCTATTAAATGGTCTTTCAAAGAGTCCTTGAGCTTACCTGCCAAAAGCGGCCCCGGCCATATACAAGAAGTTGTAAAAGCTGCCAGAAGAGTGTGCGTGAGTGAGTGCGTGTATGTGTGTGTCCACTACAATGTCAGCCAAGATACTAACAGCTTTTATTCCAAATCTTGGTCTGCTGCCATCATGAACCCCCTTAAATCCAACCAAGAGGACTGGGTAAGGTAAATGAAGGAGCAATAGGATACACAAATGAAGACGGGCTGCAGGGTGAATGAGGAGAATTCACTTTGCATCATTACAAAGTTATGTCTTTTCACCCTCTATTGTAGAAAGACAATATATACACTTGTGTGGTAGGTGCTAACACTCATACAACCCTCCAGAGTAGAGTACAGACTGTGCCACGTAAACCTGCAGAACTTAGACCACGCCACACTACGTAAAGTATGTCTGAAAAATATTAATATAAAAACTCATTATCTAGTGTGCTTTTCCATAATTCATTTGTGGGGAGCTGTAATATATATATATTTTTTGTGAAATAACCTGTGACTAACGCTTCTCATAAAAATAATTCTCATCATTTTAAAAATACAGAAACATAACTTAAAGTGATCATTTAGTACAATTAACCGTCCTTGTCCTAATGCTTTCAGTTCCCATTATTGTAGCACTGTGTTTGTGGACATGTCAGTGGGAAGTATGGGAGATTACAGATGGAATGCAAAGAGACAGCATGTTGCAGATTACATGGACCCTATGAGCCAATGAACAGAGGAAGTTTTCTACTTCTGTGCCACCGATACCTATACCTAATACTATCTTTAACTTTCAGACGGAAGCAACACACTGCCCCTTTATGTTTTCTTTCCTCTCAACGTTTCCTTGCTTATCATGTTTCTTCCAGTGTTCTTCTCTCACTTATTCACAAGTTCTTTTTTGGTTAGATTTTTTTCTCGCCAGCTTTCCATTCCCAGACAAGAGAGTCCATTGTACTCTCTAAGATGCCTCAGAGTCCCGGGCCCAGTATGCATGTGCATGTAAGTGTGTCCCTGTTAGAGAACAGCTGTCATATTCAGACATCACATGCTGCACAGCTGAGATTTACTGCTAATGTTGCCATCAACTCTTTCTCTTGTTTTTTTTCTTTTATACGTAACACAACGTCAGACATTGTTGACTGAACTTAATTAAGATTCTCCTCACACACTGTGAGCTCCTACTGGATATTTGTGGTCCAGGCAGAGCCAAAATACAGTACTGAACACAATTACATTTTAAAGGCTAGATCAGATTGAAGCATGTAGTTTAATAAAACATTATCTTGTTCAAAAAAACGTCTTTGTATATATTCTTGATGAGGTCAGATCTAGCGTTTCAAAGTTGCTTGCCCTGGACATCACAAAACATACACTTTGTGCATCATGTTTCAATGTCACTGGTTGATAAGTTACTATCATAACAGGTCTTTTTTGTTTTCTTTATGTTTTATTTTAAAGTAAACAGCACACTGGTCTGGACTATGGCTCACTGTGGACACATAAGATCTGTGTTTAGCCTTCCAGACTAGCTGTAGTTATCATGGCTAATAACATGGATGTTATTGTTAGAGCTGGAACCCAATTCTATCATAGCTTTTTCAGTAAAAGCACATTAGCACATACATAAAATGTTTTTTGGTTTTTTGTTTATTTCTGCATTATGTGGCCCAGAGAACACTTGTGTCCTGTTTTTTAGCCACTGTCCAAAGCTCCACATGGTCACTTCTGAACAATGGGATCAAAAGTAGAAAAGGGAAGTGATGTCAGAGATTGATTTTTGCACAGAAAAAGCTTTTTGAAAAGAAGATTTTGCACAGAAAAACCTGTGGCATAAAAATTAACAATAAAGTAAAAGGAACCTTTTGCAAGTAGACGTGCCCTGTCAACCATTTACCAGATGTCTATAGGTCACATGGGGTAGTTTTGCTGCAATATCACAAGCAGCCACAAACAGAATTGGTGACAGAGAGGGTGCACTCAGATATCCAGCTCCTGTAATACATCTTAAGTTGGTTAATCCTATCTAGTATCTACATTGACTGATTTGGTGTTTAATTTGTACATTATCACAGGAACATCAAATCTTTTTTATTGCTTACTCAATATGCAAGTAGAACTGTTTTATTTGTGCATGGCTTTATCACTAGCTATTGTAAACAAACCTTCCATATATGAAAAGCATTTAACCTGCCCAGGTGGAGAACCTGTTCCAATTACTTTCATTAAAGCAATTCCAACATGGATCTGGAATGTCCTGCACCACATTACACATTCTCTCCGCTTAGTAAACAAGAAGCATCCACAGTCTGTAGTTTTACTTAAACACTCAACACCCAGGTTTAGAACAAATAAGCATCCATAGGGCTGCACGATTAATCGTAATTTAATCGTGATAACGATATCTGTCTCCCACGATTAATTAACCATAATCGTCGCAATATCAATATGTAAATACCAAGCACAAAACAAACATTGTAGGGTTTGAAATCATTCTTTTTTCTTATGGGTTGAGAGTGTACGGATGATAAACTGCGTCACGTCTCACGTGACGGTGTTTAGATTTCAAGCGCGCTCGCTTTGGGAAGTTTAAATACAGTGACTTGCAGTATTTATGTTCTGTTTATAATGTTTGTTTTTATTTTATATATTGCTGTTATAAAAATACTTAAGTTAAAAAAAAGTTCTTAACTAATAGAATAATCGTGATTATTAATCGTGATTAAAATTTTGTGCAAAATAATCGTGATTATCATTTTTCTTGTTATCGTGCAGCCCTACATTAGTGCCATAAAGTGTAAAGCCATTAGTACATACAAGAATGAACCTTCCTCAGCCAGAACACACACCACAGTTATGTTAATACCCACCCAGAATGTGTTGCAACCTGATTGACAACCAGAGCCCGCAGTCAAACAATTTGGTAATCCAGGCTCACCCCTAATGACCAGACTGCCAAACAAAACACCAACCCTAATCATCTTCCCAAAAGCTATTTAAGCAGCCAATTCCCCATTTGTGTTATCTCCTAAATTGTCTCCCAAAACAAACAAGTAGTGGACATACTTTGATTGTCCTGAAAATGTAATGGTCTGATAGTTCTGAGAAAAAGTGTTTAAGTTAGTCTTTCAGCTACTTTTTGTTGTTATCTCAATGCTTTCCCTGTGTTACTTTATTTAATAAGGTGTCCTGAAGTGACCCTTGAGTGTTGGGGGAGGCTCTGACTTTTATAGACTTGTGTTTATAATCAACTGTCCTTTTATGTTAGCGCTTTTGAACCACAAGAGGACAAAAAGACACAGCTGAAGCACAGTTATTACACATAGGGTAGAGGCATCATCCATTTCCTTCAAACAGTATCAATTTAAGGACTTTGTCAAACCCAGAAAATACACTTTGTAAAGTTTTATCTGGACTTTCTATATTTTGTGGTTGTAGGTATTCTAACAACTTGCCTCATTACAGGTAAGTTGTCAGACTATGTCACAACAACCTATATATTGTTGTGTTGTTACAGAAAGTAGTCGTCTACATCTGATATAGCGGCATCTAAGTCAGTCAGGGCTGATGCTTAGGCTGGGATGGGCTTGTACTGAAAAGGGGATGAGATAAGAAGACAGTTCAAATTCAGTTTCAGAGATCACATTCCTGTTACAAGACTGACACTGACCCTCAATGTTGTGAGTCAAACCGATTTCTCGTGTTTTGGACTTCTCTTACCTCTGCGTTAAAAGTGCTGTCATCCTCTGTTGCGCGCACCGCATAGTTACCCTGATATTGCTGCCTTGTGCGCCAAAAGCTGCCCTTAAACCACTACAGTAAAGTGTACCCTGTCTTTAGAGGTAAGCTTCCATGCTGAAATTAGGCTCCAGTCCAGATTTGAAGTTGGGACCTCACAGAAATGTGATCCTCCATGAATGTAGATGAGGTACTTTGGCAAAAAATTGACAAGTTTCCGCCACCGCTGAGAAAGTGTCCCTAAGTTGCCAGATGTGCAAATGTCCAGCTAATATAATCTCGTAAGAGTGGACCTCTTTTCAAAGGAACATAAAAGCCTTTGCCTAATTAGCAACCACGAAAGTGCACCTGACAAATAACGCATCCTATCTTGCCAATAGCAATGGCAAAGGCTATTCTTCCATTAAAACGCGTTAGCAAATCATTAACAGCGGTCATGTTCATAAATAAATAGCTTCTTCTGGAGATCACGCAGACTGATATTGTAGCTACCCAAAGTACCCTGAGATTAAAAGTTGATAAAAACAGCAAAACGATGGGGACCAAGTTCACCGCACTTGGACGACTCCTTCAGCAGTGTCCAGTAAGTAGGCAGTGTGTGAGCGCGGCTGGTCACGCTCCAAACCGCTCTTGTATTAAAAAGATAAAAGTGACGGCTTCTTTGCCCTTTTAAATCCAGTTTTCCGAGACGAGGCAGCCCCCAACTCAGCAGCAACCAGCCTCGTGATGTCCTAGAAGGTCTGCATGTTGTCTCTTTGGAGTACAACACTTAGTGGTCGGCTCCTCGCTGTGTTTCAGCACCTAACGTGGGCATGCATTTATGTCAAGTAGCCATGCGCCACGGGAAGTAGAAAAGAAGGGTTACATTTCAAAATAAAATATACAATTCCTTCAATATAGTGAAAGTGGGCTAGATAGAAAGTAAGCTTCCTTTTAAAACCCGAAAGCAAAGAATTAAAGTTTAGCATTTAGTTATTTAATAGAAGTATCTTATTCTGAAGGGCATTTCCGGTTTTCCTGCCCTCTGTGAAACTGATTTATTGTCCACTAATGCCCTTATCAACCGGACGGATGAAGGGTGAAGTGGGGAGGGAAGCAAAGAAACACATCCGCCATGTGGTCATTTTGCCACAGCTAAGCGCGCGCACACCCACACCAGCCTCACAATAAACAATATAGCATAAGAACAACATAGTAACCACCAATATTTTAATATAAATGTATTAACCAGTATTGCGGGTGTACCACTTAGAGTTTTTAGACTTAACTACAAACTCTAGGCCTATGTAAATGAAGAGTACAACTCTCATCAGGAGTAGGTGTTCAGTTATGCTTTCTGTTGAAACTATCCATCCAGAAATCCTCTCTATAAATTCTGATTCTGTGTAGTTGCCCTTTTAAGAAAGAAAACATAAAAACTAAAATAACTGCCAGAGCTCTAAGTGTAATGAGAAGTTTAAAACTTAAAACAAATCCCAGTGCAGAGAACAGAATTTGAGAAAGATATCACAAAATTTGACAAATGTAAAGTGCGTTTTATTAAAACATGCAGGCAGAGATATAGACCATACATGAACACATTTACTATTGAATTTGCTCTTGGGTTAAATCCATTAGATATTTGTGAACAAACACCAAAGACAAAGAAAGCTTCAGGCAGAGTCAATGCAAACCATCAAAACAGTTGAAAGGCTGTTTTCACGGACAGTGGCTTTTCCACATGAGTATAAACACCTGCTGGAGGTGAGTCATTCTGCTTGACTGAGCTCTTTATCCAGGTGAGTATTGTGCCATGTTATTTCCCCAGATATCTTTAAACCCCACAGGCTAACATCAGTCTTCACTATTAACAAATCAGTGATCCTAATTCCCAGTAAAAAACAGAAGTCCTCACCCCTGGACAATGAATTCCCCTGGAACCATCAGAGGAAATGGGTACAGTGGAACCAAATACACTTTGATAGAATTACGATATGACAGTTGGATATCTTGCTTTTAAATGTTTTCTTAAGTACACCACCTAAGTAAAAAACACTTCCTGGACCTGCTGCTAAATATGTTGATGGACCAAACTTAATGAGCCACACACAGAGACACATATGCACAGTCTGCATGTGTGTCTATTAACATGCAAGACTCTATTAAACAGATTATAATGCAAGCAATGGCTGATGTTTACCAAATGTCATGATCAGCTACTGCCCCCTGTTGCTTGAACGAGTGACTTACAAATGAGCCTAGACATTTGTTTAGTCTGCAATCAAGAATAAATCCCAGTTTTCATGCAAAGCAGTGTAAAAGAAATTCATATTATGCAATTTCAAAGAGTTTGTTTCCTGCTGCTTCCATTTTTAATCTGAATATTTGCATGTCTTTATGTATTTATTTTATGTTCGAAGCTGCAGGTTTTTATTTACTTAGTTGTGTGTTTCTGTTGGATCAGTCTCTGTCACAGTTGCCACAATATATGTAACAATTGAGAAGCAACAACTTAAAAAGGTAGGCTATTTATTTGTTTGAGACATTTATTTTTCTATATTGATGCTAATAAAAAAAAATCTGTATTATTTTTTATCAGCCTGAGGTGGTTACTGTTCTGGAGTCTGAGCCTGATCATTGAGGGTTCAACACAAAACTTTTTTTATTTTATTTTATATTTAAATGCAATATTTTACTAATGTTTTATCAGTTTTACAGATATAAAAAATGCCATAGCCTGTATGAAAAATGTGACTAACATTTTAGAAAGAGACTCTCTCAGTAACTCCGTCTCAATAAGTTAAAAGTACTCATAATGTTCCGAAATATACATGTCAAGTGTTTTGGAGTCATTTGAGTTTTGGGTTTTATTTCAGATTTAACTGAGTTACTTTATCACACAACATGGTTTATATATACTGATCAAACTGTTTACACCAAATGGATAAATGATAAAACCAGTGTTGCTTATTTACTTTTTTTTTTTTTTCTTTTTTACTTTAAAGTCAATGGAGAACACTTTGCTGATTGCCAATATGTTTGGTCAAAGACAAGTGCAATTGTCTGGCGGCTGCAAGGTTTCCTTCCTTTACAGAACCTCATCAACAGAGAGCTTTAAAGACATAAACATTTACACCAATGAGAGTATGGTAAGTTTATTTTTATTAAAAACTTATCCCCAAACATAGCAAGGAAATACTTCATTATATTCTTGTCTCTGTGTCCTGATTCAGGTTCAAGATACCAAAGCTGTGTTTTCTGTTTGTTGCTCCTCAGTTTGGGCCTAATGACTGCAGCCGAGCCAAGAAGGACACCTGTACTTTGTTGGGAGTCAGTGTTTTGCTCGGGACCTCCTGGGATCTGATCTTCTTCTCATTCGGGCAGCTCTCCACATACGGCCTCTATGCTTTCTCCATCCTGAATCCTCTACAAGGTCTGTAGAGGATGACCTTTCACAAACCTCCCCTTTTATTCACATTAGACTGACAGATCTCAGTGCAATACAAGCCTAACTGTGTTTAAAATACATAAATACAGTAGAACTAATGCACTGTCAACTTTTAAATACATTATTTTTGCATAGTTTGACTAACGCAATCTTTCTGCTCTCTGTTGTCAGGATTCTTAATTTTCCTGTGGTTTGTGATGTCAGTGATAAAGATCGGCAAAGCAATAAAGATGAGCAGTGAAACAAAGAGCACACACTGATAAACTGAAACCTTTTGATATATATTTAATCAAAGGCATCATATGCAAAACTTCCAGGGCTTATTTGCAAAACAATCCTCTCCGGTCCAGTCCTCTGTGGTTCTTTTGACTTTTCAGAAGGCCCTCTACTGGACAGAGTTGGAAGTTTTTAATGAAATAAACACATTGATTTCTTCTTCTTCCACTGTTTATCCTGTTGAGGGTCACAGGGAACTGGAGCCTATCCCATCTTCTCAGTCTTATGAAAATGTTAAATTTGAATCCAAAAACCGATGACCTCTGGGCAATACCACATTGACTTGTAAATATGTGCTCATTATCTAAGCCTTAAAGCTCGCATCACCACAGACTCAACATCAAGTTTGACTGCAGTGAACTGTTTGATTGGCAACATATTGCCAAATAAACCTTTTGTGCCCATGGGGGTTGGTAGCTTATGTTAGTTTGTTGAGTGACAGATCAAGTTTGACTAATCACGTTTATGTATGATTCATTAAGACTTTGATGAGCTACTTGGAAAGTAAGTGAAAAAACAACACGTAAACAAACACATTTAAATAAAAAATAAAAAAAATCTACTGTAGATTGTTTTTCTTTTTCAAAATAAATAATTGGCTGATTGACATTGGTCACGTGGTGTTTCCTTTCTAAATTTGTTTTGGTTCTTGTAAAAAATTCTGTTACATGGAAATTTGTACAACGCCCTGTAAATGTGTCTGTCAGTTTCTAAATTTGTTTTGACATTGGTAAAGTCCTCAGCCCTGGACAATAAATTCCCTTGGGACCAAAAGTGATCATCAAGAGGAAATGGGAACAGCACACTTTGATAAGACTTTTGAGTGTGTTTTCATGTTCTAGAGAACAGACCACCTCCTGGACCAGCTGGTAAACGTGCTAATGAACCACATACAGAGAGGCTCTAGGTGTGTATTTACATGCTGGACTATTAAACAGATTATAATGAGTATAGAATTTCAACAACCACCAGTCAGTTTGTGATACTCTACTAATGCAAGCAATGGCAGGTGTTCATCAAATCTTTTGATCAGCTACTGCCCCCTGTTGAACAAATGAGTGACTTGCAAAATAATTTATTGATCGAGCCAAAGCAGACAGGCTTGTACCAGACTAAAGCTTAGCAGCTACGTCTGAACATGTCTTTAATGATGGGGAAACCTACACAGACACAAGGAGAACATGCAAACTCCACACAGAAAGACCCTGCCCTGGATGGGAATCTGAGCCAGGATTTTTTTGCTGTGAGGCAGGAGTGTTAACCACTCTCCCCCCGTGCCGCCTGAAATCAAGTTTTTCTGCTTCAAAACAAATGAAGAACGAACTCACAGTTTTCGTCATGCAAATCAGAAATGAGCTTGCTCCCTGCTGCTTCCATTTTTAACATAAATATTTGCATGTCTTTATGTATTTATTTCATGTCCAAGCTGTGCGTTTTTTTACTTAGTTTTGTTTTTCTGTTGGATCAGTCTATCTTACAGCTGTCACACTAAATGTAGCAATCAACAAAAATAAAAATAAAACAATGACTTCAAAAAGGTAGGCTATTTTCTTATTTATTTGATCTATACTGATACTATGATAGTACTATTATACTATTCCAATAACTTGGTCTTATCTTACATCAGCAGGAGGTTGTTACTGTTCTGGAGTCTGAGTCTGTTCATTGCCACAGACGGTTCAACAGCATGTGATTGTTCAAACAATTTAATTATATTTATATAAATTATATTTACATGTAATATTTTACTAATAATTGTTTCAAAATCACTTTCAATTTCTTGTTATGTGAATAGGCTCTGTCAAAGTCTATATTAAAAATGTGACTGAAATTTTAGAAAGAGGCTCTGTCAATAAATCTTACGTAATAAGGTAAATATTCTTATGATGTTCCACAATATACATGTTAAGTGCTTTAAAGTTATTTAAGTTTTGAGCTTTAATTTTAGATTTAACTGAGTTACTTTATGGTACAACATGGCTTATAAAAACGTGTGTTTTGATTAAATGGTTATGCACCGAATGGATGAAAGATTAAACTATTGTTTCCTATTTTATCCTAAGTCTTTTACAGTCAGTGGAGATCCAGCTGGAAAGTACATATTTGACAGTTTCAAATCATTTGTCTGTCGGCCGCTTTGTTGCCTTCATTTATAAAACCTCAAGTTTTAAAGGTCTAAACATTTACTCCAATAAGAGTATGGTAAGCTAATTTTATTAAACCTGATCAGGCTTAAAAATTTAAATGGCAGGCTTTAATAACTTCATTATTTCCTTGTCTCTGTGCCCTGCTTCAGGCATCAACAGAAATAGTTCCTAACCACACAGTAAGTGTTCAGCTGCCAAAGGAGCTGCCTGTTACTTCTTAAAACAGATCTGTTTTCTGCATGGCCTCCCTGCCTCAGAACATCACAGTTAGTTATTCTTTGGTACTTTTGACTTTTAAATGTGTTTGATACATGACACTAACCAGTTTGTGATGATGTTATATTTCAGACTATGTTAACGGACTCTTCAGACTACCTGTACGAGAACAGACTGGTTGGCTTGAGTGTGCGAGGGAAGGACATTACAGGACTGCGAGAGTCAGTCAACATCACCATGAATGTTACCACGAGCATAAGTGTAACAGCAAAAACATAATTTGATATTATTCATATTTGATCAAATATCAATATTACAAAGAGTTAATGTTGTATTTTGTTGCAGGATACCCATCGTCCCAAGTGTGTGTTTTTGAAATACTCAACTCAGGGTGAATACAAAGTGTTGCCAGTTTTATTACTTTAAATTATTTTATTTCACAAATGTGGGTAACCTAATAACATTGTGTTTATCTGTTTTATCAGATTTTAGCACTGATGGCTGTGTGACCCACTGGAAGCCAGGACAAAGTCACATCACCTGTTCCTGTAACCACCTCACCTTTTTTGGCGTGCTGATGGTATATGCTTCAGAAACACTGTACATGTGTAGAAACAGTCTGAAAATGCTGCTGTTTTATCAAATATAGAGTGGAAACAGGCAAATAGGATTTACAAGAAAACAAAAGTATACTAAGGAGGATTAAATCCACAATGTCCCAAGAATAAAGTGGAGCTATTTGTCTCTTTAATATTTAATCTTCTTGATATTTCCACTCAGTGACACTAAAGAAAATAGATGTAGAGTAGTCAAAGTAAATTCAAACATACTTAATCATTTATTAAATACATGTGAATAAATGTAATGAGTTCTTCTTACAGGTGTCAGCTCAGGTCTCATCAGCAGACATAACAAACCTGACATACATCACTCTGATTGGCTGCAGCATTTCCCTTTTTTCTCTCCTCATTACTGTCCTGCTCTTCATCATAAAAAGGTTGTTTGTTCTTATTCCAACCCTTTCTATTTCCATTTAATGTCACAGTATTATCATCCAGTCCTTGTTCACTTTTTACTCTCCTGTGAAACAGAAATATCAGATCAGATGTCTCCATGAAGATCCATGTTAATCTTGCCATCGCACTCATCTTCCTCAACGTACATTTCCTCCCGAGTCAGGTTGTAGTGTTCTGGCACTTCTCATGGCCGTCCCCTTGGCTGTGCTTTTACTTGGCTATTGCTCTCCACTTTTCTCTGTTGGCCTCCTTCAGCTGGATGGCTGTCGAAGGATTCCATCTTTATCTTCTTTTGGTCAAAGTTTTTAACATCTATGTCAGGAAATACCTGCTCAAACTCTGCTTGGTGGGATGGGGTGAGTCACACACTTGAATTATGTGTGGACGATGATTTGTTCTTTGACACTTTTGATTGTTTATTAACAGTTTTATTCCTCATCCTTCTGTTTAGGTGTTCCTGCAGTCATTGTGTCAATAGTTGTTGCCATAAACAGAAATGTGTACGGCTCTGTGGCAGTGGACTCATCTAACAGTACAGAAATGTAAGAAACAAAACAGAGACTTAAATGTAACTGCATCTGTTTAAAGTAAAAAGAGTCTTTTATAGTTTGTCAAATCTCAAATGTCAGATTGATTCTTTTTGTTAATCTGTATTTTGTAGGTGCTATATTAACAATGAAATAGTGAAGCTAGTGACTACAGTGGGACTGTTTAGTTTGGTGTTTCTCTTCAACCTGATCATGTTAATGATGGCTGTCAGAAATATTTTAAGTCTGCGCAAAAGCAAACAGGTCAGAGCCAATACACAGAGTTATGCTACTGGACAAATGTTCAAGATACCAAAGCTGTGTTTTCTGTTTGTTGCTCCTCAGTTTGGGCCTAATGACTGCAGCCGAGCTAAGAAGGACACCTGTACTTTGTTGGGAGTCAGCGTTTTTCTCGGGACCACCTGGGGTCTGATCTTCTTCTCATTCGGGCAGCTCTCCACATACGGCCTCTATGCTTTCTCCATCCTGAATCCTCTACAAGGTCTGTAGTCTGTAGAAGATGACATTTCACAAACCTCCCCTTTTATTTAAATTAGATTGACAGATACCAGTGCAATGCAAGCCTCTTTACGTTTCAATTACATAAATACAGTAGAACAAATGCATAATGAAGGGTTATTCAGAAAAACATTTCAATTCTATGGTCAAAGAAGCCTAGAGTAAATAAACTGACTGTGCTTGTGGCTGATAAACACACAGCAGCTTTGTTCGTGTCCTGTCTGTCAACATTTAATATTTCACATTTGCATAATTTGCATAATGTTTCCATTCTTCTTCTGTTTTTAGGATTCTTCATTTTCCTATGGTTTGTGATGTCAGCGATAAAGATCAACAAAGCAACAAAGACGAGCTGTGAAACACAGAGCACACACTGATGAATGCAAACATACTGTACCACAAACTTTAGGAAATATTTTTATTTTTACAATGACATCATGAGAAAAAGGCAGGCTTGTTTTCAAAACTCTACTAGAAACAGTTGAAAGTTTTTATCGTTAGATACACTTTTATTTCTTCCACTGTTTATCCTGTTGGGGGTCAGGGTGGACTGGAGCCCAGCTTTATGTGTTATATTTTAATCCAGGAACCTATGACCTTTATTAGATCTAGCTTAAGCCTTAAATCTCATTTATGAAAAGTAGTACATGAAAATATTGGGTTGAAACATTTTATATTTTACACGTTAGATTATTTCATTTTATATATGATAATACGTTTTTTACTTAGTATTGGAGGCTTCCTATCGGTCTGTGTGCTGTGTACAGGTCACAGTCAGATAAGTTTTGATACTATTCAGTAGATTTGCAAAGCATCACAAAGAGATTTAATCATGTTTCAAAGTATGTGAGACTCAATATAGATAAACTGTATATTCTAGAAAGTATTGCTACGTAGTGTACATGTGCTATTACTTGTGCTGAATCAGAATAATATTTGCCATAAGAGGAAAGAAGAAAAGTATTAGATTATGAAATATAAATGTAACACAAAGGCCAATTTAACACATTTACTAGCAACATAGATATGGGTGTTTTGTTGAAGTGTATGTATGTACTGGTATATATTAAAAATAAATAAAGCCCTAAAAATTTGCTTAATTTTTTATCACAGTTGTCTTTCTTTATAAGTCTGAGTTTTTATGATTGAAATAACAGCATGTATGACAACATTCAACAAACCTCAGACTACCTGTACGAGAACAGACTGGTTGGCTTGAGTGTGTGGGGGAAGAACATTACAGGACTGCAAGAATCAGTCAACTTCATCATGAATGTTACCAGCAAAAATTTTTCTTCATTTTCTAATCCTGAAACCCATGGCCTCTGGGCAATACCACATTGACTTGTAAATGTGCTCATCAGACTTATCCATACTTATCAAATATAATACAGCATAAAAGCTAATTTATGCAGTGCATAAGTAGTACATGGCAATATCTTGGGTTGTAACAATTTATATTTCACACATTTTATATTATTTATAAACACATTCACAAGCCTCCTCTGCTCAAACCACGGGACAGAGTTGTCCGTGGCTCCAGAGGGACCAGCAGAAACTCCAGACCAGCAGTGTTCTTCACGCTCACAGCCCACTGCAGTTCTCAGTGAAGCCACAAGGCCTGTAACAACAGTAACTAATGATGGGTGATTGAGGCTTTGTAGAAGCTTCAACACAGATTTCCAAAAATGGTTCATTACTCAAGGCTTCAAGTGTGCTCGAGTAGGACATCTAGTGCTCAAACAATTGAGACGTGTCATTTATTGGATCATGGACTGTTTGTGATTGGATTGGCCTGTAGTGCACAGCGTAGTGACTACACTACATGGTTTTATGGTTTCAAACTGACACAATTACATATGAAATAACTATACTCATGTTGAAGACCCTTTTTTTATTTGGCCCATCTGATTAGTAGTCCACAGCTCTGTATATACAAGTTTCAATAAAATATGTCTGTGGTCGTATCTCTTATTTGACCAACAAGTTACATTACTATGATCATCCATTCCCAACAATGTGGGCATTTTTCATTTGCTCCGAGTTATGGTTTACTTGACCTAATGTTATAGAATCTTTTGAACTGAATGTAACACTGTCAAACCAAATCTCTGTGAACTCAATATCTACAGTGCCTTGCGAAAGTATTGGGTCCCCTTGAACTTTGCGACCTTTTGCCACATTTCAGGCTTCAAACATAAAGATATGAAACTGTAATTTTTTGTGAAGAATCAACAACAGGTGGGACACAATCATGAAGTGGAACGAAATGTATTGGATATTTCAAACTTTTTTAACAAATAAAAAACTGAAAAATTGGGCGTGCAAAATTATTCATCCCCCTTCACTTAATACTTTGTAGCGCCACCTTTTCTGCGATTACAGCCGTAAGTCGCTTGGGGTATGTCTCTATCAGTTTTGCACATCGAGAGACTGATCTTTTTGCCCATTCCTCCTTGCAAAACAGCTCGAGCCCAGTGAGGTTGGATGGAGAGCATTTGTGAACAGCAGTTTTCAGTTCTTTCCACAGATTCTCGATTGGATTCAGGTCTGGACTTTGACTTGGCCATTCTAACACCTGGATATCAGCCACTGAATGAAAAAAGCACTCTTGCCTCACCAGCCAAGGATCCTCATCTGACTGTACCACCACCAACACCTTCACCACTGAAATGGACTCCCCCAATAGGACCATGGACCCCCCCAGTAACATCAACACCTTCTGCGGACCTCACCATCCCTGTCCCATCTCCGATTCACCAATACACTCAAAAAAATGCTGGGTTGTTTCTGTAAACAAATTGTTGGGTTGATTGTGCTGGGTCAAAAAGTTGGGTTGTTTGGGGTACTGTAAACACATTATTGGGTTGCTCATGCTGGGTAAAATGATTTGTAACGGGTCATTCATAAATAAACAGTTGGTTGGGTTATTTTGACCCAGCAACTGGTTTATTACTTTTTCATTCTTTACGGAACTTTCTGGATTCTTCACTTCTGACTGGAGGAGGCACGCACTGGGAGCGGGCAGTGTACTTTATGGTAAGTTAATATGAATGTTTACCTATATTTTTAATAAGTTGTGGTAACAGCAAGCTAATTTCACTGTTCAACATACAGTCTTTGATATGGAAGTGTGAGGGGTAACGTATTTATTCGGTGAAACATTAAATAGACACTGCTAGCCTGCTAGCTAGCTAGGTTAGATTTTTTGACAAAATGCAGCATCCTTAAATCCTTAGTTGTAAACCAGCTAGCCTATATACGCAGCCTTTTTGAAATATGCTGTTTAAATTGTAAAGTAATCACGTAATTATTATTGTATTCATTGTGGACGTTGCGTATTTAAAAGTGAGGAAAGCGTTTTGTATGAAATCCATAAGCCTTCAAGCGCAGTAAGTAAGTCCCTCACAGGGTTCGCACGTAAATCGGCGGGAAATAGCGATTGAGTTGTGTGTGGAAAGTCTGCTGTATTTTAGAAATATGAATTGTTATATACAGCATACTATATAAATGTTAATGCAACTTGTATGTATTTTTGTCAAATTGTTTAGCTGCTAAAGAGGAGACAGCTTTGAAGGTCCTGCCAACTCTGCTTCCCCCATCCATCTACATGAGAGGAGGAAAGGTCTTCAGACCCACCACAGAGGAGGCCCACAAGTCATTTATTGACATGCAACCTGTAAGTTTTGCTTTAGTGTTTCTACTTCAATAAGGGTCCACCAAAAAAGCTTAACTAGCATGTCAGTTATATTGCAGCACTCTAAGTTATTGTGTGTAATCAACAGGTTGGGACCAACATGGATGAATATTTAAACCATGAGATGACTGGAGCATTGCTGCACATTCTGTGCCTCAGTGATGAGACAAGGGGGACATCACAGACCTTTGCCATTATTCCACGCCACGCCATTGAGACTGAGTCTTTGTTGGCGGCGGTTGATCTTTGCTTTAAAGCTTTTTTTGTTTTTGATGTTCAGTACACCAAGCAGTGTTTCCCCACCTGGGAGTTTCTCCAGCATGCTGTATATCAAATTGAAGGAAAAGAGTCCTCCTCTGTAAAGTTTTTGAGGACAACAGTGGTTTCAGGCCCACATGATAAGGAGATGATTTTAAAATGTATTTTGTTGCTGTTATTAAATCAACACATCTTAATAAATTAAATTGTAATCGTATGAGAGTTCAAATGAGTTGTTTAATGACTTTTAATGCCTGAATATTTGGACAGATTTACATTTGCTATAAAGTCTGTGGGGAAGGGTGAATGTCAGAGGGTGTGTGGGTGGGGGTTGGGATGGGGGGGGTAAAGAATTTATTCAATATTGTATACAAACAAAGTATTAAAGAAATGTATTGTTTTTAAAGAAATAATATGTTTTAAATTAAATGAGATTGAAATCACATATACATGGCCTCTCTGGTTTATTGTATTACAGAGACAATAATTATTTTACATTCGTAATATAAAATATATTTGTAACTCATGTATAAAGGCAGTGAGACAGGAAATAATCTATTTATTATTAAATAATAACTATTTATTTGACTAAACTATTTGTTTGACTTAACCCAGCAAGAGGGTTAATTTTACCCACTGGTTGGGTCAAATGAATGACCCAGTAATATGGGTTAAACGGTAAAACCCAGCACTTGGGTCAAACCAACCCAGCGCGTGTTCTGTCCAATAGTGACCCAGCAGCGTGGTTAAGGTTGGGTTATTTTTTAACCCAGCAGTTTTAAGAGTGTAGGATTTCCAGATCACCTGGAAAGTTTAGTTAAATCTGGAATTAAGATGATACCCCTTACACCTAACTTGGCCAGGTCACGGGTTCTATCTTCTGAAAACATCACCCCCAATACCACCCAGGAGTACCACTGCTTCACCTCGGCCACTACCTAGAGTCCAATGGACCCCTGTCAGACCCGCTCCACCCCCTCCCAGACCAGCTCCTCCCAGACCAGCTCTTCCCTTGACTAGCATCAAGACTACTATCAGTGATTAGGACACTGAGGGCCTCTGCTTTTCCAGGACTTTTCGTCATAATAAACTACTTATCAACCTGAGGCCCTGGGAGAGAACACTCCCTCCTAGCTCCATAACTACAGTCAGAAGTCGCAGATTAAAGAAGAGAATAACAGTTAGATTTTCTAATCAGACAAATCTGATTCAAATCCTCTGCAAACAGATAAAGTCAGGTCCTGCTCAAACAGACTTAAAACTTGCAGTGTTCAATGTCAGGTCTTTGGGAAACAAATCTTTTTTAATTAATGATTTTATGACTTCAAATAAGCTTGATTTTATGTTTTTAACAGAAACATTGTTAGACAGCATGACTGGAAATGCGGTCCTTATTGAATCGACCCCATCGAATTTCACATTTTTTTCCAAAATACGGGAAAACAAAAAGGGTGGTGGTGTATGTGCCTTTCTTAGGGATAATATTCTTATCCAGAAGCTATCACTTGGGGAGTTTTCATCATTTGAGTATGTGTCATTCAAAATGGAGTTGAGGTTTTCTCCATCTATTTTGTATGTAGTTCTTTACAAACCACCCCAACAATGTCATGATTTTATTAATGAGTTTACTGAAATGCTTTCGGTTATCTGCACAGAATTTGAACAAATAGTCATATCTGGTGATTTTAATGTGCATGTGGATAATGTTTGTGACAGAAATGCCAAAGAACTTTCTACTATTCTTGATACTTTTGGTCTTTGTCAGCATGTTAATGAGCCGACCCATAACAGAGGTCACACTCTGGACCTGGTCATTACTAAAGGTGTTCATATTTCAGATGTCACTGTGATTGATGTTGCTCTATCTGATCATTCTTGTGTCTTTTTTCAACTGTCCATAATTCCAAAAGTTGCTGTTGGACCTACTGTTGTAAAAAAGAGACACATTAACGATAACACAAGGACACAGTTTATGGAGGCAATCAGGTTTGAAACTGCTTCATCAGGTCAAGTTGATGATTTGTTGAATTGTTATACTTCAGGTGTTTTAAATGTTATGGACACCATT
The DNA here is from genome assembly GCA_024416835.2 of Perccottus glenii. Classification (NCBI taxonomy): domain Eukaryota; kingdom Metazoa; phylum Chordata; class Actinopteri; order Gobiiformes; family Odontobutidae; genus Perccottus; species Perccottus glenii. The sequence continues at coordinate 7,328,358 of CM044548.2, forward strand.
GTTCCTGTTAAAGTGAAAGTGATCAGGACAAGGCAGAAGGCTTCATGGAGCAATGCTCACTCTGTCAGGGCACAGAAAAGGGAATGCCGAAAAGCCGAAAGACAATGGCGTAAATTGAAACTCTTAATTCATTATGAAGTATACAAAGAAAATTTGCATGTTTTCAATCAAACTTTGCAAAAAGAAAGAGAAATATTCTTCTCAGAGATCATCAACAACAATAGTAACAACCTGCGTGTCCTGTTTGCTACAGTGAACAGATTAACAAACCCTCCAGCTCCATTTCCTCCAGAATTAGTTTCACCACTAAATGCAATGAGTTTGCATTGTTTTTCAACGACAAGGTTCAAGGCATTAAACATGCGATAGTCCAAAGGGCATACAACAACACTGCAGCCACCTAGGAGACACTTGGTTGGTTTAACACATTTTACACAAATTAATGACAGAACAATTGAAAAAACTGTCTCAGCCTGAGTTCATCAACCTGCTGCCTCGATGTTTTACCCACTAGATTTCTAAAATCAGTACTAAGCAGTTTGTTACCACAACTCACTGATATAGTCAATAATTCCTTACAGTCTGGAACATTTCCAAGGGGCTTAAAAACTGCTGTCATTAAGCCTCTCCTAAAGAAGAGCAGTCTTGATGCTACAGTGCTCAACAACTATCGGCCCATATCAAACCTGCCATTTTTAGGAAAGTCATGAAAAAGTTGTATATCAACAACTTAATGACTTTCTATTACTTAACAACTGCTTTGATCCTTTTCAGTCAGGATTCAGGCCCAATCACAGACTGAGACTGCACTTATCAAAGTCAGAAATGACATCCGTCTGAACACTGACGCAGGCAAAGTCTCTGTCTTAGTTCTGTTGGACTTGAGTGCTGCGTTTGATACAGTGGACCATGAAATCCTGACACAAAAATTAGAGGAATGGATAGGTATCACTGGAACTGCTCTTAAATGGTTTCAGTCCTATCTTGAAGACAGGAAGTACTTTGTTTCGGTTGGTAACTGTGTATCAGACCAAATGGCCCTGACATGTGGGGTTCCACAGGGGTCTATCTTGGGACCTCTATTATTCAATCTCTACATGCTTCCTTTAGGCCAGTTAATACGCAGCTGTGCAGATGACACTTAAATTTACATTTCACTCACAGCAGGTGAAAATGGACCAATCCATTCACTGTGTCACTGCATCGAACAGATTGACACGTGGATGCAAAATAATTTCCTCCAACTGAACAGAAACAAGACTGAACTAATCATCTTTGGGCCACAGAAACAAAGAAAGTGTCAGCAGTCACCTCACGTCTCTTTCTCTAAAATCTAAAAACCAGGTTAGAAATCTAGGGGTCATCATGGACTGAGACTTGAATTTCCACAGTCACATTAAGTCAATTACATCATCTGCATTTTATCACCTTAAAAACATTTCCAAAGTCAAAGGGATGATGTCTCAACCAGACTTAGAGAAACTTATCCATGCTTTTATCTCCAGCAGATTAGATTACTGTAACGGCCTGCTCACTGGTCTCTCAAAACGAGGGTTAAGACAGCTGCAGCTTATTCAGAACGCGCTGCTCGGGTTCTAACCAAAACCAGGAAGTACAACCACATTACGCCAGTTTTAAAATCTCTGCGCTGGCTTCCTGTTGCTCAGAGAATAGACTTTAAAACAGCACTGCTGGTTTACAAGTCTCTAAATGGTTTAGCACCAGAATATATCTCTGACATGCTAGTTACTTATGAACCTCCTCGTACTCTGAGAACATCTGGGACACATAGGCGGAGTTTCACTTTTGTGCATGGGGGGGCACCTACCAGCAGACCACGAGCTCAGATTTTTTTATGGGCTACCATATTTCATATATCATACCATCTAATTAAATTAAAAATAATTAATTCTAAACTTACTCATTATATCCACAAAATGATAAGATAGGACAAATAAAATGAGAAAATGTGAATTCTGTATTTTTTTTTATTTTTCAAAGCACAAGACAGGCATTAATTGGCTCTGGTCTGGGGGGGCAGTGCCCCCCTTAGCCCCCCTCAAACTCCGCCCATGCTGGGACAGGCCTTCTGCTCGTGCCCAGAGTTAGAACTAAACAAGGTGAAGTTTCATGCAGCAAAAACCTGGAACAGCCTCCCAGATGAAGTAAAACAAGCCTCAACTTTAACAATGTTCAAGGGGAGGTTAAAAACCTTCCTCATTAGCTCCGCCTACACCACAACCTAAAGTGTTTTTTTCTTTTATCTGCACTCTTCTTATTAAAATGTTTTTAATTTTTTTCTTATGTTTCTTAATATAAATCTTGTAAATTGTCTTTTATTCCTGTAAAGCACTTTGAGTTACCCAGTGTATGAATTGTGCTATATAAATAAAATTGCCTTACCTTGCCTTGGATATGTTTATTTGTGAACCATTCCATTGTAGATTTTGCTTTATGTTTTGGATCATTGTCTTGTTGGAAGACAAATCTCCGTCCCAGTCTCAGGTCTTTTGCAGACTCCATCAGGTTTTCTTCCAGAATGTTCCTGTATTTGGCTCAATCCATCTTCCCATCAATTTTAACCATCTTCCCTGTCCCTGCTGAAGAAAAGCAGGCCCAAACCATGATACTGTCACCACCATGTTTGACAGTGGGGATGGTGTGTTCAGGGTGATCAGCTGTGTTGCTTTTAAGCCAAACATAACTTTTGCATTGTTGCAAAAAGTTCGATTTTGGTTTCATCATCTATACAATGTCCAAATGTGTCTCTGAATGTATTGACAAATAAAACGTAATATTTCATGAACTTTATTTCTTAAGATTCTAATTATTTGGGAAATTCTAATGCTTTTATTTTTGGGAAAATGTAGCTGTATGTTTTTGTTTACATGTGCAGCCTAAGCATTCCAATATTGTATGATTTAAAACTGGCAGCAAACACCAAACACAAAGAAAGCTTCAGGCAGAGTCAATGCAAATCCTCAAAACAGTTGAAAGGCCGTTTTCACGGACAATGTGTTTTCCACATGGTGTATAAACACCTGCTGGAGGTGAGTTATTCTGCTGGACTGAGCTTTGTTCTTTTCCTCAGATAGAATCAAACCCCACAGGCTTACATCAGTCACCCCCAGAAGTTCATGGTCTAGGCAACAGACCACCTCCTGGACCGACTGGTAAACGTGTTAATGAACCACACACACACACATATGCACAGGCTCCAGGTGTGTCTGTTAACGTGCAAGACTCTATTAAACATAATTATTATTATTATTATAATTATTTGAGTATTTCAACAACCACCAGTCAGATGGCTTTGGTATGTGATATTCATGTGACCTGTCATGCAAATCAATCAAGAGTTTGTTCCTTGCTGCTTTTAGTTTTGAATATTTGCATGTCATTATGTATTTATTTAATGTTCAAGCTGCAGGTTTTTTTACTAGTTTTGTTTGTGTTGGATCAGTCTCTCTCACAGCTGTCACACTATATGTAGCAATCAACAAAAAAACAAAAACATTGACTTCAAAAGGTAGGCTATTTTCTTTGTTTTTTTTTTCTTTTTATTGATGCAAATAACCTTTTCTTTCTGAATTACCTTTTATCAGCATGAGGTGGTTACTGTTGTATTTGAGTCTGAGCCTGATCATTGCCAAAGAGGATTCACCTAAAAACAAATGTGAAAAATATAAAAACGGTGAAAAAAAGGGTATGTTATTGGTCTGTTGTTTTTTTAATATTTACATGCATTTATTTTTACTTAAAATGTTTCAAATTATACTAATTTGCTGTTTTACAGATAAAGATACTACCCAATCCAATATGAAAAAGCTGACTAAGGTTTTAGAAAAAGGCACTGTCAATAAATCTCACGCAATAAGGTGAATGTACAAAAGTATGTTTAAAGAGAGTTAAAGAGAGAGTTAAACCCATTGTTTTCTTTTTTTACCAAGGCTTTTAGAAACATTTAGTAAAGCTGTGGAAGATACAGATGTGAACGAGACCATGTCTTTGTGTGGAGGCCGGTTTTGTTGCCTTCATTTATAGGAACAACAATTTTACAGGTGTGGACTTTCAAGCCAGTGAGAGCGATGTAAGATTATTTTATTTAAACTAATCTCCAAAGAGAGTTTTTATGGAGCATTCATTTTAAACAATAGGCTTGCAATTCTAATTTCATTATTTCCTTGTCTCTGTGCCCTGCTTCAGGCATCAACAGAAATAGTTCCTAACCACACAGTGAGGGTTAAGCTGCCAAAGGAGCTGCCTGTTGCTTGTTCTAACAGACTAGTTTTCTCCATGGTCTCCCTGTCTCAGAACATCACAGTTAGTTATTCTTTTAGACCTTTAACTTTTAAATGTGTTTGATACATGACACTAACCAGATTGTGATGTTATATTTCAGACTATGTTAACGGACTCTTCAGACTACCTGTACGAGGACAGACTGGTTGGCTTGAGTGTGTGGGAAGAACATTAGAGGACTGCAAAGATCAGTCAACATCACCATGAATGTTACCACGAACATAAGTGTAACAACAAAAACATAATTTGATATTATTCACAATTTATCAAACATTAATATAACAAAGAGTTAATGATGTATTTTGTTGCAGGATACCCATCGTCCCGCGTGTGTGTTTTTAAATAACTCAACTCAGAGTAAATAATTCCTAAAATTATCTTCAAAAGTGATGCCAATGTTATTACTTTAAATAATTTTATATTATTTTGGTTTGACATTTTAATTCAAATGCAGGTAACCTTTTTCTGTTTTATCAGACTTTAGCACTGATGGCTGTGTGACCCACTGGAAGCCAGGACAAAGTCACATCACCTGTTCCTGTAACCACCTCACCTTTTTTGCCGTGCTGATGGTATATGCTTCAGAAACACTATAAATGTGTAAAAACATAGTCTGAAAATGCTGCTGTTTTTTTTAATCAAAAATAGAGTGGAAACAAGCAAATATGATTTACAAGAAATAAAAAATATAATAAGATGGATAATGTTAAAAATTTGATTTGATTAGTTCTCACACAATTAAAATCCTTTTAAATCCACAATGTCCCAAGAATAAAGTGGAGCTATTTGTCTCTTTAATTCTTAATCTTCTTGATATTATCACTTGGTGACACTAAAGAAAATAGATGTAGAGTAGTCAAAGTGATTTCAAACATACTTTTTCATTTATTAAATACATGTGAATAAATGTAATGAGTTCTTCTTACAGGTGTCAGCTCAGGTCTCTTCAGCAGACATAACAAACCTGACATACATCACTCTGATTGGCTGCAGCATTTCCCTTTTTTCTCTCCTCATTGCTGTCCTGCTCTTCATCATAAAAAGGTTGTTTATTCTTATTCCAACCCTTTCTATTTCCATTTAATGTCACAGTGTTGTTCACTTTTTACTCTTCTGTGAAACAGAAAAATCAGATCAGATGTCTCTATGAAGATCCATGTTAATCTTGCCATCGCACTCATCTTCCTCAACATACATTTCCTCCCGAGTCAGGTTGTAGCGTTCTGGCACTTCTCATGGCCGTCCCCTTGGCTGTGCTTTTACATGGCTATTGCTCTCCACTTTTCTCTGTTGGCCTCCTTCAGCTGGATGGCTGTCGAAGGATTCCATCTTTATCTTCTTTTGGTCAAAGTTTTTAACATCTATGTCAGGAAATACCTGCTCAAACTCTGCTTGGTGGGATGGGGTGAGTCACACACTTGAATTATGTGTGGATGATTTGTTCTTTGACACTTTTGATTGTTCATTAACAGTTTTATTCCTCATCCTTCTGTTTAGGTGTTCCTGCAGTCATTGTGTCAATAGTTGTTGCCATAAACAGAAATGTGTACGCCTCTGTGGCAGTGGACTCATCTAACAGTACAGAAATGTAAGTGACAAAAACAGAGACTCAAATGTTGTCTATTTCAATTTAATCTGTTACTGTTACTGTAACTGCATCTGTTTAAAGTAAAAAGAGTCTTTTATAGTTTGTCAAACCTCAAATGTCAGATTGATTCTTTTTGTTAATCTGTATTTTGTAGGTGCTATATTAACAATGAAATGGTGAAGCTAGTGACTACAGTGGGACTGTTTAGTTTGGTGTTTCTCTTCAACCTGATCATGTTAATGATGGCTGTCAGAAATATTTTAAGTCTGCGCAAAAGCAAACAGGTCAGAGCCAATACACAGAGTTGTGCTACTGGACAAATGTTCAAGATACCAAAGCTGTGTTTTTTTGTTTGTTGCTCCTCAGTTTGGGCCTAATGACTGCAGCCGAGCTAAGAAGGACACCTGTACTTTGTTGGGAGTCAGTGTTTTGCTCGGGACCACCTGGGGTCTGATCTTCTTCTCATTCGGGCAGCTCTCCACATACGGCCTCTATGCTTTCTCCATCCTGAATCCTCTGCAAGGTCTGTAGAGGATGACATTTCACAAACCTCCCCTTTTATTCACATTAGATTGACAGATATAGTGCAATACAAGCCTCTTTTCGTTTAAAATACATAAATACAGTAGAACTAATGGATAATGAAGGATTTATTTAAAAAAACGAAAAAGTGATCAGACACCAATAATGACCTCATGAATATATTTTTCTTTGGTTAAAGAAGCCTAGAGTAAATGAACTGAACTGTGCTTGTAGCTGATAAACACACAGCAGCTTTGTGCTTGTCCTGTTTTTCAAATTTAAATATTTAACATTTGCATAATTAGCCTAATGCTGTCCTCTCTGTTTCTCTTCCTGTTTTTTAGGATTCTTCATTTTCCTGTGGTTTGTGATGTCAGTGATAAAGACTGGAAAATCGAGAAAGACGAGCAGTGAAACACTGAGCACACACTGATAAACACAATTTTAGTAAAAAAAAACATCTAAAGGCATCATATGAACATCACTTATGTTTTTTTACTGTGAGGTCCAGTAAATCCTGACAGAACCATGTTCCTGCCCCTCCCTCTGCAGCTGCTGCAAGTCTTCAGTCACATTGGGTTGGTGTTGTTATTCCACTCATTCCCTGCCTTTCAGTAGCTGCCTTAGCTCAGTGCTAATATTTTGTCAATATATATTAGGTAGTGTGAGACAGACCAATGATTTTATTTCTGTAAAAAACTTTAATAAAACTAAAAAGGAAATGCTGTTAATCAATCCAGTCTCATATGTTGTTTTGTATTTCTGATAATATTGTAAATAAATGTTTGTTTAAAGCAAAGTTGTGATCCACTTGAGATGATGCACCACAAGGTTCAGTTCATGGACCCATACTCTTATCTTATATACTTATCTTATGGAAGACTTCACAGAACACAGTTGGCTGTGGATGAATTACATCATAAATAATTTATGTTTTTTGACAGAATGAAACAAAGTTTAGGTAACCATTACTCTTACTATTCCATTGTTGAATGTACTTAACTTTCTGGTATATAATGTTGGAGCATGTTACTTAATACCAAGCAATAGAATTTTTAACATACATCTTAATGTAGCTTCACCAGTTGTTTGCTGTATCTTTACACACTGGCACTGGAAAACAGACAGATGTCAAACTAACAGTTATAATAATTACACTATTTGCAACTGCAGCAATAACCAGTGATAACATCTTTTTAGTCAGAATTCCAGGGATGTGTCTGTGTGTAATCAAATCACAGACACCCGCTGTTTCTTTCCTCTCATATTTACACACACACGCACACGCACACGCACACACACGCACACGCACACACAGTCCTCTTCTTTATGGAATCAGACCCGTTCAGCAAATCTCCACTTCCCTTTCCCTGTACGTTCAGTCTCTAAATGCTAATTGGTACAGCTACTGGTTTGTAAAAATCAAAGCATTTATAGTAATTTATTTTATAATAACACAAATCCTTCTATAGACACATTGCGCACTTCTTTGTTTAACTTTGTATTTACCAGAAGAGAGCACCAAAGACTATTGTTTACAACTTAAAGATGTCTCTGGGCTGTAAGGCCTGCTGAAATGGAGACAACAGTATTAAGCTGTGTCTGAGGGTTCATCTTTTCTTCTAGAATTTGTTTTGGGCTTCAGGAAGTCCAGTGTAAAATGGACAGTATAAAAAATGTTTCCTAATGAAGTCCAATCTGCGAGTCTTTAAAGTGAAGGTTTTGATTTTAATAAACAGGCCTACTGTATATACAGGCCTACATTGATCATATGTTCTCTTATTGGCTACCACAGCCCCAACCTAACACTGACACATTGCATTGTAAATCTCTTTGGCGCCCTCATCTGGTAGAAATGTGCAAAGTGTCTCTGGAAGGATTTGTGTTATTATAAAAAGTCGATCATCTCTGCCTGCACTGCATGACCACCACAAACATTTGCATTTCCACTGTATTTGAATATATTTCTTTTTATGTAAAATTGACCTTTGTGTGATTAAAACAGCACCAAATGATATAGGTAGTAGCATTTAACAGTAAATCATGTAAAATAATGTCTTTACTGCTTTATACCCTGTTTGATTTTACATGTCTTTTCTCTTCTGTTAACAAAAGTTGCAGAAACATTAGAAGAATGTGGCCAAAGTCCTACCACTGGCTGACTGTTAATTGGCCTGTGTTGTTCTCTCCTCCCTTTTGCCTTTTTTTTTCAGAGGTGCATGTGTGTGGCGGGGGTGTGGCTAGCTTCTCCCTGGACTGCAGATGAAACACACCTGTTCCCACTCTCATCATCACCCTTGTTTAAAAGGCTGCCCTACCCACTTCTGTGCTGTCAGATTATTCCTTACTTACTTTAAAAATGCCTTTTGAGTGCTTTTGGATTTAATGGTACATACCTGCTGTTTTCTCTGTTGTTCCAGATTCTCCTTGTGCTCTCCTGCCAGCTGACCAGCTCCCTGCCATTGCTGCCTGTTTGAGTTTTTGTTTGTAACTCCAAATAAATTGTTGAACTTGTACCTTGACTAGGCCTCCACTTCTGGGGTCCGCTTGTGAAAACCTAACAAGAAGTCTATTGTACAAATCTTGTAGTTAACAGTGCCAACGTAACAAAAACCTCTCACACAGTGTAAATACAGTGAATAAAATTCATTTAAACACACTTCCTTACTAATTTCCATGGCAAGGGAACAATTACACCGTAATGATCTCAATAAATGCATATCACAACTGCTCACAGTTCTATAAGTTGATGTAGGTTATAAAGAAAATCAGAGCTGATTAAAAATTGCCAATTTTGTTACTCTTTATAATATTGCAAAATTGCTGGAGTTTTCTGCAGAAAAATGTGAAATCAAAGCAAAATCTTTTTTTTTTCAATTTCATTTTAAATTCTTCAGGCCCCATTCATTTTCAGTTCATCTCTTTGCCTGGTTTTGTGCCTTTTCACTGTTTTTCCACGCCAACCTGGCTACAATATGTTACTATAAATATTTAGATTTTTATTAACAAGTAGCTGTACCAATTAACATTTAGAGACTTGACTTACAGGGGAGGGAAATGGAGATTTGCTGAAGGGTCTGGATCCCTAAAGATGAGGATTCAAAGATGATCGACCAGTTCAGGATGATTTCATTGCTTAGAGTGAAAGGAAAGATGTTCTTTAACATAGCAGCAAAGGGGCTCTCTGACTTCCTCTCTAACAACTACATAGAGACAGTGGTCTCTCGGGCTTAAAGGGTTAACTTTGGTTTCCTCCCAGGTTTCATTGGCTTTAGCTTGTGATGAGAATGTATGTTGTGGAGGGAAACTTAAGACAGGAGAAAGATATTAAATACAATCAATGCAATCGTTTTTATTTGCACAGCTCACTGTGTGATTTTATGGATAATTTTTGGAAGAAATGGATGACACAGATGACAATATAGCTATTACTTGGAAAATGGTCTTCCTCCAATTTAGAGACTGTAAAAAGTCAACAACAGCCGCAACAACAACAGCACAGGCAGCAAACACCAAACACAAAGAAAGCTTCAGGCAGAGTCAATGCAAATCATCAAAACAGTTGAAATGTCATTTTCACGGACAGTAGGTTTTCCAAATGGAATATAAACACCTGCTGGAGGTGAGTTATTCTGCTGGACTGAGCTTTGTTCTTTTCCTCAGATAGAATCAAACCCCACAGGCTTACATCAGTCACCACCACAAGTTCATGTTCTAGGCAACAGACCACCTCCTGGACCGACTGGTAAACGTGTTAATGAACCACACACAGAGACACATATGCACAGGCTCCAGGTGTGTCTGTTAACATGACTCTATTCAACAGATTATAATAATTTGAGCAATTCAACAACCACCAGTCAGATGGCTTTGGTATGTGATATTCATGTGACTTGTCATGCAAATCAATCAAGAGTTTGTTCCTTGCTGTTTTTAGTTTTGAATATTGTGTGTCTATTAACATGCCAAGACTCTATTAAACAGTTTATAATGATTACAGCACTTGGAAAACCTCCAGTCAGACAGCTACAGTATGTGATACTCTACTAATGCAAACAATGGCAGGTGTTCACCAAATTACATCACATATTTCTGCTTCAAAACAGTTCAAAAATGAACTCACAGTTCTCGTCATGCAAATCAGTAATAAGCTTGCTCCCTGCTGCTTCCATTTTTAACACTAATATTTGCATGTATTTATGTATTTATTTCATGTTCAAGCTGTGCGTTTCTTTACTTAGCTTTGTTTCTGTTGGATCAGTCTCTCTCACAGCTGTCACACTAAATGTAGCAATCAACCAAAAAACTAAAACAAATGATTTCAAAAAGGTAGGCTATTTTCTTATTTGAAAATTGACATTTATTTTATCTATACTGGTGCTAATAACTTGGTCTTACCTTACATCAGCATGAGGTGGTTACTGTTCTGCAGTCTGAGCCTGTTCATTGCCAAAGAGAATTCAACACATAACATATGTAATTGTCAAAAGAAAAATGGGGTATGGTGTTGATCTGTTGTTTTATAAATATATTTACATCCTTTTTTTTTTTTTACTAAACATTGTTTCAAACTTAAGCTAATGTGCTATTTTACAGATAAACATACTACCCAATCCTGTATGAAAAATCAGACTAAGGTTTTAGAAAGTAACACTGTCAGTAAATCTGACACAATAAGGTAAATATTCTTATGCTGTTCCAAAACATACATGTCAAGTGCTTTTAAATAATTTATGTGGGTTTTATTTCAGACTCAACTGAGTAACGTTATTATACAACATGACTTATACAAAAGTGTGTTTAGATAAAATCGTTTGTTTACCAAATAGATAAATAAATAAACCACTGTTTTCTTTTTCACCAAGTCTTTTAGAAACATTGGAGGACATTGTGGAAGAGACAGATGTAGACAACACCATGTCTTTGTCTGGCGGCCGGTTTGTTGCCTTCATTTATAGCGATGACAATTTTACAGGTGTGGACTTTCAAGCCAGTGAGAGTGATGTAAGATTATTTTATTAAAACTAATCTCCAGAAATAGATTTTAAATGGCAGGCTTACAATTCTAACTTCATTATTTCTTTGTCTCTGTGCCCTGCTTCAGGCATCAACAGAAAAAGTTCCTAACCACACAGTGAGTGTTCAGCTGCCAAAGGAGCTGCCTGTTACTTCTTCAAACAGATCTGTTTTCTGTATGGTCTCCCTGCCTCAGGACGTCACAGTCAGTTATTCTTTGGTACTTTTGACTTTTAAATGTGTCTGATACATGACAGTAACCAGTTTGTGATGATGTTATATTTCAGACTATGTTATTGGGCTCTTCAGACTACCTGTACGAGAACAGACTGGTTGGCTTGAGTGTGCGAGGGAAGAACATTACAGGACTACGAGAATCAGTCAACATCACCATGAATGTTACCACAAACATAAGTGTAACTGCAAAAACATAAATTATTATTTTATCAAATATTAATATTACAAAGAGTTAATGATGTATTATGTTGCAGGATACCCATCGTCCCGAGTGTGTGTTTTTAAATAACTCAACTCAGAGTAAATAATTCCTAAAATTATCTTCAAAAGTGATGCCAATGTTATTACTTTAAATTATTTTATATTATTTTGGTTTGACTTTTTTTTTTCAAATCTAAGTAAGCTGATGTTTATCTGTTTTATCAGACTTTAGCACTGATGGCTGTGTGACCCACTGGAAGCCAGGACAAAGTCACATCACCTGTTCCTGTAACCACCTCACCTTTTTTGCCGTGCTGATGGTATATGCTTCAGAAACACTATAAATGTGTAGAAACATAGTCTAAAACTGTTTTTTTTTAATCAAAAATAGAGTGGAAACAAGCAAATATGATTTTTAATTGTGTGAGATTAGTTCTCACAGAATTAAAATCCTTTTAAATCCACAATGTCCCTAGAATAAATTGGAGCTATTTCTCCTTTTAATTCTTAATCTTCTTGATATTTTCACTCGGTGACACTAAAGAAAACAGATGTAGAGTAGTCAAAGTCATTTCAAACATACAAAAAAAAAAAAAAAAAAAAATGAATGATTAAATGTAATAAATTCTTCTTACAGGTGTCAGCTCAGGTCTCATCAGCAGACATAACAAACCTGACATACATCACTCTGATTGGCTGCAGCATTTCCCTTTTTTCTCTCCTCATTGCTGTCCTGCTCTTCATCATAAAAAGGTTGTTTGTTCTTATTCCAACCCTTTCTATTTCCATTTAATGTCACAGTGTTAACGTCCAGTCCTTGTTCACTTTTTACTCTTCTGTGAAACAGAAATATCAGATCAGATGTCTCTATGAAGATCCATGTTAATCTTGCCATCGCACTCATCTTCCTCAACGTACATTTCCTCCCAAGTCAGGTTGTAGTGTTCTGGCACTTCTCATGGCCGTCCCCTTGGCTGTGCTTTTACTTGGCTATTGCTCTCCACTTTTCTCTGTTGGCCTCCTTCAGCTGGATGGCTGTCGAAGGATTCCATCTTTATCTTCTTTTGGTCAAAGTTTTTAACATCTATGTCAGGAAATACCTGCTCAAACTCTGCTTGGTGGGATGGGGTGAGTCACACACTTGAATTATGTGTGGACGATGATTTGTTCTTTGACACTTTTGATTGTTCATTAACAGTTTTATTCCTCATCCTTCTGTTTAGGTGTTCCTGCAGTCATTGTGTCAATAGTTGTTGCCATAAACAGAAATGTGTACGGCTCTGTGGCAGTGGACTCATCTAACAGTACAGAAATGTAAGAAACAAAACAGAGACTTAAATGTTGTCTATTTCAATTTAATCTGTTACTGTTACTGTTACTGTAACTGCATCTGTTTAAAGTAAAAAGAGTCTTTTATAGTTTGTCAAACCTCAAATGTCAGATTGATAATTTTTGTTAATCTGTATTTGTAGGTGCTATATTAACAATGAAATGGTGAAGCTAGTGACTACAGTGGGACTGTTTAGTTTGGTGTTTCTCTTCAACCTGATCATGTTAATGATGGCTGTCAGAAATATTTTAAGTCTGCGCAAAAGCAAACAGGTCAGAGCCAATACACAGAGTTGTGCTACTGGACAAATGTTCAAGATACCAAAGCTGTGTTTTCTGTTTGTTGCTCCTCAGTTTGGGCCTAATGACTGCAGCCGAGCTAAGAAGGACACCTGTACTTTCTTGGGACTTAGTGTTTTGCTCGGGACGACCTGGGGTCTGATCTTCTTCTCATTCGGGCAGCTCTCCACATACGGCCTCTATGCTTTCTCCATCCTGAATCCTCTGCAAGGTCTGTAGAGGATGACCTTTCACAAACCTCCCCTTTTATTCAAATTAGATTGACAGATATCAGTGCAATACAAGCCTATCTGTGTTTAAAATACATAAATACAGTAGGACTAATGCATAATGAAGGGTTTATTCAGAAAAACAAGAATTCAGTTGCATGAATATATTTTTCTATGGTCAAAGAAGCCTAGAGTAAATGAACTTGACTGTGCTTGTGGCTGATAAACACACAGCAGCTTTGTGCGTGTGTTGTCTTTCAAATTAAATTTTTATATCATTTGCATAATTTGTATAACGCTGTCCTCTTTGTTTCCATTATTCTTCTGTTTTTAGGATTCTTCATTTTCCTGTGGTTTGTGATGTCAGTTTTAAAAATCGGCAAAGCAACAAAGACGAGCAGTGAAACACTGAGCTCACACTGATGAACTCTTTATTAATTATTTTTATTTTTACAATGGCATCATGAAAAAAAAATTCACATGCTTCTTTTCAAAACTATGCTAGACATACTTGAAAGTTTTTATTGTTAGACACACTCTTGTTTCTTCCACTGTTTATCCTGTTTGGGGTCAGGGTGGACTGGAGCCTATCCCAGCTTTATCTGTTGCAATTCTAATTCAGAAACCTATGATCTTTATTAGATCTAGCTTAACCATTAAAGCATCAGTTATAAAAAGTAGAAATTGTCTTTTATTCCTGTAAAGCACTTTGAGTTACTCAGTGTGTGAATTGTGCTATACAAATAATATTGCCTTGCCTTGAATTATTTATTTTTAAATATGATAATAATAAGTTTATTCACTTAGTATTAAAGGCTTCCTACTGGTCTGGTGCTGTGGTCTGGTCTGTCTATTATTGTTCCATAACAGATATACCATAGTCAGAGAAGTTTCATAACTATTCAGTAGATTTGCAATGCACCGCAAAGAGATTTAATCATGTTTCACAGTATGTGAGGCTCAATATAGATAAACTGTAAATTCTAGAAAGTATTTTTACGTAGTGTACATGTGCTATAACTTGTACTGAGTGCTAACCAGCTGCTGAAAGACAGGGTCAGGAAAAAGAGCTGCATTGTTTTTTTCTTTTCCTTTGGAGCATTTATTAGACAGAGTCAGTGTAGATAGACAGGAAACTTTACATTTTAAAATGTCTAGACAACAAACAAAGAAAATAGTTTAACAAAATATTTAACACACCAATTAAATACATTTTTAAATTAATACAAGACATTTATCTTTTAGACAGAAACATAAATTACAAATAAAAATATCAGAAGAAGAAAGGACAATTTGTATAAAAGACAAAATATTGGCATAAATTTGTCTGGAAAGTAATTGAGGTATTTTATTGGCCCAGTCATGAGTGGAAAATATCGTCCTTCAGCAGGTACTAGCTGCTGGAGGGGGGGTGGTGAACAAGTAGCAAACTACACTCATATGGTGCTTACATGCACTTCAATGCCCTCAATAAAATATTTGCCATAAGAGGAAATCTGCAACCAGAAAATATGCTTGGTTTAAATTTAAAGAGCAAACTATAAACAACACACATAGACCTGTTTAACATAATAAGAATTACAGCAACCAAACAGAAATCCAATTCATGGAAAGAGACAAGCACCAAGTCTGGAGTTTTGGGCAGCGGCTCTAAAACACTTTAGAAATTAACATTTATTATTAGAAATGAAATGTATAACTGGAATAAGTTATATTCAGAAAAAAAAGTGTAATAGAATAATTGATAGTATTACATTTACATTTATTTATTTAGCTGATGCTTTTATCCAAAGCGACTTACAATGAGCTTCTAATTACCAGTGTTACAGCAACTGGAGGCAAGGTGGGTTATGTGTCTTGCCCAAGGACACAACGACAGTATGAACTGTAGGGAGAATGGGAATTGAACCGCCTACCTTCCGGTTGAAGGACGACCACTCTACTACTGAGCCACTGCAGTATCAAAACATATTTATAAAATGATTATGAGATTATGAAATATAAATGTAACACAAAAGTCAATTTAACAAATTTATTAGAAACAATAACCAACCTGTTCTTCCCTGACCCGCTTTTGGTTTAATTGTATATAAAGATATGGATTTTTGTTGTATGTATGTATGTAAGTGTATGTATGTACTCGTATATATTAAAAATTAATAAAAATTTGCCCCATTTTTATCACCTGTAATAAGAAATCAGACACTTGTATTGACCTCATGAATACATTTTCTATGGTAAAAGAAGCCTAGAATAAATGAACTGAACTTTGCTTGTAGCTGATAAACACAGCAGCTTTGTGCTTGTCCTGTCTGTCAATTTAAATATTTAACATTTGCATAATTTCCTCTCTGTTTCTCTCTCTGTTTTCAAGATATTTTTATTTTCTTGTGGTTTGTGATGTCAGTGATAAAGACTGGAAAATTGAGAAAGACGAGCAGTGAAACACAGACAACACACTGATAAACAGAGACATTTTTTTCCTGTTGGGGGTCAGTGGGGACTGGAGCCTGTAGCTTTTAACATCACTTTTAAAATCACTTGTGTTTTTCTACTGTGAGGCGGCTGGTCCAGTAAATCCTGACAGTACCATATTCCTGCCCCTCCCTCTGCAGCTGCTGGAAGTCTTCAGTCACATTGGGCTGATGTTGTTTCTCTCATTCCCTGCCTTTCAGTAGCTGCCTTAGCTCGGTGATAATATTTTAATAACTTACATTAAGTAGTGTGAGACAGATCAATGATTTTATTTCTGTAAAGAACTTTAATAAAACTAAAAAGGATATGCTGTTAATTAATGAAATGTTTCATCCAACTTTCCTTCAACAGAAGTGAATCCTCATATGTTGTTTTGTATTCCTGATAATATTGTAAATAAATGTTTGTATAAAGCAGTTGTGATCCACTTGAGATGATGCACCACAAGGCTCAGTTCATGGACCCATACTCTTTCAAGGTGGGTTAAGTGCTTTGGCCAAGGACACAACGACAGTGTGTCTGCCAGAAGGTTGGCGGGAATAGAACCACCAACCTTCTGGGTGTAGGACGACCACTCTACCACTGAGCACATAAAAGTACCATTTGGCACCATAAAAGAAGTAGTTCAAGCTCACCTCTAATGACCGGACCTCCCTCTTCCTGTTAGGTTTTTTTACAAGTGGAACCCAGAAGTGGAGGCAGAGCCATGTTCAACAATTTATTTGGAGTTACAAACAAAAACTTAAACAGACAACAACGGCAGCTCCTGGGTGTAGACACTCCTCTCTTTTGGTCGATCGTCTTTGAATCCTCTTCTTTATGGATCCACACACGTTCAGCAAATCTCCACTTCCCTCCCCCTGTAAGTCAAGTCTCTAAATGCTAATTTGTACAGCTACTGGTTAATACAAATCCAAACATTTATAGTAATTTATTTTATAATAACACAAATCCTTCTATAGACCCATTGCGCATTTCTTTGTTCAACCATGTATTTAACCATAGATAGTATAATTATGGATGATATCCGCCCATTGGTCCCCTATTCACCAATATTGCATTACGAATGGGCAATAAAATGGCCGTTACATCCGGGCTTTTCGGGTTTTACTCCATAGTAAAACAATAGTTCTTAGATAGCATAAACCAACGTAATTTTCAAAAATTCACCCCCCCCCCAGAGTTGTCACGTAGTAAAAACTTAGCTCTAGAGACCGGAGCCATCTTTTGTACCAGGCTGTAAACATGAGTTTTACTCTTGTAAAGTCGCCATTGGGTTTCTCCTTATATTTCCGCTTTTGGAGCCTGCCCTCTGGTGGACGGATGTATATCGCTGTAAAATCACCGTATGGCGGCGCCCTTACACGAGGACCATTTAAGAGGTACCATGGGAGAGGCTTGTATTTAACGGAAGAGAGCGCCAAAGACAAACCATTTACAATAAAATGTAAATGAACAGCCAATATGATGAGTCTGTTTATTAAAATAAAAACAAAAACTTCACCTTAACAAACACTACTCTATGTTTATCAGTGGAGGGTGCAAAAGACTATTATTTACAACTTAAAGATGTCTCTGGGCTGTAAGGCCTGCTGAAATGGAAACAGTATTAAGCTGTGTCTGAGGGTTCACGTAGTCTTCCTCTTGTAGAATTTGTTTTGGGCTTCAGCAAGTCCAGTGTAAAATGGAGAGTATAAAAAATTATTCCTAACGAAGTCCAATCTGCGAGTTTTTAAAGTGAAGGTTTTGATTTTAATTAACAGGCCTACTTAACATTCATCATGTGCTCTTATTGACTACCACAGCCCCAAGCCAACATCGACACAATGCATTGCATAGCTCTTTGGCGCCCTCTTTTGGTAAAACCAAAAAAGTGCAATGTGTCTCTAGAGGGATTTGTGTTATTATAAAAAGTTGATCATCTCTGCATGCACTGCATGGTAAATGGTAAATGGTAAATGGTAATGCATTTATATAGCGCTTTTTTGCACCCTTCTCAGGCACCCAAAGCGCTTTACATCGTGCTTCCACTCACCCCATTCACACACATTCACACCTGGGGCAGACAGAGATGGGGGCTGCCATACACACGGCGCTCAACCTTCTCCGACCACCACCAAACACACCTCTACAGTCACACACATTCATACACCAGTGCATGACCACCACCAACTTTAAGAAACCATTGTATTTAAATATATATTTTTTTTTTATGTGAAATTGACCTTTGAGGACCAAAAACCTCTCACACAGTGTAAATACAGTGGATATGGATGCCACTAACATTAATTTAAGGGCCACTTAACTTCCTTACTCATTTTAGATTAGATTAGATTAGATTCAACTTTATTGTCATTACACAAGTACAGGTACAAGGCAACGAAATGCAGTTTAGGTCTAACCAGAAGTGCAATAGCAGCAAAGTGCAGGATATATACAATGGTTGCATACGTGCAGGAATTGTTCCATGGCAAGGGAACAATTACAGCCGTAATGATCTCAATAAATGCATATCACAACGATGTCTGTCATAAAGAAAATCAGAGGTGATTAAAAATTGGACAATTTTCTTACTCTTTATAATATTACAAAATGAATGGAGTTTTCTGCAGAAAAATGAGAAATCAAAGCAAAATCTTTTTTTTTTTTCAATTCAATTTTAAACTCTTTAGGGTCCCTTTTTTAGTTCCTCTCCGGGTGGTAATTTTGTGCCTTTTTGATCACTGTTGTTCCTCGTCATAACATGTCCACAATATGTTACTATAAATATTTAGATTTTTATTAACCACTAGCTGTACCAATTAACATTTAGAGACTTGACTTAAAGGGGGAGGGAAGTGGAGATTTGCTGAAGGGTCTGGATCCCTAAAGATGAGGATTCAAAGATGATCGACCAGTTCAGGATGATTTCATTGTTTAGAGTGGAAAGAAAGATCTTCTTTAGCAATTACAACTACATAGAGACAGTGGTCTTTATGTAAAAATACATTATAAAATGAAGACCATAAAGATTAGCAGGTTGTTTACTTAGACATGTGTTTCTAAAAAAAACACAGTCAGTTACATTTTAGTCGGTCTTCTACTCTGAGGCATGCAGACGAGCTCTGTCCCCAGTTTAAAGGACAGCCCATTGCCAGTCGGGCAGCTTTATTCTCTGCACTCTCAAGTTTAGATAAATGTTTTTGGCAGCACTAGACCACACCACAGAGCAGTAGTCCAAGTGAGACAGCAATAAAGACTGAACTACTCAAAGCCTGTGTCATGAATGGGCAGCATCTTCTAACATGAACAATTTCTGCCCATTTCTTTTACAATAAAGTCAACATGACAGTTGTTAGTTATTGGTTCTTACAGTAAATCTTTTCAGTGGTGCATGCTTATCAGCTACAGAGAGAAACAGATCATTGAAAGATTTAAGGGTTGTATCTATGTTTTTAGTAATTAGCACTTGTTTCCAGTCTATCTTCTCCAAGTCACTGATTGTGAAAAAAGCCAATCGGTGTTTAAATCTCTCTAATCTCTAATCTCTAAACCTCTCCAGAGGGCCGTGTAACTTTAGATTTATTATGAACTCTTACTTTAACTTTGGTTTCCTCCCAGGTTTCATTGGCTTTATCTTGAGAGAGACATAGCCTTCCTGGATCCACTGATACAATTATTTTGATGTGAATTGATGTTGTGGAGGGAAACTTAAGACAGGAGAAAGATATTAAATACAATCAATGCAATCGGTTTTTATTTGCTCAGCTGACTGTGTGATTTTATGGATCATTTTTGGAAGAAATGGATGACACAGATAACAATATAGCTATTACTTGAAACTGGTCTTCCTCCAGTTTAGAGACTGTAAAAAGTCAACAATAGCCGTAACAACAACAGTACAGGCAGCAAACACCAAACACAAAGAAAGCTTCAGGCAGAGTCAATGCAAATCCTCAAAACAGTTGAAAGGTCATTTTCACGGACAGTGTGTTTTCCACATGGAGTATAAACACCTGCTGGAGGTGAGTTATTCTGCTGGACTGAGCTCTGGTCTTTTCCTCAGATAGAATCAAACCCCACAGGCTTACATCAGTCACCACCAGAAGTTCTCACCCCGGGACAATGAATTCCCCTGGGACCAAAAGTGATCATCAGAGGAAATGGGAACAGCACACTTTGATGACATACATACATATGATCTGACAGTCAAACACTGTATATTCCCCAAGACTGACTTTTTTAGTGTGTTTTCATGTTCAAGGCAACAGACCACCTCCTGGACCGGCTGGCAAACGTGTTAATGAACCACACACAGAGACATATGCACGGACTCCAGGTGTGTCTGTTAACGTGCAAGACTCTATTAAACATAATTATTATAATTATTATAATTATTTGAGCATTTCAACAACCACCAGTCAGATGGCTTTGGTATGTGATATTCATGTGACCTGTCATGCAAATCAATAAAAAGTTTGTTCCTTGCTGCTTTTAGTTTTGAATATTTGCATGTCTTTATGTATTTATTTCATGTTCAAGCTGCAGTTTTTTTTTACTTAGTTTTGTTTCTGCTGGATCAGTCTCTCTCACAGCTGTCACACTATATGTAGCAATCAACAAAAAAACTAAAACATTGAATTCAAGAAGGTAGGCCATTTTCTTTTTTTTCTCTATATATTAATGTTGATAACTTTTTTTTCTGTATTACCTTACATCAGCATGAGGTGGTTACTGTTCTGGAGTCTAAGCCTGATCATTGCCAAAGAGGGTTCAACACAAAACAAATGCATACCAAATACTTCAGATCGGAGTATGTTGTTGGTCTGCTGTTTTTTTTTTTTTTTTATATTTACATGCATGTTTTTTTTTACAAAAAAAAAATTCAAATTAATTGAATTTCCTGTTTTACAGATATAAATACTACCCAATCCTATATGATAAATCTGACTGATGTTTTAGAAAAAGATACTGTGAATATATCTTACATAATAAGGTAAATATTCTTATAATAATAATAATAATAATAATAATCGGAGGAATAATTGGAGTAATTTGTGTGAGTTTTGGGTTTTATTTCAGACTCAACTGAGTTACTTTATGATACAACATGGCTTATACAAGTGTGCTTTGATAAAATTGTTATACACCAAATGGATGAGAGTTAAAACCATTGTTTTCCTTTTTACAAAGTCTTTTAGAAACATTGGAGGACATTGTGGAAGAGACAGATGTGGACAACACCATGTCTTTGTCTGGCGGCCTGTTTGTTGCCTTGATTTATAGCAATGACAATTTTACAGGTGTGGACATTGAAGCAAGTGAGAGTTATGTAAGATTATTTTATCAAAACAAATCTATATGTCTTTATAGATTTGTTAGATATGTCTTTATAGATTACCGTTTTTACGGGGTATTTTAAATGGCTAACTTCATTATTTTCTTGTCTCTGTGCCCTGCTTCAGGCATCAACACAAAAAGTTCCTAACCACATAGTGAGTGTTCAGCTGCCAAAGGAGCTGTCTGTTAATTGCTCAAACAGACCTGTTTTCTGCATGGCCTCCCTGCCTCAGAACATCACAGTTAGTTATTCTTTGGTACTTTTGACTTTTAAATGTGTTTGATACATGACAGTAACCAGTTTGTGATGATGTTATATTTCAGACTATGTTAACGGACTCTTCAGACTACCTGTACGAGAACAGACTGGTTGGCTTGAGTGTGCAGGGGAAAAACATTACAGGACTGCAAGAATCAGTCAACATCACCATGAATGTTACCACAAACATAAGTGTAACTGCAAAAACATAATTTGTCAGATGATATTATTCATATTTTATCAAACATCAATAATACAAAGCGTTAATGATGTATTTTGTTGCAGGATACCCATCGTCCCGTGTGTGTGTTTTTGAAATACTCAACTCAGGGTGAATACTTCCTTAGAATTAGTAAAAAGTGATGCCAATGTTATTATTTTCAATTATTTTATTTTACAAATGTAGGTAAGGCAGACTTTAGCACTGATGGCTGTGTGACCCACTGGAAGCCAGGACAAAGTCACATCACCTGTTCCTGTAACCACCTCACCTTTTTTGGCGTGCTGATGGTAAATGCTTCAGAAACACTGTACATGTGTAGAAACATAGTCTGAAAGTGCTACTGTTTTTATCAAATATAAAGTGAAAACAGGCAAATATGATTTACAAGAAAAATAAATTTACTAAGGAGGATTGTGTTCAAATATAATTAATCCTCACACAATGGAAATCCCTTTAAATCAACAATGTCTCTAGAATACTTTTTCATTTATTAAATACATGTGAATAAATGTAATGAGTTCTTCTTACAGGTGTCAGCTCAGGTCTCATCAGCAGACATAACAAACCTGACATACATCACTCTGATTGGCTGCAGCATTTCCCTTTTTTCTCTCCTCATTGCTGTCCTGCTCTTCATCATAAAAAGGTTGTTTATTCTTATTCCAACCCTTTCTATTTCCATTTAATGTCACAGTGTTATCATCGAGTCCTTGTTCACTTTTTACTCTCCTGTGAAACAGAAAAATCAGATCAGATGTCTCCATGAAGATCCATGTTAATCTTGCCATCGCACTCATCTTCCTCAACGTACATTTCCTCCCGAGTCAGGTTGTAGTGTTCTGGCACTTCTCACGGCCGTCCCCTTGGCTGTGCTTTTACTTGGCTATTGCTCTCCACTTTTCTCTGTTGGCCTCCTTCAGCTGGATGGCTGTCGAAGGATTTCATCTTTATCTTCTTTTGGTCAAAGTTTTTAACATCTATGTCAGGAAATACCTGCTCAAACTCTGCTTGGTGGGATGGGGTGAGTCACACACTTGAATTATGTGTGGATGATTTGTTCTTTGACACTTTTGATTGTTCATTAACAGTTTTATTCCTCATCCTTCTGTTTAGGTGTTCCTGCAGTCATTGTGTCAATAGTTGTTGCCATAAACAGAAATGTGTACGGCTCTGTGGCAGTGGACTCATCTAACAGTACAGAAATGTAAGAAACAAAACAGAGACTTAAATGTTGTCTATTTCAATTTAATCTGTTACTGTTACTGTAACTGCATCTGTTTAAAGTTTGTCAAACCTCAAATGTCAGATTGATAATTTTGTTATTCTGTATTTGTAGGTGCTATATTAACAATGAAACAGTGAAGCTAGTGACTACAGTGGGACTGTTTAGTTTGGTGTTTCTCTTCAACCTGATCATGTTAATGATGGCTGTCAGAAATATTTTAAGTCTGCGCAAAAGCAAACAGGTCAGAGCCAATACACAGAGTTGTGCTACTGGACAAATGTTCAAGATACCAAAGCTGTGTTTTCTGTTTGTTGCTCCTCAGTTTGGGCCTAATGACTGCAGCCGAGCTAAGAAGGACACCTGTACTTTCTTGGGAGTCAGTGTTTTTCTCGGGACCACCTGGGGTCTGATCTTCTTCTCATTCGGGCAGCTCTCCACATACGGCCTCTATGCTTTCTCCATCCTGAATCCTCTGCAAGGTCTGTAGAGGATGACCTTTCACAAACCTCCCCTTTTATTCAAATTAGATTAACAGATACCAGTGCAATAAAAGCCTATCTGTGTTTAAAATACATAAATACAGTAGGACTAATGCATAATGAAGGGTTTATTCAGAATAACACAAAATTACGCTAGTAATGTACTGTACTGTATTTTTCTTTGGTTTAAGAAGCCTAGAGTAAATAAACTGAACTGTGCTTGTGGCTGATAAACACACAGCAGCTTTGTGCATGTGCTGTCTGTTAACATTTAATAATATACATTTGAATAATTTGCCTAATGCTGTCCTTCCTGGTTCTCTTCCTGTTTTCAGGATTCTTTATTTTCCTGTGGTTTGTGATGTCAGTGATAAAGACTGGAAAATCGAGAAAGACGAGCAGTGAAACACAGACAACACACTGATAAACATAGTACAATTTTTTTGTAAAAACATTTCTAAAAGCATCATATGAAAGATTTTTACTGGCTAGTTTGCAAAACTCTGACACAGTTGGAAGCTCCCACTTTTATTTCTTCTTCTTCTACTAATTCTTCCACTGTTTATCCTGTTGGGGGTCAGGGTGGACTGGAGCCTATCCCAGCTTTATCTGTTACAATTCTAATTCAGAAACCTGTGACCTTTATTAGATCTAGCTTAAGCATCAAAGCTCATTTATGAAAAGTAGTACATGGTAATATCTTTGGTTGAAACTGTTTATCAGTTTTTCACACATTTAATGTTATTACATTTTATATTTAATAATAAAAAGTTTATTCCCTTAGTATTGGTCTGTGTGCTGTGTACAGGTCTGTGTATTATTGTTCCATAACAGATTAACCACAGTCAGAGATGTTTTGATACTATTCAGTAGATTTGCAATGCATCATAAAGAGATTTAATGTTTCACAGTATGTGAGACTCAATATAGATAAACTGTACATAGTAGAAAGTATTGCTTTGTATGTAGTGAATATGTGCTAGTAGATATTACTTATGCTAAGTGCAGCTGAACAACAGTAGTGTGTCAGGAAAAAAAGAGCTGCATTATTGTTTTTTTGTCTTTGGAGCCTTTATTAGACAGTGTCAGTGTAGACAGACAGGAAACAGGTTGAGAGACAGGGAAGTGACATTGAGCAAGTGGATCCAAGCTGGAATCAAACCCTCGAGTATCTGGGGCCAGGTGAGCTTCTTGAAGTGCCCCAAAGAGCTGCAACACCTGTTCCACATGAACCACCATTACAACACGTGGCTTACGTTTTTTTACTGTGAGGCGGCTGGTCCAGTAAATCCTGACAGTACCATTCTCCTGCCCCTCCCTCTGCAGCTGCTGGAAGTCTTCAGTCACATTGGGCTGGTGTTATTATTCCACAGGTGTTATTCATTCCCTGCCTTACAGTAACTGCCTTAGCTCAGGGATACTGTTATGTCAATTCACATTAGGTAGTGTGAGACAGACCAATGATTTTATTTATGTAAAGAACTTTAATGAAACTAAAAAGGAAATGCTGTTAATCAATAAAATGATTCATCCAACTGTCCTTCAACAGAAGTGAATCCTCATGTTGTTTTGTATTCTTGATAAAATTGTAAAAAAATGTTTGTATAAAGTTGTGATCCACTTGAGATGATGCACCACAAGGCTCAGTTCATGGACCCATACTCTTTCTCTTATATACTTTTCTTATGAAAGACTTCCTGTACACAATTAGTTGTGTGTTAAGTTTATAGCCAGTTAGCTTAATACCTACATATAGTTGAAGTGAACTGAAATTAAAAGTTAACTAAACTCTGAATTCAGAGATAGAAAAAGGAAACTATATGTCATTGTGTGGTCAATAAACCAGGAGTGTGTGCACCCTACTGTGATGTTTTTGTATATGATAACACATTTCTGTTGACTCAGGTGGTTTACAGCAGGTCACACTATGGTGATAACATGCAGCATTTATTAAGCCTTACCACATTTACATAAAACAAACTTTTACAAGCTGACTAAACACAGGTATTATTGTACTTGATGCATCACAGTTCTTTAGGTTGTGGCTGTTGCTCTCTAATCTTTGCAGAGGTAGCGTAAACTGACCCAACTCTAAAAAATATTCTTTGACTTTGAATTTTGAGCGTTTGTTACTAAGTGTGACTATCTTTAAATGAGACAAGTTTGCTTGTTGCCACCGTTCAACAATTTTACTTTTTGAGAGTGGAAGGCTTTTGCTCTTTTGGACCGGTAAGTTAATATATTATTTCAAAGTAAGTTGTTTTTCTTGATTAAACATTTAGTATTTTAGCTGATTTTTCTGTTTTCTTTATAAAGCAATTGCAGTAGAAGTAACATGCTTCCCTTACTGTTCTTACTGTTGACGCCTTATTGTCTGGCTGACCAAGGTACACTTTTGAATTTATTTGGCAATGTTCCTCAAAAAGCTTGAATTTGTGGAAAGATATTGTCTTGTCAAGTGTTTCATATCTGTGCTTTCACCTCTTTCTTTTTTAGTTTGTTTCAACTTTATCGAATATGAAATTAATATAATCATCAACCATACTCAGATCAATGAGAAGTTTTCTCAGGTTGTGCAATGCAGTTATTTTAACGATGGCTGCATATTTGACTGCACATATGCCAGTGGGGTCAATGGCTCATGGTTCAATAACTCTGGCTGTCTGGAGACGAATGTGTCACAATCTTTTAACAATTACACAACATATAGAATGGAACATGGTAAGTTTTACATGAAGATGTCCTTAAAACGTACAAAACTATACTACAATTATATCTACACTCATGGAACTTCTTACTTCCATTGACTTCTTCCCCTCCCAGATATCACCTGCACCCTGTACCCATGTCTAAACAATTCCATATCTTATTTGATGCAATTACTTCCCAAAAACGTGACTGGGATGGTGAAGCTTAACTACATCAGAGATACTTGTTTTAGACTCTTCAACAACTTCAACAGCTCTTTTCGCATGTTGAAGACAGCTTACATAGAGTGAGTATCCAGTATACATATGTGAGCTGCTAATAGACACAACTCAGGACTAGTGTTGGTAAATTAAACAATGAAACTATGCTAAACTAGGCATCAAGACAAAGTAATATAACTGTGTGCCAATACCTGTGAATTTACAGCACCCACAAACTGTATAAAAGTAACTTTAACTAAAAAACAAGCCACAGTGGCACTCATAGTAACACAATTGTGTTGTATAATTACATACACAAACTTTTTTTTTTGCAGACTGGAGAAACAAATGATCCACAGTGATATGAATACATCCTTCACAAGCTACAATCTAATACACTTGGGAATGAATGTGATTAGTATCAATAAAAATGTCCTGGAAACTGAAGAAACCAGGATTGCTGTCAAAGCAGCACAGGTAGTTATATCTATAATAAAGATACCAGGATTATAAATGTGGGTTTTCAGTGTCTTTAAACAGAGCAGTTACGTATTTTGTAAATGTGTGTAAATGCCAAACAGAATTTATTGGAAGGCATTTAGTTTCTATAAAAGTCTGTCTTTACTGGCCCCTTTTACGAAATGCAGGGTTGTCCTTTTAATCAAACTGTTTCTGTCTCCTTTTGTAATGTTCAGCTGCTGCCTCAGAACGAGTCTAATATTCCAGAGATCTGGCTGCCCTCAAATGCGCTGCGTGAAATCTCAAAAAAGGAGAAGGTTGTTGTCGGGACAGTTAGCTACATGTGGTCCGACCAGTTCCAAGTATAACTTTCACACTCATGTTTGAATGTTACATCTACAGAGAATTTAAAATGTTATTTGACTGAATCATAGCCAAGATATGTAACAATGTCCTGCAACAATAAGCTAAGCCACTTTTTTCATAGTCACAAAAAGAGTCTATTTACTTAAATAATTATTTTCATCTCCCATCAGTTGGAGCCTGTCATTATCTCCTCAGTAGTTATAAGAATAGAGTTATTGCATGAGAAACGGCTTCAACACCTGAACCCCACGGTCAAAATGATCTTCAAAAATGTTAGCCACCCAGATATGGAGGTACAGAGGATTTATTAATACCTTTTTTTTTTACTTATCTGACGTATGTGGTTGTAAATGCAGATTTATGTATTTTGACAGGCTGACACAATGTTTGCATGTCATTATTTTGATGAAAACGGTATGTAACCATTACTGTTGTTTTAACTACAAACCATCATTTAAATATAATGACATGTTTTTGTGAAATATAATCACATGTTTTTTTAATAGGCAACCAAGCAATATCCTTTTAACGTATATATTGTATTTTTGCTTCCCCAATTGTCTGGTGTATTTTTACAGAGTGGCACTGGAAAACCGACGGATGTCAAACTAACAGTAGCTATGATAACACTATTATTTGCCACTGCGACCATATGACACCCTTTGCTGTCTTATTGGTAAAGTAAACATATTATATACGTAGGATAAGGTTTGTGTTTGCATAGTATAATATTGTTCTGTTTTATGCAGATAAGAGTCCCAATTGACCCTATCCACTGGGAAATACTGTCAGTCCTTAGCTACATCGGCTGTGGACTGTCCGCATTCTTCACCGCTTTGTCCATTGTCATATTTGTATTTACTACGTAAGTTTTGATGTTTCTGCATACATTCAGTTCACAGTATCCAAGACTTAACTGTGACATATGCTTAACCCATTTTTTATCCACATAAGTAACAAGATGGACTACTCCATCTCTATCCATGTGTCCCTGAGCGGTGCCTTGTTCCTGCTCAACACTACCTTCCTTCTGACCGAGTGGGGGGCCAACGTGAAACTTGACTGGGTGTGTGTGTTTGTAGCAGCTGCCATGCATTACTCTCTACTGTGCTGTTTTACATGGATGGCCATTGAGGCAGTGCACCTCTATCTCCTGCTCATAAAAGTGTTCAACACCCACTACAAATGCTACCTGCTCAAACTGTCGCTTGCTGGATGGGGTAAGTGCAGGGTTATTCATATTGATGTATTGTTAAGCTGGATAAAAATTACCAAAGAAGGAAGATCTTGAACAATGATGTTAATAGTAAGCAATTGACATGGGTTTGTATTGATAAATGAACAAGTATAACTATAAGTGTAAAATATGAACTAAACTCTTCATAAAATTGCATTTACTTACTTTTCATTGAAGTTGAACTTTTTTGATGATGCAGAAAGTGTGTGTGATTCCCAGGTATTCCAGCTATTATTGTATCAGTCTCTTTGGCAGTCAAGGACAAACATTTCTATGGGATTACTAAGATGAACATGGCAGATTCCAATCAAACAAGTGACATGTAAGTGCAAATATAAACTTTGTGTCAGTCTTTAGATCACGTTGAAATGAAATAGACAGTAAATGACTGCCTTACAGCTGCTGGATCACAGATGATTCCTTCTTCTACTCCTTGAACCTGGTCTACTTCACTCTCATATTCATCTTTAACTCGGGCATACTGATGGCGGTGGCGTCGAGCATTTGTAAGATGAAGCAGGTGTTTAGAAAGGTAAAGGTTGGGGCGCAGGCAAAGGAGAACTCGTGGAAGGACCCAGAGAGGTTCACTGAGTCCTGTAAGAGTGGCTTCACTGTGTTGGGTCTGACCTGCCTTATGGGAACTACCTGGGGCCTTGCCTTTCTGGGATCGGGATTTGTCAACTACCCCATTCTCTACCTATTCTGCATCCTCAACTCCACACAAGGTCTGCACAGGACTCCACCATTGTTTCTATCAGGTCAGCCACTTACAAAATTGCAATACTAACCAGGTTTGAATTTACTCATTTGTCTGGGCAAAGGGTTCTTCATCTTCATTTGGATTTGTCTGTCAACCAAGAAGCAGAGGAAGAGAGAGCTGGAGGACAAGATGACTTCATCGCCTATTAGGACTACAACAACCAAATCTGATTAGACTAGCTTTGTGCCATCCAGAGCAACAGATCACATTACAGGCATCATCAACAAAAATATACACAGCTATTGCACCAAATAAATAAATAAGAGAGTAAATACACATATTTCCAATTCACTTAAGATGTCAACATGTATTTTACCATATGGATCTCAATTTAATAGTGTTTAATGAAGAAACACAGGTTCTACATCCATACATTCTGTAAGTCCTTGTCCTTTGCGTCATGCTGAGTTTCATTTTGTAAATGTCCACAGATAATAGTCCATAGTCCAAAACAGGCAGTTGAAGGCAGTTAGCTAATGTAGTCTCAATGTTCATAAGTAAAGCATAATATTGGATGACCTATTTAGCCACTTGATATTCTCTATCCACCACATTAACAGCACCACATGCAATCAGTCAGTTAACATTTGCATCTGTATTAAGTAGAAATAGCTTCATATTTTTTTTTAGCTAATGCTCTTTTGTCAGTTAAAGATGTAATATGTTCTGTGAAAGGTCTGTTGTTGAAATGCACAGGTAGCTCTCATACTTCACTGACACAATGTAACTGATAGTTACGTACGTCACAAACTCCATTTTTCTCTGTTGTTCATCTTTGTATCTGTGCTCAGTGTCGATCATTTGTTTATTTATTTGTCTCACTAACTTTGGAAGTGCTTCTTTAGTGCTGTATCTTATAGACACTTCCACAAGTGACTGTCAAAAGCTGTGCATGCATTTTGTGGACAGAGTTAGCAAACTAAAATGGCTAAATAAAACTTTCTAGTTAACAGACTGACTGGTTGTTTTCTCTATGGTTGGTGAGAAAGGAGCACAATGCAACAGAACAAAAAACAAAATATACTTCAACACAGAAAAGTATTATTTAGCATTATAACTATAACATAAGCTAATTTATTAGCTGGTTACTAGCTACCTCATCACACCAGTAGGCTACAATTTGACAGCTAATTGCCCTGAAAAGAAAATGAAAATAAACATTAATATCTAGCTAGTTACTGATTTTCTCTTTGAGACTCTGGCATTAAACACATGCCATTTTGTTTATGCAAAACTTGCAATGTTTGTTTGGAAATGCTAATCGATTATGAAAGCAGTTACTGTATTGCAGTAACTGAAAGCACCAAGTTTGCATGCAGTTTGTGTTTTTTTATAAACAAAAAGAGTCTGTAGTTATAGCGAGGCAGGGCCTTTCTGTGTGGAGTAGGCCTAGTCAGCATGTTCTTCCCTTCCAAGGTTGGATTTGTTCTGATTTCCCCCACTAACATAAAAAACATGCACTGGTGTCTCACGCAGGGGTGGAAGTAACAAATTACAAATACTCACGTTACTGTAATTAAGTAGGTTTTGACGTGATTTGTAATTTCTCAGTACATTTTTAAGACTGTACTTTTACTTGTAATTAAGCATACTTTAATGCTAGTTTAATCTACTTTGCTACTTTCAAAATAATAAATATCTAAACAGCAAAAACAGTTTTTTACATCACTAACATCACAAACCAGCACAAACCAGCACAACAAATATTTCTGAGCATTCAGAGGGCCGGTTGAACCCAGATATAGGGACGGAGTGGCTCAGTGGTAGAGCAGTCGTCCTATAACCAGAAGGTTGGCTCTGCCCTGTTCATACTGTCATTGTGTCCTTGGGCAAGACACTTAACCCATCTTGCCTCCAGTGTCCGTAGCACTGGTGTATGAATGTGTGTGACTGTAGAGGTGTGTGTGGTGGTCGGAGAAGGTTGAGCGCGTTTGTATGGCAGCCCCCATCTCTGTCTGCCCCAGGTGTGAATGTGTGTGAATGAGGTGAGTGGAAGCACGATGTAAAGCGCTTTGGGTGCCCGAGAAGGGTGCAAAAAAGCGCTATATAAATGCATGCCATTTACCATTTACCATATAATCAAGGGCTATATATAAAAATTAACGTCATGTCGTGAAGTTGTACAGACATTAAAACGCATGACTTTGGCAGAGGGAGCCATGAGGTGGATTACAATTACTGTCACCACACTTTTTGTGTGACCCAGGCTTGTAAGTACTAACTTTTATACTAACGTTGATTTTGGTGTTAATAGATCTAACACTTAAATGTAAGATTTGCAACAAGAGGAAGTCTCACTATTACGTGTATTTTTTTTTTGTTTGTTTCCTGATTTGTTCAATCTCATGTAAGAAATGTCTGTTGTTTTAAATCTTTTATGTCATTTTTCTCTTCTTTTTTAGCAAATTTCTGTGAAAATGTCTTATCTAATTGTCTGAAAATGGGCAATTCCTGGACGAGGTAAATCACAGCCTTAGGACCAAAACAGTCATTATACACTATATTCTACAACAACGGCGCTAAGTGCAGCAAAGCACATCAGCGACTTACCTCCAATTTTTAGACCTCGATTATTTTCTCTTAACTAAGTGCAGCAAAACTAACAAGCTTTGGCACGTTACATCCAATTTTAAACCTTGTTTATTTCAAGTGCGTTTGCCTCATCTGTCAGCAGCTACTGTCTGGAATATGCATCCCTGGCTGATTCAATTCAGTGCAAGTCATCAGAGTAAACTCAGGTAATGACAATAAATGTACATAGTTAATTTTGTTGTGTTTTGCAATATTGGCTCATACGGTTATGCAAGGTACATATAAATAATCCTTAATATATTTGTAAATAAATATATGCTTTGTGTGAGCACCCCTGCTCTAGAGACTGGAGCCATCTTTTGTACCAGACTTTGTACGCCATTGGGTTCCTTCTTATATTTCCGCTTTTGGAGCCTGCCCTCTGGTGGACGTAGGTATATCACTGTATATTGCTGTATGGTGGTGTTCTTACTCGAGAACCTTTTAAATGGGTTCCATGAGAGAGGCTTGCTCACGGTACATCTGTTTGTTTAGGTCACTGGAGCCCAGACGCCTCTATTACCTCCTACAATGGAACGGAGTACATTTGTAGCTGCAACCATCTGGGCATCTTTGCTGTGCTTGTGTTAAGCAGTTTGTTTGTATCATCAAGTACAGCAATGCCTTTGAAACTTTGAAGGCCCTGATTTTGTCAGCCACTTACAATATTGCAATACTAACCAGTTTTGACTTTTCTCATTTGTCTGGGCCAAGGATTCTTTATCTTCATTCGGATTTGTCTGTCAACCAAGAAGCAGAGGAAGAGAGAGATGGAGAACAATATAACTTCATCTCCAGGACTACAACAACCAAATCTGATTAGACTAGCTTTGTGCCATCCAGAGCAACAGACCACATTACAGGCATCATCAACAAAAATATACACAGCTATTGCACCAAATAGAGAGTAAATACACATATTTCCAGTTTAATTTTAGCATGTTAATAATGAAATGTTAATGAAGTAAAGTGTTAATGAAGAACCACAGGTTCCAGAACAATCCATAACTCCTTGTCCTTTGCGTCATGATGAGTTTCATTTTGTACATGTCCACAGATAATAGTCCATAGTCCAAAACATTGAAGGCAGTTAGCTAATGTAGTCTCAATGTTCATAAATAAAGCATAATATTGGATAACCTATAGTTACGTATGTCACACACTCCATTTTTCTCTGTTGTTCATCTTTGTACATCTTTCATCTCTGTGCTCAGTGTCGATCATTTATTTATTTATTTATTTATTTGTCTCACTAACTTTGGAAGTGCTTCTTTAGTGTTGAATCTTATAAACACTTTCACAAGTAACATTGTCAAAAGCTGTGCACGCATTTTGTGGACAGAGTTAGCAAACTAAAACTGCTAAATCAAAACTTTCCAGTGTTTTTTTTTTTTTGGTTTACCCTACTAACATTAAAAAAACATGCACTGTAGTCTCACACAGGGGTGGAAGTCTTTTTGGTTTGGTCTCAGTTTCTGGGGCTACAGGGACACAAGAGGCTGGGTATGTACAGTACAGGCTAGAGAAGGAAAGTCTAGCCCATTTCTTAGTTATAGCAGTGAGTTAGTTTAGATTTTTCTTTTTTAATCCAAATGCTTAAGACAAGTGTCTGTCACTGTCACATGACAGACTATGATGCATCAATAAGAAGAGCTACAGTGACTGTAACAGGACTGACAGTGTGAGCAGGAGCAGGAGAGACAACACGCATCTCTTCTGGTTGCACTGGTTGTGGCATGTGGTATGATTATTTTTATAGGTAGCCTTAGCCTATGTGGGTTCAACCGGCCCCTGTTAGTGCTGGGCGGGGCGGTAATGACGTCCGATCGAAAAATAACTTTTATATCTTAATTATCTAAACAGCTCAACAGCTCAAAGTTTATTCCAGCACAAACCCGCTCAAACAAAGCATACCACTTATGATAATGTCTGAGCATTCAGAGGGCCGGTTGAACCCAGATACAAGCAAGAGCTATAAATAATAAATACCTTAAAAACCACAACCATTTTACGGCACAATTGAAGCACAAACGAAGCACACACGAACTAGATTTTGGAATTAATCTGCGTTTGATGTGGGGCCAACTTCACGGAGCTAGTTGACCTGTATTTTGTTTATTAACTTTTAGGGCATTATTAGTTTTACGGCACCTACCATAAAGCCTGCGGTGGTTGAGTGAGTGGACCGCTCACGTATCTCTAAACTACCATAGCTCAGGGCGATGGAAATAATGTAGGCTAATGAGAAAAGACTGGTTTGAGGTGGTAGAAGACAGCGAGGTAAGTTATCCAGCAGCATGTGTTCAGTTTAACCTATAGCCTACCGTGTTCAGAAGGAACTGGCGTGTCACCGTCTTGCACACTCCCGTTAGATGCGTCGTCCCTGCTCTGTTTGCTCTCCCGCTCCACTGCGGGCCACTCCACGAGCAAAGTGTGGGCAGAACTCTTGACAGTGTTGGGGTAACGCGTTACAAACTAAACCGTTAGAGTAGTCTACTTAAATTACATTTTTTAAAAGTAACCAAATGCGTTGTATCTGTGTGTGTGCGGGTGTGTGTGTGTGTGTGTGTGTGTGTGTGTGTGCGTGCGTGTGGGTTGAGACCGCTTGTAGGCGAGAGGACGAAGCGGTGAGCTGATGACGCCGTGCGTCAAGCGAAAGTATGAGGTAAATCCTGTTTTTCACCGCAGCGGTGCAAAGTCCTCACGCCTGACGTGATGTTGTAGGCTACAAACTTTAATCGAGTGACTGCGTTATGTTCACTGTTGCAGATTAAACTTAATGCACATGAAGTTATTACTGCGCTGCCTGTTTCAGATCAGAGCAGCTGATGGGACTCTGTCTCCGTTTGTTGCACAGCGCTCCTGCCTGTGACAGTTCTCTCATTTATTATATGTTATAGGCTACGTGTTAAACCCCAGTTTCCTGGGGTATGATTGTGATTTAGGCCAAATCTATTATTTCTACTGTGTTTGCATTAAGTGGAACGATTTCATAAATATATAAGGTTCAAATTATTAATGAAAAGAAAAAAGAAAGAGGAAGGATAGTTGTTATTAATATTCTGCCCCTGCAGCACTGACACAATCCAAATTGAGTTCCAATTGTTAAATGGCTTCCTGTGATAAAATAGTTACAATTTTCTGTTTCATTCAATTATTTGATAAGAAGAGAAAACATGGTTAAAAACAAATCTCTGTTGTGTTGCCTGTAACATGTGTCCAACCTAAGTCCCAGGGGCTAAAGCTGTCCATGTGCCGGTTACTATCAAGCCTCTCCCATGGTACCTCTTAAATGGTCGTAGTGTAAGGGCGCCACCATACGGTGATTTTACAGCAAAATACAGCGATATACCTCCGTCCACCAGAGGGCAGGCTCCAAAAGCGGAAATATAAGGAGAAACCCAATGGTGACTTTACAAGTGTAAAAATCATGTTTACAGCCTGGTACAAAAGATGGCTCCTGTCTCTAGAGTTTTTACTACGTGACAACTCTGGGGGGGTGAATTTTTGAAAATTATGTTGGTTTATGCTATCTAAAAACTATTGATTTACTATGGAGTAAAACCCGAAAAGCCCGGATGTAACGGCCATTTTATTGCCCATTCTTAATGACAATATTGGTAAATATGGGACCAATGGGCGGATATCATCCATAATTATACTATCTATGGTTACTATCCACCCTCACAGACTTAAAATAATGTGGAGTAAACTGGCCTGTCGCAAATAAGCCAACTAAAACAGTTGGCATCACCAGTGCTACCAGTTATTGTAGAGCCCTGTTATCTTTGCGTTGGTTTTCCAAAGTTTACTAAAGAACAAAGTTTGCTTCTGAATTTTTCTTGCAGGAATGGTAATAGGGTCAAAGCTATTATGTATGTGTATAGTAAGATTTAATTATAAATTTCCTTTAAGCCTCTTCTCAAAAACATGCCGTGAAACATTTTTGTGGCCTTAAATTAGGAATGTGGAAGTCTTAAAAAGGTCTTAAAAAATCTTAATTTTAACTTGTTGTGCAGCAACCTTTTCTCTGCTATGGGCCAGAAGCCTCTGAACTACAGAGATGTTCTGTGGTTACTGAAATATGAGGTTTGAAAATCATTAAATTAATAATCCTATATTTGTATGAACTGGTTCTAGATCTAAAATAATAACACTTAATCTTTGTGCCTAGTCTTTGTGAGCTGTTAGAACATATATATTTATCCAGAACATGTTACTGAATATACATTCCAGCAGAATATTTATATAAAAAGTAAACAGTCCATGTGAATATTGATGCTGCTTTTAGTCTTTTATTGTGCTTATACAGCCTTAGAAGTTACATAGTGTTGCTTTATACATCAATGGTGTGAAAGTAATTTGAGAGTAAATTGTACCTAGACACACACACTTTTAGCTAGGCCTATATTTGCTTTTATGAAATCATGCCTAGTTTGAGTCCTGGTAAGAAATAAAAAATGACCATATTAATTGAAAAGAATATAGATTTTAAAATGTATATAGTGTTCAGTGAAATAGTTGATAATACTAATAAAAAGCTGTTATAGCGCAACCTTTTGGCTGAGTGGTGTCATTTCAGTTGAAAATGTTGTCAAAATAAGTCACACACAACATGACCAAAAAAAGGCATTTCCCTTATTTCAGCCATTTTCACATGAGTTGAAAAGGGCAGTGTATTACATTTCATAATATGGTTTGTTCTCTTTTCCTTCTCTTGATAATAAGAGCCATGCAGTTAAAAGAGTACTTGATACTTTCAAATAATAATAATAGTAATAATAATAAAGTCGAATAAATAAAGAATGAAAGAAAGAAAGACTTACCGGATGTCAAGTCTTGCCTGGATTTGAATGAACTGAAGCACAACTGAGCCTTAACTCGTCGTGTGGCTCAGTGTTTTGGAAATGGGGTATATTTTCCTACAGTCTTAAATAGAAATAGATCAATATTCGAAGCAGACTTATAAAGATTTTTTATTATGTTGAGCATCTGCCCATACTTTTGTTTAAACTGTCACATAAAAGTATGACTTGTCAGTTCAGAATAAAATAATATCTTGTTTTCTTATTTTAAATATAAACATTTAAATATGTTTATATATTTGGATATAAACAAACATGTGGCCTTTTTGATTGACCCTGTGGTTCTGTGAGCAACCCCAGACATTGCTTGCATGTGTGTCATTCATGTCTGTGTGACTTTAACTTGGAAAAAGCTCACTTCCCTATTGGAAAGAAGTGTCAGCATGTGTTCGTGTCTCAAATCACCTGTTTCTTTTTCTTGTACGCAAAGAAAAACGGTCACATTATAAAACTTCCTCTTTTATGTACACCATGTACAAAATGAGTGTAGGGGAAAAAATGCAGTTTGTGAACATCTGAATTGAGTTTGTGAAAGTTTTTTTTTTTTTGTTTCCATCAAAAACAGAATGTGTGAACAGAGTGGATTTTCATTATTATCAAATTGAAACAAATCCCCAAGATGTGACACATTTCCTGTCTGTGAGCAGTCCGCCTCTGTTCTGCTCCCATGTGATGTTTGACGATGTGAAACTCCCTCTCCACCTCATGAAGCCAACCACCAAAAAGCTCTGCATACAACTGTTACAACATAACGCATAACTTTGGCAGAGGGAGCCATGAGGTGGATTACAATTACTGTCACCACACTTTTTTTAAGCTCTATGACCCAGGCTTGTAAGTACTGACTTTTATAATAACGTTGGTTTTGCTGTTAATGTAAGTTTAAACAAGAGGAAGTCTAACTTTTCTGTATATTTTTTATGTTTCCTGATATGTAAATAGTTCAACTCAATCTCATGTAGGAAATGTCTGTGGTTTTAAACCTTTTATGTAATTTATCTCTCCTTTTTTAGTGAATTACTGTGAAAATGTCTTATCTAATTGTCTGAAAATGGGCAATTCCTGGACGAGGTAAATCACAGCCATAGGACCCAAACAGTCATTATACACTACATTCTTAGTTCAAAAACTGTAAAATATACTGTAGGTTGTCTTACTCTAAATCTTAATTTTCTTAAAGTTGTTATGAGGACAGCATTGGTAGCTGTACTCCGAGAAGGCGCGGGGACCCAAACTTCTTTTTTCAGACTGTGGACGCATCAGAACAGGTGTCAGCTGTTTATTATTTTTTGAACAACAGCAAACAATGGCATTTTTCTTGAACTAAAACTACAAAGAGCAGCAATTCAGATTCTTTTTACAGACACATTTCTGCTATTTGTGTAATTCATTCTTCCCCCGTTGTATTTAAAAGGTTAATGTCAAAATGACTAATCACAGGGTTCGCATCCCATCGTCTGCCCTAAAAATAAGCCAGGCAGATGTGCATGACAGCTATGTGCGTGTAGTGGTCACGGTGCTCAACAGCACTCACTTTGAGGTCAGTAACAGTATTTAAGTAACAAATGACCTGCATGATTTGTGTAAATCTGCATTCTTATAACTTGTGTCTCTCTTTGCAGCTCAGTCCAACGCCTACAGAGCCTACACTCAAACCCAGTTTTATCTTAGACCAGTCAGTCCTTGTAGTGAAGGCAGGAAACCTTCCTGTAAGGAACTTGTCACAGCCCATCAAGTTACTATTCCAACACCAGGAGCCGGTAACAAAACCAACAACAGCTCAAGAGTCTCTTTTTAAAATGAAACAAAGCTAATTTACTTTGGTGTGATTATGTTTCAGGTGCAAAAAGGGACTTGTGTCTTTTGGCAACAGTCAGATGAAGAAACAGGTGTGTAAATCTCTGGCAAACTCCAGTATGCCTCTTCAACGGTGGCTTACGGTACATCTGTTTGTTTAGGTCACTGGAGCACAGACGGCTGTATTACCTCCTACAATAGAACGGAATACATTTGTAGCTGCAACCATCTGAGCTTCTTTGCTGTGCTTGTGGTAAGCAGTATGTCATGACAATATTTCCTCTGTATCATCAAATACAGCAATGCCTTTGAAACTTTGAAGGCCCTGATTTTGTATCTGACAAAAGGCATATCTATGAGAGCTGGTTGATTTGGTTCCTCGCCCTGCTGGAGATTGTGAGTCTAATTGATAATGTCTATACAAGATTAATTTATTCTGGAGCTCCTTTTCTAACTTAAAGATGGTAGTTGCTGTGCGTAAGAATTCATTTGGTTACATAATCGGGTGTGCTTTTCTTTTTTAAGTGGAGAACCGTCATTATAAATATGCACACCTGCTGTGATTGGCTTTATTTTAATGATCAACAAGTAAATGTTTAGGAATTCAAGTATTATTTAGCACACATTATTTTGCCAGCATAGTTATACATGCCCTGGTCAACACAGTAAAACCAGTAGTCATTAAAATAACCTAAACTAAATATGTTATTTTATTTTTGAGTGACTCAGTAAATGTCTGTCATTGCTAAATTTGTCCTCTTTACACCATGTTCAGCCTCTTTTTGTTGTGCACCGACCTTTATGCAGACCTAAAAAGGGAAGCCTTTAACCCTATTTTGTTTTTTTCATTTAATT
Organism: Perccottus glenii; assembly: GCA_024416835.2. Classification (NCBI taxonomy): domain Eukaryota; kingdom Metazoa; phylum Chordata; class Actinopteri; order Gobiiformes; family Odontobutidae; genus Perccottus; species Perccottus glenii. The sequence continues at coordinate 7,367,861 of CM044548.2, forward strand.
CCCTCAGAATAACAAAAAATAAGTCAATAAGCCTTCTTTCAAAGAAACAGAGTTAATCAGACATTCTACTATAAAACTAAGAGTTACAGGGCACATCTTGTGAGAGCACATATTTCACCAGATAATTAAATAAACATTTTCCCAGACGGTCCCAAGTGAGCAATGTAGTTGCAGAATGTCCTTTTGTGGGAACAAAACATGAAAAGTTAAGTGGAGTAGCTTTAATGTAACTTTAATCTTTAAACTTTGATGATTTCCATGTCACTGTCTAAAATAGATTCATCAGGAATAAAGGATGGGAGATTTCTTTACTCTATTTAGAAAATATTGTAGAATAATGTGGTTACTTGGTAACAAAGATAGCAACTGATAACTTAAAAACACTGACAGTTAAACATAACACCATATCAGGAAATAGAGGAGTAGTGGTTCTGGGGCAATATCACTGGTTGTTTGTGCAATTTTAGTGTACAGAAAATGCTATATGAAGGTAATGAATAAAGGTGGAACATTTCATATATGCATCTTTTTAATATATACATCTGACAACTTGTGAAACAAGGAATATCTTGGCTGTGGTGGAAAGTAAAATGGTATTCTTTTTTCTATTTTCCTCAATATTTAAAGAAACACCCATATCTTATTGTATCACTGAAACCTGTGTATTCAACTGCAAACTCTCTCTGTTAACCCTATTATTGTACTTTACAATGTATTATGTAATATGTAATGTAATTATTTTTCATATACATAACATATAAGCTCAGCTCTCTTACCAGTTGATCTCAGAATTGATAAAGTCTCTTGGAATTAGAGACGAAATTCACCTTGAAAACTGAGTCCAGATGCTTTTACATTAACCTTTTTGTCAAGATGTCCTAGTGACTGAGAACCTTCACAGACATTTTCTTATACAACACAAAACTTTAGGGCCCTTTATAAAAAACAGCACTGGGGTCCTCTTGTCACTAACTACCTTACGCCACTGCACATTATATTAGCTCAACCCATATATCTACACCACACTGTTCATTTTATTAATGACAACTTGCACTTGAAGACACTTCAATGTTGTGGCTAGAGGTAAAGAAAGCCCTTGGTGGTTTTAAGCGGTGTATTGCCGGTTCTTAAATAAGCTTTTATTTTATTTTATTTTCTACCCTTCTACTCTTCCCACAGAATCCAGCATTATCAGTGGATGAAAAGACGGCATTGAACCTCAGCTACATCAGCTACATCGGATCAGCTTTCTCTGTTTTCTTTACCTTCATCAGCTTGTTCCTGTACATATGTTTACAGTGAGTGTTTCTCTTTCACATTCATTGCAGCTGAATAGGCTATTGAATACGTTAGTCACTCCAGTTGTCTTATTCAAATGAATCTTATTTGTTTACTACAACCAAATGAGCAAAAAGCAGGCATCACTAATGGTGCAGGATTTAGTTAGTTAGGCCTATATGTTATTTTTTTATTCAAAATTTTTCACAAGGCTAATACAGCTAAACAATCTATTTTATTAACAAGAAAAAACAATAATTAATAGTACAAAATGTTATCTTGTCCAGTCGGCGGCGTCCAGAGAAGGCAAATGGAATTCACATGCAGCTGACAGGAGCCATGCTATTGCTTCACCTGAGCTTCCTGGTGAGCAGCTTGTTGGTGTGGTGTCAGCCAGAGATTGGTGACGGGTGGTTTTGCAAAGTGCTAGGCTTCATCCTGCACTGGTCACTGTTGGCCACTTTCAGCTGGACTGCTCTGGAGGGATTCCACCTGTACCTTCTTCTGGTCAGAGTCTTTAACATCTATGTCCAAAGATACCTGCTCAAGATCAGCCTGGTTGGATGGGGTGAGTAGAGTTTGTACATTTGTCTTCAATGCACATCTTAAAACCTACAGAGGCCTATTGTTCACTGGGTTACATAATTACTTTTGCCTTGGAGGGTGTTAACGGTGTTAACAGAGAGGCCACCTCTTGATAAACTCACAACCAATCAGATAAACAAAGACTTTTTCCGATAAGGAGTAAAAGCATAAAAGCCCGGATGTAACTGCTTTTTTATTGCCCATTCGGAATGACAATATTGGTGAATAGGGGACCAATGGGCGGATAACATCCATAATTATTTACAATCTATGGTTACGATTTATGTCACAAGATTTCTAAATGACAGGAAATAGAATCCATCCCATTTTATAAAGAGAGAATTTTCACAAAGTGAATGATTATGGTTTTTGTTATATCACCTTTATTTGCACCTCTACATTGTGTTGGAAACTACTGCAACTGCTGTAAGACTTAGTCTTATCACTGATGTGAAAGGTTCCTGCACATTTCAAAAAAATGGGCTGACAGAGAGATAACGATTGAATGACTATGAATTAATAAATAATAAAATCATAATAAATGTCTGTGATGCTATGCACGTTTATGTTCCGTTTTATTTTATACAGGTTTTCCTACATTGGTTGCAGTAATTTGTGGGATTTCAAATGTTTATGGAAAGTACACTCTGAACATAACAGATGCCAACAACCAGACCTCAACAGGGCAGATGTAAGCCTCACTGTATATCATGTGATGTGAATCGGTGAAGTCCTTTTTGCCTGTAGCTAATGTGAATCTTTCTTCTTGAACAGATGCTGGATAAGTAGCGTGTTTCCACAAAGGCTTGTCGTGAGCTACGTCACCACTGTGGCCTTCCCTTGTGTGGTCTTCATGTACAACGGCTGCATGCTGGGACTGGTCGTGTATCAGCTGTGGAGGTTAAGGAGAGGGGACTACAGCATAGAGAGCAGGAGTGGCTGGAGGAAGATGCAAAAGGAGAGAATGAGAAGGTTGTGGAAGGACTCGGTGACAGTGCTGGGCCTCAGCTGTGCGTTGGGGTTACCATGGGGGTTAGCCAGCTTAACGTACATCTCCCTCCCAGGAATTTATGTCTTCACTGTATTTAACGCCCTACAAGGTCAGCATATCCTCCACTAAGTATATAACATAGTGCTTGTTTGGTCTGAATGTTTCACAGCATTTCCTCTCTCCTCTCAGGTCTTTTCATGTTCCTGTGGTGTCTTGCCTTGAGCTCCAAGTCAAAATCTGAGAACAACTCTTCAGTCAGAGACCAGTCCTCTCAAAAAATGATGGACACCAGTTTTAATAATTAATACTTATGACTTACATTACCCTTACCTATATTAGGTGTTTACAGGGGAGTATCCCCATTACTACTGATAAGAATGAATATTTTATTTTCTAGTTTTTTATACTACTTTTCAAAAATGATAATAGCCTAACTTTAATATTTTTTAAAACAAAAATAATCAATTAACATTTGGTGAAAAACTTGTATTGTATGATTTTATACTAAAGAGTGATTGCATCAACAGTACCCTATGTATCTTTTCTTCTGGCTTATTGATTCACATTGAACTTTTTTTAACAATAAGGTTGGGTTCTGGTTATGTGTGTCGTGTCTTTTTGTCACTATTGGCAGAACAGCATACGGTTTCTAGTTCCTTAAGTTTTAACAATCAGCTAAAACAAAAACAATAGGCTTTAGATACACAGTATCAGATTCTAAAAGTCTGGACTAGCAAAGGCCAATTATTTTAATAAAGTAGATCTTCTTATCCAGAAAGGAGGGGTTTCATAAACATTTCACCTTTAAGACGAATGACTGGATTACAACATGAACATAGTCTTTATAGATATTTATAGGTGGAAACTATATCAACATCTGCACCACTGATGGTCACAATTTGAAATGTCAAAAATGATCATCTCTTTAATGTTGGAGTGTTTTTGAAGCGTCTGTGCACGGTAAAAATATAAAATTAATATTGGATCGCTGCGGTACACGGAAATAAAGGCAGAGTGAGCACTCTCGCGTCATATTATTTCTGTGCACGCTGCCAGACAGACACAGCAGACAGACTCAGACAAGGCACAACATGGACCAAAACGCCACCATCCTACGAGTTAAAAGGAAACGGGGAACCGACCCCGCAGATGCATTGTTGTTGGCCTGCAAACGTATCCGGCCGGAGACAACCCAGAGCGCCGGCGAAACGGTACCAGAGCCTAGAGAAGCGGAGGTAGAAAACTCTGTCTTTAAACTCGTGGCGACCGTAGCTACACAGGTAAGAGGCCCGCCGTTAGCTACACAATTGTTGATGGCTAATGTCAACGCAGCTGTCCAAGAATATAAAATAATAATCCGTTTTGTTATGAAGGATTATTCAGCATAATTCACCAAATCAGTTGATGTAAATCAAGTTAGTTTGTTGATAGCAGCAACTTATAAAATACAGTCAATGTATAAGATCACGCGACGGCTAAAAAGCTAACTGTTGTTAGCAAAGCAGCTAATTATATCATAAGGGAAAACTGATGGTGTTTTTTTGTGTGTTTAATGAAAGAATGGCTGCTGGTACATTGTGAAATTATTTCAGTAATGTAGTGGACATATTCGGGTGGAGGAATGTAGTTGTGGTTATGTTTTTTAAAAAGATAAAATGTATTTAGACTTTGCTATTGCGTCATTTAGTAATATTTTTTACTTGTTTGTTTTTTTTGGACAGGATGCTCCAGTTCAGACACAGGTTCGACAGGCATTGGCCCGTCCCCGCCTGGCCCACGCACTACGCCCTTCTGCTGCCAGTTCACAGCGGATCATTGGGGACCTCCGCAGTACAAAGTGGAGCACCAGGCGGGAGGAACGATACAGGCTTATTTCCAGCCACCGCTCAGCCCTGTCGAGCCCAGCTGAGCAGCCACCGACAGATGTTTCTAAAAATGGAGACGATACCACAAAAGAGCAGGACAAAAGTTGGACTCTTGGCGAAATCCAAGTTGTTGATCTGGTACATGAGGATGTACAAGATCCAGACAAGTCATCTGGAAAGGTTAGGGCTGTCATCCTTGTGCCATTTAAAACAAAACAATTTAAGAACCGTATATTAGTATTCAACCTTTTTTTTTCAAGATGTCCTGGATGACTGAGAACCACCACAGATATATATTAGTGGTGTTTACTAGTAGTGCCTTTTCATATTTCTTTTGATATATATTTTGTTCCTGTTTTGACAGATTTTGTCCACAGACCCCGAAGTGATCCTGTGCAACAACACTAAAATGCTCCGTGAGCGTTTATGCCTTTCTGGAGACAGACAGGGAGAAGAGCACCGGGAGCAGGAGGACGACTATGTCTATGATCTGTACTACCAGGAAATGGCCACACCAGGGTGGATCCAGGACATCCTGTCTGTCAGGGCCTATGCCGATGAGGGAGAACTGGTGTGTTTGGATGGATGCACAGACAGATGAATGAGTGCTGACATCGGAGTGAGTGAATGAATTCTTGAGTGTTGCAGTAGAGTGTAGCATTTGAGGATAGTCATTTGAGCTGATTGAATGCCTGATTGAAAAGATTGTTGCGTCTTTTAGCCAGCCTTTTAACACAGACTAATTCAATTATCTTGTCATTAGGGGGGAAAGTCACAAAGTACCTAAAGTACCCACAAAGTAGTACAAAACAATATGCTGCACTCGCACAATAATACAACTCTACAATTCTGCAATCTGTAATCAATATATTGCAATACATTTGTGTCAGCTATATCAATAAATCTCAAGTGTAAAAATTTTCTTAAAATGACAAAGCTGAAATTAAGCTTGACGTCTCTGTATAATAGTACCATGGTATGAAACAAAACTATGTCCATTCAGTTTTAGGCCATATCTGTTTTTACACTGATTGTCTAGGTCAATACAGACACCATATCAATAGAAGTCATTTTTGTGTTCTTCGGTTGACGTTATTATCCTATTTGGAATCAAAATCTACTGTATTTTTATAATGAACTCAAAGCAAAATGTCTTATTTACACTTATACATTTAGTTGTTCCCTAGCATAATTGTCCTTTACCTTGTTTAATTGTCCAAAGTACTCAGTATTATACACACACAAATGTTGTTACTACTCTTCTACTGCTCATTCTACTCAAATCTGGCACCTCTACTTTTTAAACTTTGACTGACTCTACTGATGTAATGTCTTCCAGGTGCCTGAGCTTGTGGTTCACGAAGAGGAGGTGTATGAAGATGAGGATGACGAGAACGAGGAAGGAAATTGGAGGAACGACTACCCCGATGAAGAGGGTGACGGAGACAGCGACAGGGAGGAGCGCTATGGGGGTGAGTATTTCTCCTTTTTTTAAATATATATATTTTTTTTTAATTTAACTTGATCAGGACTGACAAAATGGCATTCCCTGACGGTGCTCAGGTTACTGGGAGGAGGAGCACTCGTACAGCCGGAGAAGCTGGGAGCACTACCAAAGGGAGGTGCTGCACGAACTCGGCTGCCGCGGTGAAGACGGTGACGATGAGGACGACGGAGACAAATATGAATCTGATTGAAAGTGAATTATTGCTGTTTTCCCTTCATAAACATCTGAGAGCGAGGAAGAATGGTACAACAAAAATAGTATTGATTTTTCCAAATTTGCATTCCATTAAGATTTGATATATAATTCGGCTTAAGTTTATATTTATCTGCTAGTATTGGCTTTAGGCATTCACTCTGAACAACTTATTTGGTTAAAGGCCTTCCTCTTTGTAATATAGATGTTAAGGAGGTAGCTGCCTGAGAATTTTTTTTTTTTATATATATATTACTGTTGGAGTGACTTTTGTATGGGTGTTTGTTCCAAGTGGATGTGTGTAGAAAATGTTGCACATTAGTGTGATTTGCTTTGTATGCTTTGTGCTGTTCAAACCTGAGTTGGCGTGATGTCTTGCGTGGCTGCGTGTGGTGGCAAATTAAAGAGCTTTTTTGTGCATGGTAGAGTGTAAACGTGTCGTGTGTTAGATTTGGCATTATATGAAGGTGTGACGCTACCGTATGAGTTCAGAAAGAATTTTTTTAAGTTTGGAATGTTTCTTGAATGCTTGTTATTGAATTAAAACTGTTTTTGTACATATGTAGATGTGTATAAAAAAATAAAGCTTTCAAAATAAAACACTTGTTGGTTGACTTTATTGCATAATAAAGGTTCAGTTTAGGTCTGAAGAGAGTAATACATAATGAAATACATTAATACAGTAATACATTTGAAAAAGACACCTGACAAACTAACTAAAGGACCCCATTACATTCCAAGTGGATTTTTTTTTTCCACAATATTTATTCACGTAAGCACGCATTGTGTAGACAAATAGAGATGGTGCAAACAAAGCATAAACTAACATGTTGACAACTCTTACAGATCAAAGGATGTCTTGTAAAAAAAAAAAGTATTTAGTAAGCTACAGTCTTGAGTCATATTTTTAGCCAATGTGACTTGGCCAAAAATTCCCAGAGATGTAGGATGAAGTTGATGGGACAAGTTTGAGACAAAGTCTTGTAGAACTTAAATATATGTAACATGGCTACAACCTCTGGTGCAATGTTTCTTCATATAATCACCAGTCATTCACAAAGTACATAAAATTACCTCTGAAACAATAGCAGCAATAAATTGTATTTAATCACTTGGTAAAGGCATTTTACAATTAAAGCAGGGCTGTGTGCAGATAGACCCCACTTTAGAGCCATAAGGGGTTTACACTGACCGAGAATCCTTCAGAGTATGCCTTCAAGGAAATAACTCATTTCTCATATGTATTTTATCTATCCGTGATTGTTGGGTATAAACATTTGAGCTATTACTCGCTTTTGTCCATTTCTGTCAGGACGCAGTAGCAGGAGTACTGTGTAAAGTAAGTCAGTGAACCTGCAATGAGAGATGAAAACAGGAATGTGAGGAATCATTTAAATTGAATTTAACCACATCTGTATGCTTTAAGTGCAGGGTTTGTGTGGTATACTCACGTAGCAGTTTAGTGATGACAGGTGGCCTCTTGGACTCTGGCAGGTAGACGCCAAGAAAGTAGACCGGGACACCTGACAGCGCGATGGCAATGCCGATCAGAGAGTTGAGCGTGTCACTGTAGAGAGGCACGGCCACAAGGAACACACTACACAAACAATACACCACTGGGTAGAACAAAGTCAGCTGCAAAGAGAGAAAAGATTGGAGCTGCTGATCAATAGAATATGAACAACATACAGTAGGTGTAGCGTACTGAACCTTGAGAGGCCTGGGTCGGTCCGGTTCCTTCCAGCGAAGGTAGATTTGTCCAGCAATAGAGAGACCCATGAAGAACCAGTAACTGAAGCTGTAGTAGTTTATCAGCTGAAATACATCCTCAACTGTCAGGTAGATCAGTGACATGATGCACTGAGTAACAGAAGACAGTGGGGAGTGTCAGTAAAACTTAAAATATTTTTTAGTCAAGTGCGAGTGACTTTACACAGAGTATGCACACACGAATCTCGTAATGTATTATATACCTATTTCTGTACGTACGTTAAAAATCAGAGCAGGAATTGGAGTGAACCTTTGAATATGGATCATGGACAAAGCATCTGGAAGGTGACCTTCACGAGAGCCCACAAAGAACAATCTGAACACAAGAAGATAACGTCATGTTATTTTGTGCTCATGTAACCCATACCATTTCAACTGACAGAACAAATATTAAGGATTTCTAGTAAATCTCTCATCACCACCACTGAACAAACACCATGTTGAGTGTGTGTTCTACCTGGATGCTGCTATAATGGAGGCATTGAGGCCTCCGTAGCAAGACAAAGCCACAGCAATAGGGATGATCCAGCTCATCACTCCCAGAGTATGATCTGCAAAAGTCTACATCAAAAACAGAACATTGTTAGCCAGCTAGAATACATGCATCAGCCTGTTCTGTGAAAGGTTGACTCACCACTGCCACCGCATCACTGGCTAGTATTGCACTAATGTCCAGGACCGCATAGTAAGCAATATTAGTGAAGATGTAGATGATGGTGACTATCGGCATGGAGATGGCAATGGCCAGAGGTAGGTTCCTGTAAGAGAAGAGTCAAGGAAAGGTTAGATAGACATTTTCTGTATTCTCCCATTTCATAATAATCTAAACAAACACAAAGTCACCTTTGTGGATTTTTAATTTCCTCAGTGACAAAGTTGAGAGTGTCCCAGCCGGAGTAGGAAAAAAGTGCAGAATAAAGTGCGAGTGCAATATGGCCTGGATCAGTCGATGATCCCTCAAAGGATGACTCAAGATTAGAAGTGTAACCTAAAGTGGTGAGAAGCTCCCTTAATAAATGCATCAACATTCATTACACAAAGCAGGCTGTGACAACATTTACCTTGGCACAGCTTCACAAAGCCGGTAACTATGATGAGAATGAGTGCTGCCACCTTGGCGTAAGTGAAAATATCCTGGACTCGGGTTCCCCACTTTACATAGGCGGAGTTGATAAACGTGAGTAGGCCTGAGGGGGCAAACAATGTTACTTGTTTACCTTTGTATATAAATAGCAGCATAACAGCAGACTACTCACATATACACGCTGCAGCTATGAGCCTGGCTGCTGCATATGGAGGTTCACATGTCGGAAAGAGCGGCTGAACCAGGTAGTTGGCAAACGTTATGGCTATAACTGCTTGGCTGGTGGGCTCAATAATCAACAGAGATGTCCACAGTCTAATAAACGCTATAAATCCACCAAATGACTCCAGGATATATGCATAAGAAGCCCCTGATTTGGTGATGGTGGTGCCCAGCTCAGCGTAGCACAAGGCCCCTACCACAGAGAATACACCGCCTATGGCCCAGATGACCAGCGACAGTCCGTATGAGGCGCTGTATATCAACACTCCTTTAGGCGAGACAAAGATGCCAGAGCCGATCATGTTTCCTACAATTAGGCTGACGCCGTTGAGCAGCGAGATCTCCTTCTTAAGCTGCATGCTCTCCTTCATCGGGTCCTTCTCACCAGGAGAGTGAGCTGCACCGCCCTTCAGCGTGGATTCTTTTTGGTTGTCCTTGGCACTGTCGTTTTGGGGCTGAAGCAGGTGCAGATATTTCAGGTCCCTCACCGTTTTAGGCAACCTCTGGAACAGCCTGCTGATAGGAATGCAAGTCAATCTTAATTGAATAAAGAGGCAGTATGGGTCAGGCATTGAACAAGTTGGTAAATACATACTTTGAACCACAACAGACATAGACGGTTTATTCAAATGGTCAAGAAAGCATTGAGGGTCACAAACCCACCCATAGCGATGAAACCATAGATTGTAAAAATATGAATGTTATCCGTCCATTGATCACCTATTTATCGATATTGTCATTACGACAGGGCAATAAAATGGCGGTTACATCCGGGCTTTACGGCTTTTACTCCACAGTAAAACAATATTTTTAGATAGTATAAACATAACGTAATAATCAAAAATTCCTCCCCCCCTCTGCTTTTGGAGCCTGCCCTCTGGTGGATGGTGGTATATTGCTGTATTTCGCTGTATTTCGCTGTATGGCAGCGCCCTTACGCGAGGACCATTTAGGAGGTTCCAGGGGAGACGCTTGGATAAAACCCACTCCAAACCAAATCACCTTCTTAAGCCAGAGTTTGCTCAACTTAATTGCAAACATTCCAAACTGAAACTGTTTTTGTGCATCAGGGCTAGGTAAATGTTGAGTGGCCACAAATTAACATCCTCTATTACTTTGGAAGCTACAATAACTCAAACGAAGAGAAGTATAGACTAAAGGCCTTTCATAGTAGCACACAGCAGGCCTATTGTTTTTCAGCTTGTGTGCAGGTGAAGTCAGATCTGTTCAAATACTGCACACTCAATGAATGAGGCAAACTATCACTGCTGCTGCTGTTAAAGTAAACATCATGATCTGAACATCCCACCCCAAACATTCCCACACTAAACTCAAAAGAAGGTGTGAAAAAGGTGCCTGTGCTGTGTTGATAGTTTCACAATGAGGCTGTTACTTCACTCCAAATGGGAATAGAGTAATTTAATAGATATTTCATTCCAGCAGAATACAAAACAATAATAAATTGCATTCAGTTGAAGAACCAAAGGACAAACGGATGGATCTAAAATTGTGCCAATATTATGCGTTTAGGTATTATTAGACTATACGGTTCTTATCTTAGGGTAGTGTTAGATCTTGAATAAAAATAAATTAAAAACACTATGGGCTCAACTTTTGTCTGAGGGGGCAAAAAACTAAAAAGCCTTGAAGTATCCGTGTCCGTGAAATAACCCATTAACGTTAAGTTTAGTGAATCATCTTCCTTTGATTTAGCCTACATTTGTCAAACCCGTTGTTTTTCCTCATAGGCCAAGCCCTTTTCTCTTAAGTTAAGCTAGTTCTGCTTACAGGTAAAGCCACAATCTCAGTAAAATAATAAGTGAACGCATATTTTTATTGAGATTAAAAGACGGATTAAGAGACAAATTTGCCGGAATGGAAAAATAAAAATCCAGTCTTCAGCAGCATCCCGAGTCAGTGTCTATTGCGTAAATCAAGCTGAATTATCATAATAGCTAACTTCCACTCCTTTTCTTCAAAGTAAACCAACGCAAACAAAGAAGTAGCTTGTACTCATAGATTATAAATAAAATAAAATACTCTACAGTATTTTGATATTTAGATTTGTAATAAAAGAAAGATGAGCTACGTATAAGCCTACGTAAACTGGGATTTGAAAAGTTAAGAAGCCCGTTCATTTAATCGAAGTAGATGGATATATATATATGAATCATTGTCGGTAAACACTAATATATAGGATCAGATGTTGACAGATATTAGATAAAACTCTGAATAATAAACTTTTGATTTTGTAACTAGGCTAATTGTTAAAAATTGTTTTGGGATAAATGTACACATTCCAGAGCAAAATCCGCTGTCTGTACTCGTGCTTTCATTTTGAAGGAGAAGTGGCACCTCCGTGTTACGCACAGTACGTCTCTCGCAGCAACAAACAGGACTTGGCTTTTGTCTTAAATTCAGGTGTTTCTTTGTTAACACGTTAATTGACAAGATGTGTTCTACGACGATGATTTAAAAATGTTTTCCAGTCTTACCTATGTTGGGTTTGTCCTGCTGCCCAGTGTTATTTGAGAGGCAGCCCGAACGGTGTCCTTTAAACTGCATCTGCGCCCCGCAAACGACCGGCTGCAGCTTCGAGGAGCCGTCACGTGATCCCGCTGGACCGCTGCGGACGCCTCACATGAAACCTGGCTTCCTGCATGTGTCAGGCTTCTTTTCAAAACATCAAAACAGGACGTTTGACTTCCAGTCAATCCATTTATTTGTCACTCACTTGCTGTCAGTTATTAATTAAATTATTTCGTTTTTATGACCTTTTTAAAAGCAGGTTAGGGGCCATAAACAGAATAATCAGTTTATATTTATTATCCGTCATTTTTGATAAAATTCCACAAAAACTGATTTAGACTGTGTTTCTTTGCATACAGCAGGTAAGTTACCCTTTTTGTAACTTATATTACAATTTCCCAAAATTAGGAGCTCAAAGGCACATACAGTACATCTGCTGAAGTTGTATAACCCATAACCTCTTTTGATTTATTTCATATTTTTTTCAGCACTGTCTTACATTTACATTTATTCATTTAGCTGACGCTTTTATCCAAAGCAACTTACATTGTTCTAATGTAATTACCAGTGTTACAGCAAGGTGGTTTAAGTGTCTTGCCCAAGGACACAACGACACTATGAACTGTGGGGAGAGCGGGAATCGAACCGCCTACCTTCTGGTTGAAAGACGACCGCTCTACCCACTGAGTCTTTTGTAAGTATTTTGCAATTACCTACACAACACATTTTATTTCCCATCAGTTCATAAGTTTCTAAAACTGAACTTTAATAAAAAGTGTTTGTTTATCAATTGTAATGAACAGTGATGTTTCAAAGCATAAAAATCAATCAATATATAACACATTTGAAAAATCATAAAGAGATGATCTAACAAGGTGTGTATGGTGGTGACATGAAACTGGAGGTGATAATTTTTCATTCATAAATAAGCACCAATTAAAAAAAAACTGTATTAATTGCCAAAATCCAATAAACAGATGTTTTTCCTTTGCCTAATACTTTAGTTTGTCTTTTAATGTGTGAATAAATCCATGCGTGATGCAAGAAGATGTCAGGGAAATTCTTTTTTGACCAATGTTCAGTATTATGCTTTGTAGTGTTTGACCTTTACTCTGTGGTTAGTTACTTCTGGGTCAAAATTGGTAGTCCCAAATTTCACAAATGTAGTTCCTCTGGTTAGGGTGGTTTCAGGGTTTTGGAAATGGGTTACCTTTGTTAACACACTGTCTAGATTTATTTTCTTGTGTGCTGAACAAAACTGAAGAAACAGTGACAGTCTATAAAGTTAGGTGTTTTACAGTAAAATATTTATTAAGTATGATGGTCTATGTTTAGACTTAGACTTATTTTTTGTATTTTATGTATTATGTTTTATGTTATGTTCCAAACATTTGGTCTTCTGTTGTGCATTTATTTGGTCTTTGGCTTATGTTGAGAAATAAGATAAAGCAGATCAGTGTTTTTTTTGTCTCTGCATACCCCTCCCCTCTTTTGCCCTGCACTGTAATGTGTCAAAACCTTAAAATATATATATATTTGAGCCATAAAACAACATAAAAACACATCAGAACTGTGAAGGAAGAAGCAGTTAGCTGTGTTTTTCTGATGCATCCTAAGACGAGAGCGCTGAAAGGAAAGGGAGGGTTTGCTGTGTTATTGTTTTGACCAATGATTGTAAAAAATATTGATGTCTTCCGCCCATTGCTCCCCTACTTACCAATATTGTCATTACCACAGGGCAATAAAATGGCGGTTACAGACCCCCCCCCCCATAATTTTTACACTTCTAAAGTCTCTGTGTTTCCCCTAATATTTCTGCTTTTGGAGCCTGCCCTCTGGTGGAGAGAGGTATATTGCTGAGGACCTTTTAAGGGGTTCCATGAGAGAGGCTTGGTTTTGACAGTACAATTTTCAATACAAAATGAAGGATCATAACTATTATCACAAAGATAAATAAATTGTCTCATGGTTAGATTCAGATTCAGATTCAGATATCTTTATTAGTCCCCAGAGGGGCAATTCAGTTCTACAGCCAACCCATCCAATAAGGTTATTAACACACAATAATATAAGGATTATAAAGTTAAAAATGTATACAACGATCACACCCTAACACACACATACAGCAGAACACACATATTCACCTGCCAGTGACAGAACAAAGCAATGGAATCCAAGAGACATTTATGTAGTTATGAGTTCTCATTCAAGAATCTTATAGCAGAGGGAAGGAATGAGTTTGCATAACGATTCGTTTTCCGTATTGGCACATGATACCGCCGACCTGACTGCATGAGCACAAATCCATACCTGAGCACATGATCTGGTTGGCACAGTATTCTATCGGCTTTTTGGACCACTCTTTTTTTCCAGAGAGAACAGAGATCATTTAATTGGGTACCAGTAATTTTTGAGCATACTTGTTTTTATCTGATAAAAAAAAAAAAGGTTATGGTTCATTTAGTAATAGCAAGTCCAATAGTCATTTTAACCTTCTGTTAGTCCCTCATATTTGTGCACAGTTGATAATGACATCAACATAAAACCTGTCAGAAACTTGGAATGGTTTATATGACAGTTACATATTTTGGTCAAAAAAGTAACCTTTTTGTGATTACAACCCCAAGGTCACGGCTATTCCACTTATGATCCTTTGCTTGACCTTCTATTTCTCCCTCTGTCTCTTCTTTTTAGTTTGTATTGTGTGTATTTTTATATTTTATTTCCCTGGGTCAGATCCAGTCCGACCTTTAGCCTCTCTAAGGCTGGACTTTTCCCTGGCCTTCCTTAGCCTTTTGTTCTCTTACCATTATCTCATAAATACTCAAAAATACTCTCAGATTTGATTTCTGGATCCCGTACCCAGGACCCTCCACATGAATACTGACCTCTCAAAGATCCCAAACAGGATTGTACATGTCCTGCAGCGGAGGACATACAGGTCAGGGATTTTTTTGTTTTCCCTGTGTGCGCTTCAGCTCCGTAGCATCTGTAGCAAGGACTATAATTTCAGGGAGATTCTTTGATTTACTGATGAAAATGTCCAAGCAAACCAAATCCGGCACACAGCACAAAAGACACAGTGTGCAACAAAGGTTGGTGTGTGCTTGTTCTTCTTTTAGAGTTCCGTAGCTGACGTGGTGGTTACATAACAGGCTTGTGAAACATAATTATTTAAGAAAAGATAGTAAACCTAGTCTTAAGCTTGGAACAAGATATAGTGAAGTACAATGGTGAGAGTAGAAAACAGGAAGGAAGAGATCATTGTGCAGCTGCATTTTCTGTTTCTTTGTCAGAAGAAGACCTATCACCAATGTGTTCACTTTCCATGATTGTAATGCTCAAGTTAAAAAATTACAAACTTTATGGAGCACGTAGTTTGACTCGCAGAAGGATAGAAACAAATTCCACAAATGGTCACTCTTGAAGAAGCATTAGTTAAACACAAAATGTAGAGTTTATTTTAAAATAAAGACTAACTCTAAATTAGTATGGTGTTAATATGAGTATTTGACACTTTAACTGTTTTGTGACAATTATGTATAATTCTCATTTTGTCCCATGAACCCACGTCTCAAGAGTTTTGGGTAATTTTTGATTTGTCCTTTTACAGTAGAGAATACAATGTTACAAATACAGTACAGCAGTACCACATCGCCAAAGTTTCGTTTTCGTTTCAGTAAGTTATGGCTTGCTCTTTTCTGCAGTTCCCATCTTGAATAAGAAGATCTTTATCACACTGCGGTTTGGCATGTCTCGTCACGTTGTAATGTAGATAAGTCAAGGCATAAAATGCTACAAGGTTTAAGACAAAAGGCTTTATAACTCCCAGTGGAGAAATGTACAAAGCATGTATTATTATTAGCAACGTATTATTATATTATAAACATTATTGTACGCTGCAATAATTGTAATAGTCAAAAACAAGTGGATGTTCGTGATGGAAACAAATGCAAAGCCCCCAGAGAGGAAACAGACCGAGATAAGCAGGGGGCACAGAGCTGGAAAGACTTGAACATGCTTACTTTGTACTAACAATAAAACCAGACACATGCTACTGTATTAGCTCTTTTCACCTAAACAACTTTATTAATAACAACTTATATACATATATTTCTATACTTCTAAGACACACAAAAAAGTAAAAATTTATTTAAATGACAGAAGTGTAAGTAAATAAAAGTGCAAATATCACAGTCTCTAATGTTCACTCTTAGGATATGCTGAAAAATAATGTTTAGTTTTGTTTATTTTACTATGTTTTTTACACTTGAAACATCTGCAGCCAACTCACATTAGACTTGCGATGGCTTGTGTATATCTTCATGTACACAAGCTATTTATTGTCTAAACATACTTACAGTATACCTAAATCTCATACATATTATAGGCTTTAACTTACTGTTTGTGAAACTTTGTGGGAAATACAGCTGGTCTCACTGATCTTCTATCACTATTTTTAAAATCTAAAGTGCTACTATAAATAAATTAGTTAGGTAAAAAACTAAAAAAAGCTTATGAAAAGTACAAAACAGCTACTATTTTACAATGGCAATGCCTTTAAGACTGTAAATAAACTTAGCTACATGTCCAGTCTAGTTAAAATTTTCATTCTCCTTTTTACATAATAGATACAGCAAATGTTTTTACACATACAGGCTCCAGGCCTGCACACAGAGTTCCTGAGACGGTCTTTTCTCCACTATACAAGTGAAGAAAATATATTATTTAAGACAGCAGTAACAGAGTATTCAACACCAGAATCATTCCAGCATAGTGTTGATTACAGAGAGCTCAGATCCATCCATAGGTATACAATGAACGTGTGTGATTTTTGAGATGAGTTTGGTGGTGGTCGGAGGAGGCTGTGAGCGCTGTGTGTACGGCAGCTCCCCTCTCTGTCTGCCCCAGGTAGCATAAACATAATATAAAGCAAGTTGGGTGCCTGAAAAGGCTACAAAAAAGAACTATATAAATGCACACCATTTACCATAGGTATGCAGTGAGACTCAGAATCACGTTTAACAGTCTGATTTCCTGCTTAAACCTTGTTTGTGTGGGTGTTTTAGTCCATCTAACTCTTCTCCTGGGACTGCAGCATGTGTTGTTTGGTAGAGCTTGTGCTGCTGCTGCTTAGGGCTGAGCCACACGCCTGTTTCCGCATCCAGTCCAGCAAGTAGAAGCGAAGCATCAGGAGGAAGCCTGGGAACACAACACAAGAGTGATTAAGTCACATAATAATAAATTACAAAAGCATTTAGCTAATATAAAGCACCAAAAAAAAAGAGCGTACAGAGCTGAATAAATCTAAATTAGCGTTTGCTAAATGAATAAATGTAAATGTAATATTGAATATTCTGTCCAGAAAATCATGTAAGCATCACACTAAATCATAACCATCTGTGTTTGTTTGTGTAGTTAAAGTCAAACCTTGAAAAGAGTTGAGGATACAGGAGAGAAACAGAATAAAGTCAGTGAGTGGTCCAAAATCCAGGAAGGTGAGACCCCAGGTGGTCCCGAAAAGGCAGCTAAGACCCCAGATACTGAAGAACGCCAGCCGGTTCTGCCTCCACTCGTCCCTGTTGCGGATCTTTTTGTAGACCAGGATGAGCATCACCAGTCCCGACGACACCAGGACGGCTAACAGCGTCATGTTGATGACATAATGTGCCAGCAAAGCCCTGTTGTTATTTTTCATCCAACACCTTGAAATGTGGAAATGGTAAATTATGAAACTGTGCATTGTTTTTTGTTATTTACATTTACTACAAATACACCACAGAACTGGCTTACATTTGGTAGGGATCGGAGAGATCATCACTTGGGTAAACCTTTTTCAGGCCATAAATATCTTTCATTGTTAACAAGATGATAACTGGAACAGCCGGTACGACTACAACAAGAAATAAAGAAAATAAGACAATGTTTATATTCATTATGACGTACATATGTTTCACTTTAAATACTTACAAAAGCCAATAAAGTTCCAAATCCATGGCTTTGGGTTGGAGCTAAAAACCATGTGGACCAACCAAAAACTATGGAAAACCTCTATTCCCATCCAGATTAAGGAGCTAAGCAGAGCATAATGGAGGCCTGCTCCCACCCAGACACACACACTCTCCCCTCCCACATTGGCCCAGACACCGGTGGTGAAGAACAGCAGGTTGAGGAAGGCGAGGGACACTGCCAGGCCCATGTGAATCAATGTTGAATGCTCTTTAGGTTTTCCACTAGAGGGGATAAGAAAGATTACTTACTTTTATTCCAATCACTTTTTGTGTACTGTGGAGCTAAAATCATAAAATAAACCACAAAAAATAGTGTTTACCTCTTTCTGCAAAGGTAAATGATGAGAGCAATACAGCTGATCAGAGACACCGCACAGCCCAGAGATGTAATGACAGTCAGTGCCAGGAGGTGGCGCACGGGTTTAGGCTTTAGTTGCTGTTGTGGATCACAAAGAATAATCTCCCTTGTGTGTTTGAAATACAAGTTATGGCGAACGTTTCTTTGGTCCTCTATATAAGTATAATCCTTTTTATTTACATTTAGCAGTGTATTTGTTGAAAAGCTTACCACAAGGACAGTGAAGTAAGTCAGATGGTTACATAGGCACTCTGTCTGTTTTTCTCCTATGTTACGTGTCTCACAGCCATCCACCAACCAGTTCACCTTTAGGGGGTCTGTACAAAAGAAATAAAGATTTAAATAAATTTTACTGCAGACTATGTATATATTAAAGGTACTGGGGCTTAATAAGTTTTCTTAGTTAAGATGTCATACCATTTTTGGTATCCCATGAAACGCATTTTCTCGAATGAGTTTTCTGAAAGAAGGGAGACATGAAATGAATGTACACTTTAATTTTTAAAAAAGTGCATTAAAAAGGTCGATTCATGGTTTAATTTGAACCTGCCTGCATTTCACAATATTCTCAAAGTCTCTGATCTACTACTTGGTCATTTATGTGTCATTACTTTTCCAGCTTGGATATTAAAGGGATAGTTAGATGTGCATCTGTTAGATACTTTTGGATAGATAATTTGTCCCATTTTGGAGAAGAAGACAGGAGCATCTACAACTGTAAATAAGGCCGATAATAAAATAAAAAAGTTCATTCATTCATTTATTATCTACCGCTTAGTCCCATCCGGATGACTGGAGCCTATCCCAGCAGCTTTGGGCCTGAGGCAGGGTAAACCCTGGACAATGGCCAGTTAGTCGCTGGGCTGACATTTAAACATAGACAGACAACCATTCACTCTCACATTCATTCACTAAGGACACTTTAGAGTTGCCAATTAACCTGTAAATACATGTCTTTGGACGGTGGGAGGAAGCCGGAGTACCCGGAGAGAACCCACAGTAACACGTGGAGGACATGCAGACTCCTCACAGAAAGAACGGAGTCGACCGGGTTTTGACTCGCAATCTTCTTTCTGTGAGGCAGGAGTGCTAACCACTCTGCAACGTGCACCCCCCAAAAAAATGTACATACACCAAAATAATACAATGCCCTTTGTGTGGTCGATAGATGACACATCCCCAACACAGTTAAGAGTAAGTTCTGGGGTTGAATAAAATGAGGAACAGAAAAAAAGCACTCATGTTTCCTATCTCTAAGTATCAAGTCACTTTTACAAAATACTGGAACTATCCCTTTAACTTGTGTGACATAGAACAAGTTTGTGCTGAGCTTCTGCAAGACATAAGGTTAAAAATGGTTTCTGTTTGTGTGGTAGACATGCAAGAGCTGTGGTCACTGTGTGTTGGGTTTGCTACGCTGCATGCCCAGAACAACACTTACATGTATAACATCATGACTGAAACCAATTCTGATCGGCTCAGACAGATCTTTAATGACCTCGTTCTCTATGATGATGCCCACCACATACACCAGAATTTTACCATCAGTCTGGCCTTCCTGAAACAAACAAACAAACAAACAAACAAACATGCACATACTGTATGATTCTGTGTGCTTTAAGAGATGCACAGAGTTTGTGTGAAAGGTGTCTTTACCTGGAATAGGGAGTTGTTTCTGAAGTAAGTGCAGGCTACTTTGTTATTCATTTTTGCTGCTCGTTTTAGAGAAGAAGGTAGATGGATAGTAGGAATTGACTCTGACTGAATTACTTTAGGTGTCTGTAAATATAAGATCACTTAAGGTCATGACAGACAATGGCAAAACAACCTTAGATTTAAATTGTTCATATATAATTTAACATCAGCTCAAAATAATAAAACATTGCTGCACTAAATGTGAGTAAGCACCAGTGTAATGAGTAGAGACATTTACATATAGTCTTTTAGCAGACACTTTTATCCAAAGCGACTTACATTAAGCTTCTAGTCACCAGTGTTACAGCTGGAACACCACTGGAGGCAAGGTGGGTTAAGTGTCTTGCCCAAGGACACAACGACAGCATGAACTGTGGGGAGAGCGGGAATTGAACTGCCTACCTCCGGTTGAATGACGACTGCTCTACCACTGAGTCACTGCTCCCCCTTAATCACATAAATGGGCCTATTTTAAAAGGAAATGTCAGTCTGTAACAGCCTTGTCAATAAAAGATTGAGATCAGATGTCTTTGATGTGGTTAACTTCTCACCTATTTTTTTCTATCTAAACACTCCTGACTTAAAACAAGGAAAACCCCTTTATTTAAAATGAAATCATCATCAATGGATCTCTAATCTATGGTTGGAGTGAGAAAGTTAGCCCCATTGATGAGTTTTATTACAGAAAGTACAAAAATGTGAGACTTGATTGACTGTGTTTGGCTGATTTGTGGATTAACGTTTCTGTGTCTTACCGGTAATGTCACATTGTAGCCTCCATCGTTGTTCCCCAATTTTACCACAGTACTCTGAGCACAGGGATTTTGTGTGGTCTCTTCAGTCTGAAACTTTGCTGTTGTTTTCCCAATCCTGAATGTGCCCATTAAAACATAGAACAATGATATTTAAGTGAAAAACTGTACTTCACAAAACACACAGGGGTATTTTTGCACACCCTAAACCCAAACACAGTACAGAGCTTAAGTTCCTCTTTGTAGTTTTTTATTAAATCCACTTGATTACATAAAACTTTACTGTAGTGTGGCCTCAGCAATTAAGACAAAGTCATAGAGTAAAGGATGTTTACAGAAACACCCATCATGCAGTTCACTGTGAAGGTGTCAGCATATTCAAAGAAAGAAACCGTTAATTACATGTTTAAATGGTCTGTCTTTTGGAGGCCACAGTAGGTCTTTCCTGCAAAAATCAAAAAAGATTCTGACTTTATCATAATCATTTAAACATTGTGTATTTAGACAAACATTGACATGTAAGATATTACTTACTGCAATCGATGTAACTTCCAGTAAATTCATAGGCAATATATTTTGTGTCGCTGATTAAATCATTGTTCACTTTTCCATCAGCAATGCCATACTTCTCTGCTTTAGGTTTCTTGGGGCCATTGAAGAACTGAGTACAACAGTAATCCTTTATACTCGAAGGCCAGCACAAAGGAAAAATCTCTCCTTCAATCTATTTAACAGAAACAACACTTTCAGAGCTGTGTGCACACTTTAAAGACTAATCTTTGTGGCTGTTGGTTTCTACAGTACCTTCAGCCTGAACTGGTCCAGCAGCGGCTCCCAGTAGAGAGAGAAAGAGCTTTGTGTTTTTGTTTCCTCGATGTGCTTGAGTGGAATGGTGACCTGACTAGTACACTGGGCTGTGATCCTTCCGTGAATAGAGAGCGAACTCCCGTCAGCTGAGATTAAAATCTGATCACATCCAGTGGTTAGGTTGACATTCAGACTCAGAGGGCCCATTTTGTGGTGCCATGTGCCACTAAAATTCAGGTTTCTGTCATCGTCACTTGACACTGAGAGAAGGAGACAAGATACAGTAAATGACATAGTTAAAGGTACTATTTACATTTTATTGAAATAATACAATAAAAAAATATATAATTAGAATAGCCCCTTTTTCACACAGTTTTAATGTAGCCCTTTATTGGTCAAAAAAGATCAGATTGTATTATATGACAAGCTTTTTAGTAAGTAATGTCATCAAAAGTAAATCTCAAAATCCTTTAATGCACTTTTATGTTGTACAGAGATGCTGTGTTTCTATTAAAGAAACAACGCTCTGCACACATCCTACACACTATACACAAACGCATATCTGTGAAACCATAGAAGAGCACAGGAACATATTTAGAGGTTTCAATGCAATGCATGTTAAAAATTGTACTGATTCTTGTTCTAAAATAGACTCCACATCCTGTCTAGACTTGTTAAGCTCAAATGAAACTGCATTGAAGACTAATAAACATGCCCTGTCAGCAATATATTTGTTCTAATAAATAACCAGCGTTAAACATCCATCCATCTTCTACCGCTTATCTGGGGCCGGGTCGCGGGGGCAGCAGTCTAGGCAGAGAACACCTGACTTCCCTATCCCAAGATACTTCCTCCAGCTCTTCTGGGGGGATACCGAGGCGTTCTCAGGCCAGCCAAGAGACATAATCCCTCCAGCGTGTCCTAGGACTTCCCCGGGGTCTCCTCCCAGAGGGACATGCCTGGAACACATGCCCTAGGGAGGCGTCCAGGAGGCATCAGAAAAAGATGCCTGAGCCACCTCAGCTGGCTCCTTTTAATGTGGAGGAGCAGCGGCTCTACTTTGAGCTCCTCCCGAGTGACCGAGCTCCTCACCCTATCTCTATTGGAGTGCCCGCCACCCTGCGGAGAAAGCTCATTTCGGCCGCCTGTATCTGGGATCTTGTTCTTTTGGTCATGACCCAAAGCTCATGACCATAGGTGAGAGTAGAAACATAGATTGACAGGTAAATTGAGAGCTTTGCCTTGCAGCTCAGATCCTTCTTCACCACGACTGCATTACTGCAGAAGCTGCACCGATCCTTCTGTCAATCTCACGCTCCTTCCTACCCTTACTCGTGAACAAGACCTTGACAAGACAAGACATTATCTGCAAAAAGCAGAGATGAGATCCTGTGGTCCCCAAACCAGACTGGTTGGGCAGTTCACATGACCATTTCTATACCCTCCAACATCCTGGGGAGGGTATAGAGCTGGTCCAGTGTTCCACGTCCGAGACGAAAACCGCATTGTTCCTCCTGAATCCAAAGTTCGACTATCAACTACATTTTCTTCTCCAGTACCCTGGCATAGACCTAGATGATAAGTGCACTCACAGATGTGGTATCTCACCTGTAGTAACTATGGCAATGATGAGAACTGTGTTGAGAGTTCCTCTCAGTCTGAGCTCCATTGGTGAGAACTGTGAAAATAAAAGTGAAAATAAAAGTTTTATAGAGACATTTAACATTAACATTACTATGAAAAAAAACTTACACTCACAGCTAACGTCTATATTTCAAACATGACTAACATTGTGGTTTTGGCACTTCTGCTAGAAATGTTTTGTGAAGCAACAACACAGTGGGTTGGAAAGTAAAAATACTTTACATTATCCAAAAGATAGCTCTGGTGAATAATGTAAGAAGTTGAGTCATTTGAATATAAACAAATCAGAAATCTAAGTGAGCACAAGAAGGCCCTTAAACGGTTTAATGTTTATGATATTTAACTGATAACCAATCGGGTAAAGTGGTTCAAATTTTTGGTGTTCTGTGGTGGGACGGCTGGCAATGTAATAAGTGCGCTGATGGTTTATCTGAAAAACTTAAAAAGGATTTTCTACAAACACAACATTCCAGTCCACTTTAAATCAGGGGACACTTTGCGTCAAAAACTGGTCCAGTTTTAATGTGGTTTATGCAGTTCAGTGAAGAGTGCAGTGACAGTTATGTCAGAAACAACAGCGTCACAAGAAGATGTATCAGCACAGAAGAGACAATCCTGGAGGACCTGAGTCTGCAGTCCACCTCCACCTCAAAGAGAAAGTCCTTTGAGGACAGCAATGTACAATTTTTGGCCAGAGAGGCCAGATAGTTTGAGAGAGGTGTGAAGGAAGCCAGCCGCTCTACCACTGAGCTACTGCCGCCCCGTCTTGAGAGTCATCTTGGGCTCTGAATAAGAATTTCAATAGAATATATTTTTTTTTTTTTTTTTACAGTTTAGACCATAAAACGATTATGGGACACGTGTGCGCCCAGGTCACCAGGAAATATGTTGTGAGTGAAGTCTTACCTTTCTTGTTCCTGTGGTCAAGCGATTTTCATGTATTTTTTTCCTGTTCACCAAGAAATCCTCTTCCAG
Source organism: Perccottus glenii (assembly GCA_024416835.2). Taxonomy (NCBI): domain Eukaryota; kingdom Metazoa; phylum Chordata; class Actinopteri; order Gobiiformes; family Odontobutidae; genus Perccottus; species Perccottus glenii. The sequence goes on from CM044548.2 coordinate 7,392,126, forward strand.
ACCGAGTTGGGTGGTAAAAAAGTCAGGAAAATGCCAAAAACCGGTCAAGTGTCCTGAATGTTGGAAACGGCGTGTAGCTTCTAATAAATTCTAAGATGTGTCACCCACTTTTTCTGTTCATTCCTAAAATAAAATGTTTTAATACAGCTGTAAATGTTTTGTTTTTATTTGAAATAAAAACGTCTTGAAGAAGCTGCCAGGCTTCTGCGCACTCTCGACTCGGACCGCCACTGAGCCTGCAAACTGTTGTCAAGGTAACAACACTGCAGAAAGTACGACTTCCGGTTTTGGCTTCAATTTAAAAAGTTAAAGATTCTAATTAAATATGTTAAATCAAGACACATTGTATAGCCCTGCAGAAACATAACAATAGTAGGCTACAATTAGCTAATTATATATGACTATTACTGTGTTTGGCGGGCTTGTGAATACAAATAGAATCACACGTAAGCGTTTTAGTTTGAAGGGAAATCATCGATTTCCTAATAAGACGATTTCCTAAAAATACTAACAGTTATTAGAAGTATACGCAGTGGTGAGGCTTCCTCTACACCACGAAGCAAACTACTTGTGAAAAAGGACACATAACCATTTCCCACAACATTCAATATAAGAACCCCCACAACTTCAAATAATATTTCCACCTCATCTGGACCTCCACCACCAACAGCTATCTCTACACCACAGCCCACCAACTGCCAAATACTTAGACTACTATTCATGTATAAAAAGACAAGATTCTATAAAAACAAACGGCAACCAGCACTGTTCCTGGACCATGGACAATAATCTCTGTTAGGGCCCAGAGAGAACCATGTGCACAGGTCTGCGCTGAGAAAGAAGTAAGCCTGTGCACCTCTGACCTTTAAGGCATTGGTCTCATGACATGATCAACTGACCCTTCACCCCTGCCACATAAACATTTACTTTTAATATTTATTTGTATAATAACAAATGTGCATGAATTCATAATAAATTTGTCTTATGTGCCTCATGTTTAGTGTGAGGCCCACTGGTAGGCTACGTAGGCACATGGCTGCGTATTATGACTGATTATTTTACAAAGAACATTGCAACCTTTCTTGCAAATGTTTTCTGATACATTTTTACCATGTCTGTCCCCCTTGATGCTTCAAAGCCAGTACATCCATGCTCGTAACAGATTACTTCAAATTTCAAGATGAGCACAAGCTTTATTATAGCTCAGGAAGTAGTTTCTTATATATAATTTGTAGTCTGCCCCACACAGCCTCCAATACATCTGTCTGTCTAGCTTCCAACTATATGCCAGCGTGTCTTGCAGGTCCACAAAGTATGCATTTTGCTTTGCTTGAATGCTAAGTCTGACATTTTAATGTATTATGTTGGAGTATCATGGTTTCCATATTTGTTTGTGACTGACTGTATTGTATTTGCTAACAGCCAAATACAGTCAAAAAACAATGGGCTGTAGAAGCGTGTTAATGTGTAACTATGACAAGCCACTGTACTTGCCTGTTTAATATTTACATGACGATTTTCCGTGGTAATAAGTTGAAATGGAGTCAAGGGTTGGGGGGGGTTGTAGGTTGTAGGTTAGTAAGAAGGAAGCAGCTGCACTCAGCACCTGGCTTATCTCATCTGTTCAACTGTGAGTGAAGTCTGTGTGAGTGTGAAAGTATATGTGCATGTTTGCAAGGCACAGGCTTTTCTGTTTTATTGCATGGACTAGAAACAATAAAGGCTGCACTGTCTGTGCTGAATCACTTGAAGTCATGCTCCATGTAAATCTCACACATACAGTGATGAATAGGGAACAGAAGCAGAAGTTACGACACGTTTGTGACCACAGCATGAACTATCATCTGTATGCAGACCACTTGCAGGTTTACCTACCAGTTGTCCTTACTTGTTCTTACAGTCTTGAATCCATCAAGAGATGTTTAGATGACATCAAATTGTGACTGTCTCGGACTTTTCTTTGTTTGAATGAGGAAAAAACTGAAATCATTGTGTTGTTGTGGCACGTGCAATCTTTAACCATGTGGTCAAATATTTGGGGGTGAAACTAGACAGCAGTCTAAAATTTGACAAACAAATAGATTCTGTGGTTATAGGCAAGCTTTTTTCAGCTTCGCCTCCTTTCAAAAGTTAAACACTTCTTGAGTTGCGCTGACCTCAAGAAAGCTACCCATGTTTTTGTTAGCTCCTGCATAGATTACTGCAATGAGCTCTATGTGTGAGTTAACCAAACTGGTCTTCACCGTTTGCAGCTTGTGCAAAACATTGCTGCCCATCTGCTAACTAACAGTTGTAAACATGAGCACATCACACCTGTCTTGTACCCCCCACTCTGGGTCCCTGTCCAATTCAGAATCCAAGCTTATTTTTTAATCCATTCAATATTTTATTGCAGTTGTGACCAATCATTGTATTGATTGATCACATGCAAATTAGTCTTCATTCTGCAATTCATTTACTGTGGTGTGAACAGTCTTTAGACTCCAGATAGTCAGTGCACCATCTGTTTTGTTACACAAAAAAAAAAACATAAAGAGCGTGCAGGGATGTGTCTGAATGTCTGGTTGACACAGTGTCTCATAAAAAAAAAAAAACTCTTGAAACACTCTTTCCATCATTTCAAGCTCAGAGACTCACCCTCCCAATTTACAGTACTTTCTTCTTCTCGCCAACCTCCGCTGTGCGTATACATGAAGCTTTTTCCGTGAATAACAAAGACTGTAATACTGTAACTCATATACGCACTGTATACAATAGTGTTAAGAGTCTTGTTTTTTTATACATGTATTTTTGCATTATACTCTACTTTATTCTAATACTTTACTGTACACCAAACCAGAGCAGGTTAAGTTAATTCTTTCAGGCTTTCTTTAATAATAAAAATGAATTTGTGCTGAGGCGCCATCTAGTGGCTTCCCTCAACATCAGAAAAGAAAGAAAACGATCAGATAATCAAGAGGATAAAAAGTTATTTAGGTGAAGACCTACTACTCCTTTATACCCCTGAAAAGAACCACTAATTCTAACAGAGGTTCTTTTGCTAAGATGCCTTATCTACACCTTCATCAGGTACAGGACCAGACACAATGACCACAGGGTACAAGGAGGTACAAGAACATCTTCCTGTGCATTACCTTTTTACCTTTCTTTCATTCTGGGAATATCACTACTAGAATATTGACAGACTCCGGCTGTTGTCAACCTTGTTTTTCAAATCTACTAATGTACTTGTATATAATTATTTTCATGTCTTACCTTTTTCAAGTCATTAATTGAAACTGGTGGAGTTTTGGGTCTGACACCATCTGCAAATTGAATTGAACCAATACAGCAAATAGCAGGCCCGTGTTCAAAGCCAGACAGATTGGACAAGACTTTCAGAAATGATCTTAGTTCATTTTAGGATCATAAAAGAGCTTTTTTCTAGCCTCTAGCTTCAAATGGCTTGGACATGTTCTCCATGTGTTTGTTGGCAGAAAATGCAAATGTCTCTCATGCTGAAGTTAATAAAAGCTCCTTTAGTGTGATATGAAACATGTAAGATCTTAATGCATTATTATTGTGTGAACCTGTTAGAATGATGTAATTGGCTGAGACACTGGCCCTCGGTGAAGGCTGAAAGAGATGTGTTTTCAGGTGTTTTTTAAAGATGGCTACAGAATCTGCTGATCTTGTAGCAGCAGGTAGATCATTCCAATGTTACATCAGATCCAGACATAGTTTAAGTGAGAGTGATTTTGTACCTTTTTGGGACGGTACCACCACTTGTTCATTTGCAGACACTAGGGATCTGGTAGGAATGTAGGTCTGATAGTGAGTGGAGATATGGGGTGCAGAACCAGAGGTGGTCTTCAATGCTAGGCCAAACCATTTTGAACTTGATGCGTCAAACCGGGAGCCAGTGTAAGCAATGACAACTAAATTAATTACTTCAAAACAAACTCTCATAAAATCTCAGCTTTGTCAAAGACCACTCTTGGGCTGCATTCTGCAGCTGCAGAGGTTTGGTCTGCTGCAGGCGGGACACTAATAGGGCATTGCAATAGTATTCCAGTTTGGACACTACACCAAAGCTTCATTGAGACAGAAGCCAAAGATTTACAATAGCGAACATTTATTTCCTAATGTGTAGTTATTACAGGTCTGGGATATATCAATATATACACAGATTCTATACTATATATATTTTATTCAATGTACCAAAATAGATTTTATTTGGCAGTGCTGGACGGGGCCCCAAAGGGCCTAGTTGAATGGAGAGGTTAGGTGGGTCTTATGGGCCGGAATCACAAGCAGTTCTGTTTGCAAGGTTCAGCTGCAGGTGATGGTCCTTCATCCAAAGTGAGATGTCGCCAGACACCCCACTGTCTCAGAAACACCGTTGGATCGTCAGAATGAAATGACAGGTGGAGTAATGTGTCATCTGCATAGCAGTGATAGGAAAGCCATGCTTCTGGATGACAAATCTGTATGTATATATAAACACAGATAGATCCGAGTTCACTGAGCCCTGTGGCACTCTGTATTGAGATGTGTGGGACTCAGAGACCTAGTTTCTCCAGGATCACTGAATGACCTTAAATCCGAGAGGTGGAGAACATTGACATGAGAGACACCCTGTTAAGAGTTTCTGCTCACAAAATGCCTGTTAATAAAAAGTGTTTGTCAGTTGTGATGAGAGCAGTGATGTTTCAAAGCATAAAAATCACTGCTCAATAAACTGTTACATTTCGAAGTGAAACTGTACTCAGGAGGGTCACGCAGAACATATGTACCTTCTGACCTAATGTAAAATGATAAAACACTCATTCATAAAACATGTTACATAATATGGAATGATGTTTTTTTTAAATATATCATTACACATACAGCTGAAAGAGCAAGGGTCTGCACTGCATGGGTAGAATCTCTTGTATTGGTCTGTCCGTAACCTGCTGTGACTGGTTTGTCAATTACCTCTCTGACCATGTACAGCAGGTGAAGGCTGAAAACACCTTGTCTTAACAAATACTCATTTCCAGAGATGTGCCTTTAGGCTCTATTCTGGGTCCAACACTCTTTTCCATTTACATCAATGACATAGTTAATTTAAGCCCTAGCTTAAATTTGGGGGACTACGGGTATCACTTATTAAACAGGGTGTATAACAATACACTAATCACAGAGGAATATAGTGATACTGCACATCAAATTAAACAGCTCAACAAGCTCTACAATGCTATCTAAACAATTTTACCTGCGTCAAACACAACTCAATGACAGCAATGACAACTAAATTAATTACTTCAAAACAAACTCTCATAAAATCTCAGCTTTGTCAACCTACTAGCCACATTTTGGGCTCTACTGCAGCGGTAGGCTACTTTCTGCTAAACACACACTAACCCCCTCGAATGACAAAGATGTATTCCACAGCACACTACACCAAAGCTTCATTGAGACAGAAGCCAAGATTTACAACACAAAGCGAAGATTTATTTGCTTTGTGTAGTTATTATTGGTCTGGGATATATCAATATATACACAGATTCTATACTATATATATTTTATTCAAAAAATGTACCAAAATAGTTTTATTTGGATAACGCTCGGGGGTCCCAAAAGGATAGTAAATTGGAGGAGTCCACAAGAGTTAATATGCTTAATGTGTCTCAAGTTCAATGTGGATTTGGGGCCGCTGTGTGCTCCCGGCCCCCACTGTCTCTAGAAACACCTTTGGACGGGCGTACTTTGCCAGTGTAGTAATGTGTCTCAGGTTTTAAAAAAGTGATGCCAACACACAACCCAATACAAATCTTTTTGTATTTTTATATATAAACACAGATAGATTTGTTTAGTTCACAGCTGACTCTGGAGAATAGTGTGCCACTGTGTAGGCTATGTCCATATCACTGTCCTTAAACGTCACATGTGGAGAACAGACATGTAATCCTGTTAAGAGCGTGGGCCTTTCTGCTCACAAAATGCCTGTTAACACTATGTTCCCCGTACATGATTGTTAAATGCCAAGGCTGGAATCTGCTGAAGTTGTTTAACTCATAATCTTTTTTGATTTATTTTATACTTATTTCAGTACTGTCTTGTGTAAGTATTTTACAATTACCTACAGAACACATTTTATTTCCCATCAGTTTATAAGTTTCTAAAACTGAACTTTAATAAAAAGTGTTTGTCAGTTGTGATGAACAGTGATGTTTCAAAGCATAAAAATCAATCAATAAATAACACATTTGAAAAATCATTATTTAAAGAAATGATCTAACAGTTATGACAAGGCATGTATGGGGGTGACATGAAACTGGAGGTGATCATTTTTCATTCACAAGTAAGCACAGATTAAGAAAAAAAAACTGTATTAATTGCCAAAATCCAATAAATAGGTGTTTTTCCTTTGCCTAATACTTTAGTTTGTCTTTTAATGAGTGAATAAATCCAAGAAGATGTCAGGGAAATTCTCTTTTGACCAATGTTCAGTATTATGCTTTGTTGTGTTTGACGTTTACTCTGTGGTTAGTTACTTCTAGGGCAGTTTGTAGTCCCAAAATTCACAAATGTAGTTTATCTGGTTAGGGTGGTTTCAGGGTTTTGGAAATGGGTTACCTTTGTTAACACACTGTCTACATTTACTTTCTTGTGTGCTGGACAAAACTGAAGAAGCAGTGACAGTCTATAAAGTTAGGTGTTTTACAGTATATTGTTGTATGGTGGCGCTAAGCCTCTCTCATGGAACTCCTTAAAATGTCCTCGAATAAGGGCGCCGCAATACAGCGATATACAGCAATGTGCCGCCATCCACCAGAGGACAACCTTCTGTTAGTCCATCATATTTGTGCACAGTCGATAATGACATCAACAAAAAACCTGTCAGAAACTTGGAATGGTTTATATGACAGTTACATATTTTGGTCAAAAAAGTAACCTTTTTGTGATTACAACCCCAAGGTCACGGCTGTTCCACTTATGATCCTTTGCTGACCTGTGACCTTCTATTTCTCCCTCTGTCTCTTCTTTTTAGTTTGTATTGTGTGTATTTTTATATTTTATTTCCCTGGGTCAGATCCAGTCCGACCTTTAGCCTCTCTAAGGCTGGACTTTTCCCTGGCCTTCCTTAACCTTTTGTTCTCTTACCATTATCTCTTAAATACTCAAAAATACTCTCCAGATTTGATTTCTGGATCCCGTCACTCCAGGACCCCTCCACATGAATACTGGCCTCTCAAAGATCCCAAACAGGATTGTACATGTCCTGCAGCGGAGGACATAAAGGTCAGGGATTTTTTTGTTTTCCCTGTGTGCGCTTCAGCTCCGTAGCATCTGTAGCAAGGACTATAATTTCAGGGAGATTCTTTGATTTAGTGATGAAAATATATTAGCAAACCAACTCCGTAGAGTTATAATTAAACAAATGCATTTGGATTACACAGCACAAAAGACACAGTGTGCAACAAAGGTTGGTGTGTGCTTGTTCTTCTTTTAGAGTTCCGTAGCTGACGTGGTGGTTACATAACAGGCTTGTGAAACATAATTATTTAAAAAAAGATAGTAAACCTAGTCTTAAGCTTGGAACAAGATATAGTGAAGTACAATGGTGAGAGTAGAAAACAGGAAGGAAGAGATCATTGTACAGCTGCATTTTCTGTTTCTCTGTCAGAAGAAGATAATGTTTTTGTTTCTAACCATTCACCTTTTTCACAGAAAATAATATACAAATACTTGATTTTAAATGCATCAATCAGAATAAAAGCCACTCCTATGTAAACACTATCATCAGACTTTACATTTCCTCTACAAGGCCTCTATGACCTGCGTTTACATGAAATGGAGTTAAAAGAATACCATAGTGCCATGTTTGTCTTCTAAAACCTACCTTTCACCAATGTGTTCACTTTCCATGATTGTAATGATCAAGTTAAAAGATTACAGACTTTAATGAAGCACATAATTTATTGACTCGCAGAAGGATAGAAACAAATTCCACAAATGGTCACTCTTGAACAAGCATTAGTTAAACACAAAATGTAGTTTATTTTAAAATAAAAACTAACTCTAAATTAATATGGTGTTAATATGAGTCTATTTGACACTTTAACTGTTTTGTGACAATTATGTATAATTCTCATTTTGTCCCATGAACCCAGGTCTTAAAAGTTTTGGGTAATTGTAAAAAAAAAAAAAAAAAAAAAATTGTACAAAGCATGTCTGTTGTATTCTCAGCTAAACCTCATAAACGTATTATTATATTATAAACATTATTATACTCTGCAATAATTGTAATGGTCAAAAACAAGTGGATGTTCGTGATGGAAACAAATGCAAAGCCCCCAGAGAGGAAACAGACCGAGATAAGCAGGGGGCACAGAGCTGGAAAGACTTGAACATGCTTACTTTGTACTAACAATAAAACCAGACACATGCTACTGTATTAGCTCTTTTCACCTAAACAACTTTATTAATAACAACTTATATACATATATTTCTATACTTCTAAGACACACAAAAAAAAACAAACAAATTAAATAACAGAAGTGTAAGTAAATAAAAGTGCAAATATCACAGACTCTAAGGATATGCTGAAAAATAATGTTTGGTTTTCAGTTTTGTTTATTTTACTATGTTTTTTATACTTGAAACATCTGCAGCCAATTCAGGCAAAATTTATTGTCTAAACATACTTACAGTATACCTAAATCTCATACATATTATAGGCTTTAACTTACTGTTTCTGAAACTTTGTGGGAAATACAGCTGGTCTCACCGATCTTCTATCACTATTTTTAAAATCTAAAGTGCTACTATAAATAGATTACAGTTAGCTAGAAAAAGTAAAAAAGCTTATGAAAAGTACAAAACAGCTACTATTTTACAATGGCAATGCCTTTAAGTATGTCATTGTTTCCCTGATTGAAAATAAACTTAGCTACATGTCCAGTCTAGTTACAATTGTCATTCTCCTTTTTACATAATAGATACAGCAAATGTTTTTACACGTACAGGCTCCAGGCCTGCACACAGAGTTCCTGAGACGGTCTTTTCTCCACTATACAAGTGAAGAAAATATATTATTTAAGACAGCAGTAACAGAGTATTCAACACCAGAATCATTCCAGCATAGTGTTGATTACAGAGAGCTCAGATCCATCCATAGGTATACAATGAACATGTGTGATTTTTGAGGTGAGTTTGGTGGTGGTCGGAGGAGGCTGTGAGCGCTGTGTGTACGGCAGCTCCCCTCTCTGTCTGCCCCAGGTAGCATAAACATAATATAAAGCAAGTTGGGTGCCTGAAAAGGCTACAAAAAAGAACTATATAAATGCACACCATTTACCATAGGTATGCAGTGAGACTCAGAATCACGTTTAACAATCTGATTTCCTGCTTAAACCTTGTTTGTGTGGGTGTTTTAGTCCATCTAACTCTTCTCCTGGGACTGCAGCATGTGTTGTTTGGTAGAGCTTGTGCTGCTGCTGCTTAGGGCTGAGCCACACGCCTGTTTCCGCATCCAGTCCAGCAAGTAGAAGCGAAGCATCAGGAGGAAGCCTGGGAACACAACACAAGAGTGATTAAGTCACATAATAATAAATTTACAAAAGCATTTAGCTAATATAAAGCACCAAAAAAAAAGAGCGTACAGAGCTGGATAAATCTAAATTAGCGTTTGCTAAATGAATAAATGTAATATTGAATATTCTGTACAGAAAATCTTGTAAGCATCACACTAAATCATAACCATCTGTGTTTGTTTGTGTAGATAAAGTCAAACCTTGAAAAGAGTTGAGGATACAGGAGAGAAACAGAATAAAGTCAGTGAGTGGTCCAAAATCCAGGAAGGTGAGACCCCAGGTGGTCCCGAAAAGGCAGCTAAGACCCCAGATACTGAAGAACGCCACCCGGTTCTGCCTCCACTCGTCCCTGTTGCGGATCTTTTTGTAGACCAGGATGAGCATCACCAGTCCCGACGACACCAGGATGGCTAACAGCGTAATGTTGATGACATAATGTGCCAGCAAAGCCCTGTTGTTATTTTTCATCCAACACCTTGAAATGTGGAAATGGTAAATTATGAAACTGTGCATTGTTTTTTGTTATTTACATTTACTACAAATACACCACAGAACTGGCTTACATTTGGTAGGGATCGGAGAGATCATCACTTGGGTAAACCTTTTTCAGGCCATAAATATCTTTCATTCTTAACAAAATGATAACTGGAACAGCCGGTACGGCTACAACAAGAAATAAAGAAAATAAGACAATGTTTATATTCATTATGACGTACATATGTTTCAATTTAAATACTTACAAAAGCCAATAAAGTTCCAAATCCATGGCTTTGGGTTGGAGCTAAAAACCATGTGGACCAACCAAAATCTATGGAAAACCTCTATTCCCATCCAGATTAAGGAGCTAAGCAGAGCATAATGGAGGCCTGCTCCCACCCAGACACACACACTCTCCCCTCCCACATTGGCCCAGACACCGGTGGTGAAGAACAGCAGGTTGAGGAAGGCGAGGGACACTGCCAGGCCCATGTGAATCAATGTTGAATGCTCTTTAGGTTTTCCACTAGAGGGGATAAGAAAGATTACTTACTTTTATTCCAATCACTTTTCGTGTAACGTGGAGCTAAAATAAAAATAAACCACAAAAAATAGTGTTTACCTGTTTCTGCAAAGGTAAATGATAAAAGCAATACAGCTGATCAGAGACACCGCACAGCCCAGAGATGTAATGACAGTCAGTGCCAGGAGGTGGCGCACGGGTTTAGGCTTTAGTTGCTGTTGGGGATCACAAAGAATAATCTCCCTTGTGTGATTGAAATACAAGTTATGGCGAACGTTTCTTTGGTCCTCTATATAAGTATAATCCTTTTTATTTACATTTAGCAGTGTATTTGTTGAAAAGCTTACCACAAGGACAGTGAAGTAAGTCAGATGGTTACATAGGCACTCTGTCTGTTTTTCTCCTATGTTACGTGTCTCACAGCCATCCACCAACCAGTTCACCTTTAGGGGGTCTGTACAAAAGAAATAAAGATTTAAATAAATTTTACTGCACACTATGTATATATTAAAGGTACTGGGGCTTAATAAGTTTTCTTAGTTAAGTTGTCATACCATTTTTGGTATCCCATGAAACGCATTTTCTCGAATGATTTTTCTGAAAGAAGGGAGACATGAAGTGAATGTACACTTTAACTTAATTTAAGTGCATTAAAAAGGTCGATTTATGGTTTAATTTGAACCTGCCTGCATTTCACAATAGTCTCAAAGTCTCTGATCTACTACTTGGTCATTTACATGTCATTACTTTTCCAGCTTGGATATTAAAGGGATAGTTAGATGTGCATCTGTTAGATACTTTTGGATAGATAATTTGTCCTGTCTTCTTGGAGAAGACAGGAGCATCTACAACTGTAAATGAGGCCGATAATAAAATAAAAAAGTTCATTCATTCATTTATTATCTACCGCTTAGTCCCATTAGGGGTCACGGATGACTGGAGCCTATCCCAGCAGCTTTGGGCCTGAGGCAGGGTAAACCCTGGACAATGGCCAGTTAGTCGCTGGGCTGACATTTAAACATAGACAGACAACCATTCAGTCTCACATTCATTCACTAAGGACACTTTAGAGTTGCCAATTAACCTGTACATACATGTCTTTGGACGGTGGGAGGAACCCGGAGTACCCGGAGAGAACCCACAGTAACCGTGGAGGACATGCAGACTCCTCACAGAAAGAACGGAGTCGACTGGGTTTTGACTCACAATCTTCCTTCTGTGAGGCCATACACCAAAATAATACAATGCTCTTTGTGTGGTCGATAGATGACACATCCCCAACAGAGTTAAAAGTAAGTTCTGGGGTTGAATAAAATGAGGAACAGAAAAAAAGCACTCATGTTTTCTATCTCTAAGTATCAAGTCACTTTTACAAAATACTGGACTATCCCTTTAACTTGTGTGACATAGAACAAGTTTGTGTATAAAGAACTGTTTGAGCTTGCTGAGCTTCTGCAAGACATAAGGTTAAAATGGTTTCTGTTTGTGTAGTAGACATGCAAGAGCTGTGGTCACTGTGTGTTGGGTTTGCTACGCTGCATGCCCAGAACAACACTTACATGTATAACATCATGACTGAAACCAATTCTGATCGGCTCAGACAGATCTTTAATGACTTCGTTCTCTATGATGATGCCCACCACATACACCAGAATTTTACCATCAGTCTGGCCTTCCTGAAACAAACAAACACATACTGTATGATTCTGTGTGCTTTAAGAGATGCACAGAGTTTGTGTGAAAGGTGTCTTTACCTGGAATAGGGAGTTGTTTCTGAAGTAAGTGCAGGCTACTTTGTTATTCATTTTTGCTGCTCGTCTTAGAGAAGAAGGTAGATGAATAGTAGGAATTGACTCTGACTGAATTACTTTAGGTGTCTGTAAATATAAGAACACTTAAGGTCATGACAGACAATGGCAAAACAACCTTAGATTTAAATTGTTCATATATAATTTAACATCAGCTCAAAATAATAAAACATTGCTGCACTAAATGTGAGTAAGCACCGGTGTAATGAGTAGAGACATTTACATATAGTCTTTTAGCAGACACTTTTATCCAAAGCGACTTACATTAAGCTTCTAGTCACCAGTGTTACAGCTAGAACACCACTGGAGGCAAGGTGGGTTAAGTGTCTTGCCCAAGGACACAACAACAGCATGAACTGTGGGAAGAGCGGGAATTGAACTGCCTACCTCCGGTTGAATGACGACTGCTCTACCACTGAGTCACTGCTCCCCCTTACTCACAAAAATTGGCCTATATTAAGGGGAAATGTCAGTCTGTAACAGCCTTGTCAATAAAAGATTGAGATCAGATGTCTTTGATGTGGTTAACTTCTCACCTATTTTTTTCCATCTAAACACTCCTGACTTAAAACAAGGAAAACCCCTTTATTTAAAATGAAAACATCATCAATGGATCTCTAATCTATGGTTGGAGTGAGAAAGTTAGCCCCATTGATGAGTTTTATTACAGAAAGTACAAAAATGTGAGACTTGATTGACTGTGTTTGGCTGATTTGTGGATTAACGTTTCTGTGTCTTACCGGTAACGTCACATTGTAGCCTCCATCATTGTCCCCCAATTTTACCAAAGTACTCGAAGCACAGGGATTGTGTGTGGTCTCTTCAGTCTGAAACTTTGCTGTTGTTTTCCCAATCCTGAATGTGCCCATTAAAACATAGAACCATGATATTTAAGTGAAAAACTGTACTTCACAAAACACACAGGGGTATTTTTGCACACCCTAAACCCAAACACAGTACAGAGCTTAAGTTCCTCTTTGTAGTTTTTTTATTAAATCCACTTGATTACATAAAACTTTACTGTAGTGTGGCCTCAGCAATTAAGACAAAGTCATAGAGTAAAGGATGTTTACAGAAACACCCATCATGCAGTTCACTGTGAAGGTGTCAGCATATTCAAAGAAAGAAACCGTTAATTACATGTTTAAATGGGCTGTCTTTTGGAGGCCACAGTAGGTCTTTCCTGCAAAAATCAAAAAAGATTATGACTTTATCATAATCATTTAAACATTGTGTATTTAGACAAACATTGACAACATTGTAAGACATTACTTACTGCAATCGATGTAACTTCCAGTAAATTCATAGGCAATATATCCTGTGTTGCTGATTAAATCATTGTTCACTTTTCCATCAGCAATGCCATACTTCTCTGCTTTAGGTTTCTTGGGGCCATTGGAAGAACTGAGTACAACAGTAATCCTTTATACTCGAAGGCCAGCACAAAAGAAAAATCTCTCCTTCAATCTATTTAACAGAAACAACACTTTCAGAGCTGTGTGCACACTTTAAAGACTAATCTTTGTGGCTGTTGGTTTCTACAGTACCTTCAGCCTGAACTGGTCCAGCAGCGGCTCCCAGTAGAGAGAGAAAGAGCTTTGTGTTTTTGTTTCCTCGATGTGCTTGAGTGGAATGGTGACCTGACTAGTACACTGGGCTGTGATCCTTCCATGAATAGAGAGCGAACTCCCGTCAGCTGAGATTAAAATCTCATCACATCCAGTGGTTAGGTTGACATTCAGACTCAGGGGGCCCCTTTTGTGGTGCCATGTGCCACTAAAATTCAGGTTTCTGTCATCGTCACTTGACACTGAGAGAAGGAGACAAGATACAGTAAATGACATAGTTAAAGGTACTATTTACATTTTATTGAAATAATACAATAAAAAAATATATAATTAGAATAGCCCCTTTTTCACACAGTTTTAATGTAGCCCTTTATTGTTCAAAAAATATCAGATTGTATTATATGACAAGCTTTTTAGTAAGTAATGTCATCAAAAGTAAATCTCAAAATCCTTTAATGCACTTTTATGTTGTACAGAGATGCTGTGTTTCCATTAAAGAAACAACGCTCTGCACACATCCCTACACACTATACACAAACGCATATCTGTGAAACCATAGAAGAGCACAGGAACATATTTAGAGGTTTCAATACAATGCATGTTAAAAATTGTACTGATTCTTGTTCTAAAATAGACTCCACATCCTGTCTAGACTTGTTAAGCTCAAATGAAACTGCATTGAAGACTAATAAACATGCCCTGTCAGCAAATTATTTGTTCTAATAAATAACCAGCGTAAAACATCCATCCATCTTCTACCGCTTATCTGGGGCCGGGTCACGGGGGCAGCAGTCTAGGCAGAGACGCCCAGACTTCCCTCTCCCCAGACACCTTCTCCAGCTCTTCTGGGGGGATACCGAGGCGTTCTCAGGCCAGCCAAGAGACATAATCCTTCCAGCGTGTCCTAGGTCTTCCCCGGGGTCTCCTCCCAGAGGGACATGCCTGGAACACATGCCCTAGGGAGGCGTCCAGGAGGCATCAGAAAAAGATGCCCGATCCACCTCAGCTGGCTCCTTTTAATGTGGAGGAGCAGCGGCTCTACTTTGAGCTCCTCCCGAGTGACCGAGCTCCTCACCCTATCTCTATTGGAGTGCCCGCCACCCTGCGGAGAAAGCTCATTTCGGCCGCCTGTATCTGGGATCTTGTTGGCCCAAAGCTCATGACCATAGGTGAGAGTAGAAACATAGATTGACCGGTAAATTGAGAGCTTTGCCTTGCAGCTCAGATCCTTCTTCACCACGACCGCATTACTGCAGAAGCTGCACCGATCCTTCTGTCAATCTCACGCTCCTTCCTACCCTTACTCGTGAACAAGACCTTGACAAGACAAGACATTATCTGCAAAAAGCAGAGATGAGATCCTGTGGTCCCCAAACCAGACTGGTTGGGCAGTTCACATGACCAGCTCTATACCCTCCAACATCCTGGGGAGGGTATAGAGCTGGTCCAGTGTTCCACGTCCGAGACGAAAACCGCATTGTTCCTCCTGAATCCAAAGTTCGACTATCAACTACATTTTCTTCTCCAGTACCTTGGCATAGACCTAGATGATAAGTGCACTCACAGATGTGGTATCTCACCTGTAGTAACTATGGCAATGATGAGAACTGTGTTGAGAGTTCCTCTCAGTCTGAGCTCCATTGGTGAGAACTGTGAAAATAAAAGTGAAAATAAAAGTTTTATAGAGACATTTAACATTAACATTACTAGGAAGAAAAACTTACACTCACAGCTAACGTCTATATTTCAAACATGACTAACATTGTGGTTTTGGCACTTCTGCTAGAAATGTTTTGTGAAGCAACAACACAGTGGGTTGGAAAGTAAAAATACTTTACATTATCCAAAAGATAGCTCTGGTGAATAATGTAAGAAGTTGAGTCATTTGAATATAAACAAATCAGAAATCTAAGTGAGCACAAGAAGGCCCTTATGATATTTCACTGATAACCAATCGGGTAAAGTGGTTCAAATTTTTGGTGTTCTGTGGTGGGACGGCTGGCAATGTAATAAGTGCACTAATGGTTTATCTGAAAAACTTAAAAAGGATTTTCTACAAACACAACATTCCAGTCCACTTTAAATCAGGGGACACTTTGCGTCAAAAACTGGTCCAGTTTTAATGTGGTTTATGCAGTTCAGTGAAGAGTGCAGTGACAGTTATGTCAGAGAGACGAAACAACAGCTTCACAAGAAGATGTATCAGCACAGAAGAGCCAATCCTGGAGGACCTGAGTCTGCAGTCCACCTCCACCTCAAAGAGAAAGTCCTTTGAGGACAGCAATGTACAATTTTTGGCCAGAGAGGCCAGATGGTTTGAGAGGTGTGAAGGAAGCCATTTTTGTTAAATTGGAAAAGCCCTCTTTAAACGGAGGAGGTGGCCTCAGATTGATGTTGCCTATTATTTACAACAGTGTTTTGAAACCTAAAACAAAAGAGTTTCACCGTAGAACAAAAACAACACCTTAATGAAACAGTGTAAATAACAACTCTCACATCAGGAGTCACACTTCTCTTTCAGAGCCAACTACTATGAGACCAGAACAGCCTGGTCCAATCAGAGTTAGTTTCAGGTCAAACTCCTCAGAGATAAGCTCAGCTCTCTTACAGTTGATCTCAGAATTGATAAAGTCTCTTGTACTTAGAGACGAAACATCTTCACCTTGAAAACTGAGTCCAGATGCTTTTACATTTTTTCGATGTTTTGGGATGTTTCGAGTGGGGGTCTAACCGCCCAGCCACCGGTCTAAAGACAGCTTTTTTTTTTTTTTTTTTTACAGTTTAGACCATAAAACGATTATGGGACACGTGTGCGCCCAGGTCACCAGGAAATTTGTTGTGAGTGAAGTCTTACCTTTCTTGTTCCTGTGGTCAAGCGATTTTCTTGTATTTTTTTCCTGTTCACCAAGAAATCCTCTTCCAGACCGAAGTTGGGTGGTAAAAAAGTCAGGAAAATGCCAAAAACCGGTCAAGTGTCCTGAATGTTGGAAACGGCGTGTAGCTTCTAATAAATTCTAAGATGTGTCACCCACTTTTTCTGTTCATTCCTAAAATAAAATGTTTTAATACAGCTGTAAATGTTTTGTTTTTATTTGAAATAAAAACGTCTTGAAGAAGCTGCCAGGCTTCTGCGCACTCTCGACTCGGACCGCCACTGAGCCTGCAAACTGTTGTCAAGGTAACAACACTGCAGAAAGTACGACTTCCGGTTTTGGCTTCAATTTAAAAAGTTAAAGATTCTAATTAAATATGTTAAATCAAGACACATTGTATAGCCCTGCAGAAACATAACAATAGTAGGCTACAATTATAATTAATATATAATAATTATATATGACTATTACTGTGTTTGGCGGGCTTGTGAATACAAATAGAATCATACGTAAGCGTTTTAGTTTGAAGGGAAGTCATCGATTCCCTAATCAGACGATTTCCAAAAAATACTAACAGTTATTAGAAGTATACGCAGTGGTGAGGCTTCCTCTACACCACGAAGCAAACTACTTGTGAAAAAGGACACATAACAACCATTTCCCACAACATTCAATATAAGAACCCCCACAACTTCAAATAATATTTCCACCTCATCTGGACCTCCACCACCAACAGCTATCTCTACACCACAGCCCACCAACTGCCAAATACTTAGACTCTACTATTTATGCATAAAAAGACAAGCTTCTATAAAGCACAGGTCTGCGCTGAGAAAGAAGTAAGCCTGTGCACCTCTGACCTTTAAGGCATTGGTCTCATGACATGATCAACTGACACTTCACCCCTGCCACATAAACATTTACTTTTAATATTTATTTGTATAATAACAAATGTGCATGAATTCATAATAAATTTGTCTTATGTGCCTCATGTTTAGTGTGAGGCCCACTGGTAGGCTACGTAGGCACATGGCTGCGTATTATGACTGATTATTTTACAAAGAACATTGCAACCTTTCTTGCAAATGTTTTCTGATACATTTTTACCATGTCTGTCCCCCTTGATGCTTCAAAGACAGTACATCCATGCTCGTAACAGATTACTTCAAATTTCAAGAAGAGCACAAGCTTTATTATAGCTCAGGAAGTAGTTTCTTATATATAATTTGTAGTCTGCCCCACACAGCCTCCAAGACATCTGTCTGTCTAGCTTCCAACTATATGCCTGCGTTTCTTGCAGGTCCACAAAGTATGCATTTTGCTTTGCTTGAATGCTAAGTCTGACATTTTAATGTATTATGTTGGAGTATCATGGTTTCCATATTTGTTTGTGACTGACTGTATTGTATTTGCTAACAGCCAAATACAGTCAAAAAACAATGGGCTGTAGAAGCGTGTTAATGTGTAACTATAACAAGCCACTGTACTTGCCTGTTTAATATTTACATGACAATTTTCCGTGGTAATAAGTAGAAATGGAGTCATGGGGTTGTAGGTTGTAGGTTAGTAAGAAGGAAGCGGCTGACCTCAGCACCTGGCTTATCTCATCTGTTCAACTGTGAGTGAAGTCTGTGTGAGTGTGAAAGTATATGTGCATGTTTGCAAGGCACAGGGTTTTCTGTTGTATTGCATGGACTAGAAACAATAAAGGCTGCACTGTCTGTGCTGAATCACTTGAGGTCATGCTCCATGTAAATCTCACACATACAGTGATGAATAGGGAACAGAAGCAGAAGTTACGATACGTTTGTGACCACAGCATGAACTATCATGCACGTGCAATCTTTAACCATGTGGTCAAATATTTGGGGGTGAAACTAGACAGCAGTCTAAAATTTGACAAACAAATAGATTATGTGGTTAGGGCAAGCTTTTTTCAGCTTCGCCTCCTTTCAAAAGTTAAACACTTCTTGAGTTGCGCTGACCTCAAGAAAGCTACCCATGTTTTTGTTAGCTCCTGCATAGGTTACTGCAATGAGCTCTATGTGTGAGTTAACCAAACTGGTCTTCACCGTTTGAAGCTTGTGCAAAACGCTGCTGCCCATCTGCTAACTAACAGTTGTAAACATGAGCACATCACACCTGTCTTGTACCCCCCACTCTAGGTCCCTGTCCAATTCAGAATCCAAGCTTATTTTTTAATCCATTCAATATTTTATTGCAGTTGTGACCAATCATTGTATTGATTGGTCACATGCAAATTAGTCTTCATTCTGCAATTCATTTACTGTGGTGTGAACAGTCTTTAGACTCCTGATAATCTGTTTTGTTACACACACAAAAAAAACATAAAGAGCGTGCAGGGATGTGTCTGAATGTCTGGTTGACACAGTGTCTCATAAAAAACAAAAACACTCTTGAAACACTCTTTCCATCATTTCAAGCTCAGAGACTCGCCCTCCCAATGTACAGTACTTTTTTCTTCTCGCCAACCTCCGCTGTGCGTATACATGAAGCTTTTTCCGTGAATAACAAAGACTGTAATACTGTAACTCGTATACGCACTGTATACAATAGTGTTAAGAGTCTTGTTTTTTTTATACACATGTATTTTTGCATTATACTCTACTTATTCTAATACTTTACTGTACACCAAACCAGAGCAGGTTAAGTTAATTCTTTCAGGTCTTTTTTAATAATAATTTGTGCTGAGGCGCCATCTAGTGGCTTCCCTCAACATCAGAAAAGAAAGAAAACGATCAGATAATCAAGAGGATAAAAAGGTGTATTTAGGTGAAGGCCTACTACTCCTTTATACCCCTGAAAAGAACCACTAATTCTAACAGAGGTTCTTTTGCTAAGATGCCTTATCTACACCTTCATCAGGTACAGGACCAGACACAATGACCACAGGGTACAAGGAGGTACAAGAACATCTTCCTGTGCATTACCTTTTTACCTTTCTTTTTTTATTCTGGGAATATCACTACTAGAATATTGACAGACTTAGGCTGTTGTCAACCTTGTTTTTCAAATCTACTAATGTACTTGTATACAATTCTTTCTTTTCATGTCTTACCTTTTTCAAGTCATTAATTGAAACTGGTGGAGTTTTGGGTCTGACACCATCTGCAAATTGAATTGAACCAATACAGCAAATAGCAGGCCCGTGTTCAAAGCCAGACAGATTGGACAAGACTTTCAGAAATGATCTTAGTTCATTTTAGGATCATAAAAGAGCTTTTTTCTAGCCTCTAGCTTCAAATGGCTTGGACATGTTCTCCATGTGTTTTTGGCAGAAAATGCAAATGTCTCTCATGCTGAAGTTAATAAAAGCTCCTTTAGTGTGATATGAAACATGTAAGATCTTAATGCATTATTATTGTGTGAACCTGTTAGAATGATGTAATTGGCTGAGACACTGGCCCCTCGGTCCTCCCCATCCTGCTGCTGCTGCTGGGCGGCCAGAGCTGTGAGCTGAGCCGATTGCTTGATAAGAGACACACGGTAGAAGTAATTCCTCCAGAAGACCTTTCACCCTTTAAAAAAGAATCCACAATTGTACATTAATAATTACATTTAGATTTAATATTTAAGCTCACGCGTTGCTGTCAAATTCCTCTCTGTTTGGGGACAAACAACGGTTAAGAAGCTCGTCTTCCTCCAACATCACTGCTGCCAAAGAGGATACATCTGTTACATTTCGAAGTGAAACTGTACTCAGGAGGGTCACGCAGAACATACAGTACCTTTTGACCTAATGTAAAATGATAAAGACTCATTCATAAAACATGTTACATAATATGGAATGATGTTTTTTTTAAATATATCATTACACATACAGCTGAAAGAGCAAGGGTCTGCACTGCATGGGTAGAATCTCTTGTATTGGTCTGTCCGTAACCTGCTGTGACTGGTTTGTCAATTACCTCTCTGACCATGTACAGCAGGTGAAGGCTGAAAACACCTTGTCTTAACAAATACTCATTTCCAGAGATGTGCCTCAAGGTTCTATTCTGGGTCCAACACTCTTTTCCATTTACATCAATGACATAGTTTAAGCCCTAGCTTAAATTTGGGGGACTACGGGTATCACTTATTAAACAGGGTGTATAACAATACACTAATCACAGAGGAATATAGTGATACTGCACATCAAATTAAACAGCTCAACAAGCTCTACAATGCTATCTAAACCATTTTACCTGCGTCAAACACAACTCAATGACAGCAATGACAACTAAATTAATTACTTCAAAACAAACTCTCATAAAATCTCAGCTTTGTCAACCTACTAGCCACATTTTGGGCTCGGCTCTACTGCAGAGGTAGGCTACTTTCTGCTAAACACACACTAACCCCCTCGAATGACAGCATAGATGCTACCAAATCCAAAGATGTATTCCACAGCACACTACACCAAAGCTTCATTGAGACAGAAGCCAAAGATTTACAACACAAAGCGAACATTTATTTGCTTTGTGTAGTTATTATTGGTCTAGGAAATATCAATATATACACAGATTCTATACTATATATATTTTATTCAAAAAATGTACCAAAATAGTTTTATTTGGATAACGCTCGGGGGTCCCAAAAGGATAGTAAATTGGAGGAGTCCACAAGAGTTAATATGCTTAATGTGTTTCAAGTTCAATGTGGATTTGGGGCCGCTGTGTGCTCCCGGCCCCCACTGTCTCTAGAAACACCTTTGGACGGGCGTACTTTGCCAGTGTAGTAATGTGTCTCAGGTTTTAAAAAAGTGATGCCAACACACAACCCAATACAAATCTTTTTGTATTTTTATATATAAACACAGATAGATTTGTTTAGTTCACAGCTGACTCTGGAGAATAGTGTGCCACTGTGTAGGCTAGTTATGTCCATATCACTGTCCTTAAACGTCACATTTGGAGAACAGACATGTAATTAGAGTTATCCTGTTAAGAGCGTGGGCCTTTCTGCTCACAAAATGCCTGTTAACACTATGTGCCCCGTAAATGATTGTTAAATGCCAAGGCTGGAATCTGCTGAAGTTGTTTAACTCATAATCTTTTTTGATTTATTTTATACTTATTTCAGCACTGTCTTGTGTAAGTATTTTACAATTACCTACAGAACACATTTTATTTCCCATCAGTTTAAGTTTAAGTTTCTAAAACTGAACTTTAATAAAGAGTGTTTGTCAGTTGTGATGAACAGTGATGTTTCAAAGCATAAAAATCAATCAATAAATAACACATTTGAAAAATCATTATTTAAAGAAATGATCTTTGCCTAATACTTTAGTTTGTCTTTTAATGAGTGAATAAATCCAAGAAGATGTCAGGGAAATTCTCTTTTGACCAATGTTCAGTATTATGCTTTGTAGTGTTTGACGTTTACTCTGTGGTTAGTTACTTCTGGATCAAAATTGGTAGTCCCAAATTTCACAAATGTAGTTCATCTGGTTAGGGTGGTTTCAGGGTTTTGGAAATGGGTTACCTTTGTTAACACACTGTCTACATTTATTTTCTTGTGTGCTGGACAAAACTGAAGAAGCAGTGACAGTCTATAGCGTTAGGTGTTTTACAGTATATTGCTGTATGGTGGCGCTAAGCCTCTCTTATGGAACCCCTTAAGAGGGGGTTCCATAAGAGAGGCTTGTTTGTCATAACAACAATATTGGTGAATAGGGGACCAATGGGCGGAAGTTGTCCATAGTATTTACTGTCATTGGGTGGCGCCCTTACTCGAGGACCTTTTAAGGGGTTCCATGATAGAGGCTTGGTTTTGACAGTTCAAAGAGAAATAAATTGGCTCATGGTTAAATGTTTTTATCTGATAAAAAAGTGGTTATGGTTCATTCAGTAATAGCAAGTCCAATAGTCATTTTAACCTTCTGTTAGTCCATCATATTTGTGCACAGTCGATAATGACATCAACAAAAAACCTGTCAGAAACTTGGAATGGTTTATATGACAGTTACATATTTTGGTCAAAAAAGTAACCTTTTTGTGATTACAACCCCAAGGTCACGGCTGTTCCACTTATGATCCTTTGCTGACCTGTGACCTTCTATTTCTCCCTCTGTCTCTTCTTTTTAGTTTGTATTGTGTGTATTTTTATATTTTATTTCCCTGGGTCAGATCCAGTCCGACCTTTAGCCTCTCTAAGGCTGGACTTTTCCCTGGCCTTCCTTAGCCTTTTGTTCTCTTACCATTATCTCTTAAATACTCAAAAATACTCTCCAGATTTGATTTCTGGATCCCATCACTCCAGGACCACATGAATACTGGCCTCTCAAAGATCCCAAACAGGATTGTACATGTCCTGCAGCGGAGGACATACAGGTCAGGGATTTTTTTGTTTTCCCTGTGTGCGCTTCAGCTCCGTAGCATCTGTAGCAAGGACTATAATCTCAGGGAGATTCTTTGATTTAGTGATGAAAATATATTAGCAAACCAACTCCGTAGAGTTATAATTAAACAAATGCATTTGGATTACACAGCACAACAGACACAGTGTGCAACAAAGGTTGGTGTGTGCTTGTTCTTCTTTTAGAGTTCCGTAGCTGACGTGGTGGTTACATAACAGGCTTGTGAAACATAATTATTTAAAAAAAGATAGTAAACCTAGTCTTAAGCTTGGAACAAGATATAGTGAAGTACAATGGTGAGAGTAGAAAACAGGAAGGAAGAGATCATTGTACAGCTGCATTTTCTGTTTCTCTGTCAGAAGAAGATAATGTTTTTGTTTCTAACCATTCACCTTTTTCACAGAAAATAATATACAAATACTTGATTTTAAATGCATCAATCAGAATAAAAGCCACTCCTATGTAAACACTATCATCAGACTTTACATTTCCTCTACAAGGCCTCTATGACCTGCGTTTACATGAGATGGAGTTAAAAGAATACCATAGTGCCATGTTTGTCTTCTAAAACCTACCTTTCACCAATGTGTTCACTTTCCATGATTGTAATGATCCAAGTTAAAAGATTACAGACTTAATGAAGCACATCATTTATTGACTCGCAGAAGGATAGAAACAAATTCCACAAATGGTCACTCTTGAACAAGCATTAGTTAAACACAAAATGTAGTTTATTTTAAAATAAAAACTAACTCTAAATTAATATGGTGTTAATATGAGTCTATTTGACACTTTAACTGTTTTGTGACAATTATGTATAATTCTCATTTTGTCACATGAACCCAGGTCTTAAAAGTTTTGGGTAATTGTAAAAAAAAAAAAAAAAAAAGAAAATTGTACAAAGCATGTCTGTTGTATTCTCAGCTAAACCTCATAAACGTATTATTATATTATAAACATTATTATACTCTGCAATAATTGTAATAGTCAAAAACAAGTGGATGTTCGTGATGGAAACAATAAATGCAAAGCCCCCAGAGAGGAAACAGACCGAGATAAGCAGGGGGCACAGAGCTGGAAAGACTTGAACATGCTTACTTTGTACTAACAATAAAACCAGACACATGCTACTGTATTAGCTCTTTTCACATAAACAACTTTATTAATAACAACTTATATACATATATTTCTATACTTCTATGGTACACACAAAAAAAATTTAATAATTAAATAACAGAAGTGTAAGTAAATAAAAGTGCAAATATCACAGTCTCTAATGTTCACTCTTAGGATATGCTGAAAAATAATGTTTGGTTTTCAGTTTTGTTTATTTTACTATGTTTTTTACACTTGAAACATCTGCAGCCAACTCACATTAGACATTATTAAAGCTGTGATAAACAGCTTGTGTATATCTTCATGTACACAAGCTATTTATTGTCTAAACATACTTACAGTATACCTAAATCTCATACATATTATAGGCTTTAACTTACTGTTTCTGATCTCCGGTCTCACTGATCTTCTATCACTATTTTTAAAATCTAAAGTGCTACTATAAATAGATTAGTTAGCTAGAAAAAGTAAAAAAGCTTATGAAAAGTACAAAACAGCTACTATTTTACAATGGCAATGCCTTTAAGTATGTCATTGTTTCCCCAATTGAAAATAAACTTAACTACATGTCAAGTCTAGTTAAAATTTTCATTCTCCTTTTTACATAATAGATACAGCAAATGTTTTTACACGTACAGGCTCCAGGCCTGCACACAGAGTTCCTGAGACGGTCTTTTCTCCACTATACAAGTGAAGAAAATATATTATTTAAGACAGCAGTAACAGAGTATTCAACACCAGAATCATTCCAGCATAGTGTTGATTACAGAGAGCTCAGATCCATCCATAGGTATACAATGAACGTGTGTGATTGTTGAGGTGAGTTTGGTGGTGGTCGGAGGAGGCTGTGAGCGCTGTGTGTACGGCAGCTCCCCTCTCTGTCTGCCCCAGGTAGCATAAACATAATTTAAAGCAAGTTGGGTGCCTGAAAAGGCTACAAAAAAGAACTATATAAATGCACACCATTTACCATAGGTATGCAGTGAGACTCAGAATCACGTTTAACAATCTGATTTCCTGCTTAAACCTTGTTTGTGTGGGTGTTTTAGTCCATCTAACTCTTCTCCTGGGACTGCAGCATGTGTTGTTTGGTAGAGCTTGTGCTGCTGCTGCTTAGGGCTGAGCCACACGCCTGTTTCCGCATCCAGTCCAGCAAGTAGAAGCGAAGCATCAGGAGGAAGCCTGGGAACACAACACAAGAGTGATTAAGTCACATAATAATAAATTACAAAAGCATTTAGCTAATATAAAGCACCAAAAAATAAGAGCGTAGATCTGAGTTTTAAACCTTAGTTAAAAATACTGTAAGCCCCAGTAAAAGAAGGCCTTGAAAAACCTTGATCAAACTTTGTCCCCATGGAATTAGAAGCTTCTGAGTGGTTTTTTGTCACATGAATGAGGTTTAATGCAAATGCATTAAGATATGCCTTTTATGATAAGAATATAATCAGATCAGTGTATATTACTTTTTAAATGGACACAATTTGTATTTCTACACTAATATTGAATATTCTGTCCAGAAAATCATGTAAGCATCACACTAAATCATCTGTGTTTGTTTGTGTAGTTAAAGTCAAACCTTGAAAAGAGTTGAGGATACAGGAGAGAAACAGAATAAAGTCAGTGAGTGGTCCAAAATCCAGGAAGGTGAGACCCCAGGTGGTCCCGAAAAGGCAGCTAAGACCCCAGATACTGAAGAACGCCACCCGGTTCTGCCTCCACTCGTCCCTGTTGCGGATCTTTTTGTAGACCAGGATAAGCATCACCAGTCCCGACGACACCAGGATGGCTAACAGCGTCATGTTGATGACATAATGTGCCAGCAAAGCCCTGTTGTTATTTTTCATCCAACACCTTGAAATGTGGAAATGGTAAATTATGAAACTGTGCATTGTTTTTTGTTATTTACATTTACTACAAATACACCACAGAACTGGCTTACATTTGGTAGGGATCGGAGAGATCATCACTTGGGTAAACCTTTTTCAGGCCATAAATATCTTTCATTGTTAACAAGATGATAACTGGAACAGCCGGTATGACTACAACAAGAAATAAAGAAAATAAGACAATGTTTATATTCATTATGACGTACATATGTTTCAATTTAAATACTTACAAAAGCCAATAAAGTTCCAAATCCATGGCTTTGGGTAGGAGCTAAAAACCATGTGGACCAACCAAAAACTATGGAAAATCTCTATTCCCATCCAGATTAAGGAGCTAAGCAGAGCATAATGGAGGCCTGCTCCCACCCAGACACACACACTCTCCCCTCCCACATTGGCCCAGACACCGGTGGTGAAGAACAGCAGGTTGAGGAAGGCGAGGGACACTGCCAGGCCCATGTGAATCAATGTTGAATGCTCTTTAGGTTTTCGACTAGAGATGATAAGAAAGATTACTTACTTTTATTCCAATCACTTTTTGTGTAATGTGGAGCTAAAATCATAAAATAAACCACAAAAAATAGTGTTTACCTCTTTCTGCAAAGGTAAATGATAAGAGCAATACAGCTGATCAGAGACACCGCACAGCCCAGAGATGTAATGACAGTCAGTGCCAGGAGGTGGCGCACGGGTTTAGGCTTTAGTTGCTGTTGGGGAACACAAAGAATAATCTCCCTTGTGTGATTGAAATACAAGTTATGGCGAACGTTTCTTTGGTCCTCTATATAAGTATAATCCTTTTTATTTACATTTAGCAGTGTATTTGTTAAAAAGCTTACCACAAGGACAGTGAAGTAAGTCAGATGGTTACATAGGCACTCAGTCTGTTTTTCTCCTATGTTACGTGTCTCACAGCCATCCACCAACCAGTTCACCTTTAGGGGGTCTGTACAAAAGAAATAAAGATTTAAATAAATTTTACTGCAGACTATGTATATATTAAAGGTACTGGGGCTTAATAAGTTTTCTTGGTTAAGTTGTCATACCATTTTTGGTGTCCCATGAAACGCATTTTCTCGAATGAGTTTTCTGAAAGAAGGGAGACATGAAATGAATGTACACTTGTGCATTAAAAAGGTCAATTTATACTTTAATTTGAACCTGATAGATGTTAGATGTGTATCTGGATAGCTAATTTGTCCCATTTTGGAAAAGAAGACAGGAACAATGCCACAGGCACTTACCTATCTACAGATGTAAATGAGGCCAATAAAAATAAGAAAATGTATATATTTTTTAAACACCAGAATAATATAATGCCCTTTGTGTGGTTGATAGATGATACATTCCCAAAATACATGTTTGCTGAGGAGCACAGTTAAGAGCAAGTTCTGGAATTGAATAAAATGAGGAACAGAAAAAAAGCACTCATGTTTTCTATCTCTAAGTATCAAGCCACTTTTACAAAATACTGGACTATCCCTTTAACTTGTGTGACATAGAACACGTTTGTGTATAAAGAACTGTTTGAGCTTGCTGAGCTTCTGCAAGACATAAGGTTAAAAATGGTTTCTGTTTGTGTGGTAGACATGCAAGAGCTGTGGTCACTGTGTGTTGGGTTTGCTACGCTGCATGCCCAGAACAACACTTACATGTATAACATCATGACTGAAACCAATTCTGATCGGCTCAGACAGATCTTTAATGACCTCGTTCTCTATGATGATGCCCACCACATACACCAGAATTTTACCATCAGTTTGGCCTTCCTGAAACAAACAAGCACATACTGTATGATTCTGTGTGCTTTAAGAGATGCACAGAGTTTGTGTGAAAGGTGTCTTTACCTGGAATAGGGAGTTGTTTTTGAAGTAAGTGCAGGCTACTTCGTTATTCATTTTTGCTGATCGTTTTAGAGAAGAAGGTAGATGAATAGTAGGAATTGACTCTGACTGAATTACTTTAGCTGCCTGTAAATATAAAAAAAAAATAATAATAAATTAAAAAAGTCATGACAAAAACAAAATGACAAAACAGATTATGTTCAATGCCTTAGATTTAAATTGTTCATATATAATTTAACATCAGCTTTTATTCAGTCAAAACAATAAAACATTTAAAGGCAGATCATATTAAAGTGCCACCCTGCTGCACTAAATGTGAGAATAGTACTTACTCATAAATGGGCCTATTTTAAAAGGAAATGTCAGTCTGTAACAGCCTTGTCAATAAAAGATTGAGATCAGATGTCTTTGATGTGGTTAACTTCTCATCTATTTTTTTCCATCTAAACACTCCTGACTTAAAAACCATTTATTTAAAATGAAGACATAATCATTGGTTTTCTAATCTATGGTTGGAGTGAGCAAGTTAGCCCCTATGATGAGTTTTATTACAGAGAGGGGAAAAAGAAAGTACATAAATGTGAGACTTGATTGACTGTGTTTGGCTGATTTGTGGATTAACGTTTCTGTGTCTTACCGGTAATGTCACATTGTAGCCTTCATCGTTGTTCCCCAATTTTACCACAGTATTCGAAGCACAGGGATTTTGTGTGGTCTCGTCAGACTGGGGCTTTGTTGTTGTTTTCCCAATCCTGAATGTGCCCATTAAAACATAGAACCATGATATTTAAGTGAAAAACTGTACTTCACAAAACACACAGGGGTATTTTTGCACACCCTAAACCCAAACACAGTACAGAGCTTAAGTTCCTCTTTGTAGTTTTTTTATTAAATCCACTTGATTACATAAAACTTTACTGTAGTGAGGCCTCAGCAATTAAGACAAAGTCATAGAGTAAAGGATGTTTACAGAAACACCCATCATGCAGTTCACTGTGAAGGTGTCAGCATATTCAAAGAAAGAAACCGTTAATTACATGTTTAAATGGGCTGTCTTTTGGAGGCCACAGTAGGTCTTTCCTGCAGAAATCAGAAAAGATTATGACTTTATCATAATCATTTAAACATTGTGTATTTAGACAAACATTGACATGTAAGACATTACTTACTGCAATCGATGTAACTTCCAGTAAATTCATAGGCAATATATCCTGTGTTGCTGATTAAATCATTGTTCACTTTTCCATCAGCAATGCCATACTTCTCTGCTTTAGGTTTCTTGGGGCCATTGGAGAACTGAGTACAACAGTAATCTTTTATACTCGAAGGCCAGCACAAAGGAAAAATCTCTCCTTCAATCTATTTAACAGAAACAACACTTTCAGAGCTGTGTGCACACTTTAAAGACTAATCTTTGTGACTGTTGGTTTCTACAATACCTTCAGCCTGAACTGGTCCAGCAGCGGCTCCCAGTAGAGAGAGAAAGAGCTTTGAGTTTTTGTTTCCTCAATGTGCTTGAGTGGAATGGTGACCCGACTAGTACACTGGGCTGTGATCCTTCCGTGAATAGAGAGCGAACTCCCGTCAGCTGAGATTAAAATCTGATCACATCCAGTGGTTAGGTTGACATTCAGACTCAGGGGGCCCATTTTGTGATGCCATGTGCCACTAAAATTCAGGTTCTTGTCATCGTCACCCGACACTGAGAGAAGGAGACAAGAGACAGTAAATGACATAGTTAAGGGTACTATATGTATTTTACTGAAATAATACAATAAAAAGTTATATAGTTAGAATAGCACTTTTTACTCAAAATTTTAATGTAGCCCTTTATCGTTCAAAAAATATCAGAAGATCGTGACAAGCTTCTTAGTAAGTAATGCCATCAAAAGTGAATCTCAAAATCCTTTAATGCACTTTTATGTCGTACAAAGAGGCTATGTTTCCATTAAACACTGTGCACACATCTCTACACTCTACACACTACACAAACACATATCTGTCAAACCATAGAGGCGCACAGGAACATATTTTGAGGTTTCAATACAATTCATGTAGAAAAGTGTACTGATTCTTCTTCTAAAGTAGACTCCACATCCTGTCTAGACTTGAAGACTAATAAACATGCCCTGTCAGCAATTTATTTGTTCTAACAAATAACCAGTGTAGAACAAACATTTACCAAAATATCACATTAGTCACACGAATACACAAAAGTGTGTAAAAATATATCAAATCAATCATCCAGATGATACATGCACTCACAGCTGTGGTATCTCACCTGTAGTAACTATGGCAATGATGAGAACTGCGTTGAGAGTACCTCTCAGTCTGAGCTCCATTGGTGAGAACTGTCAAAGAAACACAGTGATTTGTGAATAGTTTTGAAAGAGGAACACTTTTGAGGTTTGTCTTCATTGTCAATGCCAGCAATTAGTCAGCAAGTTTAAAAAGTCCTCTGTTACTGTAAAAACAAAAGTGAAAATAAAAGTTTTATTTTTTTTAGAGACCCTAAACTTGTGTTATTTCAGTCAAGCACTAACTTCTCCTTGACATTCTTTCAATGTGCAACATGAGATTAACACACCGTTTTCTTAATGATACTATTCTTATTCAGACGCCTGCATTGTTATTTATAACTCTCTTATCAACAAATACAAGAGTTCAGACTCTGGATACATACACCGCTGTTATCAATGGAAACATTCTTCCCGTTTAACTGCCACCATTCAAACTCCCCTCGGTTCACTCTTTTGTCATGGCGAGCTTTGTTTTAAATAACAAAGTTGACAGTTTTCTATAAAATAAAATAAAAACATATTGCTGCAGAGTTAATAGAGGGATTGGTGAAAGAATGTGATCAAATTTTCGTTTTCTAATGCTTTTAGGATTGTTGTATCTCACAAACTGATGATTCTTTCCATGAGCCTACCTTTACAACAGCACTTTACAGATGAAGGTATACAGTGAAAACAGTGAACAGCTACTGTACAGCAGAGGTGGGTGACAAAGAGGAGAATGGAGGGGAAACAGTTGTGGTTATCCCTAACATTGTGCAGCAGACAGGAACCAACAAACCTCTGACAACGTCGAAACACAGAAAGAAGACTATCGCATCCTATTCTACCTGTCTAGACTGTTGCACAAGAGGAGCGCTTGTACCACACTGACACACATAAGAGGCACACGTTGGTCTATGGGAGGGATGTTTTGAAGAGTTCTGATGTTATTAAAACAAATAATAGTGAAAAAACGAAAAAATAAAAATAATAATAATTCAAATAAAAAAAAAAAAGACGCCTAACATTAACATAACTACTTGAAAGAAAATTAATATAGACAGCTAACGTCTATTCCGACACATGACTAACATTGTGGTTTTGGAACTTCCCTTTGCGATAATTTAGATATAGAAAGTTTTGGTAGAAACGGTGTGAAGCAACAACACAGTGGATTGAATTAGGAAAGTAAAAATACATTATCCAAAAGATAGCTCTGATGAAAAATGTAAGAAGCTGAGCCATTTAAAGATAAACGGAACGAAGTGAGCATAAGGTCCGTAAACAGTTTAAGGTTTATGGTTATGGTTTATTTCATTGATAACCAATCGGGTAAAGTGGTTCAGAGTCTTAGTGTTCTGTGGTGGAACGGCACGCAATGTGGTGGCAGTCTAGTAATGGAGGACATGTACAGGCTTGTTGAAGTTGAACTCAAACCCACATAAAAGGCATGTAGTGGGTGTAAGGAATACACACAGTTTATTAAATCAAATTATTAAAAGTAGACTAAATGAAATGATGAATGCTAGTAATACACATTTAGCAGAACCATTTTGTTCTATTTATGTGCATCTGTTGAAGATAAGTACAAGGAATGCAATGTCGAATGTAATAAAGTCTCTTTTTTGAGATAGAAAATAAGGTTTCCTTTTTTTAGTGCATATAAACCCAAATGTATCTAACCATATTTGGTGCCATACATGCCATATGTGAGAACTACTTTAAATATTGTGATAATGATATGAGTTGCAATATTAAAAACACTCCATTACCATTTAAAATGTTTAATGAATGATATCAGATGTAAAAAAAATGTAAAAGAATATAAAGTAATATAAGACTCTAGATTTACTTCCACTTGTTTAACTATATTACAGGTCAAAACTCGGACTAAACATAGAAATGAATTAGGTCTAAACTGGGACCTTTTTTATTTTGACCTACCAGTTTAATTTTATGTTTTGTTAAGAAAATGATTTTGAGGCAAAAAGTAAATCACACAAAGAACTATAAAGTTTTTGCAATAGAAGTCATTCATTGCAACTCGAATATTACAATTAATTTACAATATATTGTGCTGGTCTAAATAAAAGTAATAAGAAGACTGATAACAAAGACTAAAACATCTTCTGGCTTAAAACTTCGCCCAAATAACTACTTTAGTGTCTATAACCAGAATAAATAAGAGTCTTCAGAGCTGGACATTTACCGCCAAGGGACAAACAAAGCTTAATTTTCTAAGACTGCTTTGCTGCAATTCTTCCGACACACACGAGAGCCGAGAGCAAATTACTGATGAGATCTTCACACATAACATCCATGTGTGACTCACACCTGCGATGACAGCACAAACACCTCGACATAGAAAGTGTATTGATGAAGAGGAGAGTGAGCTGTGCTTGAGGAAACAGTAAACTAGTGTCGCTGCACCCACAGACTTGCCGCTGCAAGTGTCAACACAAAGTGGAAGCCTTTGTTCTCAATAATGTCCTCTGTATCTCTGCATGCATTAGGTATTCAACTCAAGACTGGGGCTTCAGTATGAATCATTGGTTCTCTTTACTAGATTTTATCACTAACAGACATTTTATTTTATTTTTTCATCATGTTTCTCCTCTTACAAAGAATTTCACCTACTGCTGATTTGACTTGAACTGTAACCTAATGACGACTCAACTCCCACGCCCACGCTATTGTGTGCACAGCACCCGGGCATCAATAGAGCTCAAGAATTTCCCCTTTTTTTTTTCACTTCCCCGATTGGGCGAATGTGTGCGTGAGAGAGAGAAGCACTGACTCAATGAAATTGTGACCGTGTAAAGTTTGGATACTCCTGTTCTGGCATTATTTATTTTGAACTAAACCTGAGCTGATCCTGCCACTTGTCGCTTGACTGCATTTTACTCCCACACGTATTAGACTGAAAGCGCTGTTGTGAGTGAGAGACAGACAGCCCTCAAGTCCTACCTTTGAAGTTTTCCAGTAAATTTGAGTAACTCTGCATCATCTATGGCTATGAGTCACACTAAAATAATCATGTTCAAGACAACGTCTGTCTTTATGCAGAGTGACACTGTAGCCAAAACAGTGGGGACACAAAGCGAAAGCAGAAAAGATAAGATCAAGATTATCATGCTAAGATTAAAAAAGGTGAAAGCTTATCACTTGGCTGTTTTTCAAATTTCTTCTCATATCCTAAACCTTATGCTGCAACTTGTTCTGCGTGTTTATCTCACAATACAATCTCGAGGCGGTATTTTTCCAGTGCTGTTGGGTCTTTGTAGTCAGGAGTTTGAGCAAAGAATGTGCAGGAAAGAGTACCTCGGGGAGACAAAAGCGGCTCTTTGTTGTCGGGCTTTAGAGCCAAAGTGACAGCGAGCATGAATGGAGGTCAAAGGTCGGCTGAGTGGTGGTCCTAGAGACTGTTTAGCCAATTTTTAAGAGACATATACAAATAGACGAACAGCTCACAGGTAAATCTGTAATTTCTGTCTTCTCTGATTGGCTAATATTCCAACAATGGCATGTCACAGTATTAGTGGCTATCAAACCTTGAGTAAAGTGAAATCTCAAAATCTTCAAACCGTTATGACATTATTTGACCTTTTCTGTCACAGGTTAGACTAATCTAAAGTGTTGCAGTAAAACAAGAAAATCTAAACCATTCAGAAAAATTGAGTCTAATGGCACTCACTACATACAGCTTAGTCGGACTTTGGTCATAGCCTCCATTCCGCCGTCTAACTGGACTTCTGCCTTTGTGGTCTTGTTTTTATTGGTATTCAGCCTTTGTCAAAAAGACAAAAGGAGCTAATGTTGAAACTGTAATAAAGTTTAATCTGGCTTCCCTATAAAGCGTTGCAAAGGGCAGGTACTTTGGCCTGGTCGATGATTGGATTAATCATCTGAAAGTAAAACCTAAAGTCACCTAAAACATGCCCAGAACTGTACTGCCACATCATTGGTGCGCCTCATAGAGATGCTTTGGTTGAGGCAGAACTATGTATCTTTGGCTGTCTACAAATCCATGAGTGTTGCTCTGGCCTTGTCTCCTTGTGTTGCACTATGCCGTTTTTTGTTTTGCTCTGTGCAGAGTTTGGAGGATGCTCAGAGTGCTTAGTACTTTTTCTGTATGCATGAATAGTCCAACTATGAATCACATTATCCAGGAGTGTTAGTTCTGGCTAAGAGAAATTTGTTTTACCGCCATTCCAGTCAAACTAAGACGTTTAGATGCACTTTAAAGTCCAATAATAGTCAGACTAAAGCAATAACACTAATTTCCCTATTTGCATTTAACCGCATTGACAAAAAAAATAAAAATACATGTCTGTCATAATAAACACTCCAAATAGTAGTTCAAATAGAACGGCCCGCTCACATCAATGCTTATTAACAATACAAGAACAAAGTGGCATGCTATGGCTGCTGACAATGAGATTTATGGAGGTCATGTATGTGGGGAAATAGAAGAGATTATATACTTTAATGTCATAGCTGCTTAATCAAAAGTATTCACTAAGCCAGACATATCCATCCGAATTTGAACTACAAGCACGAGCTGAAAGCAGAAACCTAAAGACAAGACAGTTGATGTGGAATGCTCCCTAGGCTACATTCAGTAAGAGCTTGCATTCTTTGTCTTGGCACCGTAGTGATGCAGTGTGCATGAGTACGGGAGCGCGCACATGCTCCTTTATCTGTATCTTCTTGACGGAAATTGGAGGAGCAGGTGGAATGCTGTGGATATTTCCTTTAGGGCTGTGAATAAATCAATAACAACACAGGACGGACATGTGCAAACAAAAGCTGGGCTGTTATTAAGGCTGCATCAACCTTGCGTGGCCCTAGGTGGGGTAAAGAGATTTACAGAGCTGTCAGGGGACCATCTATATCTCCTTATGAAAAATTCAGTTAAAAAAAGAGAAGTGTATTTATGCACAATACATATATAGCACGAACCAGAAATATCTGCATTTTAAAAGAGCAATAGTCTTGAAAAGGTAGTGACTTTTTTTCTCTCTACAGTGAGGGATTTGATTGATCTCAGGAAACCACATAGAGAGTTGTGAAATGACAAAGCTTTCAAGTTGTTGGCACTAAAATAAAAATGTATGTCGCACTTTGACAACAAAACATCCTCTTTAGGTAGAGGGCAGGCAATACATTGTACAGTACAGTAAGTACTAATAGTTAACTATTCATTTATCAAAATATGCCCATAAAAAAGGTAGGGTATGGCCTGTGCATTAGTCTTATAATTGATAGTAAATGCAATGACAATATTTTGAATAAATTAATGTAAATTATGAGTACCACATTTTTGGATTGTTAAAAACAATTAAGTCATGTTAATATCCAGTACAATAACTTATAAATAATAACCATTTAGATTAATAATAATAAAGATTATCGATTACTTAGTCTAGCTGCACATATAAATTTAAACATGTTAATTGCTTAACAATTGCCACAATCCATAGTAATAAAATGTTTTTGCAGAGTTTTTACATTTAATTACAACAACGTTTAGATACTTTATTTATCCATTATGCTGTATAGAAATTGCTCTTGAGGGTTATTTTGTCCTCAACACTGAAATGATGGATCCACCTCTGCTCTAATAATTTCAAATAAAAATATATATTTTTTTACAGTTTAAACCATAAAACGAGTGTGGGACACGTGCCCAGGTCACAATCCATTATGAAGTCGCGCTAGCTTATCTCAAAGTTATAGAAATATTTTGTGAGTGAAGTCTTACCTGTGTAGTTCCTGTGGTCGAGCGATTTTCTTGTATGTTTTCCTGTTCACCAAGAAAACCTCCTCCAGACCGAAGTTGAGTAGTAAAAAAGTCAGAAAAATGCCAAAAACCGGTCAAGTGTCCTGAATGGTGGAAACGGCGTGTAGCTTCTAATAAATCACCAAAAAACGAACAGGGTTGACAAAAGGGTGTAAACAGAATACATGTGTCACCCACTTTTTCTGCGCATTCATAAAATAAAATGTTTTAATACAGCTGTAAATGTTTTATTTGTATTTTTTTTTTGGAAATAAAAAGGTCTGCGCACTCTCGACTCGGACCGCCACTGAGCCTTTAGCAAACAGTCGCTGCTACTGGCAACAGCTGCTGTCAAGGTAACAACACTGCAGAAAGTATGACTTCCGGTTTTGGCTTTTATTTAAAAGGTTAAAGGTTTTTAATTAAATATGATTAATCAAAACAAATTGTATAGCCCAGCAGAAAGATTAATATGCAATTACAATGTACAATTAGCTAATTTTATATGATTATTACTGTGTTTGGCGGGCTTGTGAATACAAATATAATCATACTTAGTTTGAAGGGAAGTCATCGATTTCCTAATAAGACGATATATATTTTTAACCTTGACTTCACTTTGAGACGCAAGAAGCCAAAGGCAAGTTGGTTTGTATGTAATGCAAATTCAGCCCAAAAGCAGAGACGTGTCAAGAAATGTTGGGGGCTCCAGGCAGCAGGTACCTAGGCTATGGCCCCCATTTCAAACCAGATTATGTAGCGCTGGTTAAGGTGTTTAAAATTGCAGGTGAGCTTTTTAATAAGAAAGTGTGGGTCCAACAGCCACAGGCCAGATTTTATTTACAATCATTTAAACTAACAGTTATTAAAAAATAACTGCAGTGGTGAGGCTTCCTCTACACGACGAAGCAAACTACTTGTGAAGAACCATTTCCCACAACAAAAAACACCCAATATAAGCACCACCACAACTTAAAATAATATTTCCACCTTTATCTGGACCTCTACCACCAACAGCTATCTCTACTTAGACTCTACTATTTATGCATAAAAAAGACAAGATTCTATAAAACAAATGGCAACCAGCACTGCTGGACCATGGACAATAATCTGGTCTGTTAGGGCCCAGAGAGAACCATGTGCACAGGTCTGCTCTGAGAAAGAAACACTTTGCAACCTTTCTTGCAAATGTTCTCTGATGCATTTTCATCACGTCTGTCCCCCTTGATACTTCAAAGACAGTACATCCATGCTCGTAACAGATTACTTCAAATTTCAAGAAGAGCACAAGCTTTATTATAGCTCAGTAAGTAGTTTCTTATATATAATTTGTAGTCTGCCCCACACAGCCTCCAATACATCTGTCTGTCTAGCATTCCAACTATATGCCTGCGTTTCTTGCAGGTCCACAAAGTCTGACATCTTAATGTATAATATGCTAGTATCATACTTGGCATATTTATTTGTGACTGTATTGTATTTGCTAACAGCCTATATCAAAAATAACTTTGATGTGCTGTAGAAGCCTGTTAATGTGTAACTATAAGAAGACATTGTACTTGGGAGAGAAGCAAGAAGGAAGCGGCTGACCTCAGCACCTGGCTTATCTCATCTGTTCAACTGTGAGGGAAGTCTGTGTGAGTGTGAAAGTATATGTGCATGTTTGCAAGGCACAGGATTTTCTGTTTTATTGCATAGACTAGAAACAATAAAGGCTGCACTGTCTGTGCTGAATCACTTGAGGTCATGCTCCATGTAAATCTCACACATACAGTGATGAATAGGGAACAGAAGCAGAAGTTACAACACATTTGTGACCACAGCACAACACAGTGCATGTGACATGAAATTTAAGCCTTCACAAGTTCAGCAGAACTCTGATCAAGAACAATGAGCTCCAATAATAATACATTAACTATAAAGGGCCTGGTACAACAGGTTGAGCTGAAGCAGAACAGACAATGTATTGAATGTACTTTATGTGGGCTTTAACTGAACATTATTATCTTAGATCAAAAATTCCAAATATGGGAAGATCATGTTTAGATTTATTTACTGCCATGGTAGTAGAAAACATTGCATGCTGAAATGCACCAGAAAAAAATAAAACATTCACATAAAAGTTAGCATTATAAATAGTCCTTAGTACAAAAGTACAAAAACTAACATTAAAATACAAAGAGACCCTAAGATGAATGTTGTGCAAGGTGTGGACTGTGGCTTTATCCCGCCTCTCACTCAGGGAGGACAGGGTGGAATGCCAATAATCCTACAGCATTTTTTTGCTCCCGCTCCAACTCATCTGACAGGCCTTTGGTCAGCCCGCCCCACAGGACTGGCATACTCCAGCACAGGTCTGATGAAACTCAAATAGACCTGCCTAAGAACGTCAGGTAGAAGCCTAGCTCTTTATACAACATTAAGGTAGTGAATCCTAGGGTTTACTTTGGAGAGCAAACATTTTACATGTGCATCCCAGGATAAATCAGAAGAGATTTTTACTCCAAGAAGTAAGACACATGTGTGACAATCTGAACTTGTAAATGCTTTTGTGGTTGAGCATGTGGCCTGGCTTATGACAGGTCAGGTTACACAAACATGTTGGTCAGACATGAAATGTGTCGTTGTGTCCTTGGGCATGACACAGCACTGGTGAATGAAGAAGTGAGAATGTTGGAACTATTTTGCCTATGGAAATTAGCCCAAGGCTACAATTTTGCATGTTTATATTCATGTGGCTGTGTCTCATGTACAGTATGTTCATCAACATGCACTGTCCCAATCAAAATAAGGAATTAAAAAGCTGAGAGCTACCAAATGAATAATAATAATAAAAAAAAAAAATCAGATTCAGATTCGCTTTATTTGCCATTTCCAGTTAAACACCACATTGGAAATCATTTGCAGAGCCCAGCAATAAACATGGCATGACACTCACATCATTAAAAGACAACAAATGTCAAAAAAGAAAAAAGAAAATACATAATAAAAGTAGACAGGCAAAGTGACAACTGACACAATTAGATAAAACCAATAATTATATTGATAGAAAATAAAGTGCACTTTAAGATACTTTGTGCCCTGTTTAATTTTCTTCAATATGTTGCCTTTAGGTGCAGTGATGTCAAAAAACAATAGGTCCTTTTATCTGTACGCAGACCACTTGCAGATTTACCTTACAGTCTTGAGAGATGTTCAAGATCCATCAAGAGATGTTTAGATAACATCAAATTGTGACTGTCTCAGACTTTTCTTTGTTTGAATGAGGAAAAACTGAAATCTTTGTGTTTAGCATGTCCAATCTGCCCAGTGTTTCAGCTCCTGGTCCCGTTGCTTTGGCCCCCTACTTTAACCATGTGGTCAAATATTTGGGTGTGAAACTAGACAGCAGTCTAAAATTTGACAAACAAATAGATTCTGTGGTTAGGGCAAGCTTTTTTCAGCTTCGCCTCCTATCAAAGATTAAACCCTTCTTGAGTTGCGCTGACCTGGAGAAAGCTATCCATGCATTGCAGTAATCTAGCTCTCGCATAGATTACTGCAATGCGCTCTATGTGTGAGTTAACCAAACTGGAAATTACCGTTTGCAGCTTGTGCAAAACACTGCTGCCCATCTGCTAACTAACAGTTGTAAACATGAGCACATCACACCTGTCTTGTGCTCCCTGCTCTGGGTCCCTGTCCAATTCAGAATCTTTTTCTAAATCTCAATGTTTGTTTTTAATGCAATCAGTAGCCTTGCACCTTCTTATTTGTGTTAGATTTTAACCCCTCACCAACCCAGCTATGTGCAAAGTGCCCACAACCACATCTCCAACACATAAGACAAACACAGGGACAGGGCTCTTGCAACGTCACCAAGTCCTGGCGCCAAACCTATCTTATCTTATAATCTTATGAATCAGCAAACCCACAATGACCCTTATTTTTTAATCCATCCAACATTTTATTGCTGTTTTGTCAACAATATCATCTAAAAAGGGTTGGGTTTTCTGTCTTCTGTTCACTATGTAAACAATTGTTACTTTCAGAGAAAACACAGACCGCCTTAGAGTCAAGGTTGGCCAAAGTAGAAACAATAAAATCCATTGTTCAGAGAAACGTATTCCTGCCAAATCATAACAAGCAGCTCAATAGGTTTTCTCTGTTTTGAAAATTAAGAAATTTGTCTTGTTGTTGAAACTATGTCTTCATGTGTAAAGAATTTTTTTGGGGTCCTTGGTTTTAGTTCTGCATAGTTTAAATGACTTTACAGCATAGTATAAAACTAAAAGGGGCTTTCCGACAAAAAAAACAACAGCTTTATAGGGTTTTATATCAGCCCTTGCACCTGTCAAACAACTCAACCATTCTTTCTTGTGTGGCTTTTGCTAAACTTTTTACCTTTTATGAACAATAAAAATGTGGGGAAGGGACGCAAGGCATTTAAGTGGAAATTAAACCCAAATCAATGTATATCATATTGTTGCTGCTAAAATTATCAATTCCGTCAGACCTACTGTATTGTAAAAGTTTACCCAAAATGGGGCTTTCTGATTAGTTGTCTATTTTATTGCATCAAGAGGTGTTTTACAGTTTATCTTGCTTTGTCACACCAACTGCTATTTACTTAACATCATATCTTATTCACTCAGGCTTATTTCCTGTTATGGAAGAAATTTATCCCCATAGGTTCCTGTTTTCAAGAAGGTTGCAGGTTATTTATTATCAGAATTCTGTCAGCCCAGTTCCTAAGGCTGCCCCTGATAATGGGCTGTTACAGAAAGCGACTAATAAGACTGGTAAGATACTTAGAGCCGCCACACTCCTGCTGCTCCTCTCAGCTTGTTCACAGTCCTTCACCTTCGCTCCCATCCCCCAGTCCCTGACCAACAAACACATCTTACTGACTTCATCCTTCCATCTTCCTTGTTTAATCCCTATTGTGTTTTGGGGGTTCCTGTTGGTTGGCTGCACATTGTGGTATTAAAAATTAAAAAACAATAAAACAAAAATGAGTGAAAATTGTTGGTGAAATAAAGACTGTTTGGTTTGAAATGTGTCAAAAGTGCAGGCCAGACATACTCACAGTCTATAAATCCCCCCTTAATGAATTATTAAAACGTTGTTAAACCAGCATTGAACACACATGGGTCCTCATCTGCTGGGCTGGGTTGCCATGGTAACGAGGTGTCCTAGCGGAGAGCGGCAGCAGCTGGTGGACCCTGGCTGTGATCCTGAGATAAAGGTGAAAGAAAAACAAAAGAGGCCATTCAGTTAAAATCAATGTGTTGTCAATGTGTTGGTCATTACACTGCAAGTCATTCTTTTTTTTTGTTTTTGTTTTTTACAATTTATGCTCAGACACAGCTAAGGCTCAAGATAGACAGTAGCATTAAGAATATTGATCATTGTATTGATTGATCACATGCAAATTAGTCTTCATTCTGCAATTCATTTACTGTGGTGTGAACAGTCTTTAGACTCCAGATAGTCAGTGCACCATCTGTTTTGTCACACACACACACACACACACACACACACACACACACAAAAAAACAAGAGCGCATGCAGGGACGTGTCTGAATGTCTGGTTGATACTGTGTGTGTGATTATAGATGTCTGGAAAACTAAAGCACTCTTTCCATCATTTCAAGCTCAATGACCCAATTTACGTTCTTTTTCTCATCCACCTCCGCTGTGCGTCTTCAGAAGTGACAGACAACAAGGCGTGCATGTAAACTGTGTGTTACAAACCTGGGAGTTCAGTGAGTAGGGGAGGTCTACGCTAAGAAACCACTACAGAAGGTTATACATAATGCTATTTCCGTGAATAACAAAGACTGTAACAGTGTAACTCACTCAGTGCACTGTGTTCTCTTAGCTGAAATCTGTGACAGAGTTCAGATGTTGCCTCAGTTCTATCATATTTTATATATTTTAAGATGTCACAATGCCACATTTGCCATATTCCACTTTGCAATTGTCATATTGATATGGTTTACATGAATGGGATTTGATGCTTAAGCTTTGGTTCAGTAACAATTCTATATTTCTCCAAACCAAAA
This sequence comes from Perccottus glenii, assembly GCA_024416835.2. Taxonomy (NCBI): domain Eukaryota; kingdom Metazoa; phylum Chordata; class Actinopteri; order Gobiiformes; family Odontobutidae; genus Perccottus; species Perccottus glenii. The sequence goes on from CM044548.2 coordinate 7,434,250, forward strand.
GTGCATTTGTCCAAACAGTTAGACTCTTTACCATGTTCACAAAAGGTAGTTATTCACCCAATATATTTAGTTTACGTTTCAAAAGCTAGTTGAAACTCATGCTTTTAAATGTCTCTACACTTCTGCTCATGTGCTAAGTAATGTTACAAATGTTCAGCTTCTAGGTGTTATTGGAATGCATAAGAGCATGAGAAACTGGGATTTTACCTTATTCTTGCTACAATGTGTTTTTACAGTTCATTGTTCATCCTGGCTGTAAGTTTTGCGTAGGATCTATCTCTGTTTCAAAACTGAATTTTGCTGTTGCTGCAAGGTCACAGAGAGTCAAACAATATGTGATCCACCCATAGAAACCAAACACAACACGCCTGGAACAGAGCACTAGTGAGTAGTATTAGAATTAGAATCATGTGCATTGTTTATTGTGATATAAATATGTATGCATTAAAGGTCAACAGATGAAACAAAGTGTCTACAGTATCTCAGATAAAGGAAAGAAAAGTAAAACAGCATTGTGGATAGTGAAAGACAAACATGGAGCATTGAGTGTAATATAGCAGTTGCGATGCAATTTTAAGTATACAATAGTGTTAAGAGTATTGTTTATTTATATACATGTATTTTTACATTATACTCTACTTATTCTAATACTTTACTATACACCCAACCAGAGCAGGTTAAGTTAATTTTTTCAGGCTTTCTTTAATAATAAAAGGGAATTTGTGCTGAGACGCCATCTAGTGGCATCCCTCAACATCAGAAAAGAAAGAAAACTGGATCAGAAAAAGTTATTTAGGTGAAGACCTAAAGAAGCACTTCCTTTATACCCCTGAAAAGAACCACTAATTCCAATAGAGGTGATCTTCTTTTGCTAAGATGCCTTATCTACACCTTCATCAGGTACAGGACCAGACAGTAATGACCGCAGGGTACAAGGATGTACAAGAACATCTTCCTGTGCATTACTTTTTTTCTTCTTTCTTGCATTCTGGGTAAATCATTGAGTACTGAGACTCTGTCATCTAGCTGTTGTCAGCCTGAAGCATCTTCTCAATCTCCTGGTCCCACTGGTCGTCTTTGTTGTCCGACTCGGTCACAACCTCATATTCCTGAAGCTCCTGCTGTAGCTCCTTTTCCCAGTCAGCCGAGTCATCTGGATGCATTCAAGAGGGAGAGCACAGAGTTCAGGTGGATGCAGACAGGAGTTATATCTCAAAAATTACATATTAGTATTATTGTGTTTCAAAGCAGAGCCAAAATTCCATTAAAAAAATAATAAAACACAACATAAATTGTAATATAAGCTGACCATCTGGAGAAGGTGTGTCGTCTTTCTTGTCAAGCACCAGTTGCTCCATCTCTTTCCTTAAATCCTCCTGATTAATGGAAGTGGAGTCAAAAGCGTCGCTTACAAATTCAGACACTCCTGGGCTCGTTGAGATCTCTTCTTCTTCCTGTTGTGGCTAGAAGGAAAAAAAAAGTGCTTGTTTTTCAAATCTACTACTACATGTACTTGTATACAATTAGTTTCATGTCTTACCTTTTTCAAGTCATTAATTGAAACTGGTGGAGTTTTGGGTCTGACACCATCTGGAATTGAAACACCTGTTAGCTGGCAGTAACAAATAATCACTAAATCAACAAAAATAAAAGGGGCATAGTTATATTGATATTTTCATGTTGAGATGGAGACAGACTATACTACAAGATAAGAGCAGATTTTCTGATCGAAAGTCTGCTCTCATCTTTTAGTATAGTCTGCAGAACAGACATCTCTACCGACCACAATTAATATCATATCCTATCTTTGGTGAATACTAGAGAGAACCTATTCTGTATAATATGCATGATTTTTGTGAAAAAAAAATCTTCACACAATGCAAATCCATTGTATTCCAATGTGGAGGTGAATCTATGTAAAAAACTTTTTACCATTTTTTCTTTTTGAAAACAGACTCATGATTTTGAGCTCAACCAATATAGCAAATAGAAGGCAAGTGTTCAAAGCCAGACAGATTGGACTAGACTTTCACACAGGTGTTCCCTGGAATCCTAAAATCATTTTTTTTTTTCAAAAATCTCCTTCTAGTTCTTCTCTTTTGTTACAGGAGTGCTATGTTTGAATGGATCGCTCTCATTTTAAACCTCAGGGAAATCAAGTAAATATATACTAGTTTACAGAAATTTTAGTTCATTTTAGGATCATAAAAAAGCTTTTTTCTAGCCTCTAGCTTCAATTGGCTTGGACATGTTCTCCATGTGTTTTTTGGCAGAATGGTAAATGGTAAATGGCATGCATTTATATAGCGCTTTTTTGCACCCTTCTCGGGCACCCAAAGCGCTTTACATCGTGCTTCCACTCACCCCATTCACACACATTCACACCTGGGGCAGACAGAGATGGGGGCTGCCATACAAACGGCGCTCAACCTTCTCCGACCACCACCAAACACACCTCTACAGTCACACACATTCATACACCAGTGCTACGGACACTGGAGGCAAGGTGGGTTAAGTGTCTTGCCCAAGGACACAACGAAAGTATGAACAGGGCAGAGCGGGAATCGAACCGCCAACCTTCCGGTTATAGGACGACTGCTCTACCACTGAGCCACTCCGTCCCCAAAGAAGATGCAGATGTCTCTCATGCCTAAGTTAATAAAAGCTCCTTTAGTGTGATATGAAACATGTAAGATGCATTATTACTGTGCTGTAAACCTGTTAGAATGATGTTATTGGCTGAGACACTGGCCCCTCGGTCCTCCCCATCCTGCTGCTGCTGCTGCTGGGCGGCCAGAGCTGTGAGCTGAGCCGATTGCTTGATAAGAGACACACGGTAGAAGTAATTCCTCCAGAAGACCTCCTCTTTCACCCTTTAAAAAAACACATTTGTACATTAATAATTACATTTGGATTTGATATATAAGCTCACAATGTTAAATTACTCACTGTTTGGGGACAAGGTCAAAGCGCATGCGGTTTAGAAGCTCGTCTTCCTCCAACATCACTGTTGCCAGAGGATACATGTGTTCCATTTCAAAGTGAAACTGTACTCCAGCAGGAGGGTCACGCAGAAAGTTCCTTTTGTCCTAATATAAAATGATAAAACACACATTCATAAAATGTTACATGATATCGAATGCCATTTTTTTTCTATTATTACACATCTCTTTGTGCTTACAGCTGAAAGAGCAAGGATCTGTTGCTGGATGGTCTCCTCCTCATTGTAGCCAACCCAGGGAGGAACTGCTGCTTCTAGACACAAACACATACACAGCTCAGTTGCTTAAAGGCGTACAGAAAAAGTGCAAAGAACAACAATATTTAGGAGCAGCTCTTTGTAGTATGTGTATTTATAGTGTAAGAATAATTAAAGAAAATGGAAAGCATGAAAACTGTGCTGTATAATTAAAAAAAAAAAGGACCTTTAAATTTTTATTTTACCTGATCGTTTTGACTTTTTTTCTTGAACAAACTTTTCTTGCTCCTTCTGGAAGTCTCCTAGAAAGGTCTTGGAAACACAGGCAGTTATATTTCATTAAATATGTTATCATTGCTGATGGCAACACAGAGAATTTTTTTAACTGCTGTAAAACACCATACCTTGTCAATAATCCATCAATTTTCCCCTCTTCCACACTCTTCTTTATAGTCTGAGCCGTTCCGACCACTGACTCTGAGATCTTCTTGGTGGCACTGGTGGCAAAACTGAAGATATATTCTGCAAATGAGGTGGAAGAGGGCAAGGCGTGGTTAGTGTGGGGTAACAATAAAGAAGGGGCAAACAATACTAAAGGGACATAATATTCTTAGCATACATTAATAGCACAGTAATCATCCAGTGTTTGATAATTACTGTGCTATTAACTGAAGAAGACCTTTTTTTAAAATAAAAGGTAAATAGTAAACCCTTCATAGTATGTACTATTGTTTTAAACACATTCCATTGTCATTGTCATATGGTTTCAAAATTGGGTCAACAATGTCAGACATTAAAAATGTATTACAATTTGGGAGTAGGAGGGTCTCAGAAGGATACCTTAATAATGCTTAATGTGTCCAAGTCAAGTACATTTTTTTTATGTATTCTGAATTGTATTGGTAATTTTGGCTCTGTCACAAACATAATTAGTCAGTCAATACCTTTTGACATTCCTGAGTAAATTTCTTTTTTTTTTTTTTGATTATTGTAGTCACCTGAAAAAGCTTCTGTCTCATCTAACATATGTAACTTAAAACAAAATGGTTGCATGAATCCGTTCATGTTGTTTCTGGAACATAATGACACATGTCAACTCCATCTGACTTTAAAGCTGACAGTGATTACACGTTTAATGTGGACTTCAACCATCTATTTTTTAATATAATCTCAGGAACGTGTGGGTTTGGTCACAAATTTTAGATAAAAAAGCAATTTTGTCAGATAATTTTTTTCAAAACAATTTCACACAACACATTGTACACATTGTAGAGTAGGCTATATGGACAAACAAAATAAAATGAAGTAGTTTAATAGTCTAGACTCTAGCGTTAACTTTGTTCATACGTGTCAAGAATCAGTGAGCTATGACACATCCTTACATAACACACTTTTGGCACATAAGTTTCATCCATGATTAACGGAAAGATAAGCAGTGTTTCTCACCACCCAGTCCTTTGTTGTTTTCAGAGCTGTCCTCTGTTTGTTCACCTCCATCCTCAGCAGGTTCCTGTTTGTTTACCTCATTTTGTGCTTCTACTACCTTTTCTTGCTGCTCCTCATTTTTTTCATTTTCTTTTTCATCCGAAGTCTGATTAGTCGGGCTCTCCAAACCCAACCACGAACCCAAGCCTTTAAACATTTCTAGACGGGTTAAAAAACACTGTAGGCTATCTGGTTCCAACAGAGAAAAAAACAAAATTTGACGGTGGCAGATTGTTGACTTAAACCAACCAGGAAGTGAGGCAATAGCTCTTCTTCTACAGATGTGTTATTCTGCATAAGTGGTTTCACTGCCCTCCAGTGGTAGAAAGTGTGTAACTTATTTCTATTCAATGTGTCACTGCATCGAGCAGATTGATGTGTGGATGCAAAATTATTTTCTCCAACTGAACAGAGACAAGACTGAACTAATCATCTTTGTGCCACAGAAACAAAGAGAAAGTTTCAGCAGTCACCTCGAGTCTCTTTCTCTAAAATCTAAGAAAACAGGTTAGAAATCTAGAGGTCATCGTGGACTTGAATTTCTACAGTCACATTAAGTCAATTATATTATCAGCATTTTATCTCCTTTAAAAACATTTCCAAAGTCAAAGGGATAATGTCTATTTCAGACTTAGAGAGACTTATCCATGCGTTTCTCTCCAGCAGGTTATATTATTGTAACGGCCTGCTCACTTAAAACAAGGTTAAGACAGCTGCAGCTTATTCAGAACGCTGCTGCTCGGGTTCTAACCAAAACCAGCCAGGAAGTACAACCACATCACTCAAGTTTTTAAATCTCTGCACTGGCTTTCTGTTGCTCAGAAAATAGACTTTAAAACAGCACTGCTGGTCCTTCTGAACCTGGAACAGTCTCCAAGATGAAGTAAAACAAGCCTCAACTTTGATTAACAATTAAAAACCTTCCTATTTAGCTTTGCCTACGTTCAGTAAAGACAACTAAAAGTGTTTTTTATCTGCACTCTTTGTCTTTAAATTTTAAAATTTTGATTTATTCTCTATTTTACGTATGAGTCTTATTTTAAATCTTGTCTATGAATTGTGCTATATAAATAAAATTGCCTTGCATTGCCTTTCTCAAAATTGGTCATATTTTTGACATTAACTTGGTCCAATGTCACATTTCTTCCTCTATGCTACATTTGACAAACAAAAAAATCTAAATGAGTTAATTGCATAGGTTAATTGTAACATGGCACGTTGTCTCTTATAATGCACCTGAAGCATTTGTTAAATATGGTGCCTTACCAGTAGGTGGTGGTAATGAACCCGGTGCGAACGGAACTGTTACACAACTCGAAGAAGAAATTAAACAGTGGCGTACATTGGAGACAAGACTGACCGGTTCATTGCTGTGAGATTATGCACGCAATCATTTAACTTTTGTGAACTAAAGAATCAGGAAGTGATCGATGTGGATGTAAAGCTTGCATGGATTATTACTGAAAGCTTCTTTGTGAATTTTGCGCCCTGTGTAGCACTTTGGTACATTTGTGAACTTGCTGTTGGCTGTAACCACAGATTCGGTAAGTAAGTAGGATACATAACGTATTACATAAACTAGGATACAAAACAAAACCAAAAAGTGAAACAATATGTAACTTGTATACCAGTAGCAAAGGATGTATTTACAAGACAGAAAATCTTGATTGATTTTGAATTATTACTGCAGAGGACTAAGCATCTGTATTTTACACAACTGGCAGTCTATAATAATAGTCCATGGGGTATTGTTTATAATTTATGATGTTAAAATGCATTCATAAATTGTGGCTCGCGCTGTATGTAATAGGGCCTGTTACTATCTCGTAAGAATACACATTTAGCCAAATAAAGATAACTTGAGCCTCCGCACATCTTTTAATACAACATACATATTTAGACTTAATAGAGCCATTGCTTTTAGAACTGGAATCATATAATAAATGTAAAGTATTGTATGCTTTATGTGCTTCTAAGCTTATTAAAAATGTGTTCTTGTTTGCTTTTTGTGTTAAAGATGAAGACTCTCATGGTGTTTGATTTTGATCACACAGTAATTGATGAGAATAGTGACATCTGGGTGAGAAGGTAAATAGTAGTATTATAGTATACGTTTAAGTTATTAAACACTGACATAGTAATTTTTATTGATGATAAAGATAATACTATGTTTTCTATTTTTTTAGATGTTTACCAAGTCAGACCCTTCCTGACTCAGTAAAAAAGTCTTACAGAAAAGACCACTGGACGGAGTTTATGGGAAGAGTCATGAAGTATATAGGTAAGTTATAGGTGTTTTTATATATATATGTGTTATATGTTTTTTTTTTTTTTACAGTTAATAATATTATTTTCTAAAGTCTATATAGTATATTGTTGTTATGTTTGTTATTGTGTGATTTGTTTATCAAATGAAATAAACTTGAAATGAAATTAAAAGAAAAGTAAAACGAGAGCTGCAATACAATACAATATAAGTTTTTGTAAAATATAAAATTTTTTTTTTACTGCTGTACTGTTATCACGTATTTAACAAAATCATGTTTTTTGGTCATTATTTAACTCTTTAATCCTTATCTTTAGCTTGTTTCTACTTAAGTGGTACGGTGGAGACTTGGTCAGTGTAGGCGTATTTCCATGACCAAAACAGGTCTAAAGCATCCCCAAAAAGAGTACTGGCCCTGGCTAGGGGTTCCAAGTGGGTCCGGTTGTGTAGTCCACATTCAAAAAGATGGAGCTAAATACTGCAGACAGCTGATTGGACAATAGATGATCCTTACTTTAGCAAAAATGACAAACGAAAGGAATAACATTAAACAGAATTGTATTTTTATTTAATTATACATTGTTTTTGTGATAAATCAATAAATAAATCAAAATTCAAACAGAAAACAAAACAATAATATTGGACTTTTTAGAACAAACAAGGCTAGCAATTATTAGCAACACCTATTTATAGTTTCAAAGCGAGTCGGCATCTCACTTTGTGAATTAAAATGTTGGTCGTACACTGCATTAAACACAAACAGAACCTGTGGACTTTAATATTGAGATCCTAAATGATTTTATTTTAGCTTCAGGAACTGGCACAGCTCAATAAATGAAATAAAATAAAATAACATTTAATAAATTGGAATCAGTCTAAATAATTTTGCTACACACAAGGATTTACTGTCTCTGTGTTTCAAATCTTATATCTCAAATAGAGAAACAATGTTTGTGAAATAACTGTTAATGCAGCAGACCCCACTCTTCAAGACCCAGGACAATGGAAACCCCTGCCTCAACCGGGAGTTACCTGCTCTAAACCCTCCCATACTGACACGACCGTAGCATTGGAAACAAGGATATAAGCCCCATGTTTTCCTTGCAGTGGCCAACTGTGATCTCACTTTCTTCCCCACATTCACAAAATAACCTATAAACTAAACTGTTTGGATAAAATGTAAGTGTCCCTTTATCCCCCCTAGACACATTGTTAAGACACTCTAATGAGTCCTGTCTTGTCTGTCTGTCCAGGAGAGCAGGGTGTGACTCCTGAGAGGATCCGCAGTGTAATGGAGACCATCCCTTACACAGCTGGAATGAAAGACCTGTTGACGTTCATATCGGAGCATAAAAACTCAATCGACTGCATTGTGATCTCTGACTCCAACTCCTTGTTCATCGACTTGATCCTGCGTGGCGCTGGTCTTGAGGCTGCCGTGGACAAAGTGTTTACAAACCCGGCTAAGTTTAATGACACAGGCTACCTGGAGGTACAGAGTCACCACACTCACAACTGCTCTAAATGTCCCGTCAATATGTGTAAGAAAGAGGTGTTAGCGTTGTATTTATCGGGGCAGTCGGCCAAAGGTGTGGAGTACGAGCGGGTGTTTTACGTAGGCGACGGTGGGAATGATCTCTGCCCCACTGACTGTCTGAGAAAACAAGATGTGGTGATGCCTAGGAGGGGTTTTACTTTAGAGAAAATGCTTCTTAAACTGGAAAATCAACCAAACTCTTCTGTAAAACCTAAAGTCATGACCTGGAGCAATGGCACTGAAATCTTGGAGGAACTAGAAGCCAGTATGCAGTAAAAGCCACATGATATTTGATAATACAGTTATAAGTGAAGTATTACACATGTTAAGCCTGTAGTGTAATGTTATTTGCTTTTTAATGATCACAGAAATTTTATTTTATAAGAAATCAGTTTATCAGTGGGCTCTAGAATAAACTTGAAATTGTTCTCAGGGCATTTATTTTGTGTTGTTATATTAAGTACTACAAGATCAGCTGTCCATGTAAAGTAATGGACACATATATATTTTAAAGAGTACTGGAAACAGTAAGAATAATGAAAATAATACAAAGTAGATTAGAATTATACACACTGAAAAAACAACTGCAATATACAGTATTACACGTAGTGTTTACACTTTGTTAATTGTATGCAAACCCATTCAGCTTGCTTTTTAAATAGAGTTTTAAAGGTAGAGTTTCACTTACCAACATAGCTATCTTGATTGTGACACTAAAACCGAACAAAGGTAGATATAATGTGTTTTATTGTATGTTGTATTTGTTTTGAGTTAATGAGACATGTTTTTATTATAGATACTTATGCTGCTGTTATAACTAACAACTGGTATAGTATACAACAGATACAATTTAGCTTTTACTATTTTTGATACAGTCATGAAAAAAGTCTTCAGGTTTTGGAAATGTTATGGCCATTTAATTGCTTAAAGTCATGTTTTGGAAATAGTGTGGACATTTTGAATAATTTAGTGTCAAAGATGACACTACTAAAATCAGTCATGACGTTTCATCAGCCGGTTGTACCAGCCCACTATCAAGACAGTTTCAAATATTAAATAATATTTATGAAAGATAGTGTGTGGAACATAAAAATCCATCTTAACATTTAATTGCATTTCACAAAATTAGACAGTTTTAATTGCCAAGTAAATGGAGATTTTGGGAAAGATTATAGAGAAGGCATGGAAAAGTCATGGAAAGTTGTTGTGGAAAAAATTGTTTAAACTATGTAATTTAAATGGTATAAATTATTCACATTGGTGTGGATCTGTTGATCATTTTAATTATGTCTGTTGCAATTTTGTTTACCTAAATAAACTTTATTAATGGATATGAAATAAATGTAGAACATGTTTTTAAAAATCTGTGTAAATGTGTATATTAATGGATTAAAGATTTCTTTGAGCACTGACAGAAATCCATCAGTAGACAGAAGATGTCTCTGCCTCAGATCTAACCTGGTATTACAGTCCAACACTCAGCAGGCTTTGTTTACTTTCCCAATTCCATTTTTAGTGGGAAGAAGCTTTAGAGAAGGCTTGCTGCATTAAAGGAGGATGCCTAGTTGCATAAGAAACAGGCATGCTGTCAAACTGGGTTACAGGTCTTAGAAGTTTGGACAGATTTTGTCTAAAGTTTGGTCTGCTGGAGAGGAAGGAGGCTCGGAAACAGCTGGTGACTGTGAAGAAGTTTGAACAGGAGTCAGTGTAGAGTGCTACAAGTCGTTCTGGCTGAAAGAGCTAGGGAGCAACGCTGTCACAAGTTGTTATAGAGCCAGCTGCACCACAGTTTTTCCACACTTTTTAAGGCTAGATAAACAGAAAATACAAAAACTGATTTGCTGAATTGTTCCGTTTCATTGTGGTCTGGTTAAGTACAATAATGATGTGTTATTATGGAAATTGTTGTCTAAATTTAGCTGTTTTGCCACAAGTGTGACACAAGTTCTGCTGTGAGTAGCTTCTCACTTCTTAGAACATTTGTATTTGACGACATTCTCTGTTTAAAACAATGTTACTCTGAAAATTTGCAGACACTAGGGATGTCAAAATCTAATGATCACAATAACAGCAACATATTGTAGGAATGTAACGATATATAACCGTACAATAATGCCCCGACAAATACTTGTAATGAAGTGTGAACACTTCAGAAGAGCCTGAATATCTTTAATGACCTGTCAATCTACACTTAATCAACAAATGTTTTCACACAGCTATCCAAATCATTGAATTCAAGTGTTCCAATCACTTCCATTGCTACAGGTGGATAAAATCAAGCACCTAGGCATGCAGTACAAACATTTGTAAAAGAATTGGTCGCTCTCAGGGGCTCAGTGAATTCCAGCGTGGAACAGTGATAGGATGCACCTGTGCAATAAGAAATTTTCTCTCTACTAAATATTCCACAAACAGTTAGTGGCACTATTTCAAAGTGGAAGCAATTGGGAACAACAGCAACTCAGCCTCAAAGGGGTAGGCCACGTAAAATCACAGAGCGGTGTCAGCAGATGCTGAAGTGCATAGTGCACAGAGTTCGCCAGCTTTCTGCAGAGACAATAGCTACAGAGATCCAAACTTCATGTGATCTTCAGATTAGCTCAAGAACAGTGCGTAGAGAGCTTTATGGAATGGGTTTCCACGGCCGAGCAGCTGCATCCAAGCCTTACATCAACAAGTTCAATGCAAAGCAGTGTGTAAAGCACTGTACTCTAGAGCTGTAGAGAAGTGTCCTCTGGAGTGACCAATCACACTTCTCCGTCTGACAATCTAATGGACGAGTCTGGGTTTGGCAGTTACCAGGACAACGGTACTTGTCTGACTGCATTGGGACAGGTGTAAAGTTTGGGGTTGTTTTTTGGGAGTTGGGCTCGGCCCCTTACTTCCAGTGAAAGGAACTGTTAATGCTTCAGTATACCACAACATTTTGGACAATTTCATGCTCCCAACTTTGCTGGAATAGTTTGGAGATGGCCCCTTCCTGTTTCAACATGACTGCGCACCAGTGCACAAAGCAAGGCCCATAAAGACATAAAATGAGTGAATTTGGTGTGGGAGAACTTGACTGGCTTGCCCTCAACCCGATAGAACATCTTTTGGATGAATTAGAGCGGAGACTGCGAGCCAGGCCTTCTCGTCCAACATCAGTGCATGACCTCACAAAGGCACTTCTGGAAGAATGGTCAAACATAGCCATAAACACACTCCTAAACCTTGTGGAAAGCCTTACTGGAAGAGCTGTTATAGCTGCTAGGGTTTGCCAACATCATATTAAATCCTATAGTTTAAGAATGGGATGTCACTCACGTTCATATGCGTGTGAAGGCAGACGAGTGAATACTTTTGACTAATATAGTAATAAAGTTGTGAATGTGCCCTGCAAAAACCTTTTTCACACTGAACTTGGTTTGCTGGTATAGAAAGATTTGACTTGGCCAAGGTTTCCTTTGAGATAACTTTTTCTTCAAGATGACCTGGATGACTGAGAATCTCCACAGACTTTTTGGTACACTGTTGCTAAAAGTTGAAAGTGCGCATAACCTGCCCTCAATGTCCTCACAATTACACAACATTTTGTTAAATTTGTTATTGCCGTATTGACTACAGTATATGGTCACATCCCTAGCTAAACTTGTTCTATCATAGATTATTTAAAAAATGTGGACTTGACCATTCTGATCTGACTTATCCATGTTATCTTTTCTTGAGGTTTATATTTTGGAAAGGGCAATGTGAAGAAAAGCAGGTCTACTGTATAACGCTGCAATTTAGTGCCACAAATTACACATAAATATGTATCACAATAACACCATCAATTATGCATGTCCGTTGAATATTTAAAGAAGCAATCCTTCATTTCAGCAATCGACAGTGTCATTTATACACCATTCAAGAGACTTGGGGCAGTAAAATAATTAAAATTTTTCTATTTGTTACACATGTTCTAGCCTTCAAACATCCAATTTACACAAACAACAAACACCTTTGTGGGATAATCGGGTGTCTGAACCTGAGTATTTGTAGTTGGATGACACTAGACTTCAGATTTCAGTATGTTTTTTTTTTTCTTGGTCTCCCATTTTTAAGACTTTCAAAACACAATTGCCATTTAAAAAGCAACAATGACAATTCTCATACTGTGTAAACAAATGTAGCCTGTTATTTTTTGAGTAACTGGTCGAGAGGAATTATTTTCAGTAAAGTATTTCAGTACAATTACTAATTACTTTTGTCAGTTGTAATGTAATTCAAGTACAACAATATAAATATGTTTGGATTACTGTTAAACTCCTTTTATAAACATTTGGCAGATTTATTGTAATCTGCTAATTGTATCATAAGTGATGTATTTTGCCACTTTATCAAAAAAAGCGAACTAAAAAAATTAGCATCAGCAGCCCCCAACGAGTTCTGTCTTACTGCTTGTAAAAGACTGGTGTGTAGACAGTCTTGAGCCACTTTGCCATTTAGAAGAGAGCCCTAGATCTTGCACTGTTACAGCTTAGTGCTCTCAGATTTGCTGTACTGTCACTGCATTTATAAGACTCCTCTGTTTCATATGTATGGGATTTTAAATGTGTTCCACAACAGTTTGACTCTTTATGACTCACCATGCCGCTCTGAACACCCATGGAAATCTGCACATCTTTATCAAGAGCCCTTTAAGTGTACAGTAAGTTAACTGTAGTAAATACAAGAAGACACCTTTCTTTTCTACTTATTCCATTTGTATGAGTGACAGAAGCACACTTGGAGCTATGTTGAATATCTGGATAAGACACAACTGAATTATAATTACTCCTATCGACACCTTGCTGTGAAAGGGTTGCTGAGTGGAGGACATGCTGCAGATTAATATTCCATTCATTTAAGTATCATGTCTCATGTTGCATACATTGGCAAACATCTGCTGAGCTCTACTTGTCTTCTGAGAGATTAAAAAAATGGAGCAATACTAGTTCCCACAGCTCTGTCTCCATGACCTCTGACCTCTTCTAAATAAATGGTTTGAGAACTATGGAATGTAGGGATGTACATGACAAGAATTAATAAATTAGCATATAACATAACAAAAGCCTTGTACTTCTTACACGGCTGGTGCTTGTTAACAAGGATGGAAGTAGACCAAGTGTTTTTTCTTTTTCTATGTGATTCTACCTTGCCCCACCCTTCTCCCAATCCAATGAAATGAGGAAAAACTGCATGGCAACTGATTCTAAACGTTTCTGCATATTCTGGTGTGTTGGTTATGCTGGAAGCTATACTGGACTCCAATATATTCTAGCTTCGGTCTGACCTCGTTGAATATGGCAATGGTCGGCTGCTGTTCAGTTCATCTCTTTGACCCCGCTGTTGTGTTGTGTCTAGCCTTGGAGAAACAAAACGCAAAGGCAGGGTCAAAGATCACCTCTCTGACTTCATTTATCTACTCTAAAAAGTTTTAATTGTGTTTAAAGTCTAATTTTTCAAACCTAGTCAAGAAAGAAAAACTAATGTTTCTTTTTAACATAATTAACTATTTTTTAATAATAGAGCTGTAAGACTGACTTAGAGGAGGCTTCTCATAAACATTTTCACTCAGATTCTAAATTCTAATGTGTAGTACTGGCATATGGAGGAGTTGGTGGACTGGCAGCCTTGGGTCTTTTCGAGCAGTGCAGAATCTAAAAGTTGTTGCGGTCATGACCCTTACATTGGAACAAAGCTTCTCCATTTCCTGACACTTGACATAAATACAACAGACCTCTGCAACACTTTGCCAAAGCCACATAGTGACTATCGGCTAAATGACCTTGACAGTTTTCTTTCGCTTTGTCCAAAGTGCCAATTTTCTCACAGATCTACGGGGACATAAAGGCTACGTGAACTTGCCTCAAGTTGATAATAATTGCTATGTACTATTGGTGACCTCTGACCTAGGTTCATCTTTGAGAAAATGTGGGTGATGGGGCAAGATACGTATGTCTAATTACAACAAGAAAATATGTTCTGTCAATGTAATTTTGACAAATAGTGACTCGCACTATTGAGATGTTAGATGTCAACATTGATCAATTAGGCTGAAGAACATTTTTTTTGCTGGAAGATATGCGTGATTCTTCTCTTAAATTCACATGGACAGACTCTACTGTTGAGAACGCTGAAGTAATGGCAGCAATGTGGGGATTTATAGATGTAATGATAAAAATATATTATCAAAGTTTTTGTTAAAAGCAAAAACGCAGTATATACTTATACTATATATATACTACTACTCGCTCTGTGTGGCCAGCTGCTACAGCGAATGTCAAAGCAAATGAAAAACACCACGTTTGTGTGTTTACATGTTTACATTTTGTTTTGAGAGAAAAATGTAACACTCTGGTTTAGGTTACATTTTTTATTAACACAATTCACTGCATACTAGACTCCTGGAGTGAAGCAAGAGCAAATGCTGCAACAAATAAATGCAGGATGTTCAGTTTTGTGATTCCAGATTTAACTAAATGTGTTGGATTTTGGGCCATCTAGTGGTGAAGATGCAAATTGCAGCCGATTATTCTTCTTATTCAGCTTGATCTTTTGTTACAAACAAAGGTGTCTTAAGTAAAGAGAGTGTCTAATAGTAAATAAATGAGCCATTTATTTATTTATTTATTTTTTAAGCATAATTAAATTAAGTAGTGATCATGGCTGTAAAAACATAACTTTTCAGGTGGTTGTACACTAGTTGTGTTCTAACAACTTTACGCAGTAGTACTTTATCCAGGCACAGCTCTGATATGAAACCCTCATGAATAATAACAGATTAAATCTTCACTTCTAAATAAATCACAGGTGCAGGAAGACTTTATCTGAAATATCAACAGCTGTTGAATGCGGGGGCCTCAAAGGTAGCCTCTCAAATTCAATAAAACTAGATTTACATAAAAATGCTTGGTTAGAAATCCCTTTATTGTCATATTGTGAGTCTCTGCAGAGTGTGTGATGTGTCGAGTGTCTCTGAACAGCAGTCTGCACATTGCAGGGATCCGGACCCCTCTCTGAATGCAGACAGGGACAGAGTAGAGGCTGGTGTCCATGCTGGGCTGTGTTGCTGTCACTGGGGGCTAGTTCTGCTCTAGAGGGACCATACTGCAGAGTGTGGGAAAAAAAGGGCTCACACTCAGGGACTCTGTTATAGGTATCTGCCTGAAGCTCTGTATGGCATTATCTGTATTTATAATGGCACATAATAGACGGTAACCCTTTATTGAGCCAAACAAAAAGCATCACAGAGGGAGTCTTTATTCAGACGTAAAAACATGTAAAAATGTCTTTGCTCTTTTAACCGGTCATCATCTGATCATTTCCAAACATTTTTGAGCTTTAGTTATTGGAAGCACTCAATAAATGAAGAGAGTGCCATTAAACTGTGACGTCACCCATGTATAGTAAACACTGCTGTCTTTAAAATGTGCCAGCAGTCAGCAGAATACTATATTTGGAAATGCTGACAATCACAATACTACAGGCAGTAATGTATTGGGGGCATGCTATTACATTTTATTTAGTGTTTTATAATCTTGAAATTACGCCAGTGAACATTAATATATATCTTTTTGACTTCTATGTTTTTAAACAAATCTTAAACTTAGGTGCAATGTTCAATAACTGAGACATGGGTTTAGGTTTCCTTTGTCATCCTCCATATTCATCTCCTTTTTTATTTTGTTTAATGAGACCAACCAAGTAAACCCATAATTATCTTTAATGACAGGTAATGTTTTCTCAGGGGTTAGATGCCAACCTCACTGTAATTATGTAGTCATTTCTTATACATCATTCTAATTAATTCTCTAGATAACAATTGTAAATATATAAACAGGATAATCATTCATCAATCATCATTTAAAACCTGTGTTAGGTGATCCCTTTCTGGACATTCACCTGATTATTTCAGCTACAGTATGTTCAGTCTAGAGATGCAGGATGAATGATTAATAGATGCACTTCATTTGAATCGAATTCTACATTTATAATTACTGCAGTTGCATGCATTAAAGTTAAACATCATTGTGGGGCTCTGATTCTGCCTGTGCTGGATGCGTCTGGAGAATGCAAAGAGGATGTCTTCATCAAGCAGTGACAAAAATTAATTATTCTCGGGGAGAACAAATATTGCGCCAGCTGTAATAAAGCAAATATGCCTTTGTAATTTGTGTGAAACCTTATTAGGAATGCACAGAACCCAGTCTGAACCAACATGACAAATGCTTACCCTTTTCTACCAATTACTCCCCAGTCTGCGCTCATTGTTCTCTTTGACAATAACGGCCCAGATCTAAATCTCCTTGACCCATTTCATTTGAAGTTTCACTACTGTGCTCTGAAGGCACGATACAAGACCTGCATACAGCCGCTTTTTCTTACAAGTTTGTTGCCCTCTGCTGCAGCACAAGTCTTCAAAAGTGATTAACGGCGGCCACCAGGGGATGGCAGTGTTGCTCTACATTGAATTTTCACTGTCAAACGTCTAAGAGTGATTTCTACCATTCTTTTTTGAATTTTATTTAAATTTCACAATAGTAATACTTTGCTCTTGACAAGCAAGGACATCAACTATCATCAAATCAATATATGAGCTGATGGACAAGGGGATCTTGAATGAATTAGCTTAGAATGAATAAGCCCGAATGAATGTTCATCCTTCATCAGGTATGTGGGGGAGGTTTAAATCCCTAAAAGCTCGTATTTGGAGGATACAGTTCCTAGTATTTTTTTTTAGACCACAAAGCATTAAATCCCATCTCGAAGTTGCTCAGCTTCCTGCAGTGAGTACTCTGTTGGTGTTTTGAAGGTCATTGGAAAAGAACCAGTGACTCAGTCCTTCAACAGAACACTATACAGGCAGAAATAACACCATTTATACTGCTGCTATTCAATATGTTACAAACAAAAGAAAACCTTTTACAATGCATATCTCACACATATTGGGATCGCAGAGTAACATCCTGTGCTTTTTTTGCATGGCCTATATAACACCAACAGCTGAAATGTATTTATTTTAGTTTGACTTTTTTTTGTCAGTGTGTTTTGACCTTGCTTTATCATTTACTTAAGATTGGGTCAATGCTTCATAAACTGTCTACAGATATTGTGCTTTTATCTCTGCTTTTCATCTAATAATCATAGCTCCTCCTCAGCACTTTTATTTTCTAGATATAAAAAAAACACCCACATCTAAAATTAACCACCTCACCTGACTTCTGGCTGTTTGTGCAGATTTCTTATTACTCACTTCACAAAGGTATTTTTGGCCATTTTACATCCAGAAAGTTGATAATATTGTTACATTGTGTCTGGTTCAGGTGCGCAGGTTTTGTACACCTGGTTTATAACTTAACTGCATCTTTTGGCTCTGTCACTTCAGTGCCTTGTCTTCACAGAGAAAATGAACGAACAGACTGACGTGGAGCCAGAACAAGCTTTATTGTTCATTCATTATTATTTGATGGCATTACATTAACCACTAGCAAATCCAAATGCACTTAATACTTACATGCTTTGTCATAAACAATATCTGTTTTGTAATAATGAATGGAACATAAGAGAAGGCAAGAAGACTGCTGTTCACGGCAGTAGAGCCACATACAGTAGTGTTGTATAAAATATGCACAAAACCTCTGTGATTTGTCTTCCTTTGGGTTGTCTTTTTTTCTTCAGAATAATGAACCTTGTAGCTCGCTATGGGAGCCTGTTTGCACCCACAAGCCAGATCATGCTCTCACCACAAAAGAACAGCATTGGATGGTGTATGAAGGAGACTGAGACCCACCTTTTTGGTGTTTGTTGTAACTGGACCAATTGTGTCAGAGTTGAAAGCCTATCAAATACTTCCCTTTAGCAAAACAAGGGTATGGCCTAATCAAACCTGAACCTACCAAACACTAGCATATCGGATGCTAGTGTTTGAAAAATGCTGTGGTTACATTATTAAAATCTAACTGGTTGAGTGTTGTTTGTTACAGAGAGCAAAATGAGAAGGGCCATTAGCAGTCTACTCTCTTAACATCAAATATATTAAACTCATATTTCCTCCCTTCATCCTCATTCTCGGCTCTGCTCCGTGCACCCATCCTTGTTGTTTTCACCCACTTAAGGCTGATAATGAAATGTATGCGCAGTGCAAAGCAGGCGATTAATCAGAGCAGATGTGTATCTAGGTGAGTGCCAGGGAAAGTCTCTGGAGCGGAGCGGCCCGACAGCCCCAAACTCCAGTATGGCTTCTGTAGGGGACTCACAGGCCTGTCACTGCTGACGCATGTGCCAACCTGGCCTTATTACAATTAATTTGCCTGTGTCGAAATGTCCTCACAGGCGATCATGTCTCATCTCAGCCAACAATAAAGGACTACTGTGGCCTGTGTTTTGTGACAACCTTAGAAATGTGCAGACAAATAAGGCTTGACAGAAAATATATGATTTATTTTTACTTCATACATGAAAGTGAATTAGATACTGCTACCATGTGACCCTAAGAGTGTGCCTTGTCTCCTCAATATTTGTGTAGTTATTTAGAAGATAAAAATTTTACTTTACACTCGTGTAGTGTTCTCAGTTTTCTCCCTTTATGCACTGTCTGCACATACACATCCTGTGAAACTCTACTCTTTGTGTCTCACTCTTCATGGTGCACTCTGTATGACTGTGTGAACTTTCCTGCACAATATAAAAGACATAAAGACTTCTGGACTCCGCTCTTTTTGGTCTATCTGGTATTTAATGAATAATAATTTTAAAACTGCAGCCCTTTCAGACAGAATCAAGTTCGACCCGTCTTTATTTTCAGAACAGCTTGCTCTACCAATATGTACAATGTATTGGATTTATCTTTTTTCCTCAGAAACCCTTATATTAGGGGTAGGAATTATTCCATGTCTGAAAAGTTATTGGAATATACGTTGGATTTTGTTTCTGAAACAGAATGTCCCTGCAGGGTTACTGTAAATGTTAACAGGCAGATAGTGAGGTGTGGAATTGCAGTCTGCATTGTTGCCATCAGATGCTACCAAAAGGCTTAACACTGCATCTTTAAGTCCACTTGCTAGAAATGGTTTAATAAGTTCCTTTTCATATTGTTGCTGTTTGCAGCACCGTTTCAACAAGTCTATCATAGAAATAATCAAAGATCTGTCGCAATCATCGAATCAAACAAATGTTGATATAAATTCAGTCATATTTATTTTTATTCTATTTTGTTATATTTTCTCATGTAAACCATGTAAACCTGTGTTTCTAAAGACATTACACTTAAATTATAGGTAAAATATTGCAATCATAAAACAGCTGAACCAAAGATCCAAATGGTTTGCTGTGTCAAGATGTGCATGCACAAAAGGTCTGCACATGCCCATAGCAAATTTCGAGGCAACTCATGTTTACTCGGTCTTGGGATTTTCATTTAAAGACCACAGCTGGTTTAATGTCCACACATGCACAGCATTTCTGGTGGAATTAGAGGATTTTCTAAAGAATGTGGCAATCCTTGTTAAAAATGACAAAATGCTATGATTTCAAGTACAAACTAGAGAAAGACTGTTTGCCATTAACCACTATACCAGTGACCTCACTCTAACATGAACTCATCTAACCTTAGGCAGTGGGTTGCATAATTAACATCTATCATATTTTATAACCATTATATTTCTGAGATTTATCGAGACACTATGGTAGGTTATGGTCCAATTCTTGTATAATGTGTTTGTTTCTGACTATTAATCTTCCTAAGGGCTAAACCATTAAAAGTATTTGTGTGTTGATGTTAAACTAAATATTCCTCTAATGTTGCTTGCTTTATGGTTTAAGATTAATTGCGGCTTTTTATCTGGAAGTCATTCGCCACTCCACTCTGCTCATCATCACGGATTCAGATTTAGGCTTTGGTGTTGCTTGGCTGATTAGCTGAGATGAAAATGATGCTAAAGTAGAAGGCTGCATGCTGCTTTTGAGTGTTTTTGGTCTATTGAGCTGTAGCCAGTGCACTTAAGGCTAAACTTTACTCTTGTACATTTGTTGCTTAATGAGATGTCCAGCGTTCACAGATACAAACTTGACTTGTAAGGCTTTGATTAAAAATGGCCTCCGAGCTTGATTTTACTCCAAGTAGCTGTACAAACTGTTTTGGCTCCTTTTCACAGAGCTAAAATTACTTTTTTGGAAAGTTCTTTTTGTTTTACAGCAGATTATACGATTATAGTTTATACCCAAAGGAAATTGAGTATTGTATAGATAGGACCTGGGGCAGCCGTATTATTGCAGCAAAGCAGAATTGTCCTACATAACTAAGATGTGATATTACTGATATCACATGGGGGCTATACAGTGTTGCAGGGAAATGGAAACATTTGTGTCTAAATTAGGTCTGTCACTTCTGCAGGTTGTTGCTAGCTGCTGGCAAACTACAGTAGGTACAACAGCTCCACAGTAACTTCAACACAACTGCTGGGATCAAGTGAGACAAATGTTTTCATGATGGCCTCATTTCATTCACGTTCATTCACAGTAACCCCTTCATAAGTTTGGTCTTGGACTGTAGCCTACTTGATGTGTTTGGATTTAAAATCTGTTTTCTTAAATTTCATCCAACGTATATTAAAATGGTCTTGGGCTTGACTCAGTCTTGCCTTGTTATTGTCTGGGACTTGTTTCTTAAAAGTCTGGGTCTGGCCTCGGTCTCAGTTATGATTTGGTCTTTGTCGCTGAGGTCCTGACTACAACACAAACAACAGCTCCACTCCAGACTAGTCATTAAAAACACTGCTTTGTTACAAACTTCCTTCTTGCATCAAAGGTGTTGTTTTTTGTTTGCCCCTACTCTCACTTCCTACCTTTCGTTATTATCTAATCACTCAATGAATAGCCAATCAGGACTTAAGTACTTATTGCTAACAGATGCCCCATGTTCTCAAATAAGCTAATCTTCCCTTCTTCCCTTCATTTCCTTCTCTGCAGGCTGTCATTTAATCTCCGCTCATGTCTGTAAACTCATAATAACTGTCATTCGGTTCTGAACAAAACATAAAAAAAACAGTGCAAAAGCTTTGACATTGGCTCAAAAGTACCGCTTGCTTAATCTAAATCATAAAATATCAAACCATTAAATGCTGAAAATATAAATCTCCAAATGTGTATAAAACATTTACTTTAAAAGTTCAGTTTTACAAGTTTAATCAAAACAGTAGCCAACACATATAAATATAAATGTGGCCAAACCTTTGAACATGCCCTACAAGATCGTATAGATATTCAACATATTAAGACGTTGGCTTTAGCCCATCTCTCTTTAGTTTTATTATATATATATATTTGAGGCCACATATCAAACAGAGCTACTATTTTGCCAAGTATGAGATCATGTATAAGTTCTTTTGACAGCAGCATACAGAACATGACATCAAAAAGAAGCAGACCTCTGGGGAGTGCCCCCAGCCGCACAGAGGGAGCACTTTCACAGCCAAAAGTGATCAAGCAGAACCGAGGAACGGGGAGGTGAGAGTCTTCTGCGAGAACAGTTGTGGTAGTTCTGTCACCAAAGGTCGCAGTACAGATCACAGAGTACGAGCGGAGGAAAAGTTGTAGACTGGTACTCAATGTTTCAGGTCTTCAAAGGTCTGAAATGAAAATGTAATATCATAGGACTAGGCTAATATAATCATACACCCTGCAGGGACATTGTGTGCAGTTTTACCTCTTAACTCCTTTTTAAGCCACCTTTTCTCTAAAATGAAGTACTTATTCTAGTTCTCTATAAATATATACATATATATATACATTAATGCATCAGCTATACCTTTGATGGCTGCCATAAAATGTAGCTTATTTCTGCTGAAATTGTTTTTGCTTATAGATTTATTTCTGCAATCTGTGGACCTAGCCTAGAGCAAGTAAGTACAGTAAGTCCCCATACAAGCCAAAATAGTATATGACTGTAGCACTGAATTACCTCAAAACAAAAAAACTAAATTTTGGAAAAGATTATTAGGAAATCTGTAACATACCAGTAGTGGCTGTAATTAGTCTAACCATCATGCATATATATCTGCATTTAATATTTAACATACGAACAAAAACACAAATCTATTGCACACAGTTAATATGTTATTTATTTGTATTTTATGATTGTACCGTGAAAAAATATATTTACTCTGAGACTTAATATTGTGTCATGGTTTTTGTCCCCATACTGTCCCAAAAAATGGTAACCAATAATTTTGACAGTTATTTTTTTACAGTGTACAAGAGATGTTCCAGTTATTTTTTAGTTTAGTTTAGTTTAGTTTATTTTGGTCAACAAAGGAAAGAAAGATATCAAAATTTTCTTACACAAAAAAATAAATAAAAAATTCACATTGACCAAAAAGGGTGTAGGCAAAAGTTGAGAGTTATTTATGCCTACCCCTTTTAACATTTAAAACAAAACACAATATGAAACAGACAAACAAGGCAATAAGAAAACACAAAACAAGACACGATTCCCAAAACAGAAGAAAAAAACAGATATTATTCCTGTCGTTTTTAATATTAAATATGTTATGTCGCTGTAGACATTTTTAAGATAAAAAAGCAGTAAGACTTTGGTGCCCTGTCAACCGTTGTTTTCATGAGACATTTCTTTTTTGCTTTGACGCATTTGGGAATTCATTTTTCGATGTTTCTATAATGCAGTACTGCAATTAGCCCCATAGTGGATTCATCTTACGCTGCATCTGTCTGCAAACATGAAGGCACATTACTAAGGGAATGGCATGGTACAAGTCATGCTTTTAGGGGCACAACATTTTATATGTATTTTAGTGTTTCACTCCAGTAACCACTCAGCTTTGGTGTTACTGTTACTAAAAGGTAACCACTGCAATGTATTGATCGGACAATTACTCTGATAGAAATGAGAATGAGAAAGTGGAAAAGACATATTGGTAATGTCAAATTATGCAGTCATATTCTAAGAAGAAATAATGCATTTTTACATCTAGTGTTTATTAGCAAGAACTGGAGTGTTTTCCAGCTGTTTTAGGCGTGAGGCAGGGTATACTATCAACAGTAATTGCAGAGCTAACAGTTAGAGACGTACACTGACAGACAACCACTTGCACACACATTCATTCACAATGGGCAATTGAGTTACCAGTTGACCTATAAGTGTCTTATGGACAGAGGAGGCTGGAGTACCCGTCATCTGTTTGTAGGTTAGATTTAATTGGACGTAGAGCCAACATTTGTACTTTCTACTGCTTTTAACATTTTCACTCTACATTGCATTACTTTTATTTTACCGATGCTTTAAGTTAAAGAACTGTAACAATCAGAAGGTAAGCACCAAATGCCAATAATTTTTCAGTTAGACTCCACTGGACCTATTCCTATAAAATATCTATTTGTATAAACAAAATGTATTACATGTTACACCTTATATATTATATTTGCAATAAACTGTGTATATTCATCAAGTAATACCTACAAAATATCAACCCCTGCTACTTCTTGTTTTCTTGTTCTTGTTTTACTTGTGGACTTTTGACTCTTCTACTAGACCTGTGTAAACTGCTCTGGGGTGAGAAGTAAGTAGCAGACATGGGATGAGATTTCTGAATCTTTGTTAGACCCCCCTTTTACTCTTTGTTCTCCTCTAATTAACACTGAATTCAACAAATCTGCCTTTTAGACAAAGCTTCTTTGCATGGTTTTTCGAAGTGAAGACATAAACACAGAAACACACTTTTACAGTAAATGACCAGAACAGAGACACAGACAGTGTTGCAAAGAGCATTTTATGCAGTTTCTCCATCTGTCTTCGATCCACTTTTCTCGTTTGATTGCTTCACAGTATGTTCACAGTATATTCATTATCAACAACAAATGCCCTGGTCTGCACAAGTATAAACCATTAGTGACCTTAAAACAAGGCCTGTGTGTGAACCTACTGAGAAAACTGATGGATTGGATGGGGATAGAAAGCAAATATAGAATAAAAACAGCAAAATATTGAGTCAACTAGGGTGAAGAACCGAGGGAGTTACATCTTAGTTCCATGCCCTGTGATCTTGATGATACTTATTCTTGTACCATTTCAGAAAACTCAGAGAAATCAATTCGATACCGTCTAAACATGCTCTCTGATGGAGACATGAACTAGCCCAGATGGGAGAGCTGTGTAACTTGATGAAAGAATGAGGACACAGCCTGAGAAACAATTGGAAGGACAAATTCAAGTACGTGTAAAATAATAGTGATCAGTAAATGTAATTACGTGGTGCTTTTGTGAAATTGTGTTATAGCCAAATCATTTTATTTGGTGAAACATTTTGTCAGTTTTTGTCATTGTCAATATTGATTTGTTACATGCAAATTTTTAGAAGAAGGGTCCAGGCAGAGACACACATGCTCTCTCTCTCAGTTCTCTTTCTGGACGTCAATACTGATGTCATGTAGTGGCTTCCCCTGGCACAGTGCTGACCACAGAATCACACATTGTTCTCACACTAAACGCAATCTCACCACCAATTATAACCACATTGCTTACATTAAATGTGGGCAAATAAACGTACTGAGACAGAATGTGCTTATTTCCAAGATGAGACCCTAAAACCAGTCAAAAGACCAAAATCTATCACTTAAACTGCAATAAAACAACACTTGAAAATGGCTCTGGCCTTGCCTTGTAGTAGATTGGAGCATGTAATCAGACTAAAGCAAATGTCCTGACTAGTTATGAAAGAAATGAGTCTCGGGCTGTCAAGGCAGTTACTAATGGGCCGATGCATTCATTCTGTAATTAGCTATGACATCAGACATGCCAGACAGATTAAGATTAAATGCATGACAAAAGCCACACACTGATGGATACCAATAATTTAGGGACAGAAAGTTTGTCTTGTCAATGCTGAGTACTAAATACAGTAAGAAAAAAAGAAAGACAAGACTAGAAGTTGGTGTAATTCATAAATATACTTTCATGCTGCTGTAATATCCTGTGATGATATCATGCAGCTAGAACACAAGCTGCAGAGGTTTATGTGGCGCACTTTAAAGCTGGAAGCAGTTTAACGGTTCATGAAATTGATGTTACTCCCTTCCTGACCTTGAATCATTTACTTAACACAATCTCATCTGCTATCATTATTGCACATAATGAAAGTGAGCTTCAAAAACACCGTGTGCTGACTGTTCTTGTCCATGAAGTGCCCCCAGTGACATTCATCTAGTGCATTTGGAAACAGCCTTAATTTTTACTGCAAGAAATATTCCAGACCGCAATGTCCAAGATGATCGAACAGCACTTTCTCTTATATGGAAACAAGTGTGTACACGTTGCCCTACATAACCACAGCCCTCACTTTTTCTTTCATATCACAGAACAGGCTTACCTGGAAGGCCCTGTTCAACAGTGAACGGCACACAATCCTATTTGAAGCCTGCTCTGTGGATTTAGCCACTTTTTAAATTCAAATCACTCACCACGTAGTGTCAGGACAAGGGGAGGGTGGGCTTAATATAAAACCCAAATCCTATTAGAGATGGACCGGAGGAAAATGAAGGGTTGGCACCGATGTCGCCTCACAACATGATGTAAAGAGGGAACTCTTTGATGGGGGTCAGAGATGATGTCCCATATTGCAGACTTTTCTCTTTTTTTGTTTTCACATTTTGGGCCATCAAACTGGAAATCGCCAGAAGTGAAATGTATCATTACAGGATCTGTGTCCGCGGAGGAGCAGGGCTAGAAGGAGTAGGTGACTTATCTGCCACAGACCACGGTCTTTAGGGTAATAAGACATGCATGAGAAGCTGTTTCCCTCCTCTGAATGGGCTTTCCATGTCGCCTGGTCCCTGTGTAGCCTGCAGACTCTCTGAAGCGGTCGACATAGCTTGGCCTTCTTGTATAATTAGTCTCCTGAACCATGTAGGATGTGTTTCACGATGGTTCACCTCCTCATCACACATTTTTATCTTTTACTTTCAAACACTCTTCACTTACTCTACAATAATGCACACATACTGCCACACACAACCAGTCTATCATCAAGTGTACATAATGCATTCCTTGATAATATTATGTGTAGTTTATTTTCTGGTTTCTCGTGGCAGCAGTTTTTATGTTGCTAGTATGGTTGTATTATGTTCTTTGTTATAGGCTCTCGGTATACTTGATTTAAAGTCTGGACATTGTTTTAAGCTTCATTCTTAATCTTGAATTAAACAATCATAGGTTTATGTCTTTAGATAAAGTTTAATCTTTGTTGAAGATCCTGTGACACAAAACTAAGTGTTGGTGAGAAAAACATTCAAGTTGATTGTATGGAATTAAAAATGTGCCAAAAAGCAAAATCAAAACGATATACTATACTACTTTTTTTTTGCAAGATATGGGATGAGCCTATATTTTAATATCGATACGCCGTCAAAAGAGCTGCTGCACTAATTTAACTCCCCATCTCCGTCTCACTCTGCCCCACCCCCGTTCCATCAGTAGCAGCTCAGTTCTTCATAATCTGTAAACCACTCAAGCGTCTGAAACAGAGTATTTCTGTTCATTTGTTAACTGATGTAGAAGAGGGCTCGACAGGTGCACAGCTCTCTTTGGGTTAGTGAGAAATACTGTAGTCCTAGCGTTGATAAAAGTGGCACATGGGCAGCTTACAGTCTTACTTGCCAATTCTGACTTTTAGCGGTAGCTACTACTTGCCCAGAGACATGTGTCTGGGGCTAAGACCAAGCTCACGTTCGGTGATTTTAGAATGTATTTAAATCAAAATTAACGCCATTGAAAATAAAAAACCTTCGCTCTTTGGATAAAATATATTGAGATATATATCTTATGTCGAGAGCTAATCTAATATATTTAAGATATCCAGTGTTTGCCCAGAAACAACTTACCAGCAACAACCGACATATTAACGGCTCTTTTTAGCTGCCTTCACTGAGCCTGAGATGGAAGCAGCACAGAGACGGCTTGTTTAAACAGCATAGAACAGTGGTTTTTGTATCTTAAAATGCAATGTTTAACCATCTGTGTCTGAGGTACAATACAAAATTAACTTTATCAGTAAATAGTGTGCATTTATATATCACTTTTTTGTACCCTTCTTTGCCCCCCTAAGCGCGTCACATGATGCTTCCATTTACCCCATTCACAAACATTCACACAGGGCAGGCAGAGAGGAGGGCTGCCATACCCAAGACACTCACAGCCTTCTCTGACTACCACTAAACTCACCTGGAGGGAAGGTGGGTTAAGTGTCTTTCCCAAGGACACAACAAAAGTATGAAATGGGGAGAGTGGGACTCAAACCGTCAACCTTCCGGTTATAGGACAACCGCTCTACCACCTGAGCCACTGAGCCCCACCCAAGTGAGGTAAAGACAAGCAGGTCATCCTGTACTATGCACAAAACCTCTTTATATTACCTAGGAAAATAAGTAATGACCTCCAAAAAAAGGCTACTAAGGATAAATCCTTAAACCCATACCATAGACATACCCAATAACAAACAACTCTATTTTCTTTTTCCAGTCCATGTGGCTTAAGTTTAGTGTGAAAGGAAAGAATACACATGCTAATACTCATACTTCCCTTGAGTCATGAATATTTAATGCAACCATTATGTCTGATAGGAAAATGCAGCGTAGAGTGCTGTAGCAGCGATTAGCCACCGTAGATTAGCTTAAGAGCACCACTCCCATGGCCACATTTCCTCCATGCTCCAGTACAAGCCAGATTGTTTCTAAGTTGAGAGAAAATGAAGAAATAAATGACTGAGACATGGGGGAAGGAGGGCAGACTGACTTTGCTTGCCTGCCTTGTTAAAGGGAAGAATAATTACTGGAGCATTGCACAGTAATGCATCAAACGATCATGTCACTTTTGACTCTGCAATGGGGATGATTAACAAGCTGCGAGGGCTGTCTAGCAGTAAAATAGCCACTGGGCAAAAAAGATTTTACTCTCAGGACTTGAACTTTACTTTGAGGTAATCATGTTGGATATTTCCACTTCAACAAACGTCTACATCTCTTACTCTGACTCAGCGGACGTGACTGTCTCAACATGTCATGTACAAGCCACGCACCTGTTTCTGTTGGTTGTGTTGGTTTAAAACAGTGGTTTCCAGACACTGGGTCAGGACCCATCCAAAAAAGAAAGAGGCTTTTAAAAAAAAAGAACAAGAAAATTACTATAAAAAGCAATAACACTATGCCACAAATTATCAGAAAAT
Organism: Perccottus glenii; assembly: GCA_024416835.2. Lineage (NCBI taxonomy): Eukaryota > Metazoa > Chordata > Actinopteri > Gobiiformes > Odontobutidae > Perccottus > Perccottus glenii. The sequence goes on from CM044548.2 coordinate 7,462,971, forward strand.
GTGGATAAAACAGGAGTTAATTAACATTAAATGGGAATTTGTTTTGTAATATTTTGGATGATATGTGTTTATTTTGTATTTCCATGTACCTATTTAGCTATTTACTTATGCATCTGTTCACATTATGTGCCTTATGGTTTATGTTTTTATATGGTTTATAATCAAGTATGGGATGATTATATTAATACATCTAGCAACTTATTAATAGAAAAGAGACAACATAATATCAGCGAATATGGTTTGAACATTATTAGTTTAATGCACACACACACACACACACACACACACACACACACACACACACACACACACACACACACACACACACACACACACACACACACACACACACACACACACACACACACACACACACACACACAGGGAAGATCTGGTCGTGATAAGGACAAAGGTGCCTGGCACCAGGAGACACTGGGGGAACTAGGACAAAGGTCGTCCTGGGGATGCTCAGTCTCCACTAGAAGGAGGGGGTCTTTCTTTCCCTGGAGATATCATAAATCTGTGACATGTCATGTAAGAAATGTATAGAAACCCATGTTCTCTGCGCAGAACTTCAGCAGAGCTGATAGTCTACTCTACTCGGGTCATTTGTTGTCGTTACAATTAATTAGTAATTTTATTTATTTTATTTGATTGGGACAGTGCATGTTAATGAACATATATGAGACACAACCACATGAATGTGAACATGCCAGAGTGTAGCCGTAGGCTAATTTCCATCCGTCGTCCCAACATTCTCACACCATTCACCAGAGCAACAATCACACATATTCATACACCAGTGCTCTGTCACTGGAGGCAAGGAGGGTTAAGTGTCTTGCCCAAGGACACAACGACAGTATGAACTGTGGAGAGAGCGTAGCTAAAAGTTACGCAGTGTTACTTTAAGCAAAAAGCTAAAATAATACAACCCTAAAACTATTTACAAAAAAAGAGTTGGACAAAGGAGGTGGAGTTTTCATGATTCAAAAGTGAAGCTCAGTCCAAATCTTTAAGTTCATGACCCACAATAAAGACTCTACGGCATTAAACTCGTTGCCTGCTTATAAATGTCTTGCTTATGGTGTCAAGATTGCCGGGTGGTCAGTTTCAGATACCGTAGATCAGGGTTCCCAAACTTTTCAGACCGCGACCCCCAATATTAGACTGCTGACGATCCGCGACCCCCACACCCCCCCCCCGGGGTATGACTGACTTTTCATTTCTTTGTTCCTCTTTTCTTCTTCTAAATGCATGTATCCTACATGCAAATTATTATTATTTGGCCTATTGTATTTATTTTTGGAATGTATTTATTTATCTATTATTATTTAATTTATGATTATAAAGGGGTGCACTTCAGACAGTATGTTTATCATAAAATAATTAATGAATGTTTTATTTAAAAAAAAAAAGAAAGAAAGACAGTTTTTACAGTTTTAGAAATGTTTGTGTACTATTCATTCTTAACATGAAGACTTGTTTTGGTGATTTTATTATACTATGCTTTTTGCCCAAAATGGACTTTAAAAGTAGCCCGCGGACTTGGCAACACGCCGTCACTTAACTGTCATAATTAATCGGAGCAAACAAAGTTTTACTAAGTTTTACAAAGTTTTACTTTCAGTTTATTTTAATTATCCTAAATTTATACTTGTATCATTACAACCTTTTTAAAAATATATAAAAATAATAATCATAAAAAAATAAATAAATCTGGAAATCATCTCGCGACCCCCCGCCCACCACTCCGAAAGCAAAAAAGTGGGGGTCGCGATAAAATGCTAAAAATACAGATAATAAATAGTGACAACTTATTTTAGGCCATGCATTTCCGAGCCTTGGCTGACTGTAATATGATGAAAGGCAGCAACAGGCAAAGACAGACAGCCCTTTTACACAATTACGAAGGTGGTCTCTTCCTAATTGACTATATCAATAGGTCACCTGAGGTCACCGAGTGGTTAGATGACAATAAAAAAATAATCAATCATATGCTGTGGCCTTAAATGTCACCTGATCACAACCTAATTTTACACCAGTGGATGATTTTGGACGTGAGCAGTTTTAGTGCAGTGATAATAATTCACACATCCTTTTTCAGAAGGAGGCATAACACACTTGTGCTTACGGGCTAGACCAACTATGAAGCATTATTAATAGACAATGAAGTTTCCGTTTTAATGTATGCATAAAACTAGACAAATAGTATGTTAATAATCAATCCATAAAATCTTATAAGGCACATTTACATTAGATATCTTTAGCTAATCCATCTTTACCCAGTGTAATCATAATCATAACTCCCCCGCAGCCTAAATGACAACCCATCTTGTCACAAAGCATATTCCATTTATAACTGCACTTTCTACTAGTGGCAAATGCTCCCGCAGCTCAGACTTATATAATGTATTTAAAGCACGGAATCCTATCTTACTTCTATAATTAATTCCATAAATCATTATTAATAACCTTTAAAGCCCCCCATCTGCATGGTTATAATCACTATAGTCAATCTTTGGTGTCAGGTTTGATTGCCAATCCATGTCCTTCTCTAATTGACCTTGTCCAGTGAGGGAAGAGCAGACAATATTGCTTTTCCCTCAATGGTGCCCCTCTCATTTCTAGTCCAAATGAAGACAGCTTCCAGTTTGTTCAGCAAATTCAATTCCATCACTTTATCCCTAAAAGAGCTGACACGGGCTTTACTGCAATTTAAAGTGATTGAATGCAAAAAATTCTTACCAGCAGCCAATAAAAACAGACAAGAAAGTTGTCATTTTTACACATTACAAAGGAAAGGGACTGTTTGTGTGAATGATATCTTTAATTTAGAGGTATCTGCTAGTTGCAAGATGACTTGGTTCTGAAGTTGTTGCAGCTGCATTACTGAGTCAGCACCACTGTTAAGCATTAGGACATAGCTCTTTCCATCATAAAAAAGTAATAATCATAACTCTTCATAGCACTCTGATTACAAACAGAGTTGTTTAAGCCTTCTACTGTTTGATGAAATAATATCTGCCACAGTTTGTTTGTCTGGACTATCAAGCCACACTGCATCTGTCTCAGAGCAACTTATTAGCAAAAATATTCTGCTAAACAACAATTAATATCCTTTTTTTTTTTATTAGTAATTATGAGTGACATTTTTGTTTGTCGTAAAGCAGTTATGTCAAACTCAATTTGGTTGACAAGTATAATTTGTGGGTTCCTTTTTATAAAAGCAAACAATACGTTTTAATATGATGTGTCATATTTAGATTGTCTTTATCAAATCATACATTATGTTTGAATAATATGTAACATGTTGACTTCTGCATTGTGGATTTTAATTAATGGAATTTTACATTTTAAAGATCTGATGAGAAGAAATATGAATATGAATTCAGCCTGTGACATGTGCTATCATAGGTTTTCTGTCCATGTCTTACCAAGAAGTATAACAAATGGGCACACAGATTTATAACATACCTCATGATAAGAAATATGAATTCAGGTTGTAACATGTCCAGACAGAGTTAGCATACATGGGACACAAACGGCAACAAGCAAGAGTCAGACGATCAACAGATACCCTATAGACAATAATTAATCAGTTTATTACAATCGATACATACCAGATTTAGGGTGACTAGACGTCCTGCTTTGTATGGAACTGTACAACATTTTCAACATAAATCCTGCGTCCCACTAATTGACACTCTATTTGTACAGTAGATAAATCCAGAAAGATCTGGGTCTCCTTTCTTGTCCAGTAGTAACAAAGTGGGATAGATTGTCATTTCAGGGCTGCCAATCAATCAACTTTATTCTAGTGGAGTGTTCACTTCAAATGACAGTTGGAGCACTGCTGCCGACAACAGCTCTGCCCACGACAGAAAGCTGCAAACAACTAAACAGAATTTTTCTTATTTCGAACGAAATATGGAAAATGCAGCTAAAAAAGGAGATGCTGCTCCAGTAAGGACTGGAAAGAGACTATTCTTAGGTGAGGCCAGTCTAAGGGGATTTTCAGTTGTTTCTTTAGTGAGCATAACATGTCTTTATGATACAGCTCAGTAAGGTGTGTTGTCCCACATTTGGTTTGTGATGATCTGGGTTACAACTGACCTTTGTGGGACAGCGTGACCAATTTATTGTTCTAGAAAAGGAGTTGTACAAAGAAAGCTGACATTAGGTGATGACAGAAATCAGTAGATATGAACCCAAATGATCTATATTGTGTGTAATATTTCAGTATCACATGTGTTATGTCCACTTGCTCTGTTTACTGTCTGTGCTTTCCTGATCTCACTGCTGTTTCTGGTTTGTAATGCTCCAATATTAGATTACATCAGTATGCATAAAAGAAGCAGCAAGAGAAATAGCATGACATTAGTGAGTATGCACAGTATGCAAAAAGTTTTTATTTTATTTTATTGATGTCTACATTTTATACTCTTAAATACATAAGCATATTTTTTAAATTGCCTAGGATGTCTTTGTCACAATGTTGTTTTGTGTGTTCACATTTTCCCCTGAGGCTTGGCTTAGAGGCGAGGCTGTAGTAAGCCCCAACAGAGGAGTCATTAACAACCTGAGGTAATTCTCAGAGGGACAGGAAATGAGGGGTGCTTTCTGTTTACCAGATTTACACTACTTACTTACACTACTGTTACCTGTTTTTTTTTGTTTTTGTTTTTTTTTGCAAAGTGAGCTATGTGCTATTTTGTTTTTTTTTACATTATTTGAAAGAATCTTGCTTTATTAACTGTGGCTGACGTGACTCAAAGAGGCAGCTTGTTTAAATTGTCAGCAGGGACCCAGGAATTTCGGTCTGCATGACGACAACTTGAGAGCGCTTTTAAATAATAAATATGGCCACCGCAGAGCTCTGTTTGACTCTCCTCTGATTTCTAAGACAGCTGTTTGTACAATGTATTTAAGTGGTGTCAGTGTCATATCATTTATTCTTTTCTTAAAATATCTGAGGCAACCCAGTCTCCTAAAATTTTCTTTTCTTTATGTTATGTTCTAAATCTATAGGATTCTGGTCCAGGTCTGGTGGGACTTGAGCCTAAACTAGTCTTAATGGAACTCTGTGCTGTGATTGGCTACATTTCATTGGTTAGACAAAGTCAGGTGACAGAACTATTGGACCAATCAGTCTCTGAACCAAAACTGATATATAAAAGTTACTTTCACTTATTTATCTTTCATTAAGTTTACATTCCTAAAAGGAGTCCTAAGCATTCCACTTTGGGGATTCTTTGTCCAGGGATGTGTGTGGGCCACTTTCGAAAAGGTGGAGCCAAACACCATAATCTGCTGATTGGACAAAAGATAATCCATACTCGACTTAAAAAAGAAGCTAAAGGAAAACTTTATTACTATTAGCAACTGCTATTTCTAGTTTTAAACATAGTCTTTGTTGTACGGCTCTTGCTTCTTGAATTAAAGCATTGCATTTGTTATCTACATTGCATTTAACAAAATCAAAACTTGTGAGTCCCCAAATTGTAGGAAATTGACGCGGCTCCATAAATGTAATGTTTAAATCTGTGCATAAACAGGAAATGTTATTTTTTGTCCTTTTTGACTTAATTTGATAGTTACAGTGTAGACAGACAGGAAACAGGGTAAACGAGAGGGAAATGACGTTATCATCCAAGACGGAATCGAACCAGGGTCACCAGGTTTGTAGGCTCTACCAAGTGAACCACCAAGGCTTTAAGCATTTTGAAACAAAATCCAATTATGTCATCCATGCATGAATATGAGCTCTAATAGAAACATGAGTGTGCTTCTCCAGCAGTGCTCAGTTTGTCCGCTCTGGGCTGTTGTAGATGTCTGAACAGGAAACTTCCACTGGATTCTTTGGAGATTTAATGTTATTTTTTCTAACATAGAAACATACAAATGTTTTAATGTAATGGTTGACAAATTGTATTAATCTGTTTACTACAACATTTACACAATCATCCTTTTTATCTACCATAAATCAAAATTCCCAGTCTATATGATTACAATTTACACACCTATTTAAACCCAAATGTCTGGGTTGACTGAGTGCAACTTAAAACATGCAATGCCCACTTTGTCTGGTGATCTTTTATTTATTGTACAGTGACACTTGAAACTGTCTATACTCTTTATGCCCTTTGTAAATCTTCACCTCCGCCAAAAAACTCCAATGTGACCCAGTAACACACATTCCTATGCAAACACACAAGCACACACCCTCATTTTAGTGCAGTGATTTATTTTAAGACTCCCCGCGTATAAGAATGCCATTTAGTAAAGATGGCAGCGGGTAATAAATCCTCATCAAGTCTGGTACATCCTGTTAGCTTCTTCTCTCCTCGTGACAGCTTTTTAATAAGCCGCGTGTGGTCCTGTATGTGTACTTGACATTTACTAGCCGACGTTACCCCTCCCTGTCCGTCACCGCACATTATGCATATTCTACCCCGACAGAGTAACGCATCACAATGGACTATAACCATGTCAGTCGTACTTTTCAAGGTCTACAGCAAAGGAGCTTGCCTGTTTGTTGCCATAATTGATTTCTTTTCAGCAGCTCAAATGAGTTTCTTATTTCTTTGGAAGTTATTTATATGGAAATGCCGCTATGTTGTGACTACATTAGCGGAGTTATTCTCACCTCCCTCTAAAGTCACTACCTCGTGGGGAAACTCCCTTTGTTGTCATTTGCCGTTTTGCTGATTCTGTCAGCAAAAATTAATTGGTGTCCATTTTAACTCCCCCCGAGCCTTAATTTCTAAGAGCCGAGAGATATCCAGGCCCAATTAGGTGGTGTAAATAACATTTGCTCTATAATTGCTTCAATAAAGATTTATCGCCTTCCATTCATTGTCCTTATGTTAAGGCGTTGCAAGGCTAGCCAGAGGAGACTGAGGCATGGCAAAGTTATCTGGAAAATTGGTAAATGCCTTATGTAGGAGACAGTTTGGCCCGTATGCGCATGATTATAATGCATGCGTATATAGTGC